>CM038046.1:96642069-99582903 GCA_021397845.1 Areca catechu
CTAATGCAGTCTGTGATAGGAGCAACTACGGTACTAAACCCCTAGATGAATCGCCTATAGAAGGTAGCCAAGCCATGGAAACTTTTGACTTCATGCACACTTGTTGGCTCTGGCCATTCTACTATGGACCTAATCTTTTCAGGATCGGCAGCCACGCCATCAGGGGTTACAACAAATCCAAGGAAGATAATCCTACTAGTCATAAATTCACACTTTTTGAGATTACCGTAGAGACTATCATTCCTCAAAACTTGACAGACTTGTCTAAGGTGGCCTGGTGATCTGCAGGGGTCTTACTATAGATCAGGATATCATCAAAATAGACCACTACAAACTTCCCTATGAAAGCTCTAAGTACTTGGGTCATAATCCTCATGAAAGTACTAGGGGCATTGGACAACCCAAAAGGCATAACAACCCATTCGAAGAGACCATCCTTAGTCTTGAAGGCTATTTTCCACTCATCCCCTGGTCTAATCCTAACCTGATGATAGCCGCTCTTGAGATCAATTTTAGAAAAAACCATGGCACCGGCCATCATATCTAGCATGTCATCTAGTCTAGGGATGGGGAACCTATACTTGATTGTGATTTTATTGATGGCACGACTGTCAACACACATCCTCCACGTGCCATCCTTCTTCGGGGTTAGAAGTGCAGGGACTGCACAAGGACTAAGACTCTCTCTAATGAACCCCTTCCTCAACAATTCGCCAACCTGCTTTTGCAGTTCTTTATGCTCAGATGAATTCATCCTATAATGGGGCAAGTTGGGTAAAGTAGCTCCTAAGACTAAATCTATAGAATGCTGAATATCCCTAAGAGGTGGAAGGTGGTCTGGCAGATCCTCGAGAAAAACATCCTCAAATTCTTCTAATAAAGGCTTAACTTCCTGAGGAGGCTCTGAGGGTGTAGGAGTCCTAAGTTCCTTAGCAGTCAACATCCAAATGGGTGAACCACTATGAATTTCTTGTTCTAGATCCTTGGCACTAATTAGGTTCACTCCAGTCTTCATTTCCCTAACCTTACTGGTTCCTTTAGCTACCTTGTCCTTAGGAGGGACTGAATGGATTGTGATTTTCTTCCCGTTGAAACTAAAGACACAGGTGTTGGATTTTCCTAAGAGGGTGGCATCATGATCATACAACCAAGGTCTTCCAAGAATTATACTGCTCACTCCCATGGGCAAGACATCACACCAAATCTTCTCTTGATAGGATTGCATTTGGATTTGGACCTGACATCTAGACTGGATGGGTATAGAGGTAGAGTCTACCCAAGAAACCTTATAAGGGTTGGGGTGGGGGACTGGGGTTAAGCCTAACATTTTAACAGTGCTAGTAGAAATGGCATTTACACAGCTCCCACTATCTATGATGATTTTACAAACCTTATCCCCTAGTTTAAGGAAAGTCTGTAGGATGTTAGTCCTACGCCAGTCTTCCTGAACTTTAGTCTGGGACAGGATGCATCTCACAACCCCTAAGTGGTCAGACTTAGTGGATTCTTCCTCTCCTTCATACTCATCAACCAAATTCATTCCGGCCTCATAAACTTCTTCTTCAAACTCCTCATTAGGCTCGGAATTCTCTTCTCCTCCCTCTTTTATATATAGGGATCTACGAGGGCACTGGCTAGAAACATGACCTACCTTATGACACTTAAAACAAGCTATGGCTGTGCACTGATTGGAGATATGACCGGGCTTCTGGCACTTAAAATAGACGATACTAGGGGTTCTCTGGGTGTTAGGTGCCTTACCTTTGTCCATGGGCTTAGGGGTGGGGATACCCTGATTGGCTTGCTAGGGGTAACCTAGCTAGGTCCATTTCTTGGGATTGGGGCACTAACCCTAGATGGCATGGGTCCTCTCTGAAACTTCTCAGTGTTCAGTGCAATCTGATAGGCTTGGTCTAGGTCAGTAACCTCTCTCAGAAACAACTCTCTCTTAATATCTTCCCTAAGCCCAGCCCTACATCTAGACAAAGTGACCTCATGGGCTTCACTCACATCACATCTCATTAGGTATTCATCAAAGATGGTTATGTAGTCTGAAACAGATCGATTCCCTTGTTTCAAAGTCTGCCATTGGTCTAACAGATTTTGCTGGTATGAAATGGGTAGGTACTTGTCTCTAAGCTTTTCTTTCATACCCTGCCAAGTGGTTATGGGCTCTACATTTCGTCTTCTAGTGGTCAGCTCAATGTTCCCCCAGTATAACCTAGCTTGACGTATTAATTTCATCTTGGCAAACTTGAATTTCCTCTCCTCAGATATAGCATACCACTCAAAGTACTGGTCCATCTCACCCTCCCAATCAGAATACACCTTAGGATTTAAACTACCATCAAAAGTGGGTGCATCTAACTTGATGTTCCGTATGAACCTATCATCTCTATCCTTAGGTTCTGGGTCAGGCCTCCTATGATTAGGTTCAGGATCTCGATACAAAGGTCTTCTAGGCTCTTGGTGTGGGTGAGGTTGAGGCACATTAAAATCTGGGTCAGGAGTCCAATTCCGATGCCTAGGTTCCTCAAGTACTTGGACTCGATCCCTAAGCTGGGCAAAATTTTTATTCATATCCTGACTTAATTTGTTCATACTCTCAGTAAGAGCTCTAACCATGGCCTCTAAATCAGGTTGGGTTTGACCAGGTTGGTAGGGTACTCCATTCCGGGTAGACATGATGCAATCAAGCACACAAAATGAGACTCAACTGAACGACTATGGGCTAACCAGACCTAGAGCCCAAACTAGGTGCCCAATCAGAGTGGCAAGCTAGCCTGTAGTAACTCAGGACTCAGCCAGGCAGGTGTAAGGGGAGTGTTAGGTCCCTGAATGCCAATCCTAGACACCAATCAGAAATTGGCCAAGTAGGCGGACCAGCACACAAGCCCTTCGGGATGGAATCCCTAAACCACCGTTATAGACACTGAGTACAAAGCACACACAGAGTAACCAGACAAACTGACTCAACACTAGCCTTGACCCGACTTGTTGATGTCCCTAGCCCACTAGGGCAAATTAGGTCTAATCAATTTTTAGATTAAAGGCTTAGGTTCGAATGAAGGGGTGGTGGTTTTGGGCTAAGGAGAGGTTATCAACTCCTCCCCTTATCTTAGATGCTCAAATGCCCTTAAGAGGAATTAAGAGATGAACACTCAAAAATAAATGGATGGCAGAACACAAAAACAGAGTTGCAGTAATTTAATTCTCAGAAATCGCACGGAAACTAATAAATCATGAAAAAATTATGCAAATTAGTTTCAATTATACTGGTTTCAGCAAAACAAAAATCACCAAATTTGGAGTTATCTGCAGTGAGAAATAATTCCTGCAACAGGATAATTACGGGCTGAAAACAGAGCACTTCCCCATTTACAATTCCTGCTACGAAGTTATAACCCAACGGATCCCCTACACGCCCTAGGAACACCCCGTGGAATGGGAAGAGGAGGTTTGCACCTCGCTTCGTTCCTAGGACCGGACGTCCTGGGGAGTCTACTTCGAGCAGACAAAGTAAAAAGAGAGAGACTCAAGCAAGCAATCGAAACAGAAACCCTAGACAGGGCTCTGATACCAAAATTGATGTAGAACGAAAGCTCTGATACCAAAAATGATGCAGAATAAAGAACAAGGAAGAAGCGTATGCGGAAGTAAATTTGAGATTAATTTTTTTTTTTTTTATATTTCAGAAATTGGCTTTGACTCAAAGTAAAGCTAAACTAAGTTGAAGGAAACTAGGTAAGGATTGAAAGCACAATTTAGATGAAACTAAATTATCAGAGTAGTTCAGAAGTGACGGATCGCTGGGGGTTGAGAAACTCCCAGACCTAGGGCTTCGCTCTGAACTTTCAATAGAACAGAAATAGAGAGGAGAGATGGTTTACCAACCAGACAGTGATCTTCTCAGAATTTGGGTGGAAGAACTCTCTCGAGCAGATTGTGGGATCCTCGGAGTCGGCTATCTTCGCAATGGATCCTCCAATACTGGTCTTGTGGTTTGGTTGGCTTCTCCTGGACTCAAGATCTGGAAAAGAAGAGGAACAAGTGATGCAATTCAGATACTAAAGAAAAGGTTTACCAGGTTGAAGAACTTGAAAACTGAAGTTGCTGAAATCAGGATTCTCCTGGAGGCTGATCTGACTTCCTCTTAGAATTGCTGTACATCTGAAATATCTGGACTAGAGCTGGATGCTGGTGGTCGGCCTGGACTTGGAGAGGGTGGCCGTGAGAGGTGGGATAGGCTAGGGCTTGGTGGAAAGAGAAGGGTGATGGCGGCTAGGGTTTGGGAGTGGAGTGGCTAACCTAGGGTTTGGGTTTGGAGATCTCACACCTCCTCAAGGTTCCTGGGGAACCCGGATTTACTCCCTCACGGAGCTCAACACTTGGATGCAAGTGCGGAAGAGAGAAAACACAAAGTTTGCTCACTAAAAAAAATTGGTTTCATTCATCTGATTGATTTAAACTTACAAGAGGAGTTTAATTTATAAGGCTTTACAAAGGAGTAGGGTTTTACATCTTCCCATGTGGGACTAAAAGGAGGGGATCTACAAATCAGGATAATCCATACACATATGGTCGGCCAAGGTACCAAAAAAATTTGATTAGGGTTATAAAAGGCAGGTAGATGGCGCCTCCTTGCTTGGATCTTCAAGAGAATTTTTTTCCTTCCATGGATCAACTCTTTTGGACTCCTCCTTTTCTTCCTCCCTAAGTCAAGGCCCTTCCCATCTTTGTTTTGGATATTTTTGGCAGGTAGTGGGCGCCTCCTTGAAGTTTTCTCCAAGAGAATTTCTTCCCTTTCTTAGTTTGGTTCTTTTGGGAAAGACTTGGGCTGCCCCCCTTGATTTGTGGACTCCTGGTGGATTTCTACTCAACTGGCGCATGAGAGAAGGAAGTTGCTATCTGTGGCGTGGGGACCAAAGGCTGCTGGATGTAGATATGGCGCCCCCTGGACTCAGGCGTATGGCTGGGAGTGTGGCTGGGAGTGTGGCGCCCACTTGCTAGGCCTTGGGAGAAAATGTAACACCCCAGGTTGAAACCCTAGTCCACTACTGAGTCAACATGACTCAACAAAATAAAATGCAGGTAATGTAGACTCAAGCTAAATTGAGTTGATCTAGTCAACTCTTATTACAAACCAAAAACCCTAATTCTTCGGACAAGGTTAATCAGAGATCCAGATGGAGCTCTGAAGTCTTCTTCTGAGTCTGGTGCCCGCACCACACGTAGCTCCCTAACTCCAAGCATCCTCGAGCCCGGCTCCAGGAAGTCAAAGAAAACACCGAGCCAAGCAGCTCTCTATCTCAAACATCCACGAGCCCAGCTCCGAGATGCCAAGAGATCATAGGGCCACGTAGCTCCCATCAACGTCTTGAGCCTAGCTCCAAGGCGCCAAAGACCTGGCCAAGATCTCAAGCAACCCCCTGGGCCCAAGCCTAGCTCCATGTCCAGGAAGGCCTCGAACCTAGCTCCAAGGCAATCAAGACTGGTAACCCCCCTTCTCTAATCTTCCCACTCAAAAAGAAGACGAGAGGGAAAGGAAAGAAAGAGGACAAAGGGGGGAGCCCGGCAGCCCCCTTCTCTGATCTCCCCACTCGAAAAGAAGACGAGAGGGGAAGGAAAGAAAGAGAACAAGACGAGGGTACAACCAGCATCCTCTCCTATGACCTCCCCACTCTAAAAAAAAAAAAAAGAAAAGAGGGAGAGAAGAAGAAGAGTGGGTAAGGAAAGAAAGAGAGAACAAGAGAGAAATACAGCAACAAAGCTACCACTTTTCAAACTCCAGACCGGAGCTCAGATCTCCGGCCAAGAGAACTTCGAGCCAAGCAGCTCTCAGTCATCATCGTCCCCGAGCCCAGCTCCAGGACACCTTCTCAAGACCGGAGCTCAGATCTCCAGCCAAGAGAACTTTGAGCCAAGCAGCTCTCAGTCATCATCGTCCCCGAGCCCAGCTCCAGGATGCTAACCCAAGACCGGAGCTCAGATCTCCGGTCAAGGGACCTTTGAGTCGCATGACCCTTAGTCAACAACACCTTCGAGCCCAGCAGCTCTCAAGTGTTACAACTTGACCTCAAGCAAGGTGAAGCCCTGCTCCATGATCCCCACATAAAAAAAAAAAGAGACAAAGAGAAGGGGAGAACCAGGCAAAGAGAGTGGATGACAAAGGAACTCAAGCTTCCTTGATCAAAAACACAAGTTACAAATGTCTTCTAGGCCCCCGACATGCCGGGTGACCCTGACTAAGTACAATAAATGAAAGTATAAAATGAGGCAAGGAAGAAAAAGGGTCACTCCATGCCGGCCGGCTTCCCTGCTAGGTCCTGAGGCCGGGAGCTCCCGCCCTTAGACATCCCCGGCTGGGCTACCCTGACTTCAGAAGGATCATCCTCGGCTGGCATCAAAGGTTCTGAGCCTGCGACTCCCGCGATAACCTCCTCGTCATCCTCCACCTCCGAGGCCGAAGGATACCAGAGGCGGCTATGGAATAAGCGCCTCGATTCGGCCATGCAGGTACATGAAACCCTTATAAAAGGAATCCGACGCCATCTACTGGATTTCAACGACGAAGTCCTCCGAAGCCTTGAACCTGGCGATGGTGTCCTCAGCACCCTTTGTGGCCTCAGCGGCCACCCTCCTCAGCTCGACAGCTTCCAGCCTAGCTACCTCTGCCGAGTTGGTTGCCGTCTCTGTTGCCTTCTCAGCAGTAGCAAGCTTCTCCTTCGTGGCTGCTAGCTTCGCCTGGGCAGCTCGGGAGATCTCCTTGTGCCGATCGACCTCGGCATTGTACCAGTTAAGCTTTTTCTCGACGATGGAGAGGTCATCGATCACCTTCTTCGAGCGGCTCTGCTACAGGTTGCGAGCCGTCAGGAGTCCCTTTGCTCGCCCCTCAGCATCGACGAGCTTTTTCTCGAGGTCCTTGACTTTCAACTCAAGGGCCCCACTCGCTTCGACCTTTTCCTTCGAGTCGGCCTTTAAAGACTCGATCTCGATGGCCTGTTGCTGCTCGAGATGCTCCTAGCTCTGGAAGTGGCCCCTGATGTAGAGGGCCTCAACACCAATCTGCACCATGAAAAGAGGTCAGCAAAATATATATATATATATATAATAAAAAAATGAAATGAAAAATGAATGAAAGAAGCGAAAGAGCTCACTGAATACAGCTGAGAAATGATGGCCCTGATGACATCGGCCACCCGCATCCGAGCCATCTCTTGCCGGTCGCACACCAGGATGGAGAAACCCATCATGCGTTCGACAAGCTCGAGGCTCCGGAGGACCGAGTTCTCCGACCCCATCCTAAAGGGGAGATGGCACCGTGCCTCCTCCCTCCAGCTCTCTCCGTGAGCAGGCGGCCTTGCACCATTGACGAGGGATCCCGGGGGGCAGGCTGGGAGGCCAGTGTCGGTGCAGGCGGCACCTCTGTCATGGCACTGGGCGCAGCACGGACCTCCTCACCCCTGATATCGGCGACCGGCGGACTCGGAGGATGGCAGGGCATAGCAGTAGCAGCGGCAGCCCTCGCCTGGACTACCACCTCGGGCTCTGCAGCGTGGGCCTGCTGGGCCGGCCTCGACGCCGCAGGAGCTGCTCTCTCAACTGGTGCAGGAGCAGCATGGGACACCTCTGAGCTCGGACCAGCGGCAGCAGTCGAACTCAGATCGATCACTATGGTGGGGGCGGCTGCAGAAACGCTCTCACCCCGGGCCCGCCTGGAAGCAGGCTCCTCGGCCAGCCCGATCGGCGGCCTTTTCTTGGTGATGGCCAAAAGGTCATTCTCGGAGAAGATCATACCTGCATGCAAATTACACAACAGTTAGAGCCTGTGGGAAGCAATGTAAGAAGTGCAAGAAAGAAGGAAAAGAAAAAGGTCAGGTTGAACTCACCCGACCCATTCATAGGGTCGACCCCGGAGTCGGTGAGGTTCTGCTCAGACAACAAGATCTCGAGAGGAGGTATCTGCATGGTGCGGAGCTGCTCATAATCATCTCGGTCAACCACATCGACCATAGAATTTTGGTTGGGGGACTTGTCCGGATTGCTCCAGACCCAGTCAACCCCCTCGACCTCGACAAAGAAAAACTTACTCTTCCATCCCTTGATGGAAGAGGGGAGCTCAAACTTAATGCCCTTCGCACGGGAGGACAAAGACCACCACCCATCCATGGTTGGGTGGCGCTTCAGGGCAAAGAAAGCCCTGAACAAAAAAAATCGGGCCCCGAACCCATGAAGATGACAAAGCACAATGAAGGAAAAAATGACCCTAATAGCGTTTGGCACCAGCTGCGCCGGGACCAAACGATAATTGTCTAAGACCGACAGAAAGAAAGGATAGAAGGGAAAGTGTAGACCTCCAGAGAATGTCCCCTCATAGAAGGCAAGACGGCCCGGGCCACTCGAAGTGACCCTTTCCCCCGAATGAGGGATTATGAGCCGAACAGAAGGTGGGATGCCATAGACATCCCGGACAGTCCTGAATTCCCTGGCGGTGATCGTCGAGGTGACTCCACCAGGACCTGCAGGCCGAGCAGACTCAGAAGTAGGAGCAGGAGAAGGAGGAGGCAAAGAAGGACCGGATCCCGGTTCTCTAATGAGAACCGGACCCGGAGGATGCCTCCTACCGAGCTTGAAGCGAGCTACGTCTTCCTCCCCGCTAGAGAAAGAAGAGGAGGATGCCGGCCTTCGCTCGGAAGGACCGACCTCACCCTGATCAGTAGAGGGGCGGAAACCCGGACCAAAATGGGATATCCTCAAGGACAAAGGAAAGGAAGAACTCAAAGCAGAAGACCGAAAAGAAGACTCAACCGAGAGAAGACTCCGGACCTCGGGAAAGAACCCTATTCTAGTGGGGGAAGGAGGAAGAAGAAGAAGCTGACCTGTTGCCTTAGAAAACTCGGGGTGACTGGAAGGAGGAAGAAGCTTGGGCACGGCGGTAGCAGGCATGGAAAATTGAAAAGGAATGGATGGTTCGGGTAAGGCCCTCCTTTTATTTCGAAATGACCCAAGGGATTCGTACCGATTCAACTGCTCCACCAACGGATCTGTGCCACGTGCTACCCATCGATGAGAATGGCATCCTGGCCACTCTGCATTATGTGCCAGCATTAACTGCTCCTCGGACGTGGCCACACGGCATCCCCGCTTTGGCCCGCAGGGTCGGTCCACGAAGCGCCAGCAATCATGGCCATCATCATGCCAGATTTCTGCCTTTCCACGTCAGCACTGCAATTACTACATTCGACCCGAGCGCCGCGCACTAACGAGCCTCAGGAGTGGGGGGCAAATGATGTGGAAGGATCGCTGACGTGGAGGGACCAACAGGTGCCACATCAAGAAAAGACACCACGTTGACCCTCCAGCTCGGATTCCACTACCAAGCTGAGCTAAGCTCCCTCAGGACAGCAAGCCAAGCTCAGTCCTCCACCAGGTCGAGTGCACAAGCTCGGGACATCTAGGTCGGAGCCACTTTCCGCCCTCTAGAGCGTGACCCTTGGAGGCTAGTGCCCTGCGGTCGAGGTCGAGCTAAGAGCTCACCCGCCGATGTGGAGCCTCTCCGAGCACGCGCCCTCTGGACCGGGTCTGCCTCCGCCACTCCAGAGTGAGACCCTGGAGGCTAGTGCCCTACGGTCGAGGTCGAGCTAAGAGCTCACCCGCCAATGTGGAGCCTCTCCGAGTGCGCGCCCTCTGGATCGGGTCCGCCTTCTGCCCCTCCAGAGCGAGACCCTCGGAGGCTAGTGCCCTGCGATCAAGGTTGAGCTAAGAGCTCACCCACCGATGTGGAGCCTCTCCGAGCGCGCCCCTCTGGACCGGGTCCGCCTTCTGCCCCTCTAGAGCGAGACCCTCGGAGGCTAGTGCCCTGCGGTCGAGGCCGAGCTGAGAGCTCACCCACCGATGTGGAGCCTCTCCGAGAGCGCGCCCTCTGGACCGGGTCCGCCTTCCACCCCTCCAGAGCGAGACCCTCGAAGGCTAGTGCCCTGCGGTCGAGGTCGAGCTAAGAGCTCACCCACTGATGTGGAGCCTCTCCGAGCACACGCCCTCTGGACCTAGTCCGCCTTCCGTCCCTCCAGAGCGAGACCCTCGAAGGCTAGTGCCCTGTGGTCGAGGTCGAGCTGGGAGCTCACCCGTCGATGTGGAGCCTCTCCGAGCGCGTGCCCTCTGGACCGGGTCCACCTTCCACCCCTCCAGAGCGAGACCCTCGGAGGCTAGTGCCCTACAATCGAGGTCGAGCTAAGAGCTCACCCGCCGATGTAGAGCCTCTCCGAGCATGCGCCCTCTGGACCGAGTCTGCCTTTGCCCTCCTCCGCCTAGGCATCCCCACAAGCTCGGTGCGCCTAGGACTGAATGAGCCTTGCCGTCCCAGCTCGGCCCCAGCCTAGACGAGGTCCTCACCAGCCCGGGACACCGGCGAGCCGCCCAAGGACTGTATCGAAGCGCCTTCCTAGCCATACTGACCACCTGCGACTGCCAGTTTCACCCGAAAGGCAAGCAGCACA
This sequence comes from Areca catechu, assembly GCA_021397845.1. NCBI lineage: Eukaryota > Viridiplantae > Streptophyta > Magnoliopsida > Arecales > Arecaceae > Areca > Areca catechu. Next base: position 96,652,566 of record CM038046.1, read on the forward strand.
TTGATCGAGATGCCACATTCCTCACCAACCACTCAGATCACCCAAGAGAGAAAGCCAACCGGGAGATTCGAATCCCACGGGCGGCGGCCCGTCATTCGAGGCACCTCCAAATTTTCCGGAACGGGGCAACCAAGAAGAGTGTCGGAGTGCTTGATAACTCACCCTATCATGAATCAGGAAAGGCTCCTCGGGACACTGCCGCATGCGCCTCACAGCCCGGAGGGGACCCCGAGACAAGGGCCAAACGGTAACCAAGTTCACAGCAAACCCGAAGGTAACACAACAACTCAAGGATAGGCCAAAAAACACAAGCCAAAGAGGGAAAAAAAGAGGAGGTGGGCAACCCCCAAGAGGGGCATGGCACCGCCACCACTACCACCCCCACGATGAACACAAGTGCAAGCCCAACCAAGAGGGTGAAGCGCCACTACCTCCACCGTTGAAGGAAAATAAGGGGCACAAGAAGAGGCGGAGGCACAGAGCACCCCTCTGTACCCGCTATCACTCTCCCCCTATAACGTTTTCACCTTCACGCACATCTTTTACTCCTCCTAGTATGGAGTCCATCAAGAGGGGCCCGACCAGGAGGATCTGTTCTCCTGGATCGTCACTGACTTGATTGTCGGAGTGCCCCCGCCGGGAACCCCAGCCCGGGTCTCTAACCCTTGTCTCGCAGGTTCAGGAACAGAGGATCACCGGGCGGCGAGGCGACTGCACCCAGCACGGAGATCTGAAAACCGAGAGCGGCGGGCCGCAGTGAAGGAAGCGCACTCCGGCACCGACAGCAGCTACGGGCCACGATGATCCTGGCAGCAACACATGTAAATCTCGAAAAATTATCCACTATGACTAATCCATATCTCTTGCCTTCTGGACTTGATGTTCTAGTTTGTCTAAAGTGATCCATATGAAGTAGTTCTAGTGGCTTACTAGTAGTTACAAAACCTTTTGGTTTAAAAGAAGTTTTAACTTGTTTACCAAATTGACATGCTTGATAAATTCTATCTTTTTCAAAACAAAGTTCAGGTAAATCTCTAACTAAATTCTTTTTACAAAATTTTGAAAGTAGATACATACTAGCATGCCCTAATCTTCTATGCCAAAGCCAACTAGTCTCATCCTTAGTAGAATTCATTACAACAAGGCATTCTCCATTAGGCAAAAATAGATTATTCAAATCTACCAAATAAACATTTCCATGCCTTTTTCCAATGAATTATACTCCATCTATATCCAAACTAGCAATCATGCAATATGATGATTTAAAAACTACTTGAAAACCTTTATCACAAAACTAACTAATGCTTAAAAGATTGTATTTCAAATCATCAACTAGAAGTACATTACTAATACAATTAGAAGGAGTTATGTGAACATTATCAATACCAATGATTTTTCCTTTACCATTATCACCGAAAGTCACACTCCCTCCATTCAAAGCTTCAAGAGAAGTGAATTGCTTCACATCTCCAGTCATGTGCCTTGAGCAACCACTATCAAGATACCAAAGTCTCTTATTCTTCTTGGTTGCAAGACACACCTATAATAAAATCAAGCTTTGGTTTTAGGTACCCAAGCCAACTTGGATCCTTTAGGGTTAACATTCAAAATGGTTTCTTTTGAAACCCACACTTTACCAAAATAAGTGATTTTTCTTAAATTGCATTGAAATGATTTATGACCTAATTTTTTACATGAAAAACAAGTGATGCTAGATGATGCAGGTACAAAAAAGTTTTTGAAATACTTTTATTGCTTTAATGGTTTATACCCTAATCCTGCTTTATTAAAAACAGCTCTTTGACTATTCAAAAATAGATTTAACTTTTTTGAACTATAAGTAAATTTGTCAACAAAAGGCTTTATCTTTTCAAGTTCATTTTTGTACTTAGTATTTTCCAATTCTAAATCTTTATTTTTCTTTAAAAGATCACCATTTGAAGTAACATTCTTAAATCTTTTCAAAACTTCATTTTTCATTGACAAAGCATTGTTTTTCTTTTCTAAAACATCCAATTTAGATTTTAAATCACTAACATCATTTAGCAAAGAATTGTTTTTAAGAGAAAAACTATTTGCATGCTTTTTCAACTTTTTATTTTCACTTAAAATTAGTTTATAATCATGCATGAGTTCATCAAAGGCATTTCTAAGTTCATCAAATATAAAATCAATCTCGGTATCGAAATTTACCTCATCATTGCCTTGATGTGCCATTAAATAAAGATTTGTTACTTCAGTTTGCTCTTCTTCAGAACTGGAGTCTTCACTGTCACTCTAGGTGACCATCATTGCCTTCTTTCTTTTAATTGATATTTCTTTTTGTAAGAAAATTTTCTCCTCTTCATAAATCTTCTGAATTTACATGCAAGGAGTGCTTCTTCACCTTCATCTTCTTCTTCATCTTTGGACTCATTTATTGAGGATTCTTCTTGTATGTTTGACTTGAAAGTGATCCCCTTCTTCTTTTTATCCATGTCCATTGATTTTTGTTTCAAATTAAGCTTATAAGTCATGAGTGATCCAACCAGCTGCTCTAGAGGTAGTTTGTCAACATCCTTGGCTTCTTGAATTGTGGTCACCTTTGGATCCCATGATATTGGAAGTGACCTGAGAATTTTATTTACAAGATCAGTGTTAGACATAACATTTCCAAGACTTCTCATTCCATTTACAATATTAGTGAATCTTGTGTACATATCAGTGATTGATTCATTAGGTTCCATTCAGAACATCTCATAAGTGTGCACTAACATATTTACTTTAGTATTTTTCACTTGATCGGTACCCTCATGGATAACTTCAAGTATGTCACATATTTCTTTAGCAGAAGTGCATGTGGATATCCTATTGGATTTACTAGGATCTAATGCACAATAGAGGAGATTCATTGCCTTGGCATTGATCTCGGATTACTTAATATCATTTTCATCCCAATCCTCTTCGAGCTTTAGGATGGAAACACCATTAACCACTATTGAAGAAATATGAGGATCCTTATCTACCACTCTCCATAAATTATAATCAATAGAATGCATGTAAATTCTTATCCTAGTTTTTTAATATGTATAATTTGATCCATTGAAAAATGAAGGTCTATTTGAGGCTTGACCCTCAACTATGCTAGTACCAATGGAGGCTGCCATAGATCTTTACTCAAGACGATAAAGCCTATATACTGAGAACAGGGCTCTGATACTACTTGTTGCCCAGTAAGCAACCCAAGAGGGAGGGTGAATTGGGTCTCTAAAAATTAAAATAACTTTACTTGATACAATGCAATGCAATCCAATTCAATAATTAAATAAGCAAGGTACTATGAATTCAATTGTAATGCTCTAAAATAAAAGTGCAGCAGAAATAAAGAGCAATAAATAATAAGTGATAAGAGAGATCAAACAACCAAAAAGATCAAGAGATATAGTGGTTCGGTGCTATCCAATGCACCTACATCCACTTCCCAAGATTTTCTTGAGAATTCATTATAATCACATGATTACAGTTGATTAGTTTTGCGGGCTCACTAATCAAAAATCCAACTTGTTTTCACAAAGCCAACAAGTCAAAACCTCACTTGATTTTACGGGCAAACCAAGAACCTAAATGGTTTTACGGGCTAACCACCAACCTCCCTTGGTTTTCCGGGATAACCAAGAACATAAGTGGTTTTGCGGGCTAACCACCAACCAAATTAGTTTTCAAAGGCTCACCAATAACCTCCCTTGATTTTACAATAGGCTAACCAAGAACCCTTACAACAAATAAAGATTTGAAGTAATGAAACAAAGTAAGCTTTCTAAACAAAAATGGATATCTCTTTGAAGCTCGATGTAGAAGTGCTTTGACCTTGTTAAAGCCTCTTGAATGCTCAAGAATAGATGATCTTCAATACTCTTGAAGGCTCTTGAATGCTTGGAGGCTTGCTTTTGCTTGAGAGTAGTTGAATCTTCAATGAATATGAGTTAAAGCTCTCACTTGAATGCTCTTTTCTTATTCTCTTCAATAATATTCAATAGTTATTAATTTGATTTGATTTGGAGCATATAAATACTTCTCCAAGGTCTCAAATCCCATTTCTAGCCGTTAGACTTGAAAAGCTAGCCGTTGGAGGGCAAAATAGTCAAGTTCTGTATTTAAAAAACTAGCCGTTACTATTCCCAGAACTCCATGTATCGATACTTCAGGCTTTGAGTCGACACTTCCTGTCGACACTTGAACTTCATGAGTCAACACCCAGTTCAAAAATTTTAATTTGTTTCTCTGAAAATCTCATATGTGTCGACACTTACTCAGTTGAGTTGACACCATGCTTCCATGTGTCGACACTTCAGTTGTTCTTCATTTCCAGCAAGTTCTGTGACTTGAAAATCTCGAGCGATGTGTTGATCCATGTGTCGACACTTTGAGTCGACACTTCAGGTCCATGTATTGATACTTCAGCCATGCCATCTGAAACATTTTTGCATACTAGCCTGAGTCGACACTTCCCTTCCATGTGTCGACACTTTGAGTCGACACCTTAGTGAAAACTTCACAGAAATCTCTGAAGTTGAGCAGAAACGCATTTCTACTTAACTCATTCATCCAATCAAGCAAATCTTCACTTTCCAAGTCCTCTTTGATCAATTCTTTTCATCCAAATTTGGTTTCTTCAAACAAACAAGCTTCTTCAAATTTGTGAGCACCTATTTCAACAAAAACATACTTCAAGAAAATCATTAGTACTCAACTTATACTTAACCGTTTTGCTTATCATCAAAATCAATAACAGAGTCAGCACAGGTATTATCTGGTTATCACCATAGCTTAGTTAGGTGACAATCAACTAGGCAATTTTTCTTCCTTCCGGTAGCCAGTTGTTTATCAGTTACTTGGGGTTCAATGGACCTGTTGGAGGCTTTCGTGAAGGAATTATGCTAAGCACCAAGCTAGGCTAATAATATATGATCAGCAACCAACTTGAGTGAAGGTTGATTCTATAACATTATAATCTACCTCAAGCCAACCAACTCATCGCATGCATAAGCAATCGTGACAACTTATTATCTATTTTGATCATATATTTAATTAATAAATATTTTTTTTGCAAGAGTAAAAATTTTAAACAAAGAGATTGATATCTCCAGAGAAATAATAAGAGAAAAATTAAGAAAGAAACAATATCTCAATCTCATAAAAAGGAAGGGAGCTAGGGTTGATTAGGGTTTTTTTTGTGCATTAGGTTCCTAAGAACTTCCTAGGGCACTCTCCTTTCATTCACATGATTAGAATTTTTTTATATGCTACATGTGTCTTCTTTCTTAGGTTAATGATTAGGGTTGTGTTTATGCATTAGGTTCCCAAGAACTTTATAGGATGCTCTCCTCCTTTCATTCACATGATTATTTTTTTTTATATGCTATTTTTTAAAAGGATATAGCTATCGTGGTATAATTTTATAATAGATATTTTGGCCAAAAATCAATGCTTTTAAGCTCTCTATCAAGCTAAAAATAGCTCCCATCCAAAGTACTTTTCGAGGGTCAAAAAGTGGGCTCCTCAAAATCTTAGCCAAAGGGGAATCCCTCCTGCTTCCTTTGCTAGTCTAGCCCACCTTTTTTCTTTTAAGATAAATGCCCCACCGTCCTCAAATCTAATAAGAAACATCAACTTGCAACTAAATGAACAAAGGACTAGGAACTCTACAATGTGTCTAATAGAGTTTGGGGTCAAAACATACAAGGAAGCTCCATAGGATCAGAAAAATTTGAGAATGAATGGGGAGAGGGAAAATCTCGGCCCTGCTTTGAATGCTTCCTCGTACACCCCAGATGACCAAGAGGAAGATTGTTAATTTGAGTATCGGGATCAGGTAGTTCTAGCTCAAAATCCTCGAGGATGCAATATGCTAACTGAATGAGGGACAAGCCTTCTTCATCTATCATGAACTGATACCTATCTAGACTAAAGGTTGTCGGCATAGCATGCTCTCTACATAGGGCACCAGGACCCCTTAACCCACCCGTAGCACTTTATGGTGATCTCTCTTTTTTAACATCCCTAGGGCTCGACATTATTGCTACAGGTCCTAAGAAGAAAAGAAAACAAGTATGGAAAAGGAAAGCTGACCTGGAACTTAAGCGAGGTTAGAAATCGAGGATGGCAGACCCTTCAAGGAGAGTCACAAAGGAAAGATGAACAAGAAGAGAATTGATGCCTGGGTTGGAGATGATAACCAGAAACCCTAGGAGGAGACCCCAAGCAAAAGTACAAAGGGTGCTGTGAGGGAAGGTGGAGCATCTTTTCAAAATGAGATGTATAGCCTCGAACCGTCTCAAACAGTTTGGCTACCACCGTATGACAGGCCCCTACTTATGCCTAGTGATCATGAGTTGCCTAGAATAAATGTAGCATGGATGTCGAAGTGACACTAAGTGCTACAATTTGGGATTCATCATTGCCCCTATCCATCTGAATCCATTTTGAAGGTAGTGCATCCAAGCACAGAAAGGAGCCCTCATATTCTGACCCTCTTCTGAGTATTTCTATGATCTGATTGAAACCCAGATTAGAAAGTAGGGGATATCTATTGGTGAAAAATATGATCAGGCCAAAGATAGGAGACCCACAATGATGTAAGCAGTCCATAACCGGCAGCATAACCACTAATCGAAGATACAAGGTCCAAGTTGGCTAAATTTAAAGGCCTAACATAGCACCTCATGATCGAGCAGGGATAGCATTCAAAAAGCTCTATTGACCATTTACAAGGTGCTCGGCTATAAACCCTCAGATGGGTATCGATAGCGGCCAGGTCCACCTGGAAGGTAAACGAGCCCTCGTCGATCATTCGTAAGGTGCTCAGCCATAAGCCCTCGAGCAAATATCAGCAACAGCCAATTCTGCCTAGAAGGTATTAACGAGCCCTCACTAACCATTCACAAAGCGCTTAGCCACAAGCCCTCGAGTGAGTATTGGTAGTAACTAGCTCCTAGACCTGAGGTATCAGCAAGCCCGTGCCAACCGTTTGCAAGGGCTCGGCCACAAGCCCTCGAGTAGGTACCAACAATGACCAACTCCTATACCTAAAAGGTATTAGTGGGCCCATGATGACCACCTATAAGGTGCTTAGCCATGAGCCCCATGATCTAGCCTAGCCTTAGACACCATAAGAGCACTCTAGCCGGCAAGACCTTAGGTCATGCACCTATCTTAAAGCCCCTAAGGTACAACACTCTGACTCTTGCTACCATGGCTTCAACTACATGGCTAATCTCTCTATCACATCCCAAAATCTCCTGATCATTGCCAGATATAAACAAATGAGGGAGGCATGCTTAGACTCTCCATAATACGGGCAACCATTTAATGAAGCATGGTGTATCTTGAGCTAGTAACAAGAATGCATTTAAGGGGACAAGACGTTCCCTGCCAATAAGAAATCCCCAAGTAACATATGGAAGGTCCTGCCACCCTTCACCAGATCCAACAAGATCTCCATCCTACCTTGTAGGACCTGGTGTGGTTCTTCCAAGGCTAAGGCCAAAGTCCATGAGGTGGTCATAGGGTTTCTAGGACTAGTTTGGATCCTAGGGTGAAAGGCTATTAGCTTTTCAGGTTTTGAGGTTTAAGAACTTGAGCCTCAAGGGGCTAACCTATATTGGACTTGTTATGAGTCCTAGGTAGGTGTAATTGGGCTAAGTCAAGGATATACTTGGACTTGAAAAATTCAATCACACAACAAGTTAGCCTTGGGAAGTTTTTAGGTTAGGTCAAATTGACCTAGTATATATACATCTTGTATATGGGATTGATTTAAGCCAAGTTGAATGAAAATCATTTTCTCCCTTATTTTCTCTCTCTTCCTCTCTCTCTCCCTCTTTGGTTGTTGCCCCCTACCAAGGGAAAAACTCTAGCTTTCATGTCCTACAGAAGGAAGAAGAAAATAACATAGAACTAGGATTCCTAGTTTGACTGGGAATCCCTTGTACCAAGAGAGTTTGAAGCTATCCCTTGTTCCCTACTTTTGAAGTTTGTTGACTCTGATCTTGATTTTGATGATTGACAAAATATTTAAGTATATATGAGTACTAATTATATTTTTAAATGTGTTTATCAGATCTTAGTACTCATCCATGTTGAATGAGAAATACATGTTTTTAGTTGAAGAAAGTCCTTAAATTAATGAAAAATCAAGTATATGGACTTTGGTATAGATATGGAAGAACTTGAAGAGATTAAAAATCAATTTTAGAGAAGTTTCAGCACTCGCACAATCAAGTGTCGACTCATGAAGAAGTTCAAGTATCGACTCAAGGCCTGAAAATAAGAAAAATTATGAAAATCCAGAATTTTTGTCTTGAGCTGACTCAAGTGTCGACTCACCAGATTTAAGTGTCGACTCATGAACAAACTCAAGTGTCGACTCACCAGATTCAAGTGTCGACACTTGGAGTAACAGCTAGTTTTTCAGAAGTGCAGAATTGATTCCAACTTGCTTCAAATGGCTAGTTTTTCATCCCCAACGGTCATAAACGGTCATCTATGATTTGGAGAGCTATATAAACACCAAAAATTAAATGTTGAAGTGATCCTTTGGTGAGATCATTGAATATTCTTCAAAGATTCAAGTTTTAAGTGTGTTCAAGCCTTCAAGCTTCCAAGATTGAGAGAGAGCTTCCAAGTCCACATCTTCATCAACATTCAAAGGCTTCAACAACTTGAAGACAAGTTCTTTATCAACTATCAAAGGACTTCAAAGAGATATTTGCTTTGTTTAAGAAAGCTTTTAATTGTATCTTTATTCTTTGCATTATGCTTTTATTTGCTACTAGTTTCAAGTGGATTGAAACTAGTATTAAGATTTTTGGTGAGCCTTGGAAAACCAAGAAGGTACAGGTCATCCTTTGTATAAAAACCAACTAGGTTGTTGGTAAGCCCACAAAACCAACAAGATTTTTGGTTAGCCATGAAAATCAAGAGGTTGTTGGTTAGCCTAAGTTAGAAAACCAACAAGGGGTTTTGACTTGTGAGCCCGGTGAAAAAAAGTTGGGTTTAATTAGTGAGCCCGGAAAACTAATTGATTGTAATCTTGATAATTATAGTAAAATTTCCAAAGAGAACTTGGGAAGTGGATGTAGGTGCCTTGGAGTGCACCGAACCACTATAAACTTGTTGTATTTGTATGATTGTTTTTAGTCTTACATTTACTTTATAATTTCTGCTGCATATTATTTTGAAACACACAAACACTTTGGCAAAACACTAACACTTGATTTGAATTGGCACATACTTATTTTATATCCATTGAAATAGTTCAAATAATTTTTAAAATCCAATTCACCCCTCTTGGGTTGCATTATCACTAGGCAACAATTGATATCAAAGCCCGGAACCCAAAATCGTTGATATCTAGACTTAGTGATTTGCAAAGAATCCAACGATTTTGATTTAAAAGATCATGGCAGCCTAGAAGGTACTTATTTTGCTATAGGACATGCAACTAATAGACCACCATTTTTTAATAGCAATAATTATACTTTTTGAAAAACTTGCATGCGTATCTATATTCAATATATTAGTTATTATCTTTGGAAAGTTATAGTTAATAGTCCTCATATTCCTTCCATTTTGATTAATTGCACTTCCATTCCAAAGCTTGAAGAGGATAGGAATGAATATGACATTAAGTAATCTGAAATTAATGCTAAAGCAATGTACTTGTTTTATTATGCATTAGACTCTAATGAATACAATAGGATCTTCACATGCACATCGATGAAGGAGATATGGGACATATTTGAAATTACTCATGAGGATACTCTTCAAGTGAAAAGTACTAAAAATAATATGCTTGTTCATTCTTTTGAAATGTTTAAAATACTGCATTTTGAATCTATATCTGATATGTATACAAGATTTATGATTATTGTTAATGAATTGAAAAATCTTGGCAAAGTCTATACTAATGCTGATTTGGATGATAAAATTCTTAGATCTTTACCAATATCATGGGATCTAAAGGTAATGGCGATCCAAGAAGCCAAAGATATTGATACCCTACCTTTGGAGGAGCTTATTGGTTCACTCATGATCCATGAGTTGAATTTATGGCATAAAGAAGAGGTTGCTGATTAAGAGAAGAAGAAGATAATAGCCCTCAAGGCCAAAAAGAAATTCAAGATAATGATGGCAACTTAGAGCGATAGTGAAGATTCTAGTTTAGAGGAAGAACAAGAAGTTGCCAATCTTTGCTTCATGGCAAATGAGAAAGAGGTATGTGCTGAAAATGAATATGATTTTATCTTTGATGAATTACATGATGCATTTAATGATCTTGTGCATGAATACAAAGTATTAAAAATTGAACACAAGAAATTAAAAAGACATGTAAATTCTTTTTCTCTTGAGAACACCAATCTTGCCAATAAAAATCATGATTTAAATATAAAGATTGATATTTTAAAAAATGATAAGAATAATCTTTCTAAAGAAAAAAAATGTTTAGAATTAAAAATTTTGATTTGAAAGATTTATGCAATAAGTTTTCAAATAAGAAAAATATTTTATTAAATAAAATATAAATTCTAAGAAGATCCAAGATTTTTGTATCAAATGATGAGCTTTTAAAGAAAAATAAAAATATTATGTGAAAAAATAAGAATTTCTTTGTTGATGCATCTTCCAATCTGACTTGTTTTAAATGTTATAAATTTAGGCATAATGCATATCCTTGTAAATTAAGAAAAATTTGGATTCTAAAAGGAACATATTTACTAACCCTAAAGGATCCAAGAAAGTTTAGGTACCAAAATTATCCACCTAGTTTATTTTACAGGAATGTCTTGCAGCCCAACATGAAGAAAGGAAGTCGTTGAAAAGCGATTGTACAAGACAATACAAAGAGTGGACAAGCTACATTTTGGACTAAATGGTAAAGGAAGGATTATACATATTGATAAATTCTAAATATTTCTTTCTATAATTGAAAATGTAGTTGAATATTTATTATAAATGTTGTATCAATTACTTTGAAAAATTATTTTAAATATTTAATTAGAATCAAGTTTAGACTTATAGTCATTGATTATGATCATGAACATTTTGATGCTGATGAATTTCATGCTATCATGATTAAACTTGTGATTATAAAACCTTCACATGATTTTAATTAATGTATCTTAAATTACTTCATAAAAAATATTTTTAAAGTTGCATATTGCTTTGAAAATTATTGCAACTGATTAACTAGAATCACGTTTAGACTAATAGTTATTTGTTGTGATCATGAACTTTTTGATGTTGATAGATTTTATGCTCTTATGATTAAACTCGTCATTATTAGACTTTCACTTAATTTTGATTAATATAGTTTTAAACTATTTTCAAGTAAAATGTAGTAATGAAATGTATATATTTTTAGAATCAATGCTTAAGTTAGAAATGATTTGGATCAAGACTAGAACTGATAGTTAAGGATTACATTTAAGAAGAATGTATGCATATTGATAAATCCTTGCTCCAGTAGCTAAACTTGGTACTATATTACTTCTAACATTTGTATGGATAATCAAAATCATGTCAAATCATATGATTTTCATGAAATGTATTCTATTTTGTATCCATGCTTAGACTAGAAATGATTTGGAACAAGTATAAAACGGGTAGTTAAGGGTTACATTTAAGAAAGAGATATGTATATTGATATACCCTTGCTCCAGTAACTAGACTTACTATTAAATTACTTCTAGCATCTATATGGATATCAAATCATTTCAAATAAATTTGAAATCATGCTAAAAGTTTTTAAATGATCAATCCTTTGTATTTTGAAAATCATGTATATCTTAAAAATTTTAAATATTTGATTTTAGACTTAGTGTTTATGTTCATATCTCAAATTATCTGAAATTATGATGTTTGTGCTTTCATGTTTTATTCCTCAATTAATGCATATTTTTAAGGGAAAATAACAATTAGGAGGAGCATCCAAAGATTTGTTATCATTATATACATATGATACTTTGAATATTTTCTTGATATCATGCTTTACTTATATTGCTCTAATACTCCTCGTTTTCAAATCTAATCTTTTGAGGGGAGTTACATTCAATTGGTACCAAGATTTATTTCATTAAGAATCTTTAAAAAAAAGAGAGAGAAAAAGAGCTTCTAGTAACTGCTTCAGATTGGGTTAGCCACCATGGCCGTCCGATCATAGGAGCTAAGTAGGGTTTAAAGACCCTCTCTTCCCATTCATTAAGGTCTCTTATGACGTGTTGGGGTGCCACTGTGGCCTTATCCCATGAACAAGTGAGGTGAATGGACTTATGCATATTAAAGCTAATATATATTGAATTACTTTTTGCATGTCCATATCATTTTTGTGGTATCATGTTCAATTAGTATCATATTTAATTGGTATCATGATTAATTGATTTCATGCATTGATTTTGATGATCTCTTGCGATCCTTTCCACTTCATCCCCACTTTGTATCCTTGTTATCCTTTTCATGATTAATTGGTATCCTTGCTATCCTTTTTATGATGACAAAAAGGGAGAGAAATATGTTAAGTATAAAAAGGGAAAATATATGATAAACATAAAAAAATTATAAGAAAAATGAAAGAAAGTGCAAAAGGAGAAGAAGAAAGTAAAATATTTTAATCTTAAGGAAAGAATTAGTAAGAGAGAGAAAATTTAAAAACTTTACATATTTTGAACAATATTTTGAAGAATTTTTGAAAATTTTTTGGATCATATTTTGAGGGGGAGCTTGATACTTATTGATTTTGAGTTTACATGTTTATACTATTGTTAATCTTTTAAACTTACCATGTTCATATACTTAAAGATTTTGTTATCATCAAAAGGGAAAGATTGTTGACTCTGATCTTGATTTTGATGATTGACAAAATGTTTAAGTATATAGGAGTACTAATTATATTTTTACGTATGTTTATCAGATCTTAGTACTCATCCATGTTGAATGAAGAAATACATATTTTTAGTTGAAGAAAGTCCTTAAATTAATGGAAAATCAAGTATATGGACTTTGGAATTGATATGGAAAAACTTGAAGAGACTAAAAATCAATTTTGAAAAAATTTTAGTAACTTTCAGCACTGGCACAATCAAGTATCGACTCATGAAGAAGTTCAAGTATCAACTCAAAACTTGAGAACAATAAAAATACAGAATTGTAAAAATCCAGAATTTTTGCCTTGAGCTGACTCAAGTATCGACTCATGAACAAACTCAAGTGTTGACTCACCAAAATCAAGTATTGACACTTGGAGTAATGACTAATTTTTCAGAAGTACAGAATTGATTTTAACTTGATTCAAACGGTTAGTTTTTTATCCCTAACAGTCATAAACAGTCATCTATGGTTTTGAGAGCTATATAAACACCAAAAATCAAATGAGGAAATGATTCTTTGGTGAGATCATTGAATATTCTTCAAGGATTCAAGTTTTGAGTGTGTTCAAGCCTTCAAGCTTCCAAGATTGAGAAAGAGCTTCCAAGTCCATATCTTCATCAACATTCAAAGGCTTCAACATCTTGAAAACAAGTTCTTCATCAACTATCAAAGGGCTTCAAAGAGATATTTGCTTTGTTTAAGAAAGATTTTAATTGTATTCTTATTCTTTACATTGTGCTTTTATTTGCTACTAGTTTCAAGTGGATTGAAACTAGTATTAAGATTTTTAGTGAGTCTTAGAAAACCAAGGAGGTTGTTGGTTAGCCTTTGTATAAAAATCAACTAGGTTGTTGGTGAACCCACAAAACCAACAAGATTTTTGGTTAGTCGTGAAAACCAAGAGGTTGTTGGTTAGCCTAAGTTAGAAAACCAACAAGAAATTTTGACTTGTGAGCCCGGTGAAAAAAAGTTGGGTTTGATTAGTAAACCCGGAAAACTAATCGACTGTAATCTTAGTGATTATAGTGGAATTCCCAAGAAAAACTTGGAAAATGGATGTAAGTGCCTTGGAGTGCACCAAACCACTATACTTGTTGTGTTTATATGATTGCTTTTACTCTTACATTTATTTTATAATTTTTACTGCATATTATTTTGAAGCACACAAACACTTTGGCAAAACACTAGCACTTGAATTGAATTAGCACATATTTATTTTATATCCATTGAAATAGTTCAAATAATTTTTAAAACCCAATTCACCCCCCCCCCCTAGGTTGCATCATCACTGGGGAACAGAGTTCAATCAAAAGTGTTTGAGGCTTGATTCCTATTGGTTTGAGGTCCCAAAGAAAGGCATTTCAGATCTGGAATAGATTTGGAAGGTTATGGGGGCATTGGATCTCGTGGAAGTGTTCTAGGCATCAAGAATTACTTACTGCTGGTTGCTGCTAGATTTTTTTACTTCCATCCCTATTGCTGATGTCTAAAAGGTGATTTCCACATCTTATATCTCTTGTTTGAAGGCTCATCAGGCGGTGTCTTGGGTATGGAAGCAAGATCTAAGATTTTCAAAGGCTTTTTCAAAAGTACAATCCCAAAAACTAATATTACTAAAACTTCTGCATAGGCTATTTTCTTGTTTGCTATTTGTTTGCCATCAAAAGTCCTCAAAAATTCCTTATAGCTGGTTCCAAGATCACCAGAGGTCAAGGGGGATTTTCCAACATCTAGTATCAGAGCCTTGTTGCTCAATTTGGTGGAGGAAAAGTCAAAGTTTCACTAGGATCTTGGTAAGATGCTGAACAAATTTTGTTTTGAACACTGTGTTAATTGTTAGTATTTGTTTTTGGGAAATCTATTTGGGATGGCATCTAGTAGCAATAAGGCAGACTTTGAAAAGTTCGATGGCAAAAGAAACTTCAGCCTTTGGCAGGAAAGGATGAAGGATATATTAGTATAAAACGAGACCTACAAGGTATTGGTATAGGAAAAATCTGAGAAGATGAGTTTGGAAGAATGGAAGGAATTGGAAGAAATAGCTTTTAGCACCATTAGGGTGTATTTGGCTAATTAGGTCTTGTTGCCGTTGAATCTCCCAGATCCGATTTTCTTAACCTGGCTGGAGCGTGCGTCTCCCCAGTTCCTGCAAAAACATCCCACGGGCCGGAGGTGCTCCGGCGGAGGACCCTCCGATGGTTAAGTCAGCAAGAAGCTTAGAGCAACAGAATGGAGGAATCAATGGAGATAGCTCGTGGGAAGGAAAGAGTTCCCTTACCACTCGGAGTCCCCCTTTTACCTTATATAGGCGTGGAGCTTCACTAGAATCTATTAGGGACCAGGTTAGGAATGGCCAAACTGCCCCTAGAGGAATCTCGGTAGTGGTCAGGTAGCAATAAATCGTGGAACCTGTGAAGTAACGATGCCGAGATCATGGGATCCACAGAGTAATGGTGCCGAGATATCAGGCTTTTACCGTAACGAAATCCTGGCACCAGCTGGAAGGAGCCTCCAGGCCATCCTTGGATCGACCTGTCCCGGGCCGACATGGCTCGGTTGAAATGGGTCGATCAGACTGCTGGTGAGTCGGTCAAATCTTTGGTGGGTCAACCGAACCTTTGGTCCGACCCGACTGAAGGGTCGTCGGCTCCGATCTGGTTTGGAGGGAAGCCGATTGGGTATAACAGTTGCCCCCCTTGCTCTTGGCTTTTGAGAGGGCTTGTTGCTTCGAAGGGCGAGAGCATCATTCTCGCATTGAATGCATTTGTCTTTAAGGTGACTGTGGATCTGATCGAGCATGCTGTGTCCGGTCGTTTCCTACTCTGGAAACTCCCGCTCGGGACAGGTGTCGACACCAAATTAGAAGTGGAGGGAGCAGCAGTTAATACAGAGGGGGCACAATGATGAGTGGCCAGCCTGGCCCACTCGGCCATCGGGCTTCAGAGGTGACTTAAGTGACATTGCGACATCTAGGCAGTCGGCGCCGCGCTGGGAGTGGCCCCTCCATCGCTGATCTGGTGATCACGCGGATCGCAGCTTGAACGTGCTTCTTTTCATCGCATCGGCTTCCATTGCATGGGGAGTCATACCGTCTGACACCCGGGTCACAGCGCTCGAGGGACGGTGAGAGGCAATTTGCCCAAGGGCTATAAAAAGGGGGCGCTGAGACTCTGGGTGGAGTTTCTTGCTACAACTGCACTTGGAAAGAGAGCACCACATTCCATCGTCTCCGTCCTCTTAGGAAACCAATTCTCAGGTTAGTCCTTTTCTCCCAGCCTTACAGTAATGGCCTCCAACCATAGGGAGAGGGAGCTAGGTCCCAATCAGATCCGGTCCGAGTTGACACGAGATCGAGTAGAGGCCCTTAGGGCTAGATACAACATCCCCTCCACCCTTCACCTCACTGTCCCAGACCGGGAAGGGAGGGTGACCGGGCCACTGAGCCCCGAAGCCCTCCCGATCGACGAGGATCACCTAAAGGCTGGCCTTAGGTTCCCCTTGTGCAATTTTTTCATCGAGATCTTCAACCTCTATAAGATTGCCCCGGCGTAGCTGATCCCGAATAGCATTCGGGCTATCAATTGCTTCATGGTCCTGTGCCAGAGGGTCAAAGCCGAACCTAGGACCTCCCTCTTCACCATCTTCTTTGTCCTAAAGAAAGATTTTAGGAGCAAAGAATGGTGGGTTATTAGCCCCCGTCCTGGGCAGAAAATACTTGTAGGGCTTCCGTCGGCCATCCACGGATGGAAGTCCAAGTTCTTCTATGTGCACAGCCTTCAGCCTTGGGGCTTTGACCTGTTGTGGGGGGAACCACGGTTGACGGCCAATGAAGGAAGGATGGTGTTGATGGCCGACCAAGCCGACTTCGATGAGATGGAGGCGGTCGGCATCACAATGGTGCCAGAGCTGCTTTGAGAGGATAGCCTCTACTTGGCCGGAGTCAGCCGCCATCAATACTTACGTAAGGTAGAGGCCATTGCCGTCAGTCCCCTTTTCTGTTCTACAAGCTTTATTTTCTCTTTTTTACTTACTTCGGTTTTGCCATTGCAACAGGAGAGAAGATGAAGCCCGACAGAGCAAGGGTGGCAGAGTAGGCAGCAAGGAAGAGGGCCGCCCAGTCCACGAGGCCGACCGCAGACAAGCCGAAGAAGCAATGGGCTAAGGAACGGCCCGCGATCATAGTGGCATCGGAGTCCGACGAGGACAATGTTCCCTTATCAGAGCGGCTGGCAGCGAGGGCATCGGGACCTCCATCCACAGTCAAGGAGTCGGCTACCCAGCCAAATCAAATCCTCTTGGAGCTGACTGAAGTGGGGACGGCCTCAGCCTCACCATTGGCTGAGCCGACAGAGGTGGATTCCCCCGCAGACAAGGGGAAAACTGTAATTGGAGCGGATGCCGATGGGGTCAGCTACGACACCTTCAAACAATGGCACGCTCTTCAGAACCCCTAATAGGCCAGGGACCTGCTTAAAGGGGCTATCACTGACGCCGACTGGGAGGAGTCCTGTCGGGGCAAGCTGAACGAGGTGGTGAGAGGCGCCTACCTTAACCTGTTGAAGGTAACTCACCATCCCTTCATCTTTTCTTCTCTTCTCCTTTTATCTTGTGTGTGATTAAATGGCTCATCATTTGCAGCTTCTCCATGACGTCTCGCTGATGGACAAGGGCCTCGACGACATGGTTCATATGATACAGGCCTCGACCAAGAAGGCCGAGGGGGTGGAGATGGCCAGAGCGGCAGCGGAGGCATTGCAGAAGGCTACGGAGGAGAAGCTGTCGGTCAATCCGGCCAAAGCTGAGTCTTTGAAGAAGTAGGCGGAAGACCTGCAGGTTCAATTGGCTGAACGAGAGGCCAAATTGAAGAAGAACAAGGCTAAGATTACCTCCCTGATCCATCGGCTGAGCGAGGAGGAGCGGTCTATGGACATTAGAGGAGCGCGCGGGCCCACCAAGCAATTTCGACAAAGTACATAGTTTAGCTGAGAGAGGAGCTGAACGAGGAATGGGTCCGCGATGCTATGGCAGAATATAAGGTTTCCACCAGCTTCAATAACGAGATGGAAGAGGCGGGAGAGGCGAGCTACGAGTACGGCTTCGACGACTACCTGAAGAAGGTAGCCGAAGCCTTTCCAAAGCTTGACTTATCGGCCATACAGCTGAGCCAGCCAGCGAAAGAAGAGGGAGGGCTGACCGACATCAGGACCAACGCTCAAGTTGTTGCTAGTATGGGTCTTACGGGGGCATCGATCGGGACTTCGGATGCAGCACATGAGGCTGAAGCCAAAGCCCCTCCAACTATTCCCCCTTGTATCCACAGGGCAAGACTTAAAGCTGATTGTAAAAGTCTGCCCATAATTGTACAAAAACTTTTTGATGAATGAAATGACTTTCTTTTCGAAAATGTGTATTTGGCGCCTATTTTTCTGAATGTGGAATAGTCGACTTAGTCCGATCTTATCTCTTTTAGAACTGCTTCTAAGTGCTGAGAGGTTGGTTTAGCCCGAACTCATCTCTTTCAGAAATATTTCTAAGTGTCAAGAGGTTGGTTTAGTCCGAACTCATCTCTCTTAGAAATATTCCTAGGGAACCTTTGAACTAGTTATTTTTTGGTAAATCACCGACCAAGATCGGACTTTGAGTGGGCTACACTAAAGCCTCGCCGATCGGGATCAGACTTGAGTGGGCTACACTAGAGCCTTTGCCGATCGGGATTGGACTTGAGTGGGCTATACTAGAGCCTTTGCCAATCAGAATCGAACTTAAGTGGGCTACACTAGAGCCTTTGCCGATCGGAATCGGACTTGAGTGGGCTACACTAGAGCCTTTGCCAATCGAAACCGGACTTGGGTAGGCTACAATAGAGCCTTTGCCGATCGGAACCAGACTTGAGTGGGCTACACTAGAGCCTTTGCCGATCAGAACCGGACTTGAGTGTGCTACACTAGAGCCTTTGCTGATCAGATCGGACTTGAGTGTGCTACACTAGAGCCTTTGCCGATCGAAATCGAATTTAAGTGGACTACACTAGAGCCTTTGCCAATCGAAATTAGACTTGAGTGGGCTACACTAGAGCGTTTGCTGATCGGAACCGAACTTGCATGTAGCATAAATTGTTGTCTTTATTGATAATATTTGCGGAGATTATCTACATTCCAAGGACGCGCCACCTGCCGTCCGTCTAGATGCTCGAGTCGGTAAGTTCTGACCCAGATCACTTCGACCACCTGATAGGGGCCTTCCCAGTTAGGGGAGAGCTTTCCTTGTTCAGTTAGCTTGGATATCTCTGATCTCTGCAGAACCAAATCTCTAACCTGGAAGTTTTGAACCTTGACTCGAGAATTGTAATATCTAGCCATTCTTTGGCGATAGGTCATCATTCTCAGGTCCACCTGGAGTCGGGTCTCCTCGAGTAAGTCAAGGTCGGCCCTTCTCTGTTCAGAATTGGCTGGTTCGACGAAATGATCGATCCGGAGGGACTACAAGGAGACTTCTACCGGTATGACCGCCTCACTCCCGTAAGTGAGATTGAACGGAGTTTCTCCAGTCACCGTCCGAGAGGTAGTCCGATAAGCCCAAAGCACCAAATGAAGTTCTTCCATCCAGAGTCCCTTGGCATCATTCAGTCGAGTCTTCAACCCATGTAAGATCGTCTGGTTGGTCACTTCGGCCTCCCCGTTGGATTGGGGGTGTCCGACTGAAGTCAACCGATGGAAGATATGGTACTGCTGGTAGAAATCCCGGAACTTTGGGTTATCGAATTGCCGCCCGTTGTCGATGACGATTGCTTGCGATATGCCAAACCAATAGATAATACAGTTTCGGACGAAGGTCTCCATCTTGGCCTCGATGATCTGCGCTAGTGGTTCAGCTTCCACCCACTTGGTGAAGTAGTCGATGGCAACAATTAGAAACTTCCGTTGTTCGAATGCAAGAAGAAATGGCCCAAGGATGTCCATCCCCCACTGTATGAATAGCTAGGGGATCGTTAGTGAAATTAGTTGACTAGTCGATCGCCTTTGAACACTACAATACCGCTAGCATGCGTCGCACCTCCTAACAAAATCTGTAACGTCCTTCTAGATGGTCGGACAGTAGTACCCTTGTCGAATGATCTTGTAGGCTAAAGATCTATCTTCCAGGTGGTCGTCACATATGTCTTCGTGCACTTCTCTGAGTGCATAATCGGTGTCCGACGGCCCCAGACATTTGAGTAGTGGCTGTGTAAATGATCGCTTGTAGAGGGTTCCATCGAGGACGACATACTTTAAGGCCGTCCAATGCACATGTTTGGCTTCGGCTTTATCTTTCGGCAGGGTTCCTTCATTGAGGAGCGCAAGGATGGGGTCCATCCAAGAGGTTTCTCACTCCACTTGATGGTTTCCTGATATCTCTTCAGCAATGCTTGGGCTTTGTAGGTGCTCCATGAAGGTCCAGTCGGAGGTGTTATCAATGGCAGTAGCCAGTCGTGACAAGGTGTCCGCCCGGAAGTTTTGCGCTCGAGGTATATGAAGTATCTCAAAAGATTTGAGCTGAGTCATGAGGCTCTGTACCTTACTCAAGTACTTGGCTAGGGTCGGATCTCTCACCTCGAATTCATTCCTCACCTGGTTTACCACCAATTGAGAATCGAAGTAGGCTCGATCCGATCGATGCCCAGTTCATCGGCTATCCTTAGTCCCATGAAAAGGGCTTCATACTCTGCATGGTTATTTGATACTAAGAACACAAAATATAGGGCATACTCCAGGCTCTGCCCATCGGGGTCGGTCAGGATCAAGCCTGCTCCGCAACCAGCTAGGTTAGACGCTCCGTCCACATGGAGTGTCCAAGCGGGGTTCGACTTTCCAACAATATCATCCTCAAGTGCATCAACTATTTGTGGAGGTGTCTCTTGTCTCCAAGTACACTCTGCTATGAAGTCGACGATCACCTGAGCCTTCATGGCCGACCGAGGTCAGAAGGAGATGTCGAATTCGCCAAGCTTGATGGCCCATTTGGCGAGTCGCCCAGAGATATCGGGACTTCTGAGGATCGCCTTGAGAGGTTGATCAGTTAGGACGATGATTGGATGCGCTTGAAAGTAGGGCCGCAGTCGCTTAGCTGATGTAACAAGGGAGTAGACAAGCTTCTACATCTTGGGATACCTTATTTCGACATCGTGGAGTACCTTGCTGATATAATAGACTGGCCTTTGTTGATTGTCTTCCCCTATCCGGATGAGGATGGAGCTCACTGCTTATTCGATGCTGACAGATATAGATACAAGGGCTCTCCCTCCACAGGTTTAGCAAGTAAGGAAGGTGATTCCAAATAAGCCTTCAGTGCTTCGAAGGTCGACCGACATTCGTCGATCCATTGGAAGCGGTACAACCGTCGCAAAGTTTTAAAGAACGGGAGACATTTTTCGACCGCTCTGGAAATAAAGCGACTGAGAGAGGCTATCCGACCTGTGAGTTCTTGCACTTGTTTCTTACTGGTTGGATGCCCCATGTCGATGACAGCCCTTATTTTATTAGGGTTGACTTCAATCCCTCGCTGTGTGACTTGAAAGCCAAGGAATTTTTTTGAGGTCACCTCGAAGGTACACTTGGCGGGGTTAAACTTCATCCTGTGGCACTTCAGGGCGTCAAAGGACTCTTTCAGATCCTTGATGTGGTCGGCTCTCTGGAGGCTCTTGACTATCATGTCGTCAACGTATGCCACCATGTTTCTTCCAAGTTGCCTCTCGAAGACCCTGTTGATCAGCCTCTGGAAGGTGACTCTGGCATTTTTTAGACCGAAGGGCATCATCTTGTAGCAGTACAGCCCCTTGTCGGTGACAAAGACCATCTTCTCCTCGTCTTCCGGGTCCATGCTGATATGGTTGTACCCGAAAAAGGCATCCATGAAGCTCAAAAGTTGATGACCGACAATGGTGTCCACCAGCTGGTCAATCTTTAGCAAGGAGAAGCTATCCTTCAGGCAGGCCTTATTGAGGTCAGTGTAGTCTACACATATCCTTCACTTCTCGCTGGCCTTCCTCACCATCATGACATTTGCCAGCCAGTCGGGATAGTGGGCTCTAATGAAGCCAGCTTCGAGGAGCTTCTTGACCTCCTCATCGACCGCCCTCTATCTCTCCGGGGCAAAGTTCATCTTCTTCTGTTGGACGGGCTTGTAGGTGGGGTCCACCTTAAGTCGATGGGTTATGACTTCCAACGGGATACCTGGCATGTCCGATGCTGACCAAGCAAAAATATCAGCATTGTTCTGCAGGAAGTTGACCAGCTTTGATTTAGCCTCCTCATCAAGCGTGCTTCCGATTTGCAGGACCTTGGTAGGATGGTCCTCCCTAAAAGGTACGAATAGGATCTTCTCGACCGGTTCTCCGTAGCAGTCGGCTTCGGACCTAGGATCCAACTGTTCCAAGGTGGAATGGCCTCCCGATTGTCTATCATGAATGGTCAAGCACTGCCTGGCCATCCTACGATCCCCTCTCATCACTCCGACTTCATTCCGAATCAAGAATTTTGCCAGCAAGTGGTAAGTAGATACAATGGCTCAGAATTTGTTAAGGGCCGATCTCTCCAATATGACATTGTAAGCCGACATCGTGCGGATGACCATAAAATTGATGGGGAGGGTCTTTTGATAGGGCTCCGATCCAATGGTCATAGGTAGAGTTATTTCTCCTTCTACACTGATAGAGTTCCCCCTGAACCCGGCCAGCGGCGTTAGGGATTCTTGCAGCCTAGTTCTAGGTAGATTCATTCTGACAAATATATCATACAGTAAAACTTCAGTGGAGCTTCCATTATCAATGAGGATCCTTCTTTATCATAATTGGTAATTACTGTCGACACAGCAACATGATCATCCCTAAAGGCCTGAGACTCTGCGAGGTCTTCATCGGAGAAACTAATTATATTAAAACCCCAAGGCCTCTTTGAGATGTCACGACCTCCTTCATCTCTCTAGTTGGACCGGCGATGGAGCATGCCAACATTTCCATCAGTAGGGCATTGGTTGGGTAGCTCTATTTCCTCAAAGGGGTTCCTGGCAGTGGAAGTTTCAGCCCAATTCCTCTAGGGTTGGACGTACTTATGCAGGTACCCCCGTTTGATCAAATCTTCGATCACGTCCTTCAACTGGAGGCAATCTTCTGTACTATGCCCATGGTCATGGTGGAAACGGCAGCACTTGTCCTTGTTCCTTGATATGGAGGGGCTCCTCATTGGGTGAGGCCTCTGTAGGAAGGTATCCTCGATCTTCATAAGAATTTCTCCCTCGGGAGGGAGAGAGGTGTGTAAGTCTCGAACCTCCTAGAAAAGTCCTTCAACTTAGGGCTGCGGCATCGGGCCGAGTTGGTACCATCGCTGGGAGGTCGGACTTCGGGAGCCCTATCGCCCATCCTCTTGGAAGCCGACCTCCCTTCAGCCTGGCATCGGCTTGCCCCATGTTCTTTTGCCAGGGCATATTTTTGCACCCGGGCCAATAGTTCGAAGTAGCTTGTCGAAAACTTCTTGTCCAGTGAGAAGGTGAGCATGGACGATCGCAGCCCCTTCTTAAAGGCCGATATGGCTACATGCTCGTTAAGGTCCGGGACCTCCATGGGTACCGAATTAAATCGGGCCATGTAATCCTGAAGGGTTTCTCCTTCCTTCTGCTATACGAGGAGAGGCAGTCTGTGTTCCTCAGTGTCCGACTGCAGGTCCTGAAATGGGACAAGAAGAGCTTTTCCAGCTAGGAGGAGTGAATCATACCTGGTCAGATAGCGGAGAACCACATCCGAGCAGCCTTCTTAAGTGTTGCGGGGAAGGCGATACAGTGGAGGGCGTTGGAGGCGCCCTGCACCATCATGTGGACCTTGTAAGTGCCCAAATAGTCCAAAGGGTTGGTGGTGCCATCGTAAGCATCCACCTAGGAGATCTTAAAGTGACGGGGGATAGTTTCCCCCATAATTCTGGCGGAGAATGGCGGGCGGGAGTCGTATGCTAGCGCTTCTTTCTCTTTTCGCTGATCGATGAGTTCGGTAATCTGCTCTTCCATGCACTGGAGCTTGCTGGTGTAGTCCCTCGATCTTCATTGCATCATTGGTCATTGTCGGAGACCGAATCCGTGGAAGAGGGTGAGGCGGACCTCACTCTTTTCCCATCGGTGCGAGTCCTCTGTGACCTTCGAGGCTCTGGGGTCGCATGGGAGCGGTGTCGAGGGACACCTTGCTGTCGGCTCCCTTCGGCAGCAGATGGATGACCAGTTCTGGACACCGCGGGTGGCTGCTGTCTGTCATTGGCCGCATCTTGAAGGTTCTGAACCGCGGTGGCAAGGGTGTCGATGCGGTTCAGGAGAGTCTGGAACTGCTACTGTCCCAGGGTGATGGTTGGCTGGATGGCATCATTCTCCCTGAGAGGTTCTCCTAACCCAGCCTAGGAGTGGCCTCCCCTGTTGAAGGTATTTTGAGCTCTTCCCTTCACCATCGCCTTACTTAGTAGTGGATTCCTCCTTTTGGAGAAGGGAAACAGGAATGAAGGTTCGGCAGCCCTCCTAGCACCAATCTATTGCTGCTGAATCTCCCGAACCAGGTTTTCTCGACCTGGCTGGAGCGTGCATCTCCCCAATTCCTGCAAAAACGTCCTACGGGCCAGAGGTGCTCCGACGGGGGACCCTTCAATGGTTAAGTCAACGAGAAGCTTAGAGCAACAGAATGGAGGAAGCAATGGAGATAGCTCGTGGAAAGGAAAGAGTTCCCTTACCGCTCGGAGTCTCCCTTTTACCTTATATAGGCACGGAGCTTCACCAGAATCTATTAGGGGCCAGGCTGGGAATGGCCAAACAACCCCTAGAAAAATCTCGGTAGTGGCCAGGTGGTAACAAATCATGGGACCTGTGGAGTAACGGTGCCAAGATCGTGGGATCTGCAGAGTAATGGTGCTTAGATGTCAGGCTTCTATCATAATGGAATCCTGGCACTAGCTGGAAGGAGCCTCCAGGCCATCATTGGATCGACCTGCCCCAGGCCGACATGGCTCGGTTGAAATGGGTCGGTCGGACCTCATGGGTTAGTTGGACCACTAGTGAGTCGGTCGGATCTTCGGTGGGTCAGCCGGACCTTTAGTCCGACCCAGCCGAAGGGCTATCGGCTCTTATCTGGTTCGGAGGGAATCCGATTGAGTATAACATGTCCTATTTAAGATTAGTAATGAAAGCATGGCAAAGGGGCTCTGGAAGAAGTTGGAGAGTACATGTATGGGCAAAAATATAACAAACAAGCTGTGATTGAAGAAACAGTTGTACAGCTTGCAGATGCCCAAGGGAGGAGACTTGATTGCCCATATCTAGAGATTCAATCAAATGTGCTCGAATATTATGAGCCCTGATATGAAGATAGATGAGGATAGGGCTCTCCTATTATTGTTTTTGCTTCTAATTTCATATGATGGTCTCATAACAACCTTGGTATACGGTAAAGAGACCTTAAACTTCGAAGTAGTTGGAGTTCTCGGGTTAAATGAGCAGTAGGAAAACTATGTAAAGGGTGCTCACGTTCAGAAGTTATTGCTATAAATGAGAGGCAAGGGAGGCCTAGAGAGAGGTCTTGAGGCAAATCAAATGGTAGGTCAAAGTCTCGAATAGTTAGAAGGGCTAGAAGTGCTACAAGTATCATCAACCTGATCATCTGAAGAGGAATTGTCGACTCTGAAGAATGAGAAGGGAAAGGGCTTTTCCAATGATGAGTCAACTAATAGGAGTAGTGAATATTCATCTAAGGATAGTGGAGATGACTTAATGATTATATCAAATAGGACCATAGAGTATGACAGTGAGTGGACACTAGATTTAGCCTCTTTGTACCATTACACTTCACACAAGGAATAGTTTGGCTCTTATGTTAAAATCAATAGTGGATGTGTAAAAATCTTGGAGATGATCATCTATGTAAGGTTGTTGGTGTTGGTACTATTAGGATGGGGATATATAATAGAGTTATACAGACACCCACCAATGTCAAGCATGTACCAGAGCTGAAGAAGATCCTGATTTTCCTAGGTTACTTGGAGAAGCAAGGGTATGCTTTTAGTAGTCTACTAGGCAGTGGGTTCTTGAAGATAACCAAGGACACCTTAATGGTGATGAGAGGGAGAAGACTAAAAAATAATCTATATAGGATGGAGGGCTAAATGGTGATAGATAGTATAGAAGTACTTGCGATAACATAGGAGGAGCAGCTTGCCTGCCAACTGTGGCACATCGCATGGGTCACATGAGTGACTAAGAGCTCATAGAACTTAGCAAGAGGGGTCTGATTCCAACACTTAAGTAGGAGGGGA
Source organism: Areca catechu (assembly GCA_021397845.1). NCBI lineage: Eukaryota > Viridiplantae > Streptophyta > Magnoliopsida > Arecales > Arecaceae > Areca > Areca catechu. Next base: position 96,678,779 of record CM038046.1, read on the forward strand.
ATGACTTATGTCAGCCTTGCATCTACGGCATATAGCATAGGGTAAAGTTTGCCAACAGTACCAAGTGGAGTGAAGATGTTTTGGAGCTAGTTCACTCGGATGTATAGGTACTAGTGCCTGTTTTAGCAAGAAGTGAAGCATGGTACTTTGTTACCTTCATCAATGACTTCTCCAAGAGAGTATGGGTATATTTGATCAAGAAAAAATCAGAGATCTTTACCCGGTTCAAAATCTGGAGAGCTGAAGTAAAAAAGGAGATAGGGAAGCTAGTCAAGTGCCTGCAATCTGATAATAAAGGGGAGTACACCAGCATTGAGTTTAGAAGCTACTATGAGAAGAATGGGATCAAACACTAATTCACAATGAAGATGACTCCCCAACAAAATAACATGGCCAAGAGGATGAATAGGAAGGATATTGACAGAGAAGGCCAAGAGCTTGAGGCCGTAAGCATCATTATCTAGAATTTCTTAGGGTGATGCTCTAACTTTCTCTTGCTTTCTTGTAAATAGGTCCCCATATAAAAAACTCAATGGAGGCATTCCAGAGGAGGTCTGAAATGGGAAGAAGGTGGAGCTTGTCCACTTGAAAGTCTTGGTTGCCCGGTAATGCATTGGTGGAGAGATTTGAAAGGAGCAAATTGGATCCGAAGTCATGCAAGCTGATCTTCATTAGATATCCATAGGGTGTGAAGGGTTACCTACTAGTGGATCCTCATTCTCAAAGGTCCGCGATCAATAAGAATATTATATTTGATGAGAGGAGCCTTTTGAAGAAGTCTCGGATTGCAAATGAAGTAGAAAGGGCTGCACAGGATAGCAGTATTTAGCATTGCATACAAGTGAAGTGCCATCAGTTTCTACTTCAAATCATGTTCACTTTGAGGTGGAGACTTACAAGCATGTTCCCACATATGTGGAGGACCAGCAAGGAGGCCATCTGACTAGGAGGAGGTGCAGGAAGAGCCACACATAGCAGACTTGCAAGATAGCACAAGGAAAGTGGCACTACACAAGCCAAAGTGCACGATACGGAAGTTGGTGCAGTATGATATGAATGAGACCATTTCTTATGCTCTCATCTCTATCAATGGAGATCCAGAGATATTCAAGAAAGCCATTGAGAGTTTTGATATAGAATCATAGATGCAGGCCATGATGGAGGAAATGGAATTTTTCAGAAAGAATCAGACACGGCAGCTTGTGAATCTACCAAGAGGAGCTCGACCCATCGGCTCCAAATGGATTTTCACTAGAAAAGATGAACCTTCAAAGCAATGTAGAGTGAGGTACAAGGCTAGGCTTGTAGGCAAAGGGTACTCACAGAGAGAAGGAATCGACTAATCAAAGTTTTCTCTCCCGTCATCAGGCATACATTTTTCAAGGTGTTGTTGAGTATTCTAGTAGCTCAAGACCTGGAGTTGGAGATGGACATCAAGATGGCATTCCTTCATGGACATCTAGAGGGGAGCACCTACATGGAGCAACCATAGGGGTTCAAAGAGCCTAGGTTAGAGGAAGTGTGTTTGTTGAAGAAATCACTGTATGGGCTGAAGCAGTTACCAAGACAATGGTATAAACAGTTCAACACCTTCACGAGGAGCATTAGGCTTTCTAGGAGCATTTTTGATCCATGTGTTTATACTAAATCTCTAGAGAATGGATCCATGGTATACTTACTCTTGTATATAGATGATATGCTGATAGCATGCAAGAGTAAGTTGTGCATGAAATGAAGATAAGCCTATCTTGGGTGTTTAAGATGGACTTGGGGCCTACAAGGAAGATATTAGGCATAAAAATTTTTAGAGATTGAGCCAAGGGATTGCTATATTTATCTCAGCCAGGTTATATTCGAAAGGTACAAGAGAAGTTTAGGATGATGGAGGCCAAGCCGGCAACACTACCACTTGCAAGACATTTCAATCTTTCGAAGAATATATCACCACATACTGATATGGAGGCTCAGGAGATAGAGAGAGTACCATATATCTCGTGTGAGGAGCTTAATGTATGCCATGATATGTTGTAGACTGGACTTAGTCTACGCAATGAGCCAAGTGAGCAGATTCATGGCATGGCATGGCAAGAAGCACTAGCGAGCACTAAAAGGGATCTTCAAATACTTTGCAGGTTTAGCTGGAGTATACATCTACCAAGGATAGTGAGGTGTTGAGGGACACTCTAACATGTCCAAGAATGCCCAGGGATAGATAGAAGTCTTCATGGATGCTGATTTCATTTCTGGCTTTTATAGTTTTAAAATATTTGCCTTCTTTGTTTCAAAGGTCTATAACAGGTAAATTGAAATCATACATGTTGTAGCATCTTCTCCTGGGCCGGGCTCGGACGATGGTGCTGGAGCGCTCCCCTCCCAGTCAACCTGCACGAAGTTCCCAAGGGCCGGTGGTGTTCCAGCGGGAGACACTCCGATGCTTAAGTTAGCAGGAGCTTGAGGGCAACAAAATGGAGGAATCAGAGAGGCAGCATATGAAGAGGGAAGAGTGTACTTAGCTCAAAACGGGATCCCCCGGGTACCTTATATAGGCATGGAATAGTTCAAAATCTGTTTGGAGAGAGGCCGAGAAAGATCGATCTATCCCTAGGAGAATCTAGGGAGTGGCCATGTGGCGCCCGGATGGGGCAGCATCATGGGAGTAGTGGAGTAGTGGTGCTGACATGGCGGGATTCTATTATAATAGAAAGAGGCTTCTAGAGTTCTCTGGACCTCTGAAGTGACTCGGTCGGCCACCGATTGGGAGGGCTAATTAGGCCTCTAAAGGAGAGTGTCCGTTGGAACTTTCGAAGGAGAGCAATGGGTCAGACCTCGTCTGAAGTGGGTCAGCAGTGCCTCTACATCAGTGGGTTGGACACAAGATGGGAAACAATGGGCTGGACCTCGGTAAGAGTGGGTCGGACTTATAAGGAGAATGTGGCCGGACCCCAGCTGAGGCGGGCAATACGAGCCTCAGCTACAGTGGGTCGGACTTTTGGAGGGGAGCTCAGCGGAAACGGTACGACCGGGCTCCTGAGGACGGCCGCTCGTCAGACTTCGGAAGCATGGCCCGGTCGGATCCCCGCAAGACCAACGGCCCGGTTCGATGGTAAGCCGGTCAGGTATAACAGTTGCCCCCTTGCTCTTGGCCTTCGAGCGGTCCCGTAGCTTCGAAGGACGAGAGCATTACTTGGCAATTAACATGCATGTCCTTTGAGATGATTGCGAATCTGATCTGACGTGTCGTGACCGGTCATCTTCTGCTCCGAAACTCTGCCCCTAGACAGGTGTCAGTGCCGCATTGGCTGTGACAGAGGGAGCAATTAATGCTAGTATGGTGCAATGATGGCTGCCAGCCCGAAATGCACATCCGTCGAGCTCTGGACGCGATGTGGGTGACATGGCAGAATCCGAGTGGCTGGTGCGGTATCTGGAGCGAGCCATCTACTGTTGCCTGGGCGGTTACGCGGATGGCGATCAGATGCAATCCGGCATGTCCCTTCGACTTCGCATCAAATCCGGAGGTCGCGTCGCCTGCCGTTGGATCACGGTGCTCAAGAGGCGTTGGGAAGCAACCCCTCAGCGCCTATAAAAGGAAAAGGGGGAGAGCGGAAGGGAGTTTTCTGCTACCTTTGCGCTTGAGAAGAAAGGATCCCCTCCCCTCGCTGCTCCCGCTCCGCTAGGAAACCAGGTTAGTTCCGTCTTCCTTCCCTCCCTTAGCCTCCACTAAAATGGCTTCTGGTAGGAGCTTGGCCCATAGGGATAGGGAACCGGGTCCCTATGACATCCTTACGACCATGACCCGGGATAGGGTAGAGAACCTTAGGGTCATTTATGGCATACCGACCACATTGCACCTTACCGTCCCCAGTAAGGAGGGGAGGGTGAACGGTCCTTTGAACTTAAGAGCCCTCTCTTTGTATGAAGACCAACTCAAGGCCGGCCTCCGATTCCCCCTCCATAGCCATTTCATCCAAATTTTCAATTCTTATAGGATTATCCCGTCACAACTGACTCCGAGCAGTATTCGGGTCATCTGTGGCTTTTTGGCCCTCTGTCAGGAGGCCGGAATCGAGCCAAGGCCATCCTTGTTCTCCACCTTTTTCTTTCTGAAACAAGACTTCCGAAGCCAGGAGTGGTGGATGTTCAGTCCCCGCCCTGGTCGGAAGATATTAAGGGGACTTCCGTCGACTATCCACGGGTGGAAGTCCTGATTCTTCTTCGTAGATAGCTTAAAACCTTGGGGCTTCAAGCCGACATGGAGGGATCCGAGGCCAAAGGCCGTTGACGGGAAGAAAATACTGAGGGCCGACGAGGCTGACTTCCATAAACTGAATGACGACGACCCAATTTTCGTGCATCCTTTGCTCCACGAGGATAGCCTCCACAGGGCGAGGATCAGTCAGCACCGATAGCTGGGTAGGATAGATAACTGTACTAACGGACTTCCTTTTGTCGGCTTCATTTTTGTTAACCTTTCCTTTACTTGCTAGCAGGCGGCAAGATGAAGCCGGATCGATCGATCGTCTCAGCATTGGTGGCTCAGAGGATCGTCCGGACTGCGGAGCCAGCGGCACGGAAACCCAAGAGGAAGCGGGCGGAGGAGCCAACATCGGGGAGGCCATTGAAGAAGCAAACAGAAGAGCAAACCGCCACTGTGGTCTCCGTTGAGTCCGGAGATGATGAGGTGCCGCTATTGGAGAGGTTAGCAGCAAAGATGGCGAAGCGCTCGTCCTCAATCGGGCAGTCGGCTGCCCGGGTAGGAGAAGAGCAGCCGCAATCGTCCTCCGAGGGAACAGCTTCGATCTCTCTGCCCATCGAGCTGATGGAGGAGGCTCCCCCGACGGTCGAAGGGGAGGCCGTAGTTGAAGAGAAGACAACCGACTAGATGAAAGACGTCGATGTCAGCGACGACGCGCACCGGATGGAGCTTGCCATTGATGATGCCGAGCATGTCAGGTGTCAGCTCATAAGGGCTGTCAAGGGCATCGACTGGAACTAGTCCGGTTAGCGGTCGATGAACGAGGCAGCAAGGAGCTCGCTTCACCATATGATGGGGGTAAGATGTCCGCATCCGACCTCTTAACTTTCGGTTTATAAAACTAACATTATGTTACTACTTGTAGCTTCTTTAGGATATCTTGCTGATGGACGACGGCCTAGATGCACTGCTGGACCTGAAGGACCACTCAGCCAAGAAAATCAAGATAGTCGAAGCGGCGAGAGAAGCCGCAGAGGTTGCATTGACGGCCGACAGGGCAGAGTTGTCCGTACTACGTGCGGCCGAGAGGAGCACTCCGCCCTGCGGGCCGAGGAAGAGGCACAAAAGAATCAGCTAACAGAGTTGCTGGTTCAGCGGGACAACCTGGCCGCCAGGATGAATAGTAAGAGGTGGAGGGTAAAGTCCCTGGCCCGCCAGGTGGCCGAAGGGACTGCACAGCTATGTGAGTCCGAGAGGCGCTCTAGGGGCCACCAAGCCGAGGCCGAGAGATACAAGGGTCTGCTGAAGAAGACTCAGGAGATCATGAAGATGGTGGCCGAAGCAGCTGTTAAAGAATACGAGAAATCCGAAGGCTTCAAAGCTGAGATGAATGAGGCCGGTTCATACAGCTTTGACTTTGGATACGAGGACCGCCTGGAGAAGGTCGGCGCTACCTTCCAAGAGCTCGATCTCTCCTCCCTATGGCTGCTGGAGCGGGCCGAAGGGGAAGGGTCCGAAGAAGAGGCGGTCCCGTCCAACGGAGGTGCTGAGCCTCATGCCGAAGCCGAGATGGAGGAGCTTGGATCGGATGTCCAAGCCGAAGCCAAAGCGGACGCGGCGAATGCCCCAGCAAGTACTCCGGCCGAGCCAGGGAGGACCAAAGCTGAAGTAATAGTAATAGTAACCGATGTAACTTCAGTAGGTCAGACCTAGATCAGCTGTAAAGGTTTGATCTAGGTCTGACCTCTTCTCTTTGTAATGAACCTCACATATAATAGAATCCTTTTGTCACATCTTCACTGACTATTTCTGAATATGCATATGGTCGGTCGAATCGACCGTAGCTTTTTCTTTTCTTCTAAAAATATTTCTATGTATTGCGAGTCAGCTTGGTAGGACCGCAAGGAGTAGTCACCGAACAGTAACTTGTTAACTAATAGCTTGGAAATCTTTCCAAGTGCGGACCCTTCGGCTTATCCGATGGCACAGTCGGGCCTTCCGAAGTAGATGACATAACTCGAACCGAGACACTTAGGAATCTCTTCTCAAGTGTTGATTCGTCGGCTCGTCCGAATCCAAAGGTAGTTGAAGTGGGCGTCGGGCGGTATCTCAGGCCGAACCAAGGTACTTATGATTTTCTTCCCAAGTATTGGTTCGTCGGCTCGTCCGAATCCAAAGATGTTGCCGACCGGAGTCGAACTTTCGAAAGTTAGCTGCCCTAGAGCCTTTGCCGACATGAGTCAGACTTTCAGAAATGGGCTGTCCTAGAGCCTTTGCCGACCGGAGTCGGACTTTCGGAAGTGGGCTATCCTAAAGCCTTTACTGACCGGAGTTGGACTTTCGAAAATGGGCTGACCTAGAGCATTTGCCGACCGGAGTCGGACTTTCGGAAATGGGCTGCCCTACAGCCTTTGCCGACAAGAGTCGAATTTTTGGAAATGGGCTACCCTAGAGCCTTTGCTGACCGGAGTCAGACTTTCAAAAATGGGCTATCCTAGAACCTTTGCTGACCGAAGTCGAACTTTTGAAAATGGGCTGCCCTAGAGCCTTTGTCGACCGGAGTCGGACTTTCAAAAATGGGCTGCCCTAAAGCCTTTACCGACCGGAGTCGGACTTTCGAAAATGGGCTGCCCTAGAGCCTTTGCCGACCGAAGTCGGACTTTCGGAAGTGGGCTGTCCTAGAGCCTTTGCCGACCGGAGTCGGACTTTCGGAGTTGCTTCATAAGAGAAGTTTTGGACTTTATTGATAATACTTGCAAAGGTTGTCTACATTCCACAGACGAGCGATTAGTTGTCCGTCCAAATGTTCGAGTTAGTAGATTCCGACTCGAATTACTTCAACGACTCGATAAGGGCCTTTCCAATTGGGAAAAAGTTTTCCATGCTCGATCGGTCTTGAAATCTCTGCCCTCCGCAAAACCAGGTCTCCGACTCGAAAAGTTCGTGCCTTGACCTATGAGTTATAATATTTGGCCATCTTCTGATGGTAGGTCGCCATCTTCAAGCTTGTTCGGAGTCTGGTTTCTTCAAGTAAGTCTAGGTCAGCCCTTCACTGCTCAGAGTTGGTTGGCTCGGCACAGTGATCAATCCGTAGGGATTGCAAAGAAACCTTGACGGGGATGATGGCTTCACTTCCGTAGGTCAGGTTGAATGGAGTCTCCCCAATCGCTGTTCGGACAGTCGTCCGATAAGTCCAAAGCACTAAATGGAGCTCTTCCGCCCAAAGTACTTTGGCATCGTTCAGCCGAGTCTTCAATCCATACAGGATCATCCAATTAGTAACCTCGGCCTCTCCGTTGGACTGGGGGTGACCGACCGACGTGAGCCGATGAGAGATGTGATATTGCTCGCAGAAGTCTCGAAATTTGGGATTGTCGAACTGCCTTTCGTTGTCTGTGATGATTGTTTGTGGGATGCCGAATCGGAAGATGATGCAATTCCGGACAAAATTCTCCACCTTGGCCTCTGTTATTTGTGCCAGTGGTTCGGCCTCCATCCACTTGGTGAAGTAATCAATGGCCATAATAAGGAACTTTCGCTGGCCAGATATCGAAGGGAAGGGCCCCAGGATGTCCATCTCCCACTGCGCGAATGGCCATGGAGCAGTGAGTGGAGTCAGCTAGCTGGCAGGCCTCCTTTGAATATTGGAGTATCTTTGATACGCATCGTACTTTCAGACGAAGTCCAATGCGTCCTTCTAAATTGTGGGCCAATAGTATCCCTGTCGGATTATCTTGTAGGCTAGAGATCTCCCTCCGAGATGGTCACCGAAGATGCCTTCATAGACTTCTCTGAGAGCATAGTCTGCATCACTCAGCCCCAAGCACTTCAGTAGCGGTTGTGAGAATGACCGCTTGTAGAGGGCGCCGTCAAGGATGACGTACTTTGAAGCCGTCTAGCGTATCCGCTTGGCTTCAGCTGGATCTTCTAGTAGGGTCCCTCTAACAAGAAAGGCAAGGATTGGATCCATCAAGGAAGCTTCCTATTCAACTTGGTGGACCTCAGTCAGCCCTTCATTAATCCTTGGATGCTATAGGTGCTCCATGAAGGTTCTGTCGGAGGTGTTGGTGACGATCGTAGCCAATCACGACAAAGCATCCGCCCGGAAGTTCTACAGTCGAGGTATATGGAGAATTTTGAAGAATTTAAGCCGAGAGATGAGCCTTCGTACCTTGTTTAAGTACTTGACCAAGGTCGGATCCCTTGCTTCAAATTCACCCTTCACTTGATTGACCACTAGTTGGAAGTCTGAGAAGGCCCTGATTCGGCTGATGCCCAGTTCATTGGCAATCCGCAATCCCGCGAGAAGGGCTTCGTACTCTACCAGGTTGTTTGACATCTTAAATGAAAAGTGGAGAGCATACTCTAAGCTTTCTCTGTCGGGGTCGGCTAGGATCAAGCCGGCCCCACAGCCAGTGAGGTTGGATGCTCCGTCTCATAAAGCATCCAAGCGGGCTTAGCTTCGTTGACGATGTTGGCTTCAAGTACCTCGGCCATTGAGGGGATGATCCCTAGTTCCAGGTGCACTCGATAATGAAATCAACAATAACCTGTGCCTTCAAAGCCGAACGGGATTAGAAAGAGATGTCAAACTCGCCAAGTTTGATGGCCCACTTGACGAGCCGGCCAGATGTGTCCGAACTCCGAAGGATCGCCTTGAGAGGTTGGTCAGTAAGCAAGACAATCGGGTATGCCTGGAAGTAGGGTCGGAGTCGTTTGGTAGCTATGACCAAGGAATAGATCAGCTTCTGCATTCTAGGTACCTTGTCTCGGCATCGTGGAGAACTTTACTAATGTATTAGACAGGTTTCTGCTGACCGTCTTCTCCCACTCACATGAGGATGGAGCTGACCGCCTCGTTCGATGCCAACAGTTAGAGATACAAAGATTCACCCTCCGTCGGTTTGGCCAGTAGCGGAGGGTTCTTCAAATATTCTTTCAATGCTTCAAAAGTCGTCCGACACTCGTCGATCCAATGGAAGCGATCGGATCGGTGTAATGTCTTGAAGAATGGCAGGGACTTCTCGGCCGACCGAGAGATGAAACGGCTAAGGGAAGCTATCCGGCCTGTAAGCTCTTGCATCTGTTTCTTATTGGTCGGATGTCCCATTTCAATAACAACTCTGATCTTGTCAGGGTTGACTTCGATTCCTCTTTGTGTGACCAAGAAATCGAGGAACTTGCCAGAAGTTACCCCGAATGTACACTTGGCAGGATTCAGCTTCATTTGATGGCATCTTAATGCATCAAAGGATTCCTGCAAGTCCTTGATATGATCGATCTTATGGAGGCTCTTGACTATCATATCATCTACATACGCCTCCATGTTTCTCCCAAGCTACCTTTCGAAGATCCGGTTGATTAGCTTTCGAAAAGTGGCACCAGCGTTCTTCAAGCCAAAGGACATCATCCTGTAACAGTACAAACCTTTGTCAGTGACAAAGGTGGTCTTCTCCTCATCCTCCGAGTGCATCCTGATTTGGTTATAACCGAAGAAAGCATCGATAAAACTGAGAAGCTGATGGCCAGCCGTAGCATCCACCAGCTGATCAATCTTTAGCAGGGAAAAGATGTCCTTCGGATAAGCCTTGTTGAGATCGGTATAGTCCACACAGATCCTCCACTTTCCGTTAGCCTTTTTCATCATAACAACATTTGCTAGCCACTCAGGATAATAGGCTTCCCTGATGAAGCCAACATCAGAAAGCTTCTTTACCTCTTCGTCAATGGCCCTTTGTCTTTCAGTCGCAAAGCTTCTTTTGTTCTGTCGGACAGGCCTGTAGGTTAGATCCACCTTAAGCTGATGAGTGATGACCCCCGACGGAATACCTGGCATGTCCGACGCCGACCAAGCAAAAACGTCGGTGTTATTCCTCTGGAAGTTGATCAGCTCCAACTTAACGTCTTCGCTGAGGGTGCTTCCAATTTGGAGGACTTTGGTAGGGTCGTCCTCCCGAAGGGGAACAGATATAATTCTTTCATCTGGCTAACCGTGGCCGCTGGCCTCGGCCCTTGGATCAAGTTGTTCCAAAGTAGGACAGCCGTCCGACTGTCGGTCTTGAATAGTTAGGCACTGCCTGGCCATCCTGCGGTCTTCCATCATTTTTCGACTCCATTATGGGTCGGGAACTTCGCCAACAGATAGTAGGTGGATACGATGGCCCGAAACTTGTTGAGGGCCGGTCGGCCCAAAATGGCATTATAAGCCGAGGTCGTACGGACGACCATAAAGTTGATGGGAAGAGTTTTCTGATAAGGCTCTGCCTCGATGGTCACAGGTAGGGTTATCTCCCCTTCAACTCCGATGGAGTTTCCCCCAAAGCCCGTCAACGGTATGGGAGATTCTCGTAGCATTGACCTAGACAGGTTCATCCTTGCAAAAGCATCATACAATAACACCTCCATGGAGCTTCCATTATCTATAAGAATCCTTTTTACATCGTAGTTGGCAATCACTGCTGACACGACTACAGGATCATTTTCAAAGACATGGGACTCCAGGAGGTCTTCGTCGGAGAAGGTGATTGCATTGGAATCCCTCGACCTCTTGACAATGTCTAGGTCGTCTTCATACCTCCAATCAGACCGCCGATGCAGCATGTCGACATCGCCACCAGTCGGCCGCTGGTTGGGAAGTTTCGCCTCCTCTGGATGGTTTCTGGCAGTTGAGGCTTCGACCCGATCCCGGTGGGGTCGGACATACTTGTACAGGTACCCCCTCCAAATGAGATCTTCAACGGCGTCCTTCAACTGTAGGCACTCTTTGGTGCTGTGCCCATGGACCTTATGGAACCGACAGAATTTATCTCTATTTCTAGATGCAGGGGGACCCTCATTGGACAAGGCCTTTGTAGAAAGGTCTCGTTCTCGATCTCCAGAAGGATCTTCTCCCTCGGAAGGGAGAGGGGCTCATAGGTCTCGAACCTCCTAGGGAAGTCCTTCGGCTTCGGACTCCGGCGTTGGGCTGTCCGGTTGCTGTCGCTGAGGGGTCGGACTTCGGGAGCCTTGTCGCTCCGCTTCTTGGAGGCCGGCCTCCCCTCCACCTGGCATCGGCTCGCCGCTTGTTCCTCTGCCAGGGCATATTTCTGCGCCCTGACCAGCAACTCAGTGTAGCTCGTCGAAAACCTCTTGTCTAGGGAGAAGGTGAGCCTGGATGAGAGGAGCCCTCTTTTGAAGGCTGACATAGCTACCGCCTCGTTTAAATCCGAGACCTCCATGGCCACTGAGTTGAAACGGGCCATGTAGTCCCGGAGGGTCTCTCCCTCCTTTTGTGACACGAGGAAGAGGCAGTCGGTGTTCCTCGGGGGACGATTGCAGGTCCTGAAATGGGAGAGAAAAAGATTTTCAAGCTAAGAGAAAGAGTGGTCATACTTGGCCGAATGGCGAAGAACCATATCCGGGCGGCCTTCTTGAGGGTGGCAGGGAAGGCGATGCAGTGGAGAGCGTCAGAGGTGCCCTGTACCATCATATAGGCTTTGTAGGTACCCAGATAGTCCAACAGGTTGGTGGTGCCGTCGTAGGGGTCCACCTGGAGAATTTTGAAAGGCGGGGAATTGTCTCCGCCAAAATCTCGACAGAAAAAGGCGGGCGCGAGTCGTATGGCTACCCCCTTCGGCTTTCTGCCAATTCACAATTTCCGTGATGTGCTCCTCCATTCGCAAAATCTTGCTGGTATAGTCCCTCGGGGCTTCAGGAAAGTGCCGAATGTCATGAGGGACGGAGTCAGCAAAAGAAGGTGAGGCTGACCTCGCCCTCTTCCCATCAGCACGGACCACCAAGGACCTTCGGGGCTCCGGAACAACGTGGGAAGGAGGCTGAGGGGCTTCTTGGCATCGGCTCCCCTCAGTGACAGGTTGGTAGTTGGTACCAGATGCAGCAGGTGGTTGCTGCTAGTTGTTGACCGCTTCTTGGAGATGTTGAACCACAGTAGTGAGCGTATCGATGCAGTTCATGAGCGTTTGTGATATGGGGATGGCGGACATGAAGAACCCATGGTTATTGCGAAAGGGAAAGACCTAAAGTAAACGAAGGATCGTGGGAGGGCTAAGAAGCCTCCCGGGACTAGGATAGAACAACCCCTGAAAAATCCTAAGATAGCCGAACTCTTTTGGTTTTCAAATTTTCTTGGAGGGGGTGGCAAAGGAAGGACGGGGATGGGAGACAGAGGACTGGAACTCATAGACCTTGGGACTCATCCTAACGAAGAGACCATCCACCTTTAAGGCATTAACGCCATCCTCGATACTTGGAGGCGCTAGGATGGATCTCAAGGTCACGAGGGAAAACCAGGAGAGACATGAAGGTGGGGAAGATAATGGAGATACCTGGGACCTCACACCCTTCAACGTCCCGAAGGACGAAGGCAAGTTGAGGCCTCACACCCCTCGATGTCCCGAAGAATGAAAGCAAATGGGCCTCAGCCCAGAACCACACACAAGTAGAAAAACACTCTCAAAAATTCATTTTAATCAACTGCAAATACAAAAGGGATGCCTTTTTATAGGTGTTTGAACTCATACATGAAAATTTTCCTATTTATTTATTTATTTATTTATTATTACTATTATTTTTTTGAGTTTTAAATTCATGAAGCTTTGAGATCCATGCCTATTCTTCTGCTCTAAAATCTGTGCGCGTTCCTCTCCTGTGATCGTGGAACAAAGATTTACCAGACTGGATCAAAGGATGTGGGCTTTGACGTCAAGCTCGCGGGCGAGGCGGAGGGCGGACGGGCTGGCGAATCCCGGGGGGCGGTCGCGATGGCGTGGGGTTGGGGCATGGCAATGATCTGCCATTTGAGTGCCGATGGTGATGATTTGGAGGAGGAGGAGGCGGTGCTCACGAACGAGATGGAGGGCGAACGGGCTGGCGGATCCAGCAGGATCTGATCGGCGTCGATGGCGGCTGGGCAGCGGACGCGTGGGAGGCCGGGAATCCTCCGGTGATCGAGGAGGTGATGGCCGTGCGTTTAGAAGTGGGGAGCACCGTGGATATGGTGGACGTCATGGGAGGAGATGGCCATGGGAGAGGGAGCGGGGCAGCGACCGAGCGGTGGCTGGGCGTCGCGGGAGGCACAGGGTTGCGGCTGGAGAACTCCATGCGGAGGGGTGTCGAGCGCGGAGAAGAGAGGCGTCACGGGCATGGGCGTCATGGGCAGAGCCGCATGGGGGGAAGGGGCGGCCGTGGGATTCGCCAACATTCCCACGAGGAGGTTGTCCCCGGGAGGTGGACGGCCGTCGGGGGGGGGGGGGAGGGGTTATCCGATGGTCGGGCGTGGCAGAGAGGGACAAATGGGAAGGAAAATGAAAAAAAATAAGGTTTCTGTGAGGTACCGGGAGGTTGAAGACTACTAGAATAGCAACGGAATAATTCAGGGATAAACCTAGGATAAAATGAGAATAAGAGGGATAAGTGGAATAGTAGAATAACTAAAATAAAAAAATCTCAAAAATCCTACAAAAAATTAAAAGAGAAACCTGGTTGGGTTTCGGGTCCCCCATCATTCTCCTGCAGCGCGAAGAACTCGACTCCGACGAGTTTGTCGATGAAGCAAATCCTAGTCCGCTGCTGGCTCTGATACCAATTTGATGTGGGGATGGCGGACACGAAGAACCCATGGTTATTGTGAAAGGGAAAGACCTAAAATAAACGAAGGATCGTGGGAGGGCTAAGAAGCCTTCCGGGACTAGGATAGAACGACTCCTGAAAAATCCTAAGACGGTCGGACTCTTTTGGTTTTCAAATTTTCTTGGCGGGGGTGGTGAAGGAAGGACGGGGATGGGAGACAGGGGACTAGAACTCATGGACCTTAGGACTCATCCTAACGAAGAGACCATCCACCTCTAAGGCATTATGCCATCCTCGATACTTGGAGGCGCTAGGATGGATCTCAAGGTCACGTGGGGAAACCGGGAGAGACATGAAGGTGAGGAAGAGAATGGAGATACCTGGGGCCTCACATCCCTCGACGTCCCGAAGGACGAAGGCAAGTTGGGGCCTCACACCCCTCGACATCCCGAAGGACGAAGGCAAACGAGCCTCAGCCCAGAACCACGCACAAGTGGAAAAACATTCAAAAATTCATTTTCATCAACTGCAAATACAAAAGGGATGCCTTTTTATAGGCGTTTGAACTCATATATGAAAATTTTCCTATTTATTTATTTATTTATTTATTATTATTATTATTATTTTGAGTTTTAAATTCATGAAGCTTTGAGATCCATGCCTATTCTTCTGCTCTAAAATCTGTGCACGTTCCTCTCCTATGACCGTGGAACAGAGATTTACCAGACCGGATCGGAGGATGTGGGCTTCGACATCAAGCTCGCAGGCGAGGCAAAAGGCGAACGGGCCGGCGGATCCCGGGGGGTGGTCACGATGGCGTGGGGTTGGGGCATGGCAATGATCTGCCATTTGAGCACCGATGGTGATGATTTGGAGGAGGAGGCGGTGCTCATGAACGAGATGGAGGGCGAACGGGTTGGTGGATCCAACGAGATCCGATCGGCGTCGATGGGCGGCAGCGAACGCGTGGGAGGCCGGGAAGCCTCTAGTGATCGAGGAGGTGATGGCCGTGCGTTTAGAAGTGGGGAGCACCATGGATATGGTGGACGTCATGGGAGGAGATGGCCATGGGAGAGGGAGCGGGGCAGCGACCGAGCGATGGCTGGGCGTCGCGGGAGGCATGGGGTTGCCAGCTGGAGACGACTCCGGGCAGAGGGGCATCGGGCACGGAGAAGAGAGGCGTCACGGGCATGGGCGTCATGGGCGGAGCCGTATGGGGGGAAGGGGCGACCGTGGGATTCACCGACGTTCCCATGAGGAGGTTGTCGCCGGGAGATGGACAGCCGTCGAGGGGGGGGTTATCCGGTGGTCGGGCATGGCAGAGAGGGACAAATGGGAAGGAAAATGAAAAAAAATAAGGTTTTTGTGAGGTACTGGGAGGTTGAAGATGACTAGAATAGCAGCGGAATAACTCAGGGATAAACCTAGGATAAAATGAGAATAAGAGGGATAAGTGGAATAGTTGGAATAACTAAAATAAAAAAAATCTCAAAAATCCTAAAAAAAGATAAAAAAGAGAAACATGGTTGGGTTTCGGGTCCCCCATCAGTTTGGAACTGTTGCAGTCCCAGAACGACAGTGGGTTCGATGGCGATGGTGGCGGCGACATCATTCCCCCTGGGAGGTCCTTCTGACCTGGACAGGGAGTGACCTCTCTTGGTGGAGGTGTTCTGAGCTCTTCCTTTCACCATTACCAAATCTCGCTAGTTGATTCCTCCTTTTAGAGTAGAAGAGCAGTTGCCCTTTCTCTAGCGCCAATCTATTGCGGCATCTTTTCCTTAGCTGGGCTCGGACGATGGTGCTGGAGCACTCCCCTCCTGGTCAACCTGCACGAAGTCCCCAAGGGCCGGTGGTGATCCAACGGGGGACACTCCAATGCTCAAGTTAGCAGGAGCTTGAGGGCAACAGAATGGAAGAATCAGAGAGACAGCGTATGGAGAGGAAAGAGTGTACTTAGCTCAAAACGGGATCTCCCGGATACCTTATATAGGAGCGGAACAGTCCAAAATCTGTTTGGAAAAAGGCCGAGAAAGACCGATCTACCCCTAGAAAAATCTGGGGAGTGGCCATGTGGCGCCCGAATAGGACAGCATCGTGGAAGTAGTGGAGTAGTGGCGCTGACGTGGTGGGATTTTGTTATAATAGAAAGAGGCTTCTGGAGTTCTCTGGACCTCTAAAGTGACTCGATCGATCGCCGACTAGGAGGGCTAATCAAGCCTCTGAAGGAGAGTGTCCGTTGTAACTTCCGAAGGAGAGCAATGGACCGGACCTTGTCTTAAGTGGGTCAACAGTGCCTCTACTTCAGTGGGTCGGACACCTGATGGAAAACAGTGGGCCGGACCTCGGTAGGAGTGGGTTGTTCGGACCTCCGTCCCAGTGGGTCGAACTTATAAGAAGAATGTAGCCGGACCCCAGCTGAGGCGGGCAATTCGAGCCTCAGCTACAGTGGGTCAGACTTCTGGAGGGGAGCTTAGCGGAAACGGTACGGCTGGGCTCCTGGGGATGACCACCCGTCAGACTTCGGAAGCATGGCCCGGTCGGACCCCCACAAGATCGACGGCCTGGATCAATGGTGAGCCGATCAGGTATAACAATACATATAAAAGCATGTAATAACCGATGTATGATAATGTGTACATGCCATTCATTTTAAATCCACATCTTGGCTATTGCTCAAGTGTTTTATGGAGCATTGTTGCAAACTTTGTATCCCGTAAAATTAACTCATACATATAATAATCTATTCATAATTTATAAATGTTCTAATATTTTCAACGGCACTGCCAAATATCTAGTATTTAATAAAAAACAAGAGCAACAACTTTTTCACTTCAACTAACAATAAGTGGCCATGTTATTCCATCACCCTTCACAGCAAGAGGGTAAGAGAACAAGATAACATACTAAACGCACTTAAATCTGTATTCCAGGGTACATGTTAAGCAATTTGTTATACCCAATCGACTTTTCTCCGAACCTAATCGGAGCCGACGCCTCTTCGACCGGGTCGGACCAAAGGACCGGCTGACCCACTGAAGGTCCAACCAACTCACCAAGGATCCGACCGACCCACTGGAGGTCTAACCAACCCACTTCAGCCGAGCCCATATCGGCCCGAGGCAGGCCACTCCAAGGACGGCCTAGAGGTTCCAGAGGCTTCTTCCAGCTAGTGCCAGGATTTCGTTACAACATAATCCTGACATCTCGGCGCCATTACTCTGCGGATCCCATGATCTCGGCGCCGTTACACTACAGGTCCCACGATCTGATGCCACCTGGCCACTACCAAGATTTCTCCAGGGGCAGATTGGCCATTCCTAGCCTGGTCCCTAACAGATTCTGGTAAAGTTCCGCGCCTATATAAGGTAAAGAGGAGACCCCGAGTGATAAGAGAACTTTTCCCTTCCCACAAGCTATTTCCATTGATTCCTCCATTATATTGCTCTAAGCCTCCCACTAACTTAACCATCGAAGAGTCCCCCGCCGGAGCACCTCCAGCCCGTGGAACGTTTTTGCAAGAACCGGGGAGATGCACACTCCAGCCAGGTCAAGAGAACCCGGTCCGAGAGATTGAGCGGCAACAGATTGGCGCTAGAGGAAGGGGCTTGAACCTTCGTTCTTGTTTCCCTTCTCCAAAAGGAGGAATCCACCACTAAGTAAAACAATGACGAAGGGAAGAGCTCAGAATACCTCCAACAGGGGAGGCCACTCTCAGGTTGGGTCGGGTCGGGAGAACCTCTCAGGAAGAACGACGCCGCCCAGCCAACCATCATCCTGGGACAGCAGCAGTTCCAGACTCTTCTGAACCGCACGACACTCTCGCCGTCGCAGTTCAAAACCTTCAAGATGCGGCCAATGACAGACAGCAGCCGCCCGCGGTGTCCAGAACTGGTCATCCATCTGCTGCCGAAGGGAATCGACAGCAAGGAGTCCCTCGACGCCGCTCCCATGCGACCCCGGAGCCCCGAAGCTCAAAGAAGACTCGCGCCGACGGGAAAAGAGTGAGATCCGCCTCACCCTCTTCCGCGGATTCGATCTCCGACAAAGACCAGCGATGTGATGAAGACCCGAGGGACTACACCAGCAAGCTCCAGCGCATCGAGGAGCAAATTGCCGAACTCGTCGTCGGCAAAAAATAGAAGAAGCGCTGGCATACAACTCTTGCCCGCCATTCTCCGCCAGAATCATGGGGGAAACCATCTCCCGTCACTTTAAGATCCCCCGAGGTGGACACTTACGATGGCACCACCAACTATCTGGACCATCTTAGCACTTACAAGGCCCATATGATGGTCCAGGACGCCTTCGACGCCCTCCACTACATCGCCTTCCCCGCAACACTTAAGAAGGCTGTTCGGATGTGGTTCTCTGCCATCCGACCAGATACGATTCACTCCTCCTAGCTGAAAAAGTTCTTTTTGTCCCATTTCAGGACCTGCAGCCGAACACCGAGGAACACGGACTGCCTCTTCCTCGTGCAACAAAAGGAGGGAGAAATCCTTCGGGATTATATGGCCCGATTTAATTCGGCAGCCATGGAGGTCCCGGACCTCAACGAGCACGTAGCTATGTCGACCTTCAAAAAGGGACTGCGATCGTCCAGGCTCACCTTCTCACTGGACAAAAAGTTCCCGACAAACTACTCCGAACTACTAGCCCGGGCACAAAAATACATCCTAGTAGAATAACAAGCAGCAAGCCGACGCCAGGCTAAAGGGAGGTCGTCTCCCAAGAGGAGCGATAGGGCTCCCGAAGTCTGACCTCCTAGCGATGGCACCAACTCGGCCCGATGCCGCAGCCCTAAGTCGAAGGACTTCCCCAGGAGGTTCGAGACTTACATACCTCTCTCCCTCCCGAGGGAGAAAATCCTTATGGAGATAGAAAAGGAGACCTTCCTACAGAGGCCTCGCCCGATGAGGAGCCCCTCCACGTCAAGGAACAACGACAAGTAATGCCGGTTCTACCGTGACCACGAGCACAGCACAGAAGATTGCCTCCAATTGAAGGATGCGATCGAAGATTTGATCAGACAGGGATACCTGCATAAGTACGTCCGACCCCAGAGGAACCGGGCTAAAACTTCCACTATGAGGAACCCCCTAGAGAAAACAGAGCTATCCAACTAACGCCCTACCGACGAAAATATTTGCTTGCTCCACCGTCGGTCCGACTGGAGAGACGAAGGAGGTTGGGACATCTCAAAGAGGCCTCAGGGTTCCAATGTAATTAGTTTCTCCGATAAACCTCCCAGAGTCTCAGGCCTCTGGGAATGATCCTGTTATTGTGTCGGCAATAATTACTAATTATGATATAAGAAGGATCCCCATTGATAATGGAAAATTCAATAAAGTTTTACTGTATTATGCCTTTATCAGAATGAATCTGCCTATAACTAGGCTACAAGAATCCCCAACACCGCTGACCGGGTTCGAGGGGAACTCTGTCAGCATAGAAGGAGAAATAACTCTGCCCGTGACCATCGGATCGGAACCTTATCAAAAGACCCTCCCTATCAATTTTGTGGTCGTTCGCACAACATCAGCTTACAATACCATATTAGGACGACCGGCCCTAAACAAATTCCAAGCCATTGTGTCTACTTACCACTTGCTGGCAAAATTTTCGACTCGGATAGGGTCGAAGTGATGAGAGGGGATCGTAGGATGGCCAGGCAGTGTTTGACCATTCAGGACAGACAATCAGGAGGCCATTCCACCTTAGAATGGCTTGATCCCAAGTCCGAAGCCGACTGCTGCGGAGAACCGGTCGAGAAGATCCTATTCGTATCTCTTAGGAAGGACGATCCTACTAGGATCCTATACATCGGAAGCATGCTCGATGAGGAGGCTAAATCAGAGCTGGTGAGCTTCCTGTGAAATAATGCCGACATTTTTGCCTAGTCGGCATCCGACATGCCGAGCATCCCGTCAGAAGTCATAACCTATCGGCTTAAGGTGGACCCCACCTACAAGCCCGTCCAACAGAAGAACTTCACCCCCGAGAGATAGAGAGCGATGAATGAGGAGGTCAAAAAGCTCCTCGAAGCTAGCTTCATCAGAGAAGCCTACTATCCTGACTGGCTGGTGAATGTTGTGATGGTGAGGAAGGCCAACAGGAAGTGGAGGATGTGTAGACTACACTGACCTCAATAAGACATGCCCGAAGGATAGCTTCCCCTTACCAAAGATCAACCAGCTGGTGGACGCCACTGCCGGTCATCAACTTCTGAGCTTCATGGACGTCTTTTCCAGGTACAACCAGATCATCATGGACCCAGAAGACGAGAAGAAGATAGCCTTTGTTACTGACAAAGGGCTGTACTGCTACAGGATGATGCCCTTCGACCTAAAAAATGCTGGAGCCACTTTCCAGAGGCTGATCAACAAGGTCTTCGAGGGGCAACTTGGAAGAAACATTGAGACATGTTGACGACATGATATCAAGAGCCTCCGGAGAGCCGACCACATCAAGGATCTAAAAGAGTCCTTTGACATCCTGAGGCGCCACAGGATGAAGTTGAACCCTGCCATTTATACCTTCGGGGTGACCTCAAAAAAATTCCTCGACTTTCTGGTCACACAGCGATGGATTGAGGTCAACCCTGATAAAATCAAGGCCGTCATCGATATGGGACATCCAACCAGCAAGAAACAAGTGCAAGAACTCACAGGTCGAATAGCCTCTCTCAACCGCTTTATTTCTAGATCAACCGAAAAATGTCTCCCTTTCTTTAAGAATCTGCGACGGTCGGACCGCTTCCAGTGGACTGACGAATGCCGATCGGCCTTCGAAGCACTGAAGGCATATCTGGAGACACCTCCCTTGCTTGCTAAGCTTGTGGAGGGAGAACCCCTGTATCTATATCTGTCGGCATCGGATGAGGCAGTGAACTCCGTCCTCGTCCGGATAGGAGAGGACAACCAGCAAAAGCTAGTCTACTACATCAGTAAAGTACTCCACGATGCCGAAACAAGGTATCCCAAGATGCAAAAGCTTGTATGCTCCCTAATTATGGCAACCAAGCGACTACGCCCCTATTTTCAAGCACACCCAATCATCGTCCTGACCGACCGACCTCTCAAGGCAATCCTCAGGAGCCCCGATACCTCGGGTCGCCTTGCCAAGTGGGCCGTCAAGCTTGGCGAATTCGACATCTCCTTTCGATCTCAGTCGGCCATGAAAGCTCAGATGATCGCCGACTTCATAGCAGAGTGTACCTGGAGACAAGAGACACCTCTGCAAACGGCCGACACACCTGAGGATGATATTGTTGGAGAGTAAGACCCCGCCTAGACACTCCATGTGGACGGGGTGTCTAACCTTACTGGTTGGAGAGCAGGCTTGATCTTGGCCGACCCCGACGGACAGAGCCTGAAGTATGCCCTGCATTTCGCATTCCAAGTATCAAATAACCAAACGAAGAATGAAGCCCTCCTCGTGGGACTGAGGATAGCCGATGAACTGTGCATCGATTGGATCAGAGCCTACTCTGATTCACAACTGGTCGTAAACCAGGTGAGGGGTGAATTCAAGGCGAGAGATCCGACTGTGGCCAGGTACTTGAGTAAGGTACAGAGCCTCGTAACTAGGCTCAAATCTTTCGAGATACTCCATATACCTCGAGCGCAAAACATCCAGGCGGATGCCTTGTCACGACTGGCCACTACCGTCACTAACCCCTCCGACCGAATCTTCGTGGAACACATACAAAGTCCAAGCATTGCTGAGGAGACATCAAGGATCCACCAAGTGGAGCGAGAGGCTTGTTGGATGGACCCCATCATCGCGTTCCTCAATGAAGGAACCCTGCCAGAAGATAAGATCGAAGCTAAGCGTGTGTGCTGGACTGTCTCAAAGTACGTCATACTCGACGGAATCCTCTACAAGCGATCATTTACACAGCCACTACTCAAGTGTTTGTGATCGTCGAACGCCCCAAAGAAGTGCACGAAAGCATATATGGCGACCACCTGGGAGGTAGATCTTTAGCCTACAAGATCATCCGACAAGGCTACTACTGGCCAACCATCCAAAAGGATGCTGCAAATTTTATTAGGTGCGACGCATACCAAAGGTACTCCAATATTCAAATGCGACTGGCTAGTCAGCTAATTCCGTTGACGGCCCCCTGGTCATTCGCACAGTGGGGGATGGACATCCTCGGGCCATTTCTCCCAGCATTCGGACAATGGAAAATCCTAATTGTAGCTATTGACTACTTCACCAAGTGGGTGAAAGCTGAACCACTGGCGCAAATCACCGAAGCCAAGGTAAAGACCTTCGTCCGAAACTACATCATCTATTAGTTCGGCATACCGCAGGCGATCATCACCGACAACGGGTGACAATTCGACAACCTAAAGTTCTGGGATTTCTGCCAGCAGTACCATATCTCCCACCGGTTAACTTCAGTCGGACACCCCCGATCCAACAGGGAGGCCGAAGTAACCAGCCGGACGATCTTACATGGGTTGAAGACCCAACTGAACGATGCCAAGGGACTCTGGACGGAGGAACTTCATTCGATGCTCTGGGCCTATCGGATTACCTCGCAGACAGTGATTGGAGAAACTCCATTCAATCTCACCTACGGGAGTGAGGCGGTCATACCGGTGGAAGTCTCCTTGCAGTCCCTCCGAATCAATCATTTCGCCGAACCAGCCAATTTTGAACAGAGAAGAGCCGACCTTGACTTACTCGAGGAGACCTGATTCCAGGCGGACCTGAGGATGGCGACCTATCATCAAAGGATGGCCAGATATTACAATTCTCGAGTCAAGGCTCGAAGCTTCTAGGTCGGAGACCTGGTTCTGCGGAGATCAGAGATATCCAGGCCAATCGAACAAGGAAAGCTTACCCCCAACTGGAAAGGCCCCTATCGAGTAATCGAAGTGATGCCAGAACTTACCGACTGGAGCATCTAGACAGACGATAAGTGGCACGTCCTTGGAATGTAGATAACCTCCATAAATATTATCAATAAAGACAGCAATTTACACTGCAAGCCCACTCAAGTCCGATTCTAATCGGCAAAGGCTCTAATGCAGCCCACTCAAGTTCGATTCCGATCGGCAAAGACTCTAGGGCAGCCCACTCAAGTCCGATTCCGATCGGCAAAGGCTCTAGTATAGCCCACTCAAGTCGGATTCCGATCGGCAAAGGCTCTAGGACAGCCCACTCAAGTCCGATTTCGATCGGTAAAGGCTCTAGGGCAGCCCACTCAAGTCCAATTCCAATCGACAAAGGCTCTAGTATAGTCCACTCAAGTTCGATTCCAATCGGCAAAGGCTCTAGGGTAGCCCACTTAAGTCCGATTCCAATCGGCAAAGGCTCTAGTATAGCCCGCTTAAGTCCGATTCCGATCGGCAAGGCTCTAGAGTAGCCCACTCAGAGTCCGACCTTGATCGGAATACTACTTAGGATCCTTAAACACTCGAGGGATTTCCCAATAAATGACTAGTCCAGAGGATCCTTATCAATATTCCTAAAAGAGATGAGTTCGGGCCAAACTAACCTCTCGACACTTAGAAATATTTCTAAAAAAAAGATGAATTCGGACTAAACCGACCGTTTCACATTCAAAAAAAATAGACGTCAAAGACATCCAAAAAGAAAGTCATTTCATTCATTAAAATGATTTTTACAAGAGCGGACGGACTTTTACAATCAATCTTAAATCTAGCCCTGAGGGTACAAAGAGGGATTGGTTGGAGGAGCTTCGACTTCAGCCTCCTGCGCTGCATCCGAAGTCCCGACCGGTGCCTCCGTCGACCCCGTGTCGACAACAGCTTGGACGTCGGCCCCGATGTTGATCGGTCCCCCTTCTTCAGCCGGCTGCCTCAACTGTATGATAGATAGGTCGAGCTCCGAAAAGGCTTCGTCTTCCTTTTTCAGGCAGTCGTCGAAGCCGTACTCGTAGCTCACCACTCTGGCCTCCCCCATCTCATCGTTGAAGCCGGCAGAAGCCTTGTAGTCTGCCACAGTGTCACGGACCCGCTCCTCTACCAGCTCCCTTGCTTCCCTCAAGTCAGTCAAATATTTCCCCGCCAAGGCCTTGAAAAACTGCACGCTCATCTCTGCGTCGATTGACCGCTCCTCCTCTTCAGACAACCGACAGGTCAAGGACTTGACCCTTATCTTCTTATTTTTCAACTTGGCCTCCCGATCGACCAGCTAAACCTGCAGGTCTTCTACCTGCTTCTTCAAGGACTCAGCTTCGACCAGGCTGGCCGACAGCCTCTCCTCCGTGGTCTTCCGCGACGCCTCTACCGCCGCTCTGGCCATCTCTAACCCCTCGACCTTCTTGGTCGAGGCCTCTGTCATGTGAACCATCTCGCCAAGGCCCTCGTCCATCAGCGAGACGTCATAGAGAAGCTGCAAACAGTAAGCCGTGTTAGTCACACACAAGGTAAAAGGAGAAGAGGATAAAAGATAAAGGGATGGTGAGTTACCTTCATCAGGTTGAGGTACGCACCTCTCGCCACCTCGTTCAGCTTGCGCCGACAGGACTCCTCCCTCCCAGTCGGCCTCAGTAATAGCCCCTTTAAGCAGATCCCTAGCCTACCGGGGATTCTGAAGAGCGTGCCAGCATTTGAAGGTGTCGTAGCCGACTTCATCAGCATCCGCTCCTCCAACTATAGTTTTCCCCTTGTCCACAAGGCAAACCGCCTCTATCGGCTCAGCCAATGGTGAGGCTGAGGCCATCCCCACTTCAGTCGGCTCAGAGGGGATTTGCTCCAATCGGGCAGCCAACTCCTCGGCAGTGGACGGAGGTCCCGATGCCCTCGCCGCCAACCGCTCCGACAAGGGAACATTGTCCTTGTCGGATTCCAAGGCCACTATGATTGCGGGCCATTCCTCAGCCCGCTACTTCTTCGGCTTGTCCGCGGTCGGCTCCGCGGACTGGGCGGCCCTCTTCCTTGCCACCCGCTCTGCTATCCTCACTCTGCGGGCTTCATCTTCTCTCCTGTTGCAAGGGAAAAACCGAAGTAAAGAGGAAAATATAGCTTATAGAATGGAAAAGGGACCAACGGCAATGGTTTCTACCCTACCTAAGTGTTTGTGACGGCTGACTCCGACCAAGTGGAGGCTATCCTCCCGAAGCAACTCCGGCACCATTGTGACGCCGACCGCCTCCATCTCATTGAAGTCAGTTTGGTCGGCCATCAGCACCGCCCTCCCTTCATTAGCCATCAGCCTTGGTTTCCCCCATGACGGGTTAAAGCCCCAAGGCTGAAGGCTGTGCACGAAGAACTTGGATTTCCATCCGTGGATGGCCGACAGAAGACCTCCAAGTATCTTCCGCCTAGGACAGGGGCTAAGAACCCACCACTCTTTGCTCCTAAAGTCTCTGTTCAGAACAAAGAATGTGGTGAAGAGGGAGGTCCTAGGCTCTGCTCCGGGTCTCTAGCACAGAACCATGAAGCAGCTGTTGGCCAAATGCTATTCGGGATCAGCTGTATGGGGGTAATCCTATAAAGATTAAAGACCTCGATGAAAAAATCACGTAGGGGGAACCTAAGGCCAGCCTTTAGATGATCCTCGTATATCGAGAAGGCTCCGGGGATAAGTGGCCCAGTCACCCTCCCTTCTCGGTCTAAGACAGTGAGGTGAAGGGTGGAGGGAATGTTGTATCTAGCCCTATGGGCCTCTACCCAATCCTGCATCAATTCATACCGGATCTGATTGGGACCTAGCTCCCTCTCCTAAAGGAGGACTAACCTGAGAACTAGTTTTCTAAGAGGACGGAGACTATGGAATGTGGCGCTCTCTTTCCAAGTACGGATGCGGCAAGAAACTCCATACAGAGTCTCAGCGCCTTCCTTTTATAGCCCCTGGGCGATCCGGTTCCCACTGTCCCTCGAGTGCCGCGATCTAGGCGTCAAACGGTACGACTCCCCACGCAGCGAAAGCCGATGCGTGGAAAGAAGCACGTTCGAGCCGCGATCCGCGTGATCACCAGATCAATGGTAGAAGGGTCGCTCCAGCGCAGCACCGACCGTCCAGATGTCGCCACGTCACTCAAGTCACCTCCGAAGCCAGACGACCGAGCGGGCTAGACTGGCCACTCATCATTACGCTCCATCTGCATTAACTGTCGCTCCCTCCCCTTCCAATACGATGTCGACACCTATCCAAGCAGGAGTTTCCAGAGTGAGAAATGACCAGACACAACATGCCCAATCAGATCCGCAATAATCTCAAGGACAAGTGCATTCAATACGAGAATGATGCTCTCGCCTTTCGTAGCGACAAGTCCTCCCGAAGACCAAGAACAAGGGGACAACTGTTATACCCAATCGGCTTTCCTCCGAACTTGACCGAAGCAGACGACCCTTTGACCAAATTGGGCCAAAAGACCGGCTAACCCACCGAAGGTCCGACCGACTCACCAAGGATCCGACTGACCCACCAGAGATTCGACCGACCCACTTCAGCTGAGCCCATATCGGCTCGAGACAGGTCGATCCAAGGATGGCCTGGAGGTTCCAGAGACTCCTTCCAGCTGGTGCCAGGATTCCGTTACGACAAAATCCTGACATCTCAGCGCCATTATTCTACAGATCCCACGATCTCGGCGCCGTTACACTACAGGTCCCACGATCTGGTGCCAACTTACCACTACCAAGATTCCTCCAGGGACAAATTGGCCATTCCGAGCCTGACTACTAATAAATTCTGATAAAGTTCCATGCTTATATAAGGTAAAAAAAAGATCCCGAACAATAAAAGAGAGCTTTTCCCTTCCCACAAGCTATATCTATTGATTCCTAACAGGAACAAAATCCATAGTAAATCCAATCAAGCAGGGACAACCAAGAATTCCAATGCAACCTAGTTAATGGTTCTCTAGCCTAATCCTGGCATAAATATAGTTTAACATAACTACATTTCGTCATCAACGCAATCAACCTACATTCAGAAGAAATTAGACAAAAAAATAAAAAATAAAAGCCTTGATGACAACAAAATGTACACGACAAATAGGAACCAAGTTCCCTAAACCTCCAGGTATGGATTTGAGTTCCCCTGTTTTTTTTTTGCATGTTCTTCCTATGGTCCCATGATATGTTCTGCACCTTTAGAGAAACTGCACCGAATCAAATGCAACCGCTTTATGACTCAAAAGTCTGGTACACCAAATAAGGAGTAATCTGGATCACTGGATCCAAGCAAAGGAATGTACTCTGATCCTCTAACATGAACATTAAAGCAAGCTGCAAATGCACATTAAAAAAAAAAAAAAAAAGATGTTCGTTAAACACTCATTTAACAAAAAATGGAGCAACTTTTAATTTTCCAACAGAATTATGTATATGTCCATACACCCAATTCCTAATACTTTGGAATCTCAATTGGAAACCTGTAATCATCCATGCCCTGATATTAACTTTATATAACATAATATCAGAACACCATCAACAAAACCAATGTTCCTTTCCTATTATTTATTGACATTTCAGCATGATGAACAAAATCTGTAGAAAACAAGTAGAAGACAAAAATATATAGCAAAGATAACACAAATCAAGGGACAGTAACATAGCTCCACAGAAACAATTGAAATCAAATTATAGGCCACATTGGCCTTCAGAATTGCAGTTCTACATTTATCAGGCAAAAATATCACATTCTGGCTGTTATTGTCAATTTTTTGCTAGCAAATAATGAATAGGACTTGCTTTTGCATCCTTCCATACTCAACTACCTACCCGTCAATCGCTAATATGTGGGGACTTACCCACGTTAGATGACATATGGAGATTTTGGGTGTGAATCTTGGAAGACCAATGAAAGATTGGGCAGCTACATACAGGATTCCCATGCACACCTAGACAACTAACAATCTATATCCATTATTTTCAATATCTTAGTAGAAAAAAATGAACAGGACTTCCTTGTGCATCTTTTCATGGCATTTTCCATGCTCAACTACCAATCTGGCTGTTGAGATATGTCGGTCCAAGTACAAGCCAACCATCGACTCGACCGGCCAAAGACATTTTCTCGAATCATGCATGTTAAACCAAAGTGTTCGAAAGAAACTGGACAAATCAAAATCGAAGCGTTTAACTCTATCCGAAAAGCAAGTCTATAGCCCCTGCCGAAGACAGGGCCCCCGGTCCATGCCGAAGTATGATCTTCCCTGTCGACCGAAGACACAGTCTTCGGATTATGACAAAGACATTGGCTTCGATCTACGTCCAAGACAAAGTCTTCGAT
This sequence comes from Areca catechu, assembly GCA_021397845.1. Lineage (NCBI taxonomy): Eukaryota > Viridiplantae > Streptophyta > Magnoliopsida > Arecales > Arecaceae > Areca > Areca catechu. Next base: position 96,706,764 of record CM038046.1, read on the forward strand.
GTTTGCCGAGGACGTAACCCCTGATCTGTCTCAAGAGAGTCCAAAGACGAAGACAATTCTCCAATTCGACTACAGGTATTTCCCAAAGAGGGAAACCTGAAGACAGATCTCCGATATGTCTCAGGTTTCTACGAACACAATGAATAACGGTTACCATCGACTATCTCCAAGAGCGTGCAGTCATGGTGCATGACTCCAGCAGCAATGCACCCGGTCTGTCCGGAACCGTTTGGTAACCGCCTACGATTGCAAATTGAGGGGAAAGAACTAACTCCCCCATCGTAACCGTTGGAAGGACGGAACTGCAGGCTGGGCAACTCATTATAAATAACAGTAAGAGGGGATGCTCCCGGTAAGGCACAAGATACTCTTGAAAATCTTAAAGTCTTTTCCTTCTCCATCTAATCCTCCTCAGAATCTTCCCCATTCTGTGGCCGGAGTCCGCCTCTGACTTAGGCATCGAAGTGTCCCCCGCCGGAACAACTCCGGCCAGGAATTTGTTTTGCAGGTAAACCAGGGAGTGGGCCTGCGATCCAGTAGCTCCGTTCGGTCGGAAAAGGGACTCTATGCCAACAGATTGGCGCGCCAGGTAGGGGGCGAAAGTGGTTTAAAAATCCATTGCTAAGCTCCCCACCTTGAAAAAGGGGAAGTAAGAAATTTACGATGGTAAGAGGGAAGACTCATATTGCCTCAACAAGTCGAAGTCGTGCACCATCCCAGGGGGCGCACCCCCGGTAGAGAACGATGTTCCATCTCCCATAATTGTCGTGGGACAGCAGCAGTTCGAAACTCTCCTGAACTAGGTCACTAACCTTATGATTATGGTTCAGGACTTCCAGGACAGAGCTTTCCAAGTAGGGCATCAGCTAGCCACCTCCAGGCACAGCTCTCGATCCCGAAGGAAGAGAGCCCCTCGAGAGGGGTCCATCTCTCCTTCCGTCCTCGGCCCTCCCCTGAAGGCCGAAGTTCAGGAATGCCCAGGCTCACTGATTTCCTACAAAGAGGGAAAAGGCCTAGGCAAACCTCCTCTCCTACTTTTGAAAACTCTACTCCCATAAAGAAAGCACCGAAGCAGGTTCTCCCCGATTACGATGGAAAGTTGAAAGCCATCGAATCGGAAATGACGAGAATCCGGAAGCAAAAGGATCACAACGATCTAGCAATGTGTGATCTGCGCCCCCCTTACACCGATCGCATCTTGGCCGAAGTTGTTCCTCGGCACTTCAAAGTTCTCCAGATGAAACCCTACGACGACACCTCCGACCCTTTTGATCATCTAGGCAGCTTTAAGGCCCATATGATGATTCAAGGAGCTTCGAACGTGATGTACTGCCTCGCATTCCCGGCCACCTTGAAGAAAGCTGCTCGGATGTGGTACTCGAGCATACGCCCAAGTACCATCAATTCCTTCTCCGAGTTAGAAAAACTGTTTGTCTTGCATTTCAGGACCTGTCGCAAGACCTCCCGAAATACGTATACAATGTTCCTCCTTCACCAGAACGAAGAAAAAAGTCTGCAAGATTACATCTCCAGATTTAATGCAGCCATGCTCGAGATCCCCAATCTCAACGAGCACATGGCCATGTCTACATTAAAAAAGGGACTTCGTACGTCCAGGCTCACCTTTTTCCTGGATAAGAAGTTCCCCAAAAGCTACGCTGAGCTTCTGTCGAGAGCTCAGAAATATGCCGATGCCGAAGAGCAAGCGGCAAACTGATGACTGGCCAAAGGGAAGCCCCCTTCGAAGAAAAAAATAACAAGGAACAAGGCCCCCTACTTCCAACAACAACAAGTATGCTGTCCGCCGAAGGAGTCCTCCCAGGCTCAGAACATCGGGCGGGAGATTCAACTCCTATACCCCCCTCAACCTTCCTCGAGAAAAGATCCTCTTGGAGATAGAGAAAGAAAACTATCTCCAACGGCCACGTCCCATGAAGGCATTCTCCTCTACGAAGAACAGGAACAAATACTGCCGATTCCACCGGGACCACGGCCATAATACTGAAGAATGCATCCAGTTGAGAGATGCTATAGAGGATCTTATCAAGAGAGGATACCTGGGGCGGTACGTTGGTCGCCAAGGACCTCAGTCAGAAGCTATTGTTCCCCCACTAGCTCCTGAAGAGGCTGAACTGCCAAACCAAAGGCCCACTAACGGAGGTGTGGGGATGATACATCGACCTACCAACTGGAGAAGAGATGAAGACGACACCCCTAAGCGGCTCAAGGACAACAATGCCATCCTCTTCTCCGACGATGATCTCACGGGAGTTCGGCTTCCGCACGACGATCCTATTGTAATTTCAGCTGTTGTGGCCAATTACGATGTAAAACGAGTTTTGGTTGATAATGAAAGTTCGACCGATGTCTTGATCTACAATGCATTCTCTCATATGTATTTACCTAAAAGTGAACTACGAAGATCTCCTATACCACTTACTGGCTTCGAGGTAACCAGGTCGATGCCGAGGGAGAAATAGTACTGCCTGCAACCCTCACTACCGAATCTCGACAGAAGACACTACTGATCAATTTCACAATGGTCCGAACCCCTTTGGCCTACAATATTATCCTGGGGCGACCTGCTCTGAACAAATTTCGGACCGTAGTGTCATCCTACTACCTCCTGGTACGCTTTCCCACCAGGAATGGCATCGAAGAAGCTAAAGGAGATCAGAGAACGGCACGACAATGCCTGATGATCCAGGACAAGCACTCTAATGATCCTACAACTTGGGATCAGTTAGATCCAAGAGAACCGACTGCAGATTCTGGTGAACCCATGGTGAGAACCATTTCGGTGCCCTTGACTGAAGAGGAGCCCACCAGGATCGTGCAGATCGGAAGCATGCTTGATGAAAAAACCAGAACGGAGCTGATCTGTTTTCTCAGAGATAATGCTGATGTCTTCGCCTGGTCGGCTTCGGACATGCCAGGGATTCCAGCCGAAGGCACAAGATACTCTTGAAAATCTTAGTCTTTTCCTTCTCCATCTGATCCTCCTCAGAATCTTCCCCATTCTGTGGCTGAAACCTGCCTCTGACTCTTAGGCATCGGAATGTCCCCCGCTGGAACAACTCCGGCCAGGGATTTGTTTTGCAGGTGAACCAGGGAATGGGCCTGTGATCTAGCAGCTCCGCCTGGTCGGAAAAGGGACTCTACGCCAACACTGGCCTTCACTAATGTGTGGAGACTTGCACTCAGGTGAGCTAACATAAGATCTAGTGTGTGAGTTTCAGAAGACCAATGAATGGCAGCTGGGCAGCCATAAACAGGATTTCCATGCACATCTCCACATCTTAAGTTTGCCTGTTAAAGATGCCCAAGCCTTGCAACTATTTTTCAAAGCTGAACACTGCTAAATTAAGCCATTAATTGTGTTTTATCTGCTCACAATCTTTCTGAAAATTATAAAGAATATTAATTTGCTACGAGAAACGGTGTTCAAACAACATCCACAACATAAACAAAGAACTTCATATGCGGAGGCAGATAAACTCAGTCGAAGATTGATCAAGTTACTAAGTAATTCCTAACAAGGATTCAAGTCCCGACGGGACATCCCACGGGACATCGCGATGGGATATTATCCCATGTGTTAGGACAGAACATCCCGCCAGCATCCCAGTATCCTAATCAGGATACCTTGGGGCATCCTCTGTCCCAAGTGTCGGGATGGGACGGAACGCCGACGTATCCCGTTCCAGGAAAAAACCGGGATAGTCCTGTCCCACGAGATTTAAAATCTTGATTCCTAATGGATATAAAAACTATTCAGGATTTTTTTTTCCGACTCACTTGCAAAATCAGGTCTTCAAGACCCTCTAGCCATGAACTAGACAGCATAATAGGATCCTTACAACTACTGTCCAAGAAATTGACTACAAAGGGAGGTCTACAAATGAAAATTAGCTTTGCAGGTTCTCAAAGCACAGACTGAACCTCAATGCCATAGACTACTGTAGGACCCAGACTGGAAAGTTTTGAAGCCTTCTGGCTTCCCTATGGGCATATGAAGGTTGAAACAAGGTGGATGCTTGTTTGATATGCCATATTCGTAAAGATCCAATAGTTCATCGAAATGAGGGGGGAAAAAGTTTGCAACTATAGATGATAGTGTAATTAAATGTAAGCTAGCTCGACTTGCATCACAATCATCTAGCCTTTTCCCAACTATTTGGGATCAGCTTTATATATTCTCCTATGTCAACCAAATCCTATTTAGAGCCACTTCGGATGTTATTCGTTAGTACACAATATTTCAAAAAATAGTTAAAATTATGAGTTCAAGTTGAGCAAGAAATTTGGACACCAACGAGCAAGACTATGGGATTACAGTCCAACAGTCAGACATTCTGCATACCTCAACCAACCTTGCATAACACTTGAAATCCACTAAAAGATAGCCCAAAACCAACCATCACAGGCTATCTATATTTAAGCAGGTTACCTGAATATACACCAGATGCTAGGCAACCAGCATATATAGGGTACTGCCTAGATGGTAAAGCACTAAACAAGGCAACCAGCGGACTACCTGAGCCCAGGCAGCCACCTTTTAAAACAGTGTACCGCATGTAAGTTTGTTTTGAAATGGCACCACATCCAGAAGTTTTAGCATGCGTCCAAGGTCCAACAAAATGACAGATCATTCATAAATTAGAATTTTTAAAAAAAAGTTTACCTTAATTTTAGTATCCTTTAGATACCAACGTTATGTCAAAGTATTCTAAAACAACAATTACCAAAACCACATGCATTAGATGTATTAATCATACCTATCCTTTTATCTGCAAGCTCCTCTGGAACAATACACTATTGTTCACCATAAAAGAGAAGATCATATAATTAAATATTTCATAAGATGCGAGCCCCGTACCATTTTCAATCTTTACTACGCTTTGAAGCATTGTTTCCATTTTCTTCTTCATCTCAGAGTTGTCATCCATAAGAGGTACAAGAAGGGTTAGCTCCCTATATATATCCCGTACAGATCGACATATCTTCTCAGCATGTTCGACTTCTCCATCTGATATTCGACCAATGGCTAGTCTCATCAGCTCTCCAGTCAAATCTGAAAGCTAAAACAAAATAAAGAAAATGGAAAATTTCCATTTTCTGGAAGAAATTAGGAAATGAACATAACAGAAAGAAAGAAAAAAAGAACTTAATAATTACCCCCAAAAGGTAGTCAAGAACATTTATCTGCAAGGGTTCAACAGATTGATCACTGAGCGGTAGCAAAGAAGCATTAATCTCAGCAAGATTCAACAGAGTCCCAGTCTTGCAGAATCTACACAATGTTGCAGCTTCAACATATTCTTGGACCTGCAATAGTCATAAAATTTTGAAAGAGTTCAAAAAACCGAAACAAATAAGGGCTTAAAGATACTAACAGCAAAGGAATAGGCACGCCTGAGCTTCCAAAAGTCAGCCCCTTGCAACTCTTTTACTAATCTGGATATATACCGATCAGTCACAGCTGCAAGATCGTTTTCTGCCTTTGCCAATACTTCTTCTTTGTTATCCTTACTTATTCTGGAATAAAGAGAAAGAACAGCTCCAGAACATGTAAATTATCAATTAACAACCAAACAATTATATAATGCATTCAAAAAGAAATCTAGAAATAATTCAGGTGCAGATATTGCATTAACAACACGTGGCAACAAGTTCATTTAGATGAGCATAAAGGTAAAACTGCATTACAGAAGACAAAATGAGAACCTTAGATACATTTAAGAACCTAAAGAATTCTGGTGAATGAGGTAAACAAAAATTTAATCTTCATCAATTAATGCATGCCATCAAATATCTGCACCAACTTATCAAAATCTCTGCAGCTTTGTCCATGGTAAGTGACTAGATTTAACCATCTGATTAATTAAGAACTGTTTCAAAAAAAAAAAAAAAGTTCAAACATTAACAAGCAATTTGACCAAATTGTTGTGAGATTAAGAAGAAATTATATTATTGTCATCCTGTGATCACCAATTAGACAGTGAATTTTGGTTGACTACTCAGTAATTACCGAGCATATCATGTACTGTTTGTAGACTCCCTTGGAGTATAAAATCATCAGCCATACAAATAAGAAAACATGAAGAGGTAGTGGACAGCTGGCTCTCCTAGTTTGAACTAAGTTTATTTCAATGAGACACAATGCAAAAAGGAAAGCTTCTTGCAGTGTAACAACATAGCAAGATAGTAAAAGATAGTATCCAGATTTTCCTGTTTACCTGTGCACCTGGAATATAACCTTTTTGCTGTTTATCGTCACATCACGACTCGCCTTCACAACTCTCTCCCGCTTGTCATTCTGCATTACATGTATAGTGACTGATCACAAAATAAAAATAATAATAATGTATAAAAATCTATTAAACTATTGGATATTAATAGTATGATAATAATAACAATAGTATATTAAACTATTGTACTAAACAGCATTACAACACTTGTATAGAAATCTTTGCAGTCGCAATCATCAAATAAGCTGTAGAATATTTGCAATTCTTTCTCCAATAATGCACAAAGATAAACTATATTTTTTCTATTTGCAAAATCCAGTTAGAAGAAACAGATCCACTAGTACAAATACCATCAAGCTGTTTCCATTTTCCTAGCAGGAGCAAGAACCTCAGATATCAGAGATATCAGAGAACAATTTTGGACAACTATCCAATGGCTAATAATGTCGAGCAAAGCTGCTTCTGTTAGGAATACAACATCATAGAACAAAGATATAGAGGTAAAGCTTCGAACTCCATATTAAGTTGGTAAGGAGCATGAAGTAGGCTATGTAAATCATTTCAAGACCCATAAAAAAACTAAGCCTGCTATTCCATCCACCGGGCTTTGTTCAAGCAATCCTGCATCTTCTTTGATATAAAGTGCCGAGTCTGCTGACTCTTGGGATGATAGGCTGCTGTATGTAAACAATGCACACAATGCAACATGCAAACTGCAAAACAATGATCCATATTAGATTTGTTCAAATAAAAGATACCCAGCAGTATCAATTTCTCAGAACTTCTTTCAGTGCTTCTAAGAATTTGAAAATGAGATATTTCAAGCATACAAAGTTCAATTATTCAATAATAAACACTACCAGCCGCATCTTTTTACGTGATATAGACATATACTATAAGACTTTTTAAGGGGACAGAAAAGTTTCCAAATTTAGAATCCACCTAGATCTTCATATCTATGTGAATGAAAACCTGAAAAAACTATAAATCAGAAAGAAAATTACATATGAAAAGTCTCCCTCTAAACCTGATGCACCTAATTAATTAGTCAATATGACATCAACTTGAAACAAGTGGAGAGTGAACAACATTATCAAGTGAATCCCCCTTCCCCAAGAGCCCCACTTGAAAAGTACCAATATTGCAAAAAGGAAAGAAAAAATAAGTGTGTTTTCTACACCCAGATATTTTTCAAATTGCCAATAAAACTCTAAGTCTGCATATCAGATATCCCAGACATCTCCCAGCTACAAATGGTGTCATAATACAACCTTAAGAAACTTGAAACAGGTGATAACTGAACCAGAGAAGTGTTATCACTTCACTCAATCACCTTCAACAAAAGCACCCCTCCTTTATGTGGCCAGCCAGTTGTGATATTCGGAACTTTCCTCAGCTTCACTAGGCGCAGCAAAACAACCATCCCTACACAATAACATTGAAATGCACTGTTGCATAACCTGTCATACATCTACAAGTGGAAATTTCGTAATTTCAGAGTAGAAGACTAGCTAAATAACCACTTTCTTCACAAGACAGGGTCACATCCATAACAGCATAATTAGCATCAAAAGCAGAAACCAAGAATGCAAACTTCTGTATCAATATTTCATGATAACTTGATGCCAGGCTATTTCCCATATTGCCTTAACAAGGATTATAATCATGACAATGGCCACATATTATCATCTAGACACTAGATGTCACCTACTAGTTTATGAACACGTAAAAGAATCATGACAAAGGCACTAGCAGTAATATGTAACATGCCAGATACCTGGTAATATGTATTTATCATATCTAGGGCTCAAAATGAATCAATTCCAGGTTGGCCTACTCTTGGCTTACCTTGTCTGGATTAATTTACTAATGATTCAGGTCAAACCTAGGCCTACACATTTTCAGAAAACCCAGCCCAAACCTTGTTACTAAGGCCAAATTTGAAATTAGCCAGAGGCTCAAATGGACCAAATCCTAGGACTGAATGATGCAAGTGAAGGGTGAATGAGGCAGCAAAGGTGGAACAAAAATCATATGGTGTGAGCACTAGAGAAAGAAATATGGGGCAGACTTCCTATTTTGCCATGTTTTCCTAGTGCCAAAGACCACCAACTCGGAACCAGACTCCATACCATTTGGCCAGCAGTTCAAGACAGTATGGGTCCGTATTGGATCAGACCGAACCGACATAGAAACGAAAAAACAAGGGAACTTGGAAGAAAAAGAGAGGGGGGTGGGGAGGGAGGGGGAGGGGAAAGGAGAAGCGGGGGAGGGAGAGAGAGGAAGGCCGGCAAAGATGCCGGTAGTGGCCATCAAAGGGCCGTGGGGAACCTTGGAGGGCTGCCAATGCCTCTGCTTCTTCTATGAGATCACGGTCGAGAGAGAGAAAGAGGGGGGGGAAGAAAGAAGATGGAGTTGAAGATGGCGAAGAGGCCACTGGATGGCAAAATTGTGGCTAAATTTTTAAATCCCATGGAATAGGGCTATCCTAGTTTTTTTCTGAACGAAATGCGTCGACGTCCCGTCCCGACACTTGGGATGGGGGATGTCCCAAGGTGTCCCAATTGAGATACTGGGATGCTGGCGGGATGTCCTGTCCCGACACATGAGATAATACCCTATCCCGGTGTCCCGTGGGATGTCCTGCCTGGACCTGAATCCTTAATTATGGCCCACGGAGCCACAGGCTCGAAACAGAGATGACATCATCCCTGTTTCATGTTTTCTTTTAAAAAAAACTCCGTGCATAGCGAAGCCGACAAACCCATTACGCCCCATCGGCGGATGGTGAAGTCGCACACCATTATCATGTAAGGGAATGCATAATTTCCATCATAGGAGCCATTTTTCCTTGCCATTAAAGCTCCCTTCAAGGCAGCCATGTTAAATTATTCCTAATCTAGAGTGGAAGGTCGGATGCTCTCATCAAAATCAAGTTAGGACTCCAACGGACATGTTAGAAGATGAATTCATTTTTTGACAACCAAATTATAAGACATCAAAGTGGCTTCATTACAATGGTTACCTCTTGAAGATTTCTCTTTAGTTTTCTGGAGGAAGTCATCGATAGAGAGGGTTAGAAAAGAAGCTGCATTAGACTATTAGGGGAGACAGGGACCATAATTAGTCAACATATTGCAGTATAATAGGCATTACTTTCTACTAGAAAAATTGAACTTGCTACATGACTTTGCATGTAAAACGCATCCAAGTCAATTTTTGCTAGAGGAATTGTAGCTATGTACCAAGTTACAAAACTTTCTAATACTAGAGTGTAATTATTCTCTCAAGCATAGCCTATCACCCAAATTAGCAACTATAATGGGGACAGAGATAACTCAACCAACTAATTTTGAAGACAAAATAGTGGCCAGTCTATTAATATCTCTTTTCTATTTAATAAAGAGAGGGGGGAGTGAGAGAGAGGGAGGGAAGGAGATAATAGAGGAAGGGAGGCCTATGGTGGCCACCAAAGGGACACTGAGGCCCTTGGATGACTAAAGCCAGAAAGAAGAGGAACCAAGATAGGAAAAGAGAAAGAAAGAGAACAACCATCGGCCTTCCCACCCTCCTACAGATCAAAACAGGGGAGAGCAACCTTATTTTGATTAATAAAAGGATAGGGAGGGAGATCCAACCATCCACGGCCCTGTAAAAGCCATTGCCAGCCTCCCCTCTCTCTCTCTCTCTAGAGAAGGGCGGAGCTCTAGAGGCCTCAGCAGGCCTCCAATGGCCTCCAACAACCTCCCTAGTCTTGCCCTCTCCTTCTCACCCCGCTTCTATCTCTTTTCCTCTCTTTCCTTCTCCCTTCCATCCTCGCTAGTGTTTCATTTTGAATGCTAGAACCATTCTAGTCAGCTGCCAAAAAAGCTTGACATGCTACAAACTAGGCGATTCCATCCAATTTCATGAACCCTACCCATAATTACAAATGTTGGAGCCTGGAGGCCTATCTGACATGGCATGAATGGCAGATTATATTATATTGAACAGAAAAGAGATATTAATAGGATGGCCATTATTTTCTCTTTAAAATTAGCTGCTTGAGTTACTGCTCCCCATATTATAGTTGCCAATTAAAGTGATAGGTTATGTTTAAGAGACATTAATTACACTCCAGCTTTAGAAAGTTCTGTAACTTGATGCAGCTACAATTCCTCTAGCAAAAATTATGACTTGGATGCATTTTACATGCAAAGTCATGTTGCAAGTTCAATTTTTCCAATAGAAAGTAATGCTTATCATATTGCAATATCTTGAGTAGTTGTGGCCCCGCTCCCCCAATAGTCTGATACAGTTTCTTTTCCAACCCTCTGTTGATGACTTCTTTGAGAAAATTAAAAAGAAATCTTCAAGAGGTAACCATATTAATGAAACCACTATGATGTCTTGTATTTGGTTGTCAAAAAACAAATTCATCTTCCAACATATCCATTGGAGCCCCAAATTAACTTTGATGAGAGCATCCAACCATCCACTCTAAACTAGGAATATTTTAATATGGCTGCCTTGAAGGGAGCTTTGATGGCAAGGGAAAACTATGGCTCCTATGATGCAAATTCTGCATTCCCTTGGATGATTATTTCTCTTGGGAGCCACCAATGACCAACCCTCATTTCCTCAAGATCAACTTTGATGGAAGTTTTCTGAATAAAGGTGACTTTGGTGGGGCTAGCCATGTTATCAAAAGTGCTAGTGGTGCACTAGTTGCTGTAGGTGGTGTCAAACTTTTTGAAACACAAAATCAGTGGCTGTTGCATGGTGCACGGCAAGGATTGAAGCATGTGATTAAATATCTAAAGGTGACTCACATTATTCTCATGGGAAACTCTTTGACAGTGGCTAGGTAGCTATCAAATCTCCAAACTACTGAGACTAGTTCCCATCTCTTTTTTTTTTGCTATAGGATTGCTGGAGAATGAACATTAATCTACTTTCTTACAAGATGACACATGTCTATAAAGAAGCAAATAGTGCTTGCTGCTGATTGGATGGCAACATAACATGTGGCCAATCACATGGGTACTATGTTGTGGACTATTTTAATAGATATTCCTCCTAATTTTTTGCATATTTTATTTTCAAATTCCCATGGATATACTTTTATAAGGTTTGCTATATCAATCAGTGCTATACCATACCGTATCACTACTAAATCGGTACATTGTTTCGTCCTATACCAAACTAAATACACCTCATCTTCTTGTACCATACACATACCAAGACTATAATACAATAGTACCGGTATGGGATCTAGTACCGAGACGGTGAACCTTATTCACAAGATTGGTATAATAAATCCGACATACCAAAAAGAAGCATGGACTTTTGAAAAGCACCACAAGCTTAGAGAATGGTAGAGAATTTTCTGCAAATTCAACTCCCTCCAAAAATTTACCAATCACTTGCCTAGCAACATCAAGGGGAGGAACTTATTATTCTAGGTCTTCTCTATTTCACAGACTAGGCTTTTGTGCGAGCCCATAATGAATGGGTCCTTCAAAATCTGCTAACCCCTCATACCACCATTATTAGGAAGGAAAGAATGCTACCAACTATAATCATGCTCTCTCCAAGCTATAAAGTATCTCAACCTCCCTAGTTTCTCCAACTAACTAGTGTTAACAACAAGCCTCTACCATTCTCCATCCAAAATCCCCTTATCTTGGTTAACCCCCAAAGAAAGGCAAAATCAAGGTTCAATTTTGATAGAGATCTACTAGCTAGCGAGAGAGGAAAAGTAGTTTTATTACGAGAGATTGGCGAAGATGTATTCTCCATGCTAGTGCTAGGGTGTGTTAAAACCATTCTTATTTATGAAGCTCGATATGACCTAGGAAGGACTTCACGGGCCAAAACTGGAACCCATGACATTGTGGACATCCTTCCTAGGCCAAAACTGGCACTCATGACATTCCAGAACGTACCAACAATGGGGAATCAGTGATGAAGAGGGAAGGGAGAAGGAGAGAGAGGAAGAGAGAGAGAGAGGAGGGAGGTAGGGAAAGGAGGGAGCAAGGCAAAGGGAGAGGGAGAGAGAGGGCTTTCGAAGCCCCCTCTCCTCCGTAGCATCAAAATAGGTGCACTCTCTCCCCCAACCAAACTGCCCTCTCCCTCTTCTTCTCTTTCCTTCTTCCAAATCCCTGTCTGCACCAATTTCTCAAACTAAGGGGTGGAGCCATGCTAGTCTGCCATCAGTACAGCTCAATACACTCCAAACCGAGTGGTTTAGGCCTTCAGGATAGTACAACCTTGATTCTAGAAATGCTTGCTATCCCCATCTCTCTTCCTCCTAGCTTCTTAAAATTTTTAAAACTGATAAATAAAAAAAATCTTTCATCAAAACCATGCACATGCACAATACGTCAAGATCAAGTCCCTTGAACCAAAACAGATGTTAGGACATGTGAGATATTTTCCTTTATTGCTCAAAAATCATGCTATTCTGAATTCTCCCGTTATGTTTAGAGTTCTGCATATTTTACTAAGGAAACAAGCTGCAGACTAGTTGGCAAAGCTCAGCGCATCCGTGCATGTGCAGAAACTATGGTTGGACCTGAGGCCTCTCCAGGGAACTTATGGACATCAATCTTGCTGATTAGAATCATTCTAGCTATTTTCAGGAATGTTAGCACTCCATCCCTCCCTTCTAGCAAAGAAAGCACTAACAGTTTATAGTAGTGTCAGTAAGGTGCATGTTGTGTCATACCATGTCGGCTCTTGGCGAAAATCCACATGTATCAATGCCCAACCTTACTACTACACTGCAATATGCCAGTAAAGTTTTTTTTTATATAATATTTGGATGCTTGTATTATGTTGTATGTATGAACATTTAAAATCCTCTCAACAATACATTGATGTTTCTGGTAAACATTGATGAAAACATGCATGTTACAATAAAAAATCCTAAACATAAAGAAGATAGAAAAATAATAGTTTCAGGAATGACTAATCTTCCAGGAAAATATAATATCAGCATGTATCTTCATTTATTTTTATATATAGAAGCATATAATTGATATGCTTTATTAAAAAGAAACACTAGGTTAATTCATTTCAAAACAAAACCCCTAAACTATGAGTTTCATGCCATGCTAGCAATGTCAATATTTCATATGAACATGACATGACATAGAAAACTTTAAAGCAAGGATTTCCATCCCACAAATCCATCTTGACGGCACCATACTAGATGGATGAGTATCCAGGTCTCAATATGCATCTTGGGACCCCAATTCTCTCCAGCCTAACACTCAGGATCTGGCATCCCAAGACACCAATTTTTTTCTTCCTTTCTTTTATTTGGGGGAAGGGAGGGGGGACCGATGTGGGGCAATCCTAGTATCACACCAACACAACCCTAGAACAAGACAGGCTCTGATATTAGGACTTAAATCCTTGCTTTGAAGCATCGCAATAGCAACATTTATCGCATTATTACATATTCACACAAGGCAATAGTCATACATTAATCCTAGCTTTGAAGCATTGCAATAGCAACATTTACCACAGTATCACATATTCCCACAAGGCAAAAGTGATAGATTTAGCGACAGTAGCAAAGTCACAATTTTCTTAGGGAAGTTAAAAAGAACAAGGGGAGACAAAGTCCAATGTGTTAGGTTCTATCCAGATAAACAAAAATGGAAAGAAAATGTATGTTTGAGGTAGTCTTATAAGCAAATTTCCTAATTCTATTTTGCTTTTATTGCCTAACTCCATCTTACATCTCATAACTAAACCAAAATTTGAAGCATTATAAAAAGAAAGCCGTTTCCTTTTTGAGTTATGTTCTTTAACTTAACAAACCCCTTCTCCTCCACAGAAATTGATGAAATCCCAAACTAAAGAAAGGACCTAGGGCGATAATAGACACATAATATACTTCTTTCTTCATTTTGGTGAAGACATACCTCCTCTTTCTTGATCAGAGCCATATTTGCACACTCATATATCTACAAATGCACCTCCATTGGTCATTTTTCTTTCTCTTTCTAACTATCACCCAAGGCAATGATAATGTTTGCATATCACTCACTCATGTCCAAGTACATATCATCCTCTACACAAAACCAACTCTCTCTCTCTCTCTCTGTGTGTGTGTGTGTGTTTCTATGTGTGTGCTGATCTACAGCATCTACAATCACATGCAGGAATAAGGCAAAAGGAGTGTGAGATGATTTCAGATTCATTTTCATAAATCAACAAAGAAACCGAACAAAAAAAGGGCAGTATAAAACAGCATCAAAGAGCACATATCATGCAAACTAAGAAGGATGAGATGCATATGCGCTCTAAGCAAATGGATTTGATAACCATTTCCATGTCATACATAATTTGCAAAGAAGAAGAACAACTAAAACAATGATATTAAAAAGAGGTGGGATAAGTTGAGATGATGACTCTATTTAAGTATTTGAACATAAACTAAGAAAAAAAATGCAGCCCAATACACGAGGCTCTTGCCATTACAGGGTATGGAGAGGGTCAAATATGCTCAGCCTTATTCCCATATGTGGAGAGGTTGTTTCTGTGTTTTGAGCCCATGATTTTTAAATCACAATGGAGCAACCTTACTGTTGCACCAAGCCTTACCATCAATTAGAATACAAATTAAAAACTATAAATTGATAGGAACCTAACAATTAAAACTTTAAGGATTTGTTCATCCAAGCTAAAATCTAATGGATCACATGACTTAGCCCATCGCTAAATCTGGAATGGTTACTAGCTAGACTAACAAAGAATATCCTGCAAAGGTTTTCTAGGAACTACCTAAAGTATTGAGCTACTCCTATAGCGCATAATTCCCATGACAAACATTATCTGTATATCCAAGATCCAAGCTATCCTAAAAGGGGGGGAAGAGGGGGGCAGTTAAGAATATTGATCAGGATTTCAATTTAGCATACACTAATCTTATCATTAAGGGTCATCCAAGACACAACTCTAAAGTTTGGGAATAAAAGATATATTTAGGGTAAATTCAGCTGCATCATGAGTAAGATTTTAGGTGAGGTGGGGTTATGATCTTTTAGCAAATTCATCAGCCATTTGGCAGGAGGGCCAGTTTCCAAGGGTCACTGTTTCTTAAGCAAGGCCCAATTAAGATATGGAAGGATACATATAGTGGAAACCAATGAAAACTCTCAATGTCACTAGGAAATGGATTAGTCACAACATAGAAACATGATGCTAAACATAATATCCAAAATATATGAAAAAAAGTAGCAACACAACAGATATATATAAAAAGTTTGGCCCTTTCAAATTTGTGCTATAATTTATTGACTGTCTGGCTGCAGCATTTAAATCCAAGTACTTGGTTGTTCTAATTCTTCTATGCAAGTGAAACTCACAAAAGAGATTTTAACCCAAGAGATTATAAGTTGTGAAATGTCCTGGGATTTGCATTATAAGTGTTTCTATGACGCTTGCCATATCTGAGAACACCATCAAACACCATTGTAGGAAAATTTTTTCACTATCTTCGTGATAGCATAACCAAATCGAATTCCAGTGGTGGATCATCAGGAAGAAATAAAATCATATATACATAAATAGCGAGAGCGCAGTTGATACGGGTCTTTCAACATATTGTCATTTGTTTGAATCTTAAAAATCCATTGCCTCCGAATTCAAATAGTCATATTGATTTCCAAATGGAAGATAAGGAAGTGTTTAAATCCAAAAAGCAAGAGAGAGCGAGGCAGTGGGAATCATACGAGTTCGTTGAGATAGTCAGCATATTTCGTGAATTCCTCCTTCATGGTAGAATCTGTCGCCATCGTCCTGGGCTTCTTACTAGAGCTCAGAATCGACGCCCCCACGACTGCAAGAACGAGGCAGCAAAGCCAATGAGCGATGCGGTTGGCGAGTTAGGGCTTTATATCCATTGATTTCAAAAAGGAAATCTAGGAGGTGTCTGCATGCGAGAGTTAAAAAAAAACACAAAAAAAGAACGAAACATGCGGTTATTGTAGCTACTTTGATGGACGCGATTGGATTTGGCCGCCATGAGAGAGGTGGAGAGGAGGTGGCGGCAGGGCGGATACAACATCTGTCCCTTCACCCGCCGCCTGGTTGGGGTTGCGTGGAGGGGTGAACGAAGAGGTTAGTACCGGTACGGAATCAGTGAACGGATTGAGCTGCCCATGAGTCCAGTATTCCTTGGATACAATCCAGTCCGAAGCGACGTTGGTTCGGCCATCGGACCCGTTGGTGGATTGCTTGCTCGAGAAATTCTTTATCCAGCGTTCCCGATGAGAGAGGAAACACATCTTAAATTCTAAAATTATATATATATATCGAGAAATTCTTTATCCAGCGTTCCCAATGAGAGAGGAAACACATCTTAAATTCTATATATATATATATATTAAATATTTATATTTATATAGATATTTTTAAAAAATTAATATTTATATATATATTTATAAAATATATATTTTGTATTCATAATTTTTATATATATTTAAAATTAAAATAATTGAAATATCCTTATACATAGATGTCTAAAAAAAAAATATTTATAAGAATAAATATGTAAATAGCAATTTGATAAGAACACATATATAAATTTGAATATTTGAATGGATATATATGCAAAAAATTTTAATATATTTGATTGTTATATCTATCAACAATTTTACAAAACCTTGAAAAAAACTTTAAAATACTCAACTTGGTCCAACTAATTAACTTGACCTGAGTTCTCTCAATAATTCTCCATATGGTATAATATACATAGTAAACTTGAATTTATATTTCATATGGTATAGTATACTTTATACATTTTATGAAAGCATGTTTTATAAAAAAATTTTAAAATAAAATTTAATAAAATGGTAAATTTTCATTGTTACATGATAACCAAATCTATCAATATGCTCATTCTATGCAAATATACAAGAAATCTATCTAATATCAAGTTTACATACTTTTCTCAAAAATATATTGTTATATATTAGAGGAAACATAGATGGCTGCGATCTATTTATGTTGTCATCAAATCTCTGCTCTTGGAACTTCAGCGACGTCATGCAGTCTTGTTGTTTTCTTCGATAGAAAGAGGTTTTGCTCTTGGCCATTTCTCAAGGATATGTGCAAGAATAGTCCTGCTTGATCGATAGTTATCAATGAAGGAAACTCCAATGCTCAAGTCAGTAAAGAAAATGATAATAATAGAGCTTAAAGTAATGGCCAAAGAAACTGAATAAGTATTTGAGAGTGGAAAAAATATATTACCTATCGAGAGTCATATTTGCATTATAAGTGAGGATAACAACATTTTGTTGAGATTCATTTTACTAGGATATTTATGTTGGGATTGATATCTTTTGAATGAGAAAACGACTTTCTATTATGATAGCTATCTTATTCGGCATGTGCCACTTTCTCGGGCGTTAAAGACTCCAGGTATCAGGATGTCTTACTTATCATTGATTACAGTAATCTTGGCACTGTATCTCGGCATACTCGGCTAAGTCTATTCTGGCAGTTAGTTGGGTCCGAGTAGTTATTCAATGAACGTGTGGAGTGGGCACCAGGATTAGACAGAGGCTCCCCAACCCTCTGTGGATCTTTGACTAGGATTTTTAATTTGTTGGGTCTGTAAAAAGGCTTCAAGCCAGAACATTTTATTTTTCTGAGTCATGTATTTAGTTTCAATTTTTTTCTATTGTTTTAATTATGTAGTTAACTGAATTGGTTCAAGCTCAAGTCTACTTGAGGATGGGCTCAAGCTTGGTGAGCATTCAAGTCAAGCCCAGGTGTTGACGGTTCAAGCAATCTCCCCACGCCAAGTAGGAGCACCATTTCAATTCATGGAGCACCACTTCATCTGTGCCATGTGGCTTGAGGAAGCGCCACATCACCAAGTCATGTTGGGCAGCCAAGGCAAGAGGGAAACTCCAAAGTCAATGCCATATGGATGCCCCATCAAGCCTCTCCTTGATCCAAGCCAACCACTTCCTCCATGCCCTCCCCATATCAAGCCTCTCTCCATAGAAGCATGGTCGGCCAAGGAAGGTCAAAGGAGCATCTCTTGATTCTTGAAGACAACATCTCCATCCTACTCCCCCTATCAAGCCTTTTTCCAAAGAACCATGCCAAGGAAGGTTAAAAGAGCATCCCTTGATTCTTGAAGACAAGTCCACACAATACTCCCCAAATCAAGCTACCAAGATCAAGCTCATGGTCAGCTAAAGGCTCATGAAAGGAGTTCAAAATTCAAATAGGGACAACCTCCTCTCTTCCCTCCCTGAATCAAGCTTTCCACCAAATCAAGGCCGTCCAAAGGAGGATTTTAAGAGTCAAATTCAGATTTTTAGGCGCCTCTTTGATGATGGCTTGTAACCTTTTCTTTGAAATTTGAATGGGACTTAGGAGCCTATATAAAGGGCCCTACCCCCTTGCAAGAAACTAATTTTTGATGAATGAAAAGGTGAGAAGTTCTTCTTCCATTAGCCCTTGTCTTCTTAGACTAGGAACTCTGTGAGAGAGTGCCTTTATCCTTCGGGACATCGAGGGGTGAGAGGCCTTGAGTTACCATCCTCCTTTGCAAGCCATCATTCCATCTTCAAGCTTGGAAGCCACTTGGAAGATCCACCTAGATGCCCAACGAAAAGAGCCCTCCTCGACCACCATCTTCAACTCCTTTCCCAACACTTCCTACTTTCTTATACCCCTACTTGCTATTTTCTAATCCTTTACTTGGTTGCTCGTAGGTCCTCCAGGTAACATGGACAAAGGATTCGATCTCCCTTGCCTTCGGGACCATCGGAGAAAAATCGGTAAATCCGCAGGGCTGAAGGCTTGATCTTCCAGGCCGCATCCGCGAGTGTGAGCGAACTCGGCATCGGGCACATCAGAATTTTCAAGGTTTGCACTCCTTAGTCTTCTAAGTAGGTATTGATTTAAAACTAAATCCTATGGAGTTTCTCAATCCCGAGGTCCTCTCTTCATCATTGTTTAGAGGCTAAGCTTGCATGCTAGAAGTTTCTTATGCTTATAGAACCTCTAGATCTAATCTTTGCTTGACTTCGGGAATCCGAAAATCTCTTAAAACCTAAATCACAAAAGAAAAAAAAATTATTTGCATATCCATCTCATCATTAGTATAGTCCCGCTTCATCTTAGTTCCATATCAATTTGTGGTATCAGAGCATGGTTAGGACTTAGTTCTCTTTAAGTACTTCGATCGGGTGTTCACCATGGCCATCCGGTCATAGAAAAAAGTAGGGCTGCAAGACCCTCACATCCCATTCAAAGGGGATTTTCTATGGCGTGTAGGGGTGCCGATGTGATTGACCCTTTAAGAGAAAAACAAGGAGATAGATTTTAGATCCTAAAGAAAAGTTTTGCATCATTAGATTTCAAAATCTTTAAAATTTCTGCATTTTTTCAACCCAGTACATGGTCTGCTATTTTAGGTGTTTATGGCTGTAGGAATCTCTGATTTTATTGATTTTTATTTTGCTGGATTCCACATATTAATAGTATTTTTTAGAATTTTTTCAGATTTTATTTCAGTCTGTAAATTTTCTACATGCCTGAATACTTCTTGAGAACAAATCTACTCTGAAATTCTAGCAAGTGCATTTCATCATACTTTCATTTCCATATAGTTTAATTTTGCACTTTAGGTTCATATTATTTAATTTCAGCATCTTATATTTCTGCTAATATACATCAAAATACAAAAAAAGAAACTTTGTTGGCTTTGCCCTTGATTTTGATGAATAACAAAATATTGAGTACATATTATATACTAATGTTTCAATGATAGTTATGAGTTATAGGATACAAGCATCTCAAATTCTCAAAATGAAAGTATCATGAAGCTGAGCAATTTTCAAGTTTTAAGAAGTCTTCTTAACTAAAAAAGGGCCTCAAAGATGATCAATCATGGTTTACAAAAGATGTTTTAAAGTCTCGTTGAAGATCTTTAAGCTTTTTGGGAGTTTTAGCACACATTTTGGCAAACTGCAGAACCAAGTGTTGACTCACGAATTGCCAAGTGTCGACACTTCAAAAACTGGCACGCAAAAATTCTTCACTGGCATGCCAAGTGTCAACACCTGAAATTCAAGTGTCGACACCTGAAACTCAAGTATCGACACCTAAAATTTAAGTGTCGACATCTAAGATTCAAGTATCGACTCAAGGCCTAAGATTTTTTAAAAATATAGAACTTGTCATTTATAGTATTTTTGTGTCAAGTGTCGACACCTGCAGGAACAAGTGTCGACACCTGGAAGTCAAATGTCAACTCACGGGTTTTGACAGCTTCAACGGCTCTATTTTCTGAGCTACAGATTTCATCTTTTCAAGCTCTTAATGGCTAGTTTTGATCCTCTAACAGTCTCAAACCATTTTTTGAAAGTTTTTGAAGTATTTAAGCTTCACCAAACTCATTCATGAAGCATTAAACTTCATCGAACACACAAGACAAATATTCTTTCAAGAACTTCACTTCTAAAAGCCAAAAAGGAGATATTCCATTCAAAAAGCTTACAAGCCTATCTTCTCAACTTTCCAAAAGTGGTTTAGAAGAGATTCCAAAGAGAAATCAAATCAAGCAATTAACAAGAGTCTCAAAGCTTCCACATTTCACTCTTTGAAGAGAGTTTAATTGTGCTTTTATTCTTGTTTCTTTAACTTTATACTGTATTGACCTAGCTTTCAAGGATTTTTGAAAGTAGGTTTTTGAGGTTGTTGGTGAGCCAAATGTACAAAACCAACTAGGGTTTTACTTGTGAGCCCGAAGACAAAACAAGTTGTAAGGTTGTTGGTGAGCCTAGGTGACAAAACCAACTTAGGTTTTGACTTATGAGCCTTGGAAAATAAGTCGGCTATAATCTTTGAAGAGATTATAGTAAAAATTCCTAAGGAATGCTTGGAAAGTGGACGTAGGTGCTTGAAGTGCATCAAACCACTATAAAACTTGGTGTTTGTGTGTAATTGCTCTTTCTATGATTTGCACTTTATTCTTTGCATTTAATTTTACTGTTATCCATTGCATATCCATTAGTGATATTTACTTTGCTCACAAACACTTCAAAATCTGCACATAATTGCATAAATTTTTGAAAGACCCAATTCACTCCCCCTCTTGGGCTCCATTTATGGGCAACAAACTTAAATTCATTTCATTAAGTCATGTGTATGCCATTATCTACATAATTGACTTAAGGGTGACAATATCATAAGATAAGGAAAGGAGGTCATTACCTTTTCTTGGCCCGAAAACCACCAACTTGCATTTCAAACCTAAGCCTAATTTAAAATCTAGTAGCAACCTAATAGTTTAGGGACATCAACGAGTCGGGTTTAATCATTGTGGGGAAGCTAGTGCATGCAACCCTTCAATTAGTACCGGAAAGCTGGTGTCTAAGGTAAGAGGTTTAGCATCAAACGACCTAAGCAGTGTTGTGGTTCCTTAATTGGGACGTTGCGAAAGCAAGGGGGCCTCCCACACTCCCACCTCTTACCTGGTCGGTGAAAGGACTAGTTGTTATGCTGTGTGTCATCTAAGTTAACCCATTATATTTGAACTCCTAGGTCTAGCAAAATCGTAGCACCGTTCTTTGTGTGTTGCATGTTGACTAGGTCAGAAGTCCCATATCACCCACACCACTCTCAGTCAGGTGAACCCATGGAGAACAACCTCGAGAATCAATTTAGTATCGCCCAATAAGCAACCCAAGAGGGGGGGTGAATTGGGTCTCTAAAAATAATTTAAATGCAAGTGTGTGAACCAATCCAACAATTCAACTAAGTATAATGAATGCAAGTGCAAAGTGCTCTTTAATGAGAATGCAGCGGAAATATAAAGTAATAAGTAAAAGAGCAAGTTAAAGAGACAAGCAATCACAAATACAAAGAAAATATAGTAGTTTGGTGCTATCCAATGCACCTACATCCACTTCCAAAGACCCACTTGGAAATTCACTATAATCTCAACCAATTACAGCTGATTAATTTTCTGGGCTCACTAATTAAAACCCGACTTGTTTTCACAAGGCTCATAGGTCAAAACCTCACTTGGTTTTCCGGGCTAACCAAGAACCTAATTGTTTTCAAAGGCTCACCAATAATCTCCTTTGATTTTACGAGCTAACCAAGAACCTAATTGGTTTTCAAAGGCTATATAATAACCTTATTGATTTTTCAATAGGCTAATCAAAAACCTTTACAACAAATATAAGTTTGAAGTAAAGAAATAATGAAAGCTTTCTAATAAAAGCGAATATCTCTTTGAAGCTTTGTTGTAGTGCTGCCTACAACTTGATGAAGCCTCTTTTAATGCTTAAGAAGGTTGAACTTGAAAGCTCTTGAAGGCTCTTAAATGCTTGGAGACTTGCTTTTGCTTGAAGGTGGTTGAACTCAATGAATAGGAGTGAAAGCTCTCTTTTCTTTTCTCTTGGTTATTCCTTTTTCATTCTCTTGTATTTAGATTTGATTTGAATCAATTAAATACCTTCCCAAGGCCTTAAACCTGGTTTCTAACTGTTGACATGAAAAACTAGTTGTTGGGAGCTAAGAGGAGTGAGTTCTACATTTGAAAAACTAGCCGTTACTGTTCCCAAAATTTCAAGCTGTGAGTCGATACTTAGGGTCAACACTTCTAGTCCATGAGTCGACACCTAGTTCAAATATCTTCAATGAAGCTTTCTAGAATTCTTAGATGTGTCGACACATCCTCAGGTGAGTCGACACGATGAGTCGACACTTAGCATCCATGTGTCGATACTTCAGGCAAATCTTCAACTTCAGCAAGTTCTGTAACCCAAAAATTTTAGGCGATGAGCTGATCCATGTGTCGACACTTTGAGTCGATACCAGACATCCATGTGTTGACACTTCAACCTTGCCACTGAAACTTTATTTGCGTGCCGGCTTGAGTTGACACTTTCTCAGTCATGTGTCGACACTTGAGTCATGTGTCGATACTTTAAGTCGACACTTCACTGAGATTTTCACGTAAATAGCTGAACTTTTACTGAAACAAATTTGTGTTGACTTCTTGTGTCCTTTCAAGTATTCTTTAATTACCAAAATCTTCTTTGAGCAGATCTTCCATCCATATTTGGGACTTTTCAATCAATTAATCTTTTGTTAAGTTGATGAGCATATTTTTTTATAAAAATACACTTCAAAGAAATGGTTAGTACTCAACTTATACTTAAGCATTTTGCTTATCATTAAAATCAATAATGGAGTCAACAATCTTTTCCTTTTTGATGATGACAAATTTTTAAATATAAATTGCATAAAAAGCTTTCAAATGAACTTTTCAAAGTGCATAGAGCTTATTGCAATAGATATTGAAATATTGAAAAAGATGTATCAGAGCGAGAATATTGCAATGACTAAGAGTATTAGAGTTTAAAATATATAATAGATAAAATCATGTGTTGAGATACTCTTAATAAATGTAACAGATTCAGCAAACAACACTGTGAAGAGTGTAAATACTCTCTCTGAAGAGATGATCAAAAAAATTGATTTTTGAACATCTTTTAATGTCAAAAAGACTGAAATTTAAACATCTAAAGATAAGAATTGAGCATGAAATTCAATTCAAAACATATTTCAAATTAAAAATAGATTTTCAAATTAAAGGAGGTATTACTCCCCCTCACTTGATGATTTTTTGTAATTTGTTTGCTCAAACAGAGTTATACTTATTCTTATTTCTCTCCCTTTTTGTTATCATTAAAAAGGAAGGAAGAGGGCAATAAGCTCAAATATAAATGTAAATCATTCATAAAATAAAACATTGGATTGCTGAAGAGTAATGTATTTCATTCATATAAAGTCATAATATTTCATTTAAAGTCAGAATTTTGTACATAAAGTGAACATCAAAACATACAAGAAGTGCAGAAATATAAACTATCTAAATGTAAAAACTATCCTAATCATCATCATCTAAAGATCCAATCTCGATCGATCCGGTATCAGTAGAAGCACGAGATCTGGGCCATATCGATCTAAGATCATGAAGACGAGTCCTGGTCGGTTTGGAAGGAGTACGATGATCTCGTCCTCTGCATCTAACATAAGTCATCCCTCTAGATGGAGCAAAAGAGGTAGAAGCTATGTCAGCAGCAGGAACACAACTGATCAGAGTGACAGACTCGACAGCTGTCAGATGTGGTGTATGATCAAATAAAAGACCAGAATCAAGATGGTGGAAACCAGGAGTATAGAATCCTAGCTCCTAGATAAGAGAAGATGTATGCAATGATAAAATACCAACTACAGGTGTATCAAAAATTAGTGTACCAGCTAAAGAGTGGTAGGTGTATCAATGATAGGTGTATCAACTGAAGAAACAATAGGTGTATCTATAACAGGTGTATCCTAATAGGTGAAAGTATAGGAATGCCAGAATGATCAATAGATTTAGAAGGAGGTGTGGGTAGGATAGGAGTCTGAAAGGATGAACTCAAAGGATCATGAATGGGACTCCCAAGTAAGTCAGCTACTGTCTCTGGCACTAGCTTTATCATCACATCTGGAAAGTCAAATCCATCAGAGTTAGTCACCTCATCATCATCATCATCATCTCTGTCTGGTCCTGGAGCAGGTGGAACTGGAGCAGAATTAGCTGGAGCTGAAGCATCAGGAACACTCCCAGAAGAGGGTCTACTCAATGCGGACAATATAGCAAAGATACCATCTCTCAATGCTCGATGGCTCTCTTTGGTCTCCATAATGAAACTGTCAAGTCGCTGCCGAATAATCAAAATCTCTATCTTTATATGAGAGACTCTGTCCACAAGACTCTCAGAAGCTCCTGAAATATCTGGTCGTGCTGGCTCAGGCTGAGGAGCAGGCTCTGTATGTGCTGAGGGCTCAGGTTGAATCTCAGGTAGATGTGTCTCTAAAGGTCCTGCCTCATCCAAAAATATACGCTCTTCTCCATAGCATCCTCATCTCTATCAGTGGCCTGACCTGATATACATCATCTCCACTGGCCTCTGACTAATTGATATCCCATCCAGTGAAGTGATCGATGTCGTAAACATCAGTGTGCAGTAACATCCGGTAAGGCTCATCATCCAATACCACTCCATATGCCCTGAAAAGTACAGTCAAGCCCATCCTGTAGGGAAAACAAGTCTCTGAATGATAGAAGCCTCTGTCATCTGATGTACCATAAGTACTGGAAGGCAAATAGGTGAATGATGTAACAGAGACACCATCACTAGCAGCTCTCTCTCTATAATGAAGTCAAAACGTCCGATCTTTGGTAGAAGGATCCGGGCAACAATATGATGTAGTAGCCTTATCTCAGCAGAGAACCTGAATGCAACAATAATGGCTCCCTCAGGTAGATCATCTAACTCGAAAATACACTGGAGTCCACTGAATCTATCCACCAAGCTATCAACTATAGATCCTGTCATAGGTATATTCCATACTCTGCTCAGAACCTCTGCAGTCACTGGAATATCTCTGCCACGGACCTGTACAATCCATCCATCACTGCCATGGGCTAAGGATCTGTAGAACTCTCGTATCAAGCCTGGGTAGAATATCTTAGTCAATGAACAGAAGGGAATTAAACCAGCACCCTAATCCACTAGCCTATCTAGAAGTGCTACTGGTCAATGAATCCAAAGTCCACACGGTG
The DNA here is from genome assembly GCA_021397845.1 of Areca catechu. Taxonomy (NCBI): domain Eukaryota; kingdom Viridiplantae; phylum Streptophyta; class Magnoliopsida; order Arecales; family Arecaceae; genus Areca; species Areca catechu. The sequence goes on from CM038046.1 coordinate 96,732,666, forward strand.
TCCTCCAACAACTGTCTTTGAACCCATGCGATTAGATGCAGGAAAAAGTGGCCGAACAGGGGGATCAGGCACTCCGGCTTTATGTCTGGCTTTTATCCTTCTTTCTTCTTCTTGGTTGGATGGCCGAGGGCGACAAACAACTTGCTTTCTAGGTCCCATTCCACGGATTCAAGGTTTGAACAAAAAGAGAGGAAATCTAGGGTTTCTACAGTTCAAAACCTAGATAGGAAAGAGAATATGGCAAAAATGAATCTAAAAATTATCCAAAATAGGAATTTCAGAGGGTTTGAGTCGATATTAGGAGGGAAGAAGTGGATAGAACAGTGATAGAGCAAGTGTCGGCTCGAATTGGGAGAGAAATGGAGAAGAAAACACTTTGTTTTCACTTTTATTCTCGGTCTGCAGCTGTTCAAGTGTCGACTCACGACACAGGGCCAAGTGTCGACACTTCAAGGTATCGACACTTACAGGTGTCGACACTTCAACTTAAAATCGAAAAAACTGAAAATGAAGTATTGATCAAAATCATTAGAAATACAGTGAAATTTAAGAAAATTGAGTGTAATTGACATCGAAATTGATCTTTCATGCATCAAAGAGTAGAAATTCTCAATCAAAAGGATTGATGACCCCAAGTTCTCTTCTAATCATACTGAACCGATATTCTTGGAGAGGATTAGTTAAAATATCAGCTAATTGCATTTCAGTATACATAAATTCAAGCACAACATCATTATTTTCAACATGATCTCTAATAAAATGATACCTAATTTTAATATGCTTGCTTGTAGAATGTTGAACAGGATTTTTAGTTAAGCATATTGCACTAGTATTATCGCATTTTATGGGTGTGCAAGTTAATTTGATTCCAAAATCTTCAAGTTATTTCTTAATCCACAAGATTTGAGCATAATAACTTTCTGCTGTAATATACTCAGCCTTAGCTATGGATAATGCAACTGAAGTTTGTTTCTTACTTTCTAGGTCCCATTCCACAGATTCAAGGTTTGAACAAAAAGAGAGGAAATCTAGGGTTTCTACAGTTCAAACCTAGATAGGAAAGAGAATATGGCAAAAATGAATCCAAAAATTATCCAAAATAGGAATTTGAGAGGGTTTGAGTCGAGATTAGGAGGGAAGAAGTGGATAGAACAGTGATAGAGCAAGTGTCGGCTCGAATTGGGAGAGAAATGGGGAAGAAAACACTTTGTTTTCACTTTTATTCTCGGTCTGCAGCCATTCAAGTGTCGACTCACGACATAGGGCCAAGTGTCGACACTTCAAGGTATTGACACTTACAGGTGTCGACACTTCAACTTAAAATCGAAAAAATTGAAAATGAAGTATTGATCAAAATCATTAGAAATACAGTGAAATTTAAGAAAATTGAGTGTAATTGACATCAAAATTGATCTTTCATGCGTCAAAGAGTAGAAATTCTCAATCAAAAGGATTAATGACCCCAAGTTCTCTTCTAATCATACTGAACCGATATTCTTGGAGAGGCTTAGTCAAAATATCAGCTAATTGCATTTCAGTATACATAAATTCAAGCACAACATCATTATTTTCAACATGATCTCTAATAAAATGATACATAATTTCAATATGCTTGCTTGTAGAATGTTGAACAGGATTTTTAGTTAAGCATATTGCACTAGTATTATCACATTTTATGGGTGTGCAAGTTAATTTGATTCCAAAATCTTCAAGTTATTTCTTAATTCACAAGATTTGAGCATAATAACTTTTTGCTGTAATATACTCAGCCTCGGCTGTGGATAATGCAACTGAAGTTTGTTTCTTGCTAAACTAGGAGATTAAGTTAACTCCAAGAAATTGACAAGTTCTACTAGTACTTTTTCTATCAAGTTTATACCTAGCAAAATCAACATCAGAATATCCAATTAAATCAGCAAATGATTCTTTAGAGTACCACAAGCCAATATCAATTATACCAAATAAGTATGTAATAATGCGCTTAACAGCCAACAAATGAGATTCCTTAGGCTCTGACTGATATCTAGCACATATGCATACACTGAACATTATATATGATCTACTAGCAGTCAAATATAATAAAGAGCCAATCATATCTCTATATAATTTTTGATCTACAGATTTACCATGCTCATCTTTATCAAGTTTACAAGAGGGACTTATAAGTGTACCTATTGACTTAGTAGTTTCCATCCCAAACTTCTTTATGATCTCTCTTGTATACTTAGCTTGGTTGATAAATATTTCATCTTTGGTTTGCTTGATTTGGAGTCCGAGAAAGAAATTGAGTTCTCCCATTATGCTCATTTCAAACTCACCCTGCATTGCTTAGCAAACTCTTGACAAAGAATTTCATTAGTAGCACCGAAAATAATATCATCAACATAGATTTGCAATACTAATAAATCATAATTTTTCTTCTTTGAAAATAAAGTTGTATCAACATGGCCTCTAGTAAATTCATTTTTAATAAAAAACTTGCTAAGTCTTTCATACCATACTTGGGATACTTGTTTTAAACCATAAAGTGCTTTGTGCAATTTAAAAATATAATCAGGATATGCGTGATTTTCAAAACCAAGTGGTTGTTTAACAAAAACTTCTTCTACTATATAACCATTCAGAAAAGTACTTTTAACATCCATTTGAAATAGTTTGAAATTCATAAAACAAGCAAATCTAATAGTAGTCTAATTGCCTTAAGTCTAGCAACAGGAGCAAATATTTCATCAAAATCAATTCCTTCCTCCTGGTTGTAGCCTTTGGCAACTAGCTTAGCTTTATTTCTAGTTACAATCCTATTTTCATCTAATTTATTCCTAAACACCTATTTTGTGCTAATAATAGAAACATTCGATGGTCTTTTTATTAATGTCCAAATATTATTTCTATCAAATTGAATTAGTTCATCTTGCATAGCATTTATCTAGTTAGGATCTTTTTCAACATCTTCAAAATATTTAGATTCCACTTGAGAAACAAAAGCAACATAGTCACATTTATTTCTAATTAAGGATCAAGTTCTTACTCTTTTTGATGGATCACCTAGGATTAATTCCTTAGGATGTTCATGAGCATACCTCCACTCCTTAGGTAGATCTTAGTGCTTTGGTGTGGATTATATGGCTTCACCTTTTTCATCTTTGTCTTGATTTTCTTCACTTTGTTGAGAGGGTTGATCATCCAATATCAGCTTTTGTAGCTTATCAGCACCTGCACATGCATCAAAAGTATCCTTTTTTCTAGAGGATTTATTAGTAGACTCTTCAAATACCACATGTACAGACTCATCTATAATTAGGGTTCTTTTGTTAAAAATTCTGTATGCCCTGTTGATGTAGAGTATCCTAGAAAGATACCTTCATCAGACTTGGCATCAAATTTTTTAAGATTGTCTTTACCATTATTTAAAATAAAACATTGACAACCAAAATCTCAAAAACTTTAAAGTTGGTTTTCTTTGATTCCAAAGTTTATAAGGAGTTTTCTTTAAAATAGGATGGATTAAAACTTAATTTAAGATATAACAAATAGTATTAATAGCTTCAGCCTAAAAATATCTTGGTAAATTATTTTTGCAAAGCATAGTGCATGCCATTTCTTCTAAAGTATGATTTTTTCTTTCTACCATCCTATTTTGTTGAGGTGTCCTAGGTACAGAAAAATTATGTTCAATACCTTTCTCATTACAAAAATTTTTGAAATCTTGATTTTCAAATTCCGAACCATGATCACTATGTTTGCAAATAACTGAAGTACCTTTTTCATTTGAAACTTTTTGATAAAACTTTACAAATACTAAAAATGGTTCATCTTTATGAGCAAGAAAGAAAATCCAAGCAAATCTTGAAAAATAATCCACTATAACCAATCCATATCTCTTGCCTCCTATACTAGATATTCTAGTTGGTCTAAAGAGATCATATGGAGTAGTTTTAATGGTCTACTAGTAGTAACAAAATATTTAGGTTTGAAAGATGTTTTAACTTATTTTCCAAATTGATATGCTTGGCAAATTCTATCTTTTTCAAAAACTAGTTTTGGTAAATCTCTTACGAAATCCTTTTTACAAAGTTTTGAAAGTAAGTACATACTTGCATATCCTAGTTTTCTATGCCAAAGCCAACTAGTCTCATCTTTAGTAGAATTTATTGTAACTAGGCATTCTCCATTAGGCAAGGACAGATCATCCAAATCTACCAAATAAATATTACCATTCCTTTTTCTAATGAATTTTACTTCATTTTTATCAGGACTAGCAATCATGCAATAAGATGATTTAAAAATAACTTGAAAACCTTTATCGCAAAATTGACTGATACTTAAAAAATTATGCTTTAAACCTTCAACCAAAAGTACATTATTAATACATGTAGAAGGGGTAATGTGAACCTTACCTATACCAATGATTTTATCTTTACCATTATCACCAAAGGTCATACTCCCTCCATTTTTTGCTTCAAGAGAAGTGAATTGCTTCACATCTCCTGTCATATGTCTTGAGCAACCACTATCAAGATACCATGCCTTTTATTTTTCTTGGTTACAAGACACATTTGTAAAACAAATCAAGTTTTATTCTTAGGTACCCAAGTCAACTTGGGTTTTTTGGGGTTAGTATTTAAATTGGTTCCTTTTGGAACCCAAACTTTTCTAGAGTCATTGATCTTTTTTATATTACATTGAAAAGATTTGTGTCCTTGTTTTTTGAATGAAAAATATGTAATACTAGATGATCCAAGTATAAAAAAGTTTTTCAAATACTTTTATTATCGTTGGGGTTTGTATCCTATTCCTGCTTTGTTAAAAATAGCTCTTTGGTTGTTTAAAAGAAGATTTAATTTTCCTGAACTATAGATGAACTTTTCAACAAAAGGTTTTATTTTGTTAAGCTCATTTTTGTAATTTTTGTTTTCTAATTCTAAATCCTTATTTTTTTTCAAAAGATCATCATTTGAAATAATAGTTTTAAGTCTTTTTAAAACTTCATTTTTCATAGTTAAAGTCTTATTTTTCTTTTCTAAAATATCAAGTTTAGTTTTCAATTCACTAACTTCGTTTAAAAGAGAATTATTTTTATGAAAAAAACTATTTGCATGCTTTTTCAATTTTTTATTTGCAGATAAAATCAATTTGTAATCATGCATTAATTCATCAAAAGCATTTTTTAATTCATCAAAGGTAAAATCTACTTTGGTATCAGAAATTACCTCTTCTTGATCTTGATGTGCCATGAGACATAAATTTGCAATTTCAGCTTATTCTACTTCCGAGCTAGAGTCTTCACTATCACTCTAGGTTTCCATCATAGCTTTCTTCCTAAGCTTCTTCTTTGACTTCTTTAGGAGAGGGCAGTCAAATTTATAGTGTCCAGGCTTCTTGCACTTGAAGCATGTAAGTATCTCCTTCTCCTTTTCTTTCTCTTTCTCCTTTTCTTTTCCCTTCTCTTTAGTTGATTGGAACTTTTTCTTATAAGGGAGTTTCCTTCTCTTCATAAACATTCTGAATTTTCTTGCCAAAAGAGTTTCATCACTCTCATCTTCTTCTTCTTCTTCTTCTTCAGATTCTTCATTTGAGGATTCTTCTTGAACAGTAGACTTGAAAGCTATCCCCTTTTTCTTCTTATCCATGTCCATGGATTTTTGCTTTAAGTTCAGCTCATAAGTCATAAGCGATCCCACCAGTTGCTCCAATGGTAGTTTGTCAACATCTTTAGCTTCTTGGATGCTGGTCACCTTCGGATCCCATGAAGTTAGAAGTGACCTAAGAATTTTGTTGACAAGATCAACATTAGACATTTTTTTTCTAAACTTCTCATTTCATTTACAATATTTGTAAATCTAGTGTACATGTCAGTGATAGACTCATTTGGTTCCATTCAGAATATTTCATAAGTGTGTACTAATATGTTTACTTTAGTATTTTTCACTTGATCGGTACCCTCATGGATAATTTCAAGTGTGTCCCATATTTTCTTGGTAGATGTGCATGTAGAAATCCTGTTAAATTCACTAAGATCTAATGCACAATAGAGGAGATTCATTACTTTCGCATTGATACTCGGATTGTTTAATATCATTTTCATCCTAATCCTCTTTGAGCTTTGGGATAGAAACACCATTAACTACAATCGAAGGAATATGTGGACCCTTGTCAACAACCTTCCATAAATTATAATCAATAGAGTGCATGTATTTCTCATCCTAGTTTTCCAATAAGTATAATTTATTTTATTGAAATATGGAGGTCTATTTGAGGCTTGTCCCTCAACTACACTAGTACCAATAGGGGCTGCCATAGATTTTTACTCAAGATGGTTAGACCTATACACTGAGAACATGGCTCTAATACCACTTGTTGCTCAGTAAGCAACCCAAGAGGGGGGTGAATTGAGTCTCTAAAAATAATTTAAATGCAAGTGGTGAACCAATCCAACAATTCAACTAAGTACAATGAATGCAAGTGCAAAGTGCTGTTTAATGATAATGCAGCAGAAATATAAAGCAATAAGTAAAAGAACAAGTTAAAGAGATAAGCAATCACAAATACAAAGGAAATATAGTGGTTCGGTGCTATCCAATGCATCTACATCCACTCCCCAAGACCCACTTGGAAATTCACTATAATCTCAATCGATTACAACCGATTAGTTTTCCAGGCTCACTAATCAAAACCTGACTTGTTTTTATAAGGCTCACAAGTCAAAACCTCACTTGATTTTTCAGGCTAACCAAGAACCTAATTGGTTTTCAAAGGCTTACCAATAACCTCCCTTAGTTTTGCGAGCTAACCAAGAACCTAATTGGTTTTCAAAGGCTCACCAATAACCTCCTTGGTTTTTCAATAGGCTAACCAAAAATCTTTTCAACAAATATAAGTTCGAAGTGAAGAAACAATGGAAGCTTTCTAATAAAAACGAATATCTCTTTGAAGCTTTGTTGTAGTGTTACCTCCAACTTGATGAAGCCTCTTTTAATGCTTAAGAAGGTTGAACTTGAAAGCTCTTGAAGGCTCTTGAATGCTTGGATACTTGCTTTTTTGCTTGAAGGTGGTTGAATTCAATGAATAGGAGTGAAAGCTCTCTTTTCTTTTTTCTTGGTTATTCCTTTTTCATTCTCTTGTGTTTAGATTTGATTTGAATCAATTAAATACATCTCCAAGGCCTCAAATCCAGTTTCTAGTCGTTAGACACGAAAAACTAGCCGTTGGAAGCCAAGAGGAGTGAGTTTTGCATTTGAAAAACTAGTCGTTACTATTCCCAGAACTCTAAGTGTCGACACTTCAAGCTGTGAGTCGACACTTAGGGTCGACACTTCTAGTCCATGAGTCGACACCTAGTTCAAATATCTTCAATAAAGCTTTCTAGAATTTTCAGATGTGCCGACACGTCCTCAGGTGAGTCAACATTGTGAGTCGATACTTAGCATCCATGTGTCGACACTTCAGGCAAATCTTCAATTTCAGTAAGTTTTGTAACCCAAAAATCTCAGGTGATGAGATGATCCATGTGTCGACACCAGACATCCATGTGTTGACACTTCAGCCATGCTACTGAAACTTTGTTTGCATACCGGCTTGAGTTGACACTTCCTCAGTCATGTGTCAACACTCAAGTCATATGTCGATACTTTAAGTTGACACTTCACTGAGATTTTTATATAAACAGTTGAACTTTTGCTGAAACAAATTTGTATTGACTTCTTATGTCCTTTCAAGCATTCTTCAACTACCAAAGTCCTCTTTGAGCAAATCTTCCATCCATATTTGGGACTTTTCAATCAATCAATCTTTTGTTAAGTTGATGAGTACATTTTTTTATAAAAATACACTTTAAAGAAATGGTTACTACTCAACTTATACTTAAGTATTTTTCTTATCATCAAAATCAATAACGGACTCAACACTTAGGCTCATCACTGAGTAACTTGACAAGTTGACCCAAAGAGTTGATAGATTTGAAACAAGGCTAGGAACCCTGGAGAGGACCCGGGAGCCTCACACTGAACCGGAGTTTGAATCACCTCCTCATCCTAGGAGATTCCCTCAACATGATCCCTCTTTAGAGGCTGAGCCCATAAGAGTCTCCCACCCTAACCCAGCCAAAGAGGTTCACCCTAGGGGACCCAATCAGGAGTTCATGGACCAGGTTGAAAGAGGATCTAGTAGCCTAAAGGAAAGAGAGCCAGGAGTTAACCTGATCAAGGCCAAGGAGTTAGAGAAGGAGATTACTGAGGGAACCCCTACCACTAAAGAGATTCATGAACCAACCCAAAGAGAACACCCTCAAGAAATAGTTGAAGCTCTGAAAGAAATTGAGAATGTATTTTTCGATGAATTACCTAATCAACTACCACTCGATGAGATTACTGAGAGAACCCCTACCACTAAAGAGATTCATGAATCGATCCAAAGAGAACACCCTCAAGAAGTAGTTGAAGCTTTGAAAGAATTTGAGGATGTATTTCCCGATGAGTTACCTAATCAACTACCACCCTTTAGGGACATCCAGCATGCTTTAAGCTTGGTCCCAGGATCCTCATTACTAAACCTTCCTCACTATGGATGAACCCCACCGAGCCCCAAGAACTACAGAAACAAGTGGACCATATGACACCCATAGATCAATGTTCAAATCTTAAGATCATCCCGATTAACCAAGGTCTGTTTCATGCTTCCAATAGATTGTCCTAAGACTCTGATTCCTATTTCTTGTCATACCCTAAGGCTTCCAATGTTCCCTAAACTTTCAAATCACACTGTGTTGAGGTCGTTCGATTGCACCAGTTCTTTGAGTATTTGCGACCTACTTTTGGAAGACCTTATGGTATTTGCTAGGAATCCATTGTAAATTTTCATGTGCATGACAAATCAGGGCCAAACCTAGAGAGAGTCTATAGTCTGTTAGGTTTAGGCCCTAGGAGTCCAATAAAATTCTTCTCAACTGGAATGCATAGTTGAGTTTATACTTTGCATCATGTTAGAGTTCTGCATTAAGCACTATTTTTGAAATAATTTGGCTGATTCCCGAAAGCGAGCCAAAGAATTTGAAATAAGGGATTCTATAATGATTAGGCTTGGGCCTGAATGGTTCCCACCAGGAACCGTTAAGAAACTACATACTCATGGAGCTGGCCCCTTTAAGGTGATAAGAAGAGTTGGCCCTAATGCCTATGTACTTGAGCTACCCCTGGATTATGGCATTAGCTTGACTTTTAATATCTCAAACTTAGTCGAGTATAGGGAACTGGCAACCATACCCAGCGAGCCATTTGGGCTTGACCTATCTTTTGAGAGTGAACCCAACCCAGAGTATCCACCTCTAATTTTACCTGAGAGAGGAGAACGGATCGAGCGTGTCCTGGATGATCAAGCTATCACTACCCGGGGTAAAGGCTATCAGGGTTACTTGGTCCGATGGCAAGGCCGGCCGGAGTCTGATGATTCGTGGATTATCCGAGAGGACTTGCAGCACCTCGACCCCGACCTTCTTGAGAAATATCAAAGCCAAATCAATCCTTACTCAACATGGTCGAGTTCCTCCCATCCTAGGAGAATTGGTGTGGGCACCAGGATTAGACAGAGGCTTCCCAACCCTCTATGGATCTCTAATTAGGGTTTCTAATTTGTTGGATCCTGTAATAAGGCTTCAAGACTGAGCATTTTATTTTTTTGAGTCATGTATTTAGTTTCAATTTTTTTCTATTATTTTAGTCATGTACCTTGGCCAATTTGGTTAAGTTGGGTCAACGGGTCCTGTAGTTAGCTGAATTTGTTCAAGCTCAAGTCTACTTAAGGTTGGGCTCAAGCTTGGTGAGCATTCAAGTCAAGCCCAGTTGTTGACGGTTCAAGCAATCTCCCCAAGCTAAGTAAGAGCACCACTTCAATTCATGGAGCGCCACTTCATCTGTGCCATGCGGCATGAGGAAGCACCACATCACCAAGTCATGTTGGGTGGCCAAGGCAAGAGGCAAACTCCAAAGTCAATGCCATGTGGACGCCTTATCAAGCCTCCCCTTGATCCAAGCCAACCACTTCCTCCCTTCCCTCCCTATATCAAGCCTCTCTCCATAGAAGCATGGTCAGCCAAGGAAGGTCAAAGGAGCATCCCTTGATTCTTGAAGACAACATCCCCATTCCACTCCCCCTATCAAGCCTTTTTCCAAAGAACCATGGGCGGCCAAGGAAGGTCAAAAGAGCATCTCTTGATACTTGAAGACAAGTCCACACAACACTTCCCAAATCAAGCTACCAAGATCAAGCTCATGGTCAGCCAAAGGCTCATGAAAGGAGTTCAAAATTTGAATGGGGACAACCTTCTCTCTTCCCTCCCTGAATCAAGCTTTCCACCAAATCAAGGTCGGCCAAAGGAGGATTTCAAGAGTCAAATTTAGATTTTTAGGCACCTCTTTGATAATGGCTTGTAACCTTTTCTTTTGAAATTTGAATGGGACTTAGGAGCCTATATAAAGGGCCCTACCCCCTTGTAAGAAACTAATTTTTGATGAATGAAAAGGTGAGAAGTTCTTCTTCCATTAGCCCTTGTCTTCTTAGACTAGGAACTCTGTGAGAGAGTGCCTTTGTCCTTCGGGACATCGAGGGGTGAGAGGCCTTGAGTTACCATCCTCCTTTGCAAGCCATCATTCCATCTTCAAGCTTGGATGCCACCTGGAAGATCCACCTAGATGCCCAACGAGAAGAGCCCTCCTCGACCACCATCTTCGACTCCTTTCCCAACACTTCCTACTTTCTTATACCCCTACTTGCTATTTTCTATGCTTGGTTGCTCGTAGGTCCTCCAGGTAACACGGACAAAGGATTCGGTCTCCCTTGCCTTCGGGACCATCAAAGAAAAGCCGGCGAATCTACAGGGCCGAAGGCTTGATCTTCCAGGCTGCATCCACGAGTGTGAGCGAACTCAGCCTCGGGCACATCAGAATTTTTAAGGTTTGCACTCCCTAGTCTTCTAAGTATGTATTGATTTAAAGCTAAGTCCTATGGAGTTTCTCAATCCCAAGGTCCTCTCTTCATCATTGTTTAGGGGTAAGCTTGCATGCTAGAAGTTTCTTATGCTTATAGAACCTCTAGATCTAATATTTGCTTGACTTCAGGAATCAGAAAATCTCTTAAAACCTAAATCACAAAAAAAAAAATTATTTGCATACCCATCTCATCATTAGTATAGTCCCGCATCATCTTAATCCCACATCAACATGTAAGAGGGATGTCATGCCAGTTGGGTTTATAATCACTTGTAGTCTCCTGAATCTAGAAGCTATAGTTACTCGGTGTAATTGCTGACTTAGTCATCACCTTCTTAGTCAATGAACCAGTTGTTCCTCGAGGCCAAAAATGTGGTTGCCATAATAGTTGCCCCTTACTCTTTATCCCAAAATGCTGTTAAGTAAATTTTTGGATTTTTGTTATTTCTTGGATGAATGGAATAGTTGCTTATTTGGCCTTAATAGTCGAGTAGGAAATTTCTACACCATGGGCATTTATTGGTTTCTTGGAATGTTGCCGCCTAGATCGTCATGGCCTGTAGCTCCTACGTGGTGCTGGTGAGTAGACTTCCTGCCTGGTTCCTCCAAGTGTGACCGGTCTTGCAAAAGAGAGGAGATCCGGGTCGAGGATCCCGATGAGGGCACTCCGATGATCAAGTCAATGGATGATCAAGGAAAACAAATCTTCTTTGATAGAGCCCAGAGTGGTCTCTGCGTCCAGAGGATCTTGAAGAGATAGAATAGGAGTTTAGAGCAGTGGGAGCTAGGATAGTGGTGGCTATAGCAGTGGGAGCTCTTAGGGAAGTCTTCGAACTTTCCTCCTACCCTTGAGCTTTACTCGCCTGCTCTTGCATCGGTCCCTGCTCATTTTCACTTGTGCTTGTACTTACATTTGCTGGAGGTCCCTTTGAGCTTCTTATAAAAGCGTATTTTATCTGGTAGAGTGTAAAATCCTGGTCTGACACTCTCTGGGAGTGCCTTATGTGGGTGGAGCAAAGGCATGTCCCCCCTCCTCCTGAGAGGAGGGAGACAGGATCTATAGCCCTCGTAGAGAGGTTCTATCATGGGTGCAGGCGAAGTACTATGAAGTGCACGCCCCTTTCATGGTGAGCACGAGCGGTGTGCCATGGGGCCTAACACTCCGATAAGATACTGCTTCTTACGAGCATCATGCCGCCATGTCTGGGGACCTGGCAGAGCACTGGCCCAGTTAGAGATGCTACAGGGTTTGAGACTCCTGGTAGAACCTTCCTTTTTTGGATGGTACAGGCAATGGATTGAAGGATGCGATGCTCCAGATGGAGCGCCTTTCTATAGAAGGTACCAATAGCAAGCTGAGAGGCATGGTGCTCTGACAGGATGCTCCTCCACAAGGGATATAGGTGGCATGCCCTAACGAAGCGCTACTCCATAGAGGTTGCAGGTGGTGTGCCTTAGCAGAGCACCACTCCATAAAGGTTATAGGTGGAGTACCCTGGCGGAGCGCCACTCCATAGTGGTTGCAGGCAGCATGCCCAGGCAGAGCGCTACTCTACAAAGGTTGTAGGCGGCATGTCCTGGCGGAGCGCCACTCTACAAAGGTGGCAATCTCTCTAAGTAACACAAGGATTCTGGCAGGGATGGTGACACCACTTGCTGGGGTTACTATCCTGGCTGCTCCTAAAGTTGCTCGAGAGAGAGACCGGGTCCACGAGTCTCTATGCACGCTCGACCTCAGGAGGGGGTTTGACTTTGACTAGAAGCTTGACCTCGGCAGGGAGCTCAACCTCGACAGGGAGCTCGACCTTGGATGGGAGCTCGACCTTGGACGGGAGCTTGACCTCGGTCGAAAGCTTGACCATAACAAGGAGCTCGACCTCGATCAAAAGCTCGACCTTAAATGGGAGCTCGATCTTGGACGGGAGCTCGACCTTAAATAGGAGCTTGACCTCGGCAGGGATCTCGACCTCGGTAGGGAGCTTGACCTCGACTGGGAGCTTGACCTCGGATGAGAGCTCGATCTTGGCATTCATCTGGCGATAGTATCTAGGTGGTGCCTTCTACCAGCTAGGCCTCTAGCTAGATCTGATGCAAGCTCCATGTCAGAGGTTATGCCAGATCAGATGCCTCCCACTCTCAAGTCTAAAGCATGACACGGTCCTCGGGATGAAGGGAGTTATGGTGATGCTGACATGGAAGGACATTTAGCTGGTGCTATTTAATGCCTCGACCATCGATGACTCACACATCATGCCTTAGCACCAATGAGAAGGTTCCATGTCAGCTGGTGGAGGGGGAAGCATGATGATTGCCGCCTAGTTCAAAGCAGTTTTTGGCATGTTGAAGCATGTTTCCCAAGAGATCTCGATGCATGGCGAGCATCCAGTGGTCAGCACTTAGCCTGGAGTGGTTTTGACATACCGAAGCACCATTTTAAGTAGATTTCGATGCATGGTGAGCATCCGACGGTCGAAGAGATGAAAGGATGCACGTTTTGATTAGTACAATGCAATGGGGTGCTGTCAGGCTATTTGAAAAGAAGCCATTTTGCCTTATCCATTTCTTAAGAACCTTCGAGCGAGGGAGCAAGGAGAGCCAGAGACTTTTTCATCCAGTTCCAATCCCCTAACCCGAGGTATTCAGGTTAGTCCTCCCTTCTCCTGCTTCTTTCTTCTCCTTTGACCTGTGCTAAAGGGGATCAATTAGGGTTCTTAGATCCTTCTTCTGCTTCTTCTTCTTCCTTCAGGATGAGTCCTTCCAACTGAAGGCACTACCGCCCGAACCATTTTGGTGAGGCGGGGCCATCCAGCCAAGGCCTCCTTTCTCCGATAGTGAGGAGGAGGATGTCTACCACTTAGGATCCATAAGGGCCCCCGGCGGACGGGGATAGTCATAGGATCTCCTTTTATTCCTTCTCCTCCCCCTCCTTCTTTTCCTTCTACTAGCCGTGATTCGGCCAGTCCTTCTAGCATTGCTTTCGGTGATGACTCAGGAGGACCTCCTTCAGCTTTGGAGCACTTACGGGATTCCGGACTCTATCCGGCTCTCGACTCCAAGGCCGAAGGAATGGGTCACTTCCAGTGGCCTAGGCCAAATTGCCCTGTACGAGGACTTCTTCCTTGAGGGCCTTCACCTTTCTCTTCATACCTTTTTTCTTTCCTTCCTCAACAACTACCATCTACTCCCGGCCCAGCTTGCCCCAAATGCTGTTAGGGCCATTTTTTGTTTCACTATTCTTTGTCACTTTCATGGGATTGTTGCCTATTTTTCTTTGTTTATGGCCCTCTTCACCCTGAAACACCACCCAGTCGATAATGGGTGGTGGTTCATGGCCCCCTGCCCGGGGGCCATCAAATTTGATCTACCTATTTTCATCAAGGGATGGAAGAATATGTTCTTCTTCACCTTGATTGAGGGAGTCGATTGGGTTTGGAGTGACTCAAACCACACACCCAATCGAAATGCCCAGGTGGAGGCTGCTGATAGGGAGGTGTATGACTAGCTCATCACCTTCGAGGTTCCTCCACTTCGGGATCTGTTGATTGAACATAATTTGTTTGAGGTGTGGGTCAGCCCGATTCGATCCTTGGATAAGGTCCAAAACCCAAACTTCTTTTTAATAAAAATTATTTCCTACTTTGAGTCTAACTAGTGTTTTCTTCTCTTTGCAAGTATGAAGTTCTCCATGGATCAAATCCAGGAAATGTCCCGGAAGAGGCCTGCATCCCTGGGGTCCAAGGAGGACCCCCAGAAGAGGGCCTGCGAGGAGTGGAAGAGGAGGCCCACCATAAAGTCGTCGGTCAATTAGGGAGAAAGGAGGCCCAAGCCAGCCCCAACCTCATCTGGAGTGGTGGCCCAACCCCCGGCCCGTAGGCCCAGCACTGGCACCATAGCTGGAGAGGGGGCAGCATGGGCCCCCCAAGCGGCCCCTTCCCATGTTGAAGTCCCACGATCGTTGAAGGTGGTGGAGGTGGTGGCCGATGTGGCAACGAGAGGGAGGTCGATGCCACCGGTGGCTATAGAAGCAGCCACCACCCAACCAGTGGCCCCCATGCCTTCATCGTCGACCATGCCAAGCCCAACGATGTCCTCCGTGGCACCAGGCCTGGGGGTGGCTAGGATTTCGATCGTGGTACTGTCGAACATGGCAGTTATTCTCGACCATGCACTGGCAGAGAGGATGGTCGACTCTACAACTTCGTCGTCTAACCACGCGACCCCAGGAAAGGAGTGGCAAGTAGCTGGCGGCCACCATCACAGGCTTATTCCCCCAACTGCTAGTGGTAAGCATCTCTTCCTTAATCTTTTTTCCATTATTTACATTGATCTAGCTGACATTTTGCATTACTACAAGTGGCCACCAATGCCTTGCTGATCTAGGGCTCCTGCCTGGCATTGACCCGACGGGACGTTGTTGCCCAGTAAGCAACCTAAGAGCGGGGGTGAATTGGGTCTCTAAAAATTATTAATGGAATGCAAGGGTATGTAATCCAATCCAACAATTAAATTAAGTACTATGAATGCAAATGAAGTACTCTTAAGTAAGTGTATAGCGGAAATATAAAGCAATAAAAGTAAGAGCAAGTAGAGAGACAAACAATCACAAACACAAGGAAGTATAGTGCTTCGGTGCTATCCAATGCACCTACATCCACTCCCCAAGATCCCCTTGGAAATTCACTATAGTCTTAACCGATTACATTTGATTAGTTTTCTGGGCTCACTAATCAAAACCTGACTTGTTTTCACAAGGCTCACAAGTCAAAACCTCACTTGGTTTTATGGGCTAACCAAGAACCTAAATGGTTTTAAGGCTCACCACCAATCTTCTTTGATTTTGCGGGCTAACCAAGAACCTAATTGGTTTTCAAAGGCTCACTAATAACCTCCTTGGTTTTCCAATAGGCTAACCAAAAATCCTTACAACAAATAAAGTTTGAAGTAAAGAAACAATGAAAGCTTTCTAATAAAAAGCGGGTATCTCTTTGAAGCTCAATGTAGTGCTGCCTCCAACTTGATGAAGCCTCTTTAATTGCTTAAGAATGATTGATCTTGAATGCTTTTGAAGGCTCTTGAATGCTTGGAGACTTGCTTTTGCTTGAAGGTGGTTGAACACAATGAATAGGAGTGAATGCTCTTCTTTTCTTCTCTTTTGGTTATTCCTTTTTTATTCTCTTATGTTTTGATTTGATTTGAATCATATAAAACCTTTCCAAGGTCTCAAATCTAGTTTCTAGCCATTAGACACGAAAAACTAGCCATTGGGAGCCAAGAGGGACGAGTTCTGCGTTTGAAAAACTAGCCGTTACTATTTTCAGAACTCCATGTGTCGACACTTCAGACTGTGAGTCAACACTTCAGGTCG
The DNA here is from genome assembly GCA_021397845.1 of Areca catechu. Taxonomy (NCBI): domain Eukaryota; kingdom Viridiplantae; phylum Streptophyta; class Magnoliopsida; order Arecales; family Arecaceae; genus Areca; species Areca catechu. Next base: position 96,749,010 of record CM038046.1, read on the forward strand.
ACAAATATACTCCTTGAGTCAACACCAAGTTCAAATATCTTCAATGTAGCTTTCTGAAATTCTTAGGTGAGTCGACATTTCTTCAGGTGAGTCGACACTTTGAGTCGACGCTTAGCATCCATGTATCGACACTTCAGCTAGATCTTCAACTTCAGTAAGTTCCGTAATCCAAAAATCTCAAGTGATGAGCTGATCCATGTATCGACACTTTGAGTCGACACATCAAGTCCATGTGTTGACACTTCATCCATGCCAACTAAAACTTTCTCTGCATGCCGGCTTGAGTCGACACTTCACTGTCATGGTCGACACATCATTGAGATTCTCTCAAAACATCTAAACTTATGCTGAATCAAGTCTGTGTTGAACTTAAATGTCCATTCAAGCAATCTTCAAATATCGAAGTCTTCTTTGAGCAAATTTATTATCTAAATTTGAACTTCTTCAATCAAACAATATTTGTCAAATTGATGAGCACCTTTTTCTATACAAACATACTTCAAAGAAATCATTAGTACTCAACTTATACCTAAGCATTTTGCTTATCATCAAAATCAATAATAGAGTCAACAATCTCTCCCTTTTTGATGATGACAAAATCTTTAAGTATAAATTGCATAAAAAGCTTTTAGAAGAATTTTTTAAGTTCGAAGAGCTAATTGCAATAGGTGTATCAGAATAATTGCAATATTAAAAAAGATGTATCAGAGTAAGAGCATTATAATGGCTAAGAGTGTCAGAGTTTGGAATATACATAAGGGATAAATTCAAGTATCGTGATACTCTAAAGGAAAATATGCTCAGGAGAGGCAAATTCAGCAATAGACTAGACTCCCCCTGAATAGATGATTCGTAAAAGAATTTGTAAACATCTTTAGAAAAGATTTGACCTGAAATTCAATTCAAAATTGATTTTCAATACAAAGGAGGTATAACTCCCCCTTACTTAATGAATTTTGTAAAGAATTTTCATTTCAAGCTCAAACAAATTTCAAAAGAATTTTCAGACACATTTATACTTTAGTCTTATTACTCCCCCTTTTTGTTATCATTAAAAAGGAAGGAAGAGAATAATAAGTAAGTCATTCAATATAGAACAATGAAGTATAATATAATAATTCATTCATCCATTCATTCATAAACGAAGATAATGAAGTACTGAAGGTAATTAATGCATTTCATTCATTTGAATTCATAACATGAAGTACAACATAAAAATTCATACAAGGTCAGAATGTGTATATAAAGAGAGCATCAAAACATACAAAAAGTACAGAAAAGTAAACATATAAACATAAAAACTGTCCTGATCCTCATCCTCTAAAGATCCGATCTCTATCGGTCCAGTATCAGTGAAAGAACGAGCTCGGGGCCATATCGATCTGAGATCACGAAGATGGGTCCTGGTCGGTCGCGAAGGAGTATGACGACCACATCCTCTACGTCGAACATAGGTCCTGCCTCTAGCTGAAGCAGAAGAGGTGGAGGCTATATCATTAGCAGGAACGGAACAGATTGGAGCGATAGTCTTTACAATTATCGGATGTGGTGTACGATCAAATGAGGCTCTGGAATCAAGATAGTGAAAGCCAGGTGTGTAGAAACCTAGCTCTCGGATGAGCGAGGATGTATGTAGGGTAGGTGTATCAACTATAGGTGTGTCAAAAATCGGTGTATCAGTTGAAGAAATGATAGGCGTATCGACGATAGGCGTATCAGCTGATGAATCAATAGGTGTATCAATAATCAGTGAGTCAACAATGGGAGTATCAATGATGAGAGTATCAATGATAGGTGAAAGGATAGGAATGGCTGTATGATCATCAGATCTAGATGGTGGAGTAGATAGAATAGGAGTCTGAATGGGTGAATTGGAAGAATCTCGAATGGGACTCCTAGGCAAGTCTGCTTCTATCTCTACCGCTAGCTCTGTCATCAAGTCAGGAAAGTTGAAACTGTTAGAGTCAGTCTCACCATCAGTGCCAATCTCTGATCCTGGTGCTGGTGCTGGAGCTGGATCTGGAACACTCCGAGAAGAGGGTATGGACAGTGCAAATAAAATAGTGGAGATGCTATCACTTAATCCTCTGTGGCTATCTCTCGTCTCCATAATAAAGCTATCAGTTGCTGTCAAACAATCATGATATCTATCTCTATGCGACTGACTCTGTCTAATAGACTCTCTGAAGCTCCTGAAGCATCTGACTGAGCTAGTTGAGGCTGAGGCTGTGTAGCTGGCTCAGGCTGAATCTTTGGAAGATATGCCTCTAAAGGCCCTGTCTCGCTTGAAAATATACGCTCTTCCTCTGCAGTGTCATCATCTCTGTCCAGATACTCTGCATCTCCACTGGCCTCTGAGCAGCTGATATCCCATCCGATGTAGTGACCTGATGTCATAGACATTAATATGTAGAAGCATCTGGAAGGGCTCATCAGCAAAAGTCACATCGTACTCTCTAAAAAGCAGTATCAAACCCATCTCGTAAAGTAAGCAAAGTCTTTGACTGGTCGATGCCTCCGTCATCTGATGTATCATGAGCACCGGAAGGCAAACTGGAGTGTGCTGAACTAAGGAGACCATCACGAGTAACTCTCTCTCTATGATATAATCAAAATGTCCAGTCTTTGGTAGAAGAATCCGGACGACAATGTGATGTAGAAGTTTCATCTCAGCAGAGAGACGGGATGCAAAAATAGTGGCTCCCTCAAGCAAAATATCTGACTCGAAGATATACTAGAGTCCACTTACTCTGTCAATCAGACTATCAACTACTGATCCGGTCAAGGGTATATCTCATACTCTACTCAATATCTCTGCAGTCATGGGGATATCTCTGCCTCGGACCTGAGCTAACCATCCATCACTGCCATGGGCTAAGGATCCATAGAACTCTCGAATAAGGCTTGGGTAATATCCACTCGTGAGCAGAAAGAGGTCAGACCAGCATCACTAATCCACTGACCAATCCTGAAATGCTACTGGTCGACAAATCCAAAGTCTACATGGCATCCTCCGACTACTGTCTTCGAACTTATAAGCAATGAAGAGTGGCGAATAGGTGGATCTAGAGCTGTGACTTCATGTCTTGCTTTGGTCCTTCTTTCCTCTTCCTGATTGGATGGCCGAGGGTGATGGACGACTTGTTTCCTTGGTCCCATTGCACAGATGAGGGGTTTGAACAATAATGGAGAAGAAACCTAGGGTTTCTAAGATTCAAAACAGAAATGGGAGAGGAAATGTCTCACAATCCGAACCAAAAGCTATCCAACATGAATATTTAAGGGGGTTTGAGCTAAGATTTGGAGAGAAGAAGTGGTTAGGAGGAGCTAGGGCAAGTGTCAGCTCGAGTTTGAGAAGAAATGGGGGAAGAAAATGCTTCGGTTCAGCCTTTAACTTCGGTCTACAGCCATTCATGTGTCGACTCATGACATACTCCCATGTGTCGATACATAAATATGTCGACACATCGACTTAAAATTAAAAATCCAGAGAATGAAGTGCATATCAAAATCACAAGAAATACAATGAAACTCAGTGAGATTGATATCAAATTTGTTCTATTTTGAGTCAAAGATTAGAAAATTTTAATCAAAAGGATTAATGATCCCAAGTTCTCTTTTAATCATATTGAATCGATCTTCTTGGAGAGGCTTAGTTAAAATGTCAGCTAATTTCAATTCAGTACAAATAAATTCAAGCATAACATCATTATTTTCAACATGATCTCTAATAAAATGATGCCTAATTTCAATGTGTTGACTTCTGGAATGTTGAACAGGTTTTTTAGTCAAGCAAATAGCACTGGTATTATCACATTTTATAGGTGTACTAGTTAATTTGATTCCAAAATCTTCAAGTTCTTGCTTAATACACAAGATTTGAGCATAACAACTCCTTGCTGCAATATACTCAGCTTCAACTGTGGATAGTGCAACTGAAGTTTGTTCTTGTTAAACCAGGAGATTAAGTTAACTTCAAGAAATTGGCAAGTTCCACTAGTACTTTTTCTATCTAATTTACATCCAGCAAAATCAACATCAGAATATCTAATTAATTCAGTAGATGAGTCTCTAGAATATCATAAGCCAATATCAATTGTACCATATAAGTATCTAATAATATGCTTAACAGCCAATAGATGTGATTTTTTAGGTTCAGACTAATATCTAGCACACATGCATACACTGAATATTATATCTGGTCTACTAGCAGTTAAGTACAATAAAGAACCAATCATATCTCCGTATAATTTTTGATCTACAGATTTACCATGCTCATCTTTATCAAGTTTACAAGAGGGGCTCATAGGTGTACCTATTGACTTAGTAGTCTCCATCCTAAACTTCTTTATGATTTCCCTTGTATATTTAGCTTGGTTGATGAAGATTCCATATTTAGTTTGCTTGATTTGGAGTCCGAGAAAGAAGTTGAGTTCTCCCATCAGGCTCATTTCAAACTCACCCTGCATTAGCTTAGCAAACTCTTGATAAAGAATTTCATTAGTAGCACCGAAAATAATATCATCAATATAGATTTGCACTACTAATAAATCATCATTTTTCATCTTTAGACACAAAGTTTTATCAACATGGCCTCTAGAAAATTTATTTTCAATCAAAAATTTGCTGAGTCATTCATACCATGCTCGGGGTGCTTGCTTTAAACCATAGAGTGCCTTGTATAATTTAAAAACATGATCAGGATGTGCATGATTTTCAAAACTAGGTGGTTGTTCAATAAAAACTTCTTCAACTATGAAACCATTTAGAAAAGCACTTTTAACATCCATTTGAAAGAGTTTGAAGTTCATAAAATAAGTAAATGCTAATAGTAGTCTAATTGTCTCAAGTCTAGCAACAGTAGTAAAAGTTTCATCAAAATCAATTTCTTCCTCCTGATTGTAGCCTTAGGCAACTAGCTTAGCTTTATTTCTAACAACAATTCCATTTTCATCTAACTTATTCCTCAACACCCATTTAGTGCCAATAACAGATACATTAGATGGTCTTTCTATTAATATCCAAACATTATTTCTGTCAAACTAAATTAATTCATCTTGCATAGCATTTATCCAGTTAGGATCTTTTTTAGCATCTTCAAAACATCTAGGCTCTACTTGAGAAACAAAATCTATATAACCACATTCATTTCTAATTGAGGCTCGAGTTCTTACCCCTCTAAATGGATCACCTAGGATTAATTTGTCCATGAGCATAACTCCACTCTTTAGGTAGATTTTGGTGCTTTGGAGTGTCCTCACCTTTTTCATCTTTATCTTGATTTTCTTCGCTTTGCTGAGAGGGTTGATCATTCAATCTCAACTTTTGAAGCTTATCAGCACCTGCACATGCATCAGAAGTATCATCTTTTCTAGAAGATTTGTTAGTAGTTCTTCAAAAATAATATGTATAGGCTCCTCTACAACTAGGATTCTTTTGTTAAAAACTCTATATGCCCTGCTTGATATAGAGTATCCTAGAAAGATACCTTCATCAGACTTGGTATCAAATTTTCCAAGATTGTCTTTCCCATTATTTAAGAAAAAACATTGACAACCAAAAACTCAAAAATATTTTAAAGTTGATTTTCTTTGATTCCAAAGTTCATAAGGAGTTTTCTTTAAAATAGGATGGATTAAAACTCAATTCAAAATGTAACATGCAGTATTAATAGCTTTAGCCTAAAAATATCTTGGCAAATCATTTTCACAAAGCATAGTGCATGCAATTTCTTCCAAAGTATGATTTTTTTTGCTACTACCCCATTCTACTGAGATGTCTTAGGTATAGAAAAATTATGTTCAATATCTTTTTCATTGCAAAAACTTTCAAAATCTTGATTTTCAAATTCAGAACCATGATCACTACGTATGCAAATAACTGAAGTATCTTTTTCATTTGAAATTTTTTGGTAAAACTTTACAAATACAGAAAATGATTTATCTTTATGAGTAAGAAAGAAAACCCAAGTAAATCTTGAAAAATCATCCACTATAACCAATCCATATCTCTTACCTCCTAGACTAGATATTCTAGTTGGTTCAAAGAGATCCATATAAAGTAGTTCTTGTAGCCTATTAGTAGTAACAAAACCTTTAGGTTTGAAAGAAGTTTTGACTTGTTTTCCAAATTGACAAGCTTGGCAAATTCTATCTTTTTCAAATCTAAGTTCTAGTAAATCTCTTACTAAATTCTTTTTGTAGAGTTTTGAAAGTAAATACATACTAACATGTCCTAGTCTTCTATGCCAAAGCCAACTAGTCCCATCTTTAGTAGAATTCATTGCAACCAGGCATTCTCCATTAGGCAAAGATAGATCATTCAAATCTACCAAGTAAATGTTACCATGCCTTTTTCCAATGAATTGTACTTCATTTTTATCCGGACTAGCAGTCATGCAATAAGATGATTTAAAAATAACTTGAAAACCTTTATCGTAAAATTGACTAATACCTAAAAGATTATGCTTCAAACCTTCAACCAAAAGTACATTACTAATACATGTAGAAGGAGTAATATGAACCTTACCAATACCAATGATTTTTCCTTTACCATTATTCCTGAAGGTCACACTCCCTCCATTCATTGCTTCAAGAGAGGTGAATTGCTTTACATCTCCTGTCACAACCACTATCAAGATACCATAGTCTTTTGTTTTTCTTGGTTGTAAGACACAACTGCAATACAAATCAAGCTTTGTTTTTAGGTACCCAAGCCAACTTGGTTCCTTTAGGGTTAGCACTTAAATTGATTCCTTTTGGAACCCAAACTTTTTCATGAATATTAATTTTTTTTATATTACATTGAAAAGATTTATGACCTTGTTTCTTATCCATATCCATAGATTTATGCCTCGCTGAACTTGGAGTCTGACGGATAGAGTGCGGGGCTTCTGGAGTTTCTTAGCTTGCCTCATCGAACTTGGAGTCCGATGGATAGATTGCAGGGCTTTTGGAGTTTCTTAGCTTGCATCGCTGAACTTGGGATCCAACAGATGAGGGCAGGCTTTTGGAGTTTCCTGGCTTGCCTCACTAAACTTGGAATCCGACGGATAGAGTGTGAGACTTTTGGAGTTTCGCGACTTGTATCGCTAAACTTGGTGTTCGATAGATAGAGTGCAAGGCTTCTAGAGTTTCTCGGCTTGCACCGTCAAACTTGGGATCCAACGGATAAAGTATGGGGCTTCTAGAGTTTCCTAGCTTGCCTCACTAAACTTGAAGTCCGATGGATAGAGTGCGGGACTTCTGGAGTTTCTCGACTTGCATCGTCAAACTTAAAGTATGATGGCAGGGTGCAGGGCTTCTAGAGTTTCCTAGCTTGCATCGTCGAACTTGGAGTCTGACGGGTAGAGTGGGGACTTCTAGAGTTTCCTAGCTTGCATCACTGAACTTGGAGTCTGATAGATAAGGTATGAGACTTTTGGAGTTTCCTGGCTTGCATCACCAAACTTGAAATTTGACGGATAGAGTGCAGGGCTTCTGGAGTTTCTCGGCTTGCATTACCAAACTTGGGATCCGATGGATAGGGTGTGGGGCTTCTGGAGTTTCCTGGCTTGCATCGCCGAACTTGGGATCCGACAGATAGGGTGTGGGGCTTTTGGAGTTTCCCAGCTTGCATTATCGAACTTAGAGTCTGATGGGTAGAGTGCGGGGTTTTTGGAGTTTCCTTATTTGCATCGCTGAACTTGGAGTCCGATGGATAGAGTTCCTGCATTGGTGGGAAATAGTGTTACACCAAATAGAAACTTTTATTATTAAAAGAGAGTCTTATATTATTGGTAGTGCATCCTCAGGTTGCTAGCATTCCAGGTTCGGGAGAATTGGGCATCATCGAGTCCAGCGAGGTAGTAGGCTCCATGCGGCAAGGCCTCGACCACCTTGTAGGGTCCCTCCTAGTTCAGGGAGAGTTTGTCATAATTCCAAGGCTGTGAGACTTCCACTTGCCATAGAACTAAGTCACCCGGTTGGAAGGCCTTCAGTTTCATGCGAGAATTGTAGTATCGGGCCACCTCTTGCCTATAGGCCGCTATCCGGAGATGAGCCTTGTCCCTTGTTTCTTCTAACAGGTCCAAGTTAAGTAGGAGGCAGGCTGGATTCTCAGCTTCATTGATTACTCTACCCGTAGTATGGGCAGACCCACTTTCACAGGAATCACAGCCTTAGAATTGAAGACAAGATTGAAAGATGTTTCACCTGTCGCCATCCGAGATGGGGTGTGGTAGGCCCATAGTACACTTAGGAGCTCCTCAGTTCATCAGCTCTTTGCCTCATCTAGTCTAGTACGGAGCCCTTGGAGGATGGTGTGATTGATCACCTTAGCCTCGTCGTTGGTCAGAGAGTGAGCCAATGAAGTGAAGCGGTAGTGGATGTTGAAATCGGTGCAGAACTCCTCAAATATTTGGTAGTCAAACTACCATCCATTATTGGTGATAATTGAGTAAAGAGACCAAAATGGTAGATGACTGACTTCCATAGGAATGATCTAGCCTTGGCTTCAGTAATCCATGCCAAAGGCTCAACCTCGACCTATTTGGTGAAGTAGTCGATGGGGGGAAAGGACCCAAGATGTCCATCCCCCATTGGATGAATGGCCATGAAGTAGAGAGTGGGAGAGTGGTGCAGTTGGCTGACGTTGTATATGAGTGTGTCGTTGGTAGTGGTCGCACTTTCTCATGAAGTCAGTCGTATCTTCCCTCATGGTCTCCTAGTAGTTTCCTTATTGGAGGGCTTTGTATTCCAGCATCCTGCCCCCCACATAGTTCCCACAGAGGTCTTCGTGTACTTCTGGAGCATGTAGGCTACCTCTGAGGATCTCAGGCATTTTAATAGGGGATAGGAGTGGGACTCTGATAGAGCTGCCCGTCCATCAGTACGAACCGGGTGGCCTTCTTCTTAAGGAGATTGGCCACCATGTATTCTTGGGCAGAGTGCCATCGATGATGTACCTACTATAGTGGTCCATCCAACTGGCCTCAGGGGTGACCTACTGGACCTCGCCTAGGGTCTTACATATTCGATGTAGGATTTCCCCAGCAATAAGTTCAGCAAGGTTGCAAGTTTGGAGAGAGCGTCAGCACAGGCATTTTCTCCATGAGGGATATGGGAGATGCTGAAATGCTAGAAGCTTGCCATGCTCAAATGTACCCATTCTAGGTATCTTGCCATCTGAGGATCTCAGGCTTCAAACTCTCCTAAGACTTGACCCACAACCAATTGCGAGTCGGTGAGGACTCTCAAGCTTGACATGCCCAGCTCGCGGGATACCTTCAACCCCGCGAGGAGCACTTCATACTCAGCCTGGTTATTTGTAGCTTTGAATAAGAAGTACAATGTGCACTCGACCATGACCCCATCAGAGTTGGCGAGGATGTGGCTGGCTCCACTTCCTCCCATATTGGATGCGCTATCCACATAGAGGATCCATACCATCTCATCATTCGGTGGTTCCATAGGATGCTCGGGGGAGACCTCTTCTGGCTCTTCACTTATCCAGGTGCATTCTACCAAAAAGTTAGCCAGACCTGCACCTTCTGAGATGGCCTTGAGCAGTTAGTAATGTCAAACTCGCTAAGCTTTACCGCCTATTTAGCCAGACATTCGGATGTGTCCGATCGACTAAGAATGGCCCTTAAAGGCTGGTCGGTGAGGATTATGATCAGGTGTGCTTGGAAGTATGGCTTAAGACATTAAGTAGATATAATGAGTGCAAAAATTATTTTTTTAGAGTGGGTATACCTGGCCTCTGCATCTCAAAGTAACTTGCTAGTTAGTACACCGGTCTCTGAACTTCGTCTCCATCTGTTTGGACTAGCACCGAACTGACGGCCCCTGTAGAAACTGCCAGATACAAGAGGAGTTCCACCCCGACCTCCAGCTTGGAGAGCAATGGTGGAGATGCAAGGAACCTCTTCAGCTCCTCAAAGGCTTCTCAACACTCCTCCATCCAAGTAAAGTCATGCTTCTTGCACAGTGCTTTGAAGAAGGGTAGTCAACAGTTGGTGGAGCGTGAGATGAACCAACTCAAAACCACGATCTGGTTGGTCAGGCACTGGACCTGCTTTTTTAAGGTAGGGTGCTCCATGTCGATGATCGCCTAGACCTTCTCGGGGTTGGCATCGATTCTTCTTTGGGTGACCATGAAGCCTAAGAATTTTCCAACAATGATGCCGAAGGTGTACTTGATGGGATTCAGCTTTATTTGGTGGAGATAAAGATTTTGGAAGGCTTATACGAGGTCTGCAACGTGGTCCAACTCCTGACCACTCATGACGAGCATGTCATTCATGTAGACCTACATGTTATGGCTGATTTGGTCTTTAAAGACCATATTCACTAGATGTAGGTACATGGCCCCAGCATTCTTCAGATCGAATGGCATCATCTTGTAGCAGTAGGTCCCTTGATCTATAATGAAGGCAGTGTGCTCCTCATCTTTTGGATGCATCCGGATCTGCTTGTATGCAGAGAATTTATCCATGAAGCTAACGATACCTCGAGGTAGCATCCACCAACTAGTCAATTTTGGGAAGGAAAAAGCTATCTTTTAGGTAGGCTCGATTGAGGTTGATGTAGTCTATACAGATCCTCCACTTTTTATTGGCCTTCTTGATCATGACTACATTCGCTAGCTAGCTGGGGTACTGGACTTCTCGAATGAAGCCCATAGCTAGGTGCTTTTCCACCTCTTCATTGATTGCCTTCTGTCTCTCCAAGGCGAAGCTCCTCTTCTCCTACTAGATCGAGCGGCATTTTGAGTCAACGTTCAGCTTGTAGGTGATGATGTTGAAAGGAACCCCATGCATGTCCACCACGATCTAGGCAAAAACATCAGCTTAGCTCGAAGGAAACTCAAAAGGCGAGCCCTTTCATCCTCATGCAGCTGGGCTCTCACTTGCACTGTCTTCAACGGGTCCATCCCGAGGGGCTATGATAGCAAGCACTTGATGGGCCATCCTTGGCATCCTGCATTCTTTGGTCAAGCTTGTCGGTGACCAAGTCCTCCTTGGTACTCCTAGCCCCAGGGATGGCCTGTAGGTAGTGTTGAACTGGCTGTGGGGTCCCCTGCATCTCCCTTACTTTATAGGGGGTTGGGAACTGGACTAGGAGCCACTTTGTAGATATGACCGCATCGAGCAAATTAAGTCCAAGGTGGCTAAGGATCACGTTGTAGGCTGAAGCGAGCCTGACAACCATGAAAGTCAGCATAACAGTGCTTTGCCGGGAAAGTGTCCCAGCAGTGACTGGGAGGGTAATCTCTCCCTCCATCCCCACTGAATCTCCAGTAAAGCCAACCAAAGAGGTGTGCACCGGCTTCAACAAGGTAGGAGACAGATTCATCTTAGAGAAGGTATCGTAAAAAAGGATGTCAATTAAGCTTCTACTATCGACTATAATCTATTTTATAGGATGCTTAGCTATCGTCATCTCGACGATAATAACATCATTATTTACATTCTCCATCCCGGTTCACCTTTTTCTTATAAAGGAGAGTACATTATCAGACCCTTCCCTTGCCCTGGTCCTTTTTGAGCCATGCTCTATCCCCCAGGAGATCATGCTAACTAGCCTCTCGGTGGGGTGGTTGTCGATAGGAGGAAGAGCCGCGAGCGCTTGGGGCTTGGACGGGGTCTTGCCCCTAACAAACTTTTCAAGGTAGCCTCTTCTAATCAGGTCTTCAATCTTCCTCTTAAGGTGATGGCATTCCTCGGTGTTGTGGCCATGGTCATGATGGAACTTGCAGTATTTCAACTTGTTGCAACCACTGGACGGCCTCAGTAAGGGAGGGCAGTGCAGGTAGCGCTCACCCTCTATCTTTATGAAGATTTTGGATCTTAGAGCGAGGAGAGGGGTGTACCTTTCTTCCTGGGTAGGAGTGTTCTTTGGCTTCGGGCCCACTCAGAGGTTCGGGGTTGCCTTGGGCCCATGCATCCTGAAGGGCTTCCCCTAGGGCTGCTTCTTCAGGGGCCTCTCGTCTAGCTCCCTTCTGGTGCGGTTCGCCTCCTCTACATTAATATACTTATGGGCTCAAAGGAGGAGCTCGGAGTAGGTCTTTGGAGACTTCTTGTCGAGAGAGTAGGTGAAGCAAAGGTCCTGAGCTCTCTTTTTAGTGCCAATATAGTGACGGGTTCGTCCAGGTTGTAGATTTCTAGGGTGGCAATTTTGAAACAAGACATGTAGTCCCGCAAGGACTCATAGTCCTGCTAGTGGATGGAGAAGAGATTGTCGACTTCATGTGGCACTTTTTGATAGGTATAGAAGTGTACCACGAACTTCTTCTCCAACTGCTCGATGGAGTCGATGCTCTTTAACTCTAGGCGGGTGTACCAGACTCAAGTAACCTTCAAAAGTGTAGCTAGAAAGGCAATATAGAGAAGGGCATCAATGGCCCCCTAGACTCTCATGAGGGCCTTGTAGCTCTCAAGGTGGTCCAAGGGATCGGTTGTCTTGTCGTAGAGATCCACCTGAGACATACAGAACCGGCTAGAAATCAGTTCCTCTTGGATTCTATGAGAGAAAGGGGGTGGGTGTCATAACCTGCGGGCTCACACGAGGAGCCCTGCAAATTGGCAAATTGGTAGGATAGCTCGGCCAGCTTGTGCTCTTGTTCCTCCAGGCACCTCTCGGCTCGATGCCTAATAGCCTCATCGATGGAACCTTCTACCGAGGCTGTCGAAGGAGAGGAGGATAAGGGCCGGAGGAGATCAAGCCAAGGGGCCTTGCCATGGTGGTGCTTGCGGCACCATGGTTCGAGATCATGGATTGAATCTCCTGGCCAGTTGAACCACTCCACTGCCCCTTCCTTGGGGTCCGGAGGCTCTCCCGGGGGTAGGATGTGGCCCACGAATGCGACAGCCTTCCTTGGAAGGATTGCAAGCTACCATAGGGTCAAGTGGCTTGAGCTGCAAGAGTTCCTGGCTGCTGCTGGGTCGCTAGGGATCGATGCTGATGGTGCAACTACCGCACTGCCATAGCTAGGGTCTAGACCTGCTGGGCGAGTGCGGTGAGCTGTGGATCCATCAGAGACGATGGTGATGGAGTGGAGAGCTCTCTCTCCGGGTTATACAAGTCACCACAGTGAGGAGGGTCCCCTATACGGCTGACGGAGGCCTCCTGCATGCGCATCACCACCATGTTGTCAGCGAAATTCTTTTAGCAATGAGGGGTCGGTCTAAGCTAGCTGCCCCCTTACCTGACGTGCTAATCTGTTGTCGCCTAGATCACCATGGCCTACAGCTCCTATGTGGCACTAGTGAGTGAACTTCCCGCCTAGTGTCCTCCAAGTGCGATCGGTCTTGTAAAAGAGAGGAGGCCCGGGCCAGGGATCCTGGTGGGGGTACTCCGACGATCAAGTCAGTGGATGGTCAAATAGAATATATCCTCCTTGGTGGAGCCCAGAGAAGTCTCAGCATCTAGAGGACTCTTGAAGAGATAGAATAGGAGTTTAGAGCAGTGGGAGCTAGGACAATGGTGGCTATAGTAGTGGGAGCTCTTGAAAAAGTCTTCGGATGTTTCTCCTGTCCTTAGGATTCACTCGCCTGCTCTTGCACCGATCCCTACTCGTTTTTACTTGTGCTTGTACTTACCTTTGCCAGAGGCCCCTTTGAGCTTATTATAAAAGCGTATTTTATCTGGCAGAGTTAGAGCTTTGATCTGACGCTCTTTGGGAGCATCTCATGCGGGTGGAGCGTAGGCCTGTCCCCCCTCCTCCTGAGAGGAGGGAGACAGGATCCATAGCCCTCATAGAGAGGTTCTGTCATAAGTGTAGGCGAAGTACTATGAAGAGCGCGTCCCTTCTATGGTGAGCATGAGCAGCGTGCCACGGGGCTCGATACCTCAACAGGACACTACTCTTATAGGCATCGTGCCATCATGTCTGGGAACCTAGCAAAGCACAAGCTCGATGGGAGATGCTAAGGGTCTGAGACTCCTGGTAGAACCTTTCTCTTCCCAGTGGTCAGGTGGTAGGTTGAAGGGCACGATACTCCAAGTAGAGCACCATCCCACAGAAAGTACCGACAGCGAGCTGAGAGACCTGGTGCTCTAGCGGGATGCTCCTCCGCAAGGGATATAGGTGGCATGCCTTGGCAGAGCGCCACTCCACAGAAGTTGCAAGCAGCATGCCCTGGCAGAGCACCACTCCATAGAGGTTGTAGGCGACATGCCCTGGCGGAGTACCACTCCATAAAGGTGGCAGTCTCTTTGAGTAACACAAGGATTTTGGTGGGGATGGTGACACCACCTACTGGGGTCACTATCCTGGCCGCTCCTAAAGTTGCTCGAGGGGGAGACCGAGTCCGTGTGTCTTTATGCATGCTCGACCTCAGGAGGGTGGTTGACTTTGACCAGAAGCTCGGTCTCAATAGGGAGCTTGACCTCGACAGGGAGCTTGAACTCGGACGGGAGATCGACCTCGGATAGGAGCTTGACCTCAATAGGGAGCTCGACCTCAGAGAGGAGCTCGACCTCAGAGAGGATCTCAACCTCAGGCGGGAGCTCGACCTCAGATGGGTGCTCGACCTCAGCATTCATGATGCAGGACAACCCCCGATTACAAAATATTATTTTAAGAAGAAGGTTGGATCGTTGATCGTTAAAAAATGACCACTAGGCTAGCTCAAACCAAAACCCATTTTTTTAAAATATTTTTTTCCTTCATTTTTTCTCTGATTTCTTTTTCTATTTTTTCTCACCCCTTTTTTTTTCTTCCTTATTTGGAGTCGACAAAGAAGACCAACTATGCTTTGATGGGCATGCAGGAAGACTCCCTGCTTTCATGATCATGCCGGGGCTCTTCTTTATGCTTTGATGGGCATGCAGAATAGGAATGGCTTCTGAGGGATAGATCTGGTGGGCTCTCGTCGGTGACGGCACTGGACTGAAGGCGATGGCACGGATGGTGGTAGGTTAGCACGAAAGGGGTTTTGGCAATGGGGATTGTGACTGCTGACAATGGGATCCCCGCGGACGGTGGCTGGCAGAGGAAGCCAGTTTGCTGGTGGGAGCAGGGAGGGGTTCCGGTGGGAGGTGGCACAAGCACGAAGAGGAAGGCATGGTTCCTCCGGCATGGGCATGAGCGTGCTGGAGTGATGGGGATCGGGCATGCCGAAGGAGACGGGCGACTGGAAGGAGATGCCGTGGCACGGCTGTGCTCGGCTCAAACGGGTGACTGGAGGAGTCCTTCGGGGGGGGGGAAGATGGCGGGGAATGTCTGCTGGCTATGGATGACTCCAAGTAGGAGATGGGGTCGAGGAAGAGGAGCGCACGGCTACGGAGGGATATTGGCTTGGTCATTCGTGATGGGCAATCGGCGAACATGGCAGTTGCGAGCGATGGATGATGGTGGCGGTGGAGATGAAAGGTGGCATGAAGGTTTGATGACGGATCAAAGGTGATGGGATCGACCGACGGGGCTCACAGGGCTGAGTCCTTCTTGGACTACGGTTGATGGACATACAATGGAGGGAGACGGTTGAGTCTTGAAAAAAGAGAAAGAAGCAGGAGAGTTAGAGGAGGAAGAGGGAAGATCTAGGAAGAAAAGATAACAGGGAGTCTCAGAGGAAGGAGGAGGGAAAATAGAAGGAGAAGAGAGAAAGAAAAGTCCGGGGAAGAAAGAACCAGAAGAGAGAAGAGGAGAAAGGAGGGGGGAAGAAGGAGGAGGGGGGAAGGGAGTTGGGACACACCCAGACCTTTCTCAAATAAACTCTTTGCTAACTTTATTCCAATGATAAAAGACACCTTAAATAGAATAAACAATCAGAACCTCCGAAAATGATCCGAATAAATCCTAAAATAGCCGATAAGATAAATCCTAAAAACAAACAATCGGAACAAACTAAAAAACTGAATCAAATCCTAAAACAAATTATTTGAAACCAACCTGATCTTAAAATAAATCCCAAATAAACTAATTTCTAAAATAAATTCTAAACAACCAAATAACCAAACAACCAGAGATTTCCTATAACTTATTCTTGAAAGTGGTGCTGCATCAGATTCATGCTGATGATGACTTCAGGATTCATGCTGGTACTGGCTTCAGGATTTGTGCTAGGGCTGGCTTCAGGATCTGGGCTGGGCTAGCTCAGGATCTGGGTTGGCTTCAAGATCTGGGCTGGCTTCAAGATCTGGGATGCTCGATGTCTCCATCATTCCCTTGAGGTGGGGAGAACTCGACTCTGTCGAGTCAAGCCTTATCAATCTTCTACAATCTTTTCACTCCAGGATGTGCGATGCCTGGAGACTGATTTTTTTTTATTCAAACAATTCAAAGCAGAAATCAAATAAAAATGGAATTAATCCTAACCTAACCTAAACCTATTGCTCTGATACCAAATTGATGCGGGACAACCCTAGATCAGAAAATATTATTTTAAGAAGAAGGTCGGACCGTTGATCGTTAAGAAACGACCACTAGGCTAGGTCAAACCAAAATCCATTTTTTTTTCATATTTTTTTCCTTCAATTTTTTTCTCTGATTTTTTTTTTTAATTTTTTTCACCCCTTTTTTATTTTCTTCCTTATTTGACGTCGGCATAGTGGACCGATTATGCTTTGATGAGCATGCAGGAAGACTCCCTGCTTTCATGATCGTGTGGGGGCTCTTCTTTGTGCTTTGACGGGCGTGCAGAATAGGGACGACTTCTGAGGGACTGATCCGGCAGGCTCTCACCAGCGACGACACTGGACTGAAGGCGATGGCACAGATGGCGGTAGGCTGGCACAAAAGGGGTTCTGGCAGCAGTGATCATCGACTGCTGACAATGGGATCCCCACGGATGGTGGCTGGCGGAGGAAGCTGGTTTGCTGGTGGGAGCAGGGAGGGGTTTTGGTGGGAGGTGCACAAGCATGAATGATGGGGATCGAGAATCTGTTTTATTTTATTTTATTCGAGTCTATTAGTCCTGTATCACTTGAGTCAAAGTGAGCCAATTGAGTCCTGTAATAAAGTGAGACAACTGAGTCAGTTGAGTCCACTTAGTCAGGTCCACTTTTTTAGTCTAGTCGAGTCCAATCGAGTCCATGTAGTTTTCATTCAAGAGGAGAGTCAGCAACCCGGAGATTCACCAGGCCTCCCTAACCAGAGCTGGCCTTCATGGACCTGGACCCTTTCCTGCCGCCAAGCCTGCAAGAGAGAGATCCAGTCCAAGACAGAGGCCCACTATTGACCAGGTCCACCAGGGTTTCTTGGCCCACAAGTTAGGGTTTCTTAGCCCTCAAGTCATGTACCTTGGGGTGAATCTATAAATACCACCCCTCCCCTCTTGTATGAAGTATCTTTTTCTCATGAATACAAACTAAAGTTGAAAGTTATTTTGTCTAAGTATTTTTCTCCAGATTGGAGTGGGTGTGATGCCCGGGTTCCCTGTTCTTGAGAGCAAGCCCTAATCCCATGGTGACATCTATGCTCGCCAGCGATCCCCCGCTTCTCGTCCCGCATCAACTTGGTATCAGAGCCCATCGAATTAGGGTTTCCTTCCTCCCGATTGCAGATCCCACCACCATCAAGCCAGGTCCAGCCAGTCACCCACCACCATTCCTCCCTTCCAGCCCTCTCCCTTACTTTTCGCGTTGTCCACACCACTGATCAGAACTTTCCACCCAAATCCAAGCCCCTCCTCTCCGCCCACTGCTGTAAACTATCTGGGAAACTTCAACGATCGCCGCCCGTCTCCTCGCCCGCTGATCGACCCCGACGCTGTCGGATCGAAGCCCGTGCCGTAGTTCATCTTCATCGTCAGCGCTCTGACCGCCCACCACCACCAATCAGACACCGAAGATCATCATCAACGCCCTGCACCCGAGCACCTCTCCCCTCTGCCGCCCATGAAGCCCGTCTCCAGCATTGCCTCTGATCAAGTCTCCCCTTCCTCAGCCTCCATCGCGTGAAGCCTCCCATCTCTGTAGTCGATCGGCGCCGCCCACCGGTCTCCATCTCCAATCAATGCGCAGTAGATGGAACCCCGTGCCGTAGACTTCTACGTGCGGTCCACCGATCCGGCAGCCTGTGTCACCCCCAGGAAGATCCATCTCAGCTCCTGCCCTGGCCTCCTCCTCCCACCGGGAGGATGCCGACATGGTAGAAGGGACTGGATGAAAGAAGAGATGCTGGATCTGCTCCTGGCCTCCTCTCGCTACCGACGATGCCGACGCACCTGGCCATTGCCATCGTCGGCACCAGCAAGACCCCCTTCACCACCTACTTCAGCTCAGACCAGACTCTGGCAGCCTATCTCGCTCCCGCTCAGATTAGACCACATCCGATGACCCTAGATCCACCTGTGCCAGGCCACTGCCCGCCCCCCACCACCGCCCGCGCCCCCACCACCGTCGAACGCCATCTCCACCCCAGCACTGCCACCGGCGAATCTCGCCGGACTTCCCTCCCATTCCGTGAGCCTCCCCTGTTTTTGGTTCGTGAAGAAGGGACTCCACAACACGATCGTGAAGGCAAATTCCTTCACTATTGCCGACTTCAGCGCATGATTTCTAGAGAAGCACGGCTTTTAGCACCGCATGGCTTCCAAAGCTGCATGGGATTTAGTGCAAATATGAAAAAAAAGAAAAGAAAAAAGTTGAAAAAAAGAAAAGTAAAAATGGGTGAACCCAGCCTTGGAGTCCCTTTTTTGATTGGTTTCAGTTCCATCAAACCCTCGCTTAGCCTGACTCAACGGAGTTGAGTTCTCCCCACTGTAGGGGAATGATGGGGACCGAGAGTCTATTTTATTTTATTTTATTTGAGTCCATTGTCCTATGTCACTTGAGTCAAAGTGAGCTAATTGAGTCCTGTAATAAAGTGAAACAACTGAGTCAGTTGAGTCCACTTAGTCAGGTCCAGTTTTTTAGTCTAGTCGAGTCCAATCAAGTCCATGTAGTTTTCATTCAAGAGGAGAGTCAGCAACCCGGAGATTCACTAAGCCCCCCCAAGCAGAGCTGGCCTTCATGCACCTGGACCCTTTCCTGCCACCAAGCCCGCAAGAGAGAGCTCCAGTCCAAGATAGAGGCCCATTGTTGACCAGGTCCACAAGGGTTTCTTGGTCCACAAGTCAGGGTTTCTTAGCCCTCAAGTCATGTACCCTGGGGTGATCTTATCCAATTTAATCAGTAAAAATAGGGGAAGGTGGGAACAAACAGTGATGAACCATTTAAATCACCGTGTAAACAAAGCAAGTTTTAAAATCGGTTCAACAAAACCAAAAACCGGTTCATTAAAAATCCCGGTCCGACCAAACTCGATCAGTAAGAAAAATCGGGTCCAGTCCTGGTCTACCAGGAACAGTTCCTAGTTGACCTAAACCAATCCTGGTTGATCCAAATCAAACCAGATTGATCAGAAAAAATCCAATGTGTGCTCAATTAGATCGTTTGACCTTAATACCGAAATGATTCCCAATCATTGATCGGCTCTCGAATCAGGAAGAAATTCTCTATGGTATGTGATCTCATTGGTTCGAACCTAAATGGTAGCACTGGAACACTTTCATTACTAGCACAAGATACCATCTAGCAATGGGTCCCGGCATCTAGAAATTGGAGTCAGTATACCCCACAAGTTTCAAGTCAGGTTCTCCATAAATCAGCCATTGGTCCTTAGTATTTCTCAAATACTACATGATGGTCTTAACCACCTTCCAATGTGCCTCACTTGGGTCAGATTGGTATCTGCTCACCACTCATAGTGAGTATGCCATGTCTGGTCTAGTACATGTCATAGCATATATGATAGAGCCCACAGTAGAAGCATAAGGAACTCTACTCATGTTCTCTCTTTCCTCAGGAGTTGTCACACAATCCTTCTTTGAAAGAGTAATTCCAGAACCTATCAGAAGATAGCCTTTCTTGGAATTCTCCATGTGAACCATTTCAGCACGGTATCAATATACATAGACTGGGACAATCCCAGAAGCCTCTTAGATCTATCTCTATAGATCTTCATACCCAGTATGAAAGAAGCTTCATCCAAGTCCTTCATGGAGAACTGAGATGACAACCAGACTTTTATTCCTTGCAATGCTGTGATGTCATTCCCGATTAATAGAATGTCATCAACATATAGTACCAAGAATACAATCACAGAACCATTAACCCACTTATAGATGCAGGGTTCCTCTCCATTCCTAATGAAGCCATACGATTTGATACACCTATCAAATCGCATGTTCCAACTTCGAGATGCTTGCTTAAGTCCATAAATGGATCTCTGCAATTTACACACTTTTGACTTGTCTGTGGATGTGAACCCTTCAGGCCATATCATATACACCTCCTCATCCAGCTTTCTATTTAGGAAAGCGGTTTGGACATCTATCTACCAGATCTTATAGTCAAAATGTGTTGCCAAAGCAAGCATGATCCGAATGGACTTGAGCATTGTCACAGGCGAGAATGTCTCATCATAATCGATACCATATAACTAACGATACCCCTTGGCAACTAGACGAGCTTTATAGGTCTCCACCTTCCCATCTGCACCCCCATTTCTCTTGAAAATCTACTTGCACCTGATGGGTTTTATCCCTTCAGGTGGATCAACCAATGTCCATACATTGTTGATCTCCATGCACTCCATCTTGGATCGCATGGCTCCAAGCCACGCCTTAGAGTCAGATCTCTAAAGTGCATCCATATAAGTGATCGAATCCTCATCATTCTCATCGAGTTCAATGGGATCACCATCCCGGACTAAGAAACCATAGTATCTATCCGGCTGACATGATACTCTATCGGATCTCCTATTAATGGGTTTCGGGTGTGATCCAATCACAACCAGTTCTATGATGTCCTTAGAGTGTGCAGGTTCTTCTACTGGTTGAACTTTACCAAGTTCAATCTTAGAGGCTACAGTTCCTTCTCCAAGGAACTCTTTTTCCAAAAAGACAGGCCTAAGAGCAATGAACACTTTCTGTTCATCCTCCAAGTAGAAGAAATACCTTTTTGATTCCTTAGGATACCCAATAAATAGGCACCGATCAGACCTAGGATCAAGTTTATCTGAGTCTAAACACTTTACATAAGTCGGACAACCCCAGACTCGAAGGTATGAAATTGAGGGCTTACGTCCAGTCCATAACTCATATGGAGTGGAGACAACAGACTTACTCGGAACATCATTCAGCAAGTAACAAGCTGTCTCAAGTGCATATCCCCAGAAGGATAGCGGTAGAGTTGCAAAGCCCATCATGGATCGAACCATGTCCAACAGGATTCAATTCCTCCTTTCGGACAGACCATTCAATTGGGGTGTTCCTGGAGGAGTCCATTGAGAGAGAATCCCATTCTTCTCAAGATATGTCATGAACTCATCGGATAGGTATTCACCGCCTCGATCAGATCAAAGGGTTTTAATACTCTTTCCAGTTTGTTTCTCCACTTCATTATGATATCGTTTGAACATTTCAAACGACTCAGATTTATGTCTCATCAAGAAGACATAACCATACCCGAAAAGGTTGTCTATAAGTGTAATGAAATATTTGTATCCACCTTTAGCACTAACTGTCATGAATCTGCATACATCAATATGTATGAGACTCAGAAGTTCTATAGCTCGTTCACCTTTTCCAGTAAAAGGTGACTTGGTCATTTTACCAAGCAAACAAGATTCACAAGTGGACAGTGAGTCAGAATCACTGACCTCGAGGAGGCCTTCTCCTCGCAACTTGTTTATCATATTCTGCTTAACATGACCTAGCCTATAATGCTATAGATACAAGTCACTGAAATTTTCTATCCTTGGACATTTGCTAGACGTGTACATTACATTAACAAGCCATGACAAGATATAAATGCCATTATTTAACTTAGCTTTCATTATCACAGAGTTATTCACAATAACTTGGCAAAAATCTCCTTTTATTGAAAGTTCATAACCATAATTGGCCAATAGGCTTACAGAGATAATGCTCATAATAAAACTAGGACAATAATGACAGTCGACTAATTCGACAATACTAGACTCAAAAACAAGACTCAAAACTCCTATTGCCAGTACTGGGATTTCCATTTCCGATGCTCAGGAACTGCTCCCCATCCTCGAATCTCTTACTAACCTGTAGTCCCTGTAACGAATTGCAAACATGAATAGGATTATCAGTATCCAATACCCAGTTAGCAATGTCACAAATAAAGAAATTACAAGGTTCTATCTTATAAATACCTTGTCCAGCACCCTGCTGCTTTCCCTTCTTTGGCTTGTTCTGGTCTAAGGATGCCTGATAAAGAGGACAATTCCTCTTTCAGTGTCCCTAATTCTTACAATAGAAGCACTCTGCACCAGCTTGATCAGCTTTCACTTTCTTGGCCTGACTAGAGCCAGGAGCACTCTGCACCTTCTTTTCCTTACCTTTCATCTTCCCTTTCTTAAAGGGACAATGACCTTTAAAACCTACCACTAAATTCACCACCCCCTTATTCAGTTGATGGTCCTTCTCGTAAGTTTGTAGAAACCCCATCAAACCATGGTATTGTCTGCAAGCTTATTCATTCTATAATGATGAGAAAGTCAAGATAGGAGGAGGGTAGAGAATTCAGGATCGCATCCTTGCCGAGTTGCTTGTGCAAGGGACATCCGAGCTTGCCCAATCGTTAGATCATCTCGATCATGTACAATACAGAATCAATGATCGAACCGCCATTCCACATTTTGGCATTGTAGATGGCACAAGATACTTTGTACCGCACCATATCGTCTAGCATGCCAAAAGATTTCTTCAACTTTTAAAGAATCTCGTCTGGCTGGGCCTCCTTGAATTTGCGACTGAACTTATCGTTCATCGCCGCCAACATTATGCATTGGACAGTAGTCCAATCAGAAACTCGCTTCAAATAAGTATCCCTGACCGAACTCCAAGCATTGGCAGGAGGGATTTCGGGTGCTGGATCCGTTATCACATGAAGGATCCGCTCGTGCTCCAGGACTATCGTCAATTTTTGATACCAGCTATCGAAATTGGGACCCTTTAACTTCTCATTATCGAGAAGTGACCGGAGCGAAAGGTTTGAAAACATCTGAAAGAAAAATTAAGACCAAATTAGTATATGAATTAATCAATTAAACCAAAAGACTTGGACTTTAGTCTAAAGGTCCCTCCCACTAATTTTTCAGATTGGGAGCCTCTAACTCCAATCCATGAAATCATCATTTCATAGTGGGTACTAAAATCCAATAGACCATGTATGAGCCCGACTTTTGCCGGCTCACCCATACGTGCCTAAAGATAGGTCCTCTAACCAATTGCTTCCCTAAGCAACTTCCAGTAATAAATTTTGCCACACAGAACCCCCAATCAGCCTTGGGGCCTCCTATTGCAGGTCTCTAGTTAAGTCCAACCATTAATATGACAAATTCGATGCTTCCAGCTAACGAATGACCAAGCCCAACTTTGGCCGACCCACCTGATCACCGTTAAGAAGGTTGCACTGAACCATCATCTATGGAAGAGTAATCCCAGTAATTGGATGCATACCCGTTCTTTGGAACTGCCGATGTATACCAAGCTAAAAGACTCATTACTAACCCACTTAATGGGAGGCTAAGACACCATCAACTCATTGACTTAGTCTTTTTTCAAGACCTAATAATTTTAGAGAATTTTAATTATATCGTAATAGAAGAATAGAGAGAAGAACATGGATCAACCTCCCACTGATCAAATCAATTCTCAGAAGGGTTGAATTAAATTCAACAAGTTGGTCCATGGGCACCTAAAGATCAGACGGGCTAATCAACTTGGGTGACATGGGTTAACTCAAATCAGTAAGCTCTTCTAATCAGTTCTGGTTGACCGGATTGGCCAGGTAGGTGAGATTATGGATGAGTATCCTCCATTAACTATCTTTCCTAGACACCAACCAAGTTGGCCAAGAAAGAGGTAGCCTCATGCAGCCATGATCAAAACTGCCAAACCTGCCTAGACACCAATCGATTTACCAGACTCAATTAAACCAGCCTAAGAACTCAGGCTTACCACAGAGCCACTAATTAGATCCATTTTAGAAGAATGGACTAACCCATCTAACTATTAGATAGATACTAAAGAGAAGGTCCTTAATCAACATTTGATTAGTTCTCTTAAGTCCTATTCAACTAACCTTAGGTCTAACCCAATTAACGGACCTAATCAGACAGCTAACCCAATTAACCTGGATAGCTTATTCAAATAACATTAGATTTCATAAACCCTAATCTGGCTTGTCATTTAATTAATCTTTCAATTCATAATTGTTAGATTATAAGCCAACTTTTAATTAAAATATTTTTAATTAAATTCATGTTAAACCCTTTTGCATCTTTCATGCATCATATCTAATCCTATCATATCAATTTATAATATTGCAAGCCATAAAAATTATAGACATGCCATTGTATAATCATGTATTAGGATTAAAACATTTTTAATACCGTAGGTTTCCTTTAAGGATCCTTCTAAAAAGGCCAATACAGACGAACCGTCTAGTGCCATATAAAATTAGGGGTTTTAAACCCTGATTAATCTCTAAGGACCAATGGCCATGGTGAAGGTCTCAACTAGGTTCCTAAAAGTAATCCCTAATCTAGATACAGATCCAAAGCCAACAATACATGCAATCATGATAAGCTACATAGGAACTTGCTCTAATATCACTGAAAGGAAACTAGTGCATCGGACGCCTACCCTAGGCATGCTACACTAGGGAGTAGGTATTGTATAATTAAAATTTTTAAGCATGCATACGGAAAAACCTACTCATGCACAGAATCTAACATAAACATGATGCATGTAACAAATACACAGGCATGTATAGGCAAGTGCAATAATTATAAGTAATATGAAAAAATCTAGATCTAAACATGCATGATAACAAAAAGAAATAACATACCTTATAGTGCTTGGTTTTGTTCTAAATTTTGGATCGAAGCAAGAATAAGCTGACACCCTTCAACAGCAAAACAAGGTAGCCGGTTGAACTCGTGCAGTCTTCAGAACATATCTGCAAAGAGCAAGAAGAAGAGAGGATCGGTCCAATCTCTCAAGGTGTCCAAATGTCCACCCTCTCGAGTATCCACGCATGGGCTCTCACTGATCCAACTCCAGGATAGATGCTAGTCCTCCGGAATCAATAAACAGGTCACGAAAAATATGGAGCAGGGAAAGCCAAAAAATCCTCATGGACGGTCTTCTCCAAGACCGCCCTTACTCCACCAAAAGAACACAAAAGGTCAGGGAAGGATTTCACGGACGCTGTACAAATTTTCGCACGTAGAAAACTGTCCGAAAAGCTCGCTCTCAGCTCCTCTCTTATACCCTGTTACAACCCCTCTTGTTCTTCTCTCACAGATCGTTGTTGATTGCTCTCCTCCCCTCTCTTATCTATGGTAATAATCGTTCTGTGCTCCTCACTTTATGCCGTGTTCTTCCCCTGTTCTTCCCTCTTATCATCTCATGGCCTTCAACCCAAAAATATATGTAGACAAAAATCGTGAAGGCTTGGAAGGGATCGTGAGAGATCACCGGATAAAACCAAACCTCAAATGAAATAGCTCTTGATTGGTTTTAGATGCTGGGGACCAAAAGCTTGGAAGAGAAACAGGCAACTAAATCACTGTGAAAAATAGGGAAGAAGAGGTAGGAGAGACATGCGGGAGAAAACACCATGAGATCCCATCCATATCATGGTGCAAAAGGTAACAATCGGATAAACCAAGCTTCATCTGATCAACAAGCTGATCTTATCCAATTCAATCGGTAAAAATAGGGGAAGGTGGGAACAAACAGCGATGAGCTATTTAAATCATCATGTAAACAAAGCAAGTTTTAAAATCGGTTCAACAAAACCAAAAATCGGTTCATTAAAAATCCTGGTCTAACCAAACCCGATCAGTAAGAAAAATCAGGTCCAGTCCTGGTCTACCAGGAACAGTTCCTAGTTGACCCAAACCAATCCTTGTCGATCCAAATCAAACCATATTGATCAGAAAAAACCCAATGTGTGCTTAATCTGACCGTTTGACCTTAATACTGAAACAATTTCCAATTGTTGATCGGCTCCCAGATCAAGAAGAAACCCTCTATGGCATGTGACCTCATAGGTTCAAACCTAAACGATAGCACTGGAACACTTCCAGTACTAGCACAAGATACCATCTAGCAATGGGTCCTGGCATCCGGATAGGCCGAAGATGCGAGAGCAATCTATCGAACCTCTGGTATATGGTTACCGTATAATTCATCCTTTTGACCTCCAATGCTCAAGATGACCTAGGGTTAAACTGCCAACCCTTACTGAGTCAATCCACAACATGTCTCAACCTCGCAAGTCCAGTGACTCCTCACTAGGACTACCTCAGCTAAGGATTTGCTAAATTGAGACACTGCGAGACATTCAATCCAAACAATTTGGACGGTCAATTCCATCTTGGTCCACCACTTCTTCATAAGTACTTGCCTGTACCCAAAAACCTTCCATCATCGGATTAGAAATCCGGGTAGTCTGGCACCAAAGCACAGGAAGTTGCTTGCAAGCTACCATGGTGACCTGAGGTCAGAGGGACACATATACTCATATCCATTCGCGAGCAATCCTTTGAAAGAAAGGAGCTCCACGGAGTCACGTTCAATGAGATGTCACACATCCCACTTGCATATCACATCAGTGTCTCCACACTCCTTTGGTCAAGAGGATAACCAAATGATGTGAACCACAATAACCTATACTTGATACATTGCCATCCTGTATAATGTATCATTTGGTTGTGAACCTTTTTAAAGGACCACTCGATATATCCTCTCTATATCGAAGTTAGTGCAGTCCTGAGGACTTCATCACATAAATAGAGTTCATTATAGGGAAATGAATAATGTGATGAACTACCAAAATTAAAGTTTTATTAATTCATATATAAATTACAATACTGAGCACAACCGTCTATAGCTTAGACGATTGGCTTTGGGATACAATTCTCAACACCCAGACCTTTCTCAAATAAACTCTTCGCTAACTTTATTCCAATGATAAAAGACACCTTAAATAGAATAAACAATTGGAACCTCCAAAAGAGATCCGAACAAATCCTATAACAGCCAATAAGATAAATCCTAAAAATAAATAATCAGAACAAACTAAATAACCGAATCAAATCCTAAAACAAATTACTCGAAACAAACCTGATCCTAAAAATAAATCCAAAACAAACTAAATCCTAAAATAAATTCTAAACAACCAAACAACCAGAAATTTCTAATAACTTATTCTTGAAAGTCGTGCTACATCGAATTCGTGCTGGGGCTGACTTCAGGATTCATGCTGGGGCTGGCTTCAGGATCTAGGCTGGCTTCAGATCTGGACTGGCTTCAAGATCTGGGCTGCTCGATGTCCCCATCAATTCATCTTGCGATAGCATCTAGGTGGTGCCTTCTACTAACTAGGCCTCTAGCTGGATCCGACGTAGGCTCCACGTCAGTGGTTAGGCCACATCAGAAACCATTACCAGCTATTTTATGGCCTCGATTGTGAAAAAGAAGAAATATTGGCACAATGCTTGAATGGATTGTGTATTTGCTTTTCAAATGATTGGCAATTCGATCAATCTTCCTTGGCTAATTGGGTGGTGCCATGTGGCATGACTGTTACAACTTTTAAATGATTTGTGCGGATCTTGATATCGAGAGTTAATCAACCAGCTGCAATTTCTAAGCGACATGATGTTACTTAGCTTGGGTTGTGCCATGTGCCAAGATCTAGTGGTTCTGGTGGGATCCTGGTCTCGATCTCAACTATTTGAATCGAGTATAATAGAGATTCCTCTATCATTATTACAAGGATACCAGCTTGCATAGAGAGAGAGCTAAGGAAGGAGAAAACCCATCCTAGGTCCCTAAGGATTTGGCCATTCCCAAGTTGGTTTTCCTTTCATTTCTTTATCTTCTCTATTGTTCCTTCTTTGAAAAGCTTTCTTTAGGACATTTAAGGACTTTTGTAGGGTTTTTTCTCTTCTATTAGCTTCCTTCTTCTTCAACCTTCATCACGTTCTTGGGTAAGGAATTTTTCTTTGAATTTCTTTTGATTTTTTTAATTTCTTTGATCTTTCCATCCTTTTTCTAAGAAATGTTTTTCAAGGATGAGAGCCATTCAATTGCAATGTTTCTCAATTACAAGATCTTAGGTCCATCTATGGAGGAGATGGGTCCCAAGAATCTAGAGGTGGAAGTCTCTTCTCTCTATGAAACTCTTTGGGCAAAGTGCTCTAGCAACCCGAAGATTATATCCTGGTCAGTCTTATGGGTGAAGTCTCTATGATGACTAAGGCTGATGTTCTTGATCTCCAAGATTATTACAAGTTCCTGGATAATTTCCATGTTCACATCCCAATGCTGAAAGACCAAGTAACATCCACTCTGCTTGGCCATGTGGCCATGTACAAGGAATTCCTTCATGCTGGCCTTAGATTTTTCATCCATCCTTACATTACCAATGTTCTCGATCTTTTCTGTCATGTCCTGGCTCAACTTGCACCAAATTCCTTTCAATTTTTGTGCTCTATTATTGTTCTTTGTAATATGCTTGATATTCAGCCCCAAATATCCTTGTTTCAGGACTTCTTTATACTAAAAGAGTATCCCAAGTTAAAGGGTTGGTGGTTCATCAACCCTCACCATGGACTAGATTTTATCTTAGACCTGCCTCTTCCATCCATAACTAGAAGAGTAGGTTTTTCTTTATGTCATCTGATCAATCCTAGGGAAGAAACTAGATCCGGAGGGAGCCAAATTTGCCCCGAAATAAGAATGACCAAGTCTTCACTTTTGATAAGGAAGATTTTAGGAAGCTAAGTGCAGGGTTACTGTTGCGCAGCAGAAGATAGTATTTCAAAATATTAAACCTTGAAATCCTAGTCAACCGAAACCCCAGACCTAGGACTCCCTTGATTATATCAATTAACAGGATAAAATATTTGAAAATAAAAGAATACCAGTAATGCTAATATCCTTTTCTTTTTGCTAGGTACACAAGTGTATGCCGTCTAGAGGTGATCCACATAAGAACCAAACCAAGGAAGCACTCCTCTTGCTTGCTTGACTCCTCCCGGTAGCTTTTCTTTCTTTAGTAGCATTTTCTCCCTTTTTAGGACCTTTTTCATTTTGAAGATTGCTTTGCACCTCTTTGAAAACTTCTTTAATATCCTATTATCTTTTCTAATTCTTTTATTAAGTCCTTGTCTTAAAATGGTAGACTTGTCTTAAAATAATAGACTTGTCCTAATAAGAGAAGGAAGAGAATTATCAGGATAATTATCAGATGCCTTGGCTTCAATCATCAAAGCCTTTAAATAGAAAGAGAGGAGGCACCTAATACATCCTTTCATCACCCTCTTATCTGATATTTAAAATATCACATAAAACCTTTTAATTAGAAAGAGTCCCTTGGCAGAAAGGTGCAAAGTGAATCATCGTTTCACTAATTATTTGCACCAAGTATTGTTTATCGCAACTCTTCAAAAAAAATTAAAAAATAGTCTTTAATTTTAGAATTAAAGACATGTTCTCACACCCTAATAGGCTATCAAGTATGGAGATTATCTGAAAAATAAATGATTAACAAGTAGAAGGACTCTTAACCTATCCATGCACCATATACATGAAGCGTCGCATCCCTTCATTATTCACGTTCTTTCTTACATAATTGACCAGTCAATTCCAATCAATTTGTGCATCCAATAGATAGGATAGGGGCTATGCCTATCACTTAAAAGGTGATTAATTTGTAGAAGGACTCTTGGTCCTTCTACGCCCCTTATCTTATGCGCACACCAATATGGCACCAAAAATCCCATGCCCTTAGGACTCTTGGTTTAATTAATGGATAAAGGCTAATAAATTAAGATAAACTCCAATTTGGCTATCCCACTTAAGGCTCAACCCAATTTAAGTTCCACTTAAATTGGTTAGTCCAAATAGCAAGCATTTAAGTCCAATATAATTAGGTTAGGAGTTAGGCTAACTAACATATACTAGTATGTTAATTAGCTAACCAATTAGGATCCTATGATCTTAATAAAAATATAAATGACTTCCTTGATCAATTCCTTAATGTGTGAAATCCTTTGGCCTCCTCACCTAGCTAGTAGTAGGTCTAGGTTTATGTCAATTTAGTTCGATTAGAAATCAAATAATCGAATTAGGTCAAATCGAGCTAACCCTACCTATCAATTTGAACTACTTATAAATTAAGTCAATTTAATTCATGATAACTTATAAGACATGATTGACATCTAGCAATGTAACATGCCTATCCAGAAGATAAAGAATTTGGTAAAAATTATCAAAATACCTTTCAATGGCAAGCTACCATGTAATTCAATCCTTCGATCTTTCTTTATGTTGAATAAGTGATGGGTATGGAAAATTATTAAACCCTCATACTTTATTCATTCGAATCTCAAATCATTAATGAAGACTCGATTGATGAAAAAGATTAGAATTTTTTTTCTATTTTCATCTTGTTTTGATCAAAGACTTCCCGAGTCATCATTTGATGAGATTGCATGGAATAAATACTTTTCTTACTAGGAGTGATTGATTCCTTGTTGACCTACTCATAATCTTTATACATAATTCATTATATCCATGAACATCCTATACATGACTAAGTTATGAATGAGTATGAACCAAAATATAGATTCATATGTACAAGATACCATGGTGATCTCAGGTCCAAGGATTACTTACATAACTTTCTCTAAGAAAATCATCTTTTGACAAGTAAGTAAGACTTCGATAAGATGTTCTCACGACGGATCAATTTAGTGAACTCATATCCTGAAGAGAACCCATATTCTTGTATTAGTATCCCTACACAAGTGGTCGTGAAACCAACCACTCTCTCCATCGAGCATACATAGAATGTGCTAGTCTCTCTGGAAACATCGATCCTCGACTTGATGATCCTATGACTAGAAATATTTTAAATTAGAGTTTATAAGATCTTAGGTCTCACTATTATGAACTCCACCATAACCCTAAAATCATTATCCTAATTTATGGGTTTCATCATAATCTTAAAACAACAAAGTATAAAACATAGCATATGATGAAATAAAATATCTTTTATTAATATCATACTTGAGTCAGGAGAGTTTTATAGATAAGTTCCTATTTCATAAAAAAATATGATTGACTTTTAGGATATTATTCTTTCAATCTCCCACTTGTACTAAAATCAATTGCCCTTGTATTTAATTCCCATATAATCTAAATGGCGATCAAATTGCTATGGAGGAAGGGCCTTAGTGAATGGGTTTGCTATGTTGTTCTTTGTATCTACTCATTCTAAAATCATGTCTTTTAATGATCTCATGAATGAGATGGAAGCATCTTAGAATGTACTTAGATTTTTGATGAGATATTGGTTCCTTAACTTGTACAATAGCTCCAGTGATATCACAATAAAGTGCCATTGGCTATTATATTCTAGTAACTACATCTAATTTTATGATGAACTTTTTTATCAAGATAACTTTCTTAGTGGCTTCACTAGCAGCTATGTATTCTGCCTCAGTAACTGAGTCAGCTTTAGTTTGCTGCTTGGTACTTTTCCAACTTACTACACCTCCATACAGAGTAAAGACATACATTGATATGGATTTACTATCATCTGGATCTGATTGAAAACTAGAGTTGGTATAGCCTTCTAGATTTAAATCTAGTCATCTATATATTAGAAAAACATCTTTAGTCCTTCTAAGATACTTAAGAATATTTTTCATAGCTTTCCAATGATCCTCCCCTGGATCAGCCTGGAATTTTCTTGCTATGCCTGAAGCATAAGCAACATCAGGCATGGTATACAACATGGCATACATGATTGATCCTACAGTTGAAGCATAAGGAATCTTACACATCCTTTGTCTCTTTTCAGATGTCTTAGAAGACGTCTTCTTAGAAAGATGTATGCCATGACTCATGGACAAGTAATCCCTTTTACTTTCTTCCATATTGAATCTTTCTAATACTAAGTTAATGTACCTGGATTAAGATAAGCCGAGCATCCTCTTAGATTTGTCTCTATAGATCTTTATACCTAGTATATAGGATGCTTCTCTCTAATCCTTCATGGAAAACTATTCTGATAGCCAAGCTTTGACCGATTGCTACATTGAAATATCATTTCCAATGATAAGTATATCATCAACATATAATATTAAGAAGACAATGGCACTCCCATTTGTCTTCTTATACATACATGGTTCATCCATATTTTTGATGAAACCAAATTTCTTAATTATTTCATCAAATCGAATGTTCCAATTTATCGATGCTTGTTTTAATCCATAAATGGATTTTTTTAGCTTGCATACTTTATTTGGTCTCCCACTTGAGACAAACCCCTTAGCTGTGACATATAGACTTCTTCCTTAAGATATCCATTGAGAAAGGCAATCTTTATATCCATTTGTCATGTTTTATAATCATAGTATGCAGCTATAGCAAGCAACATTCTAATGGACTTGAACATAACTACTAGTGAAAATATTTCATCATAGTCAATTCCATGTCTTTGTTTGAAATCTTTTTGATGCAGGACAGAAAACCAAAACTAAATTATTGAAATTAATAACTAATTAACAGAGAAGAATTAGAAACTAGTTTTTTTATATTTTTCAGATTTTAAAGAAGACTTCAAAGGAGATGATGAAGGAAACTAATTCAATTACCTGCACAAGTAAACTTATAAAGTAATTTAAAAAACAGGACCTGGTGGTTGAGAAACCACCATAAACTAGGATCTATTTAACGAGTCAGAAATTATGAGATGGACAAAAGTTCAGTTATACCAATGAAGATCACGCTCTCGATGTAGATCTGGTAGGACTCTCAAGATCGTAACGACAGGATTTTAAGATCTTGCTTCCGGGCTCCAATCTTCTGCACGATGCTGGTTCTGAGGCAAGAATACTTGATCTTCATTCCTGTTCACCTGTAACACTCAACAAAGAAAGAAACACGAATTAAAAGTAACAATGGAAAGAAAAGAATGAAAGAAAGGAGGGTTTAGAAATGGTGGATTTAGATTTCTTGATGGCTGGATAAATAGGGCCTCACACCCCGCGATGTTTCATAGAACAAAGGAAGGGCCTCACATCCCGTGATGCACACAACAAAGGAATAAAATTTGATAAAATTTTATTATATATTGATGAATAAAATATGATGAATTACAAAGGAGACTGGTGGGGTATTTATAGACTTCCAACCAGTGATGTAAGGGACGCAAACACTAGTCTTGTTTTTCCTTGGACTACAACTCCTAGAGTCCTACTTCTAGGTGTCTTGGACTCTTGCTTGTTGGGCAGATCTGGACTTCTATATATAAGTGGACTTTTCAATTTGGTTTGAAGAAGACTCAAGAGTTTTGGTGAGACTCTTGAGTCCTAGGAACTTAAGCAGCTTCCAACCTGTTTTATCAAAACTCTTGAAGTAGGAAAACCTTCCAACCTTCTCCACTTGGATGACTTGAGATAACTTGGAACTCCTTGAAATGTTGGTCGATTTCTTTCTTGGTTTTTGCATGAAGGAGTGGAGTGGGAGGGCGCCAATTTGGAGATCTCGTTCTGCTTTACTCCTCTTAAAACAAATAAGAGGTGCTAACTCCTTCTTAAGTGGCCGACCAAGGGGTGTTGTCATGTGCTGATGTCTTAATCTTGTTGCATGTCCAAACACAAGTAACATGCCATATGTTGATGTCCCCTGGTGATGTGGCAGGTGTTGTCCATAATCTTGCAAATGTGGCACCAAATAGGATGACATGTGGCAAGAGACTTGTGCTAGCATATGGAGTCACATGGGCTTGTCTTGAGCTAGCATATGGGTCTTGATTTGAGTTACATGGGTCTTTAATTGGATGCACATGGGTTTTTAATTAGATGCCCCTTGTAATACATGACTCAATGACTCAACTAATTACATGGACTCAATGAATAACTAACCACATGATTTAACCAACTAATAATTAATTGAACCAACCATACTTAATTAGGCTTTCAAATAAAAATCCAATTAAAGTTGGTAAAAAGGGCTAATTAAATTAGACCACTAAGATCCCAATTGGATAAATAGGGTTTGACTCAATTGGAATTTTGACTCAACTTGGTAAAAAGGGTTTTATCCCAAAATAAACAAAATCCTAATTACAGTTGGTAAAAAGGGTTTTCCCTAACTAAACCAAAATAACAAAATTTAAAATAAAATATTTACATGGTGAATAGGGTTGGGTTCAGGGTTTTACTCACAGGTGATCCATAGGGATGTGGGTTCAACCTGTCGATTTCTTTTAGCCCTAGTGCCTGCACTACTTTTATCACTAACTTAGCCTTGTAGGTTTTTACTTAGCCATATGCTCCAATCTTCTTTTTGAAGACCCATTTGCACCCAATTGGATTTACTCCCTCAGGTGGATTAACCAAGGTCCAAACCTGGTTGGTTTTCATAAAGTCCATTTCAGATTTCATGGCATCAAGTCATTTATCAGAGTCTTTACTCTTGACAGCTTCTGCATAGGTTAAAAGATCATCATCTTAAATGATATTAGCTTCATTGTCATTACTAAGAACAAAGCCATATCTGAGAGGTGTATCCCTCAGACCTATGAGAGGAGGTGTGTGTTATGGTGGTGTGTTATTAATAGGTACTTGTGGTCGAGGAATTTGAGGTTGATTATCTATAGGAGTAGGTTGATCTTGTACTTCATTAAGTTCAAGTATCCTTCCATTGCCTCCTTCTCGGATAAATTCTTTTTCCATGAAAGTGGCATGCTTATTGACAAAAATCTTATGTTCAGTAGGATGATAAAAGAGGTATCTAATACCTTCTCGAGGATAACCTATAAACCTATATTTATCAGCTCTAACACTTAGCTTATGTCCAAATACATTTCTAACATAAGTTGGGCAACCCCAAATCTTAAGATATTTAAGACTTGATCTTTTACCTTTCTATAATTCATATGGAGTGCTAGCTACTAATTTTGATGGTCCTCTTTTTAGTATATAAGCAGCAGTCTCTAGGCCATAATCCTAGAAGGATACAGGAAGATCAGTGAAGCTCATCATGGACTTTACCATATCTAACAAGGTACGATTCCTCCTTTTTGCTATACCATTTAATTATGGTGTATATGGAGGTGTCCATTCTAAGAGAATGTCTTTGTCTTTAAAATGATAAAAAAACTTACTAGATAAGTATTCTCCTCCTTGATCTGATCAAAGAATTTTAATACCTTTTCCAGTTTATTTCTCAACCCTATTTTGATACTCTATAAATTTATCAAAGACTTCTGATTTATGTTTCATAAGTTACATATATCCAAATCTAGATAAATCATCAGTAAAGGTGATGAAATAAGAATATCCTTCTCTAGCTTGAGTTGATATGGGTACACATATATCTATATGTATTAACCCTAATAACTCAGTTGCCTTATCTCCATGACCATTAAATGGAGATTTGGTCATTTTTTCCATGAGACAGGATTCACAAGTTTTCAATGATTGATAATCATAAGGTTTAAAAAATTTATCTTTGTATAACTTGTTTATCCTAGACTCACTAATATAATTTAATCGATAATGCCAAAGAAAAGTGATATTAACATCTTCTCTCTTTCTTTTCTTGTTTTTAATAAGTTTAATTCATCATTAAGTGAAAGAATTAAAAGATCATTAACAAATAAACCAGTTCCAAAAACTCATTGATGAGAAATAGAGCATCCACTGCTCTTTATATTAGTTTCAAAACCTTGTTGTAATAACAAGGGTATAAAAATAATATTTCTGATAACATTTAGAACATAGTAATAATCTTTTAGTTCTAAAATTTTATCAGAAGGTAATAACAATAAATAGGTGCCCATAGCTTCTGCTTGAATAGCTTCACCACTTGCACCATAAAGCTTAAAGTCACCTTTCTTCAAGTTTCTAATTTTGTGTAGTCCTTGCAAAGACTTGCATATATAAGACCCACAAGCGGTATCCAATACCCATGAATCAGAAGCTAAAGTACTCAATGATAAGTTAGTTTATATCATGTATAAATCTTTTGATGCTCCACCGACATTAGCTTTTAGACTAGCAAGATATAACTTACAATTCTTTTTCTAGTGTCCCTGCTTGTCGTAGTAAAAACAGGTTCCATCAATGGAAGACTTCTTTGCCTTCTTCTTCTTCTCGATACTTTTTTTAGAATTCTACTTTCTTTTTGAACTCTTTTTCATTACTGTTTTCTTCTTCCCATGAATTAGAAGAAGATGAGCCTTATCCCCTTTAAAATGGCTCTTAGCTATCTTAAGCATGTTAAGCAGCTCTAGTAATGAAAGGTTTAGTTTGTTCATATAATAGTTCATGACAAACTGAGAGAAGGATTTAGAGAGTGATTACAGGATCAAGTCTGATTAAGCTCTCTATCCATAACAAATCCTAATTGACCTAATCGAGTGATTAAGTCAATCATCTTTAGTACGTGGACTTGAACATAGAGCCCTCACTTATACGTGCATAGAACAACTGTTTCGATATTTCATATCGGGATGCCCTACTTTGCTCTTTATAAAGCTTTTTAAGATTAAGCATTATAGACTGAGGTTCCCTGGTTACTCGATGGAAAATCTATGTTTAGAACTTGCCCTTTTTTTTTTTTTCTTTTTTTTTCTTTTTTTATCAAGTATGTAGTTCTTTCCTCAAATTTAAGTTCTCTTAATGGGGTGTATATCAATTATCAGTTTTTAGTAATAACTGAAATTTCAATTGACCTTACAACTAATATCTAGTTTACCTTGTTAGTGTGCATGTACGATGGAAGTGCTAATATCTTTTAGGTGACCTAAGTAGATCACTAAAAGCCTGGTCAGCTAGTCTACTTCTTGGCTCGCTACCGTAATCAGCCATTACTTTCTAACTCTATTACATTTTCTTAGTTTGTTTTACTCAAGAATTTCTTTCATGGAACATGGTTTATAAATTTTTTAAAAAGATTTTTCAAAGATTGCCAAAATATTTTAAAATATTTTTTAAAAAAAGATTTTTCCTTAATTTCCCTGACCCTCAATGGAGTAAGGAAGAATAAAATAAAGAAAGATACCACCTGGATAAGATACGTAGGGATGGCAACAAAATCCAAACCCATGGGTACCCAACCCAGCCTGATCCCATTGGGCCGGGTAGTCAACGTTTTGACTCGGTTTGGGCCGGGTTTAGGTAAAACCTGAATACTTAACTTTGGATTTGGGCTGGGACTAGGTAGATATACACCCGACCCAAACTCAATCCAAATTATTTTAATATTTAAATATATATATAATTAATATATATTATATTTTTATTTACTTCAGAAGTATTAAATTAAGTCTTATTAAATTTTATTTATTTAAGATAATTTAAATTTTATTTTGAATATGAAACTAAATACTGTTGAACTAAAAATGTAGTTAAATTTTATTTATTTAATTTATGTATGATTTATAAAATGGTAGATGAGTTTAAAGTTGACAAAAATTTAAAAAATATTTAATATGACTCAATTGGGTGGTCGGGTAAACCCGAATTATTCGATAGTCAATTAAGATATGTTTGGATAAAAGAATCCAGTCCCGATAGTGTTTGGACCGAGTTTGGATAGTTTATTGAGTATTCGAATTTGGGTTTGGACAATTATGCACCCGGCCTGAACCCGGCCCATCATGAGGATGCAGATCCAACTTGGAAGCAATCATGGCGTGCACCACCTACAATAAGGCAACAATTTGACAAAATGGTGGAAAAACTTTTGGACCACCGTATGTTGGGGCAAAGTAAGAAGAATAGAAGAACAAAGTACCTGGTTCAATGGAGCAGAGAACCAGAAAATCAAGCAAGTTGGGAGAAGGAAATAGAGCTTTGGTAGTTTGAGGAATAGATCAAAGCCTACCTATCCCAACTCCCTTCGAGGATATCGAGTTCTTCGGGTGGGGGAGGTTTGTTAGACCCCCATTAAGTGGCATCAAGGGTTGGCATGGGTTTTGTGCCTTTGCCATGTCAACCCAAGGCGAGCACAGGAAGGCAGGCTCGGGAAAAGAAGGCAGTGGGTGTGCGCGGGCCTTGGCAAGGGCGCACACATGATGGCATAAGCAGATGCATGCCAGGACTCGGGCACGTGCGGGACAGGCGCACACCTGCAGCGAAGCCAGGACTCGAGCGTGCGCGGGACAGGAGAACACCGGTAGCACAGGCAAGACTCGGGCATGCACGGGATAGGTATGCATTGGATGCAGGCACGCGCGGGGCAAGTGCAGGGCGTGGGCGTGCGGGTCCGATACATGCGTCTGGGCACGGTAGCCTTGGACTCGGGTTTCTGATGCTTGCCAAGGGCCTGGACTCAGGTCCTTGGGTTGCCAGTAGGCTGGGCGGGGTTGCCAGCAGTTTGGACTCGAGTATTTGATGCATTTCAGGTGTCTGGATTCGGATTCCTGAGTTGCTTCGGTTGCCAGAAGTTGCCTATGGTTACCAGAAGTTGCCTATGGTTGCCAGTAGTTTCGACTTGAGTATTTGATGTATTTCTGGTGTCTGGACTCGGATCCTTGAGTTGCTGCAGTTGCCAGAAGTTGCCTATGGTTGTTAGAAGTTGCCAAAGTAGTTCTATGAACTGCCAGCAACCAAATGGTTGGTTGTATGTTTATTTATGTGCTGCAGGCTGGATTTTAGGCAGCAAGTTGGTATTGGGCGGGTTCCACTCAAAGAGAGTTTTAGGCTTTGTATTGGGTGGGTTACTGCTATGTTGTTCTTATTGGGAATTCAATAAAAGCAGTAGGAACTTTGGTCCCATGTTGTCTTGATTTTGTGTGCCTTTGTATGTTCCATTTGGGGAGTGTTGTTAGGTTGAACTAAACAAGGGCTGTCCAGTGCTGCACAAGGCCAAAGTTTTGTAAAAAAATTTGTTGCAAAACTTGACCTAGAGATATGCATCAGGTAACACCAGGACCATGTAGCGCAGTCCATTATTTTTAAAAATAAGGATTACTAAAATAGAGGTCAGAAAATAATAAAAATTTAGGTTGTCTCCTAACAAGTACTAAGTTTAACATCTTCAGCCATACCTCTTGGGGTTCTCATCCTATTCATGCTCAAATCTTAATATGGGTTTGTAATTCTCTACGTGATTCAGGTTCAGCTTCAAAATATTTCCTGCATATGACCATTAAGTGGCGTGTTCCCCTGATAGCTAATAATTATTTCTTTATAATTAGATCTAGATATAACTTAAATACCAGTCGAGGTTCTAATAGATCTAGATCTATATAGTGATATGCCTAGGGAGTACCTTAGGATCCTCATTTGATGCCTCTTCCTTCATGGGCAACGGTTCAACCAGAGTTATGAGAGGTTCAGCTCTTGGCACAAGTCCTTTTTAATCTATAGCTTAGTACGTTTTCCAAATCAATATCAATTCTATCTCCCAACATTGTTTTAACACTATAGATAAATTTTGGAGGTAATTCTCAAAAGTAGTGCCAAATACAGAGAAATTAGATATAAAAGCTTTAACTTCATTATCCCCTATATGCGTAATGTCCCATCCAACAACTTCTTTGTATACTTTTAGAACACCTACAATTTGGGCTTCCTTAGTATGTATTATCGGTAAGGTATCAGTGGATGCACCAGGAAGTGGCTTCAATTCTAGATTAGGTGGTGATTCTAATAAGAAAGCTATTGGAGGTTTGAGTGATAGCTCATATTACTCGATCCAAAGTGGGGTGGTGTTGGGATAAGATGTTTCTATTAGGTCATTCATTTCTAGGGTGCATCCCTATATATCAAGATCATCCACCTCAAAGTGAGCCAACTTAGGGTTTAACGAATCATGGGGAGAACTTTCATGCATAGCTTTCTCAATTACATTATACATTTGTGATTCCTGGGAAGTCTTAATTAATTTCATTATTGAACCTATTTGTTCTCCCTTCCCATTGAAAGTAATGGACGATTCTAGGATTCCTGGGATTGGGACCATAGATAAGTTGAGTGATGATGGAAGTGGTTCATCCCTCCATTTTGATTTCTCTTTATATATTTCTATCTTAGTCAAATTATCTAGGTTAGTCTCTTTAGTTGTGTAGGGTTGTTCTATGACCAATTCATTTTTGAGAGTCATAATTGATTGCCGAGGGACAGTTATAGGGATATTAAAGTTTTAAGCTAGGTATTGTTCCTTAGGATCACTCTTGGATTGACTAGGCAGCTCTTCTTCACTGGTAACTATGGCTAATGGCTTCCATTGCATATCCAAATAGGCAATAATTTGGGTGTTGAGAGTTATATGTTGGCCCATGGTCTGCATGAAACTATTCAAGGTAGCATTGGTGCTCTTAATTATAGCATTGAGTTCAATACAAGATTTAGCCAGAGCTTCTAAGACTTTTTCTAAAGAACTAGGTTTCTCCTCAAAATTTAAACCTGGTTGATTATTTAGTACTTGGCTAGGCCTAGGGTAGGGCTGATCAAAATTATGGGCTCCTAGTGTTGCATCTTGTGACCACACAAAATTGGGATGATGATCCCACCCTGGGTTATAGATTGGGGTATAAGGTTCAGTTATATATCTATTATTGGCTACACTCCCTTGTGTAAACTCTTTTAGGATAGGGTGCATCAAGTAAGGACATTCCTTTACAAAATGGTCTTGTGAGTCACATGTCGTGCACATAGGTGTTGGCACATGGTGAATCAGATATATCCTTTACATTCTAGGACTTCCTCAATTCTATGGATCATAGATGCCAGTTTAGTTTCTTTAGATTATCTTGCATGTTTGTATGCATCTTCAAATCTATGAAATTAGGATGCATATCAATCTATTATGGCTTATTCAAAGAATTATTAGTTTGGGCTCTCATTCTAAATGGTCGGTCACAGTCAATCTTATACTAACAGTCATGTAGGGTTTGAGGTCGTTCAATAGGATCAGGGTAGCAATAATCCATTAGACTTTTGGATCGTCTAGTGGGATCCATGATCTTTTAATCTTGTATGGTTTAAACTATATTTGACCAATCATCTTTTTGTCTTAGAGTTTTTTTTAAATTTTTTATTAGCTTTTTTTATATTATATGGAGAGAGAGAGGAGAAGAAAAGGGAAGAAAGAGAAAGAAGTCTAAAGGTGAGAGCCTAAGGAGTCCTAAATCTAGAGATGATAGAGGAGGATAGTTTAATTTGGTTAAAATTTTATTAGCACAAACAAG
Organism: Areca catechu; assembly: GCA_021397845.1. NCBI lineage: Eukaryota > Viridiplantae > Streptophyta > Magnoliopsida > Arecales > Arecaceae > Areca > Areca catechu. Next base: position 96,790,247 of record CM038046.1, read on the forward strand.
TTATCATACAATGGACTCTTTATCCTAGGGTTATCCATATCTAGATAGCTCCTAACTACCAAGATTACCTTTGAGTCTTCAAAATTAGATACTAACTAGCCACTAGCCAGGTAAGGATAAGGTCTGTGGGGTCCTCCCATTGCTTTTTTTAGATTCTAAATAAATTACTAGGTTAGACAACGAAACCAATTAAAGAATCACCTTCTTTCAGGGTTTCATCATCCTTGAACCCCTTTCCTAGATACTAGTTAACCAGTTAAATCTGAGATAGTCCAACTCTCAAGGTTTTTTGCCCTAGTGAGCTCGAAAATCCTTAGGGGCTAACGTCAATTAATTTAAAATTAAGGTTTGGGTTATAAAGTATGTAAGGTGATGATTTATGGGCTAAGAAAGAGTGATGAAATTTCCATCTTATGTTGTTTAGGAGTTCAACCCTTAAAGTATTTTATAGAAATGCAATGCAAATCAAACAAGGTGTCTAAACAAGTTAGGAAGTTTTTAAAGTTTATTACTTGTTTCCTTAAATTAATTAAAATTTATGGAAAGTATCTTATAGTTTTTTTTAGGTTATTTAAGGTAAGTTAATTAAAAGGAAAAGTTAATTAGTTTAGAAGTTGGTTCGTAAAAAGATCGATAATTTTTTTATGATAAAAAAAATAAGAAAATCTAATAATTATGGCAACTAAAAAAGGCAATGAACTAAAGAGAGCAATAAATATATACTAATTTTTTTTTACTTTTTTTATAAAATAATCATGCTTGGATTCCTGGCAACGGTGCCAAAATTTGATCACAGTCGTAGATGGTCAAAAATAAAACCTACTCACTATTAAAGCTAGTGATGAGTCGAGATCGTATCCTCAAAAATCAATGACAATTATTTCATGAAAAAGAGAAAAAAAATTATTTATAGAGGATTAGATTAAGAATAATAGTTACTAAAAGATAATAACTAATTAATTAATTAAATTAAGATAACAACTTAAAGTAATCCAAGAATCTGAATCCACCGTGCAAACATGTTTTATCTTCTTTTCTTTATATTGCAATAATAATAATTCTTATAGATTCAGTATTAGAATAATTTATTTCTTATTAGGCATGGCCTATATTCAGAGATCATGACATGTCTACTTAAAGTATAAACTATCATTTGATTTGCAAGATTAGGGATCTAACTTACCATACTATGATCTATCTCTATTTGGCACAGACCGTATCTTGAGATCACTGTACATCAATAGAGGGTGTAGGTCATGTATGCCAGATCAAATCCATGATCAAAAAAATAACTCAAAAGATATATGATGTGGCATTATCACTGACATGGAATCCATGGCAGCACCAGCTGGTGGTCGTACTGGTGGAAAGTGCCACCTGGATATGGTGACCAAATGAAGCTCCGGAGTCAAGCTACCCTCGTGCCTAGAGTGCGTTCCCACTTTCTGAAGTGGAGCCCCTAGCCAAGGTGGCGCTCCTGCCTTCCGAGGTCAAGCCCCTGGTCGAGGTCAGCTCCCATCCAGGGTCAAGCTCCTGACTGAGGTTGTGCTCCCACCATCTGAGGTTGAGCCCCCGACCAAGGTCAGCTCCCATCCAGGGTCGAGCTCCTAAATGAGGTTGTGCTCCTACCATCCGAGGTCGAGCCCTTAATTGAGGTCAACTCCCATCCAAGATCGAGCTCCCGATCAAGGTTATGCTCCCGCCTTCCGAGGTCGAGCCCCTGGTCGAGTTCAGCTCCCATCCGGGGTTGAACTCTCAACCGAGGTCATGCTCCCACCATCCAAGGTTGAGCCCCTGACTGAGGTCAGCTCCCATCCAGGGTCGAGGTCATGCTCCTGCCATCTGAGGTCGAGCCCCTGGTCGAGGTTAGCTCCTATCCCGGGTCAAGCTCCCGGATGTGGTTGTGCTCCAGCCATCAAAGGTCGAGCCCTGGTCAAGGTCAGCTCCCATCCAGGGTCGAGCTCCTGGTCGAGGTCATGCTCCCGCCATCCAGGGTTGAGCTCTTGAGATATAGCTCCCCCCTTCTTGCCAAGATCGAAGTTCCCGCCAGTAGAAAAAAGGGGAGGATCAGCAGAGGTTCAGACAATGGCATGGAAGCTTCAAACTATCTACAACCTCCAGGAGGTGGCACAAACCCTCCTGGAGGGTATGCAAATGCACCACCCGCACGTTCTGTGCAATGCATCCTTCATCAGGCTCCAAGCCCTATAGCGTGCCGCCACATCTACAACCATGCAACTAGGGGCTCTAGTCCTTGTGACATTAAACCTGTACCTCCTCCAAGAGGAGCATCCCATTATGGCCCCAGGCCTTGTAATACTTTGATGGTCCCTCCTGGAATAGAAATGCCCGACCATGACTCGGGGCTCAATGGCACGGTGCCCCACCTCTCACAGAAAACTACACACTAGAGAGACAAGATCTGTACTATACCCACGAACACCCCCAATAGAAGGATCTCCTTTCGAGGACTAGTCTGACAGGGGGGAGGTCATAGATAAAGGAAAACCCCTCCTGAAAGGGGCACCAGGAAAGTGACATCTCGATGAAGCCCTAGACTTGGTCTGGGCCATCCCTCTCATATAAAATAGAGGAAGTGACCCCCGAAAGGGGAGAGGTTCAATTTGTAAGACACAGAGAGCAAACGAGCAAGGAACCAGCCAAGAGAACCTCCTCACTCTCTAATCTCCAGTTCACCTTGTCTTTCCATTTCTTAAATATCATCTTTCATCCTCTACATAGAGAGGTCCCAAGCTCTCCATCACAGAGATTCTGTTCTTCTTGATCGTCTCAATTGACTTGACCGTCGGAGTATCCCAGCTGGAATTCCTAGCCTGGGTCTCCTCTTTTTTGTAGATCACATTGACTCTGGAGCTGACTAAAAAAGATGACCAAGCACCTACAGCGAGCCCGATGCATCCATGACACGTTAGAGCTATAGGCCAAGGCAATCTAGGCAGCAACAGATTGGTGCACCAGGTAGAGGGCGACGGGAGAAACTCCATTAACTATGGAATGTTCGGCAGCAAGTCCCCTACTACAAGAAGGATACCCATGGGCATCTATGGCCTCATGGTGACAACACGCACACGGGAGGCTTTCGCTAGCCATGTGGGGGCCCCCCTCACCATGACGACCCATAGAGCTTTGAGGGGGAGCTCCCCGCTCCACCGTCACCACCTCCAGTGGATCTCTAGATCACCGCACTCGCCTAGCAGGTCCATACCCTAGCTACGATGGTGTGCCAGCTCCATCAATGACATCGATCCTTGGCAACTCAAAGCAACCAGGGACACCGGTGGCCCACGCCGCTGATCCCTATACCAGCCTATGGTCCTTCCAGGAGGGGCCATTACATGTGGCCTCCCATCCACGGGGAGACCATCAGACGGTCAAGAAGAAGCAACAAGATGGCCCGATCGGCCAAGAGAGCCACTCCTCGGCCTCGAACCATGGCACATGCTCGCATAGATGGCACCGGCGTGGTCGAGAACTCATGCGAGAGTTCCTCCACTCCGCATCCCCTTCACCCTTAATAGCCTTTGCTGAACGGTCCACAGATGAGGCTATCCGCTACTAGGTGGAAAGGCACCTCGAAGAGCAAGAGTGCAAGCTAGTTGACCTGTCTCACCAGTTTGCCAAGATTCAGGGCTTCCCTAGTGAGCCTATGAGTTACGACACCCATCCACCCTTCTCTCGCAGAATCTAAGAGGAATCGATCCCTAACCAGTTCTGCATGCCCCAGGTTGATCCCTACGATGGGACTACCGATCCCTTGGACCACCTAGAAAGCTACAAGGCCCTCATAAGGGTCTAGGGGGCCACCGATGCTCTCCTCTACATCACCTTCCCAGCTACCCTCTGGAAGGTAACTTGAGCCTGGTTCTCCAAACTCAAGTCAGAAAGCATTGACTCCTTTGAATAGCTGGACAAAAAGTTCATGGCACACTTTGATGCATGCAGAAAGGTACCACTTGAGGCCGGTAGTCTCTTCTCAATCCACCAGCAGGATCGAGAGCCCCTCTGGGACTATGTGTCTTGGTTTAAAGCCTCTACCCTGGAGATCTATTATCTCGATGAGCCAGTCACCATGCTGGCCCTAAAGAGGGGACTTAGGATCTCCGCTTCACCTACTCCCATGATAAGAAGCCTCCGAAGTCTTACTCGGAGCTCCTCCTCCAGGCCCACAAGTACATCTGTGCAGAGGAAGCCGACCATACCAGAAGGGAGCTGGACGGGAGGCCATTGAAGAGGCAAGCCATAGGGGAAACATCTGGCCCCCCGGCCTCGAAGGCTACACTGGCCCCATGACCGGAAGCCAGGCCTAGAGCCAACCCTGCCAAGAAAGAAAAGTTCACTCTCTCCTCACCCCGAGAGCAAAGATCTTGATGGAAATTGAGGGTGAGTGATTCCTATGTCATCCTCCTCCACTGAGATCGTTTGCTAGACGTCACAGATCCCGTTACTATCGTTTCCACCAGAACCACAGCCACGATACCAAAAAATGCCGCTACTTGAAGAGGGAGATAAAAGACCTGATTAAGCTTATCTATCTTGAGAAGTACATGGAGGGAGGAGCTACCCCAGTAGCCCAGAATGAAGAGCCCTGACTGCTCACCATTGATAACCACTCCATTGAGAAGCCAGTGGGGATGATCTCCTGGGGAGCAAGGAGAAGCTTGAAGAGGGCTAGGGGAGAGAGGAAAGTGATGATGTACTCCCCTGCATCGGAGATGGGCTGACTAGGATAGATAACCCAAATAATGCTGTTGTCATCATAGAAATGATGAAAGCTAAATATCCTGTAAAAAAAATCATGGTTGACAGTGGAAGCTTTGCTGACATCCTTTTTTATGATGCTTTTGCAAGGATGAACTTGTCTACTAACCAAATAAAATTGGTATTCATGCCCTTAGTGGGCTTCATCGAAGATTTGGTCGGAGTTGAAGGAGAGATTACACTCCCAATAATCGCTGGGATGCCACCTCAACAAAGCACCGTGCTGACAACATTCACCATCGTGAGGCTTCCCCTTCGCCTTACAATGCAATCCTGGGGCATCCTGGACTCAATCTACTCGATGCTACCATCTCCGCCAGGCATCTCTTCATCCAGTTCCCCACTCCTTGGGAGATCGGAGAGATGAAAGGGTCCCGGCAACTGGTCCAACACTGTCTGTAGATCATCCCAGGACCGTGAGGGCATAGCCAGAGCCCAGCCATTGAACAACCGAGCATGATGGAGGTGGAGCCGAAGGGCAGCCCGGTTAAGCCCCTGCTATCTTTTCCTCTAGGAGAGGATCCCCTGAAGACCATACAAGTGGGAGCCCTACTACCCAAAGAGGAGAGATCTCGTCTACTTAGCTTCTTGCGAGCCAACATGGATGTCTTCACCTGGACTGCAGCAGACATGCCTGGGATCCCACCAAAAGTGATCACCCACAAGCTGAATGTCGACCCCAACTGCCACCCAGTCTGGCAGAAGAAAAGGAGTTTTGTCCTAGAGTTGTAGAAGGCAATTGATGAGGAGGTTGAAAATCTCCTTGCAACAGGCTTCATCCATGAGGTACGGTATCCTGACTGGCTTGCTAATATAGTGTTGGTCGGGAAAGCTTCTAGAAAGTGGAGGATCTGCGTTGACTACACCAACCTCAACCAGCCATGCCCAAAGGATAGCTTTCTGCTCCCAAGATTGACAAGCTGATGGATGCAACCTCGGGCCACAAGCTACTTAGCTTCATGGATGCGTTCTTCGGATACAACCAAATTTGCATGCACCCAGAGGATGAGGAGCACATGGTGTTCATAACTGATAGAGGTACGTACTGTTATAGGATGATGCCGTTCGATCCAAGAATGCAAGGGCTACGTACCAGCACCTGGTCAACATGGTCTTCAAAGATTAGATCGGCTGCAACATGTAGCTTTACTTGGATGACATGCTTGTCATGAGTGGCCAGGAGTTGGGCCATATCGTTGACCTAACAGAGGCCTTTGACAACCTCCTCTTCTACCAGATGAAGCTAAACCCCACCAAATGAGCATTTGGCATTGCAACGAAAAAACTTCTAGGATTCATGGTCACCCAAAGGAGGATAGAGGCCAACCCCAAGAAGATCCAGGCTATTACTGACATGAGACACCCTATCTCCAAGAAGGAGGTTCAGCACCTGACTGGACCATCATGGCATTAAGCCATTTCATCTCATGTTCTGCCGAGTATTGCCAACCATTTTTCAAAGTGCTATGCAATATGCATGACTTCACTTGGATGGAAGAGTGCCGAAGGCTTTCGAGGTGCTGACGAAGCTCCTCACCTACCCACCATTGCTATCCAAGCCAGAACCCAGGGAAGAGCTCCTTCTGTACCTAATGGTCTCATCAAAGGTGGTCAGCTCAGTTTGGTCTGCACCGATAAGGATGGCTCCCAACGGCCAGCCTACTATACCAGTAAGCTACTCCACGATACAAAAACCAAGTACACTTGGTCTGAAAAGATTATCTTTGCACTCATTATATCTGTGCAACATCTCAGGCCCTACTTTCAAGAATATCCGATCACTGTCCTCACCGATCAGCCTCTAAGGGCTATCCTGAGCCGCCCTGATATATCGGGGTGCCTAGTCAAGTGGGTGGTGAAGCTCAACAAATTTGACATCACCTACCATCTATGACAAGTGCAAAAGGCCCAAGTCCTTGCTGATTTTCTGGTATAGTGCACCTAGGCGACCGAAGATCTAGAGGAGGCAGACCAATGAACCAAACACTGGCAGGACTTGATCTCAGGAGTGATGATGTGGGTTCTCCATGTCGACAGCACGTCTAATACCAGAGGGAGTGGAGCCAGGCTCATCCTTGCCAACTTCGACAGGGTCATCATAGAGTATGCACTGTGCTTCCTCTTTAAGGTGACTAATAATCAAGCTAAATATGAGGCTCTCTTCATGAGACTGAAGGTGTCTCACGAGTTGGGCATAAAGTGTTTGAAGGTCTTCACAGATTCGTAACTCATGGTGGGCCAAGTCTCCAGCGAGTACAAAGCTCAGGATCTCATGAGGTAAAGTATTTGGACAAGGTACGCTCGTATACAGTAAACCACCAGCACTTCAGCATTTCTTATATCCCTCGTATGGAGAACGCCCAGGCTGATGTCCTCTCCAGGTTGGCGACCCTGTCGGATTTGTTATTGGAGCATACCTTCATCGAATACCTAGAGACTCTCAGCTTTGAGTCTGCAGTAGAGGACCAACAAGTCACCTGCAAGGCAAGCTGGATGGACCCCTACAGCAAATACATTACCATCGGCACCCAATTTGAGGATCGCAGAGAAGCCAGCCTCCTTAAGAAGAAGGTTGCATGGTTCATGCTGATGGATGGGCAGCTTTATCGAAGGTCTTATTCTTACCCCCTACTGAAATACTTGAGGCCCTCAGAAGTGGACTACATGCTCCAAGAGATACACGAAGGTGTCTGCAGAAATCATGTGGGGGGCAGGACTCTGGCTTATAAGGCACTCCAGCAAGGATACTTTTGGGAGACCATGCAAGAAGATGCCATAGATTTTGTGAGGAAATGTGATCTTTGTCAATGTCATGCCCACATCCAGCATCAGTTGGCTGCCTTACTCTCCTAGTTATCAGCCCCATGGCCGTTTGTCCAGTAGGGAATGGACATCCTAGGTCCCTTTCCTCTTGCATCCCGCCAACGGAAGTATTTAATTATGGCCATTGACTACTTCATTAAATAGATAGAGGCTGAACCCCTATCACATATCACTGAGGCCAAGGTCAAATCATTCTTCTAGAAGTCAGTCGTCTACCATTTTGGGTTCCCGCACTCGGTCATCATTGATAATGGGTGCAGTTCGATAATCAGGCTTTCGAGGAGTTCTGCGCTGATCTCAACATCCACCATTGCTTCACTTCGGTGGCTCACCCTTAGACCAACGGGGAGGCTGAGGTAACCAACTGAACCATCTTGCAAGGGCTTCATACCAAACTGGATGAGGCCAAGGGTCGATGGATTGAAGAGCTCCCCAGTGTATTGTGGGCCTACCACACCACCCCTCGACGACAACAGGTGAGATGCCCTTCAACCTCGTTTTCGATTAAAAGGTTGTGATTTTGATGGAGATGGGTCTACCCACTCTACGGGTAGAGCAATATAATGAAGCTGAGAATCCAGCCCGCCTCTTTCTCAACCTGGAACTTCTAGATGAGATGAGAGACAAAGCTCGACTCTGGATAGTAGCATATCGGCAATGAGCAGCATGCTACTACAATGCCCGCATCAGGCCCAAGATGTTCCATCCAAGCAACTTGGTCCTCAAGCTAGCTGAAGTATCCCAACTAGGAGAATGTGGCAAGCTCTCCCTAATATCATTGTTTTGCATATGATCTCTAATAAAGCGATATCTAGTCTCCTTATATTTAGTTCTTGAGTGCTGAACAGGATTTTTAGTTAAACTTATTGTACTTGTATTATTATGTCTAATAGAGATTTTATTTTGTTTTATAACAAAGTCCTCAAGTTAGTGGTTAATCTAAAGCACTTGAGTACAACAACTCCCTACATCAATATATTCAACTTCAATAGTAGATAAAGCTACAAAGTTCTATTTCTTACTATACCATGAGATTAAGTTTAACCTTAAAATTAGCATGTACTACTAGTGCTCTTTCTATCAATTTTACATCTTCCATAATCAGCATCAGAGTAACCAATTTAATTAATTAAGGAATGTTTAAAATACCATAAGCTTAGTTAGATGTTCCTTTCAAGTATCTTATTATTTTTTTAATAGCAAGAATATATGATTTCTTAGAATTTGATTGAAATCTAGCATATATGCAAATACTAAATAAAATATCCACCTACTTGTAGTTAAATATAGCATACATCGATAGAGCTTTTGATCAATATTGTTATCATTTTCATCTTTGTCAAGTCTACATGTGGGACTCATTAGTGTGCCAATCTTCTTTGTAGTTTCATCATAAACTTTTTGAGTAATTCCTTGTTTACTTAGATTGGTTGATGAAAATTCCTTCCTTTGTTTATTTGATTTGAAGTCCAACAAAGAAAGTTTGCTCACCTATCATGCTCATTTCATATTCTTCCTGCATAAGCTCAGTAAATTCTGGACAATGTTTTTTATTAGTTGCACCAAAAATGATATCATTCACATATATTTACACACTAACATACAATTAACATACTTTCTTCTTTTCTCTTCATGAATAGAGTGTGTCTACACTATTTCTTGTAAAATTATTTTCAAGCAAAAATTTACTAAGTCTTTTTATATCAAGTTCTTGGTACTTATTTTAAATCATATAATGCTTTGTTAAGTTTGAAAATATGATTTGGAAATATGTGACTTTCAAATCTAGGTGGTTACTCTATAAATTTTTTTCTAAAATATATCTATTTAAGAAAGTACTTTTCACATCCATTTAAAAAAGTTTAAAATTCATATAATATGCAAATATAAGTAACAGCCTTATTGCTTCTAATCTTACTATACGTGCATATGTTTCATCAAAATTTATTCCTTCTTCTTGATTATATCCTTTGGCTATTAATCTTGCTTTATTTCTAACTGCATTTTTTTTTTATCTAGTTTATTTTTAAAGATCAATTTAGTACCAATGATAATATATTCTTTAGATCTACTAACTAATATCCATACATTGTTATTTTTAAATTGATTTAACTCTTCTTACATAGCCATCATCCAATTTGAATCATTTTCATCTTCCTCTATGATATTCAATTTAAGAAATAAAAGCTAAATAATCAAATGTATCTTTAAAAGATAATCTAGTTCTAACACCTTATGAAAGATCACTTATAATTAGATCTTTAGGATGGTTGTGTGCATACATCCATTCCTTTGAAAAATCACTATGATTTTTGTTGTTACTTATCCCTTCGCTTTCTTCATTTGGCTTGTTTTACAAGCTTTTCTCCTTCATTTTTTTTTGTTGATTGTATTTGTATTATCATCAACAAACTCTTCTTTTTTAGAAGATGAGGGATTAGTTTCATCAAAAATTATATATATAGACTTTTCAACAACCAATGATTGTTTGTTGAAGACTCTATAAGCCTTACTTGATGTAAAATATCCTAGAAAAACACCTTCATCAAATTTTGTATCAAACTTTTCAAGATTATCTCTTCCATTATTTAAAATAAAACATCTACAACCAAAAATATAGAAATAACTTATATTTGATTTTCTATCATTCCAAAGTTCATAGGGGTTTTCTTTAAAATAAAATGGATTAAAACATGACTCGAGTACCGCTAAGGCGGTAGCCCGGTTGGTAGAGGCTTGCCTCACCTTCCACCGGTCATGGGTTCGAGGCATGATCCTTGCGGGTGACTCGATTAAATCCAGAAATTTTCCTGGGACACGTGATCGGGGTGGCAAGAGAGCGCACTACTTCAGCATCTTAGTGGTGTCAGATTGACATACTCACCAGTGGTGGAGAGGGTACACGAAAAAATTGTAACCCAAATCGAACATAGCCTGGCGGGGTTAGGGCCCATGGGGTTAGCTACACCAGGATTTATCCCCCCTCTCCTTTTTTTTATCAAAAAAAAATATGACTCGAGATATAATAAGTAGTATTAATAGCTTCAATCCAAAAATACTTTGAAAGATTTATACAATATGGTTCAGGCCATTTCTTCCAAGGTTCTATCTTTTCTTTCAACAATACCATTTCGCTATGATTTTCTTGGAGCTAAAAAGTTATGTTCTATTCTATTTTCATTATAAAATTCTTCAAATCTTTGATTTTCAAATTTTGTTTCATGATCACTTTGAATTGAAATAATAAATATTTTTTTCTAATTCAAAACCTTTCTATAAAATTTTAGAAAAATAGTGAAAACTTCATTTTATATACCAAAAATAAAATCTATGTGGATCTTAAAAAATTATCTACTATCACAAGTCCATATTTTTTCCCTTCTAAGCTTGTGGTCCTAGTAGGTCCAACTAAGTCCATGTTAAGTATTCCAAAGATCATGAAGTTGAAACAATATTTTTAGATTAGAAAGATCCCCTATTTTGTTTTCCATATTGGCAAGCATCATATACATGGTCTTTTTCAAAATTTAATTTAGGTAGGCTTAACAAGATCTTTTGAAATTAATTTTGATATGGTATTCATGCTAGCATGTCCTAATCTATGATGCCAAAGCCAATTAGTTTTTTTGATTCTAACATTTATAGCAACTAGATTTGTACTACTTTCATGATTAGATCATTTAAATCTACCATTTAAATATTTTCAAGTTTATATCTAATAAATTTTATAATTGCATCAAAAGAACTAGTGACTGTGCACATAGATGATTTAAATATAACCTTGAAACCTTTATCACATAATTAACTAATATTTAATAAATTATATTTTAGATTATCAACTAGCATAACATTCTCAATATAAGTAAAATGAGTAATTTTGATTTTACTAATTTTGATGATTTTTCCTATACCATCATCTCTAAATGTCATAACACCTCAATCTTATGGAGAATTGCTCTTTGTCACCCGTCATATATCTTGAATAGCCACTATCTAAGTACTATCTCCATTTTGATCCTTGGACTGTAAGACATTTCTATAAAATAATCAAGCATTGGTTTTGGGTACTCAATCTTTCTTAGGTCCTTTAAAATTAATAACAATGATTATTTTGGGAACCTAAATTTTCTTTACTTTATTCTCATATTTTCTTCTTAGATTGCATTCATAAGCTTTGTGTCCAACTTTTTACAATAAAAACAAATAATATTTGAATTTTGAGAGGTGGTAGAGGTTGAAAATTTGTTTGCTAAAAATATTTATTTATAATTTGGATTGAAACCAATTTTAGCTATGTCATATACACCTTTTTTATTTTTAAGTATCAATTCAACCTTATTGGAGGTTAAAGTCAATTTATCTACCAAAGACTTTAGTTTTTGAACCTATTTCTATAAGTTCTCATTTTCTTGTTTCAAAGCCATATATTTTGCAAACTTCCATTCTTTTCTTTTTTAAAGGCAGTGTTTCATTTATTCATTTCTTCTATTTCCTTTTTTAAAGCTTCATTTTTCTTTGAAATTTCATTTTTTTTCTTTAGCTAAGGAATCATTTGCTTATTTAAGAGTTTTGTTTTTTAAACCTAGCTTTTTTAAATTTAGCAGTAAATCATAGAATAATGTATGTAGCTCATCAAATATAAATTCTAAGTTAGATTCAGAATTTACCTCATCTTATAAGGTTGTGAGGTAGAGATTGGTTGCCTTCCCTTCTTCCTCTTCATTGGAACTTGTATCCTCAATGTCACTACAAGTAGCAACCATTGCCTTCATTTTGTTGTTTTTCTTAAATGACTTCTTCAATGTGGGACAATCATACTTATAGTACCCCAACTTCTTGTACTTATAATAGATTGGCCGATCTTTGTCCTTATCTTTGTCCTTCTCCTCTTTATTTGGCACCCGATCTTTGTCCTTATCTTTCTCCTTCTCTGTCTCTTTTTTTTGGCTCTCTCTTAGCCAAAATTCTCCTCCTATATTTAGATCTTCCTTTGCCCATAAATCTTCTAAATTTTTTGATCACTAGAGCCATATCTTCATCACCAATTTCTTCTTCGGATGAATGGTCTTCTTTTTCTTCTTCAGTAATTGATCTGAGGTTAATTATTTTCTTCTTTCTTCCCTCTTCCTTATTGTGTTGCTTCATTGCTAGCTTATGTATCATTAGTGAACCAAGCTTCAACTGATAAATTGTTGAGGCCATTGGCTTCTGGAATTGTTGTCACTTTTGCTTTCCAACTTCTTGGTAAAGATCGAATAACTTTTCTGACAATATCACTATTGGCTTATGACTTGCCAAGACCCTTGAGACCATTAATTATATCAATAAAATATGTAAACATTTCAGTGATGGTCTCAGTAGATTCCATCTTAAATAGTTTATAGTTATATATAAGCATGCTAATTTTTGATTATTTGACTTGATCAGTGCCTTCATGAGTTACATGAAGTATATCTCAAATTTTCTTTATGGAGTTACAAGTGAAAATTTGATTAAATTCATTAGGATCTAGAGTACAACATAATACATTCATTGCTTTTACATTTAATTCATCCATTTTTATGTCATAGTCATCCTAATCATTTTTTGATTTTGGAATATCAAAACCACTTACTTTTACTATGGGTATGTGTGGAACTTCGATTATCTCTTTTCATAATTGATAATTATGTGCTTGTATGTAAATTCTCATGCATACCTTCCAATATGCATAGTTTGTGCCACTAAAGAGTGGTGGTCTATTATTAAACTGTCCTTCAACTAGTGAATTGCTCATATGGATTGTCATGATCTTTTTCTTTTGATGAGAGATCAATTACATTAAGAATCTGGCTCTAATATGATTTGTTGCCTGGACCAACAATCTAAGAGGAGGTGTGAATTGGATTTTCAAAAATTTTAGCAGGTATGTGGAATTTGAAAACCCTTAAGTTAGTAAGCCAAGTATTAGTGTGAGTTAAAATAAATGCAAGAGTAGAGAACAAAAAGCACACACATGAATACAAAGAACTTATAGTAGTTTAGTGCAATCCTAGTATCTACATTCACTTCCTAAAGTCCACTTAGAATTTTCACTATATTCCCTCAAGAATATAGCTGGATAATTTTTCTAGGCTCATAATCCAAAATTCAATACATATTTGTTTTACACAGGCTCACGAACAAATCTAATTAGTTTCATAGATTAGCTAATCAAAACCTTACAACAAAAATCAAGTTTTAGATCCCACTAAAACTGGTAACTAAAAAACAAGAATAGAAAATGCAATAAACAGGACATACTCCTTAAGAGCTGGATTATTGCCATTAAAGCTTGACTTGAAGTTACTTGAATGCTTCAATGACTGCTCTTCAATGCTCTCTTAGTCCTTCAATAATTGCTTCAAGAGATTTAGTTGGAAAGTAGTTGGAATCTCTTGAGCTTTCAATGATAGCTCTCACATTTTTTGAATATTCTTTTTATTTTTAATGAATGTCAATGGATGTCTTATTTTCTAGACTTAATCTTTGTTTCTATACCTCTCTCCATGAATTCTCATTAGTTTTAAGGCTCTCCTAGCCATTTCTAATAGTTAGAAACAAAAAAATAGCCATTAGAATTAATTTTCCATGAATTCTAAAAATTTATTCCTTCGTGCGCTCTCGGGTCGCAAGGCTCCGCGTGCGGGGGAGTGGCGCGGTGCGCGCCGCGGCGGCGACCGTGTCGGCGTGTGAGCGGTCTTGGATGCGCATCCAGCGATGGGCTCCCTGCCTCGTCGTGGCCAACCGTCGGTGGGTGCATCCCTTCACTCGTGCTCGGAGGACCCTTTGTTGCCCCTCGTTGCGAGCCGTCAGTTGCCCGTGCGGTCTACCCCCCTTGCGGGACTTGTCCGTTCGCCACGCGACCCTTGCGGCTACCCCGCCTCCGCAGCGGCGGGTGCCGTTCCTCATGCGGTCCTCGAGCGCCCTCCGTTTGGAGAGTCCCTCCATGTTCTCCCATTCCTTCGGCCCGCTCCTGGCTTCGTGCGCTCTCGCGGATGCGGTGGATTCATCGTGCCGGGGCCCCCGTGCCCCGGGTCCCATCTCTCGAATCGTTGCTCGCCCCGATGCGACGACGTCCGCGGCCCGTCCCGGCGTCCCCCCTCCTCAGGTGGGCGGGACGGCGGCGGCGGGGATCTGGCGTCACCCGAGGACGTGCTACCTGGTTGATCCTGCCAGTAGTCATATGCTTGTCTCAAAGATTAAGCCATGCATGTGCAAGTATGAACTAATTCGGACTGTGAAACTGCGAATGGCTCATTAAATCAGTTATAGTTTGTTTGATGGTACGTGCTACTCGGATAACCGTAGTAATTCTAGAGCTAATACGTGCAACAAACCCCGACTTCTGGAAGGGATGCATTTATTAGATAAAAGGTCGACACGGGCTCTGCCCGGCGCTCCGATGATTCATGATAACTCGACGGATCGCACGGCCCACGTGCCGGCGACGCATCATTCAAATTTCTGCCCTATCAACTTTCGATGGTAGGATAGGGGCCTACCATGGTGGTGACGGGTGACGGAGAATTAGGGTTCGATTCCGGAGAGGGAGCCTGAGAAACGGCTACCACATCCAAGGAAGGCAGCAGGCGCGCAAATTACCCAATCCTGACACGGGGAGGTAGTGACAATAAATAACAATACCGGGCTCCTCGAGTCTGGTAATTGGAATGAGCACAATCTAAATCCCTTAGCGAGGATCCATTGGAGGGCAAGTCTGGTGCCAGCAGCCGCGATAATTCCAGCTCCAATAGCGTATATTTAAGTTGTTGCAGTTAAAAAGCTCGTAGTTGGACCTTGGGCTGGGCCGGCCGGTCCGCCCCACGGTGTGCACCGGCCTTCCCGTCCCTTCTGCCGGTGATGCGCTCCTGTCCTTAATGTCCAGGCTTCTTGCACTCGAAGCAGATGGGTGGATCCCTTTCTTTCTCTTTCTCTTTCTCCTTGTTGTGATCACCTTTTTGTGGCCTTTTCTTGTAGAAGCCCTTCTTCTTTCTCATGAATCTTTTGAATTTTCTTGTAATGAGGGCTGTCTCATCATCATCAGCTTCTTCTTCTGATTCATCACTTGACTCTTCTTTAGTAGTGGACTTGAAGGCTATGGCTTTCTTTTTCTTGTCATTGTCCACTGTCTTCTGCTTTAGTGAAAGCTCGTAAGTCATCAGTGATCCAAGAAGCTGCTCGAGAGGTAGAGTATTGACATCCTTGGCTTCTTCTATGGCTGTTACTTTCGCATCCCATGAAGCCGGAAGAGACCTGAGAAGTTTGTTAACCAGTTCACCATTAGATATAATTTTTCCCAAACTCCTCATACCATTTACTATATTGGTAAATCTAGTGTACATTTCACTTATACTTTCAGTTGGTTCCATCCTGAACATCTCATACGTATGAATGAGCATGTTCACCTTTGTGGTCTTCACTTGGTGTGTACCCTCATGGGTAACCTCAAGTGTATCCCAAATTTCTTTGGCGGAAATACAATTTGATATTCTGTTGAATTCACTAGGATCAAGTGCACAGAATAGCAAATTCATCGCCTTAGCATTTAACTCAGCCTGTTTGATGTCATTGTCATCCCATTCTTCTTCAGATTTTGGGGTGATAATGCCATTAACCAAGTGAGTGGGCTGATGAGGCCCTTTAGTGATTATTCTCCATATATGATAATCTACAGCTTGTAAATAAATACACATACGAGTTTTCCAGTATGTGTAGTTTGTGCCATTAAAGAAAGGAGGGCGATTTGAAGCTTGCCCTTCAACTATACCCATTCCAATTGGGGCGGCCATGATCTTTAACTCAAGATCGTTGGACCTACAAGAGAGTACCGGTGCTCTGATACCACTTGTTGCCCAGATATGGTGCCCAAGAGGGGGGGTGAATTGGGTATTTAAAAAATTAAAGCAATATATGTGCTATCAAGTTTTAAGGTGAAGAGTGATAGTGCTCAAATAATTGTGCAACGGAAGCAATGAAATAAATCAACAATTAAAGAGCAAAAGAAGAGCAATGCAAACACACAAGAAGTATAGTGGTTCGGTGCACCTAGCACCTACATCCACTCCCCAAGCTCCACTTGGGAATTTCCACTATAATCTTTAGATTACAGCCGACTTGTTTTACCAGGCTCACAAGTCAAAACCTTACACACTTGTTTTGGCTTCGGGCTAACAAGCAACCCTAGTTGGTTTTATCAATTGGCTCACCAACAAACCTCACTCACTTGTTTTGGCTTCGGGCTTACAAGCAACCCTAGTTGGTTTTATCAATTGGCTCACCAACAAACCTCACTCTAGTTTCAAATTCCCTTGAAACTAGCTAAAGACAAAAGAGTATGAATACAATGAATTAAAACTAAACAAACTCTTTTTGAGCAATAATAAATTCGTTGAAGCTCTTGATGGAGACTCTTCAAGCCTTTTGTCTTGGAATCTTGGACCTCACTAAATGCCAAACACTTGAAAGTTGGATTCCTCAAAGATGGAAAGCTTTTGGCTAAGGAATCTCTTGGTTTTCTCACTCTTTTGGCTTGGAAGTGATTGAAGGCTTTGTACTTTGAATCTACACTTTTTCACTTTGTCTCATTATCTTTTTTGAAGTTTGGTGGAGGTTAAATACCTCATTCATGCTGAAACAACTCCACAAGACCGTTAGATTCAAAAATATGGCCGTTTATGGCCGTTAGAAATCAAATCAGAAGTTCAGAAAAACTAGCCGTTATGCCATGAGTCGACCTCATGAGTCGACCTCTGGATCAAGTGTCGACCTCCAGTAAATTTTAGACAAAAATTCAGAATACCATAGTTCTGCCAGGTTTGAATTCTCAGGCTATGAGTCGACCTCTGGTGTCGACCTCTGGACAGGTGTTGACCTCTGGTGGTCGACCTCTGGTGCGTGCCACTGAGATTTTGCCGTGCCGGCCATGCTGAACTTTTCTTCTCTTCATGAGTCGACCTCTGGTGGTCGACCTTTGATAAGGTGTCGACCTCTGGGGGTCGACCTCTGATCTGAATTTTTCTGAAACTCTTGAGATGTGCGTGCCATGCTTGAGTTTCTTTAAGCCTTTGTTTCCTTTGTCAAATATTTCTTAACAAGAAGGTCCATTATGAGAATTTTGATCTTGTCCAAGGTAGAAGAGCTCTTTTCCAAATCAGGCAAACTTAGTTTCATCATTGTACTTTTGATACTCTTTTTGAATAACCTAAGTCCTGAAACTTTATCTAGAGATGAAACATTAGTCCAAACATATACTCAACCTTTTGTTAATCATCAAAACTAAGGAGCCAAAGCCAACAAAAGGAACTTTGATTGTTATAGATAAGCAAAGGCTAGGTAGTATACTAGAGATGCCTAGGTCAGGGATATATTTTTTAAATTTATAAAAGAAGATTGATGGTCATAAAGTGATTTTGGAGAGGGATGATGTTAGAAATTTGAAGAATTTGCAAGCCAATCAACCATCCATGGAAGTGAGACTACTTCATAACATGGTGAGTAGGATATTTTTCCTGAAGATGGGAAGGTTTGATTGGGTGACCAAGAATGACATAGCTTTCATGTATTATTTGATTGAGGGAAAACCTATAAATCTTCCATTTTTGATGCTTGGATAGATAAAGGATGTAGCTAGGAAATCCAGGGCTTGTTTGCCCTATGGCATGGTGTTCACTTAAGCTTTTCTAAGTTTGGTATAGATTGTGAGGGAGAGGATTTTTAGAGGTTATACAGGTATAATGAGCGATCCTTTTACCACATAGGTTACTAGAAGGTAGATGATAGGTGGGTCGTAGGGCTTCTAGATAGGGAGATATTGCTCAATACTTCTGAGGATGATGGTGGAGATGATGATGAGAAGGATGAGAAACCACATTCACCTCCTACTATAACCTCTACTATTGATACTCAAGCTGCTGGACCATCCATTGCATAGACATCTACATAGCCCGAGAGTTCGAGGACACCACCACCACCTTCATCTACATTAGCTGGACCTACTTCTGATTAGTTTCTTTGTTTGTAGACATGATGACTTATAGGATCAACTCTCTGCTCACGAATATAAGAGATGAGAGAGGAGATTATGAGGAGCCATGAGGAGCACAGGCTTTTAGTTTAGAGATTCAACGATGTGCTCTAACATGACTTGCATAAGTTGACTCTTAAAGTAGAGATTGTTGAAAGAGCATAGAAAGCACAACAGACTTCTCATCCAGTTATTACTACTCTACAAGAGAATATTGATAGGATGTTAGAGAAGATGGGTAGATTTATGGTCAATCAAGCTGATACAATAGGAGTTATTCATCAGGGTGTAAATCGGATCAAGTCGGAGATAGGGACCCTTCTTATTAGATTTACTTCTTTTAGTCCATCATTTAGTTAGTCTTAGAGATGAAAGTCTCAGCCAGCATCTACTCGACCCCTATTTTGCTCCATAATGTATCCAAACACTGGTTTCCTACCTACCACTTCATCTAGAGCTACTTCGAGGACTTGTAGTACTAAGGGGTGCCTCAATTGGAAAATGTGTCATAATACCAATTATCTAATTTATAGACAGTTGATTGTGTATATAAATTATTATCAATAAAAGTTATTTTGGTAGTTTATCATATTATATCTTCTTATAATAAACTATTTTATAATGGAATCCTTAAAACTATATTATTATATAATAAAGAAATGATTTATCGTATGGTTCTTAAACCTGTTTGTGACCAAATAATACATTATTATAGGATGAAAATATATTAACCAAGGAGTATGGAGATACGCTATGGCATATAGGTGAAGTGTAGGATATTTCACTGAATGTGACCTACCTATAGAGCACTCTTCTATTAAGTATTGCTTATGAAGGGATATGGATATAAGTATCCCTCAGACTTAAGATCACTACGATGGCTTACAAATAACTCACTATACTTTGGTGCTGACTACATGGATTTCTAATCTAGTGACGGAAGGTTTCTGGGTACAGTCATGTACTTGTGGAGTCGATGTATGAGTCAAGATAGAATTGACACCTCCAAATATTAGAATGAATATCTCATTATATTTAAATTTAGCAAAACTTTGTCCATGATAGTTCTTGTGAGGAGTCATAAAACTTGCAAGGTTGAGACATATTAAGGATGAAATGTTTAAGGGTTGGCAGTTAAACCCTAAAGTCATCTTAAGTATTGAGGGTCAAAGGGATGAGTTATATGGTAATAATATGCTAGAGGTTCTTGAATATTGCTCTACAACTATTCGACCTATTCAGATGTCAGGTACCATTACTAGATGGTTACATTGATTGGTACATAAATTATTCCTATACAACAAGCTTAGTGTTTGAACCAATGGGATCATCACAATAGGAGTTTCTACTTGATCTAATGGCTGATCAATGATTATGAATCATTCCTGGAATCAATTATCAATATGATTGATGATTATCCTTGAGTCAACACTTCAGTAAGTTGATACCTTAGTGAGCAGACACTTAAGGATTTTCTAAGTGTTGACTTATTAGTGTTGCAATAATTATGATGAGATATATCACTAAGGGTTAGTAAATGATTGGAGGATTAATTAGCAATTAGATTGCTATTTAGCTCAATTTGATTAAGCTATAAGTTTAGGATCAAAACCAAATATAATTTGGTTTGATCTCGAGTTAAGTTCAATTGAATTGGATCTAATCCATGTACCCTAGCCTGTGTTTTAAATTTGAATTTAGAATTTAAATTTTAAAAGGTTTCTAGATTCAAATTCAAATTTGAATTTGAACTTGAATTTTAAATTCAAGTTAGTTATCCTAACCTCCCCCCAAATCTCTTCCCTATTCTCTCCCTTCATCTCTCCTCTTATCTCTCCACCTTAAGCACTTTGGCACCTACTTAATGGGTTATCTAGTGGGCATGGAGAAGAGGTTTTTTTAAGAGAGAAAAAGGCTAAAAAAGCTAATAGGCTTGAAAGAATTTACTGGATAAGAAAAAAATCTTTTACCAAGAGAGAATGGGGTGTGTGTGGGGCTTGTATTTTAGGAGAAAGAGTATCTCCTAGGCTTGGTTTCTAGATTATCTAGGCTTGAAAAGTAAGTTTCACCACCAAATCATCTTTTCCAAGGTTTCTTCTTTGGTTCCTGAAGCATCTCAATATTTGAAGAAGAAGGTGATCAGCCGTCGAAGTTCTAAAGGAGCTAGCACTCCAAGGAAACTGGTTAGGACAGAGCTCCTGTGAGGATCACCTATAGAGGACAGATATTCTGTGTGGCTTATAGAGTCTTCATTTTACAACCTCTTTGCTATGGCAATTGTCGACCCTTTGCAAAGGTAAAGTATTGCATAAAATCTATGCAAGTCATTTTGCATCATTTTATATTTTCAACTCTGTTCTTATATGCATCATTATCATATCATGATCCTGTGTATATAGGCTATTTGTAGATATGATCAAATGCATGTGCAAATTAATTAAATTAATCTAGTTATTTCTGCTACTTATTGTTTCGAAAAGTTTGAAAATGTATGCATGAAATAGCCTAGGTTTTCCAATAGTGGCTGATCTTCTTTAGCTGCTCCTACTCCATATATTATAGAGTTTCCAGATTCAAACTTAGATATCTTAGCTTATTAGGATCCATGTGTTAGGATTATTAGGATCCATATATTGTTGACCGTAGTATCATATTTACTTTTATATTGTGTTGAACATTTTGTGTTCATTTTGATGTTATCCTATTAATTGACTTATGTATCGAAGTCACTTTTTGGAACTATGTATTATTAACTTTGAATGAAATGAATTGTGGTATTTGACTTATGAATGTGTTTATACAATGTTCTGGAATTTTACCCTATTTGCTGATGACAAAAAAGGGCAGTAAGATGTGAGATTAAAAAGATATTTAAGATTAGAAAGAAAAAAGGGAGAGAAAATATGCGAGATTAAAATTAAAAAAAGTAATAGAAAAAGTGGTATCAATGAGGTATCAATGATATATGAAATTAAAAAAATTAAGCTTTGATACATAAGGAACTAAGCTCTGATATACAAGAAAAGAAAGTTAAAAAAGCTTGAGATGAAAAGAAAGCTTAAACTGAGGTGGAGCCTTGTCTAAAGTTCTTTCAAATCAATACAGCTTTGATACACTCTTCTTTTTAGCTTTGATACATCTTTTGATAACTCTGATTTTTTTTCTTTTAGCTCTAATACATTCATTTCTATGCTTTAATACAGATTCAATCTGCTCTGATATATTGTTGATACACCTTATATAGCTCTGATATATGTAAATATTTAGAGCTTTGATTCATGGATGCCCTCATAATGCAATGGACCATAGCTTGGTTGTTGAGCCACTTTTGGTAAGTATCTTGGACTGCACCATAGGCATTTAGAGAAAGCTCCTCAGGTACATGATATGTCAGCTTGTACAAAATCTGCTCATGCTCCAAGACATCTTTAGCTTTCGATATCAATTATTGAAATTGGGTCTTATCAACTTTTCATTGTCTAACAATGATCGGAGTGATAAAAAAGTGGCCATTTTAACTGAAAAGAAAAGAGAACAAGACCTATTAGTATATGATACATCTAATCCTAATGACTTGGACTTTAGGATAAAGGTTCTTCCATTATTTTGTATAAAATGGTAGCCTCTACCTCCAATTCGAGTAATTATACTATTTTTTTAGAGGGTACTAGAATTTGCATAGAATGTTATCAGGCTCGAGTTTGCTCAGCCAACCCTTATACATCTACAGGTAGGTTTTAACCAATTATTTCTCTAAATAATTTCAAGTATTAATTCTGCTCTAAGCATCTCTTCAACAGGCATTTGTGCCTCCACTATAAGTCTTGGTTAGGTCCAACCATTAATATGACAAAACTTAGTGGATCAAGCTAATAAATGATTAGGCCTGAGTTTGCTTAGCCAACCTAACCACCCATAAGAAAGTTACATCCGAGTCATCATATTATGAAAGATAATTCTAAAAGCAAATAAGCACTAGATATTTGCACCTCCAATGATCATCCAATCTATTGGGCCCATTATCATCCAACTTAATGGGAGGCTATGACTTAGTTATCTCCATAACTTTGTCATTTTAAGGATCAAATAATTTAGAGAATCTTATTAGATAGTTAAGAAGAGAAAAGAAAAGATATGAACCAATTAGCCAACAATCATCCCACTAAATTCACCAAGCCTGTGATGAGGGTTAAAGACAAATTGATCCAAGGGAACCTAGATCAGTCATACTGATCATCCTTATTGGCACGGCTTTACTCAAATCAAATAAGCCATCTGATCAAAATCTGATTAACCACATTGACCAAGTGAGATTGATGGGAGGGTTGTGCCATTAACCTCTTTCCTTATACACCAATAAGTTAGCCAGGTAAGAGATAGCCTCAAATAAAAATTATGATCAAACTGCGAAACTTACCTTAAAAACTAATTAGTTCATCAAATTTGATTAGACAAGCCTAATGACTCGAGTTCGACCACCGAGCTAAAATCAAGTCCATTTGATAAAGTATGAACTTATTAAGCTATCATTATAGAATTGATCTAGAGAATCCTTGACCTAATCCTAATCAACTTATGATTAGCTTTAATCAATTTCTCTATTAGGTCCACATGAATTAAAATTCTAATTCTAGGTCTAACCCAATTAATTAACTTGATTCAAGCTAACCCATAGCCCAAGGTTTATGAATTGATATTAGATCTTTCATTCACAATTTTAGATCTAATATTTGACATCTTAATCTAGCAATTAATCAAGATTAATAATGCTAAATTTATATCTAAATAATTTATATACATCTCATGCATATTAAACACTTTTATATCTATATTATACGATATAATTATAGTTTTTTATTTTTTTGTTATGATTTATATCCTAAACATAAAAATCAAATCATAATAACTTAATTTTAGATCATAAATAGTAAAGTAATCAAGATTAAATTATTGAAAATTAGATCTAAATATTGAAATAATTTTAATAAAATCTTTTTCATTTCTCTTGTTCATGGGATGAGATTATAGCGGCATCCCTATACGTCATAGGAGACCCTATGGAATAGGAAGAGAGGGCATTTAAATCCTACTTTTCTCTTATGACTGGATAGACATGGTAATTAATCCAATCTAAAGTAGTTATCCAAATCAATAACATATCAAATATGCAAGTTGAAATAATTTCAAAAACCAATCCTTTCACCTCTTTTATTCATGGGATGAAAATACAACGGCACCCTTACATGTCATAGAAGATCCCATGGAATGAAAAGAGAGGGTTTTTAAACCTTACTTTTCTCCTATAGTAGATGGCCATGGTGATTAACCCAATCCAAAGCAGTTACTTGGATTAATAATATAAAATTAGATTTTACATCCTAAACATTTCATGTCAAGAAACCTTGCTCTAATACCACTGTTGAAAATCGGGATAGGGCTTCAGCATGTATATTTTTTAAATTTTTAGCAAAAACATATCAGATTAAAATATTTTTAATCAAAAAAAAAATATACATTAAAATAAATCTAAGAACACCTACCAAGAATCTAGACATGATATGCATAGGAAGTAAATACCAAAATTTAAAAATCAGTATGCATCAATCTCGTCGATGTAGGTAGTAGATCAAATCTACAAAATCTATAAGATCAGATCTCATACCTTAGTTGGTCATTGATCTCTACTACTAATGATTATGGTAGTGAGTTCTTCAAGTTGTCTTGCAGTGTACAGGATGTCTGGTCTCTATAGCAAATCCACACAGAGCCCTAAAGCAAATCACCCTTCTAGGATTGCTAGCTCCTCGCGAAGGCTATCGGATGATTGATTTGTCTCCTTCTTTGAAATTTCTTGGACCTTTCCGGAGGATGAAGAGATGGAGATCTAGAAGGATTAAGAGGTGGAAAAATAAAACAAGAAGAAAAAGTCTCTTTTCCTTCTCTTTTTTTCTCCCTAAGTCCTAGCACCAAGAAATAAAACCATGCACAAAATTTCTCACGCCAACCCTCTTTAAAATTTTTTTCTTTAGTGATTCTCTCTTCAAAATCCATGATAATAGGCTCCCACTTATGCGCATGCCCATTAGGAATCCTCCTTAAAATTGGCATGAAGAAGGGATGAGGATAAGAGCGAATTAGGATATAGATAAAAATAAGGCTTAGGAGTTTGAATCCTATTAAAATTCTATCAAAATGAATTCAAAACTAATTAGAATTTAAACTAGATGTAATCCTTACCAATCCTCATCGAAGAGAGGGTGACAAAAAGGAATTGGCATGGGATCTCTTCTTGCAAAATCAAATTGAGGCAATTAGCAATTAATTGCTAATTAATTCTCCTATAATTTATTAATACTTAAGGAATTATTTCTTTACAATACTTGTATAAGATTAATTACCAATCATATTGGCACTTATATCCTTGAACGATTCTTAATCATTAATCAACCATCATGATTAGTCAAAAACTTTTATTGTATGTGATCTCATAGGTTAGAATACTAAGCTGGTAACATAGGAACAAATTCTTGGACTAATGATATGATCATCAAGCAATGGTACCTGATATTTGGATAGGTTGAATAATTGCAAAGCAATATTCAAGAACCCAGATATATTATTACTGCATAATTCATCTATTTGATCTAATGCTTGGGATAACTTCAAAGTTAACTGCCAACTCTTAATTAATGCATCTAGAGGTGTCTCAACCTAATAAATCCCATGACTCTTTACAAGGATTACAGTGGTTAAGGTTTTGTTAAATTGAAACATAGCAAAGCATTTTCTCCAATATTTTGGAGTAGTCAATCTATTTTGACTAACATATCAAATTTATAAGTACTTGACTATATTCAGAAATCTTCCGTCACTATATTAGAAATATAGATAGTTTGGTACTAAAGTACAATGAGTTGCTTGCAAGTCATCATAGTAATCTCAGGTAGGAGGAATACTTATACTCATATCCTTCTACAAAATTTGCTTGATAGCAAAGTATTTTATAAAGTTGGTCACGTTCAGTGAAATATACTCCTATACTCACTTGCATGCCATAACAATATCTCCACACTTCTTGGTTACGAGGACAACCAACTCATATTGCACATAATGACCTATATTTGATAAATATTATCATCCTAAATAATAATGTATCATTTGGTTACGAATAGTTTTAAGAACTACATGATAAATCCTCCTTTATCGAGTAAAAGTAGTTCTAAGAAATTCATCATAAGAGTTCAAAGGAAGATGCACAAAATATGATGAATTACCAAAATAACTTTTATTTATTCATAATTCATATACAAATTACAATGAGCTCAACCGTTTACAACTCAGACAATTAGTTTTAGGACATATGTTTTAATAATAGGTAGGTCATGCATCATGCCCCAAGGTATGGTGCCAAGGAACGATCACACTAGTGCTCAAAAAAGGGAAAAAAAAGTTTGTTCCAAACAAGAAAAAAATAGGGATTGCCTCTGATGATCGAGTTTTTTTGGCCAAACTGGTGGCCGATGGTGGTGTAAACAGTCATAGGAGGAAAGAAAAGACAAAGAGGAAGGAGGGCCAAGGCTGATCTTGGGTTCTGATGATGGCTTTGTCTCCAATTTCCATTGGACGCAGTGAAAGGAAGCAACATCTCCAATGAAGAAAAAAGGAAGAAAGAGGAGAGAGAGGGTCTTTTCTTGGTGGTGGAGTATCTTAGAGGAAGGGAGAGTTTTTTGCTTCCTTTTATAGAGAACTTTCTAGGGTTTGGTAGCCCTAGGGGTCTGGTTCCTTCCTAGTCTTAATGGGGAAGAAGACTCCTGATCCTCTCAACTCTTTCCTTTTTTTTCCTTTTTGGATTTGAGACTTACACTACTAGAAAAAGGTTTTTCCCAACCGAAAATTTTGTTGGAAAAAGTAATGAAAACCATTGGAAAAAGTTTTCTTAATAGATTTTAAGTCCATTGGGAACCGTTGGCAAAACTCTTGTGGGCAAAAAAAAAATGACGACATAAAAAGCCATTGGAAAAACTTCAATTTTTATAATGAAAATTATCCCGTCGGAAAAAGTTGTATTTATGATGACAAGTTATCCATCAGAAAAAATTAAACTCTTTCACCATAGATTTATTACCGTAGGAAATGATTGAAAGTTTTACCAACAAATATATATCCGTTGGCAAAAGGTTTAAGTATCAACCATCGGGAAAAGTGTAGTTTTTTATAACAAAAATTTTTTTGTTGAAAAAAGCTATATTTATGATGACAAGTTATCCATCAGAAAAAAATAAACTCTTTTACCATAGACTTATTACCGTAGGGAATAATTAAAAGTTTTACTAACAAATATATATCCATTGGCAAAAGGTTTAAGAAAACATATATATCTATTATTATCAATGGCTATAAATATACTCGTTGGGATAGATATACTTCCACCATTGAAATACTTTGCTAGAAATATTTTTTTCCTGTTTTTGGTTTAACAAAAATATCCAAATTATAAATTTGCCTACCAATGCTACAAAATTTTCAAAATGAAACTCAAAACTTAATTAATCAAATCAAAGATTTAATCAAATTGCACAATTCAACTACCATAGAAATATTATAAGTTGTTCATATATATATGTATCAATATAATTACATAGAGTCATATCTAACACAAACTAGTAACCACCACAAGACAGAAGCTAAATTCCAATAAAACAAAAGAAAGTTTTGTTTCCATTGCTTCATATTTCAACCATGAAGATGCCCGTAACAATAAAGATGCTTCAACTTGTTCCTTTGCTCTACGCGATAATTCCACCTACATCCAAATCAAACAAACATGGAAGTTAACCTCAATTACATAATTCATGTAAATTAATATTTAAGATAACACTTTATAAAATTAAAAAAAACTTTTCAAATTTATCTCTTTGTATGATAAATTACTTGAAACCATGCAATACAGGTATCATTAATAATTAACCAGCATATAAAGTATTAATAGGATCATATGTTTTATAGTGCTGAACTTTTAGAATTTAGATAAAAACTATTTATATGTCAAATTCATTAATGTAGAGAAATTACTTTACAATAATAAACATTCCTCAAAAAAGAGCTTACTGTTGTACTTGCCCTCCCACTTGCTTTGCTACCAAATTCATTAATGCTGTAAGTTTCTCTTTCACATCTTGTAACTCATTTTCAGTATCCTGAAATTTTTTCTTAATGTCATGCAATTTTTTTCAGTAGTTTCAAGCCTTAATTCTGCAGTTTCAGCACTTTTCTCGGTCTATTCAATTCTTATCTCAGCATTTTTTACTCTTTTTATTACCTCTTCAATCATAGTCTTTGATTCTTGAGCTTGAATAGATCTCAAAGTAGATTGATTTGGACCCATTCCTTCACAAAAAAGACGACCACGTTTATTTGGGCCAAAAACATACTTGAATATTTCTTCATCATCAAGAAAAATTTCTTCCTCATCATGCTTCTGTTTAAGTTCTTTCACTTGTGCCTGCATTGAAATTTAAATTCTCAAGTGATTAACATTATTCACACTTCCTACTCAAACTAAGAACACATACGGTGAATACCAAATATAGTGAATCCCCAAACTATTCAATAGACATGTCACTTTCTACAATTTTTATCTATTTTACGAAGTACTAAAAGTCCACTTGCTAAAGAAAATATAGAATGGCATAAAATTTGAGTAATAAAACCATTCAATATTCTCAAAAGCAATTATCTTCCAATATACATGAATATTCACATACCATTTTTTCTTCAGCTGCAGCATCAACTAAAGAACCATTCTTACATGTACGAGTCTTTTCAAACATTTTCAACCTACTTGGTCGCACCCCATTTGCAGCCTAGGTCTATAATTAAAAAAATTAGTAAAACTAAAAAGAATACACAACTCTAAGGTTAGAATTATAAAAGAAATTAATAATGTTTCTATTATTCATACCAGCCATTGCTCAATTACACTAAAAGTAGTCCTACCGGTACAAGGAACCATATTGAGTTTTGTTGGGATATCCTAGTTCAGCTACAAACCAGGCTCCGGTTCGACTTATCGAAGCCCCGGTTTTCCGGACTACGGACTTTGGACTAAGCGAAGGCCAACTGTAAGCAACTCAAGGCTTCACACCGAACTACAACATCCGAAGGCCAGTCCTTCGGGTAGCACGTTCGGCACCGGCCGAAGTCTGAACTACTCATCGACTTCCGAAGACACGAACTTCGATCCCCATCGTAGACATGATCTCTGGCCTCGGGGAAATATCAAGCCTTTGGCCCATGCAAGGGGAAACCCGAAGCTTGAATCACAATCTGTTCCAAAAAGAAAACTGTAACCAATGGTTATAATCGACACTCATCATGCCATGATTATGGCACGCAATTCCTGTAGCCATGCCTCCGATCTGGCCGGAACCGCTCATTGACAACCCACAATCGACTATCATGGGAGTGAATGGCTCCCCATGATCTTCGGGAAAAGAGCGGGCCATAGACCGGAGGCCATCTTTTAAATATGGATAAGAAGGATGGCTCGAGAGGTACGCATGAATAATCTCGCACATACACATTTTCAATCTCTAAGAACTCTTTTTCTCTTCCACTCTCGACATCTTTCCCATTTTGTGGCTAGAATCCGCCACTGACTTAGGCATCGGAGTATCCTTCGCCGGAACAACTCCGGCAAGGGACCTGTTTTGCAGGTGAACCAGGGAGCGATGCTACGACGCAGCGGCTCCGACCGGCCGATCCAGGGACTCCACGCCAACAGATTGGCGTGCCAGGTAGGGGGCGCATTTTACTAACATTTGTTAAGCTCCCTCCCAAACAAGGGGAAGAAACAAAGAATTCTTTGATGGCAAGAGGAAAAGCCCAAAATGCTTCTACAAGCCGAAGTCATGCTCCGTCTTAGAGGGGTGCACCCCTGGAGGTGAACGATGTTCCACCTCCCACGATTACTATGGGAGCACAGCAGTTCGAAGCTCTTTTGAACCAGGTCGCCAACATGACGGCCATGGTTCAAGAGTTTCAAGATAGAGCCTTCCCGATGGCAAACCTACCGGCTATTTCTAGACATAACTCTCGATCCCGAAGAAGGAGAGTACCACGGGAGGATTCAGCGCATCCCTCCCCCCATTCTTGGCCCTCTCCTGAAGGCCAAACTTTGAGACTGCCTAGGTCCGCCGATTCCCCATAAAAAGGGAAAAGGCCTAGGCAAACTTCCTCCTCCTCCTCTAAAGACTCCACTACGGTGGAAAGAGCATCCAAGTAGACTCCCGATTATGATGGGAGGTTCAGAGCCATGAATCAGAGATGGCAAGGGCGCGAGAACAAAGAATGCGGGAACAGAGAGATCCCGAGGACCTGATTATGGGTGATCTACGTCGACCCTACACCAACCGCATCATGGCTGAGGACATTCCTCAGTACTTCAGGGTTCCCCAGATGGAACCCTACGACGGCACCACTGACCCCTTCGACCATTTGGGCAACTTCAAAGCCCATATGATGATTCAAGGAGCTTCGGATGCGACGTACTGTTTGGCATTCTCGGCTACCTTAAAGAAGTCCGCTCGGATGTGGTACTCGAGCTTGCATCCAGGTACCATCGATTCCTTTTCCAAGTTAGAAAAATTATTTATCTTGCATTTCAGGACCTACCGCAAGACTCCTCGAAATATGGACATACTCTTCCTCCTTCACCAGAATGAAGGAGAGAGCCTGAGGGATTACATCTCCAGGTTCAATGTGGCCTTGCTTGAGATCCCCGATCTCAACGAGCACGTGGCCATGTCAGCTCTGAAGAAGGGGCTTTGAACCTCCAGGCTTACTTTTTTCTTAGATAAGAAGTTTCCTAAAAGCTATGCTGAGCTCCTATCAAGGGCTCAGAAATACACTGATGCTGAAGAGCAGGCAACGAATCGATGTATGATTGAAGGGAAACCCCCTTCCAAGAAGAAAAATAACAGGGAACAAGGCCCCCAAACTTCCAATAACAACGGTGGCAGATGTGCA
Source organism: Areca catechu (assembly GCA_021397845.1). NCBI lineage: Eukaryota > Viridiplantae > Streptophyta > Magnoliopsida > Arecales > Arecaceae > Areca > Areca catechu. The sequence goes on from CM038046.1 coordinate 96,820,920, forward strand.
ACCGCTGGAGAAGCCCTCCCAAGCCTAGAGCATTGGGAGGAAGATTCAACTCATACACTCCCCTCAACCTCCCTCGAGAAAAGATCCTCATGGAGATAGAAAAATAAAACTATCTCCAACGGTTCCGTCCCATGAAGGCCTCCTCTTTCGCAAGGAACAGGAACAAATTCTGCCGATTCTACCGGGACCACGGCCACAACACAGAAGAATGCATCCAGCTGAGAGATGCAATCGAGGATCTCATCAAGAGGGGGTACCTGGGGCGGTACATCAGTCACCAGGGGCCCCAGTCGGAAACAACTGTTCCCCAGCCACCTCCCGAAGAAGCCGAATTGCCAAACCAAAGGCCCACCAACGGAGGTGTAGGGATGATACACCGCCCGCCAACTGGAGAAGGGATGAAGATGAAGCTTCAAAGCGACTGAAAGATAACAACTCCATCCTCTTCTCCGACGATGACCTTGCAGAAGTCTGGTTCCCGCACGACGACCCTCTTGTAATTTCGACCGTAGTGGCCAATTATGATGTACAGAGAGTTCTTATTGATAATGGAAGTTTGACTGATGTCTTGATGTATGATGCATTCTCCAAAATGTGTTTGCCTAGACATCAACTACAAAGATCCCCCATACCACTCTCCGATTTCGGGGGAAACAAAGTGTATGCCGAAGGGGAGATAGTGTTGCCTGTAACCCTTGACTCCGAGCCTCGACAAAAGACATTGCCGATCAACTTCATGGTGGTCCAGATCCCCTCTGCATACAACATTATTCTGGGGAGGCCCGCCTTGAACAGGTTCCGGACCATGATCTCCTCACACTACCTTTTAGTATGCTTCCCCACCAGGAATGGTGTTGGAGAAGCTAGAGGGAACCAGAGGACGGCGCGTTAATGTCTAATGATTGAAGACAGGAATTTCAAAGATTCGACTACTCTGGATCAGCTGGATCCGAGGGATTCAACCACGAACCTTGGTGAACCCATGGAGAGGACCATTCGGATACCTTTGAAAGAGGAAAATCCCTCCAGAGTTGTGCAAATCGAGAGTGCCCTTGATGAGGAAACCAGAACGAAGCTGATCCATTTCCTCAGGGAAAATGCCGATGTCTTCGCCTGGTCGGCTTCGGATATGCCCGGGATTCTCATCGAAGTGATTACTCATCAACTAGAGGTAACCCCTGGGAACAAGCCGATGTGACAGAAGAAGAGGAACTTCACCCCCGAAAGACAGCAAGCTGTTGATGAAGAGGTTGGTAAGCTCCTCAAGGCAGGGTTCATCAGAGAGGCCCGCTACCCCGAGTGGCTGGCCAATATGGTAATGGTGAAGAAAGCTAGCGGCAAGTGGAGGATCTGCTTCGACTATACAGACCTCAACAAGGCTTTCCCAAAAGATAGCTTCCCTCTCTTAAAGATTGATCAACTGGTTGACGCTACCACCGGCCACCAGTTGCTGAGCTTTATCGATGCCTTCTCCGGCTACAATCAGATCAGAATGGATCCGCAAGATGAGGAGAAGACGACATTCATCACTGACAAAGGTCTTTACTGCTACAAGATGAAAGGGATATGCCCTACAAGCCAATCTATGTTGTATCTCCCAACCCATTGTAATTGACAATTTTCTAAATAAAGGCATTATTATTTCATCATACGCTGTGTTTAATATTATATGATGAACCCAATAGATTAGGGCTATGATTTTAGGGTTATGATGAGATCATACCAGTGAGACCTAAAATCTTAAAACCTTAATCTAAAGTATTCCTAGTCAAAGGAACCCTGAGTAGGGGATCAGGGTTTTCCGATAAGACTAGCACATCCCGGGTATACTGGAAAGGGTGACTGCTCTCACAGTCACTTGTGTATGACACTAATACTGGGATGTGGGTGCTCATTGGAGAATGAGTTCACTGATATGATCCAACTTGAGAACATCTAATGGAGTCTTAGCTACATGTCAATAGAAGGTTCTCATAGTGGGAGTGGTATAAGTAATCTTTTGACCTGAGACTGCCATAAGTACCTTATGTACATGAACCCATTCTTTGGTTTAATCCTAATCATGACACTGAGCCATGCACAGGATTGATACTGGGAATGGTGAATTGGATATGAAGGTTATGAGTAGGTCAACAAGGAATCGATCACTCTTAGTAAGAGGAGATTGCATCCAGCTAGTCAACAATCGCATGATGATTCAAGGAATCTTTGATCAAAGTGAAGATATTAGAGATGGTTTCTAATATCAAGATAATCGAATCATCATTATAAGATTGAGCTAGAAATAAATATAATATTGGATTTGACATATATCCATATCCATAGTTATATTTTGGGTGCAGGTTGATCGAAAGATCTAATTGTACGGTAACTCTCTACTGAAGGGTAATTTTGGTATTTCACCAGAATTTCCATATCTTCCGGGTAGACATGACACGTTGCTAGACGTCAATCTTGTCTTGTGGGTTGATCAAGTTCAAAGATCACATGTTAGGAAGAATCCTAATTGATCGAATCGGGTAAGCCCGGTTTGACCTAAATCGATTAGAAAGAGTTCTAATCAAATTAGGTCAACTTGTATTCGAACTCACTGCTGGCTAGATGTGGAACCCAATGGGTTACACACTTAAGAGGATTGATCAAGAGTTTAATTTAGAATTAAATCATCTTTGCAAGATAACACTCTAGCAGGTGTTGCAAACCCTAGCTTCTATTCGGATCGGATTCGAATTAGGGTTCCGGATTGGTTCAAATTGGGTTCTAATTGGACCTAATTAGACCTTAATTATGAAAAATAGGATTATGGCTAACCCTATTGGCTAGCCATGTAACTTGGCTAGCCTCCCAACCCGCCCTCTTGCCATTTCACGCCAAATGCCAAGAATCCATGCGCATATGGACTCTTGGCGCGCCATATGGAAGAGTCCATGGCGCATGGACTCTTGGCACGCCCCAAATATTTCTCCGATGATTTTATTTGGGGTGGCCTCCTTCTTAAGCAATTAGCGCACCATCTCTCCCCCCTTGGATGAGAATCCAATGGCTGATGGGATTTTGAGAAAGAAGGAATGCGCTAACTCCTCCCGGGCGTGCGAAATAACATCTCTTCGAAGATGAAAAGTCACGACCCCTTTCCTTTTTAAACACCGCGGTTTTTCCTTTAAGAAAAGCCTTGGGATTTAATCTGGAAGGCCGTGAGATAGGAGGATGGGGCGTGAGAAATTGAGAAGGGCATGAGAAAGTCATTACAGAGAGGTGTGTAGGCGCCTATCTGAGAATTATTTAAAGGGTCGGGAAAATTTAGAACAAGGTAATCTTTTCTTTCTTCCTCTCCTGAAGACTCTTTTATTTTTTCTTGCTCTTGCATTGTTTTCTTTATAGAGTAAACCTCTGTTGAAACTCTACTACTGAACAAGAATAAAAGTAAAAGTCTCCGACGGTAAAGGAAAGAAAGAAGTTCTGATTTCTTCCTTTCTTTCTTACATTAAGACATCATTGTCTTAATTTCTCCTCCAACTTAAGAAAAGCCTATGTCCTCTTAGGACAAGGTCTTTTTCTTCAAGACAAGGGTGTCTAAAGGGCCAAGGTCTTGGTGGAAGGAGGAGAAGGAGTCAAGGAAAGGAAAGCAAGCTTTTGTGTGGAGGAATTCAAGCCATAGTCCAAGCAATTGAGTTCTAGGAAGAAGAACTCAATAGAAGGAACCTTTGAAAAGAAGATAGAGTTGTCTTGATCACTGCTCTGTGTGGATCACCATCGGAGGGCGGACACTTGGACGCCTGGTGAATTCAATCAGCCCCTTCAACATCAACTTTGTTGGAATTAGCGATTACAGGTTGGTACTTTAATTCTAACAATGTATGTTTAGATGTTCTATATATGTTTTAATCCTGAATAAGAAGATTTTGGCTAAGGGATTATGGTACAAATTTCATCATTTTGAAATTATACTTCCGCTGCGGTGCACCGGAAACCCCAACAGTGGTATCAGAGCCATCCTTATTACAGTTAAAATATATGAAAATTATTTATATGCATTTTTGTTGTAGTATCGCAATTAGGGTTTTAAACCCTTGAATGCTGACACACTTAGCATAATTTAAGGAATGCATATATGATAATTAATGTTTTGATGTATGCCACTAATTAGGGTTTTTCACTCAAACCCTAATTATTATAGAGATATGATTAGTTTTGAAGTCATCATACTGAAATAAGGTTGCCTTGGCATAATGGTGGATCCATTATGTGGTAAATGGTTGTCCTAGTATGATGACACACTTAGCACATATATGTTTATCAGAGTGATATCATTATGATATGTTTTTATAAGAATGTGCTGGCAATTTTATAAAGCCCTCTTCTTAAAATTATATTAAGTCATAGTATATTTAATTAATAAGCATCACTAGTCATGATGAACAATTGATCATTCGGTGTCTAGAAAGGTGGTTCTGGGAAGGTAAAGAGAATCGTGGTTTTTAATTGGTTCCGTTGACTGACCTGGCCAATTTTTATTGGTGTCTAGGAAAGCAACGGGGGGACTCCCACATCTCTTCCACTTGCCTGGCCGATTTGATTATATTTAAATCTTGAGTTATATGCTTAGTGTTAAAAAATGCTATATGTTGGCCTTCCTTCATGCTGGATCATTACTGTGTTATGAACCACATTAGGTTTGTTGTGTTATCTGCAAGACCTAATAGGGTGATTGACATAATATTGGTCTAGAGCAAAAATATGCTTACAGTATATTCAGTATAATGCCTTGTTGTGTTATCTACAAGGGCATTATATTTGAATACTGACTGTATAGAAATGAAAGGGTCTTGACTTAACTAGAACATTATGGTTTGTTGTGTTTTCTGCAAGACTTATAATGTTCTAGAGGCCAAGTTATTTTTGAGAATTATATGAGATATAATTGGAAGAGTTTCCTACCTTTGAACTTATAAAAGATTTGTTGTGTTATCTGCAAGATCTTTTATAAATTATAAGGATCTCGATCTCACTAAGAAAACCGATCAGGGTTCTTCTCGATTATCATAGTGAGGGCTATGATTTTTTGATAAAATAGTGGGAGACATAATTAAATTGAAGACCTAATTTAATTATGTAAGTCATTTCATGGTTGTTTGCTTATGTATTATTCTTAATTAAATGTAGATAAATGTCATCTTCATTATCACTGAGAAGCATCTCAGATACCAACAAATTGACTGGTCCAAACTATGTGGACTGGTTGAGAAACTTAAAGATTGTACTGAGTTCAGAAAAACTTTCTTATATTCTTGATACCCCTAGTCTTAATCCACTAGGGGATGATGCCAAACAGGAAGATATGGCCACATACAAAATGTGGCAGAATAACTCCCTCACTGTCAAGTGTATCATACTGGCCTCTATGACCAATGAGTTACAGAGGCAGCATGAAGGCATGGATACTCAATCCATAATGCTCAATTTAAAGGAGCTTTATGGAGAACAAAGCAGAACTGCTAGATACGAAATATCTAAGCAGTTATTCCGTGCTAGGATGATAGAGGGTACATCCGTTCAGGATCATGTCCTGAAGGTAATTGACTTAATCACCAGATTGGGTCAATTAGGGTTTATTATGGATGGGGAGCTGAATCAGGATTTAATCCTGCAATCACTCCCGGAGTCATTTTCTCAGTTTGTCTTAAATTATCACATGAACAAACTGAACACTTCCTTGCCTGAGCTGTTAAATATGTTAAAAATAGCAGAGAGCCACGCTAAGAGAGAAAAGGCTCCACTTCTTCTTGTTGATAAGACCAATAAGAAGAAATTGGGCAAAAAGGGTTTTAGTAGAAGGCTAAACCCTAAGGGTGGCATCAATAAGAACAAGAAAGGAAAGAAGGCCTCAAAACAGTCAACCTGTTTCTTTTGCGGCAAAGCAGGACATTGGAAAAGGAATTGCAAGGCTTACCTTGCAACTGTGAAGCCTGGTGCGGCAGACGCACCAAAAGGTATGTATAAGATACATACTATATTGACATTAAATTTATCTATATCAAATACTTGGGTATTGGATACCGCTTGTGGTTACCATATATGCAAATCTTTGCAAGACCTCCACAAGCTTAAAGTATTGAAGGAAGGCGACTTCAATCTCTACGGTGCTGGTGGTGATATCATCCAAGCAGAAGCTGTAGGGACATATATTCTGAAGTTGCCTTCAGGAAAGATCTTGGAGTTAGAAAATTGTTACTATATGCCAAAGATTATTAGGAACATTATATCTATTCCTTTGTTATTAAAACAAGGATATGTAATGGATGTAACGAGCACTGGTTGCTCGATAATGTTATCTAATAAAATTATTTGTTCTGGCATTTTCAGCAATGGGCTCTTAACTCTTTCTTCCAATAATAGTATTTTTCATGTCAATACTAAAAGGAAAAGAAAAGACTTTAATGATACTTTACTTTGGCATCATAGACTTGGTCATGTTAATGAGTCTAGGATTAGCAAGTTATACAAGGAAAAATTCCTTGATCCTTATGAGTATGAATCATTAGGAACTTGCGAATCATGTCTCATGGGTAAGATGACAAAAACTCCATTCACTGGACATGGGGAAAGGTCAACTGAGTTATTAGGACTTATACATACTGATGTATGTGGTCCAATGACAACTCAGGCCAGAGGAGGATACTCATATTTTATCACTTTTACAGATGATTTATCTAGGTTCGGATATGTGTATCTTATGAAACACAAATTTGAGGCCTTTGATAAATTTAAGGAGTATCAAAGTATGGTCGAAAAACAAACCGGGAAAAGTATTAAAGTTCTTCGTTCTGATCGAGGAGGAAAATACTTATCCACGGAGTTTTTAGACTATCTTAAAGTTAATGGAATCCTTTCTGAATGGACCCCTCCTTATACACCATAGCTAAATGGTATAGCTGAAAGGAGGAATCGTACCTTATTAGATATGGTACGATCCATGATGTGCTTCACAAATTTGCCCATTTCCTTCTGGGGTCATGCCCTAGAAACTGCTGTTTACATTCTGAACAAGGTACCTTCTAAATCCGTTGTTAGTACTCCATATGAAATTTGGAGTGGAAAGAAACCATATCTTAAATATTTCAAGGTATGGGGATGTCCAGCTTATGTTAAAAGAAATTTTGGACATAAGTTGGAACCTAGAGCGGATAAATGTCTATTTGTAGGATATCCTAAAGAAGGTAGAGGATATCTATTCTACCATCCTACTGAACAAAAGATTTTTGTTAGCAGGCATGCCACTTTTCTAGAAAAAGGTTCATTTTAGAAAAGGGTAATGGTAGAACAATTGAACTTGGAGAAGTACAAGAAATATAGATAGACAATTCTCAACCATTAGAACATATAGTTAGGACAGAACCAGAACACAAAACTCCTCCTCGTAGGTCTGATAGAGTACCACGGGTACCTGAGAGGTATGGGTTTATTATTGAAAATAATGAAGCCCAAGTCATTCAAAATGATGAACCTCTGACCTATACGGAAGCTATCTTGAGTACTGATTCAGATAAATGGCAAGAAGCCATGGAATCCGAAGTAGACTCTATGTATGTAAACCAAGTATGGTCTTTGGTTGATGCACCAGAGGGTGTTAATCCTATTGGGTGTAAATGGGTCTATAAGAAAAAGATTGGAGCTGATGGCCAAGTTGAAACCTATAAATCCAGATTAGTGGCTAAAGGTTTTAGACAAAAACAGGGAATTGATTATGATGAAATGTTTTCACCTGTTGCCATGCTGAAATCAATTCGGATTTTACTTGCTATAGCAGCATACCACGATTATGAGATATGGCAGATGGATGTAAAGACTGCATTCCTCAATGGTTTCCTTGAGGAAGAAGTCTACATGTCACAGCCAGAAGGTTTTATTTCAAAGAATAAACCTAATCAAGTATGCAAGCTAAAGGAATCCATTTATGGATTAAAGCAAGCTTCCAGGAGTTGGAACATCCGCTTTGATGAAACTATTAAAAAGTTTGGTTTTATCAAAAATGTGGATGAACCTTGTGTTTATAAGAAGACTAGTGGGAGTGCCATAGTCTTCTTGGTTCTGTATGTAGATGACATACTCCTCATTGGGAATGATATCCCAATGTTGCAATCAGTCAAGGTTTGGCTATCAAACCAGTTTTCCATGAAAGATTTGGGAGAAGCATCCTATATACTAGGTATTAAGATCTATAGAGATAGATCTAAGAGGATGCTAGGTTTATCCCAATCTGGGTACATTGACTTAGTGCTGAAAAGATTCAGCATGGAAGGAAGTAAAAGAGGTTATCTTCCTATAAGTCAAGGTATACATCTTTCTAAAAGGATGTCTCCTAAGACACCTGAAGAAAGAAATAGAATGAATTCTATACCCTATGCTTCGGCAATAGGGTCCATAATGTATGCCATGTTATGTACCAGCCTGATGTGGCATATACTTTAGGCATTGTCAGTAGGTTTCAGGCTGATCCAGGAGAGGATCATTGGAAAGCAGTTAAAAATATTCTTAAGTACCTAAGAAGGACTAAGGATATTTTTCTGGTTTATGGTGGTTCTGATCTTAAACTAGAAGCTTATTCTGATTTTAGTTTTCAATCAGACCCTGATGATAGCAAATCCATTTCGGGATATGTTTTTATCCTAAATAGTGGAGCAGTGAGTTGGAAGAGTACCAAGCAGCAGACTGTAGCTGACTCAACCACAGAGGCAGAATACATAGCTGTTAGTGTAGCCGCCAAGGAAGCAGTCTAGATGAAGTTCATCACAGAGTTGGGTGTTGTTCCTGAAATTGAAAACCCAGTGCCACTTTACTGTGACAACACTGGGGCTGTTGCTCAAGCTAAGGAACCAAGAGCTCATCATAAGTCCAAGCACATTCTGAGACGCTTCCATCTCGTCCGAGAAATAGTAGAGAGACAAGATGTCTACATAGATAGAGTTGATACAAAGAACAATGTAGCAGACCCGTTCACTAAGGCTCTACCATAGCGAGATTTTGATCGCTACCTCGAATGTATGGGATTAAGATTTAAAGGCGATTGGCTTTAGTGCAAGTGGGAGATTGAAAGGAATATGCCCTACAAGCCAATCTATGTTGTATCTCCCAAACCATTGTAATTGACAATTTTCTAAATAAAGGCATTATTATTTCATCATACGCTGTGTTTAATATTATATGAGGAACCCCATAGATTAGGGCTATGATTTTAGGGTTATGATGAGATCATACCAGTGAGACCTAAAATCTTAAAACCTTAATCTAAAGTATTCCTAGTCAAAGGAACCCTGAGTAGGGGATCAGGGTTTTCCGATAAGACTAGCACATCCCGGGTATACTGGAAAGGGTGACTGCTCTCACAGTCACTTGTGTATGACACTAATACTGGGATGTGGGTGCTCAATGGAGAATGAGTTCACTGATATGATCCAACTTGAGAACATCTAATGGAGTCTTAGCTACATGTCAATAGAAGTTTCTCATAGTGGGAGTGGTATAAGTAATCTTTTGACCTGAGACTGCCATAAGTACCTTATTTACATGAACCCATTCTTTGGTTTAATCCTAATCATGACACTAAGCCATGCACAGGATTGATATTGGGAATGGTGAATTGGATATGAAGGTAATGAGTAGGTCAACAAGAAATCGATCACTCTTAGTAAGAGGAGATTGCATCCAGCTAGTCAACAATCGCATGATGATTCAGGGAATCTTTGATCAAAGTGAAGATATTAGAGATGGTTTCTAATATCAAGATAATCGAATTATCATTATAAGATTGAGCTAGAAATAAATATAATATTGGATTTGACATATATCCATATCCATAGTTATATTTTGGGTGCAGGCTGATCGAAAGATCTAATTGTACGGTAACTCTCTACTGAAGGGTAATTTTGGTATTTCACCAGAATTTCCATATCTTCCGGGTAGACATGACACGTTGCTAGACGTCAATCTTGTCCTGTGGGTTGATCAAGTTCAAAGATCACATGTTAGGAAGAATCCTAATTGATCGAATCGGGTAAGCCCGGTTTGACCTAAATCGATTAGAAAGAGTTCTAATCAAATTAGGTCAACTTATATTCAAACTCACTGCTGGCTAGATGTGGAACCCAATGGGTCACACACTTAAGAGGATTGATCAAGAGTTTAATTTGGAATTAAATCATCTTTGCAAGATAACACTCTAGCAGGTGTTGCAAACCCTAGCTTCTATTCGGATCGGATTCGAATTAGGGTTCCGGATTGGTTCAAATTGGGTTCTAATTGGACCTAATTAGACCTTAATTATGAAAAATAGGATTATGGCTAACCCTATTGGCTAGCCATGTAACTTGTCTAGCCTCCCAACCCGCCCCCTTGCCATTTCACGCCAAATGCCAAGAGTCCATGCGCATATGGACTCTTGGCGCGCCATATGGAAGAGTCCATGGCGCATGGACTCTTGGCACACCCCAAATATTTCTCCGATGATTTTATTTGGGGCGGCCTCCTTCTTAAGCAATTAGCACACCATCTCTCCCCCCTTGGATGAGAATCCAATGGCTGATGGGATTTTGAGAAAGAAGGAATGCGCTAACTCCTCCCGGGCGCGCGAAATAACATCTCTTCGGAGATGAAAAGTCGCGACCCCTTTCCTTTTTAAACACCGCGGTTTTTCCTTTAAGAAAAGCTGTGGGATTTAATATGGAAGGCCATGAGATAGGAGGATGGGGCATGAGAAATTGAGAAGGGCGTGAGAAAGTCATTACGGAGAGGTGTGTAGGCGCCTATCTGAGAATTATTTAAAGGGTCGGGAAAATTCAGAACACGGTAATCTTTTCTTTCTTCCTCTCCTGAAGACTCTTTTATTTTTTCTTGCTCTTGCATTGTTTCCTTTACAGAGTAAACCTCTGTCGAAACTCTGCTACTGAATAAGAATAAAAGTAAAAGTCTCCGACGGTAAAGGAAAGAAAGAAGTTCTGATTTCTTCCTTTCTTTCTTACATTAATACATCATTGTCTTAATTTCTCCTCCAACTTAAGACAAGCCTATGTCCTCTTAGGACAAGGTCTTTTTCTTCAAGACAAGGGTGTCTAAAGGGCCAAGGTCTTGGTGGAAGGAGGAGAAGGAGTCAAGGAAAGGAAAGCAAGCTTTTGTGTGGAGGAATTCAAGCCATAGTTGGTGTGGGCACCAGAATCAGGAAGAGACTCCAACCAATTCAAGTCAAATCCGAGTCCTTATGGTTGGATGAGTAAAAGAAAGTCCTGTAATTTTTTTTCTTTCTTTAATTTTGAGTCCAAATAATTATGTAATTCGAGTCCATTTCAATTTTATGTTGGGACTAGTCCAGCCTGATTAATCTTGTATTTGAGAGTTGGGTCCAAATGAGTCAAGTCCAATCCATGAAGAATCAAACCAAACCTCCATGAAGAATCAAACCAAACCACATTTGAAGACTAAAGAAGACTCAAGACTTATACTCCAAAGCAAGACCAAAGCCACCTCAAGTGGGGACCACATGCCACATGACACATGCCACCTCATCATCCAAGGTTGCTGCCACATCACACATACCACCTCACCATCCAAGGTTGCTGCCACATCACACATGCCACCTCACCATCCAAGGTTGCCACCCAAGAGAAGAAAAGGGGAATTTGAATTTGAATTGGCTACAACCTCCTCCACAACTTCCTCCACTACTCATGGGATGCCCCATATTTTTCTCCACAAATTTTTCTCCATGATATTTGGTGTAGTTTGAATTCAAAATGGCTTAATAGTCTATAAAAGACTCTTAGTCTTCTTGTAAAGGAAGGATGGAAAAGAAAAAATAAAAATTTTCTTCTATGTGAGTTCTATGTGCCTAAGTGGTAGTTCTAAATTCCTCTCCCTATCCCACGCCAACCCTACTTTCTCCTCCTCCATCTCCAACGCCTAAGACACTCTCCTTCTTCTCCAATCTCAAGCTAGCTCTTCAATATTCAAGGTTGATCAAGAAGACCATCACAAGGAGGCCGGCCAAATCCATTTCAAGTGATCTACCATGGCGCCAAGATTATTCTTCAACAATGCTTCCTCGACTCTTCTTTAGTTTCTCCATTTCATGACTAACGTATTTTACCAAGTTCCTAATCTCAAGGTTTCTTTGTTGTAGGGTTCTCCGGGATTCCGAACTCAAGAGGAAGGAATTACTTGCCATAATCCAGAAAACAAGAAGGGCCCTCAATTTGTAGTATGGTCTTGTCATTTGGGAGGTCTCTTCATGAGTGATCTTGATCTACTTGAAAGATTAAAGCTAGGTATGTTCTAGTATCGATTAGGTCTGAAATATTAAATTTGCCTAGCTTAACTTGTGTGGTTCGAATCTTATTCCTATTTCTTTGTTATTTTGATAGTCTTATTAATTAGGTTTACATTTGATCGTTCGAGTTCTCTTCATTAGACCTCCTTTGATACTATATGCTGAACTAATCATATGCAAATAAGAAATTGCTAAGTTAATCTTTGCTAATCTCCTTTAGGGTTGCATAGTTGCATTCTCATCTTGCATGTCCCCACCATTCTTGGTATCAGAGCATGGTAGAATAAGTTCCTGATTGCATAGCATTAAGTCCTTGAAGTACTTGGATCGGGGGCGTTACCAGGCCGTCCGGTCTTAGGAGAAAGTAGGGTTTAAACACCCTCTCTTCCCATTCCACGGGGATCTCCTAAGGCGTGTCGGGGTGCCATTGTGATTGACCCGTGAAAAAGAAAGCCAAAGGACTTTTTAGATTTCATTTGTGAATTTTGTATTGGTCACGTTCTGTTTTTCTGCTTGCTGTATTTTCTGTAGGCTGACTGTAATCCGCCTGCAACTCCAAAGGCAAGTATCACATTCCTCGTTGGAATATTTTTTTTCCTATTCCATTTTAAGTTGTTTATCACCGTTTTAAATTTCAATCTGAGAAAAAAATTACAAAAAAAATGAAAATTCTTGCAGTCCATCAGTGTAATTAAGGTTTCTGTTCTGTTCTGTTCCTTTTCATTATCTTCATTTCAGAATCTGCCTAGAATAGTACAGATTTTATTTTGAAATTTTGTTTCATCTGGTATGTCATCTATAAGTTAGGAGTTTTCTGTGATTTTTTTAGATTTTTCTGATATTTTTTTCTGCACTTATCAATACCACATTTAAACTGCAACACACTACTTCTGCACCTGAAATTTGAAATTTGCATGCATCTCATGACAAATCAAATTAAGGGCATGAAATTGACATAGGGTCAGGATTTCATCACCTGTCCCTAGCCCAAAAATCACCAAATTGCATATCGATCCAATCCCTAACTAAAATTGATTAGACATTAATCGTCCTAGTGGGTTAGGGACATCAATTTGGTCGAGCCCGGGTTATTGTCAACTCATTGTGTCAACTAGTCTTGTGTGTGCCCTATTACTTGGTGTCTAGAATTGGGACTAAGGGCTTGGGTGCTGATCCGTCTATCGGGCCAATTCCACCGGGCCTAGGTAGGCCAGAGACAGGATCTCACACTCCCCTTGTTCTAAAACCTGGCCAAGTATAGAGTTACTACAATCTAGCTTGCCACCTTGATTAGGCAACTAGCTTGGAACTCTAGGTCCAGTTCAATTCAATTGGGAAAGCTTGTGCAACCCATTTCTTCATCTATTATTGAAAGCTGGTGTCAAGGATAGAGGTTAAGTGGCTCAAGCCAAAGCGGTTCTTGTGGTTTTTAATTAGGACCCAGTGAAAGCTGGGGGAACCTCCTACAGACCCACCTCCTGACTGGCCAGAGGAAGAGAGTAGATGTTGATTTGATTGTATCTAGTCAACTCAGTTTATTTGGACTAACCGGTTTAGAAAACTCGTAGTTCGGGTCTGAGTCTAATTGTTTGCATGACAACTAGGTCAGGCACACCTTACCACCCTTCACAAGCCCAACCTAGTTCATCCATGGATACTAGTATGGAAAGCCTTATGAGATCTATGATCGAGAAGATGGACCGTTTGGATGCTAGGTTTGACCAGTTCGAGGAAAGGATAGGAACCCTAGAGGAATCTAGGTTGACCCCAACTGAACCACCTTCACCCAGATTACCTTCAGTTCGCCCTAGAGCCCAACGACAGGAACATACACCTGATCCAATTCATAGAAGGCCACATCAGGATTATATTGATCACACTCCGGAGCCAAATCCTAGAAGACCTCGCCATGATACTTTTGATCAGGATGATCGGGCCTTAAGGAATATACGTCTAGATGCACCAACCTTTGAGGGAAGCCTAGATCCTAAGGTGTACATAGACTGGGAAGCTGACATGGACCAATATTTTGACTGGTATGATATGTCTGAAGAGAGAAGATTCAAGTTTGCCAAAATCAGACTAGTCCGTCAGGCTAGGTTGTATTGGGGAAATGTCGAACGCATAGCTAGGCAGAGGGGAGACTTACCTATAGTGACCTGGAGAGACATGAAGAGAAAGCTTAGAGAGAAATATTTGCCTATGTCTTATCAGCAAAGGTTGTTAGATCAGTGGCAACGATTGATACAAGGAAATAAGACCGTTTCTGAGTACGTTGCTAAATTTGATGAGTTTGTAATGCGATGCAACGTAGTCGAGTCTGAGGCAGCCATATTGTCGAGGTTTAGATCAGGATTGAATGAAGATATAAAAGGGGAACTGTTTTTGAGAGAAGTCCATGATTTAGATCAGGCATACCAAGTTGCCATGGACTATGAGAGGTTTCAAAGGAGAGCTACATTTAGGCGACCTGAGCCCATTAGGTTTAATCCTCCTGTTAGTCGACCTAGTTCAGTCCCTGGTACAACCAATAGACCAAGATCCAGCTCGAATCCAACCCCTAGGACCAACCCTGCCATTCCCCCAATTCCTAGAGAAGACAAAGGAAAGAGCCCTGAAGTTCGAGGTGAGAGGGAGCGAGTTTGCTATAAGTGTCGTAAACCAGGTCATTTCGTGAGCCAATGTCCCTCTAGAGCTTTACATATAGGGGAGGCAGAAGAAGGTGAATCAGAACCCCTGGAGAATGTTGAAGAGGAGGTTTATGAAGCAGGGGATTGCTTGGCTGATGAGTATGAAGGAGATGAAGAAAATGTAGACTCATCAGATGTGTTAGGAGTTGTGAGATGTATCATGACACAGACCAAGGAGCAGGAAGACTGGCGTAGGACTAGCATCCTACACACATTTGTCAAAATAGGAGAAAAGGTCTGTAAGATCGTGATCGATAGTGGAAGCTGTGTCAATGCCATTTCCACTAGTGCAGCCAAGAGTCTAGGATTACCCACTGAACCACATCCCAATCCATATAAGGTATCCTGGATCGATTCCACTTCTATCCCAATCAAGCAGAGATGTCAGGTCCGAATCCAACTTCAGTCCTATCAGGAACGAATCTGGTGTGATGTACTCCCTATGGGAGTAAGTAGCATCATCCTAGGTAGGCCATGGCTGTTTGACCATGATGTGACAATTTTTGGTCGATCAAATTCCTGTGCTTTCAATTTCAATGGCAAGAAAATTGTCATTCATTCAACCCAGCCTAAGGACAACACCAAAAGAGGAGTTAGCAGCCTGAAAGAAAAAAGGACTGGATTAAATTTGATAGGTGCAAGAGAATTAGAAAAAGACATTAATGAGGGAGCACCTATTTGGATGGTAGCTGCTAAGGAAACTATGGACCACACCCCTGTAGAACACCCTCAAGAGGTGGTCCAATTATTGAAAGACTTTGAAGACGTGTTTCCCGAGGATCTTCCCGACAATCTTCCACCTTTAAGGGACATACAGCATGCCATAGATTTAGTTCCTGGCGCGACTTTACCTAATTTGCCACATTATAGGATGAATCCAACTGAATATCAAGAGTTACAAAGGCAAGTTAGTGAACTTCTTAGAAAGGGGTTTGTTAGAGAAAGTTTAAGTCCTTGTGCAGTCCCTGCCTTGTTAACCCCTAAAAAAGATGGTACCTGGAGGATGTGTGTAGACAGTCGTGCCATCAACAAGATTACTGTCAAATATAGGTTTCCAATCCCAAGACTGGACGATATGTTAGATATGATAGCCGGATCAACAATTTTCTCCAAGATAGACTTAAAGAGTGGCTATCACCAAGTTAGGGTTAGGCCTGGAGATGAATGGAAGACCGCTTTTAAGACTAAAGATGGATTATATGAGTGGTTAGTCATGCCGTTCGGTCTGTCCAATGCACCCAGCACCTTTATGAGAATTATGAATCAGGTGTTGAAAACTTTCATCAGGAAATTTGTGGTGGTCTACTTTGATGACATTCTTATTTATAGCAAGACTAAGGCAGACCATTTAACCCACCTAAGACAAGTTTGCCAAGTCCTTAGAAAGGATAGCCTCTATGCCAATATCAAGAAGTGTGATTTCTTAACACATAGAGTTATCTTTCTAGGATTCATAGTAACATCTGAAGGAGTGTCCGCTGACCCTGCGAAAATTAAGTCAATAGTAGAGTGGCCTGTACCCAAGAGTATCCATGATGTCCGTAGTTTTCACGGTTTAGCCACCTTCTATAGGAGATTCATTAGAGGGTTCAGTACGATAGTGGCTCCAATCACTGATTGTATTAGGAAGGGAACTTTTGAATGGACTAAAGCAGCAGACAAAGCCTTCCTAACAATTAAGGAAAAAATGACACACGCACCCGTCTTGAGGTTACCCGATTTTACCAAAGTGTTCGAGGTTGCTTGTGATGCTTCTGGGGTAGGAATTGGAGGTGTCTTGAGTCAAGAGAATCACCCAGTAGCATATTTCAGTGAGAAGTTAAATGAAGCGAGACTAAGGTATTCCACCTATGATAGGGAGCTGTATGCGGTAGTTCAGGCATTACGTTATTGGAGGCATTATCTTCTACCACAAGAGTTTGTCCTATTTTCTGACCATGAAGCTCTTAGGTTCCTTAGTTCTCAGAAGAAATTGAACCCTAGGCACGGGAAATGGGTAGAGTTCATACAAGCTTATACGTTCGTACTGAAACATCGTGCCGGAACTGAAAATAGGGTTGCTGATGCATTGAGTCGTCGTTCAATGTTGTTGAATTCTGTGAGCACTGAGGTAGTAGGGTTTGAAAGATTAAAAGAGGAATATCCTACATGCCCTGATTTTGGTGACATCTATCGATCCCTTCAACAAGAACCATCTAGTGAGCATAGTGATTATACCATTTTAGATGGATACCTTTTCAGAGGAAATCAGTTGTGTATTCCCAAGACCTCTGTTAGGGAATTTCTGATCTGGGAAGTTCATGCTGGGGGCTTAGCAGGACATTTTGGTAGGAATAAGACCATCTTAGCAATAGAAGACCAATTCTTTTGGCCTGGTCTCAAAAGAAATGTGGCCCAGATTGTAGCTCAGTGCCGTATCTGTGCTGTTGCAAAACAGCAAAGACAGAACACCGGTCTGTACACACCCTTACCTGTCCCTGATTGTCCATGGCAGGATATCAGCATGGATTTTGTAGTAGGCCTCCCTAAGACGTCTAGGAAGTATGATTCTGTCTTTGTGGTTGTCGATCGTTTCTCCAAGATGGCTCACTTCATTCCTTGTTCTCAAACTTTAGATGCTTCGAAGGTGGCCAAGCTTTTTCTCGATCAGGTCGTTAGGCTTCATGGTTTACCCAAAACCATTGTGTCCGATAGAGATGTCAACTTTACTAGCTATTTCTGGAAAACCCTCTGGCACATGCTCGGTACCAAGCTGAAATTCTCTACTGCCTATCATCCTCAAACCAATGGCCAGACTGAGGTAGTAAACCGAAGCTTAGGAAATCTGTTGAGATGCTTAGTTGGTGACAACCTAGGAAACTGGGACCTATTACTTCCTCGTGCTGAATTTGCCTATAACAGCTCAGTTAATAGGTCTATTGGGAAAAGTCCATTCGAAGTGGTCCATGGATACAAACCTAGGAAGCCTTTAGACCTAGCTCCTTTACCCACACATGCACGGGTGTCCGAGTCTGCCGAGTCATATGCACAGCATATTAGGGAATTGCATAAGGAGATTAGCCAAAAGATTCAAATGAGCAATGAACTCTATCAGCATATGACTAATTCACATAAACGATTAAAAGAATTTAATGAAGGGGACTCCGTCATGATCAAACTTAAACTTGAAAGGTTTCCGCCGGGAACTATGAAGAAACTCCATGCCCGGGGAGCCGGACCTTTCAAAATAATAAAGAAAATTGGACCAAATGCTTATGTATTAGAATTACCACCAAGTTATGGCATTAGTTCAACATTTAATGTTTCAGACTTAAAAGAATACAAAGAACCTGCATTGATACCTAGTGAGCTTTTTGGTCCTAATGTTTCTTTTGAGAGTGAAACACCAAATGAGTGTCCACCACCAAGTGTTCCTGAGAGAAAGGAGAGAATTGAAAGGATCTTGGATGACCAGATCATTACTACTAGAAATAAAGGCTACCAACGTTATCTGGTTAGATGGCAAGGATGTCCTGAATCTGAAGACTCCTGGATTTCCCGAGAGGACCTACAACAAATCGACCCGGATGCATTAGAAACTTATCAAGCCAACCCTCACTCGATAGGGTCGAGTTCCTCCCACCCCGGGAGAATTGGTGTGGGCACCAGAATCAGGAAGAGACTCCAACCAATTCAAGTCAAATCCGAGTCCTTATGGTTGGATGAGTAAAAGAAAGTCCTGTAATTTTTTTTCTTTCTTTAATTTTGAGTCCAAATAATTATGTAATTCGAGTCCATTTCAATTTTATGTTGGGACTAGTCCAGCCTGATTAATCTTGTATTTGAGAGTTGGGTCCAAATGAGTCAAGTCCAATCCATGAAGAATCAAACCAAACCTCCATGAAGAATCAAACCAAACCACATTTGAAGACTAAAGAAGACTCAAGACTTATACTCCAAAGCAAGACCAAAGCCACCTCAAGTGGGGACCACATGCCACATGACACATGCCACCTCATCATCCAAGGTTGCTGCCACATCACACATACCACCTCACCATCCAAGGTTGCTGCCACATCACACATGCCACCTCACCATCCAAGGTTGCCACCCAAGAGAAGAAAAGGGGAATTTGAATTTGAATTGGCTACAACCTCCTCCACAACTTCCTCCACTACTCATGGGATGCCCCATATTTTTCTCCACAAATTTTTCTCCATGATATTTGGTGTAGTTTGAATTCAAAATGGCTTAATAGTCTATAAAAGACTCTTAGTCTTCTTGTAAAGGAAGGATGGAAAAGAAAAAATAAAAATTTTCTTCTATGTGAGTTCTATGTGCCTAAGTGGTAGTTCTAAATTCCTCTCCCTATCCCACGCCAACCCTACTTTCTCCTCCTCCATCTCCAACGCCTAAGACACTCTCCTTCTTCTCCAATCTCAAGCTAGCTCTTCAATATTCAAGGTTGATCAAGAAGACCATCACAAGGAGGCCGGCCAAATCCATTTCAAGTGATCTACCATGGCGCCAAGATTATTCTTCAACAATGCTTCCTCGACTCTTCTTTAGTTTCTCCATTTCATGACTAACGTATTTTACCAAGTTCCTAATCTCAAGGTTTCTTTGTTGTAGGGTTCTCCGGGATTCCGAACTCAAGAGGAAGGAATTACTTGTCATAATCCAGAAAACAAGAAGGGCCCTCAATTTGTAGTATGGTCTTGTCATTTGGGAGGTCTCTTCATGAGTGATCTTGATCTACTTGAAAGATTAAAGCTAGGTATGTTCTAGTATCGATTAGGTCTGAAATATTAAATTTGCCTAGCTTAACTTGTGTGGTTCGAATCTTATTCCTATTTCTTTGTTATTTTGATAGTCTTATTAATTAGGTTTACATTTGATCGTTCGAGTTCTCTTCATTAGACCTCCTTTGATACTATATGCTGAACTAATCATATGCAAATAAGAAATTGCTAAGTTAATCTTTGCTAATCTCCTTTAGGGTTGCATAGTTGCATTCTCATCTTGCATGTCCCCACCAATAGTCCAAGCAATTGAGTTCTAGGAAGAAGAACTCAATAGAAGGAACCTTTGAAAAGAAGATAGAGTTGTCTTGATCACTGCTCTGTGTGGATCACCATCGGAGGGAGGACACTTGGATGCCTGGTGAATTCAATCAGCCCCTTCAACATCAACTTTGTTGGAATTAGCGATTACAGGTTGGTACTCTAATTCTAACAATGTATGTTTAGATGTTCTATATATGTTTTAATCCTGAATAAGGAGATTTTGGCTAAGGGATTATGGTGCAAATTTCATTATTTTGAAATTATACTTCCGCTGCGGTGCACCGGAAACCCCAACACAAGATGATGCCGTTCGGCCTCAAGAATGCTGGAGCAACATTTCAAAGACTCATCAATAAGGTGTTTGAAAAGCAACTGGAAAGAAATATGGAGGCCTATGTTGACGACATGATCGTCAAGAGTCTCCACCAGAGAGACCACATCCGCGACTTGGAGGAGTCATTCAGTGCTCTCCGGCGCTACCAAATGAAGTTAAACCCGGCGAAGTGCACCTTCGGGGTCACGTCAGGTAAATTCCTGGACTTCCTTGTCACCAAATGAGGGATTAAGGCCAACCCCGAGAAGATCCAGGCCTTGAAGGATATGTGACATCCCTCCTGTAAAAAGGAAGTCCAACAGTTGACAGGGAAGATTGCCTCCCTAAGCAGATTTATCTCTCGGTCCGTCGATAAATGTCTTCCGTTCTTCAAGGTACTTCAACAGTCAAAGAGCTTTGAATGGTCCGAAGACTGTCGCGTTGCCTTTGAGGAATTGAAGAAGTATTTAGAGACCCCGCCATTACTCTCCAAGCCAAAAGAAGGCGAGGTCCTCTACCTATACCTCTCTGCTTCAGATGAAGCAGTGAGCTCAGTTCTTGTCCGGAAGGAGGAAGATGGGTCCCACAAGCTGATCTACTACATTAGAAAGATCTTGCATGATGCAGAAACACGGTATGCAAGGATGCAGAAGCTAATCTACTCTTTAGTGATTGCGACAAAGCGACTACGGCCATATCTCCAAGCCCACGCTATCATGGTACTGACTGATCAACCTCTCAAGGCCGTTCTCCGATCTCCGGACACTTCTGGAAGGATAGCCAAGTGGGCTGTGAAGCTAAGCGAATTTGACATTAGCTTCCAGCCCCGAGCGGCTATGAAGGCCCAGGTGCTCTCCGATTTTCTGGCCGAGTGCACCTGGAAGTCCGAAGATGAAGCCTCTTCGGATGAAGAAGAAGCCCCGAAGGAGATGAAGTCCATTTGGGTGCTTCATGTGGATGGAGCTTCCAATGCTACCGGGTGCGGGGCTGGACTCATGTTGGCCGAACTTGACGGCCATATTATAAAGTATGCACTCCATTTCTCCTTCCACACCTCCAATAATCAGGCCGAATATGAAGCCCTACTCGTCGGACTTAGGATCGCTAAAGATCTGGGAGTCCAGCAACTTCGAGCCTTCTCCGACTCTCAACTGGTTATGAATCAAGTCAATGGAGAGTACACGGCCAAAGATCCAACCATAGTGCAATACCTGGAGAAGGTTCAGGCCTTATCCTCTCAACTAGAACATTTTGAAATTATTCATGTTCCCCGATCCGAGAACTCCCGGGTGGATGCACTATATCGACTGGCAACTACAGCACCGGAGTCTCTCGGGCGCACCTTTATTGAACATCTTGAAACTCCAAGCATTGCCAAAGAGGCTACAGAGGTGCGCCAGATTGATGCTGAGCCAAGCTGGATGGATCCCATCATCAGATTCCTGAATGAAGGAGAATTGCCCGAAGATAAGGCAGAGGCCAGAAGATCCGCTGGATGACATCTCAGTATGTCATCTTAGACGGAACCCTCTACAAGAGATCATTCTCCCAACCACTACTGAAATACCTCGGACCCACCGATGCAGATTATGCATTGAGAGAGGTCCACGAGGGCATATGCGGGGATCACTTGGGAGGTAGATCTCTCGCATACAATATTATTCGACAAGGGTATTACTGGCCCTCCATCCAGAAGGACTTAGCTGATTTCGTGCAGAAGTGCGACTAGTGCCAAAGGTATGCCAATGTGCAAAGATAACCTGCGAGTCACCTGACTCAGTTGGCAGCCCCATAGCCCTTTGCCCAGTGGAGGATGGACATTCTTGGCCCGTTCCCACAAGCATCAGGGCAAAGGAAGTTTCTCCTAATGGCCATCGACTATTTCACAAAATGGGTGAAAGTCGAACCATTGGCCCAAATCACAGAGGGCAAGGTGGAGAGTTTTGTGAAAAACTCCATCATCTTTTAGGTTCGGTATCCCACACTTCATCATCATGGACAACGGGAGACAATTCGACAATCTGAAGTTCAAGGACTTCTATGCTCGGTACCATATCTAGCATCGGCTAACATCCGTTGCACATCCATAGTCCAACGGAGAAGCCGAAGTCACCAACCAGACCATCCTTCATGGTCTAAAGACAAGGTTGAATGCCGCCAAAGGGCTTTGGACCGATGAACTGACATCTATCCTTTGGGTGTACCGAACTACCCCAAGAACATCTACTGGTGAATCTCCGTTCAACCTAGCCTACGGTACCGAAGCTGTACTACCTATCGAAGTCTCCCTACAGTCCCTAAGAATTGACAACTATGAAGAACCTGAGAATTTAGATCGTAGAAGGATCGATCTGGATCTACTATCAAGCACCAGGCTACAGGCCCAGATAAGAATGGCGGCATACCAGCAAAAGGTCGCCAAGTACTACAATGCAAGGGTGAAGGAGCAAACTTTCCACACGGGGGACATGGTATTGCGAAGAGCAGAAGTGTCCAGGCCAACGTAATAGGGTAAACTCTCCCCTAACTGGGAAGGCCCATACCAAGTCGAAGAAGTCATTCGACCAGGGACATATCGACTCAAGACCCTGGAGGGGAAGACCCTATCCCGGCCATGGAATGTACAAAACCTTTACAAATACTATCAATGAAAAAGTTCCAAAAAACTCCTGTGTAAAGCTCCTTAACCCTACTTAACTCAGAATGGCTAGTTGCATTGATTGAACGACAACAGCCCAAATGACCCGATCTGAAAAATCGATCAACTGCGCAAAGGAGAGTCTGATCCACTCACCTTATCAGTATGCCCGACGAGCGCAATGGATGGCCTAACCAGGCCACCAAAAAGATCAAAGGTGCAGGGATGGTTTTCATAACCTACCCTACGATGAATCCGAACACGCGCCGAAGCGGGCCTGAACATCCTACCTTAATCACGATAGAAAGTGCACAAGGATGGTGTAAACACCATACCCTACGGAAAATCCGAACACGTGCCTAGAAGGACCATTGTTGTCCTCTCTGTCAATAACAAACACTCTTAGAACGGTCCAACGGATCCTACTTCTTCCCTACAAACCACAAGTTATTTATGGACTCTACATTATGGATAAATCGTGATGCAACACATCGCAGAGAATACAAGGGAAGAGGTAACAGAAAAGATCTTTCATTTCTTTCAATTTTTCTTACAAAAAGAAAAGAAAAGAAAGAAAAAGAAAGAAACTCTCCTATAAAGAGAGTAAAAAAAGAAAAAGAAAAACTCTCCAAAAGAGAGATACAAAAAAAAAGCAGCAGCAGCAGCAACAGCAGATGGGGAAATTTGCATTAACTCCCTGACGGGTTTTTCCCGTACCGTCAGGGAGAGACTAGATGAGATGACGAAGGACCCCTGGGGCTTCCACCCAAACTCGAGTCTGACCCCTCGTCAGAGTCAGAATCGAATTCATGGCTGGAGAAGGGAATGAAGGGTTTGCTATTATCCAAGCCCTTCAAGTCATAAAACTTGAAGGCTTTCCTCCGGCACTCCCGAAACCCCTGGTGGAAGGAGTCCAGGGCCATCCCGGCGAGCTCATCCTTGAATGAGGCAGAAGTTCTGAAGTTTTCGATGGCCTCCGCTGCCTCCTTCTTCGCCTCCTCCGCCATCGTGGTCGCCGCCGTGACTTGGGCCCGGGCCTCCCTCAACTGAGCCTCCAGAAGGCAGACCTTCTTCTCAAGACGGTCCACCAGAGGCCCCTCCTCTTCACCGACAGGCCCAGATGGCTCTGGACTTCGCTTCCTCTTAGGGTCAATAGCCTTCCTCTTCACTGCACGATGAAGCTCGGAAGTGCTGAACCTCATGGCTGATAGAAGGAAGACACCAACATAAATGATGGCCTTCGACAGCAAGGGGCAGGGTCCTATTTATAGAAACCCTGTGCCCATAATCGACTACGGGGAGGCGCATCCCACATCCTTCGCGGCCATATGAGAAGGTGCCACGTGTCCAGGTGATGCTTCGAGAACCAGAAAGTCTCTCGGAAGCCATCCCCAGGATTGCAACCACCATCGCTTCGAATCCGGAGAGATCCGCGTCATGCGACGGCATCATTGATGGTCTCTTTTTGGGAAAAAGAGGCCCGGCGGCTCATAAGGCGCAAGAGATCACGACTGTACAAATTTTGACATGCCACGTGGACAATGGTGGTCCCAATCAAATCCCCCTAATTATTGATTGGTGAGGAGATGACTCCTATCCGCCCCAACGGATAAGCTAATTATTCGAAGGAAAGCAACACAGCGAAGTTCTGGTCCGTTCAAGGATTTGTCCTTACCGACTGAACGGCCTTCGGCCACGACCATTCGACTAAGCAGAAAAGAGAACGGTAAAACCGACTCTTATCAACTGGATGGCCTTCGAAGGCTATCGTACAACTAAGCCAAAGGCGAAACGATAGAACCATTTCAGGCTACACATGAACACATGAGGCACAACAATGCATGTGCAAAGAAAGGGGAATTCATTCCAAAATATCAACAGGAGAGGGCTCCACACCACAGGACTGGAGCAACCTATCAACTTGATCGGAGAGGGTCTCATCAATCTGGGCCGGGATGAGAGAACCTTTAGCCTAGACTCCTCTAGCTTGAGTCACCTCCTGGGCCTAGATCACAGCTGGGATCACCTCCGGGTTTTTGACTGGGGTAGCAGCCTCCTCCGTCGGACATGGTGACTCCTCGACCTCCCCTGCGGCTTCGGCCTCCTCCGCTTCTTCTCCTTCCTCTCCAATTATGTTGTAGGAAGGGATCTTCGAAAGGTCGAGGTGAGGGAGGGTCTCCTTTACCTTGGAAAGCCCATCATTGAAGCCGTGTTGGTAGGCATACAATGATGCTTCATCAATCTCTGTCTGAAATTACGAAGACATCTTGAAGTCAGCCACGTCATTGTCTATTTGCTTCCTCAAAGTTTCAGACTCCCTCTTGGCGGCTTCAGCCTCCCTCTTGGCAGCTTCAGATTCTAGGATCACCTCTTTGGCCCTCTTAGAAGCCTCCTCCACCACCTTGGACTAGCTCTCCATCCTCTCCTGGTTTCTCCCTAGCAGTCTGCTCCAGGGATTCAACTTGCCTCCTGCTCCTGTTCCACCCTGCCTCTTGTCCCGCTATACTCGAGTGGGCGCTTTTCAATTCGCCCTTCAGGTCACGAACTTCATCAATCACCCGGACAAGACGGTCCTCCATGGATTGCTTCAGCTCCTTGGCTACTTCCCTGGCAGCCCTATCAATCTGAAGCTCCTCCTTGAGGTCATAGATGAGGCTGTCTACATTTTCCAAGCCTTCCTACATGAAGGTGAAGTCATAGACCAACTACATCAAAAAAGAAGAATCAAGGGTCAAATAACTCTCAAGGCAAAGGAGGCGTGATAGTCATACCTGTTGCAAGGCGGCGAAGCCGGAATCGAACACCTTGTGAAAGCTCCGGTTCCAGAGAATTTCCAAGTTGCGGGGTTGTATCGTACCTTTCAATGCCTGTCTGGCCTCCCCTGGAACCAGCAGCTCTCCCATAGATGGGAGCTCCAAAGGGTTTGTCGGGCGACCTCCGACTGAAGAAGCTCCGCAGACGGACTCTCCTTCGACTTGCCGCGCCTTGCCCCTATCGGCAATAGAGAGGCAAACCGATGGAACATCCACTCCTTGAGGCGGGCCCCCCATTGTGTCGACTGGGGAGGCGACCACCGCTAGAGTCTCGACTGGGCAGGGCCTCACTGGAACCTCTTCCATGGCCGCTGCATTTTCCCCCAAGATGCCTTGGGAAGATGAAGTGCTTTGGTCCCCTTCGGGACCGTCTCTTCGAGCTTTCTTCCGAGCTATAGACCTGGTGGAAGGGGCCTGTGCCACCCTCCTCTCCGAAGTCTAGTGAAGCCAGCTCAAATTGCACTTCATCCCACCATCTGCAGGCAAAGGGGATCACCTCAGTTAAATGAACTACAATGAAACCTAAAGAAGAAGAGCAGAAATTTCCACTGCTATACCTAGTGAGGGGAATTTACTGATTCCCGCTCGATGGAGGTTCCTCTCCTGCAACAACTCTCGGATAGGAGCAACTTTCAAGTTGGTCAGAAGATCTAATCCGACTGATCGGCCGCCAAGACTTTCTTTCCATCATTGGTGGTCAAGCGAGGCTTCTTCCACTCAGTGTTGAAGCCCCATGGGTCGAAGGACAACACAAATACAAAGACAGGTTTCCACCCGTGGATGGCGCTGGGCATATCCTTAATCACCCTGCGGCCCGATCTGGGATCGATCACCTACCATCCATTTCTATGGAAGTTCCTCTTGAGGACGAAAAGGGCCAAGAACAAGTTGGTCCTAGGCTCTACATTGGCGATGCTGCACATGACCAGGAACCCGCAGAAGTTCCTGATGCTGTTTCGGGTTAACTGCGTTGGCACCACTTGATACAAGCGAAAAATCTTAACAAAGAAGGGGTGCAAGGGAAACCGAAGACCAACCTTCAGGTGATCTTCATATACAGCTAGGCACCCAGGGGGAGCTTCATTCACTCGCTCCTCGGGCGTAGGGAGGATGAAGAGAAATTCCTCAGGAATGCGATAGCGTTCCCAAAGAAGGGTTGCCTTGCTTTAAGAAACCGAGCTAGGGACCGACTTTGGACCTACTGTATCTCCAGCCCCCGAGGGCCCAACCTGCTTCCCCTGACTCTCTACGGTCTCTTCCTTGACAAAGGAATGAAGCAAAGGGGTGGAAAAAGGATTCTACCTGAAGAATAGACTGGTACTCTAGGACGGTTTGGGCGAAGAATGAGATAAGGTAGAAGAAGCTTCCTTGCCCAGACCTTCACTCTTTCCCAAAAGAAAAGTAAGGGTCTCTGGACCCCCATAGAGAGTTAATTTGACTCAAGGTTATCCTGGGAGGTAACCCCCTTACAACTGACCGCCAGGATAAGATCTATCCTTCATCCAACGAGCGGCGAACAGCCACCACAACTATCCAAATCCGAACTAAAAGATTGCCTCAACCACTGTGCAACGGGATGAGGAGAGATAGCCTCAGGGCCACCTACTTCTCCCCAATCAGGGAATGGCACCTGTCCACCATCTGATTCTTAGATCGTGATGGGCAGCCCAATAGAGGTCCCGTAATCATTTACTGCGCCGTCTCTCAGGAAGAAAGCGATAAGACTATAATACTCTCACTTCTCGAGGCAGATCTTCGCTTCGACAACTGAGAGTAGGGGGGAAACTGTTGGGATATCCTGGTTCAGCTATGAACCAGGCTCTGGTTTGACTAATCGAAGCCCCGATTTTCTAGACTATGGACTTCGGACTAAGCGAAGGCCAACTGTAAGCAACTCAAGGCTTCACATCGAACTACAACATCCGAAGGCCAATCCTTCGGGTAGCACCTTCGGCACCGGCCGAAGTCTGAACTACTCATCGACTTTCGAAGACACGAACTTCGGTCCCCGTCGTAGACATGATCTCCGGCCTCGGGGAAATATCAAGCCTTCGGCCCACGTAAGGGAAAACCCGAAGCTTGAATCATAATCTGTTCCAAAAAGGAAATTGTAACCAATGGTTACAATCGACACTCATCATGCCATGATCATGGCATGCAATTCCTGCAGCCACGTCTCCGATCTGGCCAGAACCGCTCATTGACAACCCATGATCGACTATCATGGGAGTGAATGGCTTCCCAAGATCTCCGGGAAAAGAGCGGGCCACAGACCGGAGGCCATCTTTTAAATATGGATAAGAAGGATGGCTCGAGAGGTATGCGTGAATAATCTCACATATACATATTTTCAATCTCCAAGAACTCTTTTTCTCTTCCACTATCGACATCTTCCCCATTCTGTGGCTGGAATCCGCCACTGACTTAGGCATCGAAGTGTCCTTCGCCAGAACAACTCCAGCAAGGGACCTGTTTTGCAGGTGAACCAGGGAGCGGTCCTGCGATGCAGTGGCTCCGACCGGCCGATCCAGGGACTCCATGCCAACAAGTTTTGATCTATTTTCTACATTTGTCTTGCTCATTTTTTGCAAGTAAATATTAATGAATTAGTTAAATTAATACTAGAAAGATACTTAAAACAATCATCTTTCAATTACTTCATGCTCATCATTTTTATTCCTGAAAAGTTTCACTATTCCAATGCGCAACAAGCCATTCCCAATCATCCTTGGTGATTACCTCGTCTAGTAAGTGCTTGAATTTTCCTTGATCTTTATGTCGATTTTTATGAATTTCATACAACTCATTCCTATACACTCTATATTGATCACTAAGTTTCCTTATCACATATCTTGTCATTCTATAACTTTAGCCTTATCGAGTCCTTCTTCAAAGAGAATAAAATAATCCTACAAAAAGATAACACAATTAAGCAAATGTTAAGATTATTGATGTTCTAATTAAAAATTTGATAAAAATCTTACCATGATGCGGTTAATCATATTCCTTATTTTATTCTCAGGAATTTCACTCCATCCTTTAACTTTCAGGGGTGCAAAGGATCGATTTCTAACTATTGTACCACACCAACTTGCAAATTGAGCACAATTCTCTCCTACAATTCTTTCCTTGTGATCCCACTCCACTATTTTCTTGGTCGTTGAATTTTTTAGCTCATTGTTCAAAGTCCTCCCTCATCCTTTTTTTGTAGTATTCATCACTAAACCTGCAAAATCAGAAGCACAGAAAAAAAAAAATTAAATAACCACTTCGAACAAAAAGAATTAAGAATATATATAATATAACATTTAAAAATACTTACTAAAGTTATCATTTTTACCTTCTTGCTCACAATCAACATTATCTCTAGTAGTAGATGGAAGGCCTTGTTGGATGATAGCATTAACTTCTGTGCCTCTACCTTTAGTAATGCATCTCCCTTTGTATTACTAGCTTCAGCCATAATTATCTACCTTTATACATTAAGTTAGTAAAACAACATACATATTTCACATGGTATTACAAACTTAGTAAAGAGACAAGAACCAGGTATCATCTAAACAATGCAGTTAATAAATATTGAAATAAATTTCATTAAAGGGCTTTCATAAAAATGGCCAATCCAAAGTAAAAAAAGAATAAAACCTTATAAAATTATGAAAATATATAACATTTAGTGCTTTCACTTGTTCATTTCCTTTGAAGTACAATTGTGTTACCTATTATAGTTAAAAATAGATTGTTAGCACATCATTAAATATAATTTATATAATTTTTTGTTTCTCATATTTGAATAGTATATTATTTTTAAAAAGAGAGATTATATCACTTACATGTTTTTCAAACCATTCAGATAATTGAGTATCTTGAGGTTGTCTAGCATTATGAACTTGGGAATTTGACATCATGTTATCATACTCACTAAACAATACAATCATTTCTATCACCATGTTGCATATTAGCTACAAGTCATATATATTAATATTAAATAAAAAGAGCTTAGTTATCTTAAATATGGCAAAGCTTCGTTGTAATTTTTTAGCACATATATATGAGCTTATAGTAGCTCCATTCTACTTAGCTTACATCTGAATCTAACCTTCTTCTCATTATTTTGAAAAGTACAACCAAGTTGTGCAAAAACTACTAACCATGATGAGATTTAGCATTTGAGCCATCATAGTTCTTCTCCAATCTATCGAATCTTATTTCAGTACCGTGTAGATACCTAGAACAAAATATGACACATTCTTCTGCAATATATCCCTCTACAATTGAACCCTCAGGATGACTTTTGTTATGCACAAAATGTTTAAGTGTGCACAAGTACCTATAGTTATTGAAAGTATAAAGCAATAATAAGAATAATACCAAGAAGATGGATAAATATATCATCTATATTATAAATATGAAAATTTTAAAATGGCCTGACCGTTCAATTGGGTACATCCATCGTTATTGTACCGGTCCAGCAATTTTAGCCTCGTTTGCCAAATGTAGTGGCAAATGAATCATAATATCAAAAAATGATGGTGGAAAGAGCATCTCCAACACAAAGAGTTATTGCAATAGCAGACTCCAACTTTTCCATATCCTCCATCCATGAAACCTTTGAAGACAACTCTTTAAAAAAAGTGGAAAGCTCAATTAAGGCTTCTGATAGTGGTTTACATAACCTTCCACGAATTGCAAGCGGTAAAAAATTTAATAAAAGGACATGGCAGTCATGACTTTTCAATCCAGATATCTTGCGCTCTTTAGAATGAATGCATCTTGAAATATTTGAAGAATATCCATCAGGCACCTTAATATCTTTTAAAAAATCACATAAAGCAGTTTTCTATTCCATAGACAGTGTATAACATGTAGCAGAAAATGTCCATTTTCCTTTATTTAATGTTGGATGAAGCTTTTCTCTTATACCGATATCCTTAAGATCACGACGAGCTTTGAGACTATCTTTTGTTTTTCCGTCAATGTCCAAGAGTGTACCAACCATACTATCACATATATTCTTTTCAATATGCATGATATCTAAATTATGATGCAAGAGAAGGTCCTTCCAATATCGTAATTCAAAGAAAATACTTTCTTTTTCCAATTATTGCTTTGTATGAAATCTCCTCGTTTTCTTTTTTTACCAATCTTACCAAATATAATATGTTTGAGCCCATGCAATTGATCAAGTACATCATATCCTGACAACTTCTTGGGAGGTGGCCTTAGCTCTTTCTCACCATTAAATTCCTTTTTAGAATTTTGCCATTTATGGTTAGGAGCCAAGAAATGATGACTACCAATATAGCAGAACTTACTACAATGTTCAGCCAATATGAATATGTATCTTTAGTACAGTAAGGATATGCTAGCTTCCCTTTAGTACTCCATCTTGATAAATTGTCATATGTAGGAAAGTCATTTATAGTCCATAAGAGTACTGCATGCATTCAAAAGTTTTGTTTCATTGAGGAATCGTATGTATCGACTCCTTTTTCTTATAACTCCTTTAACTCCTTAATTAATGGTTGCAGATACACATCAATATCATTGGCTGGAGCTTTTGGACCAGGAATGAGCAATGCAAAAATAAAGGAAGGTTGTTTCATACATAACCATGGTGGTAAATTATAAGGAACAAGCACCACAGGCCATGTACTATGTACAGTACTCATATTTCTAAATGGGTTGTGTTGCCGCCCAGATCGCCATGGCCCGTAGCCTCTGGTGGCATCGGGTGTTCCGCGTCCGCCCGCTGGGGATGCCTCCGGTGCCTCGGGACCTGCAAGAAAGCCAACATCAGTGATTCGGTCCGGGGATTCCGGTGGGGCGCACTCCGACGGTCAAGTTAGTGATGATCCAGGGGAACAGATCCTCCTGGTCGAGCCCCTCTGGATGAGCTCCACGCTAGGAGGAGTGAGTGGAGTGTATGAGAGTGTGAGTGCGACTGGGAAATGTGGTGGCCGAGGTGGTCTTGCCCTCCTGTCTGGCCTCTCCCCCTTCTCCTCTTTCTCTTTGTGATGGTTGTGTTGTTGGAAAATTGGGTGCTCTCTTATTGAGAGAATGTTGCTCTATTGTAATATGAGTGCTGTTACCTCCTTTTTGCTTACTCTAGCTGGGTCTTCTACTTTGGCTTGCCTCGGGATTCTCCCATGCTGTCAGACAAGTAGGATGAGGTATTGTGCCATAGATGGGATGCCTTCTTTATTGGGTAGCTGGGGAAGCTTCTACATGCCTCTGACATTCCTTTTATTTGCCCTTCCTGGGAGCCTGGCAGGACCTCGATTGTTGTGCCGCCGCTCTCGGGAATCATGCTCCTTGGTGGGATCTTTTCTCCGGTCATACGGCAGGTCGGTGGAGGGCATGGTGCCTTGATGTGAGCTTCCTTTCTTTCTGGTGTGAATGGCGGCCGTGGGTATTAATGGTGATATGGTGGATGCTGTCGTACGGTCCTCGGGGGGGGGGGGGGGGGCGCCATTGTCCTCGGAGGGGAAGTGCTGCTCTCTTAGTGGTTGATGCCTCGATTTATGCTGGGAGCCGAGCTGGGAAGATGGGGCCCACTCGTAGGGGACCCGCCTCGCAGTGGCTCGGCTGTGCGGAGGAGGGCCGAGCTCAGCTCCAGGCCAGGGGGCCCAGCTTTGATCGAGCTCGGGCTGGCAGAGGTGAACGAGGTGCTCCCAGCCCAGGGGACCGGGCCTCGAAGGGGTTCCATGTGGCAGAGGAGGCTTGAGCTCAACTCCGGGCCACGGGGCCTGACCTCGAGCTTGAATGGTCTACCTCTGATGGGGTTTGAGCTCGGCTCTGACCTAGGTCTCCCGACCTGGCGGAGGACAGAGCTCGGCTTCGACGAGCGGCCCTATTGACATCGAGGAGCTCAGCCCGGCGAAGGGGCCTGTGATGGGAATCCAACATGGCATCCAATAAGGGCTCCACGTCAGGCTCCTTGCTCCACTTCAGCTATCCGGTCACATCATTTGCCCCCCACTCCTGAGGCCTGTTGTCGCACGGTGCTCGGAGCGAGGGAGTAATTACGGTGCTGACATGGAAAGATGGAAAAATCTGGTGCAATAATGATCGATATCGGCGGCGTCTCGCCCGGCAGGCCCTTGAACCTGTACGGGGGTGCTATGCGGCCACATCTGGGGAGTGGTTATGGCGGGTACGGAAGTCAGAGTGATCACGGTTGGATTGGGGGTGCTGGCCTGTTGATCAGCGACGCGTGGCGTGACTCTTGGGGAAGCCATAACGGTACGGTCGGGCGCAGGTTGCCTTGAGAAAAAGGAGTACATCTTTTCGAACCATACCTTTTTTCGAAATCTCCGCGCCCGACATCGTGCAGCAGTCTCCTTCTTCCTCCACTTCGGTCATCATCATCTGCTTAGGATCTTAGTAGCTTAGCCTTCTCTTTTTCCTCCTTCCTCATCGACTAGGGATTGTCGTAGGTCCTCCTTCGTCGTCTTTTCCTTTTTTCTCCTCTTCTTCTTCTTCTTCCATGGATTGCTTCGGTCCAAACTTCCATCCTTCGTGCCAAGCTGAGGCTGGACCTTCCCAGCCAAGGACTCCTTCTTCCTCTGAAGAGGAAATGGAGGCGGCGCATTAAGAGTTTAGTAGGAGGCCCTCTCAAGGTCCTTTAGCCATTAGGGAACCCAGGTCTTCTCCTCCTCCCCGCTTGGCTCTCCCTCCTACTCCTACTCCTATTTCTATTTCTGTTTCCCTTCCTGAGCCCGAGCCTTCTCGGTCAACAGGTCTCAGAGGGATTGCTTCGATGATCTCCACCGAGGATCTGGTGGCCATCCGGGGTGCATATGACATCCCTGAATCTGTCCGGCTCTCCGTTCCTCGTCCCGGGGAGCGGGTTACATCCAGTGGCCCTCGGCGGATTGCCTTCTATAAGGAGACCTTCGCCAGGGGCCTCCAGTTTCCTGTCCACCCCTTCTTCCTTTCCTTCTTGACCAACTACTGTCTTGTTCCTGCCCAGTTGGTCCCCAACGCCATCAGAACGATATTTTGTTTCATTGTTTTGTGCCACTTCCATGGGATTGTTGCCCATTTTTCCTTGTTCAGGGCCTTTTTCACCCTGAAATGCCATCCCATCAAGGAGGGGTGGTGGTCCCTCTCCTCTCACCCTCGGGGCATCCATTTTGAGCTCTCCCCTTCCATCAAAGGATGGAAGAGCAAATATTTTTTCGCCTCGATCGAGGGGATCGACTGGGCTTGGAGCGACCCAGATCGGTCTCCTAATAGGAACTCCTCCATTGAAGCAGCCAATCTCGACATGTACGAGCTGCTCAGATCGATCGAGATCCCATCTCTTGAGGTCTTGCTGTCAGAGCAGAATCTCCGTGAGGCTGGGGTCAGCTCAGCACGGGAGTTGGGTGAGTTCGACTTGGCCACCCCCCTTTCGTTTCTTATTTATTTTTCTTTCTTCCTTCTTTTTCTTTCTCTTTCTTCTCTCTTTTTTTCTTTTTGCTTTTGTTTGGGCTGACCTCATCTTTTCTGGTGCAGAGATGAAGTTTTCAATGGATGAGCTGCTCTCATTTATCGAGGAGCAAGAGCAGGCAGCCTAGATGAGCGAGCCCACTCTGAAGAGGGCTCGAGTTGACGACGGTGCGAGGCCAGTGCAGGCCGGGCTGGATGCACCTGTTTCAGAGTGGAGGCAAAAGAGGGCGGCCGAGCCCGCCCATGAGCCTTCAGCGTGGCAAGAGCTTGTGCCGGTGCCCGAACCCGAGGTGGTCATCCATGCCAGATCCACTGCTACTACTTCTAGGACAGAAGTCCCTCCTCCAGAGATCGTCGATGTCGAGGAGGAGGGGAGGTCGAGAGGAGTGAGGTCGGTGCCCCAAGTGCAGGCCGTGGTGGTGCCGAGCTCGCAGCCGGCGCCAAACAAGCCTCCAACCGCCGAGGGGTCCGAGCCGACAAGGGGGCAGGACAGGGAGTACCGTCGAGTCCCTTTCTGCCTAGGG
The DNA here is from genome assembly GCA_021397845.1 of Areca catechu. Taxonomy (NCBI): domain Eukaryota; kingdom Viridiplantae; phylum Streptophyta; class Magnoliopsida; order Arecales; family Arecaceae; genus Areca; species Areca catechu. The sequence continues at coordinate 96,855,695 of CM038046.1, forward strand.
CCCAATGTATCACTGGTGAAGGACCCGGTGCTTGCCGAGAGGATGATGGACTTCTCCGTCCAGTCATGCAACAAGCGAGAGGGGAGCGGGAGGCTCCTAGGGGACGTCATCAGCTCGTCCTTCTCCAACCTATATGCCGTAAGTCCCCTCTCCCCTATCTCGATACTCCTTAGTCTTTCTCAGCACAGCACTGTAATTGACGTACTTCATTTGGTGTAGCATGGCAGGGAACTGATCCTCATCAGGGACTACTGCCGCAACTGGGCGAAGAGGGACAAGCAGCGGCACGCCGAGCTTGAGTCCTTGAAGGCGAAGGTGGGCTAGAGGGAGGCCGAGATCCGGGAGGCCAACTTGATGGCTAAGGGCCTTCAGGCTGAGATCGTCGACGCCACTCGAACAAAGAAGGAGCTTGAGGGAGAGCTCGAGTCAAAAAGGACTCGAGTGAAGGAGCTCCAAGCTGAGGTGGAGGCGACAAAGGACAGGGTTGCCTCTACCGAGAAGAAAGTAGCGGTCGTGGAGGAGAGGATCACAGCCATCAGCTACATCGCCGAGACCGCAGAGAAGATGGCATCGATTTCTATTCGGCAGCATGAGCACACCCAAAAGCAGCTAGAGGAGTCACGGCAGTGGGAGGAGGCTGCGAGAAAGAGGGCTGCCAATGCGGTGGCTGCCTTCAAGGCCTCCCCTGAATATATCAAAGACTTCAAGGAGGCGGCGACGAACTCCTTTACTAAGGGGTTCGCTTATTGCCGCCAGCAGCTACGGGGGATCCTGTCTGAGGAGTGACTGGCCGCGCTTCGGACCTCAGGAAAGAAGGCTCCTGCTCCAAAGGCAGCTGCAGGAGGGCAAGGGGCCGCTCCGGTTGGGTCACTTCCGCTAGTGGCCTCGGAGGCTGCCGAGCCGACCTTGGTTGTGGTGACAACTGGGGCGACATCGCAGGAGAAGGCAGTCGAGCCGGCCTCCTCAACAACCGTAGCCGAGTCCACCCCTCCGACGGAGCCTACTTAAGCGCGCGACCCTGCATCAGAGGTGGAGGAAGGGGAAGTCCCGGCCGTGCGCCACCCAGGGAAGGAGCCGGCCTCATAGTATAGGACTTCTCTTGTATCCCTTTTATTTTCTTTTTGTACTTTTTGCTATCTATTTTTTCTTTGAACTGGGCTGTCTGGCCTATCAGGGCCCAGGAAATGATGTATGCATTTCTTCCAAGTAATGAGAACTGATTTCATAAATATGACTTCTTTTCTTCTTTCTGTGATGTGAATGTCTCTTTTCCTCTTTCCCCCTCTTTTCTCTTTTCTGTCAGTGCGAAAAGGTTGTAGGGAGGAATTTCGGACCTGGGCACCTAAGGGCGATTCACATCTCGAGCGCCTCAAATCTAGGCTCGGGGCTTGATCTTCAAAAATCGGGCCCAAGGAACATCGTCTTAGAGCTAGGCCCGGGGATGCACTGGCCAGAGAGCTGTGTGGCTCGAAGGTTCCCATGGCCGGAGGTCTGAGCTCCGGTCTTGGGCTGGCTTCCTGGAGCTGGGCTCGGGGACATCGTTGACTGGAGAGCTATTTGGATTGAAGGTTCCCTTGGCCGGAGATCTGAGCTCTGGTCTTGTGCTTGAGTGACTGGGGGCTTCCCAGGTCTTTGTGCCGGAGGACTCTTCTCTGGCCTTTGGTGCCGAGGAGCTAGGCTCACGGCTAAAGTGCCTGGGGGCTTCCCAGGTCTTTGTGCCGGAGGACTCTTCTCCGGGCTTTAGTGCCGAGGAGCCAGGCTCGCAGTTTGAGTGCCTGGAGGCTTCCTAGGTCTTCGTGCCGGAGGACTTTTCTCCGGGCTTTGTCACCGAGGAGCTAGGCTCGAGGCTTGAGTGCTTGGGGGCTTCCCAGGTCTTCATGCCGGAGGACTTTTCACCGGGCTTTGTCGCCGAGGAGCTAGGCTCGAGGCTTGAGTTTCCTGCAAGGCAGATAAATCGTGTTGCAGAAAGGAATCTTTATTTCTCATGGAGGGAATACTTACATTACTGATAGTATCTCTTCAAATTACAAGCATTCCAGGTCCGGGAGAACCTGGCGCCATCCAAGTCTTCGAGGTAGTAGGCCCCCTATGAGAGGGCCTCGGCCACTTTGTAAGGGCCCTCCCAGTTCGGTGAGAGTTTGCCACACTCCCAGGGCTAGGATGCTTCGGGGCATAGCACCAGGTCGCCAGGTCGGAAGGTCTTCTGCTTCACCCATGCTTTGTGATATTGGGTGACTCGTTGCCGATAGGCCACCATCCGGAGCCGGGCTTTGTCTCTCATCTCTTCGAGGAGGTCAAGGTTGAGTAGGAGATGTGCCAAGTTCTGGGCCTCATCGTATCGCTGCACCCAGAGTGTGGGTACGCCGAGCTCTACTGGGATCACCGCTTCAGATCCAAAGACAAGGTGTGGAGTCCTTAAAGGATGGTCTGGTTTGTCACCTCGGCTTGGCCGTTGGTCTGGGGATGAGCAACCAAGGTGAAGCGGTGCTGGATCCCATGCTCGGTTTAGAATCCTTCGAACTCCTAGTTGTTGAACTGTCGCCCTTGTCGGTGATGTCGCAATTGGGGAGTCCAAAGCGACAGATGACGGACTTCCAAAAGAATTAGCGAACGTTGGCTTCTGTGATCCGAGCTAGTGTCTCTACTTCAACCCATTTGGTGAAGTAGTCGATTGCCACTAGTAGGAACTTCTGCTACCCAGGTGCGGTGGGGAACGGTCCCAGGATGTCCATCCCCCATTGTGCGAAAGGCTAGGGAAACGACAGTTGGGAGATCGGTGCAGCCGGTAGGTGCTGAATGTGGGAGTGGCGCTGGCACTTGTCACACTTCTTGACGAAGTCGGTGGCGTCCTCCCTCATCGTTTTCCAGAAGTATCCCTGGCGAAGGGCCTTGTATGCCAAAGTCCTCCCTCCTACATGATTCCCACAAAGGCCCTAGTGTATCTCCTAGAGCACGAAGGCTACCTCCGTGGGCCCGAGGCACTTCAGGAGGGGGTAGGAATAAGATCGGTGGTAGAGCTGGCCATCCATCAAGACAAAGCGGGTGGCTTTCCTTCTGATGAGGCCAGCTTCTTTGTGGTCTTTCGGCAGTAGGCCTTCCTGGATGTACTGGATGTACTTGTCCATCCAGCTCGGCTTGGGGGCTACTTGTTGCACCTCCTCGGGGCTTTCGTAACTTGGATTCTCGAGATATTCGATGTAGGCGCACCCCAGGGATGAGTCTGGTAGGGTTACGAGCCTCGATAGTGCATTCGCACGAGCATTTTCTCCATGGGAGATGTGGGAAATGCATAAGTAACGGAAGCCTGCTGCGCTCGAATGGACCCTCTCCAAGTACTTCATCATCTGGGGATCTCGGGCCTCGTACTCTCTGGAGACTTGTCTGGCAACCAGCTGGGAGTCGGTGAAGACCTTGAGGTTCTGTACGCCCAACTCGTGGGACACCTTCAGGCCCACAAGGAGCACCTCATACTCCACTTGGTTGTTTGTGGCGGGGAACTTGAAGCAAAGTGCACACTCCGTCACCACTCCATCGAAATTGGCGAGGATGAGGCCTGCTCAGCTCCCGCAAGAATTGGAGGCTCCGTCCACGTGAAGGACCCAAGGGTCCCCAAGTGGGCTGGGCTCAGCTTGGCTCTTCGGGACCATCTGCTCTGGTTCGTCGGGAAGCCCTGTACATTCGACCACGAAGTCGACTAGGACTTGGGCCTTCTACGATGACCTCGGTCGATATGCGATGTCATACTCGCTCAGTGTCAGGGACCATTTGGCCAACCTTTCGGAAGTCTCAGGGTGGCTTAGCATGGTCCTCAATGGCTGATCAGTTACAACCACGATGGGATGTGCTTGGAAATAGGCCCTAAGGTGCTTAGCAGACATTATTAGTACAAAAATAAGTTTTTCGGAGCGGGTATACCTGATCTCCACATCATGGAGTATTTTGCTGGTGTAGTACACTGGCTTCTGTGATCCGTCCTGGTCTGTACGGACAAGGACCGAGCTGACGGCCCCCGGTGTGACTGCTAGGTAGAGCAGGAGCTCTTCTCCTTCTTTTGGTCTGGATAGCAAAGGTGGGGAGGTCAGGAACTCCTTTAGCTCTTTAAAGGCTGTCTTGCACTCCTCAGTCCAGGTGAAGCCGTGTATCTTGTGCAACGCTTTAAAGAAAGGGAGGCAGCGATCAGCCAACCTCGAGATGAACCGGTTTAGGGCTGCAACCCTCCTCATTAGGCATTGAACCTGCTTCTTGGATGTTGGGTGCTCCATGTCAAGGATTGCTTGGACCTTCTCCAGATTTGCTTCGATGCCTCTCTGGGTGACCATGAAGCCGAGAAATTTCCTGGCCGCCACCCCAAAGGCGCACTTTGCTTGGTTGAGCTTCATTTGGTGCTTCTAGAGACTGTGAAAGGCTTTAGCGAGGTCGGCAATGTGGTCCGAGCTCGTCTTGCTCATAACGAGTATGTCATCCACGTACACTTGCATATTCCTACCAATCTGGTCCTTTAAGACCTTGTTAACCAAACATTAGTACGTGGCCCCATCATTCTTCAGGCCAAAGGGCATCATCCTGTAGCAATATGTGCCCCGGTCAGTGATGAAGGCAGTGTGCTCCTCGTCCTCTGGGTGCATCCGGATCTGATTGTACCTAGAGAATGCATCCATGAAGGAGAGCAACCTGTGCCCTGAAGTGGCATCCACCAACTGGTCTATCCTTGGCAAAGGGAAGCTGTCCTTCGGGCATGCTTTGTTGAGGTCGGTGTAATTCACACAGATCCTCTACTTGCCATTATTCTTCTTTACCATCACCATATTCGCCAGCCAGCTCGGATACTGTACTTCTCGGACGAAGCCGGCGACGAGGAGTTTCTCAACTTTCTCGTTGATGGCCGCTTGCCTTTCTGGGACGAAGCTTCTCTTCTTCGGTCGAACCGGTCTGTACCTCGGATCAACATTGAGTTTTTGGATGATGACTTCATGGGGAATACCTGGCATGTCGGCTGCCGTCCAGGCGAACACGTCTACATTCACCCTCAAGAACTCCAACAGCGGAGCTTTCTCCTCCTCGGGCAGCTGGGCTCCGATCTGCACGGTCTTCGTCTGGTTGGGCTCGAGCTGGTAAGGAAGCAACCATTCGACCGGGCCTCCCCTGGTGTCCTGGGCCCTCTGGTCGAGCTCGTCTACTCTGGAGCCCTTCTCAGGCACCCGGGCCCCGGGGAGTGTTTGGAAGCAGTGCTGCACTGCCTGGGGCGTACCCCTCATCTCCCCCATGCAGCAAGGAGTTGGGAACTACACCAGGAGCCTCTTGGTGGAGACGATGCCGTCGAGGAGATTGAGCCCAGGTCAGCCTAGAATCACGTTGTAAGGCAAAGGAAGCTTGACAACCGTGAATGTCATTACGACGGTGCTCTGCCGAGGTGGGGCCCCGACAGTGACTGGGAGAGTGATTTCTCCCTCCACCCTTATGGAGTCTTCCATGAAACCAACAAGGGGGGTATATACAGGCTTGAGCTGAGTAAGAGAGAGATTCATCCGGGAGAAAGCATCATAAAAAAGTACATCCGTGGAGCTTCCACTATCTACCATGATGCACTTTACAAGGTGCTTTGTGATCATCATCTCAATGACCACAGCATCATTATTTACATTTTTCTCTCCATTTTCCCCTTCCCTCATAAAAGGGAGTACATTCTCAGAGTTCCCTGCCCCCCGGGTCCACTTGGACGTGCGCTCAACTCCCTAGGAGATCATGCCCACCGGCTTCTCGGTGGGGCGTTTGTCGATGGCTAGAGCTGGCTAGAGAGCAATGAGCACCTGGGACTCTGGTCGAGTTCTGTCCCCCACATATTTTTCAAGGTAGCCTCTCTTGATGAGCTCTTCGATCTCCCATTTGAGATTGCGGCAATCCTCGGTGTCGTGGCCGTGGTCACGGTGGAAGTGGTAGTACTTCGTCTTATCCCGGGTGAAGGATGTCTTCGTCTGTGGACCCCTCCGCTGAGAGGGGCGAGGAAGGTGACGCGGACATGCGGTGCCCATATATTTTTATTCTCTCAATTCTCTTATTCTTAAAGATCTAAAGTATACCTTTAATACTTCTCTAATCTTAAAAAATGTTATCACAGTTATCCAGTACTCATAACCTAGATTTTATTATTATTCGCTTATGACATTCATAGCAAAAATTAGATTATGTATATAGCATGATTTATATGAGGCTCCTTATGGTCAAAGCTCAAAATGATCTAGTCCATATTAAAATCTTTTCAAATAAGTCGGGGACATTTTAGAGACTAAATCCATACTTAAGGAGTCAATTCCCCTATTGAATTTTTAGGTTGAACTTCTTCAACATTTCCTTAATGTACAACTTCTATGATAGGTATATCATCCTCCTTAGTCTATCTCATAGACCTATATTCCAAAAGTAGGATACCTTCTAATAGGTCTTCATTGGAGAATTACCTAGACTATCATAACCTAACCTAGGTTAGTATAGGAATCATATTTTTAATAGGAGAATATTATTTGTGTATAATGCATAGAATTACACTGCATTGATCTTTTATATATACATCATTCCTCTTCTCATACTTGATAGAATCAAACTATTTGATCATATCATAAAAATGAGAATTTCAATTCCGAGCTATTTGCTTTAGTCTATTTATATAGACCCTTTGCAGCTTAGACCTTGTAAACTCATCACTGTCAATCAACCTGATCTTATCATGGTTAATTGCAATAGCAATTAGTATGGATTTTTAGCATGATCATAGGTGAAAAGGCTTTTATAGTCAATATTGACTATAACTTTTCACCCAAGCCTTGCCTTGTAGATCTTTATCTATTTTTCTTTATAGATCCATTGCATCCATAAGGTACTATACCTTTTGGTGGTTCCATTAAGGTCCATACTAGGTTGAAGCACATCGAGTCTAACTTCATGGGATTCAACTATTTCTCATAATCGATGTTTGATATCGTCTCATCATAGATTTTTGGGATCATCTCTATGGTTCCTTTCTCTCATTAAGAAAAGCTTTCTCAGAGTCCTCTATAAGCATACCTCTATACCTTTTGGAGGATAGGAGATCCTATGAAAATTTATGAGGTGGACAAGAACTAATGTATTGGCCATCAGGAACTAATATACTTGAATGGGTTCTATAAGTTCTATAGCCATTTGCTCTTCTAAGACTATCTCTTTGAGCTTAATCATCCTTCCACTGTTATATTTAGGTTAAACTATTTTAAAATTAATAAAGACATTGGATTACAACTATTTATGATCTAATGGAAAGAAGTATCCTGTCAGCTCTTTAGGATACAAGCCATCAGTGACGTAATCTTTAACTCATCCACCTATATCTCATATAAGTATAATAAAAAGGGATTTAGAATGAATCCTATTAAATAGATTGGTTGAGTTATATAATCAAGTTCTTAAAGATAATTAGTGATTCACATAATGGATTGAACCACATCCAATAGGGTTCAATTTCTCTACTCAGACACCTCATTGAGCTCGAGATGTAAGAGGAGCCTATTATGAGACTATGTCAAATAACTTGAGATGATTCTAGAAATATCTTCTAAGGTATTTACTTCCTCGATCTAATTGAAGAACCTTAAGGAGCTTTTCCTGGTCTGTGCATCGAATATGCGATATATATTAATATATACCCGTGCTAACATATCATCTCAAAGGATCTCTCCGATCCCATGGCACTCACTAGTAACTTAGTAGATGCATCATATGCAGGTAGAGACTAATATATAAAAATCATCAAACCCAATTCATTTTTAAAATAAAAGGATTAGCGATTTCAAAAATCAAATTTTTGTCTTTTTGAGTAGTTGACATACCTTCCAAAGGTGTGTCCTATTTAATCTTCAAGGATTCTAGGTATAGGGATAATTCCTATAATCATTGAGCTTGAATTGGAAATAACTTTCCATAATCAATGGCCATCTCCTTGAAAGATCCTGATCTCTTGCTTCTTCACAGGCTTCTTCTTTCAATTAGACTATCTTTTGAAAAAGAAGGTATGCTTTACATTGAGAAACATGCCCCTTGAACCTTTTAATGTCTCTTTATTAGTCATCAATTTGTTGACATAATAGTCTTAATTTTATTCAAATGGTAGTTTATAATAAGCTATCTATATGATTAGACAAAGATGGTTGAATCAAACCAATTCAATCCTTATGCATCAACATGCCCGAGCTTCTCAAGCTTCTAATTTTTAATCATTGTCAAACAATAATCATGGATCGATTGCAGTCAATTCAGCCAAAATAGCTTGGTAATATATGGTAACCTTGGTCTATTACCATACTTAGCTTGTCTAATTAAATTTCAATTGGAGCCAATCTTTATATTAGGTTATGGTTAATTGATTTGTCTAAGAATTAAGAAGTTGGAAGTTGACTTTTTATCCGCAGAGAGTAAAGATTCAAGTTAGATGATTGTATTTAATTTTAAAATTATTCTAGAGATTTTAAGCAACAAATTTATATTCCCACTATTTTCATGGATCTCTCAGACTCCTCAGTGGAGATGCAAAAATTTCTATGCAACTAGGGTCCTTAATGGATACTATGATTCCATTGATCTTGTGTACCTTACCTAACCATTACTGGTAACATATAAACTAATGAGTGGACAACTCTTGTCAATACTTCTTAAGCATGTTACATCAACTCAGTCTCTAAGTCATGTGGGCTCACCTGATAGTTATTGTCTATACTCCCTAGTTAAGTTGGACCCACCGTTCATGTGAAATGAAGTCATCATTGGGTCCCTCACCATGCCCAGATATTAGACCCAATCCCATTTTCATGTTGCAACATCTTATGTTAATAGAGTGGTTGTGCCCCCTAATGCAATTAAACCATTGTATCCAGCCGAGAACAATCAATACTTAAGAGACGCCCATGGCTCTACAATGATAGAAGTCCAATGACTTAATATTTGCAAGGAAGTTTAGGTCTCTAATTAATTTGTCACCATATTCTTAGTCTGACTAACCTTTTGACAAAACTAATTTAGGTTAGCTGAATTTAAAAATCTTTTCATGATTCTTCTTCATGAGTTAAATCACAATGACACCCCTCTGCATCATAAAAGAACCCCATCGAATAGAAAGAGAGAGCCTTTAAAACCTACTTGCTCTTATGATCGGACGACTATGGTGATGCACTCAATCTAAATACTAAGCCAAAAGGTCAAATCATATATGAAATAAGGTTTAGGTTAGCACATCTCATGTCTGATTAACCTTATTAGGATTAGCATGTCTAATATGCGATTAACCTAGTTTAGGTTGGCACATCTAACACCTAACATCCCTAGATTGGGTTAGTACATCTTATATCTGACTGGTTTAGACCCGTACATTTCATATCTAAGTGACATGTGATGGGAATTCTCCCAGGGTGCCGGGAATCATGTAGCATGCAGAAGTGAATTTCAAAACAAAAATTCAAAGCATGAAACCCTAATTGGTTGGAAAACCCTAATTCCTAGGAACCCCTTAGGCAATACCAATTAATGAAACATAAATGGAGTCAGAAAAACATACCTGGATCACTGAAATCCAATCCTTTCCTCGAGGCTCATAAGCGCAAACCCTCCAACGGTGATCCATATAGGAATCAAACCTAGGAACCTCTCTTTTGTAGGTTGCTTGATGAATTGGGACTCTTCCAATGGACTTTCTTCCTTTGGCAGCCTCTCCTTCCTTGCTTAGACTTTTGCCCTCCAGTGGAGCACTCTAAGCCCTCTCCAAAATCTCTCTTCTCTCTTTCTATCACTTCCTAATTCTCTTCCTAAACCCTTGTCTTAAAATGGTGGACTTGTCTTAAAGGAAGACCTATGTCCTAACAAGGAAAGGAAGAGACAAGGTGGATAGATGTAAGAGTGTAAGAAAAAAATCAAAAATGATACCATCGGAACAAACACCGATGGCTATTTATAGGAGAGGGGGAGGTGCCAGATAAGCCTTCTCATCAGCCTTTGATCCATCCAAACATAGATCAAATAAGATCCTTCGCTTATAAGGAGTCTTATCTTGAAACATCGTGTCCCTTTATGCACCAACCGCCTAATTCAAGTCCCTTCAATTTTCTATCCGACTTCTCCCATTGCCACTTGGCATTACTGGTTAAAATGAAGCCAAGCGACGTGACTTATGAATGACAAGCATCGGTGATTCAAAAGGACTTAATGCAGAAGGACTCTGCATACTTGAAATAGCGCCAAAGTGAAGAGACACGACTCTTCACTTTGCACCAACTTCTCCATGCCATATGATACCTTTGACCTAGTCAAAGTACATGCAATATGGGTGTCATATGAAAGGGCATTAAGTCTACTTTTCAACTATATAATTCATTTTCAGATTGGAGGTCAATTGGTCCTCGTGTGCCCTTTTGAATGTAGAGGTGTCACTTAGGCATCAAAAGTCCCATGACTTTTGGACTCTTCATATATGGCGCATAAAATGTCCAAAAAATATCAGATAAAATTTAATAAATTCATCCCACTTAGGACTCAACCCAATCTAGGTCTCTCATAAATTGGTTAGTCCATTTAGCAACCTTTTGACACAATCCAATTGCGTTAGGAGATTAGGTCAGCCTACACATGCTAGTGTGCAATCTAGCTAACCAATTAGGATTGGTTGTCCCTAATTAAATGTCAATTGAATTCCTAGGCCAACTCCCTAATGTGTGTGATCCATTGGGTTCCACATCTAGCCAGCAGTAGGCTTAGATTTGAGCCGATTCGATCCGATCGAACCCGATTGACCTAATTAGGTCAAATTGGCTCACCTAATTATCCAATTCGAATCACATATCGAGTTGACTCATGAAACAAAATCAATTGGTTCATGAAAACCTACAAGATAAGATTGACGTCTAGCAACATGTCATGCCTACCCAGAAGATGAGGAATTTGGTGTAAATTATCAAAGTACCCTTCAGTAGTAAGTTACCGTGCGATTTAATCTTTCGATCTCCCATTATCCCGATTAAATGATAGGTATGGATATATGTCAAACCCTAATACTTAATCATATCGAATCTCATCTCGATCATGAGGACTTAGCTGATGACTGATTAGAAACCAATTCTAATCTCATCCTGCTTTGATCAAAGGCTCATTGAGTCATTCATCGAAGAGATTGCATAGGATAACAATTCCTCTTACTAGGAAAGATCGATTCCTTGTTGGTCCACTCACATCCTTCGTACACCTTCCACCATACCCAGAACACCCCGTACATGTCGCAATGGTATGAATGAGTACGAACCAAAGTATGACTTAGGGTGTACAAGGAACCATGGTGACCTCAGGTCTAAAGATCACTTGCTCAACTTCTACCCTAGGATCTATCTTTTGATAAGTAGTAAGACTTCCATAAGATAGTCCCGATGTGGATCAATCCAGTGTACTCATACCCTGATGAGCACCCTTATCCTTGTATTAGTGTCTTTATACAAGTGGTTGTGAGATCAACCACCCTCATCAACTGAGCATACATAGGATAAGCTAGTCTTTCTGGATTCATCGATCCCCGAATCGATGGTCCAATGACTAGGAACATTCTAGATTAGGATTTATAGGAATTAGGTCTCACTATTATTTTATCATGACCCTAATTCCATTGCCCTACTCTATGGGATTCATCATAATCAACAAAAACATGATACAGCAGTATATGATGAATCAAATGCCTTTATTAATATGAAAAATATGTCATAAATGAGCTGGAAGTTTACAAAAAGTTCCTTATAATGATTGGCTCTTAAGGCACTTTTCTATCGAACTCCCACTTGCACTAAAGCCAATCATCCTTGTATTTTATGCCCATACAATCTAAGTGACGATCTAACTGCTGCTTGGCTAATGCTTTAGTGAATGGGTCTGCTATATCATTCTTTGTGTCAACTCGTTCAATGGTAACATCATGTCTTTCAATGATCTCTCGAACGAGGTGGAATTGTCTTAGAATGTGCTTGGACTTGTGATGAGACCTTGGTTCCTTAGCTTGTGCAATAACCCTAGTGTTATCACAGTATAATGGCACTGGCTGTTATACATTAGGAACCATGCCCAACTCCATGATGAATTATTTCATCCAGACAGCTTTCTTTGTTAGACATCAGCACTAGCAGCTATGTACTCTACCTCAGTGATTGAGTCAATTACTGTAGACTTCTTTGTACTCTTCCAACTCACTGCACCACTATTCAGGGTGAAGACATATCCCGATATGGATTTGTTATCATCTGGATCTGACTGAAAACTAGAATATGTATAACCTTCTAGTTTCAACTCAGATCCTCCATATACTAGAAAAATATCTTTAGTCTTTCTCAGGTATTTAAGAATATTTTTCATAGCTTTCCAATGATCCTCTTGTGGATTTTCCTGAAACTTGCTCACTATGCCCAAGGCATAAGTGACATCAGGCCTGGTACATAATATAGCATACATAATTGATCCTATAGCCAAAGCATAAGGGATCATTGCCATTCTCTCTCTTTCTTCTGATGTCTTAGGAGACATTTTCTTAGAAAGATGTATGCCTTGACTTAGAGGAAAGTAACATTTCTTACTTCCATCCATGTTGAATCTCTTCAACACTAAGTCAATGTACCTAGACTAGGATAAGCCTAGCATCCTTTTAGATCTATCTCTGTAGATCCTTATACCTAGTATATAGGATGCTTCTCCCAAATCTTTCATAAAAAACTTTGATGATAGCCAAGTTTTAACCGACTATAACATTGGGATATTATTCCCAATGATCAGTATGTCGTCCACATACAAAACCAAGATAACAAGTGCACTCCCACTTGTCTTCTTGTACACACATGGTTCATCCACATTTTTGATAAAACCAAATCCTTTGATTGTTTCATCAAAATGGATGTTCCAACTCCTTGATGCTTGCCTAAGTCCATAAATAGACTTCTTTAATTTACATACCTGATTTGGTCTCCCACTTAAGACAAAACCCTCTGGCTGTGACATATAGACTTCTCCCTCAAGGTTTCCATTGAGGAAAGCAGACTTTACATCCATCTGCCAGATCTCATAGTCATGGTATGTGCTATGGCAAGCAGTATCCGAATGGACTTGAGCATGGCTATTGGAGAAAAGGTTTCATCATAGTCTACTCCATGTTTTTTTCTGAAACCTTTTGCTACCAGTTTAGCCTTGTAGATCTCAACTTGACCATCTGCTCCAATCATCTCCTTGAAGATCAATTTACACCCTATTGGGTTAATTCCTTCATGTGGATCTACCAAAGTCCAAACCTGATTGGAATACATGGAGTCCATTTTAGATTTCATGGTGCCAAGCCACTTGTCGGAGTCTCTACTCCTGACAGCTTCCGAATAGGTCATAGGATCACCATCCTGTATGATACTGGCTTCATTGTCATCCTCGATGACAAAACCATATCTGACAGGTGCTCCTTGCACCCTCTCTGACCTTCGGAGAGGAAGTGTGTATTGTGGTTGTTCTTGATCTACAAGAACCTTTGGTTGAGGAACTTCTCTTGAAGGCTCACTGGTTTGTTGGTTCTGTTCTTCACATAACTCAAGTGAAGAATCACTACATCCTTCTTGGATAAACTCTTGTTCCAAGAATGCAGCATGCCTATTGACAATTATCTTTTGTTCAGTAGCATTATAAAAGAGGTATCCAATATCCTTTTATGAATAACCAACAAACCTGCATTTATCAACCCTTGCACTTAGCTTATGTCCAAAGGTATTTTTGACATAAGCATGGCAACCCCAAATCTTCAAATACTTAAGATTTGGTCTTTTGCCATTCCATAATTCATATGGAGTGCTATTCACTGATTTAGATGGAACCCTGTTTAATATATATGTAGCAGTATCTTGGGCATGTCCCCAGAAGGAAGTAGGAAGATCTGTGAAGCTCATCATGGACCTCACCATGTCTAACAAGGTACGATTTCTCCTTTCTGCCACTCCATTTAACTGGGGTGTATAAGGAGGGGTCCATTTAGATATAATTCCTTTATCCTTGAGATAGTTTAGAAACTTACCAGATAAGTATTCACCGCCTCGATCAGACCGAAGAGCTTTTATACTAAATCCAGTTTGTTTTTCAACCATACTTTGATATTCTTTAAACTTATCAAAGACTTCGGACTTGTGTTTTAAAAGATATACATGATCAAACCTTGATAAATCATCAATAAAAGTGATGAAATAAGAATATCCTTCTCTAGCCTGAGTTGACATAGGTCCACATACATTAGTATGTATTAGTTCTAACAATTCAGTTGCCCTCTCTCCATGTCCAGTGAATGGAGACTTGGGCATTTTTCCTTTGAGGCAAGATTCATAAGTTTCTAATGATTGGAAATCATCAGAGTCAAAGTAATTATCTTTGACTAACTTGTTTATCCTTGACCACTGATATGACCCAATCGGTAGTAACAGAGATATGTGACATTGTCATTATCTCTTAAGGCTTCTAATTCTGTGGAGTCCATGTAATGAATTGCATATGTGAGATCCACATGCGGTATCCAATACCCATGAATTAGAAATGGAAGCACTCAATGATAAATTAGTTTGTATCATGTACAAACCTTTAGATGCACCACTTGCATCTTGCTTCACATTTGTAAGGTAAACCTTGCAGTTCTTCTTCCAAGCCTAGTCTTGCCATAATGGAAACAGGCTCCATCAGCCTTCTTAACTTTGTTGTTCATCTTCTAGATGCTCTTCTTATGGTTGAATTTTTTCTTCATACCCTTCTTCATTGCTTGCTTCTTTCTATCAACATGAAGCACATGAGCCTTATCTCCTTTGGAGTGGCTCTCAGCTATCTTAAGCATGTTAAGCAGCTTTGGTAATGAAGTATCCAGTTTGTTTATATGGTAGTTAAGAACAAACTGAGAGAAAGAATCTGGGAGTGACTGCAGGATCAAGTCTTGATTGAGTTCACCGTTAATGACAAACCCTAATTGACCCAATTGAGTGATCAAGTCAATCATTTTCAGCACATGGGTTTGCACAGGTGAACCCTCACTCATCCGTGCTCGGAATAACTACTTCGATATTTCATATCGGGCAGCTCTACTTTGCTCTCCATAAAGCTCCTTTAGATTGAGCAATATGGACTGAGGTTCCATACCTTCATGTTTCTTTTGGATCTCGTTGCTCATCGAGGCCAACATGATGCACCAGACAGTTGTACTGTCATTTTTCGATATTCTGTGTGTAGCAATTTCCTTCTCTGATGCATCCTCTCCGATCACCACTGGATTCGGAGAATCAAGTATTTATGAAAGCTTCTCCTGAGTTAAAACAATCCTCAAGTTCCTTAGCCAGTCCACATAATTTGGATTGGTTAGCTTGTTGGCATCCAAGATGCCCCTTAGTGATAAGTTTGAAGCCATTAAAGATATTGTCTTACATTAATTAAAGAACAATATTAGCAGACCAATCAATGATGACATACATAACTAGATAAGGACTTTCTATCTAATTATGTCTCCCACAATTTTCTTCAAATATCATAACCCTCAACTATGGTAAACGAGAAACCTTTCCTGGTTTCCTTAGTGGGGTTGAGATCCTTATTCCTCATGAGTGCCTTGTGTATGCACAACAAACACACATGAGTTCAAAGGTAGGACAACCTTTCCAATTGCAACCCGTGCAATTCTCAATAATTATCTTTGCCTTTAAGACACTTATGGCCTTGTGTATGCACAACAAACCATAATGTCTTAGTTTAGTCAGACCCTTCATTTCCATATAGCCATGATTAAATAATGTTACCCTCATATATGCACAACAAAGCAACATTTCCAACCATGCCATAAAGCATTAAGTGCACCAAGACAAATCTTATATCAAACCCTAGAGTAGGCCTTGTGTATATGCACAACAAACCTACTATAGTCTTGACATAAATTTGGCTTAGTATGAAGGAAGGCATATTATAGCTTACTTAACTAATCAGCATTACCAAAATAGGATTTAGATATGACCAAATTGGCCAGGTGAGTGGGAGGGGTGAGGGGGTCCCCCATTGCTTTCCTTAGACACCAATTAGACTGGCCAGGTCAGACAATGGAACCAATTAAAAATTTCATTCCCTTTACCTTCTTAGAACCACTTGCCTAGACACCAATTGGCTTATCAAACCCTAATTGGTTTTGCATCATGACTAAGTTTTTTGCTATGACTAAATATAATTTTGATGAGGGCTTTTGATGGTCTCAAAATACATTTTAAATTATCATGATTACTATGCTTATAATATATATAAACATGTAATATATCATTATAACATAACATCATAACATAACATGTTATGTTAAACAAGCATATTATAGCTAATATGCAAATCAAGGCATGATAGATACAAAAAAATACCTTTCATCTCACTTTTTCATGGGATATAGCCATAGCGGCCCCCCTACATGCCATAGGAGACCCTTTGAATGAGAGGAGAGGGCCTTTAAACCCTACTTGGCTCCTATAACCAGACAACCATGGTGACTAACCCAATCCAAAGAAGTTACTTGGTTCAGTCAACATGCATAATTTCATACATGACATAATATCATGCATTTCATAAAAACTGAAATTAAACATATTACCCTAATATGCAAAAACTAATACAATTGCATTATCATGTCATTTCATAAAGAAACCATAAATCATGCATATGAATTTGGTTGGGTTGACTCAACAGGGTTCGGGTCAGCTCGGATAGTGGAATTTCATAAAACTCCAAAAATGCTTCATAACTAGTATGCCACAAGGATAGCTTTGATACCACTGATGGGAATTCTCCCAGGGTGCCGGGAATCATGCAGCATGCGAGAGTGAATTTCAAAATAAAAATTTAAAGCATGAAACCCTAATTGGCTGAAAATCCTAATTCCCAGGAACCCCTTATGCAATACCAATTAATGAAACATAAATGGAGTCAGAAAAACATACCTGTATCGCTGAAATTCAATCCTTTCCATAAGGCTCACAAGTGCAAGACCTTCAACGGTGATCCACATAGGAATCAAACCTAGGAACCTCTCCCTTGTAGGTTGCTTGATGAATTGGGACTCTTCCGATGGACTTTCTTCCTTCAACAGCCTCTCCTACCTTGCTTAGACCTTCGCCCTCCAGTGAAGCACTCTAAGCCCTCTCCAAAATCTCTCTTCTTTCTTTCTATCACTTCCTAATTCTCTTCCTAAACCCTTGTCTTAAAATGGCGGACTTAGCTTAAAGGAAGACCTTTGTCCTAACAAGGGAAGGAAGAGACAAGGTGGATAGATGTAAGAGTGTAAGAAAGAAACCAAAAATGACACCATCGGAACAAATACCGATGGCTATTTATAGGAGAGGGGGAGGTGCCAGATAAGCCTTCTCATCAGCCTTTGATCTATCCAAACATATATCAAATAAGACCATTCACTAAGAAGGAGTCTTATCTTGAAACACCATGTCCCTTTATGCACCAACGGCCTAATTCAAGTCCCTTCAATTTTTTATCCGACTTCTCCCATTACCACTTGGCATTACTGGTTAAAATGAAGCCAAAGGGCGTGACTTATGAATGACAAGCATCGGTGATTCAAAAGGACTTAAAGTAGAAGGACTCTGCATACTTGAAATAGTGCCAAAGTGAAGAGACGCGACTCTTCACTTTGTGCCAAATTCTCCATGCCATATGACACCTTTAACCTAGTCAAAGTATTTGTAATATGGGTCTCATATAAAAGGGAATTAAGTCTACTTGCCAACCATATAATTTGTTTTCAGATTGGAGGTCAATTGGTCCTTGTGTGCCCTTTTGAATGCAGAGGTGTCACTTAGGTGTTAAGAGTCCCATGACTTTTGGACTCTTCATATATGGTACATAAAATGTCCAAAAAATATCAATTAAAATTTGATAAATTCATCCCACTTAGTACTCAACCCAATCTAGGTCTCCCATAAATTGGTTAGTCCATTTAGCAACTTTTTAGACCCAATCCAATTAGGTTAGGAGATTAGGTCAGTCTACACATGCTAGTGTGCAATCTAGCTAACCAATTAGGATCCCTTGACCCTAATTAATTGTCAATTAAGTTCCTAGACCCACTCACTAATGTGTGTGACCCATTGGGTTCCATATCTAGTGAAGGTGAAAAACACCTACACCTAGCATACAACATGCAAGAAAAGTGGGCAGAAGGATATGCATTTTAAAATAATTTTAAAGCATGCACAGTGGAAGGCTCGGTAGATAGATCTAAACGATCTACCGATATGCCCGCAACAGGAACTAGCATAATGATCTATCATGCATATAACATCAAAAGCAAGAGAATATATATAAAAGTACCATACCTTTATACCTCTGTGAGAAGTAGTGGAAGTGCTGTGAGAAGGAAGAGGGTGCACGAGCTACACATGCATCTGGCCTTTACGAGAAATCCACACCTGGACTTAACTCTGATCAACTCCCTCGGAGTGCTAGCTCTTCGGGATCCTTGGCCGATCTTCTTCTTCCAGGAAGACTAGGTAGAGAGCAGGAACCCCTTCCCAAAACTTCTCTTCCTAAGACCTAGCTAGAGTGCTAGGTTGCTCACACCCAATCCCTAGAACTCTCATAACCCTTCTCTATCTCTCTCAAAGTTTTCTTTTGCTGTTGTTGTAACCTCTGCAGCCTATAGAATGATCCTCATTTATAGGTGCAGCCATGAGAGGGAGAAGAAGGAAGGTCAAGAGATGAGGCGAGAGAATGGGGGAGAGGATCAAGGCCATTCCAAATAGGTCCAACCCATTAAGGTAAGTATGACTTTCATACCATAAAGCCTTGGAGCCAAAACTGGTTTAAATTCAAAATTCAAACCAGGTCAAAACCTGCCCAAAAATCCTCCATGAAATCTTCCTAGAAATCTGTTCATCATAGGAAGTGTCGACACTCGAAAATTGCCAAGTGTTGACACTCGAAAATTGCCAAGTGTCGACACTTCACCAAGTGTCGACACCTGCAAAATTTCAAGTGTCGACACTTGGAACAAAGTTAATCATATTGACTTTGGGTGATGACAAACGATTCCCAATCATCGATTAGCCACAAGATCAAATAAAAATCTTCTATGGTGTGTGACCTCATAGGTTCGAACACTAAGCTGGTAGCACTGGAACATTTCCAGTACCAGTTAAAGTCCTCATCCAGCAATGATACCCTACGTCCGGATAGGTCGAAGATGTAGAGCACCTCACAAAAACCTTTGGCATATGGTTGCCGCATAATCATCCCTTTGACGTTACAATGCTCAAGATGACCTAGGGTTAGACTGCCAACCCTAATTTAGTTTATCCAGATCATGTCTCAACCTCACAAGTTCTGTGATTCCTTATAAGAACTACCTTGGCCAAGGTTTTGCTGAATTGAGATATAGTGAGTCATTTACTCCAAACTATTTAGAGAAGTCAATTCCATCTTGATCCATTACCACTCCACAAGTACTTGACTATACCCAGAAACCTTCTGTCACTAGATTAGAAATCCAGGTAGTCCGGCACCAAAGTATAGTAAGTTGCTTCCAAGCTGCCATGGTGACCTCAGGTCTGAGGGACACATATACCCATATCCCTTCGCGATCAACCCTTTGGCAGAAGGGAGCTCCGCAGATGGTCACATTTAGTGAGATGTCACACATTTCACTTGCATGTCACACCAGTGTCTCCATACTCCTTGGTTAAAAGGACAACCAACAAATGTGACAACAACAACCTACACTTGATACATTGCTGTGCTATAATAATGTATCATTTGGTTATGAACCAGTTAAGAACTATTTGATATATCCTCTCTATATCAAATAATGTAGTTCTTAGGACTCCATCATATAAGAGTTCATTACAAGAAAAGTAAATATGATGGACAGCCAAAAATAACTTTTATTTATTAAAGAATTCATATACAAATATAAAATAGCACAACCGTCTACAGCCTAGACGATTGGCTTTAGGATATAATTTCCAACATCTAGCTAGCAGTAGGTTTAGATTTGAGCTGATTCAATCTGATCGAACTCGATTGACCTAATTAGGTCAAATTGGCTCACCTAATTATCCAATTCGAATCACACATCGAATTGACTCAAGAAACCAAATTAATTAGTTCATCAAAACCTACAAGACAAGATTGATATCTAGCAATATGTCATGCCTACCCAGAAGATGAGGAATTTGGTAAAAATTACCAAAGTACCCTTCAGTAGTAAGTTACCATGCAATTCAATCTTTCGATCTCCCATTATCCCGATTAAGTGATAGGTATGGATATATGTCAAACCCTAACACTTAATTATATCGAATCTCATCTCGATCATGAGGACTCAGCTGATGATTGATTAGAAACCAATTCTAATCTCATCATGCTTTGATCAAAGGCTCCTTGAGTCACTCATCGAAGAGATTGCATAGGATAAAAATTTCTCTTACTAGGAAAGATCGATTCCTTGTTGGTTCACTCACATCCTTCGTACACCTTCCACCATACCCAGAACACCCCGTACATGTCACAATAGCATGAATGAGTATGAACCAAAGTAAGACTTAGTGTGCACAAGGAACCATGGTGACCTCAGGTCTAAAGATCACATGCACAACTTCTACTCTGGGATCTATCTTTTGACAAGTAGTAAGACTTCCATAAGATAGTTCCAGTACAGATTAGTCCAGTGTACTCATACCCTGATGAGCACCCTTATCCTTGTATTAGTGTCTCTACACAAGTGATTATGATATCAACCACCCTCATCAACTGAGCATACATAGGATAAGCTAGTCTTTCCAGATTCATCGATCCCCGAATCGATGGTCCAATGACTAGGAATATTCTAGATTAGGGTTTATAGGAATTAGATCTCACCATTATTTTATCATAATCCTAATTCCATTGCCCTACTCTATGGGGTTCATCATAATCAATAAAAACATGACATAATAGTATATGATGATTCAAATGCCTTTATTAATATGAAAAATATGTCATATATGAGTTGGAAGTTTACAAAAAATCCCTTATAATGATTGGCTCTTAGGCACATTTCTATCAACATGGTCCAAATCATAGCTTAATTAATTAGCCTATCTCATGTCTAACTAATCAAGATGGCATGGATGAACTTGAATCAATTAGTAACCTTATTCAAAACATAATTGACCATATTGGCCAAGTTTGTAAGATCGATAGGAGGGTTCTACCATTTTACCTCTTTCCTAAATACCAACTGAGTTGACCAGGTAAGAGTTAGCTCCAATTAAAAATCATGATTGATACTCATCTTAGACACCAATTGGTTTATTAGTTTTGAATTGATCTTGACATTAGGCCAAATTAGGTCTTTAGGTCAATCAATTGATGCCAATCATATTGACCAGCTTAGACTATTGACATGATCCTGAGTACTCTTGAATTAACCCTAATTAACTCTTAATTTAGTTTGATCAAGAATTCAATCGATTGAGTTTGATCTAACCAAAAACTAGATGCAATCTAATTGCATGACCTAATCGATTCGACCCATGCCCCATCCCTCATATTCTATACTTTGGATTAAGATCTTAAATTCTTAATTTAAAATCTAATAACCTAAATTTTATACTATAAATAATTGATTTAATTCTTGAAAATTATTTTCAAAATGGGTCAAACTTGTGCTTGTATAACCTTATACTATAAGGGGCTAACCTTATAGTAGGACAATCTTATGTCAACATAAGATTGAACCTAAGCAATTTTAGTTTTAGACCTTTAATTAGATGCATTATGAATATGAGAGTTTAGTCTAGATGTTGAAACTAATTTTAGATCTAAACATTTAGATTTAATCATCTCATGAAAAATCAAAGATATAAAAATTCAGATCTTAAAAATTCAGCACTCATGTATTTGAGAATTCTTAACATTAAATCTAAAAATAATTTTTAAGATCTAGAAATGTGTATGAATCATGACTTGGTCTAAATTTTAGATTTAAAAAATAAAATTTTTGGATCTGATTTTTAGATAAATCTGACTAAAATTTTAAATCTAATATAGATCTAGATTGCAGAATTTTTAGATTTGAAATTTTGGTTTTTAACCAAAAATTTAGATATAAATTTTCAGATCTAAAATTCTTAATTTTTAGATATGATTTCAGATATAAAACTTTTTTAAAGATCTAAAATCTCAGATCAAAAATTTAAATTTTTAGATCTGATTACAAATCTAATCATGTTCACGAATTGTAGCTCTGATACTACTGTTAGGAATTATCTGATGATCTCCGAGTTGCATGCAGGTTTTTCAAAAATTTTTAATTAAATAAAATTAATATGTAGTAGAATAAAAACCTACTTTAAGCATTCATAATAGGAATCAATCATGAATATGTAATATAGATTTGCAAATAAAACCAAAAGTATTAGTAGATAAAATCTACTTATCTGTTGTGCTACTTTGTCTTCATCAGATTAGACATGGAGAAAGCCTTGGGATTCCACTGGAGTCGTGTATGTACCCGGTTTCTGCTAGTATTTAGATAGAGAAGACTCGATCAAAGTTTTGAGGCCATTGGAGAGCTAGTACCTTGCAGGCTTCGCTTTGATAGTTGGATCAAATCCCCTTTCCATCTTTTTTTCCTATACTAGAGATCCATGAAAGAAGATGATCTCTTCTCAAAAATCAAAGAAAAATTATTTTATTCCATTTCTCACAAGAACCTTTTAGGTAAAATCAAGAGGAGGAGGATCATAAGGGGTGATGAATAATATTATCTTTTATTTTGTACGGTGGAGTATGAGAAAGATGGGGTGGTAGGAAGTAGTGAGAACTATTCTCACATGAAAACCAAAGCAATCTCATGCACATCTCTTTTATTTTTTGTGCCCACACACCTCTCTTATCTCACACCACATTAAAGTTCTTTTCTTCCTAAAATCCTATTCTAGCTAAAAATAGGATAAGGCTTCAAAATCAAATTCAAATACCTATCTAGATCAGGATGGAGAGAGAGAAACCTATGGGGCTATAAAAATTAAAAACCCAAGCAATGGTGTTGTTTTCGAAGTTAACGGCCAATGATTAAAACCATTCTTGGAATTACCCACAGAATCTATGGAGGAAGCCATGGTTCTCTATGAACCAATATATCTCAGTTAGTCTGTTGTTAAGTTTGTCTGAAGACTTTAAACTTAGTGCTCCTGGGAGGCAACCCAGCTTCTTTCTTTCTAATAAATTTTTTTTTTAACATGTTTAGGTTTAGCAAATCCTGACTTAAATAGGCTCCATTGGCTAAGTTGGGGGGAGATCTCAAGAAAACTTTTCAGGTGTCTTCGTTTCCTTTTATACCATGTCATGCATACATTTAGAATTAATTTTTATTTTTAGGGGAATAATAAGAAGAATAAGTAAATATTTGGAGCTAACTTCACTTTATTATCTTACACTTGTTGATTTTGGACTTAGGATAAATCATACACTTTTGATAAGTAATTGATTGAATAGTTTAGATATTGTTTGAAATATTGAGGGTTAAAATATTAATAGACTCAAGTAAAAATGGTAAGTAAAAATGAAATCAATTTCTAGATAATTCTAACCCTCCTATTCGCATCGAAGAAGAATCTATTTCTTAGATGTGTGGGTGTTGTTAAATGCAAAGTTCCTTTATTAGTGAACAAAGAAAGAATAAAGAAAGAGAAAAAATGAAATAATAAAAGCAAGTTTTAAACATTTTTTCATTAAGTAACTGAGCCTCTTCGCCTAAGCGATTGAGTCTCGCGTCAAAAAATGGAGATGTGAAGAAACTTTGCCGTACTGCCAGTTTTGATTTGTAGCCTTTCTGACTTAAGCTAGTAAGCCTTAGGGGTGTTTTACACCTAGTGCCCTAAGGCCAACTGGTCTAGGAGACATTGGTCAAAAACTTGTTACAAGGATCAGATAGAAAGCTTAAGAGATTAAGACATTGCATGGTCTGTATTATTAAAAAAAGAAAAAAAGGAAGTGAAGTGAAAGAAAGGTGTCACAATAAGAGAAACATCTTTGCACTAAAATGATATCTCACTACTCCATGGGAGTAGAAGATTTAGAAACAACAATAGGAGTTGGTTAAGAATTATTTAGAAAAAATGAGGAGTTTGCACTTAAGCAATTTACTTGAATCTATTAATATCCCAATGACCCATTTCATCTATTATCTAATGGAAAATCTTCTACTTATAAAAAGGGTATGAGAACAACCTTTGAGTCTAAGTAAACTTGTGTGAGATATTAAGAGTTTTTGGTAGCCTCCTTAATTAATTCATGAAATAATTTTTACTCAAGGATGAGTAAGATTCAAGTTGGGGGGAGTGATAAATGCATAAAAATTAACCATAAGTGCATTAATGTATATATCAAATTATCTTTATTTAATTAAAATTAATATTTTTATGTAGTCTTTTAATGAAAGAATCTTGCCAACATGAAGAGGCTGATTTTTGGAGTTCAGTGGTATAAACAACATGCAAATCGGACCTCAATTGAGTCGGGAAATGATTTTAACAAGGTTTTGCACAGTTTTTAAAGCAATAGTCCACTATAAGCCAGCTCAATGGTTCACGAATTAGCCAGTTGGTCCATATCCTCCATGTTGCTAGTCCACGACTCTTGCCTGTGGACCACAGACCTCCCCAAGCCACGAACTCGTCGGAGCTCCCTCTCTTGTTGCTGGGACCCACCTCACTGACCGTTGAACCCTCCTATGCTGGAAAATCCCAGGATCCGTTGCCTTCTTCCCCATGGCCATTCATCTTCCTTGTTGCTGCTGCTGCTACTCCCATGGTTGTCTTCTTCTTCATCACTGGCCAGACTCTATCAGTTTGCCACCTCCACTCTAATTCAACATCACCAAAAAAGCAACCTCCGCCAATTTCCCTATTCAAGCAACTGTCACTGGCCATCACTATTTTCTTCCTACTGATACCAGACCAAGTTGCTGCTGCCACCAATGATGTTACCGTGAGTCGCTGCATCACTACTTGATGTCGGGAACTTGGATATCCGAAGGAATAGAAAGGAAGAAAGGTTGGATTCTGGAGGGATAACATAGATATGGATAACACTGATGTTTGATTTTGAAATGAAGATTAAATTTGGTTGTTAAGCGGTTGTGGGATAAGAATGCGATGGTTGTATAGTTACGGGGATGAGGATAGAGAACTGGAAGAAATTAAGGGGATTACGATGGTGGAACTTATGCAGGCTGGATGCATTCCTTCGGCCTTTAAATACAAGAGACTTCGGGGAGGCTAGAGGATGATTATTTTTCCTTTTCCAAACATTATTCTTTTCTCTGAGGGGCTGGAGCAGCATTCTTTCCTTTGTTCCAAGAGCCTGAGAGTTTTATTTCATGTTCCAACTCTAAGCTTTCTTAATAGCTTAAGAGTTATTTTTTTTACAAATAATTATTTCATTTTAGCAATAAAGTTTCATTATTATTATTTTTATTCTTGTCATTTTAATTTATACTCTAGGACTAGTTTAATTTATTGAAATTTTATTAAAGTCATTTAAATATTTGCAAGTAGGTTAGTTTAATTCCTGCAATCTAATTTCTGCAAATAGAATAGTTTAATTTCTGCACTTTAAATACCTACAAGTAGGGTAGAATTCTTTCTTCTTATTTTGTTTTTAGAGTTTTTTGAAAACATGTCTAGCTAAGTGATTATCCTAGGATCGCGATGAAGCTAGACCTTGATTAGAAATCCTGTATTTGGGATCCTTCTATGTTTTAAACTCTTTAAAGTTTTTCCTTTGATCCTCTTGCTACTAATCTTAATGAGCTATTATTCGGTCATAATCCCTTTATTGTTCATATTTGACTTAGTGTAAGAAAGGTTCTAGGTAATAGGCTCACCAGATAGTTAATTTTTCCTTGTAAATACTCTTGATGGGTTATTGTTGGATTAGAGCCTGTTCATAATCCATACTTGAGAAATACAAGAGAAAAAGTAAAAGGAAAGGAAACCTTAGAAAGATTTTATTAGTCATCAGTTTAGCGGATTCAAAGATCCTAGGATTATTTTAATTATTTATTTTTGAAGTTACAGCTTTAGAATAATTTAGCAATTAATCTCCCAATCTTGTTAGAGCTCGCTTGAGCAAAGGGTTTGAACATAGTTCAAAAACACATTTCCTCATGGGATCGACCTATACTCGCTGGACGTGCTACTCTGCACACCGTGCACTTGCAGTTAAACTAAAGTTCATATCAATAACCTGTTGCTAACAAAATTTTAACCTAATTAAAATACTCTTGTCTATCATTATAGATTTGGAATCTTCTAGGTTTCTAATCTTTAAAATTCTTCTCTCATCTATCTCTCCTTTCTTTTCTTTTCTTCGTTTGTAATAAATAAAAATAAAATAATAAAAAAAATTTTGCTAAGATAAAATGGTGATTGGTTAGATGCAATCTAAGCCCTACAAGACTTTAAGATCACTATAAGAGAAATGGATTCCATGGTATGATCTAAAATCTTAATAGACTATTGGTATCCTAAGGAAGAAATGGTCCATGGTATGGTCTAAAATCCTAAGGGATTATTAGTACCTATTGCCGCCTGGATTGCCGTGGCCTGCAGCTCTGACATGTCACAAATGCATTGGGCTCCTGTAGGGCGCTTGGTCCTCTTCTCTGGTCCACTCTTTGGTTGGCTGCCTGCAAAATAGAGGAGACCCGGGTTGGGAATTCCGATGGGGATACTTCGATGGTCAAGTCAGTGGAACGATCTAGGAGAATAGAACCTCTGTGGTAGAAAGCTTGGGGACTCTCCACATAGAGGATGAAAGACAGAACTGAGATGTAAAGACAAGGTGGAGTTGGGATCAGAGAGCTTGGGAGGTTCTCGTGGCTGGTTCCTTGATTGCTAGGTCTCTGTATCTTACCAGGTGCCTCTCTCCCTCTCTCGGGGATTCTTTCTTCTATTTTATATGAGAACTATGGCCCAGACCAGTTCTGGGGCTTCACTGAGATGTCCTTTTCCCGGTGCCCCCTTTGGAGAGGATCTTTCTATTGCCCACCGTCTTCCCCCTGTTGGACTAGTCCTTTAAAGGAGATCCTCCTATTGGAGATGTTCGCCAGCATGGCATAGACCTTGTCCCTCTAGTGGTGCAGTTCCCCGTAAGAGGGGTGGGCACCATGCCGCTGAGCCTCGAGCCATGGTGTGATGTTTCTATTCCTAGAGAGATCATCGGAGTGTCGCAGGGCCTATGGCCTTAATGGAATACTCCTCTTGGAGGAGGTTTAGGTTTTGTGTCGCGGGGGTTGAAGCCCCCGGCTACATGGTCGTCGATGTGGCGGTACGCTATAGGACCTAGGGCTTGGAGGAGCACACCTTGCACAGAGCATGAGGGTGGTGCATTCCAAAGCTTGAATTTTAGGCAGAGCGTGCACCACCTCCCAAAGGTTGCAGGTGGCTAGGAACCTCCTTGCTGTGGTTTGAATTTCTATTAATCATTCCCTCCTTTGCTACTGGCAGGAACTTGACCTCTGCAAGGTAGGGAGGAGCCTCACTTTGGGAGCCCCACCTCAGGAAGCATGAGCTCGACCCTGACCGGGAGCTGGCCTCAGAAGAAGGGATTGTCTTGTGAGCACGACCCTAGCTGGGAGCTGACCTTGATAGGAGGGCTCGCCTTCGCAGCATGAGCAAGACCCCAGTCGAGGTCTGGCCTCAGACTGAGGGCTTGCCCTATGAGCAAAACCTCGGCTGGGAGCTGACCTTGGCAGGAGGGCTTGCCTTGGTAGCATGAGCATGACCATAACCGGGAGCAAGCCTCAGACGGAGGGCTTGCCCTATGAGCATGACCCCGGTTGGGAGTTGACCTCGGTAAGAGGGCTCACCTTGGTAGCATGAGCACAACCTTGGCTAGGAGCTGGCCTTAGATAGAGGGCTTACCCTATGAGCACGACCCTGGCTGGGAGCTGACTTCAGCAGGAGGGCTCACCTTTGCAGCATGAGCATGACCCTGATTGGGAGCTGACCCCAGACGGAGGGCTCACCCTACGAGCATGATCCCAGCTAGGAGCTGACCTTGGTAGTAGGGCTCACCGTGGCTGCATGAGCATGACCCCAACTGGGAGCTGGCCTCAAACGGAGGGCTTGCCCTATAAGCACGACGACCCCGGTTGGGAGCTGACCTTAGCAGGAGGGCTTGCTTTAGTTCTTTGTTTGGCCACCATGTCCAGGTGGTGGATCTCTTGCCAGTGTGACCACCAGCACGGGCTCCACGTCAGCAAATATGACACATCAGATGCCCCCACTCCTGAGTCTAGAGAATGAAGCAGCGCTCGAGGAGAGCGGAGTAATGATCATGTTGATGTGGAGGGGTGCACCTCCTACACCATTAATGCCTTGAGCGCTGGTGCCCCGGAGTTCGCACTTCCATGCCAACAGGGCAACACCATGTCACCCCTCCTTAAAAAGGGACCATAATTTCTATCCCCAAGCCCGAAGGAGTTGCCTCCGAATTGAAGCACCTTTCCCAATGGATCTGGACACATGGCATGCTCTAGCTGGCTCAGGGTGAGATATGGTGCACGCCTTCGATAGGTACAAGGCGATGAGGGCTTCGGGCCATTTGAAAGGGACTTGTCCTTTTGTTGCTTTAGGATCTTTGAGCAGCACAGACACTCTATAGAGCGACTTCTCCTCCCTCCATTTTCTTGATCAAGGTTGCGAGGTCTTAGCAAGTTAGACCCCTTCTACCCCTCTCTTTGTTTCTCCCTTCCTTTTGCTCTCCTCCTTCGGCCTGTGCTGGGGGAGAACCTTTGTTAGGTCCTCTAGGTCTTTGTCTTCCTTTGCCTTCTTTCCCACCACTTCCGAGGCCTCCTTCCTCAGATAGTGAGGAGGAGGAAGTCCCAATCACATCTTGCAAGGATCCCCACTAGACGGGGATTGTCATTGGATCCCCTATGGCTCCTCCCCTATCTATCCTCCCGCTAGGGAGTCTGGCAGTCCCACTGGCATTGCTTTGATGATGACCGGCAAGGATCTCCTCTATGTCAAGAGGTCATTTGGGATCCCTAATTCCATCCATCTCTCTATTCCTGGACAGGAGGAACGGGTCACTTCTAGTGGCCTAGGCCGAATCGCCTTGTACAAAGACTTCTTCTTCGGGGGTCTTTGCCTTCCCCTTTATGTCTTCTTCCTTTCTTTCCTCAGCAACTACCACCTGGTTTCGACCTAACCTACCCCCAATGCCATCCGGACTATTTTTTGTTTTATTATTCTTTGTCACTTCCATGGGATTATCGCCCATTTCTCCCTCTTCAGGGCCCTGTACACCTTGAAGCACCACTGATGTAGAACTAAAATGCATGCATAATATTTTTGTATTTTTTTATATTAAGTTATGTATCTTAATCCCGAAACTAAGGCCAAGAATTAAAATAGACAATTCTATGAAAAAATAAGAAGCAACAGCATGCAGAAAGAACCTAAAAGAAATAGAAAAGAGGATCGCCGAGGCTGAGAAGCCCTGGTTAGGCTAGTTCTCCTTCAATAACGTTACTGGCAAGTAGAGGGTGATGCAGAACGAAAGATCTGATACCAAAAATGATGCAAATGGATATGTGGAATGCGGAAGTAAATTAAAATTAATGTATTATTATTATTATTTTTTAATATATTTTCAGAAGTCGGCTTTGACTCAAAGGAAAGATAAACTAATGTTGAAAGAAATTAAGAAATGATAGAGAGCACAATTAAAAGGAGTGGATTATCAAAGTAACTCAGAAGTAGGATCGCTGGGGATTGAGAAACCCCCAGACCTAGGGTTTACTCCTCTTTCAAGAAACAGATGAAGAGAGAAGAGAAGGTTTTATACCTGACTGTGATATCTCTCATTGCTTCAATTGAAGGACACTCTCGAGCAGATTGTAGGATCCTTGGAGATGGGGTATCTTCGCAATGGATCCTCGGATTGTAGTCCTTTGGCAAGGTTGGCCTTCTTCTCGAACTCAGGATCTGGAAGAAGAAGAACAAAAAAAAGAACCAGAAACTCAAAGAAAGACACTGACCTGAGTACTTAATGAAGATTGTTGGATGTAGAAGTTCCGGAGATCTTGATACTGATCTGACTCTCCTTTGAACTGGCTCTGTAGTTGAAACAGTTGATCTGAACCTGGATGCTGGTGACCGGCTTCGATGTGGAAGAGAGGGGCCGTGGGATGAAGATGGAAAACTAGGGTTTGGTGGTGGTGGAGTAGAGATGGGTGGACTAAGCTAGGGTTTTGGGGTTGGAGATCTCACACCTCCTCAAGGTTCCTAGGGAACTCGGATTTACTCCCTCATGGAGCTCAACACCTGAATACAAGTGCGAAAGAGAGAAACACAAAGTTGCTCACAAAGAAATTGATTTTATTCATCATTTTTTCATTCAAGAGTTACATAGAGTTGAATATATAGACATAACAAAGAAATAAAATTTTATACATTTCCCATGTGGGACTAATAGGACTAACCCACATTTTAGGCATCAAATTCTCTTCCCAAGACTCATTCCATGAGTGGGCAGCCCAAAAACTCCAAGAAAACTTGAAAATCAGCTCCAAATGGCAGGTTATGGGGGTGTCTCCTAGTATCTCTCCATGAATCAAGGATTTTCCCTTCATGGTTTGGCTCTTTTGGACACCTCCTAGTCTTGCTCCACAAGTTTAGGCTTTTTCCTTTCATGGCTTTGGCACTTTTGAAAACTTTTGGGTGCCTCTTTGATTTTCTCCCCAAGACATGCTCTCTTCCCTTTTATAACTTGGATTTTTATGGAACATTGTGGGGCACCTCCTTGATCCTCTCTTCAAGAAAAATTCTTGCCATCCTGGCTTGGGTTTATCTGGAAAGAAGTTGGCTCCTCCTTGGATTGAGGTATCTTGATGGATTTCTCCCCCAAGTGGTGCAAGAAAAAAGAACCTGCTTACTTGAGGCATGGGGACCAAGGTACACTAGATGGAGATGTGGCAGGGTGTGTGGCACCCACTTGTAGCTGGAAAATGTGGTACCCTATGGCAAAGGGAATGACACCTACCTAGGCCTTGGACTTGGACTGAGTCAACATGACCCAACAAAAATTGAAATGACAAAATTACAGACTCAAAATTGAGTTGATCAGGTCAACCCTTATTACAAAACCAGAAAACTCTAATTCTTCGGACAAGGTCAATCAGAGATCCAGATGGAGCCCTGAAGTCTTCTTCTGAGTCTGGTGCCCGCACCAATTCTCCCGGGGTGGGAGGAACTCGACCTTGTCGAGTAAGGCTCAAGTTAGCTCTGGTATCTCTCCAAGAGGTCTGGATCCAAATCTTGTAATTCTTCTCGGGAGATCCAAGAGTCATCAGAGTCTGGCCTTCCTTGCCAGCGGACCAGGTATCTTTGGTATCCTCGATTACGAGTAGAGATAACCTGATCATCCAGGATCTTTTCAATCTGCTCTTTCCTCACGGGCTAGTTTGTTGGTGGACACACAGGGTCGGGATCACTCTCAATAACAGGATTAGGTTCAAAAGGTTCACTGGGAATCACAGTTGGCTCCCTGTACTCTACTAGGTCTGTAATGTTGAAAGTAGAGCTATTGCCTAGTTCTGGAGGCAACTCGAGCACATAGGCATTGGATCCTACTCTCTTCACTACTCTAAATGGTCCAGCTCCTCTAGTATGTAACTTTCTAACGGTTCCAGGAGAAAACCGCTCAGGCCTTAACCTAATCATTACATAGTCTCTCTCAACAAAAGTTTTGACTCATCTTTGAGAATCAGCCAACTTCTTATAAGTTTCATTACTTAAAGTTATTTTGGCATGAATTTCTTTATGCAAGTCCTTTACATGCTATGCAAGTGCATCAAGAGACTTGTGTGTGTGGGCTAATAGTGAAATCAGATCAAGTGGTGTGTGAGGCTTGTATCCATGAACAATTTCAAAGGGACTCTAGCCTATAGACCTATTGATCGAAACATTGAATGTAATTTCAGCCCTGGACAAAATACAAATCCCAATTCTAGGTGCTCTCAATCAAACCAAAATCTGAGCCAAAGCCTAGTAAAGGGTCAAGAAAAACTAAACTAGACTGACGACGCATTCCTAAAGAATGGACTTTATTACAAAGGAACCCTAGGTCTAAACCTAACAAACTAAGGCTCTCTAGGCTTGACCTTGGGTCGGAGGAGGGCATGCAGAGCATGAAAACTTATTATGGATGCCTAGTAGGTGCCATAAGGTCTTCCAAAAGTAGGTGGCAAACCTAATAGGTTCTGACACGTGGTTCACTCTAAAGGCTTCGACAAAGTATACTTGGATGGTGTAAGAAGCATTGGAAGTCCTAGAGAAAGGGAGGAGATATGAGGTGGAGTCTCGAATTACCTATTGGCTAAAGGTGGTGACTTGAAGGTTTGAATGGTGATCTATGAGTGTCAACTGGTCATCCTTACGAAAGGAAAAGTTTGCTACTCCTAGGAATGGATCAAGAGATGGTTCGGGGAGTAGCCTAGGACATGTGATTGCAATAGTTAAGGTTTGTTCTCTAAGCAAACAATGATCCACTTTCTCAAGAAATGGATTAGAGAATGATTCATGGGAGGGTCTATGGATGATGACTTTAAGACTTGAAATTTGACCTATGGGTGAGGAAAGGTATACTCTATAGAAGGGTAAGTCAGTCATGCGAAGGAAGGGGTCTGGGGTCATAAGGAGCACTTCTATAGGACTGGGTGAATCAATCCGCTCAAGAAAAGGATGTTCAACTGAGATTACAGGAGAGACCTTAGTGGCTGAGCATGGGACAAGGTCCAATTGTAAGAGTTTTGATTCAATCATCCTAAGGAGAGGATCTACCATAGGGTGGGCAAACTTAAACAGTTTAGTGCAAAGATCTTCAATTGGTACTTGGGGAATGACTGTCATTAGAGGATACGCACTGATATCTCGGGCTAACACTATGAGTTCTTCCTGGGGGTATTTGACTAAAGGAACCTTGTTCTCACAAATCTCTTGAATTTCTGAACTA
Organism: Areca catechu; assembly: GCA_021397845.1. NCBI lineage: Eukaryota > Viridiplantae > Streptophyta > Magnoliopsida > Arecales > Arecaceae > Areca > Areca catechu. Next base: position 96,888,788 of record CM038046.1, read on the forward strand.
GGTCCTACCACTTGGTTGCTTTCCAAGGTCTCCTCAGGTAAGGAACCAATAGTATCGATGTCATATTCTTCAAGTTCTTCCCCCTCATATTCATCAACTAGACTCAAGCCAGCATCATATACTTCCTCGATGCCATCTTCAATGGGTTTCGGGTCAGTGGTAATCGGGTCAACTGATTCTGGGCTTGTCATACCTAACCCTTCTTCCTCATTGGTAGGCTTGGGTTCTCCCTCATTAATGTCATTCTTAGGATTCTTACCACTTAGCTGAGCACAAGCCAGTCCTATGCATGGGCACTGACTAGATTTATGGCCTCTTTCTCCACAAAACAAACATTCTTGAGATATAGGAACCTGGGTCACACTGGGTTTCAAGCTAGTAGAGACCTTACTTGGGCATGGGTGTGGATCTAAATGGTTTGATCTAGAAGACTTGGGTTGTTGAGTGACTGGTCTAGAATATTGTAAGGACCTCTCATAGACACGATCCACATTATAGATATCATGGTTAGGCTTCCTAAGGTTATGCTCGGGATCACGGTATAAGGTCCTCCTAGGCTCCTGGCATGGATGAGGTTGGGGCCTATTAAATTTTGGATCAGGGATCCAATTTTGATGTCTACGTTTCTCAGGTACTTGGACTTGATCCCTAAGCTGGGTAAAATTCTCATGGACTTGTTCTTTACACTGGGTAATAGTAGCAGTCAAATCCTGGCTCAATTTGTTCATACTTTCAGTAAGAGCTCTAACCATGGCCTCTAAATCAGGTTGGGTTTGACCAGGTTGGTAGGGTACTCCATTCCGGGTAGACATGATGATGCAAGCAAACACATAAAATGAGACTCAACTGAATCGACTACGGGCTAACTAGACCTAGAGCCCAAACTAGATGCCCAATCAGACTGGCAAGCTAGCCTGTAGTAACTCGGGACTCAGCCAGGCAGGTGTAAGGGGAGTGTTAGGTCCCTAATTGCCAATCCTAGACACCAATCAGTGATTGGCCAGGTAGGCGGACCAGCACACAAGCCCTTCGGGACATAGTCCCTGAACCATCGTTCTAGACACTGAGTACAAAGCACACATAGAGTAACTAGACAAACTGACTCAACACTAGCCTTGACCCGACTTGTTGATGTCCCTAGCCCACTAGGGCAAATTAAGTCTAATAAATTTTAAAGTTAGGCTTAGGATCGAATGAGGGGGTGGTGGTTGTGGGCTAAGGAGAGGTTATCAACTCCTTCCCTTATCTTAGATGCTCAAATGCCCTTAAGATGAATTAGGAGATGATCACTCAAAAAAAAAAATTGAATTGCAGAAACACAAAAATAGAGTTGCAGTAATTTAATTCTCAGAAATTTCACGGAAACCAATAAATCACAGGAAAATTATGTAAAATAGTTTCAATTATACTGGTTCCAGAAAAATAAAAATCACATAATTTGGAGTTACCTGCAATGAGAAACAATTCCTGCAACAGGGTAGTTACAGACTGAAAATAGGGTGCTTCTCCGTTTACAATTCCTGCTACGAAGTTGTAACCCAACGGATCCCCTACACGCCTTAGGAACACCCCGTGGAATAGGAAGAGGAGGTTTGCACCTCGCTTCGTTCCTAGGACCGAACGTCCTGGGGAGTCTACTTCGAGCAGACAAAGTAAAAAGGAGAGAGACTTAAAACAAGCAAGCAAAACAGAAACCCTAGACTGGGCTCTGATACCAAAATTGATGCAGAACGATTTCTCTGATACCAAAATGATGCAGAACGAAAGATCTGATACCAAAAATGATGCAGAATGGATATGTGGAATGCAGAAGTAAATTAAAATTAATGTATTATTATTATTATTATTTAATATATTTTCAGAAGTTGGCTTTGACTCAAAGGAAAGATAAACTAATGTTGAAAGAAATTAAGAAATGACAGAGAGCACAATTAAAAGGAGTGGATTATCAGAGTAACTCAGAAGTAGGATCGCTGGGGATTGAGAAACCCCAGACCTAGGGTTTACTCCTCTTTTAAGAAACAGACGAAGAGAGAAGAGAAGGTTTTATACCTGACTGTGATATCTCTCGTTGCTTTAATTGAAGGACACTCTCGAGCAGATTGTAGGATCCTTGGAGACGGGGTAGCTTCGCAATGGATCCTCGGATTGTAGTCCTATGGCAAGGTTGGCCTTCTTCTCGAACTCAGGATCTGGAAGAAGAAGAACAAAAAAAAGAACCAGAAACTCAAAGAAAGACACTGACCTGAGTACTTAATGAAGATTGTTGGATGTAGAAGTTCCGAAGATCTTGATACTGATCTGACTCTCCTTTGAACTGGCTCTGTAGTTGAAACAGTTGATCTGAACCTGGATGCTGGTGACCGGCTTCGATGTGGAAGAGAGGGGCAGTGGGATGAAGATGGAAAATTAGGGTTTGGTGGTGGTGGAGTAGAGATGGGTGGACTAAGCTAGGGTTTTGGGGTTGGATATCTCACACCTCCTCAAGGTTCTTAGGGAACCCAGATTTACTCCCTCACGGAGCTCAACACCTGAATACAAGTGCGGAAGAGAGAAACACAAAGTTGCTCACAAAGAAATTGATTTCATTCATCATTTTTTCATTCAAGAGTTACATAGAGTTGAATATATAGACATAACAAAGAAATAAAATTTTATACATTTCCCATGTGGGACTAATAGGACTAACCCACACTTTAGGCATCAAATTCTCTTCCCAAGACTCCTTCCATGAGTGGGCAGCCCAAAAACTCCAAGAAAACTTGAAAATCAGCTCCAAATGGCAGGTTATGGGGGTGTCTCCTAGTATCTCTCCATGAATCAAGGATTTTCCCTTCATGGTTTGGCTCTTTTGGACACCTCCTAGTCTTGCTCCATAAGTTTAGGCTTCTTCCTTTCATGGCTTTGGCACTTTTGGAAACTTTTGGGTGCCTCCTTGATTTTCTCCCCAAGACATGCTCTCTTCCCTTTTATAACCTAGATTTTTATGGAACATTGTGGGGCACCTCCTTGATCCTCTCTTCAAGAAAAATTCTTGCCATCCTGGCTTGGGTTTATCTGGAAAGAAGTTGGCTCCTCCTTGGATTGAGGTATCTTGATGGATTTCTCCCCCAAGTGGTGCAAGAAAAAAGAACCTGCTTACTTGAGGCGTGGGGACCAAGGTACACTAGATGGAGATGTGGCAGGGAGTGTGGCACCCACTTGTAGCTGGAAAATGTGGTGCCCTATGGCAAAGGGAATGACACCTACCTGGGCCTTGGACTTGGACTGAGTCAACATGACCCAACAAAAATTGAAATGACAAAATTACAGACTCAAAATTGAGTTGATCAGGTCAACCCTTATTACAAAACCAGAAAACCCTAATTCTTCGGGCAAGGTCAATCAAAGATCCAGATGGAGCCCTGAAGTCTTCTTCTGAGTCTGGTGCCCGCACCAGAGGGGGTGTACCTGACAGGATCTAGCAAATGAATCTGTGCAGACCTCTTCGCTCTCGAATGGGGCCTGGATGATCAAGCCGAAGACCCGCGGATTCTTGGCTTTCAACCCGGTGATCCGATCACTGCCCGACAGAATCATTGGATTCATAGACTTCAAGGGACCTGCAAATAGCCTGTCAACGATTAAAAATTGATGAAGGGATGAAGAAATAAATTGAAGAATAGCAAGGGAAAGAGATGTTTGATATGGGTGGCCAAGGCTTGGAGAAGTGGATGGCGGTTGGAGACTGGGTGCAGGACACAAGTGGAAGGAGGGGCTCACATAGAATCCCCTTGGCACATAGTAATAAGCACACAGCAGTGGAAACTCAATTATATTCATCAAAAGTTATTAAATTTTCATACAAGGGATCCCTTATATAGAGTCATGAGACTTAGGACCCAAGCAAAAGAAAACAAGGAAAATAAGGGGTGCCCACTTTCTTCCTAAGTGTGGGGTTGAATACATGGAAGAAAATACTCTCATGCCATACAAAATCCCTACAAACAAGGTAGGTAGTGGGCAGCCAAGGGGGGGGACCAAGGGGCACCAACTTCTTACTTCTCTTGGCTTGGGGTGACCACTTCTTTCCTAAGCAAGCTGGCATGAATTATGGGATTCATGTTTATCTATTTTGACTTTCCTTTTGTCATGCTTGCATGTGGAGTTGGTGTGCTTGGGGTGTGGAAGGGGTGTGCTGGCATGTGGTCATCAACTCCTCATGCATTGGCCGACTCCATGATCTCCAAGTAATCCTAGGTAGCGAAATCTAGGGTGTGACTGGGACTCCATGCGGCTGCTGAGGGGCACGCTGGGTGGTGTCCTTCATATGCTTGAGTCTTTTTTAACTGGGCTTGACTCAATATAGATTCAATACAACTAGATATGATTACAAGACTCAGAATATGATTAGCTTAACATGAGCTGACTGATATAGGCTCAAATAATGAAAATGATAACTCAAATTAGCTAAGCCCTTATTACAAATTGGACTCAAATACTAGTAAGTAATCCATAGAGGGTTTAGAGGTCTCTGTCTTATTCTGGTACATCTGGTGTCCCCACCAATTCTCCCGAGGTGGGAGGAACTCGACCATGTCGAGTAAGGATCATATTGGCTCACATATCTCTCGAGAAGGTCTAGGTCAAGGCACTGCAAGTCCTCTCGAGAAATCCACGAATCATTCAATTCTGGCTGGCCTTGCCATCGGACCAGGTAGCGTTGATAGCCGCAATCCTGGGTCATGATGGCTTGATCGTCCAAGATATTCTCTATCCATTCTCCTCTCTCAGGCCAATTAATTGGTGGACACTCTGGGCTAGGGTCACTCACAATGGAAGGAGTAGGTCTAAAGGCCTCGCTGGATATCGCTGCCGGTTCCCTATACTCAACCAGGTCTGCAATATTTAAGGTAGAACTAATGCCAAAATCCGGAGGCAAATCTAACACATAGGCATTTGGTCCAACCTTCTCTATCACTCTAAAAGGTCCGACTCCGCAAGCATGAAGCTTTTTTTTAGGCTTAAGCCTAACCAAGATAGAATTCCCTATATTGATTCCATTGGCTCTTATTCAAGAATTAGCCAGTTTGTTAGATGTTTCATTACTTAAATTACTCTTATGGAATTATCCTGATGCATATGCTGTGCGGTGTTCAGTGTAGGTGTGGACATGCTAGACACATGCAGACTCCTAACATATGATGCAAGGACTCAAACTAACACCTAACAGACTCGACTATGCATTCCTATCGAAGGAAATTTTATTAAACTCTTTGGACCTAAACCTAACAGATTATAGGTTCTCTAGGTTTGATCCTAGTTTGACATGTACATGAAAATTTACAGTGGACTCTTAGCAAATTCCATAGAGTATGTCAGAAGTAAGATGCAAACTTAACATGCATAATGAATGTATGCAGTATGCTAATCTCAACTAAATGCAATCTAATGAACCTAGAAATGCTGAAGGTTTCTGGAAAGGGTAGAAAATAAGAGGTGGGTTCAGGATTAGTCTGGTAGGGTAGGGAAAAAACCCTAATTACATGATTCAAGTTCAAGTAAAATTACTCTATTTACAAGACACAAGTTCAATGAAAGGATTAAAGCCATGCTGAATTAGATTGAAGCCTCTTTCGAACTTTGGTGCCCGCACCAATTCTCTCGAGTCGGGACGAACTCGACCCTGTCGTGTATGGACTGATCTAACTTTGATATCTTTCTAGCAGGTCTGGATCAATTTGCTGCATATCTTCTTGGGTGATCCAGGAATCCTTGGATTCGGGTCTTCCTTGCCATCTAACTAGATAACGTTGATAGCCCTTATTTTTGGTGGTAATTGCCTGGTCATCCAAGATACTTTCAATCCTATCTCTCCGTTCTGGCTGTGGTGCTAGTGGACACTTAGGTAGGGTTTCACTCTCAAAGGCTAGATAAGGTCCAAAAGGCTCACTAGGAATTAATGCCGGTTCTTTGTATTCTTTATATCAGAAATATTAAATGTTGAACTAATACCATAATCTGGTGGTAACTCTAACACGTGTATCCATTAGGTCCAACTCTCTTTAATACTTTGAAAGGTCCAGCTCCCCGGGCATGTAGTTTCTTCATAGTTCCCGATGAGAACCTTTCAGGTTTAAGTTTAACCATTACAGAGTCCCCTACATTGAATTCTTTCATTTGTTTACGTGAATTGGATATATGCTTATAAACTTCATTGCTCATTTGAATTTTCCTACTAATCTCCTAATGCATTTCCTTAATATGCTGTGCATATGACTCGACAGACTCAAACATTCGTGCATGAGTGGGTAATGAAATGAGGTCGATAGGTCTCCTAGGTTTATAACTGTTGCCGATCTCGCCGCCGCGCCTGTGGCTTCAGAGCCGCTGATTTGATTAGGCCATCTTCCCTCGAGGTCTCCTGGCTCCCAGTCCTACAAGACAAGATCAGAAATCCTGGCTGGGGATCCCGGCGAGGGAGCTCCGACGGTCAAGTTAGAAAACGGCGAGAGGGAACAGAGTCTCCAAGATGGGCCCCCGAAGGAGTCCCAGACTTAGAGATCGTGCTTAGCAAGAAAAGTCTCAGGAGGAGTAGAAATCTGGCAGAGTTCTTTCACCGGGCTTGTGCCAAGGGCCCCCTCTCGGGGTCTTGGATCCTGCTCTCGGTGCTTTTCCCTTTCCCAGCCTCTGTTTCTTGCTTACCCGGCCATCCGCTCTTCCTATCCTTTTATCCCATCACGCTGCCTTCTGGTTCCCACCTTCGGGAGGCCCCCTCTTCGCTTTCACCTCCTCCCCTCCCTCTCTTTCTCCATTCCCTTTTGGGTTCAAGAACCCGGTGGCCTCCTCGCCTTGCTTGTCGAGCCTAGCGAGGAAAGAGTAGAGGGAGGACGCCGGCTAGACCGCCGGCCAGACCTTGGGCCGAGCGTGAGCGCTCTCCTTCCCAGGCACCGACAACGCACACTACCGGGTCTTGTTTTGTCAAGACTTCGCCTCCCGACTGCGGAACTTGTCGGGCCGATGTAAGCGAGGTTTTGCATGTCACTATCGATCGTACCGGCGCTCCTCTCGGGGTGCGGCGCGTGCTGCTCGAGGGGAGGCCTCGGAACCCGTGCTCCTGTCCTTCAGTGGCCCTACCATGCTGGTTAGCTGGCCCCGACTGAGGTGGGCCCCTCCCGGACGGACACCTGACGGAGCGGCAGAGAGGCGCTCGACTTCGACCGAGGTGGACCCGTCTCTGGGCGCCACCTGGTGAAGGAGCGAGAGGGCCCGGCTCGACCTCGGCCGAGGTGGGACCGCCTCAGGGTGCCACCTAGCGAGGGAGTAGGGGGGCCGCCGGCTTCGACCGAGGTGGGCCCCTCCTAGGCGAACACCTGGCGGAGTGGCAGAGAGGCGCTCGACTTCGACCGAGGTGGACCCGTCTCCAGGCGCCACCTGACGGAGGAGCGAGAAGGCCCGGCTCGACCTCGACCGAGGTGGGACCTTCTCAGGGCGCCACCTGGCGAGGGAGCAGGGGGTCGCTGGCTTCGACCGAGGTGGGCCCCTCCTAGGCGGACACCTGGTGGAGCGGCAGAGAGGCGCTCGACTTCGGCCGAGGTGGACCCATCTCCGGGTGCCACCTGGCGGAGGAGCAAGAGGGCCCGGCTTGATCTCGGCCGAGGTGGGACCGTCTCAGGGCACCACCTGGCGAGGGAGCAGAGGGGCTGCTGGCTTCGGCCAAGGTGGGATCCTCTTGGGCGGACACCTGGCGGAGCGGTAGAGAGGCGCTCGACTTCGACCGAGGTTGACCCATCTCCGGGCGCCACCTGGCGAAGGAGCGAGAGGGCCCGGCTTGACCTCGGTCGAGGTGGGACTGTCTCAGGGCATCACCTGGCGAGGGAGCAGAGGGGCCGCGGGCTTCGACCGAGATGGGCCCCTCCTGGGCGGACACCTGGCGGAGCAGCAGAGAGGCGGTCGACTTCGACCGAGGTGGACCCGTCTCCGGGTGCCACCTGGCAGAGGAGCGAGAAGGCCCAGACTGACCTCGACTTCGATAGTTGCGGAGCGACATCCGACCTTGCTGGACCGATCCCGTTCTGCCAAAAAATTCCACGTGGCTCGAATCACACCCGGTGGAATCTTAGACACTCTATGTCATCGTAATGGCCGTAACAATAACCATGGACAATCTCAAAGGGACTTTTACCAGTAGACCTATTGACTGAGCTATTGTAAGCGAATTCAGCATGAGGTAAGAGCAAATCCCAGTTTCCTAGACTCTCTCCAACAAGACACCTCAATAAGTTCCCTAGACTTTTATTTACTACTTCGGTATGTCCATCAGTCTAGGGATGGTAAGCAATTGAGAAGTTCAGTTTTGTTCCTAGTAGGTGCCAAAGGGTTTTCTAAAAGTAACTCATGAAACGAACATCTCTATCAGAAACAATGATCTTAAGTAACCCATGCAATTGGACTACTTAATCAAGAAAAAGCTTGGCTACCTTAGAGGCATCAAAAGTTTGGGAACAGGGTATAAAATAGGCCATCTTTGAAAATCTGTCGACCACTACAAAGATTGAATCGTGTTTTCTAAGGGTCTTGGGTAACCCTAAAACAAAGTTCATGCTAAGATCCTGCCATGGACACTTAGGCATAGTAAAGGAGTGTACAACCCGATATTTTTGCCTTTGATGTTTCACAACAGCACACGTCCTACATCAAGCAATAATATTAGCTACGTGTCTCTTAAGGCCTGGCCAGTAAAATTTCTCCTCAACTATTAATATGGTCTTATTTCTTCCAAAGTGGCCAGCCAATCCTCCAGCATGAATTTCCCACACTAAGAAGGCTCTAATTGATGTTCATGGGATACATAGCTTATTGTCCTTAAAAAGAAAGCCATCACATAGAGTGTAATCGCTAAATATGCTAGATAGTCCATGTTGTAGAGTTTGATGAACTTCACTAAAGTCAGGACAATTGGGGCATTCTTCCTTCAACCTATCGAATCATATGACTTCAGTGCTGACTGATGTCAAAAACAAGGATCGATGACTCAGGGCATCAGCTACATGGTTTTCAGTCCCAACACGGTGTTTCGATACAAAGGTGTATGCCTAAATGTATTCTACCCACTTACCATGCCTAGGGTTCAATTTCTTCTGAGAATTGAGGAACCTAATTGCTTCATGATCAGAGTAAAGGACAAACTCCTGTGGTAAAAGGTAGTGCCTTCAATACCTTAAAGCTTGGACTACCGCAAAAAGTTTCTTATCATAGGTGGAGTATTTTAATTTAGCCTCATTCAGTTTTTCACTAAAAAAAGCTACAGGGTGATTCTCTAGGCTCAAAACTCCACCAATACCTACTCTAGAGGCATCACAAGCTACCTCAAAAATCTTGGAAAAATCAGGCAGTCTTATAATAAGTGCTTGTGTCATTTTCTTCTTAATATCTAGGAAGGCCCTATCAGCAGCTTTCGTCCATTCAAAATGGCCCTTCCTGATGCAATCCATGATTGGTGCAACTATGGTGCTAAACTCTCGAATGAATCTTCTATAAAAAAGTAGCTAGGCCATGAAAACTTTATACTTCATGAACACTATTTGGCACAGGCTACTCTATAATTGACTTAATCTTTTCGGGGTAAGTAGAAACTTTGTCAGGTGTGATAACAAAACCTAGGAAAATACTCTATTGGTGAGAAAATCAAACTTTTTCATTTTTGCATAGAGACTATTTTTCCTAAGAGCTAAACAGACTTGCTTCAAATGATCCAAATGATCCTCCTAGGTCCTGCTATATATAAGAATGTCGTCGAAGTAAACTATGACAAACTTTTCTATAAATAATCGTAAGACTTGGTTCATAATCTACTTAAAGGTGCTAGGAGCATTGGACAATCCGAAAGGCATTACTACCCATTCAGAAAGACCCTCCTTGGTCTTAAATGCAGTCTTCCACTCATTCCCAGGTCTAATCCTAACCTGATGATAGCCACTCTTAAGGTCAATTTTTGAAAATAGTGTTGCTCCGGCCATCATATCTAACATGTCGTCCAAACAGGATATGGGAAACCTATATTTAGTTGTGATCTTATTAATGGCATGACTGTCAATGCACATCCTCCAAGTGCCATCTTTTTTAGGAGTCAATAATGCGGGTACTGCACAAGGGCTCAAACTTTTCCTAAGGAGGTCCCCTACTTTTCTTTGTAATTCTAGGTGTTTGGTAGGGTTCATCCTATAATGTGGGAGGTTGGGTAGGGTTGCTTCTGGGACTAAATCAATGGCATGTTGGATGTCCCTAAGTGGTGGAAGGTGATCAAGTAGGTCATTTGGAAACACATCCTTAAAGTCCTCTAACACTTCAACCACTTCCTAAGGATGTTCTTTCTGGGAAGGCTCTTGAATTTTCTTTGTGGTTAAGATCCAAACAGGTGTACCCTCAATGAGCTCTTTCTCAATTTCCTTTGCGGTTATTAGATTGACTCCAGTCTTCTTTTCCTTTAGGTGGATCGATCCTCCCTTAATAATGTCCTTAGGTGGTGTATGGTTGATCACAAACTTCTTTCCAAAGTGCATGAATGCGCAAGAATTAGATTGGCCATAAAGGGTTGCATCATGGTCAAATAACTAGGGCCGGCCTAAGATGATACTACTCACTCCCATTGGTTGGACGTCACACCACACCTCCCGATAGGATTGCAATTGGATTTGGACTAGACACCTAAACTTGATAGGAATTGAGGTGGAGTCTATCCAAGAAACCTTATAGGGATTTGGATGGGAAACTATGGATAAGCTTAAAGTTTTGACAGCACTAGTGAATATGGCATTCACACAACTCCCACTATCTATGATTATCTTACACACCTTATCCCCTAACTTGACAAAAGTTTGTAGGATGTTAGTCCTACACCAATCTTCCTGGGTCTCAGTCTAGGTAAGGATGCATCTAACTACTCCCAAAGGTCAGGCTCTACATGATCCTCGTCATCTTCATACTCATCTGCCAAATTATCCTCAGCCTGATATACTTCTTCAACACAATCATCAAGGGGCTCTATGGGTTCAGACTCATTCTCCGCTAATTCTCCTATGTGCAAGGCTCTAGTTGGGCAATTGCTAGCATAATGGCCTATCTTATGACATTTGTAATAAGGAGCATTAGGATTTGGGGTTCTCTGAACTTCTAGTGCTTTACTCTTATCATCTCTATGGGTCAGAGGTGTACTAGGGTTTGGTCGCATCTGACTTGGTCCTGGCTACTAACTAGGTGCACTAGTTCTAGGGTTTTGGTCTACGATAAATTGTTCCCCTATTAAATCTCTCAGCATCTCGTCCTACCTGGTAGGCTTGCTCTAAATCTTGGACTTCTCTCAAGAACAACTCCTTCTGGATCTCTTCCCTTAATCCGGCTTTGAACCTAGACGGGTAACTGATTCAGACTCATCAACATTGCATCTCATCACAAACTCATCAAATTTAGCAATATACTCAGCTACACTCTTGGTTCCTTGGGTCAATCTTTACCACTGGTCTAAAAGTCTTTGGTGGTAGGACATGGGAAGGTACTTCTCTCTAAGCCTAAGCTTCATTGCCCTCCAGGTTACTATGGGAACATCACCTCTTTGTCTAACGAACCTCTCAACATTTTTCTAGTAAAGCCTAGCCTGACGGATTAACCTAAGCTCTGCAAATTTGCTCTTCCTCTCCTCAGTCTTGTCGTACTACTTAAAATACTGATCCATCTCTCCCTTCAAGTCTATATAAACCTTAGGATCTAGATTTCTATCAAAAGTGGGTGCTTCCAACCTGATGTTCCTAAGGGTTCAGTCATCATGGTCCATTTGATCCTGTTGGGTCTCCTAGGATTTGGCTCATAAGCTCAGCGATCATGGTGTGCTCTCCTAGGGTTCGGGTCATGGATTCGATCAGGGTTGGGTCTCCTAGGATTTGGCTCAAAGAAAGGGTCTTGATGAGGCCTCCTAGGATTGGGTTCAGGGAAAAGGTCCTGGTGCGGAGCCCTTCTAGGGTTGATGGGTGTGTCAAACTCTGGTTCAGGCTCTAATTCATTCTGGACTTCATAGGTTTTTCCACGGGTATGAGCCTCTAATTGGTCAAGCCTAGCAGTGATGAGGGCCATCTGATCAGTCATGCTTTGGTTGGTTTGGGCCAATTGGTTAGTCAGGTTTTGGCTCAGTCGGGTCATTTGATCATTCAGGGTTTTCATCAAGGTCTCAAAATTTTGGTCCATGGTTGCACTTGATTGAGCTTGGGTTTGTTGATAGGGTGCTTCTGATTTAGTTGCCATGCACATACAGACTCAAACTCGGGCTAGGGGTTTGCTAGACCTAGTAGCTCAAGTTAGGTGAGTTGACTAGGTACAACCAAATCAACAGCTATCCTGTCCACTAGCCAGGTAAGGGGTGGGTCTGTGGGAGGCTCCCCCAGCTCTCACTGGGTCCTAATTAAAAACTACAAGAATCGCTTAGGGTGTTTGCCACTTGACCCCTAGCCTAGACACCAGCTTTCAGAAATAGATGCAGGAGTGGGTGCACTAGTTTTCCCAAATGACTTGAACTAGACTTGTGCATGTCTCTAGGAATTAGAGTACTACTCAATTTTAATTAAGGATTGGGTTAGCTATGTAGGGTGGTGGTTTTGGACTAAGGATAGGTGATTAAATCCTACCCCCTTGTCATATTGATGCCCTTAAATCAATTTATCATGAGATGAGTGCAAACATGCATATGAACCCTAATTTCAGGTGCAGAATTTTTGTGTGTTGTAGTTCTGAAGTGGAGTAGAAGAGTGCTATGTATTAGTGTCAGAAAACTCAAAAAAAAACATAAAACATTTCTAACTCACAGATGATATACCAGATGAAAGGAAATTAAAAAATAAAATCTGTGCTATGCTGGGTAGTTCCTAGAACTTAGACAATGCAAACATGACAAAACAGTAGAAATTTTAAAGATGCTAGATTTCAATGATGCAAAACTATTCTTTAGGATTTAAAACTTACCTTCTTGTGTTCCCCTTCAAGGGTCAATCACATTGACACCCTTACACACCATAGAAAATCTCCATTGAATGGTATGTGAGGGTCTTGTAGCCCTTCTTTTTCCTATGACCGGATGGCCATGGTGAAGCACCCAATCCAAGTACTGAAGAAGATGCTAAGCCCTAACCTACCATGCTCTGATACCAATTTGATGTGGGATGAAATGGAATGATGCAATCTAAGAGGAGATAGTAGTAACTAAATGAAAATGAAGTGAAGCTAGGCTACTTTTCCATGTAAAAGAACATAAATTTTCATGAAGGGATTTGCATGTTAAACTAGATTTGAATGAAAACCTTCAAAGTAGTATAGAGAAAGGATCTTTGTGGCTAAGAAAGCACATGCTAGGATTTAGTTACTCTAATATTTCAGATCTGAAAACATTTGTTGACTCTGGTCTTGATTTTGATGATTGACAAAATGTTCAAGTATATATGAGTACTAATTGTGTTTTAAGTGTATTTCTCAGATCTTAGTACTCAACCATGTTGAATGAAGAAATGCTTGTATTTCAGTTAAAAAAGTCCTTAAATTAATGGAAAATCAAATATATGGACTTTGGAATTAATATGAAAGGACTTGAAGAGGTTAAAGTTTCAATTTGAAGATGGTTCAGCAAGGCCGGCACGGCAAAATTTCAGTGGCATGCTTCAGAGGTCGACACCAGAGGTCAACACCTATTCAAAGGTCGACACCAGAGGTCAACACCTGTTCAGAGGTCGACACCAGAGGTCAACACCTGTTCAGAGGTCGACACCAGAGGTCAACACCTATCCAGAGGTCGACACCAGAGGTCGACTCATAGCCTGAGAATTCAAACTGGGCAGAACTATGGTTTTCTAGATTTTTGCCTAAGATAAACTGGAGGTCGACTCATGAGGTCGACACTTGATCCAGAGGTCGACTCATGGCATAACGGCTAGTTTTTCTGAACTTTTGATTTGATTTCTAACGGCCATAAACGGCCATATTTTTGATTCTAACGGTCTTGTGGAGTTGTTTCAACTTGAATGAGGTATTTAACCTCCACCAAACTTCAAAAAAGACATGGAGACAAAGTGAAAAGGATTAGAGTGAAAGTAAAAGCCTTCAATCAATTCCAAGCCAAAAAGAGTGAGAAATCCAAGAGATTCCTTAGCCAAAAGCTTTCCATCTTTGAGGAATCCAACTTTCAAGAGTTTGGCATTTAGTGAGGTCCAAGATTCCAAGAGAAAGGCTTGAAGAGTCTCCATCAAGAGCTACATCGAATTACCTTTTGCTCAAAAAGGAGTTTGTCTTGTTTTTATTCATTGTATTCATATTCTATTTGTGGTAGGCTAGTTTCAAGGGAATTTGAAACTAGTGTGAGGTTTGTTGGTGAGCCAATTGATAAAACCAACTAGGGTTGCTTGTAAGCCCGAAGCCAAAACAAGTGTGTGAGGTTTGTTGGTGAGCCAATTGATAAAACCAACTAGGGTTGCTTGTAAGCCCGAAGCCAAAACAAGTGAGTGAGGTTTGTTGGTGAGCCAATTGATAAAACCAACTAGGGTTGCTTGTAAGCCCGAAGCCAAAACAAGTGTGTAAGGTTTTGACTTGTGAGCCTGGTAAAACAAGTCGGCTGTAATCTAAAGATTATAGTGAAAATTCCCAAGTGGAGCTTGGGGAGTGGATGTAGGTGCTAGGTGCACCGAACCACTATATTTCTTGTGTGTTTGCATTGCTTTACTCTTTATCTTCTTTTGCTCTTTAATTGTTGTTTTATTTCATTGCTTCCATTGCACAATTACTTGAGCACTATCACTCTTCACCTTTGAACTTGATAGCACATATATTGCTTTAATTTTTTAAAATACCCAATTCACCCTCCCTCTTGGGCACCATATCTGGGCAACAAGTGGTATCAGAGCTCGGTGCTCTGATTGAAAATCTAACATTTTTGAGCTAAAGTTCATGGTAACCCTTGTAGGTATTAGTGTTAGACCACCATTTTTCAATGGCATAAATTACACATTTTGGAAAACTCGCATGCGCATCCATATTCAATCTATTAGTTATCATCTTTGGAAAACCATTATTAGTGGTCCTCATATTCCTTCCATTTTGGTTAATGGCATTTCCATTCCAAAGCTCGAAGAGGATTGGAATGAATATGACATTAAACAAATTGAACTCAATGCTAAAGCAATGAACTTGCTTTATTGTGCATTGGACTTAAATGAATTTAATAGAGTTTCTACATGCACATCAGCGAAGGAAATATGGGACACACTTGAAGTTACTCATGAGGGTACTCTTCAAGTGAAGAACACTAAAATTAATTTGCTTATACATTCTTTTGAAACTTTTGAAATGATGCATTATGAATCTATATCTGATATGTTTTCAAGATTTATGACTATTATTAATGAATTAAAAAGTCTTGGCAAAATCTATACTAATGCTGATTTGGTGAACAAAATTCTTAGATCCTTGCCAAAATCATGGGATCCAAAGGTGACGGCGATCCAAGAAGCTAAAGATGTAGAAACCTTACCTTTGGAGAAGCTTATCGGTTCACTCATGACCTATGAGTTGAACTTATGGCAAAGGATAGTGGAAGCTGATACAGAAAAGAAAATAATAGCTCTCAAGGCCAAAAGGAAATTCAAGGCAATGATGGCAACTTGGAGCGATAGCGAAGATTCAAATATGGATGATGAAGTTGCCCATCTTTGTTTCATGGCAAATGAGAAAAAGGTATGTGCTAAAAATAATTATGATTTTATCTTTAAAGAATCACATGATGCATCTAATGATCTTGTGCATGAATACAGATTGCTAAAAATTGAGCACAAGAAATTAAATAGGCATGTAGATTCATTTTCTCTTGACAACACCAATCTTGCAAATAAAAATGATGATTTAAATGCCAAGATTGATATTTTGAAAAATGAAAAGAATAATTTTTCTAAAGAAAAAGAATTTTTAGAAAAAGAAAATGTTATTTCAAAAGATTTATGTGAAAAAGTTTTTAATGAGAAAAATATTTTGATTGAGGAAAAGAAGCAAAAACTCTTGAAGAACTTCAATATTCCTGCTTCTTTCAATTCTTCTTATAAATGTGGTTTCAATGCTTATCCTTCTAGATTAAGAAAAGTTTGGATTCTAAAAGGAACCATAATTACTAATCATAAAGGACCCAAGAAAGTTTGGGTACCAAAAATGTCCACTTAATTTGTTTTGCAGGAATGTCTTGCAACCCAACATGAAGAAAGAAAGTTCTTGAAAAGAGGTTGTACAAGACAATTTAAAGAAGTGGACAAGCTATATTTTGGACTAAATGGTAAAAGGAAGGATTACGTATATTGGTAAATTCTAAACATCTCCTTCCATAATTAAAATTGTAGATTAATTTTTATTGCATCAATTACTTTGAAAAATTGTTTTAAATAGTTAATTAGAATCAAGTTTGGACTTATCATCATTGGCTATGATCATGAACTTTTTGGTGTTGATGAATTTCATGCTATCATGATTAAATTTATGATTGTAAGACCTTCACTTGATTTTGATTAATGTATTTCATGAAAAATACTTTTAAAGATGCATATTGATTTGAAAAATATTTTAATTGATTGATTAGAATCAAGCTTAGACTAATAATCATTTGTTGTGATCATGACCATTTTGATGTTGATGGATTTCAAGCTCTCATGGTCAAACTTGTGATTATTAGATCTTCACTTGATTTTGATTAATATAGTTTCTAAATTATTTCAAGTGAAATGCTATGATTTATATATTTTTATTTTTGGCATCTATGCATAATCTAGAAATGATTTGGATCAAGTATAGAACTAGTAGTTATAGATTACTTTTAAGAAGAAGGTATGCTTATTGACAAACACTTTCTCTAATAGCTAGACTTGATATCATATTACTTCTAGCATTTGTATGGATATCAAATCATCTTAAAATGAATTTGAAATAATGCTAAACATTTTTATGCGATATAAATTCTTTGTATTTTGAAAATCATGAATATCTTGAAAAATTTCAAATCTTGATGCATAAGCTTTCATGTTTTATTCCTGAAATAAATGCATATTTTTAAAGGAGGAATAACATTCAGGGGGAGCATCCAAAGATTTGTTATCATATTTGATGCTTTGAATATCTTGTTGATATCATGCTTTGCTTATATTGCTCTGGTACTCCTTGTTTTCAAATCTAATTCTTTGGAGGAGTTACATTCAAATAGTATCATATTCTATTGGCATCAAAATTTTTTATAAGAATTCCTAGTAACCGCTTCGGATTGGGTTAGTCACCATGGCCGTCCGGTCATAGGAGATAAGTAGGGCTTAAAGACCCTCTCTTCCCATTCAACGGGCTCTCTTATGACGTGTAGGGGTGCCGCTGTGACCTTATCCCATGAACAAGTAAGGCGAATGGATAATATACATCAAATCATTTCTTGCATGTGCTTACATTCTTTGGTATCTTGTTCAACTTATATAATATTCAATTGATATCATAAATATTTGATTTCATGCATTGATTTTGATGACCTACTTGCTATTCTTTCCAACTTCATTCCCACTTTGTATTGCCTTTCACCCTTTTTCATGATGTCAAAAAGGGGGAGAAAATTGTTAAGTATGAAAAGGGGAAGATTGGATAAACATGAAAAATCTTTTGAGAAATGAAAGAAAGTGCAAAAGGGGGAGAAGAATGTAAAATGTTTTTATCTAAAGGAAAGAATTAGTAAGAAGAAGAAATTTTAAAAATTTTAAATTTTTTTTTGCATATTTTAAAAAATATTTTTGAAGATTTTTTGGATCATATTTTGAGGGGGAGCTTGGTGCTTATTATTTTGAGCTTACATGTTTATCTTATTGTTAATCTTTTTAAGCTTACCCTATTCATATACTTAAAGGTTTTGTCATCATCAAAAAGGGGGAGATTGTTGACTCTGGTCTTGATTTTGATGATTGACAAAATGTTCAAGTATATATGAGTACTAATTGTGTTTTAAGTGTATTTCTCAGATCTTAGTACTCAACCATGTTGAATGAAGACATGCTTGTATTTCAGTTGAAAAAGTCCTTAAATTAATGGAAAATCAAATATATGGACTTTGGAATTAATATGAAAGGACTTGAAGAGGTTAAAGTTTCAATTTGAAGATGGTTCAGCAAGGCCGGCACGGCAAAATTTCAGTGGCACGCTTCAGAGGTCGACACCAGAGGTCAACACCTGTTCAGAGGTCGACACCAGAGGTCAACACCTGTTCAGAGGTCGACATCAGAGGTCAACACCTGTTCAGAGGTCGACACCAGAGGTCAACACCTGTCCAGAGGTCGACACCAGAGGTCGACTCATAGCTTGAGAATTCAAACTGGGCAGAACTATGGTTTTCTGGATTTTTGCCTAAGATAAACTGGAGGTCGACTCATGAGGTCGACACTTGATCCAGAGGTCGACTCATGAGGTCGACTCATGGCATAACGGCTAGTTTTTCTGAACTTTTGATTTGATTTCTAACGGCCATAAACGGCCATATTTTTGATTCTAACGGTCTTGTGGAGTTGTTTCAGCTTGAATGAGGTATTTAACCTCCACCAAACTTCAAAAAAGACATGGAGACAAAGTGAAAAGGATTAGAGTGAAAGTAAAAGCCTTCAATCAATTCCAAGCCAAAAAGAGTGAGAAATCCAAGAGATTCCTTAGCCAAAAGCTTTCCATCTTTGAGGAATCCAACTTTCAAGAGTTTGGCATTTAGTGAGGTCCAAGATTCCAAGAGAAAGGCTTGAAGAGTCTCCATCAAGAGCTACATCGAATTACCTTTTGCTCAAAAAGGAGTTTGTCTTGTTTTTATTCATTGTATTCATATTCTATTTGTGGTAGGCTAGTTTCAAGGGAATTTGAAACTAGTGTGAGGTTTGTTGGTGAGCCAATTGATAAAACCAACTAGGGTTGCTTGTAAGCTCGAAGCCAAAATAAGTGTGTGAGGTTTGTTGGTGAGCCAATTGATAAAACCAACTAGGGTTGCTTGTAAGCCCGAAGCCAAAACAAGTGAGTGAGGTTTGTTGGTGAGCCAATTGATAAAACCAACTAGGGTTGCTTGTAAGCCCGAAGCCAAAACAAGTGTGTAAGGTTTTGACTTGTGAGCCTGGTAAAACAAGCCGGCTGTAATCTAAAGATTATAGTGAAAATTCCCAAGTGGAGCTTGGGGAGTGGATGTAGGTGCTAGGTGCACCGAACCACTATATTTCTTGTGTGTTTGCATTGCTTTACTCTTTATCTTCTTTTGCTCTTTAATTGTTGTTTTATTTCATTGCTTCCGTTGCACAATTACTTGAGCACTATCACTCTTCACCTTTGAACTTGATAGCACATATATTGCTTTAATTTTTTAAAATATCCAATTCACCCCCCCTCTTGGGCACCATATCTGGGCAACAACATTGAAAGGGGATACCCGGTCATTAACATTTCAGCGATTGGAAGGATTACACTCAAGGATGAAACTCTTGGATGACAAGGAGATTCCTTTAGATGGTAGGACTTCTTGTTTCTGTTTCTTGTCTCAGAAGACCTTCTTTGGAACTTGGAAATCCCGAGGATCCTACACAAACCATATTAGAGTCAAGAAAGAAATTGAAAGGTAGAATACTAATGAAATGAAGGTTGATGTTGAGAAGAAATTTTGGTGGAGTGGAAGTAGCTTGGTCGGCCTCCTTTGAATGGTCTCCTTGCACCTTGGAAGATGGAATGGAATGATTGGATGGAATGGAAAATAGGCTAATGGTTCTTGGCATGGAAGATGGTTTTTCTTGAAGTAGCTAAGGGCCTCTCACCCACTCCCTCTTGGAGGACATTTGATAATACAAATGGAAGAGAAGAAACTTAACTTTTCATACATATCATCATCCATTTACAAGAGAGCTTGGAGTAGATTTTATAAGCCTCAAGGAACTTTGAAAATTCGAAATACATGGAGCTTTTCATAGGAAGTTGCTAGCTATATGGGTGGAAATTCGAATTACATGGAGATTTTCATGGGAATTGCAACCTTAGCTAGCTATAAGGGTGAAAGGTTGAAACACCTTGGCCGGCTCCTTTGAATTTGAAATTCCCTTGGTGATGTGGCATGTGGTGATGTGGCTTGATGAGATGTACGCCAAGTGGTTGGGAGGTTGACATGGCATCCAACAATGCTTGATGAAGTGGCATCCACCTTGGATTAATTTGTTGGAGTGGTTGAATGCATCCAATCTTCAAGTGAGCTTGCTACATTGAACCAATTCCAAACCTCTCTTGGACCCAACCACTAAACTCACTAAATACAAGACCAATTTGACCCTATATGGACTCAAAAACCCAAATGGACTCAAAAGAAACCAAATTGAAATAAACCCAACCCTAATTACATGATTTAAATTCAAGTAAAATTACTCTATTTACAAGACACAAGTTTAATGAAAGGATTAAAGGAATACTGAATTAGACTGAAGCCTCTTTTGAACTTTGGTGCCCGCACCACTTAAGGCCCAAGCAAAAGAAAACAAGGAAAATAAGGGGTTCCCACTTTCTTTCTAAAGTGTGGGGCTGAATACATGGAAGAAAATACTCTCATGCCATACAAAATCCCTCCAAACATGGTAGGTAGTGGGCAGCCAAAGGGGGGGACCAAGGGGCGCCAACTTCTTACTTTTCTTGGCTTGGGGTGGACTACTTCTTTTCTAAGCAAGCTGGCATGAATCATGGGATTCATATTTATCTATTTTGACTTTCCTTCTTGTCTTGCTGGCTGTGGAGTTGGAGTGCTTGCGGTGTGGAAGGGGTGTGCTGGTGTGTGGTCATCAACTCCTTATACATGGGTCGACTCCATGATCCTCCAAGTAATCCTAGGTGGCGAAATCTAGGGTAGATTGTGACTGACTCCATGTAGCTGCTGAGGTGGCATGCTGGGTGGTGTCTTTTACATGCTTGAATCTTCTTTGATTGGGTTTGACTCAATACAGACTCAATACAACTGGATATGATTACAAGACTCAGAATATGATTAGCTCAACATGAGCTAACTGGTATAGGCTCAAATAATGAAAGTGACAACTCAAATTGGCTAATCCCTTATTACAAATTGGACTCAAACACTACTAAGTAATCCACAGAGGGTTTAGAAGCCTCTGTCTTATTCTGGTGCCTCTGGTGTCCCCACCGACCACCCATCTGATAGTGGATGGTGGTTCATGTCCCCACACAAGGGGGCTCTCAAGTTTGATCTGCCCACCTCCATCAAGGGATGGAAGGGCAGATTCCTGTTTGCCTCGGTTGAGGGGGTGGACTGGGTCTGGGGTGACCCAGATCTTTCTTGTTGCCCAGGTGTCTACCCAAGAGGGGGATGAATTAGGAATTTAAAAATTTAAAGCAAGTAATGTGCAATTACAAATCCCTTATAAGGTGTTAGGTGCTGTCACAGAGTTATAAATTGCATAAGCTAAAAGGAATAAATAAACACAACACAAACACACCAAATATATAGTGGTTCGGAGCAACCCAGCTCCTACATCCACTACCCAAGATACCACTTGAGATTTTCACTATATTCACACCCGAATACATTAGGATTGTTTTACAGGATCACAATCCAAAAATCTCTACACTTTGATTTTACGGGATCACCAAAGGAAACCCAACACTCTTTGGTTTTAACATGCTCACCAAAGAAACCTAACTTGGTTTTACCAGGATCACCAAGAAACCAACATTTGGTTTTTAATAAGGCTCACTAAGAACCTATTTGGTTTTTCAACCGGGCTCACCAATAACCAAACAATTCAAAAATGAATTGAAAGAAATGCAACAAAAATGACAAACTCAATTTGTTGGATAGTTGTTGGTGCAGCTTGATGGAAGTCCACTTGAATGCACTTGAATAGGCTTTAATTGCTTTAGTGGCTTCTTCCTAAAGTTGCTTCAAACTTCAAATCAGAGTTGGTGAAGTCTTGAAGTCTAGCTTGAATGCTCTTGTGCTCTTTTGCTGTTGGTAGGTAGAATATTCAATGAAGCTCTCTTAACTTTGAAGAACTTTTCAAAGACTTGTCAAGTATATCTTTTGGATATTCAAATCCTTCAAATATAAAGTCTTCCATCACTCTAAGATAGTTAGAGATGTTTTTGATCGTTGGGATGTGACTTGTGACCGTTGGAGCACTTTTTGGCATTCAAAAATAAATTTTGAAACTAACCATTAGATACCTGGAAACGACGTTCGAGTCGGCTCGGATTCGTTCGAGTCGGCTCCGATCCTTCGAGTCGATAGGAGTCGCCAAATCTTCAGTGCAGTCGGCTCTTTGTCTCAGGGCGCAAAACATCATTCTAGACGAGTTGGCTCACTTTCTCAGGCTTTTAAAATTAGGTCTAGCAGAGTCGGCTCTTTCTGGTTCGGGTCGGCTTGCCTGGCTGTTCTCATAAATCTTCAAAAATTGGACTTTGGAAGAGTCGGCTCGGACTGATTCCAATCGACTCGAATTTATTAGTCAACTCGATTACCTTCGAGTCGGCTCGGATTACTACATTCCAGAATTCTTGCTGCATGCCAGTAAGCGGAGTCGGCTCTTCAACAAGTTGGGTCGTCTTGAGTATCTTCTTCAGGATTTTTACACTTGAACTTAAAGAAAACTCTTACCAACTCTTTACATTTTCAAGCATATAAACTCAAAACTAATTTCAAGGCACACATACACAGAAGTAACCCTTTTTATATGATTTTTTCTTAGCTTTTTCGTTGGGTTCTTCTTTACAAAAATACATTACAATACAACTCAAACAAGAAAATAGAGGTGTAGGAGTTAAAGTTTGAACATTTAATCCATCTTACAAAAACTTATAAAATACTTGAAGAGTTGTCAGAAATAAATATACATGCTCCAATGTTTGGTTATTATCAAAATCACTCATGGGATCAACGATTTCTCCCTTTTTGATGATGATAAAACACTGAGCATGAAGAATTCTTTACACTTTACATGTATGACAGTATTTAAAAGTTGAATATTCACATATATCAGAGCTAATTAGATTTGAAAAAGAAAAACAGAGCTCAAGAGATGATATCATTGTATATCATTAAAGTATTAAACATTTCATGTATCATAATATTATAATTAGAGCAAAACATGGAGTACCAGAGTTTGGAAAAAAAATTGACAAAATTAAGATAAATTTGTAGACCAATAGCAATCAGAGCATTAAGATCAGAGCAAAACCATTCAAGAGAATCTCCCCCTTTCTCTATGTTTTAAAGTAATTAGGCATTATGTTCTTTTGAATACTATCACTTTTGCGCTCCCCATTTTTCATTCTTTTTATGTACTTTAAGAATAATTAGTAGGAAACTCAACATAAGTGAGAATTTTCATGACAACACATTTCTCCCCCTTTTTGTCAATCAATCAAAAAGGTGATTTCAAATAAAGCTCATATTTTGAAATAAATTGAGAAAATTTTTAATATTTATTTGAGATAATTTCACTTTCTCAAATTGGAAATTCTAATTAAAAAATTTGTCAAAGTTATATCAAAGCATTGTATATTACACTAAATGAAATTGCTAAAGAAACTTTCATTTCATTAATAAGTTTGGCATACAAAGTGTTGCCGATCTCGCCACCGCGCCCGTGCCTCGGAACCGCCGATCCTACTAGACCGTCTTGCTCCTGGGGCCTCCTGGCTGCACCGAACCTGCAAGGCAAGGTTAGATGACCCTGGCCGGGGATCCCGGCGAGAGAGCTCCGACGATCAAGTTAGTAGACGGCGAGAGGGAACAGATTCTCTGGGATGGGCCCCCGAAGGAGTCCCAGACTTAGAGAATTTACTAGCAAGAAAGATGCCAGAGAGACCAGAAACCCGGCTGGATTCCTTTGCCGAGCTCATGCCAAGCGATCCCCTCTCGGGACCTTGGATATTGCTCTAGGAGCGGAGCTTCCAGCCTCTGTTTCTTACTTGTCTCTGCTTACCTGGTCGTCTCTTTTCTCCTTCCTTTTATCTCCTCCCACTGCCTGCTCGTTTTCTGCTCTCGGGAGGCTCCCCTTGTCGCTCTCGTCACCCTCTCTCCATCCTTTTCTCTTTTCCCTTCTGGTTCTGAGGGCCAAACGGCTTTCCGGCCTCGTTTGCCGAGCCTAGCGGGGAAAAGGTAAAGAAGGGGGGCGCCGGCAGGGCGGCCGGCCAGACCTTGGGCAGAGTGTGGGCGCTCTCCTCCCCAGGTGCCGGTGCTGTCCGTTAACGGGCCCTGTTTTGCCAGGATCGCGTCTCTCGACTGCAGAACCTGTCGGGCTGACGTAAGTGATGTTTCGCGTGCCACCGCCATCCGTACGGGGCGCCTTCTTCGGGGTGCGGTGTGCACGGCTCGAGGGCCAACCTCGGAACCTGCGCCTCCGCTCTTTGGGACCTTCTCTGTACGAGCTGCCTGACCTCGGTCGAGGTGGACCCCTCCCGGGTGGACACCTGGTGGGGCGGCAGAAGAATGCTCGGCTTCGGCCTAGGTGGTCCCGTCTCAGGGGGCCACCTGGCGAAGGAGCGAAGGAGCCCGGCTCGACCTCGGCGAGGTGGGACCGTCTCAGGGTGCCACCTGGCGAGGGAGCGGGGGAGCGGCCAACCTTGGCCGAGGTGGACCCCTCCTGGGTGGACACCTGGTAGGGCGGCAGAAGGATGCCCGGCTTCGGCCGAGGTGGTCCCGTCTCTGGGGGCCACCTGGCGAAGGAGCCCGGCTCAACCTCGGCGAGGTGGGACCGTCTCAGGGTGCCACCTGGCGAGGGAGCGGGGGAGCGACCGACCTTGGTCGAGGTGGACCCCTCCTAGGTGGACACCTGGCGGGGCGGCAGAAGGACGCTCGGCTTCGACCGAGGTGGTCCCATCTCTGGGGGGCACCTGGCGAAGGAGCGAAGGAGCCCGGCTCGACCTCGGTCGAGGTGGGACCGTCTCAGGGTGCCACCTAGCGAGGGAGTGGGGGAGCGGCCGACTTTGGCCGAGGTGGACCCCTCCTGGGTGGACACCTGGCGAGTCGGCAGAAGGGCGCTCGGGTTCGGCCGAGGTGGTCCCGTCTCCGGGGGCCAACTGGCGAAGGAGCGAAGGGGCCCGGCTCGACCTCGATCGAGGTGGGACCGTCTCAGGGTGCCACCTGGCGAGGGAGCGGGGGAGCCCGGGCCGAGCTCTACTTCGGACATGTGGGAGCCACAGCTGACTCGGCCGAAAACCTCCACGTGGCTCGAATCATGCCCAACGAGATCTGAGACCGACCACGTCATCATTATGGCCGTAACTGTTGCCCCCCAATCCAACATTCCGTTGGGGCGTCGTGGGACGGAACGTTGGGATTAAATGCGGATATGACGTGGGGAGGCGAAGATCTTGCGTCATAATTGCCACAATCTTCGTCGCCATTTCTCGGTGCGCCCGAAGCCCTATAGGAGGCCGCCACGCGTTACCTATTCGTCTGCAATAAATGCGTCGCTTCGAAGCAGGGGCCGTTTCCCTGCTAACGAGGTGCCAGTGTCGGGCGTGCATCCACGTGGCGATCATCCGATGGCCCGGAGCGGAATGACGGGTATGGCGGCTGTCGATTGAGTTTGAAAAGGAGGAGACTTTCCGGAATGAGGCCTTTTCCCTTGCTCCGTGGGCGGTTTGCTGCAGGCTAATTTCCACTTCCCCGCGTTCGCATAGTGCATTTTCGGTAAGTGCCCTCATTTTCTTCCTTGTTCTCCTCTTCTTCCCCAGTGAATCCTTCTTGCTTTCTTCTTTGTCATGGCGCGCCGTCGCCATGTTTCCTCTAATCCGGACGAGGCCGGTCTGTCCCGGCCGAGGACTCCATCTTCTTCCTCCTTGGAGGAGGAAGTGATCCCGGAGGAGACCCGCAGGCGACTGCAACCTGGGGGTATCACTATTGGCATCCCCAGGGGTGTCCGGTCTCCTCCCGTCGCTTCTGCTCTTCCACTTTCTTCCCTTCCTCCTCCAACTCTTCTTTCTGCCAGTCCCTCCGGTCATGCTTCCACAATGACCGAAGGCGACCTTTCTTTGCTCCGGGAGGTCTATGGCATCTAGGGGTCGATCCGTCTGCTTGTTCCGTGGCCCGGGGATCGCGTCACCATGAGTGGCCCCAGCCGCATAGCCTTCTACGAAGACTTCCTTCTCGGGGGTCTTCGGTTTCCTCTGCATCCCTTTTTCCTTTCCTTCCTTAGCCACTTCCGTCTTGTCTCGGCCCAGTTGGCTCCCAATGCCATCCGGGTCATCTTTTCTTTTAATGTTTTCTGTCACTTCCATGGGTTTGTTGCCCATTTCTCCCTCTTCAGGGCTCTGTTTACCCTGAAGAGGTACTCCACTGATGACGGCTGGTGGTACATCTCGCCCCGGCCCAGGTGTCTCCGGTTCGACCTCCCTTCTTCCATCAAGGGCTGGAAGAACCAGTTCTTTTTTGCCTCAGTCGAGGATGTTGACTGGGCCTGGAGCGAACCGGATCGGTCTCCGAACCGGAACTCCCAGGTCGAGTCGGTGGACCAAGAGGCCTACTCTCAGCTTCTGAGCGATGTGGTCCCAGCGCTCGAGGTTCTGCTCTCGGAGCAGAACTTGTTTGAGGCTGGGATCAGTCCCATCTGTGAGTCGGGTGAGACTCAGTCTTCCCCTGACCTCTGTTTCTTCCTCTTTTTTAGCTGAGCTGACTGACCTCTTTTTCTTCTGTGTTGCAGGCATGAAATTCTCGCTGGAGAACCTCCTGGAGGGCGCGGCCCAGAGGGACGTCGTCGAGGTGGATGAACCTGCGGCGAAGAGGGCTTGCACCGAGGTGAGCCAGGAGGTCGCGCCGATGATCGTACCCAGCCCGGTGGCTGCTGCTCCCCCACCCAGGCTGCCTTGGGGCGGGGCCATCGATGCCCCAATTGTCAGACCTGGCGGTGCTGCCGACGAGGGGGCTCCACCATCAGCAGTTCCGCCCAGTGCTGGCCCCATCATCGCCGCGGCGCCGACGGCGCCGCCCACGACCTCAGCCACCCCGTCGACGGCGGTTCTTGCTGGAGGGGCATTCACCGTCGCAGCCGACCTGACGGCTCCGCCACTGGTGATCACCAATCGGTGCTCAATAATCCGTGACAAGGGGCTCGCAGAGAAGGTGATCGAGTACGCCTCCACCACCCGAGACCGCCGTTCTCGAGGTGGCAGGGACTACGTCGACGCCCTGCTCGGGATCCTCCCGCAACTCTTCACGGTAAGCCCGAACTCAGACTCTTCTGTCTTTTATGGCCTCGGTCAGCCTTTCCACTAACCCGGTCTTTTTGCTTTGCAGATTGGGAACGACGTGCTCCTGCTGAGGAACTTCCTCGCAGGGTACGCGAAGAAGGATGCCAAGAAGGAAGAGAAGCTCGGCAAGCTCGCAGCCGATGTCAAGGACCTCATGGAGAAGTGGGTCGAGCTGTGAGCGAACAACCAGGCCCTCCAGGCGGACCTGGCACGCGCCGAGGAGCGCGGCAAGGACCTGGAGTCCTCTCTGTCCGAGGACAGGATCTCCCACCAGCGTCGCGCGGAGGAGGACGCGGCCGAGAAGGCTCACCTCCAGGCCCATTTCTCGGTGGCTGGAGCACTAGCTGGAAGAGGCCAGACAGGAGGCGAGTGCGGCGAAGGAGCGGAGCGCCTACGTCAACGGGCTCCTGGAAGCCGTGAAGCGGGAGGGACAGGAAGCCGTCCCGAAGTTCCGGGCCTCCGACGAGTACACCTCGGAGGTCTGGGAGGGCGCCGTGGACTCCTTCCTGAAGGGGTTCCGAGTGTGCCGGGAGAAGGTGGGGTCCTTCTACCCCGAGCTCGACCTCAGTAGGGTGGTGCTCGGAGGTAGGAGGCAAGGACCCGACAGCAGGGCTTCCGGTGCGGCCGACGTCACAGCTGCGGCCCCGGCGGGTGACACGGCCATGGCTCCAGAGCGGCCCCCTAAGCCGGCAGCCGCCGACGGCGAGGATGTGGAGCGCGCGAACCAGGCTGAGGACCCCGCCACCGTGCCAAACTGAACCATGTATCTTCTTCTTTGTTGTTGTTGTTTCTTCTTTTTTTTTGGGGACTCCCGGCCTGTCGAGACTCCCAGTTTGTACTTCCCTTTCTTGAATCAATGAAAATCTACTTTGGCCATGTCTCGAACTCACCTTCCTTTTTCATTTTTTCTTCTTCTCTTTTTTCTTTTTGAGATGTTGATGTGGGCTGCCGAGACGAGGGTGGACCTGGTCCCATCCGGCATTCAGATCAAAGTTCGGGGCATTTCGGACTGGGTGGCTTCAGAGTAGGCCTTGAGCGGGCCCTTCTTTGGGCTTGCCTTCGTGCTTGCATGGGCGAACTAGGTTCTGCCCCGCCTTCCAGACCGAAGTCCGGGACTTCCGGACTGAACGCCGGGGCTGCAGGCTTTCTCAAGCTTGCGTGGCTTGCCGAGCTGTTTTCCGTGCTTCACGTAGGCGAACTGGGTTCTGCCCCGCCTTCCAGACCGAAGTCCGGGACTTCCGGACTGAACCCCGGGGCCGTAGGCTTTCTCAAGCCTTGCATGGCTTGCCGAGCTGTTCTCCGTGCTTCGCATGGGCGAACTGGGTTCTGCCCCGCCTTCCAGACCAAAGTCCGGGACTTCCGGACTGAACCCCGGGGCCGCAGGCTTTCTCAAGCCTTGCGCGGCTTGCCGAGCTGCTCTCCGTGCTTCGTGTGGGCGAACTGGGTTCTGCCCCGCCTTCCAGACCAAAGTCCGAGACTTTCGGACTGAACCCCGGGGCCGCAGGCTTTCTCAAACCTTGCGCGGCTTGCCGAGCTGTTCTCCGTGCTTCGCGTGGGCGAACTGGGTTCTGCCCCGCCTTCCAGACCGAAGTCCGGGACTTTCGGACTGAACCCCGGGGCCGCAGGCTTTCTCAAGCCTTGCACGGCTTGCCGAGCTGTTCTCCGTGCTTCGCGTGGGCGAACTGGGTTCTGCCCCGCCTTCCAGACTGAGGTCCGGGACTTTTGGCTTTCCCTGGCCTTCGGCCACAGTCGTGTGTGCCGAACTCAGTCATGCGCCGGTTTCCCTATGAGGTGAGAAAGAGTGTTTGAAGCAAAGAAACTTTATTGCAGGAGTGGGGAACCTTACATTACTGATAATACATTCTTAGATTCGAGGCGTTCCACGTCCGGGGGAACCTGGCCCCTCCCAATTCTTCCAAGTAGTAGGCACCGTGGGGGAGGGCTTCTGCTACCCGGTACGGGCCTTCTCAGTTCGGTGAGAGCTTCTCGCACTCTCGTGGCTGAGAAGCTTCAGCACGCCGAGGACCAGATCTCCGGGATGAAAGGACTTCGGCCGCACTCGGGAGTTGTAATACCTGGCCACTCGCTGCCTATACGCCGCCATCCGAACTCGAGCCTTGTCCCTTGTCTCTTCAAGAAGGTCAAGGTTGAGCATCATTCTGGCGGGGTTCTCCGTCTTGTCATATTGCTCCACATGCAGTGTGGGTAGGCTGAGCTCGATCGGGATGACCGCTTCGGCTCCGAAGACGAGGTTGAACGGGATCTCGTCGGTCGCCGTCCTTGGGGTGGTATGGTTCGCCCAAAGGATGCTGGGGAGCTCCTCTGCCCATCTGCCCTTGGCCTGGTCCAGCCGCGTGCGGAGGCCCTGCAAAATGGTTATGTTCGTGACCTCGGCTTCTCCATTGGTCTGAGGATGCGCCACCGAGGTGAACCGATGCCGGATGCCGAGGTCACCGCAGAACTCTTCAAACTCCCGGCAGTCGAACTGGCACCCGTTATCAGTGATCACGGTGTGGGGGAGGCCGAAGCGGCAAATGATTGACTTCCAGAAGAACTTGGCGACGTTTGCTTCAGTGATTCGTGCCAAGGGTTTGGCCTCGACCCACTTCGTGAAGTAGTCGATGGCCACGATCAGGAATTTCCGCTGTCCAGATGCCGGTGGGAATGGGCCTAGAAGGTCCATTCCCCATTGGGCGAATGGCCACGGAGCTGAGAGCTGGGAGATTGGATTGGAGGGCTGCCACTGCACCACGGCATGCCGCTGCACCACGGCATGCCGCTGCACCACGGCATGCCACTGCACCACGGCATGCCGCTGCACCACGGCATGCCGCTGGCACCGATCGCACTTCTTCATGAAATCGGCGGCGTCCTCCTTCATCGTCTCCCAAAAGTAGCCCTGATGGAGGGCTTTGTAGGCTAACGCCCTGCCCCCCACGTGGTTCCCACAGATGCCCTCGTGAATCTCCTAGAGCACGAGTCTGGCTTCCGCGGGTCCCAGGCATTTAAGGAGGGGATAGGAGTAGGATATCTGATATAGTTGCCCATCCATCAGGACGAACCGCGCGGCCTTCTTTCTGATGAGGCGGGCCGCTACGCGGTCCTCCGGCAGGGTGCCGCTGGTTATGTATTCGGCATACTTGTCCATCCAGCTGGCTCACTGCTGACTTGATGGACCTTCACTGGGGTCTCGTAGCTTGGGGCCTTGAGGCGCTCCACATGAGCGCGGCCCAGCATCGAGTCCGGTAGGGTCGCCAGCCGGGAAAGAGTGTCCGCACGGGCGTTCTCCCTGCGGGGGATGTGGAAGATGTTGAAGCGCTAGAAACCGGCAGTGCCCGCCTTGACGAGCTCCAAGTACTTCGCCATTTGGGGGTCGTGCGCGGCATATTCTCTGGAGACTTGTCCTGCCACGAGCTGGGAGTCAGTGAAGGCTTTGAGGTTAGCCACGCCCAGCTCGTGAGAGACCCTCAGCCCGGCGAGGAGCGCCTCGTACTCCGCCTGATTGTTTATCGCGGTGAACTGGAAACGGAGCACGCATTCGGCGATGACCCCATCTCTGTTGGCAAGAATGAGTCCGGCTCCGCTCCCGTCAGAGTTCGAGGCTCCATCTACGTGGAGGATCCACGCGTCCTCTCCGGGCTCCTCGGGGCCCGCTTTCAGCTGCCGGTGCAAGGGGTCCTCCTCGGGCTCCTTGCCTAAGCCCGCACACTCGACCAAGAAGTCGGCTAGCACCTGCGCTTTAATAGCCGACCTTGGCCTGTACGCGATGTCAAACTCGCTAAGCTTCAGTGCCCACTTCGCCAATCGCCCCGATGTGTCGGGTCGGCTGAGCACCGCTTTCAGTGGCTGATCCGTCAGGACGGCGATGGGATGCGCTTGAAAATAGGGCCTGAGATGCTGAGCAAACACTATTAATGCAAAAACGAGCTTCTCGGGCCGAGAAGACCTGAGCTCCATGTCGTGGAGAAGTTTGCTGATATAGTACACGGGCCGCTGGGCTCCTTGGTCGTTGGTCCGAACCAGGACCGAACTGACGGCCTCCGGGGTGACCGCCAGGTAGAGGATGAGCTCCTCCCCCTCTTCGAGCCGGGAAGGCAGTGGCGGTGATGCGAGCATCTTCTTCAGCTCTTCAAAGGCCTCCTGGCACTCCTCGGTCCAGGCGAAGTCATTCATCTTCCTCAGCACCTTGAAAAAGGGTCGGTAGCGATCGGTCGACCTGGAGATAAAACGGCTGAGGGCCGCAACCCGGTCGGTGAGTTGCTGCACTTGCTTCTTGGAGGCGGGCTGCTCCATGTCCAGGATGGCCTGGACCTTCTCCGGGTTGGCTTCAATTCCTCTCTGGGTCACCATGAATCCTAGGAACTTCCCGGCGGAGACGTCGAAGGTGCACTTCGCCGGGTTCAGCTTCATCTGATGACGTCGGAGGTTGCCGAATGTCTCCGCCAGGTCAGCCACATGGTCCGAATCGGGCTTGCTCATCACCAGCATATCGTCCACGTACACCTGCATGTTGCGACCGATCTGGTCTTTGAAGATTCTGTTGACCAGATGCTGGTACGTGGCTCCGGTGTTCTTGAGGCCAAACGGCATCATCCTGTAGCAAAGCATCAAATTTTTCTAGATTATCCTTATTATTGTTAAGCACAAAGCATTTGCATCCAAACACATGAAAATAATTGATATTGGATTTCTTTTCATTCCAAAGCTCATAGGGGGTTTTCTTCAAAATAGGACGGATCAAAACACGGTTTAAAATATAACAAGCAGTGTTCACCGCTTCTGTCCAAAAATACCTTGGAAGATTACCTTCACACAACATTGTTCGGGCCATTTCTTCCGAAGTCCTATTTTTCCTCTCTACAACACCATTTTGTTATGGTGTTCTAGGAGCGGAGAAGTTATGATCAATGCCATCAATAATCATTGAAAAATTGATTTTCAAATTCAATACCATGATCACTTCTAATTAAAATTATTGAGAGATTTTTCTTATTTGAAACCTTTTTGTGAAATTTTCTAAATATTTTGAAAGTTTCATCTTTGTGCACAATAAATAAGATCCATGTAAATCTAGAAAAATCATCTACAATCACAATGACATATTTCATACCTCCGAGGCTTGTGGTCCTAGTTGGTCCAAATAAGTCCATGTGAAGTAGTTCTAAATGTTTAGATATTGAAATCATATTTTTTGATTTAAACCTCCCCCTAGTTTGTTTACCCATCTGGCATGCATCACACACATGATCAAAATCAACTTTAAACTTAGGCATGCCTCTAACAAGATTTTTGGAAATTAACTTGTTAATAGTATGCATGCTAGCATGACCTAATCATCTATGCCATAATAAACATGACTACTTGGTCTTAGCATTCATTGCTACTAGACTGGAGCTACTAGACATGGCTAGATCATTTAGATCTACCACATAGATGTTTCCAAGTCTATGGCCAATGAATAATATGCTAGAATCAAGAGAGTAGTTACTATATACATAGATGATTCAAAGATAACTTTGAAGCCTTTATCACATAATTGACTAATACTCAATAAATTATGCTTCAGTTTTTCTACTAGCAATACATCTTCTATGAAAGTACAGGGGGTTATTTTGATCTTACCAATTTTGATTATTTTCTTCTTGCCATTGTCTCTAAAAGTAACCATACCTCCTTCTTTCATTTCCAGGGTGATGAACTGATCCTTGTCACCCGTCATATGTCTTGAACAGCCACTATCGAAATACCATCTTTTCTTCATTTTTTGGGCTACAAGACATTCCTGCAAGAAAGTCGAGGAGTTCTTTTAGGTACCCAAGCTAACTTGGATCCTTTCAGGTTAGTAGAGGTGGTTCCTTTGGGAACCCAAATTTTTTTGATGTATTATGAACATTTCTAATAATATTGCAATTGAAAGTTTTATGTCCTAATTCTTTACAAATAAAACATCTGATTCCAGAATTTTGAAACGATCTATACTTTGAAATTCTAGATTAATGAAATGTAGAGATAGCAGGTTTTGTATTTGAATTCTTAGGAACATATAAAGCATGTTTTGAAATGGAAGTAGAACCTTTTGTGACAAGTTTTATAATGAGTAAACTTGGGAACGAAATCCTTTTGTTTCACAAAAGTAGTAGCTGAAATATAATTTGAATTTGAGGCATTAAAATATACACCAGCTTTATTACCAGAAATTCTTTGATCTTTAAGAATTAACTCAAGCTTGTTCGAAGATAAAGTTAATTTTTCAACAAGTGGCTTGAGTTTCTCAACCTCCTTTTTCAGCTCATTGTTTTCTTTTAATAAAGTATCATTTTTGTTGTAAAACTCACTGTTCTTGATTTTCAAAACTTTACATTTTTCAGAAAAGATATGAAATTCTTTTTGCAGTAAAGAATTGTTTTCTAAAATTTATTCTCTTTCTTTGAGTAAAGAATCATTGATATGCTTTAATGATCTAATCTTTACTCCTGCCTTTTTGAATTCATATAAAAGATCATGAAATGCAGAATTTAACTCATCAAATGTAAATTCAATTTGTGTGTCGGGGGAATTTGCCTCATCTTCGAGACCCATTAGACATAGGTTAGCTATTTTCATGGTCTCTTCTTCTTCAATCGAAGTGGAGTCTTCACTGTCGCTCCACGTGGCAACCATTGCTTTCTTTTTCTTCTTTCTAAAAAATTTCTTTAATTGAGGACAATTCGGATGAATGTGCCCCGATTTCTTACATTCATAGCAGGTGGGGACTTGTTCCTTATCTTTGTCTTTATCCTTGTCCTTTTCTTTGGAATGTTCTCCTCATTTATGGAATTTTCTATTAAACCTTCCTTTCTTCTTTCCCATAAACTTTCTGAATCTCCTCACAACCATTGCAATGTCATCATCTTCAAGATTGTCTTCGGAGGAGTAGGAGTCATCTTCTATTCTTCATCATCCTTTGATTCTAATACAGCATTGAATGCAATTGTTTTCTTCTTTTTCTGATCATCATCCGTTCTATGCTGCATGGCTAGTTCGTGTGTGATGAGAGATACTATTAATTCATCCATTGATAGAATGTTCAAATCTTTAGCTTCCTGGATGCCAGTGACTTCAGGATCCTATTTGTCAGGAAGGATCTCAAGATTTTCTGTACTAAATCAGCATTTGAGTATACCCTGCCAAGACTTTTCAAACCATTAATAATATCTATAAATCTAGTATACATGGCAGAAATACTTTCATTAGGCTCCATCTTAAATAATTTGTAATGTGCACTAAAAGATGAATCTTTGAAGTTTTCACTTGAGAAGTTCCTTCATGGGTCACTTCAAGTTTATCCCAAATTTTTTTCGCTGAAGAGCAAATGGAAATTCGATTAAACTCATTTGAATCCAAAACACAGTAAAGCAGGTTCATTGCTTTGGCATTGAATTCCCCGAATTTCATGTCATGTTCATCCCAGTCCTCTTCAGGCTTAAGGACATCCACACCATCAACTTTGATCATAGGGATACTTGGCCTTTTAAGAATGACCTTTCATAATTGAAAATCAATAGCTTGGATATAGATTTTCATTCGAGCTTTCCAGTATGCATAATTTGTGCCTGTGAATAGTGAAGGTCTATTAGTTGATTGGCCTTCCACCAAGGATGTACTCATTGGATGAGCCATCAATCTTTGCTCTAATATATTCAGAGACACTGTTTTGATACTAGTTGTTGCCCAGGTGACTAGCCAAGAGGGGGGTGAATTGAAAATTTAAAAATCTAAAGCAAGTAATGTGCAATTACAAATTTCTTAGAAGGTGTTAGGTGCTGTGACAGAATTATAAATTGCAGAAGCTAAAAGGAATAAAGAAACACAACACAAATACACCAAATTTATAGTGGTTCGAAGCAACCCAACTTCTACGTCCATTACCCAAGATACCACTTGGGATTTCCATAATATTCATAACCGAATATAGTAGGATTGTTTTACAGGATCACAATCCAAAACCTCTATACTTTGGTTTTATGAGATCACCAAAGAAAATCCAACATCCTTTGGTTTTAACAGGCTCACCAAAGAAACCTAACTTGGTTTTACCAGGATCACCAAGAATCCAACACTTAGTTTTTAATAAGGTTCACTAAGAACCTATTTGGTTTTTCAACCAAGCTCACTAATAACCCAATAATTCAAAAATAAATTGAAAGAAATGCAACAAAAATGACAAACTCAATTTGTCGGATAGTTGCCGATGCAGCTTGATGAAAGTCCACTTGAATGCACTTGAATAGGCTTTAATTGCTTCAGTGGCTTCTTCCCAAAGTTGCTTCAAACTTCAAATCAGAGTTGGTGAAGTCTTGAAGTCTAGCTTGAATGCTCTTGTGCTCTTTTGCTGTTGGTAGGTAGAATATTCAATGAAGCTCTCTTAACTTTGAAGAACTTTTCAAAGACTTGTCAAGTATATCTTTTGGATGTTCAAATTCTTCAAATATAAAGTCTTCCATCACTCCAAGGTAGTTAGAGATGTTTTTGACCGTTGGGATGTGACTTGTGACCGTTCGAGCACTTTTTTGTATTCAAAAATAAATTCTGAAACTAGACATTAGATACTTGGAAATGATGTTCGAGTCGGCTTGGATTCGTTCGAGTCGGCTCGGATCCTTCAACTTGATAGGTCGAGTCGCCAAATCTTCGGTGCATTCAGCTCTTTATCTCAGGGTGCAAAACATCACTCTGGACTAGTCGGCTCGTTTTCTCAGGCTTTCAGAATTAGGTCTGGCAGAGTCGGCTCTTTCTGGTTCGGGTCGGCTCTCTTGGCTGTTCTCAGAAATCTTCAGAAATTGGACTTTGGAAGAGTCAGCTCGGACTGATTCCAGTCAACTCGGATTCATTAGAGTCGGCTCGGTTACCTTTGAGTCGGCTTGGATTGCTGCGTTCCAAAATCCTTGCTGCGTGCCAGTAAGCGGAGTCGGCTCTTCAACAAGTTGGGTCGGCTCGAGTATCTTCTTCCAGATTTTTACACTTGAACTTAAAGAAAACTCTTACCAACTCTTTACATTTTCAAGCATACCAACTCAAAACTAATTTCAAGGCACACATACACAGACGTAACCCTTTTCATTTGATTTTTTCTTAGCTTTTTCATTGGGTTCTTCTTTACAAAAACATATTACAACACAACTCAAATAAGAAAACAGAGGTGTAGGAGTTAAAGTTTGAATATTTAATTCATCCTACAAAAACTTGTAAAATATATGAAGAGTTGTCAAAAATAAATATACATGCTCCAATATTTAGTTATCATCAAAATCACTCATGGGGTCAACATTTCTCATAATCGACAGTCTGTGATCGAGCTGGTCGATAAGGAAGTATTCAACCAGCTCATCTCCTCCGAGGTTCTTGCCCTTCAAGATTTGTTGATTGAGTGGAATCTCGTCGATGTTGGAGTCAGCCAAGCCCAACCCCAGGGTAAGGCTTGATGTCGAGTTCTTTTTCCTCTTAACAGTGGGTCTAGTCCTGAGACGTGACTAACTGGTTTGCCTTGTTTTGTAGGTATGAGGTTCAGCTTCGAAGAACTCCTGGGGATGTCAAAGAAGAGGGCCCCTGCTACGGGGCCAGAAGGAGAGCCCAGGAAGAAAGCCTAGGAAGAGCTGAGGCAGAGGCCTAGTGAAGAGCCGAAGAGGAGGGGGCTAGCCACCACGCTAGTGACACCTAGACCAGGGGGCCCAATTCTGGCTCGCCAGCCCTGATGCAAAGCTAGAACCATAGAGGGGGTCCCACCATCGACTCCAGCGGCCCCTCCATGCACTAAACTCCCACCACAGCCAGAAGAGGTTGAGGTGGCAGGATCAACTGCCATCGAAAGGTTGACTTCATTGCCTGGAGCCGGAGCCACTAGTCACCGGTCGATCGGTGCAGCACCCTCGCCAGTGACCGATCTGGATCCCACTCAGTCGCCTGGGGCATCAAGCCAAAAGGTCAAGAAGCTCTCCATCTTCCTCCCTTAGGATGCCATGATAACCCAAGATGGGAAGTTGGTGGAGGAAATCTTGAACTCCCTCGTCCAGTCGTCGGATCGCCAGGTTAAGCTCGGGAGGTTGTCGGTAGAGGTTGCCACTAGGGGTGTTCTCCCAGCTCATGTCGATAAGTCAACTTCAGGGCTATTTTCCCTTTTACTTCTTCCTCCATAAGAGGTGCCGACTGTCATCTTCTGTGCAGGTGGTGACTGATGTCTAGCTCTTGTGGGACTCCTGCCGGGCGCTGCTAAGGCATGAGGACCACCTCCAATGAGAGAAAGATGAAGCCTGAGGTCAGGCCACCCGAGCTCAAGAATTGGAAGGCCAGCTAACCAGCTCCCGAGCGAAGGTGGCGAAGTTGGAGAGGGGGCCTTCTGTTCGAGGTAGCCTTGAAGGAGGAGAGGGGGGAGAGCTCCTGCAAGGCTGAAAAAGCGGCATCCTCTGAGGTTGAAGTGGCCCAGTTAGAGGGGAGAATGCAGACCCTCCAAGTGCGATTGGAGGAGGAAGCGGCGTGAGCCTCAGTGGTGGCAAAGAAGGCTACGGTGGCCATAGCCTTGATGGAGATGGCCAAGAAGGAAGCTACCGAGGCCGTCCCCAAATACATGGCATCTCAGGCCTTCAAGGATGAGGTCGTCGAAGCCGTGCTGGACTCCTACCACCAAGGATTCAACGACTTTAGAGGAAAAGCCATCTGCCTCTTTGCACTGAAGGGGTTGGACAACATCATGCCTTCCCTTTTGTTCCCCTCGCAACCAAGTGCGCCTGCTGTAGAGGTGAGACCAGAGCTGGAGGTGGAAGTAGCCAAGGTTGAGGCCGGATCTGGAGTCATCCAAGATACCCCTCTCAACCAGTCGAATTCACTCGCTAGCCCGAGAAGGAGCCGATGACCGAACCGTAGGCCTTTTTCTTTTCCTTTTTGTAACTTAGACTTTTGGAAGGCATCCCGGCCTATCGGGATCCTTCATAGGATGTAAAGAAAACTTCATTAATGGAAACATCTTTCTTTTCTAACTAATGTTGCTTACTCACTTCTTCTTTTTTCTTTTTTGAAGTACTTCCATAGAATCCTTCCTGAAGGACCCTTCAGAGCAAATGAGGGACTTATCTTTGCAATGAGGGAATAGGTTAATTCGACGAGCGAACTTAGCACAATCTTTCTTTTTCCTTCAA
Source organism: Areca catechu (assembly GCA_021397845.1). Taxonomy (NCBI): domain Eukaryota; kingdom Viridiplantae; phylum Streptophyta; class Magnoliopsida; order Arecales; family Arecaceae; genus Areca; species Areca catechu. The sequence goes on from CM038046.1 coordinate 96,927,235, forward strand.
CTCCTGTGTGCAGGCCTTTCCTAGGCCTTAGTTATTTTAGGTTGGCTCTGAGGCCTTAAGATCAGCATGAAGGTTTATGAGAACATTCTGCTCCTATTCTCCCGATCCTGAAATCATGCAAGCTTGGGTGCAGGACCTTTAGATCTTCTCGTCTTGCCAAGCTATGAGTCAAGAGGTAGATGATGGGATTTCTGAGATTTTTTGATTAACAACTCCAAACTGTGAGCAAGGCAATAGATATGGGGCTTCATAAGTTTCCCGGCTTGAAGGTGCCGAACTGTGAGTCAAGTGATAGATGGCAGGATTTTAAGGATTTCCCGTCTGACATCTCTGGACTGTGAGTAAGGCGATAGATGTGGGGCTTCGTAAGTTTTTCGGCTTGTAGGTGCCGAACTATGAGTCAAGAGGTAGATGGCAGGATTTCTAGGGTTTCTCGGCTAACATCTCTGGACTGTGAGTAAGGCAGCAGATGCGGGGCTTCTTAAGTTTCTCGGCTTAAGGTGTGGGGCTTCGTATGTTTCCCTGCTTAAGGTGCGGGGCTTCGTAAGTTTCCCAGCTTGAGGTGTGGGGCTTCACAAGTTTCCTTGCTTGAAGGTGCGGGGCTTCGTAAGTTTCCTAGCTTGAAGGTGTAGGGCTTTTTAAGTTTTCCAGCTTGAGGTACGGGGCTTTGTAAGTTTTTTGGCTTAAGGTGCAGGGCATTGAAAGTTTCTCGACTTTGTCCACCAGACTTGGAGTCAGATGGATACGTTCCTGCACAGACGAAAGACATGGTTGCACCAAAAAGGAACTTTAATAATTAAGAAGAAGTCTTAGATCATTGATAGTACATTCTTCAGTTGCTTGCATTCCATGCTCGCGTGAATCGGGCACCATCAAGCCCGGCGAGGTAGTAGGCTCCACCTGGTAGGGACTTGACTACCTTGTAGGAGCCCTCCTAGTTTAGGTTAGTTTGTTGCATTCTCCTGACCGTGACACCTCCACTTGCTTGAGGACCAGGTCGCCTGGTCAGAATGCCTTGGGTCTCACATGAGAGTTATAGTAGTGTGCTACTCGTTGCCGGTAGGCTGCCATCTGGAGTCGGGCTTTATCTCTCGTCTCATCTAGCAGATCTTGGTTGAAAAGGAGACGAACTAGATTTCCAGCTTTGTTGTACTGCTCAACTCGTAGTGTGGGCAGGCCAAGCTCTACTAGAATCAAAGTTTCAGTACCAAAGACAAGGTTGAAGGGCATCTCGCCGGTGGTCGTGCGAGGTGTAGTGTTGTAAGCCCACAGCACACTGGACAGTTCTTCAACCCATCGACCTTTGGCTTCATCCAGCCTCGTGCGGAGCCCTTGCAAGATGGTTCGGTTAGTCACCTTGGTCTCCACATTCATCTGAGGATGAGCCATTGAGGTGAAATGATGATGGATGTTGAGGTTAGTGTAGAACTCCTCGAAAGCCTAATTATCGAACTGTCATCCATTATCCATGATGACTGAGTGCAGGAGCCCGAACCGATAGATGATAGACTTCTAGAAGAAGGACCTAGCCTTCACCTCTGTTATCCAGGCCAGGGGGTTCGGCCTCGACCGACTTGGAGAAGTAGTCGATGGCCATAATAAAAAATTTTCATTGACCGGATGTGGTAGGGAAGGGACCTAAGATGTCCATTCTCCACTAGGCGAACGGCCACGAGGCTGATAGTTGGGAGAGTGGAGCTGCTAGCTACCGCTGGATATGGGCATGACGTTGACAACAATCACATTTCCTCATGAAGCTAGCAGCATCTTCTCGCATGGTTTCATAGAAGTATCCTTGTTGGAGTGCCTTGTAAGCCAGAGCCCGCCGCCCACATGATTTCCACATATGCTTTCGTGTATTTCTTAGAGTACGTTGGTAGCTTCTAAGAGCTTGAAGCAATTTAGCAGGGGGTAAAAGTAAGACCTCTAGTACAGCTTCCTGTCCATCATCACATACCGCGCGGCATTCTTCTTGAGGAGGTCGGCTTCCTTTTGATCATCGAGTAGGGTGCCAATGGTAATATACTTGATGTAGGGCTCCTCCAGCTGACTTCAGAGGTGACTTGCTAGATTTATACTATGGACTCTTAGCTGGGGGTCTCGAGATATTCGATGAAGGTATGCCCCAGTAATGACTTTGACAGAGTGGCTGTCTAAAGAGGACATTAGTTCAGGTGTTCTTCGCTTATGGGATATGAAAAATGCCGAAGCGCTGGAGGTTCGTCGTGTACGAGCGTACCTTGTCCAGGTACTTCGTTATCATGGGATCCCGAGCTTTGTACTCACTGGAGACTTGGCCCACCACTAGCTGAGAGTCAGTGAAGACCTTCAATCTCCTAATGCCCAACTCACGGGATAACTTTAGCCCTGTGAGGAGCATCTCATATTCAACTTAATTATTGGTTGCCTTGAAGAGGAACTGCAGTGCATACTCCATAACGACCCCATCAGAGTTAGCGAGGATGAGGCTAGCTCTGCTCCCTCGGGTGTTGGATGCACCGTCGACATGAAGGATCCATGTCATCATTTTCGAGGTCAGGTCCAGCTTGGACTCAGCCTATCGGTTCGCCACCTCCGGGTCCTCATCCACCCAGGTTCATTCCATCATAAAATTAGCTAGGACTTGGGCCCTTTACATCGATCATAGGTGATAGGTGATGTCGAACTCGTTGAGCTTCACTGCCCACTTGGCCAGGCACCCTAAAGTATCAGGGCAGCTCAGGATAGCCCTCAGAGGCTGATCGATGAGGACAGCAATGGGGTGTGCTTAGAAGTAGGGCCTAAGGTGCTGTGTAGATATTATTAGCACAAAAATGATCCTTTTTGGATTAGGTGTACCTGGTTTCCATGTCACGGAGTAGCTTGCTGGCATAGTAGACTAGCTATTGGGAGCTATCCTTGTCGATGCAGACCAGCACTGAGCTGATCACTTCAGGTGAGATCACCAGGTACAAGAGGAGCTCTTCCCCCAGCTCCAGCCTGGATAGTAGTGGTGGGGAGGTGAGGAGCTTCTTCAATCCCTCGAACGCCTCTCGGCACTCTTCCATCTAAGTGAAGTCATTTATCTTCCGCAACACCTTGAAGAAGGGCTGGCAGTGCTTGACGGAATGCAAGATAAAGTGGCTTAATGCCGCGATGCATCTAGGCAGGTGCTGGACCTCCTTCTTAGAGATGGGGTGCCTCATGTTAGTGATTGCCCAAACTTCTTAGGGATGGCCTCTATTCCTCTCTAGGTGACCATGAATCCCAAAAACTTTTCCACCGCAATTCCAAACACACACTTCGCGGGGTTCACTTCATCTGGTAGATGCCGAGGTTGTTGAAGGAATTTGCCAGGTCGGTAATATGATCTGACTCCAGGCCACTCGTGACGAGCATGTCATCTACATAAACCAACATATTGCGATCGATCTGGTCTTTGAAGACCTTGCTGACCAGTTGTTGGTATATGACCCCTGCATTCTTGAGACCAAATGCCATCATCTTGTAATAGTATGTACCTCGATTGGTTACAAATACTGTGTGACCCTCATCCTCAAATGCATGTAGATTTGATTGTATCCGAAGAATGCATCCATGAAGTTAAGAAACTTGTGGTCGAAGGTCGCATCAACCAGCTGGTCAGTCTTAGGGAGTGGGAAGCTATCCTTCGGGCATGTCCGATTGAGATCAGTGTAGTCTACATAGATTCTCCACTTTCTAGAGGCTTGCCTGACCATTACTATATTAGCAAGCTAGTCAAGGTATTGTACCTCGCGGATGAAGCCCATTGCAAGAAGCTTCTTAACTTCTTCATCGATCACCTTCTGCCGCTCTGGGGTGAAGCTTCTTTTCTTTTGTCAGACTACCTGATAGTTGGGATCAATATTCAGCTTATGGGTGATCACTTCTGGGGGGATGCCGGGTAAATAGGCGGCGGTCCAGGTGAAGACGTCCGTGTTGGCCCACAAGAAACTGAGTAGACAGGATCTCTCTTCTTCGGGCAGTAAGGCTCCCACCTGTACCATCCTCAAGGGATCCTCTCCCAAGGGGAAGGACAATAAGGGCTCAATTGGTTCGCCCTCTGGTTTTGACTCTACCAGATTTGGCTAGTCAATGATTGGGCTTAGATCGACTCCTTGCAGTCCCGAGACAGTCTGCAGGCAGTGCTAGACTAGTTGGTGTGACCCTCTCATCTTCCTAGTCCCTTAATGGGTAGGGAACTGAATGAGGAGAGGCTTTATGGAGATGGTTGCATCGAGCAAGTTGAGTCCGGGGTGCCCCAAGATTGCGTTGTAGGGCGAGGGAAGCCTCACTACGGTGAATATCGTCGGCACAGTACCTTGCTAAGGTGGGATCCTGATGATTATTGATAGTGTAATTTCTCACTCAACTCCAACTAAATCTTCGTAAATCTCATGAATACCGATTTTATTTGGTCAACAGACAAGTTCATCCTTATAAAAGCATCATAAAGAATGATATCTATAAAGCTTTCGCTATCAACCATGATTCTCTTTATAGAATGCTTCGCTATCATCATTTCCACAATGATTGCATCATTATTTAGGTTATGCACCCCGATCGATCCTTCTCCCATATAGGGAAGTACATCATCACTCTCTTTTCTCCCAGAGCCCTCTTCGGGATTCTCCCTGACCCCTAGGAGATCATTTCTACTGGTTTCTCTATGGGTCGATTATTGATGGTGAATGGATAGGGCTCTTCATTTTGGTCTACTTGGGGAGCTCCTCGCTCCATGTACTTTCCAAGGTAGCCGTGCTTGATTAGATCTTCTATCTCCCTCTTCAGGTGGTGGCATTTCTCGGTGTCGTGGCCGTGGTCTGGTGGAAGCGATAGCAGCAGGACCTGTCATGTCCAGCGATGACCTCAGTGGGAGAGGTCGGTGCAGGAAGTGCTCTCCCATGATTTTCATCATGATCTTTGCTCTTGAGGTAAGGAGAGGAGTGAACTTCTCATCTTTGGCAGGGTCGACTTTGGGTCTCAGCCCCGGTCGTTAAACCGGTGCCATCTTCTGGGCTGGGAAAGTGGATGCCTCCCCAATGACTTGCCTCTTCGTGGGCCTCTCGTCGAGCTCCCTTTTGGTGTGGTTTGCCTCCTTTCCATGGATGTACTTGTGAGCCCAGAGGAGGAGCCCCAAGTAAGTCTTCAAAGGCTTTTTTTCAAGGGAGTAAGTAAAGAGGGAGGTCCGCAGCCCTCTCTTCAAAGCCAACATATTGACTGGCTCATCAAGGTGGTAGATCTCCAAGGTGATGGCCTTGAACTGGGATACATAGTCTTGAAGGGACTCTCGGTCCTACTAATGGATCGAGAAGAGGCTGTCAGCCTCACGTGGCACCTTCCTGAATGCATCTAAGTGCACCACAAACTTCTTCTCCAACTAGGAGAAGGAGTCAATGCTTTTTGACTCGAGTCTGGAGAACCAGGCTCGAGTAGCCCTCTACAGGGTAGCCAGGAAGGCAATACAAAGAAGAGAGTCAGTGGCCCTCTAGATCCTCATAAGGGCCTTATGGCTTTTTAGGTAGTCTAGAGGGTCGGTTGTCCCATCATAGAGATCAACCTGTGGCATACAAAATTGGCTGGGGATCGGCTCCTCTTGAATTCTACGGGAGAAAGGGGGGCGGTTGTTGTAGCCTACAGGCTCATTGGGGGAGCCCTGGATCTCTACAAACTAGCAGGATAGATCTGCTAGCTTGCACTCCTGCTCTTCAAGATGCCTCTCCGCCTAGCGACGGATAGCCTCATCAGTGGACCCCTTGGTGGAGGCCATCTGGGATGAAGGAGGTGCGGAGTGGGGGAACTCACGCCTGAGTTCCCAACCATGCCAGCACTGCTGGTGGGAGTGCGCACCATGGTCCGAGATCGGGGTGCAACTCTCCCGGCAGGTCGGGCCATCATGCTGCCTCTTTTCACTGCCTGGTGGTCTCCTCTCGAGTGAGAGACTGCATGCAATGGCCCCTCCCAGAAGGACCATAGGCTGGTACGGGGGTCGGTGCCGTGGGCTGTTGGCATCCCTGGCTGCTACTATGTTGCCAGGGACCGATGTCTTTGATAGAGCTAGCACACCACCACAGCCTGGGCGTGGGCTTGCTGAGCCAGTGGGATGATCTAAGGGTCTGCTAGAGGTGGCAATGGTGGAGTGGTGGTGCGGGCACCAGGCTTAGGAAGAGGCTTCAACTGATGCCAAGTTCTTTATGGATAGAAGATTAGGAATTTTAGTCCTGTAATAAATATATGAGTCCTGTACTTATGTTTATTTGAATAATTGAGTCCTGTTTCAATTTGGTTGAGTCCTGTTTTATTTTAATTTGGATTCTAAAGTTCAATTAGAGTTTAATTAGGCTTTGTATTGAGTCGGATTCAAGAGCTTCTTGAAGTTGGGTTTCAATTAGGCTAGATTAAGTGCAACCAGCTTCACCAACTACTTGGAGTACCACATCATCATGCCACCTTGGAGGACAAGTCATGCCACTTGGAGGATAAACCATGCCACAACACCAAGACAAGTCACCCATGAATTTTTGCCCAAATCAAATTCAAATTGAAGGAAGCTCCACTCTTCATGGGATGCCACCTTGAAATTAGGAGTTTGAATTTGTAAAATGGGCCATTCCACTTTCTTTGGGATGCCCCATGATTTTCTCCATGAAAAGTGTTGCATTTTGAATTTGAAAAGGAGAGCTTAAGGTTTATAAAAGCTCCTAGAATCCTCTTGTAATGTTAATGATAAATGAAGAAGAATTTTTTTGAAAGCTTTTCCCTTTGCTAGCCAAAGCCCCTTGAGAGAAGGAAGGTGTGAGACCTAAGTTACTTAGCCAATCAAACTTCTAGCCCATATTCCATTTCCATTTGACCAACCTTGAAGACTCTCCTACAATCCACTCCAAAATTCGTCCAACCCCTCTTCCAAAGGGCGTCTTCTACAAAGAAGTTCACCATGCCAACAAGTGAAGAAGGTTTAAGTTATGGGTGCCAAAGGAGATCTACTTCAAGCCAAGCCTAATCCTCGTTACTCCATTCCAAATTCTCTTTATCCATTCCTCCAATCTCTCATCTAAACCTGTTAATCTTTCCATCTCCTTGTGCAGGATCCCTGGGTCTCATGGTTTCCAAGATGAAGGTCTACTATGCCAAAGAATCAGATGCAGGAGGCCTTAAAACCTAGAGTAATTCCTTTGTCATTTAGGTACTTCATCTTGAGTGTCCTTTATCCCATTTTCAGAACATTAATAGTCGGGTAACCATTCTTATAACTTCCTTTCAGATCTAAAATAAGAAGGTAAGCTAGCCCTAACCTGTGTGGTTTCCTAACCACAAAGGTCCTTTCTTAATTACTTTGAGAGAGTTTCTTTCTACTCATGTTTTTTTTTCCCTATGTTCCTCTCATGAATTTATGTTTCTTTTACATAGAATAGCTGCATGCCTATTTGCCTCATCAACATTTAGTCTCTTTAATCCTTAGAGATGCATCATTAGATACTTGTTCCCCATCATTTTTGGTATCAGAGCATGGTAAGTTAGGGTTAATTTTGAATTTCTATATTTTGGTAGTTTGCTGAAATTTTCTGCATGCATAGCATTCATACTTGCTACTTAGTTATTTTTAAAATCCAATCCAGATCTAAGATTCATGCCTCCTGAGTGAGTGTACACTAGTACACTATCATGACCCATGGGAATAATGAGCCCCTGGCCGGACGTGAATCCTTTGGTTGAAGTTTGGTATGTTAATGTTTTTGTTTGTTTAAATTTTGCTTGCTGTATTTTTGAGTAGGCTGACTATGATTCGCATAAAATTCTAAATGAAAGTAGTTAATTTTTTTATTGAAATATTTTTTTTCCTACTCCTCATTAAGTTAGTTATCAGCATGTAAGATTTCATCCTCAGAAAAATATCACAAAAAAAATTAAAATTCCTAAATTCCATCACTATCGCTAAAATTCCTTTATGTTCAGTCCTATTTTTTTTACATTATCTAATCTGCTCAGCATAGCATAGATTTTATCTTTAAATTTCCTTTCATATGGCATATTATCTAGAAGTTAGTAGTAGTCTTCTGTGAGTTTTTTAAATTTTTTTGAATATGTTACATTACACTTTTTCCACCACTTAGAACTATAACACATCAATTCTGCACCTGAAATTTGGATCCATATGCTTGTTGCATTCATTTCATGGTAAAATTAGTTAAAGGCATCAAATTGACATAGGGTCATAATTTCATCACTTGTCTTTAGTCCAAAAATCACCAACTTGCATAATGAACCTAACCCTAATTAAAATAAAGTAGACATTTAATCGCTCTAGCGATCTAGGGACACCCATAAGGTCAGGTCGAGTCAAGTGTCAAGCCAACATTGATAGCCTGTTTGTGTGTGCTTATATCTAGTGTCTAGGCAAGTGGTTCAGGGACAAGAGCCTGAAGGAAAGTGGGTTGGTTTGCTTACCTAGCTAATTTCAAATTGGTGTCTAAGTCAAACAAAGAGGAACCTCCACTAACCTTACACTTACTTGGCCAGGTGCCAAGTTACTACAACCTGAATTGTCAATTTGACCTTACATTTTATTTAGACTCTAGGTCTAGCAAAACCCCTAGTCTGAGTTGAGTCTGTGTGCATGGCAACTAGATTAGGAGCACCTTATCAGCAAACCCAAGCCCAATCTAGTGTAACTATGGAACAAAACTTTGAGAGTCTGATGAAATCTTTGAATGACCAAATGACCAGGCTGAACCAAAACATAATTGATCAATTAGCCCAGACCAATCAAAACTTGATTGATCAGATAACCCACATCACTGCTATACTTGATCGATTAGAAGCTCGTACCCCTGGAGGAAATCATGAAGTCCAGAATGAGTTAGAGCCTGAATCTGAGTTTGAGACACCCATCAACCCTAGAAGGGCTCTTCATCAAGACCATTTCTTCGAGCCAAATCCTAGGAGGCCCAATCCTGATTGAGTCCATGACCCAAACCCTAGGATAGCACGCCATGATCTAGTCTATGAGCCAAACCCTATGAGACATAATCAGGATCAGGTAGACCATGATGAGCGAACCCTTAAGAGTATTAGGTTGGAAGCACCAACATTTGATGGAAATATGGATCCTAAGATTTACATAGATTGGGAGGGAGAGATAGATCAGTACTTTGATTGGTATGACATGACGGAGGAGAGAAAATGCAAGTTCGCGAAGCTTAGGTTAATTCGTCAGGCTAGGCTTTACTGGGAAAACGTCGAGAGATTCATTAGACAAAGGGGTGATGTTTCCATAGTAACCTGGAGGGCAATGAAATTTAGACTTAGAGAGAAACACCTTCCTATGTCCTACCACCAGAGACTTCTAGACTAGTGGTAGAGATTGACCCAGGGAACCAAGAGTGTAGCTGAATACATTACAAAGTTTGACGAATTTGTGATGAGATGCAATGTAGATGAGTCCGAGTCAGTTACTTTGTCTAGGTTTAGGGCAGGATTGAGAGAAGAGATCCAGAAGGAGTTATTCTTGAGGGAAGTCCATGACATAGAGTTAGCTTATCAGGTAGCACGAGATGTCGAGAGATTTCATAGGGGACTATTTTTTTGCAGACCCGAATCCCCTAGACTAGTGCACCTAGTCAATAGCCAGGATCGAATCAGATGTGACCCAGCCGATCCAACCCTAGCACCCCTCTGACCCGTAGAGATGATAGGTGTAAAGCACCAGAAGTTCAGAAGACTCCAAACCCTAATGTTGCTTGCTACAGATGTCATAAGCTAGGCCATTATGTTAGCAATTGTCCAACTAGAGCCTTAAACATAGGAGAATTAGAAGAAAGTGAGTCTGAACCCAAAGAACCCCTAGGTGATAATGTTGAGGAAGTATGTCAGGCTGAGGACAATTTGGTTGAAGAGTATGAAGGTGATAAGGAACAAATAGAGCCTGATCTGTTGGGAGTAGTTAGATGCATCCTTACCCACACTGTGACATAGGAGGATTGGCGTAGGACTAATAAATTACAAACATTTATCAAGTTAGGGGATAAGGTATGTAAAATAATCATAGATACTGAGAGTTGTGTAAATGCCATATCCACTAGTGCTGTCAAAACTTTAGGCTTGTCCACAGTTCTCCATCCAAATCCTTATAAGGTTTCTTGGATAGACTCCACTTCAATTCCTGTCAAACATAGGTGCCTAGTCCAAATCCAATTACAGTCATATCAGGAGAAAGTGTGGTGTGATGTCTTACCAATGGGAGTGAGCAGTATCATCCTAGGTCGATCCTGGTTATTTGACCATGACGCGACCTTATACGGCCGATCAAATTCCTGCTCATTCATGCACCTAGGAAAAAAGTTTATGATAAGGACACTGTTAAGAGAGGATCAACCCACCTAAAGGAAAAGAAAACGGGAGTCAATTTGATCACTGAAAAGGAAATTGAGAAAGAGCTCACTAAGGGTACACATGTTTGGATTTTAACTACTAAGGAAATTCAGGAGCCTTCCCAGAAAGAATGCCCTCAGGAAGTGGCTAAAGTGTTAGAAGACTTTAAGGATGTGTTTCTAGATGACCTACCTGACCAACTTCCACCACTTAGGGACATCCAGCACGTCATTGACTTAGTCCCAGGAGCCACCCTACCCAACCTTCCACATTATAGGATGAACCATATCGAATACTTAGAGTTACAAAGGCAAGTAGGGGATCTCCTTAGGAAAGGATTTATTAGAGAGAGTTTGAGTCCCTGTGTAGTACGCGCATTACTGACCCCTAAGAAAGATGGCACTTGGAGGATGTGCATTGATAGTCGTGCCATTAATAAGATCATAACAAAATATAGATTTTCCATACCCCGTTTGGATGACATGTTAGATATGATGATGGCCAGAGCAACAATATTTTCAAAGATTGACCTTAAGAGTGGCTATCATCAGGTTAGGATTAGACTTGGGATGAGTGGAAAACTACATTCAAGACCAAGGAGCGTCTTTTTGAGTGGATAGTAATGCCTTTCGGACTGTCCAATGCTCCTAGTATCTTTATACGGATTATGAATCAAGTCCTATGGTTATTTATAGGAAAGTTTGTTGTACTTTACTTCGATGACATTCTTATATATAGCAGGACCAAGAAGGATCATTTGGACCATTTGAATCAAGTTTGTTTAGCTCTTAGGGAAAATAGTCTCTTTGCAAACCTTAAGAAATGTGACTTTTTTAGCCATAGAGTTATTTTCCTAGGTTTTGTTGTCATACCTGACAGAGTTTCTACTGACCCCGAAAAGATTAAATCAATTGTAGTGTGGCCAGTGCCAAAAAGTGTTCATGAAGTATAAAGTTTTCATGGCCTAGCTGGTTTTTATAGAAGATTCATTCGGGGGTTTAGTACCATAGTTGCACCAATCACGGATTGCGTTAGGAAAGGCCAATTTGAATGGACAAAAGCTGCTGATAGGGCCTTCCTAGATGTTAAGAAGAAAATGACACAAGCACCTATCTTAAGATTGCCTGATTTTTCCAAGGTTTTTGAGCTTGCTTGTAATACATCTGGAGTTGGAATAGTTGGAGCTTTAAGCCTAGAGAGTCATCCCATAGCTTTCTTTAGTGAAAAATTAAATGAAGCCCAGCTTAAGTATTCCACCTATGATAAGGAGCTCTATGCGGTAGTGCAAGCTTTAAGGTATTGGGGCACTATCTACTATCTCATGAATTTGTCCTATTTTCTGATCACGAGGCCCTTAGATTTCTTAGTTCCCAGAAAAAGTTGAATCCTAGGCATGCCAAGTGGGTCGAATACATCTAGGCCTACACGTTTGTCCTGAAACACCGTGCTGGAACTGAGAATAAGGTAGCCGATGCATTAAGTCTAGAGCCCTGCTTCTGAACTCGATTAGCACTGAAGTCGTTGGATTTGAAAGACTTACGGATGAGTATGATAATTGTCCAGACTTTAGTGAAGTTTACCAAGCTCTGAAATTAGGACCATCTAGTGACCATAGTGAGTACACCCTTTTAGATGGTTATCTACTTAAGGAAAACAAGCTTTGTGTTCCAAAGACTTCCCTGAGAGACTTTCTAATTTGGGAAACCCATGCTGGAGGTTTGGTTGGCCATTTTGGAAGAAACAAGACCATATTGATAATTGAGGAGAAATTTTATTAGCCAGGCCTTAAGAGACAGGTAGCCAATATTGTTGCCTGATGTAGGATATGTGCGGTTGCCAAACACCAAAGAACAAAACACCGGGTTATACACTCCTTTACCTGTGCCGGATTGTCCATGGCAGGATATTAGCATGGACTTCATTTTAGGGTTGCCCAAGACCCTTAGAAAACACGATTCAATCTTTGTAGTGGTTGACCGATTTTCAAAAATGGCCCATTTTATACCCTGCTCCCAAACTTTTGATGCCTCCAGGGTAGCCAAGCTTTTTCTCAATCAAGTAGTCAAGTTACATGGGTTACCTAAAACCATTATTTCAGATAGAGATGTCCGTTTTACAAGCTATTTTTGGAAAACTCTTTGGCACCTACTAGGAACAAAACTAAAATTCTCAACTGCTTACCACCCTCAGACTGATGGATAAATTGAAGTTGTAAATGAAGTCTAGGGAACTTATTAAGGTGCCTTGTTGGAGAGAGTTTGGGAAATTCAGATTTACTTCTACCTCATGCTGAGTTCGCATACAACAGCTCCGTCAATAGGTCTACTGGTAAAAGTCCCTTTGAGATTGTCCATGGTTATAGACCTAGGAGACCTATTGACCTTATCCCATTACCCACACACGCACGTGTATCTGAGTCTGCCGAGTCATATGCACAGCATCTTAAAGAATTACATAAGAAAATTAGTAAGAAAATTCAAATGAGTAATGAAGTTTATAAGATGTGGCTGATTCACGTAAACAGATAAAAGAATTTAATGAAGGGGACTCTGTCATGATAAAACTTAGACCTGAAAGGTTTCCACCAGGAACTATGAAGAAATTGCATGCCCGGGGAGCTGGACCTTTCAAAATAATTAAGAAAATAGGATCTAATGCATATGTGTTAGAGTTACCACTTGATTATGGCATTAGCTCAAGTGGGGAGCTCCCTCTCTGGGCTTTGATTGCCATGATGGGGGCCCCCGCTCTACTGGATGAAGCCTCGCATGCTTGTGTTGTTACCATGGAGCTTTGAGACTTTTGTAGATGCTTTGTTGGTGGTGGAGGACTCACTGTCAGACTTCCCATAGTCGCTGAAGCTCTAGTGCTCGCCCCTCTTCCTGGCATGCCAATCTGTTGCTGCCTGGATCGTCATGGCCTACAACTCTGATGTGCTGCGAATGCTTCGGGCTCTTGTAGGGTGCCTGGTCCTCTGCTCCGATCCACTCCTTGGTTATCTATCTTGCAAAATAAAGGAGACCCGTGTCGGGGATTCCAGCAGGGACACTTCGACGGTCAAGTTAATGGGATGATCTAAGAGAACTGGTGAGCATACTAGGATCAAACAAAGATTCTAGGGCTCCATTTGGATATCTGATTAATGTGTTGAGAAGTCTATCATTTTTTCAGTTGAGTCTAGAGTCACTTGAGTCCTGTGATAAAAATTGAGTCATGTAATAAAGTGAGTCAATTAAGTCCAATAAGTCAATTGAGTCCATTGAATACATTTGTTCATTTGAATTCTTTCATTGAAGTCAAGTCCAAGAGAAGAGTCACTAGACTCCACTGAAGTAGGGAATGAAGAATTCATGTGCCCCAAGCTCACTTGGAATTAGCATCCAAGCCCACCTGGAGTTGCCGCCCAAGCTCATCAGGACTTGACGCCCAAGCCCACATGGATCTGATGCCCAAGCCTAAAAGAAAGTGGCATCCCAAGCTTAAGAGAAAGTAGCATCCCAGGCCCAAGAGGAATTGGAGCCTCCCAGTCCAACAAGGAGTCAAGCCTCCCAGTCTAATAAGGAGTCAAGCCTCCCAGTCCAATAAGGAATCAAGCCTCCTAATCCCACTCAAACTTTGTACTCCAACTTTGATAGGGAAAGGACTAGGTGATCTACAAATACCCCTCCTCCCTCTTGTAAAAGAACGAATAATTGATGATTGATGAATGAGAGAATTCTTCTAATTTCCTTTGCTTTTATGCATTGACACTTCGTGAGGGAGAGGGTGAGCAGCCCAACCAAAGACACTCCATGAGGGAGAGGGTGTGAGACCTAACAAACCAACCAACCACCTTCCTTCTTCCAAACCCTAGGCTGCCCCTTCCTTCTTCCAAACCCTAGGCCTCCCCTTCATTCTTCCAAACCCTAGGCTGCCCCTTCATTCTTCCAAACCCTAGGCTGCCAACTTCAATGCTTCCCCAGGACCAGGCTACCAACCTCCAAGGCACTCCAGTCCCCAGCCGCCAGGGATCCCTCCTCCAAGCCTTGGTCACCAGCTTCCAGGCTGCAAACCACTTCTCCATGCTGAGCCTTCATCATCCTCTTCCACCTCCTCTATACTTCCATCTCTCTCTTTACACTTTTTTCCTACTTCACAGATCTCTAATTATAGGTGTTTGTAGGATCCCTCAGGTGCTATGCCCTATAAAGGAGGTCCTCTTTGACAACTGAACCATAGCCAGGAGCCTAGAGTTCAGGAAAACCCAGCCTAGAGTTGCCAGGTATTTCAAACCCTTCTCTAGATCTGTTTTGTTGATAGGTCGAGCATGTTCTAGTTAGGGTTTCTTAATCCTAATGATCCTGTTTTCTTTATCTTCTTTGAGGGTAAACTTGGGGATTGTGATTTTGATCATCATAGACTCACCTTGCATGTTCCTTAACTTGTTTTCAAGAAAAAAAGCATCGTAAAATCTGAAATCTTACTCTTGTTAATCTGAAATTGCTTTCTTCTTTATGATGATCACTTGCATGCCCTTTTGTTCCCCATTAGTTTGGTATCAGACCATGGCTTAGGACATGTTCATGCATAGTAGTTAGAAATTTTTGCATGCTGAAATTCTGCATAGTAGCCTAAACCTAGGACTTGTTTTTCATTAAAACCCTTTCGTTTATCACCAATCTTTGCATCCATTAATCACATAATCAATCTGCATCAAATCTAAAATTTTCTTTTAATTTTTAGATCTGAAAATACAAAAAAAAATCTGCATGAAACCCTAAAGTCTGCATTGCTGAAATTTCTGCACAACAAGATTAGGGCTGAGTTTTGTTTGCAATGAAACCTTCAAAACTTAGTTTTCTTTACATTTAATTAACTATTATTAGTCTTTGTTAAATCTTTTATTTGCATAAAAAAATAGAAAAAAATATTTTATTTTCTGTATATTTTTTGATTTTAGTTTCATTTTGCATCTTTCATATGTGTGCATGCATAGCTAATCCACTTAAGGGCAATCTGTCTATCTCAAATAAGGAAAGGAAATTCATCACCTTTCTGTATATTTTTTGATTTTGAGACTTTTTTCTTCATGAACCCAAGCCTAATTAAAATTGAGTAGCAATTTAACTGAATTAGGGACACCAATAGGTCCAGTTCATGGTATTGTGAGAAGTTAGTGTACTCAATCCTTTAGTTATTTCTTGAAATTGGTGTCTAGGAAAGGGGTCTAGAGGTAAATGCCCTAAGTAGACTTATGGTTTTTAATTAGGACCCTACGAGAGAAGGGGGAGCCTCCCACAAATCCACCTCTTACCTGGCCAGTGGAAAGAGTAATTGTTGAATTGGTTGTAAGTTGAGCTGACTCATTCTACTTGAGCTGCTAGGTCTAGCAAAACCCTAGAACAATTTATGTGCTTGTTGCATGACCACCACATCAGGAGTCTAATACCAGCAATCTCAACCCCAACCCAGTATGACCATGGAGCCTAACTTTGAAACCTTACTGAGGATCATGACTGAACAATTTGCCCAATTGAATAATAGGTTTGATCAGATGGAGGCGCGGGTAGGAAATCTAGCGACAACCCATGAGACCCATACTGAACCTGAACTTGAGACACCTCTACCCATAACTCCCAACCCTAGGAGAGCCCTATGCCATGACCCAATCTTAGAGCATAATCAGAGGAGACCCAATCATGATTTCATTGACCAAGATGAGAGAGTTATTAGGAACATCAGGTTAGAAGCACCTACTTTTGATGGCAATCTTGATCCTAGGTTTACATTGATTGGGAAAGAGATATAGAGCAGTACTTTGAATGGGATGAGATGATAAAAGAAAGAAAATATAAGTTTGCCAAACTTAGGTTAGTCTGCCATGCTAGGCTATACTGCAGGAATGTTGAACACACAAGTAGACAAAGAGGAGACATATCCATAGCAACTTAGAGAGCCATGAAACTCAAGCTTAGGGAGAAGTACCTACCCATGTCCTATGAGTAGAGGGGACTTGTTGCCACCAAGATCATCGTGGCCTGTAGCTCGGTCGCGTCGGGGCATTCCTCCTCAACCAATGGCACGCACCCTCCCTTCCTTCCTATAAGATAGGGGAGACCCGGACCGGGGATTCCAGTGAGGACACTCTGACAATCAAGTCAGTGGGATGATCGAGGGAAACAAAAAAGACCTCCATGGCATAGGGCTTGGGGGACCCGTTCGCCGGGAGGGTGTGACTTAGTGTGAAAACGTAAAGGAAATGGAAAGAGTGGGGATAGAGAGCGGGGAACAGGGACTTACCTCATCCTCGCCTTCCCCCATGTTCTTACCTTTCTTACCTTTTTTCTTCTCTTCGGAGGAGGGGCCGTGTGCTCTCTCTGAGAAGGGGTCCTCAAGGGACCAGAGGTGCTCCCTAGATGCGCCCATCTACGGACCTCCCCCCAAGGGAAGAAACTCTTCTCCTAGAGAAAATCCCCTTTCTTTTCTTCTCCCCCCACCTTATAGGAGGGGCACTTCTATTTCAGGAGGGATCGCCCAGCATTGCAGGTGCTGGGGCCTTGGCTGGATTCCTCTCTTGGGAAGGCTCTGGGTGTCGTGCCATGGTGGTGGGCGACCATTGGTGGTACAGCCATGGGTGTGGCAGCATGCCACTAGGCCTGGGGCTTGGGGGTGCCCGCATCGTAACTCTGGTGGGGCTGGTGCCGCCTATAGAAGGCTACGAGTGGCTAGGCTTTTGCTATGACATGATTTGAATATCTTCTCTCTAGCGAGAACTCCATACCTGGGACTCTGCATTGGGACACGAGCATGCCCCCGGCTAGGAGTTGACCTTAGAAAATGGCATGCCTCGTGAGCCCAGCTTGGTTGGAAGCTTGACCTCGGCAGGGAGGCTGATCTCGAATGGGGGGCTCTCGCCCATTGAGCCTAACCTTGGCTAGGAGCTTGATCTCAATCAAGGGGCTCACCCAATGAGCCTGGCCTCGGCTCTTTGCCGGGCCGCCCCACCTGAGTGGCGGGTCTCCTATCGTCGTGGCCGCCCGCATGCTTCACATTAGTGGATGTCGCCATATCAGATGCTCCCCACTCCCGAGCCTAGAGGATGAGGTAGCACTCGGGCGAAGGGAGTAATGGTCCCGTTGACACGAGGGGAAGCTCCTGCTGTGCCATTAATGCATTGGGTGCCTGCGGCCTAAAAATTCATGCCCCCTGGTATGAACGAGATGACGCTCTGCTCAGTTTTCCAACGAAGGACCATGAATGCTCCGTTTGGATCGAAGCGATGGCTGCAAGTTTGGCATATCTGGGGTGTCCGGCTAGGCCACATGGTAGTCTTCGTTTGGCCAAAAGATTGAGTGGGTGCATGCCTCACATCAGGATGATGTGACGGTGGGTCGCAACCTTTACTGCAAAGGGTCTGCATCCTCTCTATTTAAGGAGTCCTTGAGCATTGGCTGACAATATTCTACTATGCGCTCATTCTTTTCCCACTGGTCCTTCTCCCACTCGAGTGTCGAGAGCTTTTGATAGGCTAGATTTTTTCTCCCATGCTTTCTTTGTTTTCTCCTCCTTCGAGCCATATTGGGAGAAGGCTCTTGGTGGACTTCAGGTTCTCTACCAAGGAATTGGGGAGTCGAGAGAAGACCCTCCGAGAAGGATCGGCTGGTCATCAAGGTGATGGCATCTGGCTTGGAGAAGAAATCTGTTGAGCTTGAAAATTTCCCCCAAGATGACAAGGGGGAGATCCTCTAGTCGCACAGTTGAGGAAGAACATAAGAGGGAGAAAGAGGCCGCTTGCACCTCCCGTCAGTTTTCAAGATCGGAGGTTCTCGATGAGGAGGGGCGACCGGGGCGTGGTCATTATGGAATAGATCATGACCCCTCTGATGCCATGAGAGATGGCATAATGAGGGGCTACTGCAGCTACCTTTGGAATCATGGGATCGATGAAATCCAAGGGGGAGGTAGCGGAGCCAATGCCAGACTCTAGAGATATGGTGGACACAAGAAATAGAGTCCCTATGGGCTCGGCCTGTCCTGCTGGTGCCTTCCTGATGCGGGATAATATGCAAAAATTAATCTACTAATTATTAAGCTAATTATCTGATATTAACAGCAATTAATTTTTTTGTATTTTTAATTTTAAAGACTCAAAGTAAACAATTAAAGAAAACTAGTCAACTAGTTCTAAAGCCCGCAAAGTAAATCAAGCAAAACTAATTAGGAACAGGACTTGGTGATTAAGAAATCACCTTAAACTAGGGTTAAAACCTTCAACAAATCAGAAATTAAGAGTAGAGAAAGAGGTTTTATTACCAACGGTGAATATAATTCTCTGATTGTAGATCTGATTGGACTTTCATGGATCTTGTAGTAGGACTTCCAGATTTCGATTTCGGGCTTTGATCTTCAGCTCAACTGGTTCCAGGGCAAGAAATACCATCACGTCCGACCTTGATCACCTGCAATCAGTCCAACACACAATAAGAAGGTATGGAAAAGAAAAAATTCAAAGGAAGAGGAAAAGGGAGGAAGAATCTAAAAGGTGGCTATGTTTTCTGATTATTGGATATGTAGGGCCTCACACCCCGCCATGCTCTGAAGAACAAAGGAAGGGCCTCATACCCCACGATGCACACAGCAAAGAAAATTTTGATAGAATGTTAGCTTTATTTCATATATGTGGAATGAATAATATAAGGGGGGGTTGATGCGGTATGATGAGGATGATGCAATCTAGTTAATGGATTGAAATATTTGAGCAATGAAACCTATTAACATTCACTAATATCCTAGGTAAAGAGTACTAAGGTGCAACTATGGAAAGAACATGAAACATTAAATCTATGCCGCGATGTAGCTAATTAGTCCTGGAGAAGATTAGGATTAAAAGATTATGAATCTTAAACCTAGGAGAATACCTTCAATAATTCAGACTTAAGATATTAGGATGTGATCATTACCCATGATGATCACTCCCTTGTTGATGTAGTTCCGTTGAAACACTCGAATGAACTAACCCTGGAAGTAAAGATTAGTATTCCAAAGAAATAGGCTCCAGTCGTAGTTGATCTTATGGCTAGTGACCTCCTCTTGGACTTCGAATCGTAGAAGGACCCTGCACAGATAATGGATTAGGTTTGGACTAATATGAAAAGACATCAAAACAAAGTTAGAAGGCAAGAAATCAAGGAGACAAATGATCTTTGATGGAGGGATGAATCCTTGGATGGCGAAGGCTTGACGCTGAAACTTGTTGGCTTGAGATGGAGATGTCACACGCCCAAAGAAGAAGCACTTAAAATACTACAAACATTCTTCACAAACAAATGCATATTCATTTCATTTCCTCATCAAAAAAATAGGTGTCCCCTTACAATGGGAGATGAAGAGGTCTTTTAATAGCCTTTCAATCCCTTTTGAAAATCCACAAATCAAGGAGAGATACAAGGAAGGTTGGTCGCCCACTTGAAATGACATTTAAAAATTGTTGGCCTTCTTCATGGCGCCACTTGGTGATGATGTGGCTAAGTGAGTTGTGATGACGTGGCTAGGTGACTTGGTGATGATGTGGCTTTCCAACTAGGATGAGGATTTGTTTATTCCAATGACTTGCTTTATCCTGGATAACTGGACTTATTCCAAATAAATAGATTCTCTCTAGTAATTATTCCAAGTAGCAAAAATACTCTCCGGTGCTCAAATCAGATTGGCATGTTGAGGAGGCTGAGTGTGCTGCTTTATGAGTCAATCCATAATGATTGAAGTTCTTTACTGGTGTTCGCACCAGGGGTTGATGGTGTATTTATAGACCATCAACCAGAAGTATAAGGGTTGCAAAGACTAGTATTGGTTTCCCTTGGGCAACAACTCCTTGGAATCCCTTCTTGGACATCTTGGACTCCTATTTTTGGGCTGATCTAGAGCTTCCTTCAAAGTGAGTGACAACAAGAGATCCTCATCCAATTTGGGCACCAAGATGAGGATAGGTGATGTGTGATGATGAGTGGCTGTTGCCCAGAAATGCAGCCCAAGAGGGGGGGTGAATTGGGTCTTTTAGAAATTTAACACAATAAAACAAAAGGTCTAGTGGTGCTTGTGAGTAACAATTAATTAGATGCAAGAAAATAGCACTTAATTAAAGAATGCAAAAAGAAAAAAGCAATCACACACAAACACAAGATATATAGTGGTTCGGTGCAAACCTAGCACCTACATCCACTCCCTAAGCCACCCTTGGGAATTCCACTATAACCCACACCAGATTACAGTTGACTTGTTTTTACAAGGCTCACAAGTCAAAAACCTAAGTTGGTTTTATCACTTAGGCTCACCAACAAACCTAACTACTTGTTTTATCTTCGGGCTCACAAGTTAACCCTAGTTGGTTTTAACACTTTGGCTCACCAACAAACCACAATAACCTTCTTTCAAGACACCCTTGAAAGCAAGGTTAAAGCACAACAAATCAGATATAAAATTTAAATGCTACAACAAACTCTCTTCAAGAGTGGATTGGAATCTTTGAAGCCCAAGGAATGCTTTGACTTCACTCTTCTTCAAGTTGCCTCCTTTTGGAATGTAGTAGAGTTGAGCAAGTAGGCTTTTTCAGTGGAATCAAGCTAGAAGAGGCTTTTGATTTGAAGTTTGGAGAGAATAAAGGTTTTTTGGTTTTTGAGTGGACTTGAATGCTCTTGAATAGACTTCTCTCTTCTTTTTCTTTGCTTCCCTTCACTTCTCTCTTGTTTTAAAATGAGGTTGGTGGAGATTAAATACACCAAAAACCTTCTAAAAATGGTTTGTGACCGTTGGAGCATTGGAAATAGTCATTTGGAGCTTGAAAACCCATTTCTGCAAGCCATAAAAATAGATCCGTTAGAGCTGTCAGGCTGCAAGTGTCGACACTTGGCTGTCAGGTGTCGACACTTGGCTATCAGGTGTTGACACTTGAATTCTGGGAGTCGACACTTGATCATTCAAGTGTCGACACTTGATGCACAGGTGTCGACACTTGACACAAAAATCCTCGAACCAACAAGTTCTGTATTTTCAAAATTCTCAGGCCTTGAGTCGACACTTGAAACCTAAGTGTCGACACTTGGTGTCGACACTTGAATTCTAGGTGTCGACACTTGGCGTGCCAAGGATTTTTGTCCGTGTCAAATGCTGAAGTGTCGACACTTGACTGTCCAGGTGTCGACACTTGAGACTGAAAACATCGAGAATCAAGAGTAAAAGCCTTGAAATCAAAAATGATGTTCATGAAAGTATAAACACATAATAATTAAATAATTGTAAGCCCTTTTTTAATGAAGAGGCTGCCCGGATGTGTGAGATTTGCTCCGTGCCATTGCGTGCCATACACCATAAATATTTGGAATTTTGAGATGCTTTCTGCCTGAAAACTCACAACTTGAAATTCACATTAGAATACAATATGTACTCAATGTTTTGTTATTCATCAAAATCACTGGGTGGAGCCAACAATCTCCCCCTTTTTGATGATGACAAAACCTTGAGAAAAAGAGACAACATAGTTCAAACCATGAGTTTTCTAATTAATAGGAAACAATCTCCCCCTTAATTAGATACTTCTTATTAAGGTAAACTTCAAATCAATATAATGCATCTTTTTCTTTTAAACAAGATACATGTCCTCAAATTCTCAAAAACAATTAAACATCCATTATCACTCTTTTTCTTCATAATAATTACTTTTTAACATTACTTTTTCTCATTACTTTTTCTCTCCCCCTTTTTGTCAATCATAAAAAAAATAACCTCCCCCTTTCAATTAGCATGTATACAAAAAGAGAGTATAGAAAATATCATAGCTGAAATTGTGCTTGTATCAGAGTTAAAATATCCCATTATATCAGAGCTAAAATATAATAAACTGAAGTATAACAAACATATATATATGAGACAAGTTTTCAGGATAAACAAAACTGAAACATACATATATCAAACATAAAAGGAGATCTGAAACAGTTATCTGTGAGGCTAGTCCTCATCAGATGGAACATCAAGACTAAAAGGAGCACTAATCCTAGATCTGGTGGCTAAAGCTCTAGGAGGTGCTAAAGCTCTAAGACTCCTGGTACGACCGGCAGGACCAAAAGCAGGTACAACCCTAGAAGATCTAGTAGAAGGAGGCGAAAGACGATCAGTTGGCTCAATAGGATCTGGAACAAAGTCAACTAGAGCAGTAGAAGGAGCAGGTGTAGTAGGAGGATCTCGATTGACCATCTCATAAGCATCAGCTCCGCCTACACTGTCGCTGTCAGTGCCTACCACCTCAGTGGCTCGGTCAACATCCTGATCACCTCCATCAGCAATATCAGCATGGTCGCTCTGGTGATCGCCGCCGTCATCATCATCATCATCATCATCATATGGAGCAGGAGCAGGTGCAGCAGGAGGTATAAGTGATCTCAGAAGACCCTCAAGACGTGTAAAACCCTCCTCCATAGATCTGCGGATCTCAGCGTGCTCTGAGGTAGTCTGTGCTCGTAGAAGCTCGACCTCGCTACGCAGCTGAGTCACCTCTCCTCTGATTTGTGTGAACTGGGCTCTGGCATGCTCCTCAAAGGATAATCCGGTAGATGGTGGTGGAGGAACTGAAGCATCAGGTGACAGGTGCTCTGCCTGTGTCGATGGTACATCCACTGGAGGAAGGACTGCTGGCTCAGATGGTCCAGCCTCAGCCTCTCGAATCTCATCCTCCTCATCTGGCTCCTGGCCAGACTCTCTCCGAACCCATCGACCTCCAACCATCCTGAAACCCATGCGGTGCAATAACCTCTCATCATATACATCTGTGTGCAGTATCTCCTTGGGGATCTCCCTCTCCAATGATACTCCACAAGCTCTGAAAAGACGGGTCAGTGCCATCCCGTATGGCAAACAGTGTCGGTGTTGAGTGGTAGCATCATGCATCTGTGATAGCATCAAGGCCGGTATATCAACTGGTCTCCTCTCGATCAGACTGGTCATCAACATCAGCTCTCTCTCTGTGATGAAATCAAATCTGCCAGTCTTTGATAGAAGGATCCGTGCGGTAATGTGGTGCAGCAGTCGCATCTCTAAAGATAACTAGTTCGCGGTAACTACTGAGATACTGCGAACATCCTCTCGCTCAAGGATGCATCTGAAAGCTGCCTCTCTATCATCAACTGAGAATGCACTGACTCCTCTCCGGGGTATCTCCCATACTCGGCTCAGCAACTCATCAGTCAATGAAATCTGTATACCTCTGACGGATGTCGTCCATAAGAGTCGTCGACAGTCCAGGGCACCGTAAAACTCCCTCACCAGGTGAGGATAGTATCTCTCCTGCATGGTGCAGAAGGGTACTAACCCTGCATCTGAGAGTATCTCTCTAATGCCAAAATGGTGCCTGTTGAAACAGTGTAGATCTACTCTCCTCCCTGAAGCTACTGGCTTCCCTGCCATCCTCTCTGCAGGGGGGGAGCTCAGAGTGGCTGAACTGCTCTGCAGAGCGGGATCGAATCTGGCCTTCGACCTCCTCTCACTACCCTGACTAGGCCTTGCTCTAACTGCAAGTCTCTTCCTAGGACCCATATCAGCCAACTGACCAGGAAGAATGAAAAAGGTTCAGAACAAATGACTGGCCATAGGTTGAGATTAGAGTTTAAATTGGTCTCAAAAACCAAAATTAATAAGTTTTGATCAAGATGAGAAATTTTGAATAAAATTTGTAGGTAAAATTTGTGTTGGGTGGAGCACATTTGAATCCCAAAAATTATTTTTGTAAAGTCCAAAAAATCAAAAACAATGGGATTTAGGTTTTAAGCATTTAAGGTTTTTGCAAATAGGCAAAAATATTCAAAATGCAATACTAGAAATCCTTCCTAATCATCAATAAAAGGATTTATTACATTTAAATTAGATGAAAACCCATTTTATTTTGCCCAAAATTGATGAAATAGTGATTTTTGTGAAAAAGGGTTGAAAAACACCAAAAAGATGAGGGAAATTCGAGGAAAACAAATCTAAAACAAGATTCCCTCAAATAGAGTTTTAGAAATTTACTAAAAAATCCGGTTAGATTGAAGAAAAAAGTTCAGAAAACCTAAAACACGATTGTTTGGTTTAAAAACAATAAAGTTAAAAACATAGAGAAATAAAAACTAAATTAGAGAGGGAAAATACCTGATTTGAGATGGATTGAAGGGTGAAAAGATGGGTTTGGACAGGGGGGACCACTGTTCCAAGAAATTTGGGGAAGGAAAATTTTCAAAAAACCCTTCGTTCAGCCCGTTTTAAAACAGTTCAGATTCGCAAGTGTCGACACTTCGGATTTGTCAAGTGTCGACACTTGGTCAGGTGTCGACACTTGACACTTTCCAAGTGTCGACACTTGGCCAAGAAAATTCGAGAAAATCTGGAAAAATAATAAAAAAAATTCTTGGGGTTTAAAACAATAAGTATTGATCTTTTAGGACAAGGTAAAAAGGATACTAAGAGAGTCCTAGGAGAATGGATCAATTACACCTAACTCTCTTCTAATCAGACAGAACCTATCCTCACTCAAAGGCTTTGTAAACACATCAGCTAATTGATCATTGGTACAGACAAAATCAAGAATTACGTTTGAGTTTTGTACATGATCTCTTATGAAATGATGTCTTATTTCAATGTGTTTACTTCTTGAATGTTGCACTAGATTTTTAGATAAGTTGATTGCACTAGTATTATCACATCTTATGGGTGTCTTAGTTAGTTTTATGCCAAAGTCTTCGAGTTGTTGTTTGATCCAGAGGATTTGAGCACAACAGCTCCCAGCTACTATATATTCGGCTTCTGTCGTAGATAGAGCAACAGAGTTCTGTTTCTTGCTACTCCAGGAGATCAAATTTACTCCAAGAAACTGACAGGTTCCACTAGTACTTTTACGATCAAGTTTACATCCAGCAAAATCAGCATCAGAATAAGCAATTAAATCACATGAAGAATCTCTAGAGTACCATAAACCAATTTTAATTGAGCCAGATAGATATCTAAATATGCGTTTAACAGCCAAAAGATGAGACTCTTTAGGATTGGACTGATATCTAGCACACATACAGACACTAAACATGATATCTGGCCTACTGGCAGTAAGATATAATAACGAACCAATCATGCCATGATATAATTTTTGATCAATTGATTTACCTGATTCATCCTTGTCAAGTCTACATGTAGAGCTCATAGGGGTACCTAATGGCTTAGTGTTTTCCATCCCAAACTTCTTGAGTATTTCTCTTGTGTATTTTGTTTGGTTGATGAAGATCCCCTCTTTGGTTTGCCTTATCTGGAGTCCGAGGAAGAAATTTAGTTCTCCCATCAAGCTCATCTCGAACTCACCCTGCATTAGACTTGCAAAATCTTGACAAAGAGATTCATTAGTAGCACCAAATATTATGTCATCAACATAGATTTGTACTACTAAGAGATCATCATTCTTTTTCTTTAAAAATAATATTTTATCTACATTTCCTCTAGCAAAATCATTTTTTAGTAGAAAAGAGCTTAAACGATCATACCAAGCTCTTGGAGCTTGTTTTAATCCATATAAAGCTTTATGAAGTTTATAAACATGATTTGGAAATTCAGAATTTTTAAAATCAGGGGGTTGTTCAACATAAACTTCTTCTTCAATTAATCCATTCAAGAAAGCACTTTTAACATCCATCTGATACAGTTTAAAGTTCATGAAACAGGAAAAAGCCAATAGTAGCCTAATTGCCTCAAGTCTAGCCACAGGAGCAAAGGTTTCATCAAAATCTATCCCTTCCTCTTGATTGTATCCTTTGGCAACTAGTCTAGCTTTATTTCTAATTACTATTCCATTTTCATCAAGTTTGTTTCGAAAAACCCATTTTGTGCCGATAATTGATGTGTTTGAGGGCCTATCTACTAGTATCCAAACATTGTTCCTTTTAAATTGATTAAGTTCATCTTGCATAGCATTTATCCAATTACTATCACATTCAGCTTCCTCAATAGTTTTAGGTTCAATTTGAGACACAAAAGCTAAGTAATCACAAATATTTCTAAGTGATGATCGAGTACTTACACCTTTAGATGGATCACCTATAATTAGTTCTTTTGGGTGTCCATGAGCATACCTCCATTCTTTTGGTAAAGGATCAACAGTTGAGGTATCTTCATCACCTTGTGCTTGATCTTTGTCGGTGTTATGATCATCATTCTGTTCCTTGGTAAGTTCTTCATTGTTGTTTCTTTCTTCAGTCTTCTTGTTACCTGATTCATCAAAAAGTACATCTTCTTTTCTTGAAGATTTTTGGTTAGTTTCGTCAAATACTACATGAGTGGATTCTTCAACAACAAGTGTCCTTCTGTTGAAGACCCTGTATGCCTTACTAGATGTGGAGTAGCCTAGAAAGACTCCCTCATCTGATTTGGCATCAAATTTACTTAGATTGTCTTTACCATTGTTTAAGATGAAACAACGACAACCAAAAACATGAAAATAACGGATTGAAGGTTTTCTACCCTTCCAAAGCTCATAAGGAGTTTTCTTTAAAATTGGTCGAATTAAAACATGATTTAAGATATAGCATGCAGTATTTATGGCTTCCGTCCAAAAGTATCTAGGTAAATCATTTTCACAAAGCATGGTGCGTGCCATTTCTTCAAGAGTTCTATTTTTTCTTTCTACTACCCCATTTTGTTGAGGTGTCCTAGGTGCAAAAAAATTATGATTAATTCCATTTTCAATACAGAATTTATTAAAATTGGCATTTTCAAATTCAGTTCCATGATCACTTCTTAAGGAAATTACTGAAACACCTTTTTCATTTAAAACTCTTTTGTGAAATCTTATGAATTCAGAAAACGTTTCATCTTTGTGTGCTAAAAACATGACCCATGTAAAACGTGAGAAATCATCTACAATGACTAGACCAAACTTCTTACCTCCCAAACTAGATGTTCTAGTAGGCCCAAAGAGGTCCATATGAAGCAATTCTAAAGGTCTAGATGTAGAGATTACTCCTTTAGGTTTGAAAGAAGATTTTGTTTGTTTTCCAAGTTGACATGCACTGCAAATCTTATCTTTTTCAAAATTCAGTTTAGGCAAATCTTTTACTAAATTCTTTTTGCTAAGTTTTGAAATTAAATGCATGCTAGCATGTCCTAGTCTACGATGCCAAAGCCAACTAGCTTCATCGATCTTGACTTCCATTGCCACTAGACATTGACCTTTCTGAATAGGGAGATCATCAAGATCAACCATATAAATATTGCCATGCCTATGACCGATGAATTTAATGCCATTGTCATCTAGACTAGAAACAATGCACAAAGAAGATTCAAAAACAACTTTAAAATTTTTGTCACAAAATTAACTAATACTAAGCAAGTTATGTTTTAAACCATCAACATATAAAACATTATCAATATAAGAGGTAGGGGTGATATGGATTTTACCAATACCGATGATTTATCCCTTTCCATTATCACCAAAAGTTACATTGCCACCATTTTGATATGTGAGTGATGAGAACTGCTCCACATCTCCTGTCATATGCCTTGAGCAACTGCTATCAAGATACCACATTCTCTTCTTGTTGGTTGCAAGGCATACCTGCAATAAAGATCAAGTGGAGACTTTAGGTACCCAAGCCATCTTGGGTCCTTTTTGGTTAGTGGCATTGGTTCCTTTTGGAACCCAAACTTTCTTAGTTTTTCTTAATTTTCTTTTGTTACACATGTAGGATTTATGTCCTATAACACCACAAGTATAGCATGTAATTGAAGAAGATGCAGGTACAAAGAAATTTTTAAGGAGTTTCTATTTCTTATGAGTTCTGAATCCTAATCCAGCTTTGTCAAATACTGCTCTTTGGTTATTTAATAGTAAATTTAATTTTTCAGAACTGTAAGTAAATTTTTCGATAAAAGGCTTTAGTTTATCGATTTCCTCTTTATATTTTTTGTTTTCCATTAAAATTTTCTTGTGTTGTCTTGACAATTTTTCATTTGAAAGTAAGCTACTTTTCTTTTCAAGTACATTCTTTTCATTTTCAAGACCCATAATCTTATCATTTAGATTTTTATTTTGTGCTTGAAGATATTCATTCTTATTTGAAAGGTTGTTATTTATTTTAGCTAGTTCCAGATTTTGCTTCTTTAAGTCTTTATGTTTTGACTTTAATTTTTGAAATTCTATTACTAGTTCATCAAAAATTTCATGAAGCTCATCAAAAGATAATTCATTTTCGGTTTCAGAACATACCTCTTCTTGATCGGCCGTTAGACAGAAATTTGCTACTTCCTGTTGTTCTTCCTCAGAGCTGGAGTCTTCACTTTCGCTCCAGGTTGCCATCATGGCCTTTTTCCTTAACTTCCTTCTACTTTTCTTTAGTAAGGGGCAGTCTACCTTGAAATGCCCTGGCTTTTTGCACTCAAAGCATGTGGGCTGCTCCTCCTTCTTTTCCTTATCTTTTTCTTTACTGGGCTCACCCTTCAGAGGTTTCTTTTTGTAATTGAATTTCTTTTTCCTCATAAACCTTCAAAATTTCCTAGCTAACATAGCAGTTTCATCTTCTTCGTCATCCTCTTCAGATTCTTCGCTTGAGTCTTCTTTGGTAGTAGATTTGAATGCTATTGTCTTTTTCTTTTTGTCCACCTCTCCGTTCTTCTGTTTGAGCGATAGTTCATATGTCATTAAGGAGCCCAACAGTTGTTCCAGCGGGAGAGTGTTGACATCTTTTGCTTCTTCAATTGCAGTGACCTTTGCATCCCATGAAGCTGGTAGAGACCTGAGAAGTTTATTTACAGGTTCACCATTAGAAATTATTTTTCCTAAACTTCTCATGCCATTCACAATGTTTGTGAACCTAGTATACATTTCACTGATAGATTCAGTAGGTTTCATTTTAAACATTTCATAAGTGTGAATTAGCATGTTGACTTTGGTGGTCTTTACTTGGTGTGTACCCTCATGGGTAACCTCAAGTGTATCCCAAATCTCCTTTGCGGAGAGACAGTTGGATATTCTGTTAAACTCACTAGGATCAAGAGAACAGAATAAAAGGTTCATTGCCTTTGCATTAAGCTCAATTTGCTTAATGTCACTCTCATCCCAATCATCTTCCATTTTAGGGGTGAGAATGCCATTAATCATCATTGTAGGCTGATGAGGGCCTTTTACTATTGTTCTCCACAAATTATAATCAAGAGCTTGTATAACTATGCACATGTGTGTCTTCCAGTATGTGTAATTTGTGCCATTAAACAGTGGGGGTCGGTTTGAAGCTTGACCTTCAACAATACCCATGCCTATTGGGGCTGCCATGATCTTTTACTCAAGATCCTTGGACCTACAAGAGAGTACCGGTGCTCTGATACCATTTGTTGCCCAGAAATGAAGCCCAAGAGGGAGGATGAATTGGGTCTTTTAGAAATTTAACACAATAAAACAAAAGGTCTAGTGGTGCTTGTGAGTAACAATTAATTAGATGCAAGAAAATAGCACTTAATTAAAGAATGCAAAAAGAAAAAAGCAATCATACACAAACACAAGATATATAGTGGTTCGGTGCAAACCTAGCACCTACATCCACTCCCCAAGCCACCCTTGAGAATTCTACTATAATCCACACCAGATTACAGTTGACTTATTTTTACAAGGCTCACAAGTCAAAAACCTAAGTTGGTTTTATCACTTAGGCTCACCAACAAACCTAACTACTTGTTTTGTCTTCGGGCTCACAAGTTAACCCTAGTTGGTTTTAACACTTTGGCTCACCAACAAACCACAATAACCTTCTTTCAAGACACCCTTGAAAGCAAGGTTAAAGCACAACAAATCAGATATAAAATTTAAATGCTACAACAAACTCTCTTCAAGAGTGGATTGGAATCTTTGAAGCCCAAGGAATGCTTTGACTTCACTCTTCTTCAAGTTGCCTCCTTTTGGAATGTAGTAGAGTTGAGCAAGTAGGCTTTTTCAGTGGAATCAAGCTAGAAGAGGCTTTTGATTTGAAGTTTGGAGAGAATAAAGGCTTTTTGGCTTTTGAGTGGACTTGAATGCTCTTGAATAGACTTCTCTCTTCTTTTTCTTTGCTTCCCTTCACTTCTCTCTTGCTTTAAAATGAGGTTGGTGGAGATTAAATACACCAAAAACCTTCTAAAAATGGTTTGTGACCGTTGGAGCATTGGAAATAGCCGTTTGGAGCTTGAAAACCCATTTCTGCAAGCCAGAAAAATAGATCCGTTAGAGCTGTCAGGCTGCAAGTGTCGACACTTGGCTGTCAGGTGTCAACACTTGGCTGTCAGGTGTCGACACTTGAATTCTGGGAGTCGACACTTGATCATTCAAGTGTCGATACTTGAATTCTATGTGTTGACACTTGGCGTGCCAAGGATTTTTGTCCGTGCCAAATGCTGAAGTGTCGATACTTGACTATCCAGGTGTCGACACTTGAGACTGAAAACATCTAGAATCAAGAGTAAAAGCCTTGAAATCAAAAATGATGTTCATGAAAGTATAAACACATAATAATTAAATAATTGTAAGCCCTTTTTTAATGAAGAGGCTGCCCGGATGTATGAGATTTGCTCCGTGCCATTGCGTGCCATACACCATAAATATTTGGAATTTTGAGATGCTTTCTGCCTGAAAACTCACAACTTGAAATTCACATTAGAATACAATATGTACTCAATGTTTTGTTATTCATCAAAATCACTGGGTGGAGCCAACAGTGGCCAAGATTGGTTCATTGATTGGTCATGATTGGTGGTCTCTGGAGTCTTGATGATGTGGGCTCCTGTGTGAAAGTGGACTCTTCAATTTGGATAGAAAGAAATTCAAGAGTTCTTGCTGGATTTTTGAGTTTGGAACTTGAGTAGCTTGAACTCTGAAGTAAGAAATCTTCTTGGTCCTCTCCTTGATTGGTGTCTCCTTGAAATATAATTACATTGAAATGGGTGATGAGAAGCTAAGTGGCATCTCCCTTTGAGATGGACTCTTGGCCGACTTCTTCTTGGGATTTGGCAACAAAATGAGGAGGGGAAGGGGTGATAATATGGCTTGGACTCCTTATTTACTCATCTTAAAGTGGCGTCAACTCCCCTCTCCATGTGGCCGACCAAGGTAGGTGAGATGGCATGTGGTGTTGTCCCGATGAGGTGGCAAGTGGTGTTGTCCTAAAATCTTTTAAAGGTGGTGCCAAGAAGTGGCTGTCATGTGATAAGTGACCTGGGCTTACACATGGAGTCACATGGCTTGAATTGAGCTAGCACATGGAGTCACATGGCTTTTGACTTGTGTTCTCTCTTGTATTACAGGACTCAACTAATAATTACAAAACTTAACCAACTAATTAATTAAATCCCAAATTGGTCAAAAGGCATAACCAACTAAATAAACTTGGTAAATAGGGTTTGGCCCAAAAGGATTTAAATAGATTTTGACACAACCTGATAAATAGGGTTTATATACAAAATCCTAATTGGTAAAAAGGGCTAACTAACACTGGACCATTATAATAGAATTTATGATCCAATTAAAATTGGGGTTTTTTTTACAGACTCAATTTTAGATCTAGGGATTTTTTACAGGGACTCAATTTCTGGGTTTAGGGCTAAACCCAATAAAGCTAAAATAACAAAAATTTAAGATAACTATTTACAAGTGAGGTTTGGGCTTAGGGCTTCATTCACAGGTGATCCACAGGGATATGGGTTCGACTTGTCATTTTCTTCTAGCCCTGGTGTCCGCACCAATTCTCTCCGGGTGGGAGGAACTCGACCCAATCGAGTATGGGTCAACCTTGCTGTTATAGTGCACTTGTAAATCTGGGTCAATCCTTTGCAAGTCCTCTCTAGTGATCCAAGAATTGTCAGTTTCGAGTTGTCCTTGCCAACGAACCAGATATCGCTGATAGTCTTTGCCCCTAGTAGCGATAATCTTGTCATCCAACATCTGCTCGATCTTGTCTCTCCGGGCTGGTAGTATGGCAGGTGGACACACATGGGTTGGCTCACTCTCAAGGATTGGATCAAGCCCAAAAGGCTCACTAGGAATCAACATTGGCTTCCTATACTCTATAAGCTCTAAAATGTTGAAAGTAGAACTAATGCCTAGTTCAGGTGGCAACTCAAGCACGTAGGCATTAGATCTGATTTTTCTAATTATTTTGTATGGTCCACTACTACGAGCATGTAACTTCTTTATGGTCCCAGGTGAGAACCGTTCATGTCATAGCCTGACCATGACAAAGTCTCCTTCATTGAATTCTTTGAGTCTTTTTCTTGTATCAGCTATATGTTTATAAGATTCGTTGCTTTCATTAATATTTTTACTTATTTACTTATGCAACTCTCAACATGCTCAGCATATGACTTAGTAGACTCTAAGATGCGTTCATGCATGGGTAAAGGAATGAGATCTAAAGATTTTCTAGGTTTATATTCATGAACAATTTCAAAAGTGCTTTTCCCGGTAGACCTATTAACTGAGCTATTATATGCAAATTCAGTCCTAGATAGTAATAGATCCCAATTGGTAGTATGCTTTCCAACTAAACTTCTCAACAAGTTTCCTAGACTACGATTCACAACCTCAGTCTGACCATCAATTTGAGGGTGATAAGAGGTAAAAAATTTAAGTTTTGTCCCTAACAAGTGCCCGAGTATTTTCTTTAAATAGGTGAATTGTACGTCTCTGTCAGATACTATGGTCTTAGGTAAACCATGTAGTCTAACTACTTTATTCAGAAATAACTTGGCTACCTTAGAAGCATCATAGATTTGGGAACATGGTAGAAAATGTGCCATCTTTGAAAACCTATCAACCACAACAAATATAGAATCATTTCTCTTGATGGTTTTAGGTAATCCAAGAACAAAGTCCATGCTAAGATCTTACCATGGACAATCCAGTACAGGAAGTGGGGTGTATAAGCTAGTGTTCTGCTTTTGCTATTTTGCAACAGCACATGTTCGACATTTAGCTACTATTTGAGCAACATTCCTTTTAAGGTTCAGCCAATAAAATTGGTCTTCTAGTGCTAAAATTATCTTATTTCTATCGAAGTGTCTAGCTAAACCTCCTACGTGTGTTTGCCAAGTCAAGAAGTCTATAAGTGATGTATTAGGAATACATATCTTACTTTCCCTAAAAGGATAACCATCTTGAATAGTATATTCACTATATGAACTAGATGGTCCTTGTCCAACCGCCTTATAGATTTCACCAAAGTTAGAGCAATTTTCATATTCATCTTTCAACTTTTCAAATCCAACTACTCTAATACTAACACAACTCAAGAGCATAAATTGTCTACTAAGTGCATCAGCAACCTTGTTATCAACACCCGATTGGTGTCTCAAAACAAAAGTATAGGCTTGTATATATTCAATCCATTTTTTTTCCTAGGATTTAATTTCTTTTACGAGTTAAGGAATCTAAGCACTTCATGATCAGAATAAAGTATAAACTCTTGCGGTAGCAAATAGTATCTTCAGTACCTAAGTGCTTGAACCATCGCATACAATTCCTTATCATAAGTCGAATATTTCAATTTAGCATCATTTAATTTCTCGCTGAAGAAAGCAACTGGGTGATTTTCCTGACTCAAGACTCCTCCAATTCCTACACCTGAGGCATCACAAGCAAGATCAAAAACTATCAAAAAATCTGGTAACCTAAAAATTGGGGTTTGAGTCATCTTATCCTTAATGTCATGAAAGGCCCTATCGGCATCTTTAGACCAATCAAAAGCTCCTTTCCTCGTACAATCAGTTATTAGCGCAACAATCATACTAAACCCTCGAATAAATCTCTTATAGAAGGTTGCTAAACCATGAAAACTTCGAACATCATGCACATTCCTAGGTATAGGCCACTCAACTATTGATTTGACCTTCTAGGGGTCAGCAGATACTCCTTCAGCAATTATAACAAAACCTAGAAAAATAATCCTCAAGGTCATAAAACTACATTTCTTCAAATTTGCATAAAGATTATCTCCTTTAAGAACTTGACATACCTGCTGAAGGTCGTCTAAGTGATCCTTCTTATTTTTACTATATATGAGGATGTCATCAAAATATACCACTATGAATTTTCCAATAAATACTTTTAGAACCTGAGTCATAATCCTCATGAAAGTACTTGGTGCATTCGATAAGCCAAAAGGCCTCACCAACCATTCATATAAGCCATCCTTAGTCTTAAATGTAGTCTTCCATTCATCTCCTGGTCTAATTCTAACATGATGATAGCCATTCTTAAGGTCTATCTTTGAAAATATGGTAGCACCGGCTATCATGTCTAACATGTCATCAAGTTAGGGTATTGAAAATCTATACTTCACTGTAATCTTATTATGGCTCTACTATCGACACACATTCTCCAAGTGCCATCCTTCTTGGGAGTCAAGAGAGCTGGAACAATGCAAGAACTTAAGCTTTCTCTGATAAATACTTTCCTAAGAAGATCCTCAACTTGCCTCTGTAATTCTTTATGTACAGTAGGGTTCATCCTATAATGGGGTAGATTAGTAAGGTAGTTCTTGGGATTAAGTCTATAGCATGTTGTATGTCCTTTAATGGAGGTAAACAATCAGGGAGATCTTCTGAGAACACATCCTTAAACTCTTTAAGAAACTCTAAGACCCCTTTTGTGGCTCATCATGAACTTCTTTAGCAGTCAGCATCCAGATTATTAAACCTTCAATAATTTCATGCTCTAATTCCTTAGCAGTAATTAGGTTCAGTCCTGGTTCTTTCTCTCTCAAATGACTAGACCTCTCTTGGTATTGCTTTTGGATGGGGTTAAGTTGATCACTATTAGCTTTTCATGGTGTTTAAAAGAACATGAGTTAGATCGGCCAAAGAGGGTAGCATCATGATCAAATAACCATGGTCTGCATAATATGATACTACTAGCCCCCATTGAAATCACATCACACCATACCTTCTCTTGGTAGGATTGAATTTGGACTAGGACCTAGCATTGTAATCGAATGGGAATAGATGTCGCATCAATCCAAGATACCTTATATGGGCTAGGATGTGGTACTGTGGGTAAGCCTAAGCTCTTAACAGCATTGGTAGATATGGCATTCACACAACTTTCACTATCTATACTAATCTTACATACTTTGTCTCCTAGCTTAATAAAGGTCTGTAGGATATTCGTTCTATGCCAGTCCTCATTCTTCTTGGTCTGAGTTAGAATACACCTAACTATACCTAGTAGATCAGATGACTCTATAGGCTCTTCATCACCTTCATATTCTTCTACCAAATTTCCTCAACTTCATAGATTTCTTCTTCAAATTCTTCAACATTTTTTAAATTCTCTTCTTCACACTTACCTATATGTAAAGCTCGTACTGGGCATTCAGCAGCAAAATGACCTATTTTATGATACCTAAAATATAGTGTATTTGAGTTCCAGCCCTTTAAACTATGGATGCCTTTCCTTTATCTTTCCTACGAGCTGGTTGGGAGGTAGGATTAGGTCAGCTATTTGGGAATCGATTCATGCTAGGCCTATTTCCAGGGGCATTAAACCTACTAGGCTCAGATTGACGAATAATAGGTTTTCTTTGAAATCGTTCACAATCCCTAGCAATCTATTAGGCTTGTTCTAAGTCATTAACTTCCCTAAAAAATAACTCCCTCTGGATATTCTCATTTAAGCCAGCTCTAAACCTCGATAAGGTAATAGCTTCTGATTCGACTACACTACACCTCATAAAAAACTCGTCAAATTTGGCTATGAGTCAGCCACAGATTTATTACCTTGAGTCAACTTTTTCCATTGATCTAACAATTTTTGCTTGTATGAGAGTGGTAGATATTTTTTCCTAAGCTTTACCTTCATTGCTCGCCATGTGTCTATAGGTAAATCACCTCTTTGTCAGTTCAGTCACTCCACATTTTTTCAATACATTCTAGCCTATTGGACTAGCCTAAGCTTAGCAAATTTAAATTTTCTTTCCTTCGATATTTTGTACCATTCAAAGTATTGGTCCATATCACTCTCCCAATCTATATAAATCTTAGGATCTAAACTTTCCTCAAATATGGGTGCATCTAGTCGAATACTCCTAAGGATCCTTTCTTCCTGGTCATCACATCAGGGGTGTAGTGCCTAGGAATTGGGTCAGGAGTAATTTTCCTATGTTCGGCTCTTGGACCTGGGGAAGTAGGTTTTTCATATTGATCTCTTGGATCTAGGGGAGTGAGTTGGGCTTTTGGAATTGGGGGAATGGGTTTAAGTGTCTCGGAGCTTTGACTTAGGGGCGTGGGTCTAGGTGTTTCAGGATCTGAATGAGTCGCATGGGATTCCTCAAGATTACCTAGTCTGTCTTCCACTTGGTCAAACCTTGTAGTAAGCTGTCTAAATTGCTCAGTTATAGTTCTCATAAAATTCTCCATATTAGGGTCCATGGATGGATTGGGTTGGGTTTGGGTAGGCTGATAGGGTGTGCTTGACCTAGTTGCCATGCAATGCAATCACACAGAACTCGAGCTAGGGTTTCCTAGACTTAGAGCTCCAGTAGAATTGGTCAGCTCAATTTACAGCCAATTCAGTAATTACCCTATCCACTAGCCAGGTAAGAGATGGGGTCATGGGAGGCTCTCCTTGCTCTTGCAGGGTCCTAATTAAAAACCATGAAATCGCTTAGGACATTTGCCTCTGGACTTCTAGCCTTAGACACCAGATTCAAGTGATAATCAAAGGATTGGGTGCACTAGCTTTCACACAATACTTGGAACCCGACCTATTGGTGTCCCTAAATTTCTTTAGATTTTTAATTTATTTTAGTTAGGGTTAGGTTCGATGCAAAGGTGGTGGTTGTGGACCTAGGACAGGTGATGAGATCTTGCCCTGATTTGGGATGATCAAGTGTCCTTAAGATTAGGTTACTGGATGATGCAATCACATGATATGAAACCCTAATATGTAATGAACCTAAAATAATGAAAAATAGCAAAAAATAAAAAAAATAATTATTAAATTTCAAATATGATTAATTTCATATTTTCAATTTTGGGATATCATGTCCGACCGTAGCTTATTACTTTCATGGGTCGTGATAGTATACTTGCGTATACCCGCTCAGGAGGTGTGATTTTCTTGCACTAGAAAAAATAAAAAATAAAGTTTTTTTTTCTATTTTTTTTAGATTAATAGAGGATTAATAAAGGATTAATAAAAAAATTATTTATAATTTATTTATATTTTTTTAGGATGATTTTTATGCAGCTTAATTTCAGCCTAGTTCTAGGTATGCAGAAATTTTAGAACTAGAAGTTAAACCCTAGTTTAACCTTCACTCTGATACCAAAGATGATGCGGGACAATATGCAAAAATTAATCTACTAATTATTAAGCTAATTATCTGATATTAATAGCAATTGATTTTTTTGGATTTTTAGTTTTAAAGACTCAAAGTAAATAATTAAAGCAAACAAGTCAACTAGTTCTAAAGCCTGCAAAGTAAATCAAGCAAAACTAATTAGGAACAGGACTTGGTGATTAAGAAATCACTTTAAACTAGGGTTAAAACCTTCAATGAATCAAAAATTAAGAGTAGAGGAAGAGGTTTTATTTTACCAATGGTGAATATAATTCTCTGATTGTAGATCTGATTGGACTCTTGAGGATCTTACGGCAGGACTTCCAGATTTCGATTTCGGGCTCCGATCTTTAGCTTAATTAGTTCCAGGGCAAGAAATACCATCACGTTCGACCTCGATCACCTGCAATCAGTCAAACACACAATAAAAATGTGTGGAAAAGAAAAAATTCAAAGGAAGAGGAAAAGGGAGGAAGAAGCTGGAAGGTGGCTAGGTTTTCTAGTTGTTGGATATGTAGGGCCTCACACCCCGTGATGCTCCGAAGAACAAAGGAAAGGCCTCACATGCCATGATGCATACAGTAAAGGAAATTTTGACAGAATGTCAGCTTTATTTCATATATATGGAATGAATAATACAAGGAGGGTTGATGGGGTATTTATAGACCATCAACTAGATGTGTAAGGGTTACAAAGACTAGTATTGGTTTCCCTTAGGCAACAACTCCTTGGAATCCCTTCTTGGGCATCTTGGACTCCTATTTTTGGGCTGATCTGGAGCTTCCTTCAAAGTGGGCAACAACAAGAGATCCTCATCCAATTTGAGTGCCAAGATGAGGATAGGTGATGTGTGATGATGAGTGGCTAAGATTGGTTCTTTGATTGGCCATGATTGGTGGTCTCTAAAGTCTGGATGATGTGGGCTCCTCTATGAAAGTGGACTCTTCAATTTGGATAGAAAAAAACTCAAGTGTTCTTGCTGGATTCTTGAGTTTGGAACTTGAATAGCTTGAACTCTGAAGTAAGAAATTTTCTTGGTCCTCTCCTTGATTGTTGTCCCCTTGAGACAGAATTACATTAAGATGGGCAATGAGAAGCTAACTGGCAGACTTCTCCCTTTGAGATGGACTCTTGGCTGACTTCTCCTTGGGATTTGGTGACAAAATGAGGAGGGGAAGGGGTGCTAATATGGCTTGGACTCCTCATTTACTCATCTTAAAGTGGCGTCAACTCTCCTCTCCATGTGGCCGAGCAGGGTAGGTGAGATGGCATGTGGTGTTGTCCCGATGAGGTGGCAAGTGGTGTTGTCCTAATGAGGTGGCAAGTGGTGTTGTCCCAAAATCTTGAAAAGTTGGTGCCAAGAAGTGGTTGTCATGTGGCAAGTGACTTGGGCTAGCACATAGAGTCACATAGCTTGACTTGAGCTAGCATAGGAGTCACATGGCTTTTGACTTGGGTCTCCTCTTGTATTACAGGACTCAACTAATAATTACAAGACTCAACAAACTAATTAATTAAAGCCAAACTTGATCAAATTGATCAAAAGGCATAACCAACTAAATAAACTTGATAAATAGGGTTTGGCCCAAAAGGGTTTAAATAGGTTTTGATACAACCTAATAAATAGGGTTTATATACAAAACCCTAATTGGTAAAAAGGGCTAACTAACACTGGACCATTATAATAAAATTTATGACCTAATTGAAATTGGGCTTTTTTACAGACTCAATTTTGGGTCCACGAATTTTTTACAGGGCCTCAATTTTGGGATTTAGGGCTAAACCCAACTAAGCTAAAATAACAAAAATTCAAGATAACTATTTACAAGTGAGGTTTGGGCTTAGGGCTTCATTCACAGATGATCCATAGGGATGTGGGTTCGACCTGTCATTTTCTTCTAGCCCTGGTGTCCGCACCACTTCCGTGCTAATCACGGAGGTTAAGATTAGGACCAAGGCTAGAGTTGACCAAGCTTCCTTTCCTTCATTCTTGTAATATGGAATTTGAGAGGTTTCCCGGCCTATTGAGGACCTCCCTTGATGTAAGAGACTTTTGATTAATGAAGGTGTTGGCTTTAGTCCTTGATTTTGATGACTAACAAAATGTTGAGTACTTATTTTATACTAATGTTTCAATTGGAGTTATAAGTTTTAGAATACAAGCATCTCAAATTCTCAAAATAAAAGTATCATGGCACTAATTAAAAGCTGAGCAATTTTCATGATTTAAGAAGTCTTCTCATATGAAAAAGGCCTCAAAATAGACCAATTGTGCTTTACGAAAAGTATATTGAAGTTTTATTGAAGATCATTTTGAATTTGGAAGGTTGACACATGTTTTGACAAGTTGCAGAGTCAAGTGTCGACTCATGGTACACTAAGTGTCGACACTTCAGAAACTAGCATGCAAAAGTTTTTTCTAGCATGCCAAGTGTCGACTCATAGAAATCAAGTGTTGACTCATGGAACACAAGTGTCGACTCAATGATATCAAGTATCGACTCAAGGCCTGAGACTTTTGAAGATATAGAACATGTCTTTTTGGGAGGTTTTCTATCAAGTGTCAGTTCAGGAGACTCAGGTGTCGACTCAGGAGATTCAAGTATTGACTCAAGGATTTCAAGTATTGACTCAAGGCCTGAGATTTTTTGAAAATACAGAATTACGCCGTTTGGAGGTTTTTGACTCAAGTGTCGACTCAAAAAATTCAAGTGTCGACTCAGGAAACTCAAGTATCGACTCACAGAAATCAAGTGTCGACTCATGAAGATTCAAGTATCGACTCACAGAAGTCAAGTGTCACGGGTTATGACAGCCATAATGGCTATATTTTTTAAGAGCCAAAATTGACTCCTACAAGCTCCCAACAGCTAGTTTTGCTTCACCAACGATCTTAAATAATTTTTTGAAAGTTTTTGAAGTATTTAAGCTTCACCAAACTCATTCACGAAGCATTGAACACACAAGAAACAAATATTTTTTCAAGAACTTCACTTCCAAAGCCAAAAAGTGGAGATTCCACTGTAAAAGCTTACAAGCCTTTCATTTTAGCTTTCCAAAAGTATCTTTGAAGAGATTTCAAAGAGAAGACAAGACAAGCAATCTTCAAGAGCCTCAAAACTTCCATATTCTACTCTATAAGAGAGTTTGATTGTGCTTTTATTCTTGTATCTTTAACTTTATTCTTTGCTGACCTAGCTTTCAAGGTCTTTGAAAGTAGGTTGTTAAGGTTGTTGGTGAGCCAAAGATATAAAATTGACTAGGATTTAACTTGTGAGCTCGAAGATAAAATAAATTATAAAGGTTGTTGGTGAGCCTAGGTGACAAAACCAACTTGGGTTTTGACTTGTGAGCCTTAGAAAACAAGTCGATTGTAATCTTGAAGAGATTATAGTAAAATTCCTAAGGAAGGCTTGGGGAGTGGATGTTGGTGTTTGGATTGCACAAACCACTATAAAACTTTGTGTTTGTGTGTGATTACTCTCTCTACACTTACTCTTTATTCCTTGCCTTTAATTTGCCACTATCCGTTGCATATTCATTTTGAGTTTAATCACTTTGCTTCATAAACACATCAAGACCAGCACATAGTTGTTTAAATTTTTAAAAGACCCAATTCACCTCCTCTCTTGGGCTCCATTTCTGGGCAACAAGTGGTATCATAGCACCAGTACTCTACTTGTAGGTCCAATGATCTTAAGTAAAAGATCATGGCGGCCCTAATTGGTATGGGTGTTGTAGAAGGTCAAGCATTTAACCATTCCCCATTGTTTAATGGCACCAATTAGACATACTGGAAGACACGCATGTGCATTTACATTCAAGCCATTGATTATAATATTTGGAGGACTATTGTTAAGGGTCCTCATCAGCCTACTATCTTGGTTAATGGCATTCCCACTCCCAAAATTAAATATGATTAGGATGAGAATGACATTAAGCAAATAGAGGTTAATGCAAAGGCTATGAATCTATTATTTTGCGCTTTGGACCCAAGCGAATTCAATAGAATCTTAAATTATCTCTCTGCAAAGAAAATATGAGATACACTTGAAGTTATCCATGAGGGTACTCGTCAAGTGAAAACTATAAAAGTTAACATGCTCATCATACATATAAAATGTTTAGAATGGAACCTTCTGAATCTATTAGTGAAACGTATACTAGATTCACTAATATTGTGAATGGCATGAGAAGCTTAGGAAAAGTTATTTCTAATGGTGAACTTGTTAATAAACTTCTTAGGTCTCTTCTGGCTTCTTGGGATGCTAAGGTCATTGCTATAGAAGAAGCCAAAGATGTAAACACACTTCCACTTGAGCAGCTTTTAGGCTAATTGATGACTTATGAGCTCTCCTTGAAACAAAAGACAGTGGACAATGATAAGAAGAAGAAAGTCATTGCCTTCAAGTCCACGACCAAAGAAGAATCAAGTGATGAAACTGAAGAAGAGGATGATGAAGATGAAACGGCTCTCATTTCAAGAAAGTTTAGGAGGATTATTAGAAAGAAGAAATACAACTTCAAGAAGAAGCCTCAAAAGGGAGAGCCTAGTAAAGAGAAAGAAAAAGAACAGCCCATATGCTTTGAGTGCAAAAAACCTGGCCACTTCAAGATGGACTGCCCCCTATTGGAACGAAGCGAGGACTCAAGTTCAGATGAAGAGCAGCAAGAGTTGCAAATTTATGCTTGATGGCTAACAAAGATGAGGTAATATCTGAATCTGAAAATGAGTTTACCTTTGATGAATTGCATGAATTTTTTGATAAACTAGTAGTTGAATTTCAAAAACTTAAATTGAAGCACAAAGAACTAAAGAAGCAAAATATGGATTTGGCTAAAACAAATGATAAGTTGGTGCGGGCACCAAGGTTAAAAGAAGACTTCAATCAAACCTAGTCAACACCAATTCCTTATGGATTTCAAATTGAGTTCCAACCTTGTTAACTTGTTCCTAGTTTGAGTCTTGAGTCTAGTTAAGTCTTCTAGTATCATGAATTTTATGTTTGAGTCTTGCTAAGTATTGGTCTTGAAGCCTTGGGTCAATTGAGTTGTAAGAGTCAAATGTACTCAAGTCCAAATTGAGTTGTGATTTTTCTTTTGAGCTTGAGTCAAGTCCAACCAAGGGAGCATATAATTGGACCAAGGGATGAACCAAAGCTACATCAAGTAAATCTTCAAATCAAGGGTGCATGAAATAAGAGCCATTGGATGGAATGAAGCTTTGATTGAAGCCACCTCACCAAAACACCTTATCCAAGAGAATGGACACTTGGCACCCATACACGAATATTTTCAGATTTGGACACTTAGCACCCATACATGAAGATTTTCAGATTTGGACACTTAGCACCCATGCATGCAGATTTTCATATTTGGACACTTGGCACCCATATATGAAGATTTTCAAATTTAGACACTTGGCACCCATGCATGCAGATTTTCAGTTTTGGTACCCTCTTTTCATGAATTTTGAAATTAAAATATGTAACTACATTTCTTCCTTTTTTCATGTAAAATTTGAATTTCAAATGGGGCTTAGAAGGTTATAAATAGGCTCCTAATCTTTTTGTAAAAGGATGCTTTTGAATGAATGAAATC
This sequence comes from Areca catechu, assembly GCA_021397845.1. NCBI lineage: Eukaryota > Viridiplantae > Streptophyta > Magnoliopsida > Arecales > Arecaceae > Areca > Areca catechu. The sequence continues at coordinate 96,970,542 of CM038046.1, forward strand.
CAGAATTTTCTTATCTCCAATTGTGTTTGCAAATGCCATCCGTGAGGAATTGAGTGAGAGGCTCAACCAAGCGCTTTAGTTCTCAAATTCCAGTAAAAGTTCTTCTTCCATTGATGCCTACCTCATCTTCAAGAGCAGCCGGCTACACTCCACCAAGATCACCAATAATCCTCTACTTCCCTCCCTTCCATTATTTCTATTCCATACTATCTTCCATCTCCTCCATAATACTAATGGTTGTTCTTGTAGGATCCTAAGGAGTATCTAGTCCAGGATAAAGTCGTCCTTGCCTTCAACTCAGCAGCAGAAACCTCTACTTCTAACGGGTGGGTTAGCTTGATCAGTTAGTCACCAATCTTGAGTGTGAAGAAGTGAACATAGTGTAAGGTTATTTGAGAGTCATTATTGGTATCTAAACCCTTTCCTTTTCTCTTGTGATCTGAACTTTTGAATAGGGTATAGTCCTAATTAGATGGTTCTTCTAGCTACGTAGGTCCTAGTTCATTAGCTTAATTCAGATTTGCACTGCGAAGCATTTGAGCCTTCTAGTTTAGTCTTCTTTAATACATCTTAATGACTTCACTATGACTGAAATTAGATCATATGTTTTAGAGTTTTAATTAGCTTAATTGCTTTAGTCATTCATGTCATATTTCCTATAAGTTTGTCACATCATATTTGGTATCAGATCATGGTGGTTAGGGTTAAGTTCTTTAAGTACTTGGATCGGGTGCTTCACCAGGCCATTTGATCTTAAGAAAAAAGTAGGGTTTCAAGACCCTCTCTTCCCATTCCACGGGGATCTCCTAAGGCATGTCAGGGTGCCATTGTGGTTAACTCATGAAGAAGAAAACAAAGAGCATGTTAGGTCACATTTTCGAATTTCTGCACTTAGGATTTCTGTTTTTTGCTTGCTGTATTTCTGAGTAGGCTGACTGTAATTCATATAAAACTCTAAAAAAAAGTAGTTAATTTTTTATTGAAGTAATTTTTTTCCCAATCCATATTAAGTTAGCTATCAGCATGCATAATTTTATCCTCATAAAAAGATCATAGAAAAAATGAAAATTCCTGCACTCCATCATTGTTGCTGAAATTCCTGTATGTTCTGTTCTGCCCCTTTTTACATTGTCTAAATTTCAGGATATGCTCAGCATAGCACAGATTTTATTTTTAAATTTTCTTTCATATGGCATATCATCTATAAGTTAGTAGTCTTCTGGAAATTTTTTGAGTTTTTTTGAGACTGTTACATAGCATTTCTCAGCCCTACTTTGAACTGTAACACACAAAATTTCTGTTGCTGAGATTAGGGTTCATATGCATGTTTCCACCATCTCATGGCAAATCAATCTAAGGGCATCAATATGACATGGGCATAGGATTTCATCACCTGTCCTTAGCCCAAAATCTCCACCCTACATATTAGACCCAACCCTTAATTAAAACTGAGTAGACACTTAATTTGCTATAGTGAGCTAGGGACACCCACGAGGTCGGGTCGAACCAAGTGTCAAGCCAATTTAGACAACTTGTTTGTGTGTGCTTGTGTATCTGGTGTCTAGGCAAGTGGTTCAGGGACAAGAGCCCGAAGGAAGGTGGGTTGGTCCACTTACCTGGCCAATTTCAAATTGGTGTCTAAGGCAAGCAAAGAGGGACCTCCACCAACCTTACACTTACCTGGCCAAGTGCCAAGTTACTACAACCAAGATTGTCATCTTGACCTAATATTTGGTTTGGACTCTAGGTCTAGCAAACCTCTAGCCCGAGTTTGAGTCTGTGTGTGCATGACAACTAGATCAGGAACTCTTTATCAGCATTCACTTGACCATCCCAGTTCTTTCATGGATCCCAATCTAAAAGTCCTGATGAGAACTATGATTGAGCAATTAAAGCAATTGAGCACTAAGTTTGATCGAATGGAAGAGAGAATAGAAACCCTTGAAGATGCCCATTTGGCCCCTACTGAGCCACAATCACCCAGATTGCCTCCTGTCCATCCTAGAGTCTAACGCCAGGAATATACTCTTGACCCACATCCAAGGAGAGTTCACCATGATTATGTTGACTAAGATAAAAGGGCCCTTAGAAATATTCATCTAGATGCACCCACATTTGATGGAAACTTGGATCCTAAGATGTATATAGATTGGGAGGCTGATATGGACCAATATTTTGATTGGTATGAAATGTCAGAAGATAGAAAATTTAAGTTTGCCAAACTTAGATTGGTCCGTCAGCTAGATTGTATTGGGGTAATGTTGAGCGCATGGGTCGACAGAGGGGTGACATACCTATAGCCACTTGGAGAGATATGAAGGTGAAACATAGGGAGAAGTATTTACCAATGTCCTATGAATAGAGGCTCTTGGATCAATGGCAACGATTAACTCAAGGGAATAAGACAGTGTCCGAATATGTTGCCAAGTTTGATGAGTTCGTGATGAGATGCAATGTGGTTGAGTATGAGGTAGCAACCTTGTCTAGGTTTAGAGCAGGTCTACATGAGGAGATCCAGAGAGAACTATTTTTATGAGAAGTCCATGACCTAGACCAGGCCTACCAAGTTGCTAGGGACTGTGAGAGATTCCAGAGGAGACCTTTATTTCGCCGACCTGAACCCACTAGGATTAATCCTCTTGGAAATAGACCAAGTCCAAGCCCAGGTACAGCCAATAGATCCAGTCCTGCTACTCCATTAGTTCGAAGAGAAGATAAAGGAAAGAGCCCTGTGGTTAGAAGAGAAGGAAATGTCCATTATTTTAGGTGCCACAAGATAGGTCACTACGTAAGCCAATGTCCCACTAGAGCATTACACATAGGGAAATTAGAAGAAGAAGTTACTGAACCCATAGAAAACTGTGAGGAGGAAGAAGAGGTATATGAGGTAGGTATGAGTTTAGCTGATGAGTATGAAGGAAATGAAGAGATCATGACTCATCAGAAATCTTAGGAGTTGTGAGATGTATCTTGACCCAGAGTAAGGAGCAAGAAGATTGGCATAGGACTAGTATCCTACAAACCTTTATCAAAATAGGAGAAAAGGTGTACAAGGTCATCTTAGATAGTGGTAGTTGTGTCAATGCCATATCAACCAATACAGTTAAGAATCTAGGATTATCCACTGTGCCCCATCCTAATTCATATAAGGTATCCTGGATAGATTCAACCTCAATTCCCATTAAGTCTAGGTGCCAGGTCACAATTCAATTCCAATCGTACCAAGAAAAGGTTTGGTGCGATTTCTTCCAATGGGAGTTAGTAGCATCATATTAGGCTGACCATGGTTGTATGATCATGATGCTATACTCTATGGTCGATCTAATTCATGTTCTTTCATCCACAATGGGAAGAAGATTGTAATCAATTCCTCACCACCTAAAGACCAAGTTAAGAGAGGATCAAGTCACTTGAGGGATAAGAAACAGGGAAAAAATATGATCACTGCTAAAGAATTGGAGCAAGAGCTTAGCAATGGTTCACCTATTTTGGTTTTAGTAGCTAAGAAAAATCAGGACCAACCCCATAAGGAAAAACCCCAAGAATTGTTAAGGTTTTTAGAGTTTCAAGACATCTTTCTTGAAGACCTTCCTAATCACCTTCCACCCTTGAGAGACATTCAACATACCATAGATTTGATCCCAGGATCGACATTACCAAACCTCCCCCATTATAGAATGAACCATATAGAACACTCTGAGTTACAACATCAAGTTGGAGAGCTTCTCCAAAAGGGATTCATTAGAGAGAGCCTAAGCCCATGTGTAGTACCAACCCTTCTGAACCCTAAGAAAGATGGCACATGGAGAATGTGTGTAGATAGCAGGGCCATAAATAAAATCACCATTAAGTATTGTTTTCCTATTCCCCGTTTAGATGACATGTTGGATATGATGGCTGGAGCAACGATTTTCTCCAAAATTGATCTTAAGAGTGGCTATCATCAAGTAAAGATTAGGCCCGGGGACGAATGGAAAACTGCCTTCAAAATCAAAGATGGCTTGTATGAGTGGGTATGATGCCTTTCAGCCTGTCCAATGCACCTAGTACCTTCATGAGGATCATGTGGGAGTTTTAAGGATATTCATAGGAAAATTTGTAGTGGTATACTTTGATGACATTTTCATCTACAGTAGAACTAAGGAAGATCACTTGGACCATCTTAGGCAAGTTTGCCAAGCCCTTAGACAAGATAGTCTCTATGCCAACCATATGAAATGTGAATTCATGACCCATAGAGTTATCTTTCTAGGATTTGTTGTCACCATTGAAAGGGTGTCTACCGACTCCGAAAAGGTCAAGTCCATAGTCGAGTGGCCCATACCCAAAAGCATCCATGATGTCCGTAGTTTCCATGATTTAGCCACCTTCTATAGGAGATTCATTAGAGGATTCAGCACAATAGTAGCACCCATTACTGATTGCATTAGGAAGGGAACCTTTGAATGGACAAAATCTACTGATAAAGCCTTCCTAGAAATAAAGAAGAAAATGATACAAGCACCTATTTTGAGGTTATCCAATTTTTCAAAGGTATTTGAGGTTGCTTGTGATGCCTCTAGAGTAGGAATTGGAGGCGTTTTAAGTCAAGTGAGTCATCCAGTGGCATTCTTTGTGAGAAATTGAATGAGGCAAGGGTGAGATACTCGACATACGATAGGAAATTGTATGCAGTAGTTCAGGCTTTGAGATATTAGAGACACTATTTACTACTGCAGGAATTTGTTCTTCATTCAGGCTTACACCTTTATTCTGAAGCACCGTGCTGGCACTGAAAATAGGGTTGCAGATGCATTAAGCCGACGATCCATGCTTTTGATCTTAGTTAGCACCGATGTTGTAGGGTTTGATAGACTGAAAGAGGAATACCCGAATTGTCCAGACTTTAGTGAAATCTATCAATCCCTCCAACAAGGACCATCTAGTGTACATGGTGACTATACTCTCCTAGATGGATTCCTTTTCAAAGGAAATCAACTGTGTGTTCCCCGAACTTCCATTAGAGAGTTTTTGATCTGGGAAGTTCATGCTGGAGACCTAGCAGGTCATTTTGAAAGAAACAAGACCATCATAGCAGTTGAAGACCAATTCTTTTGGCCTGGCCTCAAAAGGAATGTGGCCCAAGTTGTAGCCTAATGCCGAACATGTACTATTGCCAAACAGCAAAGATAGAACACCGGTCTGTACACTCCCTTACCCTCCTTGATTATCCATGGCAGGATCTTAGTATGGACTTTGTACTATGACTCCCAAAGACCTCTAGGAGACACGATTCCATCTTTATTATAGTCGATCGATTTTCTAAGATGGCTCACTTCATCCCATGTTTTCAAACCCTAGATGCTTCTAGAATGGCCAAACTTTTTCTTGACAAGGTGGTTAGACTACATGGTTTACCCAAAACCATTGTATCTGATAGAGATGTTAGGTTCACTAGCTATTTTTGGAAGACCCTTTGGCATATGCTAGGAACCAAACTGAAATTTTCTACTGCCTATCATCCTCAGACTGATGGCCAAACTGAAGTAGTCAATCGGAGTCTAGAAAATTTGCTTAGATGTTTAGTTGGAGACAGTACAGAAAATTGGGATCTCTTACTCTCTCATGCTGAATTTGCTTACAACAGCTCAGTCAATAGATCTACTAGGAAGAGTCCATTTGAAGTGGTCCATGGTTACAAACCTAGAAAGCCCTTAGATCTTATCCCTTTAACCACACAAGCATGAGTTTCTGAATCAACTGAGTCATATGCACAGCATATTAGAGATATACATAAAGAAAATAACAAAAAGATCCAATTAAGCAATGAAACTTATTGGCAAATGGCAAATTCATATAGAAGAGTCAAAGAAATCACCGAGTCGAGTTCTTCCAACGTCGAGGGAATTGGTACGGGCACCAAGGTTAAAAGAAGACTTCAATCAAACCTATGCAACACCAATTCCTTATAGATTGCAAATTGAGTTCCAACCTTGTTAACTTGTTCCTAGTCTGAGTCTTGAGTCTAGTTAAGTCTTCTTGTATCATGAATTTTATGTTTGAGTCTTGCTAAGTATTAGGTCTTGAAGCCTTGGATCAATTGAGTTGTAAGAGTCAAATGTACTCAAGTCCAAATTGAGTTGTAATTTTTTTTTGAGCTTGAGTCAAGTTCAACCAAGGGAGCATATAATTGGACCAAGGGATGAACCAAAGCTACATCAAGTAAATTTTCAAATCAAGGGTGCATGAAATAAGAGTCATTGGATGGAATGAAGCTTTGATTGAAGCCACCTCACCAAGACACCTTATCCAAGAGAATGGACACATGGCACCCATACATGAAGATTTTCAAATTTGGACACTTAGCACCCATACATGAAGATTTTCATATTTGGACACTTGGCACCCATGCATGCAGATTTTCAGATTTGGACACTTGGCACCCATACATGAAGATTTTCAGATTTGGACACTTGGCACCCATGCATGCAGATTTTCAATTTTTGTGCCCCCTTTTCATGAATTTTGAAATTCAAATATGTAACTACATTTCCCCCTCTTTTCATGTAAAATTTGAATTTCAAATGTGATGTAGAATGTTATTAATAGGCCCCTAATCTCTTTGTAAAAGGATGCTTTTGAATGAATGAAATCCAAAATTTTCTTATCTCCAATTGTGTTTGCAAATGCCATCCGTGAGGGATTGAGTGAGAGGCTCAATCAACCAAGCGCTTTAGTTCTCAAATTCCAGCAAAAGTTCTTCTTCCATTGATGCCTACCTCATCTTCAAGAGTAGCCGGCCACACTCCACCAAGATCACCAACAATCCTCTACTTCCCTCCCTTCCATTATTTCTATTCCATACTATCTTCATCTCCTCCATAATACTAATGGTTGTTCTTGCAGGATCCTAAGGAGTATCCAGTCCTGGATGAAGTCCTCCTTGCCTTCAACTCAGCAGCAAGAACCTCTACTTCCAATAGGTGTGTTAGCTTGATCTGTTAGTCGCCAATCTTGAGTGTGAAAAAGTGAACCTAGTGTAAGATTATTGGAGAGTCATTATTGGTATCTAAACCCTTTCCTTTTCTCTTGTGGTCTGAACTTTTGAATAGGGTATAATCCTAATTAGATGGTTCTTCTAGCTACGTAGGTCCTGGTTCATTAACTTAATTCAGATTTGCACAGCGAAGCATTTTAGCCTTCTAGTTTAGTCTTTTTTAATGCATCTTAATGACTCACTATGACAGAAAATAGATAATAGGGTATAGTCCTAATTTGATGGTTCTTCTAGCTACGCATGTCCTAGTTCATTAACTTAATTCAGATTTGCATTATGAAGCATTTGAGCCTTCTAGCTTAGTCTTCTTTAATGCATCTTAATGACTCCACTATGATTGAAATTAGATAATATATTTTAGAGTTGTAATTAGCTTAATTGCTTTAGTCATTCATGCCATATTTCTTATAAGTATGCCACATCATAAGTATTTAATTAAAAATGATTGTTTACTCCAAGAAAACAAAAAGTTAAATGATAAAATTATCCTTCTAGAAAAAGAAAAGAAAAATTTTTTAAAAAAAAATTCTTTTGCATCAACTGAAAATTTTACAAAACAAAACAAAGAGATTTTGCTAGAAAATAAGAGTACAAGGATGAGCTTGAAAAACTAAAACCTTTTGTTGAAAAATTTACTTGTAATTCTGAAAAATTCAATATGCTTTTGAATAACTAAAGAGCTATTTTTAAAAAAGCTGGATTGGATTTCAAAACTCAAAAATAATAAAAGTTTTTCAAGAATTTCTTTGTGCTTACTTCATCCTCTATTACTTGTTATTCTTGTGGTATTATAGGACAAATCATATTTGGGCAATAAAAGGAAATTGAACAAAGTTAAAAAAGTTTGGGTTCCAAAAAGAACTGTCACTACTAACTTTAAAATATCCTAGATGACTTAGGTACCTAAAGTCTCCACATGATTTGTTGTTGTAGGTGTACCTTGTAACCAACAAAAGAAGATTGTGGTACCTAGACAGTAGTTGCTTAAGGCACATGACTGGAGATGTGGAGCAGTTCTTTTCAATTGAATATCAAAATGGTAGAAATGTGACCTTCGGTGATAATGGAAAGGGCAAGATTGTTGGAATTGGTGAAGTCCATATCACCCACTCTACTTATATAGATAATGTTCTATATATTGATTGTTTAAAGCATAATTTACTTAACATTAGCCAGTTTTGTGACAAAGATTTTAAAGTTATTTTCGAATCCTCCATTTACATTGTTTCTAGTCTTGATGACAATGGCATAAAGTTTATTGGTTATAGGCATGGCAATATTTATATGGTTGATCTTGATGATCTTCCTATTCAAAGTGGTCAATGCCTAGTGGCAATGGAAGCCAAGATCAATGAAACTAGTTGGCTTTGACATCATAGACTTGGATATGCTAGTATGCATTTGCTTTCAAAACTTTACAAAAAGGATTTAATAAAAGACTTGTCAAAACTTAGTTTTGAAAAGGATAAGATTTTGTAGTGCTTGCTAACTTGGAAAACAAACTAAATCCTCTTTTGTAGTCTCTACATCTAGACCCCTAGAATTACTTCATATGGACCTCTTTGGACCTACTAGAACATCTAGTTTGTGAGGTAAAAAGTATGGTCTAGTTATTGTAGATGACTTCTCATATTTTACATGGGTCATGTTTTTAGCACACAAAGATGAAACATTTTCTACATTCATTAAATTTCATAAAAGAGTCTGAAATGAAAAAGGTTTTTCAATTATTTCTTTAAGGAGTGATCATGGAACAGAATTTAAAAATCATGATTTTGAAATGTTTTATAGTGAAAATAGCATTCATCATAATTTTTCTACACCTAGAACACCTCAACAAAATGGGATGGTAGAAAGAAAAAATAGAACTCTTAAAGAAATGGCATGCACCATGCTTTGCGAAAATGATTTACCTAGATATTTTTGGACGGAAGCCATAAATACTGCTTGCTATATTTTAAATAATGTTTTAATCTAACCTATTTTAAAGAAAATACCTTATAAGCTTTGGAAAGATAGGAAACCTTCAATTAAATATTTTCATATTTTTGGATTCCAGTATTTTATTTTAAACAATGGTAAGGACAATCTAAACAAATTTGATTGTCCAAGTCAGATGAGGGTATCTTTTTAAGTTACTCTATATCTAGCAAGGTATACAGGGTCTTCAACAGAAGGACACTTCTTGTTCAAGAATCCTTCCATGTTGTGTTTGATAAGACTAATAAAAAATTTTCTAGAAAAGATGTTCTTGATGATGAAACAGGTATCCAAAGAACTGCAGAAGTGAACAACCATGAAGAGCCTTCCAAGAAGCAAGATGACAATCAAAACAATGAAAGAGATCAAGTACAAGGAGGTGGAAACACATCAACACCTAACCCTCTACCTAAAAAATGGAGGTATGCTCATGGATACCCCAAAGAACTTATCATTAGTGATCCATCAAAAGGGAAAAGTACTCATTCATCTCTTAGAAATGTATGTGATTATTTTGCTTTTGTTTCTCAAGTAGATCCAAAATCTATTGAAGAAGCTGAAAATTATTGTAATTGGATAAATGCTATGTAAGATGAACTAAATTAATTTAAAAGAAATAATATTTGGACTTTAGTTGAAAGACCCACTAATATTTCAATAATTGGTACAAAATGGGTTTTCAGAAATAAGCTTGACGAAAATGGAATAGTCACTAGAAATAAAGCTAGGCTAGTTGCCAAACGATCAGGAGAAAGGGATTGATTTTGATGAAACCTTTGCTTCTGTTACTAGACTTGAGGTAATTAAGCTATTATTGGCATTTGCATGTTTTATGGATTTTAAATTATTTCAAATGGATGTCACAAGTGCCTTTTTGAATGGTTTTATCGAAGAAGAAGTTTATGTTGAATAACCCCCTAATTTTGAAAATCATGAGTTTCCAAATCATGTATTTAAACTTCATAAAGCTTTTTGTGGGGGCCCTATTTGGTTTACCTAGCCATGTGTCAAATTTTGTAATCAACTAGAATTGAGTCCTGTAATAAGTTGAGGTTAGTTGTCTTGTCTCAACCCTCAACCTAGTCCAGTACATTGAGTCCTGTATACTAATATAAGTCTAGTGTGAGTTCACTTCTTATACAAGAGAGGAAGGCTATGCTATTTTGGAGTTTCACTAGATCTCATTCTAAAGCCAGAAGTAGTTAAATCAGCCTAGGGCAGCTCAATCGACACCCAAGTGCCTTGATTATGCCCTGATTTTCTCCGGGTGCCATTTTAGATGCCAAATTCCCTCCGGATGCTTCCAGAATATTTCATATTCTAGGAGCCCATGTTTTCCAGGTTATTCCAGCACTCCAGGTCTTAAAATCATGCCCAGGCACCAAGCCCAAGCTCTTAAGAAGCAAGATTCCAGCTAGATTCCCTGGAATATGCTAGCCCATAAGCCCAACCCTTGGAGCCCACCTGGACCCCTCAAATTTTTGTCCAAGCCCATGAAGGAGGCATCCTTGCTACTGCCCCAAGGTCCAAAAATGAATTTGAGGAGTTTGACCAAGTCCAAGCCAAGTGGAGAGAGGAAAGAAAAGACTAAGTCAAAATTCTAACATAGTTGGGATTTCTAGTCCTTTTAAAACTTTGTAATTCTAACCTAGCTAGGAAAGGACTTGTATTCTAATTGGAAAGAAGACTTATAACCCAAGTGTAACCATGGTTAGTGAGGGCATGGAAACTCTATAAATACCCCACCCTCCCCCTCTTGTAAGCATCTTTTTCTTATGAATAAACCTTGCTGAAATTTTGTGAAATTGCCTTGAGTTTGAGTTTTGGTTCTTTCTTTGAGTGCTCTCCTTGTGTTCCCGGATTGAAACCCTGCTGCCCTAGCATCCCTTGGCATCCTTGGAGATCAGCCACGCCTAAGAAACAGGAGTCCTTGTTGCCATCCAAGCCCAAGAGCTCCTTCTTCCCTGACTGCCAGCTTTTAGCTCTAATCCTGAATCCCTTCAAACCTAGTTCATTTTCTAATTTTTATTTGCTATTTTGATTAATCTTTGACGCTTGCAGAATCCCTGAGGTGCTTCCCCTCTTTTGAGGAGGCCTCCTTTGCTGCTTGTACCGCCCAGATCAGCGATCAAATTCAAGGGAAACAAGGCTTCTTCTTCCAGGCTCCAATCAGAGTTGTGAGTGATCTCTTTTGCAATTGAATTTCAATCTCTGATTGGTAAGAAATCTTCCCTTCTCTTATTATCTAATTTGATGAAGATAAAATATCCTAAACTAAGAGTTTCTCAACTCTTGGGTCCTGGTTATTTCATTAGTTTGCATGAGTTCGCCTGCGATCCGATGATTCTTTGCACTACTAGTCTTTCTGCTAGTTCTTACTTTATTTTGGGAATCTAGCTTGCAAATAAAATTATAAAAATTACAAAAAAATATTTTACTATTTCTCATGCATTTTTAGTAGTCTTAAAGTCATCCCACATCAGTTTGGTATTAGAGCAGGTTTAGGATAGTTTTTTATTTGCATCGCATTCACAAACCCTAATTCTGCATTCTGTCCAATGCATTAGGTGTCTAGGTTTCATCTAATTTTGGCATCATAAATATTTTATTTTTCTATGAAATTTGTACTTCATGTCTTCTATTATATCCTAGTAATTATTTAGATTTTTAATTAATTTTACTGAAACTTTAAATCTCTAAAATTCAGCATAATAGAAACCCTAATAGAATTCTAATAATTTCTGCAGCAGTCCAAAAAACCCTAGGTTTGTATCATCATATGATTTTTTTTCTGTATGAAATTTAGTATGAATCATCATCACTGTCCATCCTCTATTCCAGATTTTTTTTTATTTCTTTTTGCATCGGGATATGTGTCAAACTCTGCAACCACTGAAACCCTAATTCTCTGATTTCTGCTACATTCTGTATCTTGACTCAACCTAACCTAATCAACTACCAAACCCCCAATCCCAAGCCAAACTTTGTTTGATAACACCAGTTTAGAAGGGGTTTTAGGGATGAGTCCTAGACAAATGAGATTTACCTTATGGGTTTGAGGCATATCTAAAGGGCACATAATGGAAGAAGGGGTCATTGATTTCAGGAAAAAGATCAAGTGGTGTCAAAGAGGTGAGTTCATCCTAAGGGCATTGATGTAAAGAGATTAAGTCCTTAATAAACTATTCTAGTTCATAAATCAAAGGACTGGGCTCTCTAATTGGGCTTTCTTCTATTGGCTTCTCAAGTAAAGCTCTAATAGTGGGATTGGATTCCTCATGGTCTTCTTCCTTTAAAGGTTCTTGCACTATAGGTTGGGTGTGGTTAAAGTCAGCTAACTCTAGGGTGGCTTCAACCTGGATATCTACTAGATCAACTAACACTGGATTGGCTTCTATCTGGGTTTCTACTGGATCAACTAACATTGGATTGGCTTCTACCTGGGTTTGGTCAGGGTCAACTGATTCTAGGGTGGTGGATTGGGTAAACTGGGTTTGGAATTGGATAATTTTCTGGGCCCATTGTTCAATCAGGGCCTTGAGGGTTTCTAGATTAGACTCCATGGTTGAACTAGGTTGGTTACACTGGACTTCTGGTTCAACTAATTTTGGGTGGCCTTCTATAGGTGGGTCTTTTTCTAATTCTTCTATGGACTCATTGTCTTCATACTCCTCTACCAAACTTGGGTCAGCCTCATATATTTCTTCTTCTAGGTCATCTTGGTGAACCAATGGGATAGTAGGAGGGGTTTGGCTAAAGGAAAACTAGCTAGGGTCTGGGGTGCTGATCCTATAGGGTTTAGGCTGACTAAGGGTTATGGGTTTAAAGGTTATGGGTTCAAAAATCATGGGTTCAAATCTAGTGGTATCAATCCTATAGGATTCAGGTTGATTGAGGGATAGTGGGTTACTACTGGGTTCATATCTAGGGACTATGGGTTCCTGGGGTTCAGCTCTATGGGTCTTGCCTAGGGTTCCTACTTGGTTGAATCTTTGGTTCATTTGGTCAAGCTTAATATCGGATTGGTCAAACCTATGATTTATTTGGGCTAACTGATTTTGGGTATGGGCTAACTGATTTTGGATTTAGGTGTTGGACTGGTTTATTTGGGTAATAATATGATCACTCATGGCCTTCATCATGGCCTCAAAATTGGAATCCATAGTTGGGTTTGGTTGGGGTTTAGACTTTTGATACTGGGTTCCTAATCTAGTGGTCATGCAACAAATCAAATAATCAAAATGAAATGATGCAACCAAGAATGCAAAAGAGAAAGAAAAGGCACTAGCCTAGAGCCAGAAACTGGGTGGGTCAGCTCAACTTACACCTAACCTAATAGCTAGTCCTTCCACTGGCCAGGTAGGGGATGGGAGTGTGGGAAGCCCCCCTACTTTTGCAGGGATCTAATTAAAAACCACAACACCACTTAGGTCGTTTGACTCTGGACCCCTAGCCTTAGACACCAGCTTTCAGTAATAGCTAAAGGTTAAATGCACTAGTTTGCCCACACAGCTCGGACCCGACCTGTTGATGTCTCCTAGCCCACTAGGACAAATTAGGTCTAGTTGATTTTAATTAGGCTTGAATTAGTATGATGTTGGTTATTTTGGGCCCAGGTTAGGTGATGAAATCCTACCCTGATATGAGATTTTGAGTTGCCCTTACGATTAGGTTAAAATGATGGCAATCAATGGCCCTAATGCAATCTAAAACAATCAAAAAATAAAATATATATTTTTTAATGATTTATGATGTGTCAAGTTAGGTCTACTCTTTCTAATTAACCCTGAACCATCTCCTTATTTCTCATCCCGCCAGACCAACCCTGAACCCACCTCTTATTTTCTACCATTTCAGGAAACTTCTTATATTTTCTTTACTCTTAGGTTGCATTTCGTAGAGGTTTGCATACTGCATTCATTCATCAAGTCAGTCATGTTTGCTTCCTACTTCTAGAAGACCCTCTGGCATCTACTAAGAGTTTACGTCACATTTTCATGTGCATGTCATGATAGGATCAAACCTAAAGAGTCTATAATCTGTTAGGTTTTGTCCCTTAGAGTCCAATAAAACATCTTTTGATAGGGATGTCTAGTCGAGTCTATTAGGTATTAGTTGAGTCCAATAAATGCACAGCCTCAATTACATGTCTACACCTGCACTACCCTCAGCATAGCATATGCATATGAAAATTAGTCAAAAGCTGAACATAACTAATAAACTAAATAACAACTTGGCTAATTCCCAAAAGAGAGAGAAAGAATTTTGCAGGGGATTTTGTAGTTGTAAAGAATTTTCTGCTCGTGAAGCTGGCCCATCCAAGAAAATGAATATTGATGGATCCAATGCTTATGTGCATGAGATACTACCTGATTTAGGTATTAGCTCCACCTTCATCACCTCAAATCTTATAGAGTCTAGGGAGTCAATAGTGATACCTAGTGAGCACCTTGAGCCTATCCCTCCCTTTGAGAGAGAACCCACCCCAGAGTGTCCACCAACCAAATGGCCAGATAGTGAGGAAAAGATTGAGAGAATCCTGGATGATCAAGCTATTTGTACCCGAAATAGAGGCTATCAGAGATATTTGGTCCAGTGGCAAGGTTGGCTAGAATCTAAGGACTTGTGGATCACCCGTGAAGATCTGCAGCGCCTCAACCCAGACTCGAGCACTATGAGAGACAAGTTATCCCACACTCGACGGGATCGAGTTCCTCCCACCTCGGGAGAATTGGTGGGGCAACCAGGATCAGACATAGATTATTGGGCCCTATTTGGTTTACCTATCCATGTGTCAAATTTTGTAATCAACTAAAATTGAGTCCTGTAATAAGTTGAGGTTAGTTGTCTTGTCTCAACCCTCAACCTAGTCCAGTACATTGAGTCCTGTAAACCAGTATAAGTCTAGTGTGAGTTTACTTCTTGTACAAAAGAGGAGGCTACATTATTTTGGAGTTCCACTAGACCTCATTCTAAAGCCAGAAGCAGTTACATCAGCCTAGGGCAGCTCAATCGACACCCAGGTGCCCTGATTATGCCTTGATTTTCTCCGGGTGCCATTTCATATGCCAAATTCCCTCCAAATGCTTTCAAAATATTCCATTTGCCAGGAGCCCATGTTTTCCAGGTTATTCCAGCACTCCAAGCCTTAAAATCAAGCCTAGGCACCAAGCCCAAGCCCTTAAGAAGCAAGATTCCAGCCAGATTTCCTGGAATATGCCAGCCCATGCGCCCAACCCCTGAAAGCCCACCTGGACCCCTCAAATTTTCATCCAAGCCCATGAAGGAGGAATCCTTGCTGCTGCCTCAAGGTCCAAAAACGAATTTGAGGAGTTTGACCAAGTCCAAGCCAAGTGGGGAGAGGAAAGAAGAGAAGACTAGGTCAAAATTCTAACCTAGTTGGTATTTCTAGTCCTTTTAAAACTTTGTAATTCTAACATAGCTAGGAAAGGACTTATATTCCAATTGAGAAGAGGTTTTGTAACCCAAGTCTAACCATGGTTAGTGAGGACATGGAAACTCTATAAATACCCCACCCCTCCCACTCTTGTAAGCATCTTTTTCTTATGAATAAACCTTGCTGAAATTTTATGAAATTGTCTTGAGTTTGAGTTTTGGTTCTCTCTTTGAGTGCTCTCCTTGTGTTCCCAGATTGAAACCCCACTATCCTAGCATCCCTTAGCATCCCTGGAGATCATCCATGCCCAAGGAATAGGAGTCCTTGCTGCTGTCCAAGCCCAAGAGCTCCTTCATCCCCGAATGCCAGCTTTTAGCCCTAATCTTGAATCCCTTCAAACCTAGTTTTTTTTTTGCTGTTTTGATTAATCTTTGACACTTACAGGATCCCCGAGGTGCTTCTTCTCCCCTGAGGAGGCCTTCTTTGCTGCTTGGACCACCCAGATCAGCCATCAAATTGAAAGGAAACAAGGTTTCTTCTTCTAGGCTCCGATCAGAGTTGTGAGTGATCTCTTCTGCAATTGAATTTCAATCTCGACCGGTAAGAAACCTTCCCTTCTCTTATTATCTGATTTGATGAAGATAAACTATCCTAAACTGGGAGTTTCTCAACTCTTGGATCCTGACTATTTCATTAGTTTGCATGAGTTCACCTGTGATCCGATGATTCTTTGCACTGCTAGTCTTCTGCTAGTTCTTACTTTATTTTAGGAATCTAGCCTGCAAATAAAATTATAAAAATTACAAAAAAACTATTTTACTATTTTTTATGCATGTATAGTAGTCTTAGAGTCATCCCGCATCAGCTTTGTATGGTTTGAAACAAGCTCCAAGAGCTTGGTATGATAGATTGAGTTCTTTCTTGCTTAAAAATGATTTTTCTAGAGGTAATGTAGACACTATATTATTTTTGAAAAAAATAAATGATGATCTCTTAGTAGTACAAGTTTATATGGATGATATCATATTCGGTGCTACTAATGAATGTCTTTGTCTTGAGTTTGCTAAGTTAATGCAAGAATAGTTCGAGATGAGTATGATAGGAGAGCTTAACTTCTTTCTCGAACTCCAGATAAAGCAAACAAAAGAGGGGATCTTCATCAACAAAACCAAGTACAAGAAAGAAATATTAAAGAAGTTTGGGATGGAGAGCAGCAAGCCATTAGGTATACCTATGAGCTCCTCTTGTAAGCTTGACAAAGATGAATCAGGTAAATCTGTAGACCAAAAGTTATATAGAGGCATGATTGGTTCATTGCTTTATCTAACTGCTAGTAGGCCAGATATTATGTTTAGTGTTTGTATGTGTACAACATATCAGTCTATCCCTAAAGAGTCTCATCTTTTAACTGTTAAACACATACTTAGATACCTATCTAGCACTATAGATGTTGGACTTTAGTACTCTAGAGATTCATCATTTGAATTGATTGCTTATTCTGATGCTGATTTTGCTAGATGTAAACTTGATAGAAAAAGTACTAGTGGAACTTGTCAGTTTCTTGGAGTTAATTTGATCACATGGAGTAGCAAGAAATAGAATTCAGTTGCTCTATCTATAGAAGAAGCCAAATATATAGCAGCTAGAAGTTGTTGTGCTCAAATCCTATGGATCAAACAACAACTCAAAGATTTTGGTATCAAATTAACTAAGACACCCATAAGATATGACAATACTAGTGCAATCAATTTAACTAAGAATCATGTGCAACATTCAAGAAGCAAACACATTGAAATAAGACATCACTTCATAAGAGATCATGTGCAAAACTCTAATGTGATGCTTGAATTTGTTTGTAATGATAATCAATTAGCTGATATTTTTACCAAACCCTTGAGTGAAGAAAGATTTTGCATGATTAAAAGAGAGTTAGGTATTATAGACCCCTTCTTATAGAACTCTTCAAATCTTGTTCTTACCTAATTTATTAGTACTCAAAATCATGTTCTCTAAGTCCTAAATCCTTCTCTAGAAATTGCTTGATTTTATTAAATTTTTTAGAAATTTTATTGAGTTTTTTTGGAATTTCTTGGACAAGTGTTGACACTTGACTTTTGGCCAAGTGTCGACTCACGCCAAAGTGTCGACACTTGACAAAAACTAAAGTGTCGACTCACGGACGGTTTTTTGACTTTTCTAGGGCATCACCCATTCATTCTAAGTCTTTTATTCCTTATTTTTTCCATGCCCTAGTGGTCCCCTAGCCTTCCTTTGGCCTCGCAACAGTGATCTACCCACCGTGCCCTTTGATTTTTGGTAAATATTCTCATTTCTCCCTCTCTTATTTCAATTGTTCATGGATTCTTTATTTTCTTTCTGTTGATTTGATCTAAACCCCTTCTCCATTTGATTTTTCCTTGCTTTGGACCGATTCCCATCGGTTTTCTTGTGGATTGATTTGAGCATTACTCATTTCCTCCCACTTCTTCTCCTTCTCTTATATTTCTCTTGACCAGTTTCTTTTGCCCTCACTATGTTCTCCCCATAAGCCCTCTCTTTCCCCCTTTTGGTCATTTTCCTTCTCTTTTGACTGTTCCCTGTTCACCTTTCCTCTCCTTTTCCCTCCATCTGTTTGATAAACATGGGTCCCTGCAAGCAGCTAGCTTCTAGGAGGAGACCGAGTCAGGGTGAAATAGAAAGAAGGACAAAGACTAGAAGCGACAGTGGATAGCAATCATAGAGAGTGGCACCCCCTCATTCCCTCTCATCAGATAGAGTTTCAGGATCATAGCTACTAGTCGATGTGTTGATCTAGGATTCTTTGACCGTGAGGAATTTGGATTAGGTCAGATTCTTGAGGCACAGGGTTGATCTCCTTCTATACCATGAAGAAGAAATTCTATCCTCATTTGATCCGAGAGTTTTATGGGAGCCTGGCACTGATTGATGTGGAGAGCTATGGTTCATGGAATACAGATACCAGTCTCAAAGGAGATTCTGAGCAGAGTATAGGAGATTCCCCATCATGGGATTGTCACGAGCCATGTTGAGGACAAAGAGGAGGCTTTCTGGTGTATTCTTGAGCGTGATGATGTTTGCGGTGAGACTACAGTCACCACAAATCAGCTATCTGTTGAGATGCGCCTCCTACACCATTTCATTGCCAAGATATTTGGTGTGGGCACCGGACCTCTGGTTAGGGTTTCAATTTTCAGGTCTTGTAATAAGGCTTCAAGCCTCAACCTTGTAATTTTTCTTTTGCTTTGAATTGAGTCTGTACTTTGACCAATTGGGTCAAATTGTGTCTTGTACTGAGTCCAGTCCCAAATCAAGTCCAGTCTGTTGGAAGTATGGGTCCATGCAAGAATTGGTCTTAAAATTTAGTCTCCTTGGAACCAAGTCTGGAAGGAATCCAAGTCAGCTCAGGGCCCACCTTTTCATCCTATATGGCACCATGACAACATGCCATGTGGGCAGCACACTTTTCAACCTTGGACGCCCAAAGGGGAGGAACACGTCACTTGACACTAGCCCTTTTTCCCTCCTCCTATCAAGCTCCTTTCCAAGCAAGGGTGGTCGGCCAAAGGGAAGGTCCAAGGGGAGTTGAAGTTGGGAATTCATATCCCTTGCTTCAAGCCCTCCAATCAAGTCTTCTTCCCAAATTGTTTGAATCCCTTTGGAAGGAAGGGACAAGATCCATGAGCACCTCCACTTGCTACTCCCCATGTCATGCTTTGTACCAAAAAAGGGATACACAACCAAGGAAGGAAGAAGAACACTTGCCTTGCTCCAAGCCTCACTTCATGCTTTCTTCCAAAACAAAGGAGCCACTTTCCAAGTTCAAGGCACCAAGATCTCTCCTCCAAGCCTTGCATCATGCCACACCCAATCAAATTAGCTCTTGGTCGGCCAAGGAGAGAAGAAATCAAAGGTTTTGGGCACCCATTCAAGAAATTTTGTAATTTTTTATTTGAATTTCAAAAGGGTCCTAAGGTGCCTATTTAAAGGACCTAACCCCTCCTTTGTAAGGTTAATTTTTGATGAATGAAAAACTACATTTCTAGAGTTCCAATCTCTTTCTAGTTGCCTTCGTTCACTAGAAACGTCGATCCCCGTGAGGGAGCGCCTTCGCCTTCGGGCGTCGAGAGGTGTGAGGCCTCAAATTATCTTCACTTCCGCAACGCCATCATCTGACTCCGATTCAAGAAGAACTCCACCATCACTTCAACAACTCTCTTTCATTCTTCCATTGCTTTCCTTCTGATTGAAACTTAACCTTCTTGTCTTTGAATGCTT
Source organism: Areca catechu (assembly GCA_021397845.1). Classification (NCBI taxonomy): domain Eukaryota; kingdom Viridiplantae; phylum Streptophyta; class Magnoliopsida; order Arecales; family Arecaceae; genus Areca; species Areca catechu. The sequence goes on from CM038046.1 coordinate 96,990,251, forward strand.
GCAGGTCCTCCATGTGACACGAGTACGAAGACAGTTGCCCTTGCCATCGAGATCTTCAGACAGCCAGCCAGCGCCTTCGCAGGGTTGAAAGCTCGATCATCCAGGCCGCATCCGCCAAAGTCAGTGATCTCTGCATCGGGCACTTCAGATCTTCGAGGTTTGCCCCCGACTCCTAAGTAGGTATCGATCCGAGAGCTAAGTCTTACAAGGTTTCTCAATCCCGGGGTCCTCTCTTTATCATTGTTTAGGGACTACTTGCTTGCTTGAAAGTTCTTGTTATTGTAGAACCATAGATCAACTCTTACCTATTTTTGGTAATCCAAAGAAAATCACTAAAATCTAAAAATCACAAAACCAACAAATTACATGCATCATTTTTCATTCTGCATCTAGTTAGTCCCCCCATCAATATTGATGCCGAAGACATGATGATTTGATTTTATTACTGAGAGAGAGCTCATGCTGATGGTTTGCCTGACTTAGAAGACAGCCGTAGACCTCCCAGCTTTGATGATGGCATAGATGAGAGAGGCTGTGACCCAGCGATGACTTAGTCTACCATACGGGATGGGTTTGACTCGTCTCTTAAAAGCCTATGATGTGCCTTTAAAGGGGGAGGCCTCTAAAGATATTTTACATATTGACGTATAGGATGAGCACTCTCTTCATCGTATAGGATATCGGAGGCTGGCAGGTAGATGGGTGCGTCAAGAGTCTAGTCAAGAGCCAGACGAGGAGGATAAGATCAGAGCTACCAAGGCAAGTCCTTTTGAGCCTACTGAGTAGTTGACACCACCCAGATCAGCACCTGCTGCAACTTCTGGGTATGAGCCCATCACACCTACTGCCGCTCCTCATGTATCTACTGACTTATCTTTTGAGGAGCATGTGAGACATCAATTTGTTAAGATCATGAGTGAGATGATTGGACTGGGAGTCCAGACCACTCAGCTCCATATTGCGTTTGAGGGACTTAGAGTCCATACTATTGAGTAGCATTCAAACATCCATGATGATGGAGGCAGGTTTTGCACATATCGAGGAGATGCTGAGAGCATTGCCTTCTGGGTCATCAGGACCACCTCCTCCTCCGGTAGATAATGACGACCACCTAGATAGACATGATGATACCCTGACATTTATGAAAAAGTTCACTTTTATCTTATGGTTACTTCCTACTTTGTCCATTTGCTCTGATACCTGTTGATTTTTGCTAATCTAATATTGTATCATGGCCCCTAACCAAATTTTTATACCTTAATGCATTAATTCAGGGGGAGTTTACTCCCTTTAATATTTAATGTTAACAAAAAGGGGGAGTAAGATGATCTAATGTAAGATCTAATATAAGCTTTTTGTAAATTTTTTGAAATGGATCATAACTTAACTCACATAGGGGGAGAGAAAATTAACTTCAACACTTAATTGGTACCTCGCCTCTATTAAAATTATGTTGTATGAGTTTTAAGTTCATGATTATGGGATACAATATCTAAAATTGAATTTGAATGCTTATATACTCAAGGTTTTGTCATCATCAAAAAGGGAGAGATTGTTGGCTTTAGCCCTTGATTTTGATGACTAACAAAATGTTGAGTACATATTTTATATAAATGTTTCAATTGGAGTTATGAGTTTCATGATACAAGCACCTTAAATTCTCAAAATAAAAGTATCATGGCACTCATTGAAAGCTGAGCAATTTTCATGATTTAAGAAGTCTTCTCATTTGAAAAAGGCATCAAAATAGATCAATTATGCTTTACAAAAAGTATATTGAAGTTATATTGAAGATCATTTTGAATTTGGAAGGTTGACACATGTTTTGACAAGTTGTAGAGTCAAGTGTCGACTCATGGTACACTAAGTGTCGACACTTCAGAAACTGGCATGCAGAGATTTTCTCTGGCATGCCAAGTGTCGACTCACAGAAATCAAGTGTCGACTCATGGAACACAAGTGTCGACTCAAAAATTTCAAGTGTCGACTCAAGGCCTGAGACTTTTGAAGATACAGAACATGTCTTTTTGGGAGGTTTTCTATCAAGTGTCAACTCAGGAGACTCAGGTGTCGACTCAGGAGATTCAAGCATAGACTCAAGGATTTCAAGTATTGACTCAAGACCTGAGATTTTTCGAAAATATAGAACTAGGCCTTTTAGAGGTGTTTGACTCAAGTGTCGACTCAGAAAACTCAAGTGTCGACTCAGGAAACTCAAGTGTCGACTCATAGAAATCAAGTATCGACTCATGAAGACTCAAGTGTCGACTCATAGAAGTCAAGTATTGACTCACGGGTTCTGACAGCCATAATGGCTATATTTGCTAAGAGCCAAAATTGACTCCTACAAGCTCCTAACGTCTAGTTTTGCTTCACCAATGGTCTCAAATGATTTTTTAGAAGTTTCTGAAGTATTTAACCTTCACCAAACTCATTCACTAAGCATTGAACACACAAGAGATAAATATTTTTTCAAGAACTACACTTCCAAAGCTAAAAAGAGGATATTTCACTAAAAAAGCTTACAAGACTTTCATTTCAGCTTTCCAAAAGTGTCCTTGAAGAGATTCCAAAGAGAAGACAAGACAAGCAATCTTCAAGAGTCTAAAAGCTTCCATATTCCACTCTATAAAAGAGTTTGGTTGTGCTTTTATTCTTGTATCTTTAACTTTATTCTTTGCTAACCTAGCTTTCAAGGTCTTTGAAAGTAGATTGTTAAGGTTGTTGGTGAGCCAAAGGTATAAAACCAACTAGGGCTTAACTTGTGAGCCCGAAGATAAAACAAGTTGTAAAGGTTATTGGTGAGCCTAGGTGACAAAACCAACTTAGATTTTGACTTATGAGCCTTGAAAAACAAGTCGGCTGTAATCTTGCAGAGATTATAGTAAAAATTTCCAAGGGAGGCTTAGGTAGTAGATGTAGGTACTTGGATTACACTGAATCACTATAAAATTTTGTGTTTGTGTGTGATTGCTCTCTCTACTACTTGCTCTTTATTCCTTGCCTTTAATTTGTCATTATCCATTGCATATTCATTTTGAGCTTAATCACTTTACTTCACAAACACATCAAGACCAGCACATAGTTGTTTAAATTTTCAAAAGACCCAATTCACCCTCCCTCTTGGGCTCCATTTCTAGCAAGTGAAGGCATCTTTTTCCATTATCCGATGTGTCTCCATCTCCTATTCCTCTTCTTTGGGCTTTAGAGTAGGAAGGTGTATTTTCGGGGCCATCTTAAGTCTACTCTAGACTTTCGGCTCCTGCAGGATGATGCTAGGGCCTTAAGGCCTATATGAAGGTCTTTGGCTTTTGAGGCTTCTGAGGTCCCTCGACTTGACCCACTGAGCGAGACCTCAGACTCCTTCAGTTCTTATCTCCGGACTACGATTGAGCCCTGTGGTTGGAGCTGAGAGGCTTGATGGAAGGGGTCGAGAGGCTTGATGGAAGGGGTCGAGAGGCCTGATGAAGGAGGAGGCTAGGAGGCCTGATGAAGGAGGTCTAGGGGCCTGATGCGCCAAGCTGTGAGTCAGGTGGTGATGGCTGGGACTTCTGATGTTTTCCGGTGAACATCTTCGGACTATAAGCAAGGCGGCCAAAGTCGAGAGGCTAGATGAAGGAGGTTGGGTGGCCTAGTGAAGGAGGAGGCCAAGGGGCCTGATAAAGGAAGCTGGGAGGCCTAATGAAGGATTCCGGGAGGCATGATAAAGGAAGCTAGGAGGCCTAATGAAGGATTCCGGGAGGCCTGACGAAGGAGGTCGGAAGGCCTGTGGGGTAGGGCGAGGGGCCTGATGAAGGAGGCCTAGGGGCCTGGTGGAGGAGGCCAAGGGGCCTGATGAAGGAGGAGGCTAAGAGGCCTGATGCGCCAAGCTGAGTCAGGCGGTAGATGGCCGGGACTTCTAGAGTTTCCTGGTGGACATCTCCGGACTGTGAGTAAGGCGACCGGAGCCAAGAAGTTAGATGAAGGATGCCGGGAGGCCTGATGAAGGAGAAGGCTGGGAGGCCTGATGAAAGAGGCCAGGAAGCCTGATGAAGGAGGCCAGGAGGCTTGATGTGCCAAGCTATGACTCAAGCAATAGATGGTCAAAATTTATGGAGATTCGTGGTAGACATCTTCGGACTGCGAGCAAGGCGACCAGAGCTGAGAGGTTGGATGAAAGAGGCTGGGAGGCCTAATGAAGGAGGAGGCTGAGAGGCCTGATGAAGGAGGAGGTCGAGAGGCTTGATGGAGGAGGCCGTGGGGCCTGATGCACTGAGTCGTGAGTCAGGCGATAAATGGCCGGGACTTCTAAAGTTTTTCGACGGACATCTCCGGACTATGAGCAAGGTGGCCAGAGTTGAGAGGCTGGATGAAAGGAGGTCAGGAGGCCTGGTGAACGAGGAGGCCGAGAGGCCTGATGAAGGAGGCCGGGAGGCTTGATGGAGGAGGTCAAGTGGCTTGATGAAGGAGGCCAAGGGGCTTGATAAAGGAGGTCGAGAGGCCTGATGGAGGAGGCTGAGGGGCCTGATGAAAGAGGCTGAGAGGCCTGATGGAGAAGGCTGGGGACCCTGATGTGCTAAGCGATGAGTCAGGCGGTAGATGGTCGGGACTTCTAAAGTTTTTTGTTGGGCATCTCTGGACTGTGAGCTAGGTAGTCGGAGCTGAGAGGCTAGATGGAGGCTGGGAGGCCTGGTCCTGAATGCAGGGCTTCGAGAGTTCTGGGCTTAGAGTGCCGGGCTTCGTAAGTTTCCGGGCTTAGAGTGCCGGGCTTCGTAAGTTTAAAGGCTTAGAGTACTGGGCTTCAAAAGTTTATGGGCTTAGAGTACCAAGCTTTGGGAGTTTCCGGGCTTAGAGTGCCAGGCTTCAGGAATTTCTGGGCGTAGTGTGCCGGGCTTTGAGAGTTGTCGGGCTTAAAGTGCTTAGAGTGCCGGGCTTCGAGAGTTTTAGGGCTTAGAATGTCAAGCTTCAAGAGTTTTCGAGCTTAGAATGCCAAGCTTTGGGAGTTTCTGGGCTTATAGTGCCAGGATTCGGGTGTTTCTAGGCTTAGAGTGTCCGGCTTCGAGAGTTTTCGGGCTTAGAGTGCTGGGCTTCGGGAGTTTCTGGGCTTAGGTAGGCTTGAGGTCGGCCGGATGAGTGCCTGCATAGATAGAAGACCTTGCACTAAAAGTGAGTTTTAATAATCAAAGGGCGAGTCTTACATCCTTGACAAGGTGGTGGACTGCTCCGAGCTCAAAGCTTTGATGCGGGCCCATCGAGAGGGCTCGGCTCATCCGTTGACCATGCTGTGAGTCAGGTGGAAAAGCTTCTAGCATCTCTATGAACATCTCAAGACTGTTAGTGCAACGAGTGCTGGTCTACGAGCCAAGCATGGACAACAGGACCGTCGGGGTTTTTCCCGAATATCTCCGGACTATGAGCATAGCAAATGCCAAGCTATGACCCTCACGGTAGATGGCAGGACTTCGTTGAGTCACCGCGGGTATCTCTGGACTGTGAGCAAGGCAAGAGCTGAATTGAGAGTCAGGCGATAGATGGTGGGGGCCTTTTAGAGTCTCCGCGGATATCTTCGGACTATTAGCATAGCAGTTGCCAAATTGTGAGCCTCGTGATAGATGGCGAGACTTTGTTGAGTCACTGCGGACATCTCCTAACTATGAGAAAGGCAAGAACTGAACTGAGAGTTTGATGGTAGATGGTAGGGGCCCCTCGAGCTTCCCGGCTGACATCCCTAGGTCGTGGGCTCAGTAGTAGGTGTTAGACTGCAATGCTTATCATCGGTGGTGAGACAGAAGCTTCTTTTACGAACCTGTCACACAGCTCTTCATATTGTGAGGGTAATAGAGAAAGAGAATTATCCATTAGACTCGGGTCGCATGGACAGGAGCGTGCTACCCCTTCATGGGTGCTCAGGTCGAACTCGTTGACCATCATCTTAAGGAGAGATGGATGGAGCCAACTCGCACTGAAGGGTGCTGTGGGAGGTAGCCATCGTTTGGGAAGATACGGTCATCTTCCCCTGTTATGCCCCCGTCTGCCCCCCAGGGGTGAGGATGGTTGCCGTTGTTCCTGGAATGCCAATCTGTTGGTTGCTAGGATCTTGAATCTTACCCCCTTCCTTGCATGCCAATCTGTTGGTCACTAGGATCTTAAAACTTTTCTCTACCTGGTGTGCTAATATGTTGGTCGCCAGGATCATGAAACTTACCCCTACTTGGTGCACCATTCTATTGGTCACCAAGATCTTGAAACTTACCCCCTTCCTAGCACACCAATCTGTTGGTCGCTAGGATCTTAAAACTATTCCCTTCCTGGCACGCCAATCTATTGGTCGCCAGGATCTTGAAACTTCTCCCTACCTGGCATGCCAATCTGTTGCCACCAAGATCGCTATGGCTTGTAGCTCGGTCATGCCGGGACATTCCTCCTCCACCGATGCCATGCGCTCTCCCTTCCTTCCTTCCTACAAGATAGGGGAGACCTGGGTCAGGGATTCCGATGAAGACACTCCGACGATCAAGTTAGTGGGATGATCGAGGGAAACATAAAAGACCTCCGCGGTGTAAGGCTTGGGGGACCCATCCATCGGGAGGGTGTGACTCGATGTAAAAATGTAAAGGAAATGGAAAGAGTGGGGATCAAGAGCAGGGAACGGGGACTTACTAATGTGGGATAGGGATAGGATCGTTGGCGAGCCTAGAAGTCACCAAAATTAGGGTATCATATTTTTTTGTATTTTTTTTGTAAGGGAGTGGTGAAGGAAATAATGGGGATGAAAGTCTGGATCTCATGGACTTTGGGACTCACACTAATGAAGAGACTTGTCATCTCTAGGGCATTCCACCCACCTCGATACTTGGAGAAGTTAGGATGAATCTCAAAGGACATTAGGGGATAAAAAAATGGAATCAAAGGGAAGGGGATAACGAGGGCCTCACACCCCTTGATGCCCAAAGGGGAAGGCAAGATGAAGAATCACTCTTCTAAAAATACATATTTATTCACCAAACTATTTTTTACAAATGACTGAGGGTGGTATTTATAGACCTGTCCAACCCTCATTTGAATTTGAATACAAGAAAAAAAGATAAGGATAATTCAAATTCAAATACAAGATAGGATAAGATAAGGCCTATCCATATCTCAATCATAGCCAACCAAATCCTAAATCAAGTTTTAAAACAATTGATAAGGATAAATTCTAAATAACTAATCTTCAAATTTAAATTTATTTGCTACTCTGAAATCCATGCTGCTCCAGGATTCGTGCAGGTCGATGTCCCCATTATTCCCTTGAGGTGGGGAGAACTCGACTCTATCGAGTCAAGCTTTAGCGGGGACTTTGGTGGGACCGAATCCATTCAAAAAAAGCTCTGCTCCGAAACTTGTGCATTTCTGAAAGTCATGCAGTTTTGAGATCCCTATAGCTTTGAGAAGCATGCAGAACCTGAAGTCGGCAATGGGAGAACTGGCACTACTTTCACGATCGTGCGGGCTTCTCTTTCTTCTCCGTGGATCATTGTAGACAAAGGAGGGAAATCCGGTGGGCTCTCTGGCGACGGTGCTACGGAGGAGGATGGTGGCATGGAGAGAGATGATTTCGATGGACGGCACGGCCGGTGGTTGTTCCATTTGGTTGCAGGCATTGGAGATGTCGATGAAGATCGGGCAGAGGAGGAGATCGCGGCCATGGGGAGTGAAGTGGGAAGGTGTTGGCCATGGGCGATGCACGATCGGTCATCGAAGGTGAGGATGATGCCCTGGATGATGGATACTTGAGCTAGAGGGTGTGGTTGCGGTAGTCGACCTCGAGGGTGCGCTCCCAGATGGAGTAGGTATGGGCGAAGTCCTTTCGTGACTCCTCCCAGGCAGCATACTTGACTTAAACACCAGTGTGCCATTAGACGCGGTGGATTTGGCCTCGAATTCCTTGCACTTGCAGAGTCGGTAATTGGAGAGCTCATAGACATCCATGATCTTCTACTTAGGAGGCCGGATCTTGGGTTTCTGCTGCTCCCAGGCCTCCCGAAGGATCTACTCAGTGGTGATCTGAATGGGGGCTGGAGTCTTGTTCTTCATGCGGGTCGGACGGGGAAGCTTCACCTTCATGTCGTGCTTCATCAGGAAGCCCAGGTTTGGATCAGCATCCTTTGGATGAGGTAGAGAGGAGGGGGGCTCGGTCTAGGTGGAGGTGGATGGAAGCTGGAGATGGCAGTCGTGGAGCGGCAGTGGCAGTCACAGCATCCAAGGGCAGCGATAAGGCATTTGTTAGGCGATGCAGACTGTTCGCCGGAGAGGGGGGGGACTCTGGTGAGGCAGCGGGGCAGTAGGGAGGCTATGATGGAGATGATGGTGGCTTGATGAGAGGGAGGCGTGGCCATGGGAGGGGACGATGTTTGGCAGTCCTATTGATCGCGGTGGCGGAAGGGATGGCAGGAGGCTTCACGGGTCTGTGGGCGACTCCGGGTGGGGCTTTGGTAGGGAAACCGACAAGGCAGTGTCGATCAACTGCCAGGATGGCATCGATTTGTCGGTAGCAGGCGATGAGACAGACTTAGATCTGGGCAGATGGTGCTTCGGTGGGATTAGGAGTTGGCCGGAGATGTTGGGGATGGTGGAGCGGGAGATCTAGGCGATGGCAGAAGCACTCGGCATAGGTGTGAAGCAGATGAATCTAGGATGCTTGGGGAAGAAATATATATATATATATACCCTAATCAATATGGGCTCTGATACCAAAAATTGATGTGGGACAGGGGTAGGATCGTTGGCAAGCCTAGAAGTCATCAAAATTAGGGTATCATATTTTTTTGTATTTTTTTGTAAGGGAGTGGTGAAAGAAATAATGGAGATGAAAGACAGGGATCTGGATCTCATGGACTTTAGGACTTACACTAACGAAGAGACCTTTCACCTCTAGGGCATTCCACCTATCTCGATACTTGGAGGTGTTAGGATGAATCTCAAAGGACATGAGGGGATAAAGAAAGTGGAATCAATGCGAAGGGGATAACTATGGCCTCACGCCCCTCGATGGCTGAAGGCGAAGGCAAGATGAAGAATCACTCTTCTAAAAACTCATATTTATTCACCAAACTATTTTTTTACAAAGGACTAAGGGTGGTATTTATAGACCTGTCCAACTCTTATTTGAATTTGAATACAAGATAAAAACATAGGGATGATTCAAATTCAAATACAAGATAGGATAAAATAAGGCCTATCCATATCTCAATCATAACCAACCAAATCCTAAATCAAATTTTAAAACAATTGATAAGGATAAATCCTAAATAACTAATCTTCAAATTTAAATTTATTTACTACCCCAAAATCCATGCTGCTCTGGGATTCATGCAGGTCGATGTCCCCATCACTTACCTTACCCTCGCCTTCCCCCATGTTCTTACTTTTCTTACCTTCTTCCCTCTCTCCGAAGGAGGGGCCGTGGGCTCTCTCTAAGAAGGGGTCCTTAGGGGACCAGATGGGCTCCCTGGATGCGCCCATCTACGGACCTCCCCCCACAAGGGAAGAAACTCTTCTCCCAGAGAAAATCCCCTTTCTTTTCTTCTCCCCCCCTCCTTATAAGAGGGGCACTTCTATTTCAGAAGGGACCGCCCAGGCATTGCAGGTGCTGGGGCCTTGGCTGGATTCCTTTCTTGGAAAGGCTCTAGGTGTCGTACCGTGGTGGTGGGCGACCATTGATGGTACGGTCATGGACATGGCAGCACGCCATCGGGCCTGGGGCCAAGGGGCACCGCATCATACCTTTGGTGGGGTTGGTGTCACCTATAGCAGGCTGCGGGTGGCCAGGCATTTGCTGTGGCATAATTTGGATATCTACTCTCTGGCGAGAACTCCATACTTGGGACTCTGCATTGGGACACGAGCATGCCCCTGGCTTCGAGCTGACCTCAGACAAGGGCATGCCTCATCAGCTCGGCTTCAGTTGGAAGCTTGACCTCGACAGGGAGGCTGATCTTGGATGGGGGGCCTCGCCCAATGAGCCTGGCCTCGGCTGGAAGCTTGACCTCAGTAGGGAGGCTGATCTCAAATGGGGGGCTTGCCCAATAAGCCCGACCTTGGCTGGGAGCTTAATCTCAGACGAGGGGCTCGCCCAATAAGCCCGACCTCGGCTCTTTGCTGAGCCACCCCACTTGGGTGGCGGGTCTCCTATCATCGTGGCCACTCACATGTAGGGTTCGGTGGCAAGGCGGAATCATAGATTTCAAAAATTTTTTATCTTTATGAAATCTTCACCAAACCTTCAACCCAAAATCTCCTTAAAAGAATTAAAACATATAAGATGTTTATATAAGATTTAATCTCAAATTAAGATACTAACCTGTATCGCAAAATCCAAACTCTGAATCTCCACCAGGTGCCCAAATGTTCACCCTCCAATGGTGATCCACACAGAAAAATAATGAAGACAATAATTTCTAGTTCTTGGCTCCTCTTCTTGAATTCTTTTTCAAGAATTCAATTCTTGGACCTTTAGGCTGAAATTTTCTTTAAAGAAAATTTCTTTTCTTCCTTCTTTCCTCTTCTTGAATTTTCTTCAAGAATTCCCTTTCTTGAATCCCTTTTCTTGAATTGAATTAGAAGAAAAATCAAGACAGTCAAAGTCTTAATTCAAGAAGGAAAAGAAGAATAGATCCTTTCCCTTTTCTTTCCTTTACCGTTCAAGACCTTCTTCTTATTCTTGTTTAGGGTCAGAGTTTCGATAGAGGATACCTCTGTAAGGGAAACAATACCCAACAAGAACAAGAGGAAGGAGTATTCTGGAGAGGAAGAAAGGGAATTGGATCTTTGAATTATGTTACGTGAAAACCCCCGAGAACCCCAACCCTATTTATAGATCTCAAAGGGGTGTCATCTCGAAACAACGCAACCCTCTGAAACCCCAGGGATCACGATCCCTCATTCCTCACGTGTCCCCTCAACCAAAAATCATGATTCTCCGATTTGATTTTCGTTTTTCCGACGAGGAGGACTCTCAGAAAAACTTCAGGAAGAATCGCGACTTTTGGAGACGGATTTGCGACCGAAAAGCGACGGATGTTTTCCTTAATTTTTTCTGGCCATCAGATCTAGATCCAAGGGCGCCAGACAAGGATCTGAATCGCCCCTTTTCAGATTTTTCTCCGACGTTTTCTTTCTCACGCGTTTTAAGAGAAGTCCACGCGCGTGGACTCTCTTTCTTGGCACGCGCGGGTGAGAAAATGGAGGGGGCGGCTTGGAGAGAGGGTCTCAGTGAACTAAATTCACTTGGGTTCAGCCATGGGTTAGCCCAATGTCCTAAAAAATAAATTGGACCTTAATCTGGTTCAATTAGAACCCAATTAAGCCCAATTCGGAACCAAATTCGAATATGATTCGAATAGAAATTTGGTCTGCAACACATGCTAGTGTGTTTATCCTGCAAACATGATTTAATTCTAAATTAAATCCTTCATCAATTTTCTTTTGTGTGTGACCCATTGGGTTCCACACCTAGCCAGTAGTAGGTCCGAGTGCTATTTGACTTAATTCGGTTAGATCTCAACTAAGCCGATTTAGGTCAACTCAAACTAGCTCGACTCGGTCAATTAGAATCTAATTCAAATTGACTGATTTGAATTACCATGACTCAATCATATACCTACAAGACAAGATTGACGTCTAGCAACGTATCATGTCTACCCGGAAGATGTGGAATTTTGGTGGAATTACCGAAATACCCTTCAGTGGTGAGTTACCGGGCAATTCAGTCCTTTGATCAACTTGCATCCCGAATATGATTATGAATATGGATACTTGTCAAATCCAATTTTCATATTCATCCCTAGCTCAATCTTTATAATGATGATTCATTAATGAACCATTAGAAAATAACTCTAATGTTCATACTTTGATCAAAGGTTTCCTGAATCCATCATTTGAAATTAGCTGGATGCTATTCCCTCTTACTAGGGCTGATCAATTCCTTGTTGACCTACTCACAACCTCCATATACAATCCACCATAACCAGTATCACCTCGTGCATGACTCAGTGTCATGATTGATTGCGAACCAAAGTATGGATTCATGCATATAAGGTACTATGGTAGTCTCAGGTCAAAGGACCACATGCACTACTCCCACTAAGAGAATTATCTATTGACAAACAGATAAGGTTCCATTAGATATTCTCAATCTGGATCAATTCAGTGAACTCATTCTCTAATGAACACTCACATCCTAGTATTAGTGTCAAACACAAGTGACTGTGAGATTAGTCACCCTCATTACAAAACATATATAGGATGTGCTGGTCTTGCCGGAGACATTGATCCGCAACTCAATGTCCCATCGACCAGGAATATTTTAGATTAGGGTTTTAAGGCTTTAGGTCTCACTGGTATGATCTCATCATAACCCTAGAACCATAGCCCTAATCTATGGGGTTCATCATAAAATCAAAAAGACACAGCAAATGATGAAACTAATGCCTTTATAAAATGTCAATTCATTGATTTTGGGATCAAAATTACAATATTTCAATTGGCTTTCAGGGCACAATCTTTCAATCTCCCACTTGCACTAAAGCCAATCGCCTTTAAATCTTAACCCCATACAATCAAGGTGGCGATCAAACTCTCGCTGTGATAGAGCCTTAGTGAACGGGTCTGCTACGTTGTTCTTCGTTTCTACCCTTTTAATGCAGACTTCTTGTCTTTCGACAATCTCTCGAACGAGATGGAAACGCCTCAAAATGTGCTTTGATTTGTGATGAGCTCTTGGTTCCTTTGCTTGAGCAACAGCCCCCGTATTATCACAGTAAAGTGATACTGGACCTTCAATCTTAGGAACTACGCCCAACTCTGATATGAACTTCTTCATCCAGACAGCTTCCTTGGCAGCTTCACTAACAGCAATGTACTCTGCCTCAGTTGTTGAATCTGCTACAGTTTGCTGTTTAGAACTTTTCCAGCTTACAGCTCCTCCATTAAGGGTAAAAACATACCCAGATATAGATTTGCTGTCATCTGGATCTGATTGAAAACTAGAATCTGAATAAGCTTCTAGTTTAAGATCAGATCCTCCGTATATTAGAAAAATATCCTTAGTTCTTCTTAAGTACTTAAGAATATTTTTCACAGCCTTCCAATGATCCTCTCCTGGATCAGCCTGAAACCTGCTGGCTATACCTAAGGCATATGCCACATCAGGCCTAGTACATAACATAGCATACATAATAGACCCTACTGCCAAAGCATAAGGTACCGAATTCATTCTATTTCTTTCTTCAGGTGTCTTAGGAGACATCTTCTTAGAAAGATGTATGCCATGACCAATAGGTAAGTAACCTCTTTTACTTTCCTCCATGCTAAATCTTTTTAGCACTTGGTCAATGTACCTAGACTGGGATAAACCTAGCATCCTCTTAGATCTATCTCTATAGATCTTGATGCCTAGTATATAAGATGCTTCTCCCAAGTCTTTCATGGAAAACTGTTTAGATAACCATACCTTGACTGATTGTAACATTGGGATATCATTCCCAATGAGGAGTATGTCATCTACATACAGAACCAAGAAAACTATGGCACTCCCACTAGTCTTCTTGTACACACAAGGTTCATCCTCATTTTTGATAAAGTCAAATTCTTTGACTATCTTATCAAATCGGATGTTCCAACTCCTAGATGCTTGCTTTAATCCATAAATAGATTTCTTTAGCCTACATACCTGATTAGGTTTAGTCTCCAAGACAAAAGCTTCTGGCTGTGACATATAAACCTCTTCCTCAAGGAAACCATTGAGGAATGCAGTTTTCACATCCATCTGCCAGATTTCATAATCATGATATGCTGCTATAGCAAGCATGATCCGAATAGATTTGAGCATGGCAACAGGAGAAAATGTTTCATCATAATCTATTCCCTGTTTTTGTCTGAAACCCTTAGCCACTAATCTGGCTTTATAAGTTTCAACTTGGCCATCTGTCCCAATCTTTTTCTTATAGACCCATTTGCATCCAATAGGGTTAACACTCTCTGGTGCATCAACCAAAGTCCAGACTTGGTTGACATACATGGAGTCCATTTCGGATCTCATGGCTTCCAGCCATTTGTCTGAGTCACTACTTATGAAAGCATCCGTATATGTTAGAGGCTCATCATTATCAATGATTCGGGCTTCATTATTTTCAATAATGAACCCATACCTTTCAGGTGCATGTCGCACTCTATCAGACTTAGGGATAGGAGTGGTGTGTTCAGGTTCTATACTAACTGTGTTATGATTTTGTTGAGATGTATCTACTTGTTGAACTTCTTCAAGTTCAATATTTCTCCCACTGCCCTTTTGTAGGATAAATTCTTTTTCCATAAAAATGGCATGCCTACTGACTAAAACCTTTTGTTCAGTAGGGTGGTAGAATAGATATCCTATACTATCTTTGGGATATCCAACAAATAGACATTTTTCTGCTCTAGCATCAAGCTTTTGTCCAAAATTTCTTTTGACATAAGCTGGACATCCCCATATCTTAAGGTGCTTAAGATTGGGTTTCTTTCCCCTCCATAACTCATATGGAATGCTAGATACAGATTTGGATGGTACTCTATTCAAAATATTAGCCGCTGTTTCCAAGGCATATCCCCAGAAAGAAACAGGTAAGTCTGTGAAGCACATCATGGACCGTACCATATCTAATAAAGTACGATTTCTCCTTTCAGCAACACCATTTAATTGTGGTGTGTAAGGAGGAGTCCATTCAGAGATGATTCCCTTTTATTTAAGGTGATCAAGAAACTCGGTGGATAAGTATTCACCTCCTCTATCTGATCGAAGGATCTTAATACTTTTCCCCGTTTGTTTCTCTACCATACTTTGATACTCTAAAAATTTTTCAAAAGCTTCGGACTTATGTTTCATTAGATACACAAATCCGTACCTTGAAAAATCATCAGTGAATGTGATGAAATATGAGTATCCACCCTTGGCCTGAGTTGTCATAGGTCCACATACATCAGTGTGTATGAGTCCTAATAACTCTGTTGTCCTTTCATTATGTCCACTAAATGGAGTCTTGGTCATTTTACCCATGAGACATGATTCACAAGTTCCTAATGATTCATAGTCATAAGGATTAAGGAATTTTTCCTTGTATAACTTGTTAATCCTCTGCTCACTAATATGTCCAAGACGACAGTGCCAAAGTAAAGTATTGTTTACTTCATCTCTTTTTCGTTTATTACTAACATGTAGTATATTGTTATCAGAAGATAAAGTTAAGAGACCATTGCAAAATATGCCATTAAATATTATTTCATTAGAAAAACTGATTGAGCAGCCACTGCTCATTACATTCATAATATATCCTTGTTTAAGTAACAAGGGTACAGATATGATGTTTCTAATGATTCTAGGCATAAAATAACAATTCTTTAACTCTAAAATCTTTCCAGAAGGCAGCTTCAACATATAAGTCCCTACAGCTTCTGCTTGGATGGAATCTCCTCCAGCACCGTAGAGCTCGAAGTTGCCTTCCTTCAAAACTCTAATGTTCTGTAGTCCCTGCAATGATTTGCAGATATGATGACCACAAGCAGTATCCAATACCCAAGAGTTTGAATTAGAAGTGTCTAATGACAAAATTGCATGTATCTCATACATACCTTTTGGTGCATTACTAGCACCAGGCTTCACACTTGCAAGGTAAACCTTGCAGTTTCTTTTCCAGTGACCCGGCTTGCCACAATGAAAGCAGGTCATTTGTCCGGAGGCCTTCTTTCCTTTCTTTTTCTTGATGCCTCCTTTTGGATTTAACCTCCTCTTAGAACCCTTTTTGCCTATTTTCTTCTTGTTTACACCATCCACAAGAAGAAGTGGAGCCTTATTTTTCTTTAAATGGCTCTCTGCTGTTTTTAACTTATTCAACAGCTCAGGCAAGGAAGTGTTAAGTTTGTTCATATGATAATTAAGAACAAACTGTGAAAATGACTCTGGGAGTGACTGCAGGATTAAATCCTGATTCAACTCCCCATCCATAACAAAACCCAATTGACCCAATCGGGTGATTAGGTCAATAACCTTTAATACATGGTCTTGTACGGATGTACCTTCTGTCATCCTTGCATGGAATAACTGCTTAGATATTTCATATCTTGCAGTTCGACTATGTTCTCCATAAAGTTCTTTTAAATTGAGCAATATGGAGTTTGTGTCCATGCTATCATGTTGCCTCTGTAACTCATTGGTCATAGAGGCAAGCATTATACACTTGACAGTAAGTGAGTCATTTTGCCACGTGTTATATGTGGTCTTATCCTCTTGCGAGGCATCTTCCCCTAATGGTTCCAAGGTTGGGGTATCAAGAATATAAGAAATTCTTTCTTGGCTGAGTACTATCTTCAGGTTTCTCAACCAATCAACATAGTTTGGTCCAGTCAATTTATTTGCATCAAGAATGCTACGGAGTGAGAGTGAAGAGGCCATTTAATCTACATTAACAAACAACATTACATAAGCAGACAATCAATGTTGACAAAACATAATTAAATTAGGACTTTAACTTAATTATGTCTCCTACTATTTTATCAAGCATCATAACCCTCAATGTGATGATCGAGAAAACCCTAATTGGTTCTCTTAGTGGGGTTGAGATCCTAATTCCTTATAAAAGACCTTGTGTGTACACAACAAATCTTATATAAGTTCAAAGGTAGGAAAACTCTTTCCAATTGTAATTCATACAATTCTCAACTTATCTTGGCCTCTAAAATATTAATAGCCTTGTGTGTACACAACAAACTATAATATTTTAGTTAAGTTAGACCCTTCATTGCTATATAGTCATGATATTAATTATAATACCCTTGTGTGTACACAACAAAGTATTATATCAAATCATTCCATAAGCATCAAATGTACCAAGCAAAAATTATGTTAGTCACCATAAAGAAAAAAAGGCCTTGTGTGTACACAACAAACCTAATATGGATCATAACATAATAATGACTTGGCATGAAGGAAAGCCATATGTAGTGAATATTACACTGAGCATATCAATCAATAATTAAGTTAATCATACCGGCCAGGTAAGTGGGAGAGTGGTGGGAGTCCCCCCGTTGCTTTCCTTAGACACCAATAAGAATTGGCCAGGTCAGTCAACGGAACCAATTAAAAACCACGTCCTCTTTACCGATCATGAACCACTTTTCCTAGACACCGAATGATAAACTAATCATATTGATTATTTTTGCTTTTGGTATATGACACTACAACTTAATATGTTGTTAAAGAGGACTTTATTAAAACAAAGCACATTCTAGCAAATATGTGCCATAGTGTGCCATCATACTAGGACAACCATTTACCACATAATGGATCCACCATTATGCCAGGGCAACCTTATTTCAGTATGATGACTAGAAGGCTAAACATATCTCTATGCAAATTAAGGTTTAAGTGAAAACCTTAATTAGTGGCATACATCAAACATATATGCATAATTAACACAAATATGTGATTAGTGTGTCATCATACTAGGACAACCATTTACCATATAATGGATCCACCATTATGCCAGGGCAACCTTATTTCAGTATGATGACTAGATCTCTATGCATATCTCTACAACAATTAGGGTTTGAGTGAAAACCCTAATTGGTGACATTATAACAAACATATATTACATCTCATGTTACTTATATAAATATGCATCTAAAATTCAGAATATATATTTTAATCTTAATAAGGAGGCTCTGATACCACTGTAGGGTTCGGTGGCAAGGCGGAATCATAGATTTCAAAAAATTTTTATCTTTATGAAATCTTCACCAAACCTTCAACCCAAAATCTCCTTAAAAGAATTAAAACATATAAGATGTTTATATAAGATTTAATCTCAAATTAAGATACTAACCTGTATTGCAAAATCCAAACTCTGAATCTCCACCAGGTGCCCAAATGTTCACCCTCCAATGGTGATCCACACAGAAAAATAATGAAGACAATAATTTCTAGTTCTTGGCTCCTCTTCTTGAATTCTTTTTCAAGAATTCAATTCTTGGACCTTTAGGCTGAAATTTTCTTTAAAGAAAATTTCTTTTCTTCCTTCTTTCCTCTTCTTGAATTTTCTTCAAGAATTCCCTTTCTTGAATCCCTTTTCTTGAATTGAATTGGAAGAAAAATTAAGACAGTCAAAGTCTTAATTCAAGAAGGAAAAGAAGAATAGATCCTTTCCCTTTTCTTTCCTTTACCGTTCAAGACCTTCTTCTTAATCTTGTTTAGGGTCAGAGTTTCGACAGAGGATACCTCTGTAAGGGAAACAATACCCAACAAGAACAAGAGGAAGGAGTATTCTGGAGAGGAAGAAAGGGAATTGGATCTCTGAATTATGTTACGTGAAAACCCCCGAGAACCCAAACCCTATTTATAGATCTCAGAGGGGTGTCATCTCGAAACAACGCAACCCTCTGAAACCCCAGGGATCACGATCCCTCATTCCTCATGCGTCCCCTCAACCAAAAATCATGATCCTCCGATTTGATTTTCGTTTTTCCGACGAGGAGGACTCTCAGAAAAACTTCAGGAAGAATCGCGACTTTTGGAGACGGATTTGCGACCGAAAAGCGATGGATGTTTTCCTTAATTTTTTCTGGCCATCAGATCCAGATCCAAGGGTGCCAGACAAGGATCTGAATCGCCCCTTTTCAGATTTTTCTCCGACATTTTCTTTCTCATGCGTTTTAAGAGAAGTCCACACGCGTGGACTCTCTTTCTTGGCGCGCGCGGGTGAGAAAAGGGAGGGGGCGGCTTGGAGAGAGGGTCTCAGTGAACTAAATTCACTTTGGTTCAGCCATGGGTTAGCCCAATGTCCTAAAAAATAAATTGGACCTTAATCTGGTTCAATTAGAACCCAATTAAGCCCAATTCAGAACCAAATTCGAATCTGATCCGAATAGAAATTTGGTCTGCAACACATGCTAGTGTGTTTATCCTGCAAACATGATTTAATTCCAAATTAAATCCTTCATCAATTTTCTTTTGTGTGTGATCCATTGGGTTCCACACCTAGCCAGCAGTAGGTCCGAGTGCTATTTGACTTAATTCGGTTAGATCTCAACTAAGCCGATTTAGGTCAACTCAAACTAGCTCGACTCGGTCAATTAGAATCTAATTCAAATTGATTGATTTGAATTACCATGACTCAATCATATACCTACAAGACAAGATTGACGTCTAGCAACGTATCATGTCTACCCGGAAGATGTGGGATTTTGGTGGAATTACCAAAATACCCTTCAGTGGTGAGTTATCGGGCAATTCAGTCCTTTGATCAACTTGCATCCCGAATATGATTATGAATATGGATACTTGTCAAATCTAATTTTCATATTCATCCCTAGCTCAATCTTTATAATGATGATTCATTAATGAACCATTAGAAAATAACTCTAATGTTCATACTTTGATCAAAGGTTTCCTGAATCCATCATTTGAAATTAGCTGGATGCTATTCCCTCTTACTAGGGCTGATCAATTCCTTGTTGACCTACTCACAACCTCCATATACAATCCACCATAACCAGTATCACCTCGTGCATGACTCAGTGTCATGATTGATTGCGAACCAAAGTATGGATTCATGCATATAAGGTACTATGGTAGTCTCAGGTCAAAGGACCACATGCACTACTCCCACTAAGAGAATTATATATTGACAAACAGATAAGGTTCCATTAGATATTCTCAATCTGGATCAATTCAGTGAACTCATTCTCTAATGAACACTCACATCCTAGTATTAGTGTCAAACACAAGTGACTGTGAGATCAGTCACCCTCATTACAAAACATATATAGGATGTGCTGGTCTTGCCGGAGACATTGATCCGCAACTCAATGTCCCATCGACCAGGAATATTTTAGATTAGGGTTTTAAGGCTTTAGGTCTCACTGGTATGATCTCATCATAACCCTAGAACCATAGCCCTAATCTATGGGGTTCATCATAAAATCAAAAAGACACAGCAAATGATGAAACTAATGCCTTTATAAAATGTCAATTCATTGATTTTGGGATCAAAATTACAATATTTCAATTGGCTTTCAGGGCACAATCTTTCATCACATGCTCCATGTCAGCGGATGTCGCCACATCAGGATCCATAACCCATCAACCAGAACCCAATAGGATTAGTACTCCTGGATATAACCCAAGTACTAATTAAGTTTTCCTTAGCCAACCCATCCCTACTACTTTATTTATTCACAAAGATGATATTAAAGAGGAAATATGTAGGGCAAACCCAGAATTAGTTGACCAAGAAAGTACTCAGGCTGAAGCTGTATTGGAAGGACAATTAGAAGAGGATAACTATAAGGAGTATAACACTACGAGGTCTTTACCTGAGGAAATACTAGACAAGAATCAGATTATAGAGCCTAGTCTTGAAATTCAAGAACAAGAGGAAATTAGTGAGGACATGGTTTCTTCAATTCAGTACCCTCAGGAGGAATTCATTCCTTTAGTTCCTGTTAAAGATCCCTTTCCTGAAATTGTCAACTCATCCTTCTATAAGGTGGACCTTTTGTTTCTCGTAGATATAAATCCATGTCCAAGCCTTAAGATCATCCCCAATAATCAAGGACCACTCAGCGAATCCTCTTCTTATTTCCTATCCTATCCTAAGGTTTCCAATGCTTCTAGAACCACTCGATTACACTTTATTGAGGTTAGCAGTTGCATCAGTCCTTTGAGCTTGTTAGGTTTGATACCTATTTATGGAAGACCTTGTAGCATTTACTAGGAGTCCATGTAAAATTTTCATCTGCATGTCACCCACCAACCAAGAGTCAAGCACAAAGTTGTAGTTGAAGACTTAATAAATTTCTCTTGATAGGAATGCATAGTCGACCCTTAGGTGTTGGTTGAGTCATTTGCCCAGCATGCTAAAGATCTGCATAAGGAAATTAGTAGTAAGATTAAATTGAGTATTGATACTTATAAACAAATGGCTAATTTCCAAAAATGAGCAAAAGAATTTGCTGAGAAAGAATTTATGATGATTAGGCTTAGACCTGAGTGGTTTCCCCCGGGGACCGTGAAAAA
The DNA here is from genome assembly GCA_021397845.1 of Areca catechu. Taxonomy (NCBI): domain Eukaryota; kingdom Viridiplantae; phylum Streptophyta; class Magnoliopsida; order Arecales; family Arecaceae; genus Areca; species Areca catechu. The sequence goes on from CM038046.1 coordinate 97,011,315, forward strand.
GTTACATGCCCGTGGAGCTGGACCCTTTAAGGTGATTAAGAAAGTTGGACCCAATGCCTATATGCTCGAGTTATCACCTGAATTAGGCATTAGCTCAACCTTCAACATCTCAGACCTAGTTGAGTATAGGGAGACATCAATGACACCCGTGAGCCATTTAGACCTGACCCCATTCTTGAGAGTGAGCCTGTTCCCCAGTAAGCAACCCAAGAGGGGGGGGGTGAATTGGGTCTCTAAAAATTATTTACTTAATGCAATGCAATGCTAAGCAATCCAATCCAATAATTAAATAAGCAAGGTACTTTGAATTCAAATGTAATGCTCTTAAATTAAAAGTGTAGCAGAAATAAAGAGCAATAAATGAAATGTAAGTAGAGAGATCAATCAACTACAAACACCAAGAAATATAGAGGTTCGGTGCTATTAATGCACCTACATCCACTCCCCAAGATTTCCTTGGGAATTCCTATAATCACACTGATTACAGTTGAATACTTTTGCGAGCTCACTAATCAAAAATCCAACTTGTTTTTACAAGACCAACAAGTCAAAATCTCACTTGGTTTTATGGGCTAACCAAGAACTTAAATGGTCTTAAGGCTCACCACCAACCTCCCTTGATTTTCTGTGATAACTAAGAACCTAAGTGGTTTTAAGGCTCATCACTAACCTCCCTTGGTTTTCCGGGATAACCAAGAACTTAAGTGGTTTTGTGGGCTAACCACCAACCTTATTCGTTTTCAAAGGCTCACCAATAACCTTCCTTGGTTTTACAATAGGCTAACCAAGAACCCTAACAACATATAATGATTTGAAGTAAAGAAACAAAGTAAGCTTTCTAAACAAAAGCGGGTATCTCTTTAAAGCTCGATGTAGAGATGCTTTGAACTTGTTGAAGCCTCTTGAATGCTTAAGCATGGATGATCTTCAATGCTCTTGAAGGCTCTTGAATGCTTGAAGGCTTGCTTTTGCTTGAAAGTAGTTGAATCTTCAATGAATAGGAGTTAAAGCTCTCATTTGAATGCTCTTATCTTATTCTCATCAATAATATTCAATCCTCTTTGTTTTGATTTGATTTGGAGCATATATATACTTCTCCAAGGCCTTAAATCATGTTTCTAATCGTTAGACTTGAAAAACTAGCCATTGGAGGGCAAAAGAGTCGAGTTCTGCTTTTGAAAAACTAGCCGTTACTGTTCCCAGAACTTCATGTGTCAACACTTCAGGCTTTGAGTCGACACTTCCTGTCGACACTTGAACTTCTTGAGTCGACACTTAGTTCAAATATCTTCATTCTGGTTCTCTGAAAATCTCAGATGTGTTGACACTTCCTCAGGTGAGTCGACACTTTGAGTCAACACTTCTCTTCCATGTGTCGACACTTCAACAGTTCTTTATTTTCAGCAAGTTCTGTGGCTTGAAAACCTCAGGCGATGAGCTGATCCATGTGTCGACACTTTGAGTCGACACTTCGGGTCCATGTGTTGACACTTCAGCCATGCCAACTGAAACATAATTGCATACCGGCTTGAATCGACACTTCACTTCCATGTGTCGACACTTTGAGTCGACACCTTAGTGAAAAATTCATAGAAAAGGCTAAACTTGAGCCGAAACACATTTCCACTTAACTTGAATAATCATTCAAGAAAATATTGATTGTCCAAGTCCTCTTTGAGTAGTTCTTTTCATCCAAACTTGGTTTCATTAATCAAACAAACTTCTTCAAATTTGTGAGCACCTTTTTCAACAAAAACATACTTCAAAGAAATCATTAGTACTCAACTTATACTTAACCGTTTTGCTTATCATCAAAATCAACAACGGAGTTAACAATCTCCCCCTTTTTGATGATGACAAAACCCTTAAGTATAAATTGCATAATAAGCTTTTGAAAGAATTTAACAAGGTGCATAGCACTAAATGCAATAATTGTATCAAAGTAATTTTTAATTTCGATAAGATATATCAAAGCAAATTATAATGAATAAGAGTATCAGATCTTTGGGATATATATGAAACATAATCACATGTATCATGATACTCTACATGAAAATTCAGCGATAAGTAAAGCTCCCCTTGAATTGATGATCCATAAAATGGTTTGTAAATATCTTTTCAAACATTTAAAGAGAGGTTTCAAGATGTAATTCACTTTAAAAAGGATTTTCAATGAAAACAAAGTATAGCTCCCCCATTCTTAAGGAGTTTGTAAACAGTTTCAATTCAAGTTTTTTTTTTAAAAAAAAAATTCAAATACTCTCATTTACCCCTTGCACATCACAAATACACTTTACATGGCAATAATATATAAAATTTATACTTAAATCTTCCTATACTACTCCCTCTTTTTGTTATCATTAAAAAGGTAGGAAGACAAATAGGCTGATCATTCAAGATATAGCATTGAAGTGTAATGTAAGAACTTCATTCCAATTCATAAAGACAATGAAATACCAAGGAAATTGAAATTATTCATTCATTTAAGGTCACAAACATGAAGTACAACATGATATTTCATTTCAAGTCAGAGTGTGTACGACAAAAAACAATAAATACATAGATGTATAAAAGTAAACTATCTAAAAAATACATAGATATCCTAATCCTCATCCATATCATTATCATCTGAAGACGATCCGATCTCAATCAGTTCTATATTAGTAAAGGATCGAGCTCGAGGCCACATCGATCTGAGACTCGGAGTCGGGTCCTGATCTGTCGTGGAGGGGTACGACGACCACGTCCTCTGCATTGTGCATATGTTCGACCTCTAGCTAGAGCAGTAGAGGTAGAAGCAATGTCCTTCGCAGGAACAGAACTAATCGGTTTGATAGTCTCTGCGACTGCCGGAAGTGGCGTGCGATCAAAGGAGGGATCAAAATTAGGATACTGAAAGCCAGGTGTGTAAAAACCAAGCTCTCAGTTAGTGAGGATGTGTGAATAGTAGGAATATCAAAAATAGGAGTTTCAGTCGATGATATGATAGGTGTATCAAGGATAGATGTATCAGCTGAAGAATGAACTGGTATGTCTGTAGTCGGTGAATCAATGATAGGGGTGTCAATAATGGGTGTATCGATAATGGGGATATCAATAATAGGTGAATGTACAATAGGAATATCAATAACTGGAGAATCAATAACTAGTGAAAGTATAGGAATAGGATCATAATGAGATCATCCGATCTGTAAGGAGAGGATGGAACTGGAGTCTGGGTAGGTGAACTAAAAGGATCAAGAGTAGGACTCCTGGGCAAGTCTGTCGTCACCTTAGCTACTAGCTTTGTAGTCATATCTGGAAAGTCGAATCCATCAGAGTCAATCTCCTCATCATCTCCATCAACATCATCACCATCAACATAAACAACAGGTGCAGGAGCAGGTGGAGCTGCATCAGCAACTGGAGTACTCACTGAAGGTCAGGACTGTGCAGTCAATATAGCTAAGATGCCATCACTCAGTCCATTGTGGCTCTCTCCGGTCTCAGCTATGATGCAGTCAAGACGCTGTCTAACAATCAAAATATCAATCTCAATGCATATGACTCTGTCTAATAAGCTATCAAAAACACCCTGAGTCTTCATCTGAGCTGGCTGAGGCTATGCTAAAGTAGTAGGATCATACTGAGATGCAACTGCTGGCTAAGCTGCTATCTCAGGCTGACTCTCACTAGGTCCTGCCTCGCCGGAGAGGATACACTCCTCCTCTGCAGCATCATCGTCATCAGCTCTGTTCTCGGCCTGACCAGATATCCTGCGAGTCCACTGGCCTCGAAATAGATGATAACCCATCCGGTGTGTAATGACCTGATGTCATACATATCAGTATGTAGTAGCATGCGGAAGGGCTCATCCTCAAAGCTGACACCATACTCCCTGAACAGAACAGTCAATCCCATCCTATATGGCAGGCAGAGTCACTGGCTCGTCAACGCCTCCGTCATCTAGTGAATCATAAGCATTGGAAGGCAGACGAGCGTGCACTGAACCAAAGAGACCATCACTAGCAACTCCCACTCAGTGATGTAATCGAAGCATTCGGTCTTCGACAGAAGTATCCGGGCAACAATATGGTGCAATAATCTCATCTTTGCAGATAGTCGAGATGTGGGTACGGTGGCTCTCTCAGGCAATATATTAGACTCGAAGATACACTAGAGTCCACTCACTCTGTCCATCAAACTATCCACCATTGAACCAGTCATCGGAATATCCCATACTCTGCTCAGTACCTCTGATGAAACAAGAATATCCCGACCTCTCACCTGTGCCATCTATCCATCAGATCCACAGGCGGGTGATCCATAAAACTTTCTAATCAGCCCTGGGTAAAACTTCCCACTGAGTGAGCAAAAAGAAGTCAAACCAGCCTGTCGAATCCATTGTCCGATCCTAAAATGCTGCTGGTCGACCAAAGTGAAGTCCACTCGTCATCCTCTAATGATGGTCTTCGAGCTCATCCTGCTAGAAGCTACAAAAAGTGGTCGTGCGGGCGGATCAGGAGCTCTAGCCTTGTGTATGGCCTTCGTCCTTCATTATTCTTCCTCATTTGATTGACTAGGTCGACGGACTACTTGCTTTCGGGGTCCCATAGCTTGGAATAAAGATTTGGGCAAGATTTGGGTGGAAACCTAGGGTTTCTAAAGCTCAAAATCCAAATGGGAGCAAAATCTGAACTACCGAGTGTCCAAATCGAAGAAACGACGGGATTAAATCATGAAATAGAGAGTTGGAATAATGAGAAGTACCTTAGAACATGTGTCGGCTTGAAGGAGATGGAGAAATGAGAAGAAAAACCATTCATAAACCCTTTATTCTCGATGTGCTACTGTTCAAGTATCAACTCATGAATGTGTCGACACATTCAGGTGTCGACACATCAATATGTCGACACATCAACTTAAAAATCAAAAAATAAGAGATCTAAGAGCTCATCAAAATCACTTAAAATATGATTAAATTCAACATTGATTGAGTACGATTGATGTCAAATAGATCTAATTTGAGTCAAAGATAGAAAAAATTTAGTCAAAAGGATTAATGATCCCGAGCTCTCTTCTAATCATACAAAATCAATCTTCCAGAAGAGGTTTAGTTAAGATATCAGCTAATTGAAATTCATTACTAATAAATTCAAGTACAACATCATTATTTTCTACATGATTTCTAATAAAATGATGTCTAATTTCAATATATTTACTCTCAGAATGTTGAACAGGATTTTTAGTCAAGTAAATAGCACTAGTATTATCATATTTAATAGGTGTACTAGCCAACTTGATTCCAAAATCTTCAAGTTGTTGCTTAATCCACAAGATCTAAGCACAACAACTTCCTACTGCGATATACTCAACCTCAACTGTGGATAGTGCAACTGAAGTTTGTTTCTTGCTAAACCATGAGATTAAGTTAACTCCAAGAAATTGGCAAGTACCACTAGTACTCTTTCTATCCAATTTATAACCAGCAAAATCAGCATCAGAATATCTAATCAATTCAGTAGATGAATTTCTAGAATACCATAAACCAATATCAACAGTACCAGATAGATATCTAATAATACACTTAACAGCCATCAGATGTGATTCTTTAGGTTCAGACTGATATCTAGCACACATGCATACACTGAACATTATATTTGGTCTACTAGCAGTTAGGTACAGTAAAGAACCAATCATATCTCTGTATAATTTTTGATCTACAGATTTATCATATTCATCCTTATCAAGTCTGCAAGAGGGGCTCATAAGCATACCTATTGCTTTAGTAGTCCCCATCCCAAACTTCTTTATAATTTCTATTGTATACTTAGCTTGGTTGATGAAGATACCATCTTTTGTTTGCTTGATCTAGAGTCTGAGAAAGAAATTGAGTTCTCCCATCATGCTCATCTCGAACTCACCCTGCTAATGCTTAGCAAACTCTTGACAAAGAATTTTATTAGTAGCACCGAAAATGATATCATCAATATATATTTGTACTACTAATAAATCACTATCTTTCTTTTTCAAAAATAGTGTTTTATTAACATGGCCTCTAGAAAATTCATTTTTAATTAAAAATTTGTTGAGTTTTTCATACCAGGCTCGAGGTGCTTGCTTTAATCCATAAAGTACTTTGTGCAATTTAAAAACATGATTAGGATGTGCATGACTTTCAAATCTAGGTTGTTGTTCAACAAAAACTTTTTCAATTATAAAACTATTTAGAAAAGTACTCTTAGCATCCATTTGAAATAGTTTAAAGTTTATAAAACAAGCAAATGCTAATAATAGTTTAATTGCTTCAAGTCTAGCAATAGGAGCAAAAGTTTCATTAAAATCAATCCCTTCCTCCTAGTTGTAACCTTTAGCAACTAGCCTAGCTTTATTCATAACAACAATTCCATTTTCATCTAATTTATTCCTAAATATCCATTTTGTGCCAATAATTGAAATATTAGATGGTCTTTCTATTAATGTCCAAACATTATTTCTATCAAACTGAATTAGTTCTTCTTGCATGGCATTAATCCAGCTAGGATCTTTTTCAGCTTCTTCAAAATACCTAGGCTCTACTTGTGATACAAAAGTTATATAATCACATTCATTTCTAATTGAGGCTTGAGTTCTTACTCCTTTAGATGGATCTCCTAGGATTAACTCCTTAGGATGTCCATGAGCATACCTCCACTCCTTAGGAGATCTTGATGCTTTGGAGTGTCATCACCTTTCTCATTCTTGTCTTGATCTTCTTCACTTGGCTGGGGTTGATCATTCAGTGTCAATTTTTGAAGCTTGTTAGCACCTGCATATTCATCAGAACTATCCTCTTTTCTGGAGGATTTGTTAGTAGATTCTTCGAAAATAACATGTACTTACTCTTTTACAACCAAAGTCTTTTCTGAAAACTCTATATGCCCTGCTTGATGTGGAGTATTCTAAAAAGATACCTTCATCAGACTTGGCATTAGATTTTCCAAGATTATCTTTTCCATTATTTAAAATAAAACATTTACAACCAAAAACTCAAAAATACTTTTGTTGGCGTGGAGTCCCAGGATCGGCCGGTCGGAGCCGCTGCGTCGCAGGATCGCTCCCTGGTTCACCTGCAAAATAGGTCCCTTGCCAGAGTTGTTCTGGTGGAGGACACTCTGATGCCTAAGTCAGTGGCGGATTCTAGCCACAGAATGGGGAAGATGTCGAGAGTGGAAGAGGAAAAGAGTTCTTGGAGATTGAAAGTATATGTATGCAAGATTATTCATGTGTACCTCTCAAGCCATCCTTCTTACCCATATTTAAAAGATGGCCTCCGGTCTGTGGCCTGCTCTTTTCCCGGAGATCATGGAGAGCCAATCTCTCCCATGATTGGCGATCGTGGGTTGTCAATGAGCAGTTCCGGCCAGATCGGAGGCATGGCTGCAGGAATTACGTGCCATGATCATGGCATGATGAGTGTCGATTGTAATAGTTGGTTACAGTTTTCTTTTTGGAACAGATTGTGGTTCAAGCTTCGGGTTTCCCCTTGCATGGGCTGAAGGCTTGGTATTTCCTCGAGGCTGGAGATCATGTCTACAGTGGGGATCGAATTTCATATCTTCGGAAGTCGATGAGTAGTTCAAACTTTGGACAAGGCCGAAGGTGCTACCCGAAGGACTGGCCTTCGGAGGTTGTAGTTCGGTGTGAAGCCTTGAGTTGCTTGCGATTGGCCTTCGCTTAGTCCGAAGTCCGTAGTCTAGAGAACTGGGGCTTCGATAAGTCGAACCGGAGCCTGGTTCATAGCTGAACCAGGATATCCCAATAGTTACCCCCCTACTCTCAGTTGTCGAAGCAAAAATCTGTCTTGAGAAGTGAGAGTATTATGGCCTTGTCGCTTTCTTCCTGAGAGACGGCGTAGTAAATGATTATGGGACCTTTATTGGGCTATCCATCACGATCTGAGAATCAGATAGTGGATAGGTGCCATTCCTGGATTGCGGAAAAGTAGGTGGCCCTAAGGCTATCTCTTCTCGTCCCGTTGCACAGTGGTTGAGGCAATCTTTTAGTTAGGATTTGGATTATTGTGGTGGCTGTTCTCCACCCGTTGGATGAAGGATGATCTTATCCTGGCAGTCAGTCGCAAGTAGGTTACCTCCCAGGGTAACCTTGAGTCAAAGTAACCCTCGGTGGGGGTCTAAAGACCCTTACTTTTCTTTTGGAGAAGGGTGAAGGTCTAGGCAAGGAAGCTTCTTCAATCTCGTCTCATTCTCCACCCAAACTATTCTGGACTACCAGTCTATTCTTCAGGTAGAATCCTCAATCTGCTCCTTTGCTTCATTCCTTTGTCATAGAAGAGATCGTAGAGAGTTAGGGGAAGCAGGTTGGGCCCTCGGGGGCTGGAGATGTAGTAGGTCTGGAATCGGTCCCCAGCTCGATTTCTTAGAGCAAAGCAACCCTTCTTTGGGAACGCTACTACATTCCTGAGGAGTTTCCCTTTGTCCTCCCCGCGCCTGAGGAGCGGGCGAACAAAGCTCTCCCTGGGTGCCTAGTTATATGCGAAGATCACCTGAAGGCTGGTCTTCGGTTTCCCCTGCACCCCTTCTTTGTTAAAATTTTTTGCTTGTACCAAGTGGTGCCAGTACAGTTGACCCCAAACAGCATCAGGAACATCTACGAGTTCCTGGTGATGTGCAGCATCGCCAACGTAGAGACTAGGACCAACTTGTTCACGGCCCTTTTCGTCCTTAAGAGGGACTTCCACAGCAATGGATGGTGGGTGATTGGCCCTAAATTGGGCCGCAAGGTGATTAAGGACATACCCAGCGCCATCCACGGGTGGAAACCTGTCTTCGTATTTGTATTGTCTTTTGGCCCATGGGGCTTCGACACTGTGTGGAAGAAGCCTCATCTGACTGCCAATGATGGAAAGAAAGTCTTGGCAGCCGATCAGTTAGATTATGATCTTCTGATCAACTCGGAAGTTGCCCCTATCCGAGAGTTGTTCGAGGAGAGGAACCTTCATCGAGCGGGAATCAGTAAATTCCCCTCACTAGGTATAGCGGTAGAAATTTATGGTCCTCTACTTTAGGTTTTATTGTAACCTCTTTTAACTGAAGTGATCCTCTTTGCTTGTAGGTGGTGGGATGAAGCACAATTTGAGCTGGCTTCGCCAGACTTCGGAGAGGAGGGTTGCACAGGCCCCTTCCACCAGGTTTGCAGCTCGAAATGAAGCTTGGTGTCCCCCCGAGGCACCTCGGGGGAAGATGCAGCGGCTACGGAAGGGGCTCCAGCGAGGCCCTGTCCAGTCAAGACTCCACCGGCGGTCACCTCCCCAGTCGACACAACAGGGGGCCCGCCTCAAGGAGTGGATGTGCCGTCAGTTTGCCCCTCTGCTGTCGACAGGGGCAAAGCACGGCAAGTCGAAGGAGAGTCCATCTACGAGACTTCTTCAACCCGAGGCCGTTCGACGAACCCTTCGGAGCTTCCACCTAAGGGAGGGCTGTTGGTCCCGGAGGAAGCCAGGCAGGTGTTGAAGGGTATGATACAGCCCCACAACCTGGCAATTCTTCGAAATCGGAGCTTTCTCAAGGTGTCTGATTTTGGCTTCACCGCCCTGCAACAGGTATGACTATCACCGCCTCCTTTGCCTTGAGAGTTATTTGACCCTTGATTCTTCTTTTTTGATGTAGTTGGTCTATGACTTCACCTTCATGGAGGAAGGCCTGGAGAATGTGGACAGCCTCATCTACGACCTCAAGGAGGAGCTTCAGACTACTAGGGCTGCCAGGGAAGTAGCCAAAGAGCTGAAGCAATCCATGAAGGACCGTCTTGTCCGGGTAACTGATGAAGTTCATGACTTGAAGGGCGAACTGAAGAGCGCCCACTCGAGGATAGCAGGACAAGAGGCGGGGTGGAGCAGGAGTAGGGAGCAAGTTGAATCCCTAGAGCGGACTGCCAGGGAGGATCAGGAGAGGATGGAGTACCTGTCCAAGGTGGCGGAGGAGGCTTCTAGGAGGGCCGAAGAGGCGATCCTGGAATTCGAAGCTGCTAAGAGGGAGGTCGAAGCCGCCAAGAAGGAGTCTGAAGCTTTGAGGAAGCAAATAGACAATGCCGTGGCTGACTTCAAGATGTCTTCGCAATTTCAGACAGAGATTGATGAAGCATCATTGTATGCCTACCAGCATGGCTTCAATGACGGGCTTTCCAAGGTAAAGGAAACCCTCCCTCACCTCGACCTTTCGATGATCCCCTCCTACAACATAATTGGAGAGGAAGGAGAAGAAGCGGAGGAGGCAAAGCCGTAGGGGAGGTCGAGGAGTCGCCATGTCCGGCGGAGGAGGCTGCTACCCCAGTCAAAAATTCGGAGGTGATCCCAGCTCTGATCTCGGCCCAGGAGGTGACTCAGGCTGGAGGAGTCCAGGCTAAAGGTTCTCCCATCCCGGCCCAAATTGATGAGATCCTCTTCGAGCAAGTTGAAAAGTTGCTCCAGTCCTATGGTGTGGAGCCTTCTCCTGCTGATGTTGAGTGACCTGGATCACTCTGAATGTATTTTCTTCCTTTCTTACTTGTATTGCCAATGAACTTTGTATTGCAATTTTCCTGGATTTTGGAATGAATTCTCCTTTCTTTGCATGTGCATTGTTGTACCTCATGTGTAGCCTGAAACGATTCTATCATTTCTCCTTTTGCCTAGTCGAACGATAGCCTTCGAAGGCCGTTCAGTTGATAAGAACTGGTTTTAACATTCTCTTTTCTGCTTGGTTGAATAGTCGTGGCTGAAGGCCATTCAGTTGATGAGGACGAACCCTTGAATGGACCAAAACTCCGTTGTGTTGCCTTTCTTCGGATGTTGAGCTTGTCCGTTGGGGCAGACAGGAGTCATCTCCCTGCCAATCAATAATTAGGAAGATTTGATTAGGATCATCATTGTCCACATGGCACGTCGAGATTTGTACAATTGTAATCTCTTGTGCTTTATGAGCCGCTGGCCTCTTTTTCCCAAAAAGAGACCATTAATGATACCGTCGCACGATGCGGATTTCTCAGGATTTGAAGCGATGGCTATTGCGGTCCTGGGGATGGCTTCCAAGAGACTTTCTGGTTCTCGAAGCATCACTCGGACACGTGGCGCCTTCTCATACGGCCGGGAAGAACGTGGGACGCGCCTCCTCGCAGTCGGTCGTGGGTGCAGGGTTTCTATAAATTGGACCCTACCCGCTGCTATCAAAGGCCATCATTTCCGTTGGTGTCTTCCTTCTATTAGCCATGAGGTTCAGCACTTCTGAACTCCGTCGTGCAGCAAAGAGGGGGGCTATTGACCCCAAGAGGAAGCGAAGTCTGGGCCTATAAGCGAAGAGGAGGAGGCGAAGAAGGAGGCGACGGATGCCATTGCAAACTTCAGAGCTTCTGCCGCATTCAAGGATGAGCTCACCAGGGTGGCCTGGGACTCCTTCCACCAAGGGTTTTGGGAGTGCCGGAGGAAAGCCTCCAAGTTTTATGACTTGAAGGGCTTGGATAATATCAAACCCTCCATTCGGATGGGAACCCCGGATGGACTCTGATGAGGGGTTGGACTCGAGTTCGGATGGGAACCCCGGGGGCCCTTCATCGTCCCATCTGGTCTCTCCCCGACAGTACTAGAAAAACCTAATGGGGAGTTAATGCAAATTTCCCAACCTTGCTGTTGCTGCTGCTGCTCTTTTTTTTTTTATATATATCTCTCTTTAGGAGAGTTTATTTTTTTTTCCTTACTCTCTTTCTAGGAGAGTTTCTTTCTTTCTTTTCTCTTTCTTTTCTTTTCTTTTTGTAAAAAATTGAAAGAAATGAAAGATCTTTTCTTTTACCTCTTTCCGTGTATTTTCTGCGATGTGTCCATCATAATTTGTACATAATGTAGACTCCGTATATCACTTGCTAGGGAAGAAGTAGGGTCTGTTGGACCATTCTGAGAGTGTTTGTTGTTGACAGAGAGGACAACAGTGATCCTTTTAGGCACATGTTCAGATTTTCCGTAGGGTAGGGTGTTTACACCATCCCTGTGCACTTTCTGTCGTGACTAAGGTAGGCCGTTCAGGCCCGCCTCGGTGCATGTTCGGATTCACCGTAGGGTAGGTTACGAAAACTATCCCTGCGCCTTTGATCTTTTTGGTGGCCTGGTTAGGCCATCCATTGCGCTCGTCGGGCATACCGATAAGGTGAGTGGATCGGACTCTCCTTTGCACAGTTGACCAATTTTTTAGATCGGGTCATTCGGGCTGTTGTGGTTTAGTCAATGCAACTAGCCGTTCTGAGTTGAGTAGGGTTGAGGAGCTTTGCACAGGAGTTTGTTGGAACTTTTTTATTGATAGTATTTATGAAGGTTTTGTACATTTCATGGCCGAGATAGGGTCTTCCCCTCTAGGATCTTGAGTCGATATGTCCCTGGTCAAATGACTTCTTCGACTTGATATGGGCCTTCCCAGTTGGGAGAGAGTTTACCCTGTTCTGTTGGCCTGGACACCTATGCTCTTCGTAATACCATGTCCCTCGTGCGGAAAGTTTGCTCCTTGACCCTTGCGTTATAGTACTTGGCGACCTTTTGCTGGTATGCCACCATTCTATCTAGGCCTGTAGCCTAGTTCTTGATAGCAAATCTAGATCAATCCTTCGTGCGATCGGAATTCTTAGGCTCTTCATAGTTGTCAATTCTCAGGGACTGTAGAAAGACTTCGATAGGTAGCACGACTTCAGTACCGTAGGCTAGGTTGAACGGAGATTCACCGGTGGCCATTCTTGGGGTAGTTCGGTACATCCAAAGAACAGAGGTCAGTTCTTCAGCCCAAAGCCTTTTGGCAGCATTCAACCTTGTCTTTAGACCATGGAGGATGGTCCGGTTGGTGACTTCGGCTTCTCCGTTGGACTATGGATGAGCAATGGATGTTAGCCGATGCTGGATATGGTACCAAGCACAGAAGTCCTTGAACTTCGGATTGTCGAATTGTCTTCCGTTGTCCATGATGATGACATGTGGGATACCAAACCTGAAGATGATGGAATTTTTCACAAAACTTTCCACCTTGCCCTCTGTGATTTGGGCCAATGGTTCGGCTTCCACCCACTTCGTGAAATAGTCGATGGCCAATAGGAGAAACTTCCTTTGCCCTGATGCTGGTGGGAATGGGCCAAGAATGTCCATCCCCCACTAGGAAAAGGGCCATGGGGCTGCCAACTGAGTCAGGTGACTCACAGGTTGTTTCTGCACATTGGCATACCTCTGGCATTGGTCGTACTTCCGCACGAAATCAACTGAGTCCTTCTGGATGGAGGGCCAATAATATCCTTGTCGAATAATCTTGTATGCTAGAGATCTGCCTCCCAAGTGATCCCCGCATATGCCCTCGTGGACCTCTCTTAATGCATAATCTGCATCGGTGGGTCCGAGGCATTTCAGTAGTGGTTGGGAGAACGATCTCTTGTAGAGGGTTCCGTTTAAGATGACGTATTGAGACGCCATCCAGCAGATCTTCTTGGCCTCTGCCTTATCTTCGGGCAGTTCTCCTTCATTCAGGAATCTAATGATGGGATCTATCCAGCTTGGCTCAGTATCAATCTGGCGCACCTCTGCAGCCTCTTCGACAATGCTTGGAGTTTCAAGATGTTCAACAAAGGTGCGCCCGAGAGACTTCGGTGCTGTAGTTGCCAGTTGAGACAGTGCATCCACCTGGAAGTTCTCTAATCGGGGAACATGAATAATTTTAAAATATTCCAGTTGAGAGGATAAAGCCTGAACCTTCTCCAATTATTACACCATGGTTTGATCTTTGGCTGCGTACTCTCCATTGACTTGATTCACAACCAGTTGAGAATCGGAGAAGGTTCGGAGTTGCCGGACTCCCAGATCTTTGGCGATCCGAAGTCTAACAAGTAGGGCCTCATATTCGGCCTTATTATTGGAGGCGTGGAAGGAGAAACGGAGTGCATACTCTATGATTTGGCCATGAGGTTCGGCCAACATGAGTCCAGCCCCGCACCTGGTAGCATTGGAAGCTCCATCCACATAAGCACCCAAACGGACTTCGTCTCCTTCGGGGCTTCTTCTTCTTCCGAAGAGGCTTCATCTTCAGACTTCCAGGTGCACTTGGCCAGAAAATTAGAGAGCACCTGAGCCTTCATAGCCACTCAGGACTGGAAGCTAATGTCAAATTCGCTTAGCTTCATAGCCCACTTGGCTATCCTTCCAGAAGTGTCCGGAGATCAGAGAACGGCCTTAAGAGGTTGATCAATCAGCACCACGATAGCATGGGCCTGGAAGTATGGCCATAGTTACTTTGTCGCAATCATTAAAGAGTATATCAGCTTCTGCATCCTTGCATATTGCGTTTCTGCATCATGCAGGATCTTGCTAATATAGTAAATCGGCTTGTGGGACCCGTCTTCTTCCTTCCGGACAAGAACCGAACTCACTGCTTCGTCTGAAGCAGAGAGGTACAGGTAGAGGACCTCGCCTTCTTTTGGCTTGGAGAGTAATGGCGGGGTCTCCAAATACTTCTTCAATTCCTCAAAGGCAATGCGACAGTCTTCGGACCATTCGAAGCCCTTTGATTGCCGAAGTACCTTGAAGAACGGAAGACACTTCTCGGCTGACTGAGAGACAAATCTGCTTATGGAGGAATCCTCCCTGTCAACTGTTGGACTCCTTTTTACAGGAGGGATGTCTCATATCCTTCAAGGCCCGGATCTTCTCGGGGTTGGCCTCAATCCCTCATTTGGTGACAAGGAAGCCCAGGAATTTACCCGATGTGACCCTGAAGGCGCACTTCACCGGGTTTAACTTCATGTGGTAGCGCCGGAAAGTGCTGAATGACTCCTCTAAGTCATGGATGTGGTCTCTCTGGTGGAGACTCTTGACAATCTTGTCATCACATAGGCCTCCATATTTCTTCCCAGTTGCTTTTCGATCACCTTATTGATGAGTCTTTGAAATGTTGCTCTCACATTCTTGAGGCCGAACGGCATCATCTTGTAGCAATAGAGACCTTTGTCAGTGATGAATGCCGTCTTCTCCTCATCTTGTGGATCCATTCTGATCTGGTCGTAGCTGGAGAAGGCATCCATAAAGCTCAGCAACTGGTGGCCGGCGGTAGCGTCGACCAGTTGATCAATCTTTAAGAGAGGGAAGCTATCTTTTGGGCAAGCCTTGTTGAGGTCTGTATAGTCGATGCAGATCCTCCACTTGCCGCTAGCTTTCTTCACCATTACCATATTGGCCAGCCACTCGGGGTAGCAGGCCTCTATGATGAACCCTGTCTTGAGGAGCTTGCCAACCTCATCATCAGTAGCTTGCTATCTTTCGAGGGTGAAGCTCCTCTTCTTCTGTCGCACTGGCTTGTACCTAGGGATTACTTCCAACCGATGAGTAATCACTTCAGCTAGAATCCCGGGCATGTCCGAAGCTGACCAGGCGAAGACATCGGCGTTGTCCCTGAGGAAACGGATCAGCTTCGTTTTGGTTTCCTCATCAAGGGCACTCCTGATCTGCACAACTCTGGAGGGATCTTCCTCTTTCAAAGGTATCAGGATGGTCCTCTCCATGGGTTCACCAAGGTTTGTGGTCGAGTCCCTCGGATCTAGCTGATCCGGAGTAGTCAAATCCTTGAAATGCCTGTCTTCAATCATTAGACATTGCGGTGCCATCCTCTGGTTTCCTCTAACTTCTCCAACACCATTCCTGGTGGGGAAGCGTACCAGGAGGTAGTGAGAGGAGATCACAGTCTGGAACCTGTTCAAGGTGGGCCTCCCCAGAATAATGTTGTATGCTGAGGGGATCTGGACCACCATGAAGTTGATCGGGAATGTCTTTTGTTAAGGCTCGGAGCCGAGGGTTACAGGCAACACTATCTCCCCTTCGGTATAAACTTGGTTGCCCCCGAAATCGGAGAGTGGTATGGGGAATCTTTGCAGTTGATGTCTTGGCAAACATATTTTGGACAATGCATCGTACATCAAGACATCAGTTGAACTTCCATTATCAATAAGAACTCTCTGTACATCATAATTGGCCACTACGGCCGAAATTACAAGAGGGTTGTCGTGCGGGAGCCGAACTCCTGCAAGGTCATCGTCGGAGAAGAGGATGGAGTTGTTGTCTTTCAGTCACTTTGAAGCTTCATCTTCATCCCTTCTCCAGTTGGTGGGCTGGTGTATCATCCCTACACCTCCATTGGTGGGCCTTTGATTTGGCAATTCGGCCTCTTCAGGACGTGGCTGGGGAACAGTTGCTTCCGACCGGGGTCCCTGGTGACCGATGTACCGCCCCAGGTATCCTCTCTTGATGAGATCCTCGATCGCATCCCTCAGCTGGATGCATTCTTCTGTGTTGTGGCCGTGGTCTCGGTGGAATCGTTAGAATTTGTTCCTATTCTTTGTGGAAGAGGAGGCCTTTATGGGATGGGGCCGTTGGAGATAGTTTTATTTTTCTATCTCCATGAAGATCTTCTTTCGAGGGAGGTTGAGGGGGTGTAGGAGTCAAATCTTCCTCCCAATGCTCTGGGCTTGGGAGGGCTTCTCCGGTAGTCTACATATCTGCCGCCATTGTTATTGAAAGTTTGGGGGCCTTGCCCCCTATTATTCTTCTTCTTTGAAGGGGGTTTTCCTTCAATCAAACATTGATTCGCCGCATTCTCTTCAGCATCGGTGTATTTCTAAGCCCTTGATAGGAGCTCAGCGTAGCTTTTAGGGAACTTCTTGTCCAGGAAAAAAGTAAGCTTGGAGGTTCGAAGCCCCTTCTTCAGTGCTGATATGGCCACGTGCTCGTTGAGATCAGGGATTTCAAGCATGGCTACATTGAACCTAGAGATGTAATCTCTCAGGCTCTCTCCTTCATTCTAGTGAAGGAGGAAGAGTGTGTCTGTATTCCGAGGAGTCTTGCGGCAGGTCCTAAAATGCAAGATAAATAGTTTTTCTAACTCAGAAAATGAATCGATGGTACCTGGGCGTAGGCTCGAGTACCACATCCGAGTGGACTTCTTTAAGGTAGCCGGGAATGCCAAACAGTATATTGCATTCGAAGCTCCTTGGATCATCATATGGGCTTTGAAGCTGCCCAAATGGTCGAGGGGGCCAGCTCTTTTCCCGAAGATCATGGGAAGCCAATCTCTCCCATGATTGGCGATTGTGGGCTGTCAATGAGCGGTTCCAGCCAGATCAGAGGCATGGCTGTAGGAATTGCGCGCCATGATCATCGCATGATGAGTGTCGATTGTAACCGTTGGTTATAGTTTTTTTTTTGGAACAGATTATGGTTCGAGCTTCGGGTTTCCCCTTGCATGGGCCGAAGGCTTGGTATTTTCCAGAGGCCAGAGATCATGTCTATGACGGGGACCAAAGTTCGTGTCTTCGAAAGTCGATGAGTAGTTCAGACTTCGACCGGGGCCAAAGGTGCTACCCGAAGGACTGGCCTTCGGATGTTGTAATTCGGTGTGAAGCCTTAGTTGCTTGCGGTTAGCTTTCGCTTAGTCCGAAGTCCGTAGTCCAGAGAACCGGGGCTTCAATAAGTCAAACCGGAGCCTGGTTCGTAGCTGAACCAGGATATCCCAACAACTTTAAAGTTGTTTTTCTTTGATTCCAAAGTTCATAAAAAGTTTTCTTCAAAATAGGGTGAATTAAAACTCGATTTAAAATGTAATATGCAGTATTAATAGCTTCAGCCCAAAAATATCTTGGCAAATCATTTTTACAAAACATGGTGCATGCCATTTCTTCCAAAGTATGATTTTTTCTTTCTACTACCCTATTTTGCTGAGGTGTCCTAGGTGTAGAAAAGTTGTGTTCTATTCCTTTTTCATTATAGAAGTTTTCAAAATCTTGGTTTTCATATTCAGTTCTATGATCACTACGAATGCAAACAACCGAAACACCTTTTTTATTTGAGACTTTTCAATAAAATTTTATAAAAGCTAAAAATGATTCATCTTTATGTGCTATAAAGAAAACCCATGTAAATCTCAAAAAATCATCCACTATGACTAGTCCATACCTCTTGCCTCCTAGACTTGATGTTCTAGTTGGTCCAAAGAGATCTATATGAAGTAATTCTAGTAGTCTACTAGTGTTACAAAACCTTTTAGTTTAAAAGAAGTTTTAACTTGTTTACCAAATTGACATACTTGGCAAATTCTATCTTTTTCAAAACAAAGTTTAGGTAAATCTCTAACTAAATTCTTTTTGCAAAGTCTTGAAAGCAGATACATACTAGCATGCCTTAATCTTCTATCCAAAGCCAACTAGTCTCATCCTTAGTAGAATTCATTTCAATAAGGCATTCTCCATTAGGCAAAGATAGATCATCTAAATCTACCAAATAAACATTTCCATGCCTTTTTCCAATGAATTGTACTCCATTTATATTTGGACTAGCAATCATGCAATATGATGATTTAAAAATGACTTGAAAATCTTTATCACAAAATTGACTAATGCTTAAAAGATTGTATTTTAAACCATCAACTAGAAGTACATTGTTACTATAATTAGAAGAAGTTATGTGAACCTTACCAATACCAATGATTTTTTCTTTACCATTATCCTCGAAGGTCACACTCCCTCTATTCAAAGCTTCAAAAGAAGTGAATTACTTCACATCTCCCGTCATATGCCTTGAACAACCACTATCATGATACCAAAGTCTTTTATTCTCCTTGGTTGCAAGATACACCTGCAATAAAATCAAGCTTTGTTTTTAGGTATCCAAGCCAACTTGGGTCCTTTAGGGTTAGCATTCAAAATGGTTCCTTTTGGAACCTACACTTTATCAAAAGAATTAATTTTCTTTAAATTGCATTGAAAAGATTTATGTCCTAACTTTTTACAAGTAAAACAGGTTATGCTAGAAGATACAGGTACAAAAATGAGAAATACTTTTGTTGCTTTTATGGTCTAAAATCTAAACCTGCTTTATTGAAAACAGCTCTTTGGCTATTCAAAAGTAGGTTTAGTTTTTTTGAGCTATAAGTAAACTTTTCAACAAAAGGCTTTTTCTTTTCAAGTTCATTTTTGTACTTAACATTTTCCAATTCTAAATCTTTATTTTTCTTTAAAAGATCACCATTTGAAATAATATTCTTAGGTCTTTTCAAAACTTCATTTTTCATTGACAAAGCATTGTTTTTCTTTTCTAAAACATCCAATTTAGATTTCAAATTACTAACTTCATTTAGCAAAGAATTGTTTTCAAGAGAAAAAACTATTTGCATGCTTTTTTCAACTTTTTATTTTCACTCAAAATCAGTTTATAATTATGCATGAGTTCATCAAAAGAATTTCTAAGATCATTAAATATAAAATCAATTTCGATATCGAAATTTACCTCATCATGGTCTTGATGTGCCATTAAACAGAGATTTGCTACTTCTGTCTACTCTTCTTTAGAATTGGAGTCTTTATTGTCAGTCCAGGTGGCCATCATTACTTTCTTTCTTAATTTCTTTCTAGACTTCTTAAGGAGAGGGTAATCAAACTTGTAATGACCCGGCTTCTTGCACTCGAAGCATGTAGGTATTTCTTTCTCCTTTTCCTTTTTCTTTTCCTTCTCTTTCTCTTTTCCTTTTTCCTTTGATTGATATTTCTTTTTGTAAGGAAACTTTCTCCTCTTCATGAATCTTCTGAATTTCCTTGCAAGGAGGGCTTCTTCACCTTCATCTTCTTCTTTTTCTTTGGACTCATCTATTGAGGATTCTTCTTGTATGTTTGATTTGAAAGCAATCCCCTTCTTCTTTTTGTCCATGTCCATTGATTTTTGTTTCAAATTCAGCTCATAAGTCATGAGCGATCTAACCAGCTACTCTAGAGGTAATTTGTCAACATCCTTGGCTTCTTGAATTGCGGTCACCTTCGGATCCCACGATGTTGGAACTGACCTGAGAATTTTATTTACAAGATCAGCATTAGACATTACCTTTCTAAGACTTCTCATTCCATTTACAATATTTATGAATCTTGTGTACATATCAGTGATTATTCATTAGGTTCCATTCGGAACATCTCATATGTGTGCACTAATATGTTCACTTTAGTATTTTTCACTTGATCGATACCCTCATGGGTAACATCAAGTATGTCACATATTTTTTTAGTAGAGGTGCATATAGATATCTTATTGAATTCACTAGGATCTAATGCACAATAAAAGAGATTCATTGCCTTGGCATTGATCTCGGATTGCTTAATATCATTTTCATCCCAATCCTCTTCGAGCTTTGGGATGGAAACACCATTAACAACTACTGAAGGAATATGAGGACCCTTATCAACCACTCTCCATAAATTATAGTCAATAGAATGAATATAAATTCTCATCTTAGTTTTCTAATGTATATAATTTGATCCATTAAAAAACTATTTGAGGCTTGACCCTCAACTACGCTAGTACCAATTGGGGCTGCCATAGATCTTTACTCAAGGCGATAAAGCTTATACACTGAGAACAGGGCTCTGATACCACTTGTTGCTCAGTAAGCAATCCAAGAGAGGGGGATGAATTGGGTCTCTAAAAATTATTTACTTAATGCAATGTAATGCTAAGCAATCCAACCCAACAATTAAATAAGCAAGGTACTATGAATTCAAATGTAATGCTCTTAAATTAAAAGTGCAGCGGAAATAAAGAGCAATAAATGAAAAGCAAGTAAAGAGATCAATCAACCACAAACACCAAGTAATATAGTGGTTTGGTGCTATTAATGCACCTACATCCACTCCCTAAGATCTCCTTGGGAATTCACTATAATCACACTGATTACAGTTGATTAGTTTTGCAGGCTCACTAATCAAAAACTTAACTTGTTTTCATAAGGCCAATAAGTCAAAACCTCACTTGGTTTTACGAGCTAACCAAGAACCTAAATGATTTTAAGGCTCACCACCAACCTTCCTTGGTTTTCCAGGATAACAAAGAACCTAAGTGGTTTTGAGGCTTACCACCAACCTCCCTTGGTTTTTTGGGATAACCAAGAATCTAAGTGGTTTTGCGGGCTAACCACCAACCTTATTGATTTTCAAAAGCTCACCATTAATGTCCCTTAGTTTTAAAATAGGCTAACCAAGAACCCTTACAACATATAATGATTTGAAGTAAAAAAACAAAGTAAGCTTTCTAAACAAAAGCGGGTATCTCTTTGAAGCTCGATGTAGAGATGCTTTGAACTTGTTGAAGCCTCTTGAATGCATAAGAATGGATGATCTTCAATACTCTTGAAGGCTCTTGAATGCTTGGAGGCTTGCTTTTGCTTGAAAGTAGTTGAATCTTCAATGAATAGGAGTTAAAGCTCTCACTTGAATGCTCTTATCTTATTCTCATCAATAATATTCAATCATCTTTATTTTGATTTGATTTGGAGCTTATATATACTTCTCCAAGGCCTCAAATCCTGTTTCTAGCTGTTAGACTTTTAAAACTAGCCGTTAAAGGGCAAAAGAGTTGAGTTCTGCATTTGAAAAACTAGCCATTATTGTTCTCAGAACTTCATGTGTTGACACTTCAGGCTTTGAGTCGACACTTCCTGTCGATACTTGAACTTCTTGAGTCGACACTTAGTTCAAATATCTTCATTCTGGTTCTCTGAAAATCTCAAATGTGTCGACACTTCCT
Organism: Areca catechu; assembly: GCA_021397845.1. Classification (NCBI taxonomy): domain Eukaryota; kingdom Viridiplantae; phylum Streptophyta; class Magnoliopsida; order Arecales; family Arecaceae; genus Areca; species Areca catechu. The sequence goes on from CM038046.1 coordinate 97,032,895, forward strand.
CAGGTGAGTCGACACTTTGAGTCGACACTTCTCTTCCATGTGTCGACACTTCAGCAGTTCTTCATTTTCAACAAATTCTATAGCTTGAAAATCTTAAGCGATGAGCTGATCCATGTGTCAACACTTTGAGTCGACACTTCGGGTCCATGTGTTGATACTTTAGCCGTGCCAACTGAAACATACTTGCGTACCGGCCTGAGTGGACACTTCACTTTCATGTATTGATACTTGGTATCATGTGTCGACACTTTGAGTCGACACCTCAGTGAAAACTTCATAGAAAAGGCTGAACTTGAGCTGAAACACATTTCCACTAAACTTAAATAATCATTCAAGCAAACATTTATTGTCCAAGTCCTCTTTGAGCAGTTATTTTCATCCAAACTTGGTTTAATCAATCAAACAAACTTCTTCAAATTTATCCTTTTTCAACAAAAATACACTTCAAAGAAATCATTAGTACTTAACTTATACTTAATCATTTTGCTTATCATCAAAATCAACATCAAAGTTAACAGAGCCCATCCTAGAGTGTCCACCAACAAATTGGCCTAAGAGAGGAGAAAGGATCGAGCGTATTCTGAATCACCAGGCTATTACTTCCCGGAACAAGGGTTACCAGCGGTACCTGATTCATCAGCAAGGTCGACCAAAATTTGAGGACTCATGGATCACCCGAGAGAATCTACAGCACATTGATCCGAACCTATTAGAGAAGTACTAGAGCTAGATTGACCTTTACTCGATAGGGTCGAGTTCTTCCCACCCTAGGAGAATTGTTGAGGGCACCAGGATCAGACAAAGATTACAGGGCTCCATTTAGATATCTGATTAATGTATTTAAAAGTCTTTCATTTTATCAGTTGAGTCCAGAGTCACTTGAGTCCTATAATAAAAATTGAGTCCTGAATAAAGTGAGTTAATTGAGTCCATTAAGTCAAATGAGTCCATTGAGTGCATTTGTTCATTTGAGCCCTGTAAGTTTGAATTCTTTCATTCAAGTCAAGTCCAAGAGGAGAGTCACTAGATCCCACTGAAACAGAGAATGAAGAATTCATGCACCCCAAGCTCACCTAGAATTGGCGCCCAAGCCTACCTGCAGTTGCCACCCAAGCTCACCAAGATTTAATGCCCAAGCCCACATGGATCTGACCCCCAAGCCCAAGAGAAAGTGGCATCTTAGGCTCAAGAGGAATTGGAACCTCCCAGTCTAACAAGGAGTCAAGCCTGTTAGATGTATGCCCAGAAAGCCATGTTGGCTTGACACATTTTAATTTTAGGGCATGAACTTTGTACTTAATTTTCCTTATTAATTAAAAGGGCATTAGTTTCATTCATATTGTTGTATCTATGAATTGTTCATAGAGTTAATGGACAATGACATATATTCTCAATAGTTGGAAATCTGAGACATGTGTCTTTATAGATTAACTCCTAAAGGCTCTCGATTGTTGGAATATCACAAGGACAGTGATTGATCTATTAAAATTGGTGCACAGATCACTTCCCTTTCTAGGTAGATGAGTCTCTAACCTATAGTATGGTGACACTGTAGTGAGAGTGCAGGTAGTTGATAGAGATCAATAGTACTGAGCGTGACCAAGTACAGGAAGTTATACAGATGACTACTCACTCATCGATAACTTCCTGATGCTGTAGTTGTGTGAATAGTTCTTTGATCTAGAGTGTCTCGGCTACTCACAATAAGGTTGCTATAGTTTGACAGCACATTCACATGGTTCCTATCTATACAGGATCTTGCGGTGTTCATTAGCTGCAGCAATTTTATTGTAAGAGTAGGGTGTTCACTTGTAGGGATCTATCAGCCTTAGTAGTAAGGTATAATCCTATGCAAGCTTAATAAGACTAAGTCCAGAAGTCTATGGCCATAGTAGGATGATAATGAAAAGGTGTTTTCATTAGGATCACAATTGGACTTGAGTCGATTGGTTAAGCATATGACTGTTGGGTTTGATGAGTATCCGTAACCAACATTATATCGAGATTTGATAAAGGAACCGAATCACATGGTAACTACACCTAGGCATTCCAATCTTATTCTGCTGGGTTGCCACTACATACTACTATATGTCACTAGTGGATTATGAGAGCCTGTTAGGATCATTCTCGGATCGATATCCTAATTATGGTTGAGCTAAAATTATTTCAGTCCATCGAAAGGAGTTTCGATGATGTATAATGGAGATTATAACATGTCTCATTATCGAACAGGATAGGACCTGAGGGGTTACACACATTAGGAGCTCAAGTAACCAATCAATAAATCAATTTGGACCTAATTATAAGTGTTACAATTAATATTTGACCTAATTATAAATGTTACAATTAATTGATTATGAATTAATTGTTAATTAATTTAAACTAGATTTAATTTAATCAAGTTGGACTCAACTAATTAATCCTAATTGATTCGAGTCAATATCTGCTTCGAAATGGTTTGATAGGATTTAAAATCAACTTTAGTTTGACTATAAAATCATTACATTTGGACCAAGACCTAGAGTCCAGTTAGACTGGGACTCTCTCTCTTTGTCTCCCTTTCCCTCCACATGCCAAAGTGGGCCCCCATTTATTTTGTTCGACAAATGAAGGATGGGGCATGAATAAGGTGGATGGTAATAGAGTTTAGGCATGGAGAAATTAAGAGAGGGAAGAGTCCTCTTCCACTCCTCTTAAAATTCAAACCTAAACCAGATTAGACCAAACTCCTTTATTTATGGCATGTAGAATTGGGGAGATTTACCATCAAAAGAAATAAAAGAAGAGAGAAAAGGGTAGCCGAACTTAGTACTTCTCTTTTGTCGTGAATTATATTGGGTGTCATCTCTCTTGGGCGTCTTTTCTCCTAAGAGTCTCTCTCCTGGTGCATAGTATTCTTCTCCCTTCTAGTTTTTTTTTTTTGAGATCTTTAAGAGTGTTGAGAGGTCTTCTACATAAAAGAAAGAAGAGGGAAAGGAAAAGGGTCCAAGGTCTCGCAAATCTAAGATTACAAGACAGAAGCCAAAAGCCGGTCCGGATTCGAATCGGCACAGTTTTTATAGTGGACGATTTGCGGAAAGAGGAGAGGGCTACAAGAACTAGCAATCCAGTGCCCTCTACGACTCTGTTGCAAGAGCTTCATGTGGATACCAGCAGAGGCTTGGCAATTGCGCGACTCCGATAGAATCCCGGCTTTTCAGTAGTGGATCTACATGCTTTTTTCAGAGCTGGTCCGGATAGTGATCCAGGTAAGTATTTTATGCTTAAAATAATTTTTATTTTAGATCTAATATTTTTTTCATGTTATTCAGCATGTTAGGAATTTATGATAAATAAATTAGATTTAATTATGATTTGCATGATTAGATATAAAATCATTTTTATATCTACTTTCACTGGTCAGGCTTTTAATGCCTAATTTTATGCAACATACTTTCCTATTCCTGGGAGAATTCCAACAGTGGTATCAGAGCTATGGTTCTCTCTTTAACATGCATGCATGAGAATCTGATCTGAAAAATAATTAGATCAGATAGATAATTATGATTATATTAGATCTATGTTGAACATGAGATTGTTCTAGCATAGGATTTTATGTTTTAAAAAATTATTTTCGAAATTAAAATCATAATTTTTAGATCTGAAATTAAATTTAATAATATGAAATTAAATTGATCAAAGGTTGCACAAAGTGACATATGGTTGTCCTGCTATACGGTTTACCCCCTATAGTGCAAAGGTTGTCCTACTTTGATGTATACCGATTTTGAAAAAGGATTTTCAAAAGGGTTTTGATCGGTTTATGATTATTGATATTGATGTATACGATGCACCAATTTAGGGTTAGATCTTAAATGTGATTCATGATCATAATCCATTAAAATCATGCACTTGAACCTAAATTTAAAATTGATTTGATCTAGAAAATCAAATTAGGTGCATGAGGGTTTGGGTTGAACAAATTAGGTCTAGTGATTGGGCTGCATGATTAGGGCTTGATTAGATCATCTAGTAACCCTAATATGATTTCAAGCAAGTGACTTAACTTAATCGAATAGTGATTAGGGTTAGGTCAAGTGTGCTCAAAATTGTTTTTAGATGTAGTTTGGTCAGATCGATTCACGATAGTGAATCGATAAGTTAAGACCTAATTTGGCTCAGTGATAAGCCTAGATCATTAGATGACCTAATTAAACCTTATCAGTCAATTGGTGTCTAAGGAAGGTTTCGATCATGGTTTGCTAATTGGGTTAACTCTTTCTTAACCAACTAGTTTGGCAGAAAGAGGGTATATTGGCAGAACCCTCCCATGGATCAAACTGACCTGGCCAATTTAGTTGATTAAGTTTCAAAAGGGTCACTTTTGATTTGAGTTCACCCTTGCTAACTATTTTTAGTCAGACATGAGATTGTGCTGACTAAATGTAATTAGTCAGACATGAGATTATTCTGACTTAATGTAATTGGTTAGTCATGATTTGGCTAATCAATTTAGAAGAGACTTGAACCTAAGCTCCCAATAAATATTAAGTCATAGGTCTTCCACCATTGTAGGTGTGAGGGTGTCCTACTGATGTTGATTATTCTCAATTGGTTACAGTGGACTAGTTGCATCGGGAAGACACAACCACCCTATTAGGCATGAGATGTTGCTAGGCACTAATGGGGTTGGGCCCAATAAACGGGCACGTTGAGGGACTCAATGATGGCTTTGTCTAGCAGGAATGGTGGGTCTAACTTAACTAATGATTGGACCAATAAATGGGCACGTTGAGGTTCCATGATTACAAGACCAAGAGCTATAATTTATAGTAGATACATTGGACAAGAGTTGGCCACTTATTTGTGTAGCGTGTTACCAATAACCAGATATGGTGAGGTGCCGCACATCGATGGGATCGTAGCACCCACTAGAAACCTAGAGTCGCAGGGTTTTCGCATCTCCATGGGAATTGTGAGAGATCCAAGAAAATAGTGGGAGTCCTAAAATTATTTCTTAAAGATCCAAGAATAATTTTAATGATTAAGTATAAAGTATCTAATTTGAATCTTTTACTCTTGCAGTTACCATGTCTGCTTCAAATCCCTTAGTCTGTATTCTAGAGACAAACCGACTAGTAGGCCTCAATTTTAAAGTTTGGTTGAGAAACTTCAAAATTATTTTGAGTTCTGAGAAGTTGGGCTATGTGCTTGACTAGGAACCCCTTGTCTTACCTGACCATCCAAATGCTCGTCAAACGACTGCATATGAAAAATGGATGGAAGATGATAATAAGGTTAAGTGTTATATGTTGGCCTTAATGTCAAATGAATTGGAAAGCATATATGAGGATATGCCAACTGCTAAATCGATTTTGATTCATCTACAAGAGTTACATGGTGAACAAAGTATGATTGCACGCTTCGAAGTGTCGAAAAGGCTTTTCAACTACAAGATGCATGAAGGGCAGTCAATGCACGATCATTGTTTGACAATGATCAAGGATATTGAATAGCTTGAGAAGCCGGGTATTCCTATTCACAAGGAGCTTCAGGTGGATTTGTTCCTCTAGTCCTTGACTAGTTCATATGCTCAGTTTGTAATGAACTATAATATGAACAAGTTAAATTACACTTTGCCTGAATTATTGAACATACTGGTAAGTAATGAGGGGACCCTGAAGAGTTCAAGGGGCTTTATTTTCTTTGTGGAGCAGTCTTCCTCCAAAAGAAAGTCTACTTGGAAGAAGAAGAAACCTACGAAGAAGCAGAAGAAGGAGAACAAACAAAAGAAGGACACTTCCAAGAAAGCCAAGGTTAGCAAAGAAAAATGTTTCCACTGCAACACAGATGGCCACTAGAAAATGAATTGTCCTCTCTACCTGGAAAGCCTAAAGAAACAGAAGAAGGATGTGCCTTCTGAAGGTAAGCCTATACTCGTTATTGAATCTATCCTAATGGTTTCATCTACTTCCAGCTGGATTTTAGGCTCTAGCTCTAGTGCTCATATATGCATTTCAATGCAGGGTCTGAAAAGAAGTAGAATACTAAGAGAAGGTGAGATGGTCCTATGTGTCGAAAATGGAGCAAAAGTTGCTGCTTAAGCCATTGGATCATATTTTTTGGTGTTACCTTTAGGGTTTAGATTTGTTCTTAGTGACTATTATTTTATGCCTGGAGCTAGTAGAAATTTGATTTCTATCTCTGTGCCAGCATAGGAAGGATTTGAATTTATATTCAATAAAGACTTTTGTAGTATTTATTTCAGAAATAAATTGGTTGCAAAAGCTATTTTAATAGACAGTCTCTATCATTTGCATGTCGATGCATCTTTGAATATTAACAAGAAAATTGAAGTGAATGCCATAGGATATAAACATCCTAGAGATGACCTAAATGATAAATTTATGTGGTATTTAAAGCTCGGTCATATAGGTGAGGACAGAATTAATAAACCGGAATGGGATGGGATCCTATATTCAGTTAATTCTGAATCATACCCACCTTGTGAGTCATGTCTTCAAGGCAAATTGACCAAGTTACCCTTTGTATGACATGGGGAGAGGGCCAAAGAATTACCTGCCCTGGTACACACTGATGTGTGTAGTCCATTTGATGTGCAGTCCAGGGATGGTTTTTACTACTTCATAATCTTTACTAATGATTGTTCATGGTATGGTTATGTATCCACGATGTGCATAGCTTCCATGACCTAGCAGCCTTTTACAGAAGATTTATTAGGGGTTTTAGTACAGTCATCGCACCTATAACTGATTACATTAGGAAGGGTACATTTGAGTGGACCAAAGCAACTGATAAGATGACCCATGCACCCATTCTTAGATTACCTGATTTCACTAAGGTGTTTGAGGTCGCTTGTGATGCCTCGGGAGTAGGAATAGGTGGGGTACTAAGTCAAGAAAACCATCCTGTAGCCTTCTTCAGTAAGAAGCTGAATGAGGCTAAACTTAAGTACTCTACCTATGACAAGGAATTTTATGCGGTAGTTTAGGCCCTTAGGTATTGGCGACATTACTTACTACCGCAGGAGTTTGTCTTATTTTCTGACCATGAGGTACTCCGGTTCCTAAACTCCCAAAAGAAACTTAACCCACGGCATGGTAAATGGATCGAGTACATTCAGGCCTACACCTTTGTCCTAAAGCATCGTGCTAGAATAGAAAATAAGGTAGCAGACACCCTAAGCCATAGGTCTTTGCTGTTAGGATCAGTTAGCACCCAAGTCATAGGGTTTGATTGGTTAAAGGATGAATATGAAACATGCCCAGACTTTGGAGATATTTACTAGACCCTCAGGCTAGGACCATCCAGTACCCATAGTGAGTATACCATTCAGGATGGCTACCTTTTCCAAAACAATCGACTCTGTATACCTAGAACTTCCCTTAGAGAATTCCTAATTTGGAAGACCCATGTTGGAGGTTTAGCTGGTCACTTTGGTAGGAAAAGACCATCTTAGCGATAGAAGACCAGTTCTTTTGGCCAGGATTGAAAAGGCATGTTGCTCAGATTGTAGCCAGGTGTAGAACTTGTGCTGTTGCAAAGTAGCATAAGCAAAACACTGGTCTCTACATACCTTTACCAGTGCCTGATCACCCTGGGCAGGACCTAAGTATGGACTTCATGTTAGGATTACCTAAGACCTAGAAGAGACATGATTATATCTTTGTAGTGGACGATAGGTTCTCTAAGATGGCTCACTTCATCCCATGTTCCCAGATCTTTGATGCGTCTAGAGTAGCCAAGCTTTTCTTAGATAATGTGGTTAGACTCCATGGCCTACCCAAGACCATCATATCTAATAGGAATGTTAGGTTTACCAATTATTTCTGGAAAACCCTGTGGCACCTGTTAGGGACCAAGCTTAAGTTTTCTACAGCCTACCACCCCCAAACAGATGGTCAAACTGAAGTGGTGAACCATAGTTTAGGAAACCTCCTTAGATGCCTGGTAGGTGAACATATTGGAACTTGGGATCTATTGTTGCCTAGAGCAGAGTTCGCCTACAATAGCTCAATGAATAGGATAATGGGCAAGAGCCCTTTTGAGATAGTCCATGGGTACAAGCCTAATCGCCCCATTGACCTGATTCCTTTACCTGTTCATGCACAAGTCTCAGAGTCTGCAGAATCATTCACACAGCATATTAGAGACTTGCATAAGGATATTAGCCAAAAAATAAACCTAAGTAATGAAACATATAAGAAACTGGCTAATTCCCGAAGAAGGGCCAAGGAATTTGATGTAGGGGATTCTGTCATTATTAGAATTAGGCCTAAGCGGTTCCCACCCAGGACCGTTAAGAAACTTCATGCTCGTGGAGCCGGACCTTTTAAAGTGATAGAGAGGGTTGGACCAAATGCCTATGTGTTAGATTTGCCTTCATATTTGGGCATCAGCTCTACCTTCAATATCGCAGACTTGGTTGAGTACAGGGAACTGGCAGCGATACCTAGTGTGGCCATTGGACCTATTTCTTACATTGAGAGTGACCCTAGCTCAGAGTGTCCACCAATACATTGGCCTGAGAGAGGAGATCGAACGTATCCTAGATGATCAAGCCATAATGACCCGAGGCTGCGGCTATCAACGATACCTGATCCGATGGCAAGGCGATCCAGAGTCAGATGATTCATGGATTTCCTGAGAGGACTTGCAATGCCTCAACCCAGACCTCCTCGAGAGATATGTGAGCCAGCCAGATCTTCACTCGATAAAGTCGAGTTCCTCCCACCCCGGGAGAATTGGTGCGGACACCAAAGGCACCAAAATAAGATAGAGGCTTCTCAACTCTCTGTGGATTACTTAGTCACATTCAAGTCTATTTGTAATAAAGCTTAGTTCATCCAAGTTATTTCTTTTACTTGAGTCCTGTACTAGTCAGCTCATGTTGAGCTAGTTATTTTCTGGAGTTCAGTACATGTAATGACACATACAAGTGAAGACCAAGCCAGCCCATGTGAAGACCAACCCAACTAAAGCTGTGAGGATCATGGAAGGCCTAAGAGAAGAAATCAGAAGCCCGGGTGACAAGCCCGAAGCCTCGAAGCCCTGAAATGAAGCCCTGAAATGCAGCCTGAAGCAAACTGGGCCAGCCCAGGCCCAGGAGAAGAGAAAGTGGCGCCAAGGCTTATGCTTACCACCCTTGGTCGGCCACTAGGGTCACCTCCCTTGGCCGACCAAGGCAAGAGGAGGGAGAGAAGTTTTAGGGATTTTTTCTACCTATTTTTTCCTTATTTTCTAGCTAGAGTTGGATGGGGATTCAAACTCCTATGTAATGTCTTTTTAACCTTACTTGGGGGCCAAGTCTAGGAGTCTATTTAAAGGGGCCTAGTCTCTTGTATGAGAAATTATTTTTTAATATGAAATAATATTTGATTCTCCAATTGTTGTGTGCTACCTTGCTGTGTGCTTGAAGGGATTCTGTGTGAGCCCTTCCTCTTCCCGGTGTCCTGTGACTGCTTCCTGCCGCCATCCTGCTCTCCAAAACCCTAGCCGCCCACTCCAATCAACAACTTCCTTTTGCTATTTTCCATTTATTTCTTCTTCTCTACTATGTTTTCTAACCCTTGGAAGGTCGTTTGTAGGTCCCACGACTCCGATGAATCCAACGACTCCAACCGGGCCGCAATCGGACCATCGAGCAGAAAGCCGGGTATCCGCGGGTCTCTGGCTTGGTTTTCCAGGCCGCATCCAGAGTGAGAGTGATCTCGTCACGTAAGATCTATGCCAAATGTTTTCACTATTACCAGGTACACCCCCTCTACCGCCAGTAGCTCTATTGTAGGTGAACTAGCCCAACTGAGGCTTCTCAGCCTTGGCGATCCTTTTTATGTTACTTTAGGGTCCTATCTTGCATGCTTTAGTTTCTTATCTTGCATAGTTTTTCCCTACTTAGATTCTTGGTCTATTCTTCGGGATTAATCATACAACTTAATATTAAAAATATAAAAAAAATACTTGCATGCATATATAGGTTCCGCATCATTTGGTATCAGAGCTTGTTTGGGCTTAGTTCTCTTTGGATACTCGGATCAGGTGCTTCATCATGGCCATCCGGTCATAAGAGATTAGTAGGGCTTCAAAACCCTCTTTCCCAATCGATGGGATCTCCTATGGTGGTAGGGGTGCCGTTGTGATTTGATCCCTGAAGAGGAATACAAAGGGTTCCATTAAGTTTTTTTTTTATTTTCATCCTTTTCAAATATACCCTGTTATTTTAATTGTTTCTACTTGTATAAAACTTAGAAAATTTTGAAATTTATTTTACTGGATTTCTCATAATTTCAAGTATTTTTAAAAATTTTCTCAGGAATTATTTCGGTCTGTGAATTTTCTCCCAACCGAAACACTGCCTGAGAATAATTCTGCTCTGTTTTGGCAGCAAACCCAATTTTAGAAAGTTCAGGGTTTTTTTAGTATAATCTTTGCATATCTTTATTTTAGCATATTTCCTGCATATTAGAGCATAATCTGCAATTATCTTCCTATTTAAGAAAAAAATTCCAAAAAAAAAAATTTACATATATTCAAAAAATACCAAAACATCGAAACCCTAATTTGCATCTTCATCTGCCTGTCATCACTGCATAAATTACTTTAAGGGCACTTTCTTTGTGTCAGATAAGGGGAGGAGTTGATAACCTCTCCTTAGCCCAAAATCACATCCCTTGCATTCGGTCCCAAGCCTAATCTAAAATTAACTAGACTTAATTTGCCCTAATGGGCTAAGGACACCCATCGGTCGGGTTCAGTCTTTATGGGACGACTAGTGCACCCAATTCATTTTCTATTACTAGATACTGGTGTCTAGGAAAGAGGTACAGTGTCAAACAACCTAAGTGGATCAATGGTTCCTTAATTGGGTCCTTGCGAGAGCAGGGGGGCCTCCCACCATCTCACCTCTTACCTGGTCAGATTGAAGGATTAGGATTTGAGTTGAGTGTAAGTTGAGTCAACCCATTCTGATTGGGCTCTAGGTTTAGGCAGCTGTAGTCGAGTCAGTATTGAGTCTTGCATGAGATCAGGAACATCATATCATCCACCATCTCCATTTTTAGCTGAATCCATGGACAATCTTGAAGCCCATATTAAAGCCCTTACTGAACAGCTAACCCAGATGAATACCCAGATTACTCAGTCTAATAACCGAACCCACAATAGACTTGACCAATTCTCTAATAAGTTTGATCAATAATTAGAGGACTGTTTAGGGACCATAGAAAGAACCCATGGGTCACAGTCTGAACCAGATCCAGAGTCACCTCCCCATCCTAGGAGAACCCTTCACCGTGACCCATACTATGAGGCTGAACCTAGGAGGACCTCAAACCCTGATCCCTATTTTGAAGCTGAACCTAGGAGAACCCATCATCATGACCCAATCCCAGAGGTTCGCCCTAGAAGACCCAATCAGGATTTTGTAGACCAGGAGACAGATCCTATAGACACATTAAACTTGATGCCTCCACTTTTGATGGTTGTCATGTCCTAAGGTCTATATATATTGGGAGGGAGAAATTGATCAGTTTTTTTAGTGGTACGATATGTCGGAGGAGCATAAGTTTAGGTTTGCTAAGCTTAAGTTGGTCCGGGAGGCCAGGTTATATTGGACTAGTGTTAAGAGAATCCTTAGTCTAGGAGGGCATGATCCCATAGTCACCTGGAGGGCCATGAAGGGTAAGCTTAGGGGGAAATACATTCCACCATCATATTGTTATGGTTTAATGATCAATGGCAGTGATTGAATCAGGGTAGCAGGAGTGTAGATGAGTACATCGCAAAATTTGATGAGTATTCCATGCGATGTGACTTAAATAAGTCTGAGGATGTTGTTCTGTCTAGGTTTAGGGCTGGACTGAGAGATGACAATAAGAGGGGCTCTATATGAGAAAGGTTAGAGACTGATGGATTTCATTAGTATCACAATTGGACTTGAGTCGATTGGGTTAAGCATATGAATGATGGGTTTGACGAGTATCTGTAACCAACATCATGTCGGGATTTTGATAGAGGAACCGAATCACATGGCAACTACACCTAGGGGTTCCAATCTTATTCTGCTGGGTTGCCACTACATACTGCTAGGTATCACTGGTGGATTATGAAAGCTCGTTAGGATCATTCTCGGATCGATGATCCTAATTAGGGTTGGGATGAAATTGTTTCAGTCTATCAAAAGGAGTTTTGATGATGTATAATGAAGATTATAGCATGTCTCATTACCAGACAAGATAGGACCTGAGGGTTCACACACATTAGAAGCTCAAGTAACCAATCAGCAAATCAATTTGGACCTAATTATAAGTGTTACAATTAATATTTGACCTAATTATAAATATTACAATTAATTAATTATGAATTAATTATTAATTAATTTAAATTAAAATTAATTTAATTGAGTTAGACTCAATTAATTAATCCTAATTGATTCGGGTCAATGTCCACTTCGAAATGGTTTGATCGGATTTAAAATTGGTTTCAGTTTGACTATAAAATCATTACATTTGGACCAAGACCTAGAGTCGAGTTAGACTGGGACTCTCTCTCTTTGTCTCCCCTTCCCTCCACATGCCAAAGTGGGCCCCTATTTATTTTGTGCGACAAATGAAGGATGGGGCGTGAATTAGGTGGGCGGTAATAGAGTTTAGGCATGAAGAAATTAAGAGAGGGAAGAGTCCCTCTCTTCCACTCTTAAAATTCAAACCTAAACCAGATTAGACCAAACTCCTTTATTTATGGCATGTAGAATTGGGGAGATTTACCATCAGAAGAAATAAAAGAAGAGAGAAAAGGGTGGCCAAACTTAATACTTCTCTTTTGGCATGAATTATTTTGGGCGTCATCTCTCTTGGGCGTCTTTTCTCCTGAGAGTCTCTCTCCTGGCGCATAGTATTCTTCTCCCTTCTAGTTCATTTCTTCTTTGAGATCTTCAAGAGTGTTGAGAGGTCATCTACATAAAAGAAAGAAGAGGAAAAAGGGTCCAAGGTCTTGCAGATCTAAGATTGCAAGATAAAAGCCGTAAGCCGGTCCGGATTCGGATCGGCACAGTTTTTAAAGTGGGGGATTAGCAAAAAGTGGAGAGGGCTGCAAGGATCTAGCAGTCTGGTGCCCTCTATGACTCTGTTACGAGAACTTCGTGTGGATACCAATAGAGGCCGGGCAATTGCGCCGCTCCGATATAATCCCGGCTTTTTAGTAGCGGATCTACATGCTTTTCAGAGCATGTCCGGATAGCGATCCAGGTAAGTATTTTATGCTTAAAAAAATTTTTATTTTAGATCTAATATTTTTCTCATGTTATTCAGTATGTTAAAAATTTATGATAAATAATTTAAATTTATTTATAATTTGTATGATTAGATATAAAATTATTTTTATATCTGCTTGCACTGGTCAGGCTTTTGATGCCTGATTTTATGCAACATACTTTCCTATTCCTGTGAGAATTCCAACAAAGCCTCCTAGTCCAAAAAGGAGTCAAGCCTCCCAGTCCAAAAAGGAGTCAAGCCTCCCAGTCCAACAAGGAAGCAAGCCTCCTAATCTCACTCAAACTTTGTACTCCAACTTTGATAGGGAAAGGACTGGGTGATCTATAAATACCCCTCCTCCTTCCTCTTGTAAAAGAACGAATAATTGATGATTAATGAATGAGAGAATTCTTCTAATTTTTTTTGCTTTCAAAAGATAGCATCATGGTCATATAGCCAAGATCTACCTAAGATAATGTTGCTAACCCCTATTGAGAGAACATCACACCAAACTTTTTCTTGATATGACTGGACTTGGACTGTAACCTTACATCTCAATTTAATAGGAATAGAGGTTGAGTCAATCCAGGATACTTTATAGGAGTTGGGATGGGGAATTGTAGGTAAACCTAAGTTCTTAATAGTATTTATAGATATCGCATTAACACAGCTCTCACTATTTATAATAATTTTACAAACTTTATCCCCTAATTTGATAAAGGTTTGTGGATGTTAGTCCTATGCCATTCCTCATTTTTCCTAGTTTGAGTTAGAATACATCTAAAGACTCCTAGTAAATCAAATGACTCTATGTCTTCCTTGTCTCTTTCATACTCATATTTTAGATTTGGCTCAGCTTCATACACTTCCTCCTCACATTCTTCAATAGTTTCTGGGTCTTCTTCATCAAGCTCTCCTATGTGTACGGCTCATGCAGGGCACTGACCAGCATAGTGACCAACTTTATGATACCTATAGCATTGTATGTTTTGGTTCCTATCCTTTTGTACTTCAAGGGGCTTACCTTTGTCATCCTTACGAGCTAGTGGAGTGATAGGTTTGGGCTGATTATTGGAAAACTGGCTCGTACTTGGCCTACTTCCAGGGGTACTAAACCAACTGGGCTCGGGTCGAGGGTAATGGGTCCTCTCTGGAATTTTTCATAGTCCCTAGTGACCTGATAGGCTTGATCTAAATCATGGACTTCTCTTATAAACAATTCTCTTTGAATCTCCTCATGTAGTCCTGCTCGAAACCTAGATAAGGTGACCGCCTCTGACTCAACTACACTACACCTCATGACAAATTCATCAAATTTGGCTATGTATTCGGACACGGTCTTGTTGCCTTGGCACAATTTGTTCCACTGATCTAAAAGTCTTTGCTCATAGGACAAGGGTAGGTATTTATCCCTAAGTTTAAATCTTCATGGCTCTCCATGTAAGTATGGGCAAGTCTCCTCTTTGGTGATTAATATGTTCGACATTTCTCCAGTACAATCTAGGTTGTCGGACTAACCTAAGCTTAGAAAACTTGACTTTTCTTTCTTCTGATGTCTCTTACCACTCAAAATATTGGTCCATGTCACTCTCCCAATCAGTACACCTTAGGGTCTAAATTTCCGTCAAAGGTAGGTGCATCAAGTCATATGTTCCTAAGGGCTCTTTCCTCTTGGTCATTAACATCTTGATAGAGATGCCTAGGATTATGTTCAGGGGTGAGTTCCTGACGTTGGGCTCTTGGACCTAGGGGAGTGGGTCTAGGTAACTCAGGCTCAAGATGAGTCACATGGGATTCTTCAAGGTTCCCCATTCTTTTCTCCATTTGGTCAAACCTAGTGTTGAGTTGCCTAAATTGTTCAGTCATAAATCTCATCAAGACTTCCAGATTATGGTCCATGGTGGGACTTATTTGGGGTTTGGAAAGTTGATATGGAGTTCCTGATCTAGTGGTCATGCAATACAATCCTAGCTTCTAGGACTTCTACACCTAGAAGTTCAATATAGCATTAATTGACTAAGTACAGATCAAGACTACAATTACCCTTTCAACTGGCCAGGTAAGAGGTGGGACTGTGGAAGGTTCCCCTCACTTTTGTGAGGTCCTAATTAAAGAACCACAAATCTACTTAAGGTATTTGCTGTTGGACCCCAAGCCTTAGACACCAATCTCCAAAAGTAAGTAAAAAATTGATTCACACTAGCCTCAACACACTACTTGAGCTTGACTTGTTGATGTCCCTAACTTTAAGTTCTTACTCAATTTTAGTTAGGTTTAGGTCAATGCAAGATGAAGTTGGTAGTTTTTGGGCCAAGGAAAGGTGATGAAATCCTTTCCTTATCTTATGATAGGATGCCCTTAAGTATTTTCAAATGAATGAATGCACAACCAATCTAACTAGTCAACAAGATAGAAGATCTATAATTAACATGTGATTCAAAATTTAAACATCTAAATTTCAAATTTTAGATTTGAATTTTGAATTTCAATTTTTAGATTTTAAATTTCAAAGTTCAAAAGTTAAAGTTTAAATATTTGAGACTCGGTTAGGTAGTTTCAAGATTCAAGATGTGCCAGAAATCTTGACCTAGGTCATGCGTAGAAGATTAAACATGCAATTAAAATAATCAATTAGCCAATCATGCAAGCATACACTAAGCACAACGGGCTCTCCAATATCAGGTTATCATGTCCGGCCTTGGCTCATTATTCCTATGGGTCATGATAGTATACTTTCGTATACCCGCTCAAGAGGCGTGATTTCCTTCCACTAGGGAGTAGACTAAGAATGAATTTTTTTTTGAAAAACTTCAAATATGAAATCTATGAGAGAAGATTTCAGATATGATTTGATCTGGACAAATCATTAAAAAAAATATGCAAATTAAACTAAGATCCGAAGAGCATTAGAAGAGCTTTTCGAGATCTAGTCTTAGGATGAATGCAGAAATTACAGCAACTAATTTTTATGCCCTAGTCTAACCAGGCTCTGATAGCAATAATGATGAGGGATGAAAGAGATGCTATCCTAATGTTTAGTAACCTATCTTTTTAAAGGAGCAATGAATATTAAGATTTTAGCAAACTCATGAAAAAGAGATCAATAGGACTAATTAAGAAGACTATTAGAATACTACTAAGATACCCATAATGAAATTCCATAATCAAATGAAGAAATCAGGATCCAATGGTTGAGAAACCATCTAGACTAGGATGGTCAACTTCAAAGGATCAGATCTAGTGAGTTTAGGATTTGGTTTACTTACTAACAATGATGTATCGCACCTTTGAAGTAGAATCAATTTTTGTACTCAGGATTTTGTGACTGAACTTGAGACTTCCATTCCTCGGGTGTAGATCCTCAATGTTGATGGTTCCAAGGCAAGGAAGATCTTCACTTCAGATTGTGGACACCAGGGATCCTACAAAAGAACCAGTTAGCGGTCATGGAGGGTAAGAGAAGGTAGAATGGAAATAGAGAAAGAGGTGGCTTGATGGCATCTTGGGACTTTGGATTGGTGGTTGACGGTTGGAAGATAACTTGGACCTCACACCCTCTCTCATAAATGACAATGCTCTCATAGCAAAGGAGTTGGAGAAAAAACAATTTCATTCATCATAAAAAAACTGATTACAAGGGGGGATGAGGGTGGTATTTATAGACCCTCATTTACATGATAGAAAGATAAGGATAAGGCTCATTTGAATACATGATAAGGCCTATCCCTACTAGATAAGTGGATAAAGGTGGGCTTCCTTGAATTTGAGTTCATCATGAAGTTAAGAAGATAAGAGGATTAGGGTTCCTCCATTTGAACTTTTCTTTTTCTTGAAGTGAAGTTTGAAGACCCTTCATGTGTTGGCCGACCAAGGAGAGTGGGGTGGTGATGTGGCATGATAAGGTGATATGGCATGCTCCCTTGGGTATCCTTCCATGATGGGTGATGTGGCATGCTCCCTTGGGCGTCCTTCCACTTGGCTTGATCAAATATCTTGTCTTGGCTAGCTTGTAAACCCCTTGACTAATTTCAAGACTCAACCAAAGTAAACCTAACTTGATCAAATTGAACCTAATTTGACCAAATTACTAAATTAAAATAGACTAATCTTTAATTACAAGACTCAATGACTCATGCTCAAATTAAAATTAAGATAGTTTATTCATTGGTGATCCACAAGGAGCTGGAAGTGATCTGACATTTTATTCTAGCTCTGGTGTCCTCACCACCAGGCATGGTTTGAGCCATCCTCCTCATATAATTAGAAGAAAGGACCTTGAAAGGGAGAGAGGCAACTGGTAAGACTTAAAGAGAAAACAGGCAAGGAACCAGCCAGGAAAACCTCCCAACTCTCTGATCTCTACTCAACCATGTCTTTCCACTTCTTACATTTCATTCTTTACCCTCTATGCGGAGAGTCCACAAGCTCTTCATTACAGAGATTCTGTTCTCCTTGATTGTCCCAACTGACTTGATGATGGAGACATCAGGTCAACCCTGGTTTACTATGGGTCCCTGAGTTTTGAGTCCCTAGCCCTGATGCAAATTTTGTCTTTGAGTCTAATAATTTGCTTATGTTAGCCATTTGAGTTTTGTATTTGGGCCTTGAGTTTGTTTTTCAAGCCTTGTTACACTTGAGTCTGTATTTTGGCCTCCGAGTCCTGTTTAGGACCTTTCTACAGTTGAGTTCTGTAATTAGAGTATTGAGTCAAGTTTTGGATGCTTAGTGAGTCTTATGAGTCCTGTAAGTTTTGAGTTTTATGCATTCAGTCCAATTTTGTAAGTCTTATATTGAGTCCAGTCTAATTTTGTAAGAAGACTCAAGTCACTTATGAAGCCAGTCAGCATAATACTACAACCACTGCATGGAATCCAGTCATCCACATAATTGTGCCACTTGAGAAGCATAGAATGATTCTTGGAGCTATCATTGAAGACCTGGATGACAAGTACATCAGCCCACCATAAGGAGATGGACAACTAGAAGAAACCCTAAATGACCTGGCCCAGCACTGAAGTGGGCTGCCCAAAGCCCAAAAGCCCAAAGTTCTTCATATGCTGCCCCACCTTATGGTCACCCTCCGTATGGTGCCCCCTTATGATTACCCCCCTTGGACTAAGTCAAAGAGAAGGAGAGGAGTAATCCTAGTTGGGAGAAGAAATTTGAACCTATTTGGGAGAGGACTTGTGGAAGAGTTTGTAAAGGAAAAGGAAAACCATGTAAAATCTCTTGTATGCCCTAACTTGTATACCTATATAAAGGCCCCTTCCCCCCTTTATGTATTATTGCTAATTATTGATGAATGAATTATTCTTGAGTTTCTCAAAATTGTGTGTGAAGTTTTCTATATGATTTAGGGTATCTGTGTGATCCCTTAGGGTATCTGTGTGATCCCTGCGCCCCGCCTCCAAGCCGACAGCCACCTCATCTTCCTAGCCACCCCTCTTCCTTCCCTTCCTTCCCTTCTTCTTTCAATGATTTAACATTTTTTCTTCTTTATTTTCAAACCCTTGAATGGTGATTTACAGGTCCCTCAGAGTTCACGAATCCAGGATTCCAATCGATAAGCTTTCGGGTCACCAGATTAAAAGCCACGAATCTACAAGGTCGATAGCTTTATTTTTTCAGGCTGCATCCGTCGAGCGTAGAGCGAACTCTTCACGGATCAATCTTCAAATCTCTACCAGGCACATCCCCTAGACTCATCAGGTAGCAGTATTGCAGAAGAGCTAGTCCTAACCAAGGCTTCTTAGTCTTCGCAGTCCTATTTCTTCACTTGTAGGATCTATTTCTGCATGCATCTGCTTCTAAAATTTTTATAGAATTCCCTACTTCGAGTCTTGGCTTAAGATTTGGGATATAAACTCCTAATTTAATGCTTAATACATGAAAAATAATTAGCATGCATGAATAGTCCCGTATCACTTGATCTCAGAGTGTCCCCATTGGAATCCCCGGCTCGAGTCTTCTCTTTTTTGCATGCTATGCCAGAAAAGGACCAAGAACCCATCGGGAGCCCGACGAGTCCATGACACGTCAGAGCTATAGGCCTTGACAATCCAGGCAGCAACACATTGTTTCTTTTCTCAATTAAAATTGAATTATGTTCATTAGACATAGGCATAGAATCATCTACATGGTGGATCTTGATGATCTTCCTATGCAAGTTGATCAATGCCTAGTTACAATAGAAGCCAAAGTAAATGAGACTAGTTTGTTATGATACCATATATTAGGATATGCTAGTATACATTTGCTTTCCAAATTGAATAAAAAGGATCTTATAAAAGATTTATCAAAACTCACTTTTGAAAATAACAAAATTTGTGATGCATGCCAATTTAGAAAACAAACTAAAAATTCTTTTAGAATAAAAGGCATATACTTCTAGACTTTGTAATTATTTTATATGGATCTATTTGGACTCACAAGAACCACTAGTTTAGATTGAAAGAAATATGGTTTAATGATTGTAGATGATTTCTCACATTTTATCTAGGTAATATTTTTAGCACATAAAGATGAAACCTTTTCAACTTTTACTAAGTTTTATAAAAAAATTTAAATAAAAAATAATCTTCTATTATTTGCATTTGTAGTGATCATGGAACCAAATTTGAAAACCAAGGTTTTGAAAACTTTTATAATGAAAAGGATATTGATCATAATTTTTCTGCATCTAAGACATCTTAACAAAATGGCATTGTAGAAAAGGACATTGTACAAAAAAAAATAGGACTTTAGAAGAAATGGCATGCACCATGCTTTATAAAAATGACTTTTCATGATATTTTTGGATGGAAGCTATAACATAGTATGTTACATTTTGAATCAAGTTTTGATATGTTCGATTTTAAAAAAATACCTTATGAACTTTGGAAAGGTAGGAAACCTGTTATAAAATATTTTCATATTTTCAAATGTTATTATTTTATTTTGAACAATGAAAAAGATAATCTAAAAAAATTTGATGCCAAGTTAGATGAATGTATCTTTCTATGATACTCCACATCTAGTAAGGTATACATAATTTTTAACAAGAGAACTCTTGTTGTTGAAGAACATATATATGTTGTCTTTGATGAGTCTAATGATAAATCTTCTGAAAAAGAAGATATTCTTGATGATAAAACAAGTATTCAAAGGATGAAGAAATTGATTCTAAATGATGCACCCTCCAAGAACCTTGAAGAAGATCATAACAAGTGGAAGAACAAAAATAAAGACCTTTATCAAGGCCTAATAATCTACCAAGAGAGTGGAGATATGTTCATAGATATCCTCAAGAACTAATCATAAGTGATCCATCAAAAGAGGTAAGAACTAGATCATCTCTTAAAAATATGTATGATTACTTAGCTTTTATATCTCAAGTTAAACCTAAAAGTATTGAAGAAATCAAAAAAGATACTAATTGGATTAATGTAATGCAAGAAGAATTAAATCAATTTGAAAAAATATAAAGTTTGGACCTTAGTAGAAAGACCATGTAATACATCAATAATTAGAACTAAATAAATATTTAGAAACAAGTTAGATGAAAATGGATTAGTATCTAGAAATAAAATTAGACTAGTTGCTAAAGGATATAATCAAGAGGAAAGAATTGATTTTAATGAAACTTTTACTCCTATTACTAGATTAGAGGCAATTAGAATATTACTTGTATTTGCATATTTCATAGATTTCAAACTATTTCAAATGGATGTTAAAAGTGTATTTTTGAATGGATCATAGAAGAAGAGGTTTATGTTGAACAACCATCGAGTTTTAAAAATCATACGTATCTAAATCATATTTTTAAACTTCATAAAGCTCTTTATAGTTAAAAAAAAGTCCCATTTTCATGGTATGATAGGTTAAGTAAATTCTTGCTTGAAAATGATGATTTTACAAGAGATAATATTGATACTATCCTATTTTTGAAAAAGAAAAATAATGACTTATTAGTAATACAATTTTATATTGATGATATTATATTTGGTACTACTAATGAAGTTCTTTGTCTAGAGGTTGCTAAGCTAATGTAAGAAGAGTTCGAAATGAGTATGATGGGAGAGTTAAACTTCTTCCTCAGATTCCAAATCAAGCAAACTAAAGAGAGAATCTTCATCAATTAAGCTAAGTATATTAAGAATATACTAAAGAAGTTTGGGATGGAGACAACAAAACTACTTGGCACATCCATGAGTCCCTCATGTAAGCTTGATAAATATGAAAATGATAAGAGTATCAATCAAAAACTATATATATAAGGCATTATTGGCTCTTTATTGTATCTCACTGCTAGTAGACTAGATATCATATTTAATGTTTGTATATGTGCTAGGTATCAATCTAATCCTAAAGAATCTTATTTATTGGCTGTTAAATATATACTTAGATATTTATATGGCACTAATGATATTAACTCATAGTACTTTAGATAATCTTCAATTGAGCTTATTGCATATTTTGATGCTAATTTTGCTATATGTAAGTTAGATAGAAAGAGCACTAGTGAAATCTATTAGTTTCTTGAAATTAATTAATCTCATGGTTTAGCAAAAAATAAAATTTAGTTGTACTATCTATGATTGAGACCTAGTATGTAGCAACTGAAAGTTATTGTGCTCAAATCTTGTGGATTACAAATAACTCAAAGATTTTGGTATTAAATTAAATAAAATTTTTATAAGATGTTATAATACAAGTACAACCAATTTAACTAAAAATCCTGTTCAACATTCAAGAAGTACACACATTGAGATAAGACATCATTTCATAAGAGATCATATACAAAATGATAATGTATTGCTTGATTTTATATATACTAATAAATAATTAGTAGATATCTTTACAAAACTTCCTTAAATTAAACAAAATCTTCATAAGATGTGATGTTATAAGTGCAATCAATTTAACTAAAAATCCTGTTCAACATTTAAGAAATGAACATATTGAGATAAGACATCACTTCATAAGATATCATATACAAAATGTGATGAATTACTTGATTTTATATGTATTGATAAACAATTAGCATATATCTTTACAAAACCCCCTTGAATTCCTTTTTCAATAGAAGAATTTAGAATTTGGTCAAAGAACCCAAGTGTCGACACTTGTGATTTTGCCAAGGTCGACTCATCGAAGTGTCGACACTTGGACAAAATGCAAGTGTCGACTCATTAATAGAAACCTATTTTAAAAAGGGCTCAATCGTGACCTTTTATTCATCTTATTTTTTCATTTTATCACTCCTTTGCTTTCCAATATCATTCCACTTGCTCTCAAACAATAAGATCCAAGATCCTAACCTTCCATTTTTGGGATCTTTCCATCCTATTCAACCAGTTTTGAGGATGGGGCTGTGGAAGCAAGTAGTCCACTAAGCCAAAAGAGCTAGATCGGGTGATTCACAAGGATATGAGTAACGATCTAAGGCTCAACATGACCCTGAGGAGCAAAGGGTCATCTAGGAAAGCCATTGCTAGTGATCGAAGGATCAACTTTGGTTATTTTGATAGAGAGGGATTCTTCATTGGCAAGTGGATTCGAGCTACTAGCTGTGAGAGTTTTTGTTTAATATCTGAGAGATATTACCCACACCTCATCCATGAGTTCTACAGATCCATGGCTTGGGGTGTTGATGGTTGGTTGTAGTAGTAAGAGGCATTCAGATTCTTATGACTATAGATATGCTAGGGAGAGTTTGGGAGCTCCCTATAAGAGGGATGACTGCAGATAGTTTGGGAGATCAAACATTGGGGTTCAGATGCATTCTAGGGAAAGAAGATTTCATAGGCGTATCCACTATGGTTGCTAACCAGCTCTTCATAGATATGCGGCTACTTCATCATATCACTTATCACATTCTTGTACTGAAGACTGGTCGGTTTGACTTTATTATAGAGTGGGAGTTGATGCTCATGACTGCCTAGCACAGAGGATGGTAGTCAACCTCCCTGGGATCATGGCACATCAGATGCATGAGGCAGTGACCAGTAGGCATCTATGCTTATCTTACGGGATGGGGCTTACGAGAGTATTTCATGCTTTTGGTATTTCACTTGAGGGCGAGGCCTTCAAGGAGCTTTTGCATACTGACATGTATGATAACCAGTCCTTGCATCGCATGGGGTACCAGAAGATCGGTGGTATATGGATTAGGAGAGGCTCAGGGCAAGAGGTAGAGCTTAACTCTGAGGATGAGCTCCAAGCTACTAAGGATAGACCTTCCGAGCTAGTGCTTGATGATGATACTGGAGCCGGACCATCTAAACCAGCACCTAATGATGTGCTGTCTAGCCACACCTCCCCCTTCTCCTACACACACTAAGACTCCAACACAGTCAACGTCATAGACTCCCACAACACCTCCTCCGAGAGCTCAGATAGATGATGATATAAAGGAGAGGGTAGTTCCATTGTCGATATGGTCAGAGAGGGCATTCATATACTTTTGATCAGAGTTGATCAGATACAAACAAAGATGCATGTGCTGAGGACCCACACTGATAATTCTCTAGGATAGATTAAAGAGAGGATGGAGATTGGGTTTGTAGAGATCCTAGCTACTATCTAGTGTTTGGCTCTAGCTTCAACTCCAACTGGATCATCAGACCCTCCACCAGATTCTTCACTATCACCACCACCTGCAAACCATTCCTCATTAGCAGCAGACCCTCCAGCACTAGTAGACCCTCTAGTACTAGTAGACCCTCCAGCACTAGTAGGCAATCCCGATCCTTTAGCACCTCACTTCTCAGACTAGATTTCAGCTAACCATTCCCCTAGGACTCAAACTATTAGGATCTTAGGATCTTATGCTCCAAGGTTTCATCCCTCTGGTCCATCTCGCAGGACCAGAAGCATGACAAGACCCCTAGGTCCACAGTTTCTAGGATTATGGCTCCTATAGACCAGAAACTATTAGGTCTTTCATCTGATAAGGAGTAGCCTCATAAATCTATCCCTAGGACTACAACTTATGATTGTATCCTACTTTTGATGATCATGATATCTACAGAACATCAAATTTTATACTGAAACTATCTTTATTTATATATATCTTATGTTGGTATATGTAAGAATTAAAATTTCTCCAATAATTGCTCTGGCACTTTATTATCATGTTTGTACTTTGATATACTTTGAAATGTACATAAACAGGGGAAGATAATGAAAAAGCATTTAATACTTTCTCTAATACTTTACATAATGACACTACATTGCTTGATTGTATGATGACAAAAAGGGGAAGTAGAAATATTTGTATATATGCAAATAATAAAAGTGAATTGCACACTTGCATGAGAAAGGGGAAGAAAAACTAAAAATTTTAAGCAAATAATAAAAGCAAATGGTATATAAGCAAATAATAAAAGTAAATTGTATATTTTCATAAGAAAGGGGGAGAACAAGTGAAAATGTTAAATCTAATTTTCATCCTTTTCTTTGATACATTTATAGCATTTCTCGATACATAATGATACATATTAAAACATTTACATATTTGCTCTAAAACATTAATTTATGTATCGATACAGTGCTGATACATAGGTAACTTGCATGAAATATTGATATTAAAGAGGTTATTTGTGAACTCAATGCATAATACCCAAATACATAAGTTCATGTTTTGATACATCAGCTTATAATAGTCAATTATGTTTTGATATGCTTGTGCTCTGATAATTTTAAGAAACATTGTAAGTAAATCACTTTAATACCTAAAGAAATTAAAAATCAATCTTATCATGGTACCAATATTCATAATTAAGATCCATATACTCTGATACTTTAAGCTTTTATGCTTGTATATTCAAAGTTTTATCATCATCAAAAAGGAAGAGATTATTAATTTTGATCTTGATTTTGATGAATAATAAAATATTTGAGTATATATAATGTACTAATATTTTGTTGGAATTATGAGATTGATAATTCAAGTACCCTTCAAAATGATAAATAATGAATTTAAGTGTTCAATCTTTAAGCAAAAAGAATTTCATAGTTTGGGATGTCTTCACATGTAGAAAAGCGAAGGATATGTGCTCTATTTAAGGCTACAAATGGGTCAGGTTGATCTGTGACCCGACTTGACCTGACCCGTTTAGACCCAATCCAATCCATTTTAATGGACCCATCGATCCGGGTTAGGTCCTAAATTAGATCTGTTCCATTTTCCGGGTCAGGTCTGGGTTTACTGAATTTAGACCCGATCTGACCCGACCTAATTCGAATATACTAATATTATTAGGATCATATATATTTGGATCTTTAAATTATAATTTAAAATTTTTATAAAACTTATTTTTAACATAAAAATAGAGTTATAATTATTTTTATATCTTAATTTATTTTAAAAATAATATTATTTGTTATTTATTTTATGGTTAATAATAGTTGATTATTTGATAATTGAAATATAGTTATCTATATTTTATCTGGATCATATTTAGATCTAAGTTTTTTAGATTAGAATCGAGTTATTTATGGATCCGATCCAACCCAAATGACCCGTTGGGTTAAAAATTCTAATAGTGAACCTGACCCGACCCTACCTGATTTTCTAGTGGTTGGATTTCGATCTAATATTAGGACCTGATCAAAGAACTAGATTAGATCGGGGTCACTTATGACCAAATCTAACTCGACCCATTTGCACCCCTAGCTTCATTGCATAATTGAAGGTTAAAATGGAAGAAAACATATCAAGGATTCAAAATTTAGAGTTTGGTATATATTTTTGAAGTAGCATAAGTCAAGTGTCGATTCAAGGATCCCAAGTGTTGACCCTCAAAAAAGATCCAAAAAAGAAAAAGTAATAGCACACAAAGTCTCTGCCAGCATGTACAAGTGTCAACACTCATTGTTTAAGTGTCGACTCAATGTATCGACTCATAGGTTAGCTCATGTACTAAGTGTTGAAGCCATAGAAAATAATAGAAAGCTAGATTCTTGACACAGGCCCATTTGTCGACACCAAGATTCAAGTGTCGACTTAAGGATTAACTCATGGCTCAAGTATTGATACTACAGGATGATTCCAGAGAGTAGTATTTCTTAGAATAGCTCAAGTGTCGACTCAAAGTGTCTACTCATAGACTCAAGTATCGACAATTTAGATTTTGATAGTACATAATGACTATATTTTCAGAATTATAGAAAGCTTGGTTTTGTAACCAAACAGCTAGTCTTCCTTCTCTAACGGTCATAATCTAATTTTTGAAAGCTTTGAGTATATTTATTCCTCACCAAACTCATTGAAAAAGTAAGAGAAACTAAGAGAAAGTTAAGAGCTTCTAAGAGAATTTTTTAAGAGCTAACTTCTAAAAAAAATTTTGTTCTTAAAGAGTGTGCCTTTAATTCTCAACAACTAGCAATATTGCAATCATTAAAGCTTTCCATTAAAGAAGACAATTCAAAGTATCTTCCAAGAGCTTCAATGACATTCTTTTTGCTCTTTTAAGAGAGCCTGTTGGCTTTAATCCTTTTATACTTTGATTTTTGGTTGTAACTAGTTTCAAGAGAATTGCAACTAGAAGATAGGCCCTTCCAAGCCTTTGAATTAGATTGCAAGACTAGGGTTGGTTTGTTATAAGGTTGTGTTAGTGAACCTAAGTGAGAAAACCAATAAGGGTTTAATTTGTGAGCCTGGAAAGTAAATTGTTTGTAATCTTAAAAGATTATAATAAAATTTTCAATAAATTCTTAGGAAGTAGACGTTGGTGCTTGGAATACACCGAACCATTATAAAAGCTTGTATTTGTGTGCTTTGCTCTTCTCCTCCTATTTTCATTTCTAGCATTGCATATATCTATAATCTGCACACATACTATGCAACACAATTACTTCGTTACTTTTCAAATTCAGCCCATATTTGCTTTGAACTTTTGAAAAATCCACTTCATCCCTCTCTTGGGTTGCTTTGTTGGGCAACGCAATGCAATTGTTGCCATGGAGCATGACTTAGTAGATCATGCATCCTTCTTATATAGAGCACCATGGAGGGTGTCACTCTCTAGGACTATGACCACCTTCTTCGCCATGACCTCTGCATCATCCAGGAGATCAACCTCTTTGTTGCCCAGCTAGACAATCCAAGAGGGAGATGGATCAGGTTTTCAAAAACTTAAACAAGTATATGCATTTTTGAAAACTTAAAGTAATTGAGCCGGGTATTGTGTGAGCTAAATTAAATATAAAAGATAAAGAAGACAAGAGCATACACAAACAATAATATTTATTGTAGTTTGGTGCATCCCAAGCACCTACATCTACTCTTCAATCTCTACTTAAAAATTTTTTACTATATTCATTAAGAATACAGCCAGGTTTTTTTCGGGCATACAATTCAAAATCTAGTTGGCTTAACCAGGAAAACCAATTAAAATCTCACAACCTTTCAAAGGTTACAAATATAAACTTCAAGTTTCAATTTTTATCAAAATTTGTGACAGACAACAATAAAAAATGCAATAAAAGAAAGAACTCCTCAAGAGTAGGTTGCTACCATTGAAGCTTGACTATAAATCACTTGAAAACTACAGTGAATGCACTTGATCGCTTTTCTAATTGCTCACTTAATGCCTTAAGAGAAGTAGTTGAAAAGTGGTTGAGCTCTCTTGAATGTCAATAAATGCTAAAATATCTTCAAATATATTTCAATACTTATCTCTTGATATGAACTTATCCAATTGCTTTATATATTTTTTTCTTGAGTTGCCATCAGTTTAGAAGTCCATTTGATCATTTCTAGCAATTGAAATTTGAAAATTAGCCATTAGAATACCTTTTGGACAAATTCTAGAAGTCTGCAAAACTAGCTGTTATGGCCTATTAGAAGGACTTGAGTTGGCTCATCTTGGTTAGGAGTCAGCTTATTTGCATATTTTGGAAAACTAGTACTCTGTCTCTTTTGAGAGAGTCAGCTCTTTTGCTTTAGGAGTTGGCTTGTCTACCTATTTGAAAAAAATTACTTTTTTGTATCCACTGAGAGAGTCAGCTCGCTTGTCTAGGAGTCAGCTCATCTACGTGGTTTGGATTTTTTATTCTTCTATTTTTTCTTGAGAGAGTTGATCTCATAGGAGTCGACTCATCTACATACTAAAATATTATGCCATTTTCAAAATGTGCCAAAGTTAGCTCTCACTTGCATTAGTCGACTCTTCTTTTCAAACTTGAATTTTACCATCTTTTTCTTTCTAAATAATATTTTTTTGGGCTTAAAAAGCTTCCAATGGCTATTGGACTTGTCTTAGAGATAATTATTTTTTACAAAAAAATTCTTGGACAAATTCAAAGATATTGGTATACTTTTTATCTTTCAATATTTTGTAATTATCAAAATCAACCTAGGGTCAATAATTTCTTCCTTTTGATGATGACAAAACATTCAGCATGGAGATTAAAAAAAAACTTTACAGTATCGTCATAAGTCTAAATGTATGCTTTTCAGATGCACACTATAACATGTATTAGAGCATTTTATATATATCAGGGCATTTTCAAATGTATAGTATAATAAGTATCAATGCACAATGCTTGTAAGATATATTAGAGTGAGTTAGAGCTTGTTAGAGCAAGATAATTAACACAAATTTTATACAAAGCTTCACCTAACTGATTGCACATAAACATTTTTAGGAAAACTTCAAATGTATATCTTTGCACCAATGCTCTTTTGCTTTTTGTCTCTTTTTTTAAAAATTTCTTTTTTTTCTTCCCCTTTTTGTCATCAGCAAATGAGTTAAAAAAAGGTATATCATTGAAAGAAAATATTACATGATCATAATTCATTAAAAGATGTATCATTTAAAGAAGTCATATTTCATTGCAACAAAATTAGACTTCATTACAACATAGATAATCCATTGCATCATGAAGGTTATTACATCAAAATGAGACTTCACTATCTCATAGTTTAGGAAATATATAAGACTAACGATACAGAGGTTCTAAGAGTACTAGGCTACATAGAATAACATCAATGAACTCAATGTTAGGGTCAGTTGATGAGGATGATTCACCCTTGATACGAGTCCTAGGTGGCCTAGTGGGAAAACTAGTTCTTAGTCACATTGTGGTACTGAAATGTAGCCTAAGAGAAACTAGCAAATGGCTAGGGGGGCAGATATGGACTGGATGAAGAAGTTCAAGAAAGAAGACCCTGAATCCCAGACTCTATACATCCGATCCCTTGGAGAATAGTGTTATAACCATAAAATGGTGAAATGATGAAGTCCTCAATCTTCATGGAGAGTCTAAAAAACTCCTCAATTAATTTGGACACATTTGGTGGTCCTCCTTACTAACTTTGGGCTTTCTTAACAACCTCAATTAATTCCTAGAGCTCATACTATTTCTTCATAATGTTTGCTTTCAATCTAGTGAATAAAGTACCAATTCCTTTGAGTGATAATATCTGATATCCTCTTTGTAATCTGTGCAGAAGCTGAAGGTGGTATCTTGGGACTGTCATGAGTAGTAGGCTCAATGGATGTTGCCTCAGTAGGTGCCATTGAAGTTGAAGGTGTTAAGGGTTCTACTAATTGATCCATGGATGCTGATGGTGCTGTAGGTGGTGGTGAATGAGGAATATCTACCTCATTATCCTCCTCATCATCTCCAGTGGGTTCTTGACCCAAAATCTTGCACAACCATCTCCCTTAAAACTTACAGTACCCTATCTTATGAAAGGACTGTTCATTATAATGATCAGTGTGCAGAAGTCTTTTAGCATCCTCCCCCTCAAGACTTACTCCAAACTTAGTAAAGATAAGAGTGAAGGCCATCCCATAAGGTAAACAAACTCTAGACTTTCTAGCAGCCTCTTTGATTTGCTCCAAGATAAAAAATGAAAAGTTCATAGGCTTGGCTTAAATCAGATAATACATGAATACAATATCTTTCTTCGTTACCTAGTTAAAACACCTAGTCTTTGGAAAGAAAATCCTACTAACAATGTTGTGAATCATCTCAATTGATTACTTGTTGGTAGATATATTCCTAAATCTTTTACCTCATCTTTTTCGAAAACAACTTTCAATCCATCTTCCTTTTTCAAATTCAGTATGCAAGTTCCAAATCTAGGCATTTCAAGAATACTTTCTAATCTTCTTTCATCTATAATAATCAAGGTATTCTTAACCCTAGATTCTAGAGGACTTGTCTCAATTCTCAAATTTTCAAAGAACTCTCTTACTAGCTTAAGATATATGGAGACATTCAAGAAACATAGCTTCTCCCAACCTTGATTTCTTATCCAATCGCCAATATGGAAGTGTTCCTTTTCTAATAAATCAAAGTTTACCCTTCTTCTAGTGGTGACTGGTTGGTTTTCCACAAGCATACAGCAGAGGCTGAGATCTCATGGTTGGAGGAGTTTGTTGGTTATTTTTCTATTGGTTCTTCTTTCCATTGAATAATCAATCGTGGATCTCTTCTTTTTGGAAGCTATCACTTTCTGGGGGCCCATCTCGATAAATTTCTCCAAGAATCAAAGGAAAAAGGCTAATGGCTGGATCCCTAGGGTCGAGGAACAGTTTGATTTGGGGAATAGGTGGGTCAGCTTGAAGGATTTGAAATGTGGGATTAAAAAGGTAAAGTTTTGAGCCTTGTTAGAAAGTAGGATCCCGATGCCATGAGTTGACTCTTGGAGACAAGGGATTGACATGAATCGATTCAACTCCAGACAGAAATTTTAAAAATTGAAAATTTTTTTGTCAAAAATAGTTTGGATAAATTTATGCTATTTCTAAACAATTAATGATGAAAGGATTTGATTGCAATTGATAGAGAAGGTGGGAATTGAATCAAAAGGGATTTTAGACTAATCTAAAAGATTTTCAAGAAAAATCATCTAGAAGGGGTCATAGAGACCTAATTCATCTCTAATTATGGAAATCTATCTTTACTTAGGGGACAATATCATTATTTTGAACATAATCTCTGATTAAATGATATTTGATTTCTATGTATTTGGTTCTTGAGTGCTAAATAAGATTCTGAATAAAATAGTACTTGTATTATCACATCTGATGGGAACTTTGCTTTGTTTGATACTAAAATTCTTATGTTATTGCTTAATCTAAAGTACTTGAGCATAATAACTTCTTGCAATAATATATTCAGCTTCAGTAGTAGACAAGGCTACAGAGTTTTGTTTCTTGCCATGCCATGAGATTAAGTTTAATCCTAGAAATTGGCATATTTCACTAATACCTTTTCTATCAATTTAACATCCACCATAGTCAGCATTAGCATAACTAATAAAATCAATAGATGAATGTTTAGAGTACCATAGGCATAGGTTAGAAGTTCCTTTCAAATATCTTATTATTCTTCTTTAATAGAAAGCATATGAGATTGTTTAGGATTAGATTGAAATATAGCATATATGTTAATACTAAATAAAATATCAGGTTTACTAGTAGTTAGGTATAGCAAGGATCCAATCATATCGCAATAAAGCTTTTGATTTATGCTATTACCATTTTCATCTTTGTCAAGTTTGCATGTGGGACTTATTAGTGTGATAATCTTCTTTGTACTTTCCACCCCAAACTTCTTCAGTAATTCATTGATGTACTTGATTTTGTTAATAAAAATCTCTTCTTTTGTTTGCTTGATTCGTAGTCCAAAAAAGAAGATCAACTCTCCCATCATGCTCATTTCAAATTCTCTCATATAAGCACAACAAATTCTTGACAAAGTTTCTTATTAATAGCATGAAAGATAAAATCATTTACATATATATGTACTATTAAGAGATTATATTCTTTTATTTTCAGAAATAAAGTGGTGTCTACACTACCCCTAGTAAAACCATTTTCTAGCAAAAAATTATTTAATCTTTTATATCATGCTCTGAGTGCTTGTTTTAAATCATATAAAGCTTTGTTAAGTTTAAAAATATGATTTGAAGAGATGTAGCTTTTAAATTCAGGTGATTGCCCTACAAAAATATTTTCAGAAATATAATTATTTAAGAAAGCACTTTTTATATCCATTTGAAAAAGTTTAAAATTCATATAACAAGCAAATGCTAAAAGTGATCTAATGACTTCTAATCTAGTTACAAGAGTAAAAGTTTCATCAAAATCTATTCCTTCTTCTTGATTATATCCCTTAGCTACTAAGCTTTATTTCAACTACATTACCTTTTTCGTCAATTTGTTTCAAAGATCCATTTAATATAAATAACAGGATGTTCAATAAGTCTACTAACCAATGTCCAATTATGGTTTCTTTCAAATTGATTTAACTCTTACATAATTAGCATCCAATTAGGATCATTTTTAGCTTCCTCTATGTAATTAGGTTCAATTTGAAAAAATAAATGCTAAATATTTAAAAGTATCTCTAACTAAGGCTCTAGTTCTAACACCTTATGAAGGATCACCAATTACAAGATCTTTATGATGATTATGTGCACACCTCTACTTCTTGGACAAATTACCATGTTCCTTATTATTGCTTTCCTCTTCTCTTTCTTGATTAGGCTTGTCTTTCAAGCTAAGCTTCTTCATTTCTTTGTTCAAGGTTCCTACATCATTATCAATAAAATCTTCCTTTCTTGAAGAAGAGTGGTTAGTTTTATCAAAGATTACATGCATAGATTCTTCAAAAATTAATGTTTGTTTGTTGAAAATTCTATAAGCCTTGCTAGATGCGAAGTATCCTAAAAAGATACTCTCATTTGACTTCTTGGCATTCAACTTTTCCAAATTATCTTTATTATTATTTAGAATGAAATATTGGCAACTAAAAACATAGAAATAGTTAATATTTGATTTTCTATCATTCTCAAGTTCATAAGAGATTTTCTTTAAAATTGATTTAATTAAAACTTGATTTAAAATATAGAATGCAGTGTTGATTGCTTCAGTCCAAAAGTACTTAGGAAGACTGGCTTCACATAGCATAGTTTGGGCTATTATTCTAAGATTTTATTTTTTTTCTCAACAATATTATTTTGTTATAGTGTTTTTGGGATAGAAAAATTATACTCAATTTTATTCTTATTACAAAAGTTTTCAAAGTTTTGATTTTTAAATTCAGTTCCATGATCATTATGAATTGAAATAATGGACAAGTTCTTTTGGTTCAAAACTTTTCTATAAAATTTCAGAAAAATAGTTAAAGCTTCATCCTTATATACCAAAAATAAAATCCAAGTAAATCTAGAGAAATAATTTATTATCACAAGTCCATATTTTTTTCTCCTAGATTTGTGATCCTAGTAGGTCCAAATAAATCCATGTGAAGCAGTTCTAGAGGTCTTGAAGTTGAAACTATATTTTTGGATTTGAAAGATCTCATATTGTGTTTTCCATATTGACATGCATTATAAATATGATCCTTTTCAAAATTCATTTTAAGTGGCCCTTTGACTATGTTTTTTGAAATCAATTTTAAAATGGTGTTCATGCTAGCATGTCCTAATCTACAATACCATGGCTAGCTTGTTTCTTTGATCTTAGCATTTATAGCAACTAGACTTGCATGACTCCTTATCGCTACATTATTAGGTCTACCATATAAATATTGCTAAGACTATATCCAATGAATTTAATACTTGCATCAAAAGAACTAGTGACTATGCACATGGATGATTCAAAAATAACTTTGAAATCTTTATTATACAATTAACTAATATTTAATAAGTTATGTTTCAAACTATCCACTAGCAAAACATTTTCAATAAAGGTTAAAGGGATAACTTTGATTTTATCAACTATAATGATCTTTCCTTTACCGTCATTTGTAACATTTACCACACCTCCTTCTTTCATTTCAAGGATGAAAAATTGATCTTTGTCATCCATCATATATCTTGAATAGCAACTATCTAAATAGCATCTTCATTTTGATATATTGGCTGCAAGACACTCCTAAAAATAGTCAAGTAGTGTTTTTAAGTATCCAAGCTTTCTTAAATCCTTTAGGGTTAGTAATAATAGTTTCTTTGTGAATTCAAATCTTTTTCATTATGTTTCTCTTTCTTTTTCTTAAGTTGCATGTATAAGCTTTATGGCCAACTTTCTTACAATAATAGCAAATAACATTTATCTTTTGATGAGATGTAGAGGCTGAATAAGTTTTTAAAAATCTTTGTTTGTTGAAAGAATTAAAACCAACTCCTGCTTTTGTCAAATGTGCCTCTTTGATTATTGAGAATTAATTCAAGCTTATTTGGGCTAAGAGTTAATTTGTTTATCAAAGGCTTTAATCTTTTGACTTCATTTTACGAGGTTTCATTTTTTTATTTCAAAGCAATGTTTCTTTGTAAACCTTCATCATTTTCCTTTTTCAAAGCTTTATTTTTTTGATGAATTTCATGTATATCCTTTTGTATAACTTCATTTTTTATACACAACTTCATCTTTTTCTTTAACTAAATAATCATTTGCTTATTTAAGATTCTTGTTTTTCAATCTAAGTTTTTTGAATTTAGTGAGTAAATCATAAAATATGGTATACAATTCATCAAAAGTAAATTCTAAATTGGGTTCAGATGTTATCTCATCTTCTAGAGCCATGAGGCATAGGTTGGTAGATTTTTCTTCTTCCTCATTAAAGCTAGAATCCTTACTATCACTCCAAGTGGTAACTATAGCTTTTTTCTTGCTTCTTTTGAAGTATTTTTTTAAGATAGGACAATCTGATTTGAAGTGTTATGGTTTCTTGCATTTATAACAGATAGGTTGATCCTTTTCTTTTTTCTCCTCCTTACTTGGCTCCTCCATAGCCAAATTCTTTCTCCTATATCCTGGTTTTTCTTTTTCTTGTTTCTCCTTCTCCTTCTTGCTTGGCTCCTCCATAGTCAGTTTTTTCTCCTATATCCTAGTTTTCTTTTTCCTATAAATCTCATAAACTTTCTGTCACCAGAATCACATCTTCATCTCCTAATTCTTCTTCAAATCAAGGATCTTTATCCTCATCATTAGCAACTGATTTGAGGGCTATGATTTTCTTCTTCCTACCCTTCTCATTATATTGCTTCATTGATAGCTCAATATCTTCAATGATCTAAACAACTCCTCAAGAGGTAAGTTGTTTAAGTTTTTGGCTTCTTGGGTGGCTGTGACTTTGGCTTCCCAACTATTGGAGCAAACCGATCACAAGGACCTATAGCGAAAGCAATCCCAGGGTGTGGATGATCCTCTACCAGCGATCCAAGATGAATGCAATAGGATACAGATCACCAATGATCAATAGAACTTTGATTGTGTGTAGATATGTGAGAAGAAGAGAAGAGAAAATCCAATTTGGGAGAAAATAGGGCGCTCAATATATTTTTGTCTCTCTCAATCTTTACAAGACATACACGTTTATATACTAGGTCACAAATGACCTATCCCCCGAAAACTCCCCAGGCCAGCAACTGTCGAGATTCCAAAATCCCGACATCCGAATCGACTCTTAGACCTCGAGTCGACTCGACCAGAGCACAGTTCAACAGTCTGCAGACATCCTAGTCGACTCTTAAACCTCGAGTTGACTCATCCAGAACACATAAACTGCAATCCATAGAGTCAGCTCTTCCTAAGGGAGCCGGCTCGACCACAGACTCGAGCCGACTCTTCTTGAGAGAGCCGACTTGACCAGACCACTGTACTCCAGACTCCTGATAAACCAACCATCGAGTTGACTCGAATACCAATCAAGTCGACTCGAAGTTACAAACTGATAGAACTTCAATCTAACACCTAGGACTTGTACAGGACTCACTCCTAGCCCTAGATACATCATGTAAGGTATGATTTATAGACCAAAACATAACATTGGTCTCCCCGAGCCTTGGATGCATCACCTGAGACATAACAATCTCCACCTTGGTGCTCTAAGGCTACAAACAACTAAGCCAGTTCCCTCAAACCCACTAACCACATACATGAATGAAAGCTTTCCCTTGGTAGAGAGTTTATGAGTGTATCACCCTAATTCTCCTTTGTATGGACCTTTACCAGTGCAACTTCTCCTTCCTCCACCAGCTCTCTGATCTTGTGGTATCTCATGACTATATGCTTTGTGTGTGTATGATAGACTAGGTTTCGAGTCAAGTGTATGGCACTCTGGCTATCACTGTACAGGACCACCATACAATGTTTCACCCCCATCTCAGCCACTAGTCCTTTTAGCCATAGTACTTCCTTTGTAGCCTCTATAATGCCTATGTACTCAACTTATGTGGTAGACAAAGCAGTAATAGGCTGAAGAGTAGATCTCCAAGAAACAGGTCCGCCATACATGCAAAAGAGATAACCAGTAGTAAACTTTCTTGTATCAAGATCACCTGCATAACTTGCATATACCCTTCCAAAGGACTCGACCCTCCATATAACTTTTTGGAGTTCCTTCCTTGTCCTTCTGGCTGCCCACCAAATACTAGTCCATACTTTTGAGTTCCTTGTAGATATCTAAGAATCCACTTCAATACCTTCCAGTGTTCCTTCCCAGGATTAGACATATACCTACTAACCTGACTCACAGCATATGCTATGTCTGGCCTGCAACAAACCATAGCATACATAATACTGCCCACTGCATTTGCATATGGAACTCTCTCCATGTACTCTCTCTCCCCATCTGTCTGGGGGCTCTGATTCTTAGAAAGAGATATGTGCCATGGTAATGGTGTTTCTGCTGGTTTGGACTTCTCCATCCCAAACCTTTCAAGAATCTTCTTGATGTATAATCCTTGTGACAAATGGAGAACACCTTTGCTTCTGTCTCTGCAAATCTCTATTCCAAGGATCTTTTAAGCTGGACCCAAATCCTTCATCTCAAATTCAGTAGATAATGCTTTCTTCAGCTCCTTCATAGACTTCATACTTTTGCTAGCCAACAACAACATATCATCCATTTACAGAAGTAAATACAAAGCATTATCACTATCCACATTCTTCACATATACACAGCAATCATGTTCACATTTAACAAATCCAAGGCTTAATACAAAAATATCAAATCTATGATACCACTATCGAGGTAACTGTTTCAGACCATACAGTGACCTCTGGAGTAAACATACCTTGTCTTCTTGTCCAATCTCTACAAAACCATCAGGTTGCTTCATGTAGATTTTCTCTTCCAAATTTTCATGTAGGAAAGTTGTCTTCACATCCATCTGCTCCAATTCTATATCATGTTCTGTCACCAAAGACAACAACACCCGAATTGAATATGACGTACAACAGGAGAGAACACCTCTATATAGTCAACTCCTTCCCTTTGTGAGTATCCTTTTGCTATTAGCCTTGCCTTATATCTGACTCCACCTTGCTCTGAAGGTATTGTCTTCTTTGTGAATACCCATTTCGAGCCAATTGCTCGAGCATCTTTTGGTAGATCCACTAGTTGCCATGTTTTATTCTTCCTAAGAGATTCAATCTCTTCCATCATGCCTTGCATCCATGATTCTTTATCAGGACTTTTCCATGGCTTCATTAAATGTTTCTGGATCTCCATTGACAGAAATAAGAGCATAAGAAATAGTATCATCTATGCCATATCGTGCTGGCTTCCGGATTGTGTGTTGAGGCTTATGAAGTGCCACTCCCCTTGCATTATGCTGCAACTTGCTGTGTGTGGCTCTTCCCACACTTCCCTTTGTACAGCTAGATCTCTTTGCTAATCCTTCATCACTGGAGAATATCTACTGTCAAACTCCACCTCAACTGAAACTCTCCTGTTAGTAGAAGTAGAAGGTCTATCCTCCACCTGTATAGGACAATCATTGCAATTCACCTTTACAGGTATACCTCCATCCGTACTTCCCGGTCTGTCCAAGATACTCCTCTCATCAAAGATGACATCCCTATTGATTATTGCCTTTTGAGACTATTGATCCCACGGTAGGTAACATTTGACTCCTCGTGGATAACCGATGAATATCATCTTCTTTGACTTTGGATCCAACTTACTCCTTTCGGTTGCCTCCACATGTGCTTAAACTGTGCAATCGAAACTTTTAGGTGGCTGAGCTCCACCTTCTTTCCAGTCCAAGCTTCCTCAGGAAGACCTCCATACAGCTTGAAGTGAGGGGACCTGTTAATGAGAAAACATGAAAGAGTTATGGCATCACCCCAAAAACTCATAGCGAGTGATGTCTATAGCCTCATACTCCTAGCCTTCTCTAATAATGTTCGGTTCATCCTTTCCGCAACACCATTCTACTGAGGGGTCATCCTTACTGTATAATGGCATTTGATTCCATTCTCCTCACAGTAACTTCTGAACTCTTTGCTTATGTACTCCCCTCCATTATCAGATCGAAGGCACTTCACTGTCTTCCTGTCTCCTTTTCAACCTCAGTTCTCCAGATCTTGAAACGAGCAAACACATCTGATTTCTCCCTCATCAGATATAGCCATACCTTCCTTGAGTAGTCATCAATGAAAGTGACAAAATATCTTGCCCCACCTCTGGATGATACAGGAGCTGGTCCCCATACATCAGAGTGTACTAAATCCAACACTCCTTGACTTGGTTTGTTACTATTAGCAAATTTCACCTTATGCTATTTACCAAAAATACATGGCTCACACAAATCATTTCCATCCTTCTTCAGAATTGGAATGTTTCCTCTTCTACTTAACTCTGTGAGCCCTCGGTCACTCAGGTGACCCAACGATGTGCCACAGTTTGTATGCCAACTGCTCTTCTTTTGCTACTGCAAGAACCTCTGTATTATCATTCACCACTGAGCCTTCCATCTTGTATAAGTTGTTACTCAGTATTCTCCCTCTCATCACTACCAAAGCTCCCTTGGTGATCCTCAAACAACCACTATAAGATTGGCAACTTAAAAGCATATCCCTGCTTCTCCAAGTAGCCCAATGAAACTAAGTTCTTCTTCAATTCTGGTACATGTTTAACATTTGACAAAGTCCTTATAACTCCATCATACATCCTCACCCTCACAGTGCCTACCCCAGCTATTGAACATGGGTGATCATCACCAAGGCTAACACTACCTCCATTAGACCTGTCATAGGTGTCAAACCACTCCCGATGTGAGGTATAGTGATAAGAGCATGCTGAATCTAGAGTCCAAGTGTTGTCCTAATCAACTGTTCCATCTGATACTACCAGTACATCTTCACCACTGCCTTCAGATGCATTGGCACCACTTGTATTAGCCTTCCCCTTTTCTGATTTTCAAAGAGGAAAATTTCTTCTCAGATGACCTGGTTGATTACACTTGTAATACTTCTAGCCCTTTTTACTATTACGAGACTGAGATCTGCCCTTTGACTTCTATTTAACTCTTTCCTTGAGTCTACCCTACCTTTCATTTACAGTAAGAACCTCTGAGTTGGGGTTTCCTTTACAAATCTTCTCCCTTTCCTTATTTGACCTGAGCACTCCAACAACCTCTTCAAAGTTTAGGGTTTCTTTCCCATACACCAAGGTTGTTATCAGACCATCATATGACCCCAGGAGTGAACACAACAACAACAATGCCCGATCTTCTTCATCTACCTTGACATCCAGACTTATAACCTCTGCACAAACCTAGTTGAACCTTTGAATGTGAGTAACAAGGTCTCCTCTTTCAGGCATTCTTAAACTATGCAGCTGCTTCTTCAACCATAGCTTATTTGTCATGTTCTTTCCCATATATGTGTTTTCTAGCCTCTTCCAAAGACCCTTTGCCATGGTCTCTGAATACACCTCAGGTAAAACCTGATCTGCCAAACACATTCTAATGGTACTAAATGCAATTTCTTCTAACTCCTCCCAATCTTCAACACTGATCTTTTCTGGTCTCTCTTTAACCAAAACTTTGTAGATCCTTTGTTGAACCAGCAAAACCTTGACTCTTTGCTGCCACAGGGTGAAATTACTCTTTCCATCATACTTCTCAAAGTCTACCTTGAACCCACTTGATGCTATTTCTGTAATCAAGCAATATAACACCCTTCAAAGAAATTTCTAACAAAGCAACACAAGAAAAAAATCACCCTTCCAATCCTTTTCTTTCACACCTTCGACAACAAGAATACCCTCCACCTAACTCGAAAGTTTATTATGGAAGAAAACAAGATAAAGATTGAAGAAAACCTGGTATTCAGAAATTTAGGATGTTGAGATCTTCTTTCCTCCACACAACCTTGCTTTGATACCAAATGTTGAAGCAAACCGATCATGGGGACCCATAGCGAAAGCGACCCAGGGTGTGGATAATCCTCTGCCAGCGATCCAAGATGAATGAGGTAGGATACAGATTATCAAAGATTAATAGAACTTTGATTGTATGTAGATATGAGAGAAGAAGAGAAGAGAAAATTATGGGAGAAAATAGGGTGCTCAATATATTTTTGTCTCTCTCAATCTTTACAAGACATACACGTTTATATACTAGGTCACAAATGACCTATCCCTCGAAAACTCCCTAGGCCAGCAACCATCGAGATTCCAAAATCCTGACATCCGAGTTGACTCTTAGATCTCAAGTCGACTCGACCAAAGCACAGTTCAACAGTCTACAGACATCCGAGTCGACTCTTAAACCTCGAGTCGACTCGTCCAGAACACATAAACTGCAATCCATAGACTCGAGTCAGCTCTTCCTAAGGGAGCCGACTCGATCACAGACTCAAGCTGGCTCTTCCTAAGAAAGCTGACTCGATCAGACCACTGTACTCCAGACTCTTGCTGAACCAACCATCGAGTCGACTTGAATACCAATCGAGCCGACTCGAAGTTACAGATTGATAGAACTTCAATCTAACACCTAGGACTTGTATAGGACTCACTCCTAGCCCTAGATACATCATGTAAGGTATGATTTACAGACCAAAACATAACCTTGGTCTCCCCGAGCCTTGGATGCACCACCTGAGACACAATACCAACTTCTTGGCAATGACTTGAGAACCTTCCTCACCAAATCACTGTTGGAGTAAAATGAGTGAATATTTCAGTTATGGTCTTAGTAGGTTCCATCTTAAATGGCTTATAATTATGTACAAGCATGTTAATTTTGGATTCTTTGACTTGATTTGTGCCTTTATAAGTCACCTTAGGTCTATCCCAAATTTTCATTGCAGAGTTTTATATGAAAATTCAATAAAACTCATTTGGATCCAAAGCATAATACAATACATTCATAGCTTTAGCATTCAACTTTACTATTTTATATCATGCTTATCCCAATCATCTTCTAGTTTGGGAACATCAAAACCGTTTACTTTAACAATGGGTGTGTGGCCTTTTGATTATTACCTTTTGTTGGTGCCAAAATTTGTCAAGCACCTGAGGGAGAGTTGGAGATATTGGAGTAGATGATGCAGGTGGTACCTGCAAAAAAGCCCCATCAGGGGTAGCCTCAGTGATGGCACTCTGATATTCAAGTCATTATCGACACCAACAGTGGGGGAGTTAAGTTGAAAAGTTCACATACCTCTGGAAACCCGCATGGAGTCCCCTTTTATAACCGGATAACCAAGGGTATTTCAGGTAAGATCAAGATCCTATCAGATTCGATGAAAGGCGGCAAGATCTCCCACATGTCACCTGGGGCCTTTTTGCTGGCAGGGGGCATTTTGTCTCCTTAATTACATTATTGTGATGGGGACATCAAGTCAACCCTAGTTCACTATGGGTCCCTGAGTTTGAGTCCCTTAGCCATGATTCAAATTTTATCTGTGAGTTCAATAATCTGGCTATGTTAGCCATTTGAATCTTGTATTTGGGCATTGAGTTTTGTTTTTAGGCCTTGTTACACTTGAGTCTTGTTTCTAGAGTCGACTCACATAATTAGGATTTATGAGTCAACTTTTGGGATATGTTTGGTTCAGTTGAGCTTAGTTGTTCAGTCAGCTCATGTTGAGCCATTTTTGAGTCCTGTAAGTTTTATATTAAGTCTAGTCCAGTTAAGTTGAATTGAGTCCTATAATAAGTTGAGTTATCTCAACCTCAATCCAATTGAGTCCTGTAAGTCTAGTACAAGTTTGTGTTACAAGTTTATGTCAAGTACCAATTATACAAGAGGAGGAGCACCAGCCAAAGCCTTCACTAGGCCCTCCCAGAGCAAAGCAAGCCCAAGTCTATAAAGCTCCACACATAAAGATGCCAGAGAATATTCTAGGCATCCCAACCCAGGGTTTCCAGCCCACCAGGAGGCCCATGCACCCAAGCCCTTTAGAGGCCGCCCAAGTCCAAGATGGAGGACGCCCCTTGCTGCCCACACGCCCAAGCCCATTCCATTAGGCATCCAAGCCCATAAGTCCAAGCCCAAGGCACCTTTGACCAAGTCCAAGAGAGGGAGAAGTCCAATTCTAACAAGGAGATCAAGTTTAATTTCTATTCAAATTGTACACTTCTAGTTCTAAGCAATTTGTAATCCCTCTCCCACTCAACTTTATAATTCTATCCTAACAAGGAGAGGACTTGGAAAACACTATAAATACCCCACCCCTCCACCCTCTTGTAACTAATGATCAATTATTATAAATTATTATGAATGAATTTCTCTTGAGTTTTTCTCAAAATCTTGAGTGAATTTCTATTTGATTAAGGATATCTGTGTGATCCCTAAGGGTTTCTGTGTGATCCCTATGCCCAGCCTCCAAGCCGCCAGCCCTCTTCATCTCTGAGACACCTTCTTCAAACCTCTTTCCCTTCTTCTTTTTTCAGTGATCTAACCCTTTTCTTCCTTGTTTTCTAACCCATGAATGGTGATTTGTAGGTCCCCTAGAGTTCACGAATCTAAGGATTCCA
This sequence comes from Areca catechu, assembly GCA_021397845.1. Lineage (NCBI taxonomy): Eukaryota > Viridiplantae > Streptophyta > Magnoliopsida > Arecales > Arecaceae > Areca > Areca catechu. The sequence goes on from CM038046.1 coordinate 97,075,866, forward strand.
TCTGATCAGCTTTTGGGTCATCGGATTAAAAGTCATGAAATTGCAGGGTCGATAGCTTTATTTTTCAGGTCGTATCCGAGAGCATAGAGAGAACTCTTCATGGATCAAACTTCAAATCTCTAGCAGGTACATCCCCTAGACTCCTCTAGTAGTGGAATTGCAGAAGAGCTAGTCCTAACCAAGGCTTCCTAGCCTTGGCGGTCCTGTTTCTTCACTTTTATAGTTTATTTCTGCATGCCTGTGCTTCAGATTTTCTATAAATTCCCTATTTAATATCTTGGCTTGAAATTCAGATACAAACTCCTAACTTAATGCCTAATACACAAAAACTAATTGGCATGTATAAATAGTCCCGCATCAGTTTGGTATTAGAGCATGTTTTAGGGCTAGTTTCTGCATCCCATAATTCCTATACATGGTCTATTTTTTTTTACTTTTCCTGCATGTAGGTAGACTAGAAAATTTTGATTTTTATTTTTCTAGATTCCTTGTAATTTTCTATTTATTAAAAAATCTTCATGATTTATTTAGATCTGAAGAATTTTTGCACGCCTATTTCTATCCTAGAAAATTTTTGCATCCAGTTATCTACATTAGGGTTCTGAGTTTTAGTCTATTTCATCATCATAGGAATTTTATTTTTCATTAAAATCTTCCTGGCATATTCTTTGTTCAATATTGATAATTTTTTAAAATTTTAATTATTTTTATAAAAACAAAAAATATTAAAAAGTCTGCATCTTAGAAAATCTTAACAGAAATTCTGATTTTCTGCACATAGACTAAAAACCCTAGGTGTTGCATCATCATTTGAATTTTGTTCTACATCAAACTTAGTAGGGATAATCTTCACTGTTCATCCTCTGTCCTTAAGTTTTTTTGTTTTTTTTATGCATCAAAAACCACACCAAATTTTGCTTCCAAACAAACCCTAATTTCAGTTTTGTATACTTGACTAAACCAAATCTAATCAACTTCCAAGCCCTACCTCACCCAAGCCCAAATTTTGTTTGATAACTTAACCAACTTAAACTTAATTTGCCACCTCATAAAAGGAAAAAAAACATTTTTATTTTCTAATTGTTATTAGAGTGCATTAGGGCTCATTGAGTGTCATCATCTCATTCAATCAATTTAAGGACAATTTTCTATCTCAGATCAGGGCAGGATTTCATCACCTGTCTTGGGCCCAAAACAACCACCCAGCATTAGAATCCAAGCCTTATCTAAAATCAATTAGTAACCTAATTGCTTTAGTGAGCATAGGGATACCGACAGGTCGAGTCTAAATTATGTGGGCCAATTAGTACACCTAATTTCTCAGCTATTACTGAAAACTGGTGTCTAAAGCTAGAGGTCAAGAGACAAACACCCTAAGTGGACTGGTGGTCTATAATTAGGACCTTGTCATAGGTAGGGGGAGCCTCCCACCACCCCACCTATTACCTGGCCAGTGGAAGGATTAGCTATTGAGTTAAGTGTAAGTTGAGTAGACCCATTCAATTTTGGTTCTAGGTCTAGCAAGCTATAGTCCATTTTCACTTTATGTGCTTGACTGTATCATACCACCTTGCTTATTTGATTGCATGACCACTAGACTAGGAACCTAATACCAACGGTTTAAACCCTAACCCAGCTCAACCATGGAACCCAATTTTGAAACTTTCATGAAATCCCTTACTGATCAATTAGCCCAAATGAACCACAAGCTTGACCAAACCAATACCCAATCCCAAAACCAGTTTGCCCGGTTGACCACTCAGATTAACCAAATGACCCAATCAAATGCCCAATTGACCACCCAACTGACCCAATCCCAAAATCAAATGAACAATAGGTTTGACCAGGTAGGAGACTAATTAGGAAACCTAAAGAAAATCCCTGAGACCCATATCAGACCTAAACATGAGCCTGACCTTAGGACCCCATGTTTCCCACCTCCCAACTCTAGGAGAGCCCAATACCTTGATCCATGCCCTGAGCCCAAGAGATCCACAACCTATAGGTTTGAGCCCAAATCCTATGACTCTAGCTCCTATGACTCTAGAACTTATGCACCTAGAGCCTCTGAACCCAGATCCATGTACCCATGTCCTATGAGTCTGGTGAATCCATAACGCAAAGATCCGAACCCACATCCTATAAGTCCAGCACTAGGCTAGTTTCCCCTAGTCAACCTGAATCCCATAAGACCAGTACCCCTAGATATGAGCCTAGTGTTAGTCCACTTCCCTTTAGTCAACCTAAACCCTTTAGGACTAGTGCCCCTAGCCCAGGACCAGATCCTAACTAGCCCAACCTGAGCCAACCCCAGCCCAGTACCACTATGGCACATAGGAAAGATAGAGGCAAGTCTATAAAGATTTAGAAGAGGCCCAATCCCCCAAGAGCGTGTTTTAGATGTAGCAAACCAGGCCATTTTGTTAGCCAATGTCCAGTCAGTGCCCTACACTTAGGTGAGCTAGATAAAGATGAGTCTGAACCCAATGTAGAAGTATATGAGGTTGATCCAAGTCTGGTAGCGGAATATGAAGCTGATGAGAGCTTAGTGGACGAGTATGAGAAAGAAGAGGAGTTTCTTATAGAAGACCTAGAATTAGTTGACCCAGTCGATACACAGGTAGAAGCCAATCCAAAGTTAGTTAACCCTAACCGTACCCGATAGAAGTCAATCCAAAGGTAGTTGACCTAGGCTACACCCAGATTGAACCTGTAGTAGAAGACCTACTAGAGGAAGAGAACCTGGATACTGCTACTAGAGTTCTACCTGAGAAGACATTAGAAGAGAATCCAATTATAGAGCCTAGTCCTAAAAGCCAAGTAAAAATTATTGAGGATATGATCTCTTTAATTCAGTACCTTCAGGATGAATCCCCTTCTATAGTTCTCATTAAAGACCTCTTCCCTGAGATTAGTGACCCATCTTCCATTATGCAAACCCTTTAGATATACCTCAACCCCATAAGGTCAACCTCATTAGTCTAGGACTAATCCTGGAAACCCCTTCTTGTATCTTGTTCTTTCCAATCAACCTCGAACCCTTTTCTTATTTTCTATCTTACCAGACTAATCCTGAATCCACTTCTTATTTTATGCCCTTTCCAGAAACCTCCAGCATTTCTAGGATCATTAGATTGTATTTTGTTGAGATTAGCATACTGCATACATTCATTGTGCACATCTTACTTCTGGCATACTCAATGGCATTTGCTAGGAGTCCATTATAAATTTTCATGTGCATGCTAAACCAGGATCAAACCTAGAGAGCCTATAGTCTGTTAGGTTTAGATCCAAAGAGTCTAATAAATTTCCTTCGATAGGAATGCTTAGTCGAGTCTATTAAGTGTTGGTTTTGAGCCCAATAAGTCCCCAAACCTAATTCATCTATCCACACCTGCACTAACCTCTGCACAGCATTTGCATCAGGACATTAGCCAAAAGAATAATTTATATAATGAAATATATAAAAACTGGCTAATTCTCGAAAGAAAGCTAAAGAATTTAATGTAGAAAATTCTGTCATGGTTAAGAAGCTTCATGCTCGCAGAGTTGAACCCTTTAGAGTGATAAAGAAAGTGGAACCCATTGTGATGCGGGACAAATAATTAAAGCCTAATTATCAGAGAATAGCAAAGAATAATTCTTTTAGATTTCTTTATATTTTTAAGGAAGACTCAAAGGAGATAGTAGAGAAAACTAGTTCTAGTTAACTACCCGCACAAGTAAACCTATAAAGTAACTAGAAAGCAAGACCTGGTGGTTGAGAAACCATCATAAACTAGGATTTACTTTCAACTAATCAGAAATTAAAGAGAAGAGAATAAGTTTTCAATTTTACCAACGAAAATTGCTCCTCTAAAAATAGATCTGGTAGGACTCTCAAGATTCTATGGCAGGGTTTCAAGATCTTGATCTCGGGCTTCGATCTTTCATGCGATGCAAGTTCCAAGGCAAGATTACCTGACTTCGATTCTTGATCACCTGCAAACACTCAACAAAGGAAATTCAAGTTAGGAATCAGCAAAGAAAGGAAAAGAAGGAAAGGGAAGGGTTAGAAGTGATGGTTGGATTTTCTTGTCAGCTGAATAGGTAGGATAACTAGGGCTTCGCACCCCGTGATGTTTCGAAGAACAAAGAAAAAAGGCCTCACACCCCGTGATGCACACAGCAAAGGAAGAAATTTTGACAGAGTCTCTTTATTGATGAATAATTATAATTACAAGGGTGATTGATGGGGTATTTATAGACCCTCAACTAGTGATGTAAGAGATTCAAAGGCTTGGAGTTAATTCTTCTTGGGCAGCAACTCTTGAATTCCTTTTCTTGGTGTCATGACTCTTGAGTTTGGATGATGAGGGCTCTTGTATGAGAGTGGACTCTTCAATTTAGATAGAAAAAAAACTTATGAGTTTTAGTGAGATTCATGAGTTCTTGAAATCTTGATTTCCTGGAACTTGATTGTCTTGAGCTCTTAAAGTAAGAAAATCCCTTGAAATTCTCTTTGATAGGCACCCCTTAGAGAAGGATTCTTGGCCGACTTCTCTCTTGGAATTAGCAATAATTATTTGAGATGAAGGGCACTAAGAGTGAAGACTCCTTCTGCTTTACTCATCTTAAAACTATTGGGAAATTTAAATGAGGTGCCCTCCTTGGATAAGCTTGCATATTGTCTAAATATCCGGATGTCGAGATGTCTTAATGTCTTGATAAAAAATAAAGACAACCATCAAATTGGCCAACCAAGATAAATGACATGGCATGTGAGATGTCCAAACATAAGTGACATGCCATGTGATAATATCCTGGGTGATGTTGCGAGGGATGTCCAAACATGTCATGTGTTGATGTCCCCTGATGATGTGGCAGGTGTTGTCCAAATTCTTGTAAAGGTGGTGCCAAGAACAAACTGACTTGGCCTAGAACATGGCTTGTCTTGGGCTAGCACATGGGTCTTCAATTAGATGTACATAAAGTCCCATGGGTCTTCAATTGGGTCCTCCTTATAGTACAGGACTCAATAACTAATTTTTACAAGACTCAAAACCAAATAACTAAAGCCTAATTAATCAATTGATCTAAAGGTTTAACCTCATGTAACAAAATAATAAATTGGTAAACAGGGTTTGGCCCAATAGGGTTTGACACAATCGATAAATGGGGTTTTGATCAATGTGGTAAAAAAGGTTTAGCCCAAAAGGCTAAATAACAAAACCCTAATTACAGTTGGTAAAATGGGCTAACCCTAACTAACCCAAAATAACAGAAATTAAAATAAAATATTTACATGGTAAAAGGGGTTGGGTTCAGCGCTTTATTCATAGGTGATCTACAGGGATGTGGGTTCAACTTGTCGATATTTTCTAGTCCTGGTGTCTACACCAATTCTCCTTGGGTGGGAGAAACTCAACCTTGTCAAGTATAAGTCAATGTCGCTATGATAGCATTCTAGTAAGTCTCGGTCAACTCTCTGCAAGTCCTCTCTGGTGATCCAAGAATTATCAGTCTCAGGTCATCCTTGCCAACGAACTAGATACCGCTAGTAATCTTTGCTCCGGGTAGCAATGATCTTGTCATCCAAGATCCGCTCGATCTTGTCACTCCAGGCTAGTAGTATGGCAGGTGGACACACTTGTGTTGGTTCACTCTCAAAGACTGGATTAGACCCAAATGGCTTACTAGGAATCAACGTTGGCTCCCCTATACTTAATAAGGTCTGAAATGTTGAAAGTAAAACTAATGCCTAGTTCAGGTGGTAACTCAAGCACTAGGCATTAGATCCAATTTTTCTAATCACTTTGTATGGTCCACTACTACGAGCATGTAACTATTTCATGGTTCTAGGTAGGAACCATTCATGTCGTAGTTTAACCATAATAAAGTCTCTTTCATTGCATTCTTTGAGTCTTTTTTCCTTGAAAATATTCATTGATTTCATTAATTAAAAAATCTTTTTATTATTATTAACATGCATGTAAACCCTAAACAATAATTGAGTTTGACCCTTGGTTGGTGGGTGACATGCAGATAAAAATTTAACATGCACTCCTAATAGATGCCATAAGGTTCTCGAGAAATAGGTTGTAAACCTAACATGCTAAATAGGCTTATGCAACATACTAACCTCTACAAAATGTAATTTAATGGTCCTAGAAACATGGGAAGCTTCAAGAAAAGGTAGGAAGTAAGAAGTGGATTCGCGGGTGACTTGGTAGGGTAGAAAATAAGAAAAGGGTTCGGGGATTTGTCCTAGACTAATGGGGTTGACCTTAAGGGTTGGACATTGGGTTACATCTACAGGCATAAAAAGGTCCACCTGATGGAAGAATGGGTCAGTAATTTTAGAAAAAAAGATCTTCAATTGGAGTCAAAGGGGTGAAGTCTTCCTGAGGGTACTGGAATTAAAAAATCATGTCCTCACTAATTACTTCGAAAACTGGAATTTCAGGACTGGGCTCTATGACTTGAGTCTCTTCTAGTGTTTCCTTAGGTAAGGTCCTAACAACAGGATTAGACTCCTCATGGGTTTCTTTTTCTAAGGGTCCTACTAGTACAGTTTCAATTAGGGTATAGTCATGGTTAACTAACTCTAGACTGGCTTCAGTCTGGGTGTCTACCGAGCCAGCTAATTCTGGGTCAATCATATGTATTTCCTCTTCTCTCTCATACTCATCCACTAAGTTCACATTAGCTTCAAAAACTTCTTCTTCAATAGCATCTTTGTGAACCAATAGGGTAGTAAGAGTAGGTCGGTTAAGAAAAAATTGGCTAGGATCTAGGCTAGTAGGGGTAGGTTGGCTCGGATTAGAGTTGAGTCAGCTCGGGTGAGAATTGGGTCTACTCTGGTGTGGAATGGGTCAACTTGGGTGGATTTGACTAGATCCTAATTTTTGATAAGGTGCATTGATCCTAGTGGATTCAGGCTGATTAAGAGAAACTTGACTAGCTTTTGGCTGATACCTAGGGGTTATGGGTTCCTTGGGTTCATAGGATATAGGTTTAGACCTATGGGTTATGGATCTAGGTTCGTACGAGCTGGGTTCATAGGGTCTGGGTAGGTACTTTTGACTAAGTTTAAGTTTAATGTCACCCCAGGTAGTTATGGATATGTCTCTTCTTCGTCTGATCATTCTTTTGACATCATCCCAATAAATTCTAGCCTGACATACTAACTTAAGCTTAGCAAACTTAAACTTTCTTTTATCAGACACTAGACCCCTCTTAAAATATAAATCCATACCTTCTTCCCAATCAATATAGTCCTTAAGATCAAGATCACCACCAAATATAGGTGCTTCAATCCTAAAATTCCTAGTGGCTCTCTTATCTTGGTCTATGAAATCATAATTGGGTCTCTTCGAACTAAGATCCCAGATTGGGTCATGGCGACGGGCTATCCTAATGTTGGGTTCTAGGAATGGGTCAAGGTGTGTTTCAAATTTAGGTTCAGGATGGGTTTTACGGGTTTTCTCAAGGTTCCCTAATCATTGGTCCAGTCGATCAAACTTATGGTTCATTTGGGTACATTGTTCAGTGAAGGTTCTAAGGAAGGTCTCAAAATTGGGATCCATGATTAAACCAGACTGAGTTGGATTTGAGGCTACAAGTATTGGTCTCCTAATTTAGGGGTTATGCAATGCAAACCACAGACAAGACTCGGACTAGGGTTTCCTAGACCTAGAGCTCAAGTAGTTGGGTCATCTCAAATTACAACCAATTCAGTAATTACCCTGTCCACTGGCCAAGTAAGAGGTGGGGTCATGGGAGGATCCCCCTGCTCTCACAGGGTCCTATTTAAAAACCCAAAATCGCTTAAGGCATTTGCCTCTGGACCTCTGGCCTTAGACACCAGATTCAAGTGATAATCACAGGATTGGGTGCACTAGCTTTCACACAATACTTGGAACCTGACCTGTTGATGTCCCTAGTTTACTAGAGCAATTAAGTCTAATTGATTTTAATTAGGGTTAGACTTGGATGCAAAGAAGGTTGTTGTGGGCCTAGGATAGGTGATGAGCTCCTGCCCTGATCTAAAATGCTCAAGTGCCCTTAAGATTAGGTTACTTGATGATGCACACACAAGAAGAAACACTAGATACAATCAAACTAAAATTATTAAAATAACAAAAAAATTAAATTAATTATTTTTTTTTGTATTTTGTTCTTTTGTTTTCAGCAAAGATATAGTTTGCAGAAAAAACCCTAAGAGGCAGATCTGTTCTTAGGCAGTATTCCGACGAGTAGAAAATTTATAGATCGAAATAATTCATGATAAAGTTTTAAAAAATACTATCAATTATTATTGATCCAACAAAATAAAAATCAGGTGATTCTAAATTACCTATATGCAAGAACAATCAAAATAACATACTATGTACTGTGATGGACGTGATGCAGAAAATAAACCCTAAAGATGCCTATCTCTTTATTTTCTTCTTCAAGGGTCAATTTACAGGTCACCCCTACATGCCATAGGAAATCCTGTTTGAATGGGAGATGAGGGTCTTGCAGCCCTACTTTTTTCTATGACCGGACGGCCATGGTGAAGCACCTGATCCGAGTATATAAAGAGAAACTAAGTCAGTACAAGAGAGATTAAATCCTAGTTTAACCTACTCTGATACCAAAACTAATGTGGGATAAATAATTAAAGCCTAATTATCAGAGAATAGTAGAGAATATTTTTTTTAGATTTTTTTAGATTTTTGAGGAAGACTCAATGGAGACAGTAGAGGAAACTAGTTCTAGTTAACTACCCGCACAAGTAAACCTACAAAGTAACTAGAAAGCAAGACCGGTGGTTGAGAAACCACCGTAAACTAGGATTTACTTTCAACTAACCAGAAATTAAAGAGAAGGGAATAAGTTTTTAGTTTTACCAATGAAAATCGCTCCTTTTAAAATAGATCTGGCAAGACTCACAAGATTCTGCAGTAGGGTTTCAAGATCTCGATCCCAGGCTCCGATCTTTTGTGTGATGCCGATTCTGGGGCAAGATTACCTGACTTCGATTCTTGATCACCTGCAAATACTCAACAAAGGAAATTCAAGTTAGGAATTAGCAAAGAAAGGAAAAGAAGGAAAGGGAAGGGTTAGAAGCGATGGTTGGATTTTCTTGTCGGCTGGATAGGTAGGATAACTAGGGCCTTGCACCCTGCAAGGTTTCGAAGAACAAAGGAAAAGGGCCTCACACCCCGTGATGCACATAGCAAAGGAAGAAATTTTGACAGAGTCTCTTTATTGATGAATAATTATAATTACAAGGGGGGTTGATGGAGTATTTATAGACTCTCAACCAGTGGTGTAAGAGATTCAAAGACTTAGAGTTAATTTTTCTTGGGTAGCAACTCTTGAATTTCTTCTTCTGGTGTCATGACTCTTGAATTTGGATGATGAGGGCTCTTGTATGAGAGTGGACTCTTCAATTTTGATAGAAAAAAACTTATGAGTTTTAGTGGGATTCATGAGTTCTTAAAATCTTGATTTCCTAGAACTTGATTCCCTTGAACTCTTGAAGTAAGAAAATCCCTTGAAATTCTTTTTGATAGGTGCCCCTTAGAGAAGGATTCTTGGCCGACTTCTCCCTTGGAATTGGCAATAATTATTTGAGATGAATGGTGCTAAGAGTGAAGACTCCTGCTTTACTCATCTTAAAACCATCGAGGAATTTAAATGAGGCCCCCTCCTTGGATAAGCTTGCATGTTGTCGAAATGTCCGGATGTCTGGATGTCTTAATGTCTTGATAAAAAATAAAGACAACCATAAAATTGGCCAACCAAGATAAATGACATGGCATGTGAGATGTCCAAACATAAGTGACATGCCATGTGATAATATCCTGGGTGATGTGACGAGGGATGTCCAAATGTGTCATGTGTTGATGTCCCCTGATGATGTAGCAGGTGTTGTCCAAATTCTTGAAAAGGTGGTACCAAGAACAAACTGACTTGGCCTAGCACATGGCTTGTCTTGGGCTAGCACATGGATCTTCAATTGGATGCACATGAAGTCACATGGGTCTTCAATTGGGTCCCCCTTGTAGTACCAGACTCAATAACTAATTTTTACAAGACTTAAAACCAAATAACTAAAGCCTAATTGATCAATTGATCAAAAGGCTTAACCTCATGTAACAAAACAATAAATTGGTAAATAGGGTTTGGCCCAATAGGGTTTGACACAATCGATAAATGGCATTTTGATCAATGTGGTAAAAAGGGTTTAGCCCAAAAGGCTAAATAACAAAACCCTAATTACAATTAGTAAAATGGGCTAACCCTAACTAACCCAAAATAATAGAAATTAAAATAAAATATTTACATGGTAAAAGGGGTAGGATTTAGGGCTTTATTCATAGGTGATCTACAAAGATGTGGATTCAACCTGTCAATATTTTCTGGTCTTGGTGTCCACACCATAATGACTATGTGCTTGATCCGACCTTAGATTTAGGCATTAGCTCTATCTTCAATGTCATGAACTTGGTTAAGTATAAGGAACTAGCAGTGATTCCTAGTGAGATTTTGGACCTCACCCATCCTTTAAGAGAGAAACCTTACCTGAGTGTCCACTAAATTTGTCAAAGAGAGAAAAATGGATTGAGCATATCATGGTTGATCGAGTTATCATGACCCGGGGCTGCGGTTATCAATGCTACCTAGTCTGTTGGCATGGTCGATAAGAATTTGTCAATTTATGGATTACTCGAGAGGACTTGCAACACCTCCACCCAGACCTCTTTGAGTAATACCAGAGCCAAAGTGACCCTTACTCGATGGAGTCGAGTTCCTCCCATCCCGGGAGAATTGATGGGAATATCAGGTCAACCCTAGTTCACTATGGGTCCCTGAGTTTGAGTCCCTTAGCCATGATTCAAAATTTATCTCTGAGTCTAATATAATATGGCTGTGTTAGCCATTTAGATTCTGTATTTGGGCCTTGAATTTTGTTTTTAGGCCTTGTTATACTTGAGTCATGTATTTAAAGTGGACTCACATAATTAGGGTTTATGAGTCAAGTTTTGGGATATGTTCGGTTCAGTTGAGCTTAGTTATTCAATCAGCTTATGTCGAGCCAATTTTGAGTCCTGTAAGTTTTATGTTGAGTCTAGTCTAGTTAAGTTGAATTGAGTCCTGTAATAAGTTGAGCTATCCTAACCTCAGTCCAATTGAGTCCTGTAAGTCTAGTACAAGTTTGTGTTACAAGTCCATGTCAAGTACCAGTTATACAAGAGGAGGAGTACTAGCCAAAGCCTTCACCAGGCCCTCCCAGAGCAAAGCAACCCCAAGTATATAAAGCTCCACACATAAAGATGCCAGAGAATATTCTAGGCACCCCAGCCCAGGGTTTCCAGCCCACCAAGAGGCCCATGCACCCAAGACCTTTGGAGGCCGCCCAAGCCCAAGATGGAGGATGCCCTTTGCTACCCACACGCCCAAGCCCATTCCATTAGGCATCCAAGAGCATAAGTCCAAGCCCAAGGCACCTTTGACAAAGTCCAAGAGAGGGAGAATTCCAATTCTAACAAGGAGATCAAGTTTAATTTCTATTCAAATTGTATACTTCTAGTTTTAAGCAATTTGTAATCCCTCTCCCACTCAACTTTGTAATTCTATCCTAACAAAGAGAGGACTTGGGGAACATCTATAAATACCCCACCCCCTTGTAACTAATGATCAATTATTATGAATTATTATGAATGAATTTCTCTTGAGTTTTTCTCAAAATTCTGAGTGAATTTCTATTTGATTAAGGGTATCTGTGTGATCCCTCAGGGTTTCTGTGTGATCCCTGCACCCTACCTCCAAGCCACCAGCCCTCTTCATCTCTAAGACACATTCTTCAAACCTCTTACCCTTCTTCTTTCAATGATCTAACCCTTTTCTTCCTTGTTTTATAACCCATGAATGGTGATTTGCAGATCCCTCAAAGTTCATGAATCCAAGGATTTCATCTGATCAGCTTTTGGGCCACCGGATTGAAAGCCACGAATCCACAAGGTCGATAGCTTTATTTCTCAGGCTACATCTGAGAGCGTAGAGTGAACTCTTCATGGATCAAACTTTAAATCTCTACCAGGTACACCCCCTAGACTCCTCTGGTAGTGGTATTGCAGAAGAGCTAGTCCTAACCACGGCTTCTTAGCCTTGGCGGTCCTGTTTCTTCACTTTTAGGATTTATTTCTGCATGCCTATGCTTCAAATTTTTTATAGAATTCTCTATTTAATATCTTGGCTTGAAATTTGGGATACAAACTCCTAACTTAATGCGTAATACACGAAAAATAATTAGCATGCACAAATAGTCCCGCATCATATTATCACTAGTCCAAAGTATGCCACACTTCATTAAATGGTAACCTGAGTTAAAAGGTGTTTAGGCATGCCCATCGCTCTTGTTAAGATCCTACAATAATTTTGATGATTTTAGGATGTAATGGAGAGCCCTGCCATGTGGCGATTGTGAGTGCCAGAGTGTTGTGCTTTGGGGGCTTTGAATGGATGTATTGTTAAGATTACACTAGCCAGAGCATTCTTAATGCAACCTAGCCATGTTGAGGGTCTTGCTATCAATGCCTTTGGACCGACACGTGCTTGGGGACTTCTGACTGAGTACTCCATAAGCGATCAGTAGGGCTCGCTGAAACCTTGGGACATAGGAGTTAGCCTCTGCCACTATCTACCTAAGGGCTTACTGTTGAGCACTCCATGAGCGATCGGCAAAGCTCGCTAATGCCTTGGGACATAGAAGTTGGGCTCTGCCATTGTTCACCTAAGTGTTCATTATCAAGCATGCTCTATAAGTGGTCAGCAAGGCTCGCTAATGCCTTGGAATATAGGAGTTATCCTCTGTCGCTATCTACCTAAGGGCTTGCTATTGAGCGCTCCATGAGCTATCGGTAGGGCTCGCTGATGCCTTGAAGCATAGGAGTTGGTCGCTATCATTGTCCATCCAAGGGTTGCTGTTGAGTTCTCCATGAGTGGTCAGCAAGGCTCATTGATGCCTTAGGGCATGGAAGTTGGTCTCTATCACTGTCTGCCTAAGGGTTTGCTATCAAGCCTCCATGAGCGGTCGGTAGGGCTTGCCAATGTCTTGGTCGATGGAATGCTTATACCTTTATGAATCCCTTGTGCTTGGTCTGACCGTATTTTCCATTTATAGATACCTTCCTTCTTCTTGATCCTGATTTTAGCTAGACCATGAAAGTACCTTGGAAAGAGGAGGATCGGGGGCATGAAAACCCTTATGTTGAAGGTGCATTACTTTTGAGGCGGATTTGAATAGATAGGATAATGATGCACCCTATCTTATATTTTTTTATGGTGATTTGCTGGGCAAGCCGCATTTACTTCTAAAGACTTGTGTGGCCTGATGTAGTAAAAATTTTCATGCAATGGTAGCTAAATCCTTTGAAGTCATCTAGGACTGTTGCCCAGCTAAAGCAACCCAAGAGGGGGGATGAATTGGGTTGCAAGATTTTTTGCAAAGATTAAAGACAAGTGCTAGTGTGTTTGCAAAGTGTTTGTGCGCATAACAAAAGTATGCAGCAGAAGTAATAAAGTAAATGCAAGAAAAGAAAGATAAGCAATCACAAACACAAGAATTTATAGTGGTTCGGTGCATACCAAGCATCTACGTCCACTATCCAAGGTCCACTTGGATATTTTACTATAATCCTTCCTTGATTACAGTAGATTAGTTTTTCCGGACTCACTAATCACAGTCCCTTGGTTTTCATAAGGCTAACCAAAAACCTAGTTGGATTTTTACAAGGCTCACAAACAACCTAGTTGATTTTCAAACAAGGCTCACCAACAACCTAGTTAGTTTTCAAACAAAGGTCACCTACAATCCAAGCACTAGTTTCAATCCACTTGAAATTAGGAACAATAAAATAATTCAAGTACAATGAAAGACACAATAAGCTTTCAAAATAAAAGAAAATATCTTGTTGAAGCTCTTGATTGCTGTTGAGAAAGCTTGTCTCCAAGTTGTTGAAGCCTTAATCAATGCTTGAGAATTAGATTTGAATGTTTCTTGAATGCTCTTGAATGCTTGAAGGCTCAACTTCACTAAAAAATAATGAATACTCATTGAATGCTTATTAGTTCACAATCAATTTCTCATTAGTTACTTCCCTCATGTATTTGGTACATTTTAAATACCTTTCCAAGCCTTAAATGACCGTTTATGATCATTGGAGAGGAGAAAATAGCCGTTAGACACAAAAAGGAGCTGTTCTGCATGTTAAAAAACTAGCCATTACTATTCATCCAGACCTGTATATATGGACACTTCAGGTCACAAGTCGACTCATGAGTCAACACTTGAGTTGACACTTGGTCAAAATATTTTTTGAAGCTCTTTAAAGTGTTCTGGTATGTTGATACTTCTTCTGGTGAGTCGATACTTGAGTCAACACTTCATCTTCATGAATCGGTACTTAGACAGAATCTATAATCAGCATATTCTATCTTTATTTTGGTCTCAGGCCTTGAGTAAACACTTGCTTGACCATGAGTCGACACATGTGTCAATACTTGGTTTTCATGAGTCGACACTTCATGCATGCCATCTGAAACTTTTTTTGCATATCAGTTCAGGGTTTTATGAGTCAACATCTTGAATCGATACTTGATCTTTATGAGTCGACACTTGGCTGAAACTTTGTTGAAACTTGTTACAATTTAAAACTTGAGTCCTTCAAAGTAATTCTTGTGTGCCAAAGTCTATATAACTTAAAATTTCATGACTTCTTCAATAGTTTAACAAGCAATTGAATTGTTCAATATACTGTATCTATGATGAGTACCTTGTTCTGATAAACACACTTTTAACATACAACTAGTACTCAAATATACTTAAGTACTTTGTTATTCATCAAAATCAAGATAGGAGTCAATAATCTCCCATTTTTTGATGATGACAAAATCTTTAAGTATATACACATTGTAAGCTCAAAAGATTTATAATAAGTTTCAGAGCATTTGACTATCAGTATCAGAGCTAATGATAATAAGTATCAGAGCTAAGTTGAAATAAATATCAAGAGCAAAAACTTATCTATAATGTATCAGAGCTATATATGATATATAAGAAAGAATTTAATTCATATAGTTTCAACGTATCAGAGCTGTAGATATATATAGGAAAGAGATCAATTCATATAGTTTCAATATATCAGAGCTATAATTAAAATGTATTAGAACTATATATATATGAGATGTTCAAAAGGTGTATAGAGCTAAAATAGATTTGAAAGTTAAGCATTAGAGCAAAAGCAGGCTGAATATGAAAAATATCAGAGCAAAATCTTTAGGAGTATCAAAGTAAGCAATACAACATAGAGAGTATCAGAGTAGCATGAAAAGTATCAGAGCATATTAGAGCAAATAATATAACATAAAGATTGAGAGTATCAGAGCAAAAATATTTGAGCATGAAAAGTATCAGATCATGAAAATAAAGAGTACCAGAACATAAAAATTAAAGAGTATCAGAGCATAAAAAATGAGTATCAAAGCATAAAGAAAATAAGGAGTATCAGATTATAAAGCTAAAAAGTATCAGAGTATGAAACTAAATAAGGAGTATCAGAGCATAAAAATTGAAGTATTAGAGCATAGAACTAAAGCTCCTCCTTAATATATGATCTTGAAAATATTTCTCAAACTTTAAAAATAGCTTACATGTATTAGTATTTTTCAAAAAAATATTTCCAAAAAGTTTAAAATTTTCAAAATTTTTTTAGTACTTTTCTCCCTCTTAACCATTCTTAATTATTAGTTATTGCTTTCTTGTCTCCTCCTTTTTACTTATATCATTTATTCTCCCCCTTTGTTTATCATTTTGATACCATAAAATATTAAACATTGTGCCATTTGCTACCAATAATCTCATTTCCATTTTCTCATTACCATTATTTCTCCTTTTCCTATTACCATTATTTCTCCCCCTTTTTGTCATCATCATAAAAAAGTGATGAAAAGATGAGATAAAATGAAAGGCAGTATAGTAAGAAAATTGTAAAAGTACATAAGAGAAAATGCTAAAAATGTCATCATATATATAATTTCAAACATTGTTACATAATATTCAAAATTTGATACATAATTTGATATAATGAAACATAGTTTGATACAAAAATACATCTAACTGATATGATACCAACTAATACACCAATCCTAAGGGGTGCTGTCCTCATCAGAGGAAGACTCAACCTCTAAAATGATAGGCCCTGTAATCTTAGAGGGACGAGGTCACGGCTACATCAATCAAAGATCAATAAGCTTGGTGCAGATGGCTCTAGAAACATCACCACATCCTCGACTTCTACTTCTGTGTCATGCTCTCCCTCTAGTTCGGGTTGAAGAAGAAGCAACATCAAGAGCAGAATCTGGAAATGGGATAGGGTCAGGATCAGTGATATCGATATCAGTAACAGGTGGAGCAAAGTCAAAAATAAGACTAGATGAAAGTATGTGAAAATCAGGTGTAAAATCCTAGCTCCCTGAATAGAGAAGAAGTGGATACTAAAGGTGTCCTATCTAGAAGGGTAGGGGGTATACTAAGGGAAGGTGTAGGGAAATCAGCAAATGTATTTGATGGATCAAAATAAAGAATAGGTGTAGATATTATAGGGTCAGAAGGATCTAGAATGACATGAGTACTATGAAGGACAGGAGTTTGAAGAGCTGGACTTGATGGGGCAGGTGCATCCTCGAAAGACCTCATCTCATCAGCTGCAGGCTCAGCATCCTGGTCAGCTCTAGTGTCCGGGATCCACCATGAAGTTTGCAACATCAAAGTCTACGGACGAGTCACCCTGACCATCTCCCATCGCAGTATCTGCTTGTGGAGCTGGTGGAGCAGGTGGTGCTGGTGGAGGTGAAGGTAGCCTGCTAGAGGATAATCTCTGTAAAGCACCCATGATAGCAGAAAGTCCCACCCTCATCTCGTCAAAACCTGATCTCATCTCCATGTGCATCAGATCTACTTGCTATCTAATGATCTACATCTCAGCCTCCAGTCCAGTGATCCTGTCAGAAGTATCTCCAAGAGTAGCACCTCTGCATGTGCCGATACTGATGGCATGAGCTATAACTCTGGTGTAGCATGTGATGGCTCATATGGCATAGCCTCATCTCTCAGTATATCCTCCTCCTCAACTACATCTCATCTGAATTTGAGTCAGGTGTATCTCCAGAAACTCTCCATCTCCACTGACCTCGGTACCTATGATACCCCATATGATGTAGTGATCTCTCATGTACACATCAATGTGGAGTAGCTATCTATATGGCTCACCATCATGGTTGACTCCATATGCTCTAAACAATATAGTAAGACCCATCACATATGGCAAATAAAGTCTCCTGCTGGTCACTACCTCTGTCATCTAATGTATCATGAGCATAGGTAGGTAGACTGGAGTCCTCTGTATCAAGGCAACCATTACCAGAAGCTCCCTCTCAGTGATGAAATCGAACCTCCTGGTCTTTGACAATAAGATCCGGGCAACTATGTGATGTAGGAGCCTTATCTCTGGTAATAGCCATGAAGCAACAATTCTAGCTCCCTCTCTAATGTCATCTCTCTCAAAGATGCACCTGTAGCCACTGATCTTGTCTACAAGTGAGTCTGCGACTCTCCCCCTCATCGGGATCTCTCATACTCGGCTAAGTATCTTTGTTGATAATGCAATAGTGATCCCTCTAACCTCTACAGTCCATCCATCAGTGCCTCGGGCCAGAGTCCCAAAAAACTCCCTCATCAGTGCTAGATAAAATCTCTCTTTGAGGAAACAAAACTGTGCAAGACCAGCATCTCTCAGCCAATCACCAATCCTAAAATGCTACTGGTCAACAAACTCGAAATCACTCTCTGTCCCCCGATAATGGCTTTGGAAGCCATGCGATCTACTCCAGGGACTGGTGGAGGTCGAACTGGAATCTCAGGCTGTGTTGCTGCCTCTACAGGCTGATCGTCATGTCTGGCCTTCATGCAGTGCTCCGCACCCTGAAAGAATGGTTGTGGCCTCCTAACCGGCTACTTCTTGGGCCCCATTATCTAGGAAAAAGGAGAAAACAAGGATGGAAAGGAAAATGCACAAGGGAGTCATGGTGAACCATGAAGAACAGTGAAAAGAGAGGGAAAGAGGGCTCAAACTCAAAATAGAATGCTTAGAATCCTGAATAGGAACAAACGGAGGTAAGGGAATAGTGAGGAGATGTGTTGGCTCAAGGAAGATGGAAGAAAGAATGAGAAAAATGGATCATTTTTTTTTATTTGTTCATTGGTTCTCGCCGGTCAAGTGTTAACTCACGGGCTAAGTCCAAGTGTCGACACTTCAAGATGTCGATACTTACAAGTGTCGACATTTTGAAAGAAATCAAGAAAAATTGGGAAAAAATCATAAATCACAATAGGGAAGATGATTTAGTATCTAATAATGATTGATCTTGAGTTTTAAGGACATTAGCTCAAGAAATTTCCAAAGGGAATTCCAAAGGTCATTAGAAAAGATTGAGATCTAATCAAAGGGATTAATGACCCCTAATTCTCTTCAATCATACTGAACCTATGTTCATTAAGAGGCTTGGTCAGAATATCAGCTAATTGCATATCAGTACAAACAAATTCAAGCATAACATCATTGTTTTGAATATAGTTTTTAATAAAATGATGTCTAATTTCTATATGCTTATTTCTTAAGTGTTGTACAAGATTCTTAGTTAAGTTAATTGCATTTATTATCACATCTTATTGGTGTCTTTGTTAATTTAATGCAAAAGTCCTCGAGTTATTATTTAATCCATAGGATTTGAGCACAACAACTTTCAGCTATAATATATTCAGCTTTAGCTGTAGATAGTGCAACTGAATTTTGTTTCTTACTAAACTATAAGATTAAATTAACTACAAGGAATTGACAGGATTCATAAGTACTTTTCCTATCTAACTTACAGCCAACAAAATCAGTATCAGAATATGTAATTAAATCTATAGCTGAATTCTTAAAGTACCATAATCCAATATTAAGAGTACCGGATAAATATCTAAGTATATGTTTAATAGCCAATAAATGTGATTCCTTAGGCTCAGACTGATATTTTGCACATATGCATCACTAAACATAATATCTGGTTTACTTACAGTTAAGTACAATAAAGAACCAATGATGCCTCTATAAAATTTTTGATCAACTTTCTTACCAGATTCATCCTTGTCAAGCTTACATGAAGGGCTCATAGGTATACCAATAGGTTTAGTCTTCTCCATCCCAAACTTTTTAAGAATCTCTTTTATGTATTTAGCTTGGTTGATGAAGATCCCTTCATTTGTTTGTTTGATCTGGAGTTCAAAAAATTAGCTCAATTTTTCCATTATGCTCATCTCGAACTTACCCTGCATAAGCTCTACAAATTCTTGACAAAGAGATTCATCAGTGGCACCAAAGATAATATCATCGACATAGATTTGTACTACTAAGAGATCGGCATTTTTTTTTAAAAACAAGGTTATATCTATATGACCCCTAGTAAAACCATTTTTAATTAAGAATTTACTTAATCTTTCATACCATGCATGGGGCCCTGTTTTAAATCATAAAGTGCTTTGTGTAGTTTGAAAAAATGGTCAGGATATACATGATTTTCAAAACTAGGTAGTTGTTCTACAAAAACTTCTTCAGCAATGTAACCATTCAAAAATGCACTTTTTGAACGAATAATGTCCTAAAAGCCAATTTTTACAAGGGCATTTCTATGATCTTCCAACTCATGTATGATATTATTTATCAATAAAAGGCATCTATTGATTCATTATACTATTGTATCTTATCTAGGATTATGATGAACCCCATAGGTTAGGATAATGGAATTAGGATTATGATGAAGATCATAACAAATAGACATAAGTTCCTATAAACCCTAATCTAAAATGTCCCTAGTCATTGAATTATCAATTCAGGGATCGATATTTTTAGAAAGACTAGCTCATCCTATGTATGCTCAAAGGGAGGGTGGTTGGTCTCACAGCCACTTATGTAGGGATACTAATATAAGGATGTGGGTGCTCATAAGGGTATGAGTTCACTGCGCTGATTTGCATTGAGAACATCTTATGAAAGTCTTACTAGTCAAAAGATGGTTCTCATAATGGGACTTATGCAAGTGATCCTTAGACCTGAGATCACCATGGTTTCTTATACACATAAAGCTATATTTTGGTTCATACTTACTCATGATAATGAGTCATGTATGGGATGTTCTCGGATATGGTGGATTGTGCATGAAGGATGTGAGTGGGTCAACAAAGAATCGATCACTCCTAGTAAGAGGAGGACTTATCCCATGAAATCTCTTCAAATCAACTCAGGAAGTCTTTGATCAAAGCATGATGAGATTAGATAGGGTTTCTAATCTTTTATCGGTCGAGTCTTGATTATCAAATTGAGATTCAAAAGGATTGAGTGCTAGGGTTTGACATTTATTCATGCCCATCACTTAATCGAGATAAAGGGATATCAAAGGATTGAATTGCATGGTAACTTTCCACTGAAGGATATTTTGATAATTTCTACCATATTTTTTATCTTTTGGATGGGCATGATATGTTGCTAGATGTCAATCATATCTTGTAGATTTTTGTGAATCAAATTGATTGGATTCATGAGTCAATTCGAAAGCTGGTCCGAATTGGCAACTTAGGTCAGCTCAATTTGACCTAATTAGGTCCAATTGGTTTCGATTGGATCAAATTGGCTTAGACCTAGACCTACTACTAGCTAGATGTGGAGCCCAAAGGGTCACACACATTAGGGAATTGGCCAAGGAAGTCAATTATATTTTTATTAGGATTATGGGATCCTAATTGGCTAGCTAATTAATATACTAGCATATGTTGGCTAGCTTAACTCCTAATCCAATTGGATTGAGTTTGTTTGCTTGTTATTTGGACTAACCAATTTAAGTGAAATTTATTTTGGTTAAAGTTCTAAGTGGGGCAGCATAATACAGTATTTATTTGAATTTTATTGGGACTTATCTTGGATTTATGAAAGAGTCCATGTTGGCATGGACTCTTGGGTGCCATAATGCTTTCACGCATATTATGTGCATGTAGAAGGACCAAGAGTCCTTCTACAAATAATGACAAATCCCAGATTAATCCCAAAGGACTCCTACTTTTATCTCCACACCCCTCTACTATGGTTTGACCCATCAATAGGTGGCAATTGGCATGAAATTGGAATGTGCACAATGAAGGGATGTGTCCCATCATTGTTGGCACCAATCTAAAAAGTAGAGTCCTTTTGCTTTAAGTCTCTTAATTTTCTCTGATGCTTCCTTTCTCATTTCATTCCCCTCGGCTTTCCTACAACTAGTTAATGCCATGTGACAAAAGGAAAATTTGGCTAGAAAAACCAAGAGACACTTATATGTCTCATGGTGCATGAATGGATGTTATCATGATATGTCTTTCCATTAATAAGACTCTTTATGATTAAAGAATCTTATCAAATGGCTGATGAATATTAGGCACCCCATTCCTCTCTATAAATAGGCATCAGTGATCTGATGCTAAAGTACTCTTTTTCCATCTGAATACTCCAACCTGCTATTTTCTCTCCCTCCCCTTTAAGACAAGGTTTGTCTTTTTTAAGACAAGGCTTGTTCTTTCAAGACAAGGCTAGTCTTTTAAGACAAGGGCCTAGTGAGAAAAATAGAAGGGATATTTAAGATTTGAGAGAGGTTGTAGAGAGGTCTCAGAGTGCCCTATAGGATGCTTCCTTGGTTCGATTCCTGAGTGGATCACCTTTGGAGGGCATGCACTTGTGTGCCTCATGAAAATAAAGGATAATATAGCACTTCAGGTATTCTTTTATAGTCCTAAAGTTTAGATTTATTGATTGTCATGATTAAGTGATCCATGGGTTTAGGGTTCTGGCCGGTTATGGTTTCAAAAATGAAAATTTTAAAACTCGATCTTCCACTGCACTTAGCTTGAGGAACCCGACACTTTTAACATCCATTTAAAATAATTTAAAATCCATAAAACATGCAAATGCTAACAATAGTCTAATTGCTTTAAGTCTAGCAACAGGAGCAAAAGTTTCATCAAAATCAATCCCTTCCTCTAGATTGTAGCATTTAGCAACTAGCATAGCTTTATTTCTAGTTACTATTCCATTTTCATCCAACTTATTTCTATATACCCATTTAGTGCTAATTATGGAAGCATTAGATGGTCTTTCTATTAGTGTCCAACCCTTATTTCTTTCAAATTGATTTAATTCCTTTTGCATAACAATCAACCAATTTGAGTCTTTTTTAGCTTCTTCAATACATTTAGGTTATACTTGTGATACAAAAACAATATAATTACATTCATTTCTAATAGAAGATCTAGTTCTTATTCCTTTTGATGGATCTCCTAAGATTAATTTCTTAGGATGTCCATGAGCATACCTTCATTCTTTAGGTAAATTCTTGTCCTTTGGTGAAGATCTTGTGACTTCTTCATTTTTCTTGTTTTGATCTTCTTTGTTGTCTTTGGAAGGATGATCATCTAATGTCAGCTTCTTAAGTTCTTTGATACCTGCACCATCATCAGAAATATCCTCTTTTCTAGAGGGCTTATTAGTAGACTCTTCAAACACAACATGCATAGACTTTTCTACTACAAGTGTTCTTTTGTTAAAAATCCTGTATGCCTTGCTAGATGTAAAGTATCATAAGAAGATACCTTCATTTGACTTGGCATCAAATTTTTTTAAATTATCTTTCTCGTAGTTCAATATAAAACATCGACAACCAAATACACAAAAATACTTTAAAGTAGGTTTTCTTTCTTTCTAAGGCTCATATGGTGTTTTCTTTAAAATTGGTCAGATTAAAACTCAGTTTAAAATATAACAGGCAGTATTAATAGCTTTGACCCAAAAATATCTAGAAAGATCATTTTTGTAAAGTATTGTGCATGCCATTTCTTCTAAAGTTATATTTTTTCTTTTTACCATCCTATTTTGTTAAGGTATCCTAAGTACAGAGAAATTGTGTTCAATGTCTTTTTCATTGTAAAAATTTTCAAAATCTTGATTTTTAAATTCAGTACCATGATCACTATGAATACAAATAATAGAACTACCTTTTTCATTTGAAATCTTTCTATAAAACTTAGTAAAATCCATGAAAGATTCATCTTTATGTGCTAAAAAAAAGTCCATGTAAAATACGAGAAATCATCCACTATAACTAATCCATATTTCTTGCCTCATAGGCTTGTGGTCCTAGTTGGTTCAAAGAGATCCATATGGAGTAGTTCAAGCGGCCTAGAAGTTGAAATAATTTCTTTAGTTTTAAATGAGGTTCTTGTTTGTTTTCCAAATTGACAAGCATCATAAATTTTGTCTTTTTCAAATCTAAGATTTGGTAAATCTTTAATTAAATTCTTTTTTCACAATTTGAAAAGTAAATGCTTGCATGACCTAATCTATGATGCCATGACCAACTAATCTCATTGAAAGTGACATTCATTGCAACTAGGTAGATGTTGTATAGATAAATTATCAAGATCAACTAGATAGATGTTGCCATGCCTATTTTTAATAAATTTCAGTCCATTATCATCAAGACTAGATACCATACAAAGAGATGATTCAAAAACTACTTTAAACCCTTTATCACAAAATTGACTAATGCTAAGTAAATTATGCTGTAATCCTTCTACTAACAATACATTATCAATAAAGGTAGATGGTGAAATATAAACTTTATTGATACCAATGATTTTGCCATTACCATTGTCTCCAAAAGTCACATTCCCTCTATTCAAAGCTTTAAGAGAGGTGAATTGCTTCACATCTCCTATCATGTGTCTTGAGCAACCACTATCAAGGTACCACAATCTTTTTTTTCCTTGGTTGTGAGACACACCTGCAAAATAGATCAAGTTTTTGCTTTGGGTACCCAAGCCATCTTGAGTCCTTTAGGGTTAGCAGCAATGGTTCTTTTTGGAACCCAAACTTTTCTAGATTTATCTACATTTCTTTGATTGCATTGATATGCTTTATTCCAAGTTTTCCGCAACAAAAACATGTAGTACTAGAAGAAGCAGGAACAAAAAAATTCTTCAATAATTTTTGCTTCTTTTGTTGTTTGTAACCAAGTCCAGCTTTATAAAAAACAGTTCTATGATTGTTTAAAAATAGACATAGTTTTTCAAAACTAAAAGTAAACTTTTCAATAAAAGATTTCACTCTATCAAGCTCATCTTTTAACTTCTTGTTTTCTAGCTCAAGGTCTTTATTTTTCTTCATAAGCTCATTATTTGCAACAAAGGCCTTGGATCTTTTTGGAACTTCTATTTCTTTTGATATAGCATTTTTTTTCTTTTCTAAAACAACAACCTTGGCTTTAAATTCTTTATTTTTCTTAATAAAATTATTGTTTTCAAGGGAAAAAGAATCAACATGCTTTTTCAACTTCTTGTGCTCAATTTTCAGCAATTTGTATTCATGCATATGTTCATCAAAAGCATCTCTAAGTTCTTCAAAGTAAATTCAAATTTAGATTATACCTCATTTTCTATTGCCATGAGGCAGAGGTTGGCGACTTCTTATAATTCTTCCTCTGAACTGGAGTCTTCACTGTCGCTCCAAGTAGCCATCATAGCTTTCTTCTTAAACTTCTTTTTAAGCTTCTTGAGGAGAGGACAATCAACCTTGTAATGACCGGGCTTTTTGCATTCAAAGTAGATGGGTTGGTCCTTCTCTTTCTCTTTTTCTTTTTCTTTGTCCTTCCCTTTATCTTTTCTAGGCTCTCCTTTATGTGGCTTCTTTTTGTAAGAGTACTTCTTTCTCATGAATTTCCTGAATTTCCTAACCACTAGAGCCTCTTCATTTTCATTTTCACTTTCTTTTGGCTCCTCACTTGAAGGTTTATTTGGTGTAGTGGATTTGAGAGCAATTATTTTTTTCTTTCTATCGGCATCCACTACTTTTTGCTTTAAGTTCAACTCATAAGTCATGAGTGAACCAACAAGTTGCTCCAAGGAAAGTGTCTCAATATTTTTTGGTTCTTAGATTGCCATGACCTTTGGATTCCATGAAGTTGGTAAAGACTTGAGAATTTTATTAACAAGGTCAGTGTTAGACATAACTTTCTCGAGACTTCTCATACTATTTACAATGTTAGTAAATCTTGTATACATATCAGTTATGGATTCATTAAGTTCCATTCTAAATATTTCATATATATGAATGAACATATTTAGTTTAGTATTTTTCACTTGATGGGTCCCTCAAGAGTAACCTCAAGTGTGTCCCAAATTTTTTTATCGACATACATGTGGATATCCTATTGAATTCACTAGGATCTAATGCACAATAAAGTAAATTCATTGCTTTGGCATTAAGCTCGGATAGCTTAATGTCATTTTCATTCCAATCCTCTTCAAGCTTGGGAATGAAAATGCTATTAACCAAAATCAAAAGAACATGAGGGCCTTTAACAACTACCTTCTAAAGATTGTAATCAATATAATGCATATAAATTCGTATGCGAGTTTTTCAATATATGTAATTAGTGTCATTAAAAAATGGTGATCTATTTAAGGCTTGACCCTCAACAACACTAGTACCTATAGGGATTGCCATAGATCTTTAACTCAAGGCAGTTAAACCTACAAGCTGAGTACAAGGCTCTGATACCACTTGTTGCCCAGCTAAAGCAATCCAAGAGGGGGGGTGAATTGGGTTGCAAAAGTTTTTGCAAAGATTAAAGATAAGTGCTAGTGTGTCTGCAAAGTGTTTGTATGCTTAACAAAGGTATACAATAGAAGTAATAAAGTAAATGCAATAAAAGAAAAATAAACAATCACAAACATAAAAATTTATAGTAGTTCGATGCACACCAAGCACCTATGTCCACTCTCCAAGGTTCACTTGGATATTTCACTATTATCCTTCCTTGATTACAGTAGATTAGTTTTTCCAGGCTTACTAACCAAAATTCCTTGGCTTTTATAAAACTAACAAAAAAACTAGTTGATTTTTTACAAGGCTCACCAACAACCTAGTTGGTTTTTAAACAAGGCTCACCAACAATCCAAGTACTAGTTCAATCCACTTAAAACTAGGAACAATAAAATAATTTAAGTACAATGAAAGATACAATATGCTTTTAAAATAAAAGTAAATATCTCGTTGAAGCTCTTGATTGCTATTGAGAAAAGTTGTCTCCAAGTTGTTGAAGCCTTAATCAATGCTTAAAAATTGGACTTGAATGCTTGCAGGCTTGATTCACTCAAAAGTAATGAATACTCAATGAATGCTCATTAGTTTACAATCAATTTCTCATTGGTGCACTTTAAATACCTTTTCAAGCCTTAAATGA
The DNA here is from genome assembly GCA_021397845.1 of Areca catechu. Taxonomy (NCBI): domain Eukaryota; kingdom Viridiplantae; phylum Streptophyta; class Magnoliopsida; order Arecales; family Arecaceae; genus Areca; species Areca catechu. Next base: position 97,102,263 of record CM038046.1, read on the forward strand.
TCGTTTATGATCATTGGAGAGGAAAAAATAGCTATTAGACACAAAAAGGAGCTGTTGTGTGCTTCAAAAAACTAGCCATTACTGTTCATCCAGACCTGTAGGTATCGAACCCTTAGGTCATGAGTCGACACTTGATCAAAAATATTTTTTGAAGCTCTCTGGAGTGTTCTGTTGTGTTGATACTTTTTCTAGTGAGTCGACACTTCATCTTCATGAGTCGACACTTGGACATAATCCAGAAATCAGCATGTTCTGTCTTCATTTTGGTCTTAGGCCTTGAGTCGACACTTTCTTAACCATAAGTTGACTCATGTGTCGATACTTGATTTTCATGAGTCGACACTTCATGTGTGCCGACTAAAACTCTTTCTGCATACAAGTCAAAGTTCTGTGAGTTAACATCTTGAGTCAACACTTGATCTTCATGAGCGACACTTGGCTGACACTTTGCTGAAACTTGTCCAAATTTAAAACTTGAGTCCTTCAAAGTCATTCTTATGTGCCAAAGTCGATATAACTTAAAATTCTATGACTTCTTCAATAGTTTGATAAGCATTTGAATTCTTCAACATAGTGTAACTTTGATGAGTACCTTATTATGATATACATACTTTTAACACATAATTAGTACTAAATATACTTAAGTATTTTGTTATTCATCAAAATCAAGATAGGAGTCAATAAGGATTATTCACCTTATTTGAAAGGATGACTCTATCTCTTCTGGATTCTTTTTATGTTCCTTGCTTGAAACTTATCATCTTAGGATCTCCTATTCTCTTCTTTATCCCTAGGCATCGATCTTCTTCCATTCTTCATAGTTTTTCTTAAAGGATCCACTGCTTTAATCACCTGAGGGCTCTGACTGAGCTCTACTCGGTTACTTGGAGCTAGTGGATATTGATTGCTTAAGGACTCTGACCATGTGCTATCTGGTTAATTGGAGCCAGTGGATATTGATCGTTTGAGGACTCTAACCGAGTACTACTCGATCACTTAGAGCCAAATGATGTTGATTGCTTGAGGACCTTGACCGAGTGCTACTCGGTCACTTGGAGGCATTGATCACATGAGGGCTCTGATTGAGCGCTACTCGATACTTAGAGCCAACAGGCATTAATCGCTTGAGGGCTCTGATTGAGCACTACCTAGTTACTTGGAGCTAGTGGGCATTGATCGCTTAAGGGCTCTGATAGAGCCCTACCTAGTCACTTGGAGCCATGGCATCTAAGCACTTTTGGGTGGTGCCTTGATTTCTTTAACTCCCAAGAATGCCATAATGCCAGGAGGTGCCACTTGGTGTAATATTTGATTTCCAAGGAGTTTTAACCAATCATGCTCCAAATGAGATGGATCTTTTGAGTGTGGTTTACAAAAAGCTGAGGATGGAAAAAAACTTTTGCCAACCCCAGATGTTCCTTCTCAGGTAATGCCCATTCTCTAAAAGGATGACATTTGCCAGATTTCAATAGGGCATGCAAACGATGGTCCTCCTGTCAAGCTCACTATAAAAGGATAAACAGGGGGTGCCAGGCTTCCATAGCCCTTTCCTATTACCTACTAAAACCCCCAAGGAGCCATTACAGTTGTCCTCTAGTGGTTGTGCCAAGATTGTAGGGCTGCTCTTTGATAAGTTTATTAATTATCCTAATTTAAGCATCAAAATAAACATTAATTAATTTATATTTTTTAGAAATTGATATTTTTATTAGTGTTTTGCAAAAAAGGAGTTCATGGATAGAAAGAGCTTGATTTTTATAATCCAACAGTATAAAAGACACTCAAATCGGAGTTCAAACAAGTCTATAATCGAAGTTTGAAGATTATTAAGCTATGCATAAATATTAAATCAGTCGGTCCACCATGGACCGATCACTCGATTCACAGAATCCCAAAATGGTCCATGATAGCCATGCTACCGGTCCATGAACCTGTTTCATGTTTCGTGTTTCGTGGACCATCTTTTTCTTGAGTATCGTTTTCGATCACCCATCGCCACCCATGGCTGGAGGAGTGCTGAGAAGCCACCACCACCTAGAAGACCGGTCGAGCACCTATCCATGGATGGAAAATCCTAAGAAGTCTTGGTTTGGTCCTCCTCTAAAAATTGAGCTCACCGCCATCTGTGCATCTTCTTTGCCCCCTCGTCACCGATCAGAGAACCTCCCAAGAGGCCATTCACGATCAGAAACATGATGGACAAGCCACCAAGAAGCTCCTAACCAGCCACCATCCTCCATTATCCCCTACTCGAATCATGTTCAGCTGCCATAACTTCTCCACTATCTTCTCCTTCTATTCTTCTGGCCATCCACTATCACTACCATTTGCCATCACTACTCGTGGCTGAAGGAGATGCCAGAAGCCCATTATCGACCATGCATATGCTCTACATCATCACCCACTTCTTCCCTTGATCTGTCACCCAACATCACCCTCTTGTTCTAGACATCACCCACTAATCGTTGCCATCTAATCATCATCAAAGTCCATCATGGACTGGGAGAAGCCAATGGTGGAGTTTGAATTGAAGAAGGAGCTTTCGAGCATCAGGGAGTTGATCTGGAAACTGGATGAGACTTAGTTTGCTTAAGAAGGAAGGAGATTGCCGATCACCCCAGGGAGTTAGGATTTTACACTCCTAGTTCTTCTCTATCCAGGGAATTAGGATTTTACACTCCTAGATTCCATATTCTTTCCGCCGGTCCTATCTTTGATCATACACCATCTGATCTCACTGATCCTAACCCTATCCCATTTCCTGACCCTACTCCTGATGTTACTTCTTCTTCATCATGAGCCAGAGGGAGAGCACGATGCAGAAGCAAAAGCCGAGGATGTGGTGACGTTCCTAGAGTCGTCCGCACTAGGCTAGCTGATCTCCAATCGATGTGGCCGCGATCCCGTCCCTCTAGGATTATAGGACCCATCATTTTTGAGATTGGGTCTTCCTTTGGCGAGGACAGCACCCCTTAGCATTGGTCAGTGTATCAGTTGGTATTATATCAGTTAGATGTACGAGTTAGTTATGTATCAGTTAGATGTATGTTTGTATCAAATTATGTATCAATGTATCAAATTTTGTGTCAAATTTTGAATATTATGTATCAATGTTTGGAATTATATATATGATGACACTTTCAACATTTTCTTTTGTGTACTCATATCTCTTCTTACCGTACTTCTATACTCTTCTTATTATATTGTTTTTCTCTTTATCTCCACATTCTACTTTTCACCTCTTTTTTATGATGACAAAAAGGGGGAGAATGGTAGTGGTAATGGAAGAATGGAAATGAGAATAAATGGCATAATTTTTTGTGGTATCAAAGTGGTAAACAAAGGGGGAGAATAAATGGTATAAGTAACTAAAGGGAAAGACAAGAAGGTAATAAGTAATAATTAAGAGGGAAGAATGGTTAAGGAAGCGAAAAGTACTAAAAAAGTATTTTTTTAAAAAATCTTGAAATTTCTAAACTTTTTGGAAACTTTTTGAAAATAAAAGATATTTTCAGATCATATATTGAGGGGGAACTTCAGTTTTATGCTCTGATAATCCTTATTTTTATGCTCTAATACTCTTTATTTTCATGCTCTGATATTCTTCATGCTTTGATATTTTTGCTCTGATACTTTTTATCTTGATGTTATATTATTTGCTCTGATATGCTCTGATACTTTTTAGCTCTGATACTCTCTTTATGTTGTATTATTCACTTTGATACTCTTAAAGATTTTGCTATGATACTTTTCATGTTTAACTTTTTTTTTTGCTCTAATGCTTATCTTTCAAATCTATTTTAGCTTCGATATACCTTTCAAATATCTCACATAAGTATATAGCTCTGATACATTTCAATTATAACTCTGATACATTATAGTTACAGCTCTGATACATTGAAACTATATGAACTGAATTCTTTCTTATGTATATGTATATAGCTCTGATACATTTCAATTATAGCTCTGATATATTATAGTTACAACTCTGATACATTGAAGCTATATAAACTAAATTCTTTTTTATGTATATATATAGCTCTGATACATTGTAGATGAGTTTTTGCTCTTGATAATCATTAAAACTTAGCTTTGATACTGATAGTTAAGTGCTCTGATACTTATTGCAAATCTTTTGAGCTTACAATGTGTATATATACTTAAAGATTTTGTCATCATCAAAAAGGAAGAGATTGTTGACTCCTGTCTTGATTTTGATGAATAACAAAATATTTAAGTATATTTGAGACTAATTGTGTGTCAAAAGTATGTTTATCAGAGCAAAGTACTCATCAAAGTTGTGATGTGTTTAAGAGATCAAAATACTTGTCATCTTGTTGAAGAAGTCACTTATGTTGAAAGAATTTCAAGTTATAGGACCTTGGCATAAAAGAATAACTTTGAATGACTCAAATTTTAAATTTGAACAAGTTTCAACCAAGTATCGACTCATGAAAATCAAGTATCGACTCAAGGTGTCGACTCATAGAAGTCTGAACTGATATGCAGAAAATGTTTCAGTCGGCATGCTGAAGTGTTGACTCATGGAAGCTAAGTGTCGACTCATGATCAGCCAAGTGTCAACTTGGCCTGAGACTAAAAATGGTATAGAACTTGCTGATTTCAAGTTTTTGCTCAAGTGTCAACTCATGAAGATGATGTGTTGACTCAAGTGTCGACTTACCAAAAGAAGTGTCGATGCACCAGAGCACTCTAGAGAGCTTTAGAAAACTTTTTTTGACTTGGTATCGACTCAAGTATCGATACATGAGTCAACTCATGATCTAAAGTGTCGATACTTGTAAGTCTGACTGAATAGTAATGGCTAGTTTTTTGAAGTATAGAATTGCTCTTTTTTGTGTCTAACGGCTACTTTCTCCTCTCCAATAGTCATAAATGGTCATTTAAGGCTTAAAAAGATATTTAAAATCTACAAAACACAAATAGGAAGCATCTATTGAAAAATGAACAGTGATTTATTGAAGAACTAATTGAGCATTCAATACTTGTGAGTGAAGTTGAGCCTTCAAGCATTCAAATTTTAAAGAGAGCTTTCAAGTCCAATTTATTCAAGCAATGATTGAGGCTTCAACAACTTCAAGACAAGCTTCTCAACAACTTTTAAGAGCTTCATCGAGTTTTATTTATTTTTTAAGAAAGCTTATTATATTCTTAAATTACACTTGAATTATTTTGTTGTTCCTAGTTTCAAGTGGATTGAAACTAGTGGTTGGATTGTTGGTGACCCTTGAGTTAAAATCAACTAGGTTGTTGGTGAGCCTTGTGAAAACCAACTAGATTTTTGGTTAGCCCTGTGAAAATCAAGAGGTTGTGATTAGTGAGCCCAAAAAACTAATCTATTGTAATCAACATTGGATTATAGTGAAATATCCAAGTAGACCTTGGGAAGTGGAAGTAGATGCTTGGAGTGTACCGAACCATTATAAATTTTTATGCTTGTGATTGCTTATCTTTCTCTTCTTGCATTTACTTTATTAATTATGCTGCATACTTTTGTTGAGCACAAAAACACTTTACAAACTCACTAGCACCTGATTTAATTCTTGCAAAAAGTTTTGAAACCTAATTCACCTCCTCCTAGGTTGCTTTAGCTAGGCAACAAGTGGTATCTCAGAGCCTTGTACTCAGCTTATAGGTCCACCTTAAGTTAAAGATCTATGGCAGCTCCAATAGGTACTAGTGTTATTGAGGGTCAAGCCTTAAATAGACCACCATTTTTCAATGGCACTAATTACACATATTGAAAAACTCGCATGCAAATTTATATGCATTCTATTGATTATAATCTTTAAAAAGTAGTAGTTAAAGGTCCTCATGTTCTTTCAGTTTTGGTTAATGATGTTTCCGTTTCTAAGCTTGAAGAAGATTGGGATGAAAATGATATTAATCAATCTAAGCTTAATACCAAAGCAATGATTTTGCTTTATTATGTATTGGATCCTAGTGAATTCAATAAGATTTTTGCATGTGCATCGACATAGAAAATTTGGAATACACTTGAAGTTACTCATAAGGGTACCCATCAAGTGAAAAATACAAAGATAAATATCCTTGTGCACACATATAAAATGTTTAGAATGGAACCAAATGAATCTATCACTGATATGTACACAAGATTTACTAACACTGTTAATGAAATTAGAAGTCTTGGCAAAGTTATGTCTAACATTGATTTTGTTAATAAAATTCTCAGGTCTTTGCCATCTTCTTGGGATCCAAAGGTAACGGCCATCCAAGAAGCAAAGGATGTTGAGACTCTACCCTTGGAGCAGCTGTTGTTCACTCATGACTTGTGAATTGAATCTAAAGCAAAAAGCAGTGGATGCAGATAGAAAGAAGAAGATAATTGCCCTCAAATCCACTACACCAAATGAACCTTCAAGTGAGGAGTCAGAAGAAAATGAAGATAAAGATGAGGAGGCTAGTGGCTAAGAAGTTTAAGAAATTCATGAGAAAGAAGAAGTACTCATACAAAAAGAAGCCACTCAAAGGAGAGCCTAGTAAAAATAAAGGCAAGGACAAAGAAAAAGAAAAGGAGAAGAAGGACCAACCTATCTGCTTTGAGTGCAAGAAGTCCGGTCATTATAAGTTTGATTGTCCTCTCCTCAAAAAGTTCAAAAAGAAATTCAAAAAGAAGATGATGATGGCTACTTGGAGCAAAAGTGAAAACTCTAGCTCAGAGGAAGAACAACAAGAAGTCACCAATCTTTGCCTCATGGCAATTTAAAATGAGGTACAATCTGAAACTGAATTTACTTTTGAAGAACTTAGAGATGTTTTTGATGAACTTGTGCATGAATACAAATTGTTAAAAATTGAGCACAAGTTGAAAAAGCATATTGATTCTTTTTCTTTTGAAAATAATAATCTTGCAAATGAAAACAAAGAACTAAAACCAAGGTTGATATTTTGGAAAAGGAAAAGAATGCACTCTAAAGAGAGATAGAAGTTTTGAAAAGACCCAAGGCTTTAGTTTCAAATAATGAGCTTATAAAGAAAAACAAAGACCTTGAGTTAGAAAATAAAAAGTTTAAAGATAAGCTTGATAAAGTCAAGCCCTTTGTTAAAAAATTTACATTTAGTTTTGAAAAACTGTGAATAATCAACGTGCAATCTTCAACAAAGCTGGTTTGGAATATAAAGTTCAAAAATAATAAAAGTACTTTAAAAATTTCTTTGTACCTAGTCCTGATAGGGACATCAAGCCCAGCATGAATCCTAAAGACATTGGCCAGCACTAATCCCGAGGACATTGGTTAGCACGAATCTTGAAGAAATCAATCAACACAAATCTTGAAGAAATCAACAACATGAATCCTGAAGAAATCAACCAGCACGAATCCTGATAGATTTTATGGGTGTACGAGGGATTTGGGATATCTCCAAAAATCAGAGATCAGTTCATTTTATCTGATTCAATTTTGATTTATCTTATCGGAATCCCTTAATAAGTTTTGATTACCTTAGAGTTTGTTTTAGGTTGTTTGATGTTGCCCAGTAAGCAACCCAAGAGAGGGGGTGAATTGGATCTCTAAAAATATTTTCTTGATGCAATGCAATGCTATGCAATCCAATTCAACAATCAATTAAGGTACAATGAAATCAAATGTAATGCTTTTAAATTAAAGTGCAGCGGAAATAAAGAGCAATAAAAGTAAAGCAAGTAGAGAGATCAATCTACCACAAAAATCAAGAAATATAGTGGTTCGATGCTATCCAATGCACCTACATCCACTCCCCAAGATCCTCTTGGGAATTCACTATAATCACACCGATTACAGTTGATTAGTTTTGCGGGCTCACTAATCAAAAACCCAACTTGTTTTCACGAGGCCAACAAGTCAAAACCTCACTTGATTTTATGGGCTAACCAAGAATCTAAATGGTTTAACGGGCTAACCACCAACCTTCCTTGATTTTCTGGGCTAACCAAGAACCTAATTTGTTTTTAAAGGCTCACCAATTACCTTCCTTGGTTTTATAATAGGCTAACCAAGAATCCTTACAACAAATAATGTTTTGATGTAGAGAAACAATATAAGCTTTCTAAAATAAAGTGGATATTTCTTTGAAGCTCGATGTAGAGATGCTTTGAACTTATTGAAGCCTCTTGAATGCTCAAGAATAGATGATCTTCAATGCTCTTAAAGGCTCTAGAATGCTTAGAGGCTTGCTTTTGCTTGAGAGTGGTTGAATCTTCAATGAATAGGAGTTAAAGCTCTCTTTTCTTCTCACTTGAATGCTCTTTTCTCATTCTTATCAATAATCATCAATTGTTCATCTTTTGATTTGATTTGGAGCATATAAATACCTCTCCAAGGTCTCAAATCCTGTTTCTAGCCATTAGACTTGAAAAACTAGCCGTTGGAGGGCAAAAAGATCGAGTTCTACGTTTGAAAAACTAGCAATTACTATTTTCAGAACTCTATGTGTCGACACTTCGGGCTGTGAGTCGACACTTCAGGTCGACACTTGAACTTCTTGAGTCGACACCCAATTCAAAAATCTTAAATCTGGTTCTCTGGAAATCTCAAATGTGTCGACACTTCCTTAGGTGAGTCGATACTTTGAGTCGATACTTTGTTTCCATGTGTCGACACTTCAGCAGATCTTTATTTTCAGTAAGTTCTGTGGCTTGAAAATCTCAGGCGATGAGCTAATCCATGTATCGACACTTTGAGTCGACACTTCAGGTCCATGTGTTGACTCTCAGCCATGCCATTTGAAATATTCTTTGTGTACCGGCTTGACTCAACACCTCACCTCCATGTGTCGACACTTGGTATCATGTGTCGACACTTTGAGTCGACACTTCACTAAAATCTTCACAAAAAAGTCTGAACTTAAGCTGAAACGTATTTATACTTAACTCAATTGATCATTTAAGCGATCTTTGATTGCCCAAGTCCTCTTTGAGTAGATCTTTTCATCCAAACTTGGTTTACTTCAATCAAACAACCTTCTTCAAATTTGTAAGAACCTTCTTCAACAAAAACATACTTCAAAGAAACCATCAGTACTCAACTTATACTTAACCATTTTGCTTATCATCAAAATCAATAACGGAGTCAACAATCTCTCCCTTTTTGATGATAATAAAACCTTTAAGTATAAATTGCATAAAAAGCTTTTAAAAGAATTCATCAAGGTGCATAGAATTAAATGCAATAGTTGTATCAAAGTAATTTTAAATATCGACAAGATGTATCATAATAAGAATGATATAATAATTTAAGATTATCAAAGCAAGTTGTAATGATTAAGAGTATTAGAGCTTTGAGATATATATGAAACATAATCGCATGTATCGTGATACTCTAAAAAAAATTCAACAAGAAGTCATGCTACCCCTGAATTGATGATCCATAAAATAATTTGCAAATAACTTTTCAAACACTTAAAGAAGGTTTTTAAGATGAAATTCACTTTAAAAAAAATATAGCTCCCCCTTTCTTTAAAAATTTGTAAACAATTTCAATTCAAGTTTTCAAAAATAATTTTCAAATTTTGCAAATGCTCTGTATTTACCCCTTGCACATCACAAATATACTTTGCATTTATACTTTAATCTTATTACTCCCCATTTTGTTATCATTAAAAAGGTAGGAAGGCAATAGATTTAAGATACAACATTGAAGTGCAGTGTAAAATCTTCATTCATTTATAAAGACAATGAAATACAAAGGAAATTTAAATCATTCATTCATTTAAAGTCACAAACATGAAGTATAATATGATATCTCATTTCATGTCAGAATTTGTACAACAAAAGACAAAACATACATAGATGCATAAAAGTAAACTATCTAAAAATACATAAATATCCTAATCCTCATCCATATCATTAGTATCATCAGAAGACGATCCGATCTCAATTGGTCCTATATCAGAAAAAGATCGAGCTCGAGGCCACATCGATCTGAGAACTCGGAGTCGAGTCCTGGTTGACCATGGAGGGGTACAACGACCACATCCTCTACGTCGAGCATATGTTCGATCTCTGGCTGGAGCAGTAGAGGTAGAAGCAATGTCCTCTGCAGGAACAGAACTAATTGGTTCGATAGTCTCTACGACTGCCAGAAGTGGCGTACGATCAAAAGAGAGACCGGAGTCAAGATACTGAAAGCCAGGTGTGTAAAAACCAAGCTCTCGGATAAGTGAGGATGTGTGAATAGTAGGAGTATCAATAGAGGGTGTATCAAAAACTGATGTATCAGCTGATGATACAATAGGTGTATCAAAGATAGATGTATTAGCTGAAGAATGAACGGGTAAGTCGGTAATCGGTGAATCTATGATAGGAGTGTCAATAATTGGTGTATCGACAACAGGGGTATCAACAATATGAGAATCAAGAACTGGTGAAAGAATAGGAATATGAATGTGATCATCCAATATGGAAGGAGAGGATAGGACTGGATCTGGGCAAGTGAACTAGAAGGGTCATGAGTAGGACTCCTGGGCAAGTCTGCTGTCACCTCTGCTGCTGGCTCTGTAGGCAGATCTAGAAAATCGAATCCACCAAAGTCAGTCTCATCATCTCCATCAACATCATCACCATCAACATCATCTCCAACAACAACATCACCATCAACATCAACAACAGGTATAGGAGCAGGTGGAGTAGTATCCATAACTGGAGTACTCACTAAAGGTCTGGATAGTGCGGTCAGTATAGCTGAGATGCCATCACTCAGTCCACTATGGCTCTCTCTAGTCTCAGCTATGAAGCAGTCAAGACACTGTCTCACGATCGAAAGATCAATCTCAATGCATCTGACTCTATTCAATAAGCTATTAGAAACACCCTGAGTCTCTATCTGAGCTGGCTGAGGCTATGCTAAAGTAGTAAGATCAGACTGAGATGTAACCGCTGGCTGTGCTGTTGTCTCAGGCTGACTCTCGCTAGGTCCTACCTCGCTGGAGAGGATGCGCTCCTCCTCTACAGCATCATCATCATCAGCTCTGTCCTCGGCCTAACCAGATATCCTGCAAGTCCACTGGCCTCGGAACAGATGATAACCCATTTTGTATAATGACCTGATGTCATACACATCAGGATAAAGTAGCATGCGGAAGGGCTCATCCTCAATGCTGATGCCATACTCTCTGAACAGAATAGTCAACCCCATCCCATAGGGAAGGCAGAGTCGCTGGCTTGTCGACACCTCTATCATCTAGTGAATCATAAGTACTGGAAGGCAGACGGGCGTGCGCTGAACTAATGAGACCATCACTAGCAACTCCCGCTCAGTGCTGTAATCAAAGCATTCGATCTTCGACAGAAGTATCCGGGCAATAATGTGGTGCAACAATCTCATCTCTGCTGACAGTCGGAATGCGGGTATGGTGGCTCCCTTAGGCAAATATCAGACTCAAAGATACACTGAAGTCCACTCACTCTATCCATCAAGTTGTCCACCACTGAACCAGTCATCAGAATGTCCCATACTCTGCTCAGAACCTCTAATGAAATTAGGATATTTCGGCCTCTAACCTGTCCATCCATCCATCAATCCCATGGGCGAGTGATCCATAAAACTCCCTGATAAGCCCGGGGTAAAACCTCTCACTAAGTAAGCAAAATGAAGTCAAACTAGCCTGTCGAATCCACTGTCCGATCCTAAAATACTACTGGTCAACAAAAGTGAAGTCCACTCGTCATCCCCTGATGACGATCTTCGAGCTCATCCTGCTAGAAGCTACAAAAAGTGGTCGTGCTAGCGGATCAGGAGCTCTAGCCTCGTGTCTAGCCTTTATTCTTCATTTCTCCTCCTGATTGGACTGATGAGGGTGATGAACTACTTGTTTTTGGGGTCTCATTGCTTAGAATAAGGATTTGGACAAGATTTGGGTGAAAATCTAGGGTTTCTAAGGCTCAAAATATGAATGGGAGGCGAAATCTAGCAAAATCCAAACTACCAAGTGCTCTAAATGAAGAATCAACTAGTTTAAATGATGAAATAGAGGGAATGAGCAGTGAGGAATACCTTAAATCAAGTGTCGACTTGAGAGAGATGAAGAAATGGGAAGAAAAATGCTTCGAAAAGCCCTTATTCTCGGTCTGCTGCAGTTCAAGTATTGACTCACGAATATGTCGACACATTCAGGTGTCGACACATCAATGTGTCGACACATTGACTTAAAAATCAAAAATAAGAGATTGAAGCATTGATCAAAATCAAGAATAATTCAATGAAATTCAACAAAATTAGTAAAGATTGATCGTGATTGTTGTCAAATAAGATTGATTTGAGTCAAAGATAGGAAAAAGTTAATCAAAAGGATTAATGATCCCAAGCTTTCTTCTAATCATACAAAATCGATCTTCTAGAAGAGGTTTAGTTAAGATATCAGCTAATTAAATTTCAGTACTAATAAATTAAAGCACAACATCATTATTTTCAATATGATCTCTAATAAAATGTCTAATTTCAATATGTTTACTCCTAGAATGTTGAACAAGATTTTTAGTCAAGCAGATAGCACTGGTATTATTACATTTAATAGGTGTACTAGCCAACTTGATTTCAAAATCTTCAAGTTATTGCTTAATCCACAAGATTTGAGCACAACTTCCTGCTACAATATACTTAGCCTCAACTGTGGATAGTGCAACTGAAGTTTGTTTCTTGCTAAACCATGAGATTAAGTTAACTCTAAGAAATTGGCAGGTACCACTAGTACTCTTTCTATCCAATTTATAACTAGCAAAATCAGCATCAGAATATCCAATTAATTCAGCAGATGAATCTCTAGAATATCATAAACCAATATCAACAGTACCAGATAGATATCTAATAATGCGCATCAGATGTGATTCTTTAGGTTCAGACTGATATCTAGTACACATGCATACACTGAACATTATATCTAGTCTACTAGCAGTTAAGTACAGTAAAGAGCCAATCATACCTCTGTATAACTTTTGATCTACTGATTTACCATGTTCATCTTTATCAAGTCTACAAGAGGGGCTCATAGGCATACCTATTGCTTTAGTAGTCTCCATCCCAAACTTCTTTATAATTTCTTTTGTATACATAGCTTGGTTGATGAAGATTCCATCTGTAGTTTGCTTGATCTAGAGTCCGAGAAAGAAATTGAGTTCTACCATCATGCTCATCTCGAACTCACCCTGCATTAGCCTAGCTAACTCTTGACAAAGAATTTCATTAGTAGCACCAAAAATGATATCATCAACATATATTTGTACTACTAATAAATCATTATCTTTCCTTTTCAAAAATAGTGTTTTATCAACATGGCCTCTAGAAAATTCATTTTCAATTAAAAATTTGTTGAGTCTCTCATACCAGGCTCGAGGTGCTTGCTTTAATCCATAAAGTACTTTGTGCAATTTAAAAACATGATCAGGATGTGCATAATTTTTAAATCTAGGTGGTTGTTCAATAAAAACTTTTTCAGTTATAAAACCATTTAGAAAAGCACTCTTAACATCTATTTGAAATAGTTTAAAGTTCATAAAACAAGCAAATGTTAATAATGGCTTAATTGCTTCAAGTCTAGCAACAGGAGCAAAAGTTTCATCAAAATCTATCCCTTCCTCCTGGTTGTAGCCTTTAGCAACTAGCCTAGCTTTATTTCTAACAACAATTCCATTTTTATCTAATTTATTTTTAAATACCCATTTAGTGACAATAATAGAAATATTAGATGGTCTTTCTATTAATGTCCACACATTATTTCTATCAAACTGAATTAGTTCATCTTGCATAGTATTAATCCAGTTAGGATCTTTTTCAGCTTCTTCAAAACATTTAGGCTCTACTTGTGATACAAAAGCTATATAATCACATTCATTTCTAATTGAGGCTCGAGTTCTTACCCTTTTAGATGGATCACCTAGGATTAACTCCTTAGGATACCATGAGCATACCTCCACTCCTTGGATAGATCTTGATGCTTTGGAGTGTCATCACCTTTTTCATTCTTGTCTTGATCTTCTTTACTTGGCTGAGGAGGTCGATCATTTAGTGTTAACTTTTGAAGCTTGTCAACACCTGCACATTCATCAGAAGTATCCTCTTTTATGGAGGATTTGTTAGTAGATTCTTTAAAAATAATATGTATTGACTCTTCTACAACCAAAGTTCTTTTATTAAAAACTCTGTATGCCCTGCTTGATATGGAGTATCATAAAAAGATACCTTCATTAAACTTGGCATCAAATTTTTCAAGATTATCTTTTCTATTATTTAGAATAAAACATTTGTAACCAAAAACTCGAAAATACTTTAAGGTTGGTTTTCTTTGATTCCAAAGTTCTTATGAAGTTTTCTTCAAAATAGGGCGGATTAAAACTCAATTTAAGATATAACATGCAGTATTAATAGCTTCAATCCAAAAATATCTTGGTAAATTATTTTCACAAAGCATAGTGTGTGCCATTTCTTCCAGAATATGATTTTTTTTTTCTACTACCCCATTCTGCTAAGGTATCCTAGGTACAAAAAAGTTGTGTTCAATTTTTTTTTCATTATAAAAGTTTTCGAAATCTTGATTTTCAAATTCAGTTCCATGATCACTTCGAATGCAAACAACTGAAACACCATTTTCATTTGAGACTTTTCTATAAAACTTTATAAATGCAGAAAATGATTCATCTTTATGTGCTAGAAAGAAAACCCATGTAAATCTCGAAAAATCATCCACTATAACTAATCCATATCTTTTGCCTCCTAAACTTGATGTTCTAGTTGGACCAAAAAGATCCATATGAAGTAGTACTAATGGCCTACTAGTAGTTACAAAATCTTTTGGTTTGAAAGAAGTTTTAACTTGTTTACCAAATTGACATGCTTGATAAATTCTATCTTTTTCAAAACAAAGTTTAGGTAAATCTCTAACTAAATTCTTTTTGCAAAGTTTTGAAAGTAGATACATACTAGCATGCCCTAATCTTTTATGCCAAAGCCAACTAGTCTTATCTTTAGTAGAATTCATTGCAACAAGGCATTCTCCATTGGGCAAAGATAGATCATCCAAATCTACCAAATAAATATTTCCATGCCTTTTTCCAATGAATTATACTCCATTTATATCTGGACTAGCAATCATGCAATAAGATAATTTTAAAATGACTTAAAAACCTTTATCATAAAATTGACTAATGCTCAAAAGATTATGCTTCAAACCATCAACTAGAAATACATTGCTAATACAACTAGAAGGAGTTATGTGAACCTTACCAATACCAATGATTTTTTTCCTTTACCATTATCTCTGAAGGTCACACTCCCTCCATTCAAAGTTTTAAGAGAAGTGAATTGCTTCACATCTTCTGTCATGTGCCTTGAGCAACCATTATCAAGATACCAAAGTCTTTTGTTCTTCTTGGTTGCAAGACACACTTGCAATAAAATCAAGCTTTGTTTTTAGGTACCCAAGCCAACTTGGATCCTTTAGGGTTAGCACTTAAAATGGTTCCATTTGAAACTCATACTTTACCAAAAAAATTAATTTTTCTTAAATTTCATTGAAAAGATTTATGACCTAACTTTTTACATGAAAAACAAGTTATGCTAGATGATACAGGTACAAAAAAGTTTTTGAAATACTTTTATTATTTTTGTGGTCTATAGCCTAAACCTGCTTTATTAAAAATGGCTCTTTGACTATTCAAAAGTAGATTCAATTTTTCTGAACTATAGATAAACTTTTTAATAAAAGGCTTTATCTTTTCAAGTTCATTTTTATACTTAGCATTTTCCAACTCTAAATCTTTATTTTTCTTTAAAAGATCACTATTTGAAATAACATTCTTGGATCTTTTCAAAATTTCATTCTTCATTGACAAAGCATTGTTTTTCTTTAACAAAACATCCAATTTAGATTTCAAATCACTAACTTCATTTATCAAAAAATTGTTTTCAAGAGAAAAACTGTTTGCATGCTTTTTCAACCTTTTATTTTCAGATAAAATTATTTTATAATCATGCATAAGTTCATCAAAAGCATTCTAAGCTCATCAAAAGTAAAATCTATTTCAGTATTGGAATTTACCTCATCTTGCTCTTGATGTGCCATTAAACAGATATTTGCAACTTCTATTTGCTCTTCTTCAGAACTATAGTCTTCACTATCACTCTAGATGGCCATCATTGCTTTCTTTCTTAATTTCTTTCTTGATTTCTTAAGGAGAGGGCAATCGAACTTGTAGTGTCCCGGCTTCTTGCACTCAAAGCATGTAGGTATTTCCTTTTCCTTTTCCTTTTCTTTTTCCTTCTCTTTCTCTTTACCTTTTTCTTTTGATTGATATTTCTTTTTGTAAGGAAACTTCCTCCTCTTCATGAACCTTCTGAATTTCCTTGAAAAGAGGGCTTCTTCACCTTCATCTTTTTCTTCTTCTTTAGACTCATATATTGAGGATTATTCTTGTAAGTTTGATTTAAAAGCAATCCCCTTTTTCTTTTTATCCATGTCCTTTGACTTTTGTGTCAAATTCAGCTCATAAGTCATAAGCGATCTAACCAGCTACTCTAGAGAGTTTGTCAACATCCTTGGCTTCTTGAATTGCAGTCACCTTCGGATACCATGATGTTGGAAATGACCTGAGGATTTTATTCACAAGATCAGCATTAGACATTACTTTTCTAAGACTTATCATTCCATTTACAATATTTGTGAATCTTGTGTACATATCAGTGATAGATTCATTAGGTTCCATTCGGAACATCTCATATGTGTGCACTAACATGTTTACTTTAGTATTTTTCACTTGATCGGTACCCTCATGGATAACTTCAAGTGTGTCCCATATTTCTTTAGCAGAGGTGCATGTAGATATCCTATTAAATTTACTATGATCTAATGTATAATAGAGAAGATTCATTACCTTGGCATTGATCTCGGATTGCTTAATATCGTTTTCATCCCAATCCTCTTCGAGCTTTAGGATGGAAACACCATTAACCACTACTGAAGGATATGAGGACCTTTATCTACAACTCTCCACAAATTATAATCAATAGAATGCATATAAATTCTCATCCTAGTTTTCAAATACGTGTAATTTGATCCATTAAAAAATGGAGGTCTATTTGAGGCTTGACCCTCAACTACGCTAGTACCAATTGGGGCTGCCATAGATCTTTACTCAAGGCGGTAAAGCCTATATATTGAGAACAGGACTCTGATACCACTTGTTGCCTAGTAAGCAACCCAAGAGGGAGGGTGAATTGGGTCTCTAAAAATATTTACTTGATGCAATGCAATGCTATGCAATCTAATTCAACAATCAATTAAGGTACGATGAAATCAAATGTAATGCTCTTAAATAAAAGTGCGGTGAAAATAAAGAGCAATAAAAGTAAAGCAAGTAGAGAGATCAATCAACCACAAAGACCAAGAAATATAGTGGTTCGATGCTATCCAATGCACCTACATCCACTCCCTAAGATCTTCTTGAGAATTCACTATAATCACATCGATTACAGTTGATTAGTTTTGCGGGCTCACTAATCAAAAATCGAACTTGTTTTCACAAGGCCAATAAGTCAAAACCCACTTGGTTTTATGGGCTAACCACCAACCTCTCTTAGTTTTCCGAGCTAACCAAGAACCTAATTGGTTTTCAAAGGCTTACCAATAACCTCCCTTGGTTTTACAATAGGCTAACCAAGAATCCTTACAACAAATAAAGTTTTGAAGTAGAGAAATAATGTAAGCTTTCTAAAATAAAGCATGTATCTCTTTGAAGCTCGATGTAGAGATGCTTTGAACTTGTTGAAGCCTCTTGAATACTCAAGAATAGATGATCTTCAATGCTCTTGAAGGCTCTTGAATACTTGGAGGCTTGCTTTTGCTTGAGAGTGGTTGAATCTTCAATGAATAGGAGTTAAAGCTCTCTTTTCTTCTCACTTGAATGCTCTTATCTCATTCTTATCAATAATCATCAATTATTCATCTTTTGATTTGATTTGGAGCATATAAATACCTCCCCAAGGTGTCAAATCTCATTTCTAGCCGTTAGACTTGAAAAACCCCATTAGAGGGCAAAAGGATCAAATTTTGTATTTTGAAAAACTAGCCGTTACTGTTCCTATAACTCCATATATCGACACTTCAGGCTGTGAGTGGACACTTCAGGTTGATAATTGAACTTCTCGAGTTGACACCCAATTCAAAAATCTTCAATCTGGTTCTCTGAAAATCTCAGATGTGTCGACACTTTTTCAAGTGAGTCGACACTTTGCTTCCACGTGTTGACACTTCAGCAGATCTTCATTTTCAGCAAGTTTTGTGGCTTGAAAATCTCAGGCGATGAGCTGTCAATGTGTCAACACTTTGAGTCGATACTTCAGGTCCATGTGTTGACACTTCAGTCGTGCTATTTGATGACACTTCAGCCATGCTATTTGAAACATTCTTTGCGTACTGGCATGAGTCGACACCTCATCTCCATGTGTCGACACTTGGTATCATGTATCAATACTTTGAGTTGACACTTCACTAAAATCTTCACAGAAAAGTTTGAACATGAGCTGAAACACATTTATACTTAACTCAATTGACCATTTAAGCAATCTTTGATTGTCCAAGTCCTCTTTGAATAGATCTTTTCATCCAAACTTGATTTACTTCAATCAAACAACCTTCTTCAAATTTGTGAGCACCTTCTTCAACAAAAACACACTTCAAAGAAACCATTAATACTCAACTTATACTTAACCGTTTTTCTTATTATCAAAATCAATAACGGAGTCAACATTTGAGTTGTTTGTAATATGTTTTAGGATATGATTATTTAACTGGTTATAATCCTCCTCGGAAAGGTATCGATATTTGAATTAAGAAAAACTTTTCGAGTACTTTCTTTCTTAGGTATCCACCCCTCTTCTCCTCTTCTACTTTCTCTCTCCCCCATTCTTCTTCTCCTTCCTCCCTCCTCTTCTGAATCTTTCCCCTGCTAGCTCCTCTTCTATTTTGAGATCAACTCAATACAAGTTTTCCCGATGCCACTGGAATCCTCCTTGCTTCATCCCAAGACGACAACCACTGCCATGCCGAGCCATCACCAGCAACCCTCAGTTCCACTCGTCACCCACCAGCACCTCTGCTCTTTTGCTTTCCACCCACCATCGTCGACAAACAAAGTCAACATCCTACACTGACCCTATCCATCCAGATCCAAGCCCCCCAGCTTTGCTCGCGACACCTCACCAACACACCATCTCCCACCGGATCCATTGCTGCCGAGTCCCTACCAGCCCTTCCTTCACCAAATCCGGCATCATCTCCTTCAAGCCTGGCCAATCCCTTCACCAGTGCCTATCCCTTCCAATTGCCACCCCTATGGCTACCATGCCTCGTCGATGCCCCAGCTCCTGCCAAGCTCCTCGTCGATGCCTCGTCGACTGCTAACCTCCCTCCTCCGATTGATGCCCTGCCATCTGAGACACCGATCCTATCTTCAACCTACGAAAGCCCGTAGCTGAGCTCGCCCTTATCGCACACCTAGAGATTGACATCACTGTCGCCTCACTTCTTGTCGGTACCCTCTTCCTGCTGCCCTCCCTCCGGTGATGGTTCTCCCGAGAACACCGATGAAGATCTGTCGGAATCCCTCTCTGCAAGCCCACCTCCGTTCCACCGCTTCAATCCATGGCGAAGGAATTTACACAGTCGTGAAAGTCATTCCAACCTCTGTTACTGACTTCAAACTCCAACTACATAGATCTCAAAGCAGTCCCAAGATCTGTGAAGCATGATTTTTAGAGTAGACTAAATTTAAACACAGATCTCAAAGCATTGGGTTTAATGGGTTAAAATTGATCTGTTTATCTTATTTTGATTTGGGATTGATACATCACTTATTTTTGGTGATCCAGGTCCGATGGTTTTTGATCCACCCCACCTGTGAACGCTGGCCCAGAATTTTGACCGCCTCCAGGATGATCTCACTCTTCTAGGAATCATGGTATTTCATGTTTCGGGTGAGACCTCTTCAATAATTTAGCATAAATATAATAAATTGTTGGAATGAAATTAGTTGACCTATCTTTTGTTTAATTAGATCAATTCTCATTGAAATTGGATAGCCCTAACCTAGTGGTCATTCTTTAACGATCAGCGGTCTAATCTTTTTAAAACTTTGATTGTGCATGCCAATCAAGTCAACTCCTAGATCGGACCTTAATTGACTAGGGTCATTTTTTTTAGTTAAAATTCTTTCATGCTTTGATTATCTGCTAAAGTTATCTTTAATTACTTAGTTAATTGCTTCACTGATCTCATTAAGGGCCCTTAGGTCTAGAATTTGTTGGTCCGTCCCGCATCATATCCTCTAGTGTTACATGTCTTTGTTGTGAAAAATTTGGACATAAAGCATATCAATGCAATCAAGGAAAAGTAAATAAATCTAGAAAAGTTTGGGTTCCAAAAGGAACCATTACTACAAACCCTAAAGGACCCAAATGTCTTGGGTACTTAAAGCAAAAACTTGATCTATTTTGCAGGTGTGTCTTGCAACTAAAAAGAAAAGAAGATTATGGTACCTTGATAGTGGTTGCTCAAAATACATGATGGGAGATGTGAAGCAATTCACCTCTTTTGAAGCTTTGAATGGGGGGAATGTGACTTTTGGAGATAATGATAAAGGCAAAATCATTGGTGTCGGTAAAGTTCACATTTCTCCATCTACGTATATTGATAATGTGTTATTAGTAGAAGGATTAAAGCAAATTTGTTGAGCATTAGTCAATTCTGTGATAAAGGTTTTAAAGTATTTTTTGAATCATCTCTCTGCATTGTGTCTAGTCTTGATGATGTTGGGCTGAAATTCTTTGAAAATAGGCATGGCAACATCTACCTAGTTGATCTTGATAATTTACCTATACAAGATGGTGAATGCCTAGTTACAATGAATGCCACAATTAATGAGACTAGCTAGTTATGTCATCATAGATTAAGTCATGCAAACATTCATTTACTTTTCAAATTATGTGAAAATGATTTAGTTAAGGATTTACCAAAATATAGATTTGAAAAAGATAAAATTTGTGATGCTTGTCAATTTGGTAAACAAACAAGAACCCCTTTTAAATCAAAAGAAATTGTCTCAACTTCTAGGCCACTAGAACTACTCCATTTGGATTTTTTTGGGCCAACTAGGATCATAAGCCTAAGAGGCAAGAGATATAAATTTGTTATAGTGGATGATTTCTCTTGTTTTACTTGGGTTTTATTCTTAGCACATAAAGATGAATCTTGTTTTGCTTTCACAAAGTTTTATAAATAGATTTCAAATAAAAAAGGTACTTCTATTATTTGTATTTGAAGTAATCATGGAACTGAATTTGAAAATTAAGATTTTGAAGATTTTTACAATGAAAAAGATATTGAACATAATTTTTCTGTACTTAGGATACCTCAACAAAATGGAATGGTAGAAAGAAAAAATATAACTTTAGAATAAATGGCATGCACAATGCTTTGCAAAAATGACCTTCCTAGATATTTTTGGGCTAAAGCTATCAATACTGCTTGTTATATTTTAAATCAAGTTTTAATTCAACCAATTTTGAAGAAAATACTATATGAACTTTGGAAAGAAAGAAAACCTACTTTAAAGTATTTTCATGTATTTGGTTGCTGGTGTTTCATATTAAACAATGACAAGGATAATTTAAACAAATTTGATGCTGAGTCAGATGAAGGTATCTTCTTAGGATACTCCACATCTAGTAAGACATACAGGGTTTTTAATAAAAGAACACTTGTTGTAGAAGAGTCTATGCATGTTGTGTTTGAAGAGTCTACTAATAAGTCCTCTAGAAAAGAGGATATTTCTGATGATGTTGCAGGTATTGAAGGACTTAAGAAGCTGACCTTGGATGATCATCCTTCCAAAGAGAATGAGGAAGAGCAAAACAAGGAGAATGAAGAAAAAGTCACAGGACCTTCATCGAAGCACAAGGACCTACCTAAAGAATGGAGGTATGCTCATGGACATCCTAAGGAACTAATCTTAGATGATCCATCAAAAGGGATAAAAAGAGATAAGAACTCTTTTATTAGAAATGAATATAATTATATTGCTTTTATTTCATAAATAGAATCTAAGAATATAGAAGAAGCTAAAAAAGATCCAACTTGGATGATTGCTATTCAAGAGGAATTAAATCAATTTGAAAGAAATAAGATTTAGACATTAATAGAAAGACCATTTAATGCTTCCATAATTGGTATTAAATGGGTATATAGAAATAAATTGGATGAAAATGATGAAATTATGACTAGAAACAAGGTTAGACTAGTAGCTAAGGATTACAATCAAGAAGAAAAAACTAATTTTGATGAAACCTTTGCTCCAGTAGCTAGACTTGAAGCAATTAGACTTTTATTAGCATTTACATTATTTATGGATTTCAAACTATTTCAAATGGATGTTAAAAGTGTATTTTTTAATGGTTACATAACTGAAGAAGTATTTGTAGAACAACCACTTGATTTTAAAATTCATGCACATCCTGACCAAGTTTTCAAATTACACAAAGCACTTCATGTTTTAAAACAGGCCCCTCATGCATGGTATGAAAGATTGAGTAAATTTTTGATTGATAATGGTTTTACTATGGGTCATATAGATACTACCTTATTTTCAAAGAAAAAGGCCAATGATCTCTTAGTAGTACAAATCTATATTGATGATATTATCTTTGGTGCCACTAATGAAACTCTTTGTCAAGAATTTGCTAAGCTTATGCAGGGAGAGTTCGAGATGAGCATGATGAAAGAATTGAGCTACTTTTTTGGACTCCTGATCAAACAAACAAATAAAGGGATCTTCATCAACCAAGCTAAATATACCTAGGACATTCTTAAAATGTTTGGGATGGAGAAGACCAAACCTCTTGGCACACTTATGAGCCCTTCATGTAAGCTTGACAAAGATGAATATGGTAAGAAAGTTGATCAAAAACTTTATAAAAATATCATTGGTTCTTTATTGTACTTAACTGCAAGTAGACCAGATATTATGTTTGGTGTATGCATGTGTGCAAGATATCAGTCAAAGCGTAAGGAATCACATTTATTGTCTATTAAATACATACTTAGATATTTATCTGGCACTACTGATATTGGATTGTGGAACTCTAAGAACTTAACTATAGATTTGATTGCATATTCTGATGCTGATTTTGTTGGTATAAATTAGATAGAAAAAGTACATATGGAACTTATCAATTTTTTGGAGTTAATTTAATCTCCTAGTCTAGCAAGAAATAAAATTCAGTTGCACTATTTACAACTGAAGCTGAATATATTGTAGTTGGAAGTTGTTGTGCTCAAATCTTATAATTAAACAACAACTCGAGGACTTTGGCATTAAATTATCTAAGACACCTATTAAATGTGATAACACAAGTATAATTAACTTAATTAAAAACCTTGTACAATACTCAAGAAGTAAACACAAAGAAATTAGATATTATTTTATTAAAGACCATGCTCAAAACAATGATGTTATGCTTAAATTTGTTTGTACAAAAATGCAATTAGATGATATACTAACTAAGCCACTTAATGAAGATAGGTTCAGTATGATTAGAAGAGAATTAGGGGTCATTAATCCTTTTGATTAGATCTCAATCATTTCTAATGACTTTTGGAATTTCCTTTGAAAATTTCTTGATCTAATCCCTTGAAACTCAAGATCAATCATTATTAGCTTCTAAATCAACTTCCCTAATCTTATTTGTGATTATTCCCTATTTATCTTGATTTTTCCTGTAGTGTCGATACTTGGAAGTGTTGACACCTCGAAGTATTGACACTTGGCTTAGCCCATGAGTCGACACTTGACTGGAAAAAATAGTGAACAAATAGGTCTTTCGATCATTTTTCTTCTCATTTCTCTTGAGCGAACACATCCTCTCACTATTCCCTCACCTTCGTTAGTTCCCATTCAAGGTTCTAACAGTTCTATTTTAAGTTTGAGCCCACTTTCCCTCACATTTCACTATTCTTCATGGTTTCACCATGACTCCTTTGCCCGTTTCCCTTTCTATCCTTGTGTTTTTCATGTTTCTTGAGGGGGACAGTTGTAGACTCTCTTGGAGACCAGATCAGTGATTTCAGGTGTATATTAGAGAGAGATAACCTTGGAGAGGGAGCTACAGTTGTTGCATCACAGCTATCAGCAGGGATAAGGCTCCTACATCACATTGTAGCCAGGATTCTTCTATCGAAGACTGGACATTTTGGTTTCATCACAGAGAGAGAGAGCTTTTGGTGATGGTGGCACTCATTCGGAGGATGCTAGTCTACCTCCCTATATTAATGGTCCATCAGATGATAGAGGCGGCGATGAGCAAGAGACTATGCTTGCCATATGGCATGGACCTCACCAAATTGTTTAGAGCCTATGGAGTTGATGTTGTCAGAGAGCCCTATAGACAGCTACTACACACCGACACCTATGATGAGAGGTCTCTATACAGGATGGGTTATCAGAGGCACTGAGGTCATTGGAGATGCAGAGGTTCAGGATAGGCGTCTGATATTGACCCGGATGATGAGGTGGATACTGATGCAGTTAAGGAAAAGGATACACCAAGAGATGATGCTGGGCCATCTGAGCCATCATGAGCTATACCAGAGTTACAACCTGAGCCATTTGTATTGGCACATGCTGAGGTGCCACCTCCTGGAGATACATCTGATGATAGGATCACTCACCTAAAGATAGAGATGCAGACTATGAGATAGCAAGTTGATTTGATTCATATAAAGTGAGATCAAGATTTGATGAGATGAGAGAGGGGTTTACTACCATCATGGCTATTCTATAGAGATTGACTTCTAGTAGGCCACCTTCCCCTCCATCAAATTATTTGTTGGAGTTCTCCCAGGAATAGTAAATTGCAAACGATCAGGCATTAACAGCCTCTCGTAGCAAAAGCATATATAAAAATAATTTATATCTAAAGATGTAATTTATAAATAAATCTAGTTTATTTATCATAAATTCCTAACATGTTGAAATACATAAGAAAAATATTAGATCTGAAATAAAAATTATTTTAAGCATAAAATACTTACCTAGATTGCTATCATGGCATGCTCTGAAAAGCATGCCGATCCGCTTCTGAAACCGAGAATTTATCGGAGCCATGCAATCGCCCGACCTCTACTGGTATCCACATGAAGCAATCATAATCGAGTCATAGAGAGCACTAGACTGCTAGATCCTTGCAGCCCTCTACTCTTTCAGTAAATCACCAGCTTTAAAAATCATATCGATCCATAACTAGACTAGCTTCTAGCTTCTGTCTTGCAAATCAGACTATGCAAGACCTTTGGACCCCCTTCTATCTTCTTCTCTAGTAGAGTATCTCTCTAGATCTCACTCAAGAAAAGAGAAAACAAATAAAAGGGAGAGAATAGCTTGAAGCCAGGAGAGAGACTCTCTGGTATTGATGCCCAAAAGAGATGATGCCCAAATATATTTTTTCACACCAAAAAGCTTCTAAGTCGGCCACCCCTCTCTCCCTATTTATTTCTCATGATAAATCCCCTTCTTTTTTATTTCTCCATGCCAAAACACCGGTGTTTTATTTCAACCGGTTGAAAATTAAGAGGAGTAAAAGAGGACTCCTCCTCCCTTTCTCTTCACACCAATTCCCTTTTAGCGCCCATCTAGATTTCATGCCCACTTTGTTTTGTCACACAAAATAAATGGGACCCACTTAGGTATGTGGAGGCAAGGGGAGACAAGGAAAGAGAGTCTCAGTCCAACTAGACTCTAAGTCATGGTCCAAATAAAGTGATTTGACAGTCACATCGAAGCCGATTTTAAATCCGATCAAACCATTTCGAAGAGGACATTGACCCAACTCAATTAGGATTAATTAATTGAGTCTAAGTAAATTAAATTAAATCTAATTTAATTTAATTAACAATTAATCTATAATTAATTAATTATAACATTTATAATTAGGTCAAATCTTAATTGTAACACTTATAATTAGGTCCAAATATACTAAACTTTCTAATTTTAGTAACATTTTGATTTGCTGATTGGTTATTTGAGCTCCTAATGTGTGTGATGCCTTAGGTCCTATCCTGTCTGGTAATGAGATATGCTATAATCTCCATTATACATCATCAAAACTCCTTTCGATGGACTGAAACAATTTCAGCTCAACCTTAATCAGGATCATCGATCCGAGAATGATCCTAATGGGCTCTCATAATCCACCAGTGATACCTAGCAGTATGTAGTGGAAACCCAGCATAATAAGATTAGAACTCCAAGGTGTAGTTACCATGTGATTCGGTTCCTCTATCAAAAACCCAACATGATGTTGGTTACGAAAACTCGTTAAATCCATCAGTCATATGCTTAACTTAATAGACTCAAATCCAATTATGATACTAATGAAAACATCTTTTCATTATCACCCTGCTATGGCCATAGACTTATGGACTTAGTCATATAATGCTGCATAGGATTATTCCTTACTACTAAGGCTGATAGATCCCTAAAAGTAAACACTCTACTCCTACAATAAATTTACTAGAGCCAATGAACACCGCAAGGTCCATATAGATAGGAACCATATGATTGTGTTGTCAAACTACAGCAACCTTATTGTGAGTAGCTGAGACACTCTAGGTCAAAGAACTATTCACACGACTATAGCATCAGGAAGTTATTGACGAGTAAGTAGTCATCCGTATAACTTCCTGTACTTGGTCACGCTCAGTACCGTTGATCTCTATCAACTACATGTACTCTCACTCTACTGTCACCACACTGTAAGTCAGAGACTCATCTACCCTAAAAGGGAAGTGATCTGTGCACTGATTATAACGGATCAATCACCGTCCTCATGATATTCCAACAATCGGGAGCTTTTAGGAGTTAATCTATAAAGACACATACCTCAGATTCTCAACTCTTGAGAATGTGTCATTGTCCATTAGCTCCATGGATAATTCATAGACATATCAATATGAATGAAAATAATGCCCTTTTATTAATAATGAAAATCAAGTACAAAGTTCATGCCCTAAAAATAAAAATGTATCAAGCCAACTTGGTATTCACGGCATGTATCTAATAATCTTTCACTTGCACTAAAGCCAATTGGTTACATATCTAAGTCCCATTTTCTCGAAGTGGACTTCAGCCTTTTTGCTGGCTTAGAGTCTTAGTCAGTGGATCTGCCACGTTGTCGTGGAGTCTACTCTTCGCACCTCAACTATTTCTTCTCAAAGTAGTCGCGTATGATATGAAATTGCCGCTCAATATGCTTGGACTTCTGGTGAGACTTGGACTCCTTAGCAAGAGCTACTACACCATTATTGTCACAATATATGGGGATGGCATCAGATGGCATCACTATAAGCTTCGCAATGAACTTTTTATACAAGAAGGCTTCTTTTGTAGCTTCAGAGACAAAGATGTACTATACTTTCATTGTTGAATCTCCTATGAGGGCTGCTTGGAACTCTTCCAACTAGTTGCTCCACCATTGCATAAAAACACAGACCCTGATGTAGACTTTCTATCATCAAGATCAGACATATAGTACGAGTCTGTATATCTCTTTATCCTTAATTCTAAACTCCCTCCAAAGACTAAGAACAAATTTTTAGTCCTTCTCAAGTACTTAAGTTCTTTACTAGCTCCAGTGTTTTTCACCTGGATTCGACTGATATTTGCTCGTGACACTCATAGTAAGAGCTCTATCAGGTCGAGTACACAACATAGTATATATAAAGCTTCTAATTGCCGAAGCATATGGAATCTTGCTCATGCGTTGAACTCTTCAGGTGTGTTTGGATACATTTTCTTGGAGAGATTAATGCCATGCTGAAGAGGTAACAATCCTCTTTTAGAGTTCTCCATGCTGAACCTTTTCAGCACTTCCTCTATGTACAATTTTTGTGAAAGGCCAAGCATCCAATTAGATCTATCTCTATAGACCTTAATCCCCAAAATATAAGATGCTTCACTTAAGTCTTTCATAGAGAATTCCTTACATAACCAAGTTTTGATCGAAGTCAACATGGGAATATCATTCCCTATAAGAAGGATGTCATCCACATACAATACAAGGATTGTCACTGCCCTCCCACTGGCTTTCCTGTAAACACACGGCTCATCCTCATTCTTGATAAAATCAAATAATTTGATTACATCATCAAAATGAGTATTCTAGCTCCGAGAAGCTTGCTTCATTCCGTAGATTGATCTATGCAGCTTGCAGACCTTATGATCTTCATCATTGGAAGTGAAACCCAAAGGCTGTTACATATAGATATCTTCCTCAAGAAATCCATTCAGGAATGCAATTTTTACATCCATCTGCCATATCTCATAATCATGATATGCTGTAATTGCAAGCAATATACGGATGGATTTCAGCATAGCTATTGGTAAAAAAGTATCTTGATAGTCAATGCCTTCACGTTGACTATATCCTTTTGCCACCAACCTAGCTTTAAAGGTCTCTACCTTACCATCTGCACTTATTTTCCTTTTGTAGATCCATTTACAACTAATAGGTACAATACCCTTTGGTGGATCCACTAAGGACCATACTTGGTTATAATGCATTGATTCAATTTCTGACTTCATAGCATTCAACCATTTCTCGGAGTCGATGTTTGACATCACCTCATCATAAGTCTTAGGATCAATAAATTGATCCTTGTCCTTAACTTGAAAGATTTCCTTTATATCCTCTGTAAGCATACCCAAGTACCTTTCAGGAGGTTTGGAGACTCTAATAAACCTACGAGGTGGAAGAGCATTTATGTGAATTGGTTGATTGGGTTCGATCTGATCTTCATCTGGCTACTCTTCAGAGACTTTCTCATCGAGCTCAATTAACCCTCCACTACTACCTTCCTAAATAAACTATTTTTTAAGAAATGTGGCATATCTGCTCACAATCACATTGTGATCTTCTAGAAGGTAAAAGTAATATCCTAAAGTTTTTTTAGGATATCCTATAAACCGAGCTTTCACAGATCTAGATTCTAACTTATCCGCCATTAGTCTTTTGACATAGGCTGGACATCGCCAAATATTAAAATGGGCAAGACTTGGTTTCTTACCATGCCAAATCTCATATAGTATGGTAGGAACAGATTTAGATGGAACCCTATTTAAAATATAAATTGAAGTTTGTAAGGCATATCCCCAAATAAATAAAGACAAGTCAGTGAAGCTTATTTGGATCGGATCATATCTAATAGTGTCCTGTTTCTCCTCTCAGACACCTGGTTGAGCTGAGGCGTACTTGGTGGAGTCCATTGTGAGACTATGCCATTGTCTTTAAGATAACCTAAAAATTTTCTACTAAGGTATTTACTTCCCCTATCTGATCGAAGAACCTTAAGGGTTTTATCTGTTTATTTTTTTATCTCATGTCTGAATTCTTTGAACTTTTCAAAAGCTTCATATTTGTGTCTCATAAGAAACACATAACCAAACTATGAACAATCATCAGTAAAGGTTATGAAGTAGTAAAAACCACCCCTGGATTGCACATCAAATAAATGGACCACACACATCAGTGTGTACCAGGGAAGGTAATTCTGTGGCCCTTTCCCCATGTCCTATAAAGGAAAATCTTGTCATTTTTCCTTGAAGACATGACTCACAAGGTGGGTATGATTCAGAATTAACTGAAACAAGATCCCATCCATTTCCAGTTTGTTTATTCTGTCCTTACCTATATGAGTGAGCTTTAGATGACACAAATATTTATCATTTAGGTCATCTCTAGCACGTTTATATCCTATGGCATTCACTTTAATTTTTTTGTTAATATTTAAAGATGCATCGACATGCAAATGATAGAGACTGTCAATTAAAATAGCTTTTACAACCAATTTATTTCTCAAATAAATACTACAAAAGTCTTTATTAAATATAAATTCAAATCCTTCCTATGCTAGCATAGAGACAGAAATCATTTTTCTACTAATTCTAGGCTTAAAATAATAGTCACTAAGTACTAATCTAAACCCTAAAGATAACACAAGAGAATATGATCCAATCGCTTGAGCAGCAACTTTTGCTCCATTTCCAACACGTAGGACCATCTCACCTTCTCTCAACATTCTACTTCTTTCCAAGCCCTGCATTGAAATGCATATATGAGCACTAGAGCTAGAGTCTAAAATCCAACTGGAAGTAGATGAAACCGTTAGGTTAGATTTAATAATGAGTATAGGCTCTCCTTCTATTTCTTTAGGCTTTCCAAGTAGAGAAGACAAATTCTTTTCCAATAGCCATCTGTATTGTAGTAGAAACATTTTTCTTTGCTAACCTTGGCTTTCTTGGAAGTGTCCTTCTTCTTCTATTTGTTTTCCTTCTTCTGCTTCTTTGTAGGTTTCTTCTTCTTCCAAGTAGACTTTCTTTTGGAGGAAGACTGCTCCACAGAGAAAATAGAGCCCCTTGAACTCTTCAGGATCCCCTCATTGCTTACCAGCATGTTCAATAATTTAGGTAAAGTGTAATTTAACTTGTTCATATTATAGTTCATTACAAATTGAGCATATGAACTAGTCAAGGACTGGAGGATCAAATCCACCTGAAGCTCCTTATGAATAGGAATGCCTAGCTTCTCAAGCTGTTCGATGTCCTTGATCATTGTCAAACAATGATCGTGGATTGACTATTCTTCATGCATCTTGTTGTTGAAAAGCCTTTTCAACACTTTGAAGCTTGCAATCCAACTTTGTTCACCATATAACTCTTGTAGGTGAATCAGAATCGATTTAGCAGTTGGCATATCCTCATGTTGGCATTGCAATTTATTTGACATTGAGACCAACATTTAACACTTAACCTTATTATCATCTTCCATCCATTTTTTATATGCAGTCGTCTGATGAGCATTTGGTTGGTCAGGCGATAGGGGGTTCCTGGTCAAGCACATAGCCCAACTTCTCAGAACTCAAAACAATTTTGATATTTCTCAATCAGTCTTTAAAATTAAGGCCTACAAGTCAATTTGTCTCTAGAATACGGATTAAGGGATTTGAAGAAGACATGGTTAACTACAAGAGTAGAAGATTCAAATTAGATGCTTTATATTTAGTTATAAAAATTATTCTAGGGTATTTAAGAAATAATTTTAGAACTCCCACTAATTTCTCGGATCTCTTGCACTCCTCGTGGAGATGCGGAAATCCTGCAACTCTTGGTTTCTAGTGGGTACTATGGTCCCATCGATGTGCGGCACCTCATCATGCCCGGTTATTGGTAACACGCTACACCAATAAGTGGCCAACTCTTGTCCAATGTATCTAATACAAGTTGTAGCAACTTGGTCTCTAAATCATGAAATCTCAATATGCCCGTTTATTGATCCAATCATTAGTTAAGTCAAACCCACCATTCCTACTAGACAAAGTTGTCATTGAGTCCCTCAATGTGCCCATTTATTGGGCCCAACTCCATCAGTGCCTAGCAACATCTCATGCCTAATAGGGTGGTTGTGTCTTCCCGATGCAACTAGACCACTGTAACCAGCCGAGAATAATCAACACCAGTAGGATACCCGCACACCTATAATGGTGGAAGACCTAAGACTTAATATTTATTGGGAGCTTAGATTCATGTCTCTTCTAAATTGATCAGCCAAATCATGACTAACCAATTACATTAAGTCAGCATAATCTCATGTCTGACTAATTACATTCTGTAAGCACGATCTCATGTCTGACTAAAAAACTAGCATGGGTGAACTTAAATCAAAAGTGACCCTTTTGAAAACTTAATCAACCAAATTGGCCAGGTCAGTTTGATCCATGGAAGGGTTCTACCAATATACCCTCTTTCCGCCAAACTAGTTGGTTGAGAAAGAGTTAGCCCCAATTAAAACCATGATCGAAACCTTCTTTAGACACCAATTGTCTGAGAAGATTCAATTAGGTCATCTAATGATTTGGGCTCATCACTGAGCCAAATTAGGTCTTAACTTATCGATACATAATTATGAATCAATCTGACCAGACTACATCTAAAACCAATTTTGAGCACACTTGACCTAACCCTAATCATCATCCGATTAGGTTAAGTCACTTGCTCCAAATCAAATTAGGGTTACTAGTTAATCTAATCAAGCCCTAATTACCGCAGCCCAATCTCTAGACCTAATTTGTTCAACCCAAACCCTCATGCACCTTATTGGATTTTCTAGAGCAAATCAGTTTTTAAAATTGGTTCAAGTGCATGACATTAATGGCTTACGATCATGAATCATATTTAAGATCTAAACCCTAATCTGGCATCACATACATCAACATACATAATCATAAATTGATCAAAATCCTTTTGAAAACCCTTTTCAAAACTAGGCATACATCAAAGTAAGACAATCTTTTCACTATAGAGGGTAAACCCTATAGCAGGACAACCTTATGTCACTTTGTGCAACCCTTGATCAATTAAATTTTAGATTATTAATTTAATTTTAGATCTAAAAATTATGATTTTAATTTCAAATTTAATTTTTCAAAATATGAAATTCTATACTAGAACAATCTCATGTTCAGCATAGATCTAAAAAATCATAATCTATCTATCTTGATCTAAATATTTTTTAT
Source organism: Areca catechu (assembly GCA_021397845.1). Classification (NCBI taxonomy): domain Eukaryota; kingdom Viridiplantae; phylum Streptophyta; class Magnoliopsida; order Arecales; family Arecaceae; genus Areca; species Areca catechu. Next base: position 97,134,885 of record CM038046.1, read on the forward strand.
ATCTGATTCTCATCCATGCATGTTAAAAAGAGAACCTGGCTCTGGTACCACTGTTGGAGTTCTCCCAGGAATAGTAAATTGCAAACGATCAGGCATTAACAGCCTGTCACAGCGAAAGCAGATATAAAAATAATTTATATCTAAAGATGTAATTTATAAATAAATCTAATTTATTTATCATAAATTCTTAATATGCAAAAATATATAAAAAAATATCAGATATGAAATAAAAATTATTTTAAGCATAAAATACTTACCTGGATCGCTATCCTGGCATACTTTGAAAAGTGTGCTGATCCGCTTATGAAATCTGGGTTTTATCGGAGCCATGCAATTGCCCAGCCTTTGCTAGTATCTACACGAAGCTCTGTAACCAAGTCGTAGAGAGCACTGGACTACTAGATCTTTGCAGCCCTCTCATCTTTTAGCAAATCACCCGCTTTAAAAACCATGCTGATCCACAACTGGACCGGCTTCTGGCTTCTGTCTTGCAAATAAGACTATGCAAGACCTTTGGACCTCCTTCTCTCTTCTTTTTCTAGTAGAGTATCTCTCTAGATCTCACTCAAGAAAAGAGAATACAAATAAAAGGGAGAGAATAGCTTGAAGCTAGGAGAGAGACTCTTTGGTATTGATGCCCAAAAGAGATGATGCCTAAATATATTTTTCGTGCCAAAAAGCTTCTTAGTCGGCCACCCCTCTCTCCCTATTTGTTTCTCATGGTAAATCCCCTCCTTTTTTATTTCTCCATGCCAAAACACCGATGTTTTATTTCAACCGATTGAAAATTAAGAGGAGTAAAAGAGGACTCCTCCTCCTCTCTCTCTTCATGCCAATTCCCTTTTAGCGCCCATCTGGATTTCACGCCCACATTATTTTGTCGCACAAAATAAATGGGATCCACTTAGGCATGTGGAGGCAAGGGGAGATAAGGAAAGAGAGTCCTAGTCCAACTGGATTCTAGGTCATGGTCCAAATAAAGTGATTTGATAATCAAATTGAAGCCAATTTTAAATCCGATCAAACCATTTCGAAGAGGACTTGACCCAACTCAATTAGGATTAATTAATTGAGTCTATCTTAATTAAATTAAATCTAATTTAATTTAATTAACAATTAATCCATGATTAATTAATTGTAATATTTACAATTTGGTCAAATCTTAATTGTAACACTTACAATTAGGTCCAAATGTACTAAAATTCTCAATTTTAATAATATTTTGATTTGCTGATTGGTTACTTGAGCTCCTAATATATGTGACCCCTCATGTCCTATCCTGTTTGGTAATAAGATATGCTATAATCTCCTTTATACATCATCGAAACTTCTTTCGATGGACTGAAATAATTTCAGCTCAACCCTAATCAGGATCATCGATCCGAGAATGATCTTAATGGGCTCTCATAATCCACAAGTGACACCTAGCAGTATGTAGTGGCAACCCAGCATTATAAGATTGGAACCCCTAGGTGTAGTTACCATGTGATTCGATTCCTCTATCAAAATCCTGATATGATGTTGGTTACGGAAACTCGTCAAACCCATTAATCATATGCTTAACTTAATCGACTCAAGTCTAGTTATGATACTAATGAACTCATTTTTTCATTATCACCCTGCTATGGTTATAGACTTCTGGACTTAGTCACATTAAGCTGCATAGGATTGTTCCTTACACTAAGGCTGATAGATCCCTACAAGTGAACACTCTACTTCTATAATAAACTTACTAGAGCCAACAAATATTGCAAGGTCTCGTATGGATAAGAACCATGTGATTATGCTGTCAAACTACAGCAACCTTATTGTGAGTAGCTAAGACACTCTAGGTCAAAGAACTATTCACATGACTATAGCATCAGGAAGTTATCGACGATTGAGTAGTCATCCATATAACTTCCTATACTTGGTCATGCTCAGTACCGTTGATCTCTATCAACTACCTGCACTCTCATTCCAGTGTCACCACACTATAGGTCAGAGACTCATTTACCCTAAAAGGAAAGTGATCTTTGTACCGATTTTAATGGATTAATCACCATCCTTGTGATATTCCAACAATCGGGAGTTTTTAGGAATTAATCTATAAAGATACATGCCTCAGATTCTCAACTCTTGAGAATATGTATCATTGTCCATTAACTCCATGGACGATTCATAAACACATCAATATAAATAAAAATAATGCCCTTTTATTAATGAAGAAAATCAAGTACAAAGTTCATGCCCTAAAAATAAAAATGTGTCAAGCCAACTTGGCTTTCAGGGCATACATCTAACATTCTCCACCTGCTCCACCAGCACCACCTGCTCCACCACCTCCACCAGCGGATGATAGGTGACGATTAGGATTTTCCATCTGTGGACTTTGATATTGATGACTTTATAGCAAAGCCCGAGCCTAAGGCGAGAGATCAGGTCATGGATTCGATAGAGTCTGTTACTGCTGATGCCATGATGTCTTCTGATGTTGATGTTATGATTAGTGAGCCTGAAAAACTAATCTATTATAATCAAGATTAGATTATAGTGAAATATCCAAGTGAATCTCGGAGAGTGGATGTAGGTGCTTGGAGTGCATCGAACCACTATAAATTATTATGTTTGTGATTGCTTATCTTTATCTTCTTGCATTTACTTTATTACTTCTGCTGCATACTTTTGTTGAGCACACAAACACTTTACAAACTCACTAGCACCTGATTTAATTCTTGCAAAAAATTTTGAAACCCAATTCACCCCCCCTCTTGGGTTGCTTTAGCTGAGCAACAATATGATTCATACGTGATAAGATAGCATATGCTAGGGGTTTGTTTAAAAGAATCTAAAATAAATATAGATCTTGATTATTTAGATTAGAATAAATATATGATTTATATTTATGATTACCTTAAAATCTAAAGACATCTTTTTTATTATTTAAACCCCTATATCTCATATTTAATTTAAATTGATTAGTTTTAATTAAACAATCATCTAACTTTTAAAAATCTAAATATTTATTTTTTTACTTTCTTCATGAAATAATTATTCTTGATCCTCGAGGATATAATCCCTACTCATCCTAGCTATAGTAGTGAGTTAGGTTTTATTTTTGACAGCCTATGACGGTGATCAAATTTTGGCACCATTACCGTAAAACAAGGCATGATTATTTTGCAAAAAAAAGAAAAAGTTTTCTTTTTTATTTTAGTTATTGCTCTCTTTTGTTTCATTATCTTTTAATTTTAGTAGCCTTAATTATTAGATTTGCTTCTCTTCTTGTTAACATGTAAAAAGATTTTACTTTCCTTCTTGTCACAAGTCAAATCCTAACCTAATTAACTTTTTCTTTTAATTAAACTACCTTAACTAACCTAAAAGAAAACAAAAGATATCTTTTCATAAAACTTAATTAATTTTTAAAAAAAAAACTTAAAATTTTTTAAATTTTTTTGGACACCTTGTTTGATTTGCATTGCATTTTAATAAGACACCTTAGGAGCACAAATCCTAAGCAACATAAGATGGGGGGGATTTCATCACCCTTGGTCCACAAACCATTACCCTTCATACTGCATAACCTAAGCCTTTTATTTAAAATCGATTAGATGTTGGCCCTAAGATATTCGTGCTTACTAGAACAAGGCTTCTGAAAGAGTTGCAGCAAGTCAAGATTAGCTGGTCGTTGGTATCTAGAAAAGGGATTCAAGGATGATGTAGCCCTGAAGAAAGGTAGTTTTTAATTTGTTCTATTGACTGACCTGGCCAATTTATTTAGTATCAAAGAAAAGCAACGGGAGGACCCCCACCGACATTACCCTTTCCTGAGAAGTCGGTTAGTTAGTCTTTAACTTGGAAGGCTCCAAGGTAGTCTTGGTAGTTAGGGGCTATCTAGACATAAGTTAACCCTAGGAAAGAGAGTCCACGTTTGACAACTTGTTTGCTAACAAAATTCTAACTTAATTAAACCACCATTCTCTATCATCTCTAGATTTAGGACTCCTTAAATTCTTACCTTAAGAACTCTTCTATCTCTTTCTTCTTCCTCCCTCTCTTCCAAAAATAATAAAAAATAAAAGAGTGATAAACAGGAAAAAACTCCTACTAAGACAAAATGATGATTGATCAGATACAATCAAACATCAGGCAACACATCAGATGGTTGAGATTAGTTCTTATGATATATGACCGATCTTGATCCAAATTAACTCCAAATTTGACTAGGAGAAATCTCTTGATGAGCTATATAAAAGGAGGATCCCAGGCAATAGTCCAAGCATCAGTCCCAGCAACAATATTTTATTTTATTTTTTTTCTTATAATTTAGTTTTAGGTTTTGAGAGAGAGGGAGAGGAATAAAGATAAAGAGTTCTTCAGAAGAGAAGGTGCTATGACAAAGTCTCGAATCTCCAAGATGATGTATCTAGGAGCCATGCTCAATTGAGATGCAATCTATAGTAAAGTACAGGTTTCTGTACTTACATTTTTATATTTATTTTTCTACTCTTTCTAATTGAATAAAGCTCTTAATCTCTTTTAAACTCATTTTTATTTGATTTCCTAAAATTAATTACCTATAGGTGGGATGGATCGTAACCCTAACACGATATGGTATATGCTTAATATAGATAATTAATTCTAAAATTTTTATTTGTATCTTATCAAGATCTTTTCAACTAAGCATTGGATAGCCTATACTTGTGCAACCATAATCCTAATAAGATATGATTCATACTCGATAAGATAGCTTGTACTAGGAATTAGTTTGAAAGATTCTGAAATAAATATGAATTTTAATTATTTAGATTAGAATAAATACATGATTTATGTTTGTGATTACTTAAAATCCTGAAAACATTTTTATATTATTTAAACCCCTCAATCTCATATTTAATTTAAATTGATTAATTTAAATTAAACAATCATCTAACTTTTAAAAATCTAAATATTTATCTTTTTTTACTTTTTTTATAAAATAATTATCCTTGCTCCCCGAGGATTTGATTCCTACTCATCCTAGCTATAGTAATGAGTTAGGTTTTATTTTTGACCACCTACGATAGCGATCAAATTTTGGCACCGTTGCCATAAAACAAGGCATGATTATTTTGCAAAAAAAAGAAAAAGTTTTCTTTTTCATTTTAGTTCTTACTCTCTTTAGTTTCATTGTCTTTTTTATTTTAGTAGCCTTAATTATTAGATTTTCTTCTCTTCTTGTTAACATGTAAATAAATTTTACTTTTCTTCTTGTCACAATTCAAATCCTAACCTAATTAACTTTTTCTTTTAATTAAACTACCTTAACTAAACTAAAAGATAACAAAAGACATCCTTTCATAAAACTTAATTGTTGCCCAGGTGGCTACCCAAGAGAGGGGTGAATTGGAAATTTAAAAAATTTAAAGCAGATAATGTGCAATTAAAATCTCTTTTAAAGTGTTAGGTGCTGTGACAAAATGAAGAGTTGCAGAAGCTAAATGAAATCAAGAAAGTACAACACAAACACACAAAATTTATAGTGGTTCGGAGCAACCCAGCTCCTACATCCACTATCCAAGATACCACTTAGGATTTCTACTATATTCACACCTGAATATAGTCGGATTGTTTTGCAGGATCACAATCCAAAATCTCTACACTTTGGTTTTAACAGGATCACCAAAGAAAACCCAACACCCTTTGGTTTTGAACAAGATCACCAAAGAAACCTAACTTGGTTTTACCAGGATCACCAAGAATCCAACACTTGGTTTTTATCAAAGGCTCACCAAGAACCTATTTGGTTTTCAATCGAGCTTACAAATAACCTAACAATTTAGAAAATGAATTGAAATAAATGCAACAATGAAAGACAAACTCAATTTATCGGATAGTTGCCGGTGCAGCTTGTAAGAAGTCCACTTGGCTTGCACTTGAATAAGCTTTAATGGCTTTAGTGGCTTCTTCCGAAATTGCTTCAAGCTTCAGATTAGAGTTGGTGAAACTTGAAGGCTGGCTTGAATGCTCTTGTGCTCTTTTGCTTGTTAGTAGGTAGGATATTCAATGTAGCTTCAAAACATTTAAGAACTTTTTAAAAACTTACTTGAGAGACGTTCAAATCTCTCAAATATAAGGTCTTCCATCACTCTAGGGTAGTTTAAGATGTTGTAAACCATTGGGATGTGACATATGACCGTTGGAACACTTTTTGGCATTCAAAAATAAATTTTGGAACTAGCTGTTGGATACCTGAAAGCGATGTTCGAGTCAGCTCGGATTCCTTCGAGTTGGCTTGGATCCTTCGAGTCGATAGGTCGAGTCGCCAAATCCTCAGTGCAGTCGGCTTGGTGTCTCAGGGTGCAAAACTTCACTCTGGACGAGTCGGCTCTTGATAGCTCGGGTCGGTTCGAACTTATATCTTTAAAAATTTTGAACTCGAGGAGTCAGCTCTTTTGATCATTAGTTGGCTCTTCTTCTCAGGTTCTGAAATCATCACTTTGGAAGAGTCGGCTCGATGCAGTTTGGGTCGACTCGCTTTGTCAGGTCTTCAAAATTAGATCTAGCAGAGTTGGCTCTTTCTGATTCGAGTCGGCTCGCTTGGTTGTTCTCAAAAATCTTCAAAAATTGGACTCTGGAGGAGTCGGCTCGGACATATTCCAGTCGGCTCGAATTTTACTAGAGTCGACTCGGTTACCTTCGAGTCAGCTCAGATTGAATCCTTGCTGTGTGCCATGAGATGGAGTCGGCTCTTCATCATGCTAGGTCGGCTTGAGTAACTTCTTCAGGAGTTTTACAATTGAACTCAAAGAAAAGAATCTCACCAAACTCTCTTACACTTTTCATGCACACCAACTCAAAATAATTCTAAGGCGCGCGCGCACATAGAAGTAACCCTTTTTATAGATTTTTCTTAACTTTTTCATTGGGTTCTTCTTTACAAAATCAAATTACAACACAACTCAAGCAAGAAACAGAGATGTAGAAGTTGAAGTTTGAACAATTAAATCAACCTACAAAAACTTGTAAAATACTTGAAGAGTTGCTAGAAATAAATGTACATGCTCCAATGTTTGGTTATCATCAAAATCACTTATGGGGTTAATAATCTCCCCGTTTTTGATGATGACAAAATACTGGGCATGAAAAATTCTTTACATTTACATGTATAAAAGTTTTTGACAATAAGTATTCACATGTATTTGAGCTAACTATATTTGTAAATAAGTATTAGAGCTCTAATGACAAAATTGCATATCATTGATGTTGGTGCTTTTGTAGAATTTCAAAGTGTTAAACTTTGCATGCTTCATAACATTAGAATTAAAACATGGAGTATCAGAGTTTTGAAAATATTAGAGTTTAAAATTTTGACAGAATTAATACTAATGTCAAATTAATCAGAGCAAGAGAATTAAGCCATTCTTTGAGAAAATCTCCCCCTTTCTCTAAGTTTTAAAATAATTAGGCAGTTAGGTTCATTTGAATATTATCACTTTTGTGCTCCCCCTTTTTCATTCTCTTTATACACTTTAAGAGTAATTGGTAGGAAGCTCAACATAAATATCAGAATTTTCATGAAAATAGATACTACGAAATAGATACTATTCTCCATTTCTCCCATTTCTCTCCTTTTTTGTCAATGAATCAAAAAGGTGATTTTAAATAAAGCTCAGATTTTGAAATAGATTGAAAAAGTCTTTAATATTTGTTTGAGATAATTTCACTTTCTCAAATTGAAAATTCTAATTAAAAATTCATCACAGTTGTATCAAAACATTGTATCAGATAATACATGACAACAAAGGAAATTGCTAAAAAATCTTTCATTTCATTGAGAAATTTGCCATACAAAGTGAGAAAGAAGTACATTCATTCACCAAAAGATAAAATTGTAGAGCATTCATAATGAGAAGTACAAGAACAACCAAAAGACTAGCTAGACAATCTATTCTTCTTCTTCACTAGAAGAAGAGGAGCCAACCTCTATAACCTTATCAGATGTATGTCTTAGTTTTCAGGGGTTTAAACCTTAAATCCCTGAATCTAGTTCTAACAGGGACTCTAAAAGTCTTAATCTTCTTGGATTTTGTCTTCTTCTTAGTTTCAACAGGTTTGGGTTTGATTGAGGGTGGATCACATGAAGGAATAGGAGCAGGAGTTTCAAGTGACTCTTTGAAGATCTATACAGGAATATCTTTAGTAGTGACTGTTTCCTTTTGAGATTGCAGCAAGATACTTTTGATTTCTTCTTTAAAATCCTTCATTTCCTTTTCTATTTTTTCTTTGTGAAGCTTCTTTCAGATCTCATTTCCTGCAAGCTAGCATTAACTAAATTTATCATTTCATTAATTGCAGAATTCATGTGATTTGTCACTGAATTTGAAATTATTTCCATCTTTTAAAATATTAGCTTCTTAAGGTCAGATGGAGTAATCATTGTACCTTCAGATCTTTCTTTAATAGCAGTAGCTTCATCATCTTCTGAGGAAGTAGTAACAAACTGACTAGATATCTTCTTTATCCATACTCCTTCTTGTAGTTTGTAACCCATTCTTTTCAGTGAATTGAAAGAATAAGTGTCAGAGTGATGTAGAGGCTTGCCTATCTCATTGGTTAAGTCAACTGCAGCTTCTTCAAATAGTAGGGTAAAGACCATACCGTAGGGTAGGCAGGCTTTAACTTTCCTAGCTACTTCAGTCATTTGAATTATCATTATATAAGGAAGGTTGAGAGGCTTTTCTTCAATTAGATGTCCCATAAAAGTCATGTCTTTTTCGTTGACCCAATCAAAGCCACCAGTTCTACGAAGAAATATTCTACTGATAAGTTGGCCTGAACATGTTGAACGGAGCTTACGTCTTCTTTATCCAAAATGAGCTTTAGAGTGTGTTCTTTATCCAGTAAGGTAAGCTCGTTGCGCTGTCCGTTGGCATTTGAAGCAAATTGCCCAACTTTTCTTCATCCACAATTACTTTCACTCCCTTAACAGTTGATGCCAAATGATACTCTTTAAAAACTATGTTTTCATAGAAAATTCGTACCAATGAGGGCTAGGTTAAAATGTCCAAAGAATAGAAATGCTTCCAACCCTAGCTATCTATCCATCTTCTGATCTTCATTTTCATTTCTTCTAGGAAGGAGAAATCAATTTTTCTTTTGCAAGTGACAGGCTGGGTGGCCATTGAGATAATCTATCTGGGAGGAGAAGGAGTTTCTTCTTCTTGTTGCTTAGGAGTGGACCTTTTCCTTTTTTCTCCCTTTCCTTTTGCATCTTCACTGAGAGTGCTTGATTCACCTACTTGAAGAATCTTTCTTGCAGATCTTCATGGAGCCATTGCAGTGGGATTTAAGAAATCAAGGTTCTAGGAAATGGTTTTTTGAGAGAATGGTAAAGATTTCAAGTGAAGTAGAGTGAGTTTGAAGTAAAGTGGAAAGAGTGAAGTACAGGAAAAGACAGTTCGGATCTACTTAAGTAGTGATTTTCCAACATTCGAGTTGGCTCGCCTAACCCCAGAAATATTTGAGTTAGCTCGACCAGAGCAAACTCAGAATAATCAAAACACCGAGTCGGCTAGGCAAAATTTTAACGTTGACCTAGTCAGCTCGACCAGAGCAATAGGTAGACAAATCAGACATTCGAGCCGGTTTGACCAGAGTAAAATTGCTCAAGTCGACTCGAGCAGAAACATTCCAAAAAAAAATGAAATGATTTAGAAATTGATTTCAATTGAATGAGATTTCAAGGAAAGCTTTTCAAAAATCATGAGTAATTATAGGAGGTTTTCTAGATAATTCATCCTTAATCTCCAAGGAAATTAGGTTTAGAAAACTAGAAAGGATCACAAAGTCCTAATTCTCCTCTAAGCAATTCAAATCTATCATGGTTCAGTGGCTTAGTAAAAATGTTAGCTAATTATTTTTCAATAGGGATAAATTATAATTCAATGTCACCATTCAAAATATGATCTCTAATAAAATGGTATCTAATCTCTATGTGCTTAGTCCTAGAATGCTAAATAGAATTTTTAGTTATATTTATAGTACTTGTGTTATCACACTTGATAGGAATTTTGCACTGTGTAACACCAAAGTCTTCTAGTTGTTGTTTAATCCATAACACTTGAGAACAACAACTACTAGTAGCAACGTACTCTGCCTCAGCAGTAGATAATGCTACAGAGTTTTGCTTCTTACAGTGCCATGAAATTAAATTCAATCTTAGAAATTGGCATGTGCCGCTAGTGCTTTTTTATCAACTTTACAACCAGCATAATCAGCATCAGAAAATCTAATTAAAGTCAAAGATGATTCTTTTGAAAACCAAAGGCCTAGATTACTTGTACCTTTCAAATATCTTAATATTCTTTTAACAGCAAGCATATGTGTTTCTTCAGGATTACATGAAAATCTAGAACATACACATACACTATACAAGATATCCGATCTACATGTAGTTAAATATAATAAGGATCTGATCATACCTCTATATAGCTTTTGGTCAACATTGGATCCGTTTTCATCTTTGTCTAATTTGCAAGATGGGCTCATGTGTGTGCTCATTTGTTTACTTGTCTCCATACCAAACTTCTTGATTATTTCCTTGGTGTATTTGTCTTGGTTGATAAAGATCCCTTCCTTTGTTTGCTTTACTTGAAGTCCGAGGAAGTAATTAAGTTCACCCATTAGGCTCATTTCAAATTCTCCCTACATTAGCTTAGCAATTTCTTCACAAAAACTTTCATTAGTTGAACCAAATATAATATCATCAACGTAAATTTGTACAACTAACATATCATTATTTTTCTTTTTGATGAAAAGGATTTTATCAATATTTCCTCTTGAAAAATTATTTTTAATCAAGAAAGTGCTAAGTCTATCATACCAGGCTCTAGGGGCTTGTTTCAAATCATATAAAGCTTTATTGAGTTTAAACACATGGTTTGGAAGAGCATGATTTTCAAAACTTGGTGGTTGTTCTACAAAAACTTATTTGGAGATAAAACTATTTAGAAAAACACTTTTTACATCCATTTGAAAAAGTTTAAAATTCATGTAGCAAGCAAATGCAAGAAGTAATCTAATGGCTTCTAGTCTTGCTACGGGTGCATATATTTTATCAAAATCAATACCCTCTTCTTGACTATATCCCTTAGCCACTAATCTAGCTTTGTTTCTAATAACATTTTCTTGTTCATCTAATTTGTTTCTATAAACCCATTGGATTCCTATGATTGGGTGGTCTTTAAATCTATCAACTAATGTTCAAACCTTATTTCTTTCAAACTGGTTCAATTCTTCATGCATGGCTAACATCCAGTTTGGGTCATTTTCTGCTTCTTCTAAGGTGTGAGGCTCTATTTGTGATACAAAGGCTAGATAGTCATGTGCAGTCCTATGTGCAGACCTAGTCCTAATACCATGAGAAGGATCACCAATAATTAATTCTTTAGGATGGGAAGTAGCGTACCTCCATTCAGTTGGTAGATCAATATGATCCTTACCTACCGTTTCTTCTTCTTCAATTGGTCTTTCTTGTATGCTCATGTCTTCCATCTCTTTTTGAATTGTACCTACATCATTATCTATACACTCTTCTTTCTTAGAAGGTGAAGGATTAGTTTCATCAAAAATAACATGCATTGACTCTTCAACAGTAAGAGTCCTCTTATTAAAAACTCTATATGCTTTGCTATGTAATGAATAACAAAGGAAAATTGCTTCATTAAATTTAGCATCAAATTTTCCTATATTATCTTTACCATTATTAAGCACAAAGCATTTGCATCCAAACACATGAAAATAATTTCTATTGGATTTCTTTTCATTCCATAGCTCATAAGGGGTTTTCTTCAAAATAAGATGGATCAAGATGCGGTTTAAAATATAACAAGCAGTGTTCACCACTTTTGCTCAAAAGCATCTTGAAAGATTACCTTCACATAACATCATTCGGGCCATTTCTTCCAAAGTCCTATTTTTTCTCTCTACAACACCATTTTGTTATGGTGTTCTAGGAGCAAAAAAGTTATGATCAATACCGTTTTCAATGCAATAATCATCAAAAAATTGATTTTCAAATTTAGTGCCGTGATCACTCCTTATTGAAATTATTGAAAAATTTTTTTGATTTGAAACCTTTTTACAAAATTTTTGAAATACTTTAAAGGTTTCATCTTTATGAGCAATAAATAAAATACATGTAAATCTGGAAAAATCATCTACAATCACAAGGGCATATTTCATACCTCCTAGGCTTGTGGTCCTAGTTGGTCCAAATACGTTCATGTGAAGTAGTTCTAAAGGTCTAGATATTGATATCATATTTTTGGATTTAAATATCCCCCTAGTTTGTTTACCCATTTGGCATGCATCATAAACATGATCAAAATCAACTTTAAACTTAGGCATGCCTCTAACTAAGTTTTTGGAAATCAACTTGGCAATAGTATGCATGCTAGCATGACCTAATCTTCTATGCCATAATAAACAAGACTCCTTGGTCTTAGCATTCATTGCAACTAAACTGGAACTACTTGAATGGCAAGATCATTTAGATCTACCATATAAATATTTTTAAGTCTATGTCCAATGAATTTACTACTAGAATCAAGAGAGTTTGTTACTATATACATAGATAATTCAAAGATAAGTTTGAAGCCTTTATCACATAATTGACTAATATTCAATAAATTGTGCTTTAATTTATTTACTAGCAATACATTTTCAATGAAAGTGCAGGAGGGTTATTTTGATCTTACCAATTCTGATTATTTTTCCTTTGCCATTGTCTCCAAATGTAACCATACCTCCTTTTATTTCCAGGGTGATGAACTGATCCTTGTCACCCGTCATATGCCTTGAACAGCCACTATCGAGATACCATCTTTTCTTTAATTTTTGGGCTGCAAGACATTCTAGCAAGACATTCAAGGAGTTCTTTTGGTACCCAAGCTAACTTGGGTCCTTGCAAGTTAGCTGGGTGGTTCCTTTGGGAATCCAAATCTTTCTTGATTTTATTGTGGACATTTCTAATAATAGTACAATCAATAGATTTATGTCCAATCTCTTTGCAAGCAAAACAACTGATTTTGGAATTTTGAAAATATTTATACTTTGAAATTCTAGATGCATGAAGTGCAGAAGTAGCAAGTTTTGTAATTGAGTTTTTTGGAACATACAAAGTAGCTTTTGAAATGGAAGTAGAACCTTTTGTTACAAAAGCTTTATGAGAAGTAAACTTGGGAACAAAATCTTCTTATTTCATAACTGTAGTTGCTGAAATATAATTTGAATTTGAAGCATTAAAACCTATTCCAGCTTTATAGCCAGAAATTGTTTGCTCTTTAAGAATCAACTCAAGCTTGTTAGAAGATAAAGTTAATTTTTCAACAAGTGGCTTGAGTTTTTCAACCTCCTTTTTTAGCTCATTATTTTCTTTCAACAAAATATTATTTTTGTCATGAAATTCACTATTTTCAGTCTTCAAAATATTACACTTTTTAGAAAAGATATAAAGTTCTTTTTGCAATAAAGTATTCTTTTCTGAAATTTCTTCTTTTTCTTTGAGTAAAGAATCATTGATATACTTTAATGATCTAATCTTTACTCCTGCCATTTTAAATTCAGATAAGAGATCATGAAATGCAGAATTTAACTCATCAAATATAAATTCAATTTGAGTGTCAAGGGAAGTTACCTCATCCTCGAGACCCATTAGACATAGGTTAGCTATTTTTGTGGTCTCTTCCTCTTCCTCTTCTATTGAAGTGGAGTCTTCACTGTCGCTCCACGTGGCAACCATCGCTTTCTTTTTCTTCTTTTTAAAAAATTTCTTCAACTGTGGACAGTCCGGATGAATGTGCCCTACTTTCTTAAATTCATAGCAGGTGGGGACTTGTTCCTTTTCTTTTTCTTTGTCCTTATCCTTTTCTTTGGAATGTTCTCCTTATTTATGAAATTTTTTGTTAAATCTCCCTTTCTTCTTTTCCATAAACTTTCTGAATCTCCTCATGACCATTGCAATATATTCATCTTCTAGATCATCTTCGGAGGAGGTAAAATCATCTTCTGTCTTTTTATCATTCTTTGATTTCAATGCAACCTTGAATGCAATTATTTTCTTCTTTTTCTAATCATCATCTATTCTATGCTGCATGGCCAATTCATGTGTGATGAGAGAATCCATGGATAGGGTGTTCAAATCTTTAACTTCTTGGATGGCAGTAACTTTGGGGTCCCATTTGTCAGGAAGTGATCTCAGTATCTTCTGGACCAAATCAGCATTTGAATAAACCCTATCAAGACTTTTCAAACTGTTAATAATATATGTAAATCTAGCATACATGGCGGAGATATTTTTATTAGGCTCCATCTTAAACAATTCATAGTTATGTACCAAAAGATTAATCTTTGAAGTTTTCACTTGAGAAGTTCCTTCATGGGTCATCTCAAGTTTATCCCAAATTTTCTTTGCTAAAGAGCAAGTGAAAATTTGATTAAACTCATTTGAATCCAAAGCACAGTAAAGCAAGTTCATTGCTTTGGCATTCAATTTCCCTAATTTCATGTCGTGTTCATCCCATTTCTCTTCAAGCTTAGGGACATCCACGCCATCAATTTTGATCATGGAAATATGTGGCCCTTTATGAATGACCTTCCACAATTGAAAATCAATAGCTTGTATATATAGATTTTTATTCTTGCTTTCCAATACGAGTAATTTGTGACTATGAATAGTGGAGGTTTATTAGTTGACTGGCCTTCGACCAAAGATGTACTCATGGGATGAGCCATCAATCTTTACTCTAGTATAATCAGAGACACTGCTCTGATACCAGTTATTGCCCAGGTGGCTACCCAAGAGGGGGGTGAATTGGAAATTTAGAAAATTTAAAGCAGATAATGTGCAATTAAAATTCCTTTTAAAGTGTTAGGTGCTGTGACAAAATAAAGAGTTGCAAAAGCTAAATGAAATCAAGAAAGCACAACACAAATACATAAAATTTATAGTGATTCAGAGCAACCCAGTTCCTACATCCACTACCCAAGATACCACTTGGGATTTCCACTATATTCACACCCGAATACAGTCGGATTGTTTTGCAGGATCACAATCCAAAACCTCTACACTTTGGTTTTAACGGGATCACCAAAGAAAATCCAACACCCTTTGGTTTTCAACAGGATCACCAAAGAAACCTAACTTGATTTTACCAAGATCACCAAGAACCCAACACTTGGTTTTTATCAAAGGCTCACCAAGAACCTATTTAGTTTTCAATCGGGCTCACCAATAATCCAATAATTCAGAAAATGAATTGAAATAAATGCAATAATGAATGACAAACTCAATTTATCGGATAGTTGCCGGTGCAGCTTGTAAGAAGTCCACTTGGCTTGCACTTGAATAAGCTTTAATGGCTTTAGTGGCTTCTTCCCAAATTGCTTCAAGCTTCAGATTAGAGTTGGTGAAGACTTGAAGGCTGGCTTGAATGCTCTTTTGCTTGTTAGTAGGTAGGATATTCAATGTAGCTTCAAAAATTTTAAGAACTTTCTAAAAACATACTTGAGAGAAGTTCAAATCCCTTAAATATAAGGTATTCCATCACTCCAGGGCAGTTTAAGATATTGTAGACCATTGGGATGTGACATATGACCGTTGGATCACTTTTTGGCATTCAAAAACAAATTCTAGAACTAGTCGTTAGATACCTAAAAGCGATGTTCGAGTCGACTCGGATTCCTTCGAGTTGGCTCAAATCCTTCAAGTCAATAGGTTAAGTCACCAAATCCTCAGTGCAGTTGGCTCGGTGTCTCAGGGAGCAAAACTTCACTCTGGACGAGTCGGCTCTTGATAGCTCGGGTTAGCTCGAACTTATATCTTTGAAATTTTTGAACTCGAGGAGTCGTCTCTTTTGATCATTAGTCGGCCCTTCTTCTCAGGTTCTGAAATCATCACTCTGGAAGAGTCGGCTCGATGCAATTTGGATCGGCTTGCTTTCTCATGTCTTCAAAATTAGGTCTGGTAGAGTCGGCTCTTTCTGGTTTAGGTTGGCTTGCCTGGCTATTCTCAGAAATCTTCAAAAACTGGACTCTGGAGGAGTTGGCTCGGACATATTCCAATCGACTCAAATTTTACTAGAGTCGGCTTGGTTACCTTCGAGTCAGCTCAGATTGCTGCATACCAGAATCTTTGTTGCATGCCATGAGATGGAGTCGGCTCTTCATCATGCTGGGTCGGCTTGAGTAACTTCTTCAGGAGTTTTACAATTGAACTCAAAGAAAAGACTCTCACCAACTCTCTCACACTTTTCATGCACACCAACTCAAAATAATTCTAAGGCGCACGCACACACAGAAGTAACCATTTTTACAGATCTTTCTTAACTTTTTCATTGGGTTCTTCTTTACAAAATCAAATTATAACATAACTCAAGCAAGAAACAGAGATGTAGGAGTTGAAGTTTGAACAATTAAATCAACTTACAAAAACTTGTAAAACACTTGAAGAGTTATTAGAAATAAATGTACATGCTCCAATATTTGGTTATCATCAAAATCACTTATGGGGTCAACATTAATTAATTTAAAAAATAATAAAACTTAAAAATTTCTTAATTTTTTTGGATACCTTGTTTGATTTGCATTACATTCTTATAAGACACCTTAGGGGCACAAATCCTAAACAATATAAGGTGAGGATTTCATTACCCTTCCTTGGTCCACAAACCACCACCCTTTAACAGCATAACCTAAGCCTTTTATTTAAAATCAATTAGATGTTGGCCCTAGGATATTTGAACTCACTAGAACAAGGCTTCTGAAAGAGTTGCACCAAGTCAAGATTAGCTGGTCGATTGGTATCTAGGAAAGGAGTTCAAGGATTATGCAGCCCTGAAAGAAGGTAGTTTTTAATTGGTTCTGTTGACTGACCTGGCCAATTTATTTGGTATCTAAGAAAAGCAATGGGAGGACCCCTACCAATCTTACCCTTACCTGAGTAGTCGGTTAGTTAGTCTTTGACTTGGAAGGCTCCAAGGTTGTCTTGGTAGTTAGAAGCTATCTAGATATAAGTTAACCCTAGGATAGAGAGTCCATGTTTGACAACTTGTTTGCTAACAAAATTCTAATCTAATTAAACCACCCTTCTCTATTATCTCTAGGTTTATGAGTCCTTAGATTCTTTCCTTAAGAACTCTTCTATCTCTTTATTCTTCCTCCCTCTCTACCAAAATAATAAAAAATAAAAGAATAATAGATAAGAAAAAACTCCTACTAAGGCAAAATGATGATTGGTCAGATACAGAAACCATACAAGATTAAAAGTTCATGGATTTCATTAAACGATCCAAAAGTCTAATGGATTATTGTTACCAAGATCCTAATGAATAACCTCAAACCCTACAAGATTATTGGTACATGATTGACTCTGTTTGATCGTCTAAAATTAGATTCCAAGCTAACAATTTTATTAATTGACCGCAATAGATTGATATGGATCCTAATTTCATGAAATTCAAAGATGTATACAATCACATAAGGGAACCTAAAGAAACTAAAGTGGCATCTTTGATCCATAGGATTGAGGAAGTCCTAGAATGCAAATGTTGCCCAGCAAGGTAGCCTAAGAGGGGGGGTGAATTGGGTATTTTTAAAAGTTTAAACAATTATGTGCTAAACTTTAAGTTTTAGTGTGGCAAAGTGATTGTGCTATATAAGATATGCAGTAGAAGTAGCATATTAAGTGCAAAGTAATAAAGAGCAAGTGAAGAAAGAAGTAAACAACTACAAATACAGAGATGTATAGTGGTTTGGTGCACTCCAAGTACCTACATCCACTTCGCAAGCTTCTCCTTGAAAATTTTTACTATAATCAATCCAAGATTATAGCTAACTTATTTTCTAAGACTTACAAGTCAAACCTTATTAGTTTTATCATCTAGGCTTACCAACAACCTTCACAACTTATTTTTAATCCAGGCTAACAAGTCAAACCCAAGTTAGTTTTATATCTTAGACTCATCAACAACCTTTAACACTAGTTTCAATGCCTTTGAAACTAGCAACAACAAATAAAAGTAAGTATATAGAAATATGTACAAGAAATACCTCCTAAATGAGCAAAAATAAATATCGATGAAGCTCTTTTTGAATGCTTGAATTGTCTCCTTCTTGGAATCTTTGAATGCACTCTTTTTGGCTAATGATTTGAAGGCTCAAAGTTGAGTTGAAAACTTTTTTAGGTGGAATCAACTTTTTAGCTCACCCTTGTCATTTCTCAAAAGATAAACTTTGTCTCTACTTGGATTCTTGTCTTTAATGAGTTTGGTAAGTGATAAATAGCTTAACAACACTAAAAATATTGTTGGAGACCGTTAGAGTGAAAAAACTAGCCATTTGGAGCTATTTGGAATCAATTCTGAACTTATGGAAAACTAGCCATTATACTAAATGTTGATACTTAAATTTCTTCATGAGTCGATCCATGAGTCGAAACTTAGAGTTTGTGAGTCAACACTAGATATAAATTTAAATTTTCAAGGTTCTGCTTTCTTTTGCTCTCAGGCTTTGAGTCGGTCTCTGAGTCGACACTTAGATCTATGAGTCGACACTTGAGTCTGAGTCATTCTTCTAAGTCGACACTTGGCAGAAAGATCTTGAACGAGCATGTTCTATTCATTTTCTATTCTCAGGCCTTGAGTCGACCTGTGGTCGACACTTGAAGCTTATGAGTTGACACTTGAGTCTGTTAGTCGACCTGTGAGTCAACACCTGGCGTGCCTGTTATATGTGTGCCCTTAAAGCCAAGTTGTCTTGACACATTGTAATTTAGGGTATGAACCTTGTACTTAATTTTTCTTATCAATTAAAGGGCATTAGTTTTCATTCACATTGTTATGTCTATGAATCGTCCATAGAGTTAATGGACAATGACACATATTCTCAAGAGTTGAGAATTTGAGGCATGTGTCTTTATAGATTAACTCCTAAAAGCTCTCGATTATTAGAATATCACGAGGATGGTAATTGATCCATTAAAATCGGTGTACAGATCACTTCCCTTTTGGGTAGATGAGTCTCTAACCTATAGTGTGGTGACACTGGAGTGAGAGTACAGGTAGTTGATAGAGATCAACAGTACTGAGCATGACCAAGACAAGAAGTTATATGGATGGCTACTCACTCATCAATAACTTCCTAATGTTGTAGTTATGTGAATAGTTCCTTGACCTAGAGTGTCTTGCTACTCACAATAAGGTTGCTGTAGTTTGACAACACAATCACATGATTTCTATCCATACGGGACCTTGCGGTGTTCGTTGGCTACAATAAGTTTATTGTAGGAGTAGGGTGTTCACGTATGGGTATCTATCAGCCTTAGTAGTAAGGTATAATCCTATGCAAGCTTAATGAGACTAAGTTCAGAAATCTATGGCCATAACAGAGTGATAATGAAAAGGTGTTTTCATTAGTATCATAATTGGACTTGAGTCAATTAAGTCAAGCATATGACTGATGGGTTTGACGAGTATCCATAACTAACATCATGTCAGGATGTTGATAGAGGAACCGAATCGCATGGTAACTACACATAGGTGTTCCAATATTATTCTGCTGGGTTGCCACTATATACTACTAGGTGTCACTGGTGGATGATGAGAGCCCATTAGGATCATTCTCGAATTGATGATCCTAATTAGTGTTGAGCTGAAATTGTTTCAGTCCATCGAAAGGAGTTTTGATGATGTATAATGAAGATTATAGCATATTTCATTACCAGACAGGATAGGACCTAAGGGGTCACACACATTAGGAGCTCAAGTAACCAATCAGCAAATCAATTTGGACCTAATTGTAGGTGTTACAATTAATATTTGACCTAATTGTAAATGTTACAATTAATTGATTATAGATTAATTGTTAATTATTCTAAATTATATTTAATTTAATTGAGTTAGACTCATTTAATTAATCCTAATTGAATTGGGTCAAGTCTGCTTCGAAATAGTTTGATCGAATTTAAAATCGATTTTAGTTTGACTGTAAAATCACTTCGTTTGGACCAAGACCTAAATTCCAATTAGATTGGTACTCTCTCTCCATGTCTCTCCCTCCCTCCACATGCCTACCTAGTGGGCCCCTTGTGTTTGGGTGACAAAAGAGATGGGGCATGAAAACCAAGGGCGCTAATATTGTTTGGCATGAAAAATATTATGAGAGGGAAGAGTCCTTTTCTTCTACTCTTAATTTTCAACCGGTTGAAACAAAAACATCGGTCTTTTGGCTTTATGGGATGGGAGAGATAATTTATGATAATTATAAAAGGGAGAGAAAGGAGGCCGATGCACATAAGCTTCTCCTTTCACCATGAAGAATTATTTTGGGCATCTTTCTTCTCTTGGATGCTAATACCTGAGAGTCTCTCTCCTGGCACCATCTTTTCTTCCCCCTTCCAGAATATTTCTTCCTTGTGATCTTCAAGAGCGTTGAGAGGTCTTCTTCACAAGAGAAAGAAGATAGCAAGAGGTCCAAAATCTTGTATAGTTTGAATTGCAAAATAGAAGCCGAAAGCCGGTCTAGATTCGGATCGGCACAGTTTTTAAAGCAATTGATTTGCTGAAAGAGGAGAGGGCTGCAAGGATCTAGCAGTCCGGTGCCCTTTATGACTTGGTTGCAAGAGCTTCATGTGGATACCAGCAAAGGCCGGGCGATTACGCGGCTCCGACTGAATCTCGTCTTTTCAGTAGCAGATCTGCATGCTTTTCAGAGTATGCCAGGATAGCAATCCAGGTAAGTATTTTATATTTAAAATAATTTTTATTTCAGATCTGATAGTTTTCTCATATGTTGCAACATGTTAAAAATTTATGTTAAAAAAAATTAGATTTATTTATGAATTATATAATTAGATATAAATTATTTTTATATCTGCTTTCTCTATGATAGGCTGTTGATGCCTGTTCAATTATAATTTTCTGTTCCTAGGAGAAAACCATCAGTGGTATCAGAGCCACGATTCTCCTTAACATGCATGCATGAGAATCAGATCTCAAAAATATTCAGATCAGTTAGATACATTATGATTTTTCGAATCTATATTGAACATGAGATTGTTCTAGCAAAGAATTTTATATTTTGAAAATTATTTTTAAAACTGAAATCATAATTTTTAGATCTGAAATTAAATTTAATAATATGAAATATAATTGATCAAGGGTTGCACAAAGTGATATAAGGTTGTCTTGCTATTGGGTTTACCCCCTATAGTGCACAGGTTGTCCTACTTTGATATATACCTAGTTTTGAAAAGGGATTTTCAAAAGGGTTTTGATCGATTTATGATTATGTATGTTATTGTATGAAATGCACAAAATTAGGATTTAGATCTTAAATATGATTCATGATCATAAGCCATTAATGTCATGCACTTGAACCTAATTTAAAAATTGATTTGATCAAGAAAATCAAATTAGGTGCAGGGTTTGGGTTGAACAAATTAGGTCTAGAGATTGGGCTACGGTAATTAAGGCTTATTAGATCAACTAGTAACCCTAATATGATTTCAAGCAAGTGACTTAACCTAATCGGATAATGATTAGGGTTAGGTCAAGTGTGCTCAAAATTGGATTTAGATGTAGTCTGGTCAGATCGATTTATTTGATAGTGAATCGATAATTTAAGACCTAATTTGGCTCAGTGATGAGCCCATATCATTAGTTAACCTAATTGAATCTTGTCAGTCAATTGGCATCTAAGGAAGGTTTCAATCATGGTTTTAATTGGGGTTAACTCTTTCTCAACCAACTAGTTTGGTGAAAAGAGGGTAAATTGGTAGAACCCTCCCATGGATCAAACTAACCTGGCCAATTTGGTTGATTAAGTTTTCAAAAGGGACACTTTTGATTTGAGTTCACCCATGCTAACTAATTTTAGTCAGACATGAGATTGTGCTGACTAAATGTAATTAGTCAGACATGAGATTGTACTGACTTAATGTAATTGATTAGTCATGATTTGGCTGATCAATTTAGAAGAGACCTGAACTCAAGCTCCCAATAAATATTAAGTCATAGGTCTTCCACCATTGTAAGTGTGCGGGTGTCCTACTGGTGTTGATTATTCTCGACTAGTTATAGTGGTTTAGTTGCATTGGAAAGATACAACCACCCTATTAGGCATGAGATGTTGCTAGGCACTGATGGAGTTGGGCCCAATAAACAGGCACGTTGAGGAACTCAATGACGGCTTTGTCTAGCAGGAATGGTGGGTCTGACTTAACTAATGATTGGACCAATAAACGAGCACGTTGAGTTTCCATGATTTAAAGACCAAGAGCTACAACTTGTATTAGATACATTGGACAAGAGTTGGCCACTTATTGGTGGAACGTGTTACCAATAACCAGATACGGTGAGGTGCCACACATCGATGGGACCATAGCACCCACTAGAAACCTAGAGTTGCATGGTTTTCGCATCTCCACGGGGAGTGTGAAAGATCCAAGAAAATAGTGGGAGTTTTAAAATTATTAGAATAATTTTTATGATTAAGTATAAAGTATCTAATTTGAATCTTCTACTCTTGCAGTTAACTATGTCTGCTTCAAATCCCTTAGTCCGTATTCTAGAGACAAACCAACTTATAGGCCTCAATTTTAAAGATTGGTTGAGAAACATCAAAATTATTTTGAGTTATGAGAAGTTGAGCTATGTGCTTGACTAGGAACCCCCTGTCTTACCTGACCATCCAAATGCTCATCAAACAACTGCATATAAGAAATGGATGGAAGATAATAATAAGGTTAAGTGTTATATGTTGGCCACAATGTCAAATAAATTGCAGAGCCAACATAAAAACATGCCAACTGCTAAATTAATTCTGATTCACCTACAAGAGTTATATGGTGAACAAAGTCGGATTGCATGCTTCGAAGTGTCGAAAAGGCTTTTCAACAATCAGATGCGTGAAGGGCAGTCAATGCACGATCATTGTTTGACAATGATCAAGGATATCGAACAGCTTGAGAAGCTGGGTATTCTGATTCATAAGGAGCTACAGGTGGATATGATCCTCCAGTCCCTGACTAGTTCATATGCTTAATTTGTTATGAACTATAATATGAACAAGTTAAATTACACTTTGCTTGAATTATTGAACATGCTGGTAAGCAATGGGGGGACCCTAAAAAGTTCAAGGGGCTCTGTTTTCTCTGTGGAGCAGTCTTCCTCCAAAAAAAAGTCTACTTGGAAGAAGAAGAAACCTGCAAAGAAGCATAAGAAGGAAAGCAAACAGAAGAAGAAGGACACTCCCAAGAAAGCCAAGGTTAGCAAAGGGAAATGTTTTCACTACAACACAAATGGCCACTGGAAAAGAAATTGTCCTCTCTACCTGGAAAGCTTAAAGAAATAGAAGGAGGATGCACCTTTTGAAGGTAAGCCTATACTCGTTATTGAATCTAACCTAACGATTTCATCTACTTCTAGTTGGATTTTAGACTTTGGCTCTAGTGCTTATATATGCATTTCAATGCAGGGCTTGGAAAGAAGTAGAATGCTGAGAGAAGGTGAGATGGTCCTACATGTCGGAAATGGAGCAAGAGTTGCTGCTCAAGCCATTGGATCATATTCTCTGGTGTTACCTTTAGGGTTTAGATTAGTACTTAGTGACAGTTATTTTGTGCCTGGAGCTAGTAGAAATTTGATTTCTGTCTCTGTGCTAGCACAAGAAGGATTTGAATTTATATTCAATAATGACTTTTGTAGTATTTATTTGAGAAATAAATTGGTTGCAAAAGCTATTTTAATTGACAGTCTCTATCATTTTCATGCCGATGCATCTTTGAATATTAATGAGAAAATTAAAGTGAATGCCATAGGATATAAACATCCTAAAGATGACCTAAATGATAAATACATGTGGCACTTAAAGCTCGATCATATAGGTGAGGACAAAATAAATAAACTGGAAAGGGATGGGATCCTAGATTTAGTTAATTCTGAATCAAATCCACCTTGTGAGTATGTCTTCAAGGAAAAATGACCAAGATACCCATTGTAGGACATGGGGAGACGGCCACAGAATTACTTGCCCTAGTACACACTGATATGTGTGGTCCATTTGATGTGCAGTCCAGGGATGGTTTTTACTACTTCATAACCTTTACTGATAATTGTTCATGGTATGGTTATGTTTTTCTTATGAGACATAAATCTCAAGCTTTTGAAAAGTTCAAGGAATTCAAACATGAGGTAGAAAAACAAACATGTAAAACCCTTAAGGTTCTTTGATCAGATCGGGGAGGAGAATACGTTAGTAGGAGATTTTTAGGTTATCTTAAGGACAATGGCATAGTCTCACAATGAACTCCACCTGGTATGCCTCAGCTTAATGGGGTGTCTGAGAGGAAAAATAGGACATTATTAGATATGGTCTGATCCATGATGAGCTTCACTAACTTCAATTTATATTTTAAATAGGGTTCCATCTAAATCTGTTCCTACCACACCATATGAGATTTGGCATGGTAAAAAACCAAGTCTTGCTCATTTCAAGATTTGAGGATGTCCAGCCTATGTCAAAAGACTAATGACGGACAAATTGGAATCTAAATCTGTGAAAGCTCGATTTATAGGATTCCTAAAGAAACTTTAGGGTATTACTTTTACCTTCCAAAAGATCATAATGTGAGCAGACATGCCACATTTCTTGAAAAACAGTTTATTCAGGAAGGTGGTAGTGGGAGGTTAATTGAGCTCGATGAGAAAGTCTCTGAAGAGCAGCCAGCTAGAGATCAAATCAAACCTAATCAACCAATACATGTAAATGCTCTTCCACCTCGTAGGTATATAACAATCTCCATACCTCCTGAAAGGTACTTGGATATGCTTACAGAGTATATAAAGAAAATATTTCTTGTTGCAAGGATCAATTGATTGATCCTAAGACTTATGATGAGGCGATGTCAAACATCGACTTTGAGAAATGGTTGAATGCTATGAAGTCAGAAATTGATTCATTGCATTCTAACCAAGTTTGGTCCTTAATGGATCCACCAGAGGGTATTGTCCCTATTAGTTGTAAATGGATCTACAAAAGAAAAATAGGTGCAGATGGTAAGGTAGAAACCTTTAAAGCTAGGTTAGTAGTGAAAGGGTATAGTCAACGAGAAGGCATTGACTATTATGATACCTTTTCACTAGTAGCTATGCTGAAATCCATCCGTACATTGCTTGCAATTACAGCATATCATGATTATGAGATATGGCAGATGGATGTGGAAGCTGCATTCCTGAATGGATATCTTGAGGAAGATATCTATATGGAGTGTCTTTAGGTTTCACTTTAAATGATAAAGATCTTAAGGTCAGCAAGCTGCATAGATCAATCTACATATTGAAGCAAGCTTCTCGAAGTTGGAATACTCATTTTGATGATGCAATCAAATTATTTAATTTTATCAAAAATGATGATGACCATGTGTTTACAGGAAGGCCAGTGGGAGGGCAATGACATTCCTTGTATTGTATGTGGATGACATCCTCCTTATAGGGAATGATATTCTCATGTTGACTTCGATCAAAAGTTGGTTATTTAAGAAATTCTCTATGAAAGACTTAGGTGAAGCATCTTATATTTTGGAGATTAAGGTCTATAGAAATGATCTAATTGGATGCTTGGCCTTTCACAAAAATTGTACATAGAGGAAGTGCTGAAAAGGTTCAGTATTGAGAACTCTAAAAGAGGATTGTTACCTCTTCGGCATGGCATTAATCTCTCCAAGAAAATGTATCCCAATACACCTGAAGAGATTCGACACATGAGCAAGATTTCATATGCTCGATAATTGGAATCCTTATGTATGTCATGTTGTATACTCGACCTGATATAGCTCTTGCTGTGAGTGTCATGAGCAGATATCAGTCGAATCCAGGTGAAGAACACTAGATAGCTATGAGAACATTCTTAAGTACTTGAGAAGGACTAAAGATTTGTTCTTACTCTTCAGTGGGAGTTCAGAATTAGGGATAAAGGAATACACAGACTCAGACTTTATGTCTGATCCTGATGATAGGAAGTCTACATTAGTTACTGTGTTTTTGTGCAATTGTGGGGCAACTAGTTGGAAAGTTCCAAGCAGCCCATCATAGCAGATTCATCAATAGAAGCAGAGTACATCGCTGCCTCTAAAGCTGCAAAAGAAGCCTTCTGGTATAAAAAGTTCATTACGGAGCTTGAAATGATGCCATCTAATGCCATCCCCATATATTATGATAATAATGGTGCAATAGCTCTAGCTAAGGAGCCCAGGTCTCACTAGAAGTCCAAGCATTTTGAGTGACGGTTTCATATCATACGCAACTATCTCGAGAAGAAATATGTTGAGATACGAAGAGTAGACTCCACGGACAACGTGGCGGACCTATTGACAAAGATTTTGAGCCAGTAAAAAGCTATAGTCCACTTTGAGAAAATGGAACTTAGATATGTAGCTAATTAGCTTTAGTGCAAGTGGGAGATTGTTAGATGTATGCCCTGAAAGCCAAGTTGGCTTGACACATTGTAATTTAGGGCATGAACCTTGTACTTAATTTTTCCTTATCAATTAAAGGGCATTAGTTTCATTCATATTGTTGTGTCTATGAATCGTCCATGGAGTTAATGGACAATGACACATTCTCAAGAGTTGAGAATCTGAGGCATGTGTCTTTATAGATTAACTCATAAAAGCTCCTGATTATTGGGATATCACGAGGGTGGTGATTGATCCATTAAAATTAGTGCACAAATCACTTCCCTTTTGGTAGATGAGTCTCTGACCTACAGTGTGATGACATTGAGTAAGAGTGCAGGTTGTTGATAGAGATCAACGGTATTGAGCATGATCAATTACAGAAAGTTATACGGATAGCTACTCACTCGTCAATAACTTCCTGATACTGTAGTCATGTGAATAGTCCTTGACCTAGAGTGTCTCAGCTACTCACAATAAGGTTGCTGTAGTTTGACAGCACAATCACATGGTTCCTATCCATCAGAACCTTGCATTGTTCGTTGGCTATAGTAAATTTATTGTAGGAGTAGGGTGTTCACTTTTGGGGATCTATCAGCCTTAGTAGTAAGGTATAATCCTATGCAAGCTTAATGAGACTAAGTCCAGAAGTCTATGGCCATAGCAGGGTGATAATAAAAAGGTGTTTTCATTAGTATCACAATTGGACTTGAGTCGATTAAGTTAAGCATATGATTGATGGGTTTGACGAGTATCCATAACCAACATCATGTCAGGATTTTGATAGAGGAACCGAATCACATGGTAACTATACCTAGGGGTTCCAATCTTATTCTGCTAGGTTACCACTACATACTTCTAGGTGTCACTGGTGGATGATGAGAGCCTGTTAGGATCATTCTCGGATCGATTATCCTAATTAGGGTTGAGTTGAAATTGTTTCAGTCTATCGAAAGGAGTTTCGATGATGTATAATGGAGATTATAGCATGTCTCATTACCAGACAGGATAGGACCTGAGAGGTCACACACATTAGGAGCTCAAGTAACCAATCAGCAAAACAATTTGGACCAGATTGTAAGTGTTACAATTAATATTTGACATAATTATAAATGTTACAATTAATTGATTATAAATTAATTATTAATTAATTTAAATTAGATTTAATTTAATTGAGTTAGACTCAATTAATTAATCATAATTGATTCAAGTCAATGTCCGCTTCGAAATGGTTCGATCAGATTTAAAATTGGCTTTAATTTGATTGTAAAATCACTTCATTTGGACCAAGACCTAAAGTCCAGTTAAACTGGGACTCTCTCTCCATGTCTCTCCCTCCCTCCACATGCCTACCTAGTGGGCCCCTTGTGTTTAGGCGACAAAAGAGAGGGGGTATGAAAAGTTTGGGCGATAAAAGAGAGGGGGCATGAAAACCAATGCACTAATAGTGTTTGGCATGAAAAATATTAAGAGAGGGAAGAGTCCTTCTCTTCCACTCTTAATTTTCAACCGGTTGAAACTAAAACACCGGTCTTTTGGCTTTATGAGATGGGAGAGATAATTTATGGTAATTATAAAAGGGAGAGAAAGGTGGCCGATGCACATAAGCTTCTCCTTTCACCGTGAAGAATTATTTTTGGCATCTTTCTTCTCTTGGGCACTAATACCTAAGAGTGTCTCCTGGCGCCATCTTTTCTTCTCCCTTCCAGAATATTTCTTCCTTGTGATCTTCAAGAGTGTTGAGAGGTCTTCTTCACAAGAGGAAGTAGATAGCAAGAGGTCCAAAATCTTGCATAGTCCAATTTGCAAGACAGAAGCCAAAAGTCGGTCTGGATTCGGATCGGCATAGTTTTTAAAGTGAGAGATTTACTGAAAGAGGAGAGGGCTGCAAGGATCTAGCAGTCCGGTGCCCTCTACGACTTGGTTGTGAGAGTTTTGTGTGGATACCAGTAGAGACCGGATGATTACGTAGCTTTGATAGAATCCCGATTTTTAGTAGCGGATCTGCACGCTTTTCAGAATAGGCCATGATTGCGATCCAAGTAAGTATTTTATGCTTAAAATAATTTTTATTTTAGATCTGATATATTTTTCATATGTTGCAGCATGTTAGGAATTTATGTTAAATAAATTAGATTTATTTATGAATTGTATGATTAGATATAAATTCTTTTTATATCTGCTTTTGCTGTGATAGGCTGTTGATTCCTGTTTGATTGCAATTTTATGTTCCTAGAAGAAAACCATCAGTGCCATCTAAAACTTCGCATGCCAGTCTTCTGAAGTGTCGATACTTTTTTCATGAGTCGACCTGTGAGTCGATCTGTGAATCAATACTTAATCCTTGAGTCGACACTTTGAGTCGACACTTGCACTGTGCCATTTCAAAAAGTATGCTAAACTTTGAATTTTCCAAATATTGTTCAAGAGCCTCTTAGACTCATCTTCATAATGGCCAAAGTGATCATTTTATCAATATTCCATGGTGAGAAAACAACTTAAACATTGAAATTCATTTTGCTTTACTGTTAGTAATTTTGATACTTTTGAGTGAAAATTTGAAGTACCTATGACCTGAAATTTATACTCCAATTAAAATATCAGTCCAAACATATGCTTAACATTTTGTTATTCATCAAAATCAATGAGCCAAAGCCAACAATCTTTCCCTTTTTGATGATGACAAAATTTTGAGTATATAAGCATATAATTTCAAAAATTTGACTAGTAGTATCAAAAATTCTGAAATTGATTGAGTCTTTCAAAACATCTTCATATTCGTCAAAAAACAAGGTTCGCACATGAATTTAGGTGAGAATAAATCAAAATATCAGTTCATACAGTAATGTTTCAAGAGTTTCAAGATTAGAGTTTTTTAAATTCTCCTCCTATTTTGAGTAACTTGTGAATTCTTGAGAATTTTGAATATGTTGCTTATATAATCTTTTTCTGCTCCCCCTTTTTGTCATCATTAAGCCTTAAAAAGGGTTTTCTCCCCCTAAATTTATGCATAAAACAAACTGACAAAAAGAAGAGTAATAAAACATACCATGAAACAAATTGTATAACTATAAAAGATAACTTTCATTAATAACTAGTTTCAGTACAACAAGTCATAACATAACACCAATAAGAGAACATAACATAACACCATAGCATGCAAAACATACAAAAAAGGTATCTGAGAGGCTAATCCTCATCAGAAGGAAAGTCAAGTACAATAGGATCCATAACCCTAGAGAATGACGACCTAGGAGTCTTATGTAGCATGCTCCTAGTCCTAAGAGAAGGGCCTGATTTGTGTACAACTCTGGTAGTCCTAGCGGCGTGACTAGCAAGTGTCTCCATCGGAGTCTTAAAAACAAAAGTAGAGTCAATGGGAGCATCCAGAGTCTGATTTGGAATAGCAGGAGTTTGATCCTCCTTTTAACAATCTGATAGCCAGCTGTATCATCACCATCATCACTAACAGAGTCCATATCATCATCTACTATGCCGCTACCATCACCAGCTGTATCATGACCATCTAGAGCAGTATCACCACCAGCAGTGTCATCATGAGTATCATGGTCATCATCGTCTGCTGACGGAGGAGGAGATGGAGGATCCAAAGGTCCTGCTAGAGGTAATAAAGATCTCAGCAAGTCTCGGATCTCAATAAAATCGACCTCCATCACCTGTCAAATACCAGTGAGCTGCTCATCAGTATGACTCCTCAAACCATGCATCCCCAGCTAAAGTCTACTAGTCTAGACAAACCATCCCAAAACCTCCTCTCGAATATCAGTGATCTAAGCTATGATCCACTCCTCAAAAGTGATCTCAATCTCCGTAGTATCATGAGGAGTAGTGGCAGGAGCGCGAGTAGGTGCCGAAGTGGATGGCTTAGATCCTGAAGTAGTGGCTGGTGTAGGTCTCGATGGAAAAAAGTGCTCAGCGGGTCCAGATGGCTCTGCCTCAGCAGCTCTAATCTCATCCTCTTCATTTGGCTTCTATCCAGACTCTCTCTTGACCCATCTGCCATCGATATGCCTGAAACCCATGTGATGTAGAGATTTCTTCCCATAGGTGTCTGTGTGGAGAATCTCTTTGGAGGACTCGCCCTCCAACTGGATACCAAACTCTTTGAATATCCGAGTGAGCCCCATACCATATGGTAGGCAAAGTTGGCGTTGTGCAGCGGCCTCACCCATCTGATGCACCGTAATCATCAGTAGGTTGACAGCTATCTGTTATCTAAGAACTACCATCAGAACAAGCTCCATCTCTGTGATGAAATCGAACCTCTTAGTCTTCGAAATTAGTATCCGAGCAATGATATAATGTAGAACTCGCATCTCAAGGGATAACTGGTTGGTCGACACCATAGAAACACCTCTAACATCCTCTCTTTCTATGATACACCTGAAAGCAGTTTCCCTGTTTCCCACACAGTTCGCTACCAAGCCTATGAAAGGAATCTGCCGATCCTGCTGATGGTCTCCGCTCTCACTAGTATGTGAACTCCCCTAACTACCGCACTCCACTTGAGTCCATTAGTGGCTAAGCTATCATAAAACTCTCTGATCATGTGGGGGTAGTACCTCTCTCTCATAGTACAAAACGGTATGAGTTCAAATGCTCTTAGTACATCACTGATGATAAAACCCTTGGAGTCCCAAAACTGCAAATCCACATGCCTCCCACAAGCAATGACCTTCACTGCCACTCTCTCAACTGCAGGGGAAACCTGGGAAGCGAGAACTCTGTCAGCAGACTGATCCTGGGGCTGCTCCTCACCATGCTGTACAGGGTCCTGACGAGCCTTGGACCTCCTCTCTCTGGAACTAGGCTCTCCATGCTCTAGGGCAATCCTCTTCTTGCAAAATACAACTTGCTTTTTGGGTGCCATGCTAGGACTAGCAAGAAAAGAGAGGGTGAACTGGAAGAGAAAAGAACCAAGACGAAAGAGGACCAAATGAGGGAATTGGATCGAAGAGAAAGGTAGTGGGAACGAGGAAGAATACAGAAAGAATGAGGAAGAATCGAACCAAAACAGACCAAAGAAGAAAGAAACGGCTCGGAGGAAGGAGAAACATGAGAGAAAAAGAGAGAAAATAGGTTGAAACATAGTGAAACCGAAAGAAATCAGGCCAATTGGAAGCAAAATAAGAGGAGGAGGAAGAGATTTACCCGAAAATGGAGGGATATAGATGGGATTCCACTATTCTTGGAGGTTTGGACAATTTTTGGGGACCACACAAAATGAAGGAAGGAGAAAAGAATGGGAGAAAATGATTTACGGGATGTCCTAAAAAATACAGTCTCGATGGTCAAGTGTCGACATTTTCCAAGTGTTGACACTTCGAGTGAGTCGACACCTGGGCACCTTTCCAAGTGTTGACACTTGATCGAAATTCCAGAGAAAATTGTAATAAATTTTCAAAAAATCAAGTATTTAGGGGTCATTCTAAGTGATATTAGAAAAGATTTGAATCAAAAGAGAGGATTTCAACAATAATTTGAAGAGATTTCAAACAAAAGGGTCAATGATTCCTAACACTCTTCTAATCATGCAAAGCCTATCTTCACTAAGGGGTTTAGTGAAAATATCTGCAAGTTGTCTATCAGAACATACAAAATCAAGTATTACATCATCATTTTGTACATGATCTCTTATGAAGTAATGTCTTATTTCAATGTGTTTACTTCTTGAGTTTTGAACATGATTTTGAGCTAGATTTATCGTACTTGTATTATCACATCTTATGGGAGTTTTATTTAATTTTATGCCAAAATCTTCGAGTTGTTGTTTGATCCATAGGATTTGAGCACAACAATTTTCAGCTGCTATATATTTGGCTTCTGCCATAGATAGAGCAACTGAATTTTGTTTCTTGCTAAACCATGAAATCAAATTCACTCCAAGAAATTGATAGGTTCCACTTGTACTTTTCCTATCTAGTTTACATCCAACAAAGTCAGTATCAGAATATGCAATCAATTCAATAGATAAGTCTTTAGAGTATCGTAGACCAATATCAATTATGTCAGATAGATATCTAAATATTCGTTTAATAGCCAATAGATGAGATTCTTTAGGAGCAGATTGATATCTAGCACACATATAAACACTAAACATGATATTTGGCTTACTTACAGTTAAATATAACAGTGAACCAATGATACCTCTATATAATTTTTGATCTACATTTTTACCTGATTCATCTTTATCAAGTTTACAAGAAGGGCACATAGGAGTACCTAGTGGTTTGGTGCTCTCCATCCCAAACTTCTTTAAGATTTTCTTTGTATACTTAGCTTGGTTGATGAAGATCCCTTCTTTAGTTTGCTTGATTTGGAGTCCGAGGAAGAAGTTGTAATTCTCCCATCATGCTCATCTCGAACTCACCCTGCATAAGCTTGGCAAACTCTTAACAAAGAATTTTATTAGTAGCACCGAAAATGATATCATCAACATAAATCTGTACTACGAATAAATCATCATTTTTCTTTTTCAAAAATAATGAGTGTCAACAGTGCCTCTAGAAAATTCATTTTCAAGCAAGAAAGTACTTAGTCTCTCATACCAAGCTCTTGGAGCTTGTCTTAAACCATATAAAGCTTTATGGAGTTTAAAAACATGATCAAGATATTCACGATTTTCAAAACCAGGGGACTGTTCAACGTAAACTTCTTCTTCAATAAAACTATTCAAAAAGGTACTTTTAACATCCATTTGAAATAACTTGAAATCCATAAAATAAGCAAAAGCAAGTAACAATCTAATTGCTTCTAATCTAGCAACAGGTACAAATGTTTTATCAAAATTAATATCCTTTTCTTGATTATATCCTTTTATAACTAATCAAGATTTATTTCTAGTTACTAAGCCATTTTCATCAAGTTTATTTCTGAAAACCCATTTTGTTCCTATTATTGAAATACTTGAAGGTCTTTCAACTAAAGTCCAAACTTTATTTATTTTAAATTGATTTAATTCATCTTCATAGCATTTATCCTGTTTGAATTTTTTTCAGCTTCTTCAATTGATTTAGGTCCTACTTGAGATATAAATGCTAGATAATCACAAATATTTCTTATTGAGGAACGAGTACTTATCCCTTTGATGGATCACTAATGATAAGTTCTTTAGAGTGTCCATGGGCATACCTCCATTCTTTAGGCAATGGTTTGGGTGTTGATGCTCCAACTTCTTGTATTTGTTCTTCATTTCCTTGATCACCATCTTGTTCTTTGGAAGCTTCTGCATTGATTGTCATTCTTCCAAACTTTTGAATACCTGTTTCATCATCAAAAGTTTCTTCTTTTCTAGAAGATTTTTTATTAGTTTCATCAAACACTACATGGATTGATTCTTCAACTAGAAGAGTTCTTCTGTTGAAGACTCGTATACCTTGCTAGAAGTAGAGTATCCTAAGAAGAAACCCTCATCTGACTTGGCATCAAATTTATTGAGATTATCTTTACCATTGTTTAGAATGAAACAACGGCATCCAAATACACGAAAATATTTTATAGTAGGTTTTCTACCTTTTCATAGTTCGTAAGGGATTTTCTTTAAAATCGGACAGATTAAAACACGATTCAAAACATAGCAAGCAGTATTTATGTCTTCAGTCCAAAAATATCTAGGTAAATTATTTTCACAAAGCATTGTGCATTCCATTTCTTCTAGAGTCCTATTCTTTCTTTCTACCATCCCATTTTGTTGAGGTATCCTAGGTGTAGAAAAATTATGATTAATACCATTTTCATTGTAAAATATTTCAAAATTATGATTTTCAAATTTGGTATCATGATCACTCTGTAAAGAAATAATTAAAATACCTTTTTCATTTGAAGCTTTCTTATGAAACTTAATGAATGTAGAACAGGTTTCATCTTTGTGAGCTAAAAATATTATCCATGTAAAACATGTACAATTACTAGACCATACTTCTTACCTCCCAAACTAGTTATTCTAATTGGTCCAAAGAGGTCCATGTAAAGCAATTCTAAGGGTCTAGTTGTAGACACTACTCCTTTTGGTTTGAAAGAAGATTTTGTTTATTTTCCAAGTTAACATGCACTACAAATCTTATCTTTTTCAAAAGTGAGTTTTGGCAAATCTTTTATAAGATTCTTTTTGTTGAATTTTGAAAGCAAATGCATACTTGAATGCCCTAGCCTACGATGGCAAAGCCAACTAGTTTTATTTATCTTGGCATCCTTAGCCACTAGGCATTGACCACTTTGTATGGGTAGATCATCAAGAAGACAACTATGTAAATGTTCCCATGCCTATGACCAATGAACTTGATGTCATTGTCATCTAGACTAGATACCATGCACATAGAAGATTCAAAAATTACTTTAAATTCTTTGTCACAAAATTGGCTTATACTAAATAAATTATGTTTTAAACCATCAACAAACAAAACATTATCAACATAAGTAGAACGGGTGATATGGACTTTACCGATACCGACATTTTTTCCCTTTCCATTATTATCAAAAATTATGTTTCCACCATTTAAAGCTTCTAGAGATGAGATTGCCTTACATCCCCAGTCATGTGTCTTAAGCAACCGCTGTCAAGATACCACATTTTTCTTTTATCCTTGGTTGCAAGACACACCTACAAAATAAATTAAGTGGAAACTTTAGGTACCTAAGTCATCTTGGGTTCTTTTGGGTTAGTTGAATTGGTTCCTTTTGAAACCCAAACCCTTTTAATAGCATTTAACTTTCTTTTGTCACACATATAAGATTTGTGTCCTATTTTATCACAAGCATAACAAGTAATACTAGAGGAAGCAGGTACAAAGAAATTTTTAAAATATTTTTGCTATTTTTGCGGTTTAAAACCTAAGCCAGCTTTGTTAAAGTCTGCTCTTTAGTTATTTAAAAGCATGTTTAGCTTTTCAGAACTGTAGGTGAACTTTTCAACGAATGGCTTTACTTTTTCAAGTTTTCTTTGTATTTCTTATTTTCTAGTAAAAACTCTTTGTTTTGTTTAATAAGTTTTTTATTTGTAGCAAAGATTTTATCCTTTTTCAAAGAGTCCTTTTCTTTCACAAGATCTTCTTTTTCATTTTTCAAGATAATGATTTGTTCATTCAAGTTTTTATTTTCTTGAATCAAACCCTTAATTTATATCAAAAATTTATTGGTTGATTTTGAAAGCTCTAAGTTTTTCTTTTCCAAATCTTTGTTTCTCAATTTAAGTTTTTGATATTCCATAACTAATTCATCAAAAGTATCATGTAATTCATCAAATATAAACTCATTTTTAGGTTCAAGGCTTCTTCATTGGCCATTAAGTAAAGGTTGGCCACTTCTTGCTATTCTTCATCGAAACTTGAGTCTTCGCTATCGTTCCATGTTGCCATCATGGCCTTTTTTCTTGAGTTTCTTTTTGCTCTTCTTGAGTTTGGGGAAATCCATTTTATAGTGTCTGGGTTTCTTACACTCAAAACATATTGGTTGCCCTCTTTCCTTTTCTTTTTCTTTTTCCTTGCTATGATCTCTTTTTTATGATTTTTTCTTGTAATTGAACCTCTTTCTTCTCATGAATTTCTTGAATTTTTTTAAAATGAGAGTTGTCTCATCTTCTTCATCCTCTTCATCAGATTCATCACTTGACTCTTCCTTGGTTGTGGACTTGAATGCAATAGATTTCTTCTTCTTATCATTGTCCACCATTTTCTGCTTTAATGATAGCTCATAGGTCATCAATGATCATAAGAGCTACTCCAGTGGAAGAGTATTGACATATTTGGCTTCCTCAATGGTAGTGACTTTAGGATCCCAAAAAGCTAGAAGAGACCTGAGAATTTTGTTAACAAGTTGAGCATTAGAAATCACTTTTCTTAAGCTTCTCATGCCATTAACAATGTTTGTAAACTAGTATACATTTCACTAATTATTTCAGTTGGTTCCATCCTAAACATGTCATAAGTATGAATGAGCATGTTCACTTTAGTGGTCTTCACTTGATGTGTATCTTCATGAATAACTTCAAGGGTATCCCAAATTTTTTTGGTAGAAGTATAATTAGATATTCTATTAAATTCCCTTGGGTCAAGAGCACAAAATAATAAATTCATGGCCTTGCATTACTCTACTTGCTTAATATCATCATCATCCCAATCTTCTTCTAATTTAGGGGTGGGAATGCCATTAACCAAGACAGTGGACTGATGAGGGCCTTTAACAATAGTTCTCTAAATATTATAATCAATAGCTTGAATATATATGCGCATGCATGTCTTCCAGTTAGTGTAGTTTGTGCCATTAAACAGTGGGGGATGGTTTAAGGCTTGTCCTTCTACAATACCAATACTGATTTGGGCTGTCATGATCTTTAACTCAAGATCGTTGGACCCACAAGCAGAATACCATGCTCTGATACCACTTGTTGCCCAGTAAGGTAGCCTAAGAGGGAGGGTGAATTGGATATTTGTAAAAATTTAAACAATTATGTGCTGAACTTTGAGTGTTAGTGTGGCAAAGTGATTATGCTATATGAGATATGCAGCAGAAGTAGCAGATTAAGTGCAAAGTAATAAAGAACAAGTAAAGAAAGAAGTAAACAATTACAAACACACAGATGTATAGTAGTTCGCTGCACTCCAAGCACCTAATCCACTTCCCAAGCTTTTCCTTAAAAATCTTCACTATAATCTATCCAAGATTACAGCCAACTTGTTTTCTAAGGCTTACAAGTCAAACTTTGTTGATTTTATCACGTAGGCTCACTAACAACCTTCACAACTTGTTTTTAATCTGGGCTAACAAGTCAAACCCAAGTTGGTTTTATCTCTTAGGCTCACCAACAATCTTTGATGTGAGACAGGATGGTGCAAAGCTAATATACTAATTCTAAATTTAATTATCTAAGATTAAATAGTAATTAATTTCTAGAATTATCATAAAAGAGACTCAAAGCAATCAATAAAACTTGACTAGTTGACAAGCTACACAACCCACAATGTAAATCAGATAAAGTAGACTAAGAAACAGGACTTGGTGATTAAGAAATCATCGTAAACTAGGGTTCCTATATTCAACAAATCAGAACTAAAGAGAAAGGAAAGATTTAGAATTACCAACGATGATTTACTCTTGAAGTGGATCTGGTTCAGCACTCTAGGATTTTGTGGCAGGACTTTAAGCCTCTCATTCTTTGAGCTCAGATCTGCAATGAACTCGGTTCCAAAGCAAGGAAAACCTTTACTTCAGATCTTGATCACCTACAAACACTCACAAACGCTCAAGTTAAAGGGTATGGAAGGAGAAGGAAATTGAAAGAGGAGAAAGAGAAGAAAGTTTGGAAGGTGGCGGCTAGGGTTTCTGATGGCTGGTTATATTGCTAGGCCTCACGCCGTGGGACCTCATGCCCCCTCCCTCACGGAGTTCGATGCCCTCATGGCAAAGGAATTGAAGAAAAAAATTCTTTATTTATTCATTAAAATAGATGTTATACAAGAAGGATTTAAGGGTGATATTTCTAGACCAATTACAAGATGAGTATGGGATACAAATTGTAGAGTCCTTGTTGAAAGAGCAAGAACTCCTAGAGCTGGCTTCCCTTGGACAACAAAGACCACTGGATCCCCATCTGGCATCATGGACTCTTGCTTTTTGAATTGCTCTTGAGCTTCTTCTAGGTTGGGCGACATCATTAGATTGTCTTCATCCAAGCTGGCAACATGAAGTGTGGGACTCCATCTCTTTGGGCGACAAGAATCTGATGATAGATCAATGATGGGCGGCCAAGATGAATGTCTTGGTTGGAAATTTATGTTGGAGTCCAGAATTTTCATATGAAGGAACTTTGATCATAGAGGAATTCTTGAATTCTTGAGGTATGAAACTCCCTTGCAACTTAAACACCTGGTTTCATGGTCTCTTGGGTTTCTTGAATTGGCACCAACTTTGATTCTTTTTATGGCCGACCAAGCTGATGCCATGTGGGATGGTGAGGTGGCATAACATGATGATGTGGCAGGTGACATGGCATGGGCATCTAAGAAGGTGATGTGGCATGTAATGATGTGGTACCTTAATGACTTGTCATGTAGCACCAAGAATTGGTTGGCATGACTTGAATTGGGTTGGCACATGGTGTCTTGATTTGGGTCCCCTCTTGTATTACAGGACTCAATTAAAATAACTAATTACATGACTCAATCAACTAATTAAAAGGGCTAATTCTAAATCCAACTTGATCAAATTGATCAAAAGGCATAATCTCACAAACCAAAAATTAAATACTGACTCAACTCAACTTGGTAAATAGGGTTTGACTCAACTTAATAAATAGGGTTTGTATATATATACAGGTTTGATTGAAACCAGTTTAGGGCTTAGTCACAAGTGATTCACAGGGATGTGGAATTAACCTGTCGATTTCTTCTGGCTCTGGTGTCCGTACCAACCTTAATACTAGTTTCAATGCCTTTGAAACTAGCAACAACAAATAAAAGTAAGTACACAAAAATATGCACAAGAAATAGTTCCTAAATGAGCAAAAATAAATGTCGATGAAGCTCTTCTTGAATGCTTGAGTTGTCTCCTTCTTGGAATCTTTGAATGCACTCTTTTTGGCTAATGATTTGAAGGCTCAAGGCTAAGTTGAAGACTTTTTCAGGTGGAATCAACTTTTTAGCTCACTCTTGTCTTTTCTCAAAAGATAAACTTTGTCTCTACTTGGATTCTTATCTTCAATGAGTTTGGTGAGTGATAAATAGCTTAACAATATTGACTAGACCATTAGAGACCGTTAGAGTGAAGAAACTAGCCATTTACAGCTATTTCAAATCAATTCTGAACTTCTGGAAAACTAGCCGTTACACTAAGTGTCGATACTTGAATTTCTTCATGAGTCGATCTGTGAGTCGACACTTGAAGTTTGTGAGTCAAAACTTGGGTTGACACTAGGTATAAATTTGAATTTCCAGGGTTCTGCTTTCTTTTACTCTCAGGCTTTGAGTCGATCTCTGAGTCGATACTTGGTTCTGTGAGTCGATACTTGAGTCTGTGAGTCATTCTTCTGAATCGACACTTGGCAAAAAGACCTTGAAATAGCATGTTCTATTCATTTTCTGTTCTCCAGCCTTGAGTTGACCTATGAGTCAACATTTGAAGCTTGTGAGTTAACACTTGAGTCTGTGAGTCGACATTTGAATTTGAGTCGACACCTAGCATGCCATCTGAAACTTTTCATGCCAATCTTCTAAAGTGTCAATACTTTTTTCATGAGTCGACCTATGAATCGACACTTGATCCATGAGTCGACACTTGTATTGGCCATTTCAAAAAGTGTGCCAAACTCTAAATTTTCCAAATATTGTTCAAGAACCTCTTAGACTCATCTTCATAAGGGCCAAAGTGATCATTTTATCTATATTCCGAGGTGAGAAAATAACTTAAACATTGAAATTCATCTTGCTTTACTGTTAGTAATTTTGATACTTTTGAGTGAAAATTTGAAGTACCTATGATCTGAAATTTATACTCCAATTGAAACATCAATCCAAACATATACTCAACATTTTGTTATTCATCAAAATCAAGGAGCCAAAGCTGATAGAAAAAGATGTACACAATTTCGCTATGTGCCAGTACCTATGTGCATAGCATGTGATGTGCCGATCATGTTGCAGAGGAATGTCTTTACTTGATGCACCCAATCGAAAATAGGTTTACATAGAAGAGTATAGCCAATAATAGATGTATAACTATGTTGACTCCTGTATTGATTTTGATGACTAATAAAATACTTAAGTATATTTGAGTATTAACTATTTGTTAAAGTATGTTTTATCAGAAAAAGGTACTCATTAAGTTAGTTGATTGATTGCTTGTCAAAATAGTTGAAGAAGTCTCCTTAGAGATGAAATTGTAAAGTTAAATGGACTTAAGTACATAAGAATGACTTGGAAGGACTCAAGTTTGAAAGTTGAAGAAGATTCAGCAGAGTTTTAATTGAATTTCAGAAAGTTTTAGCCAAGTATCAACTCATGGATGTGAAGTGTCGACTCATAGAAGCTTGAGCTGATATGTAGAAGATGTTTCAGATAGCACGCTCCAAGTGTCGACTCATGGAGCTCAAGTGTCGACTCATGTGTC
Source organism: Areca catechu (assembly GCA_021397845.1). Classification (NCBI taxonomy): domain Eukaryota; kingdom Viridiplantae; phylum Streptophyta; class Magnoliopsida; order Arecales; family Arecaceae; genus Areca; species Areca catechu. Next base: position 97,175,476 of record CM038046.1, read on the forward strand.
AACTCAAGGATCGACTCAAGGCCTGAGATAAAAATTGTACAGAACATGCTGAATTTCAGACTTCCCTCAAGTGTCGACTCATGGAGGCCAAGTATCGACTCAAGTATCGACTCACCAGAAGAAGATCGACTCACCTGAGATTTTTAGAGAGCTTCAAGGAACATTATTGAACTAATTGTTAACTCATGGAGACCAAGTGTTGACTCAAGATGTCAACTCATGACTTGAAGTATCAATACTTGTAGTTCTGCTAAATAATAACGGCTAGTTTTTTTAAATGCAAAACTTATCCTTTTCACCCCCAATGACTAGTTCCACCTCTCCAATGGTCATAAATTATCATTTGAAGCTTAGAAAGGTATTTAAAGTAGATTAAACTCAAGAGGGAAGTAACTAATGAGTAGTTCAGTGCATTCACTCCAATATCCATTAAGAGCAACTACCTTCAAGTGAAGTGAAGCCTTCAAGCATTCAAAGCATTCAAGAGCAATCAAGTTCAACCATTCAAGCATTATTTAAGGCTTCAACAATTTGAAGACAAGCATCTTCAAAGAGCTTCAAAGAGATATTTTCTTTTATTTAAAAGCTTTCTTGTATTTCATACTTTATACTTGAATTCTTTGTTAAGGTTTGTTGGTGAACCTATGTGTCAAAACCAACAAAGGTTTTTGGTTAGCCTTGTGAAAACCAAGAAGGTTGTTGGTGAGCCTAAGTTAAAAAACCAACTAGGTTTTTGGTTAGCCCGTAAAACCAAAGGGATTTTGACTTGTGTTTCCGGTGAAAACAAGTTGGATTTTGATTAGTAAGCCTGAAAAACTAATTTTCAAGTGGACCTTAGGGAGTGGATGTAGGTGCTTTGGTGTTCACTGAACCACTATATATTGTTATGTTTGTGTTGCTTGCTCTCTCTTCATTTACTCTTGTTTACTTTACATTTGCTTATCTATTTCTACTGCATACTCTTGTTTAACACACAAGCACTTGCAATTTACTAGCACCATAATTGTTTTGAATTGGCACTTACTTGCAAAAGTTTTAAAATCCAATTCAACCCCCTCTTCGGTTGCTTACTAGGCAACAAGTGGTATCAGAGCCACATTCTTAGTTTATAGGTCTAACTACCTTTAGTAAAAATCTATGGCAGTTCTACTTAGTTCTAGTGTAGTTAAGGGACAAGCCTTAAATAGACCATCATACTTTAATGGCACTAATTACATGTATTGAAAAACATGCATGAGAATCTATATGCATTCAATTGATTATAATCTATGAAAAGTTGTAGATAAAGGTCTACATATTTTCTCAATCATTGTTAATAGCGTTTCTATTCCAAAACTCGAAGAGGATTGGGATGAAAATGATATTAAACAATCATAGATTAATGCGAAAGCAATGAATCTCTTATATTGTTATTGGATCTTAGTAAATTCAATAAGATTTCCACATGCACCTCTGCAAAGAAAATATGGGATACACTTGAGATTACTCATGAGGGTACCGATCAAGTAAAAAATATTAAAGTTAATATACTTGTACATACTTATGAAATATTTTGAATGGAATCCAATGAATCTATTACTGATATGTACACTAGATTCACAAATATTGTAAATGGCATGAGAGGTCTTGGTAAGACTATGACTAATGCTGACCTTGTAAATAAAATTTTCAAGTCACTGCCAATATCTTGGGATCCTAAAATGATAGCAATTCAAGAAGCCAAAGATGTTAAGAAACTTCCATTAAAGGAACTAATAGGTTCACTCATGACTTATGAGTTGAACTTGAAGCAAAAGGCAATGGACATGGATAAGAAGAAGAAGACTATAGCTTTCAAGTCTACAACACAAGAAGAGTCTTCAAGTGAGGAATCTGAAGAAATAGAAAATGAGGATGAAGAGGCTCTCATTGCAAGAAGATTCAAAAAGTTCATGAGAAGAAAGAAGTTTTCCTACAAGAAAAGTCTTAACCTACAAAGGAAAAGAGTAAAGAAAAAGAAAAAGAGAAGGAGAAGGAACAACCAATTTGCTTCGAATGCAAGAAGCCTCCACATTATAAGTTTGATTGTCCTCTCCTAAAAAAGTTCAAGAGAAGATTTAGAAAGAAGGCAATGATGGCAACTTGGAGGACAGTGAGGACTCCAGTTCAGAGGAAGAACAAACCGAAGTCACCAATCTATGCTTCATGGTTCAAGAAGATGAGGTACATTCTGACTTTGAACCAGAATTTATGTTTGATAAACTTAGAGATGCATTTGATGAGCTCATGCATGCATATATATTGATAAAAATTGAAAACAAAAAGTTGAACAAGCATGCTAGTTCATCCTCTCTTGAAAACACCAATCTTACAAATGAAACTAGTGATTTTAAAGCTAAGATTGATATTTTAGAAAAATAAAGGAATGCTTTGTTAATGGAAAATGAAGTTTTAAAAAGACCTAAGGTCATCATTTCAAACATTGAACTTTTGAAGAAAAATAAAGATCTTGAGGAAGAAAATCAGAAATTCAAAAATAACCTTGAAAAAGTTAAACCATTTGTTGAAAAGTTTACATATAGTTCTAAAAAGCTAAATATTTTATTGAACAATTAAAAAGCAGTTTTTAACAAAGCATGTTTGGGTTTTAAACTGCAAAAATAGCAAAAATTTTTAAAGAATTTCTTTATACATGCATCATCTAGCATTACATGTTATTCTTGTAAAATGTTAGGTTATAAAGCATATCAATATGATCTTAAAAAAATTAACAATTCTAGAAAGATTTGGGTTTCAAAAGGAACCACCATTAGCACTAATCCAAAAGGACCTAAGATGACTTGGGTACCTAAATTGAGAACTTAATTTATTTTGCAGGTGTGTCTTGCAACCAAAAAAAAAAAAAAGATTATGGTATCTCGATAGTGGTTGCTCAAGGCACATGATAGGAGATGTGAAGTAATTCACCTTTCTTGAGGCAGTGAATGGAGGGAGTGTAACTTTTGGAGATAATAGTAAAGGAAAAATCATTAGTATTGGTAAAGTGTATATCTTCCTTTCTACATTTATAGATAATGTTTTATTAGCTGAAGGATTGAAATCTAATTTGCTTAGTATTAGTCAATTTTGTGGCAAAGGTTTTAAAATTGTTTTTGAATCATATGTTTTGCATGGTAGCTAGTCCTGAATGTAATGGAGTGAAATTCATTGAAAATAGGCATGGTAACATCTATGTTGTTGATCTTGATAATTTACTTTTACATGATGGTGAATGCCTAGTTGCTATGAATTCCACTATTAATAAGAGTAGTTGGCTTTGGCATAGTAGATTAGGTAATACAAGCATGCATCTTCTTTCGAAATTATGCAAAATGGATTTAGTAAGAGATTTACTAAAACTTAGTTTTGAAAAAGACAAAATATGTGAAGTATATCAATTTGGAAAACAAGCAAAAATATCTTTCAAATCAAAAGGTTTTGTTTCAACTTCTAGGCGATTAGAGCTACTCCATATGGATCTCTTTGGACTAACTAGGACAACAAGCCTAGGAGGCAAGAGATATGGATTAGTTATAGTGGATGATTTCTTTCGATTTACATGGGTTTTATTTTTAGCTCATAAAGATTAATCGTTTTCAGCATTCTTGAAGTTTTATCAAAAAATTTCAAATAAAAAAGATACTTCAGTTGTTTGTATTCGTAGTGACCATGGTACTGAATTTGAAAACCATGATTTCAAAATTTTTTGTAATGAAAAAAAAATTAATCATAATTTTTCTGTACCCAGGACATCTCAACAAAATAGGATGGTAGAAAGAAAAAATTGTACTTTAGAAGAAATGGCACGTATAATGCTTTCAAAAAATGATTTTCTAAGATATTTTTGGGCTGAAGTAGTTAATACAACTTGTTACATTTAAAATCATATTTGTTGCCGATCTCGCCACCGCGCCTGTGGCTTCAGAGCCGCTAATTTGATTGGACTATCTTGCCCCGAGGTCTCCTGGCTCCCGATCCTGCAAGACAAGGTCAGAAGCCCTGGCCGGAGATCCCGATGAGGGAGCTCCGACGGTCAAGTTAGAAAACGGCGAGAGGGAACAGAGTCTCTAAGATGGGCCCCCGAAGGAGTCCCAGACTTAGAGATCGTGCTTAGCAAGAAAAGTCTCAGGAGGAGTAAAAATCTGGCCGAGTTCCTTCACCGGGCTTGCGCCAAGGGCCCCCTCTCGGGGTCTTGGATCCTGCACTCGGTGCTTTTCCCTTTCCCAGGCTTTGTTTCTTGCTTACCCGGTCATCCGCTCTTCCCATCCTTTTATCCCATCACGCTGCCTTCTGGTTCCCGCCTTCGGGAGGCCCCCTCTTCGCTTTCACCTCCTCCCCTCCCTCTCTTTCTCCTTTTCCTTAAGGGTTCAAGAACCCGGCGGCCCCCTCGCCTTGCTTGCCGGGCCTAGCAAGGAAAGAGTAGAGGGAGGACGACGGCCAGACCGCCAGCCAGACCTTGGGTCGAGCGTGAGCACTCTCCTTCCCAAGCACCGACAACACCCGCTACCGGGTCCTGTTTTGTCAGGACTTCGCCTATCGACCGCGGAACCTGTCGGGCGGATGTAAGCGAGGTTCCGCGTGTCGTTGTCGATCGTATCAGCGCTCCTCTCAGGGTGCAGCATGTGCTGCTCAAGGGGAGACCTCGAAACCCGTGCTCCTGTCCTTCGGTGGTCTTACCGTGCTGGTTAGTCGGCCCCGGCCGAGGTGAGCCCCTCCTGGGCGGACACCTGGCGGAGTGGCAGAGAGGCACTCGACTTCGGCCGAGGTGGACCCGTCTCCGGGCGCCACCTAGCGGAGGAGCGAGAGGGCCCGGCTTGACCTCGACCGAGGTGGGACCATCTCAGGGCGCCACCTGGCGAGGGCGGAAGGGGCCGCCGGCTTCGGCCGAGGTGGGCCCCTGCCTGGGCGGACACCAGGCGGAGCGGTAGAGAGGCGCTCGACTTTGGCCGAGGTGGACCCGTCTCCGGGCGCCACCTGGCAGAGGAGCGAGAGGGCCCAGCTCGACCTCGACCGAGGTGGGACCGTCTCAGGGCACCACCTGGCGAGGGAGCAAGGGGCCGCCGGCTTCGACCGAGGTGGGCCCCTCCTGGGCGTCCTACCTGGCGAAGCGGCAGAGAGGCACTCAACTTTGGCCGAGGTGGACCCGTCTCCGGGCGCCACCTGGCGAAGGAGCGAAAGGGCCCGGCTCGACCTCGACCGAGGTGGGACCGTCTCAGGGCACCACCTGGCGAGGGAGCAAGGGGCCGCCGGCTTCGGCCAAGGTGGGCCCCTCCTGGGCGGACACTTGGCGAAGCGGCAGAGAGGCGCTCGACTTCGACCGAGGTGGACCCGTCTCCGGGCGCCACCTGGCGAAGGAGCGAGAGGGCCCGGCTCGACCTTGACCGAGGTGGGACCGTCTCAGGGCGCCACCTGGCGAGGGAGCAAGGGGCCGTCGGCTTCGGCTGAGGTGGGCCCCTCCTGGGCGAACACCTGGCGGAGCGGCAGAGAGGCGCTCGACTTCGATCGAGGTGGACCCGTCTCCGGGCGCCACCTGGCGGAGGAGCGAGAGGGCCCGTCTCGACCTCGGCAGAGGTGGACCCGTCTCCGGGTGCCACCTGGCGAAGGAGCAGGAAGGCCTAGTCCGACCTCGACTTCGGCCATGGCGGAGCGACATCCGACCTTGCTGGACCGATCCCGTTCTGCCAAAAAATTCCACGTGGCTCGAATCATGCCCGGCAAAATCTGAGACACTCCACGTCATCGTAACGGCCGTAACAGTTACCCCCCATCCCTCGTTCCGTTGAGGCATCATGGCTCGACACGTGGGGATTTGATGCGGAGATGATTTAGGGAAGGCGAAGATCTCATGCCTTGATTGCCACAATCCTCGTCGCCGTTCCTCGTTGTGCCCAAGGTCCTATAAGAGTTGCCACGCGTCGCCTCTCCGGTTGCAATTAATGCGTCGCTTCGAAATGGAGGCCGTTTCCCCGTAACCGAAGCATCGATGTTGGGCGTGCATCCACGCGGCATCCATCCGGTGGTCTGGAATGGAATGACGGGTACGGCCACTGTCGATCGAATTCGAAAAGGAGGGGGACTTTCCGGAACGAGGCCCTTTCCCTTTTTCATGCTCCGCTGGCGATTTGTAGTAGGCTATCTTCCACTCCCCCGGGTTGCCGCCTCTTTTGCACAGTGGGTTTAGGTGAGTGCCTCCGTCTGCCTCCGTCCCCTTCTCTTAGCGATCTCTCTTCACCACTTCCTTCCCCATGGCGCGTCGTCGCCATGCTTCGTCTAATCCGGACGAGGCTGGTCCGTCCCGGCCGAGGACTCCATGTCTTCCTCCTCGAAAGCGGAGGTGATCCCGGAGGAGGTCCGCAGGCGGCTCCAGCCTGGGGGCATAACCATAGGTATCCCTAGGGTTCCCAGGTCTCCCCCTGTGATCTTCGCCAGTCCTATCTCTTCGCTTCCTCCTCCGGCCCTTTCTTTTGCTGGTCCCTCCGGTCACGTTTCAACGATGACCGAAGGTGACATTTCCTTGCTCCGAGAAGACTATGGCATCCCGGGGTCAATCCACCTTTCTCTTCCGTGGCCTGGGGATCGCGTCACCTTGAGTGGCCCTAGCCGAATAGCTTTCTACGAGGACTTCCTCCTTGGGGTTCTTCGGTTTCCCCTGCACCCCTTCTTTCTTTCCTTCCTCAGTCACTTCCGCCTGGTCCCGGCCCAGTTGGTTCCCAACGCTATCCGGGTCATCTTCGCCTTCATCGCCTTCTGTCACTTCCACAGGTTCGTTGCCCGTTTCTCTCTCTTCAGGGCTCTTTTCACCCTGAAGCAGCACTCCACCAATGATGGCTGGTGGTACATTTTACCCCAGCCTAGGTTTCTCCGATTCAACCTCCCTTCCTCCATCAAGGGTTGGAAGAACCGGTTCTTTTTTGCCTCGGTCGAGGACGTCGACTGGGCCTGGAGTGAGCCGGATCGGTCCCCGAACCGGAACTCCCAAGTCGAGCCGGCGGACCAGGAGGCTTATTCCCTACTGTTGAGCGAGTGGTCCCTTCGCTCGATGTTCTGCTCTCGGAGCAGAACTTGTTCGAGGCGGGGATCAGTCCCATCCGGGAGCCGGGTGAGGCTCAGCCTTCTTTCCTACTCTGCACTTCTTTCTTTAACTGGGCTGACCAACTTCCGTTCTTTTGCAGGTATGAAGTTCTCCATGGAAAACCTCCTGGAGGGCGCTGCTCAGAGGGACACCACCGAGGGAGATGAGCCTGCAGCGAAGAGGGCTCACATCGAGGTGAGCCGGGAGGCCGTGCCGATGCCCGCCCATGGTCCAGTAGCTACAGTTCCCACACCCAGGCCACCTCGGGCCCGGCCGTCGATACCCCCGTCATCCACCTCGACGGGGCCATAGAAGAGGGAGGCCGGTTCCCTCCCAGGCAGCGCCCGCCTCCACCACAACTCCGACGACACCGCCGATGACTCCAGCTGCCCCACCGGTGGCAGTCCCCCCCGGGGGGTCGGTCGCTCCGGCCGTCGCCGATCTTTCCGCCCCGCCGTCGACCATCACGATCCGGTGCTCCGTGATTCGTGATCAGGGACTCGCGAAGAGGGTAATGGAGTTTGCCTGCATCTCCCAGGACCGCCGACTTAGGGGCGGCCAGGACTACATCGACGTTCTACTCGGGATCCTTCCACAGCTCTTCACGGTAAGTCCGGACTCGAAACCCTCCCCTTCAAAGTTCCAGTTGACTTCTAACCGACCAACTCCTCTTTTTTGTGCAGATCAGGACCGACGTGCTATTGCTGAGGAGTTTCCTCACAGGGTATGCCAAGAAGAATGTCGAGGAGGAGAAGCTCGACAAACTCGCAGCCGACGTGAAGGGCCTCATGGAGAAGGGGGTCGAGCTACGGGGGAACAACCAGGCCCTTCAATCCGACCTGGTGTGCGCCGAGGGGCGCATCAAAGAACTGGAGGCCTCTCTGTCCGAGAGGATCTCCAACCAGTGGCGCGTGGAGGAGGACGCAGCGAAGAAGGCTCACCTCTGAGCTCAGTCCCAGTCGCTGGAGCGCCAGGTGGAGGAGGCCCGGAGGGAGGCGAGCGCAGCCAAGGAGCGGAGCTCCTACGTCAACAGGCTGTTGGAGGCTTCAAAGCGGGAGGCGCAAGAGGCCATCCCGAAATTCTGGGAGGCCGCGGTGGACTCCTTCCTGAAGGGGTTCCAGGTGTGCCGGGAGAAGGTGGGCTCCTTCTCCGAGCTCGACCTCAGCGGGGTGATTCTCGATGGCAGAAGGCAGGAGCCCACCGGCGAGGCTCCAGCTGCAGCAGGCGACGCGGCTGCAGTTCCAGAGCAGCACCTCGAGCAGCCACCCGTCGACGGCGAAGACGGAGAGCGCGCACCCCTGCCCGAGGACCGTGCCACCATGCTGAATTAGCCCCCCACCTGTATCTTTCCCTTCCTTTTTTTTTTTGAGGACTCCCGGCCTGTCGGGACTCCTTCACTGTACTACTCTTTCAAATTAATGAAAAATCTCTTTTTTTTGTCAAGTCTCGACATCGTCTTCTTTTTATTTTTCTCTTCTCTCTTTTTTTTTGTTGAGATGTTTGCTTCGAGTGCCGAGACTAAGTCCTATGGTATGCTCCGGGCTGAGTTCGTGGGTAGACTGAGTCCCGTCCAGCGTTTAGATCGAAGTTCGGAGCTTCCGGGCCAGGCGACGGTAGAGCAGGCCTTGCGCGAGTCCTTCGAGCTTGCCGGGCTATTCTCTGTGATCGCGTGGGCGAGCTGGGCTCTGCCCCACCTTCTGAACCGAAGTCCGGGACTTCCGGACTAAACCCCGGGGCCGCAGGCTTTATCCGAGCCTTGCGCAGCTTGCTGAGCTATTCTCCGTGATCGCGTGGGCGAGCTTGGCTCTGCGGGCCTTCCAGACCGAAGTCCGGGACTTCCGGACTGAACCCCGGGGCTGCAGGCTTTATCCGAGCCTTGCGCGGCATGCCGAGCTATTCTCCGTGATCGCGTGGGCGAGCTTTGCTCTGCCCCACCTTCCAGACCGATGTCTGGGACTTCCAGACTGAACCCCGGGGCCGTAGCCTTTATCCAAGCCTTTTGAGGCTTGCCGAGATGTTCTCCATGATCGCGTGGGTGAGCTGGGCTCTGCCCCACCTTCCGGACCGAAGTCCGGAACTTCCGGACTGAACCCTGGGGCCGCAGGCTTTATTCGAGCCTTGCGCGGCTTGCCAAGCTGTTCTCCGTGATCGCGTGGGCGAGCTGGGCTCTACCCCGCCTTCCGAACCGAAGTCTGGGACTTCTCGCTTTCTCGGGTCTTCGGCCACAGCCATGTTTGCCGAACTCAGAGCCAAGCACCTCTTTTCCTATGAGGCGAGAAAAAGTATTTGAAGTAAAGGAATTTTATTGCAGGAGTTCGAGGAATCTTACATTATTGATAATACATCATCAAGTTCGAGGCGTTCCAGGTCCGAGGGAATCTGGACCCTCCTAACTCCTCCAGGTAATAGGCCCCGTGAGGGAGGACTTCCGCCACCCTATACGGGCCCTCCAAGTTCGGGGAGAGCTTCCCGCACTCTCGTGGCTGGGAAGCTTCAGCACGCCGGAGCACCAGATCTCCGGGGCGAAAAGACTTTGGTCGCACCCGGGCATTGTAGTACCTGGCCACTCGCTGCCTGTACACCGCCATCCGGAGTCGGGCCTTGTCCCTCGTCTCCTCAAGGAGGTCCAGGTTTAGCATCATCCTAGTGGGGTTCTCTGCTTCATTGTACTGCTCCACATGTAGGGTGGGTAGATTGAGCTCAATCGGGATAACCGCCTCGGCTCCGAAGACGAGATTGAACAGGGTCTCGTCGGTGGCCATCCTCGGGGTGGTGTGGTACGTCCACAGGATGCTCGGGAGCTCTTCTGCCCACCTGCCCTTGGCCTGATCCAGCCTCGTCCGGAGGCCTTGCAAGATGGTCCTATTCGTCACCTCAGCTTCTCCATTTATCTGCGGGTGCGCCACCAAGGTGAAGCGATGGTGGATGCTGAGGTTGCTGCAGAATTCTTCAAACTCACGGTAGTCGAACTGATGCCCGTTATTGGTGATTACGGTATGGGGGAGGCCAAAACGGCAAATGATTGACTTCCAAAAAAACTTGGCGACGTTTGCCTCCATGATCCGTGCCAGGGATTCGGCCTCGACCCACTTCGTGAAGTAGTCAATAGCCACGATCAGGAACTTCCGCTGTCCGGACACTGGGGGAAATGGTCCTAAGAGATCCATCCCCCATTGGGCGAACGGCCACGGAGCCGAGAGCTGGGAAAGCGAAGTGGAGGGCTGCCGCTGCACCACGGCGTGCCATTGGCACCGATCACACTTCTTCATGAAGTCGGCGGCATCCACCTTCATCGTCTCCCAGAAATAACCTTGGCGGAGGGCCTTGTATGCTAGCGTTCTGCCCCCCATGTGGTTCCCGCAGATGCCCTCATGGATATCCTAGAGTACGAGTACGACCTCCGCGGGTCTCAGGCACTTGAGGAGGGGATATGAGTAGAACCTCCGATACAGCTACCCATCCATTAGGACGAACCGCACGGCCTTCTTTTTGATAAGACGGGCCACTGCACGGTCTTCCAGCAAGGTGCCGCCGGTCATGTATTCGACGTACTTGCCCATCCAGCTGGGCTCCTGGATAACCTGTTGGACCTCCATAGGGGTCTCGTAGCTCGGGGCCTTGAGGCGCTCTACATGAGCGCGACCCAGCAACGAGTCCGGCAGAGTCGCCAGCCGGGAGAGAGCATCCGCACGGGCATTTTTCTCGCGGGGTATATGGAAGATGCTGAAGCACCGAAATCTGGCCGTGCTCATTTTGACGAGCTCCAGATATTTCGCCATTTGAGGGTCGTGCGCACCGTATTCTCCGGAAATTTGTCCGGCCACCAGCTGGGAATTAGTGAAGGCCTTGAGGTTGGCCACGCCCAACTCGCGAGAAACTCTCAGCCCAGCGAGGAGCGCCTCGTATTCCGCCTCGTTATTAGTCGCGGTGAACTGGAAGTGGAGTGCACATTCGGCGACGACCCCGTCGCCGTTGGCGAGCATGAGACCGGCTCCGCTCCCACCGAAGTTCGAGGCTCCATCCACATGAAGGATCCATGCATCCTCCTCAGGTCCTGGTTTCAATTGCTGGTGCCGAGCGTCCCGCTCTGGCCCCTTGCCTAGGCCTGCGCACTCGACCAAGAAGTCGGCCAGCACTTGCGCTTTCATGGCCGACCTTGGCCGATAGGCGATATCAAACTCGCTGAGCTTGAGTGCCCACTTCGCCAATCGCCCTGATGTGTCAGGTCGGCTGAGTATCGCTTTCAGCGGCTGATCAGTCAGGATGGCAATGGGATGCGCTTGGAAATACGGCATGAGACGCTGAGCAGACACTATTAATGCAAAAATGAGCTTTTTGGGCTGGGAATACCTGAGCTCCGCATCGCGGAGGAGTTTGCTCGTGTAGTACACTGGCCTCTGGACTCCCTGGTCATCGGTCTGAACCAGGACCGAGCTGACAGCCTCCGGGGTGACCGCCAGGTAGAGGATGAGCTCCTCTCCTTCTTCGAGCCTGGACAGTAGTGGGGGCGATGCAAGCATCTTCTTCAGCTCGTCAAACGCCTCCTGGCACTCCTCAGTCCAGGTGAAGTCGCTCATCTTCCTCAGCACTTTGAAGATGGGCTGGCAGCGGTTGGCCGACCTCGAGATAAACTGACTCAGAGCGGCTATCCGGCCGGTGAGTCGCTGCACCTGCTTCTTGGAGGTGGGTTGCTCCATGTCCAGGATGGCCTGGACCTTTTCCAGGTTGGCTTCAATCCCTCTTTGGATCACCATGAACCCCAGGAATTTCCCGGCGGAGATGTCGAAGGCGCACTTCGCCAGGTTCAGCTTCATTTGGTGAAGCCGGAGGTTGCCGAAGGTCTCCACCAGGTCGCCAACATGACCCGAGAGGGCCTTGCTCATCACCAGCATGTCATCCATGTACACCTGCATGTTGCAGCCGATCTGGTCCTTGAAGACTCTGTTGACCAACCGCTAGTACGTGGCCTAGGCATTCTTAAGGCCAAACGGCATCATCTTGTAATAGTAGGTTCCGTGGTCGGTGATGAAGGTTGTGCGCTCTTCATCCTCCGGGTTCATTCGAATCTGGTTGTACCCGGAGAAGGCATCCATGAAAGAGAGGAGGCGATGCCCCGAAGTGGTGTCCACCAGCTGGTCAATCTTCGGAAGAGGGAAGCTGTCCTTCGGGCAGGCTCGGTTGAGGTCGGTGTAGTCCACACAGATTTTTCACTTGCCGCTACTCTTCTTCACCATGACCACATTCGCCAGCTAGCTGGGATACTGGACCTCCTGCACGAAACCGGCGGCGAGGAGCTTTTCCACCTCCTTGTTGATGGCCCTCTGCCTTTTCACGGTGAAACTTCTCTTCTTCTGGCGGACCGGGTGACAACTCAGGTACACGTTCAGCTTGTGGGTGATGACCTCGGGGGGGATGCCCGGCATGTCGGCCGTGGACCATGCAAATACGTCCGTGTTCATGCAGAGGAAATCCAGCAGGCGGGCCCGTTCTTCCTCCGAGAGCTGGGCCCCCACCTGCACAGTCTTCGCAGGGTCCGAACCGAGGGGATACGTCAACAGATGCTCTACGGGTCCTCCCCTGGTTTCCTTCTCCCTTAAGTCGAGGTCGTCGATGTCGGGGCCGAGCCCAGCGCCCCGGGCACCTAGGACCATCGGAAGGCAATGCTGGACTGGCTGGGTCATCCCCCTCATCTCCCCGAGCCCGGAGGCTATGGGGAATTGTACTATCAACCGCCTTGTGGAAATCATGGCGTCCAGCTGGTTGAGCCCCGGACACCCGAGGATCGCGTTGTAAGGCGAGGGGAGCTTGACGACGGTAAACGTCATCATGACTGTGATCTGTCGAGGTAGGGATCTAGCGGTGACCGAGAGAGTGATCTCCCCTTCGACCCCCACCGAGTCCCCGGTAAAGCCCACAAAAGGTGTGTGCACCAGCCTTAGCTGATCATGGACAAGTTCATTCAGGAGAAAGCATCATAAAAAAGCACGTCAGCGGAGCTTCCACTATCTACCATGATGTGATGTACAGGATGCTTTGCGATGGTCATCTCGACCACCACGGCATCATTATTTACATTCTTGTTTTCATTCTCCTTCTCAAAAGGGGGTACACTCTCCGGGTCCCCCACCTCCTGGGCTGTCTTTGCCGCCCGCCCGATTTCGCAAGAGATCATGCCCACCGACTTTTCCGTCGGGTGATTATCGATCGCGGGGACCGGGGGAAGGGCCGCGAGCGACTGTCCCTCCATCGGAGCTTCGTTCCGCACGAACTTCCTGAGGTAGCCTCTTTTGATTAGCTCCTTGATTTCCCACTTCAGATTGCAACACTCCTCCGTGTCGTGGCCATGCTCGTGGTAGAATTGGCAGTACTTTGACTTGTCGCGGGTGCTCCTTGGGTTCTGAGGGGGAGGTCGGCGGAGGTAGTGCTCGCCCTAAATTTCCATGAGGATCTTCGTTCTGGGAGCAAGGAGAGGGGTGAGACTTTGCTCCAGGGCGGCCTTGCCCTTCAGCTTCGGATTCAGACGAGGGTCAGCAGGTGGCCCCAGCCTTGGGGTCCCTGGAACATCTCTCGGGGCCGGCTTCTTCAGGGTCCGCCTGTCCAGTTATCGTCGGGTGCGATCGGCCTCCTCCGCTCGGATGTACTTGTGGACACGGAGGAGGAGCTCGGAGTACGTCCTGGGGGGCTTCTTGTCCAGGGAATAAGTCAGGCGGGACATCTTGAGCCCGTGCTTTAAAGCCAGCATGGCAACGAGCTCGTCCAGGCTGTAGATCTCTAGGGCAGCGGTCTTGAAGAAGGTGATGTAGTCCTGAAGCGGCTCCTGATCCTGCTGGCGGATGGAGAAGAGACTGTCCACCTCTCTCGGCACCTTTCGACAAGCATTGAAGTGCGCCACAAACTTTTCTTCCAACTGATGGAAGGATCAAATGGATCCGGGCTCGAGGCGGGTGAACCAGACTCAAGCAGCCTTCCGGAGGGTAGCGGGGAAGGCAATGCATAAAAGAGCATCCGTGGCCCCCTGGACCCTCATGAGAGCTTTGTAGCTCTCCAGATGATCCAAGGGGTCGGTGGTCCCATCGTAGGGATCCAACTGCGGCATGCGGAACCGGCTCGGAATCGGCTCCGCTTGGATTTCCTGGGAGAATGGGGGACAGGAGTCGTAGCCCGCTGGGTCCGCCGAGGATTTCTGCAGATCAGCAAATCAGCGGGTGAACTCCGCCAGTTTGCGTTCATGCTCCTCCAGGCGCCTCTCGGCCTGGCGCCTGATGGCCTCGTCGGTAGAGTCTTCCACCAAGGTCGCCGGTGAAGGGGGCGCCGATCGATCTCGGAGGGGGGCCTTGCCTCGACGCCGCCTGCTACGACGCGCCGTCTCGGCATCATCGGTCGGGGATCGACTCTCGCGATCCACGGAACCGTAGCAATTTCTCTTCGCGGGGGTCAAGTGGCTCCTGTGGGGGTTGGAGGCTGGGATGGCCTACCATGAATAGAACGCAGGCTTCCACGCAGCACCGCGGCTCGAGCCTCGGGGGTCCCTGCTTGGGGCTGCGTGGCCAAGGAGCGCTGCTGATGCTGTAGCTGCCGAACTGCCACAATCAAGGTTGCAGCTGTTGGATGACAGTCGCAAAAGGTCCGTCCATCGAGGTCGACTGTAGCAGAAGAGGAGGGGGAGCGGGGGGCTCCCTCTCCGGGCTACGTGGCCCCTGAGGGGAGGGGACCTCCCCCACTCGGCTGGTGGACGCTTCGCGTCCATGCGTGACCACCATGGCCGAAGCGTGCTTCATCCACAGAAAGCTAGCTCCCACTGGGGGTGTTGTCCTGCCCCCCTTTCTGGCGCGCCAATCTGTTACCGATCTCACCGCCGCGCTTGTGGCTTCAGAGCCGCTGATTTGATTGGACCGTCTTGCCCCGAGGTCTCCTGGCTCCCGGTCCTGTAAGACAAGGTCAGAAGCCCTGGCCGGGGATCCCGGCGAGGGTGCTCCAACGGTCAAGTTAGAAAACGGCGAGAGGGAACAGAGTCTCTAAGATGGGCTCCCGAAGGAGTCCCAGACTTGGAGATCGTGCTTAGCAAGAAAAGTCTCAGGAGGAGTAAAAATCTGGCCGAGTTCCTTCACCGGGCTTGCGCCAAGGGCCCCCTCTCGGGGTCTTGGATCCTGCTCTCGATGCTTTTCCCTTTCCCAGCTTCTGTTTCTTGCTTACCCGGTCGTCCGCTCTTCCCATCCTTTTATCCCATCACGCTGCCTTCTAGTTCCCGCCTTCGGGAGGCCCCCTCTTCGCTTTCACCTCCTCCCCTCCCTCTCTTTCTCCTTTCCCTTTTGGGTTCAAGAACCCGGCGGCCTCCTCGCCTTACTTGCCGGGCCTAGCGAGGAAAGAGTAGAGGGAGGATGCCGCCCAGACCTCCAGCCAGACCTTGGGCCGAGCGTGAGCGCTCTACTTCCCAGGCGCCGACAACGCCCGCTACTGGGTCCTGTTTTGTCAGGACTTCGCCGCTCAATCGCGGAACCTGTCGGGCCGATGTAAGCAAGGTTCCGCGTGTCGCTGTAGATCGTACCGGTGCTCCTCTCGGTGTGCGGCGCGTGCTGCTCGAGGGGAGGCCTCGGAACCCGTGCTCCTGTCCTTCGGTGGTGTTACCACACTGGTTAGTCGGCCCCGGTCGAGGTGGGCCCCTCCTGGGCGGACACCTGGCGGAGCGGCAGAGAGGCGCTCGACTTCGGCCGAGGTGGGTCCCTCCTGGGCGGACACCTGGCGGAGCGGTAGAGTGGCGCTTGACTTCGACCGAGGTGGACCCATCTCCGGGCACCACCTGGCGAAGGAGCGAGAGGGCCCGGCTCAACCTCGGCCGAGGTGGGACCGTCTCAGGGCGCCACCTGGCGAGGGAGCAAGGGGCCGCCGGCTTCGGCCGAGGTGGGCCCCTCCTGGGCGGACACCTGGCGGAGCGACAGAGAGCTGCTTGACTTCGACCGAGGTGGACCCATCTCCGGGCGCCACCTGGCGAAGGAGCGAGAGGGCCCGGCTCGACCTCGGCCCAGGTGGGACTGTCTCAGGGCGCCACCTGGCGAGGGAGCAAGGGGCCGCCGGCTTCGACCGAGGTGGGCCCCTCCTGGGCGGACACCTGGCGGAGCAGCAGAGAGGCGCTCGACTTCGGCCGAGGTGGACCCGTCTCCGGGCGCCACCTGGCGGAGGAGCGAGAGGGCCCGGCTCGACCTCGGTAGAGGTGGACCCGTCTCCGGGCGCCACCTAGCAAAGGAGCAGGAAGGCCCAGTCCGACCTCGACTTCGGCCGTGGCGGAGTGACATCCGACCTTGCTGGACCGATCCCGTTCTGTCGAAAAATTCAACGTGGCTCGAATGACGCCCGGTAGAATCTGAGACACTCCACGTCATCGTAATGGTCGTAACAGTATTTTAATTTGAACTATTTTAAAGAAAACACCCTATGAACTTTGGGAAGAAAGAAAACCTACTTTGAAATATTTTCGAGTTTTTGGTTGCCGATGCTTTGTTTTAAATAATGGAAAAGATAATCTAGGCAAGTTTGATGCCAAGTCTAATAAAGGTATCTTCTTAGGATACTCTACATCAAGCAAGGTATATAGAGTTTTTAATAAAAGAACATTGCTTGTAGAAGAATCAATGCATGTAGTATTTGAAGAGTCTACTAACAAATCCTCTAGAAAGAGGATACTTCTAATGAATGTGCAGGTGTTAAAGGATTAAAGAAGCTAACTTTGGATGATCTCCCTTCCAAAGAAGATTTAAAAGATCAAACAAGAAAGATGGAGAAGAAGCTACAAGATCTTCACCAAAGCATAAAGATCGATCCAAAGAGTGGAGGTATGCTCATGGACATCCTAAAGAATTAAGCTTAGGTGATCCATCGAGAGGGGTAAGAACTAGATCATCCATTAGAAATGAATGTGATTACATTACTTTTGTTTCTCAAATTGAACCAAATGTATTGAAGAAGCTGAGAAAGATCATAACTGGATAATTGCTATGCAAGAAGAATTAAATTAATTTGAAATAAACAAAGTTTGGACTCTAATAGAAAGATGATAGGAACCCGAGGGTCTATTTAAGTCTATTAGTACTGAGTTACTTGTACTAAAGTGAGCCAATTGAGTCCTGTAATAAAGTGAGACAACTGAGTCCAGTTGAGTCTACTTAGTCAAGTCTAATCATTTTTATGTTGAGAACTCGATTCTAAATCCAAACATATTTAATGAACCAAAGCCTCAGAACAGCCTTGTTCTCGATCAAGAATGAATGTCCTGATTAACAAAGCAATCACGGAAGCGTATCACCAGGTTGTGGATGACCATCTGCCAGCAATCTCCATTGAAGATCATGGTAGGATTCTGGTCTAGGAAGATCAAGAACAACAAGAAAGGGAAAAGAGAAGAAGAAGAAGAAAACATAGGAATTTTCACGGGAGAAAGGGATTTCCACTTCCAAGAAGTTCGTTACACTATCACACATCCTCTTACGAGAACACAATATATATACCTCGGTCACACGTGCCCGAGATCCCAAAAACTCTCCTAGCTAGCACTACTCAAAAATAGTTCACCCATCATCCGAGCCAACCCGAGACACTAGAGTCGACTAGGCCTTAAAACTAAGATGACTCTAATCCTCAGAGCCGACTCTTCCAGACCACAGGATTGACAAACTGTGCAATGGAGCTGACTCGAGCTCATCCGAGTTGACTCATCCAAACTGTAAGTTTCCTGACTGTGCTGAGACGTGCCAACCAACATAGTCGACTTTTACCACAGAAGAGCCAACCCTAAGACCCAGACTGACCAAAACTGAGCCTAAACACCTAGGACTCATACCAGACTCAATCCTAGCCCTAGACACATCATGGAAAATCATGATAAACCAGATCAACACATGTACATTGACCCAACTAGCCATGAATGCACCACCTGAGACTCAACAATCTCTATCTTGGTGCTTCAAGGCTATATATGCTAGACTTCTCAAACCCATTAACCACATACAAGAGTAGAAGATATCCCTTGGTAGAGCCTTCGTAAGTGCATCCGCCTAGTTCTCCATTGTATGAACCTTCACCAGTGCCACTTCTCCTTCCTCCACCAGCTCCCTGACTTTGTGGTACCTCACATCTATATGCTTGGTCCTATCATGATAGACTGGGTTTTGTGTCAAGTGTATGGCACTCTGGCTATCACTGTGCAGGACCACCATACACTGTTTCACCCCTATTTCTGACACTAGCCTTCTCAGTCATAGTGCTTCCTTTGTAGCTTCAATAATCCCTATATACTCCGCTTCTGTTGTAGACAAAGCTGTAATAGGTTGAAGGATTGATCTCCAAGAAACCGGTCCACCATACATGCAGAAGAGATAACCTGTTGTAGACCTTCTTATATCAAGATCATCTGCATAGCAAGCAATAAACCCTTCCAAAGGACCTGAATCCTCACATGATTCTATGGAGTTCCATCCATGTCCTTCAGGCTGCTCACCAAATATCAATCCATGTCTTTGAGTCCCATGCAGATATCTCAAAATCCACTTCAATGCCTTCCAGTGTTCCTTCCCAGGATTAGCCATGTACCTACTCACCTGGCTTATAGCATATGCTATGTCTGGCTTGCAACAAACCATAGCATACATCAAACTACCCACTGCATTGGCATATGGAACTCTTTCTATGTACTCTCTCTCCTTCTCTAACTGGGGGCACTATTTTTTCAAGAGAGAAAAATGTCCTGGTAATGGTGTTTCTACAGGTTTGGCCTTATCCATCCCAAACCTCTCGAGTACCCTTTTAATGTACCCACCTTATAACAAATGGAGTATTCCTTTGCATCTTTCTCTGCAAATCTCCATTCCAAGGATTTTCTGAGCTGATCCCAAGTCTTTCATCTCAAATTCCTGAGATAATGCTCTCTTCAGCCCTTTCACAACTATCATACTTCTACTGGTTATCAACATATCATCCACATACAGAAGTAAATACAGAGCATCCATAGTATCCACATCATTCACATAGACACAATGATCATGTTCACATCTAAAAAATCCAAGGCTCAAGATAAATGTATCAAATCTGTGATATCACCGACGAGGTGATTGTTTCAATCCATACAATGACCTCTGAAGTAGACATACCTTGTTCTCCTATCCAATCTCAATGAAGCCATTAGGTTGCTTCATATAGATTTTCTCTTCCAGGCTTCCATATAGAAAGGTTGTCTTCACATCTATCTGCTCCAATTCTAAATTATGTTTTGCCACCAAAGACAACAACACCGGAATTGAAGTATGGCGGACCATAGAAGAAAATACTTCTGTGTAGTCAACTCCTTCCCTCTATAAGTATCCCTTTGCTACCAATCTTGCCTTATATCTCACTCCACCTTGCTCTGAAGGTAATGATTTCTTAGTGAACACCCATTTGGAGCCAATAGCATGAGCATCTCTAAGTAGATCCACCAGCTGCCATGTCTGATTCTTCTTGAGAGATTCCATCTCTTCCATCATGCCTTGCATCCATGACTCTTTATCAGGACTTTCATGGTTTCTACAAAACTTTCTGGATCTCCATTCACAGATATAAGAGCATATGAAATTGCTTCATCCATGCCATATCTAACCGGCTTTTGGATTTTGCATTGAGGCTTATGCAATGCCACTCCCCTTGCACTGTCCTACAAGTCTACTGTTTGTGGCTCCTCCTACACTTTCCTTTGAACAACTGATTCTTCTTACCTCTCCTTCACTCCTGGAGAATCTTTCCTGTCCAACTCCATCTCAACTGAAACTCCATTTCCAACTGATGTTGAAGGCTTATCCTCCACCTGTGATGGGCTCTCACTGCTGTTCATCTTATTGACTGCATTTTCCATTGCAGTCCCCGGTTTCTCCAAGATGCTCCTCTCATCAAAAATGACATCCCTACTGATCACCATCTTTTGAGACTGTGGATCCCATAATAGGTAACCTTTGACTCCTTGTGGATACCCTATAAAGATCATCTTCTTTGACTTAGGATCCAGCTTTCTTCTTTCAGTTGCCTCCACATGAACATAAGCCGGGCAACCAAAAACTTTCAGGTGGCCAAGCTCCACCTTCCCACTCCAAGCTTCTTCTGGAAGTCCACCACTCAACTTGAAGTGAGGGGACCTGTTTATGAGAAAACATGCCAGAGCAATAGTATACCCCAAAAAGTTTTCAGTAGTGATGACGTAGCCTCATACTCCTTGCCCTCTCCAATAGTGTCCGGCTCATCCTTTCCGCGATACCATTCTGCTATGGAGTCATCCTTACTATGTAATGGCGTTTGATATCATTTTCCTCACAGTAACTCCTAAACTCTATACTAGAGTACTCCCCACCATTATCAATTCAAAAGCACTTTACATGTCTTCTTGTCTCCTCTATCTCAGCTCTCCAAGATTTAAACCGGGCAAATACATATGATTTTTCTCTCATCAGATACACCCACAGTTTCCTAGAGAAGTCATCATTAAAGGTAACAAAATACCTTGCTCCACCTCTAGATAAAATAGGTACTGGTCCCCATACATTCGAGTGCATCAAATCCAACACTCCTTCACTTGGCTTGGTACAAACAACAAATTCACTCTATGCTATTTACCAAAGATACATGGCTCACACAGGTCATTTCCATCCTTTTTTAAAGCTGAGATGTTCCCTCTTCTGCTTAACTCTGTGAGCCCTCGGTCACTCATATGACCCATTCCATAGTGCCACAGTTTATATTTTAACTGTTCCTCCTGTGCCGCTGCAAGTACTTCAGCACTACCACTTATCATTGAGCCTTCCATCCTGTATAGATTATTGCTCGGTCTTCTTCTTCTCATTACCAACAAAGCTCTCTTGGTAATTCTCAAACATCCACTACCAGATTGGCAACTAAAAGCATATCCCTGCTCTTCCAAGTAGTCCAAAGAAATCAAATTCTTTAATTCTGGTACATTTTGACATTTGATAGAGTCCTTATCACTCCATCATACATCCTCACCCTAATAGTGCCTACTCCAGCTACCATACAAGGGTGATAATCACCAAGACTTACACTATCTCCATCAGACCTGTTATAGGTGTAAAACCAATCCCGATGTGAGGTATAGTGGTATGAGCATGCAGAATCCAAAATCTAGGTATTCGCCCAATCCACTGATCCATCTAATACAACCAGTACTCCTTCTCTATTGCTTTCCAAAGCATTAGCACCACTAGTATTGGCTCTCCCCTTTTCTATCTTCCAAAGAGGACAATTCTTCATGATATGTCCAAGTTGACGACACTGTAGCATTTCAAACTCTTATGGTTCCAAGACTAAGATCTGCCCTTGGACTTTCCCCTAGTTCTTTCTTTGGATCTTCCTTGCTTCTCATTTACAGCAAGAACCTCTGAATTAGGATTACCTTTGCAGATCTTTTTCCTTTGCTCATTGGATCTGAGCACACCAACAACTTCTTCATAGTTTAGGGTTTCCTTCCCATAAACTAGAGTTGTTATGAGACCATCATACGATCCAGGGAGTGAACACAATAGCAATAATGCCCGATCTTCCTCGTCTATCTTCATATTCAGACTCATCACTTCAGAACAAACCTGATTGAACCTCTGAATGTGAGCAACTAGGTCCCCTCCTTCAGGCATTCTCAAGCTATATAGTTGCTTATTCAACCATAGCTTGTTCGTCATGTTCTTTTCCATGTATGTGTTCTCTAGTCTTTTCCAAAGACCTTTTATAGTAGTCTCTGAACACACCTCAGGTAAAACCTGATCAGCCAAACACATCCTTATGGTACTAAAAACAATCTTTTCTAACTCTTCCTATTCTTTAACACTAATCTTTTCTGGCCTTTCTTTAACCAAGACCTTGTAGATTCTCTATTGAACCAGCAAATTTTTAACTCTTTGCTGCCATAGGGTGAAGTTTCCCTTGCCATCGTACTTCTTAAAATTTACTTTGAACCCACTTGATGCCATTACCACAATCAAGAATTCAAGAGATATGAAAAACCATACATGCAAGAAGCCTTGCTTCCAACCCTCTGATCTTGAAATCTTCCTTCCACAAACCTTGCTCTGATACCAATTGTTGAAAATTCAATTCTAAATCCAAATAGATTTAATGAACCAAAGCCTCATAACAGCCTTGTTCCTAATCAAGAATGAATGCCTTGATTAACAAAGCAATCGCAAAAACGTATCACTTGGTTGTGGATGACCATCTGCCAGCAATCTTCATTGAAGATCATGGTAGGATTCAGGTCTAGGAAGATCAAGAACACCAAGAAGTGGAAAAGAGAAGAAGAAGAAGAAAATAGAGGAATTTTCATGGGAGAAAGGGATTTCCACTTCCAAGAAGTTTGTTACACCATCACACATCCTCTTATGAGAATACAATATATATACCTCGGTCACACGTGCCCGAGATCCCAAAAGCTCTCCCAGCTGGCACCATTCAAAAATAGGTCACCCGTCATCCGAGCCGACCTGAGACACTAGAGTCGACTAGGCCCTGAAACCGAGACGACTCTAATCCTCAGAGCCGACTCTTCCAGACCACAGGATTGACAAACTGTGCAATGGAGCTGACTCGAGCTCATCCAAGCTGACTCATCCAGATTGCAGGTTTCTTGACTATGCTAAGACGTGCCACCAACAAAGATGACTCTTACCACAGAAGAGCCGACCCTAAGACCCAGACTGACCAAAATGAGCCTAAACACCTATGACTCATACCGGACTCAATTCTAGCCCTAGACACATCATGGAAAACCATGATAGACCAGATCAACACATGTACATTGACCCAACTATCCATGAATGTACCATCTAAGACTCAACATTTTAGTCCAGTCAAGTCTAATCGAGTCCATGTAGTTTTCATTCAAGTCATGTTCAAGAGGAGAGTCGGTATACCAGAAATTTACCAGGCCCCCCCAACTAGAGCTGATCTTCATGCACCTGGGCCCCTATTCAAGCCCACAAGGTTGGTGCCTCTCCTAGTCCAAGTTTAGTTGGTGCCCTCCCTAGTCCAATGCCCAGTCGCCCAAGAGAGTTTTCTTAGCCCTCAAGTTTTGTAGTCCCAGTCTATCAAGGAGTTCAGGGACCTGGGTGAATCTATAAATACCCCACCCCCTCTTGTAATTTTTTGATGCTATGAATCAATGAAATTTTATTGAGTCTCTTTAACTTTGCTGTGTGCTTTGCTGTGTGCCTTGCTGTGTGCTTTACTGTGTGCTTTGCTATGTGATTTGCTGTATGATTGTCCTCCTAAGGGTATCTGTATAATCCCTTTGCTACCCCAAGTCGTTTGTGCCCTACCTTCTAGTCCTCCAACATAGCCCTAACCGCCCTCTTCTTTCTTCTTCCAAGCAAGCCCTAATCCCTGGTGACTTCTCAGCTCACCAGCGATCCATCCCCTATCTATCCCGCATTAGTTTGGTATCAGAGCCAGAGGATTAGGATATTTTCTTCTTCCTCCTCGAGCCTATTATCAAACCATCATCAAGCATCCTGAAACCTCATCACCAGCAGCCTCCCGTGAAACCTCTTGTTTCCATCCTTTCGATTGCCACTACCAGGAATGCCATTGTTTGACAGATCTACGTCCTCCCTGCATCATCAGCCATCGGAACCTCTTTCATGCCGATCTCTCTCTTGTCCGGACCGCCCAAATCCGATCGATGCCTCCACCAGATCTCCCAGATGCCGACAGCCCCTACGCCCGTGACTAGGTCAACTGGAAGTAGGTCTCCCTCCTCGGCGATGTTGTCTGCTACTATGCCGCCATCAACCCCTGCTCCTAGCTGATCAATGCACGGCAGCCGATGGAACCCCGCACCGCAAATTAGGCTGCCCCTGGCCCCCATCGAAAGATCCCCCTCCATATCGCTCGCCTCCAACCATTGCATTCACCTCCGCTCGAGCCGTCCACTAGAATCCTCCATCTTCGCCCGTGGTCACTGCATCTCTGCCGGATCCCTGTCAGATCTCCCCATGAAGTCGATGCTACTCCCACATTCAATCGACGCCACCATAGCCAATTGAGTTGCTAGCCACCGTAGCTCCTTCCTCCCTTCCGATCCGGTCCCTTCTTCTATCGCTAGCCACCGAAACAGGCCCATGCCACCATCATCATTCCCAGCACCATCACCGACGAAGCTCGCCATAGATCCCTCCCCCGAAGACAACCCTTGCTCCACATTATGTCGGATCGAGAGATGATGATCTGCATAAACATGAAAGCAGTTTCCTTTCATGGTTGCCGACTTCAAGCTTGCACACTCTTGAAAGAAACATGGATTTCAAAGCTGCACGAGTTTCAAAGTCACACAGATTTCAGAGATGCACAAATTTTATAGTTACATAATTCTCAAAGTAGAGCCTCCTCTTTATTCCAAGTTTATTTGGATATATTTAGGGTTTATTTGATTGTGTTTATTTTATGGGTTTGTCCTTTTGAAATGCTTAGATTCAGTCCCATCAAAGCCCCCGCTGAGCCTGACTCGATGGAGTCGAGTTCTCCACACTCCAGGAGAATGATGGGGACCTGATGGTCTATTTGAGTCCATTAGTACTGAGTCACTTGTACTAAAGTGAGCCAATTGAGTCCTATAATAAAGTGAGACAACTGAGTCCAGTTAAGTCTACTTAGTCAGGTCCAGTTATTTTTAGTCCAATCAAGTCTAATCGAGTCCATGTAGTTTTTATTCAAGTTATGTTCAAGAGAAGAGTCAGCAGACCAGGAGATTCACCCAGCCTCCCCAACCAGAGCTGGTCTTCATGCACCTGGGCCCCTATTCAAGCCCACAAGGTTGGCGCCTCTCCTAGTCCAAGTTCAGTTAGTGCCCTCTCCAGCCCAGTGCCCAGTCTAAGGCCCAAGAGAGTTTTCTTGGCCCTCAAGTTTTGTAGTCCCAGTTTGTTAGGGAGTCTAGGGACCTGGGTGAATCTATAAATACCCCACCCCCTCTTGTATTTTTTGATGCTATGAATTAATGAAATTTTTTTTAAGTCTCTTCAACTTTGCTGTATGCTTTGCCGGGTGCTTCGCTATGTGCCTTGCTATGTGCTTTGCTGTGTGATTTGCTATGTGATTGTCCTCCTAAAGGTATCTGTGTGATCCCTTTGCTACTCCAAGTCTTCTGTGCCCTGCCTTCTAGTCTTCCAATGTAGCCCTAGCCACCCTCTTCTTTCTTCTTCCAAGCAAGCCCTAATCCCTGGTGACTTCTCAGCTCGCCGGCGATCCATCCCCCATCTGTCCCACATCAAAAGACCATCCAATTTCAATTATTGGTACAAAATGGATGTATAGGAATAAATTAGATGAAAATAGTGTAATAATTAGAAACAAGGCTAGGCTGGTAGCTAAAGGTTATAATCAAGAGGAAAAAATTGAATTTGATGAAACCTTTGCTCTAGTAGCTAGACTTGAAACCATTTGATTACTTTTAGCATTTTCATGTTTCATAAATTTTAAACTTTTTTAAATGGATGTTAAAAGTATATTTTTAAATGGTTATATAGCTAAAGAAGTGTTTGTTGAACAACCACCTAGATTTAGAAATCATGCACATCCTGATCATGTTTTCAAATTGCACAAAGCACTTTATGGTTTAAAACAAGCACCCCGTGTATGGTATAAAAATGATGATCTATTAGTAGTACAAATTTATATTGATGACATTATTTTCGAACTACTAATGAAACACTTTGTGAAGAGTTTGCCTACAGGGTGAGTTCGAGGTGAGCATGATGAGTGTTGCCCAAAAATGGAGCCCAAGAGATGGGGTGAATTGGGTCTTTCAAAAATAAAACAATAATGTGCAAGCCTTGTAGTGTTTGTGAACAATGTGATTAATACACTAAAGTATATGCAGCAGAAAACAATAATAGAGTGAGGAAAATAAAGTGTAAGTAATAAAAAGAGACAATCACACACAAACACCAAGTTTTATAGTAGTTCGGTGCACTTCAAGCACCTACGTCCACTCCTCAAGCTCTCCCTTGGAAATTTTAACTATAATCTCTTCAAAGATTATAGCCGACTTGTTTTCCAAGGCTCATAAGTCAAAACCTAAGTTGATTTTGTTACCTAGGCTCACCAACAAACCTTACAACTTGTTTTGGCTTCGGGCTCACAAGTAAAATCCTACTTTCAAGACCCTTGAAAGCTAGGTAAACAAGAAATAAATTTAGAATACAAGAATGAAAGCACAAGCAAACTCTCTTCTAGAGTGGAATGAGGAATCTTTGAAGCTCTTTGATGATTTCTTGATGTTACTTAACTTGGAATCTTCTCAAGAACACTTTTGGAAA
Organism: Areca catechu; assembly: GCA_021397845.1. Taxonomy (NCBI): domain Eukaryota; kingdom Viridiplantae; phylum Streptophyta; class Magnoliopsida; order Arecales; family Arecaceae; genus Areca; species Areca catechu. The sequence continues at coordinate 97,201,894 of CM038046.1, forward strand.
GATGAAATGAAAGGAGTGTAGACTTTTTCAGTGGAATCTCTCCTTTTGAGCTTTTGGAAGTGGAGTTCTTGAAGAATGTCTTTGTCTCTTGGATATTTTCTTGCTTCTCTTTATTCTCTTGCTTCATGAATGAGTTTGATGAAGCTTAAATACATTAAAAATATCCAAAAAGTCATTTAAGACCGTTAGGGATCAAAAACTAGCCATTAGGAGCTGAAAAATATCAATTCAGGCTGTCAGAAAATAGATCCGTTAAGGCTATCAGAATCCGAGTGTCAACACTTGGCTGTCAGGTGTCGACACTTGGCTTTTAGGTATCGACACTTGATTTTCAGGTGTCGACACTTGACATAAAAATTCTCTAAAGGCATGTTCTGTATTTTCAAAAAGTCTCAGGCCTTGAGTCGACACTTGAAATTCTAAGTGTCGACACTTGAGTTTCAGGTGTCGATATTTGAGTTCTAAGGGTCGACACTTAGCATGCCATAAAAAATTTCTGCATGCCAAATGATGAAGTGTCGATACTTGGACTCCTAGGTGTCGACACTTGGTTCTGCAATTTTCAAAAACAAGTGCCAATCATGCCAAAAATTTAAAAATATTCAATGAAACTTAAATACAACATATATAAACAATAATTAAACCCGTTTATGTCCTTTTTCAATGGAGAAGACTTCTCAAATCATAAAAAATGCTTTGCTTCCAAAGCGTGCCATGATACTCTAGTTTTGAGAATTTGAGATGCTTGAAACCTAAAAATTCATAACTATAATTGAAACATTAGTACAAAATATGTACTCAACATTTTGTTAATCATCAAAATCACGGGGTAGAGCCAACAATCTCCTCCTTTTTGATGATGACAAAACCTTGAGTAAATAAGCATTTAAATTCAATTTTGACTTTGTATCCCATAAGTATGAACTTGAAAATTATACAATGCAATTCAATGGAGGAGATGTGCCAAATAGATATTGAAATCAACATTCTCTCCCCCTAAGAATGTTAAAGTATGAAGCATTTCAAAAATTGAGAAAAATGCTTGTAAATAATATCTACTCCCCCTTTTTGTCAACATTCAACATATAATATCAAAAGAGGAGTAAGCTCCCCCTAAATTAATGTATTAGTCCATGATATAGTTGGTATCAAAGTTGAAAATGAGATTAGATTATCAAGAAATCCAATAAGTATCAGAGAAAATGCATAGAGTAGGGAGCAACATAAAGAGAATGAACTTTTTTATAAAATACATAGTTCAGTACAACACTTAACTATTACAAGAGTGATCATAAACTGAGATGCAAATATATAAATGTAATCAAGTTTTCAGCAACAAAAATTGTTGTTTGTGATATAGCAATACTGAAACATGATACAAGATGAGTAAAACAATCAAGATAAGTAATACAATAAGATATAAAAAGTAACAAACAACAAGATAAACATCTGTGAGGCTACTCCTCATCAGATGGAAGCTTAAAAAAGATAGGGGCACTAATCCTGGACCTAGGTGCTAGGGCTTTAGGTGGCTTAAGTATCCTATGGCTCCTAGTCCGGGTGGAAGGTCCATGAGCGGGTACAACCCGAGAAGATCTGGTCGATGGGGGAGGTAGAATCTCAGCTGGTGTCAAAAAATCAGAAGTGGAAACAATCTGATCAACTGGAGAAGGGATCACGAGAGTAGCTAGTGTCTGAGTATCTCTGCTAACCATCTCATACCGCCCAGCTCGGTCCATGCTACCATCTGAACTACCACTGTCATCACCGTCAGCTGTGCCTCCATCACAATCATCATCGCCATCACCATCACGAGTAAAATCATGAGAATCTGGGTGATCACCATCGTCATTAGCAGGTGGAGGTGGAGGAGGATCAGCTGGTCCTAAAGATCCTGAAGGCAATAAAGCTCTCAGCATCTCCTCGAAACATGTGAATCCGGCCTCCATCGTCCTCCGGACATTAGTGAGCTGCTCAGAAGTGTGGGCACGAAGTCCCTCAATCTCAATCCTCAGCTGAGTAGTTCAGACTCCCAATCCGATCATCTTGCTCCGAAGCTTAGTAAACTGATGATGTGTGGTAGATACACGGGGTTGTCGTTAAAACACCATGGCTATCAGTTTAAAATCCGACTTCTTAAAATATTTAAAAATGCATAGCAAGAGGAGTCGGGTTGAATCCACAGAGAAGGCGGTGTTTAGGATTTGAAATCTTTTTGATCTTGTAAAAAAAAATATTTGAAGTCAAAAAATATAAAAAAAATTAAAATTGCAGGAAAAGTAAACTTGGCACTAGGATCTATTATTTAGATCCTAGCATCTACGTGCAGACAAGATGAAAGACAGGAGTTAAAAAAAAATATTGCATTGATTGAAATTTAATGTCTAGATACAATGCAAAAAAAAAAAAAATTAAATTAACAAAATAAGTAACAAAGATAAGAACAGATCGGCGCAGCCTCGTCGGGAAGATAGCTCCTTCCTTCATACTCCGTGGAGCGAACTGGGCTTCCTCTGCGTCTTCTTCTTCGGATCCTGATCTCAGAAAGAGAGAAGGCTGGAAGATGGTGTAGGGACACGCTCTCCTTTGAGAAACCTCACTCCTAAAAGCCAACCCGTAACCCAAGCAATGCCCTTTACCCTGTACCTTTTCTTTTCTCCGGGATCCCTCTGTCTTGTGCATTGGGGTTCATTTTATAATTGATCGGAGAGGGGTGCTCATTGCACACAAGCGATGTGGGACAAAAAAAATATCGTGACCGCCCCATTGCTGCTCCGTTGATTACGCCGCTCGTGGACTGCTCGTGGAGAGCGCCCGTGGACGGCTCGTAGACAGCCCTCTAGCAAGCAAGCTCGTGGAACCACTGTGGAGCGCGTGGAGAAGCTTGGCCGTGCGCGTGGAGGAGCTCGGCAATGCGCGTGGAGCTCGTGAATGCGTGAGGAGCGCGGCAACGCCCTGCTGCCCGTGAAGAACGCCCAGCCATTCGCCTACTTCCGGAGCTTCTCCTCCACCGTGCAACGCCTGTGAAGATCGCTTGGCAACGCCACCGCCCTGCAGCGCCCGTGGAGTGCTTGCCCGTGGACTGCGCCACCATGGAGCTCCTCCTCCATTCATAAACACAAGTGCTGCCACCGTGGAGAATGTGGACTGCCACCGTGGAGCTCCTCCTCCGTTCATAAACACAAGTGCTGCCACCGTGGATAATGTGGACTGCCACCGTGGAGCTCCTCCTCCGGCCGTGGACTGCGCCACCGTGGAGCTCCTCCTCCGGCCGTGGACTGCACCACCATGGAGAATGTGGGCTGTGCCACCATGGAGCTCCTCCTCCGTTTGCCGCCAAAAAAATACCACCACCGCCCGTCAAACCACCGTCGGAGCTTCTCCTCTGGCCAGGGACACCGCCGGCGTGCTTCCCGGCGAATTTCGGCGCTTCTGGAGGGCTGTGGTCCACGGCCTATTCCGTGGACCGGCAGCCATGGCTGCCGGTGAACCAAATAAAATTTTGTAAACCCAGCAGTCGGTCCATGGTGGACCGACTGCTCCAAAAAGCGTGCAGCATCAAAATATGTGCAAAAATATTAGAAAATTCATAACTTCTTCATTTCAAACCTGATTTAAGTACCGTTTGCGTCGTTGGATTCCATAAATCAAGCTCTACCTATTGACGGGTTTCAAACTTATTAATTTTACCGATTCCATGATCATTAATTATAATTATTGAATCATTTAAATGGGTGTGTGGTGCTTTGACTTGAAATATATTTTTTCATGAACGTACTCTAATTTCACACTTTTCAAAGATATTTTTAAAATAATTAGTTTTGCAAGAAAGTCCAAATTAATTATGAAATTAGGTTATTAAAAGAATGTTAGCACCAATAATTAACTAAAATACTTAAAATAATCGTGTAAATCCATGATTTATCAACGTGCGTGCTCCTCAAAGGATGAAACAGTATCTGATGGAGGAGCAGAAGGTGAACTACTGGTGAAGGTGTAATTGCTGGTGAAGTTGTCACTGGCACTGGCTCTGGCTCTGCTGCTGGTGCTGCCCTAGGAGGTGTAACTGATGGCCCGACCTTAGCTTCTCGTAACTCATCCTCCTCATCTGGCTCCTAACCAGACTCTCTGTGCACCCATCTGCCAGCCTGTCTCCTATAGCCCATGCAATATAGAGATCTCTCATCATAAACATCAGTATGAAGAATCCTTGGAGGCCTCCTCCTCCGAGGGTATACCATAAGCACGGAATATGCGAGTCAATCCCATGCCGTAAGGCAAACAATGTCTCCGCTGCGTGGCTGCATCCCTCATCTGAAGTAACATAAAAGCTGGAAGGTCAATTGCAGTCCTCCGTGACAAACAAACCATGAGCATAAGCTCCTGCTCAGTAATAAAATCAAATCTGCCTGTCTTTGGGAGAAAAATACGGGCGATGATATGGTGAAGGAGCCTTATCTCTACTGAGAGCTGGTTCGCGGTGACCACTACCACACCATGAACGTCATCTCTCTCCAGAACGCACTGATAGGCCTCCACACGGTCATCAATAGAATATGCCACGATCCCTCGGTAGGGAATATCCCATATCCTACTTAATACTATCTCATCTACCGAAATCTGGACTCCTCTGATTGTGGCATGCCAGGCTAACCTGCTGCAATCCAAACTATCATAAAACTCTCTAATCAGGTGGGGATAGTACCTCTCTATCATAGTGCAGAAGGAAACTAAACCCGTAGACTCGAGAAGCTTATGCAGTCTGAAGCCCTGACGGTTAAAGAATCCGAGATCAATGCACCGTCCTGCAGCAATAATCTTCCCCGAAACCTTCTCTGCTAAAGGAGGTGGGGAACACTCCGCTCTACCTGCTGCTGCTACCTGTTATCCCGAGCTTTGGTTCTTCTTTCAGCTGAGCTCTGATTGAATTTTCTTTTAAAAGCCAACTTCTTCCTTGGTCCCATAATCTCCAAGCAGATGAAAGAGAGAGGAAGGAGAGGAAACTAAGGAAGGCAATAGTCCAACTGAAAGAAACTACAGGAAAGAGGAGGGAAATTACCAAAAATGGAAGTGAAGAGAAGCTTGTTCCATAAAACAACCGAATAAGGAAAAATAGGAAACAATGGGAGCAAAAACGGAAGAGAAGAAATGAGGGAAAATAAAAAATGGGGGGGAAATGGGGGGTTCGACCGAAGGAAGGATGAACTGAGAGGGAGAAAAATAGGGAAAGTGGCCACGAACCGCAATAATCCAAACAAAAACAAGAACAAAATGGTTCACAACAGATGAGGAGGAAAAAATGAACCAAAATCCATGGAAAATCGGGGATTTAAAGGAATAAATCGAATGAAATCAAGGAAAAACAGTAATTTATGGTTTGAATGAAGGAAAAGAGGGAGAAAAATGCCCAAAATCGAAGGGGCAAGGGAGGAAACCCACTATTTCGGTGGTTGGAGTACCATAAGGGACCACTAGGGCTCAAGGGAAAAGAGGGAAATAAAAAACAAAAGGGTTCGAACAAGCCCTAAAATTCTGTAATTTCCATGCAAGGTCGACACTTCGATTTTCTCAAGTGTCGACACTTGGTCAGGTATCGACACTTCGCCAAAATCCAAGTGTCAACACTTGGCCAAGAAATTTTCAAGAAAAATTTAGAAAAATTTGCAAAAAATCAAGGGACATTTTGAAAAGATTTGGGACTCAATAAAAGTGATTTTGAGCAAAAATAAATTAGATAGAGTGGAAATTGAGAGAGTTCTAAGAGAATGGATCAATGATTCCTAACTCTCTTCTAATCATACAAAATCTCTCTTCACTCAAGGGTTTGGTAAACACATTAGCTAGTTGATCATCAGTACACACATTCAAGCATCACATTAGAGTTTTGCACATGATCTCTTATGAAATTATCTCTTATTTCAATGTGTTTACTTCTTAAATGTTGCACAGGATTCTTAGTTAGATTGATTGTACTAGTATTGTCACATCTTATGGGTATCTTAATTAGTTTAATGCCAAAATCTTCGAGTTGTTATTTGATCCATAGGATTTGAGCACAACAGCTTCTAGCTACTATATATTCGGCTTCAGCCATAGATAGAGCAACCAAATTCTGTTTCTTGTTACTCCATGAGATCAAATTAATCCCAAGAAACTGATAAGTTTCACTAGTACTTTTCCTATCTAGTTTACACCCAGCAAAATCAGCATCAGAATAAGCAATCAATTCAAATGAAGAATCTCTAGAATACCAAAGACCAATATCAATTGAGCCAGACAGATATCTAAGTATACGTTTAACAACCAAAAGATGAGACTCTTTAGGGGCAGACTGATTTCTTGCACACATACAAACACTGAACATAATATCTAGCCTACTAGTAGTTAGATACAATAATGAGCCAATCATTCCTTTATATAACTTTTGGTCTACAGGCTTACCTGATTCATTTTTGTCAAGCTTACAAAAGAAACTCATTGGTATACCTAATGGCTTCGTGTTTTCCATCCCAAACTTCTTTAGTATTTTTTTTGTGTACTTGACTTGGTTAATGAAGATCCCCTCTTTTGTTTGCTTTATCTGAAGTCTGAGGAAGAAGTTAAGTTCTTCCATCATGCTCATCTCGAACTCACCATGTATTAACTTTACAAATTCTTGACAAAGAGATTCGTTAGTAGCACCGAATATGATATCATCCACATAAACTTGTACTACTAAGATATCATCATTCTTCTTTTTCAAAAACAAAGTAGTATCTACATTACCTCTAATAAAATCATTTTTGAGCAAGAAAGAACTTAGACGATCATACCAAGCTCTTGGAGCTTGTTTCAAACCATACAAAGCTTTATGAAGTTTAAAAACATGGTTTGGAAATTCATGATTTTCAAAACCAGGTGGTTGTTCAACATAAACTTCTTCTTCAATAAAACTATTCAAAAAGGCACTTTTGACACCCATTTAAAATAATTTAAAATTCATAAAACATGCAAAAGCCAATAATAGCCTAATTGCCTCAAGTCTAGCAACAGGAGCAAATGTTTCATCAAAATCAATCCCTTCCTCTTGATTGTATCCTTTGGCAACTAGTCTAGCTTTGTTTCTTGTAACAATTCTATTTTTATCAAGTTTGTTTCTAAAAACCCATTTTGTGCCAATTATTGAAATATTAGAAGGTCTATCTACCAAAGTCCAAACATTATTTCTTTTGAATTGATTAAATTCATCTTGCATAGCATTAATCCAATTGCAATCATTTTCAGCTTCTCCAATAGTTTTAGATTCTATTTAAGATACAAATGCTAAATAATCATAAACATTTCTAAGAGATGATCGAGTACTTACACCTTTAGATGGATCACCAATGATAAGATTTTTGGGGTGTCCATGAGCATACCTCCATTCTTTAGGTAGAGGATTAGGCATTGATGTGTCTTCACCTTCTTAATCTTGCTCTTTTTCATTATTTTGATCATCTTTCTCCTTGATGGGTTCTTCATTATTGTTCACTCCATTTTTATTGATACCTATATCATCATTAAGAATATCTTCTTTTCTAGAAGATTTTTACTTAGCTTCATCAAATACAACATGGATGGATTCTTCAACAACAAGTGTCCTTCTGTTGAAGATCCTGTATGCCTTACTAGATGTACAGTAGCTTAAAAAGACACCCTCATCTGACTTGGCATCAAATTTGCTTAGATTATCCTTGCCATTGTTTAAGATGAAACAACGACATCCAAAAACTCGAAAATATTTGATTGAAGGTTTCTTACCCTTCCAAAGCTCAGAAAGGGTTTTCTTTAAAATAGGTTGGATTAAAACACGGTTTAAAACATAACATGCAGTGTTTATGGCTTCCATCCAAAAATATCTAGGTAGGTCATTTTCATAAAGCATGGTGCGTGCCATTTCTTCAAGAGTTCTATTTTTCTTTTCTACCATCCCATTTTGTTGAGATGTCCTAGGTACAGAAAAATTATGATGAATGCCATTATCACTATAAAATTTATCAAAATCAAAATTTTCAAATTATGTTCCATGATCATTTCTCAAAGAAACAATAGAAACACCTTTTTCATTTGAAACTCTTTTATGAAATCTAGTGAATGCAGAAAACGTTTCATCTTTATGTGCTAAAAACATGACCTAAGTAAAACGTAAGAAATAGTCTATAATAACTAGATCATACTTCTTACCTCCCAAACTAGATGTTCTAGTTGGTCCAAAGAGGTCCATATGAAATAATCTTACATGTAGAGACTACTCCTTTTGGTTTAAAAGATGATTTGGTTTGTTTTCTAAGTTGGCAAGCACTACAAATCTTGTCATTTTCAAAACTAAGTTTTGATAAATCTTTTATCAAATTCTTTTTACTAAGTTTTAAAATTAAATGCATACTAGCATGTCCTAATCTACGATGCCAAAGCTAATTAGTTTCATTGATCTTGGCTTCCATTGCCACTAGGCATTGACCATTTTGAATGGGAAGATCATCAAGATCAACCATATAAATATTGTCATGCCTATGACCAATGAACTTGATGCCATTGTCATCTAAACTATAAATAATACACATTGAAGATTCGAAAACAACTTTAAAATTCTTGTCACAAAATTGACTAATGCTAAGTAAATTGTGTTTCAAACCATCAACATACAAAACATTATCAATATAAGTAGAAGGGGTGATATGGACTTCACCAATTTCGACAATCTTGCCCTTTCCATTATCACCAAATGTTACATTACTACCATTCTGATATTCAAGTGATGAGAACTGCTCCACATCTCCAGTCATGTGCCTTGAGCAACCGCTGTCGAGGTACCACATTTTTCTTTTATTGGTTGGAAGGCACACCTACAATAAAAATCAGGTGGAGACTTTAGGTACCCAAGTCATCTTGGATCCTTTCAAGTTAGTGGTAATGGTTCCTTTTGGAACCCAAACTTTCTTAACTTTGCTAATTTTCCTTTTATTGTACAAGTAAGATTTATGTCCTACAATACCGCAAGTATTGCAAGTAATAGAAGATGATACAGGCATAAAGAAATTCTAAAAATTTTTTTGCTGTTTTTGAGTTTTAAAACCTAAACCAGCTTTATTAAAAACAACCCTTTGATTTTTTAAAAGCATGTTCAATTTTTCATAACTATATATAATTTTTTAACAAATGGTTTTAACTTTTCAAGTTCTTCTTTGTAATTTTTATTTTCTTGCAAAATCTCATTGTTCTGTTTTGTAAACTTTTCAGTTGAAATAAAAGAATTTTTTTTTTCAAATATTCTTTTTCTCTTTCAAGAAGACAAACTTTATCATTCAACTTTTTATTTTCTTGAAGCAAGCAATTAATTTAAATTAAATACTTGTCATTTGTTTTTGCCAAAACCAAATTTTGCTTCTTTAATTCTTTATGCTTTAATTTCAGTTTTTGAAATTCAATGACCAATTCATCAAAAACCTCATGCAGTTCATCAAAAGTAAATTTATTTTTGGTTTCAAATAGTACCTCATCATCATTAGCCATCAAACAGAAGTTTGCAAACTCTTGATGTTCTTCCTCAGAACTGGAGTCATCGCTATCACTCCAGGTTGCCATCATAGCCTTCTTTCTTAATCTTCTTATGCTCTTTTTAAGTAAGGGCAGTCCATCTTGAAGTAGCCCAGTTTCTTGCACTCAAAATATGTGGACTGCTCTTTCTCTTTCTCTTTGTCCTTCTCTTTGCTAGGCTCTCCTTTTTGAGATTTCTTCTTAAAGTTTTTCTTCTTCTTTCTCATGAACCTCCTAAACTTTCTAGCCATAAAAGCCGTCTCATCTTCTTCATCTTCTTCTTCGGATTCATCACTTGACTCCTCTTTATTTGTGGACTTGAAAGTGATAACTTTCTTCATCTTATCAACATCCACATTCTTTTGCTTTAATGAGAGCTCATATGTCATCAATGAGCCCAATAATTGCCCGAGAGGAAGAGTGTTGACATTCTTAGCATCTTCTATAGCAGTCACCTTTGTATCTCATGAAGCCGGAAAAGACCTAAGGAGTTTATTAACAAGTTCACCGTTAGATATGATCTTTCCTAAACTTCTCACGCCATTCACAATATTAGTGAACCTAGTATATATTTAACTTATAGAATTCAATTGGTTCCATTTTGAATATTTCATATGTATGAATGTACATGTTAACTTTAGTTATTTTTACTTGGTATGTACCTTTATGGGTAACCTCAAGTGTGCCCCATATTTTCTTTATGGAGAGACAATTTGAGATTCTATTGAATTCACTCGGATCCAAAGAGCAAAATAATAGATTCATAGCCTTAACATTAAGCTCTATTTGCTTAATGTCATTCTCATCCCAATCATCTTTCATTTTGGGAGTGGGAATGCCATTAATCAAAATAGTTGGTTGATGAGGACCTTTAACAATAGTCCTCCAAAGATTATAATTAATAGCTTGAATGAATATGCACATGCAAGTTTTCTAATAAGTATAATTTGTGCCATTAAATAGAGGGGGACGGTTTGATGCTTGACCTTCAACAACTCACATTCCTATTGGAGCTGCCATGATCTTTTATTCAAGATCATTAGACCTACAAGTAGAGTACTGGAGCTCTGATACCACTTGTTGCCCAGAATGGAGCCCAAGAGGGGGGGTGAATTGAGTCTTTCAAAAATAAAATAATAATGTGCATGCCTTGTAGTGTTTGTGAACAATGTGATTAATACACTAAAGTATATGCAGCGGAAAATAATAAATAGAGTGCAGGAAATAAAGTGCAAGTAATAAAAAGAGACAATCATATACAAACACCAAGTTTTATAGTGGTTCGGTGCACTTCAAGCACCTACATCCACTCCCCAAGCTCTCCCTTGGGAATTTTCACTATAATCTCTTCAAAGATTACAGCCGACTTGTTTTCTAAGGCTTACAAGTCAAAACCTATGTTGGTTTTGTCACCTAGGCTCACCAACAAACCTTACAACTTATTTTGGCTTCGGGCTCACAAGTAAAACCCTAGTTGGTTTTGTACCTTGGACTCACCAACAACCTTACAACCAACTTTCAAGACCCTTGAAAGCTAGGTCAACAAGAAATAAATTCAGAATACAAGAATGAAAGCACAAGCAAACTCTCTTCTAGAGTGGAATGAGAAATCTTTGAAGCTCTTTGATGATTGCTTGATGTGACTTGACTTGGAATCATCTCACGAATACTTTTGGAAAGATGAAATGAAAAGAGCGTAGGATTTTTTAGTGGAATCTCTCCTTTTTAGCTTTTGAAAGTGGAGTTCTTGAAAAATATCTTTGTCTCTTGGATATTTTCTTGCTTCTCTTTGTTCTCTTACTTCATGAATGAGTTTGGTGAAGCTTAAATACATCAAAAACATCCAAAAAGCCATTTAAGACCGTTAGGGATCAAAAACTAGCTGTTAGGAGCTGAAAAACATCAATTCAGGCTGTCAGAAAATAGATCCGTTGAGGCTGTTAGAAACCCAAGTGTCGATACTTGGCTTTTAGGTGTCGACACTTGAACTTTCAAGTATCAACACTTGATTCTCAGGTATCGACACTTGACATAAAAATTTTTCAAAGGCATGTTCTGTATTTTCAAAAAGCCTCAGGCCTTGAGTCGACACTTGGAATTCTAAGTGTCGACACTTGAGTTTCAGGTGTCGACACTTGAGTTTTAAGTGTCGACACTTGACATGCCATGGAAAAATTCTGCATGCCAAATGCTGAAGTGTCGACACTTGGGCTCCCAGGTGTTGACACTTGGTTCTGCAATTTTCAAAAACAAGTACCAATCATGCCAAAAACTTAAAGATATTCAATGAAACTTAAATGCAACATATATAAACAATAATTGAACCTGTTTGTAGCCTTTTTCAATGGAGAAGACTTCTCAAATTATGAAAAATGCTTTGCTTCCAAAGCGTGCCATGATACTCTAGTTTTGAGAATTTGAGATGCTCGAAACCTGAAAACTCATAACTATAATTGAAACATTAGTATAAAAGTACTTAATATTTTGTTAATCATCAAAATCATGGGATAGAGCCAATAATGAGAGAGCTAAATTTCTTTCTCGAACTCCGGATCAAGCAAACTAGAGTAGGGATCTTCATTAACTAAGCTAAGTATACAAGAGAAATCTTAAAGAAGTTTAGGATGGAGACAACCAAGCTAATAAGTACACCTATGGCCCTTCTTGTAAACTTGATAAAGATGAATGTGGTAAAAGTGTTGATCAACAATTATATAGGGATATCATTGGTTCTTTACTTTTATATTTGATTGCTAGTAGACCAGATATCATGTTTAGTGTTTGTATATATACTAGATATTAGTCTGCTCCTAAAGAATCTCATTTAATGGTTGTTAAGTGTATTCTTAAATACTTATATAGTACTATTGATATTGGTCTATGGTATTTTAGAGATTCTTCAATTGATTTAATTAGCTATTCTGATGCTGACTTTGCTGTGTGTAAATTAGATAGAAAAAGTACTAGTGAAACTTGCCAATTTCTTGGAGTTAACTTAATCTCATAGTTTAGCAAGAACAAACTTTGGTTGCACTATCTACAGTTGAGGCTGAATATATCATATTTAGAAGTTGTGCTCAAATCTTATGGATTAAGTAATAACTTGAAGATTTTGGAATCAAATTAATTAAGACACCCATAAGATATGATAATACAAGTACTATAAATTTAATTGAAAATCCTATTTAGCACTCTAGAAGTAAGCATATTGAGATTAGGCACCATTTCATTAGAGATCATATTGAAAATAATGATATTGTGCTTGAATTTATGTGCATTGAAATGCAACTGACTGATATATTGACCAAACCACTTCAAAAAGATAGGTTCTGTATGATTAGAAGGGAATTAGGGATCATTAATCCTTTTGATTGAATTTCAATCTCTTTATGATCTTTCTAAGTTCTCCTTAAAATTATCTAATTCAATATTCTTCAAAATCATGATTAATCTCTCATAATTCCTTGAAATCATTTTCCCTAATTTTTTTGGATTTTTTTCTTCTTTTTTTGGATTTTTGTCGAAGTGTCGATACTTCAAAGTGTCGACACCTCCAAGTGTCGATACTTGACCCATAGTCATGAGTCGACACTTGGTCGGCGGGCTTCTAAAAATAAATAGGGAAACTGTTTGTTTTCTTCTCCTTTTTTTTCCAAAACCCCTGAGCTAACTCACCCTAAAATAGTTTCCCTACACTCCTTTTCACTCCAATCTAAGTTTTAATTGCCTGATTCTTGTTTGGAGCAAGTTCTTCCCTCGTTTCACTATTCCTTACCATTTCCTTATGGTTTTCACTATGAAAAACCCTTGATTTCTCCCCATATTTACTTCTTTATCTTGTTTCTCTAGAAATGGGTCCTTGAAAACTAGTAGTCAAGAGGCCTCGACCATTAGTTCAGGAGGCCGAGCGATGGACGAAGGCTAGGCATGAGGATTCAGTGGCAATAGAGCCTATGGTCCAGCAAGATGTTCCTGTTAGACCGCTAGTCCCAGTAGCTGATAGGAGGCCGCTAAGGCCATAGTCAGAGGATGGCAAGTCGATTTTGACTTCCTAGACCAACAGCATTTTCAAATTGGACAGTGGTTGAGGGATGAAGAGTTGTCACAGTTCTACACATTGTTCGAGAGGTTTTACTGGCCTGATCAGGGAGTTTTATGGTACTTTAGCTAGAGGTGCAGACAGATGGATAGTAGTGGTCCGAGGTACTGAGGTTCCGCTTACTGCCAAGATACTGAGCAGGATATGGCAGATACCTATGAGAGGATCAGTAGCGGACTCACTAGTGGATCGCATGAGTGGACTACGGTGTATCTTCGAATCAGATAATCTTCCAGAGGGAGACACTGTAGTTGCATCTCGACTCTCACCCAAGATGAAGATGTTGCATCATATTGTTGCCCAAATTCTTCTGCCGAAGACCAGACAATTTGATTTTATCACTGAGCGAGATTTGATGGTTATGGTATCCTCACTCCATTATGCCTCCCGATTTTGATGGTTCATCAGACGACCGAGGCAGCGACTAGCAGGAGGCTATGCTTGCCCTATGGTATGGGTTTGACGATCCTATTCAGGGCATATGGAGTCATTGTAGATGGAGAGCCATATAGATTATTGCTACACACAAACATTTACGATGAGAGGTCGCTCCACATGATGGGTTTCATCTAGTCAAAGGTCAATGGAGACGACAAGTATCAGGTCAGACCATTGATGCAGATGAGGAGGTAGCAGAGGAGGAGCAGATTTTCACTGGTGAAGCTAGGCCATTTAAGGCATAGAGAGACATTCTAGAGACTCAGCCCGAGCCAGCAACTCAGCACGAGCCTATAGCTCAGCCTGAGCCAGCCGCTCCCGCACAGACTGACTTGCCTAGTACTGGAGATAGCATGGATGAGAGGGTTACTTGTATAAAGACAAAGATTATGATGATTAGATAATGAGTTGACCATATCCATATGGAGATGAGGGCAGATCACCAGGGTTTTAGACATAGTGTTACTGTTATTTTGGCTATGCTGGAGAGGTTGACTTCTGTGAGAGCTCTAGTACCTTCATCTGCTTCATAACTGGATTCACCTCCAGCACCTTCAACCCCAGGACCAGAGGCAGGAGATGGTCAGGCCTACTCTTATGCCAAGTTTGATGTCATAGATTTTATGGCGAAGCCCGAGCCAGAGGCTACAACAAAGGATGCTTCAAGGATACCAATTCCAGATCCTTCCAGTCCATCATTCCAGACACCAGTCCTTTCCAGTTTCTCACCTACCATTCCTAATCCATCTCTTACTCTTGCACTTATACCTATCTGTTGACTCTGTTATTGATTTTGATGATAAACAAAATACTTAAGTATAAGTTGAGTACTAACTGGTTCTTTAAAGTGTGCTTACAAAAAAAGGTACTCACCAAATTCAACAAGTTTTATTTGCTTGTCAAAGAATGAAGAAGTCCCTTCCATGATTGAAAGACCAGCTTTTAATGGACTTAAGAACTTGAAGATTGCTTGAAAGGACTTAAATAGTGAAGCACAACTTGATTTCAGTATAGGTTCAATGGTTTTGAAGAAATCTTAGTCAGCTCAATGTGTCAACTCAATGTGTCAACTCAATGTGTCGACTCATAGCTCAAGTGTCGACTCGTGATAGTGGAAGTATCCACTCAAGCCGGCACACAGAAAGTGTTTCAGATAGCATGGCTGAAGTGTCGACTCATGTCAGTCAAGTGTCGACTCAAGGATTGGCTCATCACCTGAGAATTTTTGGATACATAACTTACTAAAATTGAAGAATTGCCTGAAGTGTCGACTCAAGTGTTGACTCACCAGAAGAAGTATCGACTTACTTGATAATTCCAGAGAGCTTCATTGAAGAAATTTGAACTTGGTGTTGACTCATGGAATGCAAGTATCAACCCTAAGTGTTGATTCACAAGGTTTAAGTATCGACACTTAGAGTTCTGGGAATAGTAATGGCTAGTGATGTGGCGGGATCGCTGACGTGGGGGAGCCTACAGGCGCCATGACAAAGGAAGCCACCACGACGAGCACCACGTCAATTCTCCTGCTCAGACTTCTCTGTCGAGCTGAGCTGAGCTCCCTCAAGACAACGAGCCGAGCTCCGTCCTCCGCCAGGTCGGTCTCGCGAGCTCGGGATGCCTAGGCTAGAGCCGCACTCTACTCTTCAAAGCGAGATCCTCGGAGATCGAGCCCTATGGTTGGAGTCGAGCTCAGCCCTCCTCCACCACGTGGAGCCTCTCCGAGCACGAGCCCTCTGGACCGAGCCCACACTCTGCCCTCCAGAGCGAGACCCTCGAAGATCGAGCCCTGTGGTCGGAGTCGAGCTCAGCCCTCCTTCACCATGTGAAGCCTCTTCGAGTGCGAGCCCTCTAGACCGGGCCCGCACTCTGCCCTCCAGAGCGAGACCCTCAGAGATCGAGCCCTATGGTCAGAGTCGAGCTCAGCCCTCCTCCGCCATGTGGAGCCTCTCCGAGCATGAGCCCTCTAGACTAGGCCCGCACTCTGCCCTCCTCCACCGAGATGACCCTGCAAGCTTGGGGCGTCTAGGTCGGAGTGAGCCCTACCATTCCAGCTCAGCCCCAGATCGGACGTGGGCACCGCCATCCCAGGACACCGACGAGCCACCCGAGGACTACACTAGAGCACCTGCCAGACCGTACTAACCTCCTGCAGCCATCGATTACACTAGAAAGGGGAGAAACACACTGATCGAGGTGCCACGCTCCTCACCAACCACCTGGACCACCCGAGAGAGGAAGCCAACTAGGATATTCGAATCCCAGGGGTGGCGGCCCATCGATCGAGGTACTGCCAGGTTTCCTGGAATGAGTCGACCAAGGAGAATGTCAGAGCACATGACAGCTTCCCTTATCATGAATCAGAAAAGGCTCCTCGGGACACCGCCGCACGCGCCTGATAGCCCGGTGGAGATGCCAAGACAGACGCCCAACGGTAACCTAGTTCACAAAAACTTGGAGGTAACAACCATAACACAGGCAAGGCACAAGCCACTACACTGGAACACGAGTGCAAGCTCCACCAAGAAGAGGAGCACGGCACCACCAGCATCCCCAAGCATGGTCGGGCAAAAGGGCCACACAAAGACTCCCTCTAACCAGGCCACACTTCCCCCGACACACTTGCATCCTACTCTTACACAACACACTCCTCGTGTGGAGTCCACCAAGAGGGGCTCGACCAGAAGGATCTATTCCCCTGGATCGTCATTGACTTGACCATCGGAGTGCCCCCGTCGGAAACCCCAGCCCGGGTCACTAACCCTTGTCTTGCAGGTCCAGGTCCGCCGGGCGGCGAGACAGTTGAGGAGGTGCACTTCGATGCTGACAGCAGCTATGAGCCACAGCGATCTTGGCGGCAACAGATTGACGTGCCAGGTAGGGGGATGGTCAAGCCCTCCATTTCTTTGCAGATTGACACTCCACGGAAGGATGGTAACAACACGAGTACGAGAGGCCTCCTCCACCAGCCATGTAGGGGACTCCCCTTCCCGAGGGAACCAACACAATCTCGAGGCGGGGCCATCTGCTCCAGCAGTTCAACCACCTCCAGCGAAGTCTCAGCTAGCCGTACTCATCCAGAAAATGCAGATCCTCGCTACAGCAGTGCGCCAGCTTCAGTATCAGCACCGGTCCTTGGCTACCCACCAGCAGCCAGGGACTCCGGCAGCCGGCGCCACGGCTCCCCGTGATAGCTTGCATTCCTTTCAAGGGGGGCCTTCGCAACCACGAGCCATCACCGACAACCAGGGTAGTCATCAGACTCCCACGAAAAGGCAACAAGCTAGGTCTGCTGACATGGAGAGCTGCTCACCAAATCTCGGGCGGGTAGTATCAAGGCCCCATTGAGGTAGGAAAAGCAAGACCCCCTGCCATGGGTGCTAGGCACCCACGTGACCTTCTCCGTCTCCTTTGGCATAGGGGTCTATTGACAAAGCCATCAGGCGCACGGCGGAGAAGTGCCTGGAGGAACACGAGCGCAAGCTGGCAGAGTTCTCCCACCAGTTTGCCGACATATAGGGCTTCGCTAGTGAGCCAGCGGGCTACGATGCCCATCCCCCATTCTTCCAAGAAATCCAAGTGGAGTCGATCCCGCATCGATTCTGGATGTCGCAGGTGGATCCTTACGATGGGACCACCAACCCCTTGGACCACCTGGAAAGCTACCGGACCCTCATGAGGGTCTAGGGGGCCACCGACGCTCTTCTCTGCATCGCCTTTCTTGCCACTCTCCGGAAAGCAGCCCAGATGTGGTTCACCCATTTGGAGCTGGAGAGCATCAATTCTTTCACCTAGTTAGGGCAGAAGTTCGTGGCCCACTTCGATGCCTGCAAGAAGTTGCCACGAGAGGTAGACAGCCTCTTTTCCATCCGGCAGCAGTACCGCGAGCCCCTGCGGGACTACGTGGCCCTCTTCAAGACTACTGTTTGAGATTTATAATCTTGATGAGCTAAGTTGCCATGCTGGTGCTGAAGCGAGGGCTCAGGACTTCCCGCCTGACCTACTCGCTCAACAAGAAGCCTCCCAAGACTTACTCCGAGCTCCTTCTCCGAGCTCAAAAGTACATCCGCACCGAGGAGGCGGACTGACCGTACGAGGTGGGAGTTCGACGAGAAGCCACTGAAGAGGCCAACCCCCACCGAGATGCCCAGCACTTGGAAGCCATAACCCCAAGTCCTGATCTCCCAGAGGGATCGACTGAGACCGAGCGGGGCTCCCATTCCTGAGGAGAATTACACCCCTCTCCTTGCCCCAAGGATAAAAATCCTCATGGAGATTGAAGACAAGGACTACCTGAGGCGCCCGCTTCTGATGAAGTCCTCTGCCACATAATAAATCGAAGTACTGTCGCTTTCACCATGACCACGGTCACAACACCGAGGAATGCCGCAACCTCATATGGAAAATTGAAGAACTCATTAAGAAGGTATTGAAGAACTCATCAAGAAGGGCTACCTCAAAAGGTTTGTGGGGGGCAGACCACAGGTGGAATCCCAGGCGCTCGTCACTCTCCAACCAGCTTCAGCCATCGATAACCGTCCCACCGAGAAGCCGATGGGCATGATCTCCTGGGGAGCTGCGCGCGCGCCCAAAGAGCCCAGGGGGTAGGGGATCATGAGAACGTACTCCCCTTTATGAGGGAAGGAGGAGACCAATATATATATATGTGTGTGTGTGTGTGTGTAAATAATGATGCCGTGGCCGTCGAGAAAACGACCACAAAGCATCCTGTAAAACACATCATGGTTAATAGTGGAAGCTCCATAGGCGTGCTTTCTTATGATGCCTTTTCCAAGATAAACCCTTCTCCCGATCAACTCGACCTGTGCATACCTCCCTTGCTGGTCTCATAGGTGATTCCATAAGGGAGGAGGGAGAGATCACTCAAGATCACCGCCGGTGGAGCACCGTTATGGTCGACAGGCTCCTTTCCACCTACAACAAAATCTTGGGTCGGCTCGGGCTCAACTTGCTCAATGCCATTGTCTCCACTAAGAGACAACAAGGGCTTGTGTGGACTACATCGACCTTAACAAAGCCCACCGATAGTGAGCAGCCTGGTACTGTAATGCCCGGGTCAGGCCAGAAGCCTTCAAACCCGGAGACTTAGTGCCATGCCGGGCAGAGGCATCTCAACCCCGGGAGCGCGGCAAGCCCTCACCGAACTGGGAAGGCCCCCACAAAGTGACAGAAGCCCCCTCCCAAGGGGCCTATTACCTCGTAGATCTCAATGGCATCAGGCTACCTCAAACATGGAATGCCTGCAATCTGCGAAGACACCACCAATGATGTAAGGTTTCCAATGAATAATAATGATAATGACTTTTTTCTTGCACGAGTATCTATCTATCTTGCAGAAAGCATCATCAACGTCTCCGAGCCCAGCTCCAAGACGTCGATCTAAGACCGGAGCTCAGACCTCTAGCCAAGGGATCTTCGAGCCAAGCTGATCTCAATCTCAAACATCTTCGAGCCCAGCTCCGAGATGCCAAGGGATCTTCAAGCCATGCCGCTCTCAATCATAAATGTCTCCGAGCCCAGCTCTGAGATGCCAACCCAAGACCGGAGCTCAGACCTCCGGCCAAGGGATCTTCAAGCCACACCGCTCTCAATCATCCACGTCTTCGAGCCCAGCTCCGAGATGCCAACCCAAGATCGAAGCTCAGACCTCCGGCCAAGGGATCTTCGAGCCACGCCACTCTCAATCATCAGCATCTCCAAGTCCAGCTCCGAGATGCCAACCCAAGATCGGAGCTCAGACCTCTGGCCATGGGATCTTTGAGCCACGTCGCTCTCAATCTTCAATATCTTCGAGCCTAGCTTCGAGATGCCAAGGGATCTTTGAGCCACGCCGCTCTCAATCATCAACATCTCCGAGCCCAGCTCCGAGATGCCAACCCGAGACCAGAGCTCGGACCTCCGGCAAAGGGATCTTCGAGCCACGCCGCTCTCAATCATCCACATCTCCGAACCTAGCTCCGAGATGCCAACCCAAGACTAGAGCTCAAACCTTAGGCCAAGGGATCTTCGAGCCATGCCACTCTCAATCATTAGCATCTATGAGCCTAGCTCCGAGATGCCAACCCAAGACTCGAGCTCAGACCTCCGGCCAAGGGATCTTCGAGCCACGCCGCTCTTAATCATCAACGTCTTCGAGCCCAGCTACGAGATGCCAAGGGATCTTCGAGCCACGTCGCTCCCAATCATCAGCATCTCCGAGCCCAGCTCCGAGACGCTAACCCAAGACCGGAGCTCAGACCTCCGGCCAAGGGATCTTTGAGCCAAGCTGCTCTCAATCTCATACATCTTCGAGCCCAACCCCGAGATGCCAAGGGATCTTGGAGCTAAGTAGCTCCTATCAACACCTCGAGCCTAGCTCCAAGGCACCAAAGACCTGAGCCAAGCTTTCAGCAACCCTTGGACCGGGGCCCAGCTCTCCAGCCAAGAAGGCCTCAAGCCTAGCTCCAAGGCAATCAAATCCTATGGCCCTCTTCTCTGATCTCCCCACTCATCAAAAAAAAAGAAAGAGAGAGAGGGGAAGGAAAGAAAGAGAATAAGAGGGAAATGCAGCGACAAAACCATCATTTCATCACCTAAGACCGCAGACCAGTCCTCAAGCACCTTGGACCGGGGCCCAGCTCTCCGGCTAAGGAATTACCAAGCCCAGCTGCTCACAACTGTCAGAACTTTATGCCCGACTTGTCGACACCAAAGCCTAGTAACTCAGCCTCAGGCAAGGTGAGGCCCTCTTCTCTGATCTCCCCACTCATTAAAAAAAAACATAGAGAGAGAGGAGTGAAAGAAAGAGAAAAAGAGGGAAGAATCAAGCAAAAGTCGGGTTGTAAGGAAGTTCAAATTTTATTGATCAAGTGTCGGTTATAAGTGTTTTACGGGCCCCTGACATGCCGGGTGGCCCCGACTAAACACAGAAAGAAACAAAATACAAAAGAAAGGAAAAAGGCCTACTCTACGCTGGCTGACCCCCCTGCTGAGCCTTGAGGCTGAGAGGTCTCACCTTCAGGAACCTCCAGTTGGACAGCTCCGACCTCGGATGGCTTGGCCCCGGCTGGCGTCGGAGACTCGGAAGCCATAGCTTCCTCGACGACAACCTCCTCATCAGGTTCTGCATATGAGGTCAAGGGGTACCTGAGAAGGTCGCGATCCTTATCAGGAACAGATACCTCGATCTGGCTACATAAGAATATGAAGCATTTGTAAAAGGAGTTTGACATCGTTTGATGGATTTCGGCGATGAACTCCTCCGAGAACTTGAACTTGGCGATGGCCTCCTCAACATTTTTTCCTGGCCTCGGCGGCACCCTTCCTTGCCTCGATGGCCTCCAACCTGGCAGCCTCCATCGACTTGCCCACCAGCTCTGTCGCCTTCTCAGCCATGGCTAGCCTTGCTTTCCCTACCGCCAGCTCTGCCTAGGTAGTTCAGGAGGCCTCCTTGTGCCGATCAGTCTCGGCACTGTACCAGTTCAGCTTCTTCTCGATGGTGGAGAGATCGTCGATAGCCATCTTTGAGTGACTCTGCTCTAGGTCATGGGCCTCCAGGTGTTTCTTCGCTCGCCCCTCGGCATCGGTGAGCTGCTTCTCTAGGTCTCTGACCTTCTGCTCAAGTGCCCCGTTCGCCCTGGCCTTCTGCTTCAAATCGACCTTCAGAGACTCGATCTCAGTCGCTTGTTGTGATCGATGTGCTCCCAGTTCTGATAGCAGCCCTTAATGAAAAGGGCCTCGACACCGATCTGCACCATGAAAAGAGGTCAATTAAAAAAAAGAGAGAGAAGAAAAGATAACTCATCGAGTAAAGCTGGGGCAAGATGGCACTGAGGATGTCATTCAGCCACAGTCCAGCCATCTCCTGCCGATCGCATGTCTGGATTGAGAAATCCATCATGCGCTCGGCCAATGCGGGGTTCCAGAGGAATGAGCTCTCTGGTCCCATCTTGAAAGGGAGTCGACGTCATGCCTCCTCCCTCCTGCTCTCTCCCGCAGTAGGCAGCCTTGCCCCACTGACCGCAGGACCCCCGGGGGCAGGCTGAGGAGCTGGTGCCCATGCAGGCGGCGCCTCGGTCACAGCCTCAATCCTAGCTTGAACCTCCTTATCCCCGATCTCGATCACAGGTGGACTCGGAGGACTGGGAGATGTAGCTGCAGCCCTTGCCCGAGCTACTACCTCGGGCTCTGCGATGGAGGCCGCCCCCTAACGACCGTGCCGCTCTGGGATCTCTTGGGCCTCTTGCTGGACCAGCCCCGGTGCCGTAGACACCGCCCTCTCCATCGGTGCAGGGGCAGCTCGGGATGCCCCTGAACTCTGATCGACCGAAGAAACGGGGCTCGGACCGGCCACCATGGAAGGAGCAGTCGCAGGTGCGCTCTCATCCTGGGCCCACCTCGTCGGAGGCTCCTCGATCAGTCTGGTCGGTAACCTCTTTCTGGTGATCGCCAGCAGGTCACTCTCTGTAAAAATCATCCCTGCATGAAAGTCACATAACGGTCAGAGCCCATAAGAAGCAATGCAAGAAATGCAAAGAAGAAAAAGAAAAGTTCAGGTTGAACTCACCCAACCCATTTGTTGGGTCGATCCTGGCATCAAAAAGGTTCTGCTCTGATAACAGGGCCTCGAGGGAAGGAATCTGGGTGGTGTGGAGCTGCTTGTAGTCATCTCGGTCAGCCGCATCGACCATAGAATTTCGGTTAGGGGACTGGTCCGGATCGCTCCAGACCCAGTCAAACCTCTCAACCACAGCAAAGAAGAATTTACTCTTCTATCCCTTGATGGAAGAGGGGAGCTCGGATTTAATGCCCTTCGGGCGGGAATACAAGGACCACCCATCCTCAGTCGGGTGGCACTTCAGGACAAAGAAAGCCCTGAACAAAGAGAACCGGGCCACAAACTCGTGGAGGTGGCAGAGCACAATGAAGGAGAAGATGACCCTAATGGCATTTGGCACTAGCCAGGCAGGGACCAAATGATAGTTGTCCAAGACGAACAAGAAGAAGGGATGGAAAGGAAAGCGGAGACCCCCAGAGAAGGTCTCCTCGTAAAAAGCAAGGCAGCAAGGGCCACTAGAAGTGATCCATTCCCCCCGAACGAGGGATCATAAGCCAAACAGAATGTGGGATGCTGAATGCCATTGACATCCTGAACGGTCCCCAGTTCCTCGATGGTGATTGTCGAGGTGACCCCACCAGTACCTGTGGACCGGGCAGACTCAGAAACAGGTACAGAAGAAGGAGGAGGGAGAGAAGGACCGGACCCTAGTTCCCTGATGAGCAACGGATCAGGAGAACACCTCCTACTGAACTCGAAGCGAGTTGCATCCTCCTCCCCACCAGAGGAAGAAAAAGATGCCGGCCTCCACTCAGAGGGACTGGCCCCGCCCTGATCAGTGGAGGGGCGGAAGCCCGGGCCAAAATGGGACATCCTCAAGAACGAGAGAAGTGAAGGACTCGAGATGGAGAATGGAAGAGCAGACTCGACTAGAAGGAGCCCCTAAACCTGGAGGAAGGACCCTACTCTGGCGAAGGGGGAAGAAAGAGGAGACTGACCTGGTTCCTTAGAAGATCTGAGGCAACTAGGAGAAAGAAGAAAGCTCGAACACAGCAGCAGGCACGGAGAATTCAAAAGAATGGATGTTTCGGGTAAGGCCCTCTTTTCATTTCGAAATGACCCGATGGATCCGTACCGATCCGACCCCTCTGCCAACGGATCCACGCCACGTGCTACCCATCGACAAAAATGGCATCCCAGCCGCTCTAAATTCTGTGCCAACATTAACTACTCCTCGGACATGGCCACTTGGCACCCCCGCATTGGCTTACAAGACCATCTCATGAAGCGCCAGCAATCATGGCCATCATTGTACCAGATCTCCGCCTTTCCACATCAGCACCATAATTACTCCCTTCGATCGTGCACTAGCGAGCCTTGGGAGTGGGGGACAAATGATGTGATGGGATCACTGACGTGGGGGAGCCTATAGGTGCCACGACAAATGAAGCCACCACGATGGGCGCCACATCAATTCTCCTACTCAGACTTCTCTGTCGAGCTGAGCTGAGCTCCCTCAAGACAATGAGCCAAGCTCCGTCCTCCACCAGGTCAGTCTCGCGAGCTCAGGATGCCTAGGTCAGAGCTGCACTCTGCCCTCCAGAGCGAGACCCTCGAAGATTGAGCCCTGTGGTTGGAGTCGAGCTCAGCCCTCCACCACGTGGAGCCTCTCCGAGCATGAGCCCTCTGGACCGGGCCCGCACTATGCTTTCCAGAGCTAGACCCTCGGAGATCGAGCCTTGTGGTCGGAGTCGAGCTCAGCCCTTCTCCGCCATGTGGAGCCTCTCCGAGCGCGAGCCTTCTGGACCGGGCCCGCACTCTGCCCTCCAGAGCGAGGCCCTCAGAGATCGAGCCCTGTGGTCAGAGTAGAGCTCAGCCCTCCTCCGCCAGGTGGAGCCTCTCCGAGCGCGAGCCCTCTGGACCGGGCCCGCACTCTGCCCTCCTCCACCGAGACAACCCTGTAAGCTCGGGGCATCTAGGTCAGAGTGAGCCCTGCCATTCTAGCTCAACCCCAGCTCAAATGTGGGCACTGCCATCCTAGGACACTGGCAAGCCACCCGAGGACTACACTGGAGCACCTGCCAAATCGTACTGACCACCTGCAGCCATCGGTTATACTAGAAAGGGGAGAAACACACTGATCGAGGTACCACACTCCTCGCCAACCACCTGGACCACCCGAGAGAGGAAGCCAACCAGGAGATTCGAATCCCATGGGTGACGGTCCACCGATCGAGGTACTGACAGGTTTCCTGGAATGAGGCGACCAAGGAAAATGTCAGAGCACATGACAGCTTCCCTTATCACGAATCAGAAAAGGCTCCTTGGAACACCGCCGCACGTGCCTGATAGCCTGGTGGAGATCCCAAGATGGATGCCCAACAGTAACCTAGTTCACAAAAAACTTGGAGATAACAACCATAATACAGGCAAGGCACAAGCCACTACACTGGAACACGAGTGCAAGCTCCACCAAGAAGAGGAGCACGGCACCACCAGCATCCCCAAGCAAGGTCGGAAGGGCCACACAGAGACTCCCTCTAACCAGGCCACACTTCCCCCGACACACTTGCATCTCACTCTTACACAACACACTCCTCCTCGTGTGGAGTCCATCAAGAGGGGCTCGACCAGGAGGATCTGTTCCCCTGGATCATCATTGACTTGACCGTCGAAGTGCCCCCACCGAAATTCCCGACCCGGGTCACTAACCCCTATCTTGCAAGTCCAGGTCCATCAGGTGACGAGACAGCTGAGAAGGTGCGCTTCGACACCGACAGCAGCTACAAGCCATGGTGATCTTGGCGGCAACAGCTAGTTTTTCAAATACAGAACTAGGCTCTCTTGCCTCCCAATGGCTAGTTTTTCATGTCTAACGGTTATAAACTAGTTTTGAGACCTTGGAATTATATTTAAGTAGTTCAAATCAAATCAAAACAAGAGAGGAAGAAGAAAAACAAAAGAAAAGTAAGAAAAAAAGAGAAAAAGCAAGTGCATTCACTCTCATTCATTATGATCAACAACCATCAAGCAAAAAGAAGTCTCCAAGCTTTCAAAGACTTCAAGAAGCATTCAAGCTCAGCTTTTGATCATTGATTAAGGCTTCATCAAGCTTAAGACAAGCAACTTCACCGAGCTTCAAAGAGAAATCAACTTTACTTTAGAAAGCTTTTATTATTGCTTTACTTTAAACCTTATCTCATGTTGTAAAGGTTATTAGTTAGCCTTGAAAACCAAGGATGTTATTGTGAGCCTTAAAAACCAATTAGGTTCTTCGTTAGCCCGCAAAACCAAGGAAGGTTGTTGGTGAGCCTTAAAACCAATTAGGTTCTTGGTTAGCCCGTAAAACCAAGGGAGGTTTTGACTTGTAAGCCTTGTGAAAATAAGTCGGGTTTTGATTAGTGAGCCCAGAAAACTAATCAGCTATAATCGATTGAAATTATAGTGAATTTTCAAGAGAATCTTGGAAAGTGGATGTAGGTGTATTGGAAAGCACCGAACCACTATATCTTGATTGTGTTTGTGGATTGATTATCTCTCTCTTGCTCTTTTATTTATTGGATTTATATTTTTGCTGCATATTCATTAAGAGCATTCTAATTCATCTCATACTAGCACTCATAATTGTTTATTGCATTTGGCATATATTCTTGCAAGTAAATATTTTATTTTTAGAAATCCAATTCACCCCCCTCTTGGGTTGCTTATTGGGCAACAAGTGGATCATAGCCCTATTCTCAGTTTATAGGTCTAACCGCCTTGAGTAAAGAAAGATCTATGGCAGCTCCTATTGGTACTAGTGTAGTTGAGGGACAAACCTTAAATAGACATCCATATTTTAATGGAACAAATTATACTTATTGGAAAACTAGAATGAGAATTTACATGCATTCAATAGATTATAATTTATGAAAAGTTATTGATAAAGGTCCATATATTCCTTCGATTGTGGTTAGTGGTGTTTCCATCTCAAAGCTCGAAGAGGATTGGGATGAAAATGATATTAAACAATCCGAGATTAATGCAAAAGCAATGAATTTCCTTTATTGTGCATTAGATCCTAGTGAGTTTAATAGGATTTCTACGTGCACATATGCTAAAAAAATATGGGACACACTTAAAGTTATCCATGAGGGTACTGATAAGTGAAGAATACTAAAGTAAATATATTAATGTACACTTATGAAATGTTCTGAATGGAACCAAATGAATCTATCATTACATGTATACTAGATTCACAAACATTGTAAATGGCATGAGAAGTTTAGAAAAAATTATGTCTAATGCTGATTTTGTCAACAAAATTCTCAGGTCACTTCCAACTTTATGAGATCTAAAGGTGACTGCCATACAAGAAGCAAAAGATGTTGATAAATTACCCTTGGAGCAGCTAGTGGGATTGTTCATGACTTATGAGCTGAATCTGAAGCAAAAATCTATAGACTTGGACAGAAAGAAAAAG
Organism: Areca catechu; assembly: GCA_021397845.1. Classification (NCBI taxonomy): domain Eukaryota; kingdom Viridiplantae; phylum Streptophyta; class Magnoliopsida; order Arecales; family Arecaceae; genus Areca; species Areca catechu. The sequence continues at coordinate 97,229,005 of CM038046.1, forward strand.
GGGATATCCTTCAAATTAACAATTCAAAAAGAATCCTCAAATGAAGAATCGAAAGAAGAAGAAGAAGATGAGAGTGAGGAAGCACTTTTAGCTAAAAAATTCAGGAAATTTATGAAAAGAAGAAAGTTCCCTTATAAGAAAAGATTCCAAACAAGTAAAGACAAGGAAAAGAAAAAGGAGAAAGAAAAGGAGAAGGATGTGCCTACATGCTTCGAATGCAAGAAGCCTGGACATTACAAGTTTGACTGTCCTCTCCTAAAAAAATCAAGAAAGAAGCTTAGAAAGAAAGCTATAATGGCAACCTGGAGTGATAGCGAAGATCAAGCTCAGATGAAGATCCAACTGAAGTTGCTAATTTATGTCTCATGGCACAACAAGAAGACCAAGAAGAGGTAATTTCTGACTCTGAAGTGGACTTTACTTTTGATGAATTAAAAAATACATTTGATAAATTGATGCATGATCATAAATTGATTTTATCTAAAAATAAAAAATTGAAAAAGCATGCAAACAGTTTATCACATGAAAACAATTCTTTTTTAAATAAAGTTAGTGATTTGAAAAATAAGCTTGATATTTTGGAAAAGAAAAATAAAGCTTTAACAATGGAAAATGAAGTTTTAAAAAGGCCTAAAGCTATTATTTCAAATGGTGATATTTTGAAGAAAAACAAAGACTTAAAAATAGAGAACAAAAATTATAAAAAAGAACTTGATACAATAAAACCCCTTGTTGAAAAGTTTAGTTATAGTTCTGAAAAATTAAGCCTTCTTTTGAATAATCAAAGAGCTATTTTTAACAAAGCAGGATTAGGATATAAATCTCAAAATAGCAAAGGTATTTCAAAAATTTTTTTATACCCACATCATTAAGCATTACATGTTTTTCATGCAAAAAACTAGGACATAAAGCTTTTCAATGCAACTTAAGAAAAGTCAATGATTTTGAAAAGATTTGGATTTCAAAAGGAACCAATTTGAGCACTAACCCTAAAAGACCCAAGTTGGCTTGGGTACCTAAAAACAAAACCTGATTTGTTTTACAGGTATGTCTTGCAACCAAGGAAAACAAACCTATAAAGCAAAAGGCTATGGTATCTTGATAGTGGTTGTTCAAGATACATGACAGGAGATATGAAGTAATTCACCTCTCTTAAGGCAATAAATAGAGGGAGTGTGACCGTTGATGATAATGGTAAAGATAAAATTATTGGTATTGGTAAAGTTCAGATCTTTCCTTCTACTTGCATTAATAATGTACTTTCAGTTGACGGTTTAAAGTATAATCTTTTAAGTATTAGTCAATTTTGTGACAAAGATTTTCAAGTTATTTTTAAATCATCATATTGCATGATAGCTAGTCCTGATAAAAATGGAATAAAATTCATTGGAAAAAGGCATAAAAATATTTATCTAGTAGATTTGGACAATCTATCTTTGCCTAATAGAGAATGCCTAGTTGCAATAAATTCTACTATAAAGGAGACTAGTGAGCTTTGGCATCGTAGACTAGGATATGCTACTATGTATTTACTTTCAAAACTTTCTAAAAAGGATTTAGTAAGAGATTTGCCAAAACTTAGTTTTGAAAAGGATAAAATTTGTCAAGCTTGCTAATTTGGAAAACAAGTAAAAACATCTTTCAAATCTAAAGGTTTTGTTATAACTACTAGGCCATTAGAACTACTCCATATGGATCCTTTTGGACCAACTAAGATATCTAGCCTAGGAGGTAAGAGATATAGATTAGTTATAGTGGATGATTTTTCAAGGTTTACTTGGATTTTCTTTCTTGCTCATAAAGATGAATTATTTTCATTATTTATAAAGTTTTGCCGAAAGGTTTCTAATGAAAAAGGTATTTCTGTTATTTGCATACATAGTGATCATGGTTTTGAATTCGAAAATCAAGATTTCAAAAAATTTTGTATTAAAAAAGGTATTGAACATAATTTTTGTGCACCTAAGACATCTCAGTAGAATGGGATAGTAGAAAGGAAAAATCGTACCTTATAAGAAATGGCACACACTATGCTTTGTGAAAATGATTTACCAAGATATTTTTGGACTGAAGCAATTAATACTGCTTGTTATATTTTGAATCATGTTTTAATTCATCCTATTTTAAAGAAAACGCCTTATGAGCTTTGAAATTAAAGAAAATCAACTTTAAAGTATTTTCAAGTTTTTGGTTGTAAATGTTTCATTTTGAATAATGGTAAAGATAATCTTGAAAATTTTGATGCCAAGTCTGATGAAGGTATCTTTCTAGGATATTCTATATCAAGGAGGGCATATAGAGTTTTTAACAAAAGAACCTTAGTGGTAGAGGAGTCCGTACATGTAGTTTTTGAAGAGTCTACTACAAATCCTCTAGAAAAGACATCTGATGCATGTGCAAGTGCTGAAAAGCTAAAGAAGCTAATATTGGAAGACAACCCTCGCAACAAAGTGAAGAAGATCAAGACAAATGTGAAAGAGAAGAAGCCATATAATCCACATCAAAGCATCAAGATCTACCTAAGAAGTGGAGGTATGCTCATGGACATCCTAAGGAGTTAATCCTAGGTGATCCATCTAAAGGGGTAAGAACTCGATCTTCAATTAGAAATGAATGTAATTATATTGCTTTTGTTTCTCAAATATAACCAAAATATTTTGAAGATGCTAAAAAAGACCCTAACTGGATAAATGCTATGCAAGATGAACTAATTCAGTTTGAAAGAAATAATATTTGGACATTAATAAAAAGACCATCTAATATTTCTATTATTGGTATGAAATGGGTATTTAAGAATAAATTGGATGAAAATGGTATTGTTACTAGAAATAAAGCTAGGCTAGTTGCCAAAGGCTATAATCAGGAGGAAGGAATTGATTTTGATGAAACTTTTGCTCCTGTTGCTAGACTTGAGGCAATTAGACTACTATTAGCATTTATTTGTTTTATGAACTTTAGACATTTTCAAATGGATGTCATGAGTGTTTTTCTGATGGTTTTATAACTGAAAAAATTTTTATTGAACAACCACCTGGTTTTGAAAATCATGCACATCCTGATCATGTTTATAAATTGCACAAGCACTTAATGGTTTAAAGCAAGCACCCTGAGCATGGTATGATCGACTCAGCAAGTTTCTGATTGAAAATAAATTTTCTAGAGGCCATGTTGATACTACCTTATTTCTAAAGAAGAAAAATGATGACTTATTAATAGTACAAATTTATGTTGATGATATTATATTCGGTGCTACTAATAAAATTCTTTGCCAAGAGTTCGCTAAGCTAATTTAGGGTGAGTTCGAAATGAGCATGATGGGAGAACTCAGTTTTTTTCTCGAACTCCAAATTAAGTAAACCAAGGATGGAATTTCATCAACCAAGCTAAGTACACAAGAGAAATCTTAAAGAAGTTTGAGATGGAGTCTATTAAGTCAATAGGTACTCCTATGAGCCCCTCTTATAAACTTGATAAAGATGAGTATGGTAAATCTGTTGATCAAAAATTATATATAGGAATGATTGGCTCTTTATTATATTTGACTATTAGTAGACCTAATCTTATATTTAGTGTCTGTATGTGTAATAGATATCATTCTGATCCTAAAGAGTCTCATCGATTGGCTATTAAGTACATATTTAGATACTTAACTAGTATAATTGATATTGGTCTATGGTATTCTAAATTTTCTTCTATTAATTTAATTAGATTTTTTAATACTAATTTTGCTGGGTGTAACTTGATAGAAAAAGTACTAGTGGAACTTGCCAATTTTTCAGAGTTAACTTAATCTCTTGGTTTAGCAAGAAACAAACTTCGGTTGCACTATCCACAGCTGAGGCTGAGTATATTGCAGTTTGAAGTTGTTGTGCTCAAATCTTGTGGATTAAGCAACAACTTGAAGATTTTGGAATCAAACTAAGTAAGACACCCATAAAATATGATAATATTGGTTCTATCTGCTTAACTAAAAATCCTGTTTAGCATTATAGAAGTAACCATATTGAAATTAGGCACCATTTCATTAGAAATCATGTTGAAAATAATATTGTACTTGAATTTGTTAGTACTGAAATGCAATTAGTTGACATTCTAACTAAGCCTCTCCAAGAGGATCGATTTTGTATGATTAGAAGAGAACTTAGGATCATCAATCCTTTTGATTGAAAATTTCTATCTTTTTATATATATTAATGCTTGATTGATCAAATTCATTGATGATTATGTTAAATCTCCTTGAATTCCATTGAAATTCTATTCAATCTTGATCAATGCTTCATTTTCAATTTCTTTTCGATTTTAAGTCGAAGTGTTGACACCTAGAAGTGTCGACACTTGACTCTAGGTCATGAATCGACACTTGAACGGTGACAGACTGAAATAAAATCAAAAAACAAAGTGTTTTCTTCTCCATTTTTCTTCCAAATCGAGCTGATTCATCTCATAAACTGTTCCTTTCACTTCTTCCCTCCAAATCGAACCTCCAAGCATCTCAAATTTGTGTTTTGGATGGTTTTTGCTTCAGTTTCTCCCTTCCTTTTGATTTTGAATCATAGAAACCCTAGGTTTCTTCCCTCTTTTCAATCCAACCTTGTATCTTTGGAATGGGACCTAGGAAGCAAGTTGTCCATCATCCAAGACCATCCAATCAAGAAGAAGAAAAAAGAACAAAGGCTAGGCATGAAGCCAGAGCAGCAGATGCACCCGATATCACTGCTAGACCTCTCTTTCCTGTGGCTAGTCGAATGAAATCGAAGACCATCATCGGAGGACATCGCGTGGACTTCCAATTCATTAATCAGTAGCAGTTCAGGATAGGTCAGTGGCTTAGAGATGCTAGCTTGGTGCCATTCTGTTCTTTGACTGAGAGATTTTACCTAGGTTTGATTTGAGAGTTCTATAGTTCATTAGCCTGAGGAAGTGATGGATAGGTAGCCCAGGTGCAAGGCAGAGATATCCCAGTGACAGCAAAGATTCTGAGCAAAGTATGGGACATACCCATAACAGGTTCTGTTATAGACAGTCTAGCGGATAGACTCAGTGGTCTCCGTTATATCTTCGAGATAGATGACTTACCTGAGGGAGCCATTGTGGTAGCTTCGAGATTGTCAGCTGAGATGAGGTTGCTGCATCACATTATTGCCCGGATCCTTCTATCGAAGACCAGCCATTTTGACTTCATCATAGAGCGAGAGCTATTGGTGATGATTTCTTTAGTATAGCACACTCGTGTATGCCTACCGGTACTCATGGTACATCAGTTAACGGAGGTATCTATTAGCCAGAGACTGTGTTTGTCCTATGGGATGGGCTTGACTCTACTTTTTAGAGCTTATGGTGTAATGATGGATGGTGAGCCCTACCAGTAGCTACTACAACTGATGTTTATGACATCAAATCTCTTCACCGGATGGAGTATCAACTTGTCAAAGGCCAGTGGAGACAGTGCATATTTGGACAGGCTACTAATAGAGATGAGGATGCGGTGGAGGAAGAGCATATCTTTTTGGATGAGCCAGGGCCTTCTGAGATTCATAGAGAGGCATCTGAGGCATGGCCTGAGCCGTCAGTTCAACCAGAGCCAGCTCCTCAGCCTGAGTCAGCACGGTCTGACATCCCTAGAGTTTTTGAGAGTCTAAAGGACAAGGTTACTTGCATTGAGACTGAGTTGATTATCATTCGTCAACGAGTCGACTCATTTCATATGGAGATGAAAGAGAGCTATCGAGGACTAAGAGATGGGATCTCTACCATTCTATTCATTTTGAGTAAACCCTCTTCGAGGAGTGCTCATGATACTTTTGGTCCAGATGATTCAGTTCCAGCACCACCGGCACCGGGACCAGATTTGGATTAGACTGACTCTGATGATATTGACATCACAAATTTGATGACAGAGCCAATACCGGAGATAGCAGCTAACCCTCCTAGGAGTCCCATTCATGATCTATCTAGTTCATCCTTCCAGACTCCTATTTACCTACTCCTCTAGACCTGATGTTCACACTTCCATTCCTGTACCTACACATATTATACCTTCAGTTATTGATACTCCTGTTATTCCACCATCTGATACTCTTTTGATACACCTGTTATTCATTCTTCATCATTGCATACGTCTTCCCTTATTGGAGAACTAGGCTTCTATATTCCTGGTTTCCATCGTCTTGACTCTGGTCCTATCTTTGATCATGCCCCTCCTCTTTCGGCCATTCCAGTCAATGTTGTTCCTGTGTTGACATAGCTTCTACCTCTTCTACACTAGCTAGAGGTAGGACTTATGTTAGACGCAGAGGACGTGGTCATCATGATGTTCCATCGAGACCGACCAGGACCCGCCGTCTTCGTGATCTTCGATCTATGTGGCCTCGATCTCGTACTTCTACTGATATAGGACTGATCGAGATTGGATCCTCAGATGATGAGGATAGTTCTTAGGATAGTTTTTATGTTTAGCTAGTTTACATTTATGTGCTACCTATATGTTTTTATTTGCTCTATGTTATGTATCAAATTTGTATCAATGTATGAAATATTTTGAATGATTGAAATCTTCTAGTTCATATCTATGTCTTTGAATGAATGATTTATTATCTTCTCTGAATGAATGAATTGCATTACTTAATTTTAGTTCTTTTATTTCTCTTTTCCTTTTTAATGATTGACAAAAAGGAGGAGAAGTAAGTATAAAAGATAAAATGAAAGTTATAAGATAAAGGTAAGTATGTATATAAGATGAAAGTGATATGTATCTGTGTTTGAGAAAGATCTTTGAAAATTTTTTGTGCATTAAGTGAGGGAGAGCAATCCTTCCTTTAATTTGCGAAATATGTTTTGTTCAATTACTTGCAAAGCTCTTTGAAATTAAATTTTCTTTAAATCTCCTCTTGAGGGGGAGTATTTATACTCACCTGGTTTCATTGCTAAATTTCTTATCCTTGAGCATGTTCCTTTTAGAGTATCATGATACATGGATTTCATTCCTCTTTCTTTTCTCAAATACTCTTAATATAATTCTGATTTGAATGAGTTTTTAGACTTTCTTTCTATATTTTAATACTTACTGCAATAAGCTTTATACATATTGAAAATTTCTTTTTAGATCTTATCATGTGATTTATACTTAAAGATTTGTCGTCATCAAAAAGGGGGAGATTGTTGACTCCATTATTGATTTTGATAATAAACAAAATACTTAAGTATAAGTTGAGTACTAACTGGTTCTTTAAAGTATGCTTATAGAAAAAGGTACTCACCAAATTCAACAAGTTTAGTTTACTTGTCAAAGAATGAAGAAGTCCCTTCTATGATTGAAAGACCAGCTTTTAATGGACTTAAGAACTTGAAGATTGCTTGAAAAGACTTAAATAGTGAAGCACAACTTGATTTTAGCATAGGTTCAATGATTTTGAAGAAATCTCAGTCAAGTGTCGACTAATAGCTCAAGTGTTGACTCATGATAATGGAAGTGTCGACTCAAGCTGGCATGCAAAAAGTGTTTCAGATGGCACGGCTGAAGCGTCGACTCATGACAGTCAAGTGTCAACTCAAAGTGTTGACTCAAGGATTGGCTCATCACCTGAGAATTCTTGGATACAGAACTTGCTGAAATTGAAGACTTGCCTGAAGTGTTGACTCATGGTTGTCAAGTGTCGACTCACCAGAAGAAGTGTCGACTCACCTAAGAATTTCAGAGAGCTTCATTGAAGAAATTTGAACTTGGTGTCGACTCATGAAATGCAAGTGTCGACTCACAAGGTTTAAGTGTCAACACTTGGAGTTCTGGGAACAGTAATGGCTAGTCTTTCAAATATAAAACTTGGCTCTCTTGCCTCCTGATGGCTAGTTTTTCATGTCTAACAGCTATAAACTAGTTTTGAAGCCTTGGAATTGTATTTAAGTGGTTCAAATCAAATCAAAACAAGGGAGGAAGAAGAAAAACAAAAGGAAAACAAAAAAAGAAAAGAAAAAGCAAGTACATTCACTCCCATTCATTATGATCAACGACCATTAAGCAAAAAGTAGTCTCCAAGCATTCAAAGCCTTCAAGAAGCATCAAGCTTAACTTTTGATCATTGATTGAGGCTTTATCAAGCTCAATACAAGCAACTTCACCGAGCTTCAATAAGAAATCAGCTTTACTTTATAAAGCTTTTATTATTGCTTTACTTTAAACCTTATCTCTTGTTGTAAAGGTTATTGGTTAGCCTTGAAAATCAAGGAGGTTATTTGTGAGCCTTGAAAACCAATTAGATTCTTGGTTAGCTCGCAAAACTAAGGAAGGTTGTTGGTGAGCCTTAAAACCAATTAGATTCTTGGTTAGCCCATAAAATCAAGGGAGGTTTTGACTTGTGAGACTTATGAAAACAAGTCGGGTTTTGATTAGTGAGCCCGAAAAACTAATCTGCTATAATCGATTGAGATTATAGTGAATTCTCAAAGGGATCTTGGAGAATGGATGTAGGTGCATTGAAAAGCACTGAACCACTATATCTTGATTGTGTTTGTGGATTGATTGTCTCTCTCTTGCTCTTTTATTTATTGTATTTACATTTTCGCTACATACTAATTAAGAGTATTCTAATTCACCTCACACTAGCACTCATAATTGTTTATTACATTTGGTACATATTCTAGTAAGTAAATATTTTATTTTTAGAAACCCAATTCAACACCCCTCTTGGGTTGCTTATTGGGCAACACTATCCTTGATACAACTTTCCTACTCTAATTCTTAGCTTTCCTAGTAGGTCTTCACCTGCTCCTTCGACTTATACCTTGATTCGATAGCTAGGCCTTTCTGTACCTGATTTCCATGCTTTTAGTTCAGGTCCTGTTTTTTATGACACTCCCCCGATCCCTATCATAGTTGTTGTTCCTGTCACTGCTGCCCCTGCTTCTGATATTCCCTTCTCCTTTTTAGTTTCAACTAGAGGAAGGACATATACCAGACATAGAGGCCAAGGTCGTGGCAGTGCATTGAGACCTATCCGGACTAGACTATCTGATCTTCGACCGATGTGGCTGAGACCCAAACCTTATAGGATTACATGTCCCATCATTCTTGAGATCGGGTCCTCCTATGATGAGGAGAGTACTCCTTCAAATTGATCTATACCTCAGTTAGTCTGTATCTCATGCTTATTGTATTTTATGTTTACTTTTATGTATCAGTATCTGGTGTATCAAATTTTGTTTAGTTGATGTATCAAACTTTGTAAAATGTATCAAATGTTTGAATCTAATGGATCAAGTTTTATATATTGACTTCTTGACTTCTATGAATGCACTCTTATTGAAATGTAATGACTCTTACTTTTTCATTTACTGAAAAGTGCTATTTTTTTCTTACCATTTATAATGATGACAAAAAGGGGGAGAATAATTGAAAGATTTAATGAAAAGTGCAAAATTTGTTAATACTAAGTATCAATGAGATTTAATGAACCTTTAGTTAATTTGATTAAAGCAATGAGACAGGGAGAGCGAGAAAGAAATTTACTAAAGCTATAACTTTTTGGAAATATTCTTAAAAATCTTTTTGAAAATCAGTTTTTTGGATCATATATTGAGGGGGAGCTTTTGTGTTTTTTGCTCTATTATCCTTGATCTATACTTCCATTTCCTTGCTCTGATACTTTTGGTTCTATGCTCTGATACTTTTTAATACCTTGATACTCTTTATAATCTATTAATTTTACTATGATATTGTCAATTTAGCACATGTTTAATGTCTTGATACTCTTAAAGCTTTTCTTTACTATTTTTTTCTTCATGCTGAAATAACTATCTTTTAGAAATACTTTTATACACCTTTTGAGCATTATATATATATACATCTTAGCTCTTATATCTTTTAATCATAACTCTGAAATTTTATAATCTATAGTTCTGATACATTATAATCACTGCTCTAATACAGTCAATTTACATAAATTTAACTTTGTTCATATATATACACAGCTCTGATACATTATCAGCAGTCTCAATTCTTGACAATCAATACATTTTCAGACTCTGAAACTTATCATGCTTAGCTCTGATACTTATTGCCAAAAGATATATTCTTGTTAAAAATCTTTTTAGCTTTCCACTTGTATATACTTAAAGGTTTTGTCATCATAAAAAAGGGAGAGATTGTTGACTCCTGTATTGATTTTGATGACTAACAAAATACTTAAGTATATTTGAGTACTAACTGTTTGTTAAAGTATGTTTTATCTGAAAAAAGTACTTATCAAGTTAGTTGATTGATTACTTGTCAAAATAGTTGAAGAAGTCTTCTTAGAGATGAAATTATAAAGTTAAATGGACTTAAGTACATAAGAATGACTTGAAAGGACTCAAGTTTGAAGGTTGAAAAAGATTCAGCAGAGTTTCAATTAAATTTCAGAAAGTTTCAACCAAGTATCGACTCATGGATATGAAGTGTCGACTCACAGTGTCGACTCACAAAAGCTTGAGCTAATATGCAGAAGATGTTTCAGATGGCATGCTCCAAGTGTCGACTCATGGAGCTCAAGTGTCGACTCATGTGTCGACTCAAGGATCGACTCAAGGCTTGAGATAAAAATTACGCAGAACATGCTAAATTTCAGACTTCCCTCAAGTGTCGACTCATGAAGGCCAAGTGTCGACTCAAGTGTCGACTCACCTAAGATTTTTAGAGAGCTTCAAGGAATATTATTGAACTAAGTGTCGACTCATGGAAACCAAGTGTCGACTCAAGGTGTTGACTCATGACTTGAAGTGTCGACACTTGCAGTTCTGGTAAATAGTAACGGCTAGTTTTTTCAAATACAGAACTTATCCTTTTCATCCCCAATAACTAGTTCCACCTCTCTAATTGTCATAAACTATCATTTGAAGCTTAGAAAGGTATTTAAAGTGGATTAAACTCAAGAGGGAAGTAACTAATGATTAGGACAGTGCATTCACTCCAATATTTATTGAGAGCAACTACCTTCAAGTGAAGTGAAGCCTTCAAGCATTCAAAGCATTCAATTGCAATCAAGTTCAACCACTCAAGCATCATTTAAGGCTTCAACAACTTGAAAACAAGCATCTTCAAAGAGCTTCAAAAAGATATTTGCTTTTATGTAAAAGCTTTCTTATGTTTCATACTTTATACTTGAATTCTTTGTTGAGGTTTGTTGGTGAGCCTGTATGTCAAAACTAACAAAGGTTTTTGGTAGCCTTGTAAATATCAAAGAGGTTTTTGGTTAGCCTTGTGAAAACTAAGGAGGTTGTTGGTGAGCCTAAGTTACAAAACCAACTAGGTTTTTGGTTAGCCCGTAAAACCAAAGGGGTTTTGACTTGTGTTCTCGGTGAAAATAAGTTGGGTTTTGATTAGTGAGCCTGAAAAACTAATCAGCTGTAATCAAGAACGATTATAGTGAATTTCCAAGTGGACCTTAGGGAGTGGATGTAGGTGCCTTAGTCTGCACCAAACCACTATATATTATTGTGTTTACGTTGCTTTGTAGGATCGACGCCCCAACCAACTATCCAAAAGGAATGTCCCTATTTAGAAGTGATGGTTTATCTCTCTTAAAGTAGGCAGCACAGCAACCCCGATAGGCACGAGTCGACCCCCCCACCAACCACTATAGCACCAACCCAGTGTACCATCATCGAGTCGGCTCTTGCTTGGGGATGAGCACCGCAGCACCACCCAAGGGGCGTTGACATGGCACCAGCCTCACCTTAAAAGTGGTACCCATATTTCGTGGACCCAGACCCCTGCACCTCGAGGGTGTGAGCTGGCCCACCCAACAATCCCCCTGGCAAAAAATCCCTCAAGAATTTCACTTGCAGGGACTCGAACCCATGACCTCGGCTCTGATACCAATTGTAGAATCGACGCCCTAACCAACTATCCAAAAGGAATGTCCCTATTTAGAAGTGACAGTTTATCTCTCTTAAATTAGGCAGCGCAGCAACCTCGGGATGCACGAGTCGACCCCCCACCAAGCACTGTAGCACCAACCCAACATACTATCATCGAGTCGGCTCTCACCTCGGGATGAGCACTGAACACCACTCAAGGGGCGTTGATGTGGCACTAGCCTCACCTTAACAGTGGCACCTACATTCCATGGACCCAGACCCCCGCACCTTGAGAGTGTGAGCTGGCCCACCCAACATGCCTGCTCTTTCTTCATTTACTCTTATTTACTTTGATTTGCTTATCTATTTCCGCTGCATACTCTTGTTTAACACAGAAGCACTTGCAATTCACTAGCACCTTAATTTTTTTGAATTGGCACTTATTTGCAAAAGTTTTAAAATCTAATTCACCCCCCCTCTTGGGTTGCTTACTGGGCAACAAACTGAACCTTATTACCAACCTATAATCCAAGGTTGGGACATCATCCCAATTTTGTGTGGTCATAAAATACAATATTAGGAGCCCACGATTTTGACCAGCACTATCCTAGGCCTAACCAAGTATTTAATAATTAACCAGGTTTAGTTCTTGAGAAAGGAATCAGTACATTAAAAAAGAGTCTAGAAATTTTGGCTAAATCCCAAGCTGACCTCCATGCTATAGTTAATAACAAACACTATCATGAATAACTTTATGCATACCACGGGCCAACAGATAACCTCTAACACCCAGGCTATTGCTCATTTAGAGATGTAATTAAGTCAATTAGCCATGACTATAAGTGAAGAAGAGCTATCTAGTCAACATGAAAGTCATCTTGAGGGACAATATCCAAATGAAAATTTTAATATCGGTGTGACTGTTTCTGAATAATCGATTATAACTCTAAAAAATGAATTGGTCATAGAGCAACACTATATAACCAAAGATACCAACCTAGATAATTGACGAAGGTAGAAACTTATGAAGAGAAATCAAAAAGAAGGGACAAACCACTTCCATCATCACCCAACTTACCTATAGTCTCAATTCCAAGAATCCTAGAATCATTAATTATTTTTAATGGAAAGGAAGAACAAATAGATGCAATGATGGAATAAATTAAGACTTCCCAAGAATCACAATGCATAATATAATAGAAGAATCCATGCATAAAATTATTTTTCATGATTCGTTAAACCCTAGTCTAGCTCACTTTGAGGTGGATGATCTTGATGTAGAGGGATGTATCTATAAATGAATGACCTAGGAGAAACATCCTACCCCAACACCACTCCACTTTGGATCAAGAATATGAGCCATCATCTAAACCTCTAATAGCTCCCTTGTTAGAATCACCACCTAACCTAGAATTTAAGCTACTTCCTGTTGCATCCATTGATACCTTACTAGTAACATGTAATCAGGAAGTCCAAATTGTAGGTGCTCTAAAAATATATAAAAAAGCTATTGGATGGGACATTGGGCATATGGGGGATAACGATTATAAAGTTTTTGTATCTAATTTCTTGGCATTTGGCACTACTTTTGAAAACTACCTCCAAAATTTATCTTCAATACTAACATGATGTATCGAGATAGAATTAATATTAATTAGATAAAATTTGTATATCTAATTTCTCGGCATTTGGCACTACTTTTGAAAACTACCTCCAGAATTTATCTTCAATACTAACATGATGTATGGAGATAGAATTAATATTAATTTAAAAAAAGTACCAAGTTATAAATCAAAAAGAGCTTATGCCACAATCAAATTATTAACTGAACCCTTCATGACACTGGTTGCACCTTTGTCTATGAAGGAAGAAGAATCAAACAGGGATCCTAAAATACTCCCTCCATAAATTAAGCATATTGAGTGCATAGATGTAAGAACATTAGAATCCCAATTGGTACTTAAGTTGTACCTAGATCTGATTATAAAGAAAGAATTGTTAACTATCAGGAAAATAAGTCACTTAATGGTCTCATGTAGGAAGTATTTTGAAGCTGAACCCAAATGATGTAAGGAATTACAAACCCATGTCAAGATTCAGGTAAGAATAGGATGAGAACTCTGAGAGGTCTGGCTGAAACATTAAACTTAGTGCTTGTTGGGAGACAATCCAATTTTTTTGTTGATTCTTGCTTTAGTGATTTCATTTTTATAGAAATTATGGACCACTCCTTATAGACACACCTGGCAATATGCGATGCATATCTAGTCCAAGTGGTACCTCTCCTTATCTTACTTTCATATCTTAATTTTTCCTTACTGCATTGAAGACAATAAAAATTATGTTGGGGGATAGGGAAAATCTTTTGAAAAAAAGTTTTAAAAAATTAAAAATACTTGAAAACTTATTATAAATTTTGAAAAATTATGTGGAGAAATTTTTTTATAAATCATGTGCCATGAAAAAAATTCTTAAGCAAAATAGTCTAGGAAAGAGGTAATAAAGTTAGACAGTATTTGCTAATTACTATAGCGAGTCAAGAAGTAGACTAGCTAATCAAAATTTTAGCAGCCTACTTAGATCATCTAAAGGCTATTAGCACTTTTATTGTACATACACAGACGAGGTAAATTAGATATTAGTTGTAAGGTTAATTGAAGATTTAATTATTACTAAAAAATTAGAAATTGATACACACCCCTTATTTAACTTGAATTTAAGGAAAGAGCTACCTACTTAAAAAAAAAAAAAGGGAAAAAAGGGGGCAAGTTCTAAATATTGGTTTTCTACTGAATAAAGTACCTTCATCTAAATAAGCATTATTGTTCACATCAAAAAGTGAATAGTGTGAAGACATTGCTAATAATAAAAAAAAGAAAAAAAAAAACTCAGGTGGTGTGAAAGCTATCTCAACTCATATGCTTAATTTGGGGGTGTATAGAAAATTGATCAAAGTAGGTGATAAGTGAAGATACAATTATTTTTTACTAGCTAATACCGAAATACTAAGTTAGCCATCACAAACATAAGTACTGTAGACCTTTGAATAAATTCTAAGAAAGTTTCTAATAGTTCTGACTATGAAATTTATTTCAAAAACTCAATACTAATTAGTGATACTAGCTAACTTCTTTTAACCTTAAACCTAAATCTAATTTTGTAAAGGAGGATCTTTATAGTACATGATTATATTTTAATTACATTGCTAAGGGACTAGCACGGTGTGATAAGCCTATTAATTATTCTAATTAGAATATTAAAATAAATATTAATTAATTTATATTTATTAAAAATTAATATTTTTATTAGTATTTTGTAGAAAAAGAGTTCATGGATAGAAAGAGCTTGATTTTTAAAATCCAACAGTATAAATAGTACTCAAATCAAAGTTCAAACGAGTCCAGAATCAAAGTTTAAGAATTATTACGCTATGCATGAATATTAAAATATTCGGTCCATCATGGACCGATCACTTAGTTCACAAAATCCTAAAATGGTCCATGGCAGCCATTGCTACTAGTCCACGAATCCGTTTCATGGACCATCTTCTTCCCGAGCACCATTTTTGGCCGCCTATCACCACCCATGGTTGGAGGAGATGCCAAGAAGCGCCATCACCCAGAAGATCGGTTGAGCACCTATCCATGGCTAGAAAATCCTAAGAAATCTCGATTTGGTCTTCCTCTAAAAACCAAGTTCATTACCATCTGCCCATCTTTTTTGCCTCCTCATTGTCAGTTGGAGAACCTCTTGAGAGGCCATTCATGGTCAAAAACGTGACAAACAAGCCACCAAGAAGCTCCTAGCCATCCACCATCCTCCATTATCCCTTGCTCTGGTCATGGTCAGCTGCCACAACTTCTCCATTGTCTTCTCCCTCTATTCTTCCAACCATCCACTATCACTAGCATCTGATTATCATCGCCTGTGGCTGGAGGAGATACTGGAAGCCCTCGTCGGTCATGCATACACTTTGCATCATCATTGGCTTCTTCCCTTGATCTATTGCCCAACACCGTCCTCTCGTTCCATACATCACCCACCAATCGCCACTATCCGATCATCGACATAGTCCATCACAAACTAGGAGAAGCCAACAGTGGAGTTTGAATTGAAGAAGGTGCTTTCAAGCATCAAGGAGTTGATCTAGAAACTGGACGAGACTCGGTTTGCCTAAGAAGGAAAGAGATCACCGATCAACCCATCTAGCCACTCATTAGATGGTTGAGATTAGTTCTCGTCATATACGTTCAATCTTGATCTAGATTGACTCTAAGTTTGACCAGGAGAAATCTCTTGATGAGCTCTAGGAGGACCCTAGGCAATAATCCAAGCATCAGTCCTAGCAACAAGATTTTATTTTATTTTTCTTCTTGTAATTTAGTTTTAGGTTTTGAGAGAGAGAAAATAAAGAAAAAGAGTTCTTCAGAGAAGGAGGTACTGTGACAGAGCCTTGAATTTCTAAGAAGATATATGCAGGAGCCATGCTCGATTGAGAAATAATTTTTAGGAAAGTACAGATTTCCATACTTAAGTCTTTGTATTTATTTTTCTACTTTATGCAATCGAATAAAGCTCTTAATTTCTTTTAAACTCCTTTCCATTTGATTTCTTGAAATTAATTACCTATACATGGGATGCATCATAATCTTAACACGATATAGTCCATGATCAATATAGATAATTATTTTTAGGATTTTTATTTACATGTCTTATTAGGATCTTTTCAACTAAGCATTGGATAGCCTATACTTGTGGGATGGGCCATGATCCTGATAAGATATGGTTCGTACTCAATAAGATAGTATATGTTAGGAATTAGTTTGAAAGATTTTGAAATAAATTTAGATTTTGATTGTTTAGATTAGAACAAATATATGATTTTTATTTGTGATTACTTGAAAACCCGAAGACATATGTTTATTATTTAAACCCCTCGATCTCATATTTAATTTAAATTAATTGGTTTTAATTAAATAATCTCTAACTTTTAAAAATCTAAATATTTATTTTTTTCTTTACTTTCTTCATGAAATAATTATCCTTGATCTTCGAGGATACGATCCCTACTCATCCTAGCTATAGTAATGAGTTAAGTTTTATTTTTAACTGCCTATGACAGCGATCACTCTTTTTGAAGGAGGAGTTCTTTCCAAAGAAAGGATTTCATAGGCATCTAGTGTCGTTGCCAGACTACCATCATTGCAGTCAGTTGGCAAGTTTAATGGCTGGCTATTAATTTACATCACTGCACCTACACCTGGCTAGCAAACTTAATATAAGCTAGAGGACTCGGACTCAGCCTCCATATTGCTTTATCCAAGCCTTCCTTAGGGAGCTCTCATTAGGGGGTATGGATGGCAGCAATAGCCTAAGGAAAAATTGGAGGCAGCTTCCTAATTTTCTGGCCAGCCCCCACTTATTTATGAACTTCCTCCTTCTGGTGGTAAGCTACTTCGCTGAATGCTGCCTCCTCACTGGAGTCACCGTACATGCTCTTTATCACACTAGATGTTACTAGGAGTGAAATCATGTTTGTCCCCTCAATCGCTCTCGCTTCGAGAATAGCACCTACCAGCAATCTCGTCTGGTGCACTTGACCGCTTAGGGCATGCAAGGAGCTTCCTTTCAATCATAAGGAAGAGCTCAAGATTTTTAGAATCCTCTAGTTTTTTGACAAGAAATATCCTCGTGTTCCTTGTACTTTAAAAAGTCTAGGAAGTAATGTAGTCAGCCAAGAGGCTCTGAGTCTATGTATTCCAACTACAAGGCTACATGTGTATAATTTGATTTTATCAATGAAAAATTCTAGTATTCTTGTGTTTTTATTATATCTATCAACTTTTTCTTGGATTGTTTGTTCATGCCATATCATGTAATTGCATTTCATATTACATCTTAACAGATGATAGAGGTTGGGTGATCGGCCATCATGATATGCGCCTTTTCTTGAACCTCATCTATTAGGTCTAGGTCCATGAGTCACTTTTCTGAGTTGGTCTACTGGTCATAATTATCAACCCTTACTAAGGGTATTTCCGTTTTGATGGGTATTACCACTTCAGTCCCAAAAGCTAAGATGAAGGAAGTTTCTCCCATCGAAACCCTCGATATCGTTCAGTATGCCCAAAGCATATAATAAAGCTCATTGATCCATGATCCTTTAGCTTTTCTGAGCATCTTCTAAATCCCTTGGAGGATGGCTTGATTTGTAACTTCAACCTCCTTATTGGCTTGGGGGTGCACCACTGAGGTGAGATGATGCAAGATCCTGTGGCCTTTACAAATTTTCTCAAAACAAGCTCTGACGAACTACTGTCCGTTGCCAGTGATTAGCATCCATGGGATGCCAAAGTGGTAGATGATAGCTTTCCATACAAAGTCTATTACTTTAGATTCGGTGAAGTGGGCTATTGGCTCGGCTTCCACCCATCTTGTAAAGTAATCAACAAAGGCCACCAGGAACTTGCATTGACCCAAGACCAGAGGGAATAGACCATGGATTCTATCATCCATTATGCAAAAGGCCATGGGGCATATATGGGGGTCATCCATGTAGCTGGGAGATGCTGAATATTTATGTTTCTTTGGTAGGCATCACATTTCATGATGAAGCTCTCGATGTCTTGCTGCATGGTCAGCAAGTAGTAACCTTGCTAGAATAGCATATAAGCTAATGCTATTTTTCCAACATGATCTTCGTAGATCCCTTCGTGAACCTCTCTTATCATGAATTCCATCTTAGATGAATGCAAGCACCAAAGAAGGGGCAAAGAAAATGATCATTTGTAGAGTTTTCCTTCATTCACCAGATATTTGGAAGATCTATGCTTGATCTTGCAAGCTTCCTTCTGGTCTACAAGGAGTCAACCGTTCTGTAGGAAATCGGTTAGCGGGCAATCCAACATGGTTTGTCATAGAGTTGCATGACTTCTGAAGATTTCTCGATGGTCGACCTTTTGATTTATCAAAAGTAGGCCCCTCGGGGGAGTGCCATAGGTATAGTAGTTCTTGCTTTAGCTAGCAAGTCCGCCCGAGAGATATTCTCTTAGAATTTGTTGAATCTCAAAGCTGTAGAGGTCATTGATTAGCTCCTTGACTCTTTGTATGTATTTGACCATGTTCTCTTCTCGGGCCTTCGAGTCCCTCTTGACATGATCGACAACTAGTTAGGAGTCACTATAGACCTTCAAATATTGTTCTCCCAGCTCTTTGGCAATTTCGAGCCTTGCAAGCAGAGCTTCACAAACAATTTCACTATTAGTCATGGGGAATTCAAGACATAGGCCGTGCTCGGCAATGATTCCTTCAGGACTAATAAGGACCACTCCTACCCCCGAACCTTTGAGGTTGGACGACCCATCTACATATATGTCCTAGGTATTATTTGAGCACAGAGGGGGTTTAATACTAGGTTTGATGATTCTATAGCTTCTAGCTCGATCAGCTCATTGGGAATGGTGCATTTGATTGGCAAGTCCACTAATATCTGAGCTTTGATTGATGGTTGAGATTGAAATTTGATGTCAAATTTTGATAGCTCGAACGTCCATTTGGTGATACATCTAAACATATCGGGTTGATGAAGGATATTCTTCATGGACTGATCGGTCAGCAAGGTAATGGTGAGAGCTTGGAAGTATGGGCAGAGCTTCCAAGCAACAATAAAGAAAGCATATACTAGCTTTTCTAGCCTTATGTATTGGGTTGCTTCATCCCTTAAGACTCTGCTAATATAATAGATGGGCTTTTGAGTCCTATCTCTCTCCTGAACTAGTATTGCATTCATTGCTAAGGCGAAAGCTGTCAAATATAAAAACAACCTCCTTGCTAGGAGGTGGCCTCTCCAATAGTGGCAGGGAGCTAAGGTAACTCTTAAGGGCATTGAAAGCCTTCTGGCATTCATCTATCGACTGAAAATCTTTTGGATGTTTTAAAGTTTGGAAGAATGAGAGGCAGCACTTGACCGACTTGGAGATGACCAGCTGAGGGCTGCAATCCTCCTGGTGAGGTGCTAGATATCTTTGATTATTTTTGGAGGGCTTAGGTCACAGACTGCCTTGATTTTCTTTGGATTAGCTTCCTTCCCTGTTAAAGACCATGTGAAGTCCAAGAATTTACCAGAGGCCATTCCAAAGGCGTATTTGATTAGATTCAACTTCATTTGGTATTTTCGGAGTGTTAAATGACTTTTCAAGGTTTTTACGTGGGTTTTGGTGATTTTGCTTTTGATAAGCATGTCGACTATATACACCTCCATATTCCATCCAATTTACTACTTGAAAACTTTATTCGCCTGGTGTTGATAAGTCGTGTCTGCATTCTTTAGACCGAATGGCATGATCTTGTAGCAAAATAGCCCTCGGTTAGTGATAAAAGTAGTTTTTTCCTCATCCTTAGCAACCATTAGAATTTGGTTGTAGGCAGAGAAGGCATCCATGAAGCTAAGAAGATCATGGCCCGACATGGCATCTACCATTTGGTCGATTCTAGGTAGCGGGGTAACCATCTTTCGGGCATGCTTGATTGAGGTTGATGAAGTTTATGCAAATTTGTTGTTTGCCATTTACCTTTTTCACCATGATGGGATTCATGATCCACTCTAGATAGGTGGTTTCTCTGATGAAATCAGTGTCAAGTAGTTTGTTGACCTCCTCGATTATAGCTTTTTGGTATTCAAGTGCAAAACTTTATTTCTTTTATTTAATGAATAGGTGCTTAGGGTCCACCTTCAGCTAGTGTACTATCATTGAGGGGTCGAAACCTGGCATATCTATTGATATCCAAGCGAAGACATCGATATTCTCCTACAAAAATAAGGTTAGCTGGTCTTTTGTTACGTGGTCCAAGTTGGAGCTGATCCTAACCATCTGTTGGGGATCTCCATCTACCAAGGAGATGGAGATGAGATCCTCAGCCGATTCTTCTTGTTTGGCCAGATCATCCTGAACATCCAAGCCTTCAACTGATAGCCATCGATAGCCCTTTTTTCTTGTCAATACAGTAACAATATCATGCTAGGCTCTAATCTCCATGAATTTTTTCGATCCCATATGCTTTGGAAATTTCATTTTCAAGCAGTAGGTAGAGAACAACTTGGAAAGCATTGAGACCTGGTCATCGTAGTATGGCATTATAAGCTAGAGGTGCCGAATAACTAAGAAATCTACCTAAGTGATAGATCGTAGAGGGTAGCATCCCATCCTCCCGATTAGGCTAATCATACCCTCTATTGGGATCGTGTCTCTCATGAATCCTACCAGAGGGGAATTCACTCAAACCAGTCATTCATGTGACATTCCCATTTTCAAAGGTGCATCGAAGTATAGGACATTTACCGAGCTTCTATTATTAATGAGAATATGGTGTACATCATAATTTTTTATATTCAGCATAATAATCACTGCATCATTGTGCAGGAATTGACTACCATCATCATCTTCTTCGAAAAAAATATTAGCATTGCACATCTTTTTGCTGGTTGCTTGGGTTCGGGCTACCCCCGAGTTATCATTTTCACATCTCTCGATAGTGAGGATCGCCTCCTTCTAGAGGTGGGAGTACCTATAGATGCTCTGCCAGCCAAGGCGATCTCGATCGCACTTTTTGTTCTCTCTATCATCGGACAAATTGACTGAGGTGGTTGTTGGGAATTATGTTCCAAAGCCAATCGTCTAGGTTATAGATGGTTGTGCTATCTTGTAACTATATATAATTTTTTAATGAATAAAAATTATTCTTTGGCTGTTCATCATATTTGCATTTTTCTGAAATGAACTCTTGTATGATTGAGTCCTTGGAACTATATTGTTTTATATAGAGGGGATATATCAAGTAGTTCTTAAATTGGTTCACAACCAAATGATGCATTGTTATAGGACGACAATGTATCAAGTGTAGGTTGTTGTATGCCACATTTATTAGTTGTCCTCTTAACCAAGGAGTGTGGAGATACTGGTGTAACATGCAAGTAAAATGTATGACATCTCATTGAACGTGACCATCTGTGAAGCTCCCTTCTGCCAAAGGATTGCTCACAAAGGGATATGGGTATATGTATCCCTCAGACCTGAGATCACCAGGTAGCTTGCAAGCAACTCACTGTACTTTGGTACCAGACTACTTGGATTTCTAATCCAGTGATGGAAGGTTTCTAGGTGAAGTCAAGTACTTGTAGAGCAATGGTGGATCAAGATGGAATTGACCCCTCCAAATAGTTTGGAGTGAATGACTCACTATGTCTCATTTAGCAAATCCAAGGCCATGGTAGTTCTTGCGAGGAGTCACAGAACTTGTAAAGTTGAGACATGATCTGGATAAACCAAATTAGGGTTGGCAGTCGAACCCTATGTCATCTTGAGCATTATGAGCTCAAAGGGATGAATTATGCGGTAACCATATGCCAGAGGTTCTTGTAAGGTGCTCTGCATCTTCGACCTATCCGGACATAGGATATCATTACTAGATAAGGACTTTGACTGGTACTGGAAATGTTCCAGTACTATCGGCTTAGTGTTTGAACCTATGGGATCACACACCATAGGGGTTCTATATGATCTTAAGGTTAATCGATGATTGAGAATCGTTTGCCATCACCGGAGGTCAATATGATTGACCATGTTCCAAGTATCGACACTTAGCATTTTTGTAAGTGTCAACACTGGGCATTTTGTAAGTGTCGACACTTGCTGTGACGAACAGATTTCTGGAAAGAATTTTCTAAAATGTTTGACTTCAAATTTTGAATTCAAAATTCAAACTTTTGGATGTTTTGGCTCCAAGCATTCATGGTATGATTGTCATACCTACACCTTCTTTGGCTTGGACCCATTTGGAATGGCCCTTGACTCTCTTCCCCAATCACTCCTCCTTCCTCTTTCTCTCTCTCATGGTTGCCCCTATAAATAAAGGTCATTCTAGAGGCTGCTAATGGATCTTTTGAGAAGAGAAAAGTTAGAGAAGAAGAAGAAGGGTTTATTGAGGACTTGGGATTGAGTATGAGAAACCTAGCATTCAAGCTAGGTCTTGGAAAGAGAGTTTCTTGGGAAGGGTTCCACCTCTCCTCCTTGTCTTCCCAAAAGAAGAAGATCATCCCGAAGGATCTCGAAGAGCTAGCACTCTGAGGGAGTTGATCAAAGTCAAGCCCTGGTGTGGATTACCTGTAGAGGCCAGACATGTGTGTGGCTCAGGTGTCTTCATCCTTCTTCGTAGTATCTTCAGAGGTATTAAGATAATGTACTTTTATACCTTTGTTTATTTCTTGATGTTAATGTTTTGCTTGCATGCTAGATCATTATACTAGATCTTGTTACGGGTAGATCGATAGATCATTTTGATCTATCTATCCAGCCTTTCGTTGTGCATGTTTTAAAATAGTTTTAAAATACATCTTTTTTGCCCTACATGCATGAATAGCTTCACCTTCAATGGTATCAGAGCAATAGGTTTCTTTTGTAGTATAATGATGCATGCTTTAACATCACCTTTGTTAAAGTACTTGGATTGAGTGCTTCACCATGGCCGTCTGGTCATAGGAGAGAAGTAGGGATGCAAGACCCTCTCTTCCCATTCAATGGGATCTCTTATGGCACGTAGGGATGCCGCTTGTGATTGACTATTGAAAAGAAAAAAAAGAAAGAAAATGTAGATTAAAAAATGTTTTAATCTAATGACATGATCATAAAACAACTTTAGATAAGATCTAAGAGTTTTATTTTGATCAGATTTGTTGAAAGTTTGGAGAAACTTTGGATTTGAAATCACTATGTTTTTCCTGTCTCAGGTTGAAGTGTCGATACTTGACCAGGATCCATCGACACTTGGGCTCATGAGTCAATACTTGGCCTTGGAAGTGTCGACTCATGAGTGAGTACAGAAAACCTGTTATTCTGTTTTCTTCCTATCTCAGGCCTTGAGTCGACCCAAGTGTCGACACTTAGTGTCGACCCAAGTGTCGACACTTAGGTCGACACTTGGCTATAGGATGTTGAAAAGCAGTGAATTCAAATTTTATTTTGTTATAAAATTATTTTACGTTTACAAATTAAAATTATTTTATATTTGTAAATTAAAATTATTTAATTTATTTAAGGCTATTGAACTTAATTGAGAATTAAGAATGACTAAGAACTCTAGGAATGTGATTCAAAGATTTTAAGTCATTTCAATAAGCCTTAAGGATCATGGATTAGCTTCTATTAGATCCTTTATTGGGTTAGACCTAAGTTAGATGCATTCGACTAATTAGAGAACTAATCTAATCAAATGTTGAGTTAGGATTTCTTCTCTTTAGATCTCTCTAATAGTTAGATTGATTAGTCCATAAATCTAAATGGATCTAATTTGTGGCTGAGTGGATAGCCCGAGTCTTTAGGCTAGTCTAATCGACTTTGATGAACCGATTGGTGTCTAGATAAGTTTGGCATTTTGATCATGGTTCTTTGGGGCTACCTCTTACCTGGCCAACTCTGTTAGTGTCTAAGGCAAGATGGTTAATGGCGGAACCCAACCCATGATCTCACTTACCTGGCCAATGTGATCAATCAGGATTAATTGGATAGCTCATTGACTCGTGTTAACCCTTGTCACCCAAGGTTAATCAGTCTTGATTGATTTTAGGTGCCCATGGATCATTAGTTATGAGTGACCCTCCTTGTTTGCTGATTTAGTTAGTGAGAGGTTGTTCCATGTCTTCTCATCTCTTTATCTGTCACATTAAAATTAAATCCTCTAAATTATTAGGTCCTTAAAAGGACAAAGTTATAGAGATAACCAAGTCCTAGCCTCCCATTAAGTGGGATGGTAATGGGTCCAGTAGTTGGGTGTTCATCAGCAGATCCAAAGATTGGGTGTTCATCGGGCTATTGGAATTGTTGTTCCTAATATGACGGCTCAGTGCGACTCTCTTAACGGTGGTCAGGTGGGCCGACCAAAGTTGGACTTGACTATTCGTTAGTTAGAAGCATTGAATTTTGTCATGTTAATGGTTGGACCTAACCGGGTCCTTCAATAGGAGGCCCAAAGGCTGATTGAAGTGCACCTTGAGGCAAAACCCAAATACTAGAGGTTACTTGGAGAAGTAATCGGTTGAAGAACCTACCTTTAGACATGCATGGGTGGACCAGCCAAAGTTAGGCTCATGTGTTGTCTATTGGACTCTGGTACCCACTAGGGAATTAAAGTAATTCCTCAGATTGGAGGTAGAGACTACCAGTCTGAACAAAATAGTGGGAGGGACCTTTAGACTAAAGTCCATGTCTTTAGGTTAATAATTCATATACACTAATTAGCTTTGGTTTTCCTTTCAAATGTCTTCCAACATGTTGCTTCGGTCTTTTCTCGACAACGAGAAGCCCAATGGACCTAACTTCGATAGATGATATCGAAGGCTCAAGATTGTCCTGGAGCATGAACGGATCTTGTATGTGATATCGGATCCGACACCTGAAACCCCTGCTCCCAATGCTCGGGATTCGACCAGAGACACTAATAGAAGTGGCTCTCTGACAGGACCACTGTCCGATGCATAATGTTGGCAGCGATGAATGACGAGTTCAGTCACAAGTTCGAGGAAGCCCAGCCAGAAGAAATTCTTCAAAGGTTGAAAAAGTCTTTCAGGACATCAGACGACATTGAAAGGTACAGGGTCTTCTGTGCTATCTACAATGCACGGATGCATGATGGAGCCTCGATCACTGATCATGTATTGTACATGATCGAGATGATTGAGCACCTGGGCAAACTAGGATGTCCCTTGCATGAACAGCTTGGGAAGGATGCGATTCTGAATTCCCTCCCCTCTCTT
This sequence comes from Areca catechu, assembly GCA_021397845.1. Classification (NCBI taxonomy): domain Eukaryota; kingdom Viridiplantae; phylum Streptophyta; class Magnoliopsida; order Arecales; family Arecaceae; genus Areca; species Areca catechu. The sequence continues at coordinate 97,254,638 of CM038046.1, forward strand.
ATCTAGATTTTCTCGATCATTATAGTATGAATAAGCCTGCAGTTAACTACCACGATTTGTTAGGGTTGCTACAGACTTATGAGAAAAACCACCAACTAAACAAAGGGGTGGTGATCTAGTGGGAGAATCTTCGGGAGAGCATCATCCCTTTAAGAAAGGGAAAAAAAAAAGAAAGAAAAAAAGATGCTAAATGCTTCTAGGCCTAGTCAGGCCAAGTGGGTGAAGGCTGATCAAAATCATGTGGAGTGCTTCTTCTGCAAGAGGCAGGGTCACTGGAAGAGGAACTGTCCTCTTTATATTGTATCCCTTGACTCGAACAGGTCTAATAAGAGAAAGTAGCAGGACGATCCTTGACAAGGTATTTATATGATAACACATTGTAGTTTTTCTATTTGTGATACTACTAACTGGGTATTGGATACAGGAAGTCCATTTCACATTTGTAATTCTTTGCAGAGACTTCAAATTAGTAGAAGATTCGAGGATGGCGAGAGATTCTTAAACATAGAAAATGGAAGCCGAGTTCCAGTCCTGGCATTGGGAATCCTCAAACTTGTTTTCGAGTCCTGTACTATCATTTTGAATGAGTGTCATTTTTGTCCATCTTTTATTTTGAATGTCATTTCTATAACTCAATTGGCCATGTATGGTTATGAACTATCAATAAAGAATGACATTTGTAAAATCATTTGGAATAGTTCTATAGTTTTGATTGGACAAATATGTGATGGCATTTATGTACTATCATGACCTGTTAGTATAATGTACATGTCTAGCAAATGCCCTAGGATAGATAATGTTGGCAAAGCATATCTGTGGCATTGTAGGCTAAGTCATATTAACAGGAACAGGATAAACAGATTGAAAAGAGAGGATCTTCTCGATTTTAGTAAAGATAGTTTACTTCCAACCTGTGAGTCCTGTTTTCTTGGAAAAATGACAAGTCACCTTTTATTGGAAAAGATGAACGAGCCAATGAGATTTTGAGTCTGGTACATATTGATGTATGTGGACCCATGAATGTTAGTACCAGGGGTAGGTACGTTTATTTCATTATATTTACAGACGACCTTTCGAGGTATGGTTATGTCTCCTTAATGAGACATAAATCTGAATTGTTTGAAATGTTCAAACGATATCAAATGAAGTAGAAAAATAAACTAGAAAATATATCAAAACCCTTTGCTCCGATCGAGATGGTGAATACCTTTCGGGTGAGTTTCTGACATATCTTAAGGAGAAAGGGATTTTCTCTCAGTGGACACCTCTAGGGACACCTCAATTAAATGGAGTGTCTGAGAGGAGGAATAGAACCCTGTTAGACATGGTTCAGTCCATGATGGGCTTTGCTTCTCTACCAGTATTCTTTTGGGTAAATGCTCTAGAATCAGCCTGTTACCTTCTGAATAGGGCTCCAAGTAAATCCGTTAGCAAAACACCATTAAGATATGGACTGGACGTAAGCCGATACTATCTCACCTTTGGGTCTAGGGGTATCCGACTTATGTAAAATATTTGAAAATGGATAAACTTGGACCCAGGTCTGACTGGTACCTATTTGTTGGGTATCCAAATGAATCTAAGGGGTATTACTTCTACTTAGCTGAGGAACAAAAGTCGTTCGTCAGTCTTAGTGCTATATTTTTGGAAAAGAAGTTTCTTGGTGAAAGAACTGTAGCCACTAAGATTGAACTTAGTGAAGTTCAACAAGTAAAAGAACCGATATACTTAAGGGACAACATAGAATTGACCATGATTAGATCACACCCAGAGCCCGCATAGGAACCATTAAGGAGAACCGATAGGGTACCGAGTCGACCAGACAAATACTACAGTTTCTTGATCCAGGACGATGATCCCATTGAACTCGATAAGAACAATGAGGATCCGATCACCTATATGGAAGCAATGGTCCGACTCTAAGAAATGGCTAGGAGCCATAAAATCCAAAATGGAGTCCATATAGATCAACAATGTATGGATATTGATTGATCCACCTAAAGGGATAAAATCCATTGGGTGCAAATGGATTTTCGAAAGGAAAAGGGGCGCAGACGGGCAGGTAGAGATCTATAAAGCCTGTCTGGTTACCACAGGATATCGTCAACATTATGGTATTGACTATGATGAGATGTTCTCTTCCGTGGCAATGCTCAAGTCCATTCGGATCATGCTTGCTTTAGCAACACACTTTGATTATGAAATCTGGCAAATGGATGTCTGAACAGCTTTCCTGAATGGTGAGCTAGAAGAGGAGGTGTATATGATACAACATGAAGGATTCACATACACAGACGAGTCAAAGGTGTGCAGGCTTCAAAAGTCTATCTATGGACTGAAGCAAGTATCAAGGAGTTGGAACATGCGATTTGATAAGTGTATTAAGTCATATGGCTTCGTTAGGAACAGAAAAGAACCTTGCATTTACAAATGGGCTAATGGTTCTATGATTGTATTCCTTGTGTTGTATGTGGATGACATTCTTTTAATCGGGAATGACATCCCAGCACTGCAAGGAATAAAGATCTGGTTATCATCTCAGTTCTCTATAAAGGACTTGGATGAAGCCTCTTACATACTATATACAAAGATCTATAGAGATAGATCTAAAAGGCTTTTGGGACTATCCCAGTCTACGTACATCGACACCATACTGAAACGGTTCAGCATGAAAAATTTCAAGAAGGGCTATCTCCTGATAGGCACTGGAATTGATCCCTCCAAAAGGAATTGTGCGACAACTCTTGAAGAGAGAGAGCGTATGAGTAGAATCCCATATGCTTCGATAGTGGGTTCTATCATGTATGTCATGATATGTACTAGATCAGACATGGCATACTCACTAGGTATAGTGAGTAGATACCAATCTGACCTAGGTGAAGCTTATTGGAAAGTAGTAAAAACGATCCTTAAGTATTTATGAAATATTAAGGACCAATGGCTCATTTATGGAGAATTTGACTTGAAACTTGTGGGGTATACTGACTTCAATTTCCAGTTAAATAAGGATGATAGCAAGAGTGTGTCAGGATTTATCTTTACCCTGAACGGAGGAGCTGTCTACTGGAAAAGTTTCAAGCAGCTTACTGTGACGGACTCAATATGCAAAGCAGAGTACATTGCAGCATCAGATGCAGCAAAGGAAGCTATATGGTTGCGGAAGTTTCTTGGCGAGCTGAGAGTGGCACCTTCCCTGGATGGTCCTGTTCTAGTGTAATGTGACAGCACTAGAGCCATTGCTCAAGCCAAAGAGCTGAAGTCTCATCACCGCACAAACTATATTCTGCGGTGCTATCACTTTGTACGAGAGATCGTGGAACATTCACTTTGTACGAGAGATCGTGGAACAAGATGACATTGACGTTCAGAAGATCGATGGAAAGGAGAACTGGCTGACCCCTTTACTAAAGCTGTCAGAATTCAAGAGTTTGACTATTATAAATGAAAAATGGGAATAAAATTCTATACCGATTGGCTTTAATCCAAGTGGGAGTTATTGAGAATTGTATCCTAAAGCCAATTATATAGGCTATAGACAGTTATGCTATCTTGTAACTGTATATAAATTTTTTAATAATTAAAAGTTATTCTTTGGCTATTCATCATATTTGCATTTTTCTGAAATGAACTCTTGTATGATTGAGTCCTTGAAACTATATTGTTTGATATAGAGAAGATATATCAAGTAGTTCTTAAACTGGTTCACAACCAAATGATGCATTATTATAGAACGACAATGTATCAAGTGTAGGTTGCTGTATGTCACATTTGTTGGTTGTCCTCTTAATCAAGGAGTGTGGAGACACTAGTGTGACATGCAAGTGAAATGTATGACATCTCACTGAACATGACCATCTATGGAGCTCCCTTCTGCCAAAGGGTTGCTCGCGAAGGGATATGGGTATATGTGTCCCTCTGACCTGAGATCACCATGGTAACTTGCAAGCAACTCACTGTACTTTGGTGCCGGACTACCTGGATTTTTAATCCAATGATGGAAGGTTTCTGGGTGCAGTCAAGTACTTGTAGAGCGATGATGGATCAAGATGGAATTGATCCCTCCAAATAATTTGGAGTGAATGACTCACTATGTCTCAATTTAGCAAATCCTTGGCCAGGGTAGTTCTTGTGAGGAGTCACGAAACTTGTAAAGTTGAGACATGATATGGATGAACCAAAGTAGGGTTGGCAGTCGAATCCTAGATCATCCTGAGCATTATGAGGTCAAAGGGATGAATTTTGCGGTAACCATATGCCAGAGATTCTTGTGAGGTGCTCTTCATCTTCGATCTATCCGGATGTTGGGTATCATTGCTAAATAAGGACTTTGACTGGTACTGGAAATGTTCCAGTACTATCGGCTTAGTGTTCGAACCTATGGGATCAGATATCATAGGAGTTTCTATCTTATCTTAAGGCTGATCGATAATTGAGAATCGTTTGCCGTCACCGAAGGTCAATGATTGACCATGTTCTAAGTATCGACACTTGGCATTTTTATAAGTGTCGACACTTGGAAAGTGTCGACACTTGGCATTTTGTAAGTGTCGACACTTGCTGTAACAAGTAGATTTCTAGAAAGAATTTTCTGGAATGTTTGACTTCGAGTTTTGAATTTGAAATTCGAACGTTTGGACATTTTGGCTCCAAGCATTCATGGTATGGTTGTCATACCTACCTTCTTTGGCTTGGACTAATTTGGAATGGCCCTTGACTCTCTCTCCCAATCACTCCTCCTTCCTCTTTCTCCCTCTCATGGCTGCCCCTATAAATGATGGTCATTCTAGAGGCTGCTAATGGTTCTTTTGAGAAGAGAAAAGTTAGAGAAGAAGAAGAAGGGTTTAGTAAGAACTTGGGATTGGGTGTGAGAAACCTAGCATTCAAGCTAGGTCTTGGAAAGAGAGTTTCTTGGGAAGGGTTCCACCTCTCCTCCTTTTCTTCCCGGAAGAAGAAGATCGACCCGAAGGATCTCGAAGAGCTAGCACTCTAAGGGAGTTGATCAGAGTCGAGCCCTAATGTGGATTACCTATAGAGGCCAGACACGTGTGTGGCTCGGGTGCCTTCATCCTTCTTCTTAATATCTTTAGAGGTATTAAGGTAAGGTTTTGTTATATCTTTGTTTATTTCTTGCTATTGATATTTTGCTTGCATGCTAGATCATTATACTAGATCCTATTGCGGGCAGATCGGCAGATCATTTTGATATATCTATCGAGCCTTCCACTGTGCATGTTTTAAAATAATTTTAAAATACATCTTTCTGCCCTGCATGCGCGAATAGCTTCACCTTCAGTGGTCTCACCTAATTAGCTCTTTGATCTCGTCTTGCAGCTGAATGCAATCTTCAGTATTGTGGCTGTGATCTTGATGATATAAGCAAAACTTGCTCGAATCCCTCCTTGACGATGGTGTCCTAAGATTTTAAGGCTTTGGGTTTTGCCTTCTGATCTCTATCAGCACTCTTTTTCTGGATGCATTTAATGGAGTATAGGTGTAAAATCTTCTCGGAGGTGATGTTTGGTGAGCTTCCTTTGGTCTATAGTTTTTGAAGAACCTATTCTTCTTCTATAGGGATCTGGAGTGAGGTTAGGCTCTCCCTTCATGCTTCAAGGAGAGTTTTCATTTCTACATTTCCCAGCCACCTTCCAATATATATGTGGGTAGATCTTCTTCCAACATGAAAGCTTCTTCCATTCGAGCATACTTTTCAGCTCGGGCTAACAATCTTACAAAGTCTTTGGAATAAGTTTTGGCCAAATAACTTTTTAAGGCCATTTTCCAACAAACCTTCACTAGAGCTGATATAGCAACTGACTGGTCCATATTGCAGATCTCCAAAGTGGTCGCATTGAAGTGGTTCATGAAGGCTCAGATCATCTCCCCTTCCTTTTGCTTGATGGTATAGAGATAGTTCAAATGCTGTTGTGGCCTTCGACTGCTAACAAAATGGTTGATGAATGCTTGGCTTAATTGTTCAAAGGAGTGTATCGATCCTGGCTTCAAGCTCATGCACCAATATCAAGCTACTCCCTTCAAAGTTGAGGGAAAGGCTCAGTAGAGAATGGGATTGGAAGCTCCATGAATGGGCATTATTGCCTAAAAACTTACTAGATGATCATTGGGGTTAGCGGTCCCATTATAGTTCTCCAATTATAGAATTTTAAAATACTGTGGGAGTGGTGCTTGCATGATCTTGTCATCAAACAGTGGCTTCTTGTTGACCCCATCATATGGTGTTGAAGAGAGATTGTGAATTACCTAAATTCAATGGTCCATCTCTTTAAATGTTCGATTGATCTCAAAGTCTTGATTGGCTAAGACCTCCGACCGTTGTAGGGATCGACGATCTGGGATGGAATCATGCTTCGATAGATGACTCTTATGGCATTGTCTCCTCACCCCCGGACTTCTAGGATGGCTGTGACGATGGTGAGTGGTCCCTTTAAGATCCTTTGGAGGGACCTGCGATTGCTCTAATGGTGGAGGCACCACCCCAACCACGGGACACTGTCATCGGAAGTAATGTAGGTGTAGGCAGCATCAGAGGTTAAGAAGCTGCACATGGCATCGTCAAGAGTGGAATCACTAAAGGTGGTGTAGGGGCAACTTGAATAGCTTGGACAGCCACCATCAAATTTTGGACCTGCATAACAAGTGAGTTGAATTAGTCCATACCACCGTTGCTTGTGGTGGCAGAGAAACTCCTGCCAGCATAGGGTGAGGATGATCTTTCACCTGGCTCTCCATAGTCCTTTCCACCAATCGAGAGGCTACAGTGTTAGTACAATAGGAGGCAATCTTTTTGGATGGGATGACCTTCCTATCTTGTGGATTACACTTTGCATGAATGTTCAAGCCCTTTCTTTAATCTGTTGGTGCCAAAATTTATCAAGCTCCAGAGAAAGAGCTGGAGATGTTGGAGTGGATGATGTAGGCCAGGCTCTGGGAGGCGGTACCTGCAAGAAAGCCCTACCAAGGATGGCCCCGATGATGGCACTCCAATGCTCAAGTTAGTATCAATACCAACAATAGGGAAGTGTAAGCGGGAATGCTTGCATACCTCTAGAAACCCACATGGAATCCCCTTTTATAGGTGGAAAACAAAGGATATTCAAGGCAAGACCAAGATCCTATCAAATTTGGTAAAAGATGGCAGGACCTCCCATGTATCGCCTAGGAACTTTTTGCTAGCAATGGGTGTCTTATTTTCTTAAATACATTCTTGTCGCTAATCAAAGGTAAGCCATGTTTCATTAAATGGTAGCCCAAGTTACAAAATATTTAGGCACGTCCATCGCTCTTGTTAAGATTCTGTAATAATTTTAATGATTTCAGGATATGATGGAGAGCCCTGCTAGGTGGTGATGGTAAGTGCTGGAGTGTTATGCCTTGGGGACTTTGAATGGGTGTATTGCTAAGATTACACCGGCTAGAGCATTCTTGGTATGGCCTAGCCATGCTGAAGGGCTTGCTATCAAAAGCCTTTGGACCAGCACATGCTTGGGGACTTCTGATCGAGTGGTCAGCAGGGCTCATCGATGCCTTGGGATATAAAAGTTGGCCTCTACCATTGTCTACCTAAGTGCTTACTACAAGTACTCCATGAGCGATCAGTAGGGCTCGCTGATGTCTTGGAGCATGAAAGTTGGCCTCTACCACTGTTTGTCTAAGGGTTTGCTATCGAGCGCTCCATGGGCAATTGGTAGATTTTGCTAATGCCTTGGGGCATGAAGTTATCCTCTGCCACTATTCACCCAAGGGCTCACTGTTGAGCACTCCAAGAGTGGTCGATAGAGCTCGTTGATGCCTTGGGGTATAGGAGTTGGCCTCTATCATTTTTTGCCTGAGGGCTTACTATTGAGAGCTTTATAAGCAGTCAGTAAGGCTTGCTGATGTCTTGGGTCATAGGAGTTGGCCTCTGCTATTGTCCGCCTAAGGGCTCATTGTTGAGCACTCCATAAGCGGTTGGCAGGACTCGCTATTATCTTGGGGTATAAAAGTTGGCCTCTATCGTTATTCGCCTAAGAGCTCACTATCGAGCACTCTATAAGCGATCAATATGGCTCATTGATGTCTTAGGATATAGGAGTTGGTCTCTACCACTTTTTGCCTAAGGGCTTGCTGTCGAGCGCTCCATGAGTGGTTGGCAGGGCTTGTCAATGCCTTGTCAATGGAATGCTTATACTATTGCAGGTCCCATGTTCTTGGTCTGGCCGTATTTTTCACCAACACCTTCCATAGTTGATAATCAAGAACTTGAATATATATATATATGCATGCAAGCTTTCCAATAAGCATAATTTGTAACACTGAAGAGGGGTGGCCTATTGCTTGATTGCCCTTCAGCAAGTAAACTATCCATATGAGTGTCATGGTTTTTGTCTCTTAATCATGAGATCAATTTAGCTAAGAACTTGGCTCTGGTATCACTTATTAGCCAGTTAGGCAACTCAAGAGGGGGAATAAATTGGGTTTTCAAAATCTTAAACAAGATATGCACTTTTGAAAACTTAAAGTGAGTTAAGTGTTATATGAGCTAAATTAAATGCAAAAGATAAAGAGATAAGAGCACATATATAAACAACAAGATTTATAGTAGTTCAGTGTATTCCAAGCACCTACATCCATTTCTTAAACTCGAAAATTTTTTACTATATTCACCAAGAATACAGTCAGATTATTTTTTGAGTTTACAATCCAAAATCAAATTGGCTTTACTAAGGCAGCCAATCAAAATCTCATAACCTCTCAAAGGTTACAAACACAAACTTCAAGTTTCAGTCCCTATTGAAACTTGTAACAAAGATAATAATAAAAAATGCAACAAAAGAAGGAACACCTCAATAATAGGTTGTTGTTGTTGAAGCTTGATTATATATCACTTGAAAGCTACAGTCAATGCTCTTGACCACTTTTCTGATTGCTCACTTAATGTTTCAAGAGAAGTAATTAGAAAATAGTTGAGCTCTCTTAAATATCAAGAAATACTGAAACTTTTTCAAAGGTATTCCAATAATTATCCTTGATCTGAACTTTTTTTATTGCTTTATATATTTTTCCTTGAGTTTCCATTAGTTTAGAAGTCTATTTGACCATTTCTAGCCATTGGAATATGAAAAATAGCCACTAGAATACCTTTTAGGCAAATTCTGGAAGCCCGTAGAACTAATTGTTATGGCCTGTCAGAAGATCATGAGTTAGCTCATCTTGGTTAGGAGTTGGCTTGCTTGTATATTTTGGAAAACTAGTTCTTTGTATCCTCTAAGAGAGTCAGCTCTTCTTCTTAAGGAGTCAGTGGCTCATTTTTCTGTCTAAAAAAACTATCTTTTTATATCCATTAAGAGAGTTGGCTCGTCTATCCAAGAGTCAGCTCATATGTGTGCTATGAATTTTTTAGTCTTTTATTTTTTCTGAGAGAGTTAGCTCAACCTCACAGGAGTCGACTTGTCTGCATGCTAAAATATTGTGCCATTTCTAGAATGCACTAAAATCGACTCTCACTTATGTAAGTCAACTCTTCTTTTCAAATATGAATTTTACCATCTTTTTCTCTATAAATAATATTCTTTTAGGCTCAAAAAGCTTCCTACGACTATTGGACTTTCCTTAGTGATAATTGTTCTCTACAACAATATTCTTGGACAAATTCAAAAATATTAATATACTTTTTATGCTTCCAAATTTTGTAAAATCATTCATAGGGTCAATACTTTTCATCCATTACGCCTCCTTGCTATGTTGGATGTTCACCTAAGCAAGATCCGTCAGGTCATTGGCACCCAGGGGCGGACCACACCAACTTTTTTCAGGAGGGCCAAAAAAAATTTTCAATAAAATATCCACCAACTAAGAAAAATTCTCCTCTATGATACAAAGTTTGGTATCTTTGCAATCCAAATCACACTAATCATTTTCAGGAGAATACTAAAAAAATATTTATTTAGCAAGAAACTAAAATATGATATATTTGCAAATAAAGGATTCAAATGAAAAAGATATATCACGGCCATCAATAAAAATATACTAAGATTGACACGAAAGCCTACATCTATATGTTTGATAATTCTTGCAACTCCATCAAATTTTTAATCTACCAAAAAATTAACTAACAAAAAAATCTCAACTGCCGCGCAGTGAGAGAATCTACAAATTTCTTATAGAAAATATCCTGAAAAAGATAAAGAGAGAGGGAAAAAAATTAAGAATACAAACTTGCAGTATTACATTTGGTCATCCCCTGCGAAAAAAAAAAGTGAAAGAAGAAAAAAACACGAGATTAGAGAATACAAAAGCAAAATTACAATCATAAACTTAGTTTCTAAAAAAATGGAAAAGAAAAAAACTATAAAAAAAAGAAACTACAGCAAGCCTACCGATTATACCTTTTTGCTCTTGACTTTGGAGACGTTGAGGTCGAAGACGAAGGGCTTCTCTTGGTCAATGGCATTCCGGACCTTTTCCGGTAAAGCGGCCGCCCGGCCGTCGGCAAAGCTACGAAGGAGACGACGGCTGGGGTGGCGCCACGACAGGTAGGTGGGGCCATAGGGGCAGCGGCAAGCGGGTGCCCCGTCGAGGACGGTAGCGGCCAGCGGGTGCCAGGTGAGGTTTGGGTTTTGAAATTTTGGAGGAGATGGCATCGTCTCAAATGATTTTTTTTTTAACAAGATTTTTTAGAGAATTTTTTTCATTGTTATTTTTTTATAATACTCAATTTTATTTTTTTTATAATTTATTTACCGATTTTTTTGAAATTATTTTTAAAAAATTTTGGAGGCCAAATACCTGTTATATAGGAATTTATTTTAAGTAAATATAATATATAAGTGGCTTGTGAAAAAATTAGGAGGGCCGAGGCCCTCCCTTCCTCCCCCACCCCCCGCCCCCCCGGCGGTCCGCCGCTGTTGGCACCTGATGGCCTCGGTCCACTGTAGTCCGTAGTTGCACCCTCACCTAGCTTGACCTTCGCTACGAGTTTATTGAGGACTCACCTAGCTCATGGACTCCACCCATGTTGGTGACACACCCATCAACCCTAAAAACCGTAATATCAACTTCTTCCTATATCAGCTTCTTCCTCCATCAGAGGCAAGAAAGAAGAGAACTTAGTGGAAAAGGAGGGATGGGGCAGGGGATCGCGGAGGACCCTGATAGATTTTTTTTTTCAATAAAATAGAATGAGTCTTAAATTGAGGAAAAAGAGATTAGATTAGATTTAGAAAGAATTAAACTATTTCTATTTCATCCCAAAATCGGAATCAGAATGAGACTCTTCTTGACTGAATAATTCAATTGAGATCACATATTACCATTTCCATTGGTCCAACTCCCCCTAAGCAAACACCCCCTCAATATCCACGGGATAGAAGATTTACCCAGCTAAACGGTTGCAAGAACCACAAATTTCAAGAACAAGGATATGACAGTTGAATGAAATTTCTGCCACGGAAGACATGCACATCAATTTCCAATGTTGATTACTTGAATTCTAGCTTCAGGCTAGTCAATCCATGTGATACCATCATCACTATTTGTAATGTAAAGGCTCCCTCGATTCTGGATCATGAGCAACATTCCCCATAGCTCTTACTAGAGAGCAGAACCAAGTAACACTAATACGAGAGAAGCATCAAAGTCTATTGCATGTAAAAACGCTCCCGCTTGGAAATATCATGCTTTGATCAGCCAACAAACTACATTGTTCACATTAAGGCAAGAATCCCCATCATATTAAAAATATGTTTTCACAACGATCAAGCAATGAAAGCCAACAAACTACATTCTCAAACGTCTCAGCTAAAGTGACTCAAGGACTACTGCTAGATTGAGCAAAGCAAACTGTCTCCCTCTAGACGGTAAGAATTTAACTTTTCTCCGAGTTACTCTCGAGCTCCATCCTCAGCTGTAGGGAGAAATCATCATTGACATCATCATCATCCCAATCATCCTCCCACTGCTGCATGGCTTCTTTACCTTCTTCATTGTCATCCCATTCTGCAATGTGTTTAAGCTAACAGTTAGAAAGCATGGTTAATCCTGATTCTCGCTTACCCATGGAGAACCTATCCAGATAATGTTCAACTGCTCATAGGATACGAAGAAGCAGTTTCCTGTAAAATTTAGAAAGCAAAAAATGCAAGCAAGTTTCTTCACCATCATCACCAGCTTACTTCATTAATAGGGATTAACAAATATCAGGACAGATGTCAGATATCATCCAATGCTATTACAAGTCAACCTGCAACTTCATTCCACCATTCTAAGATCTGTAAGGAAATTGATCTTTGCATCTAATATTATCCTAAGAAGCCACACAATCTAAATTTAATCTTGAGGGAGAAATTTGAAGAGGTGATTAAATGCATAATCATGGAAATAAAGATGACTTCAGAGAGTGTCTTGTACATCAAAAGAAAGAGTCTAACTCACATAACACTAACCTACAACTTCATTACATGTAACACAGGTGATTGAAACCTGATACAGTTACAATATTAATTGCTCCAAATAAGTGGAAAGTGTCATCCTGTCTTCATGCCATTTTAGATAACCAGATTATCAACCTAGCCTTGATGCTCTGAAGTCCATATACATCATATTCAATACAAAAGGCACCCAATATATTCTTAAAGCAACACAGTTGAAGCAATTTCGTAGACGGGAAGGTGATCCAAGCTCATAGGGCAAACCACACATGCTACTGGAGTATTGTATATGGCACCATGTCAAACACCGAGATCATGATTCATGATTAAAGCCAGGCTAGACAAAACAAGTTGAATACTGTCTGATTTGAGTTGACCCTATTCATTTTACGTAACTAGCATGAACTGATATTGCATGGTAACATAAATAAACTCAACTTACATGAGGAACACAATTTGTGGGGGCTTATACCAGGTGGGTACCCAGAGATCCAGGCAACCAAACCATAATAAATTATGATAGCCGATAAATATGAAAGATTAAAATTAATCCAAAAAAGAAACATGATAAGATGAAAAAATTAAACAGAAAGTATCAACTAGAAAACATTCAATACTGATTCATGAATTCTCATCCTCCGTAATTACATGACACAAAACCATGAGGGTGAGTGCCCGGGCAGCCATACAACAAATTGGTCTTCTTGAACTAACTGGACCTATGACAAGAGAAAGATACACATTTTATGCGGGAGAATAACTACAATATTCAGCAGAAGGGCAACAGATCACTCTGCAAAGAAGAAAACTCTATAAGAGGTGTTTCAATCAATAAGCTTAAACTAACTTCTTGTACAAGAACTAATCTCAGTCAAAGTTCACGTAGACATTATAAAAAAAATGAATGTTAAATGGAAGGAGATTTTTAGTTGATCTTGAAATTCACATTTCATAATTTTCAAGTATTTTTCAAATTTGTGGGATTGATTCGATTGGTGAACAAGAATATTACAAATCATGAACCATCATGCTTATTGGTTCCTAAGTCATACACAAGGATTTCCATCCCTAGTACCAATGCATCCTACTAGTATGGTTCTATTCTGTTGAGTAAACAGTACCTAGGACACCCCTATAACACCAGTTCACTTGTGAACCGGATTGTCCCAGTTGGCATTAGTTAGGACCAGCTAGTTCACTAGCTAAGTCACCCAAGACCAGCTGGGATAGGTCTCAAGCACAAAGAAGAGAGCCCTAAAGGCTCCCTTTTGTCTTGTTTGTTCAATCATAGGACAGAGCTCCAACAGGAAAAGAGAGAATGAGTGAAAGCGAAAGTAGAGGAAGGGAGAGAAGAAACAAATTCATTAAAAACGTGCAAGAAAAGGAGTCTTGGTATCATACCTATCAAAAGGCTCAAGAGGCCTATTTAAGATACAAAATATACTTAGAAAAACATTAAAGACAACAAAAATCTTGTTCAATAAAAAAGGGAAGAAAGAAAAAGGGCGCTGGGGGGAGGGTGGGGGTGTGGAGTTTTGAGTTGTCTTGGTAAAGCATGGGTGCAGCCTATCCTAGGTGGCGGGACAAGAGCGTCCCAATACATTATCGACCCAAGACTAGACTGCAATGGGTGCCAGGACCATGTCGTAGATCCTTGGACATAATGGTCCAAAATCTTCTAGTGGACAAGTTATCACTATTTTAATGCTAAAAGAAAAGAATTCTAGAGTGGCCAGTATAAGTGAGGATTCCAGTCAACTTAAGTTGAAAATGCATGGTAAAAGAAAGATGGGAAGAGAGCAGCACATCCAAAACCTGTTGAAGGGAAAATGATTACTTGGCATCCATGGGGCTTCAAACAGAAAAATGGTTCTTCAAACTCTTTCTGATAGATTTTTAGGTGTTGTAATATGATTAGTTTCAGGATAATAGTTACATTAGTTAGCGAAGGCCTGTTGTTTTGGCTTAGAACAACGAGGTAATAACTATAAGTTATAATCTTTTAAGCAGAAGTATTTTTCTTCTGCTTCCTTAATTCTATCTTTTCTTATCAAAGCTTCCTGGGTAGGGCTGAAAATCATTCTTGACTAGCTGTAGATTCAACAATAAAGTCTAATCATCCAAAACAGAAAGAAAATTTGCCAATGATTCAGAGGAATTAGTTTTTGAAATATAATCATGAATAAGGTCTTATATATGAACCTGACCACAAGATCTAACCTCTTTAGAAGAACAGTGAAAAAATCAGTTCTAAAATTACTAGAAAAAATAAATTATTTAAAAAAAAAACACTACACTAGCAAGTTGCATTATGTAGAGGATATATGGAGTTTGGACATGAAGTTAGACATAATTAACTTTCCTAAAAATGTTTAGAAATGCAAGCAAAATAAGGAAATAAGTTAAAAAAATGTTGGTGTTATGCCTGAACCTGACCACAAAAATCTTGAAGGAATAAAATTCCATTAACCAAATCATAATGAATGGCTACACTAACACACTGCACCATAATTTGAAATTTGAGTATGCAAGAAAATAAAAAAACACCATGTTTGCCATTATATTTGGTTGTGCAAATAATCAATGTCTAACTTTTAAACCTCTCATATAAGGCATAACAGAGAGGTGCAGGGTTTGCACCTGCACACCTTTTAGCTTGATATGATACCTTTAACACCAACCGAGCAATGCAAACGAGCCTCAACACATTTTTTAAGAGCCTTACTCTACATATGAAGCAAAGTATAGCCTTATTTGGTTTCTAAACCAATGAGATCTACGACACTTAAAATTCAAAGTCTCATCAGAAAACTTAGAATATTAGCGCAAACCAACTACATCAAACTCTTTTAAGATCTTTATATATCATAGAAGCTATCTTCCACAGATTCTAAAATTAGCTAAAAACATAAGAACAGAAAAGCAGACTGCCTCATGAATTTTGCCCTTATGAGATGTGTATTATTCATAAGTTAATGATGGGTCTTATTATATTAATCTGAATGTTGGGTAATGATTTAATAATAACTGCTTTGATCCACTTGAGTTTTGAGCATGACACACCAAGAGCATTTAGTTGCAATATGCAGCATCCAAGGGACAACTTAATCCTTAGGCAGAAGGTTGAGGCCTAGGCCAAAGCCTGGACACCCAATATCAAATAAAATAATAAAATTCATAAAAATATAAACATAACCAATAAATCAAAAATAAATTAGAAGAAATTAGAGTGACTAGGTAATTTAAGGAATTTTTTACATCTATTTGATAAACAATTACATTGCAACATAATACATTGACCAGTAAATTTACAAATTTTTGGTACCATTTGTGCAGCATAGCTAATTGATCATCAAAGAAAAATCATATTTAATAATTGAAGCAACTTAATGCAACAACTCCACAGAACATTTGATAATCAATTCCAGTGTTTTAAAATGTGGTGCATAAGGCTGCATCTTGTATGGGATCCCTTGACTGGACCAGCTTCCAACCAAATATGAGCCAAAAAGACAGACTGCTTTACACTGCACAAACAAATATGCGACAAGATCACCACCATAGGTGCATTTCTAGCATACTCATCATTGCATGAACACATATGTAGCCCCATTAGCATTGTGTGAGCATATATGTGACCTGTTCTTATGTGACCCATGGGCAGGTTAATGCAGATAATTAGGTTAGATGCAGATTTTAGGCAAGGCAGATATGTATACATAATTAATATCAATATGTTAATTATGCTATACTTTTGCTTTTAAGAATTATGTACTAAAGTAGTATACAATAATTGTTAGATTTTTTTTTTGATTAATATTTCTATACTCAAAAATATTGCAACTCTTACTGTAGTTAATATATTTTTATTTATTTTATATATCTTTAAATATTAGTTGATTATGCAACCATACTTGCAGCATGCATAATGCATATTCACTACGAGCAACCCCCTCCTAAGAAGAAGTAAACAAGTAAAGCTGAACTCTTGAGAATCAAAAAATATTGCTAAGGTGTTTGGGCACCAACAAAAAAAATAAATAGGGTTTATAATCTATTCCCATAACATACCCACTTTCCAACATATTTAGAGCCCAACATGTAGGTAGCGGTGTAATCAAGCTGAGCTTGATGAAACAGATTGGACCTTTGAGCCTAGGTTTCAACATTAAGCACGATTCTTTATTACTTGATTGAACCTAAGTTCAATTTGAGTAGAAAGCAAACCAAGCCTATTTCAATTTAATCGATAACCATAAATCAATCCAAAATTGATTGAGATTGTATCAAGCTCAACTAGAGCTTGATCCAAACTCAACTAAAGCTCGAATAAAATCTAGGTTCAGGTCCGAATTAAAGTTTGATCTGCTTCTACAAAAAATTCTGCCAACGTTTTCAATCCCTTGAACTGCAATCATAAAATTAATGATAATCATAAAAATAGACACTGTTTGCATAGGGAGACAAAGTAAATTCATAATAACACGATTGAATCACTAATCAAACTAATCCTACACATAATTACTTGTTGCTCTCTTTAATCATCATTTATTCTCGCAAAATTCAACACCATATCTCAGTGATTCATCTATTCCAGCAAACGAAGCAAAGATAGATCCCTAAACGTTACCTTGGTCGATCTCAAACTCCTCGAACTCATCATCATCCTCAAAAAGGTCAATCTTCGCATCCTCAACTGCCGCAGGCTTGTCTTCCGTTGCCATTCCAGAAGGGAGACGGTCGACCTGTGACAACTGGCAGAAGAAATCACCACAAAGAACACAAACAGTTAAAATCAAAGCTAATTCCGGTGGGGATCCCACCACTGGAATTAGCTTTGAAGAAGATAGAGAAAGGGTTGGGGGACCCAACCTTCACAAAACCGCTTTACAAAACCCTATCTCCGATCTAATCGCTCCTTCTTTGCAAAGGGAAAGGGGAAGCATTTTAGCTAGCCTTCTTATATAAAGAAGCCGATGATGACTGGTTATCGTCGTCATTGGCACATTAGTTGCGGGTAGGGGTGTAAATCGATTGGAATGAGCTGACTCACGAGCGAATCATCAATTCATGAACACGTTCTATCAAAGTTATAAAACGGGATCCGGGTCCTGGATACTGGGCCAACGGACCAATGATTCAACCATCAAATCAACAGTCGAACGCACGAATCAATACATAGAGCAAAAAGAAAAATTAAGATTCACTTATCTTTTTATATCTAATAATATAATAATAATCTTGATAATATATACCTAATACTATAAATATTAAAATATAATTGAAACACAACTATAATTCCATAAATATAAATAATTAGATTAAAATATTTAAAAAATAAAATTAAAGTTTCAAAATATAAATAATAAAATAAATAAATCTAGTACAATATAAATTATAAATATAGACCTAACCAATTATTTCCTTCTACAAATTTACGTAGCTTATATTTTTTAATTACTAAATTATTTCTTATATTCCTTTTATATTAAAATAAATATTTAAATAATTAAATTTCATGAAGGATTAATGCTAAAATTAAATTTTAAGTAAGAGATATCCGGTCCATAATCCCACTCCCATGATTCCATTTCATTCCATAACTCCTATATTTTTTGTTGGCGTAGAGTCCCTGTTTCGACCGGACGGAGCTACTGGATCGCAGGCCCACTTCCCGGTTTACCTGCAAAACAAATTCCTAGCCGGAGTTGCTCCGGCGGGAGACACTCTGATGCCTAAGTCAAAGGCGGGCTCCAGCCATAGAATGGGAAAGATTCTGAGGAGGATAAATGGAGAGGGAAAGTCTCAGATTTTCAGGAGTATCTTGTGCCTTACCTGGAGCGTCCCCGCTTACTGTTATTTATAATGATTTGTCCGACCTGCGGTTCTATTCTCCCTCCTACGGTTACGATGGGGGAGTTAATTCTTTCCCCTTAATTCGCAATCATGGACGGTTACCAAACGGTTCCGGCCAGATCGGAAGTGTTGCCGCTGGAGTTACGCACCATGATTATGCTGTGGAGGTAGTCCATAATAACATTATTCATCGTGTTCATGAAGACTTGAGATATATCGGGGATCCGTCTTCATGCTTCCCTCTTGAAAAAATATCTGTAGTCGAATTGGAGGCATATCTTCGTCTTCGGACTCTTTCAAGACAGATCGGAGATCATATTTCGGCGTAGGCCGAAGACTCGGTCTTCGTCGTAGGCCGAAGACTGTGTTTTTGGTGTGGGCTGAAGGTTGTGTCTTCGGTATAAGCCGAAGGTTGTCTCTTCGGCTTTGGCCAGTCCGTCAGCCATTTGGTTTCCTCCGGTTATTGCAGTTTAAAGTGTATGGTTCGGGAGAAATATCTTCGACCAGTCAAACCGGTGGCTATTTGTGCTTAAACTAACATATCCCAACAGTTGCCCCCCTACTCTCAGTTTTCGAAGCGACGATTTGTCTCAAAGAGTGAGAGTATCACTGGTTTGTCATTTTTCCTTGGAAAATGGTACGGCGATGATTAAGAAATCTTTGATTGGACCGTCTGCCATAACTGTCAGCTAATTTGAGGATCAGGTGCTGGACAGCTGTTATCCCCTGATTGGGGTATGAAAAGTGAGCGGGCGGATCAGGGACTGTCTCTTCTTTTTCAATTGTGTGATGGTTCAACTGATCTTCTGGTTGGGATTTGAGCGGCGATCGTGGCCTCTTCTCATCCCTCGGATAAGGAGTATGCTCCACCTTAGCCATTGATTCGTGCGGATTATGACCTTTGGTCCATCCCGCGTCAAATCAATTTATGGCTGTTTTAGGATTGTGCATCCATCTCAAGTGTTCGTGGCGGATTTGATAAGATGTTCCGTTTATCGAGATATCGCCTTGGAGCCTCCTTGTCCCTTATGAGAAGGAGGAAAAGTCTGGTTGAGAAAGCTTCTTCAACCTTGTATACTTTCAGTTTTGGCCCAGCTTTTCCTGTTCTTGGCCATCAGTCACTTTCACAGGTAGAATCTTCTTTTTGTTTCTTCTCTTCATTCTTTTATCATGACTGAGACCGTAAGAAGTCAAGGAAAAACAGTTGGGCCCTCCGGGGTCGAGGATGTGGTGAGTTCGGGGTTAGTTCCCAGCTCTGTTTCTCCGGGAAAGCTTGCCCACCTTCGAGAGCGTTATCACGTTCCTGAAGGGTTTCCTTTAATACTTCCCACGTCTGAATAGCGGGTGCATAAACCTCCCGTTGGGTGCCTGGCCATATACGAAGACCATTTAAAGGTCGGTCTTTGATTCCCCTCGAATCCCTTTTTCATCAAGGTCTTTCGCCTATTCAAATAGTTCCTGCGCAGTTGACCCCGAACAGCATTCGGAATATCTATGGATTTTTGGTCCTGTGTCACATTACCAACATGAATCCCGGGACTAATTTCTTCACCACCCTCTTTGTTCTTAAGAGGGGATTTCCACGATCGCAGATGGTGGGTGATCGGTCCTCAGCCTGGTCGCAAGATCATAGAAGATATCCCAGCACTATCCATGGGTGGAAGCCCAACTTTGTTTTTGTATCGTCTATCGAACAATGGAGTTTCAGCAGCGAGTGGAAAGAGCCACGTCTAGTTGTCAACGACGGAAAAAAGGTTTTGGCGGCTGATCAGTCTGATTACGATTTACTGACAGGCACGGAGGCTATTCCCATCCGCAAACTATTGGAGGAGAGGAATCTCCATCTTGCAGGGATCAGCGAGTTCCCTACATTAGGTATAAATGGTGAAAATTTTCCCTCTTTTCTTCTATTATCTCTTTCATAGTCTAATTGATTCAGTGGGGTCTTTTTGTTTGTAGGCGATATAATGAAGCCTAACTTGGGTTGGCTTCTCCAGTCCTCCAAGAAGAAGATAGCTTAGGCTCCCCCCTTCAAGGTCAGAGGCCCAGAAGAAGGCCCGAGGGGATGACCCTAAGAGGAGTAGGAGCACCTCATCCTCCAGAGGAACCTTCGGGGGAGATGGGGTGTCGATGATGGAGGCCCCATAGGTCCTCAACTAGTTGAATCTTTACCGACGGCCATTTCTCCAGTTCAAATAAGGAAGAGTCCATCTCTGGTGGTCGATGTGCCACCGCCTTGCCCCCCTATGGCAGATAGGGGCAAGGCACCGCAAGTCAAGGAGGAGTCCATCCAGGAGGTTTCTCTAACTGGGAGCCATCCCGCGGGCTCTCCGGAGCTTTCCCCTACAGGGGGTCTTTTGGTCCTTGCCATGGCCAGGCGGGCACTGAAGGATACTCTACTACCTCATGATTTAGCAGTCGTCCGAGGTCGAAGCCTCACCATGGTATCCGATTTTGCCTTTTCCTCCCTGCAACAGGTGAGATCTTTATGGTCTTTTCTTTGCCTGACGGATCGTTCAATCTGTGACTTTGTTTTGTTGATGTAGCTGGTTTATGACATCACTTTCATGGAGGAGGGCCTAGAGAGCGTCAATAACCTCATCCACGGCCTGAAGGAGGAGCTCCACATGGCCAGGGCTGAAAAGGAGGTGGTCGAGGAACTGAAGCAGTCCATGGAGAATCGGTTCGCTCGCATGGACGTCGAAGTTTGCGACCTGAGGGGCGAACTGAAGAATGCCCACTTGATGATCGCAGGGTAGGGGGCAGAGTTAAGGAAGAATAGAAAACAGATTGACTCCTTGGAACAATCTGCCAAGGAGAATCAGGAGAGGATCGGAGCTCTGACCAAGGCGTCTGAGGAAGCGATCGAAAGGGCCAATTAGGCATCTTTGAGAGCCAGGAAGGCATCTTTAAGAGCCGAAGAAGCAGCCTTGGAGTCCGAAGCAGCTATGAGAGAGTCTGAAGCAGCCAGGAAAGAATCTGAAGCCATGAAAGAGCTTGCGGCTAGAGCTATCACGGATTTTAGGAAGTCCTCACAGTTTTAGGAGGAGATGAATTAAGTGACTCTATACAGCTATCAACATGGTTTCAACAATGGACTCGCCAAGGTCAGTACAGTCTTCCCTGATCTTGATCTTTCCGGCATCCCTGCTTTCGATATAGTGGAGAAAGAAGATGAGGAGGCCGAGGCCGTAGAGGAGGTTGAAGAGATGCCAAGCCCGAGAGAGGAAATCCCAACCATGGTCGAGGACCCGGGTGTAACTTCGGTCCAGGCCAAAGAGGTTGAAGAGATGTCAAGCCTGAGGGAAGAAGTCCCCATCATAGCCAAGGACTCGGGTATAGTTCTGGTCCATGTCGAAGATGGAGTTCAGGCTGAAGAGGGAGCCCAGGCTGAAGAGGGTATCCAGGTTGAGGAGGGGGCCCAGGTTGAAGACTCTCTGGACTTAGCCCAAGTCAAGAAAATCCTTTCTGCGCAAATTGATAGGCTGCTCCTATCTTGGGATGCTAGATCTCTCCCAGTCGATCCTTAGGGATTTGTGTGACTCTAGGCATTGTATCTCTTCTTTTCTTTCCTCTGGCATGTAATTGACAAACTTTTCTGAATTAACAAGTAGCTTTTCCTTTTTTGTATACCGTGTTGCATTTTTGAATTTGGTTTAAGTAGTGTCATTGGTTTTGGTGGTGACTTGAATCACATTGCCCTTTGTGGAGTCATTTCTTGCGAATGCGAGCTTCTCCTGTTGGGCAGCAAAATAGATAGGAAAGTTTCTATACAAAGGAAACCTTTAACTTACCGGTTTACTAGGAGGTGGCGACCGTCATGTCATCGCTTGGAAAGGTAGTGGCGAACAAGTCCATGGTGATTGTGCATGGGAATAGGGATCATCATGGTTACAGCCTTTTGGTGGTCCCCCCTAGCACATTAGTTGAGGTCCTGATCCATTAGGGTATCCGAGCATGGCATGCCTAAGAAGCTGTTGCAAACGAGGGCTTTTGAATTTCGCTAGTCTCGATATAAGGAAAGAAATTTTCCTATATCAGCTACCATTCGCACTTGGAAACACCATTTCTAACACCATTCCTGTTCCCTCATCCTCATGTCGCTTTGAGGGCTTGTTGCACCATGAGGCCAAATCTTGCGCAACTTAGGCGAGTAGCCAAGGGAAAACCAATGAGAGGTTTTCAGGTGAGGAGATCTGATCAAAGGCGAAGATATGTGTTGGCATTACCGTGCACCAAGGCCAGGAGCAATGATCCTATCAAGATAGGTTCTTCTTCACGGGAGAAGCCAGTTTCTCTGAGGAAGGCCGTGCTGGCTGGACCATCCATGAGATCGAGCCCATGAGATATTGGTAGGGCTCCCCCTCAGGCTAAAGATGCTAAGCCAATGACTCTGATTGTAGGAAAAAAGGGGTCGGTGGGGTACGATACCCCTGTGACCGAGACCAAGAAGCAGGAGTCTGGGTATCCTTTTCCTGCCCTTTTCCTTGGAATACAGCAAGTAACCCTTCGTAGTGTGTGTTACTTATCCATATTCGTCGATCGAACTGACTTTGTAGGTGCTCCTTGTGCTGCAGATTTCTTGCAACCTTTTTCTGCTGGAGAAAGGTGCTCGTGAATCTGTCAACTATAGCAAAGGCCTCCAAAGTCGGGTGGCCTTAGCCATAGCTGAAAAGGATACCGCCAAGGAGCTTCGGGCTACTGCAGAAAAAGAGAGGGACAAGGCCATCACCTTGAATGATGTCTTGAATAGACAGATGGGTATCATTCAGGCACAGGCAGTCGAGGTGTTGATCAATTGCACAAGAGGAGGAAAATTATCTCTCTTTAACTGTTGCTAAGGGAGTTACTACAAGATGCCGAGGAGCCAAAGTCTCGTCTGGCTGAATCGGAGAGGAGGGTTGAGGAGCTGGAGACAGATCTTTTGGTGGCCATCCAAAGGGCTGTACAGGCCGAAGAGAGGTCTTCCGGGGCTGTTGAAGCTTACAAAGCTTCCCAGGCTTTCAGAGACGAGATGAGCAAAGCAATGTCGGAAGGATATTATTTAGGTTATGCCGATTGTTTGGGTAAAATTAAAAAAATTTACCCCGGCATGGACTTCTCCTTGCTCGCCGTTCCGAAGGATAGATCTGTAGCCTTTAGGGCCCAGCTTGGGAAAGTGTCGACCCTTACTCATGTTTCGACTGTCGAAGAGGCTGACAAGAAGTAATTCTGTTGTAACTTTTTCTTTTTCCAGCTATTTGTAATATCCTTCTTTCGGATGAAGTTCTTCATCCTTGAATAAGAGACTAAGTTCTTTCAAACTGGTTCCTTTCGAATTGATTCTTTCTGGTTGATGGGTAAGCCGGAGACTATTCAATTTGTGGTTAATGTCGAAGACAAATTCCGAAGTAAAATCAGAACGTCGCTGCCTATGACTGATCGTGGTTAGGTCAGGTTGATGTCAGCTACTCACTGTAATTACTTTTTTTGTCTTGGAATGGAAGTGACAGACAGGTATCATTTTCCTGTTAACCATTGATTGAGGAACATTAAGCATGATTCTTATTGTCCATGTCGGGTATATTGATATTTGAATGGTCGCATCCTCGCGCATCCCGAGTGTCACCATATCCTCTCTTTTTGAGAGGAAGCTATTAATGCCGTAACCGTACGATGAAGACCATTCTAGGTTCGAAGCATCAACGGTCTCCATCCCCGAGAGCAGTTATCGACGATCATACCGTTCCCAGGTAGCCACCTGGGTTTCGAGGCATCATTCCAACACGTGGCACCCTCTGGTGCATCTGGGAAAAGGCACGGAGCACGTTTCTCTGTGGTTGTTCATGGATGTAGGATCTTTTTAAATAGGACCCTATCTCTCCCTATCGTGGGCCATTGAAATTTCAGACTCCCCTTTTGGAAATTGCCCTCCTTTTCCCATCATACCAATAGAATGAAGTTTAGCATGTTTGATCTTAAGAAGGCGGCAATGAAGAGGGCCTCCGATATGCTAACTGAGGGTGAACCTAGTTCTAAGGCTCCCTGGAGAGGCGATGACGATGACCCACAGGAGACTATTGCTCGCTTGGAGAGGAAGATCCGGGTCTTGGAGGCCCACCTGGTGGAGGCCAAGGCTCGAGTCGAGGTAGCCGCTGCAGAGGTGGAGGAGGCTAGGAAGAAGGTGGTCGAGGCCATCTCGAACTTCATGGCTTATTCGGCCTACAAGGATGAAGTTGCAGAGGCGGTTCTGGATTCGTACCACTGGGGGTTCCGAGAGCATCGGGACAAGGCTTTCAAGTACTTCAATTTGAAGGGCTTGGAAAATATCAGGCATTCCGTCCCCTTCGCTGGTCACAAATTTGACTCCGATTTTGAAGAAGAGTCGGCGTCTGACTCTGAAGGGAATAACGAAGCCTCTCCATCCTCCTTCCAGGGCTTCAATACCTCTCGCTGGCATGGGAAAGGGCCAGCAGGCGGTCTCTACATCCACTTTCCCGTTATCTGCACTACTTCTTGTCTCTTTTGTTTTTTGTAAAAATTCGAAAATGAAATGAAGCATTTCAACTTTCTTCATACTTCTTCTTCTGTGACTAACATATCTCCATGTACTACCTAACGTAGACCTTGTGATATGTCGAGGGTGTAGATTTCTCAAAACCATTAGGGATTTGCAGAGGGGGTGAGATCTGTTGGGCCGTCTCATCAGATATTTGCTGTTGACAGGATGAGTGATGTAGACTCACTTTAGCACATTTTCGGATTTACCATAGGGCAAGGTGTCTAAGCCATCCCTATGCATCCTTGTCATGATTAAGATAGGCTATTCAGGTCCGTCCCGGCACGTTTTCGGATTTTTCATAGGGTAGGTTATAGAAACCATCCCCGTGCATTCTTTGATGTAAGGTAGGCTGATTAGGCCCATCTCGACACGTTTTTGGATTTACCGTAAGGTAGGTTACATAAACCGTCCCTGTGCCTTCGATCATTTTGGCAACCTGATTGGGCCGTCCGTTGCGCACGTTGAGCAAACCGATAAGGTGAGTGGATCAGACTCTCCTTTGCACCGTTGACCGATCTCTTCAATCGGGCCATTATAACCGTTGTCATCCTGCTGGTGCAACGGGCCATTTAAAATTGGATAGATTTGCATAAAAGATTCTAGGGGTCTGTTTATTGATAATACTTGTGAAGGTTCTGCACATTCCATGGCTGGGATAGAATTTTACCGTCCAAGATCTTGAGTCGATACGTTCCTGGACATATGACTTCTTCAACTTGGTACGGTCCTTCCCAATTGGGAAAAAGCTTGCCTTGTTCAGTCGGCCTGGATATTTTAGCTCTTCGCAGCACCATATCCCCTGTGTGGAAAACTTGCTCCTTTACTCTGGAGTTGTAATATTTGGCGACTTTTTGTTGATACATCGCCATTTTCATCTGAGCCTAGAGCCTGGTACTCGGCAGTAGATCCAGGTCGACTCTCCTGCGATTGGAGTTTTCAGGCTCTTCATATCTGTCGATTCTCAGGGATTGGAGGGAGAATTCAATAGGGAGGATAGCTTCGGTACCATACGGCAAGTTGAATGGAGATTCGCTGGTAGCCATTCTGGGGGTTGTTCTGTATGCCCAAAGAACGGAGGTCAGCTCTTCGGCCCAAAGTCTCTTGGTAGTGTTCAACCTTGTCTTCAGACCATGGAGAATGGTCTGATTAGTTACTTTGGCTTCTCCATTAGATTGTAGATGGGCGACAGAAGTCAACCTATGTTGCACATGGTACCGAGCACAGAAGTATTTAAACTTCGGATTATCGAACTGTCTCCCGTTATCGATGATAATTGTATATGGAATTCCGAACCGAAATATAATGGAATTCCTGACAAAGTTCTCGACTTTGCCCTCCGTGATGTGAGCCAATGGTTCAGCTTCGACCCATTTAGTAAAATAATTGATTGCCACAAGGAGGAACTTTCTATGCCCGGATGCCGGTGGGAATGGGCCAAAGATGTCCATGCCCCATTGGGCGAAGGGCTAGGGTGCTGTCAGCTGGGTCAAATGACTCGCTGGTTGTCTCTGGCTGTTGGCATACCTCTTGCATTGATCATATTTCCGTACGAAGTCAGCTGAATCCTTTTGAATGGTGAGCCAATAGTATCCTTGGCATATTATTTTGTATGCCAGTGACCTGCCCACCAGGTGATCACCACATATCCCTTCATGGACCTTCCTCAAGGCGTAGTCAACATCTGATGGTCCCAAACATTTCAATAGAGGCTGAGAAAATGATTTTTATAGAGAGTCCTGTCTAAGATGACATATTGGGATGCCATCCAGTGAATCTTTTTGGCTTCAGCTTTATCTTTCAGTAATACACCCTCATTTAAGAACTTGATGATGGGATCCATCCAACTTGGTTTGGTCTCAATATGGTGCACCTCCATAGTTTCTTCAGCTATACTTAGGGCTTCAAGGTGTTCAACGAAGGTGTGACCAAGGGATTCCGTAGTGGTGGTAGCAAGTCTGGATAGTGCATCCTCCCGGGAGTTCTCTGATCGAGGGACATGCAGGATTTCGAAGAACTCTAGTTGAGAAGATAGGGCTTGTACCTTTTCCAGGTACTATACCATGATGGGATCTCTAGCTTCATATTCTCCTTTAAATGGGTTTACTACCAACTAGGAATCAAAAAAAGCCTGAAGTCTCTGAACTCCCAAACTCTTGGCGATCCGAAGTCCTACAAGTAGGGCTTCATATTCAGCCTGGTTATTCGAAGCATGGAAGAAAAATCAGAGGCGTACTCCACTATGTGCGCATCGGGTTCAGCTAGTATGAGATCGGCTCCGCACCCATTGGAGTTGGAGGCTTCGTCCACATGGAGCACCCAAATGAACCCCGTGTCCTTTGAGATTTCTTCTTCTGCTGGGGGTGTTTCGTCTTCAGACTTCTAGGTGCATTTGACCAAGAAATCTGAAAGCACCTGGGCCTTCATAGCCGATCAGGGCTGGAAACTAATGTCAAACTTGCTTAGCTTCACAGCCCATTTGGCTATCCTTCCTGAGGTATTAGGGCATCAGAGAATGGCCTTAAGGGGCAGATCAGTCAACACCACGATGGCTTGGGCATGGAAGTAAGGCCGTAGTCGCTTTGCCGTAATTATCAAAGAATAAATCAGCTTCTGTATTTTCGAATACCTTGTTTCAGCATCGTGCAGGACTTTGCTGATATAGTAGATTGGCTTGTAGGAGCCGTCTTCTTCTCTTCGGACTAGGACCGAACTGACTACTTCGTCCGAAGAGAAAAGGTATAAGTATAGTACTTTCCCCTCCTGAGGTTTAGAGAGTAGAGGTGGGGTCTCCAAGTACTTCTTTAGCTCTTCAAAAGCAGTACAGTAGTCTTCAGTCCATTCAAAGCTCCAAGACTAACGAAGTACCTTGAAGAAGGGGAGGCATTTCTCGGCTGACCGAGAGATGAACTTGCTTAAGGAAGCAATCCTTCCTGTCAGCTGTTGTACTTCCTTCTTGCAGGATGGATGCCTCATGTCTTTAGAGCCTAGATTTTCTCAGGGTTTGCTTCAATCCCTCGCTTGGTAACGAGGAAACCCAAAAACTTACCCGAAGTGACTCTAAAGGCACACTTCGTCGGATTTAGCTTCATTGCGATGACGTCGCATGGTGCTTAATGATTCCTCCACGTTCTTGATGTGATCTTTTTTAAGGAGGCTTTTGATAATCATGCCATCAACATAGGCCTCCATGTTTCTCCCCAGTTGCTCCTTGAACACCTTGTTGATTAATCTTTGGAATGTCATCCCAGCATTCTTGAGTCCAAATGGCATCATTTTATAGCAATATATACCTTTATCGATGATGAAGGCCATCTTCTCCTCATCTCGAGGATCCATTCGGATCTGATTATATCTAGAGAAAGTGTCCGTGAAGCTTAGTAGTTGGTGCCCAGCAGTAGTGTCATCCAGTTGGTCGATCTTTAGAAGAGGAAAGCTATCTTTTGGGCAAGCTTTATTGAGGTTCATGTAATCGATGCAGATCCTCCACTTACCGTTAGCTTTCTTTACCATTACCATATTGGCCAACCACTCGAGGTAATGGGCTTCTCGGATGAATCCTGTCTTGAGGAGCTTGCTTACTTCTTCATCTATTGCCATCTTTCGGGGGTAAAGCTCCTCTTCTTCTGCCGGACCGGCTTATATTTAGGAGCATGTTCCAGCCGATGAGTGATCACTTCGACTAGAATCCCTGGCATGTCCAAAATCGACCAAGCGAAAACATCAGCATTATTTTTGAGAAAACAGATCAGCTCCGTTCTAGTTTTCTCATCAATCATGCTCTCGATCTGCACGACCCTGGTGGGGTCCTCTTCAGTCAATGGCACTGAAATGGTTCTTTCCATGGGTTCACCTGAATCTACGGTCGGGTCTCTCAGATCTAACTGATCCCAAGTTGTAGGATCATTGGAGTGCTTGTCCTGAATCATTAGGCATTGTCGCACCGTTCTCTGGTCTCCTTTGGCTTCTCTGACGCCATTCCTAGTGGGAAAACGTACTAAGAGGAAGTAAGTCGATACTATGGCCCAAAATTTATTCAAGACGGGCCATCCCAAAATAATGTTGTAGGCCGAAGGGGTTCGGACCACCATAAAATTGACTGGCAATGTCTTCTATCGAGGCTCGGTATCGAGGGTCATAGGCAGTACTATTTCTCCCTCGACGTCGACTTGATTGCCTCTGAAGCTAGTAAGCGGTATAGGAGATCTTCGTAGTTTGTTTTTAGGCAAACACATCCAAGAGAATGCATCATAGATCAAGACATCGATCGAACTTCCATTATCAACCAGGATTTGTTTTACATCGTAATTGGCCACAATGGCCAAAATTACAACAGGATCATCGTGCGGGAGCCGAACTCCTGCGAGATCGTCGTCGAAGAAGAGGATAGCATTGTTGTCCTTGAGCTGCTTTGGGGCATCATCTTCATCTTTCCTTCAGTTGGTAGGTCGATGTATCATTCCAACGCCTCCGTTAGTGGGCCTTTGGTTCGGCAGTTTAGCCTCTTCAGGAGCCAGTTGGAGGACTATAGCTTCTGACCGAGGTCTTTGGCATCTAATGTATCGCCCTAGGTATCCTTTCTTGATAAGATCCTCTATAGCATCTCTCAACTGAATGCATTCTTTGGTATTATGGTTGTGGTCCCAGTAGAATCGACAGTATTTGTTCCTATTCTTTATGGAAGAGGATGCCTTCATGGGATGTGACTGTTGGAGATAGCCTTCTTTCTCTATCTCCAAGAGGATCTTTTCTCAAGGAAGGTTGAGGGGGGTGTAGGAGTCGAATCTTCTGCCCGATGTTTTGGGCCTGGGACTCCATCGTTGGTCAGTGTATCTGTTGTTGTTGTTGTTGTTGGAAGCAAAGGGGGCCTTGTCCCCTGTTGTTTTTCTTCTTTGAAGGGGGCTTCCCTTCGGCCAGTCATCGATTTGCCGCTTGCTCTTCGGCATCGACGTATTTTTGAGCTCTTGACAGGAGCTCAGCATAGCTTTTGGGAAACTTTTTATCCAGGGAAAAGGTGAGCCTGGACGTATGAAGCCCCTTCTTCAGTGCAGACATGGCACATGCTCGTTGAGATCAAAGATCTCGAGCATGGCCGCATTAAATCTGGAGATGTAATCTCGCAGACTTTCTCCTTCGTTCTGGTGAAGGAGAAATAGCATATCCATATTTCGGGGTGTCTTGCGGTAAGTCCTGAAATGCAAGACAAACATTTTTTCTAACTCGGAGAAGGAATCGATGGTACCTGGATGTATGCTCGAGTACCACATCCAAGCAGCTTTCTTCAAGGTGGCCGGGAATATGAGATAGTACATCACGTCCGAAGCTCCTTGGATCATCATATGGGCCTTGAAACTACCTAGATGATCAAAAGGATCGGAGGTGTCATCGTATGGCTCCATCTGGGGAATCCTAAAGTGCCTAGGAATAACTTTGGCCAAGATGCGATCGATGTATGGGGGGCGCAGATCACACACTGCTAGATCGTTGTGATCCCTTTGCTCCCGGATTCTCATCATTTTCGACTCGATGGCTTTGAACTTCCCATCATAATCGGGGAGGACTTGCTTCGGTGCTTTCTCTATGGGAGTAGAGTTTTCAGAAGAGGGAGAGTAAGTTTGTCTATGCCTTTTTCCTCTTTGCAGGGAATCAGTGGACCTGGGCATTCTTGAACTTCAACCTTTAGGGAAGGCCGAGGATGGAGAGAGAGATGCATGGACCCCCCTCGAGGGGCTCTCTTCCTTTGGGATCGAGAGCTATGTCCGGAGGTGGCCGGCAGATGCCCCACCTGGAAAGCTCTGTCATGTAAATCCTGAACCATAGTCGTGAGGTTATTAACCTGGTTCAAAAGAGTTTCGAACTGCTGCTGTCCCACGACAATTATGGGAGGTGGAATGTTGTTCTCTACTAGGGGCCTACCCCCTGGGAAGGAGCATGACTTCGACTCGTTGAGGTAACTTGAGTCTTTTCTCTTGCCATCGAAAACTTCTTACACTTCCCGTTTTCAAGGAGGGGAGCTTAACAATGGATTTTTAAATGGGCTATTCTCCCCTTCCTGGCGTGCCAATCTGTTGGCATAGAGTCCCTGTTCTGACCAGATGAAGCTACTGGATCGCAAGCCCATTCTCCGGTTCACCTGCAAAACAAATTCCTGTCCAGAGTTGCTCCGATGGGGGACACTCCGATGCTTAAGTTAGAGGCGAGCTCCAGCCACAGAATTGGGAAGATTCTAAGGAGGATAAATGGAGAGGGAAAGACTCTCAGATTTTCAGGAGTATCTTGTGCCTTACCTGGAGCATCCCCACTTACCATTATTTATAATGATTTGTCCGACCGCAGCTCCGTTCTCCCTCCCGCGGTTATGATGGGGAAGTTAATTCCTTCCCCTCAAATCGTAATCATGGATGGTTACCAAACGGTTCTGACCAGACCAGAGTCATTGCTGCTAGAGTTACGCACCATGATTGTGCTCTGGAGGTAGTCGATGATAACCATTATTCATCGCGTTCGTGGAGACTTGAGATAAATCGAGAATCCGTCTTCAGGATTCCCTCTTGGAAAAATATCTATAGTCGAATTGGAGGCATGTCTTCGTCTTCGAACTCTTTTGAGAATGATCGGAGATCATATTTCGGTGTAGGTCGAAGACTCGATCTTCGTCGTAGGCCGAAGACTGCATTTTCGGTGTGGACCGAAGGTTGTCTTCGGCTTCGGCCGGTCTGTCAGCCATTTGGTTTCCTCTGGTTACTGCGGTTTAAAAGCTTATGGTTCGAGAGAAATGTCTTCAGCCGGTCGAACCGGTGGCTGGTTTGTGCTTAAACTGACATATCCCAACATTATTCAATATTTTAATACTTTAATTATTGATTATTTCTTCTATTCCTTTCTTATTAAACAAATTTTTAAACAATTAAACTTCCAAATTACTGAAGGTAGACTCAACTCAAGAGTGGAGGACTGAGGTACGCACTTTCTAATTTCTTTAAACATTTAAAGTTTAAACTTGAGATATCATAGGGTTTATTGAAGGCAGACTCAACTCAAGAGTCAAGGACCAAGACTCAACTCTAGTTTCCCCCTCCAGTGGAAGAGCACACCAATCATCTCCTCCAGTTTCCCAATCCCATGATCCCAAGTCCCCAACTCCTACACTAGTGGAGGAGGCAGCTAAGCTCGATCCTATTCACCAAAAGTTGAGGTCAAAAAGATCTTCAACGATAAAAATAATAATCACCACCACACCACCACAACTCTCAAATCTCAATCGAGACTCACTGCCTCACTCTCTCATATACAAGAAAAAAGAAAGAAAAGAAATAAATAAAAAAAAGATAATGATTAAAATGGCAACAATGGCAACACGATAAAACACAGATTGAGTCAGGAAAAAAATAGTGCGATGATAGTGACCATCCGATCAAGAATCCGAAATAGTGAGAGACCCGATCTAGAAGGCAATGGCAACAATTACAATGGTGACAGTGGCAGAGATCATCCAGGAGGCACGGTAGGCAAAGCTGCCACTCGTGGGGGCTCGAAGGTGAGGTTTAATAACAATACCTTCTATAGCTCAAATGGGGATAGTGGGCGTGCAACCTCTATGCCACAGCCTCTTTAAATAAAAACAAGAATTTGATTTATTTTTATACATTAGACTTGTAATTACCACTTGTCTCATCATTTGGAATTTATTTTAAAAAATGAGAGGTGAAATATACTATATTTACATCTTAATCACTGATTCAAGATAATTTGAATATCTATCTTTAAATTTTTTAGGAGTTTCAAAGATGGAGTGGATTTGGTATGATTGGAGTGGGAGATAGATTTATGTGATTGGAGTGATTGGTCCTAACCCAAGTAATTAATGTATCAAGTAGCTATCTGATGTTAGCTGCAGTTAATATGATCGGGTTGCCCGGGGCCCATAGAATGGATGCGGGTCAAGTCGGCTTTGGCACATAGATAGCTGTAACAAATATGATCGGGTTGCTCGAGGCTTATAGAGTTATCTTTTCCACCGATCTTAGTTAGTATTTTAGGCAATTTTGTCATCGACTTGTACACAAGATGGAGATCCTATGATCTTTAGAAACATCCTATCGAGAGTGTATATGACAAGTAGCAGTTGTCGTATCCCGTTAAAATAGAAACTTAGTAATAAATGTTTGTAAACAGGACAATTCATCTTTATCAGTTCATTCTTATCAGATTATCCTTATCGATTCATCCTTATCAGATTATCCTTAACGGATCATCCTTATCAAATTGTATAGAAATAGCAGATAATGTCAAGTGCCTTACTCTCGATGAGGCCTAGAGCTTAACTCTACATGACATCTTGACCTTTACCTATAAATAAAGGCCCATAAGGACCCTAGGTATACAATTATCTCTCTTATATATTGACTTCTTTTTCTATTTTAGAATCTTGACTTGAGCATCAGAGGGTCCCCATCATATCCAATTCTAATCAAGGACTTCTTTTGTAGGTTCTACCACTACTACTCAACAACTACTACCATCTTCTAGTCAATCTGGTATTAAGCTAGATTTTGAAATAATAGATTGGCACTAGAGAAAGGGCTCAGGTCCACTTTCAAGAAGGAGAAAAGCTATCACCATGGCTCCATGCAAAGAGACTTCATTACATCTCTCTAATGCTACCGCTTCTAGAGTGATCAAAGTCCTTGCTAATGATCGTGTGCCAGTGCAACAGCAACACTACCATCACCTCCACCTAGTCAGTCATGGAAGTAAGATGTTCAACCCCCTCCTCTAGTAGGTGCAGACACTTGTTGCTATGGTTTAGGTGATGCAGCAACCAAACCCTATACTGTAGGAAGCACTCCAACCCGATGTTACGAAATGTATCCTAAAGCCAATTATCTGGGTTGTAAACGGTTGAGCTCCTTATAATTTATACATAAATCATTAATAAATAAAAATTATTTTGGCAGTTCATCATATTATGTACATCTTTTATAGACTCTTCTATGATGAAGTCCTTAGAACTACTTCTATTTGATAAAGAAGGATTTGTCGTGTAGTTCTTAAATATGTTCACGACCAAATGATATGTTGTATGCCATATGAGTTGGTTATCCTCATAACCAAGGAGTGTGGAGATACTGGTATGGCATGCAGGTGAGTACAGGAGTATATTGCACTGAACGTGACCAACTTAATAGAATACAATGCTATCAAGAGTATATGTTAGAAAGGTATGGATATAAGTATTCCTTCGACCCGAGATTATAATGATGACTTGCAAGTAATTCACTATACTTTGATACCGGACTATCCGAATTTTTAATCTAGTGATGAAAGATTTTTGGATATAGTCAAGTACTTGTTAAGTCAATGTGTGAGTCAAGATGTGATTGACTACTCTAAGATATTAAAGAAAATGTTTTGTCATGTTTCAATTTAGCAAAATCTTGGCCATGGTAATCATTGTGAGGAGTCATAGAATTTATTAGATTAAGATGCATTTGAATATATTATTTTAGAGTTGGCAGTGGACTCTAAAGTCATCTTGAGCATTACATCAAAAATATAAATTATATGGTAACCATATGCCTGGATTCTTGAATATTGCTTTGTAATTATTTGACCTATTCAAATGTTGGATACCTTGCTAGATGGTCACATCAACTAGTTCAGAAATTGGTTCCTGAGCTATTGGCTTAATGTTTGAACCTATGGGATTACACACATTAGAAGTTTATGACCGATCATGATGGCTGATTAACGATTAAGAATCATTCAAGGATATAATTATCAATTGATTGGTAACTAACCTAATATAAATATTATAAATAAATAAATAAATAAATATTAATTAATTATAAGAGGATTAATTAGTAATTAGATTGATAATTGACTTAATTTGATTAAGCAAAGAGGTTTTGGTTAAGCTTAATTGAATTTGGTTCAATTGGATTTTACCTAATTAGGTTATACGATGACCTAATCACTAAAAAAATTTTAATTTCGATTTGATCTTAATTTGGGCTTAATTAATTCCTAATTTAATTAAAATTTAATTGGATTAGGTTCATTTAATTAGTTGGGTGTAACTAAATTTACTTTGGTCCTTAACTAATTTTGACCAAGTCAAAATTCAAAATCCCCACTTAGTGCCCCTAATATTTTCCCACGCCCCATCTCATGCCAATCAAGGATTTTCATGAAGGATTTCATGCTAAATCTGAGATATGACACCCTCCCCTTTCTCTTCCAGATTAGGATAAAGTTTGGATTAATTTGAATGACATTTGAATTAGTTTTGATAAGAGTTTCAGTAGGATTAAATCTTGACCTTATCCGTATTCAATTGGTCTTTATCCCCTCTTATTTAATCTAATCATCACACCACATTTTTATTTGATTTTTTCTTGGGGTGTGTGATAATCGTAATCTTTTTTACCATGATTTTGAGGAGAGAAAGTCATCAAAAAAAATCAGATAGGGTGAGTATTTGTGTGAAACCAAGAAGGGCATGGGGAGAGGTCTAGTGCTAGGGTTTTAAGAAGAGAGGAAGAAAAAAATAAAAAGAGGGTCTTTATACTTTTTTTGAGTCTCCTACCTCTTGATATTGGATTCTCCACTTCTTGATCTTCTTGGAGGGTTCAAGAAGATCAAAAGAAAAATTTTATTTCAATAATTTGGTGGCCGACGGAGGGATCAGTAGTCTTGAAAGGTTGATCGTGTCGGAGCCTCGTATGGATGATTCATAGAGGCCAGATATCCTATATAGCTATGAAGTGACATGAAGAGTCCTTACCACATGCCATCAGTAGTGGTGATCATCAACTTGTGCTAAGGTATGAAATTAGATTTTATATTATTTATAGATTTGATCTATAGCATGCATCGATTAGATTGACGCATGCTAAATTTATTTTTAGTAATTTCAATTCCTTGCATATCATGCTAGATCGTTTTGGTAGGATTTTTTAGATATGATCTAAGTGATTATAATTTGATTAAAATTTATTTAATCTAATTTTCTTTCACTATGATTTAAGAAAGAAATACATACTTGAAACCCTACACTGATTTCCAATAGTGGTATTAGAGCCATAGGTTCTTAATGTGATATGTTTAGGATTAAAATCTAATTATTGTGTAAAAATCTTAATCCGAGTAACTACTTTAGATTGGGTTGATCACTATGGCTATCTAGTCATAAGAGAAAAGTAGGGTTTAAAGACCCTCTCTTTCTATTCCATAGGATCTCCTATGGCATGTAGTGGTGCCACTTATGGTTATATTCCATGAACAAGGGTGCCGCTTGTGGTTATATTCCATGAACAAGCTAGGTGAAAGAAATATTGTTGAAATTATTTCAATTTTTAGATCTAATTTTTAGTGATTTAATCTTGATTAATTTACTATTTTTGATCTAAAATTAATTTATTATGATCTGATTTTATGTTTAGAATATGAAACATAATATTAATTTTAGCATATTACTATGTCATATAGTTTAGATTTAAAAGTATTTAATATGTATAAGATACATGTAAATTGTTTAGATATATTTTCTAGCATAATTAATTCTGATTAATTGCTAGAATTAAGACTTGAAACATTAGATCTAGAATTATGAATTGAAGATCTAATGACATTTCATAAAACTTGGACTATGGATTAGCTTGAATCGGGTCAAATAATTGGGTTTAGATCTAGGGTTAGAAATTTGAATAATATGGATCTAATAGAGAATCAAATTTAACCTAACCAAAACTTAATTAAGATTAGGTCAAGAATTCTCTAGATTAATTCTATAGAGATAGCTTGATCTAGTATATTGTGGCACGATCGCTGACGTGGAACCCGTGTTGGACCTAGCTGGTAGCCACGATGGCAAAAGGTGCCACCTAGATGTGGTGGCTAGATGAAGACTCGAGGTCAAGCTACCGGTCGAGGTCATGCTCCTGTCTCTTGAGGTCAAGCTCCCGATCGAGGTCAACTTCCATTCGAGGTCGAGCTCCCGGTCAAGGTCGTGCTCCCATCTCCTGAGGTCGAGCCCCTGGTCGAGGTTGTGATCCCATCTCTCAAGGTCGAGCCCCTGGTCGAGGTCAGCTCCCATCCGAGGTCGAGCTCTCGATCGAGGTTGTGCTCCCATCTCCCGAGGTTGAGCCCCCAGCTGAGGTCAGCTCCAATCCGAGGTCGAGCTCCCAACCAAGGTCGTGCTCCCACCTTCCGAGGTCGAGCCCTTGACCAAGGCTAGCTCCCATTCGAGGTCAAACTCCCGGTCGAGGCCATGCTCCCATCTTTCAAGGTCATGCTCCCACCTTCCGAGGTTGAGCTCTCAAGATAGAGCTCCTATTTTCCAAGACAGGGTCCCTGCCTGCGACCAAGGGATACCATCAGCCATCGGAGGGTCAACTGGGAGCAAGGGAAAGAAGATTAGAAGAAATTCAAAACATGGCACGGAAGCTCCAGGCTACCTACGACCTCTAGAGTGTGATGCGTGTCCTGCTAGAGGCTCCAAGCTCTGTGACGTGCCACCTGCACCCTCTATGCTACACATGCTTCACCAGGTTCCATATCTTGCAACACGCTGCCTGCACCCCCTACCGTGCAACCAGGGCTCTAGTTCCCGCAACATGCCATTTGTATCTTTTCCAAGAAGAGTATCCTATTAAGACCCCAGGCCTTGCAACACACCGATGCCCTCCTGGAACAGAAATGCTCTACCATGGCTCGAGGCTCAGCGACACGACACCCATGCCCCCCGAAAAACTGCTCCACCAGAGGGACAAGACCTGTATCACACCGACGAACACTCCTAATAAAAAGATCTCCTTTCGTGGATCGATTTGATGGGAGGGAGACTGCTGGCGAGGGAAACCAGCCACCAAAAGAGGGTACCGGGAAAGCGACATCCTAATGAAGCCCCATACCCAGTCTAGGCCATTTATCATGTATAAAATGGAAGAAGGGATCTTCGATGAAAGGGGAGAGGATAACTGGTAAGACAGAGAGTAAAAGGGCAAAGAACCAAGAAAAAGAACCTCCCTGCACTCTAATTTCCCACTCATTCCATCTCTTTCCATTCGACCCTATTTTCTCCTCTATGTGAAGGTACTCAAGTCCTTCATCACAGAGATCTATTTTCCTTGATCATCTCAACTGACTTGATCATAAGAGTGTCCCCATAAGAATCCCTAGCCTGGGTCTCCTCTTTTTTGCAGGGCAAGCCAACCAAGAAGTCGACCGAAAAAAGGACCCAGCATCTGGAGGGAGCCCGACATCTATGATACCATGGTGATCTAGATGGCAACAAATTGGCAAGCCAAGAAGGGGAGAGTCGTCGACCGTAGAAAGTCCAACAGCTAGTCCCCCACTACTAGAAGAGCACTTGAGGACATCTATGGCCCCATGGTGACGATGCATGCATGGGAAGCTTCCATCAGCTATGTAGGGGGACCCTCCTCATCGCGATGACTAGCAAAGCCCAGAGCGGGAACCCCCCGCTCCACCACCACCACCTCCAGCAGATCGCCAGATTGTCGCACTCACCCAGCAAGTCTAGTCCTTGGCTGTGGCAATGCGTCAGCTCCATCAGCGCCACCGATCCTTGGCAACATAGCATCAGCCGAGGATACTGACACCCACACCACTAATCTCCGCACCAGCCTACGGTCCTTCCAAGAGGGGCCATCATGTGTAGCCTCCAACCCATGGGGAGGCCCTCAAGTGGTCGGGAAGAAATAGCAGGATGGCTTGATCGACCGGGAGAGCCACTCCTCGATCTCAGACCATGGTGCACTCTTGCATCAACGGCACTGATATGGTCGAGAACTGAGGCATGAGTCTCTATACTCCATGCCCCCTTCATCCTTGATGGCCTCAATCGAAGGGTCCATAGATGAGGCCATCCACCATCGAGCAGAAAGGCATCTCAAAAAGCAAAAGCATAAGCTAGCTGACCTGTCTCATTTGTAAAGATTCAAGGCTCTCCCAGTGAGCCCACGGGTTACGACACCCGTCCACCTTTCTCCCATAGAATCAAAGAGGAACCAATTCCTAATCAATTCTAGATGCCTCAGGTTGATCCCTATGATGGGACAACTGATTCGTTGGACCACCTCAAAAGCTACAAGCTCTCATGAGGGTCTAGGAGGCTACCGAAGACCTCCTCTACATCGCCTTCCTAGCTATGCTCCATAAGGTTGCTTGAGCTTGGTTCTCCCGCTTGAGCCAGGGAGCATGACTCCTTCAAATAGTTGAAAAGAAAGTTCATGGTACACTTCGATGCATGCAGAAAGGTACCACATAAGGTTGGCAGCCTCTTCTCTATCTGTCAATAGGATCGAAAGCCCCTCCGGGATTACATATCCTGGTTTAAAGTTATCACCCTGGATATCTACCATCTCGATGAGCTAGTTGCCATGCTGGCATTGAAAAGAGAACTCAAGACCTCGTGCTTCACCTACTCCCTTGACAAGAAGCCTTCGAAGACTCACTTGGACCTCCTCCTCTGGGCCCACAAGTACATTCGTGTGGAGGAGGCTGACCACATTAAAAGGGAGCTGGATGGGAGGCCACTGAAAAGACAGGCCATGAGGGAAGCATCTATCCCCCGACCTCAAAGATTGCACTAGCCCCTCGACTGGGCCCTAGGCCCAGAGTCAAGCCTGCCAAGGAAGAGAAGTTTGCCCCTCTCCTCATCCCGAGAGCTAAGATCCTCATGGAGATCAAGGATGAGCATTTCCTACATCATCCTCCCCCACTGAGGCCATCCACTGGACGCGACAAGTCTCGCTACTGTCACTTCCATCGAGATCACACCATGATATTAAGGAATGCTACCATCTAAAGAGGAAGATAGAAGACCTGATCAAGCATGGCTATCTTGGAAACTATGTGGAGGGGGGAGCTACCCTAGCAGCCCGGAGCGAAGAGGCCTGGCCACTTGCCATAGATAATTGGCCCACTAAGTGTTGCATCTCGGGTGGTGCATTCAAGGCATGTCTGGTCGATGTCCATGGATTGGTCCGGTCTATCATGGTTGTCCATGATGTATCTAGGGCTAGGAGTAAGTCCGGGATGAGTCCTAGGTGTTTAGGCTGAGTTTTGGTCAGTCTGGGTCTTAGAGTCAGCTCCTCTGGTGTAAGAGTCGGCTCTGCTAGTTAGCAGGGCTTAGAATAGGGGATTGTGTTCCGGTCAACTTGGCTCATTGGATTCGAGTGGGCTCGATTTCATAGTCAGGAAATCCTATGGTCTGGATGAGTCGGCTCTGATGCCTAGAGTCTACACAGTTCCAAGGTCAAGTCGACTCTAGTGTCTAGAGCTGGTTCGAATGACGGGTGAGCTATTTTTAAACAGTGCCAGCTAGAGGGAGTTTTGGGGTTCTCGGCCATATGTGATCAAGGTATATATATTATAACTAACTGAGAGGTTAGGTAAAATAGAGAAAGAAGTGGTGTAAACGAACTTCTTGGACGTGGAATCAAGAAAATCCCCTTTCTTCCATAAATTCCTTTCTTCTTCTCTCTTCTTCTCTTTTTTCTCCCATTCTTGGATCTTGGATGTGCTTGATCTTCAAAGACCTGTATCCTACTGTGATCTCAAAGAAGATCGCTGGCAGATGGTCATCCACAGCCTGGTATGCTTTTGCTATTGCTTTGTAGATCAGGACATTCATTTTTGATCGGGAACAAGGTGTTCTTGGGTATTTGATTCAACGTTTGGATTGAAGTTGGATCAAAATTCTTAACATTTGGTATCAGAGCAAGGTTCATGGAAGGAAGATCTCAAGATTAGAGGGTTGGAAGAAAAGTTTGTTGCATGTACAATTTTTAGATCTCTTGATTTCTTGATTGTGGTAATAGCATCAAGTGGTTTCAAGGTAGATTTTGAAAAGTATGATGATAAGGAAAACTTCATCCTGTGACAGCAAAGGGTTAAAGATTTGCTGGTTCAACAAAGGATCTACAAGGTCTTGGGTAAAGAAAGACTGGAAAATATCAGTATTGAAGAATGGAAAGAGTTAGAAGAGATTACTTTTAGCACCATCAGACTATATTTGGCTGATCAGGTTTTACTTGAGGTTTGTTCGGAGACTACCGCAAAAGGTTTTTGGAGAAAACTGGAGAACATATACATGGGAAAGAACATGACAAACAAGCTATGGTTGAAGAAGCAATTGTATAGCTTGAGAATGCCTGAAGGAGGAGACCTTGTTGCTAATATTCAGAGGTTCAACCAGGTATGTTCAGAGGTTATGAATCTGGATGTGAAGATTGACGAGGAGGATCGGGCATTATTGCTGCTATGTTCACTCCCTAGATTGTATGATGGTATCATAACAACCTTGGTGTATGGAAAAGAAATCCTGAATTATGAAGAGGTTGTTGGTGTGATCAGATTTAATGAGCAAAGAGAAAAAATCTACAAAGGTAATCCTAACTCAGAGGTCTTGCTATGAATGAGAGGCAAGGAAGACCCAGGAAAAGAGCTAGGAGAAATTCCAAGGGCAGATCTCAGTCTCGAAACCATAAGAACTTGAAATGCTATAAGTGTCATCAGCTTGGGCATATCAAGAAGCATTATCCCTTTGAAAGATAGAAAAGGGAAGAGTCAACACAAGTGGTGCTAATGTATCAGAAGGTAATGGAGGAGATGTACTGATTGTATCAGATGGGTCAGTAGATTGGGATAATACCTGGATTTTAGATTCTGCATGCTCATACCACTATACCTCACAACGGGAATGGTTTTATACCATGACAGGTCAGATGGAGGTAGTGTAAGCCTTGGTGATGATCACCCTTGTACGGTAGCTAGAGTAGGCATCATTAGGATGAGGATGTATGTTCGAGTGATAAGGACTCTATCAAATGTCAAACATGTACCAGAATTGAAAAAAAATTTAATTTCTTTGGGCTACTTGGAAGAGCAGAGATATGCTTTTAGTTGCCAATCTGGTAGTGGATGTTTGAGAATAACCAAGGAAGCTTTGGTGGTAATAAGAGGAAGAAGACTGAGCAACAATTTGTATAAGATGGAAGGCTCAATTGTGAATAATAGTGCGGAGGTGCTTGCAGCGGCATAGGAGGAACAGTTGACATATAAACTGTGGCACTATCGGATGGGTCATATGAGTGACCGAGGGCTCATAGAGTTAAGCAGAAGAGGGAGCATTCCAGCTTTGAAGGATGGAAATGATTTGTGCGAGCCATGTATTTTTGGTAAATAGCATAAGGTAAAATTTGCTGTTTGTAACAAGCCAAGTGAAGGAGTGCTAGATTAGGTGCACTTGGATGTATGGGGACCAGCACCTATTTTATCTAGAGGTGGAGCAAGGTATTTTGTTACATTCATTAATGACTTCTCTAAGAAATTGTGGGTGTATCTGATGAGAGAAAAATCAAAGATATCTGCCCAGTTCAATGCTTGGAGGGTTGAAGTAGAGAAGGGGATAGGAAAACATGTAAAGTATCTTCGGTCTGATAATGGTGGAGAGTACTCTAGTAAAGAGTTCAGGAGTTACTATGAAGAAAATGGGATCAAATGCCATTACACAGTAAGGATGACTCCACAGCAGAATGGTGTTGCAGAAAGGATGAACCGAATACTATTAGAGAAGGCAAGGAGTATGAGGCTGCAATCATCACTGTCAAAAACCTTTTAGGGTGATGCATTACTCTGTCATGTTTTCTTATGAACAGGTCCCCTCACTTCAAGTTGAATGGAGGACTTCCAGAAAAAGCTTGGAGTAGAAATAAGGTGGTCATTGGTCACCTTAAGGTGTTTGGTTGCCCGGCCTATGTACATGTGGAGGCAACCAAAAAAAGCAAGCTATATCTTAAATCAAAGAAGATGATTTTCATAGGATATCCATGAGTCAAAGGTTACCTACTATGA
Organism: Areca catechu; assembly: GCA_021397845.1. Lineage (NCBI taxonomy): Eukaryota > Viridiplantae > Streptophyta > Magnoliopsida > Arecales > Arecaceae > Areca > Areca catechu. The sequence goes on from CM038046.1 coordinate 97,297,337, forward strand.
GATCCTCAATCATAGAGGACAGTGATTAGTAAGGATGTCATATTTGATGAGAGGAGCATCTTGGAGAAACCGGGGACTATAGTTGAAAGTGCAGTCACAAAGATGAACAACAGTGAGTGCCCTTCACAGGTAGAGGATAGGCCATCAACATCAGCTGGAAATGGAGTTTCAGTTGAGGTGGAGTTGGGCAGGAAAGATTCTCTCCAGGTGAAGGAGAAGCAAGTAGAACTAGCTATTCAAAGGGAGGTGCAGGAGGAGCCACAAATAGAAGACTTGCAAGAGAGTGCAAGGGGAGTGGCATTGTATAAGCCTCAACACATAATTTGGAAGGGGAGTGGCATTGTATAAGCCTCAACACATATTTGGAAGCTGGTGAGATATGGCATGGATGAAACTATATCATATGCTCTTATATCTATTAATGGAGATCCAAAAAATTTTGTAGAAGCCATGGAAAGTCCTGATAAAGAGTCATGGAAGCAAGGCATGATGGAAGAGATGGAATCTCTCAGGAGGAATCAGACATGGCAGCTGGTGGATCTACCTAAAGATGCTCATGCTATTGGCTCCAATGGGTGTTCACAAGGAAATTAGTACCTTCAGGGCAAGGTGGAGTGAGATACAAGGCAAGGCTGGTAGCAAAGGGATATTCACAAAGGGAGGAAGTTGACTACATAGAGGTATTTTTTCCTGTGGTACGCCATACTTCAATTCGGGTATTGTTGTCATTGGTGGCAAAACATGATATGGAATTAGAGCAGATGGATGTGAAGATAGCCTTTCTATATGGAAGTCTGGAAGAGAAAATCTATATGAAGCAACCTGATGGCTTCATTGAGATTGGACAGGAGAACAAGGTATGTCTACTTCAGAGGTCAATGTATGGTTTGAAACAATCACCTCGTTAGTAGTATCACTGATTTGATACATTTATCATGAGCCTTGGGTTTCTCAGAAGTGAACATGACATTGTGTTTATGTCAAGGATGTGGATACTGTGGATACTCTGTATTTACTTCTATATGTAGATGATATGTTGATAGCCAGTAGAAGTATGAAAGCTGTGAAAGGGCTGAAGAGAGCATTGTCTCATGCATTTGAGATGAAAGATTGGGATCAGCACAGAAAATCTTTGGAATGGAGATTTGCAGGGATAGATGCAAAGGAGTACTTCATTTGTCACAAGGTACATCAAGAAGGTACTCGAGAGGTTTGGGATGGAGAAGGCCAAACCAGTGGAAACACCATTAACAGGGCATATTTCTCTCTCAAAAATTTAGTGCCCCTAGACAGATGTGGAGAAAGAGTTCTATATGCCAATGCAGTGGGCAGTATGATGTATGCTATGGTTTGTTGCAGGCTAGACACAGCATATGATATAAGCCAGGTGAACAGGTACACGACAAATCCTGGGAAGGAACATTGGAAGGCATTGACGTGGATTTTGCAATATCTAAAAGGAACTCAAAAGCATGGACTGGTATTTGGTGAGCAGCCAGAAGGACATGAATGGAACTCCACATAATCATGTAAAGATTTAGGTCCTTTGGAAGGGTTTGTTGATGCAAGCTATGTAGGTGATCTTGATACAAGAAGGTCTATAACTGGTTACCTCTTCTGCATGTATGGTGCACCGGTTTCTTGGAGATTAACCCTTTAACCTATTACTACTTTGTCTACAATAGAAGCAGAGTATATAGGGATTACAGAGGTGCAAAAGAAGCACTATGGCTGAGAAGGCTAGTGGTTGAAATGGGGGTGAAAAAGTGTATAGTGGTCCTGCACAGTGATAGCTAGAGTGCCATATACTTGACTCAAAACCGAGTTTATCATGCTCGCACCAAGTATATAGATGTGAGATACCACAGGATCAGAGAGCTGGTGGAGGAAGGAGAAGTGATGCTGGTAAAGGTCCATACAAAGGAGAACCAGATGAATGCACTTACAAAGGCTCTATCAAGGGAAAGCTTCTACTCTTGTATATGGTTGATGGGTTTGAAGAGTCTGGCATATGTAACCTTGAAGCACTAATGGTGAGGACACCAGGGCCTGAAAATATCGATAGGTTGAACCCACATCCTTGTGGATCACCTGTGAATGAAACCCTGGACCCAACCCTTTTATTCATGTAAATAATTTATTTTAATTTCTGTTATTTTGGGTTAGTTAGGGTTAGCCCCTGTTACCAACTGGAATTAGGGTTTTATTTATTTAGCATTTTGGGCTAAACCCCTTTTACCAAGTTGAATCACATATTTATATGTCTTGTCTTTTGATTGCCTTTTGATCAAATTGGGTTCCAATTGATCAAATAGGACTTTAGTTATTTATTGAGTCCTGTAAAAATTAGTTGTTGAGTCTTATATTACATGGAAAACCCAATTGTGAGACCCATGTGACTCAAGACAAGCCCATGTGACTCCATGTGCTAGCACAAGCTCTTGTCATATGCTAGCCTATTTTGCATGCCAACTTTGTATGATTTCAGGACAACTACTGCCACGTCACCAGGGGGACAATGATACATGACCTACCACTTAAATTTGGACAAGCTACACTCATCAAGACAATTTCTTTTGGTCGGCCCATGAAGAAAGATAATTGGCATACAAAATTTTAAGAGGAGTAATTGTGAAGGACTTCTCCCAGATGGCGCACTTCTACTCATGCCAAAGTGAGAAGTCCGCCAAGCATTCAAAGGAGTTTGGAAATTTTTTCTCACCTAGTTTGGAGGTCCAAGGGTTCCTAGCATTCCATTCAAATAAGCTACTAACTGTTCAAGCTTCAAGGATTCTAGAATTTCAACAGGACTCTGGAGTTCTCTCCAATCCAGACTGAAGAGTCTAGGCAGCTGTAGAAGAATGAATACATTATCAAGACACTAGAGTCCAATCATCATGACCAACCTAGAAGCGATTATGATCCTCCATCAAAGTCTAATCTTGGTGCCAACTATGGATAGGAGTCCATTTTTTTTTCATCTAACAGGAGTCCAAGCAATGTAAACTTGAAGTCTAGAGTTGTAATGAAACTCTTGTATTTGAGTCCCTTACTTCTCTGGTTAGGGTTTTATAAATATCTCTAAACCTCCCCCCTTGTAGTTAATGAATATTTTGATGAAATGAAATGAAACTCTGTCGAGTTCTTCTTCCAATTCCTTTCTAGCTGCGATGGCTGATAGGTGCTAGGTGCAATGCCTAGAACACTTGGGTGCGACGTCCAAGTTCTGCCGGGGTGCGATGCTCTGTTTATCCATCCAATCCCTCCATCAGATCTCATCCCTAAGTCTCTACAAGGCCTTCATCCAACGCTTTGAAGAGATCCTAGAAGCCAACCAAAGAAGAAGATCCCCGGGAGAACAAACAACCCTGGTGCTAGCCTTCCTTCTAGCTTTCGATTTCCAAAGTGTAATTACTATTTTTGGTGTTCTTTGGCAGATTCTCTTGAGATCCGACTCTGAAGATCGGCGTCCATGCTTTGGAATCAGTTTGATCAAAATCTGGATGCCAGGAGCGATCAGTTTGGAGTATGATTCTTCAACCCTAGAGTGCAGTGATCCGGATCTTCATCAGAGGAGGCTTCAAGCATATCCGTAACTCAAGATTCCTTTCCCTTCCTCTAGATCTGATGTTAGAAAGTAGGAACCTAATCTAGGGTGGTTTCTCAATCGTTGTGATCCATCTAATTAATTATTTTGTTAGGTATGCATGCGGGTGATGTAATCCAGTATTTAGTTGCTTGCTATAGATTATTTTAGCATATTGTTTAATAGGCTATTGATTAATGAACATTTGCTCTCGATTAATATAAAATTTAAATCAACCTTTAGTACTGCATCGCATCCATGTCCCACGTCAAATTTGGTATCAGAGCCAGGTATAGATTAGGTTAATCTTGCATGTAGTTAAATTTTGCATTTCGGCCTTCCAGTATATACTCTGTTGTTTTAATTGTTTCTGCACATATAAAAATTAAAAAAATATGAAATTTATTTTTTTAGCTTCCTTGAAATTCAAAGTATTTTTAATAATTTTTTTATAATTTATGGTTTTCTGTGAAAACTGCAGTTCTCTATTTTTGGCATGAGAACAGGTTCTATCCAAAAAAAAAAAAAATCATTAGAGTTTAGTTTTATTAGTTGCTTGTTGCATTCATTTTCTAATTGATTTTTAAGGGCATACAATATAACATAAGGGGAGGAGTTCATAACCTTTCCCAAGCCCAAAACCACCCACTTTGCATTTGAGCCCAAGCCCTAATTAAAATTGATTAGAACCTAATTGCTCTAGTGAGCTTAGGGACACCAATTGGTCGGGTCCGAGTTAGTGTCAAGTCAATCGTGTCAACTAAATCTATGTGTGCCTATTTCTTGGTGTCTAAAATGGTGGTTCTGGGATTACATCCCGAAGGACAAGTGAGCTGGTCCGCCTACCTGGCCAATCTCTGATTGGTGTCTAGGATTGGCAATCAGGGACCTACACTCCCCTTACACCTGCCTGGCCAAGTCTTGAGTTATTATAGACTAGCTTGCCACCTTGATTAGGCATCTAGTTTGGACTCTAGGTCTAGCTATCCATAGTTGATTAGGTTTGTTTGAGTGCATTGTGTCCTTACATGACTACTAGGTTAGGAACCCCATACCAGGTCCCCCAGGACCAACCTAGTACATCCATGGACGCCACGATGGAAACTTTCATGAGATCTTTGACTGAGCAAATGAGGTAGCTTAGTGCTGAACAGAGGCAGTTTAGTGCTAGAGTCGACCAGAGGTTTGATCAAATGAATGAAATAATAGGTTTATTAGAAGGATCCCATGTGTCTCAACCTGACCCTACACCACTGGAATTTACCCCACAGTATGGTCCAGTACCCCAGCTTCCAAAGCTTACACATGATCCAATCCCTAGACATCAAGCCCAACGTAGAGAGGCCACACCTGATCCAATTCCAAGGCATCAAGCCCAACGTAGAGAGGTTACACCTGATCCTATTCCTAGGAGGCAGTAGTATGACATAGATGATCAGGAAGCACGAGCCCTTAGGAGTATCAGACTAGAAGCCCCCACATTCGATGGTACTTTAGATCCCAAGATGTACTCTGATTGGAAAAGTGATATGGATCAGTACTTTGAATGGTACACCATGTCGAAAGAGCGTAAGGTCAAATTCGCTAAGTTTAGTTTGATCCGACAAGCACGATTGTATTGGGGTAATGTGGAAAGGTTAAGCCGACAGAGAAGAGACCCACATATAGCTACATGGGAGGACATGAAACTCAAATTAAGGGCCAAATACCTACCATTCTCTTATGAACAAAGGCTTTTAGATCAGTGGCAGAAGATGACCCAAGAAAATCAGACTGTGTTAGAATACATAGCCATTTTCGATGAGTATGTTATGCAGTGTGGTGTGTCCGAGTCTGAGTCGGTTACTTTGTCTAGGTTTAGAGCAGGCCTGAATGAGGACATTAAGAGGGAACTGATTCTAAGAGAAGTGAATGATTTAGAACATGCCTATCAGGTTGCTAGGGATGCTGAGAGATTTTCAAGAAAACCACCTATCAATCTGATTCATCTAGATTTAATGCCCCTGGAAATAGGCCAAATCAGAACTGATTCCCTGCAAATTGACCTAGACCCAATCCCCAGCCCATTCATAGAGATGACAAGGGTAAGGCACCTATGGTTCAGAAGGATCGAAACCAAATCCCAGTATGCTTTAAGTGTAATCAGACTGGTCATTATGCTGCCCAATGTCCATCGCGAGCCTTACATATAGGGGAACTTGAAGTAAAGGACCCTGAGATTAGTGACCCTTGTGAGGAAGAGGTTTATGAGGCTGAAGTTGAGTTAGTGGAGGAATATGAGGAGGTGGAAGAGATCTTAGATTCAGACCGATTAGGAGTGGTCAGATGCATCCTGACTCAAACTAGGAGGAATGAGGATTGGTGTAAGACTAACATCCTACATACCTTTATTAAAATAGGGGATAAGGTATGTAAGATCATAATTGATAGTGGGAGTTATGTCAATGCAATTTTTATTAATGCAGTTAAGAGCCTAGACTTACCAACTATTCTACACCCGACCCCCTATAAGGTATCTTGGATCGATGCAACCAACATTTCCATCCGGTTGCGATGCCAGGTTACAATTTAGGTACAATCCTACCAAGAAAGAGTCTGGTTCGATGTTCTTCCGATGGGGGTTAGCAGCATCATTTTAGGAAGACCATGGTTGTATGACCACGATGCCACCCTGTTTGGACGATCGAACTCGTGTGCATTTCACTATCTAGGAAAGAGGATAGTGATTAATGCGACCCCACCAAAGGACAATGTTAAGAGAGGGTCAAGTCACTTAAAGGAAAAAGAGTCTAATCTGAATTTGATCTCTGCAAAGGAGTTAAAATGAGAAATCGATAGGGAGTCACCAGTTTGGATTTTAGTTACCAAGGAAGCTCAGGATCAACCAAAACTAGAATACCCAAAGGAGATCATAGATTTATTAGAGGAATTCAAAGATGTCTATCCTAAAGATTTACCGGATCAATTGCCACCATTAAGAGATATTCAACATGCAATTGATTTAGTACTAGGAGCCACATTGCCAAACCTCCCATACTATAGGATGAACCCTATGGAACATCAGGAGCTACAATGACAAGTAGGGGATCTTCTGAAAAAGGGATTTATTAGGGAGAGTTTGAGTCTTTGTACTGTCCTAGCACTTTTGACTCCTAAAAAGGATGGTAGTTGGAGGATGTGCATAGATAGCCGGGCTATTAACAAGATTACCATAAAGTATCAGTTTCCCATACCCCGACTCGATGGCATGCTAGACATGATGGCCGGATCGACCATCTTTTCAAAAATTGATTTAAAAAGTGTCTACCATCAGGTGAGAGTTAGAATCGGGGATGAGTGGAAAATGGCTTTCAAGACCAAAGATGGCCTATATGAGTGGTTGGTGATGCCCTTTGGATTATCAAATGCCCCAAGTACGTTTATGAGGGTTATGACTCATGTGTTACGATCATTTATTGAAAAATTCATGATCGTATATTTTGATGATATCCTCGTATACAGTAAGACTAGGGAAGATCACTTAGACCACCTCCGTCAGATTTGCCAGGTCCTTAGGAAGGAATCTTTGTTTGCAAACCTTAAGAAATGTAGCTTCATGTCAACCAGAATCATCTTCTTAGGTTTTGTAGTAACACTAGAAGGAGTAACCACCGACCCTGAGAAAGTGAAATCTATAGTTGAGTGGCCTATACCTAGGAATGTTCATGACGTTCGAAATTTTCACGGGTTAGCTACCTTCTATAGGAGATTTATCAAGGGTTTAGCATGATTGTTGCTCCGATCACCGACTGCATTAGGAAGGGCAAATTCGATTAGACTAGAGCTGCCCATAAAGCCTTCCTAGAGATCAAAGATAGAATGACTAAGGCACCAGTTCTAAGGTTACCTGACTTCACCAAAGTCTTTGAGGTCGCCTGTGATGCATTAGGTGTAGGAATAGGAGGGGTATTAAGTCAGGAAAATCATCTTATTGCCTATTTTAGCGAGAAATTGAGTGATGCCAAGTTGAAATATTCCACATATGATAAAGAGTTGTATGCGGTAGTACAAGCTCTTAGGTATTGGAGGCATTACTTGCTACCGCAAGAATTCATTCTCTACTTTGATCACGAAGCACTTCGCTTCCTAAATTCTCAAAAAAAGTTAAACCCTAGACATGGCAAGTGGATCGAATTTATACAAGCCTATACTTTTGTCCTAAAGCACCATGCTGGAAGTGAGAATAGGGTAGCTGATGCACTTAGTAGGAGAACAATGTTGCTGAATTGTGTGAGTATCGAAGTAGTCAGATTTGAATGATTAAAGGAAGAATATGAATTTTGTCCGGATCTTGGGAAGATTTATGAATCAGTAAAGCTAAGACCATCCACTTAATTTAGTATGTCTTAAGGGATGGTTATTTGTTCAAGGAAAATAGGTTGTGTTCCCAAGACATCACTTAGAAACTTTCTTATTTGGGAGATACACGCAGGAGGTTTAGCAGGACACTTTGGGCATAATAAAACTATCTTGGCTATAGAGGATTAGTTTTATTGGCCAAGTCTAAAGAAAAATGTTGCCCAAGTGGTAGCCCAGTGTAGGACTTGTGCTGTAGCTAAGCAACCTAGACAGAACACTGGACTATATACCCCACTCCCCGTCCCAGATTACCCATGGCAAGACTTGAGTATGGACTTTGTCTTAGGATTACCTAAAACTGCTAGGAAACATGATTCTATCTTCGTGATAGTAGATAGGTTTTCTAAGATGGCCCATTTCATCCCATGTTCCCAAACTTATGATGCGTCTAGAGTGGCCAAATTATTCTTGAACGAAGTGGTTAGGTTATATGGATTGCCTAAGACCATTGTGTCGGACTGAGATGTTAGGTTTACTAGCTACTTTTGAAAAATCTTATGGCATATGCTAGGAACCAAATTGAAGTATTCTACTGCCTACCACCCCCAAACAGATGGCCAAACTGAGATAGTAAATCGGAGTTTAGAGAACCTGTTAAGGAGTCTAGTGGGAGAAAATACTATTAATTGGGATCTATTGTTACCGAGAGTGGAGTTTGCTTATAATAACTCAGTCAATAGATCTACAGGGAAGAGCCCATTTGAAATCGTTCATGGATACAAGCCTAGGAAGCCATTGGATCTGATTCCCTTACCTATTCATGCATGTATATCTGAGTCAGCTGAGTCTTTTGCACAGCATATAAAGAACTTGCATCAAGAAATAAATAAAAAAATTAAAGAGAGCAATGATTCATATGCACAAATGGCTAATTTAAGCAAAAGGTTCAAAAAGTTTAAAGTAGGGGACCAAGTTATGATCAGGCTTAGGCCTGAACGATTTTCATCTAAAACTGTCAAAAAGTTACATGCCCGGAGTGCGGGACCTTATAAAATAATTGATAAGTTTGGACCTAATGCCTATGAGATAGACCTACCTTTAGATTTGGGTATAAGTCCAACTTTTAACATATCAGATCTTGTAGAGTATAGGGAGTCGATGTTGCTACCTAGTGAGTCTGATGACACTTGGATAACTAGGGAGGATCTGCAAAAGATCGCCCCGGACTTGCTAGAGAAGTACTTGAGCCAGTCTAACCCGCACTCGACGGGGTCGAGTTCCTCCCACCAGGGGAGAATTGGTGAGGACACCAGGGCCCGAAAATATCGACAGGTTGAACCCACATCCTCGTGGATCACCTGTGAATGAAACCCTGGACCCAACCCTTTTATTCATGTAAATAATTTATTGTAATTTCTGTTATTTTGGGTTAGTTAGGGTTAGCCCCTGTTACCAACTGGAATTAGGGTTTTATTTATTTAGCCTTTTGGGCTAAACCCCTTTTACCAAGTTGAATCACATATTTATATGTCTTGTCTTTTGATTGCCTTTTGATCAAATTGGGTTCCAATTGATCAAATAGGACTTTAGTTATTTATTGAGTCCTGTAAAAATTAGTTGTTGAGTCTTGTATTACAAGGAAAACCCAATTGTGAGACCCATGTGACTCAAGACAAGCCCATGTGACTCCATGTGCTAGCACAAGCTCTTGTCATATGCTAGCCTATTTTGCATGCCAACTTTGTATGATTTCAGGACAACTATTGCCACGTCACCAGGGGGACAATGATACATGACCTACCACTTAAATTTGGACAAGCTACACTCATCAAGACAATTTCTTTTGGTCAGCCCATGAAGAAAGATAATTGGCACACAAAATTTTAAGAGGAGTAATTGTGAAGGACTTCTCCCAGATGGCGCACTTCTACTCATCCCAAAGTGAGAAGTCGGCCAAGCATTCAAAGGAGTTTGGAAATTTTTTCTCACCTAGTGTTGGAGGTCCAAGGGTTCCTAGCATTCCATTCAAATAAGTTGCTAACTGTTCAAGCTTCAAGGATTCTAGAATTTTAGCAGGACTCTAGAGTTCTCTCCAATCCAGACTGAAGAGTCCAGGCAGCTGTAAAAGAATACATTATCAAGACACTAGAGTCCAATCATCATGACCAACCTAGAAGCGATTATGACCCTCCATCAAAGTCTCATCTTGGCGCCAACTATGGATAGGAGTCCATTTTTTTTTCATCCAGCAGGAGTCCAAGCAATGTAAACTTGAAGTCTAGAGTTGTAATGAAACTCTTGTATTTGAGTCCCTCACTTCTCTGGTTAGGGTTTTATAAATACTCCTACACCTCTCCCTTGTAATTAATGAATATTTTGATGAAATGAAATGAAACTCTGCCGATTTCTTCTTCCAATTCCTTTCTAGCTGCGGTGGCTGATAGGTGCTAGGTGCGATGCCTAGAACACTTGGGTGCGACATCCAAGTTCTGCCGGGGTAAGACGCTCTGTTTATCCATCCAATCCCTCCATCAGATCTCATCCCTAAGTTTCTCTACAAGGCCTTCATCCAATGCTTTGAAGAGATCCTAGAAGCCAACCAAAGAAGAAGATCCCCGGGAGAACCAACAACCCTGGTGCTAGCCTTCCTTCTAGCTTTCGATTTCCAACGTTTAATTACTATTTTTGGTGTTTTTTGGCAGATTCTCTTAAGATCCGACTCTGAAGATCGGCGTCCATGCTTTGGAATCAGTTCAATCGAAATCCGGATGCCAGGAGCGATCAGTTTGGAGTCCGATTCTTCAACCCTAGAGTGCAGTGATCCAGATCTTCATCAAAGGAGGCTTCTAAGCATATCGATAACTCAAGATTCCTTTCCCTTCCTCTAGATCTGATGTTAGAAAGTAGGAACCTAATCTAGGATGCGGGTGATGTAATCCAGTATTTAGTTGCTTGCTATAGATTCTTTTAGCGTATTATTTAATAGACTGTTAGATTAATGAACATTTGCTCTCGATTAATATAAAATTTAAATCAACCTTTAGTACTGCATCGCATCCGTGTATCGCGTCAACCAAGATGGAGATTGTTGAGTTTTGAGTGGTGCATTTAAGGCTTGTTTGGTCAATATCCATGTATTGGTCCGGTATCATGGTTGTCCATGATGTATCTAGGGCTAGGAGTAAGTTCAGGATGAGTCCTAGGTGTTTGGCTGAGTTTTGGTCAGTCTGGGTCTTAGAGTCGGCTCTTCTGGTGTAAGAGTCGGCTCTGCTAGTTGGCACGGCTCAGAACAGGGGATTATGTTCTGGTCAAGTCAGCTCGTTGGATTCGAGTCGGCTCAATTTCATAGTTAGGAAATCCTGTGATCTGGATGAGACAGCTCTGATGCCTAGAGTTGACTCGGTTCCAAGGTCGAGTCGACTCTAGTGTCTAGAGCTGGCTCGAATAACGGGTGAGCTATTTTTAAACGGTGCCAGCTGGAGGGAGTTTTGGGGTTCTCGACCATGTGTGACCGAGGTATATATATTGTGACTAACTGAGAGGTTAGGTAAAATAGAGAAAGAAGTGGTGCAATCGAACTTCTTGGATGTGGAATCAAGAAAATCCCCTTTCTCCTATAATTTTTTTCTTCTTCTCTCTTCTTCTCTTTTTTCTCCCATTCTTGGATCTTGGATGTGCTTGATCTTCAAAAACATGTATCCTACCGTGATTTCAAAGAAAATCGCTGGTAGATGGTCATCCATAGCCCAGTACACTTCTGCTATTTCTTTGTAGATTAGGGCATTCATTCTTGATCGGGAACAAGGCTATTCTTGGATATTTGATTCAACGTTCAGATTGAAGTTGGATCAAAATTCTCAACACTAAGAAGCCAGTGGGGATGATCTCTTGTGGGGCAGGGAGTAGCTTGAAGAGAGTTAGGGGGAGAGAAGAGAGTGATGGTGTACTCCCCTATTAGGGAGAAGGACCGGTTAGGGTAGATAACCCATATAATGATGCTATCATCGTAGAAATGATGATAGCTAGGCATCATGTAAAGTGAGTTATGGTTGATAAAGGAAGCTCTACTGACATCCTATTTTACGATGCTTTTGCAAGGATGAACTTGTTCACTGACTAAAATAAAGTCGATATTTACGCCCTTGGTTGGCTTCACCGGGGATTCAATTGGAGTTGAAGAAAAAATTACACTCTTGATAACCACCAGAATGTCACCTCGGTAGAGTACTGTGTTGACAGCATTCACCATTGTGAGGCTTCCCTCACCTTACAATGTGATCCTGGGGCATCCTGGACTCAATCTGCTCGATACCACTATCTCCACCAGACATCTCCTTGTCTGGTTCCCAACTCCTTGGAAGAATGGGAAGATGAAAGGGTTCCGGTAGCCTATCCAGCACTGCTTGCAAGCCATCCCAAGAGCCGGAGAGGCTAGGTGGAGTCCAGCCATTTACCTCTAATACCTTTTTCTCTGGGAGAGGATCCCTTGAAGACTATGCAAGAGGGAGCCCTGCTGCCCGAGGAGGAGAGGTCTCACCTGCTCAGCTTCCTGCAAGCCAATGTGGACATCTCGCCTGGACCGCAATAGACATGGTGTGGGCACCAGGGCTAAAAGAAATCGACAAGTTGAATCCACATCCATGTGGATCACCTGTGAGTAAAACCCTGAACCCAAACCCTTTTTATCATGTAAATATTTATTTAAAATTCTATTATTTTGGTTTAGTTAGGGTAAACCCTTTTTACCAACTGTAATTAGGGTTTTGTTAATTTTGGGGTAAAACCCTTTTTACCAAGTTGAGTCGAAACCCCAATTGAGTCAAACCCTGTTTACCCAATTGGGATTTAAATGGTGCGGTTTTAATTTGCCCTTTTTACCAACTTTAATTGGGTTTTTATTCGTAAGCCTAATTAAGTATGGTTGGTTATTTAGTTGAGTCATATGATTTGTTATTTATTGAGTCCATGTAACTAGTTGAGTCATTGAGTCTTATATTACAAGAGGGGACCCAAGACAACATCCCAAGTGCACCCAATTGAAGACCCATGTGACCCCATGTGCTAGCTCAAGATAACCCATGTGCTAGCCCAAGTTCTTCTTGGCGCCACCTTTTCAAAGATTTGGACATCAACACATGTCACGTTTGGACATGTCTTTGGGATAATACTGCTTGGCACTTCAACCAGGACAAGAATACATGACATTGTTTGAAAATTGCTTGCCATTGGGACAACACACTTGCCATGTCACTTATGTTTGGATATCCCACATGCTATGTCTTAAATAAATTCCAAATTGGTGCCCCTTCTTTTTAAGAGGTGTAAAGTAGGAGTTCTCCACATTGGCGCCCCCACATAAAATATTCCATGCCAAATACAAGGGAGTCGGCAAAGCATTCTTGTCGCCCACTTCAAATAGAGTTCCAAGGTATCCATTCATTAAATGAAAGTGGTTCAAAGGTTCTCTACCACAGCATTTCACTCAAACAGGTTACTTAAGTCTCAAGATCTCATGAGTCTCACCAAAACTCTTGAGTCCTCTCCTATCCAGAACTCAAGAGTCTCACCAAAACTCTTGAGTCCTCTCCTATCTAGACTGAAGAGTCCACTCATATACAGAAGACCACATCATCCAGACTCTCGAGTCCAGCAAGAAGTGATGGAGCATCTTGACCCTACATCAAGCCATCTCACCAATCCACCACTTGGGCACCCACTTTGGATGAGAAGCCTCAAGATTTCACCCACTTTGAAAGGAGTCTAGATTTTCTCAGCAAACAAGAGTCCAACTACCTAAAGCAGGATTCTAGGAGTTATAGTCCAAGGGAGAAAAAGACTAATAGTTGTATCCCTTACACCACTGGTTGGGGGTCTATAAATACCCCTTCAACCATCCTTGTAATCAATCAATTATTATTCAATAAAGACTGTTATTCTATCAAAGAATCTTCTTCCTTTGCTATGTGCATCACAGGGTGTGAGGCCCTTCCTTTGTTCTATGGAACATCGCGGGGTGTGAGGTCCTACCTATCCAGCCGACTAGAAAATCCAAACCCACCATTTCTAAACCTTCGTTTCCTTTCATTCTTTCTTTTTCTTTGCTATTTTTTTTAATTTGTGATTTTTGATTGTTGAGTGTTATAGGTGATCAGGAGTCAAGATAAGGTGTTCTTGCCTCAAAACCAGCTTCATGTGGAAGATTGAAACTCGGGATCGAGTTCTTGAAATCCTGTCGTGAAGATCTTGAGAGTTCTGTCAGATCTGATTCAGAGGAGCATTCTTTATTGGTAAAATCAAAACTTTTTCTTTCTTATTATTATTTGATTCATTGATAAGATAAACCCTAGTTTACGATGATTTTTCAATCACTAAGTCCTGCTTTCTAGTTAATTTGTAGGTTTACTTGTGGGTAGATAATAACTAGTTTCCTTTTCTATCTCCATTGAAGTCTTCTTTAAAAATCTGATAAAAATATAAAAAAGTTAGTTTTTATTTTTTCTCTACTAATTAATCAATAATATCAGTAATTTATTTTTTATTTTTGTCACGCATCATCTTTGGTATCAGAGCGAAGGTTAAACTAGGGTTTAACTAGTAGTTCTGAAATTTCTGCATACATAGAACTAGGCTGAGATTAATTTGCATAAAACCTATCTTAAAAAAAATTTAAAAAAATAATAATAAATCATCTATTAATCCACTGTTAATCCTCTACTAATCACGAAAAAATCAGATTAAAATTTTTTTTTTTTGCTATTTTCTGGTGGAATGAAATTACACCTCCTAAGCGGGTATACGAAAGTAACTTATGACCCATGGGAGTAATGAGCTACGGCTGGATGTGAAATCCTAAGATCAGAAAGTTGAAATACATCTGATCTAAAACTTAACTTGTTGAAAATACAAAAAAATAATTTATTATTATTTTTTTTACTATTTTTATTATTTTATTGCTTTATTGCATATTAGGGTTTCATCTTGTGTGTGCATCATCAATCAACCTAATCTTAAGGACATTCAATATCTACAAAAGGGAGGGATTTCATCACCCTTCCTTAGCCCACAATCAGCACCTTTGCATCGGCCCTAACCCTAATTAAAATTCATTAGACTTAATTGCTCTAGTGAGCTAGGGACACCAATAGGTCGGCTTCCAAGTATTGTGTGTAAGCTAGTGCACCCAATCCTCTGATTATCACTTGAATCTGGTGTCTAAGGCTAGAGGTCCAGAGGTAAACGCCCTAAGAGATTTTGTGGTTCTTAATTAGGACCCTGTGAGAGTAGGGGGAGCCTCCCACGATCCCACCTCTTACCTGGCCTGTGAACAGGATAATTATTGAATTGGCTATAATTTGAGCTGACCCATTCTATTTAAGCTCTAGGTCTAGGAAATCCTAGTTGCATTGCAAGGCAACTAGGTCAGGCACACCATATCAGCCTATCCAAAATCAACCCAATCCACCCATGGACCCTAATATGGAAAATTTTATGAGGACTATAACTGATCAGCTTAGACAGCTCATAACTAGGTTTGATCAGGTGGAAGACAGACTAGGTAACCTTGAAGAATCCCATGCGACTAGATCAGATCCTGAAACACTTGGACCCACTCCCCTAGGTCAAAGCTCTAAGATGCCTAGACCCATTTCCCCAATTCCACAAGCCTAACTCACTCCTCCAGATTTAAGAGGTCAATATAGAGAACCAGCTTACCCGGGTCTAAGAGCCCAACATAGAGAAATTACTCCAACCCAATCCCTAGGCACCACACCCCTGATGTGAATGACCAGGAAGAAAGGATCCTTAGGAGTATTCGATTAAACGCATCCACATTTGAGGGTAGTTTGGATCCTAAGGTCTATACTGATTGGGAAAGTGATATGGACCAGTACTTTGAATGGTACGAAATGTCAGAAGAAAGAAAATTCAAATTTACCAAGCTTAGGCTAGTCTGACGACTAGATTGTACTGGAAAAATGTAGAACGACTAAACCGACAGAGAGGTGACCTACCTATAGGTACATGGCGAGCCATGAAGGTAAAGCTTAGGGAGAAATATCTACCATTCTCATATGAACAAAAATTACTAGATCAATAGCAAAAATTAACTCAAGGAAATAGATTAGTAGCTGATTATATTGCCAAATTTGATGAGTTCATTATAAGGTATAGTGTAGTCGAGTCTGAAGTTGTCACCTTGTCGAGGTTTAAAGCTGGATTGCATGAAGATATCCAGAGGGAGTTATTCTTGAAGGAAGTTAATGATTTAAAACAGGCTTACCAAATTGCTAGGGATTGTGAACGTTTCCAGAGAAGACCAGTTACCTATAGACCTGAGTCAAATAGGTTTAATACCCCTAGAACAAGGCCTAGCCTAATCGATTTCCACCTAGCCGACCCAATCCTACTTCTCAACCAGTTCATAGGGAAGATAAAGGAAAGGCACCTATGTCCCTAGAGATAGGAATCAAAATACCATGTGTTTCAGGTGCCATAAAATGGGATATTTTGCTGCTGACTGTCCAGTATGAGCATTACATATAGGTGAATGTGAGGAAGAGAACCTAGAGAATGTAGAAGAATTTGAAAAGGAAATTTATGACGCTGAGGAAGACTTGGTAGAAGAGTACGAAGGTGATGAAGATCCCATAGAGTCATCTAACCTACAAGGTGTAGTTAGGTGTATTCTGGCTCAAACCAAGAAGAATGAGGATTGGCGTCAGACAAATATCTTACAGACCTTCATTAAGCTAGGAGATAAAGTGTGTAAAATCATTATAGACAGTGGGAGTTGTGTGAATGTGATCTACTAATGCTATTAAGAGCTTAGGCTTATCCACAGTTACATATCCTAGCCCATATAAGGTATCCTGATTGACTCTACATCAATTCCTATTAGGTTACAATGCCAGGTCCCAGTCTAAATTCAATCCTACCAAGAGAAGGTATGGTGTGACGTGATTCCAATGGGAGTTAGTAGCATCATTTTAGGCAGACCATGGTTATATGACCATGATGCAACCCTCTTTGGCCGATCTAACTCATGTTCATTTAACACCATGGGAAGAGAATTGTGATTAACTCGACCCAACCCAAAGATAATACTAAAAGAGGGTCTAGTCATTTGAAAGAGAAAGAACCCAGATTTAACCTAATTACTACTAAGGAGTTAGAACATGAAATCATTGAAGGTTCAACAGTCTAGATGCTGACTGCCAAAGAAGTTCATGATGAACCCCAGAAAGAACATCCAAAGGAAACTTTAGGTTTCCTTCAAGAATTTAAGGACATATTTCTAGAAGGCCTCCCTGACTATTTACCTCCATTAAGAGACATACAACATGCTATAGACTTGGTCACAGGAGCTACCTTGCCAAATTTACCTCACTATAAGAAGAATCTTACCGAGCATAAGGAATTGCATAGGTAAGTTCAGGATCTTCTTAGGAAAGGCTTTATCAGGAAAAGTTTGAGCCCATGTGCTGTTCCAGCCCTTTTGACTCCTAAAAAGGATGGCACTTGGTGCATGTGTGTAAATAGTAGAGCCATCAATAAGATTACAGTGAAGTATAGATTTTCCATACCCTGACTTGATGACATGTTGACATGATGGCCGGTGCTACCATATTTTCAAAGATAGACCTTAAGAGTGGCTATCATCAGGTTAGAATTAGGCCCGGGGATGAATGGAAAACAATATTTAAGGTCAATGATGGCTTGTACGAATGGTTAGTGATGCCTTTTGGATTATTGAACGCACCTAGTACTTTTATGAGGATTATGACTCAAGTATTAAAATCATTTATTGAAAAATTTATGGTAGTATATTTTGATGACATCCTCATATATAGTAAGAATAAGAAGGATCACTTAGACCATCTTCAGCAGGTTTGTCACGTACTTAGAGGAGATAATCTTTATGCAAACTTGAAGAAATGTAGTTTTATGACTCCAAGGATTATTTTCCTAGGTTTTGTAGTAACTGCTGAAGGAGTATTGGCAGACCCTGAGAATATCAAATCCATAGTTGAGTGGCCTATCCCTAAAAATATTTATGATGTTCGAAGTTTTCATGGATTAGCTACTTTCTATAGGAGATTTATTCGAGGGTTTAGTATGATAGTTCACCCATTACAGATTGTATGAAGGAAGGAGCATTTGACTGGTCAAAGGAAGCCAATAGGGCTTTTGAAGAGATTAAGAATAAAATGACCTAAGCCCCAATTCTGAGGCTACCCAATTTTTTGAAAGTCTTCGAGGTTGCTTGTGACACCTCAGGGGTAGGAATTGGAAGAGTCTTGAGTCAAGAGAATCACCTAGTTGCATTCTTTAGCGAGAAGTTGAATGATGCTAAGTTAAAATATTCTACTTATGATAAGGAACTATATGCAGTGGTTCAAGCACTTAGATACTGGCGATACTATTTGCTACCACAAGAATTTGTACTTTATTATGATTATGAAGCTCTTAGGTTCCTTAACTCGTAAAAGAAATTGAATTCTAGGCATGGAAAATGGGTTGAATACATTCAGGCCTATACTTTTGTTTTAAGACATCAATCGGGTACTGATAACAAAGTTGCTGATGCATTGAGTAGGAGATTTATGCTCTTGAATTGTGTTAGTACTGAAGTAGTCAGACTTGAGAAATTGAAGGATGGGTATGAGAACTGTGAAGATTTTAGTGAAATCTATAAGGTAGTTAAGCAAGGACCGACTAGTTTATATAGTGAGTACAGAATTCAAGATGGGTACCTCTTTAGGGAGAGTAAGTTATGTATTCCAAATACTTCACTTAGAGACTTCTTGATTTGGGAAACATATGCTAGAGGCATAGCTGGACATTTTGGTAGAAATAAGACAATCTTAGCACTAGAAGACCAATTCTATTGGTCGAGTCTTAAGAGGAATGTTGCTCAAGTCATAGCTAGATGTAGGACTTGTGCTGTTGCAAAGCAGCAAAAGCAGAACACTGCCTTATACACCCCTCTTCCTATACCAGATTGTCCATGGCAGGATCTTAGCATGGACTTTTTCTTGGATTACCTAAGACCTTAAGGAAAACTATTCTATATTTGTAGTGGTTGATAGGTTTTCAAAGATGGCACATTTCTTGCCTTGTTCCCAAACCTTTGATGCTTCTAAGGTAGCCAAGCTATTTATGAATGAAGTAGTTAGACTGCATGGTTTACCTAGGATAATAGTTTCCGACAGAGATGTCCGATTCACTAGTTATTTTTGAAAAACACTCTAGCACTTATTAGGGATTAATATGGCGGAAGGCTGACGTGTGACCCCTATCGGATGCCATGTCAAAAAAGCTGCCATGATGGACACCTCTGTCGGATTCTTCGACCGAGTCGAGCTACCCCGATCCATAGGAGCCAGGCCCCATCCTCCACCAGGCCGGCACCCACAAGCTCAGGTCACTAGGCTGGAGCTGAGCGACCTCCTTCCCTAGAGCGAGCCCCCTTCGGGGCCAAGCCCTCTGGGCAAGGGTCGCAAATAGATCCTCCTCCGCTAGACCGGGCCCCTCCGAGGTCGAGCCCCCTGGGCTGGAGTCGAGCTCGGCCCTCCTCCACCAGGTTAGGCCCCTTCGAGGTCAACCCCCCTGGGTCGGAGTCGAGCCCAGCCCTCCTTCGCTAGGTCGGGCCCCTCCAAGGTCGAGCCCCCAGGGCCGGAGTCGAGTCCCAGCTCTCCAGTTCGGAAACCACCTCAGACAACGCTGCCAGCCACCAAAGGAGCGGAGCTGCCTCCCCAGATCGCCGGTGGGCTACCCGAGGGCCATGAAAAAGCACCTATCAAATCATAATAACTACTTGCGGATGCCACCTCTAACAAGAGAGGGAGGAGTTTCTCCCCAATTAAGACACTGCCAAGCTTCTCAGAATGGAGCAACCAGAAGGAATGTCAGAATGCATAGCAGTTTCCTCATCACCAACCAGGAAAGATGTTCCGTCCACGACACGGAACGCCATCGCAAGCTCCAATGGTATGGATCAAAAGAAATATCCCATTCGCAGCATGGAATGCCGTCGCAAATGCCTGACAGCACCGGGGAGATCCCGAGGTAGGCGTTCAACGATTGCCCAGACTTAAAAGAACCTTCGACACGCTTGGGAAGAGGTAACAAGACACAACAACAAAAAATCCAAGAGGGGGAGGGGGAAGCAGGCCACATAGGAGGACCTATCCACCTCGGCCATCATCTTCCCCGGCATACCGGCATCCCCATTCTCACTCTACTCACATCATTTTCACTCCTCCTAGCATGGAGTCCATCACGAGGGGCTCAACCAGGAGGATATGTTCCCTTGGATCATCACTGACTTGAGCATCAGAGTGCCCCCACTGGAATCCCTGGCCTGGATCACTAACCCCTGTTTTGTAGGTCCCGACGGGTAGGGCATTCCCACGAACACGAGGGACGATCGCGATCTAGCACCGATAGCAGCTACAGGCCATGACGATCTTGACGGCAATAGATTGGCATGCCAGGTAGGGAGGTGGACGGTGGAGCTGACATACTTTGACCCTGCCCGAGCCCCCTGTAAGTGGTCCACTAGGAGGATGGTGACAATACGAGCGAGATAAGTCTTCACCAGCCGTGCAGGAGACACCCCTTCCCAAGAGGACCCGCACGGTCCGGGAAAGGAGTTCCCCGCTCCCACGCAACCACCCCCGGTGGATGTCCAGTTGGCCGCACTCAGCCAATAGATGCAAATCCTCACTACGGTGGTGCACCAGCTCCAGCACCAGCAGTGGTCCTTGGCTACTCATCAAAAGCAAGGGACCCCCGTGGCCCACATCGTAGCACCCCGTGATAGCCTGCGTTTCTTCCAAGGAAAGCCTTCATAATCGCGGGCCATTACCGACAATCAGGGTAGTCACCAAACTCTGGCAAAAGGACAACAAGCTGGATCTGCTAACAGGGAGAGCCGCTCACCAGACCTTGAGCGGGTGGTGTCCAAACCCCGCCAAGATAGAAAAAGCAAGACCCCCCGTCATGAGCGCCATGCACCCATGTCACCTTCTCCGTCTCCTCCGGTGGAGGGTTCCATTGACGAAGCCATCAAGTGCATGGCGGAGAAGCGCCTAGAGGAGCATGACAGCAAGCTGGCAGAATTATCCCACCGGTTTGCCAATCTACCAGGCTCCACCAGTGAGCCAGCGAGCTATGACTTCCGTCCCCCTTTCTTCCAAAAAATCCAAGAGGAGCCGATCCCACGTCAGTTCCATATGCCATAGGTGGATCCATACGATGGGACCACCGACCCTCTAGACCACTTGGAAAGCTACAGAGCCCTCATGAAGGTCCAGGGGGCTACCGATGCCCTCGTCTGCATCGCCTTTCCTGCCACTCTCTAGAAAGTAGCCCGGGTGTGGTTCACCCGTCTAGAGCTGGAGAGCATCAACTCCTTCGTCCAGCTGGGGCAGAAGTTTGGGGCCCACTTTGATGCCTGTTAGAAGATATCGTGAGAGGTGGATAGCCTCTTCTCCATCAGGCAGCAGGATCGCGAGCCCCTGCGAGACTACATGGCCCATTTCAAGGCTACCGTGTAGGAGATTTACAGTCTCGAGCAGCCAGTCGCCATGTTGGCTCTGAAGCGAGGACTCAAGCCTCCTACCTGACCTACTCGCTCGATAAGAAGCCCCCCAAGAGCTAATTTGAGCTCAGAAGTACATCCGCACCAAGGAGGCGAATCGTATGAGGCGGGAGCATGACAGGAAGCCGCTGAAGAAACCTACCCCCATCGAGGCATCCGGGATGCGGAAGCCGGGACCTCCAGCTCCGGGCTTCCGGCAGGGACCGAGGACGAGAGGTGCTCCTGTCCCCGAGGGGAGTTATACCCCCTCTCCTTGCCCCGAGGATGAATATCCTCATGAAGATCAAAGGTGAGCCCTACCTAAAGAGACCACCCCCGATGAGGCCATTCTCTAGCCATGACAAGATAAAGTGTTGTCGCTACCATCGCGACCATGGCCACGACACCGAGAAATGCCACAACCTCAAGAAGGAGATCGAGGAACTCATCAAGAAAGGCTACCTCGGGAGGTACGTAGGGGGCAGGCCTCAAATAGAACCTCAGGCCCTCGTTGCTCTCCCACCATCTCCTACAGTGGATAGCTGCCCCACCGAGAAGCCGGTGGGGATGATAAGTTAGGGAGCCAAGCGCGCATCCAAGAAGTCTCGGTGGGATAGGGCAAGTTGAAAATGTACTCCACTTTATGAGGGAGGGGGAAGATGGGGGGAGAAATGTAAATAACAATGACGTGGTCGTCAAGATGACGATCATGAAGCATCTTGTAAAATGCATCATTGTTGATAGTGGAAGCTTGATAGATGTGCTTTTTTATGATGCTTTCTCCAGAATGAACTTATCTCCCGCACAGCTCCGGCCTATGCATACATCCCTTGTCAATTTCACGGGGGACTCTATGAGAGTTGAGGGAGAAATTACTCTTCCGGTCACCGTTGGGACCCCATCTCGACAGAGCACCATCATGATGATCTTCACGATTTTCGGGATCCCTTCAGCCTATAACGTGATCCTTGGTCGACCCAGGCTCAACCTGCTCGACGCCATCATTTCCACCAGGAGACTACTTGTGCAGTTCTCAACCCCTTATGGCGTTGGGGAGATGAGGGGAGCACCCCAGCTGGTGTAGCATTGTTTCCAAACCCTCCATGGGGCCAAAGCCCCCGAGGAAGATCCCAGGGTGGACGAGCTCGACCAAAGGATGCAGGACCCTAGAGGTGGCCCGACCGAGTGCTTGCAGTCTTTTTCGCTTGGAACCGACCAGGAGAAGACGGTGCAGATTGGGGCCCAACTGTAAGAGGAGGAAAGAACCTGCCTATTGGAGTTCCTACGGGCGAACGCAGATGTGTTCGCTTGGATGGCGACCGACATGCCAGGTATTCCCTCCGACATCATCACTCACAAGTTAAGCATTTGGTGTGGACACCAGAAGCCGAAAAAAACTTCACTCCAACAAGGTTAGCCTTATCCCAATTTGGATCGAAGATAATTAGGTTACCTTGTATCCTTTAGTTCAAAAATATTTTATTTTCAAGAGTCATTTCCTTTTCAAGAGTACTGTAATTAATTTTGAGTTTCAAATCAAGAGTGTTTATTGAGTCCTGTAATTACTTTTAAAATTTCATTTCCTGTAAGTCCATTTCAAGTTTTAAAGTCTAGGTCAGTCAAGTCAGTTCAGTTGAGTTAAGTCTAATCAAGTCTTAAAGCCATGAAAGCCAGCAACAAGACTCAAATTCTAGACCCCAGAATTTGACCACATGAAGAAGAGAAGACACATCAACCAAGCAAGAGAAAAGGACCATCAACTAGGACCACTGGGCACCACATGTCATTCTTATCCAAGTAGAAGACCACCTCACCATGCCACGTCATCAGGTGCCACTTCACCAGCCACCTCATCACCCTTTGGGCGCCAACAAGGGAGATTCAAATTCAAGGAGGTTGCCCACATCCCTCCAAGTCCTCCACCAAATCCTCCAACCCCCCCCACATCCCTCCAAACTCTCCACCAAATCCTCCAACCCCCCTTGTAATCCTCTTCAATTTGGGGAGTTTTTAAATTTCAAAAGCTAGCTTTGTGAGGCTATTAAAAGCCTTGGACGCCCATTGTAAAAGAGATTGATTTTGGGAATGAATGAAAATTGAAGTTGAAATTTTGGAAGTAGAAGTTGTCTTGTGTTTTTTTTTCTTATGTGAAAGTTTCCCATCCTCTTCCTCCACGCCAAAGCCATTCTTTTCCCCTAGCAAAGTATCTTCCAAGCTCAAGTGAAGGCATTGGAGTCGGCCAGATCTTCTCAAAATTCTGTTCTTAGTTCATAAACTCTCCCATCCCTTCTATATGTTCCTATCCTTCTTCCTTAACTTTGATCTTCATTGCAGGGTCCTTCGAAGTCTTTGAGTTATGGGCTGGGTTCACCTTGACAAAGAACCAACAAGCTGAAGTCCCAAGTCCAGGGTTCTGATCTCTGTTATCCAGGTTCTTCAGTTTTGAGCATTGGTAGTTTCAAGGTATGAATCAAAAGAAGGTTGGAAAGCTCATCAAGGTAAGTCCACAATCATTAGCCCCTATTGTCTAGATCTTCTTCCTTCTTAGTTTAGGATTGTGTCTAATCAAGTAAAAGTCCAATTTCTTATAATCCTTAAGTCTTATTATGATGAGTACAATGCTAGTGTAATTAGGTTTCATTGCTCTACAAACCATATTCAAAACATTAATCATATGCTTGCCGCATCAGCATTGACCCGAAGTGCAGGCCAGTTCGGTAGAAGAAGAGAAGCTTTGCCTCGGAGAGGTAGGCGGCCATCAATGAGGAAGTAGACAAACTCCTCATCGTTGGTTTCATTTGGGAGGTGCAATATCCGAGTTGGCTGGTGAATGTGGTGATCGTAAAGAAGAGCAATGTAGACTACACCGACCTCAACAAGGCATGCCCAAAGGATAGCTTCCCTCTGTAGAAGATTGACTAGTTGGTGAACGCCACCTCAGGGCACAGGATCCTCTCCTTCATTGATGCATTCTCTAGATACAATCAGATCCGGATGCACCCAGAGGACGAGGAGCACACCGCCTTCATCACTGACCAAGAAACTTACTGCTACAAGATGATGCCCTTTGGTTTGAAGAATGCCGGGGCCACATACCAGCATCTGGTTAATAGGGTCTTCAATGACTAGATTGGTCGGAACATGTAGGTGTATATGGATGACATGCTTGTCATGAGCAAGCCAAGCTCGGACCACATCGCCAACCTCACCGAAGCTTTCCACAACCTCCGAAAGCACCAGATGAAGTTGAACCCGGTGAAGTGCACCTTCGGAGTAGTGGCGAGAAAGTTTCTTGGCTTCATGGTCACTCAGAGGGGCATCGAAGCCAACCCGGAGAAGGTCCAAGCGATTATTGACATGGAGCATATGACATCCAAGAAGCAGGTCCAGTGCTTGACGGGGCGGATCGTAGCACTAAGCTGGTTCATCTCGAGGTTGGCCGATCGCTACCTACCTTCTTCAAGGCACTGCGCATGATGCACGACTTCACCTGGACGGAGAAGTGCAGAACGGCCTTTGAAGAATTGAAAGAGTTCCTGGCCACTCCTCCACTACTCTCCAGACCGGAGGAAGGGGAGGAGCTCCTGCTCTATCTGGCGATCACACCCAGAGCAGTTAGCTCGGTCCTCGTCTGCACAGATGAGGAAAGGTCCCAAAAGCCGATGTCTATACCAACAAGATCCTCCATGATGCAGATATCAGGTATACTCGCTCCGAGAAACTTATTTTTGCACTAATAATGTCTGCTAAGCGCCTCAGGCCCTATTTCCAAGCACATCCCATTGTGGTCGTGACAGACCAGCCACTGATGACCATGCTCAATTGCCCCGAGACCTCCAAGAGACTGGCCAAGTGGTCCCTACTGCTGAGTGAGTTCGACATAATGTATCGACCGAGGTCTTTGCAGAAGGTCCAAGTCCTAGCCGACATCGTGGTCGAATTCACAGGGCTCGTCGAGGAATCAGACCAGACAATGATGGAGCACCAAGCAGAGCTCGGACCAGAGGAGGAGCCCTGGATCCTCCACGTGAATGGCGCATCCAATTTCGACAGGAGCAGAGCAGGCCTCATCCTCGTAAACCGTGATAGGGTGGTGATGGAATGTGCTCTTCGCTTTAAGTTCACCGTGACAAACAACCAGCAGAGTACGAGGTGCTCCTCGCGGGTCTAAAAGTCTCCCGCGAGCTGGGCGTGCAAAGCTTGAAAGTCTTTACCGACTCCTAATTGGTTGCCGGGCAAGTCTCCGGAGAATATGAGGCCAGAGATCCCCAGATGATAAAGTACCTGAAACGAGTCCGCTCAAGCATGACAGACTTCCGGTGCTTCAGCATCTTCCACATCCCCTAGGGGGAGAATGCACGTGCAGATGCACTATCAAGGCTTGTGACCCTGCCAGACTCATCACTAGGGCGCGTCTACATCGAGTACCTCAAGAATCCAAGCTATGAACGCCAAAAGGAGGTGCAGCAAGTCACCCCGGAGCCGAGCTGGATGGACAGGTATGTCAGGTATATCACTGATGGCACCTTGCCAGAGGATCGCATGGAAGCTGGCCTCGTCAAGAAGAAGGCCTCCCGGTTCATTTTATTAGAAGGCCAGCCTACTACCGATCTCATTCCTACCCACTCCTGAAGTGCCTTAGACCCACAGAGGCGGCCTATGTACTCCAGGAGATACACGAAGGCCTCTGTGGGAACCATGTGGGAGGGAGAACATTGGCGTACAAAGCTCTTCACCAGGGATACTTTTGGGAGACCATGAGGGAGGACGTCGCTAACTTCGTCAAGAGGTGTGACAAGTGCCAGAGCTAGCCGGTGATGCCGATCTCTAGCTCTCATCCCCTTGGCCCTTTGCTCAGTGGGAAATGGACATCCTTGGACCGTTTCCCCCTGCACCAGGATAATGAAGGTTCCTACTAGTGGCAATTGACTACTTCACCAAGTGGGTTAAAGCAAAGCTGCTAGCTTGGATCACCGAAGCCAATGTCCACCAATTCTTTCAGAAGATAGTTATCTGCTGCATCGGACTCCTCCACTGTGTCATCACCGATAATGGGTGGCAATTCGACAACCGGGAGTTCGAAAGATTTTGCACTGAGCACGATATCCAACATCGCTTTACCTCGGTAGTCCACCCCCAAATAAGTGGAAAGGCCGAGGTAACCAATCGGACCATCCTCCAAGGACTCAGAACCAGGTTGGACCAAGCCAAAGGCAAGTAGACGGAAGAACTCCCCAGTGTCCTGTGGGCCTACCACACAACGCCCAGACAGCAACTGACGAGATGCCCTTCAACCTTGTCTTCGGTGCCGAGGTAGTCATCCTAGTTGAGCTCGGTGTACCCACTCTATGAGTGTAGCAATACGACGAAGAGCAGAACTCGGCACACCTTCTGCTCAGCTTAGACCTCCTCGAAGAAAAAAGGGACAGAGCTCAGCTCTGAATGGTGGCATACAGGCAATGAGTGGCCCGGTACTACAATGCATGAGTGAGGCCAAAAGTCTTCAGACCTGGGGACCTAGTGCTGCGCCGAGCTGAAGCATCTCAATCCCGGGAGTGTGGCAAGCTCTCGCCAAACTAGGAAGGCCCTTACAAAGTGGCTGAGGCTCTCTCACATGGGGCTACTACTCAAAGATCTCAACGGTGCCAGGTTCCCTCGAACATGGAATGCCTGCAATCTAAGAAGATACTATCAATAGTGTAATGCTTTCTTCCGTTAATAATAAATATTTTTCTTCGTGCAAAAGGTTATCTACCTTGCAGGAATATTACCACCTGGAGCCAAGCTCTCCTGCCATGAAGTCTTCGAGCCCAGCTCCAAGTCATCCAAGCCAGAAGCCAAGCTCTCCAGCCACCAGATCTTTGAGCCCAGCTCCAAGACATCTAAGCCCGGAGCCAAGCTCTCCGGCCACCAGATCTTCGAGCCTAACTCCAAGACATCCAAGCCTTGAGCCAAGCTCTCCGGACATGAATTCTTCGAGCCCAGCTCCAAGACATCCAAGCCCGGAGCCAAGCTCTCTGGCCACCAGATCTTCAAGCCCAGCTCCAAGACATCTAAGCCCGGAGCCAAGCTCTATGGCCACCAGATCTTCAAGCCCAGCTCCAAGACATCCAAGCCCGGAGCCAAGCTCTCCAGCCATGAAATCTTCGAGCCCAGCATTGAGACCTCAAAGCCCGGAGCTCAAATCTCCAACCATAAAGTCTTTGAGCCTAGCTCCAAGACATCAAAGCCCGGAGCCAAGCTCTCTGGCCACTAAGACTTCGAGCCCAGCTCCAAGACATCAAAGCCCAGAACCAAGCTTTCCGGCCACCAGGTCCCAGAGCCAAGCACTGAGACCTCAAAGCCCGGAGCTCAATCTCTGACCACCAAGTCTTCGAGCCCAGCTCCAGGACATCAAAGCCCGAAACCAAGCTTTCCGGGTGCCAAGTCCCAGAGCCAAGCACCGAGACCTCAAAGCCCGGAGCTCAAATCTCTGGCCACTAAGTCTTCGAGCCCAGCTCCAAGACATTAAAGCCTGGAACCAAGCTTTCCAGCCACCAGGTCCCAGAGCCAAGCACCGAGACCTCAATGCCCGGAGCTCAGATCTCCGACCACTAAGTCTTCGAGCCTAGCTCCAAGACATCAAAGCCCGGAGCCAAGCTCTCCAGCCACTAAGTCTTCAGCCCAACTCCAAGACATCAAAGCCCGGAACCAAGCTTTTCGGTCACCAGGTCCTAGATTCAAGCATCGAGACCTCAAAGCTCGGAGCCAAGCTCTCTAGCCACTAAGTCTTCGAGCCCAGCTCCAAGACATCAAAGCCTGGAACCAAGCTCTCTGGCCACCAGGTCCCAAAGCCAAGCATCGAGACCTTAAAGCCTAGAACTCAGATCTCTGGCCACCAAGTCTTCGAGCCCAGCTCCAAGATATCAAAGCCCGGAACCAAGCTCTTCGGCCACCAGGTCCCTGAGCCAAGTGCCGAGACCTCAAAGCCCGGAGCTTGGATCTCCGGCCACCATGTCTTCGAGCCCAGCTTCAAGACAACAAAGCCCGGAACCAAGCTTTCCGACCACTAGAGCCAAGTGTGATGTGGAGGCAAGGGGGTTAGGGCTAGGGATGCTGGATGCCAATATGGATGCTTACGATGCAAAGGAAATTTTTTTTTTTTTTTTAGGGTTGATTTTCTTTTGTTATGTTTTGTGTTGTTCTTCTTCGCTGATTAGGGTTTCGATTCCCGATCACAAGCAAAGATAAGAAATATGAAGAGCAGTAAGGGAAGCTTATGCTAGCAGTTCAAAGCCCTAAAAGTAAGAACGAGAACAGGATCCTGGGATTAAGAAACCCCGGTAGGACTAGCTCGGCCTACAATATCTACTTAGGAGATAAAGAGAAGGCAAACCTCAAACTTCTGAAGCTCCCGGTGCAGAGATCACTCAACTCGGCGGATGCGGCCTGGATGCCGAGCAGTTGAACCCGTGGGAGCTCTGGCTTTGGGTCTGGAGGTCGCGATGGCAAAGCTGACTGTCTCCAATGCCCGAGATGCCAGGGAGGACCTGTAGGCAAACAAAAGAAAGGTCAGTGGAATGTGGAGATGTACGGTAAGGAATTGAACTGGTGTTGGGAAGGGGCTTCGAGCCCGGTGTCCGGCTGGATTCTGAAGTCGAAGTTGGAGATAACTTGGGGCCTCGCACCCCGCGACATCCCGGAGGATGAAGGAATGTGGCCTCACCACGCGACGTCCAGGAGGACGAAGGATTCGCGATGCCCTGGGGCGACGGACAGGTGGCCTCACACCACTCGACGTCCCTGGGGACGAAGGCAATTCCACTCAAACCTAGCCTAAGAGACAATGGTTGGAGGATGGAAAAAACTCAAACTTTTTCATTAATCACTCAATCATTTATTTATTCATTTTTTTCTACAATGGAGGGATTGGATCCTTTAAATAGGCACCCAAGGCTCATTTTGAAATTCAAATGCAGGAATACAAAATTTCTTCTTCTTTTTCTTGAATGGGCATGGCATGAAGCAAGGCTAGGAGGAGGGATCATGGCACCTTGAAGTTGGAAAGAATCTTCATTATTTTGGAAAAAGACATGAAGAGGGGCTTGTAGCATGGCTTATGTTCTTCTTCCTTCCTTTGTTGCACACCCTTTCTTTGGTATAAGGCTTGACATGGGGAGTGTTAGGTGGAGGCACCCAAGGATCTTGTCTCTCCCTTCCAAAGAGGTTGAAGCAATTTGGGAAGAAGACTTGATTGGAGGGCTTGAAGCAAGGGATTTGAATTCCCCACTTCAACTCCCATTGACTTGCACCTTGGCCGACCACCCTTGTATGGCAATGAGCTTGATAGGGGGAGGGGAAAAAGGCTAGAGCCATGTGAAGTGGTCCTCCCCATTGGGCATCCTTGCATGCCAAGTGTGCTGCCCACATGGCAAGATGTCATGGCGCCATGTAGGATGCATAGGTGGGCCCTGAGCTAACTTGGCTTCTTTCCTTACTTGCTTCCAAGGAGACTAAATTTTAAGACCCACTCTTGCAATTGACCCATACTTCTAAGAGACTCAGACTGGACTCGATTTGTGACTTGACTTAGTACAGGACTCAATTTGACCTAATTGGTCAATGTACAGACTCAATTCAGAGCAAAAGACAATTACAAATTTGAGGCTTGAAGCCTTATTACAAGACACGAAGAAATGGAACCCTAATCTGAGATCCACAGAGGGTTGAGGAGCCTATGTCGAATCCTGGTGCCCACACCAATTCTCCCGGGGTGGGAGGAACTCGACCTTGTCGAGTAAGGGTTAGTCTGGCTTTGGTACCTCTCCAGGATGTCGGGATCGATGTGCTGCAAGTCCTTCCAGGTGATCCACGAGTCATCAGATTTGGGTCGGCCTTGCCATCGGACCAAGTAACGTTGATAGCCTTTGCCCCGGGTAGTGATAGCTTGGTCATCCAGGACACGCTCGATCCGTTCTCCTCGCTCAAGTATATTTGGAGGTGGACACTCAAGGTTCAGGTTCACTCTCAAAAGAAAGGTCAGGCTCAAATGACTCGCTAGGTACGTTTGCGGGTTCCCTATACTCGACTAAGTCAGAGATATTGAATGTCGAGCTAATTCCATAATCCGGAGGTAATTCTAGCACATAGGCATTAGAGCCCGTTCTTTTAATTACTTTAAAGGGACCCGTCCCACGAGCGTGAAGCTTCTTAACGGTTCTTGGTGGAAACCATTCATGCCGAAGCCTAATCATTACAAAATCTCTTATTTCAAACTCTTTGGCTCACTTTCGGGAATCAGCCAAAGTATTTTTAAAATTGTATTTAATGCATAATCCTAACATGATGCAAAATGCAGACTTAACTATGCAATCTTATTAAGAAAAAAATTTATTGGACTCCTAGGGTCTAAACCTAACAGACTTTTGACTCTCTAGGTTTGACCCTAGTCTGGTATACACAAGAAAAATTATGAAGGATCCCTAGCAAATGCCAAAAAGTATACCATAAGTAGAGGGCAAAAGGGATGGATGGGCTCTAAGGAGTCACGCATTCTGGTAATCTCAATAAAAAGTAACCCCATGGCTCTAGAAATGTGAGAGGGTTCAGGGAAGGGGAGAAAATAGGAATCGGAGTCTTGGGGTGGCTTATGGAAAACATAAAACAGACCTGGGTTATTCAGGATGACCTTAAAATCTTGGCATCGTTCTATAGGTGTCATATGGTTCACTTGTTCTGGTAGATCTTGGGGCTTGCTAGGGTCAATCCCATAGTGAGGAAGGTCTGTTAAAGAGGATCCTGGGACCAAGTCTATAGTATGATGGATGTTTCTCAGGGGTGAAAGTTGATCAGGTAACTCATCGGGAACTTCATCCTCAATTTCTTTCCGAGCTTCAACCATCTCTTGAGGATGTTCTCTTTGGATCGGTTCATTAAGGGTTGGTTCCTAAGCTCCTATGAAAAAGACTGGTGAATCCTCATGTTCATTTACTAGATGTGATCCTGGCTCGGTCATTTCCTCTTCAAATTTTGTAGTGGGTTCAGGATCATTTTCCTTGGATTCCTTAATGATTTCACCCTCGGGCCCATCTTCTACTAAACTTGACTCATAGATGCTTTCTTTCAATTCTTTAATGGGCTTAGGAGTTTCTTTCCCTAGATTTTCAATGGGTTCAACCTTAAAGTCTTCAATGGGCTCAGGGGTTTTTGTATTCAAATTCTCATAATGTTCATCCTTCTCTCCCTGAAACTCTTTAAAGGGTCCTTTCCCAGTAATCTCTTCTTCTAACCCATTGTCCTTGATTGGGTTTACTTCAGGCTTCTTCTCTTTAAAGCTACTTGATCCTTTCTTGACTGGGTCCTTTGGCTGGATTGGATTGATTGTAATCTTTTTCCCTTGGTGGAGAAAGATGCAGGTATTGGATCGACCATAAAGGGTGGCATCATGGTCGAAAAGCCAGGGTCGTCCTAGGATGATACTACCCACACCCATGGGTAAGACGTCACACCAAATCGATTCTTCATAGGAACTCATTTTTATCTTGATTTGGCACCTAGATTTTATTGGGATTGAAGTTGAATCTATCCAGGAGACTTAGTAAGGGTTGGGGTGGGGAACTGTGGCTAGTCCTAAAGATTTGACTGTACTCAAGGAAAGGGCATTAACACAGCTTCCACTATCAATGATGACCTTACAAACCTTATCTCCTAGCTTGATCAGGGTCTGTAGGATATTGGTCCTACGCCAGTCTTCCTGTACTATGTTTTGTGCTAGGATGCATCTGACTACTCCTAGAAGGTCTTCAGATTCATTCAGCTCTTCCTCTGACCTCTATTTGATCTAATCTATTATTCTACTGGTTGCCTAACTGGGTCATGGATTGAGTTAGAGCTCCGATGTCAGCTCGCAGTTGGTCCATGGTTTCGGTAGAGGGTGGAGAAGGTGGGTGAAAAGAGGTTCCTGATCTAGTGCACATGTAACAAAATGATGCTACGGTTTGCTAGACCTAGGAGATCTCTCCAAATGTAAAGTTAAGAAGATGAACCTGGAAGTAGCAACTTGGCACCTGGCCAGGTAAGTGTAAGGTGAGTGGAGGTTCCTCTTTACTTGCCTAGACACCAATTAGAAATTAGCCAGGTAAGCGAACCAACCCACTTCCCTTTGGGCTCTAGTCCCTGAACCACTTGCCTAGACACCAGCTACACAAGCACACACCAACAAGCAATCTAGCTTGGCTCGGCTCTTGGGTTGACCCGACTTCGTGGGTGTCCCTAGCTTACTAGAGCAGATTAAACGTCTAATTGATTTTAGTTAATGGCTAGGATTCGATATGCCGAGTGGTGGTTTTTGGGCTAGGGACAGATAATGAAATCCTGACCCTATGTTAAATTGACGCCCTTAAGATATGTTATGTAAAATGAAGTACAATAATGACTAATGAAATGACTTAAAATCTTTTTTTGTTCTTTTGTGTCTTTTAGATGGGTGAATGCTAAACAAAATGCAGGAATTAAAACATGCAAGAAACAAGCTAGATGGAGGAATGAATCAAAATGATATGCTTGCTGAAATTTTAGACCTGAGATTTTCTCAGGCAGTATTTTGGCTTGTAGAAACTCTACAAATTGAAATAAGATATGAGAAAATACAAAAAAATACTTTGAAATGAATGCGATCTAACAAAATGGAAATCATAAAATTTGGATGTCTCTACAGGGAGAAACAAACCAATGATCGGACCATATACGGACTGACCAGAATGCAGAAAATGAAACTAATGCACTAGTCCTCGCCTGGCTCTGATACCAAAAATTATGTGGAGGCAAGGGGGTTAGGGCTAGGGATGCTGGATGCCAATATGGATGCTTACGATGCAAAGGAATTTTTTTTTTTTTTTTTAGGGTTGATGATTTTTTTTGTTATGTTTCGTGTTGTTCTTCTTCGCTGATTAGGGTTTCGATTCCCGATCACAAGCAAAGATAAGAAATATGAAGAGCAGTAAGGGAAGCTTATGCTAGCAGTTCAAAGCCCTAAAAGTAAGAACGAGAGCAGGACCCCGGGATTAAGAAACCCCGGTAGGACTAGCTCGACCTACAATATCTACTTAGGAGATAAAGAGAAGGCAAACCTCAAACTTCTGAAGCGCCCGGTGCAGAGATCGCTCAACTCGGTGGATGCGGCCTGGATGCCCAAGTAGTCGAACCCGTGGGAGCTCTGGCTTTGGGTCTGGAGGTCGTGATAGCAAAGTTGACTGTCTCCAATGCCCGAGATGCTAGGGAGGATCTGTAGGCAAACAAAAGAAAGGTCAGTGGAATGTGGAGATGTACGGAAAGGAATTGAACTTGTGTTGGGAAGGGGCTTCGAGCCTGGTGTCCGGCTAGATTCCGAAGTCGAAGTTGGAGATAACTTGGGGCCTCGCACCCCGCGACATCCCGGAGGACGAAGGAATATAGCCTCACCACGTGACGTCCAGGAGGACGAAGGATTCGCGACGCCCTGGGGCGACGGACAGGTGGCATCACACCACTCGACGTCCCTGGGGATGAAGGCAATTCCACTCAAACCTAGCCTAAGAGACAATGGTTGGAGGATGGAAAAAACTCAAACTTTTTCATTAATCACTCAATCATTCATTCATTCATTCATTTTTTTCTACAATGGAGGGATTGGGTCCTTTAAATAGGCACCCAAGGCCCATTTTGAAATTCAAATGCAAGAATACAAAATTTCTTCTTCTTTTTCTTGAATGGGCATGGCATGAAGCAAGGCTAGGAGGAGGGATCATGGCGCCTTGAAGTTGGAAAGAATCTTCATTGTTTTGGAAAAAGACATGTAGAGGGGCTTGTAGCATGGCTTATGTTCTTCTTCCTTCCTTTGTTGCACACCCTTTCTTTGGTATAAGGCTTGACATGGGGAGTGTTAGGTGGAGGCGCCCAAGGATCTTGTCTCTCCCTTCCAAAGAGGTTGAAGCAATTTGGGAAGAAGACTTGATTGGAGGGCTTGAAGCAAGGGATTTGAATTCCCCACTTCAACTCCCATTGACTTGCACCTTGGCCGACCACCCTTGTATGGCAATGAGCTTGATAGGGGGAGGGGAAAAAGGCTAGAGCCAAGTGAAGTGGTCCTCCCCATTGGGCGTCCTTGCATGCCAAGTGTGATGCCCACATGGCAAGATGTCATGGCACTATGTAGGATGCACAGGTGGGCCCTGAGTTGACTTGGCTTCTTTCCTTAACTGCTTCCAAGGAGACTAAATTTTAAGACCCACTCTTGCAATTGACCCATACTTCTAAGAGACTCAGACTGGACTCGATTTATGACTCGACTTAGTACAGGACTCAATTTGACATAATTGGTCAAGGTACAGACTCAATTCAAAGCAAAAGACAATTACAAATTTGAGGCTTGAAGCCTTATTACAAGACACAAAGAAATGGAACCATTATCTGAGATCCATAGAGGGTTGAGGAGACTCTGTCAGATCGTGGTGCCCACACCAAAGTATCAAGACCTTAAAGCCCGGAGCTCAGATCTTCGGCCACCAAGTCTTCAGGCCTGGCTCCAAGACACCAAAGCTCGGAACTAAGCTTTTCGACCACTGGATCTCAGAGCCAAGCACCGAGACCTTAGAATCCAGAGCTCAGATCTCCGGTCAGTACGTCTTCGAGCCCAGGTCCAAGAAGTTTTCGAGATCCAGGGCTCAGCTCTCCGTCCACCAAGTCTTGCACACTCGGAAGCTATGGAGGAGCTTCTTTTTGATCTTTCCACATGCATGAAAAGAATGAAGAAGAAACAAGGCAATTTGACAAAAATGTATCTTCATTACTTAGTGAAAAGGGTTACAATACTTCTGAGGCTCGACATGCTGGGCAACCCAGAAAAGACTACAACCAAAGAAAAAAAAGATCCTACTCTACTCCGCCGGTGCCTTCCCAGGGCGGTGCACCACCGAAGCTCCGTTGCCCTCGACCTCTGAAGCCGGGGCCCCCCTTCCGCCACTATCGCTGGCGGGGTTGGTTCGTCCGCTGCCATCGATGGAGCTGGTTCAGCCATCGCCACCTACGGGGTCGGTTCCATCACCTGCAGAGCCAGTTCCACAGCTGCTACCTGAGGAGCCGGCGCGACCGCAACAGGGCGCTCCTCTGTCGAAGCCTGTGAGGGAGCCGAGGCCTCCATGCCCTTGGAGCCTAAGAGTCAGAGTGCGGCCATTCATTTATCTAAGAGGATGCCACGTAGCTGGGATCGACAGTAAGCGAAGAACCCCTTGAAGAAGGAGTCCGTTGCTGCCTCTTTGAAGTCCAGCTTGAACTCCTCAAAGGCCTTGTAATTTGCAATCGCCTCCACCACCCTCTTGTCCGCGTCCTCGGCACTATGGACAGCCTTAGTGGCTTTCTTCTTCGTGACCTCGGTTGAACTGACGATGGCAGAGGCCCTCCTCTCTGCCTCGGCAGCCTCAGCCTTTTTCTCAGTGGAGATGGCCTGCCATTTCGCCGCCTCCAACTCGGCCTGAAGCTCCTTTAGCTGGGTGCTCTTCGACTTGAGCTCTTCCTCGAGCTCCCTTAAGCATCGCCCAGTGCTGGTGACTTCATCCTGGAGGTTCTTGAGCATCATGTTGGCCTCCCAGAGCTCGTCGCTTTTCTGCCTCAGTTCGACCTTTGAAGACTCGAACTTTGCCTCGCGCTCCTTGTCCCTCCTGACCCAGTTGCAGCAATAGTCTCAGATCAGCAGGAGTTCGGCGCCTTGCTGTGTCGAGAATGATGTTAGTCAATAAGAAAGTGAGAGGGAGAGCGAGGCATATAGGAAGTCAACTTACAGTGTAAAGGTTGGAGAAGGCCGCATTGATGGTGTCGGCCAGGTACTTCCCTCTCCTCTCCCGCCAGTCGCAGGACTGGATGGAGAAGTCCATCATCTGCTCGGCAAGCGTTGGGTCCTTGGTGAGGAAAATGTTGGGCCCCAGTCTGAAGGGGACCCGATGGTAGTCCCTATCTCTCTTACCTATCACCGACTGGAACCGCCTTCTCTGTCGATGGTGGAAACTGTTGGTGCGGGCTGGGAGCTTGATGCCACCACGGGCGAAACAGTTGAAGTCAGCCCTGCACCTCTAGCTCCCTATCCTCCTCGACCTCGACGATCTCTGGAGGAGGGGATGCCACCGCTACAGCAGTGACGGCAGATCTGGCATGGACAACCACCTCGGGCTCCGATGCAGGGGCCGGATTGTGCCACCTCGAAACCTCGAGGGCGGATTCAACATCCCTTATCCTCCTGGGCTCAGGAACGGGCTCGGCCAGTACTAAGCTCGCGCTGACATCCACCCGAGCCCTCTTCAGAGTGGTCACACCGGTGCCCTCCACTTGATTCCTCTCCTTGGAGAACGAGAGGATCTCCTCTATGGAGAACTTCATGGCTGCACCGAAGAAGAAGATGTCAGCTCAAAAAAAAAAGAGAGAGAGAAGAAAAAGAAGAGAAGAGAACAAGAAGATTTTTGAGCCGAACTCACCCAACTCTTGTGTTAGGCTGACCCCGGCCTCATGGAGATTCTACTCTGACAGCAGGACCTCAAGCGAAGGGACCACGGTAGAGTGAAGCTGGTCGTACACCTCTGAATCAGCTGTGTCGACCGTGAAATCCCTGTTAGGGGACCGATCCGAGTCACTCCAGACCTAGTCGATCCCCTCAACCGAGGCAAAGAAATACCTACTCTTCCATCCTTTGATGGAAGAGGGAAGTTCAAACTTAATCCCCCTGGGGCGAGAGGAAAGAGACCACCACCCCTCCTTGGTGGGGTGGCGTTCAGGGTGAAAAAGGCCCTGAACAAGGAATAACGAGCAACAATCCCATGGAAATGACACAAAACAATGAAAGAAAAAATGGTCCTAACAGCATTCGGAACAAGCTGGGCGGGCACAAGACGGTAATGGCTCAGGACAGAAAGGAAGAAAGGGTGGAACGGGAACCTGAGGCCACCCAAGAAGGTTTCCTCGTAGAAGGCTATCCGGCGCGGGCCACTAGAGGTGACCCACTCCCCCGGTCGAGGGATTGAGAGCCAGACGCCATCCGGGATACCATAGGTGTCCCGGATGGTCGCAAGGTCCACGGTCGTGATCACCGAAGCGATCCCCCTAGGACCTGTTGATCGAGAAGGTTCAAGAGCAGGTGCTGAAGGAAGAAGAAGAGGACAATGTGGGAGAGAAGACGTGGGCTCCCTAATCACTATTCCCCCGAGCATGGGCCTTCGGCTAACCTTGAAGCACGCCACGCCCTCCTCCTCATTGGAAGAAGAAAAAGGTGGCCTCGGCCTTGTAGGCCCGGCATCACCTTGGTTAGTGGTGGGACAGAAATTCAGTCTGAAATGAGACATGAAGGTCAAGAGACAAGAAGAGCAGAAGGAGGGAGGAAATGGATGGAGATTCGAAGGGGAACCTAACCCTAAGGGGAGGTCCCTACCCAACCAATGCAAGAAAAGAGACTGACATGCTCAGGACTTGAGGAAGCAGAGATGGCCAGGAGAATGGAGGGAAGGTCTCGGTATGAAGGCGGGCATGTAGAGTTTGAAAGAAGGTACACTTCGGGAAAGGTCACCTTTCCTTTCGAAGGGAAGAGAATCTGACCACACCATTACGGCTCCAACCATCGGATCCGCACCACGTGTTGACCATCGGCAGGGCTGGCGTATGGCTTTGGCTATGGCCACTTGAGATTCTGCGCTCGTCATAACTACTCCTCAGACATGTCCACATGGCTCCCTCAGATAGGCCAACAAAATCGCTTCTCGAAGCACCGGTGATCGTGGCTATTATTGCGCTGGATTCTTGCCTTTCCACGTTAGCACTGCATTTACTCCTTTTGCCCTGAGCACTTCGCACCAACGAGACTCAAGAGTGGGGGGAAAATGATGTGGTGGAAGGCTGATGTGTGACCCCTATTGGATGCCATGTCAGAAAAGCTGCCACGATGGACACCCCATGTTAGATTCCTCTACCGAGCTGGGCTCCCCTGATCCATAGGAGCAAAGCCCCATCCTCCGCCAGGTCGGCACCCGCAAGCTCGGATCGCCTAGGCCGGAGCCAAGTGACCTCCTTCCCCAGAGCGAGCCCCCTTCGGGGCCGAGCCCTTTGGGCAGGGGGTCGCAAATAGATCCTCCTCCGCTAGACTGGGCCCCTCCAAGGTCGAGCTTCCTGGGCCGGAGTCGATCTCGGCCCTCCTCTACTAGGTCAGGCCCCTTCGAGGTTGAGCCCCCTGGGCCGGAGTCGAGCCCGGCCCTCCTCCACCAGGTGGGCCCCTCTGAGGTCGAGCCCATGGGGCTGGAGTCGAGTCCCAGCTCTCCAGTTCGGCAACCACCTCAAACAATGCCACCGACCACCAAAAGAGCGGAGCTGCCTGCCTAGATCACCGGCGGGCCACTCGAGGGCCATGAAAAAGCACCTGTCAAATCAAATACCTGCCTGCGGATGCCACTTCTAACAAGAGAGGGAGGAGTTCCCCACCATCTAAGACATTGTCAGGCTTCCCGTAATGGAACAACCGGAAGGAATGTCAGAATGCACAGCAGTTTCCTCATCGCCAACCAGGAAAGATGGAAAGTCCATGGCACGGAATGCCACCGCACGATCCTGATGGTACAGATCAAAAGAAACATCTTGTCTATAGCAGGAATGCCTTCACACATGCCTGACAACATCGAGGAGATCCCGAGGTAGGCGTTCAACGATCGCCCATACTTAAAAGAACCTTTGACACACTTGGGAAGAGGTAACAAAACACAACAATAAAAAATCCAAGAGGGGGAGGGGGAAGCAGGCCACACAGGAGAACCTATCCACCTTGACCGTCATCTTCCCCGGCATACCGGCATCCCCATTCTCACTCTACTCATATCATTTTCACTCCTCCTAGCATGGAGTCCATCACGAGAGGCTCGACCAGGAGGATCTGTTTTCCTGGATTATTATTGACTTGAGCATCGAAGTGCCCCTGCCGGAATCCCCAGCCCGGGTTACTAAACCCTGTTTTGCAAGTCCTGACGGGCAAGGCATTCCCATGGACACGAGGGATGATCACGATCCATTACTGATAGCAGCTACGGACCACGATGATCCTGGCAGCAACAGGGATGAAACTTAAATTTTCTATAGCTTATCACCCTCAGACTGATGGCCAGACTGAAGTTATGAATCAAAGTTTAGGAAACTTACTGAGAAGTTTAGTGGGAGAGCATACTACCAATTGAAACCTATTGCTATCTAGGGCTGAATTAGCAAATAATAGTTCAGTGAATAGGTTTACGGGAAAAAGTCTTTGAAATTATTCATGGGTACAAACCTAGAAAGCCTCTAGAGCTCATTCCTTTACCCATGAATGAATGCATATCTGAATCTGTTGAGTCATATGCTGAACATGTTAGAGAGTTGCATAAAGAGATAATTAAAAAAATTAATGAAAGCAATGAATCTTATAAATATATTGCTGATACTAAAAGAAGACTCAAAGAGTACACAGAAGGAGACTTTGTTATGGTTTGATTATGACCTGAACGGTTCCCACCTGGAACCATGAAAAAATTGCATGCCCGTAGTAGTGGACCTTACAAAGTAATTAAGAGAATTGGACCTAATGCCTACGTGCTTGAATTGCCACCTGAACCAGGCATTAGCTCTACTTTTAACATTTCAAACCTTATTGAGTATAGGAAGCCAACGTTGATTCCTAGTGAGCCATTTGGGCCTAATCCCATCTTTGAGAGTGACCCAACCTAAGTATGTCCACCTACCATACCACCAGCCTGGAGAGACAAGATCGAACGGATCTTGGATGACAAGATTATTGCCACCCGAAGCAAAGATTATCAGTGATATTTGGTTCGTTGGCAAGGATTACCTGAGTCTGATGATTCTTGGATCACTTGGTCAGGTGTCGACACTTTACAAATCCAAGTGTCGATACTTGGCCAAGAAAATCCCAAAAAAAAATCAAAAAATTTAAGTATTTAAAAGCTTTTGGGACTAAAAGCAAGTGTTTTTTGAGTAAAATACCTTGGATAAGATGAAGTTTGTGAGAGTTCTAGGAAAATGGGTCAATGACACCTAACTCTCTTCTAATCAGATAGAATCTTTCTTCACTCAATGGTTTGGTAAACACATCGGCTAATTAATCATCAGTACACACAAATTCAAGTATAACATTAGAGTTTTGTACATGATTTCTTATGAAATGATGTCTTATTTCAATATATTTACGTCTTGAATGTTGCACAGGATTCTTAGTTAGATTGATTGCACTAGTATTGTCACATCTTATGGGTGTCTTAATTAGTTTAATGCCAAAATCTTCGAGTTGTTGTTTGATCTAAAGGATTTGAGCACAACAGCTTCCAGCTGCTATATATTTGGCTTCCGCCATAGATAGAGCAACTGAATTCTATTTCTTGCTACTCCAAGAGATCAAATTTACTCCAAGAAACTGATAGGTTTCACTAGTACTTTTACAATCAAGTTTACACCCAGCAAAGTCAGCATTAGAATAAGCAATCAATTCAAATGAAGAATCTCTAGAGGGCCACAAACCAATTTCAATTATGCCAGATAGATATCTAAGTATGTGTTTAATAGCCAAAAAATGAGACTCTTTAGGATTAGACTGATATCTAGCACACATACAAACACTAAACATTATATCTGGCCTACTGGTAGTAAGATATAGCAATGAACCGATCATGCCATGATATAATTTTTGGTCAATAGATTTACCTTATTCATCTTTATCAAATCTACAAGTATAG
Source organism: Areca catechu (assembly GCA_021397845.1). Taxonomy (NCBI): domain Eukaryota; kingdom Viridiplantae; phylum Streptophyta; class Magnoliopsida; order Arecales; family Arecaceae; genus Areca; species Areca catechu. Next base: position 97,338,603 of record CM038046.1, read on the forward strand.
CTCATAGGGGTACCTAAAGGCTTGGTGTTCTCCATCCCAAACTTCTTGAGTATTTTTTTTGTGTACTTTGCTTGGTTGATGAAGATCCCCTCTTTGGTTTGCTTTATTTGGAGTCCGAGGAAGAAATTCAGTTCTCCCATCATGCTCATCTCGAACTCACCCAGCATTAACTTTGCAAATTCTTGACAAAGAGATTCGTTAGTAGCACCAAATATGATATCATCTACATAGATTTGCACTACTAAGAGATCATCATTCTTTTTCTTCAAAAACAAAGTTTTATCTACATTACCTCTAGCAAAATCATTTTTGAGCAAGAAAGAACTTAAACGATCATACCATGCTCTAGGACTTTGTTTCGAACCATACAAAGCTTTATGAAGTTTAAAAACATGATTTGGAAATTCAGAATTTTCAAAACCAGGAGGTTGTTTAACATAAACCTCTTCTTCAATGAAACCATTTAAAAAGGCACTTTTAACATCCATTTGAAATAATTTAAAATTCATAGAACAAGCAAAAGCTAACAATAGCCTAATTGCCTCAAGTCTAGCCACAGGAGCAAAGGTTTCATCAAAATCTATCCCTTCCTCCTAATTGTATCCTTTGGCAACTAGTCTAGCCTTATTTCTTGAAACAACACCATTTTCATCAAGTTTATTTCAGAAAACCCATTTTGTGCCAATAATTGAAGTATTTGAAGGCTTATCTACTAATGTCCAAACATTGTTTCTTTTGAATTGGTTAAGTTCATCTTGCATGCATTTATCCAATTACTATCACATTTAGCTTCCTCAATAGTTTTAGGTTCTATTTGAGAAACAAATGCCAAATAATCATAGATATTTCTAAGGGATGATCGAGTACTTACATCTTTAGATGGATCACCAATAATTAGTTCTTTTGGGTGTCCATGAATATACCTCCATTCTTTCGGTAGTGGATCAACTGTAGATGTGTTTTCATCACCTTGTGCTTGATCTCCTTCAGTGTTTTGATCTTCTTCTTGTTCCTTGGTAGGTTCTTCGTTGTTGTTTATGCTTTCAGTTTTCTTGGTACCTATTTCATCAGAAAGTACATCTTCTTTTCTAGAAGATTTCTGGTCAGATTCATCAAATGCTATATGTATGGATTCTTCAACAACAAGTGTTCTTTTGTTGAAGACCCTGTATGCCTTGCTAGATGTAGAGTAGCCTAGAAAGATACCCTCATCTGACTTGGCATTAAATTTACTCAATTTATCTTTACCATTGTTTAAGATGAAACAACGGCATCCAAAAACACGAAAATAATGACTTGAAGGTTTTCTACCCTTCCAAAGCTTATATGGTGTTTTCTTTAAAATCAGTCGGATCAAAACTCGATTTAAAACATAGCATAAAGTATTTATAGCTTCCATCCAAAAATATCTAGGTAAGTCATTTTCACAAAGCATGGTGCATGCCATTTCTTTAAGAGTTCTATTTTTCTTTCTACCACCCTATTTTGTTGAGGTGTCCTAGGTGCTAAAAAATTATGATGAATGCCATTTTCAATACAGAATTTATCAAAATCAGCATTTTCAAATTCGGTTCCATGATCACTTCTCAAAGATACGATTGAAACACCTTTTCATTTGAAACTCATTTATGAAATCTAATGAATTCAGAAAATGTTTCATCTTTGTGTGCTAAAAACATGACCCATGTAAATCATGAGAAATCATCTACAATGACTAGACCGTACTTCTTACCTCCCAAACTAGATGTTCTAGTCGGCCCAAAGAGGTTCATGTGAAGTAACTCTAAGGGTCTAGATGTAGAGATTACTCCTTTTAGTTTAAAAGAGGATTTGGTTTGTTTTCCAAGCTAACTGCACTGCAAATCTTGTCTTTTTCAAAACTGAGTTTAGGCAAATCCTTTATCAAATTCTTTTTGCTAAGTTTTGAAATGGTCAAATGCATACTAGCATATCCTAGTCTACGATGCCAAAGCCAACTAGTTTCATTGATCTTGGCTTCCATTGTCACTAGGCATTGACCATTTTGAATCGGAAGATCATCAAGATCAACCATATAAATATTGCCATGCCTATGACAATAAACTTGATGCCATTGTCATCTAAACTAGAAACAATGCACATAGAAGATTCAAAAACAACTTTAAAAGCCTTGTCGCAAAATTGACTAATACTAAGTAAGTTATGTTTCAAACCATCAACATATAAAACATTATCAATGTAAGAAGAGGGGGTGATATGGACTTTACCAATACCAACAATTTTGCCATTTCCATTATCACCAAAAGTCACACTGCCACCATTTTGATATTCGAGTGATGAGAACTGCTCTACATCTCCTGTCATATGCCTTGAGCAACCGCTGTCAAGGTACCACATTCTTTTCTTATTGGTTGCAAGGCATACCTGCAATAAAAATCAAGTGGAGACTTTAGGTACCCAAGTCATCTTGGGTTCTTTTAGGTTAGTGGTATTGGTTCCTTTTGGAACCCAAACTTTCTTAATGTTTCTTAATCTTCTTTTGTTGCACATATAAGATTTATGCCCTATAGTACCACATGCATAACAAGTAATGGATGAAGATGCAGGCACAAAGAAATTTTTGAAAAGTTTTTGTTTCTTATGAGTTATAAACCCTAAACCTGCTCTATCAAAAACAGCCCTTTGATTGTTCAAAAGCAAGTTTAATTTTTTAGAACTGTATGTAAATTTATCTACAAAAGGTTTTAGCTTTTAAAGTTCTTCTTTTTATCTTTTATTTTCATCCAAAATTTCTTTGCTTTGTTTTTCATTTGAAACTGAAGGACTTTTCTTTTTCAAAACTTCTTTTTCCTTTTCAAGAGTTGAAATCTTATCATTTAATTTTTTATTTTGAAGAAGAAGGCAGTCATTTTTATTTGAAAACTTATGATTTTCTTTGGCTAACTCCAAATTTTTCTTTTTCAAATCTTTATGTTTTGACTTTAGTTTTTGAAATTCTATAACTAATTCATCAAAAACTTCATGAAGTTCATCAAATGTAAATTCATTTTCATCATGATCTGCCATCAGACAGAAGTTTGTAACTTCCTGTTATTTTTCCTTAGAGCTGGAGTCCTCACTGTCACTCTAGGTTGCCATCACGGCCTTCTTTCTTAATTTTCTTCTGTTTTTCTTGAGCAAGGGGCAGTCCACCTTAAAATGACGTGGTTTCTTGCATTCAAAATAAGTGGGCTGCTCCTTCTCTTTCTCCTTGTCTTTCTCTTTGCTTGGCTAACCTTTCAGGGATTTCTTCTTGAAGTTGAACTTTTTCTTCCTCATGAACCTTCTGAATTTTCTTGCCATTAGAGCCGTCTCATCTTCTTCATCATCTTCTTCGGAGTCATCGCTTGATTCTTCTCTAGCAGTGGATTTGAAAGTGATCACTTTCTTCTTTTTGTCGACTTACACATTTTTTTGCTTGAGGGAGAGCTCATAAGTCATCAGTGAGCCCAATAGTTGTTCAAGTGGAAGAGTGTTGACATCCTTGGCTTCTTCAATAGCTGTCACCTTTGCATCCCAAGAAGCCGGTAGAGACCTGAGAAGTTTGTTTACAAGTTCACTATTAGAAATAACTTTTTCTAGGCTTCTCATGCCATTCACAATATTTGTGAACCTAGTATACATCTCACTAATAGACTCAGTAGGTTCCATTCTAAATATTTCATGAGTATGAATGAGCATGTTGACCTTAGTTATTTTCACTTGGTGTGTACCCTCATGGGTAACCTCAAGTGTATCCCAAATATCCTTGGCGGAGAGACAATAGATATTCTATTGAATTCACTTGGATCAAGAGAGCAAAATAACAAGTTCATAGCCTTAGCATTAAGCTCTATTTGTTTAATATCATTCTCATCCCAATCATCTTCCATTTTTGGAGTGAGAATGCCATTAACCAACATAGTAGACTGATGAGAACCTTTTACAATTATCCTCCACAGATTATAATCAATAGCTTGAATAAAAATGTGCATGCATGTTTTCTAATACGTGTAATTTGTGCCATTAAAGAGTGGGGGACGATTTGAAGCTTGACCTTCAACAACACCCATTCCTATTGGGACTACCATGATCTTTTACTCAAGATCCTTGGACCTACAAGAGAGTACCGGAGCTCTGATACCACTTGTTGCCCATAAATGGAGCCCAAGAGGGGGGGTGAATTGGGTCTTTTAAAATTTAAAATAGTAATGTGAAGGTCTAGTGGTGTTTGTGAGTAATAAATTTAATGCATAAGATTGAATGCAGTAGAAAGTAGTAAATGGAATGCAATAAACAAAGAGCAAGAAGGAAAGAAGGCAATCACACACAAATACAATGTTTATAGTGGTTCGGTGCTAACCTAGCACTTAAATCCACTCTTCAAGTGACCCTTGGAAATTCTACTATAATCCAATCAAGATTACAGTCGACTTGTTTTTCAAAAGGCTCACAAGTCAAAACCTATGTTGGTTTTGTCACCTAGGCTCACCAACAACCTTTTATACTTGTTTTGTCTTCGGGCTCACAAGTTAACCCTAGTTGGTTTTATCCCTTTGGCTTACCAACAAACTACAATAACCTTCTTTCAAGATACCCTTGAAAGCAAGGTCAAATCACAAGATAAAATCAGATATACAATTTCAAAAATAAGACAAACTCTCTTCAAGAGTAGAATGGAAGCTTTGAAGCTCAAGTTGATGCTTTGTCTTGTCTCCTCCTTGGAATATCCTTCAAACTCCTCTTTTGGAATGATGTAAGGATGGGCTTGTAAGCTTTTTCAAGGATTCAAACTTTAAATGGCTCTTGATGTGAAGTTCTTGAGAGAATCTTGGCTTTTTAGCTTTCAATGGACTTCAATACCTTTAGAATGAAGTTGGTGGAGGTTAAATACAACAAGAAACTTCCAAAAAATGGTTTGTGAACGTTGGAGCCTAGAATCTAGCCATTTGGAGGTTGAAAAGTGATTATGCAAGTCAGAAAAATAGATCTGTTAGGGTTGTCAGACTTCAAGTGTCGACACTTGGCTTGTCAGGTGTCGATACTTGATTTCTAAGTGTCGACACTTGGCTTGTCAGGTGTCGACACTTGATTTCTAAGTGTCAACACTTGACACAAAAACCTTTCATGGTGAATTTCTGTATTTTCAAAAATCTCAGGTCTTGAGTTGACACTTGGAAACCTAAGTGTCGACACTTGAAATACAGGTGTTGTCACTTGAAATACAGGTGTCGACACTTGAAATACAGGTATCGACACTTGAGTTCTGGGTGTCGACACTTGGCACGCCAAGGGGTTTTTCTGTGTGCCAAATGCTGAAGTATCGACACTTGACTTCCCAGGTGTAGACACTTGATATTGAAAAATTCATATTCAAGTGCAAATTAAGCCAAAAACACAAACATTAATTTTGAAACTTAAATAGAACATAAACAATCAATAATTGAACATGTAAAAGCCCTTTTTATATGAAGAGGATGCCCTTAATTGTGAAAAATGCTCCGTGCCACGGCGTGCCACGATACTTAAACTTTTGATAATTTGAGGTGCTTGCTTCTTGAAAACTCATAGCTAGAAATACATATTAGTATACAATATGTACTCAATGTTTTGTTATTCATCAAAATCACTAGGTGGAGCCAACAGAGGTGGATTGTTGGTTTGCATATGAAGAAGATATTTGGGGCCTCACACCCCTCGATGCTCAAAAGCGAAGGCTCACTCTCTCTTAGAGTTCCAAGTCACAAAGACAAGGGCTAGAAGAAAAATTTTAGAATTTTCATTGATTTAACATTCATCTTTAATCATTCCTTACAAGAGGGTTAGGGCCATATTTATAAGTTCCCAAACCCTCATTTAAATTTAAAATTTGAAAAAAGAAGTTACAATCTTGTTTTGGGGAGAGGAAAGGGGGTGGTTGTCTCCATGAGTCAAGGGCGCCCAACTTTGAATTTCGAATTCCTCTTCATGAAGCTTTGGCCGACCATGAATGATAGGCTTGATCCTTGGTGATATGGCTTGATATGTGGAGTGGAGTGAGGAGGGTTGTTTGCTTGAATCAAGGGGGCGCCCACTTAGAGTTTGAATTTGAATTTTTTTTTCATCATGAAATTTGGTCGCCCAAGGTGTTTGACATGGCATTGGTGATGTGGCCCTCCCATGACACATGGCTTTGGTGACGTGGTGCTCCCATGACACATGGTGTTGGTGATGTGGCACTCTCCATGGCTTGGAAGATGAGTTGGCCATCCTAGCTTGGCATGGAGGAGAAGTGGCTTGATTTGGCTTGACTTGTTTGCTCACTTGTGGACCCATCTTCAAATTAGCTTGAACCCATCTTCAAATTGACTTGAGATTGTGAACCAACTTGGCTAATTATAGGACCAATTGATCCTAATTTGACCAATTTACAAGACTAAACCAAAATTGAAACCAACTAGATACTAATTACATGACTCGAATGCAAATTACTCAGGCTTAAGTGTCTTAAGCCTTATTATAGGACCCAAAAAAGACTAAGAATCCTAATTAGAAATCCACAGAGGGTTGAGGAGTCTCTGTCTAATCCTGGTGCCCGCACTAATTCTCCCGGGGTGGGAGGAACTCAACCTGGTCGAGTAAGGGTTGGTTTAGCTCTAGTATCTCTCAAGAAGGTTGGGGTCGAGGTGCTTCAAGTCCTCTTGGATAATCCATGAATCACCAAACTCCAGCCGGCCTTGCCAACGGACCAGGTAACATTGATAGCCTTTTCCCCAGATTGTGATAGCTTGATCATCCAGGACATGCTCGATCTGCTCTCCTCTCTCAGGTAAAATTAGAGGTGGACACTTAATGTGGGACGAAGAGATGCTAAGATGCATGCTGATGCAAATGATTTCTCTTATTAATTTTTTTAAAGTTTAGGTGGATTTAAGGAATCTCGAAAATAAGCAAAGAGCAGATCTAGAGATTCTAAAACAATAAGAACTTTTTAGCATGCAAGATAGCCACTAAACAAAGATAAGGAGAGGACACCAGTATTGAAAAACCCTGTAGGACTTAGCTCTTAGATCAATATCTATTTAGGAGTTTTAGGGATGCAAACCTTGAAAAAACTCTGATGCACCCGATGCCGAGTTCACTCGCTCTCATGGATGTGGCATGGAGGATCAAGCCTTCTACCCTGCGGATTCGCTGACTTTCCGTCCGATGGTTACAAAGGTAAGGAAGACCGAAAATGTTGTCCATGGCACCTGGAGGACCTGTGAGCACCCAAGTGAAGGGTTAGAAATCATCAAGAAGCAAGTAAGAAATGAGAGAACAAAAGTTGAGAATGGTGGTGAAGGAGGTTCTTCTTGCTAGGCACCCAGGTGGATCATCCAGATGGCATCCAAACTTGAAGGTGGGAAGGTGGCTTGCGCAGAAGGATAATAACTCAGGGCCTCTTACCCCTCGATGTCTCGAAGGACAAAGGCGCTCCCTCTCGGAGTTCCTAGTCTAGAAGACAAGGGCTAGAAGAATAACTTCTCAAACTTTTTTTTCATTTCATCAACATTAGCTCATACAAGGGAGGGGTAGGGCCCTTTATATAGGCACCTTAAGACCCATTCAAATTGAAATGAAAAATTTACAAGTCTTCATTAAGAGGGTGCCAAAATTTTGAATTTTCTCCTCTTAGCCGACCATGGTCTTGTTTGTGATTGATGGCGTGGCTTGATTTGGGGCTTGAAAGGTGGATGTTGTCTTCAAGATTTAAGTTGGCACCCTTAGACTTTGATTTTCTTCCATGGCTGATCAAGACACTTTGGCAAGAAGGCGTGATCTGGGGGCTTGAAGCAAGGAACATGTCTTCAAAAATCAAGGGATGCTTTAATACTCTTTGACCTTCCTTCGCCACCTACTCTTCTTTGGAGAGAAACTTGATAGGGGGAGGGAAGGAAGGAATGTTGTCTCCCTTTTAAAATTTTCTTCCTTGGCCACCCATGGTTCCTTTGGAAAGAGGCTTGATAGGGGGAGGGAAGGTTGGCTTCGATCAAGGAATGGCATCCACAAAAATCTGCATTTCCCTCTTCCTTGGCCGCCCACTTGTCCTGGTGATGTGGCGCCACGTGGGATATATGAGGTGGTGCTCAAGAGCTGAAGTGGCACCCTTCAAGGCATGGGAGATGGCTTGGCCCATTATAAGTGTACTTGACTCAAATGACCACTCCTTCAAATAGGCTTGGGCCCAATCTTCAAGTAGACTCGGTCTTGAACCATTTTAGTTGAATACAGGATTTATTGACCTTGCTTGACCACATTGGCCAAAGTACAAGACTAAAACAAGAGTACATGACTCAAAATAAAATTGCTTAGGCTTGAAGCCTTATTACAGAACCCAACAGCCTAAAGCCCTAATCAAAGATCCACAGAGGGTTGAGGAGCCTCTGTTTGATTCTGGTACCCACACCAACACTCAGGATCGGGTTCACTCTCAAAGGATAGGTCAGGCCCAAATGGCTCACTGGGTATTATTGCCGGCACCCTATACTTGACTAAGTCTGAGATATTGAAAGTCGAGCTAATACCATAATCCGGGGATAGCTCATGCTCATAGGCATTAGGGATAACTCTCCTTATCACTCTAAAGGAGCCAGATCCATGAGCATGTAGTTTCTTAACGGTTCCTGGTGGGAACTGTTCAGGCATAAACCTAATCATTACAGAATCCCCTATGTCAAATTCTTTGGCTTGCTTTCGAGAATCAGCTAATTTTTTGTATGTATTATTGCTTAGATTGATTTTTGGGTAATCTTCTTATGCATGCCGTGTGAATGACTCTGCAGACTCTGAGACTCGTACTGACATCTAACAAAATGCAGACTCAACTATGCATTCCTATTGGACTATTAACGACAACTTGGGCATGGGGCATGAGTCGTCGTTGATGGGTGACATGTAGATAAGAATTTGACAGGAACTCCTAATAGATACCAGAGGGTCTTGCAGAAGTAGGTAGCAAATGGGATGGGCTCTAAGGGTTCATGCAACCTGGTAATCTCAACAAAATGTAACCAATGGCTCTAGAAACATGAGAAGACTCAGGAAAAGGTAGGAAATAGGAAGGAGACTCAGGGATTGGTGCAACCGAACGACCTCAACAAAGTGTAATTGGAAAGTTTGGAAAACATTGGAAGCCTTAGAGTATGACAGGAAATAGGAATCGGAGTCTTGGGACAATTTATTGGAAGCATGAAACAAACCTTGGTTACTCGAGATGACCTTAAGATTTGAACATTGATCTATGAGTGACATAAGGTCTACTTGAAGGATGGAGAATTTGGTCATTGCAAGTTTAAGGCCTTTAAGAAATGATGACTTAGTCAGTTCAAGAAAAAGGTCATCGACTAGGATTAGAAGAATGAACTCTTGATGAGGGTACTGAATGAGGTCTTGAGCTGGGGCTAAAGGAGTGGGCTCTTCCTGAGGGCATTGACTTATAGGAACCAAGTCCTCACTAATTTTCTGTTGTTCTGATACTTCAGGACTAAGCCCTACAATCTTTTCTTCTTCAAGGGTTTCCTCAGGTAAGGTACTAGAGTTATCCTCTTCAAAGTCTTCTCCTTCATATTCGTCTACTAAACTCATGTCAGCCTCATACACTTCTACAATGGGTTCAGACTTGTCCTCTTCCTTCCCTAGCTCCTCAATCTGGGGATACGCTAAGTCTTGAATATCAGTGCAATCAATTTGTACTTCAGGATCCTTACTCCTATCATTCATATGAACTAATGGAATAGTAGGAGTTGGTTGGTCTAAAAAAAGTCGACAAGGGTTGGGTTTGTGTTCAGAGGTACTAATCCTGCTAGGCTCAACTTGGTAGTTCATGGGTTCCCTCTGACATGACTCGAATTCCCTAGCAAGTCGATAGGCATCATCCAGGTTATAAATCCTCCACTGGAATAGTTCCCATTGGAGATCCCTACGTAGGCCATCTCGAAATCTAGCTATGATCTTAGACTCAAGTTCAACTGTATTACATCTCCTAATAAACTCATTAAATTTCTCAATATACTCAGACATAGTTTTATTGCCCTATCTTAATTTGTACTATTGGTCTAAAAGTTTGTGCTCATAAAATCTACCTAGGTACTTTTCTCTCAACTTACTTCTCATGGATCTTCTCCAAGTATTTCATCTCCTCTTCGATAACATTCATGCTCAATAACTTCCCAATGCCACTTAGTATGTCGGGGAACCTACATTTGGCCAATCTAACTTTTTCTAACTCCGACATCTTAGTGTACTCAAAATACTGATCCATTCTCTCCTCCCAATCAATATACACCTCAGGATCTAGACTTCCATCAAAAGTGGGTGCATAAGGTTGGGTGAAATGGATCTTTCCTTGGAGTCAACCAAATATGGGTATGGACATCTAGGGTTAAACTCAGGGGCAAGATCATGATAATAGGCTCTTGGATCAAGGGAATTGGGCCTAGAAGATTTATGTTTAGAATGGGCTATACGGGCTTCTACCCTTGTTTCCACCTGGGTCATCTTTTGGTTCATTTGGGTAATATGCTCAGTGAGAGTCCTAATTTTATTTTCGAGGTTGTTATCCATGGGTTCACCTGACTGAGTGTGATGTGGGTGATACTGGACTCCTGACCTAGTTGACATGCAACACACAATGAAAGGTGCTACGGTTTGCTATACCTATGAGTTCAAATAGAATGGGTTAACTCAGATGACACACAGCACAACAACCAGCCCTTTCACTGGCCAGGTAAGAGGTGAGAGTGTGGGAGGCCCTCCTGCTAATCACAGGGACCTAATTAACGAACCACAACATCGCTTAGGTCATTTGACACCGGACCTCTTGCCTTACACACCAGCTTTCCGGTGATAATTGAAGGGTTGCATGCACTAGTTTCCCATAATGGTTAAACTCGACTCGTTGATGTCCCTAAGCTATTAGGTTGCTAATGGATTTTAAGTTAGGCTTAGGTTCAAAATGCAAGGGTGGTGGTTTTCGGGCCAAGGAAAGGTAATGACCTCCTTCCCTTATTTTATGATATCATCGCCCTTAAAGTAAGTTATGCATATGATGGCATACACATGAAATCAAATGAAGTGCACTTAAGTTTTTTTGAGTATTTTGATGTATTTTGGTAGATATATAAATTGTTGGAAATTAAATAATATGAACCTAAAGTGTAGAAATTAACTATGCTGGAATTTAAAGAGGTTGAAATAACTATATGTTGAAATTCTAGGGCAGAACTATTTTTAGGCAGTAATCAGGCATAAAAAAAATTTATAGACTGAATTAAATCCTGAGAAAATTTTTAAAAATAAAATCAAATGTAATGAATCTAGCAAAATAAGAATCAAAATTTTTTGACCTTCCTACATTTATAAATAATTAAAATAATAGACCATGTACTGGGATGGACGTGATGCAGAAAATTATTCCTAAAGATGCCTATCTCTTTGTTTTCTTCTTCAAGGGTCAATCACAATGGCACCCCTGCATGCCATAGGAGATTCCTTCGAATGAGATGAGAGGGTCTTGTAGCCCTACTTCTCTCCTATGATCGGATGGCCATGGTGAAGCACCCGATTCGAGTACTTAAAGAGAAACTAAGCCCCAAACATGCTCTGATACCAAACATGATACGGGACCTAAGATGCATGCAACTGATTCTTTATTTTTTGTGTTTTATATTTTAATGAGTTGGCAAATTCCCGAAATCAAAGTAAGAATAGATCTAGAGATTCGCATAATGACAAGAAATTCTAGCATGCAGACATAGACCCTAAATAGTGATAAAGAAGGATCCCGAGATTGAGATATCCCAGGTAGGACTTAGCTTTAAATCAATACCTTACTCAAGAGATTAGGGAGTGCAAACCTTTTGAAATTCTGTAGCGTCCGATGTCGAGTTTGCTCACACTCATGGATGCAGCCTGGAAGATCGAGCCCTCGACCCTACAGATTCATTGGCTTTTCGTCGAATGGACCTGAAGGCAAGGTAGGCTTACTCCTTTGTCCGTGGTACCGAAAGGACCTGCAAGTAGCCTAGAAATGAGTTAGAAAAATAAGAAGGCAGAAGATAGCAAAGAAATGAAGGGGAAAGAAGTTGAGGGTGGTGGTCAAGAGGGGTTCTTCTTGTTGGACATCCAAGAAGAGCTTCCAGTGGGGCATCCCAGCTTGGGAGGTGGATTGCTGGCTTGCATAGGAAGAAGATATCTGGGGCCTCACACCCCTCGACGCTCGAAAGCGAAGGCTCACTCTCTCTTAGAGTTCCAAGTCACAAAGAAAGACAAGGGCTAGAAGAAAAAATTTAGAATTTTCATTGATTCAACATTCATCATTAATCATTCCTTACAAGAGGGTTAGGGCCATATTTATAAGCTCTCAATCCCTCATTTAAATTTAAAATTTGAAAAAAAGGGTTACAAGCTTGTTTTGGAGAGAGGAAAGGGGGTGGTTGTCTCCATGAGTCAAGGGCGCCCAACTTTGAATTCTGAATTCCTCTTCATGAAGCTTTGGCCGACCATGAATGCTAGGCTTGATCCTTGGTGATATGGCTTGATATGTGGAGTGGAGTGAGGAGGGTTGTTTGCTTGAATCAAGGGGGCGCCCACTTAGAGTTTGAATTTGAATTTTTTTTTTCATCATGAAATTTGGCCACCCAAGGTGTTTGACATGGCATTGGTGATGTGGCGCTCCCATGACACGTGGCTTTGGTGACGTGGTGCTTTCATGACATGTGGCATTGGTGATGTGGCACTCTCCATGGCTTGGAAGATGAGTTGGCAATCCTAGCTTGGCATGGAGGAGAAGTGGCTTGATTTGGCTTGCTTGTTTGCTCACTTGTAGACCCATCTTCAAATTAGCTTGAACCCATCTTCAAATTGACTTGAGATTCTGAACCAACTTGGCTAATTACAGGACCAATTGACCATAACTTGACCAAATTTGCTAAATTACAAGACTAAACCAAAATTGACACCAACTAGATACTAATTACATGACTCAAATGCAAATTACTCAGCTTAAGTGTCTTAAGCCTTATTATAGGATCCAGAAAAGTCTAAGAACCCTAATCATAAATCCACGAAGGGTTGAGGAGCCTCTGTCCAATCTTGGTGCCCACACCACAGGTCCAGTTTGATAGTCCTTGGATGGGGGGCCACAAACCACCACCCGTTATCAACCGGGTAGTGTTTCAGGATATAAAGGGCCCTGAACAAGAAAAAATGGGCTACAATCCTGTGAAAATGACAAAGGACAATGAAACAGATGATGGTCCTAATGGCATTGGGAGCAAGCTAGGCCGGGACCAGATGGAAGTTGGTAAGGAAGGAGGAGACAAAATGATGGAAGGGAAGACGAAGGCCTCAAAGGAAGAAGTCGTCGTATAGGGCGATCCAGCCCGGGCCACCAGAAGTGACCCGCTCCTTTGATCTCAGAGCCGAGAGCTGGATGGAATCCAGGATCTCGTAAATGCTCCAGAGATGGAGGATGTCCTCCCGAGTCATTGTCGAGGCAATCTCGAAAGGACCAACAAACTCTCGAACGGGAGGGGAAGGGGGAGGAAGATCTACGGGTGTTCGTATGATTATCCCTGTTCACCGAGGACCCCTACAGACTACTAGAGGAACTTTCTCCTCCTCAATATCTAAGAAAGGAGGTCTTTGCTGGGATGGCCCTGCCTCACCGAAATGATCTGGGTAACGGTGCCCCTTATTGGAGGAACTCATGTAGAAGGAGAGGAAGGTGAAAATGAAGAAAAATGATCTAAAGACCCTATGGGGTCCTCTTTAGCACAAGTCGAAGGAGGAGGAAGAAGAAAATGTGGGGACTAACCTGTGAAGGACTCCAGACTGAGGAAGAAGAAAAACTCTGCAAACCTTTGCCCTTATCGCTCGAAAGTTCTTAAGGAGCAGAAAGGCAGACTCCTTTCAAAAAGCTTGTAGAACCCCCGTCGCTTCATACTTGTCAAAAACGTGCATCCTTTTTTCTCTCTAGCCAACGAGTGCCTACCACGTGTCCAGATCTGCCAGAGGTGACACTTGAATTCGGAGGAAATTGCTTCAGGCCCTGTGCAGCAATTATGTCTCTCCTGATCAGGCTAACATGGCATCTCCTCATTGGTACAAAAGCGCAACCTTTGAGAAACCTATGCTCGAGGCATTAATAGCATAGGATAAGCATCCTTCCATGTCAGCATCGTCATAACTCCCTTCATCTCGAGCATCACAACGTACTTTGGGCTCAAGAGTGGGGGGCACCTGATGTGGCATGATCGCTGACGTGGAACCCGCATCAGACCCAACTGCTAGCCATGATGGCAAAAGGTGCCACCTAGATTCGGTGGCCAGATGAAGACCCGACATCAAGCTTCCGGTCAAGGTCGTGCTCCAATCTCCCGAGGTTGAGCCCCCAGTCGAGGTCAGCTCCCATCCGAGGTTGAGCTCCCAGTCGAGGTCATGCTCCCGTCTTCCAAGGTCGAGCCCCCGGCTAAGATCAGCTCCCATCCTGATAGGGACATCAGAGGTCCCAGACTTTGGCAGAGGCATCTCAATCCTCTATGGTTATCAAATTATAGTTTAGAATTTGGGTCCAATTTGTAATTAGGGTTTAGTTAATTTGAGTGAGTTCATTTGAGTTTTGTGGGTTAGTCCATATGAGTCTTTGTATGGTCCTTGAGTCCTATTTTGGACCTTTCAATATTTGAGTCCTGTATTTGGGTTTTGATCCATACTATTAGGATTTGAGATCAGTTTTTAGGTTATGTTAAGTCAGTTAAGTCAGGTCAAGTTTTGAGTCATGTAAATTTTGAAGTTAAATTATGTAAGTGTGTGTCCAGTCTATTGAGTCCAATCTAGTCCTGTAAAAAAGAAGAAGACTCAAATCATTTTGAAGCCACAGCATAACACTCCAGTCATCCACCCAGTTAAGCCATTCATGAGCATGAAACCATCAAGAGAGACCTGGAGGACATGTGATCCAACCCGCCAGAGAGGAGAACATCTGAAGAGGCCTTGAAGCCTACCCAACATTGAAGTGGGCCTCCTAGGGCCCAAGAGCAACCAAGAAAGCACCAACCCTTAGGGTTACCACACCTTGGTCAGCCACCCTTAGGGTCACCACCCTTTGGCCGACCAAGAGAAGGAGAGGGAGAGGGAGAAACTCAATCAAAGTGGAGAGAACTTGAGGGAGAGTTTGTATAGGTTAGGGTTTACTGTGAGATTACATGTATACCTTTCTTAAGCGCCAAGTTTGTAATCCTATATAAAGGCCTCCCTTCCTCATGTAATTGGAGATGAATTGATGAACTAAATTGAGTTTTCTCTCTTTGCTGTGTGCAAGTTGTGTGCGTGCTGTGTACGAGCTGTGTGCGAATTATTTTCTCCTTGTTCCTGTGCCCTGCCTCCATCCCCAACATCAAATCCCTAGTCGCCCTCCTTCCAAGCCTCGGCAGCCCAACACAAAACACTCTTCCCCTTGCTATTTTTGATTTATATCTTCATCCCTACACCATTTTCTAACCCACGATGGTGATTTGTAGGTCCCTCAGTTCCCACAAATCTATGGATACCTTCTGATCAGCCTTCGGATCACCGAGCAGAAAATCGCGAATTCACAGGGTTAGAAGTTTGCTTTTTCCAGGCCACATCCGGGAGTGAGAGTGATCTCTTCATGCACAATCTTCATCAAGCGCTTCAACCATTGCTAGGTACACCCTCTTGACTCCCCAGTAGTGGTCTTGCAGAAGAGTAGCCTTACCAGGGTTTTCTTAAACCTTGGTGATCCTATTTTCTCTAACTTTTAGGGTTTATTTTTGCATTCATGACTTCTAAAAATTTTCTAGAATTTTTTACTTTGAATTTTGGCTTGAAATTCGGGGTCTAATACCCTAACTCCTAGTTAATCATGGAAAAATACTTTGCATGCATAAATCATCCTGCATCATTTGGAATCAGAGAATAATTTAAGGCTAGTTTCTACATCCCATCATCTCAATATATAGTCTGTTATTCTTGTGATTTCTGCATGTAGGAAGATACAAAAGTCTTGATTTTTGTTTTGCTGGGTTCCTTATAATTGAGTTTATTTTTAATAGTTTTCTCATGATTTAATTTGGTCTATGGATTTTTTGTACACCGAAATACTTTCTGAGAACAATTCTGCTCTATTTTTCAGCAAGACAAATTTTAGTATGTTTAGGGTTCTTATTGCATAATCTTTCCATATTTTATTTTTTTTCCATATTTTCTGCATATTAGATACTTTTCTGCATATTTTATTTCCTGACAAATATAAAGACAAAAAAAAAATTCAAAATCAGAAAATACCAAAACTACAAAACCCTAATTTGTATTTCATATGTGTGCCATCATCTACATAACTTACCTTAAGGGCACTTTTACTATGTCAGATGGTGGGAGGATTTGATCACCTCTCCTTAGCCCAAAACTACAATCCTTGCATCTAAACCCAACCCTAACTAAAATTGATTATACCTAATTTGCTCTAGAGAGCAGGGACATCAACAGGTCAGGTTCAACCATTGTGGGAAGACGAGTGCACCCAATTCATCTCCTATTACTGGAAGCTGGTGTCTAGGTCCTGCATTAAGCAGGGGGCCTCCCACCATCCCACCTCTTACTTGGCCAGTGAAAGGATCAGGGATTGAGTTGTGTGTAAGTTGAGTCGACCCATTCTGTTTGGGCTCTTGGTCTAGGTATCCATAGTCGATTTGTTTGAGTCTTGCATGTGCACTAGATCAGGAGCTTCATATCATCCACCACCTCCACAACCGGCTGAACCCATGGAATCCCACCTTGATGCTATCCTAAAGACCTTGAGTGACTAGATGGTCCGATTGAACACTTGATTAGACCAAATGGATGACCAGATGACCCAATAGAATGCCCAATTGACTCATAGATTTGACCAAGTAGATGTTCAGCTAGGAACCCTATAGAAAACCCGTAGGACCCAGACTTGATTCAAACCTGAGCCACCTTTACCCACACTACCCAAGTCCTATGAACCCAAAACCTATGACTCTAGATCCTATGATCATAGATCCTATGACTCCAGACCTTATGACCATAGATCCTAAACATCCAGATCCTATGCACCCATACCCTATAAGCCTAGTAGACCCATGACCTATAGATCTGAACCCATGACCTATAAGTAGAATAAACCCATAGGCCATCGACCTAAATCCCATAGGATTAGTACCCCTAAATATGAGCCTAGTACTAGTCCCCTTCCCTGTAGTCAACTTGAACCCACTAGGATTAGTGCCCATAGTCAGAACCTAGATACTGGTCAGGTACCCCTTAGTCGACCCATCCCAACTACCCCAGTCACTAGCCAGTATTCCCTTAACCAAACCCTCCTACCACCCCACTGGTTCAGTAGAATGACATTAAAGTGGAAGTGTATGAAGCTAATATGAGCTTAGTGGATGAGTACGAGGGAGAAGAAGAGGAGACATCTCTAGAAGACCTAGAATTAGTTGACCCCGTAGGTACCCAGTTATAAGCCAATCTAGAGGTAGCTGACCCTGACCACATCCAAACCAAGACCATCTTGGAAGAATAGTTAGAGAAAGAGGACCATGAGGAACCTAACCCTACTATTACAATCATGCCTGAGGAGCCACTAGAGAAAAGCTTAATTATAGAGCCCAGTCCTAAAATTCAATAGCCCAAGGAATTTATTAAAAACATGATCTCTTTAATTCAGTACCCTCAGGATGAATCCCCTCCCATAGTTTCCATTAAGGACCTCTTCCTAGAAATTGTTGACCCATCCTTCCATAGCATGGACCATTTCTTCTTGCCTAGAGACATAACCCAATGTTCATACATTAAGGTCAGTCTTTTTAATCCAGAACTAGTCCCAGAATCCCCTTCCTATTCCTACCCTTTCCTGAGTCATCTCATGTATCTAGGAACATTAGGTCACATTTTGTTGAGATTATCAGGTTGCATGAATCCTTAGAGCCCATCCTATTTGCTACCTACTTTTTTTGGAAGACCCTCTAGCATCTATTAGGAGTTCCTGGCAAATTTTTATCTGCATGTCACCCATCAACCATGACTCATGCCCCATGCCCAAGTTGTAGTTAAGACCTAATAAACCTCTTTCGATAGGAATGCATGTCAAGTCTATTAGGTGTTAGTATGAGTCATTTGTGTCACTTGTTAGGAGTCCATAAACCCAGTTCAACTGTCCACACCTGCACTGAACACCGCACAGCATATGCATCAAGATATTAGCCATAAGAGTAATTTAAGTAATGAAACATCTAACAAACTAGCTAAATCCCGAATAAGAGCCAATAGATTCAATGTAGGGATTTCTATCTTGGTTAGGCTTAGGCCTAAAAAGAAGTTTCATACTCGTAGAGCTGGATCCTTAGAAGTGATAGAGAAGGTAGGACCCCATATGCATGATTTGTATTTGGAGTTTGGCTTTAGCTCAACCTTGAATACCGCAGACCTGGTTGAGTCTAGGGAACCGACAACGATTCCTAGTGAGGCCTTTGAACCTACCCTGATGGGGATCCCGGGTAGGTCCAGATTCTTTTTCTATTTTTTCTTATTTTCTCGTATTTTTTTATTTTTGCCTATTCCTGCTATTCCACCTATTCCCACTATTCCAGCTTTATCCCAAACTCATCCCCATCTTATTCCTACCTTATTCCATCTTCATCTCATGATTTTAAAAAAAAACTTCCAAAACCCTAGTCGCCACCCAACCGCCCCAGATTCGAGCTGCCCGACCCTCGACCGCCTCCGCAGGCCCGCCAGTAGGTGCCCGCCAGCCCCGCCCTCGTCGGAAACCCGGCGTCCGCCACCCTCGCCCATGGAAGATGAAGAGATGGCCATGAAAAGTCCAACCACCGCCCCCACGGTCGCCACTGTCGCTCGCCCACCATCCGCCGGAGTTTTCGCCGGCATCCTTGGGACCCACGCTCGTGGGAAAATGAAATGGCATGCACGGCATGCCGTGCCACCACGTGCGGTCGTGCCACCGCCGTCCGTCGCGTGGCCGCCGCCCTCCGTCCACCACCGTCTGGCCATCCGCCGGCCCAAGCTCGGCCGTCGGAGACCTCGCCGGCGCCCAGGGGGTCCCCACGATCATGGGAGACCAAACAGCATGCCCAGGGCATGCCGAGCCCATCTCATGCTGCCACCCTGCCTGCAGCTCACCGCCCGCCGTCCGTCGCTCGCCGTCTGCCGACCCCGTCCGTCGCCTGCTTCCCGATCGCTGGCCATCCACCGGTGCTTGGCAGAGATCGATCCTCCTCTATGCACATCCACGAGAGATGGTTCTGCACGATTTCTGGAGCAGTCCAAGTAGCACGCTTTACAAAGCAAATCATCAAGCCGACATGCTTTTCAGAGCAGATCAACACTAATTTTGATGTAGCATGGATTTTGATGTGACTTATTTTCCTTTTTTAGGTTTACTTGGAGGCTAAGTGAGGGGTTTTGTTTGTCTATATAAAGACCCCCTCCCCTCTTGTAATAATTAGATTATTGATAAGAAATTTTTAGCCACTAGTTCTGGTTCTAGTTCTGGGTTGAGGCCCGTTTTGCCTTCGTTCCCTGCTGTGTATATTATGGGTTCGATCAGGGGTGTGAAGCCCTAGTTATCCCCTTTCCATCTTCTTATCCCTTCATGTCCTTTGAGAGTCACCCTTGCGGGATGCCTTTGCTGTGCTATTGAGAGTAGTTGGTGCTTTGATCCCTCGGGAGGGTAGCTGTATGCTTTGAACCCTCAGGAAGATAGCTGGTGCTTTGATCCCTCGGGAGGGTAGCTGTATGCTATGACCCCATGATTTTCTGCGTGCATCTCCCTGTTAGAGTGAGTCTCAGGGCCATGAGTTCCGGTTCCCAATCTCCCATCTCCATCCTTCCTTCGCCACCTCCATCAAGAAAATTGAAAACCAAAAGAGATCAGCAGTTCTAGGATTTTAGTTTCAGTTCGTCCTAGTCCCAGGAGGCTTCTTAGCCCTCCCACGGTTCTAGTTTGTTTAGGTATTTCCCTTTTCTAAATAAACCAGGTTACATCAGGAGACCGTCCCACATCAATTTGGTATCAGAGCGAGTTATGGGTTAGGGTGTGCTCCATTTTCTCGAACTCGATGGAGTTAAGTTCTTCATGATTGAGGAAAATGATGGGGATCCCGGGCAGGTCCGGATTCTTTTTCTATTTTTTCTTATTTTTTGACATTTTTTATTTTTGCCTATTCCCGCTATTCAACCTATTCCCAATATTCCAGCTTCATCCCAAACTTATCCATACCTTATTCCTGTCTTATTCCTTCTTCATCCCGTGATTTTAAAAAAAAAAACTTTCCAAACCCTAACCACTGCCCCGCCACCCCAGATCCGGGCTGCCCAACCCCCGGCAACCTCCGCCGGCCCGCCCGCCAGTGCCCTCACCGAAAACTAGTGTCCGCCGCCCTCGCCTGTGGAAGACGAAGGGACGGCCATGGGAAGTCCAACCGCCGCCCCCATGGCCGCCGCTGCCGCTCGCCATCATCGGCTGCCAGCCCGCCATCTGCCAGCCCACGTCCTACCGCTGGAGTCCTCGCCGGCGCCCTTGGGCCCCATGCCCATGGGAAGATGATGAAATGGCATGCATGGCATGTCGTGCCACCATGTGCGACCGTGCCACCCCTTGTCACCGCCGTCCGCCGCCTGGCCGCTACCCTCCGTCCACCATCGTCTGGCAGTCCGTCGGCCCATGCTCGGCCACCGGAGACCTCGCCGGTGCCCAGGGGGGTCCCCACGGTCGTGGGTGACCAAACAGCACACCCAGGGCATGCCGAGCCCATCCTGTGCCGCCACCCTGCCTGCAGCTCGCCACCCGCCGTCCCTTGCTCGTCGTCCACCGGCCCTGTCCGCCGCCTGCTTTCCGATCACCGGCCGTCCACCGATGCTCGGCAGAGATCGATTCTCCTCTGTGCATATCCATGAGAGATGGTTCCGCATGCTTTCTAGAGCGATCCAAGCAGCATGCTTTTCAGAGCAGATCATCAAGCCGACATGCTTCTCAGAGCATATCAGCACTAATTTTGATGTAGCATGGATTTTGGTGTGACTTATTTTCCTTTTTTAGGTTTACTTGGAGGCTAAGTAAGTGAGGGGTTTTGTTTGTCTATATAAAGACCTCCTCCCCTCTTGTAATAATCAGATTATTGATAAGAAGTTTTTAGCCATTAGTTCTGGTTCTGGTTCTGGGCTGAGGCCCATTTTGCCTTCGTTCCCTACTGTGTACATTATGGGTTCGATGAGGGGTGTGAAGCCCTAGTTATCCCCTTTCCATCTTCTTATCCCTTCATGTCCTTTGAGAGTCACCCTAGCGGGATGCCTTTGCTGTGCTATTGAGGGTAGCTAGTGCTTTGATCCCTCGGGAGGGTAGCTGTATGCTTTGATCCCTCAGGAAGATAGCTGGTGCTTTGATCCCTTGGGAGGGTAGCTGTGTGCTTTGATACCTCGGGAGGGCAGCTATATGCGTTGATCCCTTGGGAAGATAGCTAGTGCTTTGATCCCTCGGGAGGGTAGCTGTATGCTATGACCCCCTGATTTTCTACGTGCATCTCTTCATTAGAGTGAGTCTCAGGGCCATGAGTTCCGGTTCCCAGTCCCCCATCTCCATCCTTCCTTCTTCACCTCCACCAAGAAAATTGAAAACCAAAAGAGATCAGCTATTTTAGGATTTTAGTTTCAGTTCGCCCTAGTCCCGGGAGCCTTCTTAGCCCTCCCACGGTCTTAGTTTGTTTAGGTATTTCCCTTTTCCAAATAAACTGGGTTACATCGAGAGACCATCCCACATCATACCCCTTCCATTGAGAATGAGCCTGACCCTGAGTGTCAACCTATATTTTGGCCTGAGAGAGAAAAATAGATCGAGCTTGTCCTGGGTGATTGAGCTACCTTTACCCGGGATGATGGTTTTCAATGCCACCTGGTCTGTTGGCAAGGTCTACCAGGATCCGATGCTTCATGGGTTACTCGAGAGGACTTGTCGCACCTCTACTCAGACCCTCCAGAGAGATACTAGATTCAATGTGACCCTTACTCGACAAAGTAGAGTTCCTCCTACCCTGGAAGAATTGATGGGGACATCAAAGCTCCCAGACTTTGGCAAAGGCATCTCAATCCTTTGTGGTTATCAAATTAGAGTTTAGGATTTGAGTCCAATTTGTAATTAAGATTTAGTTATTAATTTGAGTGAGTTCATTTGAGTTTTGTGGGTTAGTCCTTATGAGTCATTGTATGGCCTTTAAGTCCTGTTTTGGGCCTTTCAATATTTGAGTCCTGTATTTGGGTTTTGATCCATACTATTAAGGTTTGAGATCAGTTTTTGGATTATGTCGAGTAAGTTAAGTCAGGTCAAGTTTTGAGTCATGTAAATTTTGAAGTTAAATTATATAAGTGTGAGTGCAGTCTATTGAGTCCAATCTAGTCCTGTAAAAAAGAAGACTCAAATCATTTTGAAGCTTGTTAAAAGAACACTCCAGTCATCCACCCAGTTGAGCCATTTAGGAGCATGAAGCCATCAAGGAAGACATGGAGGACATGTGATCCAGCCTGCCAAAGAAGAGAACAGCTGAAGAAGCCCTGAAGCCTACCCAGCATTGAAGTGGGTCTCCCAGGGTCCAAGAGCAACCAAGAAGGCACCAACCCTTAGGGTTACCACCCCTTGGTCAGCCACCCTTAGGGTCACCACCTTTGGCTGACCAAGAGAAGGAGAGGAAGAGAGAGAGACTCAGTCAAAGTAGAGAGAACTTGAGGGAGAGTTTGTATAGGGTAGGGTTTACTGTGAGATTACTTGTATACCCTTTCTTAAGCCCCAAGTTTGTAAGCCTACATAAAGTCCTCCCCTCCTCATGTAATTGGAGATGAATTGATGAACTAAATTGAGTTTTCTCTCTTTGATTTGTGTGAGCTGTGTGCGAGTTGTGTGCAAGCTGTGTGCGAATTATTTTCTCCTTGATCCTATGCCCTGCCTCCATCCCCAACATCAAAACCCTAGCTGCCCTCCTTCCAAGCCTTGGCCACCTAACACAAAACACTCTTCCCCTTGCTATTTTTGATTTATTTCTTTATCCCTACACCATTTTCTAACCCACAGATGGTGATTTGCAGGTCACTCAATTCCCACGAATCTGAGGATACCTTCTGATCAGCCTTCGGATCACCGAGCAGAAAGCCACAAATCCGCAGGATCAGAAGCTTGCTTTTTCTAGGCCGCATCCAGGAGTGAGAGTGATCTCTTAGTGCATGATCTTCATCAGGCGCTTCAACCGTTGCCAGGTACATCCCCTTGACTCCACAATAGTGGTCTTATAGAAGAGCAGCCTTACCAGGATTTTCTTAAACCTTGGCGATCCCGTTTTCTCTAACCTTTAGGGTTTATTTTTGCATGAATGACTTCTAAAAATTTTCTATAATTCTTTACTTTGAATTTTGGCTTGAAATTCGGGATCTAAAACTCAAACTTCTTAGTTAATCATGGAAAAATACTTTGCATACATAAATCATCCCGCATCACATCTGAGGTTGAGCTCCTGGCCAAGGTCGTGCTCTCATCTCCCAAGGTCGAGTCCTCAATCAAGGTCAGCTCCCATCTAAGGTCAAGTTCCCGGTCGAGGTCGTGCTCCCATCTTCTGAGGTCGAGCACCCAGTTGAGGTTAGCTCCCATCTGAGGTCGAGCTCCCGGTCGAGGTCATGCTTTCACCTTCTGAGATCGAGCCCCCAACCAAGGTCAGCTCTCATCCGAGGTCAAGCTCCTGATCAAGGTCATGCTCCCACCTTCCGAGGTTGAGCTCCCAGGATAGAGCTCCCATTTTCCAAGATAGGGTCCCTACCTGGGACCAAGGGGTATCAAGCACTGGAGGGTCAGCTGGGAGCAAGGAAAAGAAGATCAGTGTTGACTCCACTAATTAATTTTGATGATAAAAAAAATAGTTAAGTATAAGTTGAGGACTAATGATTTGCTTTGAGTGTATTTTTATTGAAAAGGTGCTCACAAAATTTGAAGAAGCCAAATTGTCTTGAAGAAGCCAAGTTTGAAGGAAAAGTTTGCTCAAAGAGGACTTGGATACTTAAGAGATGGTTGAATGGATAGCTAAGCTAAGTGGAAACATGTTCCAGCTCAAATTCAGCACCTTCTATGATTTTTCAAAGAAGTGTCGACTCAAAGTGTCGACACAAGACGTGAAGTGTCGACACATGAAGAAGAAGTGTCGACTGAGGTCGGTACGCAGCAATGTTTCAAATGGCACAGATGAAGTGTCGACACATGGACCTGAAGTTCGACTCAAGGTGTCGACACATGGATCAACATATTGCCTAAGACTTTCAAGCCACATAACTTGCAGAAGTTGAACGAACAGCTGAAGTGTCGACACATGGAAGCAAGGTTTCGACTCAAAGTGTCGACTCAATTGAGAAGGTATCGACACATTTGAGATTTTCAGAGAATCTGAATGGAACAAGTTGAACTAAGTGTCGACTCAAGAAGAACATGTGTTAACCTTTTGTGTCGACTCAATTGAGGATGTATCGACACATGGAGTTATGGTAATAGTAATGGCTAGTTTTTTCAAATGCAAAACTCACCCAAAATACCCTCAACGGCTAGTTTTTCAAGTGTAACGGCTAGAAATCAGTTTTGAGGCCTTGGGAGGGTATTTATATGCTCCAAAGTTAAATCAAAAGAATTATTATTGAAGAACATTAAAGAGCTTTGAGAAAAGAGAAAAGAAGAGAGCTTTAACTCCTATTCCTTCAAGTTTCAACCACCTTCAAGCTAAAGGAAGCCTCCAAACATTCAAAAGCCATCAAGAGCATTGAAGATCATTCAATCTCGGGCATTCAAAAGGCTTCAACAAGGGCAAAGCAACTCTACATCGAGCTACATCGACATATTCGCTTTGTTATTGAAAGTTTACATTGGTTCTTTATTTCTAAACCTTATTTCTTGTAAGGGTTCTTAGTTAGACTATTGTAAAAATAAGTGAGGTTATTGGTAAGCCTTGGAAAACCAATTAGGTTGGTGGTTAGCCCATAAAACCACTAAGGTTCTTGGTTAGCCCGAAAAATTAAGGGAGGTTGTTGGTTAGCCTTATGAAAACCAATTAGATTCTTGGTTAGCCAGTAAAACCAAGTGAGGCTGTGACTTGTGATCCTTGTAAAAACAAGTCGGATTTTGATTAGTGAGCCCAGAAAACTAATCAGCTATAATCGTGTGATTATAGTGAATTCCCAAGGGGATCTTGGGGAGTGGATGTAGGTGCATTGGTTGGCACCGAACCACTATAGCTTTTGGTGTTTGTGATTGCTTGATCTTTCTCTCCTTGCTCTTTATTTATTGCTCTTAATTTCCACTGTACTTTTATTTTAAAGCATTGCATTTGAATCATAGTACCTTGCTATATATATACTTGTTGAATTGGATTACTTTGCTTAGTATCTAGTTTTATAAAGTTTGTAGCTTGTCATATTAAGTTAGCTTAAATTAATTTTTAGAGATCCAATTCACCCCCCTTCTTAGGTTGCTTACTAGGCAACAAGTGGTATTAGAGCAAGTTTGTAGCTTGTCATATTAAGTTAGCTTAAATTAATTTTTAGAGATCCAATTCACCCCCTTCTTAGGTTGCTTACTAGGCAACAAGTGGTATTAGAGCTCTGTTCTCAGTATATAGGCTTTACTGCCTTTAGTAAAGATCTATGGCAGCCCCAATTAGTACTAGTGTAGTTGAGGGACAAGCCTCAAATAGACCTCCATTTTTTAATAGAACAAATTATACTTATTGAAAAACTAGGATGAGAATTTATATGCATTCTATTGATTACAATTAATGGAAAGTAGTTGATAAGGGTCCTCATATTCCTTCAATGGTGGTTAATGATGTTTCCATCCTAAAGCTTGAAGAGGATTGGGATGAAAATGACATTAAACAATTCGAGATCAATGTTAAAGCAATGAATCTCTTCTATTGTGCAGTAGATCCTAGTAAATTTTATAGGATATCTACATGCATGTCTCTCAAAGAAATATGGGATACACTTGAAGTTACCCATGAGGGTACCGATCAAGTGAAGAATACTAAGGTTAATATGTTAGTGCATACATATGAGATGTTCCGGATGGAACAATCTATCACTGATATGTATACACAATTCACTAATATAGTTAATGGTTGAGAAGTCTTGTAAAGTCATGTCTAATACTGATCTTTTGAATAAAATTCTTAGGTCACTTCCAGCATCATGGGATCCGAAGGTGACCGTAATTTAAGAAGCAAAGGATGTGGACAAGCTACCTCTTGAGCAACTAGTGGGATCGCTCATGACTTATGAGCTCAATCTCAAACAAAAATCTATGGACATGGACAAGAAGAAGAAAGGGATTGCTTTCTAGTCAAATATGCAAGAAGAATCCTCAATTGATGAGTCCGAAGATGAAGAGGAAGAAGAAGGTGAAGAAGCCCTCCTTGTACGAAAGTTTAGAAGATTCATGAAGAGGAGGAAATTTTCCTTACAAAAAGAAGTATCAATCCAAGGAAAAAGGAAAAGAGAAAGAGAAGGAAAAAGAAAAGGAAAAGGAGAAGGAAGTTCCTATATGCTTCGAGTGCAAGAAGCCCCACTACAAGTTTGACCAACCTCTCCTCAATAAATCAAGAAAAAAATTAAGGAAGAAAGCAATAATGGCCACCTGGAGTGACAGCGAAGATTCCAGTTCTGAAGAAGAGCAGATCGAAGTTGCAAATCTTTGCTTCATGGTACATCAGGATAATGATGAGGTATGTTCCGACACTAAAATTGATTTTACTTTTGATGAACTTAGAAATGCTTTTGAGGAGCTTATGCATAATTATAAATTAGTTTTATCTGAAAACAAGAAATTGAAAAAGCATGAAAACAATTTTTTTTTTGAAAACAACTCTTTACTTAATGATGTTAGTTCTTTGAAATCTAAATTAGATGTTTTAGAAAAGAAAAACAATGCTTTGTCTATGAAAAATAAAGTTTTGAAAAGACCTAAAAATGTTATTTCTAACAATGATCTTTTAAAGAAAAACAAGGATTTAGAACTTGAAAATGCTAAATACAAAAATGAACTTGAAAAGATAAAACCTTTTGTTTATAAATTTACTTATAGTTCAGAAAAGTTAAATTTACTCTTAAACAATCAAAGAGCAGTTTTTAATAAGACAGGTTTAGGATATAAACAACAGAAGCAACAAAAGTATTTCAAAAACTTCTTTGTACCTGCATCATTTAGCACTACTTGTTTTACTTGCAAAAAGCTAGGTCAGAAATCATATCAATATAATTTTAGAAAAATCATTTCTTTTGGTAAAATGTGAGTTCCAAAAGGAACCATTTTGAATGCTAACCCTAAAGGACCCAAGTTGGCTTGGGTACCTAAATGCAAAGCTTGATCTTATTGCAGGTGTGTCTTGCAACCAAGGAGAATAAAAGACTTTAGTATCTTGACAGTGGTTGCTCAAGGCACATGACTAAAGATGTGAAGCAATTTACTTCTCTTGAAGCTTTGAATGGAGAGAGTGTGACCTTCGGTGATAATGGTAAAGAAAAAATCATTGGTATTGGTAAGGTTTACATAACTCCTTCTAGTAGTATTAGTAATGTACTTTTAGTAGATGGTTTGAAACATAATCTTTAAGCATCAGTCAGTTTTGAGATAAAGGTTTTCAAGTAATTTTTAAATCATCATATTGCATGATTACTAGTCCAGATATAAATGGAGTACATTCATTGGAAAAAGGTATGGAAATATCTATTTGGTAGACCAGATGATCTATCATTGCCTAATGGAGAATGCCTTGTTGCAATGAATTCTACTAAAGAAGAGACTAGTTGGCTATGGCATAGAAGATTAGGGCATGCTAGTATGTACCTTATCTCAACACTTTGCAAAAAGAATCTAGTTAGAGATTTACCTGAAATTTGTTTTGAAAAAGATAGAATTTGCAAAGCATGTCAATTTGGTAAACAAGTCAAAACTTCTTTTAAACCAAAAGGATTTATAACTACTAGTAAGCCACTTGAACTACTCCATATGGATCTCTTTGGACCAACTAGAATATCAAGTCTAGGAGGCAAGAGATATGGATTAGTCATTGTAGACAATTTTTCAAGATTTACATGGGTTTTCTTTTTAGCACAAAAAGATGAATCATTTTCTATATTTATAAAGTTTTATAGAAAAGTTTCAAACGAAAAAGGTGTTTCAGTCATTTGTATTCATAGTGATCATGGAACTGAATTTGAAAATCAAGATTTTAAAAAATTTTGCAATGAAAAAAGAATAGAACATAATTTTTCTGTACCTAGGACATCTCAGTAGATGGGGTAGTAGAAAGGAAAAATCATACTTTGGAAGAAATGGCATGCACTATGCTTTGTAAAAATGTTTTGCCAAGGTTTTTTTGGGCTGAAGCTATTAATACAGCCTGTTATATTTTAAATCGAGTTTTAATCTGCCCTATTTTAAAGAAAACTCTTTATGAACTTTGGAACCAAAGAAAACCAACTTTGAAATATTTTCAAGTTTTTGGTTGTAAATATTTTATTTTGAACAATGGAAAGGATCATCTTGGAAAGTTCGATACCAAGTCTGATGAAAGTATCTTCTTAGGATACTCTACATCAAGCAGGGCATACAGAATATTTAGTAAACGAACTTTGGTTGTAGAAGAGTCAGTACATGTTGTATTTGAAGAATCTACTAACAAGTCCTCGAGAAAAGAGGATATATCTGATAAATGTGCAGGTGCTGACAAGCTTCAGAAGCTCACATTGAATGAAAAAGATCAAGACAAGGATGAGAAAGAAGATGACACTCCAAAGCATCAAATCTACCTAAGAAGTGGAAGTATGTTCATGGACATCCTAAGGAATTAATCTTAGGTGATCCATTTAAAGGGATAAGAACTCGAGCTTCTATTAGAAATGAATGTGATTATATAGCATTTGTATCTCAAGTAGAACCTAAATATTTTTAAAAAGCTAAAAAACTCTAATTGGATCAATGCTATGCAAGAAGAATTAATTCAATTTGATAGAAATAATGTTTAGACACTTATAGATAGACCATCTAATATTTCACTTATTGGCACTAAATGGATATTTAGGAATAAATTAGATGAAAATGGTATTGTTATTAGAAATAAAGCTATGCTAGTTGCTAAATGCTACAATCGGAGGAAGGGATTGACTTTGATGAAACTTTTGCTCCTGTTGCTAGACTTGAAGCAATTAGGCTATTATTAGCATTTGCTTGTTTTATGAATTTTAAATTATTTCAAATGGATGTTAAGAGTACTTTCTTAAATGGTTTTATAACTCAAAAAGTTTTTATTAAACAACCACCTAGATTTAAAAATCATGCACATCCTGATCATGTTTTTAAAATACACAAAGAACTTTATGGATTAAAGCAAGCACCTAGAGCATGGTATGAAAATAAATTTCTGATTGAAAATAAATTTTCTAGAGGAAATGTTGATAAGACTCTATTTTTGAAAAAGAAAGATAATGATTTATTAGTAGTACAAATATATGTTGGTGATATTATTTTTAGTGCTACTAATGAATTTCTTTATCAAGAGTTTGCTAAGCTAATGCAGGGTGAGTTCGAGATGAGCATGATGGGAGAACTCAATTTCTTTTTCGAACTCTAGATCAAGCAAACTACAGATGGTATCTTCATTAGCCAAGCTAAGTACACAAGAGAAATTATTAAAAAGTTTGAAATGGAGACTACTAAACCAATAGGTACGCCTATGAGCCCCTCTTATAGATTTGATAAAGATGAACATTGGTGAGGGCACCAGACTCAGAAGAAGACTTCAGAGCTCCATCTGGATCTC
The DNA here is from genome assembly GCA_021397845.1 of Areca catechu. Lineage (NCBI taxonomy): Eukaryota > Viridiplantae > Streptophyta > Magnoliopsida > Arecales > Arecaceae > Areca > Areca catechu. The sequence goes on from CM038046.1 coordinate 97,368,518, forward strand.
TGATTAACCTTGCCCAAAGAATTAGGATTTTTGGTTTGTAATAAGAGTTGACTAGATCAACTCAATTTAGCTTGAGTCTACATTACCTGCATTTTTATTTTGTTGAGTCATGTTGACTCAGTAGTGGACTAGGGTTTCAACCGGGGATGTTACATTTTCTCCCAAGACCTGGCAAGTGGACACCACACTCCCAGCCACACTCCCAGTCCAGGGGGCGCCATATCCACATCCAGCAGCCTTTGGTCCCCACTCCACAGATGGCAACCTCCTTCTTTCATGCACCAGATAAAGAGAAGAGCACAAATCAAGGGGGCGGCCAAGACTTTCCCAAGTGACTCCAAGCAAAGAAGGGAAGAAGTTTTTCTTGGAAGAGAATATCAAGGGGCGCCCATTACCTGCCAAAAACACCTAAAACAAAGATGGGAAGAGCCTTGACTTAGGGAGGAAGAAAAGGAGGAGTCCAAAAGAGTTCATCCCGGGAAGGAAGAAAATTTTCTTGAAAAAAATCAAGCAAGGTGGCGCCATCTACCTGCCATTTATAACCCAAATCCTAATTTTTGGTATTTTGGCCAACCATATGTAAGGGATTTGCCCTAATTTGGAGATCCCCTCCTTTAGTCCCACATGGGAAAATATGAAACCCTTCTCCCTTGTAAAGCATTATAAATTACATCCCTCTTGTAAGTTGAAAACAATCAATGAAGAAAAAAATTATCTTGCTATTCTCTTGTGTTGAGTAACCTAGGTTTCTCTTCTTCCGCACTATTCTAAGTGTTGCGCTCCGTGAGGGGGTAATCCGGGTTCCATTGGAGCCTTGAGGAGGTGAGAGATCTCCATCTTTATCCAAAACCCTAGGTTAGCCACTTAAAAATCCAAAACCCTAGCCACCCTTTATTATTTTCAATCCATCGAACCCTAGCTCCTTCCATCTCCCACGGCCTCTCTCTCTCTACAAGTCCAGGCCGTCCACCTTCATCCAGATCCAGTCCGGCTACTTCAGATCCAGAGCAAGTTCCAAGGAAAATCACATCAGCTTCCAGGAGAATCCAGTTTTCAGCAATTTCAATCTTCAAGTTCATCAACCTGGTAAATTTTTCACTTGACTCTCTGATTCCATCAATTGCTTTTCTTCTCTTCCAGATCTTGAGTTCAGGAGAAGCCAACCCGCCAAAGGACCAGTATTGGAGGATCCATTGCGAAGATATCTGAATCCGAGGATCCAACAATCTGCTCGGGAGAGTTTTTCCACCAAAATCTGTGAAGATCATTGTCTGGTTAGGTAAACCATCTCTTCTCTTTATTTCTGTTCTGTTGAAAGTTCGGAGCGAAACCCTAGATCTGGGAGTTTCTCAACCCCCAGCGATCCGTTGCTTCTGAACTACTCTGATAATTTAGTTTCCTTAAAATTGTGCTTTCAATCCTTACCTAGTTTCCTTCAACTTAGTTTAGCTTTACTTTGAGTCAAAGACGACTTCTGAAAATATTAAAAAAAAAAAAAAAAAGAATTAGTCTTAATTTACTTCCGTATCGCATCATCTCTTTCGTTCTGCATCATTTTTGGTATCAGAGCTTTCGTCCTGCATCAATTTTGGTATCAGAGCTTTTATTCTGCATCATTTTTGGTATTAGAGCCCTGTCTAGGGTTTCTGTTTGATTGCTTGTTTGAGTCTCTCTCTTTTTACTTTGTCTGCTCGAAGTAGACTCCCCAGGACGTCCGGTCCTAGGAACGAAGCGAGGTGCAAACCTCCTCTTCCCATTCCATGGGGTGTTCCTAGGGCGTGTAGGGGATCCGTTGGGTTATAACTTCGTAGCAGGAATTGTAAACGGGGAAGTGCTATGTTTTCATCCCGTAATTACCCTATTGCAGGAATTATTTCTTATTGCAAGTAACTCGAAATTCAGTGACTTTTGTTTTGCTGAAACCAGTATAATTGAAACTAATTTGCATAATTTTCTTATGATTTATTGGTTTCTGTGCAATTTCTGAGAATTAAATTACTGCAACTCTGTTTTTGTATTCTGCAATCCAATTATTTTTGAGTGTTCATCTCTTAATTCATCTTAAGGGCATTTGAGCATCTAAGATAAGGGGAGGAGTTGATAACCTCTCCTTAGCCCAAAACCACCACCCACTCATTCAAACCTAAGCCTTTAATCTTAAAATTAATTAGACCTAATTTGCCCTAGTGGGCTAGGGACATCAACAAGTCGGGTCAAGGTTAGTGTTGAGTCAGTTTGTCTAGTTACTCTGTGTGTACTTTGTACTCAGTGTCTAGAATGGTGGTTCAGGGATTCTATCCCGAAGGGCTTGTGTGCTGGTCCGCCTACCTGGCCAATCTCTGATTGGTGTCTAGGATTGGCATTTAGGGACCTAACACTCCCCTTACACCTGCCTGGCTGAGTCCCGAGTTACTACAGGCTAGCTTGCCACTCTGATTGGGCATCTAGTTTGGACTCTTGGTCTAGTGAGCCAGTAGTCGCTTTAGTCTAGTCACATTCTGTGTGTTTGCTTGCATCATCATGTATACCCGGAATGGAGTACCCTACCAACCTGGTCAAACCTAACCAGATTTAGAGGCCATGGTTAGAAATCTTACCGAAAGTATGACCAAATTGAGTCAGGACATGAATGAGGGTTTTTCCCAATTTAGGGATCGAGTCCAAGTACTTGAGAAACGTAGACATCAAAATTGGACTCCTGATCTAAAATTTAATAGGCCCCAAACTCACCCATGCCAGGAGCCTAGGAGGACCTTATACCATGATCCCGAGCATAACCTTAGGAAGCCTAACCATGATATCTATAGTGTGGATCGTGTCTATGAGAGGTCCTTACAATACTCTAGACCAGTCACTCAACAACCCCAGTCTTCTAGATCAAACCATTTAGATCCACACCCATGCCCAAGTAAGGTCTCTACTAGCTTGAAACCCAGTGTGACCCAGGTTCCTATATCTCAAGAATGTTTATTTTGTAGAGAAAGAGGCCATAAATCTAGTCAGTGCCCATGTATAGGACTGGCTTGTGCACAGCTAAGTGGTAAGAATCCTAAGGATGACATTAATGAGGGAGAACCCAAGCCTACCAATGAGGAAGAAAGGTTAGGTATGACAAGCCTAGAATCAGTTGACCCGATTACCACTGACCTGAAACCCATTGAAGATGGCATCAAGGAAGTATATGATGCTGGCTTGAGTCTAGTTGATGAATATGAGGGGGAAGAACTTAAAGAATGTGACATCGATACTATTGGTTCCTTACCTGAGGAGACCTTGGAGAGCAACCAACGGGTAGGACCTAGTTCAGAAATTCAAAAGATTTGTGAGAACCAGGTTCCTTTAGTCAAATACCCCCAGGAAGAACTCATAGTGTTAGCCCGAGCTATTAGTTCGTACCCTCTAATGACAGTCATTCCCCAAGTACCAATTGAAGATCTTTGCACTGAACTGTTTAAGTTTGCCCACCCTATGGTAGATCCTCTCCTTAGGATGACTGAATCAAGCCTCTTACAATTGGACCTTGTCCCATGCCCAGCCACTAAGGTCTCTCCCATAATCTCAGTTGAACATCCTTGTCTTGAGCGGATTGATTCACCCAGTCCTGTAGAAGTCCTCCTTATGGCCCCAGACCCATTCCTTCGCATGACTGACCTACCCTTCAATAGAGTATACCTTTCCTCATCCATAGGTCAAATTTCAAGTCTTGAGGTCATCATCCATAGGCCCTTCCATGAATCATTCTCTAATCCATTTCTTGAGAAAGTGGATCATTATTTGCTTAGAGAACAAACCTTAACTATTGCAATCACATGTCCTAGGCTATTTCCCGAACCATCTCTTGATCCATTCCTGGGAGTAGCAAATTTTTACTTTCGTAAGGATGACCAATTGACAATCATAGATCACCGTTCAAACCTTCAGGTCACCACCTTTAGTCAACAGGTAATTCGAGACCCCACCTCATATCTCCTCCCTTTCTCTAGGACTTCCAATGCTTCTTACACCATCCAAGTATACTTTGTCAAAGTCTTTAGAGTGAACCACGTGTCAGAACCTATTAGGTTTGCCACCTACTTCTGGAAGACCTTATGGCACCTACTAGGCACCAATGATAAGTTTTCATGCTCTGCATGCCATCCTCCGACCCAAGGTCAAACCTAGAGAGCCGTAGTTTGTTAGGTTTAGACCTAGGGTTCCTTTGAATAAAGTCCATTCTTTAGGAATGCATCGTCAGTTGAGTTTAGGACATTGTCTCAGATTTTGGTTTGATTGAGAGCACCAGGAATTGGGATTTGTATTTTGTCCAGGGCAGAAATTGCATTCAATGTTTCGATCAATAGGTCTATAGGCTAGAGTCCCTTTGAAATTGTTCATGGATACAAGCCTCACACACCACTTGATCTGATTTCACTATTAGCCCACACACACAAGTCTCTTGATGCACTTGCATAGCATGTAAAGGACTTGCATAAAGAAATTCATGCCAAAATAACTTTAAGTAATGAAACTTATAAGAAGTTGGCTGATACTCAAAGGCGAGTCAAATCTTTTGTTGAGGGAGACTATGTGATGATTAGGTTAAGGCCTGAATGGTTTTCTCCTGGAACCGTTAGAAAGTTACATGCTAGGGGAGCTGGACCATTTAGAGTGGTAAAGAGAGTAGGATCCAATGCCTATGTGCTCGAGTTGCCTCCAGAACTAGGCATTAGCTCTACTTTCAACATTACAGACTTAGTAGAGTACAGGGAGCCAGCTGTGATTCCTAGTGAGCCTTTTGAACCTAACCCTATCATTGAGAGTGATCCCGACCCTGTGTGTCCACCAACAAACTGGCCTGTGAGGAAAGAGCAGATTGAAAAGATCCTGGATGATCAGGTTATCTCTACTCGTAATCGAGGATACCAAAGGTACCTGGTCCGCTGGCAAGGAAGGCCAGATTCTGATGATTCTTGGATCTCCCGAGAAGAATTACAAGAATTGGACCCAGACCTCTTGGAGAGATACCAGAGCCAACTTGAGCCTTACTCGACAGGGTCGAGTTCCTCCCACCCCGGGAGAATTGGTGCGGGCACCAGACTCAGAAGAAGACTTCAGAGCTCCATCTGGATCTCTGATTAACCTTGCCCGAAGAATTAGGATTTTTGGTTTGTAATAAGAGTTGACTAGATCAACTCAATTTAGCTTGAGTCTACATTACCTGCATTTTTATTTTGTTGAGTCATGTTGACTCAGTAGTGGACTAGGGTTTCAACCGGGGATGTTACATTTTCTCCCAAGACCTGGCAAGTGGACACCACACTCCCAGCCACACTCCCAGTCCAGGGGGCGCCATATCCACATCCAGCAGCCTTTGGTCCCCACTCCACAGATGGCAACCTCCTTCTTTCATGCACCAGATAAAGAGAAGAGCACAAATCAAGGGGGCGGCCAAGACTTTCCCAAGTGACTCCAAGCAAAGAAGGGAAGAAGTTTTTCTTGGAAGAGAATATCAAGGGGCGCCCATTACCTGCCAAAAACACCTAAAACAAAGATGGGAAGAGCCTTGACTTAGGGAGGAAGAAAAGGAGGAGTCCAAAAGAGTTCATCCAGGGAAGGAAGAAAATTTTCTTGAAAAAAATCAAGCAAGATGGCGCCATCTACCTGCCATTTATAACCCAAATCCTAATTTTTGGTATTTTGGCCAACCATATGTAAGGGATTTGCCCTAATTTGGAGATCCCCTCCTTTAGTCCCACATGGGAAAATATGAAACCCTTCTCCCTTGTAAAGCATTATAAATTACATCCCTCTTGTAAGTTGAAAACAATCAATGAAGAAAAAATTATCTTGCTATTCTCTTGTGTTGAGTAACCTAGGTTTCTCTTCTTTCGCACTATTCTAAGTGTTGAGCTCCGTGAGGGGGTAATCCGGGTTCCATTGGAGCCTTGAGGAGGTGAGAGATCTCCATCTTTATCCAAAACCCTAGGTTAGCCACTTAAAAATCCAAAACCCTAGCCACCCTTTATTATTTTCAATCCATCGAACCCTAGCTCCTTCCATCTCCCACGGCCTCTCTCTCTCTACAAGTCCAGGCCGTCCACCTTCATCTAGATCCAGTCCAGCTACTTCAGATCCAGAGCAAGTTCCAAGGAAAATCACATCAGCTTCCAGGAGAATCCAGTTTTCAGCAATTTCAATCTTCAAGTTCATCAACCTGGTAAATTTTTCCCTTGACTCTCTGATTCCATCAATTGTTTTTCTTCTCTTCCAGATCTTGAGTTCAGGAGAAGCCAACCCGCCAAAGGACCAGTATTGGAGGATCCATTGCGAAGATATCTGAATCCAAGGATCCAACAATCTGCTCGGGAGAGTTCTTCCACCAAAATCTGTGAAGATCATTGTCTGGTTAGGTAAACCATCTCTTCTCTTTATTTCTGTTCTGTTGAAAGTTCGGAGCGAAACCCTAGGTCTGGGAGTTTCTCAACCCCCAGCGATCCATTGCTTCTGAACTACTCTGATAATTTAGTTTCCTTAAAATTGTGCTTTCAATCCTTACCTAGTTTCCTTCAACTTAGTTTAGCTTTACTTTGAGTCAAAGCCGACTTCTGAAAATATTAAAAAAAAAAATAAAAAAAGAATTATTCTTAATTTACTTCTGCATCGCATCATCTCTTTCGTTCTGCATCATTTTTGGTATCAGAGCTTTCGTCCTGCATCAAACATGGTAAATCAGCAGATCAAAAGTTATACAGAGGTATGATAGGCTCCTTATTGTATATGACTGCTAGTAGATAAGATATAATGTTTAGTGTTTGCATGTGTGCTAGATATTAGTCTGAACCTAAAGAATCACATCTTATGGCTGTTAAGCGCATTATTGGATATCTGTCTGGTACTATTAGTATTGGTTTATGGTATGCTAGAAATTCATCTGCTGAATTAATTAGATATTCTGATTCGGATTTTGCTGGTTGTAGATTAGATAGAAAGAGTACTAGTGGAACTTGCTAATTTCTTGGAGTGAACTTAATCTAATGGTTTAGCAAGAAACAAACTTCAGTTGTACTATCCACAGCTGAGACTGAGTATATTGCAGCAGGAAGTTGTTGTATTCAAATCTTGTAGATTAAGTAACAACTTGAAGACTTTGGAATCAAGTTGACTAGAACTCCTATTAAATGTGATAATACCAGTGCTATTTGCTTGACTAAAAATCCTGTTCAACACTCTAGAAGTAAGCACATTGAAATTAGATATCATTTTATTAGGGATCATGTAGAAAACAATGATGTTTTGCTTGAATTTATTAGTACTGAATTGCAATTGACTGATATTTTGTTTAAACCTCTTCTGGAAGATCGATTCTATATGATTAGAAGAGAGCTTGGGATCATCAATCTGTTTGATTAAATCTTTCCCATAATTTGACTCAAACTAGTCAATTTGACCTTATTCATGATAAATCATGTTTGATCATTGTTGATTTGACTCTAGAATTATCTTATCTCAATTGATTTTGATATGCTTGTAAAATCCCTAATTTGTTTGTTTTCAAGTCGTTGGGTCGACACATTTATGTGTCGACACCAAAATGTGTCGACACATACATGAGCCGACACATGAACGACAGCGGACTGAGATTTAAGGGATTTCTGAACCATTTTTTTCCTCTAAATCTTTTCTCCTCCGAGCCGACACTACGTTGCAAGGTACCTATACTGTTCATCTCTCTATTTCATTATTTTTGCCCATCGTTTTCTTGGATTTGGATGTTTGGTAGCCATTTTTTGTTGGATTTCCTTCCTAGGTTTTGATTTCTAAATCCTAGAAATCCAAATTTCCACCAAAAACCTTGCCCAATCTTTGAATCTAAGCAATGGGTCCTCGCAAACAAGTTGTTCATCAACCTCGTCAGTCAAACCAAGAAGAAGAGTGAAGGACGAAGGCCCGACATGAGTCTAGAGCTGCAGATCCGCCCGCACATTCACTTTTTGTTCTATCTAGCCAGATGAGCTCGAAGATAGTGGTTAGAGGACGCCGAGTGGATTTCTCTTTTTTATTGACTAGCAGCATTTCCAGATTGGAGTGTGGATTCGACAGGCTGGTCTGACCACATTCTGTTCACTCAGTGAGAGATATTATCCCTAGCTGATGAGAGAGTTTTATGGATCACTCGCCCGTGGAGCAGATGGTTGGATAGCACAGGTCAGAGGACAGGATATCCCCATTACTTCAGAGATTCTGAGTAGAGTATGGGATATACCGATGATGGGATCTGTTGTTGATAGTATGATGGATCGAGTCAGTAGTCTTCAGTGTATTTTTGAGTCTGATATTCTATCAGAGGGAGTCACTGTTCCAGCATCCAGGTTGTCTGCAGAGATGAGACTTCTGCACCACATCGTCGCCCGGATTCTTCTACCGAAGACTGGACATTTTGACTATATCACAGAGTGGGAGTTGCTCGTGATGGTCTCACTGGTTCAGCGCATGCCAGTATGCATTCTAGTTCTGATGGTACATCAGATTACAGAGGCGTTGACTAGCTAGAGGCTCTGCTTACCATACGGCATGGGATTGACTGTACTGTTTTGGGAGTATGGAGTCAGCTTTGAGGATGAGCCTTATCATACATTGCTTCACATCGATGTGTATGACATCAGGTCATTGCATCGGATGGGCTATCTCTTACTTCGAGGCCAATGGACATGCAGGATATCAGGTCAGGCCGAGGACCAAGCTGATGATGATGACACAACAAAGGAGGAGTGGATTTTTCAGGTGAGGCTGGACCCAGCGAGTCTCAGCTTGAGATGGTAACGCAGCTAGCAGTTGCTCCTCAGTTTGGTCCTTCTACATCTACACAGCCTCAGCCAACACAGACGGAGACACCAGAGACTTCAGATAGTCTAGAGGATAGAGTCAGATGCATAGAGATTAACGTATTCATCATGAGGCAGTGTCTTGACATATTCATAGTTGAGATGAGAGAGAGCCATATTGGACTTAGTGATGGCATCTCGCTATTCTTTCTGCACTGTCCAGATCTTCAATGAGTGCTCCAGCTACTGATACTGCTCCTGCACCTGCTCATGTACCTACTCCCACACCAGCTGATGATATTGTTGACATTGATACTGGTGTTGATACCGCTATTGGAGATGATATTGTTGGTGACACAGTTATTGAAGATGATGATGGAGATGAGGAGACTGACTCAGATAGATTTGACATTGCTGATCTTACTTCAGAGCCAGTTGCGGAGGTGATGGATGACTTGCCTACGAGCCCTGTTGACCCATCTTGTTCACCTGTCCAGATTCCTATTCCATCTTTTCCTTCTAGATCGGATGATCGCACACCTGTTCCCATTTCTATCCTTACTCCAGTTATCGATACACCTATTATTAATTTACTTGGTATTGATTCCCCTGAATTGATACATCATTTGTACATACACCTATCATTGAGACCCCCATTGTTGATACATCGATACATTCTATAGCTGATACTACTGTTCTTGATACGCCTGTTGTATCATCAGCTATTATCCCTATCTTTGATACACCGATTACTGATACTCCTACTCTTCACACATCATCATTGATTCGAGAGCTTAGGTTTTATACACCTGGCTTTCAGCATCTTGACTCTGGACCTTCATTTGATCGCACACCTCTTCCAACGGTGGCTGAGATTGTTGTTCCAATCACTTATGTTCCTGCAGAGGATATTGCATCTACCTCTTTTGCTCCAGCCAGAGGTCGGACATATACTCGTCACAGAGGACGTGGTCGTCGCACCCCTCCACAACCGACCAGGACCAGACTCAGAGATCTTCGATCGAGATGGACGCGAGCTCGATCTTCTACTGATATGGATCGATTGAGATCGGTTCATCTTCTAATGATTCCATGGACGAGGATTAGGACTTTTGTGTACTTCTAGATAGTTTACTTTCATGCTCCTATGTATTTTCACCTTTGTTATGTATTTGTTGTACAACTTTTAAATTTATATGAAAAATCTTTGTTGTTCCTCATCTCTATGTGTTTGATGAAAATGAATGTTATATCTTGAATTGCTTTTATGCTTCAATGTCCTCACTCTTCATTGAATGAATTTCTTACAAAAAAGGGGGAGAGTAATTTTGAAAATGAATTTATTAACTCAATGCTATATCTTGACTATTCAATTTATTTATTTCCTACCTTTTTAATGATAACAAAAAGGGAGAGTAATTTAGTGAGATTTAAATATAAATTCTAGTTTATAAATTCTAGTTTTGATTTTGTGATATGCAAATTTTTGAAAAACCTGAATTGAAAATCATTTACAAATTTCTTAAGAAAGGGGGAGCTTTACTTTTGCTCATTTGAAAATCCTTTTAAAGCGAATTTAACCCTTACAACCCCTCTTTCAATGTTTGAAAAGATTTTTACAAATTTTATTATGAATCATTGATTTAGGGGGAGCTTTGTTGTTTGCCGAAATTTCTTGTAGTATCATGATACATGCTTTTTATGCATTAAATAAATACCAAAGTTCTGATACTCTCTATCTTTGTAACAAGCTCTAACCCTATTACTTGTATTCTGAATTGGCATATCTTTAATGCAAGTAATGTTGATATACTTAATGCTTTCAATGTTATGCACCTTGATCAATTCTCTTAAAGATTTATTTTTAAAGCAATTTATATTTAAGGATTTTGTCATCATCAAAAAGGGGGAGATTGTTGACTCCACTAATTGATTTTGATGATAAGCAAAACAGTTAAGTATAAGTTGAGGACTAATGATTTGCTTTGAGTATGTTTTTATTGAAAAGGTACTCACAAAATTTGAAGAAGCTAAATTATCTTGAGAAGCCAAGTTTGAAGGAAAAGTTTGCTCAAAGAGAACTTGGATACTTAAGAGATGGTTGAATGGATAGCTAAGCTAAGTGAAAACATGTTTCAGCTCAAATTCAACACCTTCTGTGATTTTTCAAAGAAGTGTCGACTCAAAGTGTCAACACATGATGTGAAGTGTCGACACATGAAGAAGAAGTGTCGACTCAGGTCGGTACGCAGCAATGTTTCAAATGGCACAGATGAAGTGTCGACACATGGACCTGAAGTGTCGACTCAAGGTGTCGACTCATGGATCAATGCATTGCTTGAGACTTTCAAGCCACAGAACTTGTAGAAGTTGAAGGAACAGCTGAAGTGTCAACACATGGAAGCAAGGTGTCGACTCAAAGTGTCGACTCAACTAAGAAGGTGTCGACACATCTGAGATTTCCAGAGAATCTGAATGGAGCAAGTTGAACTAAGTGTCAACTCAAGAAGAACATGTATCGACCTTTTGTGTCAACTCAATTGAGGATGTGTCGACACATGGAGTTCTGGTAACAGTAACGGCTAGTTTTTTCAAATACAGAACTCGCCCAAAATGCCCCCAACGGCTAGTTTTTCAAGTGTAATGGCTAGAAATCAGTTTTGAGGCCTTGGGAGCATATTTATATGCTCCAAAGTCAAATCAAAAGAATTATTATTGAAGAACATTAAAGAGCTTTGAGAAAAGAGAAGAGAAGAGAGCTTTAACTCCTATTCCTTCAAGTTTCAACCACCTTCAAGCTAAAGGAAGCCTCCAAGCATTCAAAAGCCATCAGGCGCATTGAAGATCATTCAATCTTGGGCATTCAAAAGGCTTCAACAAGGGCAAAGCAACTCTACATCGAGCTACATCGACATATTCGCTTTGTTATTGAAAGTTTACATTGGTTCTTTATTTCTAAACCTTATTTCTTGTAAGGGTTCTTGGTTAGCCTATTGTAAAATCAAGTGAGGTTATTGGTAAGCCTTGAAAAACCAACTAGGTTGGTGGTTAGCCCGTAAAACCACTAAGGTTCTTGGTTAGCCCGGAAAACTAAGGGAGGTTGTTTGGGTTAGCCTTGTGAAAACCAATTAGGTTCTTGGTTAGCCAGTAAAACCAAGTGAGGTTGTGACTTGTGATCCTTGTAAAAACAAGTCAGGTTTTGATTAGTAAGCCCGGAAAACTAATCGGCTATAATCGTGTGAATATAGTGAATTTCCAAGGGGATCTTGGGGAGTGGATGTAGGTGCATTGGTTAGCACCGAACTACTATAGCTTTTGGTGTTTGTGATTGCTTGATCTTTCTCTCCTTGCTCTTTATTTATTGCTCTTAATTTTTGCTACACTTTTATTTTAGAGCATTGCATTTGAATCATAGTACCTTGCTATATATATATACTTGTTGAATTGGATTGCTTTGCTTAGTATCTAGTTTTATAAAGTTTGTAGCTTGTCATATTAAGTTAGCTTAAATTAATTTTTAGAGATCCAATTCACCCCCCTTTTGGGTTGCTTACTGAGCAACAATCAGAAAGAATTCAAACCATGGCATGAAAGCTCCAGGCTAACCATGACCCTTAGAGAGTGATGTGTGTCCTACAAGAGGCTCCAGGCTCTGTGATGCGCCACCCGAACCCTTTCATTGATGCATGCTTCACCAGGTTCTAGATCTTGCAACACGCCGCCTGCACCCCCTGCCATGCAACCGGGGCTTCAGTTCTCGTGACACGCCACTTGTATCTTCTCCAAGAGAAGTATCCTATTAGGACCCCAGGCCCTGCAATACACCGACAGTCCCTCTTGGAATAGAAACTCTCCACCATGGCTCAGGGCTTAGTGACACAGTGCTCGCACCCCCCCAAGAAACTAATCCACTAGAGGGACAAGACCTGTATCACACCGACAAACACTCCCAATAGAAAGATCTCCTTTCATGGATCGGTCTGATAGGAGGAAGATCACTGGTAGAGGGAAACCCCACCAAAAGAGGGTACCGAGAAAGCGACATCCTGACGAAGCCCTAGACCTGGTCTAGGCTATTTACCTCGTATAAAATGGAAGAAGGGATCTTTGACAAAAAGGGAGAGGACAACCGGTAAGACAAAGAGAGCAAAAGGGCAAGGAACCAAGAAAGAGAACCTCCCTACACTTTAATTTCCCACTCATTCCATCTCTTTCCATTCAACACTATTTTCTCCTCTACACGGAGGTACCCAAATCCTCCATCATAGAGGATCCATTCCCCTTGATCATCCCAACTGACTTGATTGTTGGAGTGTCCCTGCCAGAGTCCCCGATCCGGGTCTCCTCTTTTTTGCAGGGCAAGCCGACCAAGAAGTTGACTGGAAAGAGGACCCAATATCTGAAGGGAGCTTGATGTATCTGTGACACGTCAAAGCTACAGGCTATGGCGATCTAGGCAGCAACAATGTCTATATTATATCAAATGGACTTGATGGCTTATCAATTGGACCCAAGTTGATAGGTTAGTCTAATCAAATATGATGAACCAATTGATATCTAAGGTAAGTTGGCATTTGATCATGGTTATTAATTATGGCTACCTCTTACCTGGCCAACTTGGTTGGTGTTTATAGAAAGAGATTAACGACATAACCCCTCCATTGATCTCACTTACCTGGCCAATGTGGATAGTTAGTTTTTGATTTAGATAGCTTATTGATTCGAGTTAACCCATGCTAGTAAGGATGATCAACTTGTTTGATATCAGTACCCTTGGACCAATTTGTCTTCAACACTCATCACAAACTTGATTAAGTCAGTAAGAGAATTATTAATTGGTTCATGTTTTCTTCTCTTCTCTTAACCATTTAATAAAATTTTCTAAATTATTAGGTCCCTAAAATGATAAAGTTATGGAGATAACCGAGTCATAGTATCCCATTAAGAGGATGGTAATGGGTATGATAGTTAATATAATCATTGGAGATCTAAAGACCTGGTACTCATCTGGCTATTGAAATTATCATTCATATTATGATGATTTAGGTGTGACTCTCTTAACTGTGATCAAGTGGGCTAAGCCACACAGGCTTGGTCATTGGTTGGTAAGAAATACTAGATTCTGTCATGTTAATGATTGGACTTAACCGGGACTTTCAGTGGAGGCACCACACACCTACTGAAGAGGTGCTTGGGGTAAAATTAGAAACTAGAAGTTGTTTGGAGCAATAATTGATTGAAAACCTATCTTTAAATCCACATGCATGGACCAAGCCACACATGGGCTCATGTGTAGTCTATAGGATTCTAGAACCCACTAGAAAATTAATAAAATTCCTCGGATTAGAGGTAGAGGCTATCAATTTATACAAAATAGTGAGAGGACTTTAGACTAAAGTCCATGTTATATACTAATAAGTCTTGTTCTCTTTTCTTTTTAGTTGGAAAAGGCCAATACATTGTCACTCCGATCATTGTTGGATAATGAAAGGCTGAAAGGATTTAATTTCAATAAATAGTATCGAAAGCTGAAAATTATCTTGGAGAATGAATGGATCTTGAACATGTTGACAATCTGGTACCTAAGGAGATGATGCGGGACAATATGAAAAAACTAAATTATTGAATATTAAACTAACTAACTAAAATTAATAGAGATTGATTTTCTGGATTTTTTTAGATTAAAGACTCAAAGCAATTACAATAATCAAGACTAGTCGACTAGTATATGCCCGTAATATCGAACTAATAGATCTAGTTAGGAAAGATGGATCTGGTGATTAAGAAATCACCTTAAACCAGGGTTTCTACCTTTCAAAGAATCAGAAATTAAAGAGTTAGAAACCTCAGGGAAGGGTAGAAAATAAGAATTGGATTGGAGGTGACTTTATAGGGTAAGAAATAAGAAAAGGGTTCAGGGATTTGTCCTAAACTAATTAGGTTGACCTTAAGGTTTGGACATTGGGTTACATGAACAAGTAAATAAAGGTTAGCCTTATGGAAGGATGAGTTAGTGATTTCAGGAAAAAGATCTTCAATTAGGACCACAGGAGTGAAGTCTTCCTAAGGGTACTGGACTAAATAAACCAAGTCCTCACCAATTTCCTCTTGTACTTGGATTTCAGGACTAGGCTCTATGACTTGAGTCTCTTCTAGTGTTTCCTCATATAAGGTCCTAACAATAGGGTTAGACTCCCATGGGTCTCTTTTTCTAAGGGTCGTACAATTTCAGTCAGAGCATAGTCATGGTCAACTAACTCTGGGTTGGCTTTAGCCTGGGTGCCTACCGGGTCAGCTAATTCTAGGTCAACCATAGGTATCTCTTCTTCTTCCTCATACTCATCCACTAAGTTCATCTCAGCTTCATACACTTCCACTTCAATGTCATCCTGGTGAACCAATGGGGTACTAAGAGTGGGTTGGTTAAGGAGAAATTGGCTGAGATCTGGGCTAGTAGGGGTGGGTCGGCTCGGATTAGGGTTGAGTCGGCTCGGGTGAGAATTGGGTCAACTCTACTAAGGAATGGGTTGACTCGGGTGGACTAGACTATATCCTTATTTTTGATAAGGGGCACTAACCCTAATGGATTCTGGCCAACCGAGGAGAACTTGACTAGCACTAGATTGATACCTAGGGGTTATGGATTCTTTAGGTAATGCTGGATGACTCTAAGATTGCTAATCATGCAGGAAAAATAGTAAACTATTTTTTTTTATGATTTTTATAATTTAGGTTTGTAGACTAAATTTTCAAATAAAAGTAAGAACTAGCAAGAAGAATAGCAATGCATAGAATCATCATGATCGCAAAATAACTCATGCAAGATAATGAAAGACAGGATTTGGGAATTGAGAAACTTCCAGTTTATGATAGCTTCTCTTCATCAAATCAGATATCAAGAGAAGGGAAGGATGTTACCAATCAGTGATTTGAAGAACTTTCGATGAAGAGAACACACAGTACTTTGATTAGAGCCGGGATGATGAAGCTCGGTTCCCTTGAATTTGATGACTGATTTCGGCGGTCCTGGAGGCAAGGAAGGCCTCCTCTGGGGAGGTGAAACATCTCGGGGATCCTGCAAATGTCAGGGTTCAATCAAAATAGCAACAACAAAATAATAAAAGGAGATTAGGTTTTGTACAAATTTGAAATTAGGATTTGTATACTTACTAAATATGAGGTGGATTCAGGGTTAGTCTGGTAAGGTAGAAAGTAAGAAAAGGGTTTAGGATTATTTGGAAAGAGTAGAATATAAGAAGGGGTGTCAAGGATTAATCCTAAACTAATAAGGTTGACCTTAAGGGGTTGGTGTCTATTTACTAGGTCTGCCTTATGGAAGAATGGGTCACTAATTTCAGGAAAAGGATCTTCAATTGAAATCAAGGAAGTGACTTCATCCTGAGGGTACTGGGTGAGATAAGCCAAGTCCTTAATAAACTCTTCTGGCTTAGGAAATTCAGGACTAGGCTCTATAATTAGATCCTCTTCTAAAGTCTCCTCTAACTGTTCTTCCATTGTAGCTTGGGTGTGATCTGGGTCATCTAACTCTGGGTTGACTACTATATGGGTATGGTCAGGGTCAACTGATTCTAGGGTGGCTTCTACTTGGGTATCTATTGTTTCAACTAACTCTAAGTCTTCTATGAGGAATTCCTCTTCTTCCTTCTCATACTCATCCACTAAGCTTGGGTCAGCCTCATATATCTCCTCTTCAAGGTCATTTGGGTGAACCAATGAGGTGGTAAGAGGGGGTAGACTAAGAAAAAACTGACTAATGACTGGGGTGACAAGGGTGGGTTGGCTAAGGTGTTCCTGGCTAATACTAGACTCATTAATCCTATGGGTTGCCTGATGATTGGATTTGGTCATTTGGTTAATCTAAGTGATCAACTGGGCAAGTTGGGTTTGGGTTTGGTTCATCTAGGTATCGGATTGGTCAAACCTAGTGTTTATCTAGGCTAACTGATTTTGGGTTTGATCATGTTTGAGGTCCCTCTGGGTATCAGATTGGTCAAACCTGTGGTTCATTTGGGTGAACTGATCAGTCATGGCTTTCATGAAAGCCTCAAAATTGGAATCCATGGTTGAGTTGGTTTGGGGTTTAGACTTTTGATATTGAGTTCCTAATCTAGTGGTCATACAATCAAACAATCAGTCAGAATGAGATGGTGCAGCCAAGCATGCAAAATGGGTTAGCTTAATCTAGGGTTTCCTAGACCTAGAGCCAAAACTGAATGGATCAGCTAAACTTACACTTAACCCAGTAGCTAATCCTTCCTTTGGCCAAGTAGAGGGTGGGAGTTGGGAGGCCCCCCTGCTTTCGTAGGGACCCAATTAAAAACCACAACACCACTAGGTCGTTTGACTCTGGACCCTCAGCCTTAGACACTAGATTTCAGTAATAGCCACAGGATTAAATGCACTAGTTGGCCCTCACAATTCGGACCTGACCTGTTGGGTGTCACCTAGCCCTCTGGAGCAAATTAAGTCTAATTAATTTTAATTAAGCTTGGGTGAGAATGCAAGGAGATTGTTTTGGGCCCATGATAGGTTATGACCTCTTTCCCTGATATGAGATAGAGAAAGTGCCCTTAAGATTTGTTTAATGCTGATGATGGCAATCGATGGTCCTGATGCAATCTAAAATAATCAGAAAATTAAAATATTTTATGTGTGTTTTATGAAGTGGCAAGTTAAGTTTAGGTTGATTAGGTTAGCAAACAAATTGGGCTTGGGATTGGGATGTGTGGAAGTTGATTAGGTTAGGTTGAGTCAAGTATAGAAATATCAGAATTAAGGTTTCAGATGATGCAGGTTTTGATATAGTTACTGATACAGAAAAAAATCAAAAAAATTCTAGGATAGAGGATGGACGGTGATGATGAACTCTACCAAATTTGATTTAAAACAAAAATCAAATGTTGATGAAAATCCTAGGGTTTTCAGACTAATGTAGAAATCTTAGGTTTTCAGTTAGGGTTTCCTATGATGCCAAATTTTAAGACTTTTAGTTTTCTGTAAAATTAATTAAAATTTATGATAAATCAGAGGACAAGACAAATAACAATACATGTAATTTTCATAAAAAAGTAAAATTCCTAGATGGTCAAAATCAGATGAAAAATAGAAACCTAATGTAGCTAGAGGATGCATAATTAGGGTTTGTGATCCTAATGCAGATAAAAACTATTCTAAACCCACTCTGATACCAAATTGATGTGGGATGACTCTAAGATTGCTAATCATGCGGGAAAAATAGTAAACTAATTTTTTTTATAATTTTTATAATTTAGGTTTGTAGGCTAAATTTCCAAATAAAAGTAAGAACTAGCAAGAAGAATAGCAATGCATAGAATCATCATGATCGCAAAATAATTCATGCAAGATAATGAAAGACAGGACCTGGGAATTGAGAAACTTCCAATTTATGATAGCTTATCTTCATCAAATTAGATATCAAGAGAAGGGAAGGATGTTACCAATCAGTGATTTGAAGAACTTCCGATGAAGAGATCATACAGTACTTTGATTGAAGCCTGGATGATGAAGCTCGATTCCCTTGAATTTGATGACTAATTTGGGTGATCCTGGAGGCAAGGAAGGCCTCCTCTGGGGAGGTGAAACATCTCAGGGATCCTGCAAATGTCAAGGGTCAATCAAAACAACAACAACAAAATAATAAAAGGATATTAGGTTTTATAGAATTCTGAAATCAGGGTTTATATGTGGTGGCTTGAAGAAGGATGTTGTTCTTTGCTTTGGGTGGCCTAGGGCACTCTTCCTTTAGGCGTGTGAAGGCTTGGATGGCAGCAAGCTAGGGCGTGGAAGGATGCTAGGGTAGCAAGGATGATTAGGGCACACAAAGTAGCCAAAGAAATATAAAAACTCCAACACCAACACAAGAACATAAGTTCTTAAACCAAAATTTCAGCAAAGATTTAATTCATGAGATAAAAGTTGCTTACAAGAGGGGGAGGGGTGGGGTATTTATAAATGTTCCCCAAGTCCTCTCCTAGTTAGGATAGGATTACAAAGTTGAGAGGGAGAGGGATTACAAGTTTGCTTAAGACTAGGAGAATACACTTTGAATGAAAATAAAACTAGTTCTCCTTATTCTACTTGGATTTCTCTCCTCATTTGACTTGGTCCAAGAGCTCTCTTTGGGCTTGGGCACCAATATGGAGTTGGGCTTGGCTTTAGGGCAGCAAAGGGCATCCTCCTTTGGATTGGTGCATGGGCTTTGGGCCCTAGAAGCTGGGGTGCCCTGGTATCAGCATATTCCTTGGAATCTTGGTTCTGGGGCTCATGGGCTTAACTCCTGAGCTTGGAATCTCTTGGCTTGGGGTGCTGGCATATTCCTAGAATCATGGGGCACCTAGTATATGGCATATTCTAGAGCATCTGGAGGGAATCTGGCATCTGGAGGGAATCAGGGCATCTGGAGAGCATCTGGAGGGTATCTAGGACTCTAGGGTGTCAAACAAGATCCCATAAGCTGATGTAAATGCCTCTAGCTCCCGGGTGAGGCCAGGTAGAACTCCAAGCTAGGGTATCCTCTCCTCTTGTACAAAAATTGGACTCTCATTGGACTCATACTTAAATACAGAACTCAATGGACTGGACTATGTTAAGACAAATCAACTAGTCTCAACTTATTATAGGACTCGATCATAGTTGCTTATAAAATTATGAGACATGACTAAGGTTCTAAAAAAAATTCTAATCAGTAAACCATATGGGATCCAGTGATCTGTGTTTGATCCTGGTGTCCCCATCATTAGGTTCATAGGACATAGACTCTGAGGACTGGGTTCGTAGGATTTGGGATGGTAGGTTGCAGGAAGGTACTTCTTCCTAAGTTTGCTCTTCATGGCTCTCCAGGTAGCTATGGGGATTTCTCCTCTATTTTTAGTCATTCTTTCAACCTTATCCTAATAGATTCTAGCCTGGTGAACCAATTTAAGCCTAGCCAACTTAAACTTTCTTTCCTTAGACATTAGATCCCTCTCAAAATATTGATCCATATCTTGTTCCCAATCAATATAATCCTTAAGATCAAGATCACCACTAAATTTACCTAGTGGCTCTCTCATCCTGGTCTATGAAATCATAATTGGGTCTCTTCGAACTAAGATCCCATATTGGGTCATGGTGAGGGGCTATCCTAGGGTTGGGTTCTAGGAATGGGTCAGGGTGTGGGGTCTCAAGTTTAGGCTTAGTACGGGTTATATGGGTTCTCTCTAGGATTCCTCTACGATCTCCTATCTGGTCAAACTTAGTACTAAGTTGCCTAACTTCCTCCGTTATGGATCTCAACAAAGTCTCAATAATAGGATCCATGGTAGGATTGGGTTGGGTTTGAGTATGCTGATAGGGTGTTCCTAATCTAGTAGACATGCAATGCACACACACAAAACTCGAACTAGGGTCTCCTAGACCTAGAGCTCAAGTAGAATGGGTCAGCTCAATTTACAACCAATTCAGCAATTACCCTGTCCACTGGCCAGGTAAGAGGTGGGGTCATGGGAGGCTCCCTCTGCTTGTCACAGGGTCCTAATTAAAAACCAAGAGTTTGCTTAGGGCATTTGCCTCTGGACCCTAGCCTTGACACCATATTCAAGTGATAATCAAATGATTGGGTGCACTAGCTTTCACACAATACTTGGAACCCGATCTTGTTGGTGTCCCTTAACTGCTTTAGATTTTTAATTGATTTTAATTAGGGTTAGGTTTGATGCAAAAGGTGGTTGTTGTGGGCCCAGGATAGGTGATGAAATCCTGCCCTAATCTGAGATAGTCAAGTGCCCTTAAAATTAGGTTAAGCATGATACAATCACACGAAATGAAACACTAATATGCAATGAAGCTAAAATAATAAAAAAATAGCAAAGTTTTTTTTTTAAAATTAAATTTCAAATCTAAATATTTTTAGATTTTTGATCTTGGGATATCATGTCCGGCTGTAGCTCATTACTCTCATGGGTCGTGATAGTATACTCGCGTATACCCACTCAGGAGGCATGAATTCCTTCCACTAGAAAAACTATGCAATAATTTTTTTTTGATTTTTTTCTAAGCTTAGTAGTAGATTAATAAAGGATTAATAGTAAATTAATTACTAATTTTTTTTATTTTTTTAATATGGTTTTTATGCAGTTTAATTTTAGCCTAACTAGGTATGTAGAAATTTCAGCACAAGAGTGATTAAACCCTAGTTTAACCTGTTCTGTTAGGAAAGATGGATATGGTTAGAGAAAAATGGATCTGGTGATTAAGAAATCATCTTAAACCAGAGTTTCTACCTTTCAAAGAATCAGAAATTAAAGAGTTGGAGAAGGTTTTGATTTTTACCAATGAAGATTATACCCTTTGGTTGTGGATATGGCTGGACTCCTAGGATCTTGCGGCAGGACTTCCAGATTTCAATCTTCGGGCTTCGATCTTTAGCTCTACTGGTTCCAAGGCAAAGATAATTGTTACTTCGATCTCGATCACCTGCAACACTCAAAAGCACTCAAGTTAGGGCGTGGAAGGAAGAATAAAATTGAAAGGAAAAAAATTGGAAGGGAAGAAGATGGAAGTGGCGGCTAGGGTTTCTGATGGTTGGATAGATATAGGGACTCACACCCTGCAATGCTCCGAAGAATAAAGGAATAAGGCCTCACACCTTGCGATGCTTGACACAGCAAAGGATTGGCAGAATGACATCTTTATTTGATGAATAATAGAATGAATTTACGAGAGGGATTGATAGTGCTATTTATAGACCATCTATAGGTAGCAAGATAACATTGAATTTTCTTTGAATACAAGATAATTGAAGCTAACATAGGATTCTAATCTCCTCCTTGAAGTGGCTGAAATTCCTTGAATTTAAATTAGATATGTACTCCCTTGAAGTTGGATTCTTCCATGTGATGAGCGACAAAATGAGATGGTCGACAAAATAAGAAGTGAGATGCTTCCTTCTTGATTTCCAGTTTCTTGAATTCAAATTTGAGAGTGGGCGATAACTTTAAGAGAGATGTGGCATCCAAACCTTTCAATCTTGATGTTAATCCCATCTTGGCATCCTTGTTAACTCTCTTCCATTTGAAATAAGATAATCCTCTATCTTGAATTTGAATGCTGATAAGATAATCCTTAGAACTTGGCTTGAATTTTGAATGGATGAGAGGAGGTGCTTTTCTTGGGCGACAAAATAAGGATGGGAGGATGCGCTAAAGAGATGAGAGTCCTTCTACTTTACTTCTCTTAAATCCATCGACAACTTGGAATTTAAATGAGGCGCCCTCCTTGGGTAAAATAGGATGAGGTCTTAATTGTCTATTGTCCTGATGTCTGGATGTCTGGATATCCGAATGTCTTGAAATCAAGTTTTAATTCTTAATTGGTGCTCCAAATAGATCCCATGTGATGGTGTGGTGCCAAGAGATAGTTGTCATGTGGCTTGACTTGGGTTGGCACATGATGTCACATGGGGTCTTGAATTGCATGCACATGGTGTCACATGGGGTCTTGAATTGGGTCCCCTCTTGTATTACAGGATTCAACTAACAATTACAAGATTTAACCAACTAAATAATTAATAGCCCAACTTGATCAAATTGATCAAAAGGCATAACCAATTCATAACTGAACCATACCATACTTAATTAGGCTTGCAAATACAAAATCCAATTAAAGTTGGTAAAAAGGGCTAAACAACATTGGACCATTATAATAGAATTTATGACCCAATTAAAATTGAAGTTTTTTTACATACTCAATTTTGAGTCCAGGGATTTTTACAAACAACTCAATTTTAGGGTTTAGGGCTAAACCCAACTAAGCTAAAATAACAGAATTTAAGATAAATATTTACAAGTGATCTGGGGTTTGGCCTAGGGCTTCATTCACAGGTGATCCACGGAGATGTGGATTTGACCTATCATTTTCTTCTGGCCCTGGTGTCGACACCAGGAGCCCACTCCAAATGCTCGAGCTTTTGTCTGAGACACTTACCACAAGTGGCTCAATGACAAACCATAGTTTTGATGCATTATATAGGCATCCATGAATAATGACTTAATCACAAATTCAAGGATGCTCAGCCATAGGATGTGCTTCAAGTATTGAAAGAAACCTTCGATACTCCTAACGATGTTAAAAGGTATTAAACATCTTATGCCATCTTCAACACAAGGATAAGGGAAGGGTGGTCGATCATTGATCATGTATTATACATGATTAAACTGATTGAATGCCTAAGCAAATATGGATTTCCCTTGCATGAGTAGCTTGAGAAGGATGCAATCCTAAATTCCTTATTGAAGTCCTACCTTGACATTCTTCGTCATTACAAAATGACTAAGCCTATAGTCAACTACCACAGTTTATTGGGTTTGCTATTGACTTATAAAAAGAATCATCAGCTCTATAAGAGGCCGGTGAATGTAGTGGAAGGATCTACTTCAACAGGGTGTCATCCTTTTATGAAAAGAAAAAAAAAAGAAGGTGTAACGTGCTCAACTAAGTCAGACTAAGAAGTCCAAGTCTGACTAGAGTTAGGCAAAGTACTTCTTTTGTAAGAAGCAAGGATACTAAAAGAGGAATTGTCTTCTTTACCTTGCCTCTCTTAACTCAAAAAGGCTAAGGAAGAAGAAGAATTAGCAAGGAATTACTGGACAAATTACTTATATGATAACACATTGTAACTTCTCTATTTATGATACTACTACCTAGGTATTAGATACCAAAAGCTCTATTAATATTTATAATTTATTGCAGGGACTTTAAGTTAGTAGAGGATTTGAAGATGGTGAGAGATTCTGAAATATTGGAGATAGAAGAGCAGTTTTGGTTCTAGCTTTAGTTTTTGTCAAACTTGTCTTTAATGAAAATTATATTATTTTAAATGATTGTCATTATTATCCTAGTTTTATGATGAATGTAATCTCTATAGCCTTTTGGCTAAGAATGATTTCTATTTATCAATAAAAGGTGATTATTGTGATATCATTTTGAATGGTATTACCATAATACATGGATCATTGAAAAATAATATTTATACTATATCACAGCTTGTTAATATAGTGTACACATCTAGCAAATGCCTTAGATTAGAAAATATGTCTGATATTTACCTTTAGCATTGTAGGCTAGGTGATATTAACAAGAATAAAATAAATATATTAATTAAAGAAGGTTTCCTCGAGCTTAATGATTTTGAATAATTATTGACCTATGAATCCTGCCTTCTTGATAAAATAAATAAATTAAATTTTATTAGAAAAGGTGAAAGATTCATTGAGGTTTTGAGTCTAGTATATAGTGATGTATGTGGAGCCATGAATACATCATCTATAAGTTGATATCACTACTTCATCACATTCATAGATGACCTATCAAGGTATGGATATATCTACTTGATGTGACATAAGTCTAAGTCATTTGAAATGTTCACACAATTTCATAATGAAGTAGAAAAATAAATTAGAAAAGTATTAAAACACATCGATCTTATCAAGGAGGTGAATACCTCACCGGTGAAATTTTGGCATATTTAGAAAAGAATGGGGTTCTTTCATAATGTACACCTCTTGGTATACCTTAGTATAATGGAGTATCTGAAAGAAGGAATTGAACCTTGTTGACATGATTCGATCCATGATGGGATTTGTGAATATGTCGATCTTCTTTTAGGGATATGTATTGGAAATCACCTAGGATTTCATGCATGATTTTTTTATAATTTACAAAGGAAGATAACCTATTATAAAACTATTTTAAATATAAATATAAATATATATATTATATCTAATAAATTTTACAAGGATCATAACATGATATGCAATATAAAAAACAAAATTAGCTTGTATCAATCTAGCCGATGCACACATAGATCTAATCTACAAACAACTATAAGATCGAATCCCATACCTGATCATGGGTTGATGATTGCTGCTATCGATGATATGTGGTAAGGGCTCTCCATGTTGCTTTGCAGTCACACAGGGTATCCGACCTCTACGAATCATCTATACGAAGTCCAGATATGATCAACCTTCTCGAACTGCTAGATCTATGCAAAGACCATTAGATGGCTGAAATAAAATTATTTTTGAATCTTGTTGGACCCCCCAAGAAGATCAAGGTGGATCAAGAGGCGATTAGATAGAAGAAGAAAATAAAATCAAGAAAACCCACTTTTCTTTTTCTTTTTCTTTTCTCTCTTCCTTCAGTCCTAATGCTAGATCTAGAACTCCTCAAGCCAATCTGAATTCATACCACTTCTCCCCTTATTCTTCATAGTAATTTCACTTCAGATTTTGCATGGTAATTGGTCTCCTAATGGTGCACATATGACAAAAACCTGAAGTGAAATTTCATTAATTAGAGGAGGGATTAGATTAGGATAAGGTGATGCAGTTTGAATAGGACTAGGAGTTCTATTCATAATAGAACTCCTCTAATTAAATTTAAATAAATCCATATTTAATTCAAACCTATCCTAATCTAGATGGGAATGAGGGAGGATAAGAAAAGCAGATTTTTTTCATTGATAATTCATAAAAAAAATTTAGGAAGACATGAAGAGTTTTTAGGAAAGAAAATAAGTTGAAATAGATTAGGGTTTAACCAAGATTTGACCAAAACTAATTTGGTTATAACTAGTTTAACTAACTTGAACCACATCCAATTAGATATTGATTAGGATTAATTAAATTTTAATTAAATCTAGAATTAACTGAGCCCAACTTCGAATCAAATCAAAATTAGAAACTCTTAGAAATTAGGTCATCGAATAACCTAATCGGATGAAACCCATTTGAACCAGATTCAATTAGGCTTGACCTAAACCTCTTTGCTCAATCAAATTGAGCCAATTAGCAATCCAATTACTAATTAATTCTCTTATAATTAATTAATAATTAATTTATAGTTTTTGTGTAGGATTAATTGTTAATCATATTTATAATTTTATTACTGAATGATTCTTAATCGTTAATCAGTCACCATGATTAGTCAAAAACTTTTTATGTGTCTGACCTCATAGATTCGAATCCTAAGCTGGTAGTCTAGGAACTAATTTTTGAACTAATCGATCAACCATCTAGCAATGATGCCTAACATTTGGATAGGTCGAATGATGGCAAAGCAACATTTAAGAACCCAGTCTATGGTTTTTGTATAATTCATTTCTTTGACTTAATAATCGAAGATGAATTCAGAGTCAACTGCTAACTTCAAATAATGCATCAAAATGTCTCAACTTGCTAAATCCTATGACTTCTCACAAGGATTATCCTGACTAAGGCTTTGCCAAATTGAAACACTACCAAGCATCTGCTCTAACAACTTAGAGTGGTCAATACCTTCTTGACTCAACACTGACTTAACAAGTACTTGACTATACTTTAAAACCTTCGATCACTATATTAGAAATCTAGTAGTCCAGTACCAAAATACAGTGAGCTGCTTGCCAAGTCACCATGATAGTCTTAGGTCGAAGAAATTCTTATACCCATACCCTTTCTATGGGATACTTGATAAATCATGTATTTATACATTTATTTTAAGTATTTTAAGTAATTATAGGTGCTAACATCTTCCAAAAATTCTAATTTCATAATTAAACTAGACCTTCTTGCAAAATTAATTATTTTTAAAATACTTTTAAAAAAATAAAATTAGAGCATAATTATGAGAAGTAGATGTCAAGTTGAAGCACCACATATCTATTAAAATATTTAATAAAAAATTTTTATTCTTGTTTCTTTCTCTTTGGCAGGTACATTAAGATTGATAAAAATTTTTGAAACTCTAAAACCTATGAAAATTAGTTGGATTATTGATTAAAAAACTTGTTAACATGAAGAGCTCGATTTATAAAATCCAATGGATCAAACGGCATGTAAATCGAAGTTCAAATGAGTCCTGAATGGAGGAAGGAGCCCTGAGAGTTCTAAGTACGATCCGTGGCCACTAATGCCAACAATTCCTAACCATCCAAAGTAGCCAATCAGATGATTGAAGAAGACTCCAACCTATTGCAACCTACTAAATCATGATCCACCATGATTTCAAACCATCCGATGATCATAAGTGTAGGAGTCTATCTAATTTCTTTTATTTAAAGGATCTCGGGCTATAGAAAAAATCATCTTGGAGAGAGGAGTATGGTACAGGATAAAAGGCTTAGCATTGGATTGTGGGTTGGTCTCTAAGAGTAAGGTTTCTTAAAGGAGAAGCTCTATCTTCTATGCCATCTTTTTGCCTACACTAATCTTCAGATCAAGATCCAAAGAGGAGGAAGAAGAGGAAGCCTAATTCGCTCAATGAAGTACAACGGAAGAAGGTGACGTGACATCAACCAACTTCCCAACAAGACTGTGCCAATCAACTTTGTTTGCTTTGTTACTACTTTCTTATATTATTTATTTATTATTTTTAATACTTTGTAATTAGATTCTTGTTTCAATTTATGCAAAACTTATTTTTCTGTAATTTAAATTTATGTCCTACACTTTTCTTGCAAGTAGATGCTAAGATTTGATTAGCAAATCGAACGTACCTAAATTTTAATTTTCTTTCATACTTTTAATTTTTATTTTTTTAACTTTAAACTATTCTTTTTTAATAATCAAAGATTTCATATTATCATAAGCACCGCCTTCTTCGTGGATTTAACCTAACTCATTATATTCTACACAATTTTAATTAATTAGAAGTCGGATAATTAAATTGATAATCATGATGTCCTAATGATAACATCATAATTTTATTAAGTTTTTGGCACCATTGCCAGGAAAGGCATGAACGCTAACATTTTTTATCTCATTGATTTCTTATAAATTCAGTTTACTAATTTTTTTATTTCTTTTGCATATCAAAAATTCAAAAGAAAAAGAGGAGAAAGAAAGTTCTACAATTTTGGTGAGATCAACCCTAACCCTAGATTTATTTATTTACTTTCTTTTAATTAGTTTCCTCCTTTTCAATTTAACATAGAAAGAAAAAGTATATTTTTAGTTGCTTTTAATTAATTTCTTTCTTTTCAAACTAACCTAAAAAAAAAATTCTTTTTTAGTTTCTTCCTTTTTAAATTAACTTAAAAAGAAAAAAAATACTTAACTTTTTAATTAACTATCTTAATACTGATTTGATTTCTTATCTTAATTATAAGATCTATAGTTTCTTTATATGCCTAGCCTATTTTAGTATTTTTTCTCTTTCATCCAATTAACCAAAATTAAAACCTACCTTTTATTTCTCTTGCTTAAATTAACATAACATAAAAATATATATATTTTTAGTTGCTTTCAATTAGTTTCTTTTCTTTCAAACTAATCTTTAATTTTTTTTTATAATTTCTTCCTTGTCAAATTAATCTAAAAGGAAAAAATATTTTTATTTACTTTTAGTTAGTTTCTTCCTTTTCAAACTAACCTAAAAAGAAAAAAAAAATTTAAATTCATTCCTTTTTAAATGAACCTAAAAAAAATCATTTGACCTTTCAAATAATTACCTTAAATGCTAGATTTGATTTTTTGCTTTAATTTAGGATATCTACCTACTTTATTTGCTTAGCCCAATTTTAGGCTTTTTTCTCTCACATCTAATTAACCAAGATTAAAACCTATCTTTTATTTCTGTTACTTAAATTAACATAACATAAAAAAAAATAAAAATACTGCATAACCTTAACTAAAATAGAGTAACTAATTAAAATTTAAAAGATTACTACTTATTTGGATCATCTTTCTGTTTCTGCATTATATATTTCTATAAAATATCTTAAGGGCAACAACCCATAAATAACACAAGGTAGGGATTTTAATCACCCTCCCTTGTCTCACAAACCACCATCCTGCATCTTGCATTGATCCAAGCCTATTAATTAAAATTAACTAGACATCAACCCCTAAGAATTTGAGCTCTATAGGACAAGACACCTAGAAAGTTAGATCGGGCCTGGATTAGCTGAATTACTAGTGTCTAGGAATGGGTTCTAGGATGATGTAGCCCTAAAGAAAGCTGATTTTTAATTGGTTCCATTGACTAACCTAGCCAATCTAATTGGTGTCTAAGGAAAGCAACGGGGGACCCCCACCGATCTTACCCATACCTGGCCAGTTGATTAGTTAGTTTTTGACTTGGAGGGCTCCAAGGTCTCCTTGGTTATTAGTGATGGGGAACTAATATGCATGCAATTTTTTTTGTATGTTTTACATGTTGAGTTAGGTGATTAATTCCCAAATTTCAGATCAAAATTATTTGTAGGGAATCTTGTATGAATTTTTGAAGATCAGCATGCAGATTAGGACCTAGAAAAGTAGCAAAGAAGGACCGCCGGGGCTGAGAAGCCTCGATTAGGGCAAGTTCTCCTACAATAAAACTACTGAAGGTAGAGGGGTGTACCTGACAACATCTGTGAAGATCGCAGTGAAGGGGTCTCTCGTTCCTCGACGGATGCGGCCTGGAAAACCGAGCCAAAGACCCGCGGATACCCGGCTTTCTGCTCGGTGATCCGATTGAGGCTTGGCTGGAGTCGTTGGATTCGTAGGAACTCAGGGACCTGCAAACGACCTGTCAGGGGTTAGAAAGCTTACAAAGGAACAAGAAAATAAAGTAAAAATAGCAAGGAAAGGTTTCTTTTGGAGTGGGCGTCCAGGGATCTGGAGGGTTTGTTGGCAGCAGGAAGATGATTGCAAACACCGGGAAGAAGAACTCTCACAAACCCCTTTATGCACACAGCAGGGTATCACACCACTCAATAGAAGAACTCAAGGTTTTCATTCATCAAAAATTCTCCTTCATACAAGAGGCTAGGGTCTCTTAAATAGACCCTTAACCTTGGGCTCCAAGTAAGGGTACATAAGTCTTTACATAAGAATCCTTTTCCCTCTCAAACCCTAGCTAGAAAATAAGGAAATATTAGGTAGAAAAATCCCTAAAAGTTTTCTTGACTTGGTCAAGACTCCAAGGATGCCTAGGGGGGCGTGTTGGGCTTCTAGGAGCAGCAAAAGGCCGGCCCAAAGGGGCTTGGGTGCATGGGTTTGGGCCTCTGGAAGCTGGGGTGGCCTGGTAGCCAGGTAGCAGGAATATTCCCTGGTATCTTGCTTCTTAGGGGCTTGGGCTTGGCACCTGGGCTTGATTTCTTTGGGCTAGGATGCAGATGGACCTCTGGAATCATGGATGACCTTATCTATAAATATACTTTGGCATCTGGAAGGGAATCTGGGCATCTGGAGGGCATCTGCAAGAAATCAGGATTTTCTGAATTTTCCTCCTGGGGTCTTCAAATCTTCAAGCTGGGTTGGACTTGTGCTATACTTCCATGTCTTCAATCTAGTTGGACTTGGTCTTCACTTGTATGATATAGTCTTGAGTCTTCAGTATGCTTGGACAGGACTCAAAAAAATAAAATAAGCTCAACATGAGCTGACTAGCATTGGACTGAACTAGCTCAACATGAGCTGACTAGTACAGAACTGAAATAACAATTAAAAATACTCAAATAACAACTAAAATGGACTCAGATGAGCTAAGCCCTTATTACAGATGGACTCATAAATTATTGATCAATTTATAGAGGGTTGAAAAAGCCTCTGTCTTATTCTGGTGCCTCAGGTGTCCCCACCAATTCTCCCGGGGTGGGAGGAACTCGACCCTGTCGAGTGAAGGTTAGACTGGCTCACATATCTCTCGAGAAGGTCTGGGTTGAGGTGTTGCAAGTCCTCTCGAGAAATCCATGAATCATCCGACTCTGGCCGGCCTTGCCATCAGACCAGGAAGCGTTGATAGTCATGGCCCTGGGTCGTGATGGCTTGATTATCCAGGATACGCTCGATCCGTTCTCCTCTCTCAGGCCAAATCTGTTTATGGACACTCTAGGTTAGGGTCACTCACAATGAAAAGGAATAGGTCCAAAGGCCTCACTAGGTAGCGCTGCCGGTTCCCTATACTCAACCAGGTCTGTAATATTGAAGGTAGAACTAATGCCCAAATCCGAAGGCAAGTCTAACACCTAGGCATTTGATCCAACCTTCTCTATCACTTTAAAAGGTCCGGCTCTGCGAGCATGAAGCTTCTTTTAGGCCTAAGCCTAACCAAGATAGAATCCACTACATCAAATTCTTTGACCCTTCTTCGGGAATTAGCCAGTTGTTTTAAGATTAGTGCGGGTGGTGAACATGCTAGGCACATGCAGACTTCTAACAAATGATGCAAAGGACTCATACTGACACCTAACAGACTCGACTATGCATTCCTATCGAAGGAAATTTTATTGAACTCTTTGGATCTAAACCTAATAGATTATAGGTTCTCTAGGTTTGATCCTAGCTTGACATGCACATGAAAATTTACAGTGAACTTCTAGCAAATTCCAAAGAGTATGCCAGAAGTAAGATGCAAACCTAACATGCGTGATGAATGCATGCAGTATGCTAATCTCAGCTAAATGTAATCTAATGATCCTAGAAATGCTGGAGGTGTCAAGAAAGGGCAGAAAATAGGAAGTGGGTTCAGAATTAGTTTGGTAAGGTAGAGAAAAAGGTTCATGGTTAGTTGGATAAAGTAGGATAAAAGACGGGGTGTCAGGAACTAATCCTATTATAATGAGGTTAACCTTACGAGGTTGAGCTATATCTACAGGGTTTGCATAATGGAAGGATGGGTCGCCAATTTCGGGGAAGAGGTCCTTAATGGGAACTATAGGAGGGGACTCATCTTGAAGGTATTGATTCAAAGAGATCAGGTCCTTAATAAATTCTTCTGGTTCTTGTATTTTTGGACTAGACTCTGTAATTTGGCTCTCCTCTATGGTTTCCTCAGGTAAGGCTCTAGCAGCAGTACCTAGGTTCTCTTCCTCTATTTGTTCTTCCATTATAGCTTTAGGTTGGATGTGGTCAAGGTCAACTACCTCTAGGTTGGCTTCTACCTGGGTATCTATTAGGTCAGCTAATTCTAGGTCATCTAAAGGTGTCTCCTCTTCTCCTTCATACTCATCCACTAGGCTCGCATCAGCTTCATACACTTCCGCGTTAATGTAAGCCTTGTCAATCTCAGGAATGGTTGGAGAAGGTCGGCTAGGAAAAAATTGGCTAAGTCCTGGTTTCTGATTATGGACACTAATCCTAGTAGGTTCAGGTTGTCTAAGGGGTAGTGGCTCACTACTGGGCTCATATTTAGGGGTGCTAATCCTATGGGGTTCAAGTTGACTATGGAAAACCTGACTAGTACTAGATTGATATCTAGGGATTATGGGCTCCCTAGACTCATAGGATAAGGGAGCAGATCTATGGGTCATGGGATCATAAGATCTGGGGTTATAGGATTTGGGTTCAGCTCTATGGGTCTTGGGTCTACTGGACTCATGGGATATGGGTTCGTAGATTTTAGAGTCAGAGGATTTGAAGTCATAAGATCTATAGGTTGTGGGTATACTCGGCTTATAGGATGTGGGTAAATAGGATCTAGAGTCATAGGATCTAGGTTCAGTATCATAGTATGGGTAAGGCTGAGTGGCTCTCCTAGGTTCAACCTCACGATATGGTTCAGGGTTTGGGGTCCTCCTAGGTTTAGGATTATAGTATGGGTCAGGCTGAGGGGCTCTCCTAGGTTCAACCTCTCGGTATGGATCAGGGTTTGGGGTCCTCCTAGGTTGAGGATTGTAGTACGGGTCAGGATAAGGGGCTCTCCTAGGTTCGACCTCATGGTACAGATCAGGGTTTGGGGTTCTCCTAGGTTGAGGGGACTCAGGATCTGGCTCAGATCGTGACCCATGGGTTCTTGCTATGGTCCCTACACGGCCTCCTAACTGGTCAAACCTATTGGCAAGATGGTCAATTCTATTGTTGGTTTGGGTAGCAGACTGAGTTAACTGGGCAGTCATATGGGCCATTTGATCAGCTAGGGCTTTTATTTGGGCTTGTAAATTTTCCATTGGTTCAGACATTTGTGAAGGAGGTGGGTGATATGAAACTCCTAATCTAGTGCTCATGCAAGACTCGATCAGACCGACTATAGCTGACTAGACCTAGAGTCCAAGCTAGATGCTCAATCAGGGTGGCAAACTAGCCTATAGTAACCCTGTACTCAGCCAGGCAAGTGTAAGGGGAGTGTTAGGTCCCTGATTGCCAATCCTAGGCACCAATCAGAGATTGGCCAGGTAGGCGTACCAGCACACAAGCCCTTCAGGATTGAATCCCTGAACCACTGCTCTAGACACTGAGCACAAGGCACACATAGGTTAACTTAACACGGTGATCTAACACTAGCCCGGACTCGACCAGTTTGTGTCCCTAGCCCACAAGGGCAAATTAAGTCTAGTTAATTTTTAGGTTAAGGCTTGAGACCGAATGCAAGGGATGTGGTTTTGGGCTAAGGAGAGATTATCAACTCCTCCCCTTATCTGATATAGCAAGAGTGCCCTTAAAAGTAAATTATGCAATGATGGCAGGCAGATGAGGATGCAAATTAGGGTTTAGATGTTTTTGGTATTTTTGGAGAATATGTAATTTTTTTTTTTTTTTGTATTTTCTTAAATAGAAGAAAACTTTCAAATCATGACCTAATATGCTGGAAATATACTAAAATTAAAAGATATGCAAAAGATGCTAAACAAAACCCTAAAACTTCCAAACTTGTCTTGCTGAAAAAAACAGAGCCAAAAATTTGTAGGCCCTATTTCGGCTTTCCGAAAATTCACAGGCCATAATAAAATCTGGAAAAATTTTTAAAATTACTGTGAATTATGATAAATCCAGGAGAATAAATTTCAGAATTTTTGGAATTTTTAACAGGGAGAAATAATTAAAATAACAGAGTATATATGGACTGAGAAATTGCAGAAAACAAGCCCTAATCAAAGCTCTGATACCAAATGATGGGGAACTAATATGCATGCAATTTTTTTGTATGTTTTACATGTTGAGTTAGGTGATTAATTCCCAAATTTCAGATCAAAATTATTTGTAGGGAATCTTGTATGAATTTTTGAAGATCAGCATGCAAATTAGGACCTAGAAAAGTAGCAAAGAAGGACCGCCGGGGCTGAGAAGCCTCGGTTAGGGCAAGTTCTCCTACAATAAAACTACTGGAGGTAGAGGGGTGTACCTGACAACATCTGTGAAGATCACAGTGAAGGGGTCTCTCGTTCCTCGATGGATGCGGCCTGGAAAACCGAGCCAAAGACCCGCGGATACCCGGCTTTCTGCTCGATGATCCGATTGAGGCTTGGCTGGAGTCGTTGGATTCGTAGGAACTTAGGGACCTGCAAACGACCTGTCAGGGGTTAGAAAGCTCACAAAGGAACAAGAAAACAAAGTAAAAACAGCAAGGGAAGGCTTCTTTTGGAGTGGGCGTCCAGGGATCTGGAGGGTTTGTTGGCAGCAAGAAGATGATTGCAAACACCGGGAAGAACTCTCACAAACCCCTTTATGCACACAGCAGGATATCACACCACTCAATAGAAGAACTCAAGGTTTTCATTCATCAAAAATTCTCCTTCATACAAGAGGCTAGGGTCCCTTAAATAGACCCTTAACCTTGGGCTCCAAGTAAGGGTACATAAGTCTTTACATAAGAATCCTTTTCCCTCTCAAACCCTAGCTAGAAAATAAGGAAATATTAGGTAGAAAAATCCCTAAAAATTTTCTTGACTTGGTCAAGACTCCAAGGATGCCTAGGGGGGCGTGTTGGGCTTCTAGGAGCAGCAAAAGGCCGGCCCAAAGGGGCTTGGGTGCATGGGTTTGGGCTTCTGGAAGCTGGGGTGGCCTGGTAGCCAGGTAGCAGGAATATTCCCTGGTATCTTGCTTCTTAGGGGCTTGGGCTTGGCACCTGGGCTTGATTTCTTTGGGCTAGGATGCAGATGGACCTCTGGAATCATGGATGACCTTATCTATAAATATACTTTGGCATCTGGAAAGGAATCTGGGCATCTGGAGGGCATCTGCAAGAAATCAGGGTTTTCTGAATTTTCCTCCTGGGGTCTTCAAATCTTCAAGCTGGGTTGGACTTGTGCTATACTTCCATGTCTTCAATCTAGTTGGACTTGGTCTTCACTTGTATGATATAGTCTTGAGTCTTCAGTATGCTTGGACAGGACTCAAAAAAATAAAATAAGCTCAACATGAGCTGACTAGCATTGGACTGAACTAGCTCAACATGAGCTGACTAGTACAGAACTGAAATAACAACTAAAAATACTCAAATAACAACTAAAATGGACTCGATGAGCTAAGCCCTTATTACAGATGGACTCATAAATTATTGATCAATTTACAGAGGGTTGAAAAAGCCTCTGTCTTATTCTGGTGCCTCAGGTGTCCCCACCAATTAGGAGTTGTCTAGATTTAGGATAACCCTAGGATAGAGAGTCCATGTTATGCTAACTTGTTTATAAAAATATTAAACCCTAACTAATTCTTTTTTCTCTTAGCTTTAGGACTCCTTAGACTCCCATCTTTAGAACTTATCTATCTTTCTTCCTTCTTCGTCTCACCTCTCCTCTTAAAAAAATAATAAATATATAAATAAATAAGGATTGCTTTGATCTAAAATCTTGGTTGCAGATTTGAATAATTAGAATAATTCAATGAACTAAATTAGTGCTAAAAGCATGAATTCTTATAGTAGAGTACCCTTTCTTCCGGCATACCAAGTTTATTCAAATTCCACTCACTTTGAGAGTGAATGTCCAAACATGTACCAACCTCTTAAGTCTATGTATGACCAAGTTTATCAAGATTAAACCAAAATAGCCTACAGCATAGGAAATAACCTATACTTTAATACCTATAATTCAGGTTGGGGGGTTCAACCATATTTTTTATGGCAACCACACCCAGTGGTTACCCTGACAACCCAAGGATCCATGTTCATAGATACACCCTATTATGATCAGCCATATCCATATTATAAACCTTCTCCAACTAATTATAGTCCATTATTTAAAGAGAAGGTTCAGCAAGCATCATACCCACCTCTCGTACAGCCAACTTAGATATCGATAGGTTTTCTTAATTTCAATAAATAATTATAGTCCAACATCAATCTATCGATAAGCTAATGGATCAAAATGATCAATGATCAATTAAACTTAATAGAGAGGAGGGAGGTGAACTGCCTAGATAACCCGAGATAACCTAGAGATACCATACCTAGCTCAAAACTTTATTGACCCTCTATCTCTTCCTGAATAATCAACTCTGACTCCCGAAAATGAACTGGTCTTAGAATAACTTTGCATAACTATAAAGATCAATATAGATAATTTGACTAAGACAAAAAAATATATGGAGAAATTAAACTTATGGGATGAACCAATTCCATTATTACCCACTCACCCATGACTCCAGTCTCTAGTGCCCTAAAATTATCCATGCCTTTTAATAGGATGGAAGAACAAATAGATGCAATGATTGAATTAGTTGATCCTTTCCAAGAACTACAAATGTATAACGTAATAGAGGAAGCCATCCCCATAATTCTCTCCTATGATTAAGTAGATCCCTATCAAGCTCACTTTGGAATGGATAATTTTAATATAGATGGGTATACCTCATAAGTAAATAATCCAATACAAATACCTTACTTTGAAACCACCCTACTTTTCATTGATGAATAACAAGAGGCATCACCTAGCCCACCAATAGTTCCCTTGTTAGATCACCATCTGATCTAGAACTGAAATCATCTCCTGATGCACCCATTGAAACTTTCTCAGTGAATCTTACCTAGGAAGCCCAACTTAGTGGTATTCTAAAAGCATATAAAGAAGCTATCGAGTAGGATATTACTGAAATGAGGGATCATGAATCTTAGAAATTTTATAATTGATTTCTTAATATTTGGTACCAATTTTGAAAAATGCCTCCAAAATATTTTCATGATATTAAAATGATGTATGGAGACATGTTTAATATTGATCTAGAAAAGGTACCTAGTTTTAAAATGGGAAGGGATATTGACTAAACACATCATGCCCGAGAAGGAGTGTAGGGTAGAACAACCCATAATTGAAAAAATTCATAAATTACCACCTCCAATCTCTGCCCAACAAATACAATACCTTCCTAATTATCATATAAACTATAATAATATTTTTAAATTTTGGAATAACATGTTTGCCCAGTTTACTTTATTGATTTGGACTAATCGTCATAGAGTACTCTACAAACATTTTTTTACCATGATGACAAGGCCACTTGATTGGCCCTATCATTGTGATGCCATGAGGGACATATTCAAGTTAATTTTCTATCGGACTCCCTCATAATGTCTGACTAAAGATGTTAAACTTAGTGATTATTGGAAGGCAACCCAATATTTATTTTTGTACTCTTAGAAATAAAATAAATAATAAAAAAATTCTAATCCAAATTGATTGTTGTAGCCTTTATTTTATTGATAAGCTTCTCTTCTCATGTAACCTCTATCCCTATATACTTCTTTTTGTCCTTATAGGTTGAATTTATTTCTTTAACTTGTTTATACCATTAAGGACAATGGTATTTAAGTAAGGGGGATAGGGACAATTTTTAAAATTTTTTTTGTTTGAAATTTTTTTGAAAATTTTAAAAAATCTCTAGAATTTTTTTAAAGTCTGTTAAAAAGCTTGAAAATAGAAAAATTTTATCATGTGCCAAGAAAATTTTTTTTGAGCAAAATAGACTAAAAAGAGTAATAGAATTAGAAGGTATTTGCTAATGACTATAACGAGTCAAGGAGTAGACTAGTGGTTGGTCTTTTAGCAGCCTACTTAGATCACCTAAAGGCTATTAGCACTTTCAATTGCATATGCACACTGACGAGGCAAAGTAGGTGTTAGTTGTTAAGGCAAATTGAAGACTCAATTATCACCAAAAATTGGTAATTGATATACATTCCAATTTAAAAAACTTGAATTTAAAGAAAGAGCTACCTACCTAAAAAAAATCAAGTAGTGTGAAAGGTACATCGAATTTAAGAAAAAAAGCTACTTATTTGAAATAAAAGTGCAAAACATAGAGTATATATGGATTGCCCTAAGCTTAGTAACCGGATCTCTATACCTAAGTCAAGCATGGAGGTTCGTGTCAAACAATAAAGGGAAAGCCATGATGCTCAGCACTCAAAAAAAAATAAAAATAAATAAATAAATAGGTAGTATGAAATCTACCTTACATTCATGAGCTTGATGTAGGGGTGTATAGAAAATTAACCAAAATAGGTAATAAGCAAAGAAATATTTGTCCTTTGCAAGCTGACACCAAAATGCTAAGTGTAGCTATCACAAACACAAGTGCGGTAGATCTTTGGATGAATTCTAAGAAGGTTCTTAATTATGCTAACTGCAAAATCTACTTCTAAAACTTAATACATAGTTAGTGATACTTGCTAGCTTTGTTACTATTAATCCTAGATCTATTATTGTAAAGGAAGCTCTTAATGACAGATGATTATGATTTAATAATTATATATTTATTACATTGCTAAGGGATTAGCAATAAGTAAGTTGGGGGGTGTGATAAATCATATATTTTTATATATTTTTTAAGTATTTTAAATAATTATAAGTGCTAACATCTTCTAAAAACTTTAATTTCATAATTAAATTGGACCTTCTTGCAAAATTAACTATTTTTAAAATATCTTTGAAAAAATGAAATTAGAGCATAATTATGAAAAGTAGCTGTCGAGCCAAAGCACCACACATCCATTAAACTATTTAATAAAATTTTTTATTCATGTTTTTTCCTCTTTGATAGGTACATTAAGATTGATAAAAATTCTTGAAACTCAAAAACCCAAGAAAATTTATTGGATTATTAATTAAAAACTTGCGAACATGAAGATCTTGATTTGTAGAATCCAATGAATCAAATGGCATACAAATTAGAGTTCAAATGAGTCTCGAATGGAGGAAAGAGCCCAGGAGTTCCAAGTGCGATCTGTGGCCACTAATATAACAATTCCTAGCCATCCAAAGCAACTAATCGGACGGTTGAAGAAGGCTCTAATCTATTGCAACCTGCTAAAACAGAATCCACCGTGATTTCAAACCATCTAATGGTCACGAGTGTAAGAGTCTGTCTAATTCCCTCTATTTAAAGAATCCCGGGCTATGGAAGAAATCATCTTGAAGAGAGGAGTAGGTACAGTGTAGAAGGCTTAGCTTTGGATTGTATATTTGCCTCTAAGAGTGAGATTTCTTAGAGAAAAAGCTATCTTTTATGCCATCTTTTCACCTACACCAATCTATCAAGATCCAAAGAGGAAAAAGAAAAGGAGCCCAGTTCGCTCCGCAGAGTATTATGGAAGAAGGTAAAGTGATATCAACCAACTTTCCGATGAGACTATGCTAATCAACTTCAGATTCTTTGTTATTACTTTTCATTATTTATTTAATTATTATCTTCAATTCCTTGTAATTAGATTTTAATTAATGCAAAGTTTATTTTTAATCTATTTAAATTTTAATTAGTTATTTTTATTGTAATTAGATGCTAAGATTTGACTAGTAGATCGAACATACCCACATTTAAATTCTTGTTCTTTAAATTTTCTTACACTTTTTAATTTTATTTTCCAACTTCAAAATATTTTTCTTTTCTCTTAAAATCAAAAATCTCAAACTATTCTAAGCACTGCCTCTCTATGGATTCATCCCGACTCATCGTTTCTACATGTTTTTAACGATAAAATCACGATCCTATCAATACTCTTGATAGTAAAGTACTCCACAAAGTTGATCACTATTTAGTGAAATGTACTCCTGCACTCACTTGCATTCCATATCTATGTCTTCACACTCCTTGGTTAAGAGGATAACCAACCTATATGGCACACAATGACCTATTCTCGATAAATGTTATCATCTTAGAAACATATTCTTTAATCATGAACCGATTTAAGAACCATTCAATAAATTCTCCTTTATTGAATCTATGCTGTTCTATAGACTTCAATACATTAAAACTATCACATACCCATCTTCCACTTGTAATCATTGAACTCTTTAATTTTAAGGCTTTTAATAAATGGGTCAACTAGGTTCTTCTTTCTATCGATCTTCTAAAGGTTGATATCACATCATTCCACAATCTCTTGGACAAGGTGGTAACGATGCAAAATGATCTTGGTACGTTGATTGCCTTTGGTTCCTTCACTTGAGCAATGGCTCTAATACTATCACAATGCAAAACAACTAGACCATAAATGGAGGATGCCACTCCAAGCTCAGTGATGAACTTTCGTAACTATATAGTTTCTTTTGTAGTATCAAATACCACAATGTATTCCACCTCGCATACTAAATCAGTTATAGTGTACTGCTTGAAACTTTTTTAGCAGACAACTCCTTTGTTAAGGGCAAAAATATAAACCAATATACTTTTGCTATCATTCTAGTCTAATTGAAAACTAGAGTCAGTATAACTTACTAGTTTCAAGTCAGAATGTCTATAAACAACCATTGGTGCTTAGTATTTTTCAAATACTTAAGAATAGTTTTTATGACCTTCTAATGGTTCTCATCTAGATCAGATTGGTATCTACTCACTATCTCTAGTGAGTATGTGATGCGGAACTAAAATGCATTCATAAGTATTTTTATATTTTTTTATATTAAGAGTTAGATATTTAAATCCTGAAGATCATACCAAGGACCTAAGTAGAGGGTTCTATGCAAACAAGAAGCAATCGCATGCAGAATATGACCTAAAAAGTAATAGAAAAGAGGACTGCCGAGGCTGAGAAGTCTCAGTTGGGCTAATTTCCATTCAAGAATGCTACTGGCAAGCAGAGGGGGTGTACTTGACAATGGTTGATGCGCCTGATGAAGATCATAGATGAAGGGATCGCTCTTGCTCCCAGATGCAGCTTGGTTAATCAAGCCGGAGACCCGCGGATTCTTGGCTTTCAACCTAGTGATCCGATCATTGCTCAGCTGGAGTTGTTGGATTCGTAGAAGTCGAGGGGCCTGCAAATAGCCTATCAAGGGTTAGAAAACAAAGCAAGGATGAAGAAATAAAGTCAAAATAGCAAGGGAAAGAGAGGTTGGATGTGGGCGGCCAAGGCTTGGAGAAGTGGATGGCGGCTGGAGACAGGGCACAGGACACAAGGGAAAGGAGGGGCTCACACAGAATCCACTTAGCACACAGCAAAAAGCACATAGCAGTTGGAAACTCAATTATATTCATCAAAAGTGTCTTCATACAAGAGAATAGAGTCTCTTAAATTGACTCACAAACTTGGCCCCCAAGTAAGGATGCAAAAGACTTTTCCTTGGAATTTGAATCCCACCCAAATCCTAGCTAGAATACATGGTAGGTCTAGGATTTGATTTCCCTCAAATTGCTCCCTCTCTCTCTTGCCTTGGTCAGCCAAGGGAGGTGACCCTAATGGCCGACCAAGGGTGGTGACCATAGGGTGGATGGTGCCAAATGACTCCTCTCCTCGGCCTTGGCTGGCCCAGTTTACTTCAGGCCACGGTCCAGGGCTCCAAGGCTTCTGATTCCTTCTATTAGACCTTCCATGGTCTTCATAACTTCAAGCTGGGTTGATCTTTACTTGTACTGGCTTAGTCTTCACATCTACTGAGTCTTCACTTGACTTGGACTAACATATACAGGACTTAGAAAGAAAATTAGCTCAACATGAGCTGACTGGTACAGGACTCAAATAATGAAAATGACAACTCAATTAGGTTAAGCCCTTATTACAAATGGACTCAAACACTACTAAGTAATCCGTAGAGGATTGAGAAGTCTCTGTCTTATTCTGGTGCCTCTGGTATCTGCACCAATTCTCCTGGGATGGGAGGAACTTGACTCTATCGAGTAAGGATCACACTGACTCACATATCTCTCAAGAAGGTCTGGGTCGAGGCGCTGCAAGTCCTCTTGAGAAATCCATGAATCATCCGACTCTGGTTAGCCTTGTCATCAAACCAGGTAGCATTAATAGCCACGGCCACGGGTCATGATGGCTTGATCATCTAGGATACGCTCGATCTGTTCTCCTTTCTCAGGCCAAATAATTTGTGGACACTCTGGGCTAGGGTCACTCACAATGGAAGGAGTAGGTCCAAAGGCCTCACTGGGTATCGCAGCCAGTTCCCTATACTCAACCAGGTCTATGATATTGAAGGTAGAACTAATGTCCAAATCTAGAGACAAATCTAACACATAGGCATTTGGTCCAACCTTCTCTATCACTTTAAAAGGTCCGGCTCTGTGAGCATGAAGCTTCTTAACAGTCCCAAGTGGGAACCGCTTAGGTCTAAGCCTAATCATTACAGAATTTCCTACATCAAATTCCTTGACCCTTCTTCGGGAATTAGCTAGTTTCTTATATGTTTCATTGCTTAGGTTAATCTTTTGGCTAATGTTCTTATGCAAGTCTCTAATATACTGTGCGAATGACTCTGCAAACTTTGAGACTCGTGCATGAATAGGTAAAGGAATCAGGCTAATGGGGCGATTAGGCTTATACCCATGGACTATCTCAAAAG
The DNA here is from genome assembly GCA_021397845.1 of Areca catechu. Classification (NCBI taxonomy): domain Eukaryota; kingdom Viridiplantae; phylum Streptophyta; class Magnoliopsida; order Arecales; family Arecaceae; genus Areca; species Areca catechu. The sequence goes on from CM038046.1 coordinate 97,410,803, forward strand.
GACTCTTGCCCGTGGTCCTATTTACTGAGCTATTGTAGGCAAACTCTGCTCTAGGCAACAATAGGTCCCAATTTCCAATGTGTTCACCTACCAAGCAGCTAAGGATGTTTCCTAGGCTACGGTTCACCACTTCAGTTTGGCCAACTGTTTGGGGGTGGTAGGCTGTAGAAAACTTAAGCTTAGTCTCTAACAGGTGCCAAAGGGTTTTTCATAAATAACTAATGAACCTAACATCCCTATCTAATACGATAGTCTTGGGTAGGCCATGGAGTCTAATCACATTGTCTAAGAAAAGCTTGGCTACTCTAGACGCATCAAAGGTCTGAGAACATGGGATGAAGTGAGCCATCTTAGAGAACATATCGACTACTACAAAGATAGAATCATGTCTTTTCTGAGTCTTAGGTAATAATCCTAACACGAAGTCCATACTGAGATCCTGCCAAGGGTGATTAAGCACTGGTAAAGGTGTGTAGAGACAGTGTTTTGCTTCTGCTATTTTGTAACAGCACAAGTTCTATACCTGGTTACAATCTGAGCAACATGCCTTTTCAAACATGGCCAATAAAATCCATCGCTAAAATGGTCTTATTCCTATCAAAGTGACCAGTTAAACCTCCAGCATGGGTCTCCCAAATCAGGAATTCTCTAAGAGAAGTTCTAAGGATACAGAGTCTATTATTTTGGAATAGGTAGCCATCCTGAATGGTATACTCACTATGGGTACTGGATGGTCCTAGCCTAAGGGTCTGGTAAATGTCACCAAAGTCTGGGCAAGCTTCATACTCTTCCTTTAATCTATCAAGTCCTATGACTTGGGTGCTGACTGAACCTAAAAAAGCAAAGACCTATGGCTAAGGGTGTCTGCTACCTTATTGTCTATTCCAGCATGGTATTTTAGGACAAAGTTGTATGCCTAAATGTATTCGATCCATTTACCATACCTTGGGTTGAGTTTCTTTTGAGAGTTCAAGAATCGGAGTGCCTCATGGTTAGAAAATAAGACAAACTTCTATGGTAGTAAGTAATGTCTCCAATATCTAAGGGACTACCGCATAAAATTCCTTGTCATAGATAGAGTACTTAAGTTTAGCCTCATTCAGCTTTTTACTAAAGAAGGCTACAGGGTGATTTTCTTGACTCAGTACCCCACCTATTCCTATTCCCGAGGCATCACAAGCAATCTCAAACACCTTAGAGAAGTCAAGTAATCTAAGGATGGGTGCATGGATCATCTTATCCTTAAGTTCTAGGAAGGCCTTATCAGCTGCTTTGGTCCACTCAAATGTACCCTTCCTAATGCCATCCGTTATTAGTGCGACGACAGTACTAAAACTCCTAATACATCTCTTGTAAAAGATTGCTAGGCCATGGAAACTATGCACATCGTGGACACTAGTGGGTATAGGCCACTCAATAATTGCCCTAACCTTTTCAGGATCTATAGAAATTCTCTCAAAGGTGACAACGAAACCTAGGAAGATAACCCTATATGTCATGAACTTACATTTCTTAAAGTTGGCATAGAGGTTATTCTTCCTAAGGGTCTGACATACTAACCTAAGGTGACTAAGGTGATCCTTTTTAGTCCTATTATAGATCAAGATATCATCAAAATAGATCACAATAATTTTTTTAGTATATTATCTCAGGACTTGGATCATAATCCTCATAAATATACTTGGTGCATTTGAAAGGCCAAAAGGCATCATAACCCACTCAAACAAGCCATCCTTAGTCTTGAATGCGGTCATCCACTCATCCCCAGGTCTAATCCTAACCTGATGATAGTCGCTCTTAAGGTCTATCTTTGAGAAAACTTTAGCACTAGCCCTCATATCTAGCATGTCATCCAATCGAGGGATGGAAAACCTATACTTCACAGTTATCTTGTTGATTGTTCTACTGTCTACAACATCCTCCAGGTACCATCTTTCTTAGGGGTCAGTAAAGCAGGGACTGTATATGGACTCAAGCTCTCCCTAATAAAATCCTTCCTAAGTAACTCTCCCACTTATTTTTGTAATTCTTGATGCTCACTGAGGTTCATTCTATAGTGAGGAAGGTTTGGTAAAGTGGCTCCTGGGACTAGATCTAAGGCATGTTGGATGTCTCTAAGTGTTGACTCCTTTATTGATTTTGATGATAAGCAAAATGATTAAGTATAAGTTGAGGACTAATGATTTTCTTGAAGTATGTTTTTGTTGAAAAAGATGCTCACAAATTTGAATAAGCTTATATGTTTGAAGAAGCCAAGTTTGAATGAAAAAGATTGCTCAAAGAAGACTTGTAAACTTAAGAACTGCTTGATTGGTTGATTAAGTTAAGTGGAAATATGGTTCAGCTCAAGTTCAGCCTTTTCAGTGAAGAATTCAGTAAGGTGTTGACTCAAAGTGTCGACACATGATACCAAGTGTCGACACATGGAATTGAAGTGTCGACTCAGGCCGGTATGCAAGAATGTTTCAGATGGCACAGATAAAGTGTCAACACATGGACCTGAAGTATCGACTCAAAGTGTCGACACATAGATCAACACATCGCCTGAGATTTTCAAGCCACGGAACTTGCTGAAATTGAAGAACTGCTGAAGTGTCGACACATGGAAGCAAGGTGTCGTCTCAAAGTGTCGACTCAACAGAGTAAGTGTCGACACATCTAAGATTTCCAAAGAATCAGATTGGAGCTATTTGAATTGGGTGTTAACTCAAGAAGTTCAAGTGTCGACCTTATGTATCGACTCATAATCTGAAGTATCGACACATGAAGTTCTGACAATAGTAATGGCTAGTTTTTTAAGCGCATAACTCATCCATTTTGCCCTCCAACAGCTAGTTTTTCAAGACTAATGGCTAGAAACAAGATTTGAGGCCTTGGGAAAGTATATATATGCTCCAAATCAAATCAAATGATAACATATTGAATATTATTGAATACCATTGAAGAGTTTTGAGAAAAGAGAAAAAAGTGAGCTTTAACTCCCATTCTTGAAGATTCAACTACTCTCAAGCTAAAGCAAGCCTCCAAGCATTCAAGAGCATTCAAAATCATTGAAGTTCATCCATTCTCGAGCATTCAAGAGGCTTCAACAAGTTCAAAGCATCTCTACATCGAGCTTCAAAGAGATACCCGCTTTGTTTTAGAAAGCTTACTTTGTTTTATTACTTCTAAACTTTATTTGTTGTAAGGGTTCTTGGTTAGCCTATTGTAAAACTAAGTGAGGTTATTGGTGAGCCTTTGCAAAACCAATTAGGTTGGTGTCAGCCCGCAAAACCACTTAGATTCTTGGTTAGCCTAGAAAACCAAGGAAGGTTATTGGTTAGCCTTTGAAAACCAATTAGGTTCTTGGTTAGCCCGTAAAACCAAGTGATGTTTTGACTTGTTGGCCTTATGAAAACAAGTTAGGTTTTTGATTAGTAAGCTCGCAAAACTAATCAACTATAATCGGGTATGATTATAGTGAATTCCCAAGAAAATCTTGGGGAGTGGATGTAGGTGCATTGGATAGCACCGACCACTATATTTCTTGGTCTTTGTGGTTGATTGATCTCTCTTCTTGCTCTTTACTTATTGCTCTTTATTTTTGCTACACTTTTATTTAAGAGAATTGCATTTGAACTCATAGTACCTTGCATAATTAATTATTGAATTGGATTGCATTGCTTTACATCAAGTAAAGTCATTTTAGATTAATTTTTAGAGACCCAATTCACCCCCTCTCTTGGGTTGCTTACTGGGCAACACTAAGGGATGGCAATTGATCAGGTAAATCATCAGGAAAGACATCCTTAAATTCTTTAAGAGCCTTAACAATTTTTGGAGGGTGTTGCTTTTGGGTCGACTCATGGATTTCTTTGGTGGTCAAGATCCAAATAGGGTTACCCTCAGCAATTTCTTTCTCTAACTCCTTAGCCTTAATTAGATTGACTCCTGGTTTCTTGTCCTTCAGGCTACTAGAACCTCTCTTAACTGGGTCTCTAGGTGGAGTTGGGTGGATAACAAACTTATTCCCATGGTGGCTAAAAGCACAGACATTGGTTCGACCAAATAAGGTTGCATCATGATCATAAAGCCAACGTTGACCTAAAATGATACTGCTTACTTCCATGAGAAGGACATCACACCAAATCTTTTTCTCATAGGATTATAGTTTAACTAAGATTTGGCACCTGGACTTGATCTGGATGGAGGTGGAATCTACCCAAGAAATCTTGTAGGGACTAGAATGGGGAGCTATGGTCAACCCTAAAGATTTGATTGTACAAGCAGAGATGGCATTGAAACAACTCCCACTATCTATGATGATCTTAAAAACCTTATCCCTTATCTTAACAAAGGTTTGTAGGATGTTAATCCTATGCCAATCTTTCTTAACTGGGGTTTGGGTCAAGATGCAACTATCCATGCCTAACAGGTCCTCAAGTATCTCTTCCTCTCCACATACTCATCCAACAACTGGTCATCAGCCTCATAGATTTCTCTCTCAGGTTCAGCTATGGGTTTAGGCACTTCTTCCTCTAGCTCACCTAAGTGTAGGGCACTAACTGGGCACTAGCTAGCAAAGTGGCTTGATTTTCGACACTTAAAATAGATCTTTTGGGGATTGGGACTCCTGTGGACCTCTATAGATTTACCTCTATCATCTCTATGGGTCAAAGGAGTACAAGGATGGGGTCGACTCAGGTCAGGGTGACTCAAACTAGGTCGACTCGGGCTAGGTCGGCTAGGGCTGGGTCTGCTCTGGTGGGGCTGGCTAGCTCCTGGGTACTGACTAGGGTATCTAGTGGGCTCAGGTCTATGATAGATGGGCCCTCTCTGAAAATGCTCATAATCCCTAGCAATCTTGGTAGGCATGGTCCAGGTCAGTAACCTCTCTCATGTAAAGCTCCCCCTTAATATCATCTCTAAGCCCTAAACCTAGACAGAACAACATCCTCATCCTCATCTAAGTCACATCGCATGGAATACTCATCAAATTTCATGATGTACTCATCTACACTCTTGCTACCCTAACTCAATCTTTGCCACTGATCCAACAAACCATGACGATATGAGGTTGGAACATATTTCCCTCTAAGCTTAGCCTTCATGGCCCTCCAGGTGACTATGGGTTAATGACCTCCTAGTCTAAGTGCTCTCTCAACATTAGCCCAATATAACCTGGCTTAGCAAACCAACTTAAGCTTGGCAAATCTATACTTACGCTCCTCAGACATATCGTACCACTCAAAGTACTAGTCAACTTCTCCCTCCCAATCTATGTAAACCTTTGGACCATCAAAAGTGGCATCAAGTTTAATGTTTCTATAAGATCTGTCTTCCTGGTCTATAAAATTCTTATTGGGTCTCCTTGGATGAACCTCTTGGACTGGGTCATGACGATGGGCTCTCCTAGGTTCAGCCTCAAAGTAGGGATCAGGGTTTGGGATTTTCCTAGGGTTAGCCTCATAGTAAGGATCACGGCGAGGGGTTCTCCTAGGATGGGGAGGTGACTTAAGACCTATTTCAGAATGGGACCTACGTGTCTCCTCCAGGGTTCCTATCCTATTTTCCATCTAGTCAAACCTCTAATTCACCTGGGTGAAGGATTGGGCTAACTGATCAGTAAGGGCGTTGATCTGGGCTTCAAGGTTATCCATGGATTCAGCCAGTTATGGGGGTGGTGGATGATATGAAGCTCCTGATCTAGTGCACATGCAAGACTCAAACCAATCAACTACAGGTGCCTAGACCTAGAGCTCAATCAAAATGGGTTGACTCAACTTACACACAACTCAACTCCTAGTCCTTCAACTAGCCAGGTAAGAGGTGGGATAGTGGGAGGCCCCCTGCTCTCGCAGGGACCCAATTAAGGAACCATCAATCCACTTAGATCATTTGATACTGTACCTCTAGCCTAGACACCAGCGTCTAGTAATAGGAGATGAATTGGGTGCACTAGTCATCCCATAAAGGTTGAACCCGACCGGTTGGTGTCCCTAGCCCACTAGGGCAAATTAAGTCTAATTAGTTTTAAATTAGGCTTGGGATCGAATGCAAGGGATGCAGTTTTGGGCTAAAGAGAGGTGATCAAATCCTCCCCCCATCTGACATAGTAAAATTGCCCTTAAAGTAATTGATGCTCATGATGGCAGGAAGATGAAAATGCAATTTAAGGTTTTAAGTATTTTTGGTGTTTTATGAATATATGTAAAAAAAAATTTGTTTTCATATTTTTTAAATAGAAAGATAATTTGCAGATAATGACCTAATATGCAAGAAACATGCCAAAATTTAAGATATACAAAAATTATACTAAAACAACCCTAAACTTACTGAAATTGACTTTGCTACCAAAAATAGGGCAGAACTACTCTCAGGCAGTATTCCGGTTGGTAGAATATTCACAGACTGAAACAATTCCTAAGAAAATTTTGAAATTTAATTTAAATTATAAAGAATTCAGAAAAATAAATTTCAGATTTTTTTGAGTTTTATGTGGGTAGAAACAATTGAAATAGAAGGATATGTACTGAAAAGGCCGAGATGCAAAAATCCTAAAGAACTCTTTGTTTTCTTCTTCAGGGGTCAAAAAATAGTGGCACCCCTACATGCCATAGGAGATTCCATAGATTGGGAAGAGAGGGTCTTACAGCCCTACTTGTCTCCTATGATCGGACGGCCATGGTGAAGCACCCGATCCGAATATTCAAAAAGAACTGAGCCCAAACAGGCTCTGATACCAAATGATGCGCAACTAAAATGCATGCATAAGTATTTTTATATTTTTTCATATTAAGAGTGAGATATTTAAATCCCAAAGATCAGACCAAGGATCTAAGTAAAGGATTCTATGCAAACAAGAAGCAATTGCATGCAGAATAGGACCTAAAAAATAATAGAAAAGATGATCGCCGAGGCTGAGAAGCCTCAGTTGGGCTAGTTCCCCTTCAAGAATGCTACTGGCAAGCAGACGAAGTGTACCTGGCAATGGTTGATGTGCCTGATGAAGATCGTAGATGAAGGGATCGCTCTCACTCCCGGATGCGTACTAGATGATCAAGCCGGAGACCTGTGGATTCTTGGCTTTCAACCCGGGGATCCGATCGCTGCCCGGTTGGAGTCGTTGGATTCGTAGAAGTCGAGGGGCCTGCAAATAGCCTATCAAGGATTAGAAAACAAAGCAAGGATGAAGGAATAAAGTCAAAACAATAAGGTAAAGAGAGGTTTGATGTGGGCGACCAAGGCTTGGAGAAGTGGATGGTGGCTAGAGACAAGGCACAGGACACAAGGAGTAAGGAGGAGCTCACACAGAATCTCCTTAGCACACAGTAATAAGCACACAATAGTTGGAAACTCAATTATATTCATCAAAAGTGTCTTCATACAAGAGAATAGAGTCTCTTAAATAGACTCACAAACTTGGCCCCCAAGTAAGGATACAAAATACTTTTCCTAGGAATTTGAATCCCACCCAAACCCTAGCTAGAATACATGGTAGGTCTAGTATTTGATTTCCCTCAAATTGCTTCCTCTCTCTCTTGCCTTGGTCGGCCAAGGGAGGTGACCCTAGTGGCCGACCAAGGGTGGTGACCATAGGATGGATGGCGCCAAATGACTCCTCTCCTGGGCCTTGGCTGGCCCAGTTTGCTTCAGGCTGTGGTCCAGGGCTCCAAGGCTTCCAATTTGGCTCCAGAGCTTCTGATTTCTTCTACTGGACCTTCCATGGTCTTCATAACTTCAAGCTGGGTTGATCTTTACTTGTACTGGCTTAGTCTTCACTTGTACTGAGTCTTCACTTGACTTGGACTAATATATACATGACTCAGAAAGAAAACTAGCTCAACATGAGCTGACTAGTACAGGACTTAAATAATGAAAATGACAACTCAATTAGGCTAAGCCCTTATTACAAATGGACTCAAACACTACTAAGTAATCCATAAGGGGTTGAGAAGCCTCTGTCTTATTCTGGTGCCTCTAGTGTCCACACCGGTATGCCATATCTAATCACGTATATGTCATAACATACATAATAGATCCTACTGTCAAGGTATATAGAATCCTACTCATATTCTCTCTCTTGAGAACTTATCAAAAAATCCTTCTTAAAGAGAGTAGTTCCATGGCCTATCGAAAGATAGCCTTTCTTGGAATTCATCATGCTGAACCATTTCAGCACAGTGTTAATATACGTCGACGGGGATAACCCTAGCAACCTTTTAGATCTTTCCCTATAGATCTTCATCCCAAGGATATAGGTCACTTCTTCTAGGTCCTTCATGGAAAATTGGGATGACAGTCAAACTTTTATTTTTTACATTGTGGGAATATCATTCCTGATTAAGAGAATGTCATCCACATATAAAATAAGAAATACAACTACTGACCATTAGCCCATTTATATATGTAGAGCTATTCTCTGTTCTTAATGAAACCATACATTCTGATCACCTTATCAAAATGCATGTTCTAACTCTGAAATGTCTACTTCAATCCATAAATAGATTTTTGAAGCTTGCATACCTTTGATTCATCTTTGGATGGATCCCTTCAAGTTGTATCACATATACCTTTTCTTCCAACTCTTTATTTAGAAAAGCAATTTTGATATCCATTTGCCAGATCTCAAAATCAAGATGCGCCACTATTATGAGCATAATTCGAATGGAATTGATTATTGCTATAGGTAAAAATATCTTATCATAATCAATACCATGATGTTGATGATAATCCTTGGCAATTAGATGGGCTTCATTACATTTTTCAGAGTTGGAAGATTGCACAGCATCCATATAGGTGATCGGATCCTCATTATTTTCATCAAGTTCAACAGGATCACCTTCCAAATCAAGAAACCATAGTATCTATCTAGCTATTGTGGCACTCTATCAGATCTCCTTAAGGGTGCATATACAATGGGCTCCAAGTTTGATCTAATCAAATCTGATTAAATTAGTTCAATTAATTGTGTTGGTTAATCTATGTATCAAACTCTTCAAGTTCAACCTTAGAGGCATTAGTTCCTTTTCCAAGGAACTCCCTTTCTAAAAAGACTGCCTTATTACTAGCAAACACCTTATATTTATCAATATGGTATAATCCTTTATTTCTTTCAGGTACCCAATAAATCTACACAAATCAGACCTAGGCCCAAGCTTGCTCATTTTTAAATATTTGACATAAGCTGGACATCATCAGCCCCAAAGGTGTGAGAGTACTAGCTTATACTTTATCCATATCTCATATGGAATTTTGTTTACAGACTTAGAAACTCTATTTAGAATGAACAAGCTGACTCTAGTATATATCCCCAGAAAGAGATAGGCAGATTCACAATTCCTATCATAGATTGAACCATGTCTAATAGGGCTTGATTCCTCCTTTTAGATACTCCATTATACTAAGATGTCCCAGGAGGTGTCCATTATGAAAGAACCCCATTTTCATCTAAATATGTCATAAACTCATCATAAGATATTCACCTTCTCGATCAAATCGAAGGATTTTGATGTACTTGGTAGTTTATTTTTCTAGTTTATTATGCAATCATTTGAATATTTTAAATAACTCAGACTTATGTCTCATTAAGTAGATATGCCCATACCTCTCAATAGGTCATTAGTAAACGTGATGAAGTAGTGATATCTATCTATGACTGAAGTATTCATAGATCCAAATACATCACTATGTATTAGACTAAGAACCTTAGTAGCTCTTTCACCTTTTTCAATAAAAGGTGACTTAGTCATTTTTCCAAGAAGTCAAGATTTGCAGGTCGGCAATAATTCAAAATCATTGACCTCGAGGATTCCCTCTTTAGATAACATGTTCATTCTATTCTTGTTGATATGACCTGTCTACAATGCTAAAGGTAAACATCATACATATTTTCTATCCTAGGATGTTTCTTGGACATCTACATTACATTTACAGTTTATGATAACATATAAATATCATTCTTTAATTGTCCATGTATTATAGTAACACTATTTATAATGATATTGCAATAATTACTTTTTATTGATAAATGATAACCATTCTTGGCCAAAAGGCCTACAGATATTATATTCATCATAAAACTAGGATAATAATGATAATCATCTAAAACAATGATGCTAGAACCAAAAATAAGCTTGATAATTTCTAAAGCTAGAACTATAACTGATCTTCCGTCTTCAATATTCATGATCTCTCACCATCTTCAAATCTTCTTCTGATCTAAAGTTCTTGCAATGAATTGCAAACATTAAAAGGACTGTTGGTATCCATTATCCAAAAAATAGTATCACATATTAAAAAAATATAAAGAATTATTATATAAGTACCTTATCCAGCAACCACTTACTAATTTTTCTTCTTTCTTGGCATATTTGGGTCCAGTGAGGCACTGTAAAGAGGACAATTCTCTTTCAATGTCCCTAATTCTTATAGTAGAAGCTTTCAGCTTGAGTCTGGTTGGACTTGAACTTCTTGGTCTAGTTTGGTTGTCATCGGATACTATGCACCTTCTTCTTCTTATTATTTTTCCCTTTCTTAAAGATATGACTAGATATCGAACCTCCCACTATATTCACCAACCCCTTATGGAGTTGACGGTCCTTCTCATAAGTCTGCAGCAATCCTAATAAATCGTGATAGTTGACTACAAGCCTAGTTATTATGTAATGATCAAGGAAGTTAAGGTAGGACTTTGATAAAGAATTGAAGATCACATCCTTTCCCAACTATTCATGCAGGAAAAACCAAAGTTTGCTTAAGAGCTTGATCAGTTCGATCATGTACAATACATGATCAATGATCGATGCCCTATCCCTCATCGTAGTGTTAAAAATGGTATAAGATATTTTATACTTTTCAACAACATCGAGAGTACCGATGCCCCTTCCCTCAAATTTATGATTTAGTTCATCATTCATCATGCCCGCATAATGCAACAAACCATGATTTAGTCCTGAGCTACTTCTGGTAAGTGTCTCGGGCCGTGCCATGAATGTTCTGAGCAAGCACCTCATGTGCCGAATCTGTCAGCACATACAAGATCCATTCATGTTCCAAACCTATTTTCAACTTTCTATACCAATTATCAAAATTGGGTCCTACTAATTTTTCATTATCTAACAATGATCGGATTGACAATGTAGTGGCAATATTAATTTGAAAAGAGTGCAAGACCTAATTAGTATATGAATCATTTAATCCTAAAGGCTTGGACTTTAGTATAAAGGTCTCCCACTATTGTGATCAAATTGGTAGCCTCTACCTCCAATTCGAGGAATTACATTAATTCCTTGGTGGGTACCAGAATCCAATAGACTGCACATGAACCCAACTTTGGCCAGCTCACCTATGTACATTTAAAGTTAGGTTCTTAACCAATTATTTTTCTAAATAATTTCTAGTAATATTTTTGCCCTAGGAACTAATCAGTAAGCCTTTGGATTATCACTGAAAGTCCTAGTTAGGTCTAACCATTAACATGACAGGACTGAGTGCTTCTAGTCAATGATGGCCTAGTCCAACTTTGGCCAGCCCACTTGACTATCGTTTAGAAAGAAGCGACTAAGTCATCATAATATGAATGATAATTCTAATAGCTAGATGACTACCAGGTCTTTGGACCTCCAATAATAATCTTAACTATTGGACTCATTACCACTCTCTTAATGGGAGGCTGACTTAATTATCTCCATAATTTTATCACTTTAGAGACCTAATAATTTTAGAGGATTTAATTAGATATTCAAAAAAAGATGAATATGTTGCTTAGCATAGCAATCCAAAAGGGGGGGTGAATTGGATTTTAAAAAAAAAATTAAACTAAGTATGTGCTGAACTAATATATTTGTGTAATAATGTGAATTTGTAGAATGTGATCTAAATGTGCAGAATGGGAGTTTCACTATAATCTACCAAAGATTATAGCCAACTTATTTTTAAGGGCTCACAAGTCAAACCCATAGTTGGTTTTCACACTTAGGCTCACTAACAACCTTTTCCACAAGCCAACCCTTGTCTTGTATTCTAATTTATTGCTTGGAAGGGCCTAACCCCTAGTTTCAATATCCTTGAAACTAGTTACAGCAAATAAGACCAAAAGTATAGTTTTAAGCACAAGAAAAAACTCTCAAAAGAGTAAAAATAATGTCAATGAAGCTCTTCTTGAATGCTTGAGTTGTCTTCTTCTTCTTGGAAGCTTTTAAGAATACTTTTAAAAATTGATTTGAAGGCTTAATAGCTAGAATGAAGGCTTTTCACTTGGAATCTTCTTTTTAGCTCTCTCTTGTCTTTTCAATAGCTTTCTAGGATGATAGGAATTGTCTCTTATGTATTCAATGAGTTTGGTGAGTGATAAATATATCAAAAACCTTCAGAAAACTATTTATGGCCATTGGAGAGGGGAAACTAGCCGTTATGGACCATTTGAATCAATTCTAAACTTTTGAAAATATAGCCATTATTATTGTCATAACCTGTGAGTCGACCTGTGAGTTGACACTAGGGTCGACACTTGGATCGACACTAGGTATAATTCTTGAAATCCATGGTTCTGCTTCATTTCTGGTCTCAAGCTATGAGTCAACCTGTGAGTTGATACTTCAGCTTGTGAGTCGACACTTGGGTCGACACTTGAGTCAACACTTAACAAAAAATCCAGGAATGACACTGTTCTGTAACTTTCTTATCTCAGGCCATGAGTCGATCTATAGTCGACCTGTGAGTCGACACTCGGGTCGACACTTGGCATGCCTACAGAATTTTTACGTGCCAGTCTTTAGAAGGTCGACACTAGGCTTCATGAGTCGACACTTATGTCAATACTAAGGTCGATACTTGATTTGTGCCAATTTGAAAGTGTGTGCCAAGCTCTGAAACTCTAATTTTTTTCCAATATACTTCTAATTTCTTCTTCATAATGACCAAATTGATCAATTTCTTTGCTTTCCAAAATGAGAAGACTTTTTAAACTTTGAAATTCATCTTGCATTAATGTAAATGACTTTGATGCTTTTGTATAAAGAATTTGATATACCTGTAACCTAGAATTCACAACTCCAATTGAAACATTAGTACAAAACATATGCTAAACATTTTGTTATTCATCAAAATCAAGAGCCAAAGCTAATAATCTCTCCCTTTTTGATGATGACAAAACTTTGAGCATATAAGTATTTGAGTTCAAATTTGGCTATTGTATTAAGCTTTCAAGTAAGCATAGTTTCAAAGGCATTGTAAATTGAACAAGTTCATCGAACAAACTTCACATTTGTTAGCATATCAAAGTTCATAAAGGTATTTAGATGAAGATGTATTAGCTCTTTAGTAGAATGTAAGATTTTCTCTCCCTTTCTTAAGTAGAATGTGAATTCTTGAAAATTTTGGGTTTTTGCTAAAAATTTTGGATTTTTGCTTATATAATCTATCTTACTCCCTCTTTTTATCATCATTAAAAATTAAAAGGATTTCCTCCCCCTTAATTAGTACTTTTATCAAAAAAAGTTAATAAGACAAAAAGAAGAGCAATAAAAAGAAATATAACTATCATAGATAGAGAAGTTTCAGTACAGCAAATAATGTCCTTGTAGATATCAATCTTGCAAGACATCAACACAATAGCATACATGAACTGACATACACTATAGAAAGTACTGGTAACATGAAATACAATCTTGCAAGACATCAACACAATAGCATACATGAACTGAAATACACTATAGAAAGTACTAGTAACATGAAACACAAGATAAGCATAGCATCTGCGAGGCTACTCCTCATCAGATGGAAAATCTAGTACAATAGGTGCCATGATCCTAGATGTAGATGGTCTAGAGGTCTTGTGGATCATGCTTTTGGTCCTAAGGGATGGGCAAGAGCTACCTAAGATCCTAGAGGTCCTGGTGGCATGAGTATCGAGAGTATCAGCCAGTGTGAAGAATGGAGAATCTAGTAGTAGTATCAGGATCCATAGTCTGAGCTGAAGTATGGAGAATCTAGTTGTAGTATCAGGATCCATAGTCTGAGCTAAAGTATCTACTATATCAACTGGAGGCTGATGCTCAGTGGATGGTAGGACATCAATGCAGACTCATTACATACTGTGTCGCCACCATCTACTGGGTCATCATAACCAACATCACTATCATCATCAGTATCATCATTCTCAGTATCCTCTGCAGTCTCCTTATCATCATCATCATCAGCTGCATCCTTTGTCTCATCATCTGCTGGAGGAGGTGGAGGTGGAATAGAAGGTCCTGCTAAAGTTGGAGGTGGCAACATGGATCTCAAAAGATCTTGAAGCTCAGTAAAGTCTACATCCATGTCTGATCAAAGTAAGCTACTCATCAGTGTGTGCTCTCAGACTCTACAGCTCTATCTATAGTCCACTAGTCCTAACAAATATGCTCAATACATCATCTTGGATCATAATAATCTACTCTATCAGTCTCTCCTCTAATCCAAAGCCTGTCACTAAAGTACATCAGGAGCTCGAGCAGAAGAGGGCATAGCTGGCTCAAACTCAAATCCAGCAACTGGTGCTCATTTGGAGGGAGTCGTTTGAGGAGCGGGTGTAGAAGGTCCAGCCTCTGCTGCATGAATCTCATCCTCCTCATCAGGCTCTTTGATGGGGACATCAAGATTAGACAACAATTTCAGGGTTCCATGAAGATCTCTGAGTCATGTGTTGGAAAGTTGTCAACTTTTTTTTTTATTCCTATAAAGTCCATTAGTCCTGAGTCACTTGAGTCATGTACTAAAAGTAAACTAATTGAGTCCTGTATTGAAGAGTGAGTCCTGTAATAAAGTGAAAAAATTGAGTCTAGTTGAGTCCACTTAGTCCCTTGTTTCGGTCCAATGAGTTTTGCAATTTTCATTCAAGTCAAGATCCAAGAGGAGAGTCACTAGACCAAAAGAGTCATCAGGCCCCAACCAGAGCTGGACTTCATGCACCCAACCAGGCCTCCACTCAAGCCCCTCAAACCAACCAACATTGGCATCCCAGGCGACCTAGGAATCATCGCCCTAGGTCCACATGAATTGGCACCAATCCCAAGCCTACCTGAAGTTGGCACCCCTCCCAAAGCCCATTCATGGTTGGCACCCCCTCCCAAGCCCAACAAGGATGGTGCCCCTTCCTAGCCCAACAAGGATGGCACCCCTCCCAGTCTATTAAGGAATTGCTGCCCAGCCCAAGCCCAAGAGGAGTCAATTGTCCAAGTCCAACAAGGAATTAAGTTTCTTGGCTTTAAAGTTTTGTAATCCCAGTCTGTCAAGGAGTCTAGGGACTTGGGTGAAGCTATAAATACCCCACCCCTCCTCCCTCTTGTAATCATGTCATGGTTGAATGAAATTGAGTGTTCTTCTATTTTATTTTCCTTGCAATTTTGCATTGATGCTCCATGAGGGAGAGGGTGTGAGGCCCGTTTTCACTCCGCAAGGAGGGCACATGAGGTACAACCCAACCATCTTTCATCCTCCATCAAATAAACCATCCTCCATCAAATAAACCCTAAGATGCCAACTCTTCAACTTAGCCCTAGCCACCCCCTACTTTTCTTCTTTTATAAAACCCTAGGCTGCCCCTCTTCAACCCAGCCCTAGGCCACCCCTTCCCACCTCATCCATGCCTCCAACACCAAGGCTCCAGGCATCCCCCATAACTCCAAGCATCCCCACATCAATCCAGGCTGCCAGCACATCCTGTGATCCTCCTACCTTCTCCTCTCTTCCAACTTCCCGTTCTTTATTTTTCTTATCTTCTACATCCCTAACTTTTGACATTTGCAGGATTTCTCTGGTAAAACAATCCTTGGAAGAGGTTTTCCTTGCCCTCGAAACTAGATGATAAAAGCCAGTAGAATTGCGGGAAAGTTGCTTCATCATCCAGGCATTGATTCGAGGCGTGAGATCCCTTCTACGATTCAAGGAGAATCATTGCTAGGTAATTTTGACCCTTCCCTTCCCTCTTTGTTTAAGTTCTTGAAGTTGAACATGTTCCTAATAGGTGTTTCTTAATCCTAGAATCTTGATTTTCTTTTTTACTTTGTTAGAATCTTACTATTTGGGTAGACCTAGTCTTTGCATGAAAACCCTGGTTGTTCTTAGTCTCTTTTTGGAAACAAAACTATTAAAAATTCAGAAAATATTGCTCTCATATAATCTGATTTTCTCATGTTCATCCTGCATCCCTTGTAGCCCCTTTTGTCCCTCATCACTCCTGGCCTAACTTTCTCCTCATCCATCTGCCTCCCACCTTCCTGTATCCCATCTAATGTAATGACTTCTCACCATAAATATCAGTGTGCAATATCTCTTTGGAGTCCTCGCCATCGAAGGTATCCCAAAAGCACAAAAAATACGAGTCAATCCCATCCCGTATGGTAGACACCACCTCCTCTGGGTGGCCGACTCACCCATCTGATGCACCATCAGTACTAGAAGGTTGATGATGGCTATCCTCTAGGTCAAAGTCACCATCAAGACACGCTCTCGCTCAGCGATGAAATCAAAATGACCTGTCTTCGAAAAAAGAATGCGAGCAATAATATGATGTAGGAGTCTCATCTCCATAGATAGATGACTCACAGAAATAGTAGATATACCTCTGATGTCATCTCGCTCCAAAATACATCTGTAAGCTATGTCTGTCTGCCACATAGCTAGCTATGAGTCCATGCAGAGGAATCTCCCATACCCAACTGAGTGTCTCTAGCATAACTAGGATCTATATACCCCTGACTTGAGCAGTCCAATTGATTCCATCTGTGGCGATACTACCAAAAAACTCCCTCGTCAGATGTGGGTAGTATCGCTGGTGCAAAAGGGGACCAGTCCCACAGCTCTCACTAGATCACCAATCACGAAACCCTTAGAGTCCAAAAATGATAGATCTATCCTCCTACCGCAGGTGCTGACCTTCCCTGCCATCCTTTCGGCTGCAACGAAAGGCTACAGAGGGGGTAATCTCGCAACCACCTAAACCTCGGGCTCATCTTGCTACCCAGCTGGATCAAGTCGTGCCTTCGATCTCCTTTCTCCTGTGCTTGCTTCTCCATGCTCAAATCTAGACCTTTTCTTTTGGAAAATCACCTGCTTCATTGGACCCATGGCTACTGAGATAACAAGGGATGGTCGAGATTGGTGGAGAGAAGAAGGATTTTGCCAAAAAAGGAAGGATAGGGTTGGGAAATCATTATTGGAGGATGACGGGAGAGGTTAGGGACCACTTAGGAGAGAGAGGATTGAGAAAGAAATGGAAAAAGATCGCTTGGTGATGCCTTAGAAAAATTGGTCATCCGGGCGTGAGTCAACACTTGTGATTTACTCAATTGTCGACACTTCGATGGTCGACACTTAGGCAAATCTCAAGTATCAACACTTAGTCAAAAATTTAGAAAAAAATCAGGAAAAAATCTTAATAAATTAGAAAAATTCAAGGGGGGTGTCTAGGGATTATACCAAGTGATATTTGAGAGGATTTGAAACTTTTGAAAGAAATCAATGAAGTGTTTGAAAGAGTTTCAATCAAGAGGGTCAATGATACCTAATTCTCACCTAATCATGCAGAACCTATCTTCGCTAAGGGGCTTAGTGAAAATGTCTGCTAAGTGCCTATCAATATACACAAAATCAAGCATTAAATCACCATTTTGCACATAGACTCTTATGAAATGATGTCTTATTTCAATATGTTTGCTTCTTGAATGTTGAACTGGATTTTTAGTTAAATTGATTGCACTTATGTTATCACATCTTACGGGAGTTTTATTTAACTTAATGCCAAATTTTTTGAGTTGTTGTTTGATCCATAATATTTGAGTATAATAACTTCCAACTGCCATATATTTAGCTTCTACCGTAGATAGAGTAACTGAATTTTATTTCCTGCTAAACCATGAAATCAAATTAATTCCAAGAAATTGACAGGTTCCACTAGGGCTTTTCCTATCTAGTTTACAACAAGCAAAGTCAGCATCAGAATAAGTAATCAATTCTATTAATGAATCTCTAGAATACCATGGTCCAATATCTATTGTGCTAGATAAATATCTAAGTATGTGTTTAACAAGCAGTAAATGAGATTCTTTAGGAGCAGACTGATATCTAGCACACATACATATGCTAAATATAATATCTGGCCTACTTGCAGTTAAGTACAATAATGAACCAATGATACTCCTATATAATTTTTTATCAACATTTTTACTAGACTCATCTTTGTCAAGTTTGCAAGAATAGCTCATAGGTGTACCTAATGGCTTGGTTATCTCCATCCCAAATTTCTTTAATATTTCTTTTGTGTATTTAGCTTGGTTGATGAAAATCCCTTCTCTAGTTTACTTGATTTGGAGTCCGAGGAAGAAGTTTAGTTCTCCCATCATACTTATCTCAAACTCTCCCTATATAAGTTTGGCAAACTCTTGATAAAGTGTTTCACTTGTAGCACCGAAAATGATATCATCAACATAAACTTGTACTACTAAGAGATCATCATTTTTCTTTTACAAAAATAGTGTAGTATCTACATTGCCTCTAGAAAAGCCATTTTCAAGTAGAAATTTACTTAACCTATCATACCAAGATCTTGGAGCTTGTTTTAAACCATATAAATCCTTGTGAAGTTTAAAAACATAGTTAGGATATGCGTGATTTTCAAAACTAGGGGGCTATTCAACATACTTTTTGTTCAATAAAATTATTTAAAAATATACTTTTAACATCCATTTAAAATAATTTAAAATTCATAAAGCAAGCAAAAGCAAGTAGTAACCTAATTGCTTCTAATCAAGCAACTGTAGCAAAAATTTCATCAAAATCAATACCCTCTTCTTGATTATAACCTTTTGCTACCAATCTAGCTTTATTTCTTATTACTACTCCATTTTCATCAAGTTTATTTCTAAAAACCCATTTAGTTCTAATTATTGAAATATTAGTAGGCCTTTCAACTAAAGTCCAAACTTTGTTTCATTTGAATTAAATTAATTCATCTTGCATGGCATTTATCCAATTAGGATCTTTTTTAGCTTCTTCATCTTGCTAAATAATCACACACATTTCTTAGTAAGGAATGGGTACTTATCCCTTTTGATGGATCACCAATTATAAGTTCTTTAGGATATCCATGAGCATACCTCCATTCTTTAGGTAATGGTTTGGGTGTTGATGAAGCCCCAACTTTTTGTACTTGTTCTTTTTCATGGTTTTGATCACCTTCTTGCTCTTTGGAAGGTCCTTCATTGATTGTCAATTTTTCAATCCTTTGGATATCTATTTCATCATCAAAAGTATCTTATTTTCTAGAAGATTTTTTGTTAGTTTCATCAAAAATAACATGAATGGATTCAACAAGAAGTGTTCTTTCGTTGAAGACCCTATATGCCTTGCTAGAAGTAGAGTATCCTAAGAAGATACCCTCATCTGACTTAGTATCAAATTTACTTAAGTTGCCTTTATCATTATTTAGAATGAAACAGCGGCATCCAAATACACGAAAATACTAGATGGTTGGTTTTCTACCTTTCCAAAGTTCATAAGGCATTTTCTTCGAAATCGGTCGGATCAAAACATGATTTAAAACATAACATGCAGTGTTTATGGCTTCCATCCAAATATTCTAGGTAAATCATTTTCATAAAGCATAGTACGTGACATTTCTTTTAGTATCCTATTCTTTCTTTCTACTATCCCATTTTGTTGAGGTGTCCTAGGTGCAACAAAGTTGTGATGAATTCTATTTTCATTGAAAAATATTTCAAAATCATGATTTTCAAACTCGATTCCATGATCACTACATAAAGAGATAATTGAAATACCTTTTTTATTTGAAACTTTCTTATGAATCTTTACGAATGCAGAAAATGTTTCATCTTGTTGACCCTTGGAATGATTTTAATGATTACAAAATATTGGATCATGCATTTGATACTAATACTTTTTAAGTATTTAAGAAGTTTTTGTAGGGCATTTCTAATGGACAATAATCATCAACCCTATATTTCTCAAGATCATTGGAATGCATCCATGTATTCAAGAAAACGATTCATGTATTTTTCAATCATTTGAGAGCCCAAAGTAAATTCAATTGTATATTCATAAAAAAGTGTCAAATCAATGTAATTTTAAGTATAAATATTTTAGAATAGGTTTAGAATTTGTTTGAAAGTAGTTTGAAGCTATTTGGAAGCCTTTGGAGAAATTTCAACTCAAACCGACTTTAATGAATAGAGCTGATACATTTCTTGGCCCGTCATAGCATTTTTCTAATGCAGGACATCCGAGCCGACTCCAAGAAAATCATAGCCGACTCTCACAAAGTCATAGAAAGTTACTTCTGAGATTTCATTCAGTCGAGTTGACTCTAAATTGATAGGAGCCAACTCTCACAGACTACAGAATGACTACCTTTTTAGGCCATTGATCATCCAAGTCGACTCAAATCCTTCGAGCTGACTTGCCTCCCATTGATTTCGGTAGTAATGGATAGTTCCAGAATTCAAAGTTTTTGAATTTCAAGACTTCCAATGGCTAGTTTTCATTTCCCAAGATATTCCAACGACCATATTCATCTGAGAACACTTCAAGAAGCTATAAATGATGGATTTAAGAGAAGAAAAAGTTTTTTTTATGAGGGTATTGATAATACTAATAGCTTTCAAGTAGAAACTCAAGTTTTCCAATAATTTCCAACTATCTTCTTGAGTTAATTTTTGAAGAATTAAGAGAGGCTTGAAGAGTATTAAAGAAGTATTCAAGAAGGTCTCATTAAGAGCTTCAACTGCAACCATTTAACACATTGGGTTTGTTTTAGTGTTGCTTTCTTTTGCTACTCGATTTTTGAGTTGCTACAAATATAGCAGGTGGCTGTAGCTTGTGAGTTATTTTTAGGTTGTTGGTTGGCTTTGAAAACCAAGCTGGGTTGTTAGTGAGCCCGAAAAAACTATGTATTGGAGTTTTAGATTATGAGCTCGTAAAAAAATAATCCGACTGTATTCGGGGTGAATATAGTGGAAATCCCGAGAGTCCACCTTGGATAGTAGATGTAGGAGTTGGGTTGCTCCAAAACACTCTAAATATTATGGTGTTTGTATTTGCTCTTGCTTTTGCATTCTTATTTACTTATGCATGTAATACTCTATCTACTTCACTCACCACACAAGATTTCAAAAGGCACATACTTGCTATAATTTTTATAAACCCAATTTACCTCCCCTCTTCGGTTATCCAACTGGGCAAGAAGTGGTACCAGAGCAGCATCTTAGTGCCATTAATCTAATGATTAAGAGAAAAGTTCTATGGCAACCCAAATGAGCACATCTTTGGCCGAAGGTCAATCAAGTAATAGACTTCCACTATTCACTGGCACCAATTACACCTATTGGAAAGCTAGAATGAAAATCTATATACAAGCTATTGACTTTCAATTAGGAAAAATAATCTTGAAAGGACCACACATATCCATTAAGAAGGTAGATGGAATAGACATCCCTAAACTAGAAGAGGAATGGGATGACTATGACATGAAAATGGATGAACTTAATGCCAAAGCCATGAACCTTCTTTATTGCACTTTGGATGCAAATGAGTTTAACTAGATTTCTACTTACACTTCGGCAAAGAAAATTTGGGATAAACTACAAGTTACACATGAGGGCACTATCCAAGTAAAGACCTTTAAAAATAATATACTTGTGCACAATTATGAACTTTTCAAAATGGAACCAAATGAGACTATATCTAAAATGTTTGCTAGATTTACAGATATTATTAATGGTTTGAAAAGGCTTGATAAGATATATTCCAATGCTGATCTGGTATAAAAGATCCTTACTAGATAAATGGAATCCCAAGATCACTACAATACAAGAAGCCAAAGACTTAAACACACTTCCACTTGATGAATTCTTGGTTCTTTGTTTATCCATGAACTGACAATGCAGCACTGCAGTGAAGATGACAATAAGATAAAGAAATCAATAGCATTCAAGGCAGTAGCAGAGATTAAGAAGCAAGAAGAGGAAGAAGAAGAAAGCCCATCCTCGGATGAAGAATTAGGAGATGATGATATAGAATTAGTTATGAGAAGATTTCAAAAATTTATGAGCAAAAAAAAGTCAAGATACAGGAGGAAGCACCTTAGCGAAGGTGAACAAAATAAAGAAAAAGACAAAGACAAAGACAAGGAAAAGGAGCAACTACCTATTTGTTATGAATGTAAGAAGCAGGGCACTACCGTTCGGAGTGTCCTACACTGAAAAAGGGATATAAAAAGAAGAAAAAGAAAGCAATGATGGCTACATGGAGTGACAGTGATGAATCTACTTCTAATGAAGAGGAAGAGATATCAAAATCAGCAAATATATATTTAATGGGTCTAAAAGATGAGGTAACATCTAGTAAACCCATTCATGAATTTACTTATGATGATTTGTATACTGCTTTTCAGGAACTTCTAACTGAATATAAGAAGGCTGATTTGAAAATCAAATCTTTGAAAAATAACTATGACATATTATTGAAAGAAAAGGATGAGATTTCTGAAAAGAATATTTTTTTATAAAAGGAATTAAGTAATTTTTCTAAAAAATATAAAGTGTTGTAAGCTAAAAAAGATGAATATTTTGAAAAGAATAAAGGTTTGCAAAATAAAATGGATAGACTCAAGCCTCTTATTGATAAATTGACTTTAAGTTCGAATAAACTTGAGCTAATCCTGAAAAATCAGAAGAAATCTAATAATAGAGCTGGAATTAGGTACAATACAATGCATATAAATAAATCTTCAGCTTCAAAACCTTATGCATCAAAATTTTCAACATCCACTTCTTTTCAAAAGTCAAAAGTAGTTTATTTTTGCTATAATGGGGTTGGACATAAGGCATATGAATGCAATCCAAGAAGAAAAAACAAAAACAAAGTAAAAAAAATTTGGGTTCCTAAAGGAACCACAACTACTAACCATCAAGGATCCAAGAAATCTTAGGTACCTAAAAATTTTACTTGATTATTTTGCAGGAATGTCTTGCAACCCAAAATTTAAAAAAGAGATGGTATCTATATAATGACTATTCAAGACACATGATGAATGACAAAGATCACTTTATCATCCTTGAAATGAAAGAAGGTAGAATGGTTATATTTGGTGATAAAGCAAGGAAAAACTCATTGGAATTGGTAAGATCAAAATTATCCCTTTCACTTATATTGAAAATATATTGCTAGTAGACATATTGAAGCATAATCTATTGAGATTAGTCAATTGTGTGATAGAGGCTTCAAAGTTTTATTTGAATCTTCAATGTACATAGCAACTAGCTCTCTTGATTCTAGCATTAGGTTTGTTGGTCATAGACTTGGAAATATTTATATAGTAGACTTGAATGATCTAGCCATGTCAAGTAGTACAAGTTTAGTGGCTATGAATGCTAAAACTAAGGAATCTAGTTTACTTTTGCATAGAAGATTGGGTCATGCTAGCATACATACATTAGCAAAATTAATTTTTAAATACTTAGTTAGATGTTTACCAAAGTTTAAAGTTGATTTTAATCATGTTTGTGATGCATGTCAATATAGTAAACAAACTAGAGAGAATTTTAAATCTAAAAATATTGTTTCAATGTCAAGACCCTTAGAACTACTACATAAGGACTTATTTGGATCAACTAGGACCACAACCCTAGGAGTTATGAAATATAGACTTGTGATAGTAGATGATTTCTCATGATTCACTTGGGTTTTGTTTCTAGCATACAAAGATGAAGCCTTCAAAGTTTTTCAAAAACTTTATAAAAAAGTTTTAAATTAGAAAAATCTTTTAATTTTCTTGATTAGAATTGATCATGGAACTGAATTTGAAAATCAATACTCCGAAAAATTTTGCACGGAACATGGCATTGATCATAACTTTTCAGCCCCTAGAACACCATAATAAAATGGAGTTATGGAAAGGAAAAATAAAATATTGAAAGAGATGGCCCGAACTATGTTGTGTGAAGGCAATCTTCCAAGATACTTTTGGGTAGAAGCTGTGAACACTACATGTTACATATTAAACCATATTTTGATTAGATCAATTTTGAAGAAAACCCCTTATGAGCTTTGGAATAATAGAAAACCAAGCATTCATTACTTTCATGTTTTTGGATGTAAATGTTATATCTTGAATAATGAAAAAGATAACTTAGGAAAGTTTGATACAAAATCTGATCAAGATATATTTCTTGGATATTCAACCACTAGCAAAGCATATAGAATTTTTAATAAAAGAACTTTAATTATTGAAGAATCAATTCATGTTGTTTTCGATGAATCTAACCTCACACCTTCAAGAAAAGAAGAGTGTATTGATAATGATGCAGGTTCTCTAAATGATAGAGTAAAGGACATGAGCTTGAAAGAAAAGCAAGTTGAGTAATAAAAGAAGAAGGTAAGTGCAGAACAGATGAGCTATCAAAGGATTGGAGATATGCACATTATAACCCCAAAGAATTGATTATTGGTAATCCCTCTCAAGGAGTAAAAACTAAGTCATCTTTTAGAAACACCTTTGACTATTTAGCATTTATTTCTCAAGTTGAACCTAACTGCATAGAGGAAGCTGAAAGTGATCCATATTGGATGATGGCTATGCAGGAGGAACTTAATTAATTTGAAAGGAACAATGTATGAACCTTAGTAGCTAGACCTAAGGAACATCCTATCATAGGTTCTAAATGGGTCTTTAAAAATAAATTAGATGACAAAGGCAAGTAGTTAGAAACAAGGCCAGATTAGTTGCTAAAGGATATAACCAAGAGGAAGGAATAGATTTTGATGAAAGTTATGTACCGGTAGTTAGATTAGAAGCCATAAGACTCTTACTTGCATTTGCATGTCACATGGAATTTAAACTTTTTCAAATGGATGTAAAAAGTGCTTTTTGAAATGGCTACATTGAAAAAGAAGTTTATATGGAACAACCTCCTAGTTTTGAAAATCATTCTTTTCCAAATCATATTTTCAAACTAAACAAAGCTTTATATGGTTTAAAACAAGCACCTAGAGCATGGTACGAGAGGTTGAGCAAGTTTCTTTTAGAAAATGATTTCAAAAAAAGTAGAGTAGATATAATATTGTTTATCAAAAGAAAAGATGATGAATTATTAGTTGTACAAATATATGTTGATGATATAATCTTTGGTGCAACTAATGAAACTTTATATCAAGAATTTGCTAAGCTTATGTAGGGAGAATTTGAAATGAGCATGATAGGTGATCTCAATTTTTTCCTTAAACTGCAAATTAAACAAACAAAGGAAGAGATATTCATCAACCAAAGAAAGTATATCAAAGAACTCTTGAAGAAGTTTGGGATGGAATCTACAATGATGGCACACCCATGAGCCCAACCCGCAGACTTGACAAAGATGAGGAAGGTAACAAGGTTGATCAAAAATTATATCGAGGTATGATTGGATCTCTACTTTATTTAATTGCAAGCAGACCTGATATATTATTTAGTATTTGTATATGTGCAAGAATTCAAGCTAATTGATGTGGGCACTAGAATCAGGAAAAGACTCCAACCAATTCAGGTCAAGTCCGAGTCCTTGTGGTTGGAGTAGCAAAAGAGAAATCCTGTAATTTTTCTTTCCAAATAATCTTGTAGTTAATTTCGAGTCCATGTTGGGTCTGGTTTAATATCTTAGTTAACCCTGCAATTGAGAGTTGGGTCCAGTTAAATCAAGCCCAATCCATGAGTCCATGAAGCATCAAGACAAGAAGAAGCCACCTCATCAAGTGACCCCCACCTTGTGCCACATGTCAAAAGCTCCAATGGATGTCGCCACCTCAACAAGTGGTCCCCACTTTATGCCACATGTCAAAAGCTCCAATGGATGTCGCCACCTCAACAAGTGGTCCCCATTTTATGCCACATGTCAAGAGCTCCAAAGGACACCGCCACCTCATCAAGTGGTCCCTACCTTGCACCACATGTCAAGCTTTGAAGGAGTTTCATGCAACAAATGCCACCATATCCTTCAACTCCCCACATTTCAAGCAACAAATGCCACCATATCCTCCAACTCCCCACATTTCAAGCAACAAATGCCACCATATCCTCCAACCCCCCTTGTAATTCTCCTAATCCTATGGGTTTTCAAATTTTAAAAATGTTGTAAGGCTTCTATTTAAGCTATGGGATGCCCCATTGAAATGGTTAATGAATGAAGTTGGTAATTTTTCTTCTATGTGTTTTTTTTCCTATGTGTCTATGTGGTAGCTTAGCCTTTCTCTTCCTCCACGCCAACCCTAATCTTTCCTTCTTCCATTCCCAACGCCAAAGACTTCCTCTTCTTTCATAATTTCAAACTAGTTCCAGTGTTCAAGGGTGAATCAAGAAGATCATCACAAGGCGACCAACCTACTCCACTTCAAGCATTCCACCATGACGCCAAGATGGATCTCCTTCAATGCCTCTTCCACCCTTCTTTCTTTTCTCTAGTTGATTGCTTGTTAAGTCACTCATCTTAGGATTTCTTTGTTGCAGGGTTCTCCGGGATTCCGGCTTCAAGAGGAAGGTTTACTTGCCATAGATCCAGAAAACAAGAGGGGCCTTCAGTGGTATTATGTTCATGTCATCCGGGAGACCTCTTCAAGAGTGAATCTATTCTAATTGAAGGGCCAATGTCAGGTATGTCTAGTGTTGATTAAGTCTGCAATGTTAAATTAGACCTAGCTTGGCTTGCGTGGTTCTCTTCTGGTCCTATTCCTTTCTTATTCTGAGAGTCAAGATCACTAGGTTTATGTTAGATCCTTCGAGCTTCTTCACTAGATCTCTTTGATAGTTTATGTTGAGTTGTTTATATGAAAATAGGGAATTGCTTGGTTAATCATTTGCATTACTCCATTAGGGTTGCATAGTTTTATTTTACATTCTACACCATTCTTGGTATCAGAGCATGGTCGGATAATTTCCTGCATTTAGATATGTTACATGCATACTTGTTATCTAGTTATTTTTTTAAAATCCAAGCAAGATCTAAAATTCATGCCTCCTGAGCGGGTGTACTCCAGTATACTGTCACGACCCATGGGAATAATGAGCCCTTGGTCGGACGTGAATTTTTAGATTGAAGTTTGGGTAAGCCAATGCACTTGTTTTCAGGTTCTGTTTACTGAAAATTTGCATCTGCTTACTGTAATCCATCTGCAGCTCCAAAGGCAAGTCGCTAATTTCTTGTTAAAATATTTTTTTTCTTGTTTCTTTTTAAGTCAGTTATCACCATATTAAATTTCATAATCAGAAAAAAAATACAAAAAAAATAAAAATTCCTACTTCAATCTTCTGTCCTGCTGAAATAGTCTACAGTACATGGTCTGTTGTTTTTATTGTTTCTCTTTATATACAAATCTAAATTTTCTGATTTTTATTTTTCTGGTGTCCTCATAATTCATATTATTTTTCAACAATTTTTCAGATCTTATTTCGATTGTTAGAATTTCTAGCATTCGAAATACTCTCTGAGATTCAGTCTGAACTGAAATTCCAGCAAGAACCAATCTCAGAAAGTTTTTGAATTTGAAGTTCAAATTTTAAATTTTAAAATTTTGAATTCTGACATTCTAGAATCTGAAACTTGAAGTTTGAAATTTAAATTTTAAAATTTAAGTTTGAATTTGAAATTGTTTGAAAACTAATCAAGTCAAATAATTAAGTCAGCTCATAAAATATATATAATATTGCATTCATTTGAAAACATCTTAAGGGCATCAATATGACATGGGGGCAAGAATTCATCACTTGTCCTTAGCCCAAAACCACAACCCATCATCTCGATCCCAATCCTTAATTAAAACCAATTAGACCTAATCACCCTAGTGGGTTAGGGACACCAACGAGTCGGGTTCGGATTATGGTCAAGTTAATTGTGTCCATTAATTGGTGTGTGCTTACGGGCTTGGTGTCTAGGATTGGTGTATTAGGGCTTATGGGTTGGTCCGCCTACCTGGCCAATCACAGATTGGTGTCTAAGGTTGGCAGAACAGGGACCTCCACTCCCCTTCCCACCTACCTGGCCAAGTCACGTAAGTTACTACTAGCTAGTTGGTCCTTTTAATTAGATCTCTAATTCGTACTCTAGGTCTAGAAATCCTTAGCCCGAATTTGAGTCTAATTGTTTGTATGACAACTAGATCAGGAACTCCTTACCCCCCTTTACAAGACTAACCAAGTTCATCCATGGACATTAGTATGGAAACCCTTATGAGATCTATGATTGAGCGACTGGAACGTTTGGATGCTAGGTTTGATCAGTTCAACGAAAGGATAGGAACCCTAGAGGAATCTAGGTTGACCCCAACTGAACCACCTTCACCCAGATTACCTTCAGTTCGCCCTAGAGCCCAACGACAGGAACATACACCTGATCCAATTCATAGAAGGCCACATCAGGATTATGCTGATCACACTCCAGAGCCATATCCTAGAAGACCTCGCCATGATACTTTTGATCAGGATGATCGGGCCTTAAGGAATATCCGTCTAGATGCACCAACCTTTGAGGGAAGCCTAGATCCTAAGGTGTACATAGACTAGGAGGCTGACATGGACCAATATTTTGACTGGTATGATATGTCTGGAGAGAGAAGATTCAAGTTTGCCAAAATCAGACTAGTCCGTCAGGCTAGGTTGTATTGGGGAAATGTCGAACGCATAGCTAGGCAGAGGGGAGACTTACCTATAGCGACCTGGAGAGACATGAAGAGAAAGCTTAGAGAGAAATATTTGCCTATGTCTTATCAGCAAAGGTTGTTAGATAAGTGGCAGCGATTGACACAAGAAAATAAGACTCTTTCTGAATACGTTGCTAAATTTGATTCAGTTTGTAATGCGATGCAACGTAGTCGAGTCTGAGGTAGCCACTTTATCGAGGTTTAGACCAGGATTGAATGAAGATATAAAAGGAAAATTATTTTTGAGAGAAGTCCATGATTTAGAACAGGCATACCAAGTTGCCATGGACTATGAGAGGTTTCAGAGGAGAGCTTCATTTAGGCGACCAGAGCCTACTAGGTTTAATCCTCCTGTTAGTCGACCTAGTTCAGTCCCTAATACAGCCAATAGACCAAGACCCAGCTCGAATCCAACCCCTAGACCCAACCCTGCCATTCCTCCAATTCCTAGAGTCTTCCCTGAAGTTCGAGGTGAGAGGGACCGAGTCTGCTATAAGTGTCGTAAACCCGGTCATTTCCTGAGCCAATGTCCCTCTAGAGCTTTACATATAGGGGAGGAGGTAGAAGAAGAAGAAGAATCAGAAACCCTGGAGAATAATGAAGAGGAGGTTTATGAAGCAGGGGATTGCTTAGCTGATGAGTATGAAGGAGATGAAGAAAATGTAGACTCATCAGATGTGTTAGGAGTTGTGAGATATATCATGACACAGACTAAAGAGCAGGAAGACTGGCGTAGGACTAGTATCCTACATACATTTGTCAAAATAGGAGAAAAGGTCTGTAAGATCGTGATCGATAGTGGAAGCTGTGTCAACGCCATTTCCACTAGCGCAGCCAAGAGTCTAGGATTATCCACTGAACCACATCCCAATCCATATAAGGTATCATGGATCAATTCCACTTCTATCCCAATCAAGCAGAGATGTCAGGTCCGAATCCAACTTCAGTCCTATCAAGAATGAATTTGGTGTGATGTGCTCCCTATGGGAGTAAGTAGCATTATCCTAGGTAGGCCATGGCTGTTTGACCATGATGTGACAATTTTTGGTCGATCAAATTCCTGTGCTTTCAATTTCAATGGCAAGAAAATTGTCATTCATCCAACCCAGCCTAAGGACAACACCAAAAGAGGAGCTAGCAACCTGAAAGAAAAAAGGACTGGATTAAATTCGATAGGTGCAAGAGAATTAGAAAAAGAAATTAATGAGGGAGCACCTATTTGGATGGTAGCTGCTAAGGAAACCAAGGACCACACCCCTGTAAAATACCCGCAAGAGGTGGTCCAATTATTGAAAGAATTTGAAGACGTGTTTCCCGAGGATCTACCCAATAGTCTTCCACCTTTAAGGGACATACATCATGCCATAGATTTAGTCCGTGGCGTGACTTTACCTAATTTGCCTCATTATAGGATGAATCCAACTGAACATCAGGAGTTACAAAGGCAAGTTAGTGAACTTCTTAGAAAGGGGTTTGTTAGAGAAAGTTTAAGCCCATGTGCAGTCCCTGCCTTGTTAACCCCTAAGAAGGATGGCACCTGGAGGATGTGTGTAGACAGCCATGCCATCAACAAGATTACTGTCAAATATAGGTTTCCAATCCCAAGACTGGACGATATGTTAGACATGATAGCCGGATCAACGATTTTCTCCAAGATAGACTTAAAGAGTGGCTATCACCAGGTTAGGGTTAGGCCTGGAGATGAATGGAAGACCGCTTTTAAGACTAAAGATGGATTATATGAGTGGTTAGTCATGCCGTTCGGTCTGTCCAATGCACCCAACACCTTTATGAGAATTATGAATCAGGTGTTGACAACTTTCATCGGGAAATTTGTGGTGGTCTACTTTAATGACATTCTTATCTATAGCAAGACTAAGGCAGACCATTTAACCCACCTAAGGCAAGTTTGCCAAGTCCTTAGAAAGGATAGCCTCTATGCCAATATCAAGAAGTGTGATTTCTTAACACATAGAGTTATCTTTCTATGATTCGTAGTCACATCTGAAGGAGTGTCCGCTGACCCTGCAAAAATTAAGTCCATAGTAGAGTGGCCTGTACCCAAAAGCATCCATGATATCCGTAGTTTCCACGGTTTAGCTACCTTCTATAGGAGATTCATTAGAGGGTTCAGTATGATAGTGGCTCCAATCACTGATTGTATTAGGAAGGGAACTTTTGAGTGGACTAAAGCAGCAGACAAAGCCTTCCTAACAATTAAGGAAAAAATGACACACGCACCCGTCTTGAGGTTACCTGATTTTACCAAAGTGTTCGAGGTTGCTTGTGATGCTTCTAGGGTAGGAATTGGAGGTGTCTTGAGTCAAGAAAATCACCCAGTAGCATATTTCAGTGAAAAGTTAAATGAAGCGAGACTAAGGTATTCCACCTATGATAGGGAGCTGTATGCGATAGTTCAAGCATTACGTTATTGGAGGCATTATCTTCTACCACAAGAGTTTGTCCTATTTTCTGACCACGAAGCTCTTAGGTTCCTTAGTTCTTAGAAGAAATTGAACCCTAGACACGGGAAATGGGTAGAGTTCATACAAGCTTATACGTTCATACTGAAACATCGTGCCAGTACTGAAAATAGGGTTGCCGATGCATTGATTCGTCGTTCCATGTTGTTGACTTCTGTGAGCACTGAGGTAGTAGGGTTTGATAGATTGAAAGAAGAGTATCCTACATGCCCTGATTTTGGTAACATCTATCGATCCCTTCAACAAGGACCATCTAGTAAGCATAGTGATTATACCCTTTTAGATGGATACCTTTTCAAAGAAAATCAGTTGTGTATTCCCAAGACCTCTATTAGGGAATTTCTGATCTGGGAAGTTCATGCTGGAGGCTTGTCAGGACATTTTGGTAGGAATAAGACCATCTTAGCAATAGAAGACTAATTCTTTTGGCCTGGTCTCAAAAGAAATATGGCCCAGATTGTAGCTCAGTGCCGTACCTGTGCTGTTGCAAAACAGCAAAGATAGAACACCAGTCTGTACACACCCTTACCTGTCCCTGATTGTCCATGGCAGGATATCAGCATGGATTTTGTAGTAGGCCTCCCTAAGACGTCTAGGAAGCATGATTCTGTCTTTGTGGTTGTCGATCGTTTCTCCAAGATGGCTTACTTCATTCCTTGTTCTCAAACTTTAGATGCTTCGAAGGTGGCCAAGCTTTTTCTCGATCAGGTCATTAGGCTTCATGGTTTACCCAAAACCATTGTGTTCGATAGAGATGTCAAATTAACTAGCTATTTCTGGAAAACCCTCTGGACATGTTCGGTACCAAGCTGAAATTCTCTACTGCCTATCATCCTCAAACCAATGGCCAGACAGAGATAGTAAACCGAAGCTTAGGAAATCTGTTGAGATGTTTAGTTGGTGACAACCAGGGAAACTGGGACCTATTACTTCCTCGTGCTGAATTTGCCTACAACAGCTCGGTTAATAGGTCTATTGGGAAAAGTCCATTCGAAGTGGTCCATGGATACATACCTAGGAAACCTTTAGACCTAGCTCCATTACCCACGAGTGTCTGAGTCTGCTGAGTCATATGCACAGCATATTAGGGAATTGCATAAGGAGATTAGCCAAAAGATCCAATTGAGCAATGAACTCTATAAGCATATGACTAATTCACATAAATGGTTAAAAGAATTTAATGAAGGGGACTCCGTTATGATCAAATTTAAACCTGAAAGGTTTCCACCGGGAACTATGAAGAAACTCCATGCCCGGGGAGCCGGACCTTTTAAAATAATAAAGAAAATTGGACCTAATGCTTATGTATTAGAATTACCACCAAGTTATGGCATTAGTTCAACATTTAACGTTTTAAACTTAAAAGAATACAAAGAACCTGCATTGAAACCTGGTGAGCTTTTTGCTCCTAATACTTCTTTTGAGAGTGAAGCCCCAAAAGAATGCCCACCACCGAGTGTTCCTGAGCGAAGGGAGAAAATTGAAAGGATCTTGGATGACCAGATCATTACTACTAGAAATAAGGGCTACCAACGTTATCTGGTTAGATGGCAAGGATGTCCTAATTCTGAAGACTCCTGGATCACCCGAGAGGACCTGTAACAAATCGATCCAGATGCATTAGAAGCTTATCAGGCTAATCCTTACTCGACAGGGTCGAGTTCTTCCCAGCATGGGAGAATTGATGTGGGCACTAGAATCAGGAAAAGACTCCAACCAATTCAGGTCAAGTCCGAGTCCTTGTTGTTGGAGTAGCAAAAGAGAAGTCCTGTAATTTTTCTTTCCAAATAATCTTGTAGTTAATTTCGAGTCCATGTTGGGTCTGGTTTAATATCTTAGTTAACCCTGCAATTGAGAGTTGGGTCCAGTTAAATCAAGCCCAATCCATGAGTCCATGAAGCATCAAGACAAGAAGAAGCCACCTCATCAAGTGACCCCCACCTTGTGCCACATGTCAAAAGCTCCAATGGATGTCGCCACCTCAACAAGTGGTCCCCACTTTATGCCACATGTCAAAAGCTCCAATGGATGTCGCCACCTCAACAAGTGGTCCCCATTTTATGCCACATGTCAAGAGCTCCAAAGGACACCGCCACCTCATCAAGTGGTCCCTACCTTGCACCACATGTCAAGCTTTGAAGGAGTTTCATGCAACAAATGCCACCATATCCTTCAACTCCCCACATTTCAAGCAACAAATGCCACCATATCCTCCAACTCCCCACATTTCAAGCAACAAATGCCACCATATCCTCCAACCCCCCTTGTAATCCTCCTAATCCTATGGGTTTTCAAATTTTAAAAATGTTGTAAGGCTTCTATTTAAGCTATGGGATGCCCCATTGAAATGGTTAATGAATGAAGTTGGTAATTTTTCTTCTATGTGTTTTTTTTCCTATGTGTCTATGTGGTAGCTTAGCCTTTCTCTTCCTCCACGCCAACCCTAATCTTTCCTTCTTCCATTCCCAACGCCAAAGACTTCCTCTTCTTTCATAATTTCAAACTAGTTCCAGTGTTCAAGGGTGAATCAAGAAGATCATCACAAGGCGACCAACCTACTCCACTTCAAGCATTCCACCATGACGCCAAGATGGATCTCCTTCAATGCCTCTTCCACCCTTCTTTCTTTTCTCTAGTTGATTGCTTGTTAAGTCACTCATCTTAGGGTTTCTTTGTTGCAGGGTTCTCCGGGATTCCGGCTTCAAGAGGAAGGTTTACTTGCCATAGATCCAGAAAACAAGAGGGGCCTTCAGTGGTATTATGTTCATGTCATCCGGGAGACCTCTTCAAGAGTGAATCTATTCTAATTGAAGGGCCAATGTCAGGTATGTCTAGTGTTGATTAAGTCTGCAATGTTAAATTAGACCTAGCTTGGCTTACGTGGTTCTCTTCTGGTCCTATTCCTTTCTTATTCTGAGAGTCTCGATCACTAGGTTTATGTTAGATCCTTCGAGCTTCTTCACTAGATCTCTTTGATAGTTTATGTTGAGTTGTTTATATGCAAATAGGGAATTGCTTGGTTAATCATTTGCTAATCTCCATTAGGGTTGCATAGTTTCATGTTACATTCTACACCACTAATCCTAAAAAATTGCATATACTTTCTGTTAAGAGAATCATAAGATATCTCAAAGGTATATCAAACTTAGGATTATGGTACTCTAAACCTTCATCTTTAAATTTAATAGGTTATTCAGATGCTGATTA
The DNA here is from genome assembly GCA_021397845.1 of Areca catechu. Lineage (NCBI taxonomy): Eukaryota > Viridiplantae > Streptophyta > Magnoliopsida > Arecales > Arecaceae > Areca > Areca catechu. The sequence goes on from CM038046.1 coordinate 97,445,191, forward strand.
TGGTGGTTATAGAATTGATAGGAAGAGCACTAGTGGCACATGTCAATTTCTAGGGTTGAACTTAATCTCATGGCATAGCAAGAAACAAAACTTCATGGCACTACCTATTGCTGAGGCAAAATATATGGCTACAGGGAGTTGTTGTGCTCAAGTGTTATGGATTAAGCAACAACTAAAAAATTATGATGTTATTCAATTTAAAATTTCAATCAAATGTGATAACACAAGTCCTATCAACTTAACAAAGAATCCTATTCAGCACTCAAGAACTATGCATATTGAAATTAGGCATCATTTCATTAGAGATTACGTTCAAAATGATGATACTGAACTTGAATTTATTTATACTGAAAAATAACTGGCTGACATCTTTACTAAACCCCTTAGTGAGGATAGATTTCAAATGATCAGAGAAGAATTAGGCCTTTATAATCCTTTGTACAATTTTTACTTAATTTCTTCAAGAATTAAGGAAAATTCATCTAGATGACCTCCATCACCTATTTAAGTTATAATCCTAGTGTTTTTTTAAGAATAGATACATTTTCCCTGAGTTTTTGAACCATATTCTTTGGTTCTGCTTGAGCCAACTCGAGCAGAAAAAGCTCTCTGGCCGAGCCGACTCGAATAGCAAAAATACAAAAGGACCTTAGAGCCCTAAAACCTTTTTTTTATTATTTCCTGTTGAACTCAAGCCTAAGAGAGACCTTTCCTTTTTTAACCCTAAGGACCACTCCAATCAACTCCATTTCCCTTAGATTCTGGATCTATGGGTCCCAAAAAGGCTATGGCACAAAGGAGGAAATAGACGGCTCCAAGCTTGGATTCAGTGAAAAGAAGAGCCAAGAGGCGACACAATGAGCCGACTCCTTAAGAACAACAAGCTCCACCTCCTCCTCAGAGACAGTTCATTCTAATAGGCAATAGACCTATGACATTAGGTAGGAAAGTTGATTTTGCATTTGTAGAGCAACAACACTTCCGTATTGGTGACTGGATAGTAGCACAGGGGTGGGAGTGCTTCAATTCATTAGATGTTCCCACTTATCCCACTCTTGTTAGGACATTTTTTGAGCACCTGACATTTGGCACAAATCAGATTCTTTCTATTGTGAAAGGTATTACCATCTTAGTGGATGAAGCAAGATTGAGTCGAGTTCTACTAATGCCTAGGACTAAAAAGTGCTATTTGAACATCAAAGATAGGCAAGGTATTTTGAAAATTATTTTGGAAAGAAGAAATATGAAGGGCATCTCCAATGTACAGGCCAATCGGCTGTCACTTGAGATGTGCCTACTGCACAACATCATCAACAGAGTTTTCTTGCCCAGGATAGGGCATTTTGATTGGGTGAGTGAGCAAGATCTCATGTTTATGAGATACATGATTGAGAGGGAGGCCCTCAATCTACTGTTTATCATGATTTCATCGATTAGAGATGCCGCTCGCAAGGCTAGAACTTCTTTACCTTATGGGATGGCCTTCACCCTACTATTTCAAGACTTTGGAGTTGATCTTTCTGGAGAGGACTGTAGACCCATTCTGCATACTAATAGGTATTCTGAAAAATCACTTCACAGAATGGGCTATCATAGAGTTGAAGGTGAATGGGTGAAGAAAATGTCAAGACAAAGAGTAGTTCATTCAATGATGATGAGGATGACATGCCTGAGGATGCTAAGACTGCTGAGCAGGTTGGAGATGACGAGGATGAGCATGATGATGAGGCTGGACCCTCAGAGCCAGCACCTGCCACACCACCTAAGTCAGTACCTTCAGGGCCCAACATTGGTGGACAACAGCATGACTCTGAGCAGATGAGGATACTTAGAGATAATGTTTCTACTCTCAAATCAAATTTTTAAATAGTTCAAGCAGAGGTTCACTCTAGGATTGATCAGCTATAGATAGAGGTTAGAGATGGTTTTTGCAGGATCCTAGCAACTTTACATCTGGATACTTTAGATGGACCTTCTGTGTCACCGGTTGCACCTCCACCACCACCAGAAAAAAGATGATGGACAGGATTTTCACCCTACTAATCAATAGGTTGATGTGCACTCTATAGATCACCATGTTATGGACACACCAACACCAGAGGCAAAGTAGCAAGAGTAGTGCATTTCTGATACTCCTGCCACATAGGTTCTTTCAGGGACTAGTACTCTAGCTTTGTCTGATGCATTCACTGATCAGAGAACCCCTATGCTTTCAGCTTCTATTCCTAAGTTAGAACCACCTCCTTCAGCACCTATTCCAGAGCCTAGAGCTAGACCTAGAGTTAGAGATAGATCTAGAGCTCCTACTAAGACTAGAAATAGAGATCTTAGACCTCTTAGATAGACTTCCTTGATTAGGTCTTACTAGCTCCTATATTTGTATGTTGACAGTATCATAGTTCAGCCACTTTTTGTATCAAAACTTTGATGATATATATATGTCTGCTTTGTTGTATCTTTCATGAGCAATCATTACTTTTTACTCTCTTGATATATAATTTTATAGTAAGGGGGAGTATTTTTCACCTTTTGTTGATGACAAAAAGGAGGAGTAATATCATGTGATGCATGGAAAATGTGTGATGCATGAAAAATGTGTAATAAAAGAAAATGTGTAAGGAAAAATGAGAGAAGTAATCTAAAATTTAGCAATTTCTTTAGTAATTTAAAATTTTGCAAAGAATTGTGACAATTGTGACACTTGTGCAAAATGCTTGAGCAAGGGGGAGTATATCTCATTAAAGACTCATAAAAAATACAATGAGCCTTGGAATATTTCTAAAAATTATCTAGAATGTATTGACAGCCTTGACATTTCACTCAATAGCTCTGACACCTCAGTTAATTTGTAAAATGAATTTCTATGTCTTCTTATAATATACCAAACATTAGATTGAATATAAATCATAACTTGAATTGCTTAGTATAACATACTGTATAGCATATTCTAAACTTATTTACTTAGATACAGTTGCAAATGTAAAGGTACTTATTATTTCCATGCTTAGTATTTTCTCATCATCAAAAAGGGGAAGAATGTTGATCCCTAGAATGATTTTGATGATTATAAAATATTGGAGCATGCATTTGATACTAATGCTTTTTAAGTGTTTAAAAAGTTTTCGTAAAGCATTTTTGATAGGGACCCGAAAGCCCAGCCACCTCAGTAGCCACATGGGATCCCAGTCACAGTGCCACATTCAGTGCACCCCTCAGCAATGTCTACATAGAGTCCCAATCACACCTTGGATTGTGCCACATTAGCGTTACATGGAGGATTACATGAGGTCGGCCCAATATGAGGATTTGGTGTCGACATGATAGCACATCAATTCCATATTCAAGCACACAAACTCCACATGCCAGCATGATAAGAAGGAAAGTTAAAGCAGATAAACATGAATTCCATGATTCATGCCAGCTTGCTTAGGAAAGAAGTGGTCCATCCCAAGCCAAGAGAAGAAAGAAGTTGGCACCTTGGTCCCCCCGTTTTGGGCCTCCCACTACATACCATCTTTGGAGGACTTTTATTTGGCATTTGTTTAGATTTCTTTCATGTATTCAATGCAAAGGAGGAAGGTTTAGGGCACCCCATTATTTCCATATTTTCATAACTTAGGTCCTAAGTCAAGTAACTCTATATAAAGGTTCATTTCTTGTATGAAAGGGAAATTCGAATGAAATGAAAATTTGAGGAGAGAGATTCTTCTATGGAAAGGGTGAAGGTCCACTTTTCGCTCCGTAAGAAAAGCACATGAGGTGCAACCCCAGAACATGATGCGAGGTCATGTCTAGTTATCCCCTTCTCTAACTCCACCTTCTTTACTGCCCTCATGTCCTTTGAGATTCACCCTAATGGCTCCATTAGTGAGGTGAGATACCTTAGAGGTGTGAGATCTCTCTGTATGGCTCCATTAGTGAGGTGGGTAGGATGCCCTAGAGGTTTGAGATCACTATGTACGGCTCCATTAGTGAGGTAGGATATCCTAGAGATGTGAAATCTCTTCGTGAGTGTGAGACCTAAAGTTCATGAAAGCCCCGACCCCTGTCTTCCATCTCCATTGTTCCTTCACCACCTCCATAGAAAATTTTAAAAAATAAAAGAAAAACTAGTGGTACCCTAATCCCTGGTGACTTCTTAGCTCGCCAACGATCCATCCCCATCCCGTCCCCCATTAATTTTTGGTATCAAAGCTAAAAAATTAGGGTTTTTTTTTCTTCTCAAATTATTCTAGATTCATCCACTTCACACCGACACCGAGTGCTTCCGCCACCACCGTGATCCCCCGTATCCATCATCGATCTCCCCCACGGATGCACCGCCACTGGCATCGATTTCATCGAGAGGTTCACCCCATCCCAGGAAGCCCCAAATCCACTCGACGGCCTTCATCGATCGATACCTCTCTGCCCAGATCCAAAGCCCCCCTCCTGCCGATTGACGCCACCGACACCAACCGAAGAGCCCTCATCGCTGCCCCCTTCCATCTGGAAGACCCACAGCCAGGCTGCCGTTGACGCCGGACTAACCCAGATCCAATCCCGACTCCACCTTCCCCTCATCAGATCCAAGGAAGAACTGCAGCTGCCTCTCGCCCATCTTCCCCTCTGATCCCGTCATCCCCAAGCTCCGCAACTGCCTTGTTTGGCTCGTGGCCATCCACAGCAACGATCTCATCCTCATCCATAAGCCTCCCATGGGAACACCAGTTCCGAGAGCACCAAACTAGAGGAGGAGGACCCCTACTTAGACCCCGTTCTGCCATCTCCGTGCTCCCCGCAATCGCTGGCCAACCCCGCTAAGAACCTACAATGGACCCTCCGCCCAGATTCAAGTCCCATCTCTGCACGCGATGCCTCACCGATGCCCGATGCCCTTCCACCCAAAGTTGTCCCCAGCTGGATAACGTCTACCACCGATTTTCCCTACCCTTGGCCCTCCTCTGTTCCGACTGGTCGGTCTCATCCTCCAGAGCCCCTTCATTCTCGCTTGTAGCTGAATGGACAGCCCATCTCTAGATCCGCCAAGCTCCTCCCCCTATCAGAATAGCCACCGAAACCCCATCTATGTCGGCTGTCTTCTCCCCGTGCCGCCATCTCCCTCCCCAGCACCACCACCAGAGAGCCCATCGATGAACCCCTCCACAAAGTTCCTCCCCTGTTTTGGCTTTGGTTCGTAGAGAGGAAGAGTAGGCTGCATGAACATGAAAGCATTTCCCCTCCCTGTTGTCAACTTCAAGCTACACGCTTCTCAAAGCATATGATCCTCAAAGCTGCCACTCCTCAAAGGTGCATGATCTTCAGGACTGCACGATTTTCAAAGATGCTTGATTTTCATAGTTGCACAGATCTTAGAGCAGAGCCTCTTTTGAGTTGATTGGATTCGGTCCCACCAAAGTCCCCGCTGACCCAAACTCGACGGGGTCGAGTTCTCCCCACTCGAAGAGAATGATGAGGACCCGAGAGCCAGCCACATGGGATTCCAGTCACAGTGCCACATTCAATGTGCCACCTCAGCAACTATATGGAGTCCCAGTCACACCTTGAATTGTACCACATTATGATCACATGGAGGATTACATGAGGTCGGCCCAATATGAGGATTTGGTGTCCACATGACAGCACATCAATTCCACATTCAAGCACACCAACTCAATCATCAACCCTTTTCATGTATTTTTCAATCATTTGAGAGTCCTAAGTAAATTCAATTTTATATTCATGAAAAGGGTCAAATTGATGTAATTTTAAGTATAAATATTTTAGAATAAGTTTAAATTTATTTGGAAGTAGTTTGAAGCTATTTGGAAGCCTTTGAAAAAATTCCAACTCGAGCCGACTCTAATGAATAGAGCTGATACATTTCTTGGCACGGTACAGCATTTTTCTAATACAGGACATCTGAGCCGACTCCAAGAAAATCAGAGCCAACTCTCATAGAGTTACAGAAAGTTGCTTCTAAGATTTCATTCAGCTGAGTTGACTCTAAATTGATAGGAGCCAACTCTCACAGACTGTAGAATGACTACCTTTTCAGGCCACTAATCATTCGAGCTGACTCAAGTCCTTTGAGCCGACTCGCCTCCCATTGATTTTAGCAGTAACTGATTGTTCCAGAATTTAAAGTTTTTGAATTTCAAGACTCCCAACGGCTAGTTTTTGATTCCCAAGATATCCCAATGGCCATATTCATCTGAGAATACTTTAAGAAGCTAGAAATGATGGCTTTAAGAGAAGAAAAACTTTTTTATGAGGGTATTGATCATACTAAGAGCTTTCAAGTAGAAACTCAAGTTTTCTAACAACTTTCAACTACCTTCTTGGGTTAATCTTTGAAGAATTAAGAGAGGCTTGAAGAGCATTCAAGAAGCATTCAAGAAGGCCTCATTAAGAGCTTCAACTATAACCATTCAATACATTTGATTTGTTTTAGTGTTGCTTTCTTTTGCTACTCGATTTTTGAGTTGCTACAAGTACAGCAGGTGGCTATAGCTTGTGAGTTATTTTTAGGTTGCTGGTTAGCCTTGAAAACCAAGTTGGGTTGTTAGTGAGCCCAGGAAAACTAACTATGTATTGGAGTTTTGGATTGTGAGCCCGTAGAAAAACAATCCGACTATATTCGGGGTGAATGTAGTAGAAATCCTAATAGTGCACCTTGGATAGTGGATGTAGGAGCTGGGTTGCTCCAAACTACTCTAAATCTTATGGGTTTGTGTTTGCTCTTATTTTTGTATTCTTATTTACTTCTGCATGCAATACTCAATCTACTTTACTCACCACATAAGGTTTCAAAAGGCACATACTTGCTATAATTTTTACAAACCCAATTCACCCTCCGTCTTAGGTTAGCCAACTAGGCAACACATCTTTATGGGCTAAAAATATTATCCACATAAAACATGAGAAATCATCTACAATTACTAGACCATACTTCTCGCCTCCCAAACTAGTTGTTCTAGTAGGCCAAAGAGGTCCATATGAAGTAATTCTAAGGGTCTAGATATAGAGACTACTCCTTTTGGTTTGAAAGATGATTTTGTTTGTTTTCCAAGTTGACATGCACTACAAATCTTATCCTTTTCAAAGGTAAGTTTTGGCAAATCTTTTATAAGATTTTTTTTGTTCAATTTGGAAAGTAAATGCATACTTGCATGCCCTAATCTACGATGCCAAAGACAACTAGTTTCATTGATCTTGGCTTCCATTACCACTAGGCATTGACCATTTTATATTGGTAGATCATCAAGATCAACCATGTAAATGTTCTCATGCCTATGACCAATGAACTTAATGCCATTGTCATCAAGACTAGATACGATGCACATAGAAGATTCAAAAAACATTTTGAAACCTTTATCGCAAAATTGGCTTATGCTAAGCAAATTATGTTTTAAACCATCAACAAGTAGAACATTATCAATATAAGTAGAGGGGGTGATATGGACTTTATCAATACCAATAATTTTATCCTTTCCATTATCACCAAATATCACATTCCCACCATTTAGAGTCTCAAGAGATGCGAATTGCTTTACATCTCTGGTCATGTGTCTTGAGCAACTGCTATCAAAGAACTACAATCTTCTTTTCTCCTTGGTTGCAAGACATACCTCTTCTTTATTTGCTATGAAGCAAATGTTGGCAACATCTTACTGCTCTTCATAGAAGCTTGAGTCTTCACTCTCACTCCAAGTCACCATCATCGCTTTCTTTTTGAATTTCTTTTTGGCCTTTTTGAGAGTGGGGCAATCCATTTTATAATGACCGGCTTCTTACACTCAAAATAGATTGGTTGATCCCTTTCCTTCCCTTTTCCTTCTCCTTACTAGGCTCTCCTTTTTGTGGCTTCTTCTTGTAGTTATGCTTTTTCTTCCTCATGAATCTCTTAAACTTCCTTGAGATAAGAGCCATTTCATCTTCCTTACCTTCCTCATCAAAATTATCACTAGAATCCTCCTTGTTTATGGACTTGAATGTGATAGTCTTCTTTTTCTTGTCATTGTCCACCACTTTCTTCTTTAAGGACAGCTCGTATGTCATAAGTGATCCCAAGAGCTGCTCAAGAGAAAGAGTATTGACATCCTTGGCTTCTTCAATAGCGATGACTTTTGGATCCCATAATGATGGAAGAGATCTAAGGATTTTGTTGACAAGTTCAGCATTATATAAAACTTTTCCCAAACTCCTCATACCATTAACAATGTTAGTAAACCTAGTGTATATTTCACTAATTGATTCATTTGATTCCATCCTAAATATTTCATAAGTATGGATGAGCATGTTAACTTTGGTATTCTTCACTTGATGTGTATCCTCATGAATAACTTCAAGTGTGTCCCAGATTTCCTTGGCAGAGGAATAATTAGATATCCTATTGAATTTGCTAGGATCCAATACACAAAATAACAAATTCATAGCCTTTGTATTAAGCTCAGCTTGCTTAATATCATTCTCATCCCAATTATCTTCTAGTTTGGGAGTAGAAATGCCATTAACCAAAATAGTGAGCTGATGAGGACCTTTAACTATGGTCTTCCAAATATTGTAATCTATGGCTTGAATGTAGATGCGCATGCGTGTCTTCCAGAAAGTATAATTTGTGCCATTAAAAAGTGGAGAACAGTTTAAGGCTTGACCCTCAACAATACCAACACCAATTTGGGCTGCCATCAGATCTTTGACTCAAGATCGTTAGACCTATATGCCAAGTACCAACTTTGATACCACTTGTTACCCAGCGTAGCAACCAAAGAGGGGGAATGAATTGAATTTTTTTAAAAAAATTAAACTAAGTATGTGCTGAACTAATGTGTTTGTGTAACAATGTGAATGTGCAGAATGTGATCTAAATGCAGTGCTTTAAAGAATAAAGAGCATTGCTAGAGAAAGAAATGAGAAGGCAAATCATACACACAAACATAAAAGTTTATAGTGGTTTGGTGCACTCCAAGCACCTACATCCACTCCCCAAGCTATCTCTTGAAAATTTTACTATAATCAACCAAAGATTATAGCCAACTTATTTTTAAGAGCTCACAAGTCAAACCCACAGTTGGTTTTCATACTTAGGCTCACCAACAACCTTTCCTACAAGCCAACCCTTGGCTTGTATTCCAATTCATGACTTTGAAGGGCCTAACCCCTGTTTTAATACCCTTAAAACTAGTTACAACAAATAAGACCAAAAGTATAGTTTTGAGCACAAGAAAAAGCTTTCAAAAGAGTAAAAATAATGTTGATGAAGCTCTTCTTGAATGCTCGAGTTTTCTTCTTCTTCTTGGAAGCTTTCAATGAACACTTTTGAAAATTGATTTGAAGGCTCGATAGCGAGAATGAAGGCTTTTCACTTGGAATCTTCTTTTTAGCTCTCTCTTATTTTTCAATAGCTTTCTAAGATTATAGGAATTGTCTCTTGTGTATTCAATGAGTTTGGTGAGTGATAAATACATCAAAAACCTTCAAAAAATCATTTATAGCCGTTGGAGAGGAGAAACTAGCCATTATAGACTGTTTGAATCAATTATGAACTTCTGAAAATATAACCATTACTGTTGTCAGAACCTGTGAGTCGACACTAGGGTCGACACTTGGATTGACACCAAGTATAATTTTTGAAATCCATGGTTTTGCTTCATTTCTGGTCTCAGGCTATGAGTCGACCTATGAGTCAACACTTCAGCTTGTGAGTCGACACTTACATCGACACTTGAGTCAGCACTTGGCAAAAAATCCAGGAACGACACAATTTTGTAACTTTCTTGTCTCAGGCCATGAGTTGATCTGTGAGTCGACTTGTGAGTCGACACTTGGGTCAACACTTGGTATGCCAGCAGAATTTTTGCATGCCAGTCTTCAGAAGGTCGACATTAGGCTTCATGAGTTGACACTAAGATCGACACTTGATCTGTGCCAATTCCAAAGTGTGTGCCAAGCTTCGAAACTCTAAATTTTTTTCAATATACTTCCAATTTCTTCTTCATAATGACCAAATTGATTAATTTCTTGGCTTTCCAAAGTGAAAAGATTTCTTAAACTTTGAAATTCATCTTGCATTAATATAAATGACTTTGATGCTTTTGTATAAAGAATTTGATGTACCTGTAACCTAGAATTCACAACTCCAATTAAAACATTAGTACAAAATATATGCTCAACATTTTGTTATTCATCAAAATCAAGGGCCAAAGCTAACAGAAGACATGGACCAATTAATAATCCTCCCACTGACTTCATCAAGTCAGTAATAAGGGTCAAATCATATTAGTCCAAGAATACCTAAATCAATCAAACTAATTTTCCTTACTATCATGGGTTTGCTCAAATTGATGAGCTATGTAATCAAAATTTGATTGACCAAATTAGCTAAATAAATGAGATCGATGAGAGGATTCTAGCATTAATCTCTTTTCTTATACACCATCAAGTTGGCTAGGTAAGAAGTAATCCTAATTAATGATCATGATCATATACCAAATTTACCTTAGATAGTAATTGGTTCATCGATTTTGATTAGACTAGCATAGGGACTCAGGTCTGACCATTGAGCAAGAATCATGTTCATTTGATAATATAGACTTGATTAACCTATTACTATAGAATTGATCTAGAGACTCTTTGACCTAATTCTAATCAACTTTTTATTAGGTTAAATCAACTTCTCTAAGGTCTATATTAATCAAATTCTAATCCTAGGTCTAATCTAATTATTTAACCTAATTCGAGCTAACCCCATATCTGGATTTTATTAATTAACTTTAGATCTTTAATTCACAATTCTAGATCTAATTAACTCTTATTTTCAATAATTAATTAAGATTCTTTTGGCTAAAAATCATATCTAAATATTTTTATATGCATCATATACAAATAAAATAATTTTACATCTAGACTACATACTATGGTGCAATTGCTGAAATTAAATTTATAATTTATGTTGTAAACATAAAAGTTGATATAAATAGCTTAATTTTAGATTAATAATAGCAAAATAATCAAGATTAAACTATTAAAAATCAGATCTAAATTATCAAAGTAATTTTATTAAAATTATCCTTTTACCTTGTCATGAAATATAACCACAAGCGACACCCTTACATGCCATAGGAGATCCCATGGAATGAAAAGAGAGGGCCTTTAAATCTTACTTTTCTTCTATGATCAGATATGGTGATCAATCCAGTCTGAAGTAGTTACTCGAATTAAGCTTACATGTAATATGTAAGGTTCTACATCTACATATCATGTTATAAAAATCGATCACTTTAATACCATTGTTGGGAATCGCCTAGGATTTCATGCATATTTTTTTTTATAATTTGTAGTGGAAGATAATCTATTATAAAACTATTTTAAATAGAAAACTATGTATATAGATCATATCTAATAAATTCTACGAGGATCATAACATGATATGCAATATAGAAAATAAAATTAGCATGCATTAATCTAGTCGATACATGCTGTAGATCTAATCTACAAACAACTATGAGATTGAATCCATACCTGATCATAGGTTGATGATTGTCACTATCGATGATATATGATAAAGGCTCTCCATGTCACTTCACAACCTTAAGGATGTTTGGCCTCTACAAATCATCCACACGAAGCCCCAATGCGATCTACCTTCTCGGACTGCTAACCATGTGAAGGCCCTCCAAGAAGATCAAGAGGTGGATCAAGAGATGATTACATAGAAGAAGAAAAATAAAATAAAAAAACCCACTGCTCTTTTTCTTTTTTTCTCTCTCCCTTCAGCCTTAGTGCTAGATCTAGAACTCCTCGTGCCAATCTGAATTCATGCCCCTTTCTCCTCTTATTTTTTATAGTAATTTCACTTCATATTTTACATGGTAATTGTCGTTTAATGTTTTATATATAAAAAAAACTAAATTAAAATTTTGTTGATTAAGGGATTAGATTAGGATAAGGTGATGCAATTTGAATAAAACTAGGAGTTCTATTTCCAATAAAACTCCTCTAATTAAATTCAAATAAATTTAGATTTAATTCAAACCAATCCTAATCTAAATAGAAATGAGGGAGGATAAAAAAACTAGTTTTCTTCATACAAAATTCATAAAAAAATTTAGAAAGGTGTGAAGAGTTTTTAGAAAAGAAAACAAGTTGGACTAGACTAGGGTTTGACCAAGATTTAACCAAAATTAGTTAGGAACCAAAACTAATTTGGTTATAACTAATTTAACCAACTTGAACCAAATCTAATTAAGTCTCAATTAGGATTAATTAAATTCCAATTAAATCTAGAATTAACTGAGCTCAACTTTGAATTAAATCAAAATTAGAAACCCTTAATGATTAGATCATCAAATAACCTAATCAGGTGAAACCCAATTGAACCATATTCAATTAGGCTTGACCTAAATCTCTTTGCTTAACAAATTGAGCCAATTAGCAATCAAATTACTCATTAATCCTTATATAATTAATTAATTAATAATTAATTATTAATTTATAATATTTATATAGGATTAATTATTAATCAAATTTATAATTTTACTACTAAATAATTATTAATGGTTAATCAACCATCATGATTAGTCATAAACTTCTTATGTATGTGACTTCGTAGGTTCAAATCCTAAGCTGGTAGCCCATGAATCAATTCTTTAACTAATTGGTGCGACCATTTAGCAATAGTGCTCGACATTCAAATAGGTTAAATGATGGCAAAGCAACATTCAAGAATCCAGGCTATGGTTACCATATAATTCATCCCTTTGATCTAATGCTCGAAGATGAATTCAAAGTTAATTATCAACTCTGAATAATGCATTCAAATATATCTCAACCTGCTAAATCCTGTAGCTTCTCACAATGATAGTCTTAAATTGGAGGGACATTTATATCCATACCCTTTCTTTGAGATACTCTTGATAGCAAAGTACTCCATAAAGTTGGTCACTATTCAGTGAGATTTACTCTTACACTTACCTACATGCCATATCAGTGTCTCCACACTTCTTGATTAAGAGGACATTAACCTATATAGTACATAATGACCTATTCTCGATAAACATTATCATCCTAGGTAACAACATATCATTTGGTTATGAATTGATTTAAGAACCATTTGATAAATCCTTCTTTATCGAATCTATATTATTCTAAGGACTTCAACACATTAGAGTTCACAAGAAGATGATAAATAGTATTAAACTATCAAAAATAATATTTATTTTATTAATAATTTATATATATTTACAAGATAGCTCAACCATCTACAACCTAGATAATAGGCTTTAGGATACTTTTTTCAACAATATGTACTTGAACTGGCTGCTACATTCTAAATAGAGTTCTCAGCAAGTCTATAGATAAAACATCATATGAGATATGGTCAGAGCATAAGTTGGGACTCTAACACCTTAGTGTCTGGGGTTGTTTAGCTTATATCAAATATTTGAAAATGGATAATCAAGGACCTAGATCTGATAAGTGTATTTTCATAGGATACTTGAAAGAGATTAAGAGGTATTTCTTCTACCATACTATGAACAAAAGGTGTTTGTTAGTAATAGGTTAATCTTTTTAGAAAAGAAATTCTTTGAAAAAGGAATAAATGCCCCCAAGGTTGAACTTGAAGAAGTTTGACTGATAGAAGAACGAACACTATTGACTAAATCCATAGAACTAGATATAATTGGATCAAACCCGGAGCCCATTGTAGAAGCACCTCTAAGGAGATTCGATAGAGTACTACATCAACCAGATAGATACTATAGTTTCTTGGCCCAGGATGGTGATCCTATTGATTTGATGAAAACAATGAGGATCCAATCACCTATATGGATTCAATGCAGAGTGCTAACTTGATAAATGGCTAGATGCCATGAAATCCAAAATATAGTTAGAACATGCATTTTAAAAAGGTGATCAGAATGTATTGCTATGTTAAGACTAGAGAAGAGCTTTGCATATACAAATGAGCTAATGGTTTAGTGATAGTATTTCTTATTTTTATATATTGATGATATTTTCTTAATCAAGAATGATATTCCTGTATTACAAGGAATAAAAGTATGGCTATCATCTTAATTCTTCATGAAAGACTTAAGAGAAGCATCCTATATCCTTAGGATAAAGATCTATAGAGATAGATCTAAAAGGTTGCTTGGGTTAACCCAGTCCACATACATTATGACTATATTAAAGCGGTTCAGCATGGTGAATTTCAAGAAAGGCTATTTTTTGATAGGCTTTGGAATTACTCTCTCTAAGAAGGATTATCCAATAACTCCTCAAGAGAGAGACATATGAGTAGGATTCCAAATGCCTTGGTAGTGGGATCTATTATGTATGCCATAATATATACATGACCAGATGTGGCATACTTACTAGGGATAGTGAGCAAATACCAATCTAATATAGGTGAGAACCATTAGAAGGTTGTAAAAACCATCCTTAAGTATTTGAGATATATTAAGGACCAGTGCTCATTTATGGAGATTCTAATCTGAAACTAGTCAGTTATATTAACTCGAGTTTTTAGTCAGATAGAGATGATAGCAAGAGTGTGTCGGATTATATCTTTACCTTGAATGGAGGAGTAATCTGCTATAAAAGTTCTAAGTAGCATACTATAGTCGATTCAATTTGTGAGGTAAAGTATATTATAGCTTCTAATGCTGTAATGGAAGCTATTTAGTTACAAAAATTCATCAACGAGTATGGAGTGGCACCTTTCATTGATGGTCCAATTCATCTATATTGTGATAGCACTAAAGCCATAGCTCAAGCAAAGGAACCAAATTCATATCAGTGGACCAAGCACATTTTGCATCACTATCATCTTATCCAAGAAATCATGGAATGAGGTGATCTTAATCTTCAAAAGATTGATGGAAAGGAAAACTTGACCAACCAATTTACTAAAGCCCTAAGAATCAAAGAGTTTGATAATCATAAGTGGAAGATGGGTATTCAATAATGTTCTGATTGACTCTAATCTAAGTGGGAGTTGTTAGAAAATGTATCTTAAAGCCAATCGTCTAAGTTATAGATGGTTGAGCTCTTTATAATTTGTACATGAATCATTAATAAATAAAAATTATTTTGATAGTTTATCACATTGTATCATCTTCCTTTATAAACTCTTCTATTCGATAAAAAAGGATTTGCCATGTGTTTTTAAACATGTTCATAATCAAATGATACATTTTACCTAGGATGATAATGCTTATCGAGTATAAGTTACTAAGGAGTATGGAGATACTGGTATGATGTAGGTGTGTGTAGGAGTATACTACACTGAATATGACTAACTCTGTAGAATACTCTGCTATCAAGAGTATCTCTTAGAAGGGTATGGTTATAAGTATCCCTCTGACCTGAGATCACCATGGTGACTTACAAGCAACTCACTATACTTTGGTGCTAGACTGCCTGAATTTCTAATCCAATAATAAAAGGTTTTTGATTGTAGTCAAGTACTTGTTAAGTCAATATGTGAGTCAAGATTGGATTGACCATTCCAAGATGTTGGAGACAATGATTGCCATGTTTTAATTTAGCAAAATTTTGACCAGGATAATCCTTGTAAGGAGTCACAAGATTTATTAGGTTGAGATATATTTGGATGCACTATTTCAGAGTTGGCAGTTGACTCTAAAGTCATCTTGAGCATTGGGTTAAAGAGATGACTTAAACGGTAACAATATGCCTGGGTTCTTGTATGTTACTTTGTAATTATTCAACCTATCTAGACGTCAAGTACTATTGCTAGATGGTCACATCGATTAATTCAGAAATTAATTCCTGGGCTACTGATTTAGTTTTTGAACCTATGAGGTCACATACATTATAAGTTTTTGATTAATCATGATGGCTAATTAATGATTAAAAATCATTTAAGGATAAATTATCAATTCAATCGATAATTAACCTAATACAAAATTATAAATATATAAATAATTATTAATTAATTATAGAAAGATTAATTAGTAATTAGATTGTTAATTAGCTCAATTTTATTAAGTAAAGAAGTTTTGGTTAAGTTGAATTAAATTTGGTTCAATTGGGTTTCACCTGATTAGGTTATATGATGACCTAATCACTAAGAAATTTTTAATTTTGGTTTGATCTTGACTTGGGCTTAATTAATTCCTGATTTGATTAGGATTTAATTAAGTTAATTTAGACCTAATTGGATTAGGTTTAGTTAATTAGTTGGGTGTAACTAAATTTTGTTTGGTCCTCAACTAATTTTGACCAAGTCAAAATTCAAAATCCCCACCTAGCACCCCTAATATTTTTCTATGCCCCATCTCACACCAATCAAGGATTTTCATGAATAATTTCATGCTAAATCTAAGATATGTCATACTCTCCTTTCTCTTCTAGATTAAGATAAAGTTTGGATTAATTTGGATGACATTTGAATTGGTTTTGATAAGAGTTTCAGTAGAATTGAAACTCTTGACCTTATCCATATCCATTTGGTTTTTATCCCCTCTTATTTTAATCTAATCACCATGCCACATTTTTATTTGATTTTTGTTGGGGTGTGTGATAATTGTGATGCTTTTTACTATGATTTTGAGAAGAGATTGTCATTAAAAGAAAATCAAATAGGGTGAGTATTTGCATGAAACCAAGAAGGGTGTGTAGAGAGGTCTTGCTCTAGGGTTTTAAGGGGATAGGAAGAAAAAAATAAAAAGAGGATTTTTATATTTTTTTTGAGTCTCCCACCTCTTGATATAAGATCCTCTACTTCTTGATCTTCTTAGAGGGTTCAAGAAGATCAAAAGAAAAATTTTATTTCGGCCATCAATGGCCTTTAGAGAGATCTAGCAGTCCCGAGAGGGTTGATCACGTCGGAGCTTCGAGTAGATGATTTATAGAGGTCGGACATCATGTGTGGCTGTGAAGTGACATGAAAAGTCCTTAACATATACCATTAGCTACAACGATCATTGACCAGTGCTAAGGTATGAAATTAGATTTCATTTATGTAAATTTGATCTATAGTGTGCATCAGTTAGATTGATGCATGTTGAATCTATTTTCAGAAATTTTAATTCCTTGCATATCATATTAGATCCTTTTGGTAGGATTTTTTAGATATGATCTAAGTGCCTATAATCTGAAAATTGGTTTAATCTGATTTTCTTCTATTGTGATTTTAAAAAAAATATACATGTATGAAACTCTATAATGATTTCTAACACCCGATCCATCTCAACCTCATCCACGTAGTCCAAATCAAGAGAGACAATCATGGATGAGCCATCCTAGAAGTCTTAAGTAAGCAAAGAGGTGGTCACCTATTCTAAAATTAGGAAAAGGATCTATCCCAGATCGATCTCCACATCGGTGTATTTTGAGGTGTGCACTATAGGACATGCAAATTGGAGCGAAAGCTGTAGGAGATGAATTGAGGATTGAGGTGTTACACAACCAAGCATTGATCCACAATAGGCTCAATTTTAGTACTAACCCACCTTTTTGCACTAGGATTTTGTAGAAGCTGGTCCCTAGTCACTTTAAGATGCCTTAGCAAGAAGCTTATGATGGCTCAACCAATAGATCACTTGCAAAGCTTTAAAGCTATAATGCTTTTCCATGGGGCCACCGATGGGATTCTGTGTTAGGCTTTTCCTTGAACTCTAAAGAAGGTGGCTCGATATTGGTATTCTAGTCTAAAATCAAGATCTATTCATTCTTTTTGATTAGCTTAGCAAATCGTTTATAACCCATTTTGTTAGCAGTCAAAGGTGACACCAAGGATTGGACTCCCTAATAAATATCAAGTAGAGAAAAGGCAAGCCTCTTTGATCTTATGGGAACCACTTTAATGTAGCCATCCTTAAAGTGCATGGCCTGGATTAGTTGATCATGATGACCACTTTGAAGAGCAGGCTCCAAAAGTACCCATTTCTTTTATAATAGAAAAAAAAAGTATCCATAGGACTTTGCAGTAATGTTTGCTTGGGTAAAGAAGTATGCAAATGCTGAAGAGGCATACGAGCTACATGGAACCACGACCAGAGAGGCCATGAAGGGAAAGGAAGAGAAGCCTCCAAAGAAGGATGGCTAGAAAACTTGGCTTCGATCTAGAACTCCAACACCATTGATTCGGGACTCCAAAGTGGAATGCCAACCCAAAAGTCCCCTTACATGTTGACAAAATGCATCACCATCCAGGCAATTCACCAACTATGCTCCACTAAATGCTCTAAGAACACAGATACTGATGGAGATAAAGAAGTAACTATCTCGGTTAAGGGAAGATGTGAGCTAGACTGGAGCCTCATGATCCAAATAAGTATTGTCTCTATCATCATAGACATGATTATGATATGGAGAAATGCATGTAGCTCCAAGATGAGATCGAGGAGTTCATTCAACGTGGGTGGCTGGATATGTTCCTTCAATATAGAAGGGAGTAATGTGGAGCTTCACCCGCACCATAATAGGAACTTGAACTAGCTCAACGAGCCACAGAAAATCAACCCACTATCGAGATAATAAATATTGTCACTAGGGGCAACATAGTCAACAAGTCCTAGCTGATCCATCTAAAAGGCAAAAGATTGAAGAAGCCATTACAATCCCCAAGAAAGATGCATAAGGAATTTGTTTCCTGCATAATGATGTGATTGTTGAAATTTTAAATATTATGAATTATGATGTATGTCACATATTAGTAGATAATGAAAGCTTGGTAGATATATTATATTATGATACATTCTCTAAAATGAGATTCTCCATGAAAAGGTTTTGAATGTTAGATTCACTAATCATGAAATTTTCTAGAGAAGCAATACCTGTTGAAGGGGTCATTATCCTATCAGTTATGACAAGACATGCACCATAATAGTCCATAATACAAGTCAACTTTGTGGTCATCAAGTTTTGGTCGATATATAATGCCATCCTCGAGCAACCAGGCTTAATTGTGCTTTGGGCCATAGTGTTGGCATATCATTTGTGTTAGGAAATGTATCCTATAGCCAATCATCTGAGTTGTAGATGGTTGAGCTGTTTATTATTTGTACATGCATCATCAATGAAATAAAAGTTATTTTTGGTAATTCATCTCTTTTTGCATCTTCCTTTAGACTCTTTTAAGATGAAGTCCCTAAAATTACTTTAATTCAATAAAAGAGGATTTATCGAGTAGTTCTTAAATATGTTCATTACCAAATAATATGTTGTTACCTAGGATGACAAAGTTAATCAAGCATAGATCATTGTATGCCATATGGGTTGGTTGTCCTTATAACCAAGAAGTGTAGAGATACTAGTATAGCATGCAAGTAAATATAGGTGTACATTGCACTGAACTCACTAACTTTGTTAAGTACTCTACTGTCAAGAGTATCTCACAGAAGTATATGGGTATAAGTATCTCTCCGACCTGAGAGCACCACGATGATTTGCAAGCAACTTATTGTACTTAGGTGCTGGACTACCTAGATTTCTAATCCAGTGATAGAAGGCTACTGAGTGCAGTCAAGTAGTTGTTAAGTTAGTGGTGAGTCAAGATAGAATTGACCACTCCAAGATGTTGGAGATAATGCTCTATTGTATTTCAATTTAGCAACACCTTGGTCTGGGTAATCCTTGTGAAGAGTCACAGGATTTAGTAGGATGAGACATATTTGGATGCATTATTTGGAGTAGGCATTTGACTTTGAAATCATTATAAACATTAGGGTCAAAGAGATGAATTATACAAAAACTATATGCCCGGGTTCTTGAATGTTGATTCACAAACATTTGACCTCGGATGTCGGACACCATTGCTAGATGGTTACATCGATTAATTCAAGAATTAGTTATTGGACTACCAGCTTAATGTTCAAACCATAAGGTCACACATAATAGAAGTTTATGACCGATCATGATGGCTAACTAAAAGGCCATGATGTTGTTGTTAAGATACTACAACTATCAGTTTAATTAACCGACTTTTAAATTAAATGAAGAACACATAGAAAGAGTGAGTCGGGTCGAATCCATAAAGAAAGCAGTGCATAAAAAAATTAAAATATTTGATTTTAATAGGAAAAGAAAAAAAATTATTTGAAGTCAGAAAAAAAGATGTTCAAAGTGAAACAAAGAAATAAAACTTGGTATGTTCAATCCACTAATCAGATATTAGCATCTACTTGTAAGAAGAATAAATAATAAAAATTTAAATTGCATAGAAAAATTGATTGCAAGAAATTAAAAATAACAACTAAATAAACTAAGAAAAACAGTAACAAAGACTGGAAGTAGATCATCACAGCCTCGTCAGGAAGATGGTCGACAAACTCCCTTCTTCCTTCGTACTCCTTGGAGTGAATTGGCTTTCTCTACTTCTTCCTCCTTGGATCTTGTCTTGGAGATGGAGTAGGCTTGAAGATGGTGTAGGAGATAAAACTCTCCTCTAAGAAATCTCACTTTTAGAGGCCAACTTGTAACCCAAAGCTATGTCCTTTACCCTATACCATACTCTCTCTCCAGGATGTCTTTCTCTTATAGCATAGGGTCCTTTAAATAGATCTCGTCTAGGGCTTCCTCCCAGTCAAATTTGGACTTAATCGGGCTCTAGATCGGCCATGCTCTCTCTCCAGGATGTCTTTCTCTTATAGCATAGGGTCCTTTAAATAGATCTCGTCTAGGGCTTCCTCCCAGTCAAATTTGGACTTAATCGGGCTCCAGATCGGCCATGTATTGCAAGGAGAAATCTGAGCCATTTGATGTGCATCATGATGGATTGGTTGCTGCTCCTTCCTTTGTTGGGCACACAGAGTCCGATCTAGAATTGTAGGATCCCTGAATCCCTCTCTTAATTAATCTTGCTTCTCCCCATCGGGTGACCGGTAGCGTGAGGTGGTGGACATGGTGACAGACCAATCAACAGGGAACATGGTAGAGTGGAGTGCAGGTGTTGGGTGGCTGATGAATGGAAGAGACAACGGGGATAGAAGAGTCATCGGCGATCATCTTTATCCAGTGATGAGTGGCCATAGCTTCCGATGACCGAACAGAAGAAGGAATTGGACATGGCAACCGAATAGCGATTGGACATCCATAGGAGGTCTCTGGCAGCTTCCCCGGTGGTGGAGGGCTTCTCAATGGTGAGGAGAATGACTTCGATAGCTTCTGGTGGCTTGGGGATGTCAAATGACAATGATGGTCCATGGGAATGGGTCATGGATTGGCAGCAATGGCCACTTGTGGACTAACTCACGTGATGTAGACATGGACTGGCTGCTTTAAAATTCATGCACTTCCTTTATTAATTTTCAAAATTCAATTTCGGGTCCGTCTAAACACTGATTTGAGTGTCGTCTATGCTGTTGGACTTCAAAAATTGAGCTCTTCACAATGACAATCTTCTTTTCTTCAAAAAATATATAAAAGTATTAATTTGATATAAATAAAGATAGTTTAATTATTAAATTAATATTTTTATGTGTATATAAGAAATTATCACACCCCTCAACTTGAACTTTTCTCATCCTCGAGTAAAGAAGATAAATTAGCTATGATACAAACTCATTCTTGAATTCAAAGATGACTTAGGAAGTCCTAAAGGTAGCTAATACCCGGCTAGACCATTAAAGAGATACTTCATTGGATCACTGAGTTAACCCAATTAATTAGACCATAGAAATCTTTAAAGGCCTTCCTTACGATCTCCCCAACTTACTTTTTAAATCCTCTAACTTAATTTGAGTCAAGTTTGTTATCTTTTTATACTTTAGTCCTTTTGTTATTCTTCTTCTTCTTTTTTTGAGAAGTCTAGTGTAATGTCTTGACCTCTTAAGTATTAGCATTCTCACCTTTTGACATGAACCATAATGCTTACTTAGATGAAGGGGCCTGATTACTCAATAGGATGCCATTGCTTAATAGATCTCTTGACCTTCTCACCTTTTGACATGAACCATAATGCTCATATAAGTGAAGAGGCCCAGTTACTCGATAAGAGTTCAAGAAGAGCTGTGAGGTTAGACTGACTCTCTAAAAAACTTGATAGGAACAATGTTGTCGTTAAGATACCGTGGCTATCAATTTAATTAACCAACTTTTAATTATTTAAATTTACATAGAAAAAGCAGTGAGTCGAGTTGAATCTATGGAGAAGGTAGTGCTTAAGATAATTTGAAATCTTTAATTTAAAAAAAAATAGCTTGAAGTCGAGAAAATTGAAATTAAAAGTATGAAAGAAAAATAAAACTCTAGTACGTTTGATCTACTAATCAGATCTTAGCATCTATTTGCAATAAAAATAAATAACAAGAATTTAAAGTATAAAAAAATTAATATTGTATTAATTACAAGAATTAAAAAATAATAATTAAATAAACTATGAAAAGTGGTAACAAAGTATTCGAAGTTGATTAGCGCAGTCTCGTCAGGAAGTTGGTTGATGTCACTTTGCCTTCTTCCATCGTTACTCTATGGAGCAAACTAGGCTTCCTCTTCTTCTTCCTCTTTAGATCTTGATCTTGGAGATGGAATAGGCTTAAAGATGGTGTAGGGGGGTAGAACTCTCCTCTAAGGAACCTCACTCTTAGAGGCCAACCCGCAACCCTAAGCTATGGCCTCTACCTTGTACCATACCCTCTTTTTAGGATGATTTCTTCAGTGACTTAGGGGTCCTTTAAATAGGACTCATCGAGGGCTTTCTCCTAATAAAATTAGAGTCAATATGGATTAAAATTGGCTATATATCATGAAGAGCAATCTAAGCCATTAGATGTATGGCCTAATGTGGTGATCGACATTGTTCTTCCTTTTCTAGCAAACAAAGTTCAGAAGGGACTCTTGCAAATCCTATATCCGATCTCCTTCTTCAATTTGAACTCCACTTCTCCCATGGGTGGTGATAGGTGTTGGGCGGTGGCGAGCGGCGGAGAGTGGTGGTGCATGGGTAGATGGTGGTGGCTAGCGATGGTGGTAGGGAACCAATCAACAATGGAATGGGGAGGGGAGGCTGCCTGAGAACAAATGACTGATCAAGGAGAAATAGTGGCCGGTGGAGGGTGGCAAGAAGCGACAAACGGAGACATTGATGGTGGTTGGCCAGTGGTGGTGATCAAATAGAGAAGAAACCATGACCAGAGTATCTTTTTCGGCCATACGAGCACTCCCAGCGATGAGGGGATGGTCTCCGATGGCATTGGCTATGATGAGAGGTGATAGGTAGCAACTCTGGTGGTTGGTGGCTTGAAACGACACTTGTGGTCCACGGATCTAGGACTTGGATCGATAATAGTGGCTGCCGATGGACCATTCTAGTTCATATAGACCGAGCGGCCGGCCATGATGGACTGGCTACTTCAAAAATTATGCGATTCATTAATAAAATTGAAACTTTGATTACGGGCTCAATTGAACTCTGATTTGAGTAACGTTTGCATCGTTGGATTTCAAAAATTGAGCTCTTTCTATCCATAAACTTTTTTTCTACAAAATACTAATAAAAATATTAATTTTTAATAAATACTAATTAATTAATACTTATTTTAATGGTTAAATTGGGATATTTGATAGACTTATCACACCCCCCAACTTAGTCATTGCTAGTCCCTTAGCAATGCAATTAAGATATATGTATTAATTTTATAACCATATGTCATTAAGATTCTCCTTTGGATCTAGGCATAAGGTCAAAAGAAGTTAGCTAGCATTACTAACTAGGTATTTAGTTTTCAAAGTAAATTTAATAATCAAAACTATTAGAAACTTTTTTAGACTTTATCCAAAGGTCTACCGCACTTGTGTTTATGATGGCTAACTTAGTATTTTAGTGCTAGATTATAAAGAACAATTACCTCTTCTGATGCGGGACAACCCTCGATCAATATCTATTCTAGGTGATCAGACCGTTTGTCATGTCCCGAATCCAGATCTAGGATCGGCTACGTGACCGGCCGCACAATCCTGGGTATCATCCTAGAGATCATGTCAGGCCTAACCTTCAATTCAACATCCAAATAGTGGTAAGGAACAAATCTAACTAATTATTTTTTGATTCCAAGAATTTTTCATAAAATTTAACTAAAATTTAATATAAACTCAAAGATCAACACATAAACCCTAGCTCCTCACTGACTGGTCCCAAGACCGCTTGATTTTTTGGATCTACAATAAAAATATAGGAAAATAGGGGATGAGCTAAACAGGCTCAGTAAGTTATGCTTACCTCCAATATACATACACCAATATGCCATTAATAACAACAAGCATAACACATCATATAACAAGATGTCTAGCAATATAATAATATAACCAACAACATGATGCAAATATGTACACTTAAATGCAACCGACACAGACACGACAGGACTACAGATGGCCAACCATTTGCTTAACTCACCTAGTCCCTCTGATTATGGCCACGATCGGCCCGTGGCTCATCCCGAAAGAGACTAGATCCTGTATCACATATTGCTCAATAGTCATGTTCCAGCGATAGCCCCGCTAGAGGCTCAAAAGGAAAACTAGCTCTGAGTATCACACGAGAAACATGCATCCTCTGCATGTGCCTACCATGCATGGCTAAAATAAGGCAACTAGCTCCTGTGTTACATACCGCTCAATGGTCATGTGCCAGTGATAGCCCCGCTGGAGGCCCAAAAGGAGACTAGGTCCTCATATGATCATAGTCGGATTAGAGAGCACCGACACAATGCACCCACACCAACACAATGCACCCACACTAACACAACGCATGCAATCCAATGCAATCAAATGCATATATATATTACATATATTTACTATTTGATAAATATATACATATTGGCATACAATATCAGAGGTCAAGATAACTTACCAAAGAGCATCCACCAACTATGCGCAATTCAAACACTAGACCTGGTCTTCCAAGGTCAACAATGATCTTGAATCACAAATTAAAAAGAAATTAAATAGAAACTAAATTTCCTGGGACGTTAGTTCTTTTCCTCCCTTTTTCCACCTTCCTTTTATTTATTTATTATTATTATTATTATTATTATTTGTATATATTTTATTTATTATTTTCAAATTGTACCTTTACTAGGTCGGCCCACCCCAGAAACAGGCCCGGCCCAACACGATCATCAAAACCCGGCCCAACCCTGTTAACAGAGTCGTCCCTTCTCTGTTAACAGGGCTGAGCAAGCTTCTCCCCAAGGAAAATCGAGAGGAAGGATCGGTGGTGATCCTCTTGATTAACCGCCAAGAAGGATCGCCGGAAAGGAAGGAAGGGACCGGTGGTGACCTCGATGGCAGTCTAGCCACCTGCCAGAAAACCCAAAACAAATCCCCCCTCCCCCTCGAAGCTCCTCTCCCGGCTTGACCGAGCCGGTCTCCCCATGGCTGATAGCGGCGGAAATGGGAGACGGCTATGGAGAAGGGGGGGTCAGCTGACAGGAGTGGATGGCAGCTTGACTACTGGCAGCCATCCGGCTGCCCAAAATTCAAAACAAAAAGATAAAACAAATCCCCCTCTCACGTCGGTCATCCCCTCTCATACCCTCACTTGAAAGAAAACTATGGTTTAGAATACATACTGGTGAGGTCGGCGATGGAATTGGTCGTTCTGGAGGAAGATGACATGCGATGGATAACCCGGAGAGATCAGCATCGGGTTTTGAAGAAACGTAGGTTCGAAATGGGTCGAGACACATGGAAAAGTCTTCCCTTATAGGAAGGAATCCTTCTCCCCATGCTATCGACCTTCCTCTCCGACTCCTCCGCCGATCAATCCCAATTCCCCAATGCCGACCACCGCAATCTCCAGCAAAGACCCTGGTTGGATTGAAATCCCCTGATTCCCATTCCCCTCTCTCTTATTATTTTTTTTTAGTTCCGGATGAAGTCAGCAAGGGTTGCCGACTTCAGCCCACAATGGCCCAGTTATGGGCTGGGCCTCACATTCTCCCCTCCTACAAAGAAATTTTGGCTTCGAAATTTTAAAAATTTAAGTCTTCCAAAACTCAAAGATGCACAATCCAAAACTCACATGATTCATTTATCCAAAATTCGATAATCCCAATAAAAGCCTCCATTCATCCATCAAAATACAATTAATATTAATTCTAATATCTTTAGTCCACCACATGTCCACTACGCACTCTAATCAAATCATCTAATTTCTGACAAGATATCACTTTTCATTAGAATCTAAACCTTCAAATATCGAGATCAAAACTATTAAATTTTCTTGTCCCTACTAGGCCTCGAGCATATCATATCAATTTAAACTATCATCTAATAATCTCAATTTAAACCATGATTCAATAATCTCCAACATATATATAAGGTCAAGTAATCCAATCTAAAACTATTCACATAAACCATCAAAGATTTTACCAAGATATGTATGCCATGACCACATAATATCATTTAATTTATTAATAGCAAATCACAAATCTATGCATTATCCAAAACATATTTTCATTGCATAATCCACATATAGATTCATTGAAAAAGTCTCCTTCTTAATCTCATTAAACTTTTCATAACCTACATCATAAATATCTTGCAACAGTCCCCAAATTTATAATCCAAAATTTAACAAAACTTGCAAGCTATCATGATCTTCTCCATATCATCTGATTAATAACTGAATATACATATTTAGCATACCACAATATATTATACTTCCAATCCACTACTCCTGAAGCTGGATCAAATCCATTTATCAGAATGAAGACAAATCTTATCCAGCTCTTTAATATCCATAATATGTTTACTTATCATGATCAACTAGTATCCACCATGCAGCCTTTTACACTCATCCAAGATCAATCTCTACAAAAATCATATTCCTCTATTATGCTAATCATATATCAATTCTATGCATAATACCTAAAGATTATAAATCCATACTTTGAATCCATCATATCCCAACTAATCTTAATACTAAGTTCAAATATATTTTATGACACAGTCCATAGTGATTACAACCTAAACTTCAATATCATTCGAATCACATCCTAATCACTTATATCAGTCTCAAGAGATCATAATCCAATCTTCAATATCATTCAATCATGCCTTAATAACCATCATATTAATTTCTAATCACTTATATCACAGTCTTTAATTATATTACAATCAGATTTCCAAAGTAAATCAAATTCATGATATAACTCAAAATATACCTCCATATATCCATTATCTAGTCTCGATGATATTCTTCCAAAAATTAAACTAAGAGAATTTAATCATTTTATTCGTGCAAGCCTTCTACACTTAACAAAAGCCTTGAAACTATAATATACATCTATCAATAGAACTTAAATAAGTCAAAATCCTACTTCTACCCCACTTTCACTAAGTCATCTTGATCTTAAACCATTGCTCTGATACCACTCTGTCACATCCCGAATCCAGATCTAGGATCGGCTACGTGACCGGCCGCACAACCCTAGGTATCACCCTAGAGATCATGCCAGGCCTAACCTTCAATTCAACATCTAAATAGTGGTAAGGAACAAATCTCACTAATTATTTATTGATTCCAAGAATTTTTCATAAAATTTAACTAAAATTTAATATAAACTCAAAGATCAACACCTAAATCCTAGCTCCTCACTGACTAGTCCCAAGCCCGCTTGATTTTTCGGATCTGTAACAAAAACATAGGAAAACAAGGGATGAGCTAAATAGGCTCAGTAAGTTATGATTACCTCAAATATACATACACCAATATGCCACTAATAACAACAAGCATAACATATCATACAACAAGATGTCCAGTAATATAATAATATAACCAACAACATGATGCAAATATGTACACTTAAATGCAACCGACACAAACATGACACGACTATGGATGGCCAACCATTTGCTTAACTCGCCAGTCCCTCTGACTATGGCCACGATTAGCCCATGGCTCGTCCTGAAAGAGACTAGATCCTGTGTCACATACCGCTCAAAGTCATGTGCCAGCAAAAGCCCTGCTGGAGGTCCAAAAGGAAAACTAGCTCTGAGTATCACATGAAAAACATGCATCCTCTGCATGTGCCTGCCATGCATGGCTAAAATAAGGCAACTAGCTCCTATGTCACATACCGCTTAATGGTCATGTGCCAGTGATAGCCCTGCTAGAGGCCCAAAATGAGACTAGGTCCTCGTATGATCATAGTCAAACTGGAGAGCACCCACACTGACACAATGCACCCACACCAACATAATGCACCCACACCGACATAATGCATGCAATCCAATGCAATCAAATGCATATATATTATATATATTTACTATTTGATAAATTTATAATATTGGCATACAATATCAGAGGCCAAGATAACTTACCGAAGGGCATTCACCAACTACGTGCAATTCAAACACTAGACTTGATCTTCCAAGGTCAATAATGATCCTGAATCATAAATTAAAAAGAAATTAAATAGAAACTAAATTTCCTGGGATATCCTCAACTAACAATTCTTTTCCTCCCTTTCTCCACCTTCCTTTTATTTATTATTATTATTATTATTATTATTATTATTATTTATATATTTTATTTATTATTTCTAAATTGTATCTTTACTGGACCGGCCCACCCCAGAAACAGGCCCGGCCCAACCCGATCATCAAAACCCGACCCAACCCTGTTAACAAAGTCGTCCCTTCTCTGTTAACAAGGCCGAGCAAGCTTCTCCCTAAGGAAAATTGAGAGGAAGGATCGATGGTGATCCTCTCGACTGACCACCAGGAAGGATCGCCAGAAGGTAAGGAAGGGACCGGTGGTGACCTTGATGGCTGTCCGGCCACCTTGCTAGAAAACCCAAAACAAATCCCCCCTCCCCCTCGAAGCTCCTCTTCCGGCTTGACCGAGCCGGTCTCCCCATGGCTGACAGCGACGACCATGGGAGATGGCTACGTAGAAGGGGGGGTTGACTGATCATAGTGGATGGTAGCGTGACTACCGGTAGCCATCCGACCACCCAAAATTCAAAACAAAAAGATAAAATAGATCCCCCTCTCGCGTCGGTCATCCCTGCTCATACCCTCACTTGAAAGAAAACTAGGATTTAGAATACATACTAGCGAGGTCGGCGATGGAATCGATCGCTTCGGAGGAAGACGACACATGATGGATCGCTCGAAGATATCATCGTCGGGTTTTGAAGAAAGGTAGGTTTGAAATGGTTCGAGACACACGGAGAAGTCTTCCCTTATAGGAAGGAATCCTTCTTCCCACGCTATTGACCTTCCTCTTTGACTCCTCCATTGATTAATCCCAACTCCCAAACGCCGACCACCGTGATCTCCGACGAAGACCCTGGTTGGATTGAAATCCCCTGATTCTTGTTCCCCTCTCTTTTATTTATTTATTTTTAGTTCCGGATGGAGTCGGCAAGGACTGCCGACTTCAGCCTACAATGGCCCAGTTATGGACTGGGCCTCACACCGTTGGTCATTAAGAAATGACCGACCATTAAGTTAGGTTCATCCAATTTTTTCAAATAAAAACAAGCAATTTTGTCAATCCCAAATAAAATAAATAAACCAATTTTTAAGCTAGATAAAACCCATGCTTTGAGATCGGGCAGCTCTAGGAGGGCCGACTATGCTTTCACGTTCGTGCAGGCATTTCTTTCTCATGGGAATGAAGCAGGGTGGAGCAGGGGAGACTGACACCGGAGATGACAAATGGATGGAGTGATCAGCTCGGAGGGGATGATGCCGGCATGGAGAGTATCGGGCATCACGGCAGTAGGGAGCCGGGCGGGGTGGTGGATGTTGACTCGACTATGGGCGACTCCGGGTGAGAGACGAGATCGAGGAGGTGGCGCGATGGTGGTTGCTATCGAAAAGGCATCGACCGACAGGGGATGGACTTTGGAGGAGGAGAGCGGCAGGGTGGCGCCATGCGAATTTGTGTCACAAGGGGTTCCAAATGGGATTGGGAGTTGGCTAGAGGCATCGATGACGGTGGAGCGTGGGGAAACCGGAATGATCTCGGGAGTTCCAAGCAGTAGAGGCATGCAACGTCTCTAGACGAGAGGATGGAGGCGGGTTTGGAGATGGGGTGATGTTGATGGTGGTCGCTGGCACAGATGCGGGCCACAGAAGGGGCAGTGGAGCAAGAACAATGGTTGGGCCTCACGCCCTTCTCTTCATGGAGCGACAATGATTGGGCTTCTTGCCCTTCTTGCTCGTGGAGGCAATGGTTGGGCTTCACACCATTTTCCCTCGTGGAGAAATAATGGTTGGACTTCATGACCTTCTTCTTCATGGAGAAACAATTGCCACCCTCAAAATAATCTTCGCTTCTTTTATTTGAATCAAATAAAGATCTTAAATAAAGTTTTTAGTCCTTGTTAGTTTTAACATACTCCAAACAAATCCTAAGAAACAAACTGAGATATATCCAATCCTATTACAAATTCTAAAACAACGATAAAAACAAATCAAACTAATCGTAAAAAAATTATGATCATAAATCATATCCCATACCCATAAAAAAATATCCAAAAGAGGATATCCATTTTCATCAGGATTCATGCTGGATATGCTTCAAGATATGTGCTGAGATGTCCGCATCTCTTCGCTTATCACCTACTTCTAGCTAATTTTCTATACACCACTTAAGCACATAGGTTGAGGTAGCTTTCACACTACCTGAATTTTTTTTTATGCATGGCAATGTCTTCACACTGCCCACTTTTTGATGTAACTAACAACGCTTACTTAGACAAAGATGCCCAATTACTCGGTGGAAAACCAATGTTTAAAGTTTGCCCTTTTTTTTCTTTTTCAGGTAGGTAGCTCTTTCCTTAAATTCGAGTTAAATGGAAGGTGTGTATATCAATTACCAATTTTTCGATAATAATTGAATCTTTAATTGACCTTACAACTAATACCTACTTTACCTTATCGGTGTACATGTGCGATGGAAGTGCTAATAGCCTTTAGATGACCTAAGTAGTCCGCTAGAAATCTGACTAGCTAGTCTACTTCTTGACTCGCTATAATCATTAGTAAATGCTTTCTAAATCTACTGTCCTCTTCCTAGTCTATTTAGCTCAAGAGTTTTCATGGCACATGATTAAAGAAAATCCTCCATAATTTTTTTCCAAAATTTTTTTCAAGAGCTTTTCAAAATAGTTTTCAAAGTTTTTTTAGAATTTTTAAAAGTTTGTCCCTACCCCTAACTTAAATGCCATTGTCCTTAATGGTATAAACCAATTCAAGAAATAAACTCAAACCATAAGGATAAAAATAAATATATAGGGATAGAGATTACCTAAGAAGATGAGCTATCAATAAGATTAAGGCTGCACTAATCAACTTAGATTGGAGTTTTTTTGTATTATTATTATTTTTATTTTATTTTTAAGGGTGTAAAAATAAAGATTGGGTTGCCTCTGAATAGGCACTAAGTTTAACATCTTTAGTCGGACATTATGAGAGAATCCAATAGATAATTAACTTTAATATATCCCTCATGACATCAAAAGGATTGGCCCAATCAGGAGGCTTTGTCATCATAGTAGAAAAATATTTATAGAGTACTCTATGGTGATTAACCTAACTCAATAAAGTACGTTGGGCAAGCATGTTATTCCAAGATTTAAAAATATTATTATAGTTTATAAAATATTTAGAAAGGGATTGTGTTTATTGGGCCAAGATTAGAGGTGGTAGCTTAGAAATTTTTTCAATTATGGGTTGGTCTACCCTACTCCCCTTCTCGGGCATGTTGTGTTTAGTAAATATCCCTTTTAGTCACCTTTTATAGATTAATATTAGACCTGTCTCTATACATTGTTTTAATATCATGAAAAGATTTCGAAAGCAGTTCTCAAAATTGGTGTCGATTATGGATAAATCAATTATAAAATTTTTAAGGTCATGATCCCTCATTTTAGTAATATCCCAACCGATAGCTTCTTTATGTGCTTTTAGAATACCACTAAGTTGGGCTTCCTGGATAAGGTTCATTGAAGAAGTTTCAACGAGTGCATCAGGAAGTAATTTTAGTTCTAGACCAGGTGGTGATTCTAACAAGAAAACTATTGATGGGCTAGGTGATGGCTCTTATTGTTCATCAATCGAAAGTGGGATAGTTTCAAAATAGGGTATTTATATAGAGTAATTCACTTGTAAGATATACCCATATATATTAAAACTATCCATCCTAGAATGAGCCTAATAGGGATCTACTGAATCCTAGGAGAGAACGGTGGGGATGGCCTCCTCTATTATGTGATGCATTTGTAGTTCTTGGGAAGGCTCAACTAATTTCATCATTGTATCTATTTGTTCTATCATCCCATTAAAAGGCATGGATGATTCTAGGTTACTAAGAAATGGGGCCATAGATGAGTGGGGTAATGATGGAATTGGTTCGTCCCACAAGTTTAATTTCTCCATATATTTTTTTGCTTTAGCCAAATTATCTATATTGGTCTTTATGGTTGTGCAAAGTTATTCTAAGACCAGTTCATTCGTGGGAGTCAAACTAATTATTCAGGAAAAGATAGAGGGTCATTAAGGTTTTGAGCTAGGTATGGTTCCTCTAGGTCACTCTCGGGTTGATTAGGCAGTTCACCTCCCTGTTCTCTATTAAGCTTGATTAATCGTTAATTAGTTTGATCCATTAGCTTATCGGTAGATTGCTATGGGCTATAATCATTTGTTAAAATTGATCAAACCTATCAACATCTAGGTTGGTCTGTAAGGGAAGTGGGTATGGTGCTTGATAAACCTTCTCTTCAAATAATAGGCTATAATTAGTTATAGAAGGTTGATAATGGGGATAGGACTGATCATTATAGGGTGTATCTATAAACATGGATCCTTGGATAGCTGGGATAATTATTGGGTGTGGTTGCCACGAGAAATCTGGTTGAACCCCCCAACCTAAATTATAAGTATTAAAGTATAGATTATCTCCTGAGTTGTAGGCTAGTTGGATTTGATCTTGATAAACTTGGCCATACCTAAACTCAAGGTTGGTACTCGGTTGGGCACTCACTCTCAAAGTGAGTGGGGCTCGAATAAACTTGGTATGCCGGAAGAAAAGGTACTATACTACATGATTCATTCTCCTGGCATTGATTCGGTCTATCGGATTGTTCTGATTATTTGAATATGCAATCAAAGTTTTAGATCAAAGCAATATTTATTTATTTATTATTATTATTACTATTTTTTAAAGAGGAGTGGTGAGATGAAGAAGGAGAAGAGTTCTAAAGAAAAGGGTCTAAGGAGTCCTAGAGCTAAGAGAGAGAAGAAGAATTAGTTAGGGTTTGGTATTATTTAAAAACAAGTTAGCATACATGGACTCTCTATCCTAAGGTTATCCTAAATCTAGATAGCTCCTAACTATCAAGATAACCTTGGAGACCTCCAAGTTAGAGACTAACTAATCAACTGGCCAGGTAAGGGTAAGATTGGTGGGGGTCCCCAATGCTTTTCTTAGACACCAATTAAATTGGCCAGGTCAGTCAATGGAATCAATTAAAAACCACCTTTCTTCAAGGCTACATCTTCCCTGAACCCCTTTCCTAAACACTAATTAATCAGCCAATCCTGGCTCGGTCCAACTCTTTTGGATGCCTTGTTCTATTAAGCTCGAGTTCCTTAGGGACTGATGTCTAATTGATTTTAATTAATAGGCTTGGGTCAATGCAAGATGTAGGTTGGTGGTTTGTAGGCCAAGGAAAGGTTATCAACTCGCCTTATGTTGTTTATGGGTTAATTCTTTTAAGATATTTTATGAAAGTATGCAAAAAGAAAAGAAAAGATATCCCAAACAAGTAGTAATCTTTTAAGTTTTAATTAGTTATGCTATTTTAGTTAAGTATTATGTGATATTTTTATTTTCTTTTTAAATTATGTTATTTCAAGTAAGAGAGGCAAAAGGCAGATTTTAATCTTGATTAATTAGGTATGTGAAGAATAAAACTAAAATTAGGTCGAGCAAATAAAAAAATATAGATCTTATAATTAAGGCAAGAAATCAAAGCATATTTAGGATAGTTAATTAAAAAGTTAAGTAATATTTTTTTTTAGGTTAAGTTTTTAAAAAGGAAGAAATTAAAAAAGGATTTTTTTTTCTTTTTAGGTTAGTTTGAAAAGAAAGAAACTAATTAAAAGAAAAAAACCAAAAAAGATTTAATGTTAATTTGAAAAAGAGGATAGCAATAAAAAAGAAAACAAATCTAAAAAAAATTATGCAGGTTTTTGAAAAAAATGAGACTAATAAAAGGAAATAAAGAAGGAAAATTTTTTTTGATTAATATGAAAAGGTAGAAACTAATTAGAAGCAACAGAAAAAAATAAAATTAATCTAGGGTTAGAATTGATCTCACCAAAATTGCAAAAATTTCCTTCTCCTTCTTTTTTCTTTTTTATTTTTTTGGCTTTTTTGGATCTAAAAAAAAAGAAAAATTAGTACACTAGATTTACAAGTAATCAAAGAGATAAAAAATGTTAACGTTCATGCCTTCCCTGGCAACGGTACCAAAATCCTGATAGGTCACGATGTTGTCATTAAGGCACCATGACTATTAGTTTAATTAACCGACTTTTAAATTAAATGAAGAACACATAGAAAGAGTGAGTCGGGTCGAATCCATGGAGAACGTAGTGCGTAAAAGAAATTAAAATATTTGATTTTAATAGGAAAAAGAAAGAATGATTTGAAGTCAGAAAAAAGGTATTCTTTTGATTTTAATAGGAAAAAGAAAGAATGATTTGAAGTCAGAAAAAAGGTATTCAAAGTGCAACAAAGAAATAAAACTCGATACATTCGATTTGCTGGTCGATCATAGCATCTACTTGTAAAAAGAATAAATAATAAAAATTTAAAGTACATAAAAAAATCTAATTACAAGGAATTTAAAATAACAACTAAATAAATTAAGAAAAATAGTAACAAAGACTGGAAGTAGATCTGCACAGCCTCGTCAGGAAGATGGTTAACGAACTTCCTTCTTCCTTCATACTTCTTGAAGTGAACTGGCTTTCTCTACTTCTTCCTCCTTGGATCTTGATCTTGGAGATGGAGTAAGCTTGAAGATGGTGTAGGGGATAGAACTCTCCTCTAAGAAACATCTCTTCTAGAGACCAACCTACAATCCAAAGCTATTGATGGGAGACGAATTTGATGAAATAGGTGTGTGAAGATGTGATCTACTCACTTAGCATTAACATATTTGTATTAGAGCTCCAAATATGGCCAGATTCATGGGTAGAAGGGATGAAGAATTTCGAGCTAGGAACTAGGTGAGCAGAAATCTGACACCCTTGTGCAAGCTTCCTTTCAAAAAATATAAAAGAGATGATCTAAGGGCATAGAAACTCTCAAAATAGGCTAAGCTACCTTTAAGAACCTCAGATCTAAGGATCAAGAGGGTCTATTCCCAACAATGAGGAGAAATCAAAGCTCAAATGGAAGGAAAACACTCATCCTCAAGAATTGAAGGTTAGAGACAAGATCTACACTCTCTTCTTATATTTACCATTGGAGCTTTGATCCATGGTGTGGAGCCTTCATCATCATCTTCAAATCACCAAAAAGAACCTGTAAAAGAGTTAAGGTAAGGTCATGATTCAAAGAAATTAAGGAAAAAGGAAGGAATCAACAAAGAGAAGTGAAGAGAGTTGCTGAAATTTTTGGACAACACTTCCTCTTCTTCTTGGACTACTTGGATCTTAGGTAGAAAAGCTTGGAAATTGAACTATGGTCCTTCAAACTCAAAGCACTCACTCAAATTCAAGATCAAACTCAACACTCCAACTCAAACTTAAAGAGAAACACTCAAACATCAAGAAGAACTCATGAACTTGGCAAGGTAGAAGAGAACACAAACTAGCAAGCTTTCATTCAACTCAAGTAATTCATTACCTTACAAGAGAAGGCCTTGGTCTTATTTATAGGCCAAGGGCAGTCATAATGGGTGGCAAAAGGGTGGGTTAAGGAGCCAACTAATTCAGATTTAGTTGGTAATTAATTATATGATTAGTTCCTAGTCTAACTAATCCTAACAAGAGAAAGTCCTAGAAGCTCCATGTGGCACCATTTCCTTGAGACATTTGTCTTCATCCAATCCTTCCACATGTCCTTTTAAGTTTGGTCTTTCAATAGGCTCCAAAGTAGATGAATGCTTCATAGCTTGGCCAGTCTAAAGATAGGCTTCAAGGTAGATGATCTTCAATAAAGCTTAGTGGCCCATGGACCTGGAAAAATGGAGCTTCACTAGTTTTATTTGTTTGGCTCTAAGTGGACTTGAATACTCCATACTTGCTTCATTCAAATGGAATTGGGAGTCTTCAAGAAATGCTTCACAAAGTTGACTTTCTTCTTCATACATTTGTGGAAATCTAAAAAAGATTGGACTAAAACCAAAGATTGTTAGTTTATAGTTTTTTCTTCTTGCCAATGTCCTCATTAATTCTCCCCGGGTGAAAAGAACTCGGCCATGACGAGTATGGATTATTTTGGCTTTGGTAGTATTCAAGTAGATCTGGACTGATCCTTTGTAGTTCTTCTTGAGTGATCCAATCTTCAGAATTAGGTCTACCTTACCAATGGACCAAGTATCGTTGGTAATCTTTATTCCGGGTAGTGACAATCTTGTCATCTATGATCCTTTCAATTCTTTCTCCCCGCTTTGGTAGTGTGCTGGTAGAAACTTTGGGGTTGGTTCACTCTCAATGGATGGATCAAGTTCTAGGAACTCACTGGGAATCATTGTGGGTTCTTGTATCCTACCAGATCTGAGATATTAAAAGT
Source organism: Areca catechu (assembly GCA_021397845.1). Classification (NCBI taxonomy): domain Eukaryota; kingdom Viridiplantae; phylum Streptophyta; class Magnoliopsida; order Arecales; family Arecaceae; genus Areca; species Areca catechu. Next base: position 97,481,906 of record CM038046.1, read on the forward strand.
AGAGCTAATGCCAAAGTCAGGAGGTAGGTCCAGCACATAAGCATTAGGTCCGATTCTTTTTATTATTTTGAAAGGACCTGCACCACGGGCATGGTGTTTCTTCATAGTTCCCGATGAAAACTGTTTAGGTTTTAGCCTGATCATCACAAAGTCTCCTACTTGAAATTCTTTGGCCCTTCTATGAGAATCAGCCATATGCTTGTAACTCTCATTGCTCATTTGGATTTTTCTTGCTAATCTCTCTGTGCAAATTCCTAAGATGTTATGCATATAATTCAGCAAACTTATGCATGGATGACACCAAATGACAAAACAAACTCAAATGATACTAAAACAAAAGATAAGCTCAAATGGGCTTTATTAACTAATGACTGAACTTTATTGTTAGCTATTAAACAAAACTCCTAATTTCCAATATTTTCCTTAAAGACTTCTAAGACTCTTGCACATATCTTCAGGTAAGTGGCAATAAATCTTAATTTGGCTCCCAACATATGCCATAGAGTCTTAAGAAAGTAACTATTGAATATTACTGGGACCAGATCAATGATATGGTGGATGTCCCAGCTTCGTGGAATAGGAGAGTGCATGTTATGTAGTGGTGAATCAGAAAGGTGGATGTTCAAGGATGGTGGATCAAGGATAGAGAAACGGTTAGGGAAAACATACTGAAGATTTTTCAAAGGCTTTCCAACTTCTTGGAGATGATCTGTAGGGGTTTGTTCTTGGTTTTCTCTGATGCTCAACACCCCATTAGGTGATCCTTCATTAATTTCTAGATCTAAATCCTCAACATTGATCAATTCCGGGTCTTTTATCATCTCCTTGGATTGCTCTTCATGGTTTTGTCCCTGGATTTCATCTTCTTTAAATTGATTATTCCCATTGTTGATTTTCTTAGGCTGGGTAATTATTTTATCCTCAAGCAATTGTTCTTGTTCATATTCATCCACTAAGTCAGACCCAGCTTCATAGACTTCTTCCTTAAATTCTTCAACGGGTTTAGGATCTTCTCTTTTTAGCTCTCTATTTGGACAAGATTTTGATTCCACTTCATCTTTAAATTCTTTAATAGGTTTAGGAGATTTTTCCTTTAATTCTTCCATGGGTTTAGTCTCTTCTTCATCTCCCTCATACTTATTGAATTTAGCAATATATTTAAATACAGTTTCATCATCTTGTCTCAATTTGTACCATTGGGTTGGAAGATTTTGCTTATAAGATTTGCCTAGAAAATTTACCCTCGCTTTCTCTTCATAACTCTCCAAGTAATTATTTTATCCCCACTATAATAACTTTTATGCTCAACATGTCCCCAATATGACTTCGCATGTCGGTTTAGCTTTAATTTGGCAAATTGACACTTCTTTTCTTCCAACATTTCATCAAACTCAAAGTACTGATCCATTTTCTTCTCCTAATCAACATATACCTTAGGGTTTCCATCAAAAGTGAGTGCATAGGGTCGATTGCTCCTAAAGACTAAATTTATACTCTAGGGTGAGATCATGATAATGGACTCTTGGATCAATAAAAGGTGATTTAGAATTAGTACGGGTCAAGTGATCTTTTTCATTGTTCCTGATTTGATTATTCACTTGCCCTAACTCTTTGTTCATTGATCCTAATTGTTCAGTCAGGGTATCAAATTTTTCAGTCAGGGTCCTCATAAAGAATTCAAGATTGGGGTCCATGGGTAAACCAGGCTGAGGGTGGGACTTTGATATAGGACACGGTACAAGGGTAAGCAATACAATGGACAAGCAAACAAGATCTAATTCTAGGGTTCCTAGACCTAAAAGTTCAAAATACAAGACTTGACTAGGTACTACTTAAGTATGTAATTATCTTGTCCACTGGCCAGGTAAGCGGTGGGATTGCGGGAGGCTCCCCTCGCTTTTGTGAGGTCCTAATTAAAAATCGTAAGTCCACTTAAGATGTTTGCCAATGGACCTCTAGCCTTGGACACCAATTTCAAGGAATAAGTACAAACTCAAATAATACTTTGTCTTACCTTGCACTTGAACCCGACTCGTGGGTGTCCCTAGTTTAGGTTCCTACTCGATTTTACTTATGGCTTAGGTCAATGCGAATGTAGGTGATTGTTTTGGGCTAAGAAAAGGTAATGACCTCATTCCCTTATGTAATATAGATTGCCCTTAAAATAGTTTAAAATTGGATGCAAACAATTTTAGCAAGACAAGGAGCACACAATCAACTAGACTTAGCACAAATGCATGAATTTTTAACCCAACTTTGAAATTTCAAATAATGCAAATTTAAATTGGGTGATTCAAATCTTGAAGCCTAGATCACAGTAACCAAATTTTAAATTTTAAATTTCAAAATTTAATTAGAAAATTCATCCTTGGAAGCAAAGTGGTTAAAATGTAATTTTCAGTTTCCAACTAACCTCCAGCTAACCTGAGTTTGAAAATTTGAAATTTAAAATTTTAAAAAACTAAGAATTTAAAATAAAACTGATTTGGTTAGCTCTCAGATCTGAAATCTCGAATTTTAAATTTTGACTTCAAATTAATTCAAATTTTAGTTGAGAAGGTAGTTTGAAAATAGTTGCTAGAAGGTTCCAGCAGTTTAGCTAACTCTTAACAATCTAAATTCAAATTTTGAATTTTGAGTTATAAACCTCTCTAAAATTCAAAATTCCAGTAAGAAATAACAAAACTCAAAGTCTAAATTTTAGATCTAAAATTCAATTTTTTTTAAAAAATGTTTTTGTATTTTTTTGAAAATTAAATGAAATGGAAGGCAGAAACAGAATTCTGGACAAAACTTTAAAAATGACCTAAGAACTCATATTTTTAAATCCAAAAATAAAAGAAAATATTTTTTTTAATTTTATATTTCGAATTTTAACATACTAAGGTACTAGAAAAGTATTTTTTTGAATTTTTTTGATCACTGTAAAAATTACAAAAAATCATAGAAGACTCAGAAGATAGTGAGATAGGACTGCAGCAGCTTGCAAAGCTTAACCTAGAAACAAAGCTCTGATACCAAAAAATTGATGGGGGACGAATTTGATGAAATGGGTGTGTGGAGATGTGATCTACTCACTTAGAAATAACATAGTAGCATTAGAGCTCCAAATATGGCCAGATTCATGGGTAGAAAGGATGAAGAATTTTGGACTAGGAACTAGGTAAGCAGAAATCTGACACCCTTGTGCAAGCTTCCTTTCAAAAAAAATAAAAGAGAGGATCTAAAGGCATAGAAACCCTCAAAATAGGCTAATCTACCTTTAAGAACCTCAGATCTAAGGATCAAGAGGGTCTATTCCTAACAATGAGGAGAAATCAAAGCTCAAATGGAAGGGAAACACTCACCACTCAAGAATTGAAGGTTAGAGATAAGATCTACACTCCCTTCTTCGATTTACCATTGGAGCTTTGATCCATGGTGTGGAGCCTTCATCATCATCTTCAAATCACCAAGAAGGCAAAAGAGTCAAGGTAAGGTCGTGATTCAAAGAAATTAAGGGAAAAGGAAGGAATCAATAAAGAGAAGTGAAGAGAGTTACTACAATTTTTGGACAGCACTTCCTCTTCTTCTTAGACTACTTAGATCTTAGGTAGAAGAGCTTGGAAATGGAACTATGGTCCTTCAAACTCAAGGCACTCACTCAAATTCAAGATCAAACTCAACACTCCAACTCAAACTTAAAGAGAAATACTCAAACATCAAGAAGAACTCATAAACTTGGCAAGGTGGAAGAGAACACAAACTAGCAAGCTTTCATTCAACTCAAGTAATTCATTGCCTTACAAGAGGAGGCCTTGGTCCTATTTATAGGCCAAGGGCAGTCATAATGGGTGGCAAAAGGGTGGGTTAAGGAGCCAACTAATTCTGATTTAGTTGGTAATTAATTATATGATTAGTTCCTAGTCTAACTAATCCTAACAAGAGAAAGTCCTAGAAGCTCCATGTGGCACCATTTCCTTGAGACATTTGTCTTCATCCAATCCTTCCACATGTCCTTTTAAGTTTGGTCTTTCAATAGGCTCCAAAGTAGATGAATGCTTCATAGCTTGGCCGGTCTAAAGATAGGCTTCAAGGTAGATGATCTTCAATAAAGCTTAGTGGCCCATGGACCTGGAAAAATGGAGCTTCACTAGTTTTATTTGTTTGGCTCTAAGTGGACTTGAATACTCCATACTTGCTTCATTCAAATGGAATTAGGAGTCTTCAAGAAATGCTTCACAAAGTTGACTTTCTTCTTCATACATTTGTGGAAATCTAAAAAAGATTGGACTAAAACCAAAGATTGTTAGTTTATAGTTTTTTCTTCTTGCCAATGTCCTCATTAGCTATGCCCTCTATCCTTGTATCGTACCCTCTCTCTAGAATGTCTTTCTCTTATAGCATAGGGTCCTCGTCTAGGGCTTTCTCCCGATCAAATTTGGACTCAATCGAGCTCCAGATTGGCCATATATCGTAAGGAAAAATATGAGCTGATAGATGTGTGTCATGATGGATTGGTCATTGTTCCTTCCTTGCTTGGGCAGATAAAGTCCGATCTGGACTTGTAGGATTCCCAAATCCCTCTTTCAATTGGATCTTGCTTTTCCTCATCGGGTAGCTGGTAGCGTGAGGTAGCGGACATGGTGGCAGACCAATCAACAGGGAACATGGTAGGTGAAGCATGGGTGTTGGGTTGCCAATCAATAGAAGAGACAGAGGGGATAGGGGAGTCATCAACAATCATCTCCGGCCAGTGATGAGTGGCTATGGCTTTCGGAGACCGAACAGAAGAAGGAATTGGACATGGTGGCCAAACAGGGATTGGACGACCATAGGAGGGTCTTCAATGGCTTCTTCGATGGTGGAGGGCATCTCAGCAGTGAGGGGAATGACTCCAACAGCTTTCGGTGGCTGGGAAATGTGAAATGGCAAAGATGGTCCATGAGAATGGGTCATGGATCGGCAACAATGGTCACCTGTGGACCAACTCGCATGATGTAGACCCAGCAGCTGGTCCATGGTGGACCGACCACTTTAAAATGCATGCACTTTCTTTATTAACTTTCAAAATTTAATTCCAGGTCCGTCTGAATTCTGATTTGAGTGCTGTCTATGCCGTCGGACTTCAAGAATCGATCTCTTCGCAATGACGATCTTCTTTTCTATAAATGATATATAAAAATATCAATTTGATATAAATAAAGATAGTTTAGTTATTAAATTAATGTTTTATTTGTATATATAACGGTGCCAAAAATTTGATAGTCCACGATGTTGTTGTTAAGACATCGTGGTTTCTCAATTTAATTAACCAACTTCTAATTTATTAAATTTGCATAGAAAGTAGCGAGTTGGGTCAAATTTTTGAAAAAGGTAGTGCTTAAGATAATTTAAAATCTTTGATTTAAAAAATAAAAGAAAAAATAGTTTAAAGTTGGGAAAATAGAAATTAAAAGTGTGAAAGAAAAATTAAACTCTGGTACATTCGATCTGCTAATCGAATCTTAGCATTTACTTCCAATAAAAATAAATAACAAGAATTTAAAGTGCAGAAAAATTAATATTACATTAATTAAAAGAAAATTCAACTACAGGAAATTAAAAATAATAATAAATAAACTATGAAAAGCAATAACAAAGTATCTGAAGTCGATTGGCGTAGCCTCGTTAGGAAGTTGATTGATGTCACTTCGCCTTCTTCTGTCATACTTCATGGAACGAACTAGGCTTCCTCTTCTTCTTCCTCTTTGGATCTTGATCTTGGAGATGGAATAGGCTTGAAGATGGTGTACGGGGGAAGAACTTTTCTATAAGAAACCTCACTCTTAGAGGCTAACCTGCAACCCAAAGTATGCCCTCTACCCTGTACCGTACCCTCTCTCTAGGATGATTTCTTCTGTGGCTCAGGGGTCCTTTAAATAAGGCTCGTGAGGGCCTCTCCCAGTCAAATTTGGAGTCAATCTGATTTAAAATTGGCTATATATCATGAAGAGCAATCTGAGTTGTCTGGTGTATGGCTTGATGTGGTGATTGATGTTGTTCTTCCTTTTCTAGCAAATAGAGTTCGAAAGGGACTCTTGCGAATCCCAAATCCTGTCTCCTTCTTCGTTTGAACTCCACTTCTCTCATGGGTAGTGATGGGTGTTAGGCGATGGTGAGTGTCGATGCATGGGCAGACGGTAGTGGCCAGCGATGGTGGCAAGGCACCAATCAATAATGGTGGCCGGTGACAGGACACGATGAACGATGACATTAATGGTGGTTGGCCGATGGTGGTGATCGAACAGAGAAGAAACCATGATCGGAGTGACTTTTCTGGCCATAAGGGGGCTCCCGGTGGTAAGGGGATGGTCTCCAATGGCATTGGCGACAGCGGGAGGCGACATGAAGCAACTCCGGTGGCCGGTGGCTTGAAACGATGCTTGTGGTCCATGGGTCTAGGTCATGGACCGATAGCAATGGCTGCCGATGGACGATTCTAGTTCATATAGACCGAGTGGCCGGTCCATGGTAGACCGGCTACTTCAAAAATTGTGTGATTCATTAATAAAATTCAAACTTTGATTCTAGACTCAATTGAACTCTGATTTGAGTACTGTTTATACTATTAGCTCCAAAATCAAGCTCTTTCCATCCATGGACTCCTTTTCTATAAAACACTGATAAAAATCATCAATTTTTAATAAATATTAATTAATTAATACTTATTTTAATGGTTAAATTGGGATAATTGATAGACTTATCATAGACTAATGATTAAGAATCATTCTATGACAAAATTATAAATATGATAAATAATTAAACCTATTCAAATTTATAAATTAATAATTAATTAATTATAAGAGGATTAACTAATAATTTTATTTCTAATTGACTCAATTTGATTAAGTGAAGAGGTTTAGGTCAAGTCTAATTGAACTTGGTTTAATTAGAATTTACCTGATTAGGTTATTTGATGACCTAATCACTAAGGATTTCTAATTACAGTTGGATTTGGACTTGGGCCTAGTTAGGTTTAGATTTAATTAAAATTTAATTAAGCTAAATTGGGACTTAATTTAATTGAGTCCAAGTTAGTTAAATTAGTTATAATTAAATTAGTTTTGGTTCATAACTAATATTGGTCAAAGCCTGGTCAAACCCTTATCTAGCCCAACTAGGTTTCCTATTAGATTTCTCGATGCCAATTATTTGAATAAATTCATGAAAAATACATGCCAAATATGTTTTCATGCACTCCCTCATTTCTTATCTGATTTGGATTAATTTAGGATGAGTTTTAAATTTAAAGGAGAGGAGTTTGACTGCGAATCAAACTCTTTGCCTTTCTTAACTCTACTTGATCTTAAACTCTCAAAAACTTATCTATTTTTATCATCAGTTTTTTGAGAATTTTTCATGAAAAAATTTAGTTTTCTTCATCCTCCCTCATTTCCATTTATATTAGGATTGGTTTGAATTAAATTTGGATTAATTTGAATTTAATTAGAGGAGTTCTATTCAGAATAAAACATCCAGTCCTATTCAAATAGCATCATCTTATCATAATCTAATCTCTTCTCTAATCAATGAGATTTTACTTCAGATTTTTGTCATATATACATCATTAAAAGAGCAGTTATCATTAGAAATTTGAAGTGAAATTACCATGAAAATAACAAGAAAAGGGGGCATAAATTTTGGATGGGCATGAGAGACCTTCTTGGGTGCTGGGGTTGAAGGAAGAAGAAAAAGAAGAAAAAAATAGTAAAAAGGGGTTTCTTTTTTTTGGTTTTCTTCCTCTTATACCTAGGCCTCTTCATTCTCATCTTAGATTTTTTGAGAGGCTCAAGAAAGTCCAAGAAATAATTTATTTTTAACCATCCAGTGGCCTTCATGTGATCTAGTAGTCTAGGAGGTTGATCGCATTGGAGCTTTGGGTGGACGATTCATAGAGGCCAGATACCCTATGTAGTTATAAAGTGATGTGGAGAGCCCTTACCACATACCATCAATAGTGGTGATCATCAATGCATTATAAGGTATAAAATTTTATTTCATATTGTTTGAAGATTAGATCTACTGCATGCATCAGGTAATCAATACATGTTGATTTTATTTTCTACTGCATATCATGTTACGATCCTACTTAAGATTTATTAAAATTATTATAAATGCATGTTTTCTATTTAAAATAGTCTTAAAATAGATATTTCCTACTATGAATTATTAAAAAAATCCATGCATGAAACCCTTGGCATTTTTTTTCCAACAATCGTATCAGAGCAGGTTTTTCATAACATGATATGTAGATGTAGAATTTCACATGTTAGATGTAATCTTAATCCAAATAATTACTTCAAATTGGGTTGATCAACATGGCCATCCAGTCATAAGAGAAAAGTAGGGTTTAAAGGCCCTCCTTTTCCATTCAATAGGGTCTCCATGGCATGTAGGGGTGTCGCTTATGGTTATAACCCATGAACAAGTGAGGTAAAAAAAAATTACTAAAATTATTTTAATAATTAGGTCCATTTTTTAGTAATTTAATCTTCATTAATTTGCTATTTTTGATCTGAAATTAATATATTAGGATTTATTTTTATGTTTAGAAGATGAAATATAAAATTAATTTCAATATATGACTATATCTATAGTTGAGATCTAAAAAGTACTTAATATATATGTAATGCATATAAATTATTTAGATCTAAAATTTAATAAACCTAATCTTTATTAATTGCTAAAATTAAGAGGTCTAAGATTAGATTTAGAATTGTCAATTAAAGATCTAATCATGTTTCATAAATCATGGGCTTTGGGTTAGCTTGAATTAGGTCAAATAACCAGGTTAGACCTAGGGTTGGAATTTAGAATAATATGGACCTAATAAATAATTGGATAATCTAACAAAAAATTGATTAGGATTAGATCGAGTTTTTCTCTAGATCAAATCTATAGTGATAGTTTGATCAAGTCCATATTATAATAAATGGATTTGATTATGGTTTAGTGGTCAAACCCCGGTCCTTAGACTAGTCTAATCGAATCTAATGAACCAATTAGTGTCTAAGATAAGTATGGCATTTCAATCAAGATCATTAATTAGGGATGCCTCTTACCTGGTCAAATTATTTGATATCTAAGGAAAGAAGTTAATGATGGAACCCTCCCATTGATCTCACTTACTTAATCAATATGGTATGATTAGATAGCTCATCGATTCAAGTTAACCCATGCCAGTAAGGAAGATCAGTTTAATTGATTTAGGTACCCTTGGACTAATGTGATTCAACCCTTGATGAAGTCAGTAAGACAATTGTTGATTAGTCTATGTCTTCTTCTTTTTTTGCTAATTAAATCCTCTAAAATTATTAGATCCTTAAGTGACAAAACTATGGAGATAATTAGGTCATGACCTCCCATTAAGAGAGTGATAATGAGTCCAATAGTTAAGATGATCATTGGAGGTCCAAAGACCTGGTGCTCATTTGGCTATTAAATTATTATTCGTATTATGATTGCTTAGTCCTTCTTTCTAAACAATGGTCAGGTTGGCCAGCCAAAGTCAGACTTGGGCTTATTGGCTTGAAGTACTCAATCCTGTCATGTTAATGGTTGGACCTAACAAGAACTTCTAATGGTAGCCCAAAGGCTTACTGATTAGTACCTAGGACAAAAACATTACTAGAAATTTTTTAGAAAAATAATTAGTTAAGAATGTACCTTTAGATGCACATGGATGAGCTGGCCAAAGTCGAGCTCATGTGCAATCTATTGGATTCTGGTACCCGCTAAGAAATTGGTGTAATTTCATGAATTGGAGATAGAGGTTACCGATTTGATCAAAAATAGTGGAAGAACCTTTAAACTAAAGGCCAAGTCTTTAGGATAAATGATTCATGTGCTAATTAGGTCTTGTTCTTCTTTTAGATTAATATGGCCACCACTGTGTCGCTCTATTCATTGCTAGGCAATAAAAAATTAATGGGGTCCAATTTTGATAGTTGATATCAAAAGCTAAAAATAATCCTAGAGCATAAATAGATTTTGTACGTGCTAACAGATCCAGCAGCTGAGGAGCCTACTTAGAATGCTCATGGTCTGGTCTGAGATACTTATTAGAAGTGGCTCAATAATCGAACCATGGTCCATTGTATTATGCAGGCATCCATGAATGATGAATTGAATCACAAGTTTAAGGATGCACAGCTGATAAACATACTTCAAGTGTTAAAAGAATCCTTCGGTACTCCTAACGATGTTAAAAGGTACAAAATGTCTTGTGCCATTTTCTACACAAGGATGAGGGAAGGGGCCTTGGTCATAGATCATGTATTGCACATGATTAAATTGATTAAGCACCTGGGCAAACTTGGATTTCTCCTGCATGAATAGTTAGGGAAGGATGTGATCCTTAATTCATTGTCAAAATCCTACATCGACTTTCTTGATCATTATAGAATGACAAGGCCTATAGTAAATGGTCATGATTTATTGGGGTTACTACATACCTATGAGATGGATCATCAGCTCCATAAGGGGTTGGTAAATGTAGTGGGAGGATCCTTTAAGAAAGGAAAGAAGAAAAATAAAAAAAGATCCAAAGTACTCCAGCAACTAAGCCAGGTTAGAATAAGAAGTTAAAAGTAGACCAAACTCAAGCTTAATGCTTCTACTATAAGAAGCAAGGGCAATAAAAGAGGAATTATCCTCTTTACATTGCCTCACTGGACCTGAACAGGCCAAGAAAAAAGAAAAACTAGCAAGACATTGCTGCTAAGGTAATTATATGATAACATCTTGTAATTTTTTTATTTATGGTACTACTACCTGGATATTAAATACCAAAAGCCCTATTAATATTTGCAATTCGATGTAGGGACTTCATGTTAGTAGAAGATTCGAAAATAGTGAAAAATTTTTGAATATTGGAGATGGAAGATCTATTCTAGTTCTAGCTTTAGGAATACTCAAGCTTGTTTTTGATTCTAGTGCCATTATTTTTGACTTACTAATGTGGCTGGAAATAGCTGCTGACATGGATGGCTCTAGGTTTCCCTCCATCTAGTATGAGCATTCCAAAACCTACAACATGAAGAAGATATGGAAGTCTAGTCATGAAAGGGTGGTTCCCCATGGTGGATCCTCTAATGTCTAAGTCAGTCTCTCACAAAAACAAATAGAAGAGAGAGGAAGTTGTAGTTTCTATATAAATAATATAATGGTGGAAGGCTAGCAAGATGGAGTAAAAATGGGCAAAGCTGCAAAGGTAGGCATAGGCAAGGTAGTGGAGGTGGTGAGCGATCATGGGGGAATGATGGCATGGAGATACAAGTGGGTGCTCATGGGACTTAGGAGAGTAGGCACGGTTAAGAAAGAATGAGCAAGGCTTAGGAAAGGCAAGGTAAGGCTTAGGTAAGGCAAGGTGGTCCCAACTTTCACTCGGACAATGCTTTAGGACTTTTAGGTGAAGGCTTTATGGAGACTGTTGAGCCTTCTAGAGGGCTTAGGATACTTAGGGATGCTTGCCTAGAGAAAGACTTAGTGTTCTTAGACCTATGGTCTAGAACTTACCCAGAAGAACTTACCTTTAAGATCCAGAGAATAAATTTATAGGCGAGGTGTATGAAATACTTGGTGCTTATAAGACAAGCGATGCAGGGAGAGGTGGTTGCTATATTAGTAGAGTGCATGCCCCTAAAGGAGTCGGTAGAGATGGCCCGAAGCTTATCTACATAGTAGGTGTGCTTTCGTATGGATGCTTGCATTAATGAGGAGTGCTCGATATTAGAGGACCATGGCACAAGGTCACCTACCTCTTTATAGGAGGAGGGCATGACGGGCTTCCTTGCATGATGACTAGGGCCATGTGTTGAGGTGTGTGGAGTTTGCATGCTATGCCAGACCAATGGTAGGATGGCCTGAGTTGGTGGGTGAGGTGGCAAGCCACATGGAGTCCATGTAGGCATGATCATTTCTGGATGCATTAGATGCCCCAACTTTCTAGGACAAGGCATCTCTTTTGCCTTGAGTGTAGGAAGTAGATGTTGAAGACCATGGGGCTTGACACCAGATCTTTGCCTACTAGATATGGCTGCTTGGATGGAGGGAGTGCAAGGTGGATGCTTCGCTCCCTACTAGGCTAGGTGATGGATGTTGGTGGTGTGGGAAGCAAGTGACTTGGATGAGGTTTGAACCATCTCATCTAGCTAGATCATTCATGTCTACCGCATTAAATGAGGTGCACACGATAATTTGGAGCAATGTTGGTGGTTCATGGCTCGAAGTGATGGCGGTTTGAGCAGAATGGCATGCTCATTTAGGGTGTGGACATGTGTCTCTCAGTAAACCATCATCAAATATTGTGATGCCCGGACAATCGTTGTCGATTAGAAACTTTAAATAGATGAGGTGGGGTGTCATCCTTCTACATTTGCCATTTGCTTCTACCAAGCTACCATGGAAGAGCCTAGAGGTTTCATTACCAAGGGAACTTGCTGTTGCTATGGGAGGCACTACGATGAAAATGGTGGGTTCTTTTCTCCTTCTCCTTTCTCGTTCTTCTATTTTGCCTTATTGGTGTGTTTTTGGGTTCTGCAACAAAATCAATGTTGGTGGAAGACACTCCCGAGGCCATCGAGTTCATCCTAGGTGAGGAGGACTTGACAGGGATTCAGGAGGAATACACTATTCCTCTATCGATCAGGCTTAAGTTGCAAGGTCACTCTAAGAGGATGACCATGGGATCAATGACCCACATGGCATTGCATGAAGATGTGTTCAAGGCTAGACTGAGGCTTTTGCTTTCTGCCATCATTGCCAAAGCTGCTTAGGTGGTATCAAGTATGCCTTACACATCTAGTCCCTAATGCCTAGTGGCTAATCATGGGATTTTTCTACCATATGGTGCAATGCAAGGAGATGCCTCATGCATGGGTCTTCAAAGCCTTCTTCTAGTTGAAATATAGTTCGAATGGCTAGTGGTATGCTTTGCCGAGGAAGGGATATTAATTTCCCAAGGGTTTGGTCAATGTGTACCACTGGAATGAATGATTTTTCTTCATTACTTCCATGGTGGCATGGCCATTCCTGACCACTTGGGGATCACTGGATAGGTTGAGGATGTAGGATTACTTAGAACTGCAGCATCCGAAAAGGGTGATGGTGCAAAGGTTGGGGACAACTGAGGTTCCTTTCCTCGAAGATCTTCTACAAAAGGAGCTTTTGGTGGCACTGTGCCATAAGGATCCACCTGTTGTTGATAAGTGCTTCCCCATGCCTCTTTAAATTGTTCCATCTTCTCTAAAATAGGGAAATGATGATCTATTTTTTAGCAAGCCTATCTCTTTAGAGGGCGAAGGTAATAGTCCAAGGGCCTGCTTCTCCTTTGGAGGACAAGGGTAAGTGAGTCCTGGATGAAGCAGAAAAGGAATTGAGGGTTGAGAAGTGAAAATGGCACCTAAGGGAGACCCCTGTTCCCAAGATAGGTGGGGCCTCCTTCCAGGTCATTGGTGCTCTAGTTTGTGAGGTGGCAGAGGTGGCCGTGGAGACTGTTGCTACTATCAATGAAGCTATGTGGATGGTCGAAGAGGCCCCGGAGACTCCTAGCAAATATATTGAGATCTCTAGTGAGGAAGTCTAAATGGTGAAGGTAGGTTGCAACACCATCGCAATCGTGGATTGAGCCACGAGTGGGGTTCGTGTGGCCTTTAGTTAGGCTAGTGACAACCATAGCGACAACATGGAGGCAATCATCATGTTACTGACATGGAAGGGCAAGGCTTCAAAAAGATGTCACCCGAAGATGATGAAGGATAGGCGGCGAGCTGTGTCCATTCTCAAGACTCCAAATGGGGAGAACTATTTGTCAATGCTGGAAAAGTTCATGCCTTCCGAATTTAAGAAGGGACTTCTCCAGGAGGATGTTTCAGAGAGCGTTGAACAACTCACCCATACCCTGATGTTGGTAAGATCATTGGTCTTGGGATTCCTACTTTTGGGGGCCTTGCTAGCAGCTTAATTGATGGCTCTTTTGTAGACATCTTTGTAGTATGGGGAAAACTTCAGCATCTAGAAAGACTAGAAAATGACTAGGAACAGGTCAACCAGCATATCTCGATGTTGGAAATTGAATGGGATGACCTCGTTAAGCAACTGAGTGTCTCCTTCGATTAGCTGATCATCGAGAAGAACCAAAATGAGAGGATCGTAGGTGACTTGGCAATGAGCAAATAAGAGTCGGAGATCTCTAGGTTGAAGTCACTAAGCTGAAGAATGATGCATCTTGGTGAAAAAATGAGGCTGCTCGACTTAGCAAGGAGTTAGCTAGGACTGATGATAAGGTGGCAATGTTGAAAAGGTTGCTCGCCCAAGCTGAGAGTGAAGTGATCAGGCTGAGGGCCTCACTTACCAACATAGAGGGCGAGGCGAACAAGCTAAAGGAGGAGATAGCCAGGCTACAAGGATTGCTCATCAAGGCCCGAGGAGAAAGCATCCCTTGTTGAGTGCCATGTCTCTAAAGGTGGCCATCGAGACTGTCAAGGCCTTCTAGAAGGGAGAGGATTTCTACCAAGAGCTTCTAGAATCCTTCTAGGATTCTTATGCCAAGGGCATCTAATGGCATAGGAGGAAGGTGGCAAAGCATTACTCGATCATCAATCTCGGCATACAAAATTTGGAGGAGTCATCTTTTGGTAGTGAGTTTCATGCTTTCGATGTAGAAGAGGATGGCAAAGTGACATCGCCTACCCCTTGACTTTTATATTTTTTTGTTTTATATTTAGTCTTTCTTCCTTTTGAAAGAGATTGTTGAGTCATCTATATCGGATATTCACTTGGAATGAAATAAGTAAACATTTTTCTTTTATCTTCCTTCGTGCACTTTCCTTCTTAGAATATTTTGATGCAAAGCTTTGCATCTTGTTTACTATCTGAATAGAAGATGAAGTTTTCAAAGAAGGAATTGCATGTTGGGCTACAAGAGTGAAGGGAGCGATGTGGTAGCTGTTGAGAAGGCTAGAGCAGAAGCTTTAAAAGAGTGAAGGGAGCCTGTACCCTTTGTGAGCTCTACCCTCACTATCCCGATGTTGGAGTCTCTCTTTGGGATCATTGAGATCAATCCCGAGGTTGAGGTAGAGACAAGCAATCCTTCTATTGAAGTGGGGGCAGATGATCAGTCGAAGGTAGTCTGAGAGCCATCATGTCCAGGAGGGCGAGACCATTCTTGTTGAGAAGGAACCTTTGCCTATGCAAGGTTTGGTAGAACATTCTCTGGAGATAAAGTTGTCTCCAAGAGGAGAGGAGATGTGCCTGGGCGAGGATAATGGCCCAGTGGAAGCTTTTGACTAGTATGGTAAGGCAAGAGCAATCATGGTGGCTTCTCCAGCATTGGTGGCTAAAAAAGCAGAGCCATCAATAGCAATGGAGGCATCATTGGCATCACCTGAGAGTCTTGCATTCATAGAGGAGTTGCTACTCGCTATTGAGTCTACTGGCCCTTCAACTACTGCACCAGGGTCTTTTGCTAGTCTCCTTAACCCCCACTAGACAATTAAAAAGTTTGGCTCGGACATCACGGAGGCTAGAGAGCTCACATTGGCTAATACTTGTCCTATCAATGCTATGATGCAATGATGCATGTCAGTGGTAGAAGATTAGCATCCCTGCATTGCTATGTCGCTAAGGTATATGGCACATGTCTAGAAGGCCATGGTCACAACCATTGATGGGCACTGATACTTTTTGTGCTATAGGTAG
Organism: Areca catechu; assembly: GCA_021397845.1. NCBI lineage: Eukaryota > Viridiplantae > Streptophyta > Magnoliopsida > Arecales > Arecaceae > Areca > Areca catechu. The sequence goes on from CM038046.1 coordinate 97,497,626, forward strand.
GCTTTTGTACTCAAGTACTAGAGTGCTTCATTACTAATCACGAGATGATGCCTACAGAGGGTGTCACTTTCATGGAGGAAGCACAAACCATTATCAAAAAAGGTCAGCTAAAACTGGAGCGAAGCATGGCTGAGGAGACTCTCCAAGTCCTTATGCAGCAGCTTGATGGCTTATCTGCAAGAAATGAGGAACTAGAAAGAAAACTAAATGCCACTTACCAAGAGATGGAGAGGCTGAGGGGAGGTGACTCTTGAGTGTTTGGAGAACCTTTGAGGATCGTCATTGGCCATGGAACCCAGACGGAAGTTAAAAGGATATGGAGCTCCATTGACAAGCAGACCCAAATGGCAGCTGACAACGGGCTTGCATCTTGCATTCATGTTCCCACCCTACACTAGTCAGTAATGAGGGTGAGACTAGCAGGGAAGTTCTTCATGACCTAGGCACACTATCTGGCACCATTGGCAAGGCTGGTGAAGGAGGGGTGCCTCGTGGGTAAAGTACGTTGCCTGGTATTATCAGTAAACCTGATATGGAGGAGGGTGAAGTAATTTGCCCATGAAGGTGAGGCATCTAGGAGTAGAGAAGGCCTGTGGAGGATTTAGTGGTCTGACCATGACCATGCAGACCTGCTATAGGTGGTAAACTTTCTCTAGAGCATCATCTCTCTAGAGAGAAGCGAGGCTGCATAGCATCTGGCTGGAACACGAGCAGAGCTATTTGAGTGGTTGCACGAGGTCAACTGTTTGAGGGCCATGCCAAAGAGGCGATCCGAGTCTTTTGCCATGAGCTTGGAGGTAGGTTACCAATATCCAATTCCTCAAGATGTCCCCATAGTAGCATCCATTGAGATCTTCAATCAAGGCTTTGAATGTTGTGAGACAATACTTTGCACCCACTATTCAGAGATCAAATTGGTGATTGGCCCCCTTGGTCATGTAAACACTCCTATGGAGGAGATGGTGAGGATTATGAGGGCTAGATCATGTTATCAAGTCATGAATTCCATCAGGATCATCCACCACCATTAAATGAGGCTTGAGAATCAATCCTAGCCACTTGTTGGCACACCCTAGCATTCGCCCATTGCTGAATTGTGACAAAGACCATCTCCCTTCTTTGTGGACCATGACTCAGCTTCATGGACTGGATGCTAGACTGTGCCAAATGCTCCCCCTCTGGCTACTACCTCCATTGCTAGCACTACCTTTGCTGTTCACCACCTATGCGACCACTGCTACCGGCACTCCCAGAGCCCTCCCATGCGAGTGTTCTCCCATGGCCATGGAGCTTCATTGGAACCTAGCCACCCATCGTCTCCCTTCACCAACAACCTCACCACTATTGTTGCCCTTCATTGGCACCACCTTCTTTGCCATTGATGTCGCCACCATTGGATTGCTTGACAAAATCCAAGCCCCAGCTCAATCATCTATGCATCGAGTGGTTGTGCCATCACTTCACTACTAGAACAGTCACTATCACTATCTTCTTTTGCAGCATTAGGTCCTTCATTGCCGGAACCATTGCCCACCAGTTGAGTGCTCCCCTGTAGCCCCAAAACCTTTGCAAGCCACGTGGCCATGGTTTCATGTACCATGCGGTACCCTCTATAAACTGAGCGGCTAGTCCATGATGGATCGATTGCTTAAAAGTTATGTTGGGCATGATTTAATTGATTTTTGGCTTGATTTTTGACCTGATTTGAGCCTGAATTTGGACCAAATTTGGACCACCTTTGGATCTCAATTCAGGGTTCATCTTGAATCTAATTTACTTCCAATTTGGATACTTTTAATGTGCAAAATAGGCTATTTGTACTACTATCTTTCCTATAAAGGATAAATAAAAGATACCAATTTTAAATAATAAAGATGAATTAGATTGTAAATTGATGCTTTTATTAACATATATGTGAAACTCATCAATCATTCAGGTGGAGCATCAGCCAGAGGTGCCTCCATAGGTTGAGAGAGGTTTGGCATAAGTATAAAACTGAGAAGTGTAGGGGAAGGTGCCGATTCCAGTACCCATGGTGGTGATGTACTGTACGGGTTGATGTGGGATGTATGAGCATCAGAGAGGTATGGCTCTTGAAAGACTATGTTAGATGGTTTGGTTGTAAGGAGAGAGGACCTGGATACCTATGAGGAGGCAGAGGTGAGCCCCAGGTGAGATAGGTGGTTCCAAGCCAGGACAAGCAAGTTGCAATCCCTCTAGGAGAAGTTGAAGTGATGGTTAGTGCAGGTGCAGAAGAAGAAGACACCAATAGGATATAGGAGGGTCCCATATATAAGCAAGGAGCTTCAACCTAGGTGAAGACAGTCATCTCAGAGATCTCTATGATTGAATGATTTGACATTAGCATTGGAGTTTGCACAGGGAGCTATCAGGGTGCACAGCAGTAATATGGCAGCAACAAATTAGTGCAGACAGTTTGTGCAAAGCATGCCAAGGCTTTATGGACACCCAAGTAGAGATTATTGTTATAAATATAATGCTTCCATGCTAGAGCAGGCTAGTAGAGGAGTCATGGCAATGACTCTAGGAGTCTAGGATCGATTTGGGTCCTAGGGTGAAGGTTCGGCCCTCCACGGGCTTAGGTCTAGGATTTTGGATCTTCAGGAGGCTAATCTATGCTGAATCGGATTTAAGTCCAATTAGGTGTAAGAGTAGGTCAAGTTATGGATGTACATAAGCTTGGATGAGTACTCTTTTTATTGGATTAGCCATGGAAGAATTAGAGTTAGGTTAGGTTCAAGTATTCTATTCCTAATTAGATTAGGAGGGCCCTTTGGTCTATAAAAGGGCACACCATGTAACTTAGTATTATAGGAGGAATCAATGTAACTCTTATTCTTCCTAAATCTCTCTCTACTCTTTCTCTCCCTCTCTCCTCACATCCCAAAGTGGTTTCACACCCAACGAAGTAGTGCCAAAGAAAGGTTATGTGCTAACAAGGTAGTGGCAAGAGTTTGTGATGCTAGAGTTTGTTCACATCCATGATCTCCATTCCTCCTTTTTTATGTCTATCTAAAGTAGAGAAAGAAGGGTTTGTGATTTGAAACCAAGGAAGACACATCCTAGAGGGTCAAGGATCCAAATGGGGTGTGATTTGGAGGTCGGTGCATGAAGTACTAGACTACAGGAAATTTCTGTACCTATGTAGGAAGTGAAAGGCTATGAGGGTTTGGCATTTGGCTACCCAAATGGCATCAAATCATCTCGAAACTTGGTGGAGGAATTCATTAATATTTTATAAAGGTCCACATGAAGGTTGGTAGTCCTAACATTTCCAGGGCTTTAAGGATTGTTGAGCCCTTGCCTGGGGTGCTGAGCTAACTCAGGGCTTGGTACCTGGGAGACTAACTACTTAGCCAGAGATTATGGGTGCCGGAACACTACCTAGGCATTTGACTACTCAACCAGGGCTTAGAGGTTGTTGAGCCCCTACCTGGGGTGCTGAGCTCATCAAAGGCTTGGTGCCTAGGAGACTAACTTCTTAGCCAAGGTTACTAGTGTCAAAACCCAACTTAGGCATCTGATTGCTCGACCAGGACTTAGAGGCTATTGAGCCCCTATCTGGAGCACTAAGCTTATCTAGGACTTTCAGGCACACCTCCACTTCCACAAGCCAAGAGTTTGATGGTTGTTTCATCTAGAAGAGAGAGGTTTTATCATAATGGGGATAGCTCATGAATTGAAAAGAAGTTTTATTGATAGTAGGGTTGAAGATTATCAGAGTTCTAGGTGCATGGGATGGGCATCCTATTCAACTATTCCAAATGATAGGTACCAAAGCATATAGCCTTGTGATGCAGTAAGGTCCTTTCCAATTGGACAAGAGCTTCCCCTACTTGGTCGACTGGCTAACACAGGCTTCCTGAATACTAGGTCTCCTGGGTGAAACTACTTATTTTTAACTTTGGAGTGGAAATAGTGAGCTGCTCATCGTTGATGGGTTGCCATTCTGATTTGAGCCTTCTCTTGAACTTCTTTAAGTAGATCAAGGTTCATTGAAGGATGCATTATCAAATTATTGGCCATTATCGGTGATGATCATCCAAGGCAGGCCAAACTGATAGATAATGGATTTCCAAACAAAACAACAAGCTTCCTTCTTAGTGATCCAGGTTAAGGATTTCACCTCCACCTATTTGGCGAAGTAGTCAATAACAATGATGAGCAACTTCCTTTGTCCAGAGGCTGGTGGAAATGGGTCAAAGATTTTGATCACCCACTGAGCAAAGGGCCACAGAGAGCTAATTGGTGTAAGAGGTGTTGATAGTTGATGCTGAATATTGGCATGGTATTGGTAGCAATCACAGCATCGCACGAACTTGATGACATTTGTATGGATGTCAAGCTAGTAGTATCTAAATATGGATCTCCTAGAGGTGGTGCTGACTCAGACTCAACTCTGATAGGTCTAGAGTAGGAGTGGCTACTGATACAGAGCTAGGGGTCTCGCACAGTCATATCGCGGGAGTTGGTCTTGCAAGAAAGAGAATACTAGAAAGTTTGACACACCGAGGATAGATTCCTGGTGGTGGACCCTTTGATACCTAAGTTAGTCTCCTAGAAAGGCAAACAGAGGAGGCTTGGACTCCCCTTTAGGTTTGAAGTAAGAGTGGAGGAGCCGAAGAAAAAGCAAAGGAGGGAGATTGAATAAGATCTACGGGAGAAGGGGATCTCAGTGCATGTGAGTCCCACTTCTCCAGGGATGGCACCCAGATGAGTGAAGTCATGATGGAAGAGTGAGGAGCCTGGCGAATGTGTTGTCAGCCTGTAGGGATCTCACTTAGGTGGCAAGCTATGAAAGACTTAATATAGGAAGCTCAGGGTACACTCAGGGGCGAGAGCAAGAAGAATGTTCCTTTATGGTGGAAGGAAAAAGGCTCCTGAGAAGAGTGGGCACTTTCTTTCTCTCTCCCTCGATTCCGATCCCATTGCTTCTCCTTGTTCTTCTCCTTGTGTCCTTACCATGCCATTACTCCAAACCTAGAGGGGACTCCATGCCTCTTTTGTTTGCCTCTCTAAGAGAATGACCTAGGTATCGGATGGTTCACCACTAAGAATCCATCCCTACTATGTCGAACTTTCTTGTCTTCTCTATCTTGCAGAAATAACTCCTAACGATGGGACCATGTGAGGCCCCTAGCTCTGCATTAGCAGCCACTCTTGCTCCAGCCTTGTCCGAGCCGAGCTTGAGTCAACACCACCTTCAGGAGATTCGCAATAAATTGGTACTAGAGAAAGGGCCAGCATAAACTTCATTAAGGATTGGAGTTTGCCTCTGGTCAACTTTGCCCATGCTCCATACCATAGCTAAGGGGAAAAGAATAATTATGTCTGCCCCTACCGAGATATCTGTAACCTTGGCTACCCCATCTCCAATCCCTCTAAAAGAGGGAGAGACAAGGCCTTTAGCTACTTTGACTATCACCCTTGACTAGTTCTAGCAGCTCTCTTAGCAGGTCCAGGTGCTAACGACCTTGGAACTGAGTCTTCAGCAGGCCCCACTGAGGTTTGAGGTGATGCCCACACCTCCCCTATCTTCACCATATCTGCTTGCTCCCTGGCAAGGAAAATAGCCTAGGGAGTGAGGTGAACTACTTATGGGTAGGACGAGCTTGGGGCATAGGCCGTGCTTGGAGTTGCCCCCATTATAGAGCTGGAGATCCCTCAAGCAAGGTGATTGACCCGAAAGGTGGGGTGAGCTCCCCACTGAGCCTCACCCCAACCTACCGCATCTTGCAGCCATCGTTGTCTAACTCTCTTGTTTCTATTTCCTCCTCCATGCAAGATGCTTCACCAGAGGAATCTTTGGATCCTCACCCCACCCGACGGTTTGAGCAGCGAGGCGAGCTAGCTCGCAAGCTCTAGGAGATGGATGGCTACCTGAAAGAACTGCACTAGCAGAATCTACTCTCGGGCAATGAACCTTGGCTTATGGTTCACCCCTTATTTTCTCACAAGATTATGAGGGAACTTGTGCCTTGCTACTTTAAGGCACCTATCATGGAGGCCTATGATGGCACCTTCGACCCATTCAATCACCTAAAGAGCTTCAGGTCCCTCATGATATCTTCGAAGGAGTGGATAAATCCTAGCAAGAGTCGAGTATACCAAGCTTCAGGTTCCTCATGATGCTTCAAGGGGTGACGGATGCCCTCATGTGCAAGACCTTCCTAACCACCTTCAAGAAAGTGGTGAGATCTTGGTATACTCGACTCTTGCTAGGATTGATCCACTCCTTCGAAGAATTTGACTAGAAGTTCATGGCCCAATTTCAGAGTGATAAGAAGCCTGAGCGAGGTTTCAATTTCCTCTTCTCAATCTAGCAAAAGGAATGTGAGTCTCTTTGCCACTACATGGGTTGCTTTAAAGTGGCGATGCTAGAGGTCCATGGCCTTGAACTCTCTATCACCATCTATCTGGAAGAAAGGACTACGAGGAGGTAGCCTCTACTCTCTTTCCAAGAGGTTCCCCTGGAGCCTTCCTGAGCTCATACCTCACACTAAAAAGTATATCAACACCAAGGAAGGCATGGTGGAGAAGCAAAAGGAGAAGGGGGATTGGAAACATCCCTAAGAGGACCTCTCTTGTATAACCCTTCTCCTTCCATTATAGCAGTAGAAGAAGAAGTGAGACAAGGAGTTCCACCACCAATCTAGAAGTCCTAGGCCACCCCATTGGGAGGACTTCGCCCCACTAAATGTTCCCTCAAGGTAGATCCTGATGGAGATCAAGGGTCAAGGTTTCATCCAATGGCTAGGGAAGATGAATAGGAAGCTCGGAAGGATCCTAGAAAATACTATCAATTTCATCAGGACAATGCATATATATTGGTTAGCCTATTGCTTTGGAGGTTGCTGGTTGGGAACCCTAGCCGACAGCCAAACCCCTATAGAGAACATAATCCACATCAGCACAATCTTTAGTGGACTGACCACTAGGGGGCAGCTCCTCGAGGCAGTGAGCATATGACCAGGTGACCCAGGTAGAAATCCCCCAACCCAAATGCCAGAGAATTAGAGAAGAGCCTATTACCTTTTCCATTGCTGGCATTGATGAAGTTTTGTTCCTGCATGATGATCCTGTGGTTGTTCTATGATGCTTCCTCTCAAATAGGCTTGTCCAAGGATTACCTCCAAAAGGTGAATACTTCCTTGATTGATTTTTCTAGGAATGTCATTCCCGTCAAGGGATTCATAACTCTACCTGTGATAGCTGGCCAGACCTTGAGATAGGCCACGGTTCTCCTGGATTTCTTAGTGGTTAGGATCCTAGCCATCTACAATGCCATCTTAGGGAGACCCGGCTTGAGTGCCTTATGGGCCATGGTCTTAACCTACCACTTACTATTGAAGTTCCCCACTCCCCATGGGATTGGTGAGGTTCGAGGTGATCAGGCCTTGGAAAGGTAATGCTATGTGGTGACCCTCAAGTAGAAGCCTAAGAAAGCCATGTCCATTGAAAGCCTCAACCTCCAGGATAAACAGAAGCTACATCATGGAGAGCCTACAGAGAAATTGATTCTTGTCCCCTTGGAATCGACTGACACCTCCCAAGTGGTGTATATTAGGAGTGAGCAAAGTGAGGAGTCTAGAACCTGACTGATGGAGTTCCTCCATATGAACATTGATATCTTCGCATGGATAGCAACAAACATGCCAGGTGTCAACCCTGAGGTCATGGTGTGTCAAACCTGAGGTCATGGTGCATCGCCTCAATGTCGACCCTATATACCCCCTAGTTTGCCAGAAGAAAAGAAGCCTCACCCCAAAACACCAGTGTGCCATCAGATAGGAGGTAGAGAAGCTTCTAGAAGCTAAGTTCATTAATGAGGTCCAGTACCTAAATTGGCTTGTCAACATTGTCCTAGTAAAAATGGCCAACGACAAGTAGCAAGTATGCATCGATTTCATCGACTTGAACAGAGCTTGCCCAAAGGATTGCTTCCCCCTACCATGGATTGATCAACTGGTAGATTCTACCTCTGGGCATGAGACTCTTAGCTTCATGGATGCCTTTTCTAGGTATAACTAGATCTGGATGGCACCTGAAGATAAGAACAAGAATGCATTCATTATGGACCAAAGCTTATACTCTTTTACGGTCATGCCTTTTGGATTGAAGAGTTTGAGAGCCACTTATCAATGCCTCATCAACAAGGTTTTCAGCAACAGATTGGCCATAATATGAAAGTTTATGTCAATAATGACATGTTGGTAAAGAGAGATAAGGAAGGTCAGCATGTGGCAAACTTGGAAGAGACTTTCTGACCCTACGAAAGTACTGCATGTGACTCAACTCCAACAAGTGTGCCTTCAAGGTTTCCTTCGATAAGTTTCTAGGTTTCATGATGTCCCACCATAGAATCAAAGTGACTCTAGAGAACCTCCAAGCAATCCTGGAAATGACACCCCCTAGAAGTCAGAAGGAGGTCTAACACCTCGTGTCAATAAGTGTTTACCCTTCTTTAAGACCCTGATATAGATTAAGGACTTTCAATGGACAGAGGAGTGCTAGATTGCATTCAAGTAGCTCAAGACATACCTCATCACGATACCACTCCTCATGAGGCCAACCATGGGTGAAATGCTATATCTTTATCTAGATATCTTTCTCATGGTCGTGAGATCTATTCTCATCTAAGAAGAGGATGGAGTGCAGAAGCCAGTTTGCTATATTAGCTAATGTTGGGAATTGTGTTCCAAAGCTAATCGTCTAGGCTGTAGACGGTTATGCTATCTTTGTATTTGTATATGAATTCTTTTTAATAAATAAAAGTTATTTATTTTGGCTATCCATCATATTTATATTTTGCTGTAAAGAACTCTTGTATGATGGAGTCCTTAGAACTACATTGTTTGATATAGAGAGGATATATCAAGTAGTTCTTAAACTAGTTCACAACTAAATGATACATTATTATAGGATGACGATGTATCAAGTATAGGTTGTTGTATGTCATATTTATTGGTTGTCCTCTTAATCGAGGAGTGTGGAGACACTGGTGTGACATGCAAATGAAATGTATGACATTTCACCAAACGTGACCATCTACAAAGCTCCCTTCTGCCAAAGGGTTGCTCGCGAAGGAATATGGGTATATGTCCCTCAGACCTGAGGTCACCATGGCAGCTTGCAAGCAACTTACTGTACTTTGGAACCGGACTACCTAGATTTCTAATCCAGTGATGGAAGGTTTCTAGGTACAGTCAAGTACTTGTGGAGCGGTGGTGGATCAAGATGGAATTGACCTCTCCAAATAGTTTGGAGTGAATGACTCACTATGTCTCAATTCAGTAAAACCTTGGCCAGGATAGTTCTTGTGAGGAGTCACAGAACTTGTGAGGTTGAGACATGATCTAGATAAACCAAATTAGAGTTGGCAGTCGAACCAGAGGCATCCTGAGTATTATGATGTCAAAGGGATGAATTATGCGGCAACCATATGCCAGATATTCTTGTGAGGTGCTCTACATCTTCGGCCTATCCGAACGTCGGATATCATTGCTAGATGAGGACATTGACTGGTACTGGAAATGTTCTAGTGCTATTGGCTTAGTGTTCGAACCTATGGGGTCACACACCATAGAAGATTTCTATCTGATCTTAAGGCTAATCAATGATTGAGAATCGTTTGCCATCACCAGGAAGTCAATATGATTGACTTTGTTCCAAGTGTCGACACTTGGATTTTTGCAGGTGTCGACACTTGGTGATGTGTCAACACTTGGCAGTTTTTGGGTGTCGACACTTCCTGTGATGAACTGAATTTCTGGAAATATTTCGTGGAAGGATTTTGGGCAAGTTTTGACATGGTTTGAATTTTGAATTCAAACCAGTTTTGGCTCCAAGGTTTTATGATATGAAGGTCATACTTACCTCTTTGGGTTGGACCAATTTGGTATGACCTTGATCCTCTCCCCCATTCTCTCCCCTCATCTCTCCTCCTTCCTTCTTCTCCCTCTCATGGCTGCACCTATAAATGAGGGTCATTCTATAGGCTATAGAGGTTACAACACAACACCACTAGAAGGAGAAGGATTTATGAGGTCTAGGGATTAGGTATGAGTAACCTAGCAATCAAGCTAGGTCTTGGGAAGAGAGTCTCTTGGGAAAGGATTCCACCTCTCCTCCTTGTCTTCCCAGAAGAAGAAGATCAGCCCGAGGATCTCGAAGAACTAGAACTCCGAGGGAGTTGATCAGAGTTGAGCCCAGGTGTGGATTTCCTATAGAGGCCAGACACGTATGTGGCTCGAGCACCCTCCTCCTTCCACTGCTTCTCTCTTGGTATAAAGGTATGGTACTTTTATATTTATAATTTTGTCTTGCTTTGATGTTATGTTGCATACTAGATTATTATGCTAGATCCTATTGCGGGTAGATCGGTAGATCGTTTAGATCTATCTACCGAGCCTTCCATTGTGCATGTCTTAAAATTATTTTAAAATGCATATCTTCTACCCTATTTTTCTTGCATATTGTATGCTTGGTGTAGGTGCTTTTCACCTTCAGCTAGATCCTAAAAGATGCATAGCTCGTTAATCGAGGGTGCAGAAGGTTGGCTTTGCCCTCCTAACTTTGCCAAGAAGACTTTGCCCCAATTTCTAAGCATACCCGATCGCAGTCCTATCTGACCAGCCTTTATAATAGATCCTGTAAAAGCTCGATGCCTCTAAAAGAATTACCAAGTGGGCCATGGAGCTAGGTGTGTTTGACATTCGTTACTAGCCTCACCCCTCCATCAAGGCCTAGGCTTCGGCAAACTTCATTATGGAGTGAACTATCCCTAGAGAGATGGAGACTAGGCCATTAACAGTGGAGCCAAAGCTAAAGGTGAGCTTTGGACTCTCCATATTGATGGTACTTCTAACATTGGGGGGTCTAGGGCTTGGTTGATCCTCACCAGTCCGAAAGGTGTTGTTGCCAAGCAAGTGATCTGCTTTAACTTTAAGGTCTCTAACAATGATGCAGAGTACAAACCCCTCCTTATGGGGATGAGACTTGCCCGTGAGCTTGGAGTTCAACATCTCAAAATTTTTTAGCTATTCCTGGTTGATAGTGGGGCATGTTCACAAAGAATTAGACACCAAAGCCCCCACCTTAGAGAAGTACCTCCGACAGATAAGGGAGATCACCCTATATTTTCTTTCCTTTAAAATTATGTAAATCCCTCAAATAGAGAACATCCAGGCAGACCTACTATCGAGGTTGGCCACCTTCGGATATGTGGATATCCCAAAAATTGCTTATCTAGAGATCCTTGAGAAGTTGGGAATTGAGGAAGAGCTAGCACTGGTCTTGTAAGAGGGTAGTTAGCCCTGCTGGATGGATCCTATAACCTGGTGATGCAAGAGGGAGTACTAGCGAAGGACAAGGCTAAGGCCAAGAAGCTCAGACACTTGCTCGCCCTCTTTGGGGTACTCAATGGGAAGTTGTACAAATGAGCCAACTTGATGCACCGCCTCGCTATCTTTGCCCCTCAAAAGCAAACTTTGCCCTTCGGGAGGTCCACAAAGGGATCTATGACAGTCATGTAGGAGGCCGTGCCTTGGCTTACAAGATCCTAAGACAAGGATATTATTGGCCAAGCATCCTTAAAGACACTATGGAGTACGTGTGACACTGCGACCATTGTCAGAGACTTGCCCACTATTGGAAATTGTATCTCAAAGCCAATCATCTAGGCTGTAGATGGTTGTGATATCTTGTATTTTGTATATGAATTCTTTAATAAATAAAAATTATTTTTGGCTGTCCATCATATTTACTTTTCCTATGATGAAGTCCTTAGAACTACATCGTTTGATATAGAGAGGATATATCAAGTAATTCTTAAACTGGTTCATAACCAAATGATACATTGTTATAGGACGACAATGTATCAAGTGTAGGTTGTTGTATGTTACATTTGTTGGTTGTCCTCTTAACCAAGGAGTGTGGAGACACTGGTATGACATGCAAGTAAAATGTGTGCCATCTCACTAAATGTGACCATTTGCAGAGCTCCCTTCTGCCAAAGGGTTGCTCTCGAAGGGATATGAGTATATGTGTCCCTCAGACCAGAGGTTACCATGGCAGCTTGCAAGCAACTCACTATACTTTGGTGCCGGACTACCTGGATTTCTAATCCAGTGATGGAAAGTTTCTGGGTATAGTCAAGTACTTGTGGAGTAATGGTGGATCAAGATGAAATTGACCTCTCCAAATAGTTTGGAGTGAATGACTCACTATGTCTCAATTCAGCAAAACCTTGGCCAGGGTAGTTCTTGTGAGGAGTCACAAAATTTGTGAGGTTGAGACATGATTTGGATAAACCAAATTAGGGTTGGCAGTCTAACCCTAGGTCATCCTAAGCATTGTGAGGTCAAAGGGATGAATTATATGGCAACCATATGCCAGAGGTTCTTATGAGATGCTCTGCATCTTCGACCTATCCGGATGTCGGGTATCATTGCTAGATGAGGACTTTGACTGGTATTGAAAATGTTCCAGTTTTACCGGCTTAGTGTTCGAACCTATAGGGTCACACATCATAGAGGATTTCTATCTAATTATTTGACTAATCGATGATTGAGAATCATTTGACATCGTCGGAGGTCAATTTGATTGACCAGGTTCCAAGTGTTGACACTTGGAATTTTGCAGGTATCGACACTTGGTGAAGTGTCGACACTTGGCAATTTTCGAGTGTCGACACTTCCTATGATGAATAGATTTCTAGAATGATTTCGTGGAGAATTTTTTGGACAGGTTTTGACCGGGTTTGAATTTTGAATTCAAACCAGTTTTGGCTCCAAGGCTTTATGGTATGAAAGTCATACTTACCTTGATGGGTTGGACCCATTTAGAATGGCCTTGATCCTCTCCCCCATTCTCTCCCCTCATCTCTCCTCCTTCCTTCTTCTCCCTCTCATGGTTGCACCTATAAATGAGGGTCATTCTATAGGCTGTAGAGGTTACAACAATAGCAAAAACTTTGAGAGAGATAGAGAAGGATTGTGAGAGTTCTAGGGATTGGATATGAGCAACCTAGCACTCTAGCTTGGTCTTGGGAAGTGAGGAAAGGGGTTCCTATTCTCCTCCTAGTCTTCCTAGAAGAAGAAGATCGGCCAAGGATCCCAAAGAGCTAACACTCTAAGGGAGTTGATCAGAGTCGAGCCCAGTTGTGGATTTCCTGTAGAGGCCAGATGCGTATAAGGCTTGAGCACCCTCTTCCTTCTCACAGCACTTCCACTGCTTCTCTTAGAGGTATAAAGGTATAGTATTTTTATATATATTCTCTTGCTTTTGATGTTATATGTATGCTAGATCTTTATACTAGTTCCTGTTGCGGGCAGATCAGTAGATTATTTCAATCTATCTACCGAGTCTTCTGCTGTGCATGCTTTAAAATTATTTTAAAATGCATATATTTCTATCCTCTTTTCTTGCATATTATATGCTAGGTATAGATACTTTTCACCTTCAATGGTATCAGAGCAATAGGTTCTTTTTATAGTATAATGATTCTAGCATGCTAATAACATCTCTTCTTAAATACTTGGATTGAGTGCTTCACCATGGCCGTCCGGTCATATGAGAGAAGTAAGGCTGCAAGACCCTCTCTTCTCATTCAATGGGGTCTCCTATGGCGGTAGGGGTGTCGCTGTGATTGACTCTTGAAAAGAAAAATAAGAAGAAAGAAAATTGTAGGTTAAAAATATTTTAATCTAATAAAATGATCATAAAATAACTTTAGATAAGATCTAAGAGTTATTTTTGATCGGATTTGTTGAATGTTTGGAGAAACATTAGATTTAAAATCACTGTTTTTTCATTGTCTCAGGCTGGAGTCAACACTTGGCCTTTGAAGTGTCGACTCATGGAAAAATTTCTTAAGATCTGGTTTCTATTTTTCTTCTGAAACAGGTTGAAGTGTCGACACTTGACCCTGAAGTATCGACACTTGACCCTAAAGTGTCGACACTTGACCATTGAAGTGTCGACACTTGAGTGCATGCCAGAAAATATGTTGTTATATTTTTTGTTCCCTGTCTCAAGCCTTAAGTTGATACTTGCTCTTGAAGTGTCAACACTTGGGTTGAAAATTCTAAAAAATAGTGAATTTAAATTTTATTTTTTTATAAAATTATTTTATATTTATAAATTAAAATTATTTTAATTTATTTGAGGCTGTTGAACTTAATTATGAATTAAGAATGACAAGGAACTCTAGGAATATGATTCAAAAGATTTTAAGTCATTTCAATAAGCCTTAAGGGTCATGAGTTAGCTTCTATTAGGTCCTTAATTGGGTTAAACCTAAGTTTAGATGCATTGGACTAATAAGAGAACTAATCTAATCAAATGTTGAGTTAGGATTTCTTCTCTTTAGATCTCTCTAATAGTTAGATTGATTAGTCCATAATCTAAATGGATCTAATTTGTGGCTCAGTGAAAAGCCCGAGTCTTTAAACTAATCTAATCAAGTCTGATGAACCGATTAGTGTCGAGGTAAGTTTGGCATTGTGATCTTGGTTCTTTGGGACTACCTCTTACCTGGCCAACTCTGTTGGTGTCTAAGGCAAGATGGTTAATGGTGGAACCCAACCCATAATCTCACTTACCTGGCCAATATGGTCGATCAGGATTGATTAGATAGCCCATTGACTCGTGTTAACCCTTGTCACCTAAGGTTAATCAGACTTGATTGATTTTAGGTGCCCATGGATTATTAGTTATGTGTAACCCTACTAGATCACTGATGTGGTCAGTGGGAGGTTGATCAATGTCTTCTCATCTCTTCGTCTGTCACATTAATTAAAAACTCTCTAAATTATTAAGTTCTTAAAAGGACAAAATTATAGGGATAACCAAGTTCTAGCCTCTCATTAGTGGGATAGTAATGTATCCAATAGTTGGGTGTTCATCGGCAGATCTAAAGATCGGGTGTTCATCAGGTTATTAGAATTGCTGTTCCTAATATGATGGCTCAGTGCGACTCTCTTAACGGTGGTCAGGTGAGCCAGCCAAAGTCGGGCTTGACTATTCATTAGTTAGAAGCATTAAATTTTATCATGTTATTGGTTGGACCTAACCAGGACCTTCAATAGGAGGCTCAAAGGCCGATTGAAGTGCTCCTTGGAGCAAAACCCAATTACTGGAGGTTACTTGGAGAAGTAATCGGTTAAAGAACCTACCTTTAGACATGCATGGGTGGGCCGGCCAAAGTCGAGCTCATGTATTGTCTATTGAACTAATTCCTCGGATTGGAGGTAGAGGCTACCAATCTATGCAAAATAGTGGGAGGGACCTTTAGACTAAAGTCCATGTCTTTAGGTTAATAATTCATATGCACTAATTAGTTTTGGTTTTTCTTTCAGATATCTTCCAACCTGTCACTCCAATCTCTTCTCGACAACAAGAAGCTCAATGGACCCAACTTCGATAGCTGGTATTGAAGGCTTAGGATTGTCCTGGAGCATGAATGGATCCTATATGTGATATTGGATCCGGCACATGAGATCCCTGCTGCCACTGCTCGGGGTTCTGTTAGAGATACTTATCAGAAGTGGCTCTCTGACAGGACCACTGTCTGATGCATTATGTTAGCGATGATGAACGATGAGTTCAGTCACAAATTCGAGGAAGCCTAGCCAGAAGAAATCCTTCAAAGGTTGAAGGAGTCTTTCAGGACACCAGACAATGTTGAGAGGTACAAGGTCTCCTTGCCATCTATAATGCACGGATGCGTGATGGGGCCTCGGTCACTGATCATGTATTATACATGATCGAGATGATTGAGTGCCTGGGCAAGCTTGGATGTTCCTTGCATGAACAGCTTGGAAAAGATACGATTTTGAATTCTCTCCCCTCCTCTTATCTAGACTTTCTCGATCATTACAAAAGGAATAAGCCTGCAGTCAACTACCATGGTCCGTTAGGGTTGCTACAGACTTATGAGAAAGACCACCAGTTTAATAAAGGGGTGGTGAATCTAGTGGGAGGATCCTCGGGAGGGCGTCATCCCTTTAAGAAAGGGAAGAAAAAAAATAATAAAGGGGAAAAGGTGCTTAGTGCTTCTGGGCCTAGTCAGGCCAAGAAAGTGAAGGCTGATCAAAGCCAGGCAGAGTGCTTCATCTACGAGAAGCAGGGTCATTGGAAGAAGAACTGTCCTCTTTATATTGCATCCCTTGACCCGAACAGGTCCAAGAAGAGAAAGGTGTAGGATGGTCCTGGATAAGGTATTTATATGATAACACCTTGTAGTTTCTTTGTTTGTGATACGACTAACTGGATATTGGATACAGGAAGTCCAATTCACATTTGCAACTCTTTGTAGGGACTTCAAGTTAGTAGAAGATTCGAGGACAACGAGAGGTTCTTGAACATGGAAAATGGAAGCCGAGTTCCAGTTTTGGCATTGGTAGTCCTTAAACTTATTTTCGAGTCTTGTACTATCATTTTGAACGAGTGTCATTTTTGTCCTTTTATTTTGAATGTCATTTTTGTAGGCTAGTTGGCCATGTATGGTTATGAACTATTAATAAAAAATGACATGTGCAAAATCAATTTGAATGGTTCAGTAATTTTGAATAGACAAATGCATGATGGCATTTATGTACTGTTGTGACCTGTTAATGTAATATACACGTCTAGCAAATGTCCTAGGATAGATAATGTCTACGAAGCGTACCTATGACATTGTAGGCTAGGTCATATTAACAGGAACAGGATAAATAGGTTGAAAATTGAGGATCTCCTCGATTTTAGTGAAGATAGTTCACTTCCAACCTGAGTCCTGTCTTCTTGGAAAAATGACAAAGTCACCTTTTGCTAGAAAAGGTGAACAAGCCAATGAGATTCTGAGTCTGATACATACTGATGTATGCGGACCCATGAATGTTAGTGCCAGGGAAGGGTACGGGTATTTCATTACATTTACAAATGACCTTTCGAGGTATGGTTATGTCTTCTTGATGAGACATAAATCTGAATCATTTGAAATGTTCAAACGATATCGTAATGAAGTGAAAAAATAAATCGAAGTGTATCAAAACCCTTCGATATGATCGAGGTGGTGAATACCTTTCGGATGAGTTTCTGACATATCTTGAGGAGAATAGGATTTTCTCTCAGTGGACATCTCCAGGGACACCTCAGTTAAATGGAGTGTCTGAGAAGAGGAATCGAACCCTGTTAGACATGGTTCAGTCCATGATGGGCTTTGCTTCTCTGTCGATATCCTTTTGGGGATATGCTTTAGAATCAGCCTGTTACCTTCTAAATAGGGCTCCAAGTAAGTCCATTAGTAAAACACCATAAGAGATGTGGACTGGACGTAAGCTGACACTTTCACATGTTCGAGTTTGGGGGTGCCCGACTTATGTAAAACGTTTGGAAACGGACAAACTTGGACCTAGGTCTAACCGGTGCCTATTTGTTGGGTATCCAAAAGAGACTAAGGGGTATTATATCTACTTAGCTGAGGAACAAAAGTTGTTCGTTGGTCTTAGGATTATCTTTTTGGAAAAGGAGTTCCTTGGTGAAGGGACTGTAGCCACTAAGATTGAACTTAGTAAAGTTCAACAAGTAGAAGAACCGATACACTTAAGGGATAACATAGAACTAGCTGTGATTAGATCACACCCAGAGCCCACTCAGGAACCATTTAGGAGATCCGGTAGAGTCCCGAGCCGACCGGATATATACTATGGTTTCTTAGTCCAGGACGGTGATCCCTTTGAACTCGATGAGAACAATGAGGATCCGATCACCTATATGGATGCATTGCAGAGGTCCGACTATAAGAAATAGCTTGGAGCCATGAAATCCGAAATGAAGTCCATGGAGATCAACAATGTATGGACATTGGTTGATGCACCTGAAGGGATAAAATCCATTGGGTGCAAATGAATTTTCAAAAGGAAAAGGAGCATAGACGGGCAGGTGGAGACCTATAAAGCCCGTCTGGTTGCCAAGGGATATCGTCAACATTATGGTATTGACTATGACGAGACATTCTCTTCTGTGGCAATGCTCAAATCCATTCAAATTATGCTTGCTTTAGCAGCGCACTTTGACTATAAAATCTGGCAAATGGATGTTCGAACAACTTTCTTGAATGGGAAGCTAGAAGAAGAGGTGTATATGATACAACCTGAAGGGTTCACATCCACAGACGAGTCAAAGGTGTGTAGGCTTCAAAAGTCCATCTATGGACTGAAGCAAGCATCAAGGAGTTAGAACATGCGATTTGATAAGTGTATCAAGTCATATGGCTTTGTTAGGAATGGAGAAGAACCTTGCATTTATAAATGGACTAATGGTTCTGTGATTATATTTCTTGTATTGTATGTGGATGATATTCTTTTAATCGGGAATGACATCCCAACACTGTAAGAAATAAAGGTCTGGTTGTCATCTCAGTTCTCTATGAAGGACTGGGTGAAGCCTCTTACATACTAGGTATAAAGATCTATAGAGATAGATCTAAGAGGCTTTTGGGACTGTTCCAGTCTACGTATATCGACACTGTGCTAAAATGTTTAGTATGAAAAATTCCAAGAAGGGCTATCTCCCGATAGGCACTGGAATTGATCTCTCCAAAAAGAATTATGCGACAACTCCTGAGGAGAGAGAGCATATGAGTAGAATTCCATATGCTTCGGTAGTGGGTTCTATCATGTATGCCATGACATGACCAGATGTTGTATATTCACTAGGCATAGTGAGCAGATACCAGTCTGATCCAGGTGAAGTTCATTGAAAAGTGGTAAAGACCATCCTTAAGTATTCACGAAATACTAAGGACCAATGGCTAATTTATGAAGAATCTGATTTGAAACTTGTGGGGTATACTGACTCCAGTTTCCAGTCAGATAAAGATGATAGCAAGAGTGTGTCAGGATTTATCTTTACCCTGAATGAAGGTGCAGTCTACTGGAAAAGTTTCAAGCAGCCTCTGTGGTGGACTCAGTATGCGAAGCAGAGTACATTGCAGCATCTGATGCAGCGAAGGAAGTTGTGTGGTTGCGGAAGTTCCTTGGCGAGCTGAGAGTGGCACCTTCCCTTGATTGTCCTGTTATGGTGTACTGTGACAACACTGGTGCCATTGCTCAAAGCCAAAGAGCCAAAGTCTCATCACCGCATAAAGCATATTCTGCGGTGCTATCACCTTGTACCAGAGATCGTGGAACGAGGTGACATCGACCTTCAGAAGATCGATGGAAAGGAGAACCTGGCTAACCCCTTCACTAAAGCCATCGAAGTTCAAGAGTTTGACTATTGTAAAAGGAAAATGGGAATGAGATTTTATACTGATTGGCTTTAGTCCAAGTAGGAGTTGTTGGGAATTGTGTCCCAAAACTAATCATCTAGGCTATAGACGGTTGTGCTATCTTATATTTTGTATATGAATTCTTTAATAAATAAAAGTTATTTTTGGTTGTCCATCATATTTATTTTTCCTATAATGAACTCTTGTATGATGGAGTCCTTAAAACTACATTGTTTGATATAGAGAGGGTATATCAAATAGTTCTTAAACTGGTTCACAACCAAATGATACATTGTTATAGGATGACAATGTATCAAGTGTAGATTGTTATATGTCATATTTGTTGGTTGTCCTCTTAACCAAGAAGTGTGGAGACACTGGTGTGACATACAAGTGAAATGTGTGACATCTCACTGAACGTGACCATCTGCAGAGCTCCCTTCTGCCAAAGGGTTGCTCGTGAAGGGATATGGGTATATGTGTCCCTCAGACCTGAGGTCACCATGGTAGCTTGCAAGCAACTCACTATACTTTGGTATCGGACTACCTAGATTTCTAATCTAGTGATGGAAGGTTTCTAGGTATAGTCAAGTACTTATGGAGTGATGGTGGATCAAGATGGAATTGACCTCTCCAAATAGTTTGGAGTGAATGACTCACTATGTCTCAATTCAGTAAAACCTTGGCCAGGGTAGTTCTTGTGAGGAGTCACAAAATTTGTGAGGTTGAGACATGATTTGGATAAACCAAATTAGGGTTGGCAGTCTAACCCTAGGTCATCCTAAGCATTGTAAGGTCAAAGGGATGATTTATATGGTAACCATATGCTAGAGGTTTTTGTGAGGTGCTCTGCATCTTCGACCTATCTAGATGTCGGGTATCATTACTAGATGAGGACTTTGATTGGTACTGGAAATGTTGCAGTGCTACCGGCTTAGTGTTCAAACCTATGGGGTCACACACCATAAAGGATTTCTATCTGATTTTTTGACTAATTGATGATTGAGAATCGTTTGACATCGTCGGAGGTCAATTTGATTGACCAGGTTCCAAGTGTCGACACTTGGAATTTTGCAGGTGTCGACACTTGGTGAAGTGTCGACACTTGGCAATTTTCGAGTGTCGACACTTCCTATGACGAACAGGTTTCTAGAAGGATTTCGTGGAGAATTTTTTGGGCAGGTTTTGACCTGGTTTGAATTTTGAATTCAAACCAGTTTTGGATCCAAGGCTTTATGGTATGAAAGTCATATTTACCTTAATGGGTTGGACCCATTTGGAATGGCCTTGATCCTCTCCCCCATTCTCTCCCCTCATCTCTCCTCCTTCCTTCTTCTCCCTCTCATGGCTGCACCTATAAATGAGGGTCATTCTATAGGCTGCAGAGGTTACAACAACAGCAAAAGAAAACTTTAAGAGAGATAGAGAAGGGTTGTGAGAGTTATAGGGATTGGGTGTGAGCAACCAAGCACTTTAGTTAGGTCTTGGGAAGAGAGGTTTCGGGAAGGGGTTCCTATTCTCCTCCTAGTCTTCCTGGAAGAAGAAGATCGACCAAGGATCCCAAAGAGCTAGAACTCCGAGGAAGTTGATCAGAGTCGAACCCAGGTGTGGATTTCCTGTAGAGGCCAAACGCGTGTATGGCTCAAGCACCCTCTTCCTTCTCACAGTACTTCCACTACTTCTCTCAAAGGTATAAAGGTACAGTACTTTTATATATATTCTCTTGCTTTTGATGTTATATGCATGTTAGATTTTTATACTAGTTCTTGTTGCAGGCAGATTGCTAGATTATTTTGATCTATCTACCGAGCCTTCCGCTGTGCATGCTTTAAAATTATTTTAAAATGCATATCTTTTTGCCCTCTTTTTTTGTATATTGTATGCTAGGTGTAGGTACTTTTCACCTTCACCCACATCCAGCACCAACCAACAGTACCCTTCAATTCCTTGAGCTCTTTATGGCCCTTCATTCAGTGAGGAATAGATATCCTCAATCCTTTCTCACCGACCATCGAATAGAAAAAGTTTGTAATTATCACCATCGACTACTTTACTACATGGATTAAGGTGAAGCCTTTGACTTGGATCATTGAATAAGAGACCCAAAAGTTTATTTGGAAGTCGATAATCTACTACTTTGAGCTCCCTCATATTATCATGACTGACAATGGTAGATAGTTCGATAATTCATCCTTTGATAAATTTTGCGAGGACCTACAAATCGATCATCGGTTCACTGTAGTTGCACATCCATAAACAAATAAAGATTGTTTAGGAATTGAAGGCCCAACTGGATAAGGTTGAAGGACTCTGGGTGGAAGAATTACACAGCATCCTTTGGGCCTAGTACACCACTCACCAACCTTGATGGAAGAGACATTGCTCAACCTTGCCTTCGAGACTGAGGCTGCCATTTCCTTGGAGGTGGGCTTGCCATCATCCTGGGTTGAAGCTTATGATAAGCAACACAACTTGGAAGGCCTTAGGGCAAATCTCAACCTCTTGAAAGAAGTCCGAGATAGATCCCAAATATGGATGCCCATATCAGTGATACATGACCCACTACTTCAACACCCATATGAAGGCAAAGCAATTCTGACCTAGAGAACTCATACTTCAAAAAGTGGTAGGCAGCTAGCCCATGGAGTATGGGAAGGTCTCCACCAACTAGGAAGGACCCTATCATGTCATCGAGGTGGTCCAACTTGGCACATACTGGTTGGAATAGCTAGATGGTATGCCCATCACCCAAACCTGGAACTCTGATAATTTCTGGCCATATTATCAAGGAGATGTATCCCTAGTTGTTATACTCGATTCTTTCAATAAGAATCCTCTCTTTTTTTTGTTTTAAAAAAAGAATAGTTAAGGCTAGGTACTTGAAAGTCCGAGGATGGAGCTGTCCCAGGTATGGTTACCACACCTGGTGAGGACACAAGAGCCAGGAAGAGGAAGCAAACCTTTTTCAATTCATTTTGGAACACCAATGAGTAAGTCCATGTGTTCTTCACAAAGAACACTCGAGTCCCAGTTATTTTGAGTTGTAATTAGGTCAAATTGAGTTGTAATTTGATCAAATTGAGTATAATTTGGTCAATTAGGGTTGTTGGGTTACCAATTGAGTCCATTGAGTCCATCAATTGGTTTAAGAGTTGTTCGGCAAAATGAAGTTGGGTGCTAATCCTTCTTTCTTATTTCTCATTTGGTGCTAATTCCTTCTCATCCTTGGCATAAAATCTGAATTCTATTCCCTTAGTCGGCAACATGGGATAAGAAAGGCTTTGAATGCTTGAATTTAAGTTTAAAATCCCTCCTTTGAATTTAAAACAAGATAGAAGATAACTCCTTTGAACTTTGGATAAACCTCCATTTATCTTGGACTCTTCAATTCATCTTGGACTCTTCCATTTAATTTTTGAATGGACCATGGGGGGCATCATCTGGAATGGGCATCAAGAATGAGGGAGGCGGTGCCAGATAAGAAGCAGAGTCCTTCTGCTTTACTCCTCTCAATTTAGCGCCTCCTTGAAATCTCAAATGGGCGATGAAAAATGGGATGGGGCACCTCTTTTGGATAAAGATAGATTTTGAATGTTGTCCCAATATCTGGATGTCTGGATGTCCGGATGTCTGAGTATCTGGATATCTGAATGTTTGAAGAAAATTTGGACAACCCTTTTTTTTCCTAGAATTGATCTACCAAGGTAATGACGACTTGGGTCTTGGGTACCTATGACATCCCTTAACTTATTCAAACACTAATTACAGGACTCAAACTAGACAATTCATCAAACAAAGCAAATTGATGCTATTTACAAGACTCTTAAACCAATTGATGGACTCAATGGACTCAATTGGTAACCCAACAACCCTAATTGACCAAATTACACTTAATTTGATCAAATTACAACTCAATTTGACCTAATTACAACTCAAAATAACTGGAACTCGAGTGTTCTTTTTGAAGAACACATGGACTTACTCATTGGTGATCCAAACTGAATTGGAAAAGGTTTGCTTCCTCTTCCTGGCTCTTGTGTCCTCTCTAATTCTCCCGGGGTGGGAGGAACTCGACCCCATCGAGTATGGGTCAATTCGGCTCTGGAAATGTTCTAGCAAGTCAGAGTTCAACTTTTGAAGATCCTCTTTAGTGATCTTAAAATCCTCAGACTCGGGTCTCCCTTGCCAACGAACCAGATATCTTTGGTAGTTCTTATTTCTAGTAGTTATGATCTTATCATCCATAATCTGCTCAATCTTTTCTCTCCTCTCTGGTAATTTGGCTGGTGGACATTCTGGGATAGGATCACTCTCAAAGGTGGGATCAGGCTCAAATGGCTCACTAGGTATCACCATTAGTTCCTTAAACTTGACTAGATCAGATATATTAAAGGTCGGACTAATACCTAACTTAGATGATAATTCTAGCATATAAGTATTAGGTCCAATCTTTTTTCTTTCTAGGTTTTGTAGTAACCCCAGAGGGAGTGTCAGCTGATCCTGAGAAGATCAAATCAATAGTTGAGTGGCCCATACCTAGGAATATCCACGATGTCCATAGTTTTCATGGATTAGTCACCTTCTATAGAAGATTTATCAAAGGATTTAGTACCATTGTGGCACCGATTACGGATTGCATTAAGAAGGGAGCCTTTAAGTGGACCAAGAATGCTGATAGAGCCTTCCTAGAGATAAAAGAGAAGATGACACAAGTCCCGATCTTGAGACTTCCTGATTTTTCTAAAATATTTGCAGTTGCTTGTGATGCTTCGGGTGTTGGCATAAAAGCAGTACTTAGTCAAGAGAGTCATCCTGTAGCCTTTTTTAGTGAAAAATTAAATATGGCTAAATCCAAGTACTCAACCTACGATAAAGAGTTTTATGCGGTAGTACAAGCATTGAAATATTGGAGACATTATTTACTACCACAGGAATTTGTTTTGTACTCTGACCATGAGGCATGTAAGTTTCTAAACTCTCAGAAGAAATTAAATCCAAGACATGCTAAGTGGGTAGAGTATCTCCAATCTTATATTTTCGTGTTGAAACATCGAGCTGGTTTAGAAAATAAGGTTGCAGATGCCCTTAGTCACCAATCAATGTTGTTGAATTGTGTCAATACTGAGGTTGTTGGATTTGACAAGCTCAAGGACCAGTATGAGTTGTCCAGATTTTGGAAAAATCTATGAGAAAATCAAGCAAGGACCATCTAGTTTGGATAGTGATTATATTTTGTTAGATGGTTATCTTTTTAAGGGAAATAAGCTTTGCATACCTAGAACATCCCTTAGGGAATTTCGAATTTGGGAGATCCATACTGGAGGCTTAACAGGACATTTTGGAAGAAATAAGACTATTCTGGCAATGGAGGACCAATTCTTCTAGCCAAGTCTTAAGAGAAATGTAGCACAAATAGTGGCTAGGTGTAGAACTTGTGCTGTTACGAAGCAGCAAAGATAGAACACTGGCCTCTATACCCCTTTGCCTGTGCCCAATTGCCCTTGGCAAGATCTAAGTATGGACTTTGTTCTAGGTTTACCAAAAACCATGAGATGACACGATTCCATCTTTGTCGTGGTAGACAGATTTTCTAAAATGGCGCATTTCATTCCTTGTTCACAAATATTCGATGCCTCTAGAGTCGCCAAACTTTTTCTAGATGAGGTGGTCAGATAACATGATTTACCCAAAACAATTGTGTCTGATAGGGATGTACGGTTCACAAGTTATTTCTGAAAAAGCCTCTGACATATGTTAGGGACTAAGCTGAAGTTTTCCATAACTTATCACCCTCAAACTGATGGTCAGACCGAGGTAGTGAACTCTAGGAAATTTGTTAAGATGTCTGGTAGGGGAGAATACTAGCAATTGGGACCTATTACTGTCTAGAGCTAAGTTTGCTTATAACAGTTCAGTCAATAGGTCTACTGGTAAGAGTCCTTTTGAAATTGTACATGGGTACAAGCCACGAAAGCCTTTAGATTTGATTCCATTACCCATGCATGCCCGTATTTTCGAATCAGCCGAGTCATGTGCACAACATGTTAAAGCATTGCATAAAGAAATTAGTAACAAAATTAAAAAGAGCAATGAATACTACGGACATCGTGGATATTCCTAGGTATGGGCCACTCAACTATTGATTTGATCTTCTCAAGATTAGCTGACACTCCCTCTAAGGTTACTACAAAACCTAGAAAGACTATCCTTAGTGGTCATGAAGCTACACTTCTTAAGATGGCATACATGTTTTCTTTCCTATGGGTCTGACACACTAGATAAAGATGGTCTAAGTGATCCTTCCTTGTTTTACTGTATATGAGGATATCATCAAAGTATACAACCACAAATTGTTCTATAAAGGCTCTTAATACTTGGGTCATTATCCTTATAAAAATGCTAGGAGCATTGGACAAACCAAAAGGAATTACCAACCATTCATACAAACCATCCTTAGTCTTAAAGGTTGTTTTCATTCATCCCCAATTCTGATCCTAACTTGATGATAGCCACATTTAAGGTCAATCTTCAAGAAAATGGTTGATCCGGCCATCATATCTAACATATCATCCAAACGGGGAATTGGAAACCTATATTTAATAGTGATTTTGTTGATGGCTCTACTGTCGACACACATCCTCCAAGTGCCATCTTTCTTGGGGGTTAACAAGGCTGGAGCTGCACAAGGACTAAGACTCTCCATAATGAATCCTTTCTGGAAAAGCTCCCCTACTTGTCTTTGCATCTCTAAGTGTTCTGTAGGGTTCATCCTATAATGTGGGAGATTTGGCAACGTAGCTCCTAGGACTAAGTCTATGGCATGTTGGATGTCCCTTAATGGTGGCAGTTCATTTGGCAAGTCTTCAAGAAACACATCTTGAAAGTCTTTCAAAAGCTCTACAACTTCCTTAGGGTGTTCAGGTTTAGGTTGTTCATGATCTCTTTAACCACTAAAACTCCAATGGGTGCACCTCCAATGATTTCTCTTTTCATTTCCTTAGCAGTAACTAAGTTCAATTCTGGCTTCTCTTCTTTCAGATTACTGGAGCCCCTCTTAATGTGATCCTTTGGTGGGGTTGAATTTATGACTATCCTCTTACCTTGATAATTAAAAGAACAAGAATTTGATCTTCCAAATAGGGTAACATCATGGTCATATAACCAAGGTCTTCCCAAAATTATGCTACTGACTCCCATTGGTAACACATCACACTATACCTTCTCTTGGTATGACTGGAAATGGATTATAACCTGACAAATCGACTTAATGGGAATTGAGGTAGCATCAATCCATGAAACCTTATAGGGATTGGGATGGGGTGCTGTAGGTAAACCTAGACTTTTGACTGCATTGGTAGAAATAGCATTGATACAGCTCCCACTGTCTACAATAATCTTACACACTTTGTCCCCTAATTTGATGAAAGTTTGCAGGATGTTGGTCCTACGCCAGTCCTCGTTCTTCTTGGTCTGAGCTAGAATACACCTAACAACTCCTACAAGGTCAGGTAGTCCTATTTCCTCCTCATTACCTTCATACTTCTCTGCTAAATCAAGCTCAGCTTCATATACTTCCTCTCCACACTCTTCAACTGCTTCAGGCTCCTCTTCTTCTCCTATCTCTCCTATGTTAGGTTCTATACAGGGCATTTGTTAGCAAAATGGCCAACCTGATGACACCTAAAATACTCTACATTCTGACTTCCTCCATGTACTACAGGTATTTTGCCTATGTCATTCATACGACCTATTGGTGCCTTTCCTCGATCATCCACTCGTCCAATTGGTGCCTTTCCTCGATCATCCATTCGACCTACTAGTGTGGATTGACTAGGATGACTAATAGGAATTTGGCTTGACCTATTTCTAGGGTTATTAAACCTATTGAGTTCAGGTCGATAGATAGGTTGTCTTCTTTGAAATCGTTCACAATCTCTAGTAACCTGATAAGCATGTTCCAAATCATGTACTTCCCTTAGAAATAGTTTCCTTCTAATATCCTCATTCAAGCCTTTTCTAAACCTAGATAGTGTCACAGATTCTGACTCGACTACACCACATCGCATAACAAACTCATCGAACTTGGCAATGTACTCGGTCACGGTCTTACTACCTTGGGTCAAGTCCTGCCATTGATCCAATAGCCTTTGTTGATATGTTAATAGCATATACTTTTCTCTTAACTTGTCCTTCATATCCCTCCATGTAACTATGGGCATGTGTCCTCTCTGAAGGGTCAATCTCTCAGTATTACCCCAATACAATCATGCTTGTTGGACTAACTTGAACTTTGCAAATTTCACCTTTCGCTCTTCCAACATTTCATACCATTCAAAATATTGATCCATGTCGCTCTCCCAATCCATATAGACCTTAGGATCTAAGTTCCCATCGAATGTTGGTGCATCAAATTTAACACTCCTAAAGGCTCTATCTTCTTCAGCTTCATCCTGAATTAGGCATCTAGGATTTGGATTAGGAACAGGATCAGGGCGTTGGGCTCTAGGAATATGAACTGGAGTGGGTCTAGGAGGTGTAAAGTCTGGTTGAGACACATGAGATTCCTCAAGGGTTCCCATTCTATGCTCAATTTGGTCTAGCCTACCACTCAACTGCCTAAACTGTTCAGTCAAAGTATGCCTAAACTGTTCAATCAAAGTACGCATCAGGCTTTCTAGACTGAAATCCATAGATGCAGATGTACTAGCTTGAATCTATTGATCTTGGTATGGGGTACCTGTCCTAGTGGTCATGCAGTGCAAACAATACAAATCAACCTTTGAGTGGAGGTTCTACCAGATTCGACAATTGCTACCGATCTTCTTCAAGCTCTTCTCATCCAACCTTTTATTTTTCCATTTCAAATCTGAATCATGTCAATCTTAAGTTTTGTTTGCTGCCTTCTTTGCAGATCCCAGGTGTTCAAGGATCTTAGAGGATGGATCCTTTACTTCCGAACCAAGATTTGATAGTGGATCTGAAATTTAGAGTCCTGATCTTCATCCTATTATGAAATCTGAGCGATCGAGCAGCAGATCCATCTCGATTCAAAGTGAATCTCCATTGGGATAAGTAGCCAATCCTTTTCTCATTAGATTTGGTAATTGAAGCATGGAATAGCCTGATCTAAGATGGTTTCCTAGCCATCGGGTCCTTATTCTTCATAGCTTGCAGAGCGGATTGCGGGTAAGTGGTTAATTGCCTTCTTTACTCTCTTCAATCTATTATGTTAGTTGCTTTACTATGATCATTGCTCTCTAAATCATCTAGGCTAAAATTGAATCATCCTACACCGCATCGTAACCATCCCGCATCAACACCCCTTATTCAAAAAGTCCTGGGATGGGGTTGTTCTAGGTGGGGTTCTGGCAACCCTTATTCTTGAAGTCCTGGTCAAGTAGTCAACCTCCTAGGTTAGGTTTCGATACCTGTGAATCCTGGTTAAGTGGTTAGCCTCCCGGGCACACTAGGCAAGGTTGCCCCAAGCACCTTAGCAGAGCCATCAAACTCCTGAGTTGGGTCACGATATCCCTAAGTCCTGGTTAAGCAGTAAGTCTTTCAAATTCTAAAGCCTTGGACGAGGTTGTCCCAAGCACCCTGGCATGGCTGTTAGACTCCTGGGCTAGGTTGTAATACCCCTAAGCCCAGTTAAGCAGTTAGTCTCTCAAGTTCCAAAGCCTTGAATGAGATTGCCCCAAGCATCCTGGTAGAGCTATCAGACTCCTGGGCTGGATCACAATATCCCTAAATCATGGTTAAGAAGTAAGACTCCCAGGTTCCAGAGCCATGGAAGAGATTGCCCCAACCACCTTGACGATGTTGTCAGAGTCTCGAGCTAAGTCATAGTTAAGCATTAAGCCTCCTAAGTTTTGAAGACATGAACAAGGTGGTCCAGGCGAGTTTAAGACAACCCTTATTCTAAGATGCTCTAGATGAGGTTGTCCAAGGCAAGGTTGCTAAGTCCTCCATGTAACATGCAACATATGCATGCAAACACGAGAAAGTATGAAAAGACTGAAGGTTTATTTCATTAGCAAGTACTTATTACACATTTTTTTTGGCTCTATAACCAAATTATATCATACCTAGGATGCTTTGAGAGGTAGATGGAGGACAAGGTCAGGTTACATAGATTGTATAAGATTCCCTGAAACTCCGAAGCATCTTCGATGCCTCACCTACAAGAGGAGGATCAGGACCAAGTCAAGGCTCTTCGGATATCTCAAGAATCCCATAGTCAGGCGAGGTCCACTCTAAGAGGCCCTTTCTCTGTTGGATCATAAAGGACTCCTGGGTCCTTCAAAGAGGCTTAAAGATGATGCCGACAGGGAAAGAGAAGATGTGCATTACCCACAAAAGGCTCAGCCTACATGCAGGGGAGGTGAAGGAAGTCACAAGCATTGCTGAGCTTCACCCACTAAAGATGGAGAGGAATGCACTAGGATGCATGAATGTCCTACCATAGTACCTTGTCATGACTTCAGTGTGATTGCATTGCTTGCCGGCAAGGTAGCATTCCTAAGGTTGCTCCTACTCCTAACCTAGTTGACTTCCGATAGAGAGCTAGGCCTTGTCGAGCGAGACTCGAAATTGCATTGCAGATAGTAATGGGTCACCATCATGCCTCCCTTGTTCAGATTCACCAGATGACAAGTAGGGTGGGTTTCTGGAGTTGCACCTGCTGTAGGCCCATCTACCTCTAGATGCAAAGATGGGTTACTATGGAGGAAGAACTGGGTGACAAGGTATACAACCATCACCTCCCCGCCGACTCCACCATTTGATCGACGATGGCTATGATCCAGTCATTGAAGCACCAGCCTTTTCCAATACCTCCCATGACAAGAAGAGCGCCCACCAACACTCCCACATTGTAGAGGTACTAGCCTTAGAGAGAACCCTTCTGATGAGAATGGAAACTCCCAAGAACCGACACCGAAGAATCTTCACTAGAGCTGAGGCATTTCTCTAGTCATTGGGGTTTCAAAAGCATCTACCAAACTCTATTTCCCACATTGCCCTATTTGTAGAAGGAACAAAGGAAGGACGCCACACCTACAGCCAATAGAAAAGTGATAGATGGCACTGTCCCATCAGTTGGATGACCGCTTCCATGGAACTAAAAGACAAGGCATCATGGCTTTTCCAGAGTTGATGATTCTCTTAGAAAGCTACACCTTCATGACCCCCTACGCTTCAACTGAGGTGACCCGATGGAAGCACCATGTCAGGGGAGAAATAAGTGATGACATCATATTTATATGATGTTTCACACTTTCTTATGTCAAGAGAAGCATATAGCGCCTCTTCAGATCATCTGGTGGTTATCCTTCTTCCACATGACCTTGGACCAGGTCAAACACAAAAAGAGAGGCGTGGAGATGAGAGAGGGATCACCAGGAAGCACCACATGGATCTTAACCCAATGTAGAAGGACTCTAACTCCTTTTCCAAGCACCATCTAAAAATTTTATGCTTAAATCATTTCATGCCATTCTTTGATTTGCACTATAATCAAGTGCCTTGACTTCGTCAAACCCCTTTCAAGTGGCATGGAGGAGAGAGGAATAGATAAACTTACACCTCAAAAGGTGATTAAGTGGCAGAAGGACTCTTGGTCCTTTTGCATGCCAATGTTGTGCATCCAATACTCCTAGCGCCAACAAGCCCTTGGGGCTCTTGCTAAAACTTGGTTATCCCTCAAGTAATCCTATTTAAGTCCTACTTAAATAAGTTAGCCTAAATAGCAAGGTAATGGACCAAATCAAATTAGGTTAGGAAGTAGGTTAGCCAACATGTGCTAGCATGAAAATTAGCTAGTCAATTAGGATCCAATGACCCATCAAAAATATAATTGACTTCCTTGATCAAGTCCTTAGCGTGTATGACCCTTTGGGCTCCATATATAGCCAGTAGTAGGTGTAGGTTTATTGATCTAGTTTGATTAGAATCCTACTAATTGAATTAGGTCAAACTCATATCAATCCAAATTATCAAATTAGAACTTCTTTCTAATTGACTCATGATTAAATACTTTAATTCATGAAAACCTACAAGACATGATATATGTTTAGCAACATATCACGCCTACTCAAAAAATGTAGAATTTGATGGAAATACCAAATATATCCTTTAGTAACAAGTTACCATGCAATTTAATCCTTTGATCATCCTTTATTCCAAATAGCGATAGGTTTTAAATTTTGTCAAATCCTAATACTTTATTCATATGAATATTAATCCAATCATGAAGACTCGATCAATAAAAGATTAGAAATAATTTCTAATTTCATCCTACTTTGATCAAAGGCTTCTTGAGTCATCATATGATGAGATTACATGGAATGAAATATCCTCTTACTAGGAATGATTGATTTCTTGTTGACCTACTCACAACCTTCATACATAATCTACCATATCAAAGAACACCCCGTACATAACCAGTACTCATGAATGAGTATGAACCAAAAGATAGATTCATGTGTACAAGGTTTCATGGTGATCTCAGGTCTAAGGATCACTTACATAACTCCTATTAGAGAATCATCTTTTGATAGATCAATTCAGTAAACTCATTTCTAAATGAGCATCCATATCCTTATATCAGTGTCTCTATACAAGTAGTTGTGAGACCAACCATCTCTCCATCGAGTATATGTAAGATGTGCCAGTCTTACCAAAATTATAGATTCTCGATTCAATGATCCTACAACTGGAAATGTTTTAAACTAGAACTTTTAAAATTTTAGGTCTCACTATTATAAACTTATCATAACTCTAAAACCATTGCCATAATCTATGAGATTTATCATAATCTTAGTATATAAAGAATAAGATGCAACATATAATGAAACAAAAATTACCTTTTTATTATTCAATAATAATAAATATCATACATGAATAAAAAGAAGTTTACAAAAAAGTTTCTATCACATATGAAATGCAATTGGCTTGCAGGGTACTATTCTTTCAATGATTTGGATGTACTATATATATCTTTTGCATACATACCTCCATGAGAGTGAGTCAGGATCCCTCAAGACATAAGATGAACCAAAATTTATGTGCTACTTGCCTCTTTGAAAGTGTGAGCCACAATGAAGGAATCAATGGAGAAAAAAAAACACAAAACATGATACAAAGCAATCCAGAAAATATGAACTAGAAAAGATTCCAAATGACAAGAGAAAAGTGTTCAAGTAGAAGGAAAGTTAATACAAAACATCTATTATTATCATGGACTTTTCTCATCCTCACTTTATCATAATGGTACAAGTCTAACATGATCACATGTTCCCTTACTTCACTTCCATAGGATGTGTCAAGACCTAGCATCAGTGTATCGAGGTGACTAAAGCAGGTCTCTGGGATAGTCCTGAATACAAAAAGGTATCTTAGATCAAAAAGACATAATTAACAACTTGATACTTGCAAAGCAACCATGCTAATGAATATACATAATGATTGATAATTGGTGCTAATTACCAAAATTGTCAAAAGTGGGGGCCAAACTTGAAAACAACAATCAGTGTATAATTATTAATAGTTAATATAAACAAGTAAAAATTATACTTTGTAAAGAGACTCTTAGACAATCAATCTAATGCCACTAATTCATGATTAGATGCTTTTCCTTTGCACTAATTCTCTTCCCTTAGAGGTAGATAGATGTATTAACGTCTTTGAACCTTATGTGCAAAGAGAGTTTAATAGCATGCAAAACAAGTGTCTAAAACTTGCGTATCATAATGTGTAATGCTTGTGATCAATCGTTGTAAGGCCAAAGGCCTATTTTTTATTCAAGTTTATAGTTTCTGATATTTCTCAAAAATAAATAATAAGATGCTGATGGTGTTTTGCTATAAAAAAAAAATAAGTACTTTCTAGTATATATGAAAGATAAACTAGTGTCAAGTACTTCAAAGGAGTTATTGTTATTTACTTTTTTGTCTTCTCAAATTTGAGTTGCAACATGAGAATGTGAGAGAGTGATTGGATACAAGATTGGTGGGATAAGATTTGCCACTTAAGTTGCAAAAATAATTATTATGATCTATCATTTCAATACCCTATACAACTACTAGGGTCTTTTTTGCAAATCCAATTGCAAGTCAAATGAGTTGCAAGCAAATAAATAGTTGCAAAGATTTTTTTTTTTTTAATGTAAATTTGCAATGATTCTTTACAATCTCCATTGCTAAGGATAATATTAGGTGCAACATGGATTACCTTAGTAGTCTTGTTAAGTGACTTTGTTGGCGTAGAATCCCTTTTCCGACCTGGCGGAGCTACTGGATCGCAGGCCCGCTCCCTGGTTCACCTGCAAAACAAATCCCTGGCCGGAGTTGTTTCGGCGGGGGATACTACGATGCCTAAGTCAGAGGCAGGCTCCAGCCACAGAATGGGAAAGATTTTGAGGAGGATGGAGAAGGAAAAGATTTTAAGGTTTTCAAGAGTATCTCATGCCTTACCAGGAGCATCCCCTCTTACCGCTATTTATAATGAGTTGCCCGGTTCGCGGTTTCGTCCTCCCTCTAGTGGTTAGGATGGTAGAGTTAAATCCTTCCCCTTAATTTGCAATCGTGGATGGTTACTAAATGGTTCCGGACAGACCAGGGGCGTTGCCGCTGGAGTCACGTGCTATGATTATGCTCTGGAGATAATAGAGAGTAACCGTTGTTCATCATGTTCATAGAGATCTGAGACAGATCGGAGATCTGTCTTCAGGTTTCCCTCTTGGGAAAATATCTGTAGTCGAATTGGAGACACATCTTCGTCTTCGGACTCTTTCAAGATAGATTGGAGTTTATGTCCTCAACAAAGATCGAAGACTTTTTCTTGGATGCAGGCTAAAGTCAATGTCTTCATCGTAAGTCGATGTCTTCGTCGTAAGTCGAAGACTGTCTTCGGTCAGCACCAGAGGTCACACTTCATTTAGGCCGAGGGCCCTACCTTCAGCAGGGACCGTAGACTTGCTTTTCGGATGGAGCTAAGGGCTTCAATTTTGGCTTGCACATCAGTTGCCCAGTTTCTTCCGAACACCTTGGTTTAAAATGCATGGTTCGGGAAAATATCTTCGGTCGGTCGAATCGGGGGTTGGCTCGTACCTAGACCGACATATCCCAACAGTTGCCCCCTACTCTCAGCTTTCGAAGTGAAAATTTGCTTCGAAGAGTGAGAGTATTAGTGGTTTATCATTTTCCTCCTGGGGGATGGTGTAGTGGATGATTACAAAATCTCTGAGTGGACCGTCTACCATAACTGCCAGCTGATTTGAGAATCAGGTGATGGACAACTATCATCCACTGATTGGGGGGTGAAAAAGGAGCGGGTGGACCAGGGACTGTCTCTCCTTCTTTTTGTTGCACGATGGTTCAACCAATCTTTTGGTTGGGATTTGAACGGTGGCCGTGGCCTCTTCCTGTCCCTTGGATGAGAAGTGTGCTCCACCTTGGCCATTGATTTATACGGATTATGACCTTTGGTCTATTCCATGTCAAATCAGCTTAGGGCCGTTTTGGGGTTGCGCAACCATCTCGAGCATCCATGGTGGGTTTAAAAAGATGGTTCCATTTATCGAGATGTCGCCTTGAAGCCTCTTTGTCTTTTTATGAGAAGGAGAAAAAGTCCAGCTGAGGAAGCTTCTTCAACCTTGCACTTTCAATTTTGGCCCAGCTTTTCCCGTTCTTGGCCATCAGTCCCTTCCATAGGTAGAATCTTCCTTTTGTTTCTTTGCCTCCTTTTTTCATGGCTGAGATTATAGGAATCCAAAAGGAAAAGGTCGGGTCCTCGGGGGTCGATGATATGATGAGTTCGGAGTTAGTTCCCAGCTCCGTTTCACCGGGAAAGGTTGCCCACCTTTGAGAATGCTATCACGTTCCTGAAGGGTTCCCTTTAATCCTTCCCACATCTGAGAAACGAGTGAACAAACCTCTTGCTGGGTGTCTGGCTGTATACGAGGACCATTTGAAGGCTGGCCTTCAATTTTCTTTGCATCCCTTCTTCATCAAGTTTTTTTGCCTGTAACAAGTAGTGCCTACGTAGTTGACTCTGGATAGCATTCAGAACATCTATGAATTTTTGGTCTAGTGTCACATAGCCAATGTGAACCCCGGGACCAATTTGTTTACTGCCCTTTTTGTTCTCAA
This sequence comes from Areca catechu, assembly GCA_021397845.1. NCBI lineage: Eukaryota > Viridiplantae > Streptophyta > Magnoliopsida > Arecales > Arecaceae > Areca > Areca catechu. The sequence goes on from CM038046.1 coordinate 97,533,050, forward strand.
GAAAGATTTTTACGGTCATGGATGGTGGGTGGGTGATCGATCCTCGGCCTGGCCGCAAGATCATCAAGGATATGCCCAGTGCCATCCATGGGTGGAAGCTCAACTTTATTTTTGTGTTGTCAGTCGATCCATGGGGTTTCAGCAGTGAGTGGAAGGAGCCGTGCTTAGCCGTCAACGATGGAAAAAAGATTTTGGCAGCCGATCAGTCTGATTATGACTTACTGACTGATTCGGAGGCCGTTCCTATCGATGAATTATTAGAGGAGAGGAATCTTCATTGTGTAGGGATCAGTAAGTTCCCTGCGTTAGGTATAAATGGTGGAAGTTTTTCACCTCCTTCATCTCTTTTGTAGTCCAGTCAACTCAGAAGGGGTTTTTTCTTTTTGCAAGCGGTGAAATGAAGCCTAACTTGGGTTGGCTCCACCAATCCTCTGAGAAAAGGACAGCTCAGGCTCCTCCTTCAAGGTTGGGGGCTCGGAAGAAGGCTCGAAGGGATGATCCTGAGAGGAGTATAAAAACTTCGTCCTCCAGAGGAACCTCTGGGGGAGACGGGGTGCCAATGATAGAGGTCCCAACAGGGCCTCAGCTAGTTGATCCTTTGCCGGCAGCTATCTCTCCAGTTCAAATTAGGGAGAGTCTATCTCCGGTGGTTGACGTGCCACCATTTTGCCCCCTACGGTGGATAGGGGCAAGGCACCACAAGTCAAGGAGTCCGTTCGGGAGGCTTCTCCAGCTGGGAGCCATCCCGTGGACTCTTCGAAGCTTTCCCCCATGGCCGTCTGTTGGTCCCCGTCGTGGCTTGGCAAGCGCTAAAGGACACTCTGTTGCCTCATGATCTAGGGTCCGAGGTCGAAGCCTTGCCAGAAAATCTGATTCTGCCTTCTCCTCTCTGTAACAGGTGAGATCTTCATTGTCTTTTCTTTGTCCAAAGGGTTGTTCGGTCTGTGATCTTGTTTTGTTAACGTAACTGGTCTACGACATCACTTTCATGGAGGAGGTCCTGGGGAACGTTGATAGACTCATCCATAACCTAAAGGAGGAACCCCACGCGACCAGGGCTAAGAAGGAGGTGGCCGAAGAACTGAAGCAGTACATGAAGAACCAGCTTGCTCATGTGGATGCTGAAGTTCGTGGCCTGAGGGGCGAGCTGAAGAGTGCTCATTTGAAAATCGCAGGGCAAGGTGCAGAGTTGAGGAAGAATAAAAAATAAATTGACTCCTTGGAACAATCTGCCAAGGAGAATCAGAAGATGATGCATGGCCTGACCAAGGTGGTGAGGAGGCAATCAGGGGGGCCGAAGAGGTAGCCTTGGAGTCCGAAGCAGCCGGAGGGAGTCCAAAGCCATGAAAGAGCTGGTGGATAGATCAGTAGCAGATTTTAGAAAGTCCTCACAGTTCCAAGAGGAAATGAATGAAGCGACTTTATACAACTATTAGCATGGCTTCAACGATAGACTTGCCAAGGTCAGTAGGGTCTTCCCTAATCTTGTATCCCTACTTTCGACATAGTGGAAGAAGAAGAGAAGGAGGAGGCTGAGGCCGTAAAGGAGGTCAAAGAGATGTCAAGCCCAAGGGAGGAGATCCCAATCATGGTTGGGGGTCCGGGCATAATTTCGGTCTAGGCCGAAGAAGTCGAAGAGATGCCAAGCCTGAGGAAAGAAGTTCACATCGTAGCCAAAGACTTGGATGTAATTCCGATCCAAGTCGATAATAGAGTTCAAGCTGAAGAGGGAGCCCAGGTTGAAGAAGGTATCTAGGCTGAAGAGGGGGCCCAGGTTGGAGACTCTCTGGACCTAGCCCAAGTTGAGGAAACCCTTTCTGCACAAATTGATAGGCAGCTCCAATCTTGTGATGCTGAATCTCTTCTGAACGATCCTTAGGGATCTGTATGGCATTGTATCTCTTCTCCTCTTTCATCTTGCATGTAACTGGAAAACGCTTCTGAATTAACAAGTAGCTTTTCCTTTTTCATGTATTCTGTATTGTATCTTTAAACTTGGTTTAAGTAATGTTGTTGGTTTTCGATGATGATTTGAATAGCATTGCCCTTTGCGGAGTCTTTTCTTGCAAATGCAAGCTTCTACTTTTAAGCTGCAAAGCAGATAGGGAGGTGTATTGTAAAGAAAACCTTTAACTTATCGATTTACCGGGAGTGGTGACTGCCATGTCATCGCTTGGAGAGGTAGTGGCGATCAAGTCGATGGTAATTATGCATGGAAATAGGGATCGTCGTGGCTGTAGCCTTTCAATGGTCCCCCCAATGCGTTAGTTGAGGCTCTGACCCGTTAGGGCTCCTGTATGGCATGCCTAGGAAACCGTTGTGAACGAGGGCTTTCGAATTTTGCTAGTCTCGATATCCTTAGATCAACTGCCATTCACATTAGGCAATGCCATTTCTACAACCATCCCTGCTCCTTCCTCCTTGTGCCGCTCTGAGGGCTTATTGCTCCATGAGGCCAAACCTTGCACAGCTCAGGCAAGCAGCCAGGGGAAACCAATGAGAGGTTTTTAGGTAAGGAGATCATATCGAAGGTGAAGATACGTGCTGGCGCTGCCGTGCGCCAAGGCGAAGAGCAATGATCCTATCGAGATAGGTTCTTCTTCAATGGAGGAGCCAGTTACTCCTATGAGGTAAAAGTAAACTATGCAGGTGGTTTGACAAGATCCTACACTAGGCATGCAAATATCTATGGGAGCAGATTGGATTTTAAAATAATTTTTAAAATTCGCGCAGCGAAAATCTGCTCCGCCAGGAACTAATCTAAATCTAGTTGCATTTAGGCATGCATAATCATATAAAATATTTATAAAATATTAAACAATTTAATCTATCCATGCATGATTAAAAAATAATTTTTCATACCTTTTATTCTGCCTGGAATAACTCTGGAATTAACCTGGAATAGACTAGAATAACTGGAATAAAGTTATTCCAGTCGTCTTCCTCCTTGGGACACTCTTTTTTGGCTTGCAAAACATCGTCGGAACACTGCCTTCCGGACCTCCGTTTGCTCCCAAATTTGAGCAGCAGCAACTTGGACAAGTCTTCTTCGATTTGCCACCAATAACTGCAATCAAATCTTAGCCAAAAAAATAAAATAAATCACCAAAGTCTGCTACCAAATTTCTGCAATAGAACTGGGTAGCAGACTTTGGCCTTCGTTTCGGAGCAGCTGGAGCGATCCTGGCTCACGTGGTTTGCTCCTAGGAGTAGAATGGTACTCCCTCTAGAGGGGAGACACACCCGGGGCTCTCGGATCCGCCTCCACGCACGGTGCTAGCCGCCGGAAGAGGGCTTCATGGTCACAGAATTATGCAACAGAACTGGGCAGAATTAGAGCTTGAAACAATGGGATTTTCTTTCCCTCTAAGGCTTCTAAACCCAGCCCAAAACTCTCTCCTTAAGCTTCTCAAGGAAGAGGAATGCCCAGATGTTTTATTGCTTTCCCTTGGATCTCACACGGTGGATGGAAAAAAAACTTCTCTCGTTGAAAACTCTTCCAACGAAACAGGGACGCTTTGGTTTTTATATAAGGTGCTGGGAGGGAGAGGGAGGTGGAGGGATGGAAGGCCAAGAGACGGGAACAGCAGCGGGAAGCAAACTATCGAACCTCTGGCATATGGTTACCGTATAATTCATCCCTTTGACCTCTAATGCTCAGGACGACTGAGATTGGGCTGCCAACCCAGACTGAGTCAGTCAACTACGTGTCTCAACCTCGCAAGCCCAGTGACTCTTCACTAGGACTACCCCGGCCGAGGATTTGCTAAATTGAAAAACTGCGAGACATTCAATCCAAACTGTTTGGACAGGTCAATTCCATCTTGGTCCATCACTGCTCCACAAGTACTTGCCTGTACCCAAAAACCTTCCATCACCGGATTAAAAATTCGGGTAGTCTGGCACCAAAGCACAGGGAGTTGCTTGAAAGCTACCGTGATGACCTCAGGTCAGAGGGACACATATACCCATATCCAATCGTGAGTATCCCTTTGGCAGAAAGGGGCTGCACGGAGTCACGTTCAATAAGATATCACATATCCCACTTGCAGATCACATCAGTGTCACCACACTCATTTGGTCAAGAGGACAACCAAACGATGTGAACTACAACAACCTATACTTGATATATTACTGTCCAGTACAATATATCCTTTGGTTGTGAACAGGGTTTAAGGACCACTCGATACATCCTCTCTGTATCGAAGTTAGTGTAGTCCTAAGGACTTCATCACATTGAAAGAGTTAATTTCAGGAAAATTATGTGATGAGCTGCCAAAAATATTATTTTATTAATTCATAAAATGAGTACAATACTGAGTACAACCGCCTACAACCCAGGTGATTGGCTTTGGGACACAATTCCCAACAAGAAGGTCATGGTGGCTGGACCATCCGTGAGACCGAGCCCAAAAGATGTTGATGGGGCTCCCCCTCATGCTGAAGATATTAAGCCAATAGCCCTGGTTGTAGGAAGAAAGGGGCCAGTCGGGTGTGATACCCCTGTGAGTGGAACTGAGAAGGAGGAATCCGGGGATCCCTTACCTGCCCTCTTTCTTGGAATATAGCAGGTAACCTTTAATCGTGTGTGCCACCTATCCGTATTCATTGATTGAGCTGATTTCATAGGTGTCCCTTGCTCTGTAGATTTTTTGCAACCTTTCTCTATTGGAGAAAGGTGCTCATGAATCCATTGGCTATGGCGAAGGCCTCCGAAGCCGGGTGCCTCAGCCATAGCTGAAAAGGATGCTACCAAGAAGCTTTGGGCTACTGCAGAAGAAGAAAGGGATAGGGCCGTCACCTCTAATGATGTCTTGAAGAAATAGATGAGTGCCATTCAGGCACAGGCGACCAAGGTGGCGATCATTGTGCAGGAGAGAAGGAAGAAGGTTGCCTCTCTTGAACTGTTGCTAAGGGAGGTGGTACGAGATGCTAAGGAGTCGAAGTCTCGTCTAGCCGAATCAGAGAGGAAGGTTGAGGAACTGGAGTCAAACTTTTTAACGGCCGTCCAAAGGGCTGCACAGGTCGAAGAGAGATCTTCCCGGGCTGTTGAAGCTTACAAAGCTTTCCAAGCTTTCAAAGATGAGGCAAGCAAAGCGGCGGTGGAGGGATATTCTTCATGTTACATCGATTGTCTGGGTAGGATTAAGAAAATTTAGCCCGGCATGGACTTCTCCTTGCTCGCCATTCTGGAGGGTAGATCTGTAGCCTCTAGGGCCCAGCTTGAGGAAGTGTCAATCCTTACCCCTATTTTGCATGCCGAAGAGGCTGACAAGAAATAATTTTGTTGTAATTTCTTTTTCTTTCCGGCTATCTGTAATGTTCTCCTTTTGGAGGTTCTTCATCTTCGAAATGAAAGGCTAATTTCTTTCAAACTAGTCTCCTATGGATTGCTCCCTTTCTTTTCTCTTTTTTTTTTGGTTGATGGGCCGAAATCAAAGACTATTTAATTTGCGACTGACATTGAAGATGAATCCCAAAGTAAAATCGGAACGCCACTGCTAGTGATCGACCATGATCAAGTCAAGCTGACATCGATTACTCATTGTAACTACTCCTTTTATCCAGGAATGGACGTGACAGACAGGTGTCACTTTCCATTGATTGAGGAACATTGAGCATGATTCTCGTTGCCCGCATTGAGTGTATAGATATTCGAACGGTCGCATCCCCGTGCACCCCGGGTGCTCCATATCCTCCCTTTCCAAGGGGAGGCCATTAATGACATCACCGTACGATGAAGACCATTTTGGATCTGAAGCATCGACGGTTGCCATCCCTGAGAGTAGTTATTGGCGATCATACCGTTCCCAGGCGATCACCTGGGTTTCGAGGCGTCATCTCGACATGTGGCATCCTTTGGTGCGCTTGGGAGAAGGCACGGAGCACGTTTCTGTGTGGCCATTCGTGGGTGCAGGATCCTTTTAAATAGGACCCTATCTTTTCCTGTCATAAGCCATCGAAATTTCAAATTCCCATTTTGGAAATTGCCCTTCCTTCTCCAGCATACCATCAGAATGAAGTTCAGCATCCCCGAACTTAAGAAGGCGGCAATGAAAAGAGCCTCCGAGGTGCTATCTGAGGGCGAGCCTAGTTCAAAGGCCACTCGGAGAGGAGACAATGATGACCCGCAGGGGGTCATTGCTTGCCTGGAGAGGAAAATTTGGGTCTTGGAGGCTTGCCTGGTGGAGGCCAAGGCATGAGTCGAAGTTGCCACTGCAGAAGCAGAGGAGTCCAGGAAGAAATTGGCAGAGGCCATCTCGGACTTCATGGCTTCTCCCGCCTGCAAGGATGAAGTTGCAGAGGCAGTCTTGGATTCATACCACCGAGGGTTCCGGGAGCATCAGGACAAGGCTTTCAAGTTATTCAATTTGACGGGCTTGAAAAATATTAGGCCTTCCGTCCCTTTCCCTGGTCACGAGTTTGATTCTAACTTCGAAGAAGAATCAGAGTCTAACTCTGAGGGGAACGTCGGAGCCTCTCCATCCTCCTACCAGGGCTTTGATGTCTCCCGTCGGCATGGGAAAGGGCCGGCTGGCAGTCTCTAGATCCACTTTCTCTTTATCTACAATGCTCCTTGCTTTCTTTTTTCCTCTTTCTCCTTTTTGTTTTGTAAGAATTCAAAATGAAATGAAGTGTTCCAACTTCAAAATGAAATGAAGTGTTCCAACTTCTTCCATACTTCTTCTGTGACTTGTCGTACTGTTGAATGCAGACCTTATGACATGTCAAAGATGTAAATTTCTCAGAACATTTAGGATCTATAGAAGGGGTGAGATCGGTTGGGCCATCTCATCAAGTGTTTATTGTTGACAAGATGAGTGATATATATTAACTTCAGCAAATTTTCGGATTTACCGTAAGGTAGGGCGTCTAGGCCATCCCTGTGCATTCTGTTATGATTAAGGTAGGCTGTTCAGGCCTGCTGTTGACTCCACTAATTAATTTTGATGATAAGCAAAATAGTTAAGTATAAATTGAGGACTAATGATCTGCTTTAAGTATGTTTTCATTTAAAGGATGCTCACAAAGTTTTGAAGAAGCCCAATTATGTTGAAGAACCAAGTTTGAATGGAATGATTGCACAAAACTAGACTTGGACACTCAAAGAGTTGGTTGAATGGATGACCAAGGTAAATGAAGACATGTTCCGGCACAAGTTCAGCAAATTCTGCATCTTTTTGATGATGTGTCGACTCAAGGTGTCGACACATGACTTGATGTGTCGACACATGAAGATGGTGTGTCGACTCGAACCGGCACGCAGCAAAATTTCAAATGGCATAGATGATGTGTCGACACATGGACCTTTTGTGTCGACTCAAAGTGTCAACACATGGATCAACACATCGCCTAAGAATTTCAAGCCACAGAACTTGCAGAAGTTGAAGGAACAGTTGATGTGTCAACATATGGACCTAATGTGTCGACTCAATGTGTCGATTCAACTGAAAATGTGTCAACTCAGCTGATTTTATCAGAGAATCTGAATGGAATATTTTGAACTTGTATCGACTCAAGAAGAATATGTGTCGACCAGATGTGTCGACACATGAAGAGAAAGTGTCGACACATGGAGTTATGACAACAATAACGGCTAGTTTTTTCAAGCGCAGAATTCTCCCAAATGCCCTCCAACGGCTAGTTTTTCAAGTATAACAGCTAGATTTCAGTTTTGGGGACTTGGAAAAGTATATAAAGGCTTCAAATCAAATCAAGACAACAACTATTCATTGTATTGAGTATCCTTAAAGAGTTTAAAGAGAAAAGAGCCTTAACTCCTCCTTCATTCAAAGCTCAACCACTCTCAAGCAAGAAGGAAGCCTGCCAAGCATTCAAAGCTATCAAGTGCATTGAAGATCATTCAATCTTGGGCATTCAAAAGGCTTCAACAACAGCAAAGCAATACTACATCAAGCAATATCGACTTATTTGCTTTTTATTGAAAGCTTACATTGGTTCTTTATTTCCACATCTTATATCTTGTAAAGGTTATTGGTTAGCCTATTAGAAAACCAAGTTAGGTTGGTGGTTAGCCCGCTAAACCACTAAGGTTCTTGGTTAGCCCGGAAAACCAAGGGAGGTTTTTGGTTAGCCTTGTGAAAACCAATTAGGTTCTTGGTTGGCCCGTAAAACCAGGTAAGGTTGTGACTTGTGAGCCTTGTAAAAACAAGTCAGTTTTTGATTAGTGAGCTCGAAAAACTAATCGGCTGTAATCTTTGGATTATAGTGAATTTCCAAGGGGATCTTGGAGAGTGGATGTAGGTGCATTGTTGGCACCGAACCACTATAGATTGTTGTATTTGTGATTGCTTGTTTCTCCTTCCTTGCTCATCTTCTTATTGCTTATTGCTTTCAATTTTCGCTGCACTTTTACATTAGAGCATTACACTTTAAACTCTAGTACCTTATTGAATTGCATATCTTGTCTTGTAAAGTTTGTTATTTATTTTATCAAGCTTAGCTTAAAAAATTTTTAGAAACCCAATTCACCCCCCTCTCTTGGGTTGCTCTCTAGGCAACAAGTGGTATCAGAGCCTTGTTCTCAGTATATAGGCTTTACCGCCTTGAGTAAAGATCTATGGCAATCCCAATTGGTACTAGTATAGTTGAGGGACAAGCCTCAAACAGACCTCCATTTTTCAATGGTGCAAATTACACTTATTGAAAAACTAGGATGAAAATTTATATGCATTCCATAGATTACAATTTATGGAAAATAGTTGATAAGGGTCCTCATGTTCCTTCGGTGGTGGTTAATGGTGTTTCCATCCCAAAACTTGAAGAGGATAGGGATGAAAATGACATTAAACAATCCGAGATCAATGCTAAGGCAATGAATCTCTTGTATTATGCATTAGATCCTAGTGAGTTCAATAGGATATCTACATGCACGTCCACCAAAGAAATATGAGACACACTTGAGGTTACCCATGAGGGTATCGATCAAGTGAAGAACACCAAGATAAATATATTAGTGCACACATATGAGATGTTCCTGATGGAACCAAATGAATCTATTACTGATATGTATACACGTTTTACAAATATTGTAAATGCTATGAGGAGTCTTGGTAAAGTCATATCTAATGCTGATCTTGTGAACAAAATTCTTAGGTCACTACCGACATCGTGGGATCCAAAGATGACCGCAATTCAAGAGGCAAAAGATGTAGACAAGCTTCCACTTGAGCAGCTAGTAAGATCACTCATAACCTATGAGCTCAACTTGAAACACAAATCAATGGACTTGGATAAAAAGAAGGGGATCGCTTTTAAATCAAATGTTCAAGAAGAATCCTCAATTGAAGAGTCCAATAATGATGATGAAGAAGAAGGTGAAGAAGCCCTCCTTACCCGAAAATTTAGAAGATTCATGAAGAGGAGGAAGTTTCCCTACAAAAAGAAGTTTCAATCCAAGGAAAAGGGAAAAGAAAAAGAAAAATGAGAAGGAAGTACCTATATGCTTCTAGTGCAAGAAGCCCAGACACTATAAATTTGATTGTCCTCTCCTCAAAAAATCAAGGAAGAAACTAAGAAAGAAAGCAATGATGGCCACGTGGAGTGATAGCGAAGACTCCAGTTCAGAAGAAGAGTAGACTGATATTGCAAATATCTACTTAATGGCACATCAGGACAATGAAGAGGTATGTTCTGACTCTGAAGTTGATTTTACTTTTGATGAGCTTAGAAGTGCTTTTAAAGAATTGATGCATGATTATAAGTTAATATTATCTGAAAATAAGAAATTAAAAGAGCATGCTAATAGCTTTTCCTTAGAAAATAATTCTTTACTTAATGATGTTAGTTCTTTGAAAACTAAGCTAGACATTTTGGAAAAGAAGAATAATGCTCTAGCTATGGAAAATGAAGTTCTAAAAAGACCTAAACATGTTGTTTCTAACAATGATCTTTTAAATAAAAACAAAGATTTGGAACTTGAAAATGAAAAATACAAAAATGAACTTGAGAAAATCAAACCTTTTGTTGATAAGTTCACCTTTAGTTCAGAAAAGATGAATTTACTTTTAAATAATCAAAGAGTGGTTTTTAACAAGGCAGGTTTAGGATATAAACCTCAAAAGCAACAAAAGTATTTCAAAAATTTTTTTGTACCAGCATCATCCAGTATCACTTATTTTATATGCAAAAAATTATGTGATCAATCATATCAATGCAATTTTAGAAAAATCATATCTTTTGGTAAAATATGGGTTCCAAAAGGAACCATTTTGAATGCTAACCCGAAAGGACCCAAGTTCGCTTGGGTACCTAAAAACAAAGCTTGATCTTTTTGCAGGTATGTCTTGCAACCAAGGAAAATAAACGAATTTGGTATCTAGATGGTGGTTGCTCAAGGCACATGACTGGAGATGTGAAGCAATTCACAGCTTTGAATGGAGGGAGTGTGACCTTTGGTGATAATGGTAAAGGTAAAATCATTGGAATTGGTAAGGTTCACATAACTCCTTCTAATAGTATTAGAATGTACTTCTAGTAGATGGTTTAAAGCACAATCTCTTAAGTATTAGTCAGTTTTGTGATAAAGGTTTTCAAGTAGTTTTCAAATCATCATATTGCACAATTTCTAGTCCAGATTTAAATGGAGTACAATTCATTGGAAAAAGGCATGGAAATATCTATCTTATAGATCTAGATGATCTATCTTTACCAAATGGAGAATGCCTTGTTGTAATGAATTCTACCAAAGAAAAGACTAGTTGGTTATAGCATAGAAGGTTAGGGCATGCTAGTATGTACCTTATTTCAAAACTTTGTAAAAAGAATTTAGTTAGAGATTTACCTAAAATCAGTTTTGAAAAAGATAGAATTTGCCAAGCATGTCAATTTGGAAAGTAGGTCAAAACCTCTTTTAAACCAAAAGGATTTGTAACTACTAGTAGACCACTTGAACTACTCCATATGGATCTCTTTGGACCAACTAGAACATCAAGTCTAGGAGGCAAGAGATATGGATTAGTTATTGTGGATGACTTTTCAAGATTTACTTGGATTTTCTTCTTAGCACAAAAAGATGAATCTTTTTCTGTATTCATAAAGTTTTATAGAAAGGTTTCAAACGAAAAAGGTGTTTCAGTTGTATGTATCCATAGTGATCATGGAACCGAATTTGAAAATCAATATTTTTAAAACTTTTGTAATGAAAAAGGGATATTAACACAATTTTTCTATACCTAGGACACCTCAGCAGAATGGAGACTTAGAAAGAAAAAATCGCACTTTAAAAGAAATGGCACGCACTATGCTTTGTGAAAACAATTTACCAAGGTATTTTTGGGCTGAAGCTATAAATATAGCCTGTTATATTTTGAATCGAGTTTTGATATGCCCTATTTTAAAGAAAACTCCATATGAGCTTTGGAACCAAAGAAAACCAACCCTGAAATATTTTCGAGTTTTTTGATGTAAATATTTTATTTTGAATAATGGAAAAGATCATCTAGGAAAGTTCGATGCCAAGTCTGATGAAGGTATCTTCTTAGGATACTCTACATCAAGCAGGGCATACAGAGTATTCAACAAACGAACTTTAGTTGTAGAAGAGTCGGTACATGTCGTATTTAAAGAATGTTCTAACAAGTCCTCGAGAAAAGAGATACATTTGATGAATGTGCAGGTGCTGACAAACTTCAGAAGATGACATTGGATGATCAAGCTCAACTAAATGAAGAGAATCAGGACAAAGGTGAGAAAGAAGACGACACTCTAGTGCATCAAGATCTACCTAAGGAGTGGAGGTATGCTCATGGACACCCTAAGGAATTAATCCTAGGTGATCCATCAAAGGGGTAAGAACTAGAGCTTCTATTATAAATGAATGTGATTACATAGCTTTTGTATCTCAAATAGAATCTAAATATTTTGAAGAAGCTGAAAAAGACTCTAATTGGATCAATGCTATGCAAGAAGAACTAATACAATTTGACAGAAATAATATTTGGACACTTGTAGAAAGACCACCTAATGTTTCTATTATTGGCACTAAATGGGTATTTATGAATAAATTAGATGAAAATGGTGTTGTAATTAGAAATAAAGCTAGGCTAGTTGCTAAATGCTACAATCAGGAGGAAGGGATTGACTTTGATGAAACTTTTGCTCCTGTTGCCAGACTTGAAGCAATTAGACTATTGTTAGCTTTTGCATGTTTCATGAACTTCAAATTATTTCAAATGGATGTTAAAAGTACTTTTTTAAATGATTTTATAAATGAAAAATTTTTGTTGAACAACCATCCGGTTTTGAAAATCATGCACATCCTGATCATGTTTTCAAATTGCACAAAGCACTTTATGGATTAAAGCAAGCACCTAGAGCATGGTATGAAAGGTTAAGCAAATTTCTTATTGAAAATGAATTTTCTAGAGAAAATGTTGATAAAACACTATTTTTGAAAAGGAAAGATTCTGATTTATTAGTAGTACAAATATATGTTGATGACATTATTTTCGGTGCTATTAATGAAATTCTTTGTCAAGAGTTTGCTAAGTTAATGCAGGGTGAGTTCGAGATGAGCATGATGGGAGAACTCAACTTCTTTCTCGGACTCCAGATCAAGCAAACTTCAGATGGTATCTTCATCAACCAAGCTAAGTATACAAGAGAAATTATCAAAAAGTTTGGAATGGAGACTACTAAGCCAATAGGTACGCCTATGAGCCCCTCATATAAATTAGATAAAGATGAAAATGGTAAATCTGTATATCAGAAATTATATAGATGCATGATAGGCTCTTTACTGTATCTTACTGCTAGTAGACCAGATATTATATTCAGTGTTTGCATGTGTGCTAGATATCAGTCAGAACCTAAAGAATCACATCTTATGGCTGTTAAGCACATTATTAGATATCTTTCTGATACTATTAGCATTGGCTTGTGGTATGCTAGAAATTCTTCTGCTGAATTGATTGGATATTCTGATGCAGACTTTGTTGGTTGTAGATTAGATAGAAAGAGTACTAGTGGAACTTGCCAATTTCTTGGGGTTAACTTAATCTCATGGTTTAGCAAGAAACAAACTTCAGTTGCACTATCCATAGCTGAGGCTGAGTATATTGCAGTAGGAAGTTGTTGTGCTCAAATCTTGTGGATTAAGCAACAACTTAAAGACTTTGGAATCAAGTTAGATAGAATTCCTATCAAATGTGATAATAGAAGTGCTATTTGCTTGACAAAAAATCCTGTTCAACACTCTAGGAGCAAGCACATTAAAATTAGGCATCACTTTATTAGAGATCACGTTGAGAACAATGATATTTTGCTTGAATTTATATGTACTAAATTTCAATTAGCTGATATTTTAACTAAACCTCTCTTGGAAGATCGATTCTGTATGATTAGAAGAGAGCTCGGGATCATCAATCCCTTTGATTAAATCTTTTCTCCAAATTTGACTCAAATTAGATCCTTTCTACCTTACTTTTGATAAATTGTGATTAATCATTGTTGATTTGACTCCAAATACATGTTACTTAAATTGATTTTGATCATTCGGCAAAATTCTAAATTTTTTAGTTTTTAAGTCGATGTGTCGACACATCATATGTCGACTCCAAAATGTGTCGACACATGCGTGAGTCGACACATACCCGACAGAAAACTGAGATTTTAAGGGTTTCCGAACCATTTTTCCTCCAAAACTCAATTTCCTCCGAGCCGACACTTCGATTCCAGGTATCCATCTTGTTCATCCTCTCATTTCCATGCTTTTACCCGCCATTCTCTCATATTTGAAGGTTTCGTGTTCGTTTTTTATTGGAATCCCTTCTAGGTTTTAGCTCTTAAACCCTAGAAACCCCTATTTCCTCCAAAAACCTTGCCCAAACCTTGATTGTTGACAATGGGTCCTCGCAAACAAGTTGTTCGCCGACCGTGTCAGTCACAGCATGAAGAAGAGCGGAGAACGAAGGCACAACACGAGTCTAGGGCTCCAGATCCACCAGCACGATAGTTATTTTCACCTTCTAGTCGGATGAGCTCCAAGACAGTGGTTGGAGGACGCCGAGCGAACTTCTCTTTCTTGGACCAGCAGCATTTTCGGATAGGAGAGTGGATCCGACATGCTGGTTTGGCATCTTTCTGTTCGCTCAGCGAGAGATATTATCCCGGGCTGATGAGGAGTTCTACGGATCACTTGCCCGTGGATCAGATGGCTAGATTGCTCAGGTCAGGGGATAGGATATTCCCATTTCAGCTGAGATTCTGAGCTGGGTATGGGATATACCCATGACTAGATCAGTTATGGACAGTCTATTGGACAGAGTTAGTGGGCTCCGATGCATTTTTGAGTCTGATACCTACCAGAGGGAGCCACTGTTCCTGCTTCGAGACTTTCAGCGAAGATAAGACTGCTACATCACATTGTTGCCTGGATTCTTCTACCGAAGACCGGTCGATTTGACTACATTGCCGAGCGAGAGCTGCTCGTGATGGTCTCTCTAATTCCGCGGACGCCGATTTGTCTTCCTATTCTGATGATCCATCAGATTACTGAAGCAACGTCTAGCCAGCGGCTCTGCTTGCCGTTTGGCATGGGTTTGACAGTATTATTTAGAGAGTATGGAGTCAGCTTCCAGGATGAGCCATATCGTACCTTGATCCATACCGATGTCTATGATATTAGGTCATTGCATCGTATGGGTTATCATTTAGTCCGAGGCCAGTGGACATGCAGGATATTAGGATAGGCCGAGGATGCAGCTAACATTGATGAGGATGCAGCAGAGGAGGAGCAAATTCTATCAGGTGAGGCTGGACCGAGAGAGACACAGCCTGAGACGGTAGCACAGCCAGCTCAGTCAGATCCTTCTACTTCTCTACCCAGCCATAGCCTCAGCCAGAGCAGACGGTGACTCCCAGTGTCTCAGATACTCTGGAGGACAGGGTCAGATGCATTGAGATCGATGTTTTCATCATGAGACAACGTCTTGACATGTTTATGGCTGATACGAGAGAGAGCCACACTAGACTCAGTGATGGTATTTCGACTATCCTCTCGGCACTATCCAGATCTTCTACGAGTACTCCTACTGCAGACAGCTCCTGCCATTGTTGATGTTCCTGCTCCAATACCAGCTGATGACATTGGTGATATTGCTACTGGTGCTGAGACTACTATTGGAGATGGAGTTGGAGATATTGATGGAGATGAGGTGACTGACTCCGACCGGTTTGACATTGATGATCTACTGTTTGAGCCAGTTGTGGAGGTGACGGATGATGTTGCTGTGAGACCTGTTGATCCATCCTTCTCACCTACTCTGATACCTGATCCATCCTCTCCTTCTAGATTACCTGATCATACTTCAGTTCCAGTTCTGATTCCCATTCTTAACTCCTGTTGTTGACCTACCTGTTACTGATTTACCCACTATTGATTTTCCTGATATTGATACACCTATCATTCAGACACCCACACTTGATACATCTATTGTACACACACCGATACTTTCTACAGCTGATACTATTGTTCTTGATATGCCCGTATCATCAGCTGTTACACCTACTTCTGATAGTCCTACTCTTCATACTTCCTCAGTCATTTGAGAGCTTGGATTTTATACACCTGGCTTTCAGCATCTCGACTCAGGTCCCACCTTTGATCATACTCCAGCTGTTGCTAAGATGGTTCGTCCAATCAGTTCAGTTCCTGCGGAGGACGTAGCTTCTACCTTTACTGCTTCTGCCAGAGGTCGGATCTATATTCGTCGCAGAGGACATGGACGCCGTACCCCTTCTCAGCTGACCAGGACCAGACTTCGAGATCTTCGACCTCGATGGCCGCGAGCTCCATCCTCTTCTGATACCGGACCGATCGAGATCGGTTCATCCTCTGATGGCTCGATGGATGAGGATTAGGACATTGATGTATTTCTAGATAGTTTTATATTTCCAGATAGTTTACTTTCATGTTTACATGTATTTTTATCATCGTTGCATACTTGATGTACAAGTTTCTAACATATATGAAAAACTTTTTGACTGCTCATTCCTATATCTTTGATGACCATGAATGCTATATCTTGAATTGCTTTCAGGAATATGCTTCCTAAAGAAAATATTCTGTAAATAATTGTATTCCCTTTATCTACCTTTTTAATGATAAAAAAAAGGGGGAGTAGTAAGTATAAATGTGTGTTTAACAAAAATGTGTTCTCCAAACTAAAGGGGGAGTAACTTTTAAATTTCTGAAAACCTGAATTCTTGAAAGGGGGAGCTTCATATTTTCTTTGTCAATGTAAACTTGATTTTCAAAATCCCTCTTTCAATGTTTTTTGAAAAGATTCTCACAAATTTTGTTATAAATCATTAATTCAGGGGGAGCTTTGTTAATTGCTGAAACTTTCATTGTAAGAGTATCATGATACATGTTATCAATGCATTTCAAAGTTCTATCAAAGCTCTGATACTCTCTATCCTTGAAACATGCTCAAATTCTATTACTTTTGTTTTTAAATGATTATATCCTTAAATTGTGATTGATATAATTAGTGCTTTCAATATTGTGGATCTTTTCTCTTAAAGCTTTACTTTTGAAGCAATTTATACTTAAGGATTTTGTCATCATCAAAAAGGGAGAGATTGTTGACTCCACTAATTGATTTTGATGATAAGCAAAATAGTTAAGTATAAATTGAGGACTAATGATCTACTTTAAATGTGTTTTCATTTAAAGGATGCTCACAAAGTTTCGAAGAAGTCCAATTGTGTTGAAGAACCAAGTTTGAATGGAATGATTGCACAAAACTAGACTTGGATACTCAAAGAGTTGGTTGAATGGATGACCAAGGTAAATGAAGACATGTTCCAGCACAAGTTCAGCAAATTCTGCATCTTTTTGATGATGTGTCGACTCAAGGTGTCGACACATGACTTGATGTGTCGACACATGAAGATGGTGTGTCGACTCGAATCGGCACGCAGCAAAATTTCAAATGGCATAGATGATGTGTCGACACATGGACCTTTTGTATCGACTCAAAGTGTCAACACATGGATCAACACATCGCCTAAGAATTTCAAGCCACAGGACTTGTAGAAGTTGAAGGAACAGTTGATGTGTCGACACATGGACCTAATGTGTCGACTCAACTGAGAATGTGTCGACTCAGCTGATTTTTCCAGAGAATCTGAATGGAATATTTTGAACTTGTGTCGACTCAAGAAGAACATGTGTCGATCTGATGTATCGACACATGAAGAGGAAGTGTCGACATATGGAGTTCTGACAACAGTAACGGCTAGTTTTTTTAAGCATAGAATTCTCCCAAATGCCCTCCAACGGCTAGTTTTTCAAGTATAACAGCTAGATTTCCATTTTGGGGACTTGGAAAAGTATATAAAGGCTTCAAATCAAATCAAGACAACAACTATTCATTGTATTGAGTATCCTTAAAGAGTTTAAAGAGAAAAGAAGAGAAAAGAGCCTTAACTCCTCCTTCATTCAAAGCTCAACCACTCTCAAGCAAGAAGGAAGCCTGCCAAGCATTCAAAGCTATCAAGTGCATTGAAGATCATTCAATCTTGGGCATTCAAAATGCTTTAATAACAGCAAAGCAACACTACTTCAAGCTACATCGACTTATTTGCTTTTTATTGAAAGCTTACATTGGTTCTTTATTTCCACATCTTATATCTTGTAAACCAAGTTAGGTTGGTGGTTAGCTCGCAAAATCACTAAGATTCTTGGTTAGCCCGGAAAACCAAGGGAGGTTTTTGGTTAGCCTTGTGAAAACCAATTAGGTTCTTGGTTAGCCCGTAAAACCAAGTGAGGTTGTGACTTGTAAGCCTTGTAAAAACAAGTCGGGTTTTGATTAGTGAGCCCGGAAAACTAATCGGCTGTAATCTTTGGATTATAGTGAATTTCCAAGGGAATCTTGGAGAGTGGATGTAGGTGCATTGTTGGCACCGAACCATTATAGATTGTTGTGTTTGTGATTGCTTGTTTCTCCTTCCTTGCTCATCTTCTTATTGCTTATTGCTTTCAATTTCCGCTGCACTTTTACATTAGAGCATTACACTTTAAACTCTAGTACCTTGTTGAATTGCATATCTTGTCTTGTAAAGTTTGTTATTTGTTTTATCAAGCTTAGCTTAAAAATTTTTAGAAACCCACCCCGGTGCATCTTCGGATATATTGTAGGGTAGGCTATACAAACCATCCCTGCGCCTTCTTTGGTGTAAGGTAAGCTTATTAGGCCCGCCCTGGCACGTCTTCAGATTTACTGTAGGTAGGTTATATAAACCGTCCCTGTGCCTTTGATCATTTTGGTAGCCTGATTATGTCGTCCGTTGCACTCGTCAGGCATACTAATAAGGTGAGTGGATCAGACTCTCCTTTGCACCGTCGACCGATTTCTTAGATCAGGTCGTTCATACCGTTGTCATCTAGTTGGTGCAACGGGCCAATCAAAGTTGAACATATTTGCACAAAAAATTTTTGGGATCTGTTTATTGATAGTACTTGCGAAGGTTTTGTACATTCCAAAGCCGGGATAGAATTTTCCCGTCCAAGGTCTTACGTCGATACGTTCCCAGACTATGACTTCTTCAACTTGGTACTTCCCTTCCCAGTTGGGAGAAAGTTTGCCCTGCTCAGTCGATCTCGATATTTCAGCTCTTCGCACAACCATGTCCCTCATGCGGAAAATCTGTTCCTTTACTCTGGAGTTGTAATATTTGGCGACCTTTTGTTAGTATGTCACCATTTTTATTTGGGCCTGGAGCCTGGTGCTCGATAGTAGATCCAGGTCAACTCTTCTATGATCAGAGTTTTTAGGCTCTTCATATCTGTCGATCCTCAGAGATTGGAGGGAGACTTCGATAAGGAGAACAGCTTCAGTACCATACGCCAGGTTGAATGGCGATTTGCCAATGGCTGTTCTCGGGGTCGTCCTATATGCCCAGAGAACGGAGGTCAGCTCTTCGGCCCAAAGTCTCTTGGCAGCGTTTAACCTTGTCTTAGGCCATAGAGGATAGTCTAATTAGTCACTTCAACTTCTCCATTGGACTGCGGGTGGGCAACAGAAGTCAGCCTATGTTGCACATGGTACCGAGCATAGAAGTCTTTAAACTTCGGATTATCGAATTGTCTCCTGTTGTTGGTGATAATTGTATGCAAAATTCCAAACTGGAA
The DNA here is from genome assembly GCA_021397845.1 of Areca catechu. Lineage (NCBI taxonomy): Eukaryota > Viridiplantae > Streptophyta > Magnoliopsida > Arecales > Arecaceae > Areca > Areca catechu. The sequence goes on from CM038046.1 coordinate 97,552,209, forward strand.
TATGATAGAATTCCTGACAAAGCTCTCGACCTTGCCCTCCATGATGTGAGCCAATGGTTCAGCTTCGACCCATTTTGTAAAGTAGTCAATTGCCACAAGGAGGAATTTCCTCTGCCCAGATACAGGTAGAAATGGGCCAAGGATATCCATCCCCCATTGAGCAAAGGGCTAGGGTGCTGTCAGCTAGGTCAAATGACTTGCTGGTTGTCTCTGAATGTTGGCATATCTTTGGCATTGATCACATCTACGCACGAAGTCGGCCGAGTCTTTTTGGATGGAGGGCCAATAGTATCCTTGGCATATAATTTTGTATGCTAAGGACCTGCCCCCCAAGTGATCTATGCATATCCTTTCATGGACCTCCCTCAAGGCGTAGTCAACGTCTGACAGTCCCAAGCTTTTCAACAGAGGCTGAGAGAATGACCTCTTGTAGAGAGTTCCGTCTAGGATGACATATTGGGACGCCATCCAGCGGATCTTTTTGGCCTCTGCTTTATCTTCTGGCAACACATCCTCATTTAAGAACTTGATGATGGGATCCATCTAGCTTGGTTCGGTATCAATCTGGTGCACCTCCACAACTCCTTCGGCTATGCTTGGGGCTTCAAGGTGTTCAACAAAGGTGCGACCTAGGAATTCCGGGGTTGTGGTAGTAAGTCGAGATAACTCGTCTGCCCGGGAGTTCTCCGATCGAGGAACATGAATGATTTCGAAGAACTCCAATTGAAAAGATAGGATTTGTACTTTTTCCAGGTAATGCACCATGGTGGGATCTCTGGCTTCATATTCTCCTTTAACTTGGTTTACCACCAACTGGGAGTCCGAAAAAGCCTGGAGTCTCTGAACTCTCAAACTCTTGGTGATCCGAAGTCGTGCAAGGAGGGATTCATATTCGCCCTGGTTATTCGAAGCACTGAAGGAGAATCGAAGAGCATATTCCATCGTGTGGCCGTCCGGTTCAGCTAGTATGAGACCGGCTCCACACCCGGCAGAGTTGGAGGCTCCATCCATGTGGAGCACCCAAACAGACTCCGTGTCCTTCAAGATTTTCTCTTTTGCTGGAGGTGCTTCATTTTTGGACTTCCAGGTGCACTCGGCCAGGAAATTTAAGAGCACCTAGGCCTTCATAGCCGATCGGGATTGGAAACTAAAGTCAAACTTGCTTAGTTTCATAGCCCACTTGGCTATCCTTCCTGAAGTATCGGGGCATCAGAGGATGGCCTTAAGAGCTGATCAGTTAGGACCACGATAGCATGGGCGTGGAAGTAAGGCCGTAGTCGCTTTGCTGTAATTATTATCAAAGAGTAGATCAGCTTATGTATTTTTGAATACCTTGTTTCAGCATCATGCAAGACTTTGCTGATGTAGTAGATCAGCTTATGGGAGCCGTCTTCTTCTTTTCAGACGAGGACTGGACTGACTACTTCGTCCGAAGTGGAAAGGTATAAGTAGAGCACCTCCCCGTCTTGAGGTTTAGAAAGTAGAGGTGGGGTCTCTAAGTACTTCTTTAACTCTTCAAAGGCAGCATAGCAGTCTTTGGTCCACTTGAAACCTCAAGACTACCGAAGTACCTTGAAGAAGGGAAGGCATTTCTCGGCTGACCGAGATATGAACCTGCTTAAGGAAGCAATCCTCCCTGTCAGCTGCTGAACTTCCTTCTTGCAGGACGGATGCCTCATGTCTTTAAGGGCCTAGATTTTCTTAGGGTTTGCCTCAATCCCTCGCTTGGTAATGAAGAAACCCAAAAACTTTCCCGAAGCAACCCCAAAGGCACACTTCATCGAATTTAGATTCATGCGATGATGCCGTAGAGCACTAAATGATTCCTCCAGGTCCTTGATGTGATCTTTTTTAAGGAGGCTCTTGACGATCATGTCATCAACATAGGCTTCCATGTTTCTGCCCAACTGCTCCTTGAACACCTTGTTGATTAATCTCTAAAATGTCGTCCCGGCATTCTTGAGCCCAAATGGCATCATTTTATAGCAATATAGATCTTTGTCGGTAACGAAGGCTATCTTTTCCTCATCTTGGGGATCCATTCGGATCTGATTGTATCCGGAGAAAGCGTCCATGAAACTTAATAATTGATGGCCAATGGTGGCATCGACCAGTTGGTCAATCTTTGAGAGCAGAAAGCTATTTTTTGGGCAAGCCTTATGAGATCCGTGTAGTCGATGCAAATCCTCCACTTGCCATTAGCTTTTTTTACCATTACCATATTAGCCAACCACTCGGGGTAATGGGCTTCTCGAATGAACCCTGCCTTGAGGAGCTTGCTCACTTCTTCATCTATTGCCTTCTGTCTTTCGGGGGCAAAGCTCCTCTTCTTTTGCCTGACCGACTTATATTCAGGAGCAACTTCTAGCCGATGAGTGATCACTTCAGCTGGAATCCCTAGCATGTCCGAAGCCGACCAAGTGAAGACATCAGCATTATCTCTGAGAAAATAGATCAGCTCAATTCTGGTTTTCTCATCAAGCATACTTTCGATCTGCACGACCCTGGAGGGGTCTTCTTAGTTAAGGGCACCGAAATAGTTCTCTCCATGGGTTCACCAGAATCTGCAGTCGATTCTCTCGGATCTAACTGATCCCAAGTTGTAGGATCATTAGAGTACTTGTCCTGGATCATCAGACATTGTCGCACCGCTCTCTGGTCTCCCTTGGCTTCTCCGACACCATTCCTAGTGGGAAAACATACCAGGAGGTAGTAAGATGATACTACGGTCCAAAATTTGTTCAGAGCAGGCCTCCCAAGATAATGTTGTAGGTTGAAGGGGTTCGGACCATATGAAATTGATCGATAGTGTCTTCTATCGAGGTTCGGTGCTGAGGGTTACGGGCAGTACTATTTCTCTCTCGGTATCAACCTGGTTGCCTCCGAAGCCAGTAAGTGGTATAGGAGATCTCGTAGTTCACTTCTAGGCAAACACATCCGAGAGAATGCATCATAGATCAAGACATCGGTCGAACTTTCATTATCAACCAAAATTCGTTTTACATTGTAATTAGCCACAACGACCAAAATTACAATAGGATCGTCGTGCAGAAGCCGAACTCCCGCGAGATCATCATCGGAGAAGAGGATGGTGTTGTTGTCCTTGAGCTACTTAGGGGCATCGTCTTTGTCTCTTCTCCAGTTGGTAGATCGATGTATCATTCCACGCCTCCATTGGTGGGCCTCTGGTTTGGTAGTTCAGCCACTTCAGGAGCCGGTTGGGGAACAGTAGCTTCTGACCGAGGTCCTTGGTGACTAATGTACCATCCTAGGTATCCTCTCTTGATAAGATCCTCTATTACATCTCTCAACTGGATGCATTTTTCAGTATTATGGCTATGGTCTCGGTGGAATCGGTAGTATTTATTCCTGTTCCTCGTGGAAGATGATGCCTTCATGGGACGTGGCCATTGGAGATAGTTCTCTTTCTCTATCTCCAAGAGAACTTTTCTTGAGGGAGGTTGAGGGGGGTATAGGAGTCGAATCTCCCGCCCGATGCTCTAGGCCTGGGAGGACTCCTTCGGCGGTCGGCATACTTGTTATTATTGTTGTTGTTGGAAGTAGGGGGCCTTGTCCCCTGTTGTTTTTCTTCTTTGAAGGGGGCTTCCCTTCGGTCAGTCGTCGGTTTGCCGCTTGCTCTTAGGTATCAGCATATTTCTGAGCAATCGATAGAAGCTCAGCATAGCTTTTAGAGAACTTCTTGTCCAGGAAAAAGGTGAGCCTGGATGTACGACGCCCCTTCTTTAGTGCAGACATGGCCACGTGCTCGTTGAGATTGGGGATCTTGAGCGTGGCCGCATTAAATCTAGAGATGTAATCTCGCAGACTTTCTCCTTCGTTCTGGTGAAGGAGGAACAGCATATCCGTATTTCGGGAGGTCTTGCGATAAGTCCTGAAATGCAAGACAAACCATTTTTCTAACTCGAAGAAGGAATCGATGGTACCTGGGCGTATGCTCGAGTACCACATCCAAGCAGCTTTCTTCAAGGTGGGCGGGAATGCGAGGCAATACATCATGTATGACGCTCCTTGGATCATCATATGGGCCTTAAAACTATCCAAATGATCAAAAGGATCAGAGGTGCCGTCGTAGGGTTCCATTTGGAGAATCCTGAAGTGCCGAGGAACAACTTCAGCCAAGATGCGATCGATGTAAGGGGGCGCAATTCACACACCACTAGATCGTTGTGATCTCTTTGCCCCCGGATTCTCATCATTTTCAATTCGATGGCTTTAAACTTCCCATCGTAATCGAGGAGAACCTGCTTTGGTGCTTTCTCTACGGGTGTAGAGTTTTCAAAAGGAGAGGAGGTTCCCTCCAGGCATAGCTCTTGCCTAGGCATAGCTCTTGCCTAGGCCTTTTCCCTCTCTGCCAAAAATCTGCGAGCCTGGGCATTCCTAAACTTTGGCCTTCAGGAGAGGGCCGAGGATGGAGGGAGAGATGTGTGGACCCTCTCGAGGGGCTCTCTTCCTCCGAGATCAAGAGCTATGCCTGGAGGTGGCTGGCTGATACCTCACCTGGAAAGCTCTATCTTGGAAGTCCTGAACCATATCCGTGAGGTTAGTGACTTGGTTCAGGAGAGCTTCGAACTGCTGCTGTCTCACGACAATTGTGAGAGGTGGAATGTCGTTCTCTACTGGGGGTGCACCCCCCTGGGATGGAGCATGACTTCGACTTGTTGAGGTAATCTGAGTCTTCCCTCTTGCCATCGTAAATTTCTTACTTCCCCTTTTTCAAAGGTGGGGAGCTTAACAATGGATTTTTAAACCACCGTCCACCCCTACCTGGCATGCCAATCTGTTGGCGTAGAATCCCTTTTCCAACTTGGTGGAGCTACTGGATCGCAGGCCCGCTCCCTGGTTCACTTGCAAAACAAATCCCTAGCCAGTGTTGTTCCGGCGGGGGACACTCCGATGCCTAAGTCAGAGGGGGGCTCCAGCCATAGAATGGAGAAGATTCTGAGGAGGATGGAGAAGAAAAAGACTCTAAGGTTTTCAAGAGTATCTCGTGCCTTATCAGGAGCATCCCCTCATACCGCTATTTATAATGAGTTGCCCGATTCGCGGTTCTGTCCTCCCTCCAGCGATTACGATGGGGGAGTTAACTTTTCTTCCCCTCAATTCGCAATCGTGGACGGTTACTAAACGATTCCGGACAGACTGAGAGCGTTGCCGCTGGAGTCACGCGCTATGATTGCGCTATAGAGATAGTCAAGGGTAATCGTTATTCGTCGTGTTCGTAGAGACCTGAGACAGATCGGGGATCTGTCTTCAGGTTTCCCTCTGGGAAATATCTGTAGTTGAATTGGAGACACGTCTTCGTCTTCGGACTCTTTCGAGACAGATCGGAGTTTACGCCCTCGACAAAGATCGAAGACTTTGTCTTGGACGTAGGCCGAAGTCGATGTCTTCATCGTAAGACGAAGACTGTGTCTTCGGTCAGCACCGGAGGTCACACTTCGGTTTGGGCCGAGGGCCCTACCTTCAGCAGGGACCGTAAACTTGCTTTTCGGAAGGAGCTAAGGGCTTCGATTTCGGCTTGCACATCAGTTGCCCAGTTTCTTCCAAACACCTTGGTTTAAAATGTATGGTTTGGGAAAATGTCTTCAGTCGGTCGAATCAGGGGTTGGCTCGTACTTGGACCGACATATCCCAACAGACTTTAATACAAAATAGGAAGAAGGCCAACTTCAAAATTGAAAATTCTATCACGTGTTCTCATGCTTAATTAGGATGATATATGAATAAGAAAAAGCTAATTAATTGCCATTTAATGTATTAAGATATTAGGGAGCTTATATTGTTGTTTGCAAGATTTGCACTTTTGCATGTAGAATAGGATGTAATTCAAATAAACTTATTACTTCGTAGTGAAGTTGCTTATCAAATTTCTTCATTTCCTCAATATTCTATTTTGACGTTTTCACGTAGGTAGGGATGGTGTGAAGGATAACGTTTTTTTTTTCTCTCTCTCTTTTTCTTTACATTCCCTTCCATAGCGGAGCTGTTGGACATACTAACAGCTTGGGCATGTACTTGTTTGGACAATTCGTTGAATATTGGAAAATTATCATTCTAAGGATTTATTAAGAATACTATTTATGTATACATTTCCAGTAACATGAAATTGAATGTGCATTACCTTCAAAAAAGAAACTGACTGTGCTACATATAACTGCCTGTACCTATTTCTTTGCGCGATTGTTCTGCAATCTTGTCGGTTGTCGCCATGCAATATCCTTCTTATTCAGTGGTTTTCTAATCGGGATCTTCTGGATTTCAGTTTTTAGTTATTAGTGTTGCTTATCTTGGTTGATTCCTTGTCAGCTTTGTGCTACGATTTCATCTTCAGCACTCTGTCATCACTGCTGTGGCTGTCAGCTTTGTGGTTTTCATCTTAAGCGGCAACAGTCTTATAATTATATATATCAGTGTATACCAGCTTGAATCTCTTCAGGACGACTTCTCTTGTTTCTTCTTCATCTGTGATGCTATTTGCAGATTCTTCATCCCAATTCAGGCATCTGGGTTTTCAGCAATGGCTTATCAGTATCATTGTATAATATGCTTATCATCAAGGTGTTACGTTGCTGCTTTAGGTCGAAGTGGTGGTCGTTATTGTTAGTTGTTATGTTCTTGCTCTCTTTTCGGCCTATGTTTTGTATTTTATCTATGTTGTCTTTCCCTATTCTTCTACGTACAAGTTTTGTTACTGTTGGGTGTCTGTGGGCTATGGTGTTCCATTTTCACTTTGTTTTAGTCTACTACACACTCCGCCCTATGGTTTAATAAAATTGTTCGTGTTCCACTCAAAAAAAAAAAAAAAATGTAGCATGAAATTGACATTTTATTCAGTAACTCGATATGGTTGTACATTTTAGACACAAATACACAATAAAGGTTATTATGCTGGTGGAATATGTTTACCTGTCTATTTAGTAATTAATAACTAAAAAAACCTGTAGAGTTGGTCATTTTGTTGCTAGAAAGGCACTATTTTTTCGATCAAAACAGTCATGAAACGTTGATATCGACTGAAGCAGAAAATGTGGTTTGTCATTGCCAGACTCGCATCACATGCACACACACACACACACACGTACAAAGCATTGATTACTCAAAACTTGACAAAAGGTCATGTTATAATGATGGTTAAGTCATCTAAAAAAATAATGGTTAGGTCATCCATTCAGAAAATCTAATCTGTACCGTGCTGACTAAATTTAAATCTTCAACCCAGGTCTGACATAGAATTAAAACATACTCATCCCAGTACTGGATCTGGCTTGACAAGAACCAAATAAAAGAAAGTAATTCCAACCATGGACTCCTTTCAACAGCATTTTTGTGGTGTATGATGAATGAAAGTGCCTATATTTGATCCCAACAGCAAAGAGAGAGAACTAGTGATATCCTGCAATGCTTTATGGCTGCCAAAAAGCTAGAGGGAGGGAATGGCCTAGCTAGGGTTGCAACCAAACCAATTTGAATTGAATAATTCAATAGCCGGAGGCTCAAACTTTATTCACTTTAAAATATTCAAGCTGGAAACCCAACTTTAGATCAATTGATCATCAATATCCAAGCTCAAGCTTGACTTGATCTAAAAATGCATTATTCGAAATCCACTAAACTTAACTCAAATATCAACCGAGCTATACTCGAACCAAATTCAAAATCAAATTCAAATCTTGATCATAGTTCAAAATCTAATTAAAAAATATAACATAATATAATATTTTAAAATATTTAATAAAAATATATTATAAATAAAATATAATGTTATTAAAACTATGAATACTTGACTATGCTTACAAGCTTTCGAGTAGAGTATTTTGCTAGTCTATAGAGTATTTTGCTAGTCTATCTGGACTTAAAAAATTATTCGAACTACTCAAACTCAACTCAAGTTTGATACTAGTTGAGTTGAAACAAGCTCGTGAGTTGCTTAGCTCATTTACAGCCTTAGGTCTAACAATAAAAAATAAAAGGACATTAATGTCAGAGTAATGACAACAGGCATTCTGCAAAACAAAATTGATAGGTATTTGTATCTTGTGTCTGTGCACAAGGATAGCAAGACGGCACTGCTTGTTAGGGTTAGAATGGAAGCAACATAGGAGGATGAAAAAAAATTCAGATAATGTAAAACTAACATAAAAGGATCTCAAAGGAAAGTTACTTATCAGTTAATGCAATCCTAGTAAATTTGGACAAATGCAATGATCCAACAGCCAACGGAACTAGCATTCATGAAAAGCCACATAAAATATAAGTACATGTGGGGCAGCCCATATATCAGAACTTCAAATATCATAATGCTCATTTCTTTAACTTCTAATCCTCTGATGTCTGAAATAGTGCTTCAACTTCTGTAATCACACTATCAGCTTCCACGATTTCAACACCTTGCAGGTTTGACTCCTTCAACTCAGCCTGCAATTGAATAGGATCAGTAAGATTTAATGAACAATGTCAATGATACTTGTCTCCACAAGGTATCTATATACCAGTGTTCCTTTTAAGTCTGCAAGCGCAGCTTCCAATCGTTTGCGGCAATCAGGAACCATCATCCTTGACTCTGCCAACACATTCTCCTGCTCAAATATTGGAACTCAATCAATGATTTATTGAAATTAAGGAATATAATTGATTACACATGTTACAAGCTTCAAGGATGAGTCCCTTTCTTATGTTTAATTATTATGTAGGTTAGGGAAAAACACTTTTTGCTTTTTCCTAGTTTAATCAATACTAGACAAAATCATACTCAAACAATATTGGATGACACTAAATAATTCAATCAAGTTAGTCAAGTTTCTTCGAATAAATTGTGCATAATTGATATTGCATTTTCCTTGCTTTGGTACCATACCATCCCTAGAACATGAGCTAGGCTGTCCCCTCCATCAGTATATGTTGCTTTAATGCCATCTACATCTAAACGAAAAAGAAAAAATGGCCTGCCACTAACTGTTGAATCCAAATAACATCATATCAAGGTTCCTTCCAAATCATTTAGTCTGTTATCATTTTAAAATTAAATTTTTACTATCGTCATATTGAACATTGTATTGTCCTCTTTATGCTCTTATCATTGTTTAATTTCTTAGCAGAAGCAAACTGAAATCTGGGAAGTTTAAGAACTGTCATCTACCAGATTACACTCAAGCATCAAGGCAAAGCATACTCTTTTCATAGTGAGCTGGGGGCTGAAGCTTAATTTCCAGGCTAAAAGCTAATATATCTATCTGGTTTCTTTAAAGCTTGGGCCTTTAAGAAACTTGTCATGGTGAACTTGTTGGTATATTGATGTTGAGGTGAGTCTGAAACCTTTTCCAGTAGCCTACATTTGGCAGATGGTAAACTAAAAATGGTCTGTTCATTTTTGAGAAATCACTAGAGCCTGATAGCCCATCAAATTTATATCCATCTTAAATTTTTGAATCATCCCATATCTCCAATGGAATGTGTAGCAATTTCATGTGATGGAAATAGCCATAAGCCACTGGCTAATTTTAAGGAAGTGGAATGGAAATCAGTTTTCTAGCCAGCCTACTCTCATTGCAGTAATTCATTTGGACATGGGAATACTATTCTAGCGGACATTAAATTCCCAAAAAAAGGGTTAAAAAACCATTCTTTGGGTAGGGGAGTGGGGGGGGTGCTGGCTTAGGTAATTTTCCCTGATAATAGATACATGAGTACTAATGAAGGGTTAACTATCGATATATATATATATATATATATATATGTTATTGTTATTATCAGTATATTAATAATATATTATAGTGATCTATCCATTAGATAATATCATTTTATATATTATAAGATTTTATTAATATTAATTATATAATCTTAGAATTATTATTATATCAATGTTATATTGTTATTAATTATTCATATTACCGTAATAATATAGTGTAATATTAATAATTTACTTGAAATATCTTATATAACTAACAATATCATTATTCATAATAAATTATATTATATATGAATATTAAAAATTAAAATTATTAATTACATAATACAATATAATATTAATATTAATTTATTAATGGTTTTAATTATATGATTTATAATATAACATTAATATATTATTGAAGCATCAAAATTAATGCTTCTATGTTAATAATATTGATGTTATTAATAATATTACTCTAATTATATAGTTTGTACAATCATAGATTAAAATAATATTGTATATAGTATATATTACACTATAGATCTATATACTATATTATTTTGATAACCATAATCATAATTTGAATAAATCTACATATAACTTGTTAAATCTATATTAATAGTAATAATTGCTACTTACACTAATATTATTCACTAGGGATTAGCTAGACTTATCCAATCATTGGAATCAGAATCAATTATTCCTGATGATTTCCAATAATGGATTTCCCAAGGAAATGGAATCCATTCTCAACTTCCATTCCAAGTAACCAAACATGGCCGAAGTTTGGTTAGCTCTATCTACCACCCAGCATGATTAAATAGAAGATTATCTTTCATCAGCATAATATTAATGAGAAAGATGACAAACAAATTGTAAAAGGAAGATGAAAATTGAAACCAAATATTGATTTCAACAACATACTTAAGGCAATGCTCTTTATTATAGATATGACTGTAACATACATAATTCATAGTTGACATATAATGGAGGGGGATATACTACTAATTTGTTAGGCCAAAGAGGAAGCTGCCATAAAGTCAAAAATCCATCCAGCATAACAGAAGCATTTGGAATAGTAGTATGGTTGAAACGATTTTATTTCAAACTATCAATTTTATTCCGCATGTTTAAAGTTTGTTGTGGAATTCTTAGTGCAGTGAGTTGAAGTTGCATATTCCTCTTAACAAAGTCATTGATGTTTCTAGGAATAAGCCTACTTTTTAATAATATGCAGTATTGGCATAATACAATCAGAACAATTTGCTAATGCTCAAAATTTAACCCTTAATATTCAAGAATTGAAATTTCACTTTGCCAAACAAAGAATATTGTAACACAAACTGACAAAAGCACCATGCAACAAGGTGGCAGGTTTAGATAGGTAACAGGCATTATGATTTTAGCTTCACATAGGTCCTTTGTGCATTGGATAAAACAAAATTAGTTAGTAGTTTGAGTTAAATCTCATCATCCCACCATGTTTGGCCCAATTGAATTATTTTAAGATAACAGTTTAAAAGTGGTTCCAGTGATGTAAAACATTAAGCTCAAAATTTCTGATGATACATAATAAAAGCTTAGCTTAGACTTTGTTGTATTCTCGAAGTTCTTACTTGGGTGACATTTAGAGTGCGTTTTAGCGTGTTCTATTTTTAGCAATACTGGTGTGAAAGTGTCCCGCATTAGGTCTATACTTGGCCGGAGAAGTCATAAACCTTTAAATTTTGATTTTGGACTGTTTTAAGTGACCTATATGGGTTTATCTAGTATTCCAAGTTTTGCTTTTTTTAGAAAAGATTTTGGAGGAAGTTACGTGGTTAGTAGGAGTCCTAGTTTACTTGCAAAAGTAGTATAAGGTCTATAAAAGGGTATATCCAAGGTTCCCAGCACCGGGACCCATACCGATACTGGGCCGGTACGGTACCATACCATACCAACACATGGTACAATGGGCGTGCCAGTTCATATATAATGGATTTTTTTTTGTTTTTTAGGATTTAGGCCTTTTAGGATTTAGTATTTAGACCTTTAGAATTTAGGATTTAAAGTTTAGTATTCAAGGTTTAGAATTTAGGATTTAAAAATACTAATACATTAATTTTAATTAAAATAAAATATAAAATGATAATTAAAGTAAGATTATCAGCAATTAATGAAAGTGAAAGGTAAAATATAAATATAATTACATACCGATATCTAGAATCGAGTAGTGTCGATGTCTATAAATATTGAAAAATATATACTGTGTAGGAAGATAAGTAAATCCCTCTAGCCAGGCGGCATGATACTCCTGTAAGGTCATCCCAGGAGGTATGTATGATGGATTGTAACTCATCACAGATCTCTCGTTGAGGTCTCGACTTTGAGAGATATCTAGAGACTAATGATATGACCGTGCAGGGGCCCATCCAAATTAGCAACAAAATCATATCTATAAGATGCTCTGGGCTACATGGGATAATAATCATTGGAAGATGATGTCTCAGATGCATCATGTGGATCATATGGATCACAAGCTGCTGGTAGCTACGAGTAAAAAGATCCTAAATATGAGAATGACCCTAATACATATATAGATTCTACTCCACGTGCAAGAGCTGCAGCTGCATCATATCCCAAACGATCTCGTGAAACCCGTCGTCTATATGGAATTGTATCACCATGGGATCTACCAACTGGTGCTCCATGGTCTGTATCCTGTGTGGCATGGCTAAACTGTGACTCACCAATGAATTAAAGATGAATAGATAGTTGCGACTGCTATCCTTCGGCCCTTTCGTGATCACTAGATCTTCCACTATCTGAAGAAGTACTAACACCATTCTCTCTGATATCTAAATTTGAATGAACTAAGGTTCGGCGAACCGGTACCGGGTGCCATACTGATGGCCGGCCGGTACCGGTTCGGTACCGAACCGTACCGTGCCGACACACGATACGGCGGGGCGTACCGGTCCAAACCGGTACGCCCAATTTTTTTTTTTTTTTTTGGTTTTTTTTTTTTGTTTTTTTGTAAGTTTAAGGTATTTATTTTAATTTTTAAGGGTTTAAGGTTTAGGATTTATTTTTTAAGGGTTTAGGCCGATTTAGGATTTAAGGTTTAGGCCGGTTTAGGATTTAGGATGGCGTACCGCTTTAGGGTTTAGGACTAAATACTAATATTTAGGACTATTTTCAATTGAAATAAAAAAAATTGATAATTAAACTAAGATTATCAGCAATTAATGAAAGTAAAATATGTCATAAACATATAATTACATACCAATATCTAGAATCGGGTAGAGTGACGATGTCCATAAATATAGGGATCATGTATATACTCCGTAGGAAAGTCGGGATGTCCTTCCTGCCAGGCAGCATGATACTCCTCTAAGCTCATCCCAGGAGGTATGCGTGACGGGTCATAACTAATCGCAGATCCCTCTCTGATGTCCCGACTCTGAGAGATGTCCAGAGACTGACGATATAACAGTGCAGGTGCAGGAGGGAATCCAAATATACCAGCAACAAAATCAGATGCATAAGATACTCCAGGATAATAACCACTGGATGCTGACGTCTCGGATGCACCATATGGATCATATGAACCATAAGCTGCTGGTAGCTGCGGATAAGAGGATCCTGAATATGAGGATGATCCAGATACATCTAAGGATCCTACACCACGTGCAAGATCTGCAGCTGTATCGTGTCCCGAACGACCACGCGGAGCCCGTCGCCTATATGGAATCGTATCACCACGAGGTCTATCAGATGGTGCTCCATGATCTGTATCCTGCGTGGCATGGTAAAAATGTGACTCCCTAGTAAATCAAATAGGACTAGGAGGCTGCGACTCCTGTCCTCCTGCCCCTCCCTGATTACTAGATCCTCCACTATCTGAAGCACTATCATCACTGTCTCTGGTATCTGAACCTGAGTGGACTGAGTGCTCCGATGGAAGTGCAACCGCCTTTCCTTTTCCTCTATCTCCAGGTCTACTAGATGGTGGGGACGGACGATGTGCTGTATCTGCTGGAGCCCTGTGAGAAATATGACTGTTGCCCACTGTCCAGCATCCACCCCAGCCTCACTAGCTATAAAACTGGCTGGTCGAGGAGGCGATCCTGGCTCATCAAGCTCTGGCTGCTGCTGCTACTGACCCATGACCCACCCAAGCATTGGATCTTCATCCTCATCAATATATGAACTTACAGTGGGATCAGGATATTTCAATTCTACTTCTTCCTGAATACATTTCAGCCTCAACCTTAAATTATAATATACATACACAAGATCGTTGAGGCATTTCTGTTTTAGACGGTTCCTCTGTTTGGAGTGGATAAGACCAAATGTAGTCCAGTTGCGCTCACATCCACTAGAGGACACCGTCTGGGAGAGGATCTTCACTGCAAGAACCTTCAAATTTTTAGCTGATCCACCAAAATGCACCCACCATTCAGCTGCAAAAGACATTACATCATTTAGAATTTTAGATTTGGCAAAATAAAAAATTTGATACTGATATTCAATTAGACTTACTCCTTAGTAGTACCTACCAGGATTCATCTTTGATTTACTTCTGACCGCTACAGTGGATCCAAACGAATCTGTGCCCTCCCTAAAAAATTTCGTCTGCCAGAAAAAAATTTGTTAGCTTGTTGAAGTTAATGCTATTAAAAATCATTCAATAATTTCAACCTAACTTACTTCTTCAAGGCACATAGCAGCGATATCTGGATCGGGCTCCATCTTATATATAACATTGCGCAGGGCAGACATAAGATCCTCATCCATGGCAATGTCCGGTACGGAGTACTGAAATCTCAAATTTAGATAGTAAGCTGCACATATATTTTTAGAATCAGTCAAGCGTACTTGTATGAATCTAATTGAAACTTAATTTTTAGGGACTTCATAAAATACTACATACTTGCTAGATGCAAATCCGAACTCATTTGATAACTCCACCGTCCATCAATGATCTGGATATACTTATGTGCATGTGATGGATCTGCCTCCTGGATCTTTTCCTTTGTCCTTTGCATCATGAAATATAAGAAGCCCATCTGAGCATACCTCTCGGAGTCCACGATACGAAGTACCTCATATAGAGGCTTGATAGCCTCCACTTTCCTCTCAGCCCACTGCCAGAATGTCTGTCTCGTCACCAAATTCTCCACATTCTTCCCTCGGTATTTGTCCTGGCAAATCTGCTGTCCTGCCACTCCTGACTGACAAACATCTGACGCAGCTTTGCTTTCTTCTGAAGAAGACTATCAAGTGCAATATAATTAGTTGCAAACCGTGTGACCCCCGGTCTCAATATTTCTTCCCCTGTAAAGCTCCTCATCAATGATAAGACCCATGTATGGTTATATATAAATCTGGTGATAGACTGTGCTAGCTCAACAATCTTCTGCACCTTGCGAATTTTACCAATATCCATCAACATGAGGTCTATACAGTGTGCAGCACAAGGGATCCAAAAAATATGCGGCCGCTGCTCCATCAAGATATGCCCTGCGACCCTGTACTGTGGTCCATTATCAATGATGACCTGCACGACATTACGCTCTCCCACCTGATCAATCACCTCCATCAATCTGAGGATATAACTGACGTCGTGCACCTGATCTGAAGCATCCATAGGCTTCTTAAAAAAAGTCTTCCCATCACAATAAGTCAAGAAATTGATGATGCTCCGTCTAGTAGGACCAGTCCAACCATCACACATCACCGTCAATCCATACACAGGCCACTTGCTCTGATATGAGGATATCCATCCTTCTAGCTCCTCCTTATTGCTGTCCAGAAGATGACATAGATATCTCTCGATGCTGGAGGATCTACACCTGCACCAGCAGCCTGTATAGATGAAATAGCAGATCGATAATATGGATTGTCTGCTGCATGGGCTGGGATATGACTGAAATGAAACCAGAAGAAAATGGCCCGCCACATATCCTTCTTCTTATCCTTCTTCAGCATTGTGTCAATCCTCTGTTACTTTGAATCTCTACTGGAAAATGTATGTGGATCGACATCATGGTAGTGGCTCCCTCTGGAATATCCCTGGGCCTGGAAGACTTCCTTCTACTGCCAAATGCTCCCAACATGGATGCAATACGGCCGGTGCCTCTCCTGACGGGCTCTCTGACTGAGGTCCTCCTAAATTGTCTCTCTCCTGGAGCACTAGCAGAAGCGGATCCGGATCCTGACTCAAAATCTGATGGCCTGAATCGCTGTCTATGCCTGGCTGCCTCCTTCTGCTGCCTCTGCTCATACAAGCTCGCCTAAATAGCAGCCTCCATCTGTGCCTCATCAGAAGGAATAGATGCTTCCTCTGACTCCTTGGAGTGATAAGGTGGTTCTGCGGCTCTGCGGTCCACCTCCTTCTTTGCTGTTCTTTCCTTCTCAGCTTTAAAATCAGCAAAATGTTTCTTCATCAACTGATGGACCTCCAGTGGACACTGTCGGCATGCAGATACATCAGGATAGCCGCCAGCCAAGTGCTGCTTCAACCTTGTTACCCCCCACCTTTGAATTCGGTATTGCACCATTTACACCTCTAGTGATGCCGACCCGAGAGCATCTTTCCATATGACCAGCCAATATCCCGCTCCGGATCCTTATTCCTCCTTGATAGATCCATACCTGAATATTTAAATTACATATAAGGTCAATAATAATGTTTATTAATTAACAGTTAATTAACCTAATTTTTAAATTTTAATTTAATTTTTTTTATTTTTTTAATTAAAAAAATTAAAAAAAATAAAGAAAAATAAAAAAAATTTTAAATTTTAAATTTTAGATTCATGTAGGATTCCATCATACATGCTACATATATTTTTTTAAGAACCTAGAAATGTATTAAAAGTCACTTTTTTTCAATTTAAGACTTATGGGCACTATTCATGAGATGCACAAAACTTGAATAAATCGACATGAAATTTATAATGAGAGTAGCTTACAAGCCCTAGATTAATAATTTATAATTACAATTTTTTTTCTAATTATTTTTTTTATTAATTTTTTAATCCGAAATTAATTTTTAATTTAAAAAATTATATACTTAACAAAAAATTAAGATTTTAGTATCATTGTGTAGATCTATCCTAGATCTACCACATACTCTAAAATCATTGCCAACAAATAAATTTTGATAGTATTTCTTCTTAATTTTCTAATTTGCACGGATTTTAATAAAATTTAATCCTACGAAAGATGAAAATACGGAAAAAAAGGGTATACGGACCTTGATTCTACCTACCCCTTCAATTTTTGTAGGTTGAATTGGGTTGAAATCGGCGAGGCGTATTTTTTTTTCTTGGTTTTCCTTCGTGCGTCGCTGCAGAGAACACACAGAGAGCTCTTAAGCTCTCTGTCACCTTTCCTTAATTAAGGAAATGCAGCAACGCCCCCCTTTGGAAATCACATGGCTACACTATAGCCATGTGACACAAAAAACAAACAACCCCCCCTACCCTCTCCCATTCACGTACCGAGCCGAACCGGGCCATTTCGACCGGTTCAGGCCCGTTTCAACCGGTTCGCAACGGTTCGAGCCGGTTTGGGCCCAGTACGGGCCCGGTTCATTTTTTTTTGATTTTTTCGACGGCCGTGCCATTTTTTACGACCGAACTGTGCCGGCCGGCCGCTGGTTCGGTTCGGCACGCCCTGAACCGGCCGGTTCGGCACGGTTCGGTGAACCCTGGAACTAAGTATTCCAATGAAGGTGTAACTACCTTTCCTTTTTCTCTGTTTCTGGGTCGAATAGATGGCGGGGAAAGATGATGTGCTGTATCTGCTAAAGCCCTGTGAGAAATATTGTTTGTTGCCCATTGTTCAGCATCCATCTCAGCTCATTAGCTACAAAACTGGCTGGTCAAGGAGGCGATTCTAGCTCATCAAGGTCTGGCTCCTGCTACTGACTTATGACCCATCCAATTATTGGATCTTCATCCTTATCAACATAATACTTGCAGTGAGATCAGAGTATTTCAATTCAACTTTCTCCTGAATACATTTTAGCCTTAACCTTAAATTATATGATACATAAATAAGATCGTTGAGGCATTTCTGTTTTAGACGGTTCCTTTGCTTGGAGTGGATAATACCAAATGTAGACCAGTTGTACTCACATCCACTAGATGACACCGTCAGGGAGAATCTTGACTGCAAGAACTTTCAGAATTTTGCAGATTAACAAAATGCACCCACCGTTCAGATGCAAAAGACATTAAATCATTTAAAATTTTAGATTCGGCAAAATTAAAAAATCAATCTGAATCTAATATTAGACTTAGTACTTAGTAATACCTACCAAGATTCATCTTTGATTTACTTCTGATAGCTACAATGGATCTAAAAGAATGTGTGCCCTCCCTAAAAAATTATCTGAAAAAAGTATTGTTATCATGTACTACTTGTTAAAATTAGTGCTAATAAAAATCACTCAACAATTTTAACCTAACTTACTTCTTCTAAGCACATAGCTGCGATATCTGGATCGGGCTATATAACATTGCGTAGGGCAGACATAAGTTGTTTATCTATGGCAAGTCTGGTATAGAGTATTGAAATCTTAGATTCAGATAGTAAGTTACACATTTATTTTAAGAATTAGTCAAGTATACTTGTACAAATATAATTTAATTTAAGATTTTAGGAAGCTCATGATTTATTGCATCCTGTAAGATGCAAATCCGAACTTATTTGATAACTCCATCCATCAATGATCAGGATATACTCATTAACATGTACTGGATCTACCTCTTGGATCTTTCCTTTGTCCTTTGCATCATGTAATACAGAAAGTCCATTTGAGCATACCTCTCAGAGTCTATGACCCGAAGTACCTCATATAGAGCTTAATAGCCTCCACTATCCTCTCAGCCCGCTGTCAAAATGTCTATCTCGTCTAAATTCTCGACATTGCTTCCCTCAGTATTTGTCCTAGCATATCTGCTCTGCTGCCACTCCTAACTGACAAACATCTGACGCAACTCTACTTTCTTACCAAGAAGACTATCAAGTCTATATAATTTATAGTAAATCATGTGATCCCTAATCTCAATATTTCTTTCCTAGTAAAGCTCTCATTAATAATAAGATCCATGTATGGTTATAAATGAATCTGGTAATGATCTGTGCTAACTCAACTATCTTATGCACCCTACAAATTTTTTCAATATCTATCAACATAAATCAATATATGTGCAGCACAAGAGATCCAGAAAATATAGTCACCGCTACATCAAGATCTGCCCTGTGGTCCTGTACTGTAGTCCATTATCTATGATGACCTGCACAACATTCTGCTTTCCCATCTGATCAATCATCTCCTTTATCAATTTGAGGATACAACTATTATCGTGGACCTGATTTGAAGCATCAATAAACTTATGAAAAAGGTCTTTCCATCATAATGTCAAGAAGTTGATGATGCTCCATCTAGTAGGACCAGTCCAACCATCACACATCACTATCAATCCATACACGGACCACTTGCTCTGATAGGAGGCAATCTAATTTTCTAGCTCCTTATTACTGTCCAAAGGCTGACCCTAAATATCTCTCGATCCTGAAGGATCTACATCTGTACCAGTAACCTATATAAATGAAATAGCAGAGCGATAATATAGACTGTCTGTTGCATGTACTGGGATATGACTGAAATGAAACCAGGATCCGATGGCCCACCACATATCCTTCTTTTTATCCTTTTTCAACATGGTATCAATCGTCTGTTGCTTGGAATCTTTGCTAAGGACATGTAGATGTCATGGATAGTAGCTCCGGCTGGAATCTCTGGAAGACTTCCTTCTACTGCCAAATACTTCCAACATGGATGCAATACTGCTGGTACCTCTCCTGACGGGCTCTCTGACTGAGGTCCTCCTAAACTGTCTTAGACTCTCATACAATACTTACAAAGCCCGATCCCGATCCTGACTCAAAAGCTGATGGTCTAAATCGCTTTCTACCTGACTGTCTCCTCTAGCTACCTCTGCTCATACAAGCTCACCTGAATGGTAGCCTCCATCTATGCCTCCTCATCAGAAGGCATAGATGCTCCCTCTAACTTTCTGGAGTAATAAGATAGTTCTGCGGCTCTACGGTTCACCTCTGCCTTTTAGATATTCTTTTCTTTCTAGCTTTGAAATCAACAAAATACTTCTTCATCAACTGACAGACCTTCTATGGACATTGTCGATATACAAATACATCAGAATAGCCGCCAGTCAAGTGCTGCTTCAACCTTGTTACCTCTATCTTTGAATTCTATATTGCACCATTTACACCTCCAATGATGTCGACCCGAGAGCATTTCTTCATGCAACCAACCAATGTCACGCTCCGGATCCTTCTTCCTCCTCGATAGATTCATACCTGAATATTTAAATTATATATAAAATCAATAATTACGTTTATTAATTAATACTTTGTTAACCTAATTTTTTTAAATTTTTTAATTTACACATATTTTTTTAATTTTTTTTTAATTTAAAAAATATAAAAAATAAAATTATTATAAAAAAATTTGATCTTGGATTCATATAGAATCCTATCATAAATGCTATATATTTTTTTTTAAGACACTAAAAATGCATTAAATATCACTTTTTCTTCAATTTTAGATCTAAAATACTATTCATAAGACGTATCAAAACTTGGATAAATCGACACGAAATTTATAATGAAAATAGCTTACGAGCCCCATAATGATAATCTATCATTATAATTTTTAAATAATTAGTTTTTTTATTAATTTTTTAATCCAAAATTAATTTTAAATTTAAAAAATTATATATTTACAAAAAATTAAGATCTTAGTATCATTGTGTAGATCTTTCCTAGATCTATCACATACTCTAAAATCATGCCCAACAAAAAATTTGTCAACATTTTTCCTTAATTTTTTTAATTTTCATGAATTTCAAAAAAAAGGAAAGAGAAAAAAAGGGAAAAAAAAAGCTCTACATACCTTGAATCTACCTTCCCCTTGAATTAGTTGGCATTTGATTGACTTGAAATGAAGGAAAATGCCCTTTTCTTTCTTCATTGAACAAAAAGAAGCGAGAGCTCTCTCAGAGAACTCTCTGCCACTCTACTGCCTCTTTATTAAATCCCCTCACTAACATCTCAGTACCCAACAGGAAAAAACATAAAAACCAATTCAGCATGGTTCGGGCCGGTTCAGGACCGATTCGGGCCCATTCCTTATTTTTTTATTTTTTTATTTGTAAACCTCCCGACACGTTTAAATAGGCCGACCGTGCCGTTCGGCCACTGATCCGGTTCGGTATGTGATGGAGACATCGGTCCATAATCTGAAGCAGCCCAGATCAAACCTGAAGCCCAGCCCCAAACCTGAAGTCCAGCCCAGCCTAAAATCTGAAGCCAGCCCAACCCAGAAGCCAGCCCAGAACCTGAAGCCCAGCCCAGCCCAAATCCTGGGGGCCCAAGATCCTGAAGTCGATGCAGCCCAAATCTTGATGCAGCACAAATCTCGAAGTACACAAATCTTGGAGCATGATATTTTAATATTTTAATTTTATGGATGTACAAGGGATTGGGGTATCTTAAAATTTTAGGATTAGTTTTATCGTTGTTTTAGGATTTGATTCGATTGTTTTGATTATTTGTTTTTAGGATTTACTTTATCCTTGGATTAGTTTGTTTTTTTTTGTTAGGAATATCTGATCAGGATATCGGATATCTTAGATTAGACGTCTATTTAAGATGCTCGGTTATTCAATAAAAAATTAGCGAGCGAAAAAAATTATTTGAGAAAATGTCTGGATGTGTCCCGACTCCCTCCCCCCTCCTGATTATTCTCTGGTGCTTCTTCTCCCTGAGCTCTCTTATTCTCCCCCTCTCTTCTTCTTGTTCTCCCCCTTCTCTCGCTCATCTCCTTTCCCGGTTCTTGCTTCTCCTCTGTGTTTCCCTACCCACTTCTCTTCCAAGTGAATCAACAGAAGCCATCGCCCTCGCCTGCAGTCGATCCGAGCAGCCGAGCCACCAAACACCACCCGGTCCGCCGACGTCCAGAGAGATCCACCACCGCCACTACTGGTCGACCGTGGTCGACGCTCCCGCCGGCGAGATCCCGCCGGATCTGCCCCTCCGAAGCCGTCCCTATTCCGCATGGCCGTCAAGCACCTCCCATCTCCGCCTATGCAAGCCGTCACTGCGGCCGAAGCTCCCAGCTGCCGTGTCCTCCACGGCCACTGCACGGTCCAACAGACCGAGCGCCCCACCCGCCGACCGGAAATCTCCCTACGACCACACCCTCTCTTGTTTCCGTCCGCTCGTGTGAAGATCCGCCCGAGAACCATCAAGCATCGGAACCAAGTCCCCGGATCCACCCATTCGAGCAAATCACCCGCCAACCGGAAATCCCAGCTGGCCGTCCAACTTCGCTCCCAGCCCATGGCCAGAACGAGACCACCGGCCCTGATGGATTACAGCCGCCTAGCTCCTTGCCGCCCTGATGCCATCTCCGCCTCGCCGTCGACCGGCGCTACCTCCGTCTTCCCCTCCCTCCATGGTGCCAAGCCCTCGGTCTCCCACCCATCAAGCTCCCACCAGGGCATTAATTCTTTCCCCCACTCCCACGACCTCTCCGTTATTTAACCAAACAGCCATCAGTCTTCCAACCATAAATAACTTCCCCAGGGGCGTCAGGATAGTTGGAAGTGGGCTTTGTCTCGCTCGTTTCCTTCGTGGGCGGATTTCTCTTGGTTGAGAGATATAGAGATGGAGACCATGAAGACGGCCAATCTCCTGTTATCGCTCTCTCGTGAAGGTATGCCTGAGAAGATCCATAGGAGGACAAAGCCATATGATGATGGTATGTTCGAGTGCAAGACATGCAGTCATCGGTCTTCCACCCGAGCCTCACCCCCGACCACCGACGCTAGCTCCGGAATCAAACCACTGCCCTGGCCATCCGGATCTCCTCCCACACCGCAGACCTCCATGGCCGCCACCGTCTCCTCCGCCCGTGCAACCCGTTGCAGCCGAAACCCCACCCGCGACGCCTCCCGTCCGTGTCGCCGCCACCATGATCGTCGCCGCCCTGCCGGACCAACTCCGCCCCTCGCCGACGTCGGCGAGGCCTCCCCGTGAAGCCAAACTGATCCGCACAATCGTGAAAGCATCAGCACGGTCGTGAAGGCAAAGCCGGCCTTCCCATGCCGACTTTAGGAATAGCGTAGAAAAAAAAAAAGAGAAACCATGAGAAAAAAAATGAAAAAAGAAAAGAAAAAGAAAATGAAAGGAAAAGAAAATACAAAATAAAAAAAGGGGTTATTTGATTAAAAAAAGAGAAAAAAAATATGAAAAAAAAAAGTTTTATTTGAATAAAAATATTGGGTTTATTTGAATTGGAAAAAAAAATAATTTGGTTTGGTTTAGCCTAGCCTAGGGTCGCTTCCTAGCGACCAACGATCCAGAATAAACATTGATTCGGGGCTCGTGTCCCGCGTCAGTATGCCCCGAACCGACCGGTAGAGCACGGTTCGGCAAACCCTGGAAATATTAGGGACAGATGGATAAGCATTGTACATGATTTGTAACAAAGGAGTGGTAGAATTACTTTAAGCCCGGTTTGACCCTTATCTCTCTATTTCTCTTCCTCATCTCTCTTCATCTATCTTCCATTATTTTCAATTATGTTAATATCATCTTCATATTTGCTCTTCTAAATCTCACCTTAATCATGGTTATTTTTTTCCATGAATATAAAACGTGTGATCCTAAGTTCTGTCAAATGTCTAATATGATCCACTGCCATTTGACAAGTTTTTTCTCCTTTTTTTTATCCTCACAAACTTGTTCTTTGGAGTTTGGACCTATGCATGCTGTAAAGATCTAAAACAGATTTTTTAAACCGTCTTTAAGTTTTACAATCACCAAAAAGAAATTGTTCCTATCATGTTTCTAGTAACAGGACAGCAGGGTGGTTTCTTGGCCTAAACCTTTATTAAATCCTTGCCCTAGTTCCACCTAGGCCCTTGTAGGGCATCCCTAATTGGTCCTACATCAATTTCATGGCTTAATGATACTTTTTATTTTGGTCATGGAATTCAAAGAGCTTACACACTGTCATGCACTTATGCTGAAGACAAGCACAGTGGTATGACATGTGGAAACGAGCATTTATTATCTTAAATATGAGAAAATGGAGATTATTAAATTTTAAGCAAACAAATAGATAAAGAGATTTTGTTAATAAAAGATATAAATTTAGCACAAGCAAGTATACAAGTACCCACAAAGTGACCTTAAAGAATTATGAACACATGGACAAACAACCATGGTTAATGTAACTTAAAGCTAATCCTCTCTATTTTTTTTTATGAAGCTGAATGCTCTTAAGTTAGAAACAAAAACTTGAAGAAAGAATCAGCTAAATTTTCCTGCTTAGAAAATTGAGCAAGCTAAGTGGGAATTAAGCTCTATTACTTATGGAATAGTGCTTGGTAAGCTATATTTGGATGACAACTCAAATTCCATGTGGAACTTTAAGAGCAGGCATGCGCTGCATACTACAAACAACAATGAATGGATCTTGGTTGGCAATGGAGGAAAGTCAATTAAAGGCAGTGTAGGGCTTGAGCGGCCATGTTTGGAAGTCAAAACTCTTTATGGAACCCAAGGCAAGCATGCTATGAACATAGCTGGAAACCCATGGCTGATTTGGCTTGATAATGGAGAATGCTAGAGGGCATTCAGGGTAAAGCAGTGGAATTTTTCAGCAAACTCTTTAATCAGTCTCACATTCCACCCAGTTTTCGAGAACAGAATTCAATTTCGACCTCTTGAAGCCAGTCTAGGCTATCTAGATTAGTAAGTTTTAAAAAGATTGAGAATGTCATTTTTTCTACCAATAATGATAAAGCTTTTAAGCCTGAGCTGTTCAATGAGGGTGTTGAAAAGTGTGAAAGCAAGTTACACATAGACTATCTTATTTATATTAATCAAGAGAAAAGCAAGTTACACATGCTCCTATTAAGCACTCCATCTAAATATAAAAATAGTCACCCGTACACTAATTAATAACTTCTAATACTCTCTCTCAAGCTGGAACGTATACATCAAACATGCCCGGCTTATTACATAAAGACTCAAACATACCCACGAACACAATTTTGGTGAAGACATCAACATGCTACTTGGCAGGAGTAAATGGAGTACAGATAATGTCTTTCATCACAACATCTCTCACAAAGTGACAGTCTATCCCGACATATTTGATCCTTTCATGAAACACTGGATTACGAGCTATGTAAATAGCCCCTTGATTATCACAATACATGGGCATAGGACCTGTTACAGAAATC
This sequence comes from Areca catechu, assembly GCA_021397845.1. Lineage (NCBI taxonomy): Eukaryota > Viridiplantae > Streptophyta > Magnoliopsida > Arecales > Arecaceae > Areca > Areca catechu. The sequence continues at coordinate 97,577,235 of CM038046.1, forward strand.
CCTATTTCAGCCATTAAGGATTTCAACCACATCAAATCACAAGCAATATGAGCCATAGCCCTGTACTCTGTTTCAGCACTTGACCTAGATATAACATTCTGTTTCTTGCTTCGCTAGGTCACCAAATTTCCTCCAACATAAGTACAATAACTAGAAGTAGACTTCTGATCACTCCTATCACTAGCATATCCCAAGTCGGAATAAGTCTCAATATGTAAGTGACCATGACTTTTATACAACAATCCCTTGCCTGGTGCTCCCTTCATATAAGCAAGTATCCTTGATGCAGCTTTCCAATGCAATTGTCTAAGATTTTGCATAAACTAACTAATGAAGCCCATTGCAAATGTAATATCAAGCTTCATAATTGTGAGATAAATTAGTTTTCCAACAAGTCTCCTATATTTACTAACATCAAAAAATTCCTCCGACTTCTCAACCTATAAATTCAGATTATGCTCTATAGGTATTTTTTCAGGTTTACATCCAAGAAATCCAGTTTCTGTTAAAAGATCAAGTGCATACTTCCTCTGAGATAAAACAATACCCTGTTTCCCATGAGCTAACTCAATTCCTAGGAATTACCTAGGTCTCTCCATATCTTTTGTAACAAAATGTTGTCTAAGAAAAACCTTAATTTCTCCCACTCCTACTTTGTCACTACATGTTAATAGAATATTATCAACATATGCTACCAAAATAACGGTTCCAATAACCTTGTTACTCACGGAATAGTCAGAATTATATCTAGTGAAGCCTACAGAAAACATCACCTTGCTCAACTTGTCAAACCAAATACGTGGGCTCTGCTTCAAACCATAGATCCCCTTTCTAAGTTTGCACACCATCTCCTCCTAACATATCCCGGAGGTTGCTCCGTATATACCTCGTCATCAAGATCACCATACAAAAAGGCATTCTTCACATCCAGCTAACACAGACCATCCCTGATTAATAGCAACAAACAGGATGACTCGGATGAAATTCAAGCATGTAACGGGAAAGGTCTTAAAATAATCAACACTATAGGTTTGGATGTACCCTTTTACCACCAGACGAGCTTTGTAGTGAGCAACAGAACCATCTAGGTTATTCTTAAAAGTATACACCCATTAGCAACCAACAATATCAACAAGTATGGAGGGAGTCACCAATTTTCAAGTATGGCAGGACAATAAAGCCGTCATCTCTCCTCATCCATAGTAGCCTTCTAGTGCGATGAATTAAGTGCTTCGCGATAGTCCTTTGGAATAAAAACAAAAGCCAAAGAAATAGCAAACTGACGAAACAAGGGATGAAGATAATCATTAGACACCAAATTAGCAATAGGATGAGTTATAGAGCATTTACCTTTTCTGAAAGCAATTAAGAGATCAAGATCATCGGTAGAGAGGAAGAAAGCGGCTGATGACTAGGAGCTGCAGCTAGAAGAGTAGGATCAAGCAAGACTAGAGGTGGAATGAAAGTGACTTTTCGGCATTAATGTACCTGTAATGGTTTGGTGAGGGAAACAGTGCTAGTAGGAGGGAAACAAATAGAAGGTAGTGGAACAAAAGGAATGACCAGGTCAGACTCAGAAGAAAACGAGAAATAGGGTGTGGACTCAAAAAAGGTGATATCAGTAATGATGGAATACCTGAGGACGGATCAAAGCACCGATATCCCTTGTGAGTGTTTGAGTAACCAACAAAGATACATTTAATAGACCTAAAAGATAATTTATCATTAGTGGGAGTAAGATTATAGACAAAATAGACACACCCAAAGATCTTAGGAGGAAGTGAAAACATAGATTTATATGGATACAAACGAAAAATGAAAATGTTCACCATGAAGGACAGAAGATGACAAACGGTTGATAAGATGACACGTAATAAGAACAGCATTGGCCCACAAATATTTTGGTGTTTGCATTTGAACCATAAGTATATGGGCTACATTGAGCAAATGACAATGTTTTCGTTCAACGATACCGTTTTGCTAGGATGTGTAAGTACAAGTAGTTTGATGTACAATGCCATGATTATCATAAAAAATAGATGTCTTTTTAAACAAATTATAGGACATTATCATTGCATAGGGTACGAATACTAATGGAAAACCAATTTTTTATTTTATTAAAAAATGTCTGAATAACATTAGAAACTTGACCTCGATCTTTTAACATATAGACCCAAGTGATACAAGTACAATCATCAATAAAATTAATAAAATAATAAGTCTTAAACTGACAAAACACAAAAAGGACTACTGATATGGCAACAACCGCGGACGTGGAGCCTGCGGACTGATATGGCGACATTTGCTGGCGTGGAGCCTGTGGACGGCCACAACGGCAAGAGACCCGCCACCTAGGCAAGGCTACATGATGAAGAACCGAGGCGGACCACCCGGCCGAGGTCAGCTCCCAGCCGAGGTAGGGCCCCCTATCTGACATCAGCTCCCGGTCAAGGTCGAGTCCATCCCTCCAAGGCGAGCCCTCCAGCTGAGGACACCTCCCGGTCGGAGTCAAGCTCATGCTTCCAAAACAGACCGCCCTGCCGAAGTAAACTCCCAGCCATGGTAGGGCTCATTGGACGGGCCCCCATCTGAGGTCAGCTCCCGGTCAAGGTCAAGTCCACCCCTCCAAAGCGGACCCTCTTACCAGCAGGAGCATGGATTCCCGCCAAAGGCGTAAAGAAGCTGAAATTCAAAACGAAGACAAGGGAGTACCTGACCACGCAAAGCCTCCGAGAGGTGGTGCATGCCCTACCATAGGCGCAGGCCCCTTGCGGCGCGCCGTGCGCACGATCTGCACGATCCGGACAACACCAGGCTCCCAGCCTTGCGGTGTCCCGACACGTCGACGACCGCACGACTGGGAGACTACAACTTCCATAACAGAGCGTCTGGACCCTAGGCATTGTGGTACCCGGGCGGCCTCCTTCAAAATGGCAACATCCCGTTATGACTCAAGGCTCAGGCGCAGAACCGGCCCGATAGAGAGGCGACAGCAGGCAATGGAAAGCCCCCTTCGAAGGAGAGAACCTGGAAGCCAACAAGAAGCCACTCACCTACATAAGACCCACACGAAAAGGTAAGGGTAAGCAAGCAAGCAAGAAGCAAAAGAAGGAAAAACAACAGACTCTTTCGTTTCCGCATTATCTTCTCTTATCACCCTCTCGATGCGGAGAGTCCCCCAAGCTCTCTGCTATAGAAGTTTCTATTCTCCTCGATTGTCCCACTGACTTGATCATCGGAGTGCCTTCGCCGGAATTCCCGGTCCAAGATTTTTCTCTGTCTTGCAGGACCCCCGAAGCGAGCGAGCGAGCCGACCGCAAGGCGGGGAGCCAAGCACTTAGCGGGAACCCGACGCGTCAGAGCTACGAGCCACGCCGATCTTGGCGGCAACAGATTAGCACGCCGGTAGGGGAAGAGCCGGAAGAAAGAATCATCCCTCCCACAGCAAAAAAGACCGCGCAGACATCCACAGCCCGATGGTGACTACGCGAGCCCGAGAAGCCCTTGCCAGTCGAGCGAGGGACCCCTCTCGCCGCGGCGACCAATGCTCGGAGGGGAAGCATCCTGCTCCGTCGCAGCCACCTTCGGGGGACCCCCAGTACACCTAACTCGCCCACCAGGTCCAGCTCCTGGCTGCGGCGGTGCATTAGCTCCACCAAAAGCATCACTCCCTGGAAATACAACAGCAACCAGGGACTCTGGCGACTCGCACAGCCGATCCCCGCACTAGCCTGCGGTCCTTCCGGGAGGGGCCACTACATGTGGCATCCACCCCTCGAGAGGCCCACCAGGCAGGCGGCAAGCGGCCGCAACGTGATCCGACCGGCCGGGAGAGCCGTTCCCCAGCTTCTGACCACTGTGCGCCCTCACACCAGCAGCACTGGCATGGCTGGGAACTCAGGCGCGAGTTCCTCCGCTCCGGGCCCTCCCTCACCCCCGACGTCCTCTACCGAGGGGTCGATTGACGAGGCCATCCGCCGCCGAGCGAAAAGATGCCTCGAGGAGCATGAGCGCAAGCTAGCAGACCTAGCCTGCTGGTTTGCGGAAGTTCAGGGCTCCTCCAGTGAGCCCATGGGTTACGATACCCGTCCACCCTTTTCGAAGAAGTCCAAGAGGAGCCGATCCCCATCCGGTTTTGTATGCCGTAGGTTAACCCCTACGACGAGACAACCGATCCCCTAGACCACCTGGAAAGTTACAAGACCCTCATGAGGGTCCAGGGAGCCACCGACGCCCTCCTTTGCATCGCCTTCCCGACCACTCTGCGAAAGGCCGCTCGAGTCTGGTTTTCTAGACTCGAACCTGAGTATAGACTCCTTCCCTCAGCTGGAGAGGAAGTTCGAAGCACACTTCGATGCATGCAGGATGGCGCTGCGCGAGGTCGATAGCCTCTTCTCAATCCAACAGCAGGACTGGGAACTCCGAGATTACATGTCCCAGTTCAAGACCGCCGCCCTGGAGATCTACAACCTCGATGAGTCCGTCGCCATGCTAGCCCTGAAAAGGGCACTACGAACCTCCCGCTTCACCTACTCCCTCGACAAGAAGCCTCCAAAGACATACTCGGAGTTCCTCATCCGGGCGCAAAAGTACATCCGCGCCGAGGAGGCGGATCATGCCAGGAGGGAGCTAGACTGGAGGCCCCCGAAGAGACAGGCTGTCGGGGAAACCTCCGGCCACCCGACCAGGAGGATGGTGCGGGTCACCCGACCAGGAGGATGGTGCGGGTCACCCGACCAGGAGGATGGTGCGGGTCCTGCAACCGGAGCCAAGGCCCAAGGCCAACCCTACCAACGAAGAGAGTTTCACTCCTCTCCTCGCCCTTAGAGTAAAGATCCTGATGGAGATCGAGGGCAAGCGTTTCCTGCGCCGACCCCCACCATTGAAGCCATACACTGGACGGAACAAATCTCGCTACTGCCATTTCCACCGGGACTACGACCATGACACAGAGGAATGCCGCCACTTAAAGAGGGAGATCGAAAAGCTAATCAAGAACGGCTACCTCGGCCAGTATATGAAGAGGGGAGTGCCCCCTGCAGCCCAAATTGAAGGGCCTCGGCCCCTCACCATCGACAACCGTCCCATCAAGAGGCCGGTAGGGATGATATCCTGGGGGGTAGGAAAAATCCCGAAGAGGGCTAGGAGAAGAGAGGGGAGTGATGATGTACTCCCCTGCATGGGAGAAGGGTTAGCTGTGGTAGACAACCCAAATAATGATGCTATCATCGTTGAAATAACGATAGCCAAACATCCTGTAAAAAGAATCATGGTAGATAGTGGGAGCTCCTCTGACATCCTTTTTTACGATACTTTCACAAGGATAAATTTGTCCACTAACCAAATAAGACCGGTGTTCACGCCTCTGGTAGGCTTCACCGGAGACTCAATCAGAGTCGAGGGAGAAATTACGCTCCCAATAACCGTTAGGACACCACCCTAGCAAAGCACCGTGCTGGTGACCTTTACTATTGTAAAGCTCCCCTCGCCCTACAATGCCATTGTGGGACGCCCGTGATTCAATCTGCTTGATGCCACCATCTCCACGAAACGCCTCCTTATCCAGTTCCCGACCCCATGAGGGATCGAAGAGATGAGAGGGTCCCGGCAGCCTGTGCAACGTTGTTGACAGACCGTCCCAAGCCAAAGAGCAGATTCTAGTCCTGTCATAGACCAGCCCGATCCGGCGGCACCAGAACCGAAGAGGGCCAGTTAAGCCCCTGTTATATTTTCCTTTAGGGGAGGATCCCTCGAAGACGATGCAGGTCGGGGCCTTGTTGACTCAGGAAGAGAGAACCCGTTTGCTCGGCTTCCTGCGGGCTAATGCAGATGCTTTTGCCTGGACTACCACTGACATGCCCAGTATCCCACCGGAGGTGATAACTTACAGGCTGAATGTCGACCCCAATCATTGCCCGATTCGACAAAAGAAAAGGAGCTTCGTCCCGGAATGACAAAGCCATCAACGAGAAGGTCGACAAACTCCTCACGATGGGCTTCATCCGAGAGGTACGGTATCCTGACTGGCTTGCTAATGTGATGATGGTTAGGAAAGCCTCTGAAAAGTGGAAGATCTGTGTAGACTACACCGACCTTAACAAGGCGTGCCTAAAGTACAGTTTCCCCCTCCCCAAGATTGACTAGCTGGTGGGCGCGACTTCCAGCCACAAGTACCTTAGCTTCATTGATGCGTTCTTCGGATATAATCAAATCCGCATACATCCCGAGGATGAGTGCACAGCATTTGTGACCGACCGAGGTACGTATTGTTACAAGACGATGCCCTTCGATCTTAAAAATGCAGGGACTACCTACCAGCGCTTGGTCAGCACGATCTTCAAGAACCAGATCGGCCGAAACATGCAAGTGTATGTGGATGATATGCTTGTTATGAGCGGCCTGAAGGAAGACCATATCACCGACTTGGCAGAGGCTTTCGATAACCTTTGCAGCTATCAAATGAAGCTGAACCCCGCCAAGTGCGCCTTCAGTATGGCGACGAGAAAGTTCTTGGAGTTCATGGTGACCCAGAGGGGGATAGAGGCCAATCCCGAGAAGATCCAGGCGATCACAAACATGAGGTGTCCGGCCTCCAACAAAGAAGTCCAGCGTCTAACTAGGCGCATCGCGGCTTTGAGCCACTTCATCTCATGCTCTGCCGAGCATTGCCAGCCATTCTTCAAGGTCCTCCAGAAGATAAATGACTTCACTTGGACAGAAGAATGCCAAGAAGCGTTCGAAGGACTGAAGAAGCTCCCGCCTCACCGCACTACTATCCAGGCCGGAGCCCGGAGAAGAGCTCCTCCTGTACCTAGCGGTCTCACCAAAGGCAGTCAGCTCCGTGCTGGTTCGTGCTGATAAGGACAGCCTCAGCAGCCAGTCTACTACACCAGCAAGCTACTCCGTGATGCCGAAACCAGATACACCCGACCCGAGAAAATTATTTTTGCGCTAATAACATCTGCGCAGCATCTCAAGCCTTACTTTCAAGTGCATCCTATCGCCGTCCTTACTGATCAGCCCCTGAGAGCTATCCTGAGCCATCCCAACACTTTCGAGCGCTTGGCCAAGTGGGCACTGAAGCTCAGCGAATTCGACATCACCTATCGCCCGCGGCAAGCACAGAAGGCCCAAGTTCTAGCCGATTTTGTGGTGGAATGCACCTGGACTGAGGGAAGTTCAGAGGAGGCGGACCAACAGGTCGAGCTCGAGCAAGACCCGACCCCGGCGGAGGAGACGTGGATACTCCACGTGGACGGCGCGTCCAACGTGGGAGGAAGCGGAGCTAGCCTCATCCTTGCCAATCCTGATTGGGTAGCGCAGAATGTGCACTGCATTTCCTCTTCAAGGCGACCAACAACCAGGCGGAATATGAAGCACTCCTTGCGGGGCTGAAGGTATCCCGCGAACTGGGCATCAAGAGGCTAAAGGTCTTCACACTCACAGCTAGTAGCAGGCCAAGTCTCTGGCAGTACGAAGCGCGGGACCCCATGATGGTGAAGTACCTGGACCGGGTGCGCTCTCATGCGTTGACCCTCCAGCACTTCGACATCTCCCATATCCCACGGGTAAAGAACGCCGGGCTGACATCCTTTCCAGGCTGGCCACCCTGCCAGAGACCTCGCTGGGCATATTTTTGTCGAACATCTCGAGACCCCCAGTTGCGAAACTGTGGCCGAGGTCCAGCAAGTCTCCAACAAGACTAGCTGGATGGATCCCTACATCAAGTACATCACTGCTGGCACCTTGCTAGAGGACCGAAAGGAGGCCGGCCTTCTTAAGAAGAAGGCCGCACGTTATGTGATTTTGGATGGCCAGCTCTACCGAAGGTCCTACTCCTACCCCCTGCTGAAGTGTCTGAAACCCTCAAAAGCCGCTTACATGCTCCAGGAGATACATGAAGGGATCTGTGGCAACCTGTGGGGGGCAGGGCCTTAGCCCACAAAGCGATCCGACAGAGATACTTCTGGGAAACCATGCAAGAAGACACGGTCGACTTTGTGAAGAAATGCGACAAGTGCCAGCACCACGCATGCATCCAGCGGCTGCCGGCAACCCCTATCTCCCAGCTATCAACCTCGTGGCCGTTTGCCTAGTGGGGAATGGACATCCTAGGCCCCTTCCCTGCAGCGTCCGGCCAACGAAGGTTCCTGATTATGGCTATCGACTACTTCACCAAGTGGATCGAGGCCGAACCTCTAGCACGGATAATAGAGATGAAGGTCCAGTCTTTCTTTTGGAAATCCATAATCTATAGATATGGCCTCCCGCACAGTTATCACCGATAATGGAAAGCAGTTCGACAACCGAGCCTTCAAAGAATTTTGCTCCGATCTTGGCATCGCCTCTGCTTCACCTCGGTGGCTCATCCTCAAACAAATGGGGAGGCCGAAGTGACTAACCGCACTATCCTGCAAGGGCTCCATATGAGGCTGGATGAAGTCAAGGGCCGATGGGTAGATGAGCTGCCTAGCGTGCTGTAGGCCTACCACACCACTCCCCGTACAGCCACTGGAGAGACGCCCTTTAACCTCGTCTTCAGGACTAAAGCGGTAATCCCAATGGAACTCGGCCTGCCCATACTCCGGATAGAGCAATACGACGAAGTCGAAAACCCGACACTCCTCTTCCTCAACCTGGACTTGCTGGATGAGACAAGGGACAAAGCCGGACTCCGAATGGCGGCCCACCGGCAGCGAGTCTCGCACTATTACAACTCCCGCGTGCGGCCCAAGGTGTTCCGCCCAGGTGACCTCGTGCTCAAGCGAGCGGAAGCATCCCAACCAGGGGAGTACGAGAAACTCTCTCCGAATTAGGAGGGTCCTTACCAGGTGATCAAAGCCTTGTCGGGCAAGGCCTACTACCTCGCTGGGCTCGACGGCATCCACTTCACGCAAACCTGGAACGCCAACTTGAGGATGTACCACTAATGACGTAAGGCTCTTCCACAATAAATTCAAGTTCCTTTTTGGTGCAACCTTGTTTTTCACCTGTAAAGGAACTCATCCACCCCACTTCAAGCCAGGAGCCGCAGCGCCCCGCACTAAGGCCAGGAAACTTCCGAAGCCCCACACCAAAGCCGGGAGCCACAGCACCCCGTACCAAAGCCGAAAAACTTTCAAAGCTCCGCACTCAAGCCGGGAGTCACAGTGCCCCGCACCAAAGCCGAGAGCCACAGCGCCCCGCACTCAAGCCGGGAGCCACAGTGCCTCGCACACAAGCATGGAGCCGCGGCACCCCGGACCAAATCCAGGAAACCTCCGAAGTCCCGCACTCAAGCCAGGAAACCTTCGAAGCCCGGCACTTCAAGCTCGGAAACGTATGAAGCCCGGCACTCAGAGAAGCAATTTCATCGCCCAGCTCACAGTCCGGATATGTCAGATGGGAACTCCAAGCAAGTCCCACCATCTACCACCTGGCCCGCAGCTGGGCAACACAAAAAAACAGAGAAAAAAAAAAGAAAAGAAAAGAAAGAGAGAAGCGGAATGATAGCCAAGGGATTTCATTAATATGAAAACTTCCTGTACATTCCCTGCAAGGTGCCCCCAACAAACCGAAGACCCTCCTTGACTTATAAACATAAAAAGGAAAGGAAGATCTAAACATCGGCCGCCGGCTCCTTCCAAACCAACGGGCGAACCCCACCTCCCACTAGGTGCTTGGGGAGGCCTCGGGTCCCACTTCAGCCTCAGCCTCCTCTGACTTCTTGAAGCCAGGCTCATCCTCCTACCCAATGAACGAAATGGAAGGCCTGATGTTGTCTAGCCCTTTCAGCCCGTAGAAGAGAAAGGCCTTGCTCTTGAAGTCCCTGAATCCTTGATGGAAGGAGTCCAAGACAGCCTCGGCGACCTCGTCCTTAAAAGCCTGGGATGCCATGAACTTGGGGATGGCCTCCGCCGCCTCTTTTTTGGCCATCTCCGCCAGCGCAGCAGCCATCGCCGCCCTCTTAACTGCCGCCGCGGCCCGAGCCTTCTCCTTCTTCAGTTGAGGCTAGAGGGTCTGCACCCTCCTTTCCAAACAGGCCACCTCCTTGGCCCGAAGGGAGTCAGCGTCGCCCTCCCGAGCCTTCGCACCAGGCTTCCCCTCGAGCTCCTCGACAGCAGCCCTCTTTCGAAACATCTCCCGGAGATCCTTAAGGCTGAACTTCATCCCTACAGCATAAAGAATGAAGATAAAGGTCGTACAGGAACCTGGAGACCCTAGCAAGGATACTCCCCCAACTCAAGAAGAAAAAAGGGGGAAAAAAGAAAGGGAGCCTAACTTTTCAAGACTTTGCCCAAGAGAAGGGGAGAGTAGCTCTAGAGCAAAAGTCTCGTCTTTCCACTGCCTGAAGAATCTCTAAGGACTAAGAAGATGGATCCTATTTAATAGCCTGGAGTCCTGTCGCTTTGTGCCTGTAGAAGACGTGCTATGTCTCGCGCCAAGCCAACCGAGAGATGCCATGTACCGAAACGGCACTTCGAACCCAGAGTAGTTTCCTTGAAGCCGATGCGGCATCAATAACCGTTTTTGACGAGAGAAAACGTGGCGACACCCAGATGGCGCGGAAGCACGAATGCCTGAACGCCGGCATTGGAAACGGAAGGGGCGCGCCTCCACGCCAGCGCAACCATTACTCCCTTCGCCCCAAGCGGACGTCTCGTTCTCCGGGCTCGGAAGTGGGGGGCAACTGATATAGCGACATCCGCTAACGTGGAGCCTGCAGACTGATATGGCAACATCCACTGACGTGGAGCTTGCGGACGGCCGCAACGGCAAGAGACCCGCCACCTGGGCAAGGCTATATGACGAAGAACCGAGACGGACCACCCGACCGAGGTCAGCTCCCAGTCGAGGTAGGGCCCATTGGACGGCCCTTGTCTGATATCAGCTCCCAGCTGAGGTAGGGCCCATTGGGCGGGCCCCCATCTAACATCAGCTCCCGATCGAGGTCGAGTCCATCCCTCCAAGGCGAGCCCTCCAGCTAAGGATAGCTCCCGGTCGGAGTCGAGCTCATGCTTCCAAAACGGACCACCCTACCGAAGTCAGCTCCTAGCCGAGGTAGGGCTCATTAGGCGGGCCCCACGTCTGAGGTCAGCTCCCGGTCGAGGTCGAGTCCACCCACCGAAGCAGACCCTCCTACCAGCAGGAGCATGGATTCCCGCCAAAGGCATAAAAAGATCGGAATTCAAAACGAAGACAAGGGAGTACCAGATCATGCAGAGCCTCCGATAGGTGGCGCATGCCCTGCCATGGGCGTAGGCCCCTGCGGCGCGCCGTGCGCACGATCTGCATGATCCAGATAACACCAGGCTCCCAGCCTTGCGGTGTGCCAACACGTCGATGACCGCACGACTGAGAGACTGCGACTTCCATAATAGAGCGCCTGGACCTTAGGCCCTAGATCCTAGGCGCTGTGGTACCCAGGTGGCCTTCAAAATGGCAACATCCCGTTATGGCTCAAGGCTCAGGCACAGAACTGACCCGATAGAGAGGCGACAACAGGCAACGAAAAGCCCCCTTCGAAGGAAAGAACCTGGAAGCCAACAAGAAGCCACTCACCTATATAAGACCTGCACGAAAAGGTAAGGGTAAGCAAGCAAGCAAGAAGCAAAAGAAGGAAATACAATAGACTCTTTCGTTTCTACATTATCTTTTCTCTTATCACCTTCTCGACGCGGAGTGTCCCCGAAGCTCTCTGCTATAGAGATTTATATTCCCCTCGATCGTCCCACTAACTTGATCGTCGGAGTGCCTTTGCTAGAATCCCCGACCCAAGATTTTCCTCTATCTTGCAGGACCCCCGAAGCGAGCAAGCGAGCCGACCGCGAGACGGGAAGCCAAGCACCCAGCGGGAACCCGACGCGTCAGAGCTACGGGCCACGATGATTTGGCAACAACTACAAATGTCAAAATGTATTAATTCAAAAGGAAAAGAACTACATAGAATTTGGCAAGCCAGAAATGAGGCTCGATGATGTTTGCCTGTTGACACGATTCACACTCGAACAACGATATTGAGGACTGGAACAAGATGACTCTTTGTAAATTCGCAAAGATGGATGACCTAATCAAATGCCAAAGAAGAGGAGACTCAAAGGTAGGCAGTGCCAAGCCATTGGATATAGACTCATCACCTAGAAAGTATAATCCGCCATGCTCACAGTCCAAACAAATTCTCTTCCCAATCTATAGGTCCTAAAAAATACAATAAGTAGGAAAGAAAGTTATGGAGCAATTATAGGATTTAGTAAGCTAGCCAAAGGACAGAAAACTAATAGAAAAATTAGAAATACAAAAAGTATTGACAAAAGAAAGATCGGATGAAATCGAAATAGTTCCGATTCCCTTGACAGGACAATGGGAGCCATCAGCAATGATAATAGATGGAGTAGAGAGTAGACGAAAAGGAAGAGAACTAAAATTTTATACTTGCCATGTGGTTGGATGTTTCTGAATTTAGAATCCATGGACTACTAGAGGGAGCAACAAAAGTACCGGTAAGGGTTTCCCAAACCATACCGTACCGACCGGTTCAGGCTGTACCAAACCGGACCGGTGGCCAACCTACATGATTCAGTGCCAAAAATCGGTTCTCCGATTTCAAAAATAAAAAGAATGAACCGGTCCGAACCGGTCCCGAACCATGCTGAACCGACCATTATGCACTTATTAGGGAGGCTTTTATAAAGAATCTGAGAGCTCTCTGGATCTCCGGACTGGTGGCCAACCGGCATGATTCAATGCCAAAAACCGATTCTCCAATTTCAAAAATAAAAAAAATGAACCGGTCCGAACCGATCCCAAACCATGCTGAATCGACCACTATGCACTTATTAGGGAGGTTTTTATAAAGAATCTCAGAGCTCTATATTTCAAGCCAATCAAATGCCAAAATTGCAAAAAAAAGAAATTCAAGGTACGTATAGCTTTCATTCTTAAAAAAAATTATGAAAAATAAAAAATTAAAAAAAAATACTGTCAACAATTTTTGGAACATAATTTTAAAGTGTGTTATAGATCAATGAAAGATCTATACAATGATGCTAAGATCTTGATTTTTTGTTTAGTATATAATTTTTTAGATTAAAAAATTATTTAAAAATTTAAATAATTAATTTAAAAAACTGTAATTATAGATTTTTGTTATAGGACTCATAAGCTACTCTCACTATAAATTTCATATCGATTTATCCAAGTTTTGATGCATCTTATGAATAGTTCTTTAAGTCTAATATTGAAGAAAATATGGCCTTTCATGCATTTCTAGTATTTTAAAAAAATATATGTAGCATCTATGATAGGATCCTACCTGAATTTAAGATCAAATTATTTTTTATAATATTTTAATTTTTTATATTTTTTAAATCTAAAAAATAAAAAATTATATATTTAAATAAAAAAAGTAAAAAATTAGGTTAACAAAGTACTAATTAATATACGTAATTATTAAGCTTATATATTTTTTAAATATTCAGGAATGGATTTATCGAGAAGGAAGAAGGATCCGAAGAATGACATTGATTGGTTGCATGAAAAAATGTTCTTGGATCGACATCACTAGAGATGTAAATAGTACAATGTAGAATTCAAAGGTAATGAGATAACGAGATTGAAGCAGCACTTAGATAGCGACTATTCTGATATATCTGCATGCCGACAGTATCCATAGGAGGTCCGTCAATTGATGAAAAAGTATTTTACTAATTTCAAAACAGGAAAGGAAAGAACATAAAAAAAAAACAGAGATTGACCGCATAGCCGCAGAACCTTTTTATTACTCCAAGAAGTCAGAGGGAATATCTATTCCTTCCGATAAAGAGGCACAGATGGAGGCTACCATTCAGGCGAGCTTGTATGAGCAGAGATAGCTAGAGAAGATGGGCAGGCAGAGACAGCGATTTGGGCCATCAATTTTTAAGTCAGGAACGAGATCGAGCTCTGCAAGTATTGCGGGAGAGTCTGAGAAAATTGAGGACCTTTTCAGTTAGAGAGCCAGTCATGAGAGACACCAACCGTATTGCATCCATGTTATGAGCATTTGACAGTAGAAAGAAATTTTTCATGGACATTCCAGCATGAGCCATATCCATGATGTCGATCCACATGTCCTTCCTAGTAAAGATTCTAAGCAACAGAGGATTGATAGTGACGTGACCGGATCGCTGACGTGGGGTAGGGAGCCTGACGTGGAGCCCCCCTCATCGGACACCGTGCTGGATTCCCATCTTGAGCCACTTTGCCGGGCTGAGCTCCCCGAGGGCAATGGGGGCCGCCCGCCGAAGCCGGGCTCCGTCCTCCACCAGGTCGGTCCCCGTCGGGTCGGGACGCCTAGGGCGGAGCCGATCTCAAGCCCTACCAGAGGCAGACCTTTCGAGCCCGAGGTCAGGCCCCATGGCCCGGAGTCGAGCTCAGGCCTCCTCCGCCACGTGGAGCCCCTTCGAGGCCGGGTCCCCTGGTCTGGGCGCACTTCGCCCACCTCTGCCAGCCCGAGCTCGCTCAAAGCCCCCACTGGCCCGGAGTCGAGCTCGGCCCTCCTCCGAGCAGCCAAGTCGCCTCAAGGCGGATCCACCGGAAGCAGGCCTCACCTTTCTAGCTCGGCCCCCAGCTCAAATCGAGGCACCAACCACCAAGGGAGCAGCACCTCCGCTCCGAAGACAGTGGCGGGCCTCCCGAGGATCATACGACAACACCCGCCACGTCGTCATTAATGCCCACGGCTGTCATTCACACCAGAAAGAAAGGAAACTCACATCAAGGCACCATGCCCTCCGCCAACCTACCGTACGACCGGAGAAAAGACCCTACCGGAGAGCGCGGTTCCCGAGATCGACAGCCCGCCAATCGAGGTCCTGCCAGGCTTCCAAAAGAGGGGCGCATAGAAGGAATGTCAGAGGCATGAAGCTTCCCCAGCTACCCAATAAAGAAGGCATCCCGTCTACGGCACGATACCTCGTCGTACCCGTCTGACAGCCAGGGAAGACCCCGAGGCAAGTCAAAGTAGAAGACTCGGCCAGAGTAAGAAAAAGGGAGGTAACAACAACACTCATCTTTGAACAAGAACAACCATTCTTCAACAAGAAGAGCCACCACAAAGAGAGAGGAGAAGGGGAAGAGGCCAGAGAGGAGGGCAAGACCACCTCGGCCACTACATCTCCCAGCTCACTCACACTTTCATACACCACATTCACTCCTAGCGTGGAGCTCATCCAAAGGGGCTCGACCAGGAGGATATGTTCCCGTGGATCGTCACTGACTTGACCGTCGGAGTGCCTCCGCCGGAATCCCCAGCCCGGGTCACTGACGTTGGCTTTCTTGCAGGTCCCGAAGCACCGGAAGCACCCCCGGCAGGCAGACGCAGAACACCTGACGCCATCAGCAGCTACAGGCCACGACGATCCGGGCGGCAATAGATTGGCGCGCCAGGTAGGGACGGGCAGAACGACGCTTGATCCAGTTCAAGCCCCGCTCAGATAGTTCATTGGGAGGATGGTGACCATGCGGGCAAGGGGAGCCTCTCCCAGCCGTGCGAGAGCGTCCCCCTACCACGGGAACCCACACGGTCCAGAGACGGAGCCACCTGCCCTGGCTCAACCGCCCCTACTGGAGATCCAGCTGACCGCACTTGCCCAGCAGATGCACACTCTCACTGTAGCAGTGCGCCAGCTCCAGCACCAGCATCAGTCTCTGGCTACTCATCAGCAGCCGGAGACCCCCGCGGCCCATGCCGCAGCACCCCGCGACAACCTGTGTTCCTTCCACGGGACGCCTTCGCAGCCGCTGGCCGTGACAGACCCCCGGGATACTCATCAAGCCCCGTTGAAGCGACGCCGGGCCGGGTCCACTGACGAAGAAAGCTGCTCACCGCACCTTGACCGGGGGGCATCTAAACCCCACCAAGGTAGGAGGGGCAAAGCTCCTTATCATGGGCGCCGCACACCCGCGTCACCTTCCCCGCCCCTCTCAGCGGAGGGGTCCACAAACGAAGCCATCAGGCGCATGGCGGAGAAGCGCCTGGAAGAGCATGACCGCAAGCTGGCGGAACTATCCCACTGGTTCGCCAACTTGCCCGGCTCCGCTAGCGAGCCAGCGGACTATGATGCTCGCCCTCCATTCTCCCAAGAGATCCAAGCGGAGCCAATCCCCCGCCGGTTCCGCATGCCGCAGGTGGATCCTTACGACGGGACCACCGACCCTCTGGACCACCTGAAAAGTTACAGGGCCCTCATGAGGGTCCATGGGGCCACTGACGCTCAACTGTGCATCGCATTCCCTGCTACTCTCCGGAAGGCGGCTCGGGTGTGGTTCACCCGCCTCGAGCCGGAAAGCATCAACTCCTTTGCCCAGCTGGGGCAAAAGTTCGTGGCTCATTTTGATGCATGTCGGAAGATGCCACGCGAGACAGACAGCCTCTTCTCCATCAGGCAGCAAGACCGTGAGCTGCTACGAGACTACGTGGCTCGCTTTAAGGCCGCTGCATTGGAGATCTACAGCGTGGAGGAGCCGGTTGCAATGCTGGCTCTAAAGCGAGGGCTCAGGAGCTCCCGCCTGACCTACTCGCTTGACAAGAAGCTCCCGAAGACTTACGCCAAGCTACTCTTCCGGGCTGAGAAGTACATCTGCACCGAGGAGGCGGATCGTACGAGGCGGGAGCTCGACAGGAAGCCGCTGAAGGGGCCGGCACCCGCCGAGACGCCTGGGGCGCGGAGGCCGGGACCTCCAGCTCAAAGCTCCCAACCAGCCCCGAGGCCAAGGAACGCTCCCATCCTTCAGGAAAATTTCACTCCCCTCCTTGCCCCGAGAACGAAGATCTTCATGGAGATTGAGGGCGAGACCTATCTGAGGCGTCCCTCGCCGTTGAAATCATCTGCCACCCGTGATAAGACGAAGTACTACCGTTTCCACCGGGACCACGGCCACGACACCAAGAAGTGCCGCAATCTCAAGTGGAACATCGAAGAACTCATCAAGAGAGGCTACCTCGGAAGATTTGTGGGGGGCAGACCTCAAGCAGAGTCCCAGGCGCTCGTCGCTCCCCCACCAGCTCCAACCATCGACAACAGCCCCACCGAGAAGCCGGTGGGCATGATCTCCTGGGGAGCCGCGCGCGTCCAAGAGGGCCTGGGGGGCAGGGGACTCCGAGAATGTACTCCCCTTTATGAGGGAAGGGAAAGATGAGAAGAAAAATATAAATAATGATGCTATAGTCGTCGAGACGACGATCGCAAGGCATCCTGTAAAGCGCATCATGGTAGATAGTGGAAGCTCCACGGATGTACTTTTCTACGATGCCTTCTCCAAGATGAATCTTTCCCCTACACAGCTCAAGCCTGTATATACCCCCCTTGTTGGTTTCATAGGAGACTCCGCAAGGGTGGAGGGAGAAATCACTCTCCCAGTCACTGCCGGGACCCCACCTCGACAGAGCACCGTCATGATGACGTTCAAGGTTGTCAGGCTTCCTTCGCCTTACAACGTGATTTTGGGCTGACCTGGGCTCAATCTCCTCGACACTGTCGTCTCTACCAAGAGGCTGCTTATACAGTTCCCAACCCCTTGCGGTGTGAGGGAGATGAGGGGTACGCCCCAGCCAGTGCAGCACTGCTTCCAGACCCTCCCCGGGGCCCGGGGAGGGCTTCAGAGCAGACGAGCTCGACCAGAGGGTTCAAGACCCTAGGGAAGGCCCGGCCGAACGCCTGCTTCCTTACCAGCTCGGGGCCGACCAGACGAAGACTGTGCAGATCGGAGCCCAGCTGCCCGAGGAGGAGAAAGCTCCACTGTTGGAATTCTTGCGGGCGAATGCGGACGTGTTCGCTTGGACGGCCGCGGACATGCCAGGTATTCCCCCTGAAGTCATCATCCACAAACTCAACGTCGATCCGAAGCACAGACCGATTCGACAAAAGAAGAGAAGCTTCGTCCCAAAGAGGCAAGCAGCCATCAACGAGGAAGTTGAGAAACTTCTAGCAGCCGGCTTCGTCCGAGAAGTACAATATCTGAGCTGGCTGGCGAATGTGGTGATTGTGAAGAAGAATAATGGCAAGTGGAGGATCTATGTGGATTACACCGACCTCAATAAGGCGTGCCCAAAGGATAGCTTTCCTCTGCCAAGGATAGATCAATTGGTGGATGCCACCTCAGGGCACAGGCTGCTCTCCTTTATGGATGCATTCTCCGGATATAATCAAATCCGGATGCACCTGGAGGACGAAGAGCACACTGCCTTCGTTACTGACTTGGAGACATACTGCTATAGGGTGATGCCCTTCGGCCTGAAGAATGCTGGAGCTACGTACCAACGTCTGGTCAACAAAGTCTTCAAGGACCAGATTGGCAGGAACGTGCAAGTGTACGTGGATGACATGCTCGTTATGAGCAAACCGAGCTCGGACCACATTGCCGACCTCGTCGAAGCCTTTCACAGTCTCCGGAAGCACCAGATGAAGCTCAACCCAGCGAAGTGCGCCTTCGGGGTGGCGGCCGGGAAATTCCTTGGCTTCATGGTCACCCAGAGAGGCATCGAAACGAATCCGGAGAAGGTCTAGGCGATCCTTGACATGGAGCACCCGACATCCAAGAAGCAGGTTCAGCGTCTGACCGGGAGGGTCGCAGCCTTAAGCCGGTTCATCTCAAGGTCGGCTGACCGCTGCCTCCCTTTCTTCAAAGCGTTGCACAAGATGCACGACTTCACATGGACTGAAGAGTGCAAGGCGGCCTTCGAAGAGCTGAAGGAGTTCCTGACCTCTGCACCTCTGCACCTCTGCTGTCCAGACCGGAAGAAGGGGAAGAGCTGCTGCTTTACCTGGCGATCACACCAGGGGCCGTGAGCTCGGTCCTTGTCCGTACGGACCAGGATGGATCACAGAAGCCGGTGTACTACACCAGCAAAATCCTCCATGATACGGAGATCAGGTATATCCGCTCCGAAAAACTTATTTTTGCACTAATAATATCTGCTAAGCGCCTCGAGCCCTATTTCCAAGCGCACCCCATCGTGGTTGTGACAGATCAGCCGTTGAGGACCATGCTAAGCCACCCCGAGACTACCGGGAGGTTGGCTAAATGGTTCCTAACGCTGAGCGAGTTCGACATCGCATATCGACCGAGATCATCGCAGAAGGCCCAAGTCCTAGCCGACTTCGTGGTCGAATATACAGGGCTTTTCGAGGAACCAGAGCGGATGGTCCCGGAGAGCCAAGCTGAGCTCGGACTGCCAGAGGACCCTTGGGTCCTTCACGTGGACGGAGCCTCCAATTCTTGTGGGAGCGGAGCAAGCCTCATCCTCGCCAATTTCGATGGAGTGGTGACGGAGTGTGCTCTCCGCTTCAAGTTCCCCGCCACAAACAACCAGGCGGAGTACGAAACGCTCCTTGTGGGCCTGAAGGTGTCCCGCGAACTGGGTGTGCAGAATCTAAAAGTCTTCACCGACTCCCAACTGGTTGCCGGGCAAGTCTCGGAGAGTACGAGGCTCGAGATCCCCAGATGATGAAGTACCTGGAGAGGGTTCGTTCGAGCATGGCATGCTTCCGTTACTTCCGCATTTTCCACATCCCCCGTGGAGAAAACGCTCGTGCGGATGCACTGTCGAGGCTCGCAACCCTACCGGACTCATCCCTGGGGCGTGCCTACGTCGAGTATCTCGAGAATCCAAGCTACGAAAGCCCCGAGGAGGTGCAACAAGTAGCCCACGAACCGAGCTGGATGGACAAGTATGTCAAGTACATCCAGGACGGCCTCCTACCAGAGGACCACAAGGAAGCCGGCCTCATCAGAAGGAAGACCACCCGCTTCGTGTTGATGGACGGTCAGCTCTACCGCCGATCTTATTCTTACCCACTCCTGAGATGCCTCAGGCCCGCCGAGGTAGCCTTTGTGTTCCAAGAGATACACGAAAGCCTTTGCGGGAACCATGTGGGAGGGAGAACACTGACTTACAAAGCTCTTCGCCAGAGATACTTTTGGGAGACCATAAGGGAGGACACCGCCGACTTTGTCAGGAGGTGCGACAAATGCCAGCGCCACGCAAATATACAGCATTAGCCGGCGGCGCCGATCTCAACTCTCAGCCCCTTGGCCTTTTGCCCAGTGGGAAATGGACATCTTGGGACCATTTCCCCCGGCACCAGGGCAGCGAAAGTTCCTGCTAATGACGATCGACTACTTCACCAAGTGGGTCGAGGCGGAGCCGCTAGCTCGGATCACAAAAGCTAATGTTCGGCAATTCTTTTGGAAGTCCGTCATCTGCCGCTTCGGACTCCCCAATTGCATCATCACCGACAATGGGCGACAGTTCGACAACCGAGAGTTCGAAGGATTCTGCGTCGAGCACGGGATCCAACACCGTTTCACCTCGGTTGCTCATCCCCAGACCAACGGTGAAGCCGAGGTAACCAACCGAACCATTCTTCAAGGACTCTGCACCAGGTTGGATCAAGCGAAGGGCAGATGGGCAGAAGAGCTTCCAAGCATCCTGTGGGCCTACCACACAACGCCCAGAACGGCGACGGGCGAAACACCCTTCAACCTCGTCTTTGGATCTGAAGCAGTGATCTCGGTCGAGCTCGGTGTGCCCACGCTCCGGGTTCAGCAGTATGACGAGGCACAGAACTCGGCACACCTCCTGCTCAACCTTGACCTCCTCGGAGAGACGAGAGACAAAGCTCGGCTTCAGATGGCAGCATATCTGCAACGGGTCGCCCGATATTACAATGCACGGGTGAAGCAAAAGAATTTCCGACCTGGCGACATGGTGCTGTGCCGGGCAGAAGCATCTCAGCCACGGGAGTGCGGCAAGCTCTCGCGGAACTGGGAAGGCCCTTATAAAGTGACCGAGGCCCTCTCACAGGGGGCCTACTACCTCGAGGACCTGAATGGTGCCAGGTTCTCCCAGACCTGGAACGCTTGTAATTTAAGGAGATACTATCAGTAATGTAAGTATTCCCTTCATGAGAAATAAAGATTCCTTTCTACACAACAGTTTGTCTGCCTTGGAGGATACTCAAGCCTCGAGCCTAGCTCCTCGACACCAAAGCCCGGAGAAAAGTCCTCCGGCACAAAGACCTGGGAAGCCCCAAGCACTCAAGCCTCGAGCCTAACTCCTCGGCATCAAAGCCCGAAGAAAAGTCCTCCGGCACAAAAAAGACCTGGGAAGCCCCCAGGCACTCAAGCCTCGAGCCTAGCTTCTCGACATCAAAGCCCGGAGAAAAGTCCTCCGGCACAAAGACCTGGGAAGCCCCCAGGCACTCAAGCCTCGAGCCTAGCTCCTCGGCACCAAAGCCCGGAGAAGAGTCCTCCGGCACAAAGACCTGGGAAGCCCCAAGGCACTCAAGCCCCGGAGACTAGCTCTCCAGCCGGCACGTCTCCGAGCCCAGCTCCAAGACGACATCTCCTGAGCCATGTCCTCAGGCCATCAAGTTCTCCGCATCCCCGAGCCCAGCTCCAGGACACCAACCCAAGACCGGAGCTCAGATCTCCAGCCAAAAGACTTTCGAGCCATGCAGCTCTCCAACCTCCGCGTCTCTAAGCCCAGCTCCAAGACGACATCTCCTGAGCCATGTCCTCAGGCCATCAAGTTCTCCGCGTCCCCGAGTCCAGCTCTAGGACGCCAACCCAAGACCGGAGCTCAGATCTCTGACCAAGGGACTTTCGAGCCACGCAGCTCTCCAACCTCCGCGTCTCCGAGCCCAACTCCAAGACGACATCTCTTGAGCCATGTCCTCAAGCCATCAAGTTCTCTGCGTCCCCGAGCCCAGCTCCAGGACGCCAACCCAAGACCGGAGCTCAGATCACCGGCCAAAAGACTTTCGAGCCACGCAGCTCTCCAACCTCCGCGTCTCCGAGCCCAGCTCCAAGACGACATCTCCTAAGCCATGTCCTCAGGCCGTTCTCCGCGTCCCCGAGTCCAGCTCCAGGACGCCATCCCAAGACCGGAGCTCAGATCTCCGGCCAAGGGAAGCCTCGAGCCACGTAGCTTTCCAACCTCCGCATCTCCGAGCCCAGCCCCCAGACGCCATCCTCTGAGCCAAGTCCTCATGCAATCAAGCTCTGAAGCCCAGCTCTCCAACCAGCAAGCCGCGAGCCTAGCTCCTCGGCATCAAAGCCCAGAGAAAAGTCCTCCGGCACAAAGACCTGGGAAGCCCCCAGGCACTCAAGCCTCAAGCCTAGCTCCTCGACATCAAAGCCCGGAGAAAAGTCCTCCGGCACAAAGACCTGGGAAGCCCCCAGGCACTCATGCATCAAGCCTAGCTCCTCGGCACCAAAGCCCAGAGAAGAGTCCTCCGACAGAAAGACCTGGGAAGCCCCCAGGCACTCCAGTCCAAGACTGGAGCTCAGATCTCCGGCCAAGGAAACCTTCGAGCCATGCAGCTCTCAGCCAGCAACGTCCCCGAGCCCAGCTCCAGGACGCCAGCCCAAGACCGGAGCTCAGATCTCCGGCCAAGGGAACCTCCGAGCCATGCAGCTCTCAGCCAACAACGTCCCCGAGCCCAACTCCAGGACGCCGGCCCAAGACCGGAGCTCAGATCTCCGGCCAAGGGAATCTTCGAGCCACGCCGCTCTCGGCCATCAACATCCCCGAGCCCAGCTCCAGGACGCAAGCCCAAGACCAGAGCTCAGATCTCCGGACCAGGGAACCTTCGAGCCACGCAGCTCTCCGGCCAATACATCCCCGAGCCCGGCTTCGAAGTGATGTTTCTTGAGCCCGACCTCTAACGATCAAGCCTCGAGCCTAGCTCCAAGGCATTCAAGATATGTGCAGCCCTTGGGCACCCAGGTCCGAAGTTCCTTCCCACAACCTCCTCACACTGAAAGAAAAGAGAAGAGAGGAGAAAAGAGGAAAGAGGACATTCACATCACAGAAGAAAAAAGAGAAACCACATTTATAAAGTCAATTCTCATTACTTGAAGGAAAAGTTTTACATTATCTTCCAGGCCCTAACAGGCCGGGCAGCCCGGCTCAAAAACAAAACAAACAAACAACAGAAAGAAAACGAAAAAGTACAAGGGAAGTCCTATACTACGAAGCCGGCTCCTTCCCTGGGCGGTGCACGGCCAGGACTTCCCCTTCCTCCATCTCCGGCACGGGGTCGCACGCCTGAGCAGGCTCCGTTGGAGGGGCGGATTCAGCTACAGCTGTCGAGGAGGCCAGCTCAACTACCTTCTCCTGCGGTGCTGGCTCGGCCGTTGCCACAACCGAGGCCGGCTCGGCGGTCTCCGGGGCCACTTACGGGAGTGACTCGACCGGAGCGGCCCCTTGCTCTCTTGCAACCACCTTCGGAGCAGGGGCCTTCTTGCCCGGAGCCCGGAGCGCGGCCAGCCGCTCCTCAGAAAGAATCCCCCGTAGCTGCTGGCGGCAATAGGCGAACCCCTTGGCGAAGGAGTCCGTCGCCGCCTCCTTGAAGTCCTTGATGTACTCGGGGGTGGCCTTAAAGGCGGCCACCGCATCGGCAGCCCTCTTCCTCGTAGCCTCTCGCTGCCTCGACTCCTCCAGCTGCATCCGAGTGTGCTCATGTTGCCGGATCGCAATCAATGTCGCCTTCTCGACGGTCTCGGCGGTGCGGCTGACGACGGCGACCCTCTCCTCCGCGGCTGCTGCTCTCTTCTCAGCAGAGGCAGCCCTGTCCTTCGCCGCCTCTACCTCGGCTCAGAGCTCTTTCAGCCAAGTCCTCTTCGACTCAAGCTCTCCCTCGAGCTCCTTCTTTATTCGGGCAGCGTCGGCGATCTCAGCAAAGAGGCCCTTAGCCTTTGAATTGGCCTGCCGGATCTCAGCGTCCTTTCAGCCCACCTCTGCCTTCAGGGACTTGAGCTCCGCCTGCCGCTCCTTGTCCCTTTTTGCCCAGTTGTGGCAGTAGTCCCTGATAAGGATCAACTCCCTGCCGTGCTGCACCAAAGGAAATATATTAGTTGCAGTTCTGAGAAGGATTAAAAGGCATCAAGACGAGAGAAAGGACTTACGACGTACAGGTTGGCGAAGGACGAGCTGATGACGTCGCCCAGGAGCCTCCTGCTCCCTTCTCGCCTGTCACAGGACTAAACTGAGAAGTCCATCATCCGCTCAGTGAGCCCCGGGTCCATCAGCGAAACGTTGGGCCCCAGGCGAAAAGGGACCAGGCAATAGTCCCTGTCCTGCCTCTCCGCCGGCTCAGAACCCTCGACAGTGGGAGGCCCGTTCGACGCCAGTTGCGAGCTCGGCGCCACCTCGGTCCGTGCTTGGGGCGCCGACCTCGCTTCTCCCAACCTCCCCTCCTCGATGTCGATGATCTCCGGAGGAGGGACTTCTACTCTGGCGACGGCGGCAGCCGATCTAGCGCGGACGACCACCTTGGGCTCAGGCGCCGGTACCAGCTCGTGCTGCCCTGAAGACTCGCGGGCGGGCTTGGCCGCCCTCTTCCACCTCTGCTCTGAGACGGGTGCCTCCAGCCCGACCTGCACCGGCCTCGCACCATCATCAGCCCGAGCCCTCTTCGGAGCGGGCTCGCCTGCCTCGACCGCCTGCTCTCGCTCCTCAGAAAATGAGAGCAGCTCGTCCATCGAGAACTTCATTTCTGCACCGAAAAAGACAAGGTCAGCCCCCAAAAAAAAAGGAGAAAGAAGAAGAAAAAAGAAAAGTAAATAAGAAACGAGAGGGGGGTGGCCAAGTCGAACTCACCCGACTCCTACGCCGAGCTGACCCCGGACTCTCGGAGATTCTGCTCCGACAGCAAGACCTCCAGTGAGGGGATCGCAGCCGATCTGAGCAACTCATACAGGTCGAGGTCGGCTGCTTCGACGGAGGAGTTCCTATTTGGAGACCGATCTGAGTCGCTCCAAACCCAGTCGATCCCCTCGACCGAAGCGAAGAAATACTTACTCTTCCATCCTTTGACGAAAGAGGGGAACTCGAACAGAATGCCCCGAGGATGAGAAGAGAGGGACCACCACCCATCTTCGGTAGGGTGGCGTTTCAGGGTGAAAAAGGCCATGAACAAGGAAAAACGGGCAACAATCCCGTGGAAGTGGCACAGAACGATGAAACAAAATATCGTTCTGATGGCATTGGGGACCAACTGGGCAGGAACAAGACGGTAGTTGGTCAGAAAGGAAAGAAAGAAATGATGGACAGAAAATCGGAGGCCTCCGGCGAAAGCTTCCTCATAGAAAGCAATCCGCCGAGGGCCACTGGACGTGACCCTCTCCCCAGGACAAGGGACGGAAAGCCGGACAGACTCGGGGATGTCGTAAGCACCCCTGATGGCCACCAGATCCTCAGCGGTAATCACCGAAGCAATCCGTCCGGGACCTGTCGACCAAGAAGGTTCAGGTTCAGCGACAAAAGTAGGAGCAGGAGCAGGAAGAAGAGCCAAGCGAGGTGGAGGAGAAGACCCGGGTTCCCTAATGGCTAAAGGACCGTGAGAAGGTCTTCTACTAAACTCGTACCGTGCCGTCTCCATTTCCTCTTCGGAGGAAGGAGTCCTCGGCTGGGAGGGTCCAGCCTTGGCTTGGCAGGAGGGACGGAAGTTTGGACCAAAACAATCCATAAAAGAAGAAAAAGACGATGAAGGAGGACCTACGGCGATCCCTAATCGACGAGAAGGGAGAAAAAGAGGGGGCTAACCTGCTAAAATCCTAAGCGGATGATGACGACCGTAGAGGAAGAAGGGGAATGCTGCACGACGCCGGGCGCGAAGGATTTGAAAGAGGTAAGCTTCGAAAAGACTTACCCCCCCCCATTCGAAACAACCTACACCCGACCGTACCGTTACGGCTTCCCCAAGAGACTCGCCACGTGTCGCTGATCAACAGGGCCAGCGCCCCCAATCCGACCGCGGTCGCTCTGACTTCCGTGCCCGCCATAACCACTCCCTATACGTGGCCACGTGGCACCCCCGCAAAGGCTCAAGGGCCCGCCGGGCGAGACGCCGCAGATATCGGTCATTATTGCACCAGATTTTCCCACCTTTCCACGTCAGCACCGCAATTACTTCCTTCGCCCCGAGCACCGTGCGACAACGGGCCTCGGGAGTGGTGGGCAAATGATGTGACCGGATCGCTGACATGGGGTAGGGAGCCTGACGTGGAGCCCTCATCGAACGCCGTGCTGGATTCCCATCTTGAGCCCCTTCGCCGGGCTGAGCTCCCCAAGGGCAATGGGGGCCGCCCGCCGAAGCCGGGCTCCGTCCTCCACCAGGTCAATCCCCGCCGGGTCGGGATGCCTAGGTCGGAGCCGAGCTCAAGCCCCACCAGAGACAGACCTTTCGAGCCCGAGGTCGAGCCCTGTGGCCCGGAGCTCAGGCCTCCTCCGCCACGTGAAGCCCTTTTGAGGCCGGGTCCCCTGGTCTAGGCGCACTTCGCCCACCTCTGCCAGCCCGAGCTCACTCAAAGCTGGGCCCCACTGGCCCGGAGTCGAGCTCGGCCCTCCTCCGAGCAGCCAAGTCACCTCGAGATGAATCCACCGGAAACGGGCCCCACCTTTCCAGCTCGGCCCCTAGCTCAAATCGAGGCACCAACCACCAAGGGAGCAGCACCTCCCCTCCGAAGACAGTGGCGGGCCTCCCGAGGACCGTACGACAGCACCCGCCACGTCGTCATTAATGCCCACGGCCGTCATTCACACCAGAAAGAAAGGAAACTCACATCAAGGCACCATGCCCTCCGCCGACCTACCGTACGACCGGAGAAAAGACCCCACCGGAGAGCGCGGGTCCCGAGACCGGCGGCCCGCCAATCGAGGTCCTACCAAGCTTCCAAAAGAAGGGCGAATAAAATGAATGTCAGAGGCATGAAGCTTCCCCAGCTACCCAATAAAGAAGGCGTCCCGTCTACGGCACGATACCTCATCATACCAGTCTGACAGCCAGGGAGGACCCCGAGGCAAGCCAAAGTAGAAGACTCGGCCAGAGTAAGAAAAAGGGAGGTAACAATAACAACACTCATCTTTGAACAAGAACAACCATTCTTCAACAAGAAGAGCTACCACAAAGAGAAAGAGGAGAAGGTGGAGAGGCCAGAGAGGAGGGCAAGACCACCTCGGCCACCACATCTCCCAGCTCACTCACACTTTCATACACCACATTCACTCCTAGCGTGGAGCTCATCCAGAGGGGCTTGACCAGGAGGATCTGTTCTCCTGGATCGTCACTGACTTGACCGTCGGAGTGCCCCCGCCGGAATCGCCGACCCACCGACCCGGGTCACTGACGTTGGCTTTCTTGCAGGTCCCGAGGCACCGGAAGCACCCCCGGCAGGCGGACGCAGAACACCCGACGCCATCAGCAGCTACGGGCCACGACAATCAGGACGGCAACAGATAGCATGCTAAAAAAGAATAAAAAGAAGAATATATGATGGGCCATCGGATCCTAGTTTTTTTTAGTTATATCTCAATGCACGCAGTAGACAATCCATATTATCGCTCTGCTATTTCATCTTTACAGGCTAATGGTGCAGGTGATCCTCCAATATCGAGGAATATTTATGGTCAACTTTTGGACAGCAATGAACTAAAAAATTGGATTGCCGCCTATCAAAGCAAGTGGCCCATGTATGGATTGACAATGATGTATGATAGTCAGACTGGTCCTACTAGACGGAGTATTCATCAACTTCTTAACTTATTTGATGGAAAAAAAAATTTCATAAATCTATTGATGCTTCAAATCAGGTGCACGACAATAGTTATATCCTTAGATTAATAGAGATAATTAATCAGGTGCGAGAGCAGAATGTTATATAAATCATTACAAATAATGGACCACAGTATAGGACCTCAGGGCAGCTTTTGATACAACAGCGATCGCATATTTTCTAAACCCCTTATAGCTTATACTATACATTGTATTAACCTCATGTTGATGATATTGAAAAAATCCATAGGATGCAGAAGATAGTTGAGTTAGTACAGACCAAGATTCCCAATACCGGTATTGGGACCCGTACCGATGGCCGACCAGTTCCGAGACCTGTACCGTACCGTACCAACACGTGGTACAGCTGGGCAAGCCAGTATGAACCAGCATGCCCAATTTTTTTGTTTTTTGGTTGATGGATTTTGACTTTTTAAGATTTTTATTTTATTTTTTTAGAGTTTAGGATTTAGGATTTAGTGTTTAGGGCCTTTAGGGTTCGGAATTTATAATTTAAAATTGAAGACTTCAAGGTTTAGGATTTAGGATTTAAAAAATACTAATACATTAATTCTAATTAAAATAAGATATAAAATAATAATTAACTAAGATTATCAGCAATAAATGAAAGTGAAAGGTAACATATAAATATAATTACATACCAATGTCTAGAATCAGGTAGTGCGATGTCCATAAATATAGGGATCATTTATATACTCTGTAAGAAGATCAGTATATCCCTCCAGCCAAGCAGCATGATACTCCTCTAAGATCATCCTAGGAGGTATGCATGATAGATCATAACTCATCGCAGATCCCTCGCTAATGTCCCAACTCTGAGGCTATCTAGAGACTGATGATATAGCAGTGCAGGGACTAATCCAAATATACCAGCAGCAAAATCATATCCATAAAATGCTCCGGGCTGCATGGAATAATAACCACCGAAAGATGACATCTCAGATGCACCATATAGACCATATGGACCAGAAGTTGCTGGTAGCTG
Organism: Areca catechu; assembly: GCA_021397845.1. Classification (NCBI taxonomy): domain Eukaryota; kingdom Viridiplantae; phylum Streptophyta; class Magnoliopsida; order Arecales; family Arecaceae; genus Areca; species Areca catechu. The sequence continues at coordinate 97,605,819 of CM038046.1, forward strand.
CGGATAAGAGGATCCTGAATATGAGGGACCTTGATACATCCATGGATCCTACTCCATGTGCAAGAGTTACAGCTGTATCGTATCCCGAACGACCTCATAAAGCCCGTCGCCTATATGGAATCGTATCACCATGGGATCTACCAGATGGTAGTCCATGGTCTCTATCCTGTGTGGTATGGCTAAACTGCGACTCTCCAGTGAATCGAAGATGAATAGGTGGCTGTGACTCCTGTCCTCCATCCCTTCCCTGATCACTAGATCCTCCACTATCTGAAGAAGCACTATCACCACTCTCTTTGGTATCTGAATCTGAATGGACTAAGTGCTCCGATGGAGGTGCAACTGCCTTTCTTTTTCCTGTCTCCGGACCGAATAAATGGCGGGGAGGGACGATATGCTATATCTGCTGGAGCCCTATGAAAAATATTGCCTGTTGCTCATTGTCCAGCATCCACTTCAGCCTCGCTAGCTACAAAACTGGCTGGTCGAGAAGGCAATCCAAGCTCATCAAGCTCTGACTCTTGCTGCTGACTCATGATCCTTCCAATATTGGATCTTCATCCTCATCAACATATGCACTTGCAATGAGATCGGGGTATTTCAATTCAACTTTCTCCTGAATACACTTTAGTCCCAATCTTAAATTATAGTGTACATATACAAGATGGTTGAAACGTTTCTGTTTCAGAAGGTTCCTCTGCTTGGAGTGAATAAAGACAATATAGACTAATTACGCTCATGCACTAGACGATACGGTCTGGGAGAAGATCTTGACTACAAAAACCTTCAGATTTTTTATAGATCCACCAAAATGCACCCACCATTCAGCTACAAAAGACATTACATCATTTAGAATTTTAGATTCGACAAAATAAAAAATTCGATCCTCATATAATATTACACTTACTGCTTAGTAGTACCTACCAGGATTCATCTTTGATTTACTTTTGATTGCTACGGTGGATCCAAATGAATCTGTGCCCTTCCTAAAAAATTTCGTCTGCAGAAAAAAATTTTATTATCATGTGCTACTTGTTGAAATTAATGCTAATAAAAATCACTCAACAATTTCAACCTGACTTACTTCTTTTTAGGCATATAGTAGCGACATCTGAATCGGGCTCCATCTTGTAAATAACATTGCGTAGGGCAGACATAAGATCTTCATTCATGGTAATATCCGGTATAGAATCGGATTTAGATAGTAAGCTATATATAAATTTTAAGAATTAGCCAAGTATACTTATACAAATATAATTTAATTTAAAATTTTAGAGTTCATGATTTACTGTATCCTGCCAGATGCAAATCCGAACTCATTTGAAAACTCTACCATCTATCAATGAACTGGATATACTTAAAGCATGTGATGGATCTGCCTCCCGGATCTTTTCCTTTATCCTTTGCATCATATAATATAAGAAGTCCATCTGAGCATACCTCTCAGAGTCCACGGTGCGAAGTACCTCATATAGAGGCTTGATAGCCTCTACTATCATTTCAGCCCGCTACCAAAATATCTGTCTCGTCACTAAATTTTTTACATTACTTCTCTCAATATTTGCCCTAACATATCTACTCTACTATCACTCCTGACTGGCAAACATCTGACGCAACTCTGCTTTCTTGCCAAGAAGACTATCAAGTGCTTTGTAATTAGTAGCAAACCGTATGAACCCTGATCTCAATATTTCTTCCCATAAAGCTCCTCATCAATGATAAGACCCATGTATGGTTATATATAAATCTGGTGATCGACTATGCTAGCTTAACAATCTTCTGCACCCTGTGGATTTTTTCAATATCCATCAACATGAGATCTATACAATGTGCAACACAAGGGATCCAGAAAATATGCAGTCAACGCTGCATCAAGATCTGCCCTGCGGTCCTGTACTGTGGTCCATTATCTGTGATAACCTGCACGACATTATGCTCTCCCACCTGATTAATCATCTCCTCCATCAATCTAAGGATATAACTGGCATCGTGCACCATTATAGAGTTGCGGATGTTTCTCGGGTATTGATTGTTCTCAACTAAATATAGTGATTCAGTTGCATCGGAAGGGCGCAACCACTTTATTAACATAAGATGTTGTAGGATGAAGATAGGATTGGACCCAATAACTATTAAGTAAGGAATCCAATGATGGCTTCATTTCGTATTAAACGGTGCATCTGACTTAACTAAGAAGTGTGGGCAATAATTATTAGGTGAGCCCACATGACTTAGAGACCAAGTCGTTACAACATGCTTGAGAAGTACTAGGCAAGAGTTTCCACATTGGTTTACATGTTACCAATAACTGTTAAGATGCATGAAATCAATAGGACCGCAGTACCTACTAGAGATCCTATTCGTGTAAAGATTTCTGCATTTCCACTGTGAATGTGAGAAATCCATGAAAATAATGGGAGGCTAAATTTGTTGCTTAAAGTCGCTAGAACAATTAAAAATTAAATACAATCGTCTAACTTAATTCTTTACTCTCTACGGATAAAAAGTCAGCTTCCAACCCTTCTAATTCTTCTGACAAATCCATTAACCATAACCTAATATAAAGATTGGTTCAATATGAACAATTTAATTTGACAGGCTAGGTACAGTAATAGGCCAGGGTTATCCTATGTTACCAAGCATTCAAGCTGACCTAATTGCAATCAATTCAATAATCATTGTTTGATAATAATTAAGGATTAGGAGCTTGAAAAGCTCAAGCATATTGATGCATAAGTATTGCAAAATGGATTTGATTCAACCATCTTGTCTAACTCATATAGATAGCTTATTGTACACTACCATTTGATCAAGATTAAGATAGTTAGGTCAACAAATTGGTGACTAATAAAAGGACATTAAAAGGTTCAATGGACATGCTTCTCGATTCAGAACAGACCTCTTCCAAAAGATAGTATAATTGGAAGAAAAGGCCAGTGAAGAAGCAAGAGATCAGTACTTTCACACAGATGGCATTAATAATGGAAAGTTGTTTCCACTTCAAAGGTCAATGACCATAGGCATTATCCCATGTACATGGAATTCTTGAAGAATAAATGACATACCTTTAGAAGGTATGTCGGCTACTCAAGGAACTATTAGCAGAAATTTGATTTCTATTTACTATGAAATAATTGATCCATTGGGTTCAAATGATTTTATAAATAATAATCTCTATGAGCATATGATGCATCTACGGTGGTGCCGTAGGATCTAAGAGATCCTGTGAGATGATATGCTAACCCAAGTACACATCAATATGTGTAGCACATTCAATATGCAAACCAAGGACTCCTTAAGATTTTTTAATTAGATTGAGAAAGTAAATACCTTAGAGAAGATTTTCAGAATTATCTCAAGTTATACGACATAATCTCATAAAAGACTCCTCTTACATCTCAAGCTCAACAAGATGTCTGTGCAGATAAATTGAACCCTATTGGATATAGTTAATCCATTATGAAAATTACTAATTATCTATAAAAATTTGATTATATACTCAAGGATCGCTGAACCAGTACCGGGGCCCGTACCCGTCAGTGACCGGTACGGAACAGTACTGTTGCCGCCCGGATCGTCGTGGCCTGCAACTTTGATGTGTCGCGGACGCGTCGAGCTCTTGTAGGGCGTTTGGTCCACTGCTTCGATGCACTCCTTGGTTGGTTACCCTGCAAAATAGAGGAGACCCAGACCGGGGATTTCGGCGGGATACTCCGACGGTCAAGTCAGTGGGACGATCCAGGAAAACAAAACCTCTATGGCGAAGAGCTTGGAGACTCTCCATGCGTAAAGGATAAAAGACAGAATTGAGGTGTAAAGACAAGGTGGAGTTAGGATCAGAGAGCTTGGGAGGTTCTGCTGGCTGGTTCCTTGCCCGTTAGCTCTTTGTCTCTTACCAATTGCCCTTCCTTTCCCTATTCTTCGGGGATTCTTCCCTCCGTCTTACATGAGAACGATGGCCCAGACCAAGTCTGGGGCTTCCCTGAGATGTCCTTTTCCCGGTGTCCCCTTTGGAGAGGGTCTTTCTGTTGTCCACCTTTTTTCCTTTGGACCGGTCCTTTGAAGGGGATCCTCCTATTGGGGGGTCCTCGCCGGCATGGCTTAGACTTTGTCCCTTTGATGGTGCAGTTCCCTGTGGGAGGGGCGGGCGCCGTGCTGCTGAGCCCCGAGCCATAGTGGAACGTTTCTATTCCCAGAGGAACCATCGGAACATTGCAAGGCCTGTGGCCTTAATGGAATACTCCTCTTGGGGGAGGTTCAGATTTTGTCATGAGGGTTGAAGCCCCCCAGTTGCACGGTCGCCGACGTGGCAGCATGCTACAGGACCTGGAGCCTGGAGAAGCACACCTTGCGCAAAGCATACGGGTGGCGCATTGTAGAGCCTGAATTTATGGCAGGGAGTGCGCCACCTCCCAGAGATTGCAGGTGACCAGGAACCCCCTGCTGTGGTTTGAGTTTCTATTGATCCTTCCCTCCTTTGCTACTGGTGGGAATTCTGACCTCCGCATGGTGGAGAGGGGCCTCGCTTCAGGAGCCCCGCCTCAGTAAGCATGAGCACGACCCCAACCGAGAGCTGGCCTCAGACGGAGGGCTCACCCTATGAGCACGACCCCGGCTAGGAGCTGACCTCGACAGGAGGGCTCGCCTTGGCAGCATTAACGCGACCCGACTAGGAGCTGGCCTTAGACGGAGGGCTCGCCCTATGAGCACGACCCCGACTGGGAGCTGACCTCGATAGGAGGGCTCACCTTGACAGCATGAGCACGATCCCGGTCGGGAGCTGGCTTCAAACAAAGGCTCGCCCTATGAGCACGACCCCGGCCAGGAGCTAACCTCGGTAGGAGGACTAGCCTTGGCAGCATGAGCACGACCCCGGCCGGGAACTGGCCTCAGACGGAGGGCTCGCCCTATGACAGGAGGGCTCGCCTTGGCTCTTTGCTTGGCCACCGTGTCCTGGTGACGGATCTCTTGCCAGCGGAGGCTCAACATCAGCGAATGTGCCACATCAGATGCCCCCCACTCCCGAGCCTAGAGAACGAACCGGCGCTCGGGGCGAGCGGAGTAATGTTCATGCTGACATGAAGGGGCGCACTTCTTGCGCCATCAATGCCTTGTGCGCCGGTGCCCGGGAGATCGTGCCTCTACACCAACGGGACCGCCACATTAGCCTTTTTCAAAAGCAACCATAAATACCATCGCCGGGCCCGAAGGGGTTGCCTCCGAATCAAAGCGTCGCTCCTAACGGGTCCTGACACGTGGCATGCTCCAGCTGGTTTGGGCTAGATATGGCGCATGCCTTCGACAGGTACGAGGCAATGGGGGCTTCGAGCCATTTGAAAGGGACTTGGCCTTTTGTTGTTTGAAGGATTTTCGTGCAGCAAGGACAAGGCTTTCCCTGCAGAGCGATTTCTTCCTCTATTTTCTTGATCAAGGTCATAAGGTCTTTAGTAGGTTAGACCCTTTCTTTCCCCCTCTTTGTTTCTTCCTTCCTTTTGCTCCCTTCCTTCAGCCTGTGCTGGGGGAGAACCTTAGTTAGGTCCTCTAGGTCTCCATTCTTCTTTGCTTTCTTTCCTACCACTTCCGATGAGTCTCTCTGGCAGAGAGCACCGCCACCGAGATTTTTTCGACGAGACAGGGCCATCTCAGCCGAGGCCTCCTTCCTCGGATAGCGAGGAATCCCAATTGCGTCTCGCAGGGATCCCGGCCGGACGGGGATTGTCATTGGACCCCCTGCGGCTCCATCTACTCCTCTTGCTAGGGAGTTTGGTAGTCCCGCCGGCATCACTTTGGTGATGACCAACAAGGACCTCCTCCACCTCCGTAGGTCGTTTGGGATCCTTGATTCCATCCGTCTCTCTGTTCCTGGACCGAAGGAACAGGTCACTTCCAGTGGCCCGGGTTGAATCGCCTTGTACGAAGACTTTTTCGGGGGTCTTCGTCTTCCCCTTCATGTTGTCTTCCTTTCTTTCCTCAGCAACTTCTGCCTGGTTCTGTCCCAACTTGTTTCCAATGCCGTCCGAACCATATTTTGTTTCACCATCATCCTTTGTCATTTCCACGAGATTGTCATCCATTTCTCCCTCTTCAGGGCATTATTCACCCTAAAGCGCCACCCATCCGAGAGCGGATGGTGGTTCGTGTCCCCCCGCAAGGGGGCCCTCAAGTTGGATTCGCCTACCTCCATCAAGGGATGGAAGAGCAAATTCCTGTTTGCCTCGGTTGAGGGGGTGGACTGGGTCTGGAGTGACCCAGACCTCTCCCACAACCGATAGTCTGCGGTCAAGCCCGTCGATAAGTATTCGATCGGCTCATCTCCTCCGAGGTTCCAGCCCTTCGGGATTTGCTGACTGAGCGGAATCTCGTCGATGCTGGAGTCAGCCAAGCCCAGGCCCAGGGTAAGGCTTGATGTCGGGTTCTTTTTCCTTTCTACAATGGGTCCAACTCTAACATGAGACTAACCGGTCAGTCTTGTCTTGCAGGTATGAGGTTCAGCTTTGAGGAACTCCTGGGGATGTCGAAGAAGAGGGCCGCTGCTGCGGGGCCGGAAGGAGAGCCCAGGAAGAAAGCCCAGGAAAAGCCGGGAATGAGGCCGGCGATGATCTCGAGATGAGGGTGCCGGCTGCCGCACTGGCAGCACCTGGGCCAAGGGCCCCGACCCCAGCGCGCCAGCCCAGGGATGAGGCCAAAACCGTAGAGAGGGCCCCACCATTAGCTCCAACGGCCCCCCTACGCACTGAAGACCCACCTCAGCAAGAAGAGGTGGAGGTGGCGGGATCGACTATCGCTTAAGTGCCGACTCCGTCGCCTGGAGCCGGAGCTGTTGACGGCCGATCGGCCGGTGCAGTGCCCTCGCCGGCGATCGATTCGGATCCCTCCCGGGCACCTGCGACGTCAAGCTAGACGGTCAAAGGCTCTCCATCTTCCTCCCCCGGGATGCCAAGATAATTGAAGACGGGCAGTTGGCGGAGGACATTCTGAACTCCCCGGTCCAACCGTCTAATCGCCAAGACAGGACCGGGAAGCCGCCGGCGAAGCTCGCCACTGGGGTGTTCCCCCAGCTCATGTCGGTAAGTTGACTCCAGAGTCGTTTCCATCTTCCTTTCTCTCACAGAAGGTACTGATCGTCGTCTTCTACGCAGGTGGCGACCGACGTCCAGCTTTTGCGAGACTCCTGTCGAGCACTGCTGAAGCACGAAGACCGCCTCCGTCGAGAAAGGGATGAAGCCCGGGGTCAGGCCACCCGGGCTCGAGAATTAGAAGGCCAATTGACAAGCTCCCGAGCGAGGGTGGCGGAGCTGGAAAAGAAGTCCGCCAAGCTCAAGGCGGCTCTGAAGGAGAAGTTGGAGAGCTCCCGCAGAGCCGAAAGGGCGGCACTTCCGCGGTAGAGGTGGCACGGCTGGAGGGAAGGGTCCAGACCCTCCAGGCACAGTTGGAGGAAACCGCGCGAGCTTCGACGACGGTGGAGAAGGCTACGGCGGCCGTAGCCCTGATGGAGATGGCCAAGAAAGAAGCTACCGAGGCCATCCCCAAATACATGGCATCCTAGGCCTTCAAGGACGAGGTCACCGAAGCCATGCTGGACTCCCACCACCAGGGGTTCAGCGACTTCAGGGGAAAAGCCGTCCGCCTCTTCGGATCGAAGGGGCTGGACACAGCATCATGCCATCACTTCCGCTCCCGGCGCGACCAAGTACGCCCACTACCGAGGTGGAACCGAAGCCGGAGCCAGAGATAGTCGAGGTCGAGGCTGGATCCGGAGCCGCCCAGGATACCCCTCAACCGACCGAAGTCACCCGCCGGCTCCTTCCCTAGCCGGCGGTAGAAAAGTAGGCCTTTACTTTTTCCTTCTTGTAACTTAGGTTTTTGGAAGGCTTCCCGGCCTATCGGGAGCCTTCATAGAATGTAAAGAAAGCTTCAATCAATGAAAAAAAATATCTTTTCCTTTAAACTGATGTTGCTTGTTCATCTCTCCTCTCTTCTTTTTTTTTTTGAAGTACTTTCAGAAGATCCTTCAAAGTGTGCAAGGGACTTATCTTTGCAACAAGAGAACAGGTTAACTTAACCAGCGAACTTTGCACGATCTTTCTTTTTCCTTCGGCTCCTGTACGCGCGTCTTTCTCGGGCCTTAGTGTCCTTAGGTTGGCTTAGAGGCCTTAGGACCAGTATGGAGGTTTAACATTCTGCTCTCATTCTCCCGGTCTCGAAATCATGCAAGCCCGGGTGCAGGACTTCTGGATCTTCTCGTCTTGCCAAGCTGAGTCAAACGGTAGATGGTGGGATTTCAGGGATCTCCCAGCTAACATCTCCGGACTGTGAACGAGGTAGCAGATGCAGGGCTTCATAAATTTCCTGGCTTGAAGGCACCGAACTGTGAATCAACCGGTAGATGGCAAGATTTCTGGGATTTCTCGGCTGACATCTCCGGACTGTGAGTAGGGTAGCAGATGCGGGGCTTCGTAAGTTTCTCGGCTTAAGATGCAGGGCTTTGTGAGTTTTCCAGCTTAAAGAGCAGGGCTTCGTGAGTTTCCCGGCTTAAGGTGCAGGGCTTCTTGAGTTTCCGGCTTAAGGTGCGGGCTTCATAAGTTTTCCGGCTTGAGGTGCGAGGCTTCGTAAGTTTCCCGGCTTGAGGTGCAGGGCTTCGTAAGTTTCCCGACTTCAAGTGCGGGGCTTCGTAAGTTTCTCGGCTTGATCCGCTGGACTTGGAGTCGGACGGATACGTTACGCACAGGCGAAAGACAAGTTTGCACCAAAAAGGGACTTTGGTGATTAAGGAGTCTTACATCACTGGTAGTACATTCTTAAGTTGCTCGCGTTCCATGTTTGCGTGAATCGGGCACCATCAAGCCCGGCGAAGTAGTAGGCTCCACCTGGCAGAGCCTCGACCACCTTGTAGGGGCCTTCCTAGTTCGAAGATATTTTGCCACATTCTCCCGGTTAGGATGCTTCCGCTCGCCTAAAGACAAGGTCGCCTGGACGAAATGCCTTGGGCCTCATGCAGGAATTGTAGTAGCGTGCTACCCTTTGCCGGTAGGCCGCCATCCAAAGTCGGGCTTTGTCTCTCGTCTCATCCAGCAAATCCAGGTTAAGAAGATGAGCTGGATTCTCAACTTCGTCGTACTGCTCTACCCGTAGTGTGGGCATGCCAAACTCTACCAGAATCACAACTTCAGTGCAGAAGACATTTTGAAGGGCATCTCGCCGGTGGCCGTGTGGGTGTAGTGTGGTAAGCCCACAGCACACTAGACAGTTCTTTAGCCCATCGACCCTTGGCCTCATCCAGCCTCGTGCAGAGTCCTTGTAAGATGGTACGGTTAGTCACCTCGGCCTCCCCATTGGTCTGAGGATGAGCCACCGAGATGAAACGATGATGGATGTTGAGGTCAGCGCAGAACCCCTCGAAAACCTGATTGTCGAACTGCCGTCCGTTGTCCATGATAACCGAATGCGGGAGCCCGATTCGGCAGATGACAGACTTCCAAAAGAAAGATATGAACTTTGCTTCCATTATCCGGGCCAGGGTTCGGCCTCGACCCACTTGGTGAAGTAGTCGATGGCCATAATTAAGAACTTCCATTGGCCAGACGCGGAAGGAAAGAGACCTAGGATGTCCATTCCCCACTGGGCAAACGGCCACGGAGCTGATAGTTGGGAGAGGGGGGTTGTTGGCTACCGCTGGATGTGAGCGTGACTTGACAACGATCACACTTCCTCACGAAGCTGGCAGCATCTTCTCGCATATCTCCCAGAAGTATCCTTGCCGGAGTATCTTATAAGCCAGAGTCCTGCCCCCCTCATGATTGCCGCAGATGCCTTCTTGTTTTCTTGGAGCACGTAAGTGGCTTCTGAAGGCTTCAAGCATTTCAGCAGGGGGTAAGAGTAGGACCTCCGGTACAGTTGCCCGTCCATCATCACATATCGCGCGGCCTTCTTCTTGAGGAGGTCAGCTTCCTTTCAATCCTCGGATAGGGTGCCGGTGGTGATGTACCTGATGTAGGGGTCCATCCAGCTGGCTTCAGCAGTGACTTGCTGGACTTTCGCTGCGGACTTGTAGCTAGGAGCCTCGAGATATTTGACGAAGATATACCCCAGCAATGACTTCGGCAGGGTGGCCAGTCTGGAGAGGACATCAGCACGGGCATTCTCCGCTCGTGGGATGTGGGATATACCAAAGTGCTGGAGGTTCGTCGTGTATGAGCGTACCTTATCCAGGTACTTACTCATCATGGAATTCCAAGCTTCGTACTCACTAGAGACTTGGCCCACCACGAGTTGAAAGTCGATGAAGACCTTCAATCTCCTGACGCCCAACTCGTGGAACACCTTCAGCCCCGCGAGGAGTGCCTCATATTTAGCTTGATTGTTGGTCGCCCTGAAGAGGAACCGCAGTGCACACTCCATGACGATCCCGTCAGAGTTGGCGAGAATGAGGCCAGCTCCGCTCCCTCCAATGTTGGATGCGCGGTCAACATGAAGGATCCACGTCATTGCTTCTAGGGCCGGGTCCAGCCTGGGCTCGGCTTGCCTATCCACCGCCTCTGGGTCCTCGTCTGCCCAGGTGCATTCCACCAGGAAGTCGGCTAGGACCTGGCCTTTTGTACCGATCGTGGACAGTAAGTGATGTCAAACTCATTGAGCTTCACCGTCCACTTGGTCAGGCATCCCGAAGTATCAGGGAGGCTAAGGATAGCTCTCAAGGGCTGATCAGTGAGGACGGCAATGGGGTGCGCTTGGAAATAGGGCCTGAGGCGCTGCACAGACATCGTTAGCGCAAAAATGATCTTTTCGGATCGGGTGTACCTAGTTTCCGCGTCGTGGAGCATCTTGCTAGCATAGTAGACTGGCCGTTGGGAGCCATCCTTGTCGGTACGGATCAGCACCGAGTTGACCGCTTCAAGTGAGACCGCCAGGCATAAGAAGAGCTCTTCCCCAAGCTCCGGCATGGACAGTAGCGATAGGGAGGCGAGGAGCTTCTTCAGCCCCTCGAACGCCTCCTGGCACACTCTTCCGTCCAAGTGAAGTCGTTCATCTTCCGCAGCACCTTGAAGAAGGGCTGGCAATGCTCAACAGAACGCGAGATAAAGCGGCTCAATGCCACGATGCGTCCAGTCAGGCGCTGGACCTTCTTGGAAACGGGATGCCTCATATGGGTAATCGCCTGGATCTTCTCAGGGTTGGACTCTATTCCCCTCTGGATGACCATGAACCCCAGAAACTTTCCCGCCATGACTCCGAATGCGCACTTGACGGGGTTCAACTTCATCTGGTAGAGGCGGAGGTTGTCGAAAGCCTCCGCTAGGTCGGTAATGTGATCTGACTCTGGGTCACTCATGACGAGCATATCGTCTACATATACCTGCATGTTGCGGCTGATCTGGTCTTTGAAGACCTTACTGACCAGTCACCGGTATGTGGCCCCTGCATTCTTGAAACCAAATGGTATCATCTTGTAACAGTACATACCTCGATCGGTCACGAATGCTGTGTGCTCCTCGTCCTTCAGATGCATACGAATTTGATTGTATCCAAAGAATACATCCATGAGGCTGAGGAACTTGTGGCCCGAGGTCGCGTCCACCAGCTGGTCAATCTTAGGAAGTGGGAAGCTGTCCTTCGGGCATGCCTGGTTGAGATCGGTATAGTCTACACGGATTCTCCACTTTCTAGAGGCTTCCTGACCATTACCACATTAGCAAGCCAGTCAAGGTACCGTACCTCATGGACAAAGCCCGATGCGAGAAGCTTCTCAACTTCTTCATCGATCACCTTCTGCCTCTTCGAGGCGAAGCTTCTTTTCCTCTATCGGATTGGGCAACAATTAAGGTCAACATTCAGCTTATGGGTGATCCTTCTGGAGGGATGGCAGGCATATCAGCGGCAGTCCAGGCGAAGACGTCTGCATTGGCACGCAGGAAACTAAGCAGACGGGATCTCTCTCCTTCGGGCAACAAGGCTCCCACCTGCACCATCCTCAAGGGATCCTCTCCCAAGGGAAAGGATAGTAAGGGCTCAACGGGTCAACCCTTCGGCTTCGGCTCCGCCGGATTCGGCTGGTCAATGACTAGGTTCAGATCGGCTCCTTGCAGCCCCGGGACAGTCTATAAGCAGTACTGAACTGGCTGGCGTGACCCCCTCATCTCCCCGATCCCCAAAGGGATCAGGAATTGAACGAGGAGATGCCTTGTGAAGATGGTGGCGTCGAGCAGATTAGGTCCGGGACGCCCCAGAATTGCATTGTAAGGCGAAGGAACTCTCACAACGATGAAGGTCATCAGCACAGTCCTTTGCCGAGGTAGGGTCCCGGTAGTTATTGGGAGTATAATCTCTCCCTCAACTCTAACCGAGTCTCCGGTGAAGCCTACTAAGGGTGTGAATACCGATTTTATTTGGTCAGCATACAAGTTCATCCTTGCGAAAGCATCATAAAAAAAGATATCTACAGAGCTTCCACTATCAACCATGATTCTCGTTACAAGATGCTTTGCTATTGTCATTTCCAGACAGCATCATTATTTGGGTTATGCACCCCGGTTGACCCTTCACCCATACAGGAGAGTACATCATCACTCTCCTCTCTCCCCTAGCCCTCTTCGGGGTTCTCCCTGGCACCCAGGAGTTCATTCCTACCGGCTTCTCAATCGGCCGGTTGTCGATGGCGAGTGGACGGGGCTCTTCATTCTGCACTGCCGGGGGAGCTCCTCCCTCCACGTACTTCCCAAGGTAGCCATGCTTGATCAGGTCTTCTATCTCCCTCTTCAGGTGGCGGCATTCCTCGGTGTCATGGTCATGGTCCAGGTGGAAACGACAGTAGTGGGACTGGTCGCGTCCAGCAGAGGACCTTAGAGGAGGGGGATAGCGCAGGAAGCATTCGCCCTCAATCTCCATCAGAATCTTCGCTCTCGGGACGAGGAGAGGAGTGAACTTCTCTTCTTTGGTGGGGTCGACTCTGGGTCTCGACCCCGACCGTGGGGCCGACGCCATCTTCTGGTCCTGGGGAGCAGATGCTTTCCCAACGGCCTGCCTCTTCAGGGGCCTCCTGTCGAGCTCCCTCCTGGTATGGTCGGCCTCCTCCGCATGAGAAGGAGCTCCAAGTAAGTCTTTGGAGGCTTCTTGTCGAGAAAGTAACTAAAGCGGGAGGTCCGCAACCCCCTCTTCAGAGCCAGCATAGCGACTAGCTCGTCGAGGTGATAGATCTCCAAGATGGTGGCCTTGAACCAGGACAGTCCCGGAGTGACTCTCGATCCTACTAATGGATCGAGAAGAGGATGTCAGCTTCATGTGGCACCTTCCTGCATGCATCAAAGTGCGCCATGAACCTCTTCTCCAACTGGGAGTCAATGCTTTTCGACTCGAGTCTGGAGAACCAGGCTCGAGCAACCTTCCGTAAGGTGGCCGGGAAGGCGATGCAAAGGAAAGCGTCAGTAGCCCCATGGACCCTCATAAGGGCCATGTAGCTTTCTAAGTGGTCCAGGAGGTCGGTTGTCCCGTCGTAGGGATCAACCTAGGGTATACGGAACTGGCTGGGGATCGACTCTTGGATTCTGCGAGAGAAAGAGGGGTGGGTGTGTAACTCACAGGCTCGGTGGGAGAGCCCTGGATCTCTACAAATCGGCGAGAGAGGTTAGCCAGTTTGTGCTCCTGCTCTTCAAGGCGCTTCTCTACCTGACGACGGATAGCCTCGTCAGTGAACCCATGGCAGAGACCGTCAGGGGTGAAGAAGGTGCGGAGTGGGGGAACTCTCGCCTGAGTTCCTAGCCACGTCGACGTCGCTGGTAGGAGTGCGCACCATGGTCCGAGACCGGGAAGCGGCTCTCCCGGCTAGTCGGGCTATCGTGCTGCCTCTTTCCGGCCACCTGGTGGTCTCCTCTCGAGTGGGAGACCGCATGCAATGGCCCTTCCCGGAAGGACCGGAGGCTGGTACGGGGCCGACGGCGTGGGCAGCCAGCATCCCTGGTTGCTGCTGTGTTGCCAAGGACCGGTGTCTATAGTGAAGCTGGCGCACCGCCGCTACCAGGGCATGGACCTGCTAGGCCAGTGCGGTGATCTGGAAATCCACCAGAGACGGTGGAGTGGGGAGCTCCCTCTCTGGGCTCTGATCGCCGCGATGGGGGACCCCCGCCCTGCTTGCAGAAGCCTCGCATGCTCGGGTTGTCACCATGGAGCTTTGGGGCTTTCGCAGAGGCTTCGCTGGTGGTGGGGGACCTGCTGCTAGACTTTCCACAGTCGCTGGAGTTTCTAGTGCTCCGCCCCCTAACTGGTGGCCAATCTGTTGCCGTCCGGATCACCGTGGCCTGCAGCTCTGACGTGTCACGGATGCGTCGGGCTCTTGTAGGGTGCTTGGTCCTCTGCTCCGGTGCACTTCTTGGTTGGCTACCCTGCAAAACAGAAGAAACTTGGGCTAAGGATTCCGGTGAGGACACTCCGACGATCAAGTCAGTGGGACGATCTAAGAAAACAGAACCTCTATGGTGGAGAGATTGGGGACTCTCCGTGCGTAGAAGATGAAAGACAGAATTGAGGTGTAAAGACAAGGTGGAGTTGGGATCAGAGAGCTTGGGAGGTTCTGCTGGCTGGTTCATTGCCCGTTAGCTCTCTGTCTCTTATCGATTGCCCTTCCTTTCCCTTTTTAGCAGGGATTCTTCCCTCCGTCTTATATGAAAATGATGGCCCAGACCAAGTCTAGAGCTCCCTGAGATGTCCTTTTCCCGGTGCCCCCTTTGAAGAGGGTCTTTCTGTTGTCCGCCTTCTTCCCCCCTTCAGACCAGTCCTTTGAAGGGGATCCTCCTATTGAGGGGGTCCTCGCCAGCGTGGCTCAAACCTTGTCCCTTTGATGATGCAGTTCCCCGTGGGAGGGGCGGGCACCATGCCGCTGAGCCCCGAGCCATGGTGAGACGTTTCTATTCCCGGAGGGATGTCGGAGCGTCGCAAGGCCTGTGGCCTTAATGGAATACTCCTCTTGGCGGAGGTTCAAGTTTTATATCGCGAGGGTTGAAGCCCCCCGGTTGCACGGTCATCGACATGGCGACATGCTACAGGACTTGAGGCTTGAAGGAGCACACCTTGCCAGAGCATGCGCGTGGCATGTTGCAAAGCCTGAATTTATGGCAGGGTGTGCACCACCTCCTAGAGGTTGCAGGTGGCCGGGAACCCCCTACTGTGGTTTGAATTTCTATTGATCCTTCCCTCCTTTGCTGCTAGCGAAAATTCCGACCTCCGCAAGGTGGGGAGGGGCCTCGCTTCGGGAGCCCCGCCTCAGTAAGCATGAGCATGACCCCGACCGGGAGGTAGCCTCAGACAGAGGGCTCGCCCTATGAGCACGACCCCGGCTGAGAGCTGACCTCGGCAGGAGGGCTACCTTGGCAGCATGAGCACGACCCCGGCCGGGAGCTGGCCTCAGACGGAGGGCTCGCCCTATAAGCACAACCCCAACTGGGAGCTGACCTCAACAGGAGGGCTCGCCTTGACAGCCTGAGCACGATCCCGGCCGGGAGCTGGTCTCAGACGGAGGGCTCGCCCTATGAGCACGACCCCGACTGGGAGCTAACCTCAACAAGAGGGCTCGTCTTGTCAGCATGAGTACGATCCCAGCCAGAAGCTGGCCTCAGACGGAAGGCTCGTCCTATGAGGACGATCCTGGCTAGGAGCTGACCTCGATAGAAGGGCTCGCCTTGGCAGCATGAGCACGATCCCAGTCGAGAGCTGGCCTCAAACGGAGGTCGCCCTATGAGCACGACCCCAGCTAAGAGCTAACCTCGGCAAGAGGGCTCACCTTGGCTCTTTGCTTGGCCACCGTGTCCTGGTGGCGGATCTCTTGCCAGCGCAACGGCCGGAAGAGGCTCCACGTCAACGAATATGCCACATTAGGTACGATCCATACTGTACCATACCGGTACGTGTATCGGATTTAAAAAATTTAAAAAAATCTCTTTTCCACCCTCCTCTCAAGCAAGAATCGTTGAACCGAACCTGAACCAGACCCAAACTGAGCCAAACCGAGCCCGAACCAGACTGTACCAGGCGGTATGCACCGGTACGATACCGTAGCGTACCGGTATGGAATATAATTTTTTTTATTTTTTCAATAGTCCGGAGGTCGGATCATTTTTATAGGCGAACCATACCGGTTCTTGGCCGGTACGGTACGTCCCGTATCGGGCGGTATGGGACGGTACCGTAACCCTGATATAACTCAACTAATCTATTTAATTGGGTTCACAATAAATCTCTTTTATCAAACTTATATGAGATACAGGTGGATAAGTTAGAGATTAGATCATTGATGGCATGTATCTTAAAAAGTTGTTAGAATATTTCTTCCCAATGGATCACAAGAGAACCCATGGATTAAGCTTGAAGAGAGTCTCAGATGAGCAAAGGGCCACAGAACCTCGAATAAAGCCAATACATTAGTTTCTCTTCCACCTCGTAAGTATAGTAGGATCTCCTGTCCTCCAAAAGATACAAAGGTACATTTATAAAGGACTCAAAAGAATTGTTCCTTATGGAAAAAAGGAACATAGAGATGATCCCATAAACCTACAATGAGGTGATGTTAGAATCGATTCCAAAATGGTTGAATCCCATGAAGTTAAACTCGATGTGTTTCAACCTAGTATGGATCTTAATAGATCGACCAAAAGGTATAATACCTAATGGATGCATTGGACCTATAAAAGGAATATAAATAGAGATCTATAAAACAAGACTTAAGTAAAAGGTTAAAGTCAGTATTGACTAAGGAAACCTTTCACCTATGATCATGCTTCAAATCCATACGAAATGCTATTGCAATTAACTATAATGAGATTAGGTAGATAGAGGTGATCAGATCACAAAATCTAAGCTACAAAGGATCTATATAAATAGACTAAAGCAAAAGCTCGGAATTAAAATTCTTATTTCTATGATATGATCAAATAGTCTGATTCTGCCAAGAACGAGAAAGGAACCACGTGCTTATAAAAGGTCAGTGGGAGGATTTAATTCCGTACATCGTACTTGGATAATATTCTTCTATAGGGAATGTGATTCCTATGCTAACTTAGAGGTTATAATTGTCTAGGTAATTCGCCAATAAAGATCTTAGAAATGTATCTTATATTTGGAATGTATGTCTATGAGTTAGACCAAGTAAGATGCTAAGCCTTTCACAGAATTTATACATTAAGGATGTACTGAAGGTGTTCAACCTGAAAATCTAATTGGGGATTTGACTCCTTTAGCATGGAATTGATCTCTAAAATATGCCTCAACATATTTGAAGAGATTTTTAATATGAGCTAGATCCCTTTGGGCTTTGGCCATAGGAAGCTTCATATAAATCATGCAATGTACATAATTTGATTTTTTTTGTGAATGTCATGAGCAAATGTCAGTTCAATCTAGGCTGTAAGTGCAGGATAACTGTGAAAAATATTCTTTAAAACTTGAGAAGTAATTGAAGATATGTTTTAGGTCTTTAAAGAGAGAATTGAGTTCGTTGCAGATGAGTATGATGTCATGAGATGACATAACACTCTATCGTAACAACAATGGTGCCATAGCGCTAGCCAAGGAACTAAGATCTCACCAGAAGTCCGAATGCATAGAGCGATGATTCAATTCGCGACTATCTTATAAAGGTGCAGAGAATAAACTCTACATGAAATGTAGTGGACCCACTAGCTTGTAAGCTTGGGCTAGCTAAAACTAAAGCCATGAGATGGGGCTGAAGTGTGGTTAATTGGCTTTAGTGTAAGTGGGAGATTGTTAGATATAACCCTAGAAGCCAATCTGACTAACACATTTTAATTTTAGGACATAATATTGTATTTAATATTTATAATTGGATAATTTTTCCGTACATAATATGTCCATGTATGATCCAAGGAATTGATAGACAATAATACATATTCTCAAAAGTTGAGAATTTGAGACATGTATCATCATAGATTAATTCCAAAAATACTCCCGGCCGTAGAATATCAAAAAAGTGGTGATTGATCTGATTTGATCAGTGCATAGATCGCTTTCCTTTTAAGATAGATGAATCTTAAATCTACAATATAGAGATACTAGAGAAAGTGCAGGTGGTCGTTAGAGAATGATGGTACCGAGCATAAACATCACGAAAAGTCATATGGATATCTACTCACTTGTCAGTGACTTTCTCGATGCTGTAATTATGTGAGTGGTTCTGACCTACGGTGCCTCGGCCACTCATAGTGAAGTTGCTATAGTTTGACAAAACAAAATATTGATCCTAGCCATTCGAGCTCTTGTGATGTTCATTGGCTACAGTAGCAGGGTTTCCCGAACCATGCCATACCGGCCGGTTCAAGGCATACCGTACCAACCGGTTCGGGACATATCATACCGACTGGTTCGGAGCATACCGAATCGGACCAGCGGCCAACTAGCATGGTTCGGCCTAATAAAACAATTCTTGGATTTCGAAAATAAAAAAAATTGGTGAACTAGACCTAAATTAGCCCGAACCACGCCGAACCGGTCGGTTCCGGTACAGACATTTTTTTTTGGTTACTATGCACTTATGGTGGGGAAACCTTAAAGAAACAAAAAGCTCTTTAAGATCCAGAGAGCTCTCTATTAGAGCTTTAGAAGGGAGACTTCAATAAATGCTGTAAACTCCATTTTTTTTCAATTTCAAGCCAATCAAACGCCAAATAATTCAAGAAGGTAGATTTAAAGTATGTATAGCTTCCTTTCTTTTTTTTCTCCCTCTTCCCTCTCTTTTTTTGAAATTCATGAAAATTAAAAAATTAAAGGAAAATACTGTCAAATTTTTTTGGGACATGATTTTAGAGTATGTTATACATCTATAAAATATCTACATAATGATACTATGATCTTGATTTTTTATTAAGTATATAATTTTTAAATTAAAAATTAATTTTGAATTAATTTTTTTTAAAAAAATAAAATAATTAATTAAAAAAACTGTAATTATATATTATTATTATAAGGCTCGTAAACTACTCTCACTATAAATTTCGTGTCGATTTATCCAAGTGTTGATACATCTTATGAATAGTGCTTCTTTAGATAGTGGAGGATCTAGTGATTAGGAAGGGACCGGAGGACAGGAGTCACAGTCATCTATTCATCTTCAATTCACTGGTAAGTCACAGTTTAGCCATGCCATACAGGATACAGACCATGGTGCACCAGCGGGTAGACCCTATGATGATACGATTCCATATAGACGATGGGCCCCGTGAGGTCGTTCGGGACACGACGCAGCTGCAGCTCTTGCACGTGGAGTACGATGCATGGATATATCAGGATTATCCTCATAATCAGAATCTTCTTACCCGCAGATACAGATAACTTGTGATCCACATGATCCATATGGTGCATCATATGGTGCATCCGAGATCATCTTCTAGTGATTATTATCCCATGCAGCCCGGAGCATCTTACAGATATGATTTTGCTACTGGTATATTTGGATGGCCCCTTGTACAGCCATATCATCAATCTTTGAATATCTCTCAAAATCCGAACCTCAGCGAGGGATCTGCAATGAATTCCATCACACATACCTCCTGGGATGAGTTACAGGAATATCATGCTGCCTGGTTAGAGAGATTTATTGATCTTCGGTATATAAATGATCCCGATATTTATGGACATCGATACTCGATCCGATTCTATATATCAGTATATAATTATATTTACATTTTAATCTTACTTTAATTATATTTTTATATTTTATTTTAATTAAAATTAATATATTAGCACTTTTTAAATCCTAAATCCTAGACTCTAAATCCTAAATCCTAAACACTAAACCCTAAAAAAACCTAAACCCTAAAATAAAATAAAAAAATTAGACGACCGACACAGTACGGTACCAGTATGGGTCCCGGTACCGATACCGGAATCCTTGTACAGTAGGTTCATTGTAGGAGGAGTGCACTTATATGGGATCTATTGATCTTAGTAGTTAAGGTATAGTCCTATACAAGGATCGCTGAACCGATATCGATGGCCATACCGGTCAGCTGCCAGTATGGTACGGTACGGTCCATACCGTACCATATCGGCACACGTACCGGTAATAAAATAATGAGAAAAAAAGGTCTTTCTCCCCCCTCAAGCAAAAATGCTGAACTAAACCTGAACCAGACCCAAACCGAGCCCGAACCGGAGTGAATCGGGCGGTACATACCAGTACCGTAACGTACCAGTACGAAAATATATTTTTTTTTATTTTCAAAGCTTTCATAATTTGAACTTTAGCTGATTGAATCATGCATATGATAGACGCTTAAGGTTTGACGAATTTTCATGACCTGCATCTTGTTGGAACTCTCAATAGAAGAATTTAATCATATAGTAACTATATCTAGGAGTTCTTTCTTCTATTCTGCAGGGTTGCCACTACATGCTACTAGGCATTACTGATAGATTATGAGAACCCACTAGGATCATTTCGGATTAATAATCCTTGATAGGATGAGCTGGAATTGTTTCGGTCCATCGAAAAAGTTCGATGATACATTGATGGAGATCATTATATATCTCACTACCAAATAAAATGGAACCTGAGGGGTCATAATAAGAGTTTGACCTAATCACATAGTTGGATTAAAATATGTAAGAGTTACATATTTGAAAACTCAAAATTTATAAGGATTACAAATTCGGAACCTGATAATTTTGACATTACTAATTTTAAAAAGATTTTATTGCAAGAATTGTAATTTAATTAAATGATTTGATTATTTAATTATGATTAGGCTCAATACAAATTGAATTGGATTTGATTTGATTGAGTTTGGCTGATGACCTAGTCTAATTAGGTTTTAGACTAACCTAATTGCAATTATTGCAAGCCAATTCGGTTTGACCTAATTGGTTACCTAATCCTAGATAAATTAAATCTAATTTAATTCAATTAGATTTAATCTATTCTATTTGGATTTTATCATAATTAGATTAGGATCTAATTTCTAATTAGTTATAGATTTAAACCTAAATCTAAATTGGTTGGAATTAGGTTAGTTTCCTAGTTAGTTAGAATTAGTTAATGGCCTAACTAATTCCTAATTAGTTATGGATTTAAACCTTAATTGATTAGGATTAGCTAGGTTAGTTAGAATCCTAAAGGGGTTAGGACAAGGAGTTAGTTAGTTGAACTAATCCCAGACTAACTAACTAATTATTCTCACCCTTTCCAAGTTTTAATCTCTCTTGGATGTGTAAAAAAAAAAGAAGCTTTCATGCCAATCTATTTCACGTGAAATCCCAAGAATGGCATGGAAGGAATTTGGGCGCACAAGGTTGTTGGGCGATCCAAATCTTATTCTCCCTTCTTATCCTAATCCATTTAGTTATAGGTATTTTAATTTGATTAAAAACCTTGTCCTAGGTTTTGTTGAGAAGGGACTCTAAGAAGAGATATGTGGCATGTAATAAAGAAGGAATAATATGGGCACAAAACCATAAGGGCGTGCATGATTTTTTGTGGAGAAAGGGAAAAAAACGTGAGATGAGATCTTTAAAAAAATCCACCCCATCCATCTTCTTGATATTCCACCGCATAAAATAATTAGAGATTATTTTTCATCACCCTCAATCCTCCTCTCGATCTTGAATGAAAGGGTTCGGTTCAAAAAGAGAAAAATTATTCTCCCATGATTTCTTGAGAAGAGATCTATCTTCATTCTTGGATTTCTTGAGTAAAGAAAAAGAAAAGAAGAAAGGGAGATTTGATCCAACTATCGAAGCGAGGCCTGCAAAGTGCTAGCACTCCGGTGGCCTCGGGGCTTTGATCAGGCCATCTCCATGTGAATACCAGCAAAGGCCAGACATGTGCATGGCTCCAACGAGACCTGAGATTTTTTCCAGATCTGATCTAACGAAACTCGAGATTTTTTCCTAGTTTCAATCCGATGAAGACGAAGTAGTGCAACAAGTAGATTTGATCTACTTTATACTTTTGATTTTATTTGGAGATCTATATTATATATTCATATTGGCTCCTACTATGCATGCTTAGAGTAGGCTTTTATTCTGCTGCGTATTAATTTTAACTAATTAATTTTTTTTGAAAAACATGCATGAACCTGGGGATCATCAGACGATTCCTTCGAGACCTACAACATATCATAAAATCAAGCCACAATCAAAAGTTTTGGATTGGAGGTCGGGGAGAGGCAACTTACCTTGTTTTGGGTTGGATCCACCTTTAATCATCAAAATGCCGACATTTCTAGGCAATTGGGAAGGGGTGTCTGGTAAAAAAAATGGATGAATGGACGAAGAAGGCTCGAGAAGCCTTCTCAGGACTTTTCATCACTCAAATAAGAGGGAAAGAGGCCGAATCAAACCGAATTGGGCGGTTTGCATCGATTCCGCTTTGAACTACCCAGTTCAGAGCAATTTAGGCCTCATTTCAAAAGACCAAGCCAAACCATCCCAACCTCGCACTAGTACAGTTTGGTATAGGATGAACCAAGCTGGTCGGCCCAGTTTAGCATACCATGGTCCCAACTAGTGAAAGATAAAGAGAAATATGCTAGCTTCCATCTGGAAAAAAAAAAAATCACTTGTCGTGCCAATTCTATGAAGGACAAATCAATAATTTAATGAAAATTATCTATCACCTTCAGAAATAGATCTAGCCCAACCTATCTCATTTAATATGGGATTTAACCAGTTCTCTAAGACTTGCATCTTATCCGCCAACAATGTTGAAATAGGCCCATCCCTCCTTTCACTTAGACCAAGGAAAAAAGAAATTCAAGAAAGGAGAGGAGAAGAGTGAGAAGATTAAAGGAGATTGGAGATACGTGGCAGGCTTTTTTCTTGTTCTTTTCCTTCTTTTATGGACAAGATTCAAGATAGAAGGGATTTTATTCCCCTTATTCTTTGGGCGATATGTCTGGCCATACGCATGTTAGTTGTGCCATGCTGTATCACCATGGGGACAAAACACTTGGCTTTCATTATGTCCGGGTAAAATTGCTCAATGCCAACACCGAAAATATGTGTACATGAGAAATACTTGCCTTCCATATTTTTGAACCCATGAACCAAGGTTCGGCGTACCGGTACCGGGTGCCGTACCGGTGGCCGGCCGGTACCGGTTCGGTACCGAACCGTACCGTGCCGACATACAGTACGACGGGGCATACCGATTCAAACCGGTACGCCCAAGTTTTTTTATTTGATTTTTTTTTTATTTTTTTGTAATTTTAAGGTTTTTATTTTATTTTTTAAGGGTTTAGGGTTTAGAGTTTAAGGTTTATTTTTTAAAGGATTAGGATTTAGGGTTTAGGATGGCATACCGCTTTAGGGTTTATGACTAAATACTAATATTTATGACTATTTTCAATTGAAATAAAAAAATGATAATTAAACTAAGATTATCAGCAATTAATGAAAGTAAAATGTGGCATAAACATATAATTACATACCAATGTCTAGAATCGGGTAGAGTGACGATGTCTATAAATATAGGGATCATGTATGTCTCTGTAGAAAATTCGGCATGTCCCTCCTGCCAGGCAGCATGATACTCCTCTAAGCTCATCCCAGAAGGTATGCGTGATGGGTCATAACTAATCGCAGATCCCTCTTTGATGTCCCGACTCGGAGAGCTGTCCAGAGACTGACGATATGGTAGTGCAGGGGGGAATCCAAATATACCAGCAACAAAATCAGATGCATAAGATGCTCCGGGATAATAACCACTGGATGCTGACGTCTCAGATGCACCATATGGATCATATGGACCAGAAGCTGCCGGTAGCTGCGGATAAGAGGATCCTGAATATAAGGATGATCCAGATACATCCATGGATCCTACTCCATATGCAAGAGCTGCAGCTGTATCATGTCCCGAACAACCATGCAGAGCCCGTCGCCTATATAGAATCGTATCACCACGGGGTCTATCAGATGATACTCCATGATCTGTATCCTGCGTGGCATGGCTAAACTGCGACTCCCCAGTGAATCGAATATGAACAGGTGGTTGCGACTCCTGTCCTCCTGTCCCTCCCTGATCACTAGATCCTCCCTAGATTAATAATTTATAATTACAATTTTTTTTCTAATTATTTTTTTAATTAATTTATTAATCCGAAATTAATTTTTAATTTAAAAAATTATATACTTAACAAAAAATTAAGATTTTAGTATCATTGTGTAGATCTATTCTAGATCTACCACATACTCTAAAATCATAGCTGACAAATAAATTTTAACAACATTTCTTCTTAATTTCTATTTTGCACGGATTTTAACAAAATTTAATGCTACGAAAGATGAAAATACGGAAAAAGAAAGGTATACGAACCTTGATTCTAGCTTTCCCTTTGATTTTTGCAGGTTGGATTGGCTTTAAATTAATCCACGAATTTTTTTTTGATCTTCTTTCCTTCCACGGTGCTGCAGCAGAGAGGCAGCTGAGAGCTCTTACGAGCTCTCTATGCCTTTTCCCTTCTTAAAACCCAAGCAAACCCCCCCTCTCAAAGCAGTCACATGGCTACAGTGCCATGTGACAAAAACAAAAAAAAAAAGCCCCACATGCTCCCTCCCACCGTACCGACCCGAACCGGTCCGAACCGCCCGGTTCGGGCCCGTTTCAACCAGTTCGAGTCTGATTCGGTGCGATACCTTTTTTTTTTTGATTTTTAGGATGGCTGTGCCGTTTTTTAAAGCCGAACCGTGTCGGCCGACCGCCGGTCCGGTTCGGCATGCCCCGAACAGGCCGGTTCGGCACGGTTCGGAAAACCCTGCCATGAACATATATAAAGCAACTACAAAAAAGATTCCTCTCACTCCTTTTCTCTTCCCACTCAAATATTTTCAAACATCTCTCCTATCAAACCACCCAAAAAACATATCATCATGTAAAGTTTTCAAAGCATTTTTTAACAAAGATTTATAAATCCAACAGGGTGATATTCATCAAAATCTGCTTAGTTACCTACAAGTGTTTAAATCATGGTATAGGGCCTCTTCTCGATTTGCTCGTAGGAACAAAATGGGATAATAAGATTGAGATGGAATAAAATAGCCAATTTGAACATGCAAAAGGAAAAACTATAAAGATCATGTCTAGTTAGTCCAAACCATTGGTCCATCCGAACCGTCCTGGTGCATCCCACGTCATGACACAATTGTTGCTGCTAGAACGCCTTCCGGAGTTGTGGTGGCCCAAAGTGTCCTCCGGTTTCGTGCAGGTGGTTCAGGCGCTACTCCGAGTGATTCGCCGAGTGGTCCTGCAAAAAGTCCCAGGAGTCGGAGTTACTGGTAGGGACACTCTGACGATCAAGTCAGAAAGGAAAGGCGAGATAGGAAACAGCAGCCAGAGCTATCTGCCAAAGTGACCGTGAGAGTAAAGTGTGAGGTGTGCTTTGCGGGTTACCCCTTTACCTCGCCGGATGTCTCTCTTACCATTTATAGCATCGTGCGAGGCCAAGAAAGGCTACCAGAAGGAGTGGCCACTAATGTGCATTATGGGCTCTGACAGGTTGTTAGGATTCAGTCTCCCGAGATTTCCATTGATGGTATCTTTTATGGTGGAGCCACTAATTCTATTAGGATTCTGCCTCCCACAAACTCGCTTGCTGGCCATGTCGGCCACATTCATCGCAGCGAACATATGGAAGAGTTAGGGTGGCTCGGGCAGGCGGGGTCGACCATACCGACCTGAGTGTCTAGAGGCAACTTAGCACCGTGAGTGGCCTGGTCGAGGTGGGCCCAGACATTAAGCATGGGTTGGGCCTTGAGTGAGGATTCCGGGCTACGCCTCTTGGGAACACCCGGCGAGTATGGGACCCAAATCAGAACAAGCTGATCTTTCGGTGAACATGAAGGTCAGCATCGGTCGTGGAATCTCCTGGAGCTTTTTACAAAAGGTGACCGGCAGGGAGAAGAGCAATCCGACCCTCCTGCAGTGGCCGGTGCCGAGGTCAACAATCCAGTGGACGTCTCAAGGCTGGGAAGGAGCAACCGACATAACAACAACCAAGATGATCGAGACAAGCCAAGAAATCATGGTTCAAGAGAGCACCAATGTCCCACACCCATCCCAGGTATTGTTCTCGTCCTGGAATGATACGGTCAGGATGCACCAGCACCATCAGGACATGAATCCTTGGTTACCTATTTTGAGCATCCTAAGAAAGAACATAAAGGGGTCCAATTGGTCAATTTAAAAGAGGAACTTAATCGGCTGTTTAGTTTAGATTCATTTCAGAATTGGATAGTCCTATTTGTAGTAGGATAGATAGCTGATTAAACTAAATAAAAGGCTGTTATGATCAGATGCTTATGGTGTGTTTTTGATATTTTACTTGAGCTCCTTCGAAAGAAATATGAAGCTGCAGGTCTCTTCCTCTCTTCCTGCTCTCTCTTCTACTTATTGTACAAATTCTATTAATATTCTCCCCCCATTTTCACTTTACCTATTGTATTCCTCTTCAGAAATTTATTACCACTGTTATGCAGCAGACTATTGGCTTGTTCTAACAGAGCTGGCAAATGGATCTGTTAAATCTGCTGCGGGAATCATCCTAGCATCTGTTTGGTGTTTCAGTAATCCTCCCAAAACAGATCTGAACCCAAAAAGTGGCATCAGAATCAGATTATGTATACTTTTCAAGTCTCAACAAGGTTGCATCACCTAATCCACTAAGATTTCCACTTATATGCCAACCATTAAACATGTCCTTTAAACTAAAATGTGGACTTATCCAATGTAGGTTTAAGTGTTGAGTACACTCAGAAGCAGAAACCTGCACAAAATGATAGAGGGCACAACTAAAAGATATAGAAAGATATATTATGGCACATAAGGGGGACTTTCATTTTTTTCTAAATAAAAAAAAGCATAAATATGTGCTGCAAATGTCAGCAAATACACATTTAACTATTCACTAATAATAGCATTGAAAGAATGAAACAATTGCCAACTCCATTAAGGAAATCTAAACTAGTGACTATTTAAATAAAAGTTATATCAGAAGGATGGTTTCCATCTTAGTACATAACCATATGTAAGTGGCAGATAAACAAACGGGGAAGCTCATACAAATGCACAAATCACTACTTCCACAAATCCTAGGATAGCTTAAAGTTCTAGATCATGATGTAAGGTAAAGAATAAATACATTATTAATAATAAAAAGTAAAAATAAAAATAAAAATCTTGATTTCAGATACCTGCTGCTTAAGATTGTAAGGGTCAGCACCTTTCTCCTTCATGTCCACAGTTTTTGCAGCTTCTTTCTGAACCTCTTTCTCATAAGAATGAAGCTCCTTAAGGATGCGTCTGCAAGTAGCAGACTTGATTTTCAGATTTCTAAGGGTGGTCATATTGACTGCACCAAAGAAAAAAAACTTCTCAGTTACACTACTTGAACTTTCAAATTATGTGACAGAAAAATTTTACAGAAGTTCTGTAAAAGATCAAAATTTGAATGTGTATATACAAAAAAAACGTTCTAAATAGAAACAAGTTACCTAGGATGAGTTATCCTAACCTTCCAACAAGAAAATACATGCAACGATCAATTTCACCTAAGGATCCAAGAACCGGTACCGGGACCCATACCGGTCAGTGGTACGAAGGTATGGTACCATACCGTACGGTACCCGGTTCCGTAAAATTAAAAAAAATCCTCCCCTCTTCCATGGCTATATTATTTGACCTGAACCAGATCCGAATCAAATCCAAATCAAGCTTGAACTGAACTGAACCGATTGAAATTCATCGGTATGGTAGCATACCATACCGAATTGATCCGGTATAGGGACTTTTGGATGGTCCGGGATTCCAAACCATTTTTCATAGCCAAACCATACCAGTTCTTAGCCGGTATGGTTCGGTACGTTCTGAACTGGGCGGTTCGAGATGGTTCCAAAAATTCTAGTTTCACCCTTTTTTTTAAGATCAATCCACAAATAGACAATGTAGATTTCAAGAACACAATTCCTTGAATATAGATAAGACTTCTTGTTTCTTGTCAGTTGATGCATCTATGTCAGTACTGAGCTTGTAAGCAATAATGATGTCAAGTTTCCAATCTCTTCCTTGCTTTTATATAAACATCCAATTGTTCACCCAAAAAATAAGCAAACACAAATAGCTGAGCCATTTCTTCTTGGTAGCATATACAAGCTACAAAACCAACATGTTAGTATTCTACCCCAATACTTGCGCTCTTGGTTTCATGGCATGATCTGGTTTTGGCTAGTGCTACCTCAACTAGGAATTTAACACAAATTAGGAGGGTCAATGTCACATTGCAGTAGTTACAACATTTAAACTTTGTCAGATCATACCTTCATCCCTCCAAGCCAATCCCAAACAGATGACAGAAGGCTCTTTCATTTACCAGTTTGATGATCAGCAGGTAGGGAGCAGCAATAAATGGAGCCACCCTCAATCCATGGGCCTTCCAAAGAGAACACTCAAACAGCAATCAATACTTAAATTGTGGCTAGCCAAAAAATCTGAAGCCTCCTAAACTGTGAGGCCCAACCCATAACTAGGCCGTTGTGGGCTGAAGTAGGCAGCCCTTGCCGACTTCATCCGGAACTCAAAAAAAAAAAAAAAAAAAAAGGAGAACGAGAAACAGGGGATTTCGATTTCCTCTTATCCAGCCAAGGTCTTCGCCGGAGATCGCAGTGGTCGGCGGGGGAGTCGGAGAGGAGGGTCGACGGTGTGAGGAAGAGGGATGTTTCCATATAAAGAAGAACGAATCCTCTCCATCACTCTCCCTCTCCACTAGCCAGTGGGCTTCTTGGAAGATTCAATCGATTTGGGGAGGACAAATGGGGGACTTTTACACCAATTTCATGGATATTGTGGCGGCCAGAGGCAGTGGAGACGCTGATTGATATTTTGCTATGTGTGGTGCCGATCTGGGTGGCCATGATGTTTGGGTTGGTGATCGGGTGGTCGTGGCGACCGAAGTGGACGAGGTTGCTATTCCTGGGGATGGGGAGCAGAATCCGGTTCCTGTGGACGGCCCCGCCGACTCAGGCTGGCGTTCACCGCCCTCTCAGCCTTCTCCGTGTGCAGGAAACTCTGGTCCAGTTTCAAGGGGAAGGGCGAGGGGTCGCCGGCTATCGAGGACTCCGCCTCTCGGCCGGCGGTTTCCATCTTGTCCGCAGAGGATCGCGTCGTCGCCTCCTTGTTGCCGGTATACAAAATCCACAGAGAGACGGCTGCTTTTTTCTTGCCAGAGAGCTGCGACGAAGAGGAGCCGATGGTGTGGGGATAGGGGTCGACGAGGAAGAAGGGCTCGAAGCGTCGGATGTCACCGCCCACAAATTAGTCACAGTCTTTGGTATCAAGTTGCATTCGTTCTCGCAACAAGAGTGAATAGTGCATATGTCTTGGGATATTCTAGATCAATAATGGTTTAATTGGATTGGATAGTTGGTACAACTGGTTTGATTTTTGGCAGCTGTCATATCCTTGCATGCTAATACTCTTCTTGCTCATATTCATGAAGTTGACGGTAAACGGCGGATTAGATACAGAGATCTTGGTAGTTGTATCTATGGTAGATAAATATATTCATTTACATGGGCACTACAGTATGTTAATCTGTTTTTGATCAACATTGGATTTATCATTTGTTGGTCTGGCATTGAAGAGCCATTATCAGTATGCGAGTATCGAGGATCTAGAGTCGAGTCACGTGTTCATGAAAGAATCGATTTCTGATAAGTTATCTTGACCTCTGATATTGTATGCCAATATGTTATATATTGATAAATTATTAAATATATGTAATATATCTGCATTTGATTGCATTGGTGTGGGTGCATTGTATTGGTGTGGGTGCATTGTGTTGGTGTGGATGCATTGTGTCAGTGTGGGTGCTCTCTAGTCCGACTATAATCATACGAGGATCTAGTTTCCTTTTGGGCCTCCAGCGGGGCTATCGCTGGCACATGACCATTGAGCGGTATATGACACAGGAGCTAGTTGCCTTATTTTAGCCATACATAGCAAGCACATGCAGAGGATGCATGTTTCTCGTATGATACTCAGAGCTAGTTTTCCTTTTGGGCCTCCA
Organism: Areca catechu; assembly: GCA_021397845.1. Lineage (NCBI taxonomy): Eukaryota > Viridiplantae > Streptophyta > Magnoliopsida > Arecales > Arecaceae > Areca > Areca catechu. Next base: position 97,635,869 of record CM038046.1, read on the forward strand.
GCGGGGCTATCACTGGCATATGATTGTTGAGCGGTATGTGACACAGGATCTAGTCTCTTTCGAGACGAGCCACGGGCCGATCATGGCCATAGTCAGAGAGACTATGAGAGTAGAGTAAATGGTTGGCCATCCATAGTCGTGTCGTGTCTGTGTTGGTTGCATTTAAGTGTACACATCTGCATAGTATGTTGGTATATTATTTTAATATGGATATCTTGTATGTATGAGTTGTATATGTTACTGGTTGTTATTGACATATTTATATATATATATTGGAGGTGATGATAACTTATTGAGCCTGTATAGCTCATCCCCTGTTTTTCTATATTTTTGTTACAGATATCGAAAATCATTTGGACTTTGGGATCAGTCAGTGAGGAGCTAGGATTTAGGTGTTAAATTATGAGTTTATGTTTTATTTGTATTTTATCTGTCTGGTTAACCTTTATGGAAAACTCTAAAAATAATAAATAATTTATGAGATTTGTTCCTTACCACTGTTTAGATATTGAATTAAGGTTAGGCTTGGCATGATCTCTAGGGTGATACCTAGCGTTGTGCGACCGGTCGCGTAGCCGATCCTCGATCTGGATTCGGGGCATGACAGAGTGATATCAGAGCAAAGGTTTAAGATCAAGATGACCTAATTAGTGAGAGTGGGATAGAATTAGGGTTTTGATTGAATATTCCAAAATAATTATCAATACTGAGAATTTATTTAATTCCTTTTGATAGGTGTATGTTATAGTTCCAAGGGTTTTGTTAAGTATTGAAGGCTTGCATGAATAAAATGTTGGATTAAAATTCCCTAGCTTAATTTTTGGAAGGATATTATCACAACTAGATAATGGATATATGGAGCTATATTTTGAGTTATGTTATAGATTTGATTTATTTTGGGAATCTAATTTTGATAAAATTGAAGACTGTGATACAGGTGATTAGAAATTAATAAGATGATTATTAAAGCATGATTGATTGATATCGAAGTTTGGATTATGATCACTTGAGACCAACATAAGTAGTTAGGATATAATTGAGTGACATTAAAATTTAGATTGTGATCACTATGGATTGTGATATTTGAACTTAATGTTATGACCAATTGGAATGGATTCAAAGTTGGATTTCTGATCCCTAAGTACTGTGCATAAGATCTGGAATATGATTTTTATAGATATTGATCTTGGATGAGACTGAATGGTTAATACTATTTGATCATGATAAGTATATTATGGATATTGAAGAGCTGGATAAGATATGTCATTATCTCTGATAAATGAATTTGATCAAGTTTCAAAAATGTTGACTTGGAAGCATAGTGTGTTATGGTATGCTGAATATGTATATTCAGTTATTAATTAAATGATATGGATGAAGATTATGATAGCTTGCAAGATTTATTAATTTTTGGATTATAAATGTGGGGACTGTTGCAAGATGTTTATGATGTAGGATTTTAATGATATTAAGAAGGAGAATCTTTCGATTATATAATGGAAATGTATTTGGAATAAGGCATAGATTTATTGGATTTAATGTGGACATGACATGCATATCTTGGTAAAAATTTTTGATGAATTATGTTAGTATTCTTGGATTGGATTATTTGATTCTATATATATATATATATTGGAGATTATTGGATATGTTAAACTCCAAGTCAAGTTTAAGACTTATGAAAAAATTTAGATTATCTTGCTACTGATGTTTCATTTAGCAAAAAAAAATGGGTATTGAAAGACTTATATGGGTTTAGTCTATGACAAATATCTTTGTTAGAAATTTATCTAATAAAATTAGGGGATTTGAAAATTTATATCAGAGTGCATAGTGGAAGATTGGTGGACTAAAGATAATTGGATTAAAGTATATAATGCATGAATAGGAGCTCTTATTAGGATTATCAAATTTTGGACAATTGAATCATGTGAATTTTGGATTGTGCATCTTTGAGTTTTGGAAGACTTAAATTTTTTTTAAATTTCGAGGCCGAAATTTCTTTGTAAAAGGGGAGAATGTGAGGCCCAGCCCATAACTAGGCCATTGTGGGCTGAAGTCAGCAACCCTTGCCGACTTCATCCGGAACTCAAAAAAAAAGGGGGGAACGAGAAACAAGGGATTTCGATTTCCTCTTATCCAGCCAGGGTCTTCGCCGGAGATCGCGGTGGTCAGCGTTGGGGAGTTGGGAACGGTCGGCGGGGGAGTCGGAGAGGAGGGTCGACGGCGTGGGGAAGAGGGATGTTTCCATATAAAGAAGAACGAATCCTCTCCATCGCTCTCCCTCTCCACTAAACAATGGGCTTCTTGGAAGATTCGATCAATTTTGGAAGGACAAATGGGGGACTTTTACACCAATTTCGTGGATATTATGTGGCGGCCGGAGGCGGTGGAGACGCTGATTGATATTTTGCTATGTGTGGTGCCGATCTGGGTGGCCGTGATGTTTGGGTTGGTGATCGGGTGGTCGTGGCGACCGAGGTGGACGAGGTTGCTGTTCCTGGGGATGGGGAGCAGAATCCGGTTCCTATGGACGGGCCCACCGGCTCAGGCTGGCGTTCACCGCCCTCTTAGCCTTCTCCATGTGCAGGAAACTCTAGTCCAGTTTCAAAGGGAAGGGCAAGGGGTCGCCAGCTATGGAGGACTCTGCCTCTCAGCTGGCGGTTTCCATCTTGTCCGCAGAGGAGGATCGCGTCGTCGCCTCCTTGTTGCCGGTATACAGAATCCATAGAGAGACGGCTGCTTTTTTCTTACCGGAGAGCTGCAATGGAGAGGAGCCGATGGCGTGGGGATAAGGGTCGACGAGGAAGAAGGGCTCGAAGCGTCGGATGTCACCGCCAACAAATTAGTCACGGTCTTTGGTATCAAGTTGCATTCGTTCTCGCAACAGGAGTGAACAGTGCATATGTCTTGGGATATTCTAGATCGATAATGGTTTAATTGGATTGGATAGTTGGTACAACTGGTTTGATTTTTGGCAGCTATCATATCCTTGCATGCTAATACTCTTCTTGCTCATATTCATGAAGTTGGCGGTAAACGGCGGATCAGATACAGAGATCTTGGTGGTTGTATCTATGGTAGAAAAATATATTCATTTACATGGGCACTACAGTATGTTAATCTATTTTTTATCAACATTGGATTTATCATTTGGTTGGTAAGGCATTGAAAAGCCATTATCAGTATGAAAGTATCGAGGATCTAGAGTCGAGTCACGTGTTCATGATAGAATCGATTTCTGGTAAGTTATCTTGACCTCTGATATTGTATGCCAATATGTTATATATTTATAAATTATTAAATATATGTACTATATCTGCATTTGATTACATTGGTGTGGGTGCATTGTGTTGGTGTGGATGCATTGTATCGGTATGGGTGCTCTCTAGTCCGACTATGATCATACGAGAACCTAGTCTTCTTTTGGGCCTCCAGCGGGTTGAGCGGTATGTGATACAGGAGCTAGTTGCCTTATTTTAGCCATGCATGGCAGGCACATGCAGAGGATGCATGTTTCTCGTGTGATACTCAGAGCTAGTTTTTTTTTTGGGCCTCCAGCGAGGCTATCTAATGGGGGACGAATTTGATGAAATGGGTGTGTGGAGATGTGATCTACTTACCTAGCAACAACATACTAGCATTAGAGCTCCAGATATGGCCAGATTCATGGGTGGAAGGGATGAAGAATTTCGAGCTAGGAACTAGGTGAGCAGAAAATCTGACACCCTTGTGCAAGCTTCCTTTCAAAAAAATAAAAGCGAGGATCTAAGGGCATACAAACCCTCAAACTAGGCTAAGCTACCTTTAAGAACCTCAGATCTAAGGATCAAGAGGGTCTATTCCCAACAATGAGGAGAAATCAAAGCTCAAATGGAAGGAAAACACTCACCACTCAATAATTGAAGGCTAGAGACAAGATCTACACTTCCTTCTTGGATTTATCATTGAAGCTTTGATCAATGGCATGGAGCCTTCATCATCATCTTCAAATCACCAAGAAAAACCTGCAAAGAGTCAAGATAAGTCGAAATTCAAAAAAATTAAGGGAAAAAAGGAAGAAATCAACAAGAGAAGTGAAGATAGTTGCTGAAATTTTTGAGCAGCACTTTCTCTTCTTCTTGAACTACTTGGATCTTATGTAGACAAACTTGGAAATGAAACTTTGGCCCTCCAAACTCAAGGCACTCATTCAAATTCAAAATCAAACACATCACTCCAACTCAAACTTAAAGGAAAACACTCAAAATTCTAAGAAGAACCAAAGAACTTGGCAAAGTGGAAGAGAACACAAACAAGTAAGCTTTCATTCAACTCAAGTCATTCATTGCTTTACAAGAGGAAGTCTTGGTCCTATTTATAAACCAAGGGCAGCCATAATGGGTGGGTTAAGGAGCCAACTAATTCAGATTTAGTTGATAATTAATTACATGATTAGTTCATAGTCTAACTAATCCTAACAAGAGAAAGTCCAAGAAGCTCCATGTGGCGCCATCTCCTTGCAACACTTGTCTTCATCTAATCCTTCCACATGTTCTTTAAGGTTTGGTCTTTCAATTAGGCTTCAAGGTAGAAGATTTCTTCATAGCTTGGCCGGCCCATGGGCTTAGAAAAGAAATCTTCACTTGATTTTGGCTTTAAACAATTCAATCTTGCTTCATGGAATTAGGAGTCTTCAAGATATGCTTCATACATTTGTGGGAACCTGAAAAAAGGAAAGATTGGACTACAACCAAAGATTATTAGTTTGTAATTTCTTCCTCTTGCCAATATCCTCATTAATTCTTCCCGGGTGAAAAGAACTCGGCCAGTATGGATCATTTTGGCTTTGGTAGTATTCAAGTATATCTGGATTGATCCTTTGTAATTCTTCTTGAGTGATCCATGAATCTTCAGAATCAGGTCTGTCTTGCCAATGAACCAAGTATCATTGGTAATCTTTATTCCGGGTAGGACAATATTGTCATCTATGATCCTTTTAATTATTTCTCCTCGCTTTGGTAGTGTGGCTGGTGGGCACTCTGGGATTGGTTCACTCTCAAGGGATGGATCAAGTTCTAGGAACTTACTGGAAATCATTGTGGGCTTCTTGTATCCTACCAGATCTGAGATATTAAAAGTAAAACTAATGCCAACGTCAAAAGGTAGGTCCAGCATATAAGCATTAGGTCATATTCTTTTTATTATTTTGAAAGCATATGCACCACGGGCGTGGAGTTTCTTCATAATTCCCAATGAAAACTGTTCAGGTTTTAGCCTGATCATCACAAAGTCCCCTACTTGAAATTCTTTGACCCTTCTATGAGATCAGCCATATGCTTGTAGCTCTCATTGCTCATTTGGATTTTCTTGCTAATCTCTCTGTGCAAATCCCTAAGATGTTGTGCATATGATTCGGCAGACTTATGCATGGATGACACTAAATGACAAAACAAACTCAAATAATACTAAAACAAAAGACAAGCTCAAATGGGCTTTATTAACTAATGACTGAACTTTATTGTTGGCTATGAAACAAAAACTCCTAATTTCCAATATTTCCCTTAAAGGCTTCTAAGACTCTTGCACATATCTTTAGGTAAGTGGCAGTAAATCTTAATTTAGCTCCCAACATATGCCATAGAGTCTTAAGAAAGTAAATATTGAATATCACTAGGAACAGATCAATGATATGGTGGATATCCCAGCCGGATGGAATAGGAGAGTGAATGATATGTAGTGGTGGATCATGATGGTGGATGTTCAAAAATGATAGATCAGGGACAGAAAAACTGTTGAGGAATACATATCGCAGGTTCTTCAAAGGCTCTACAACTTCTTGCGACTGATCTGTAGAGGTTTGTTCTTGGGTTTCCCTGATGGTCAATACCCCAACATGTGATCCTTCATTAATCTCTAGATGTAAATTCTTCACATTGATTATTTCTGGGTCCTCTATTATCTCCTTGGATTGCTCTTCATGGTTTTGTCCCTGGATTTCATCTTCTTTAAGTTGATTATTCCTATTGTTGATTTCCTTAGGCTGGGTAATTATTTTATCCTCAAGCAATTGTTCTTGTTTATATTCATCCACAAAGTCAGACCCAGCTTCATAGACTTCTTCCTTAAATTCTTCATCATGTTCAGGGGATTCTTTCTTTAATTCCTCAGTTGGACAAGATTTAGATTCTATTTCTTCCTTGAGGTTCGCAGATTTTTTCTCTAATTCTTTCATAGGTTTAGTCTCTTCTCCATCTCTCTCGTACTCATTGAATTCAACAATATATTTAAGCACGGTTTTATCATCTTGTCTCAATTTGTACCATTGATTTAGAAGATTTTGCTTTTGAGATTTGCCTAGGTACTTTTCCCTCAACTTACTCTTCATATCTCTCCAAGTAATTATTTTACCTCCACTATAATAACTTTTATGCTCAACATGTTCCCAATTAGACTTAGCATGTCGGACTAGCTTTAATTTGGCAAATTGACACATCCTTTCTTCCGACATTTCATCAAACTCAAAGTACTAATCCATTTTCTTCTCCCAATCGACATACATCTCAGGATTTCCATCAAAAGTGGGTGCATAGAATCGATTGCTCCTAAAGACTCTCTCCTCCAGATCTATAAAGCCTTGACAAGAGTATCTAAGTTTATACTCAGGGGTGAGATCATGACAATGGACTCTTGGATCAATAGGAGGTGATTTATGATTAGTACAGTTCAAGCGATCTTTTTCGATGTTCCCGATTTGATTGTTCACTTGCCTTAACTATTTGTTCATTTATCATAATTATTTAGTTAGGATATCAAATTTTTCAGTCAGGGTCCTCATAAGGAATTCAAGATTGGGGTCCATAGATAAACCAAACTGAGGGTGGGACTTTGATATACAGCTTGTTGCCGCTCTCGTCGTCGCGCCCGTGCCACGGATTCGCCGATCCCTCCTGACCGCCTGGCGAAGGAGCCTCCCTGGCTGCGTCTAACCTGCAAGAAAGGGGTTAGAAGACCCTGGCCGGGGATCCCGGCGAGGGAACTCCGACGGTCAAGTCAGTAGACGACGAGAAGGAACAGACTCTCCAGACGGACCCCCGAAAGGGTTCCAGACTTAGAGAGTTTACTGGTGAGAGAGAGACGCTCTGGGGACCAGAATCTCGGCTGGGCCTCCTTGCCGAGCTCACGCCCAGTGATTCCCTCTCGGGATCTCTGGTTTTCATTCTTCGGAGCGAGGCCTTTTGCCGCTGCTTCCCCTTTGTCCCCAGGCTTGTTCGCTTACCTTGTCGTCCCCAGATTCTTCCCTCTTTATCTCCTTTCGTCGTGTGCTTGTCTTTTTCTCCTGGGAGACTCCCCTCCCCTGTCTTCTTCTCTTTTCCCTTTTCGGTGAAGGGGGGCCAGGCGGCTTTCCGACCTCGTCCGCCGAGCCCAACAGGGAAAAGGCAAAGACAGAAGAGAAAAAGGGAGGGCGGCGCTGGCAAGGCGGCCGGTCAGGCCTCGGGCCCCGCGAGAGCGCCCTCTTTCCCAAGCGTGGGCGCCATCCATCTATGGGGCCTGTTCTGCCAGAACCGTGCCCCTCGGCTGTGGAACTTGTCGGGCCGATGCAAGTGATGTTCCGCATGCCGCCGCCCTCCGTACGGGGCGCCGTCTGGGATTCGTACGGCCCGAGGGATGGCCTCGGGGCCCGCGACTCTTCCTTGAGATCTTCTCCGTACGGGCGGCCTGACCTCGGCTGAGGTGGACCCGTCTCCGGGGGCCACCTGGCGAAGAGCGAAGGACCAGCCGACCTCGGCCTAGGTGGACCCCTCCCGGGTGGACACCTGGCGAGGTGGCAGGAGGTCGCCTGGACTCGGCCGAGGTGGGCCCGTCTCCGGGAGGCCACCTGGCAAAAGAGCGAAGGACCAGCCGACCTCGGCCTAGGTGGACCCCTCCTGGGTGGACACCTGGCGAGATGGCAGGAGGTCGCCTGGCCTTGGCCGAGGTGGGCCCGTCTCCGGGGGGCCACCTGGCGAAGGGCGAAGGGTCGGCCGACCTCGGCCCGGGCGGACTCCTCCTGGGTGGACACCTGGCGAGGTGGCAGGAGGTCTCCTGGCTTTGGCCGAGGTGGGCCCGTCTCCGGGGGGCCACCTGGCGAAGGGCGAAGGGTCGGCCGACCTCGGCCCGGGCGGACTCCTCCTGGGCTTGGGCGCCATCGAGTTGGCAGAGGAGCTCCGATCCGAGCTCGACCTCGGCGGGGGCAGTTTGCCTTAGAAAATTGCCGGGCGCTGTAGTCTTGTCGAACCTGGTCTTGAAGACGTGGTGCTGACTCGGCCGAAAAAGCCTCCACGTGGCTCGATCGCATTCGGCGGTACCTGAGCCTGGCCACGTCACTGTCACGGCTGTAACAGTTGCCCCCCAGCCCGCCGTTCCGTCGGGGCGTCGTAGAACGGAACGTCGGGATTAAATGCGGACATGACGTGGGGAGACGAAGATCTTGCATCATAATTGCCACGATCCTCGTCGCCGTGGCTCGATGCGACTGAAAACCTATGGGGAGCCGCCACGCGTCGCCCACTTGCCCGCAATAAATGCGTCTCTTCGAGGCAGAGGCCGTTGCTCTGCTAACGAGGCGTCGATGTCGGGCGTGCGCCCACGTGGCGATTGTCCAGTGGCCCGAGGCGGAATGACGGGTACGGTCGCTGTCCGCTGAGTTTGAAAGGGAGGGGACTTTCCAGAACGAGGCCTTTTCCCCTTGCTTCGTGGGCGGTTTGCTGCAGGCTAACTCCTGTTGCCCTGCGCTCGTCTGGCGTATTTTCGGTGAGTGCCCTCATCTTCTCCGGCTCCCCTCCTTCCCTTTCTTTTTCTTTTCTCTTTGATCTTCCATCCTTCTCTTTTCCATGGCGCGCCGTCGCCATGTCTCTTCCAACCCGGACGAGGCCGGTCCATCCCGGTCGAGGACTCCATCTTCTTCCTCCTCAGATGAGGAGACGATCCTGGAGGAGATCCGCCGGCGTCTGCAACCCGGGGGTGTCACCATTAGCATCCCTAGGGGGATCCGGCCTCCTCCGGTTGCTCCTGCCGTGCCCCTTCGCTCTCTTCCTGCTCTACCTTCTCTTCCTGCTCCTCTTCCTGCCGGTCCCTCCGGTCATGCTTCCACCATGACCGAAGGCGATCTTTCTCTGCTCCGGGATGCCTATGGTATCCCGGGGTCAATTCGCTTGTTTGTTCCGCGGTCCGGGGAGCGCGTCACCATGAGTGGCCCCGGCCGCATAGCCTTCTACGAAGACTTCCTCCTTGGGGGTCTTCGGTTTCCTCTGCACCCCTTCTTTCTTTCTTTCCTCAGCCATTTCCGGCTTGTCCCGGCCCAGCTGGCTCCCAACGCCATCCGGGTCATCTTTTCTTTCATTGTCTTCTGTCACTTCCACGGGTTCGTTGCCCGTTTCTCCCTCTTCAGGGCCTTGTTCACCCTGAAGAAGTGCTCCACCGATGACGGCTGGTGGTATATTTCGCCCCGGCCCAGGTGTCTCCGGTTCGGCATCCCTTCCTCGGTGAAGGGCTGGAAGAGCCGGTTTTTCTTCGCCTCAGTCGAAGATGTCGACTGGGCCTGGAGTGAACCGGACCGGACTCCGAACCGGAATTCTCGGGTCGAGTCGGCGGACCAGGAGTCCTACTCCCAGCTCCTGAGCGACGTGGTCCCGACACTCGACATTCTGCTTTCGGAGCAGAATCTCTTTGAGGCCGGGATCAGTCCCATCCGCGAGACTGGTGAGATTCGGCCCCACTTTGACTTCTGCCGCCTTTTTCTTCATGACCGAGCCGGCTGACTTTCTGTTCCTTTGTGTTGCAGGGATGAAGTTTTCGCTGGAGAACCTCCTGGAGGGCGCAGCCCAGCGAGATGCCATTGAGGTGGACGAACCCGCGGCGAAGAGGGCTCGTACTGAGGCGAGCCGGGAGGTCGTCACGGCGACCGCACCCAACCCGATTGCCGTCGCTCCCCCGCCCAGGCTGCCCCAGGGCGGGGCCGCTGATGCCTCGGCCGCGCGACCTGGTGGCGCCGCTGCTGAGAGGGCTCCACCGCCTGCAGCTCCGTCCAGCGCCGGTCCCGTCGTCGCCGCTGCCTCGACAGTGCAGCCGGTGGCCACCGCCGGCCCGTCGACCGCGGAATCAGCTGAGGGGGCGGCCGGCGCAGGAGCCGGCCGGACACCTCCGGCACCGGTGATCACCCACCGGGACTCGGTCATCCGCGACAAAGGGCTCGCGGAGAAGATCATGGAGTATGCCTCCACCGCCCGGGACCGCCGAGCTCGGGGCGGCCGGGACTACGCAGATGCCCTGCTCGGGATCCTCCCGCAGCTCTTCACGGTAAGCCCGAGCTCCTTCCTTCCTCTTCTTTCAAGACCTAACTCCTCTTATCCTGACCTGGTTTGCTCTTGTTGGTGCAGATCGGGAACGACGTTCTCCTACTGAGGAACTTCCTCGTAGGGAACGCACAGAGGGACGCCGAGAAGGAGAAGAAGCTCGGCAAGCTCGCGGCCGATGTCAAAGACCTCATGGAGAAGGGGGTCGAGCTGCGAGCCGACAACCAGGCCCTCCAGTCCGACCTGGCGCGTTCTGAGGGGCGGAACAAGGAGCTGGAGGCTTCCTTGTCGGAGGAGCGGACCTCCCACCAACGCCGCACGGAGGAGGACGCGGCGGAGAAGGCTCGCCTGCAGGCCCACTCCCAGTGGCTGGAGCGCCAGTTGGAGGCCCGGCGAGACGCGAGCGCGGCGAGGGACCGGAGTGCGTACATCAACGGACTCCTGGAGGCTGCAAAGCGGGAGGCGCAGGAGGCCGTCCCGAAATTCCGGGCTTCCGACGAGTACACGTCGGAGGTCCGGGAGGCCGCCGTGGACTCCTTCCTGAAGGGGTTCCGGATGTGCCGAGAGAAGGTGGGGGCCTTCTTCCCCGAGCTCGACCTTAGCGAGGTGGTGATCGGAGGCAGAAGGCAGGGAGTCGAGAGCAAGGCCTCTGGTGCGACCGACGCAACTCCCGCGGCGCCGTCGACTAGTGAAGCTGCGGCTCCGGAGCAGCCTCAAGAGCCGGCCGCCGTAGAAGTCGAGGATGCAACGCCTGCGCCCCCGGCAGAGGGCTCCGACCCTGCACCGCACTAAGCCCGGCGCCTTCTCTTTGTTGTTGTAGTGTCTTTTCCTTTTTTTCTTTTTCTTCTGCATTTTCTTCTTTTGGGGACTCCCGGCCTGTCGGGACTCCCGGCTTGTACTGATCCCTTGTATCAATGAAAGTTTTGGTTTGATAAAATTTCGAGTTCATCCCATCTCACCTTTCTTTTTCCTTCTTTCTGAGATGTTGGCATGGAATGCTTGAAACGACTGCAGGCCTGGTCCTTCCATTGCTCAAATCGAAGGTTGGGGCCTCCCGTATCGCGTGGCGGCAGAGTGGGCCTTAAGCGGGCCCGTCTTTGGGATCGCCTTCATACTTGCGCAGGTGACACGGTTTCTGCACCGCCTTCCAGGCCGAAGCCCAGGATCTCCGGACTGAGCTCGATGCCGCAGGCTTTCTCAAGCCTTGCGCGGCTTGCTGAGCCATTCTCCGGGCTTTCGTGTGCGAACTGGGTTCTGCACCACCTTCCAGGCCGAAGCCCAGGATCTCCGGACTAAGCTCGATGCCGCAGGCTTTCTCAAGCCTTGCGCGGCTTGCCGAGCTGTTCTCCGGGCTTTCGTGGGCAAACTGGGTTCTGCGCCACCTTCCAGGCCGAAGCCCAGGATCTCCGGACTGAGCTCGATGCCGCAGGCTTTCTCAAGCCTTGCGCGGCTTGCCGAGCTGTTCTCCGGGCTTGCGTGGGCGAACTGGGTTCTGCGCCACCTTCCAGGCCGAAGCCCAGGATCTCCGGACTGAGCTCGATGCCGCAGGCTTTCTCAAGCCTTGCGCGGCTTGCCGAGCTGTTCTCCGGGCTTGTGTGGGCGAACTGGGTTCTGCGCCACCTTCCAGGCCGAAGCCCAGGATCTCCGGACTGAGCTCGATGCCGCAGGCTTTCTCAAACCTTGCGCGGCTTGCCGAGCTGTTCTCCGGGCTTGTGTGGGCGAACTGGGTTCTGCGCCGCCTTCCAGGCCGAAGCCCAGGATCTCCGAACTGAACCCGATGTTGTAAGCTTTCTTGTCGAAGTGAGAAGGGAGTGTTTGAAGTGGGGGAACTTTATTACAGGAGCAGGGAACCTTACATTACTGATAGTACATCCTCAGGTTCGAGGCGTTCCACGTCCGGGGGAACTCGGCACCTCCCAACTCCTCCAAGTAGTATGCGCCATGAGGGAGGGCTTCTGCCACCCGGTATGGGCCTTCCCAGTTGGGTGATAGCTTGCCGCATTCCCGTGGCTGGGAAGCTTCAGCGCGCCGGAGGACCAAGTCTCCGGGACGGAAAACCTTCGGCCGCACTCGGGAGTTGTAATATCTGGCCACACGTTGCCTATACGCCACCATTCGAACTCGGGCCTTGTCTCTCGTTTCCTCGAGAAGGTCAAGGTTGAGCATCATCCTGGCTGGGTTTTCTGTTTCGTCATATTGCTCCACACGCAGTGTGGGTAGGCTGAGCTCGATTGGGATAACTGCCTCGGCTCCGAAGACGAGGTTGAACGGGGTTTCGTCGGTAGCCGTCCTCGGGGTGGTGTGGTATGCCCAGAGGACGCTGGGAAGCTCGTCGGCCCACCTGCCCTTGGCCTGGTCCAGCCGCGTGCGGAGGCCCTGAAGGATGGTCCTGTTCGTGACTTCGGCCTCCCCATTGGTCTGGGGGTGCGCCACCGAGGTGAAGCGATGCTTGATGCCGAGGTCGCTGCAGAATTCTTCGAACTCCCGGCAGTCGAACTGGCGCCCGTTGTCAGTGACCACGGTGTGGGGGAGGCCGAAGCGGCAGACGATGGACTTCCAAAAGAACTTGGCGACGTTTGCTTCGGTAATCCTCGCCAAGGGTTCAGCCTCGACCCACTTCGTGAAGTAGTCGATTGCCACTATCAAGAACTTCCGCTGGCCAGACGCCGGCGGGAATGGGCCCAGGAGGTCCATCCCCCACTGGGCGAACGGCCAGGGGGCTGAGAGCTGGGAGATTGGGTTGGAGGGCTGCCGCTGCACCGTGGCGTGGCGCTGGCACCGGTCGTACCTCTTCACGAAGTCAGCGGCGTCTTCCTTCATCGTCTCCCAGAAGTATCCCTGACGAAGGGCCTTGTATGCCAATGCCCTGCCCCCCACGTGGTTCCCGCAAACGCCTTCGTGAATCTCCTGGAGCACAAGCTTGGCTTCCGTGGGTCCTACGCACTTGAGGAGGGGGTAGGAGTAGGATCTTCGATACAACTGCCCGTCCATCAGGACGAACCGCACGGCCTTCTTCCTGATGAGGCGAGCCGCCTCGCGGTCCTCCGGCAGGGTGCCATTGGTGATGTATGCGGCGTACTTGTCTATCCAGCTGGGTTCATGGCCGACCTGGTGGACCTCCACCGGTGCCTCGAGGCTTGGGACCTCAAGGCGCTCCACATAGGCGCGTCCCAGCATCGTGTCCGGCAGGGTCGGCAGTCGAGAGAGAGCATCCGCGCGGGCGTTCTCCCCGCGGGGGATATGGAAGATGTTGAAGCGCCGGAATCTGGACGCGCCCGCCTTGACGAGCTCCAAGTATCTCGCCATTTGGGAGTCGTGCGCGACGTACTCCCCGGACACCTGCCCCGCCACAAGCTGGGAATCGGTGAAAGCCTTGAGGTTGGTTACGCCCAGCTCGCGGGTGACTCTCAGTCCGGCAAGAAGTGCTTCGTACTCCGCCTGGTTATTTGTCGCGGGGAATTGGAAACGGAGTGCGCATTCGGCGACGACCCCGTTGCTGTTGGCAAGGATGAGCCCAGCCCCGCTTCCGCCGGAGTTTGAGGCTCCGTCTACATGGAGGATCCAGACGTCCTCTCCGGGCTCGTCGGTGCCTATCTCCATCGACCGGCCTGAGGGGCCTTCCTCGGGCTCCTTGCCCAAGCCTGCACATTCGACCAAGAAGTCGGCTAGCACCTGTGCCTTCATGGCCGACCTCGGCCTGTACGTAATGTCGAACTCGCTGAGTTTCAGTGCCCACTTTGCCAATCGTCCCGAGGTATCGGATCGGCTGAGCACCGCTTTCAGCGGTTGATCCGTCAAGACGGCGATGGGATGCACTTGGAAATAGGGCCTGAGATGTTGGGCAGACACTATTAGCGCAAAAACAAGTTTCTCGGGCCGAGAATACCTGAGCTCCGCATCACGGAGAAGCTTGCTGGTATAGTACACCGGCCGCTGGGCCCCCTGGCCGTCGGTTCGAACCAAGACTGAGCTGACGGCCCCCGGGGTAACTGCTAGGTAGAGGATAAGCTCTTCTCCCTCCTCGGGCCTGGACAGCAACGGTGGCGATGCGAGGGTCTTCTTCAGCTCCTCGAAGGCCTGCTGGCATTCCTCGGTCCAAGCAAAGTCATTCATTTTTCTTAGTACCTTGAAGAAGGGTCGGCAGCGGTCCGCCGACCTGGAGATGAAACGGCTGAGGGCCGCAACCCGGCCGGTTAGTTGCTACACTTGCTTCTTGGAGGCGGGCTGCTCCATATCCAGGATGGCCTGGACCTTCTCCGGGTTGGCCTCGATTCCTCTTTGGGTCACCATAAATCCTAGGAATTTCCCGGCGGAGAAGCCAAAGGCGCACTTCGCCGGGTTCAGCTTCATCTGATGGCGTCGGAGGTTGCCGAAGGTCTCCGCCAAGTCAGCCACGTGATCCGACTCGGGTTTGCTCATTACCAGCATGTCGTCCACGTACACCTGCATGTTGCGGCCGATCTGGTCTTTGAAAATTCTATTGACCAGGCGCTGGTACGTTGCCCCCGCGTTCTTGAGGCCAAATGGCATCATCCTGTAGCAAAAAGTTCCACGGTCAGTTATGAAGGCGGTGTGCTCTTCGTCCTCCGGGCTCATTCGGATCTGGTTGTATCCGGAGAAGGCGTCCATGAACGACAGGAGGCGATGCCCCGAGGTGGTGTCGACCAGTTGGTCGATCTTTGGAAGGGGGAAGCTGTCCTTTGGGCAAGCTCGGTTGAGGTCGGTGTAATCCACACAGATCCTCCACTTACCACTACTCTTTCTTACCATGACCACGTTTGCCAGCCAGCTGGGGTACTGGACCTCCCGCACAAAACCGGCGGCGAGGAGCTTCTCCACTTCCTCGTTGATTGCTTTCTGCCTTTCCATGGCGAAGCTCCTCTTCTTCTGGCGGACCGGGCGGCAACCTGGGTCCACGTTTAGCCTGTGCATGATGACCTCGGGCAGAATGCCCGGCATGTCAGCTGCTGACCAGGCGAACACGTCAGCGTTCGCGCGGAGGAACTCCAGCAGGCGGGTTTGTTCTTCCTCAGGGAGCTGGGCCCCGACTTGCACCGTCTTCAGGGGATCCGAACCGAGGGGAAAGGTCAGCAGGCGCTCTACGGGCCCTCCCCTGGGTTCCTTCTCTCTCAGATCGAGGTCGTCGATATCACGGGCGAGCTCCGCGCCCCTGGCACCCGGGACCGTCTGAAGGCAGAGCGGGACTGGCTGGGTCGTCCCCTTCATCTCCCCGAGCCCGGAAGGCGTGGGAAACTGTACCAACAGCCTTCTCGTGGAGATGGTGGCGTCCAGTTGGTTGAGCCCGGGACGGCCGAGAATGGCGTTGTAAGGCGAGGGGAGCCTGACGACGGTAAATGTTATTAGGACGGTCGCCTGCCGGGGTGGGGATCCGGCGGTGACCGGGAGAGTGATCTCCCCCTCGACCCCCACGGAGTCCCCTGTAAAACCTACCAGGGGGGTGTGCACCGGTTTCAGCTGATCGTGGGACAAGTTCATGCGGGAGAAAGCGTCGTAAAAAAGTACGTCAGCCGAGCTTCAACTATCAACCATGATTCGATGTACAGGATGCTTCGCAATGGTCATCTCGACCACCACGGCATCGTTGTTTACATTGTCATTAGCTTCCCCCCCTTGGGGGGGATTACATTCTCCGGGTTCCCGCCTTCCCGGGTTCTCTTCGTCGCTCGACCGGACCCGCGTGAGATCATGCCCACGGGCTTCTCCGTTGGACGGTTGTCGATCGCAGGGACGGGCGGTAAGGCCGCGAGCGGCTGCCCTTTAGAGGGGGCCTCGTTCTTGACGAACTTCCTGAGGTAACCCCTCCTAATCAGCTCCTCGATCTCCCGCTTCAGGTGGCGACACTCCTCTGTGTCATGCCCGTGCTCGCGGTGGAACTGGCAGTACTTCTATTTGTCTCGGATGGCTCTCGGGTTCTGAGGAGGAGGTCGGCGGAGGTAGCGCTCGCCCTCGATTTCCATGAGGATCTTCGTTCGAGGTGCGAGGAGAGGGGTGTACCTCCGCTCGGGAGTGGCTTCGCCCCTCGGCCTTGGATTCGGGCGAGGGTCGGCAGACGGCCCAGGCCTTCGAGCTCCCAGGGCGTCCCTCGGGAGCGGCTTCTTCGGAGTCTTCCCATCTAACTCTCGACGGGTGCGGTCAGCCTCCTCCGCTCGGATGTACTTGTGGGGAGGAGGAGCTCGGAGTACGTCCTGGGCGGCTTCTTGTCCAGGGAGTAGGTTAGGTGGGACGTCTTGAGCCCGCGCTTCAAAGCCAGCATGGCGACGGGCTCGTCCAAGCTGTAGATCTCCAGGGCTGCGGTTTTGAACCGGGTGATGTAGTCCCGGAGCAGCTCCTGGTCCTGCTGGCGAATGGAGAAAAGGCTGTCCACCTCTCTCGGCACCTTTCGACAAGCGTCGAAGTGTGCCACGAACCTTCCTTCCAGCTGATGGAAGGAGCAAATGGATCCGGGCTCGAGGCGGGTGAACCAGACTCGAGCGGCCTTCCGGAGGGTGGCCGGGAAGGCGATGCACAGGAGAGCGTCAGTGGCCCCCTGGACCCTCATGAGGGCTTTGTAGCTCTCCAGATGGTCCAGAGGGTCGGTGGTCCCGTCGTAGGGATCCACCTGCGGCATGCGGAACCGTTTCGGGATCGGTTCCGCCTGGATTTCTTCAGAGAAAGGGGGGCGGGAGTCGTAGCCCGCCGGGTCTGTCGACGAGTTCTGCAGGTCGGCGAATCGGCGGGCGAACTCCGCCAGCTTGCGCTCATGCTCCTCCAGGCGCCTCTCGGCCTGGCGCCTGATGGCTTCGTCGGTGGAGTCCTCCACCGAGACTGCGGGTGAAGGGGGCGCCGATCGATCTCGGCGCGAGGTCTGGCCTCGGCGTCGCTTGCTGCGATGCGCCGTTTCGGCCCCGTCGGCTGGGGATCGACTCTCGCGATCCTCCGAACCGGAGTAGTTTCTCTTAGCGGGAGCTTGGTGGCTCCCCCGGGGGTTGGAGGCGGCCCTCGGATGGGATGGCCTGCCCTGGATTGAGCGCACGCTCCCACGCTGCCCCGCGGCTCGGGCCGCGGGGGTCCCTGGCTGCGGCTGGGTGGCCAGGGACCGTTGCTGATGCTGAAGCTGCCGGACCGCTGAGGTCAAAGTCTGCAGCTGCTGGATGACGGCCACGAGGGGTCCGTCCGCCATGGTAGACTGCTGTGCAAGGGGAGGGGGAGCCGGAAGCTCCCTCTCCGGGCTGAGGGCCCCTGGAGGGGAGTGAACCTCCCCCACGCGGCTGGTGGACGCCTCACGGCCACGAGTAACAACCATCGTCAGAGAGCGCGACACCTGCAGAAAGCTGGCCCCCGCTCGGGTTTGGTGTCCTGCCTCCCTACCTGGCGTGCCAATCTGTTGCCGCTCTCGTCATCGCGCCCGTGCCACGGATCCGCCGATCCCTCCTGACCGCCTGGCGAAGGAGCCTCCCTGGCTGCGTCTAACCTGCAAGAAAGGGGTTAGAAGACCCTGGCCGGGGATCCCGGCGAGGGAACTCCGACGGTCAAGTCAGTAGACGACGAGAAGGAACAGACTCTCCAAACGGATCCCCGAAAGGGTTCCAGACTTAGAGAGTTTACTGGTGAGAGAGAGACGCTCTGGGGACCAGAATCTCGGCTGGGCCTCCTTGCCGAGCTCACGCCCAGTGATTCCCTCTCGGGATCTCTGGTTTTCACTCTTCGGAGCGAGGCCTTTTGCCGCTGCTTCCCCTTTGTCCCCAGGCTTGTTCGCTTACCTTGTCGTCCCCAGATTCTTCCCTCTTTATCTCCTTTCGTCGTGTGCTTGTCTTTTTCTCCTGGGAGACTCCCCTCCCCTGTCTTCTTCTCTTTTCCCTTTTCGGTGAAGGGGGGCCAGGCGGCTTTCCGACCTCGTCCGCCGAGCCCAGCAGGGAAAAGGCAAAGACAGAAGAGAAAAAGGGAGGGCGGCGCTGGCAAGGCGGCCGGTCAGGCCTCGGGCCCCGCGAGAGCGCCCTCTTTCCCAAGCGTGGGCGCCATCCATCTATGGGGCCTGTTCTGCCAGAACCGTGCCCCTCGGCTGTGGAACTTGTCGGGCCGATGCAAGTGATGTTCTGCATGCTGCCGCCCTCCGTACGGGGCGCCGTCTGGGATTCGTACGGCCCGAGGGATGGCCTCGGGGCCCGCGACTCTTCCTTGAGATCTTCTCCGTACGGGCGGCCTGACCTCGGCTGAGGTGGACCCGTCTCCGGGGGCCACCTGGCGAAGAGCGAAGGACCAGCCGACCTCGGCCTAGGTGGACCCCTCCCGGGTGGACACCTGGCGAGGTGGCAGGAGGTCGCCTGGACTCGGCCGAGGTGAGCCCGTCTTCGGGAGGCCACCTGGCAAAAGAGCGAAGGACCAGCCGACCTCGGCCTAGGTGGACCCCTCCTGGGTGGACACCTGGCGAGGTGGCAGGAGGTCGCCTGGCCTTGGCCGAGGTGGGCCCGTCTCCGGGGGGCCACCTGGCGAAGGGCGAAGGGTCGGCCGACCTCGGCCCGGGCGGACTCCTCCTGGGTGGACACCTGGCGAGGTGGCAGGAGGTCTCCTGGCTTTGGCCGAGGTGGGCCCGTCTCCGGGGGGCCACCTGGCGAAGGGCGAAGGGTCGGCCGACCTCGGCCCGGGCGGACTCCTCCTGGGCTTGGGCGCCATCGAGTTGGCAGAGGAGCTCCGATCCGAGCTCGACCTCGGCGGGGGCAGTTTGCCTTAGAAAATTGCCGGGCGCTGTAGTCTTGTCGAACCTGGTCTTGAAGACGTGGCGCTGACTCGGCCGAAAAAACCTCCACGTGGCTCGATCGCATTCGGCGGTACCTGAGCCTGGCCACGTCACTATCACGGCTGTAACAGAGCTTATAGAATACAGTACAACGGTAAGCAATACAATGGACAAGCAAACCAGACCTAATTCTAGGGTTCCTAGACCTAAAAGTTCAAAATACAAGACTTAACTAGGTACTACTTAGGTATGTAATTATCCTGTCCACTGGCCAGGTAAGAGGTGGGGTTGCGGGAGGCTCCCCTCGCTTTCGCGAGGTCTTAAGGCATTTGCCATTTGATCTCTAGCCTTAGACACCAATTTCAAGGAATAAGTACAAACTCAAATAATACTTTGTCTTACCTTGCACTTGAACCCAACTTGTGGGTATCTGTAGTTTAGGTTCCTACTTGATTTTACTTTAGGGTTTAGGTCAATGCAAATGTGAGTGATTGTTTTGGGCTAGAGAAAGGTAATGACTTCCTTCCCTTATGTAATATTGCATGCCCTTAGGATATTTTAAAAATGGATGCAAACAACTTCAGCAAAACAATGAGCACAATCAACTATACCCGGCACAAATGCATGAATTTTTAACCCAATTTTGAAATTTCAAAAAATGCAAATTTTAATTGGATAATTTAAATCTTGAAGTCTAAATCACAGTAACCAAATTGAACAATTTTAATTTCGAAATTTGATTAGAAAATTCGTCCTTGGAAGCAAAGTGGTTAAAATGTAAATTTCAGCTTCCAACTAATCTCAAGCTAACCTGAATTTGAAAATTCAAAATTTAAAATTTTTAAATCCAAAAAATTTGAAATAAAGCTGACTTGGTTAGCTCTCAGATATGGAATCTCGGATTTTAAATTTTGACTTCAAATTAATTCAAATTTTTGATTGATAAGGTAGTTTAAAAACAGGTGCTAGAAGATTCCAACAGTTTAGCTAACTCTTAACAACCTGAATCAAATTTCTAATTTTGAGCTATAAACCTTTCTAAAATTCAAAATTTTAATGCAAAATAACAAAACTCGAAGTCTAGATCTCAGATCTAAAATTCTAAAATCAAAAAAAATATTTTTGTATTTTTTAAAAAATTACATGAAATGGAAGGCAGAAACAGAATTATGGACAGAACTTCAAAAACGACCTAAAAACTTATATTTTTAAATATAAAAATCAAGGGAAATATTTTTTTTGAATTTTATATTTCGAATCCTAACACACTAAGGTACTATAAAAGTATTTTTTTGAATTTTTTTTATTAATGTAAAATATACGAAAAATCACTGAAACTCGGAAGACAGTGAGACAGAATTCCAGCAGCCTGTAAAGCTTAACCTAGAACCAAAGCTCTGATACCAAAAATTGATGGGGGACGAATTTGATGAAATGGGTGTGGAGATGTGATCTACTTACCTAGCAACAACATACTAGCATTAGAGCTCCAGATATGACCGGATTCATGGGTGGAAGAGATGAAGAATTTCGAGCTAGGAACTAGGTAAGCAGAAAATCTGACACCCTTGTGCAATCTTCCTTTTAAAAAAATAAAAGAGAGAATCTAAGGGCATAGAAATCCTCAAACTAGACTAAGCTACCTTTAAGAACCTCAGATCTAAGGTTGCGTTTGGTAGACAGTAATCTATCCAGATTACCGATAATTTTAAACTGGGCCCACCAGATAACCTTGTTTGGTATTTTTTTAAACCGGTAATCTATGTTGTAGTGGTAATCTGGATTACCTCTTATGTGGCAATCCGAATTACCTCAGGGAGAGGTGGCTATCAAGATTACCGGAGATGTGGTAATCTGGTATTTTCTATTTTTACAAAATTATCCCATCCTTTTCGTGTGAGAACGAAATATTTTCCTTCTCCCTCTCATCTAGGTCCTCTAGATGTTCGTTGGGATCTCTTCTTAAATCTATATTTTATTTATAAAAATATAATTTTTATATTTTAGCTATTTATTTAAAATATAATTTTTATTTAATATGTTAATATTAAAATTAAAAAATTGAAAATTAATTTTTATACTAAATAAATGTAAAAAAATTATATATAATCTTTTAAACATACTAAGTAATATATTAAATTTATATATTATATTATTAAATTTAAAATAATATATAATCTTTTATTTTATTTTATTTATAATATTAAAAAATAAAATATTTTAAAATATATATTATATAACAATAGAGTGTAATATAATATAATTTAAATTATACATTACATTTTATAACATAACATATATTAAATTATATTAAATATAGTATAATATATTTAATAAAATATAATATATGATAATATTATATAATACATTATTAACAATATAATTTTATAAATAGTTACATTATAAAATATCAAATAATATAATACTATATTACATTACAAAATATCAAATAATATATTATATTAATGTAATATTATATTGCATTACTATATTTTATTATAATATACTTTTAATAAATTTGACTTAGGGATATTTTAGAAATTTAAGCTTAGATTACTGGTAATCTATTTATCATACCAAACACAGTAATCAATCTTACTGATAGATTACCTACGTATACCAAACACAGTAATCAGCATTACTAGTAATCTATCTAGTGGTAATCTATCTTGCAAGTAATCCAGATTACCATTTAAAATTTCCTAGTGATCCACCAAATGCACCCTAAGGATCAAGAGGGTCTATTGCCAACAATGAGGAAAATACTCACCACTCAAGAATTGAAGGCTAGAGACAAGATTTACACTCCCTTCTTGGATTTACCATTGGAGCTTTGATCCATGGCATGGAGCCTTCATCATCATCTTCAAATCACCAAAAAAAACCTGCAAAGAGTCAAGGTAAGTCGAAATTCAAAGAAATTAAGGAAAAAAAGGAAGGAATCAACAAGAGAAGTGAAGAGAGTTGCTGGAATTTTTGGGCAGCACTTCCTCTTCTTCTTGGACTACTTGGATCTTATGTAGACAAACTTGGAAATGAAACTTTGGCCCTCCAAACTCAAGGCACTCATTCAAATTCAAGATCAAACTCATCACTCCAACTCAAACTTAAAGGAAAACACTCAAAATTCTAAGAAGAACTAAAGAACTTGGCAAAGTGGAAAAGAATACAAACAAATAAGCTTTCATTCAACTCAAGTCATTCATTGCTTTACAAGAGAAGGTATTGATACTATTTATAAGCCAAGGGCAGCCATAATAGATGGGTTAAGGAGCCAACTAATTCAGATTTAGTTGGTAATTAATTACATGATTAGTTCATAGTCTAACTAATCCTAACAAGAGAAAGTCCTAAAAGCTCCATGTGGCGCCATCTCATTGCAACACTTGTCTTCATATAATCCTTCCACATGTTCTTTAAGGTTTGGTCTTTCAATTAGGCTTCAAAGTAGAATATTTCTTCATAGCTTGACCAGCCCATAGGCTTGGAAAATGAATCTTCACTTGATTTTGGCTTTAAACAATTCAATCTTACTTCATGGAATTAGGAGTCTTCAAGAGGTGCTTCATACATTTGTGGGAACTTGAAAAAAGGAAAGATTGAACTACAACCAAAGATAATTAGTTTGTAATTTCTTCCTCTTGCCAATGTCCTCATTACTATCATTGGCACATGACTGTTGAACGGTATGTGACATAGGATCTAGTTTCTTTCGGGACGAGCCACGGGCCGATCGTGGCCATAGTCAGAGGGACTAGGAGAGTAGAGTAAATTGTTGGCCATCCATAGTCGTGTCGTGTCTGTGTTGGTTGCATTTAAGTGCACACATCTGCATAGTATGCTGGTATATTATTTTGAGATGGATATCTTGTATGTATGAGTTGTATATGTTACTGGTTGTTATTGACATATTTATATATGTATATTGGAGGTGATGATAACATACTAAGCCTGTATAGCTCATCCCCTGTTTTTCTGTATTTTTGTTACAGATATCGAAGATCATTTGGACTTTCGGACCAGTCGGTGAGGAGCTAGGGTTTAGATGTTAAATTCTAAGTTTATGTTTTATTTGTATTTATCTGTCTGGTTAACCTTTATGGAAAACTCTAGAAATAATAAATAATTTATGAGATTTGTTCCTTACCACTGTTTGGATATTGAATTGAGGTTAGGCCTGGCATGATCTCTAGGGTGATACCTAGGGTTGTGCGGCCGGTCGCATATCCAATCCTAGATCTGGATTCGGGGCATGACAGCTCACAAGAACATGAAAGACAAAACACTTCCTAAGTGACTCATACTTTCTTTCATTAATTTATGATCAATGATTTGGACAGAAATGATCCCAAATGACAACAAATTACCAGCATTCAGGCATACCTCAAAAGATTAAAGAAAAAAGGGTACAAGAACCATTATCCTATGAAACATTATCATCATAACTAAGATTCTTAAAACACAAACAGCACTGGAAATGCATTCATCCCTCAAACTCCCTCATACTGACAATGGAGAAACAAAAAGGAATTTTCGCCAAATAGAGACTAGAGAGATCTTATCTCCCAGAAAAAATAAAAGCAGAGGCAACAGAACTGCAGTGGCGATGGTGATGAAGAGGATGATAAATAGGAGAAGGAATGGCAGGGCAAGTCATGACTGGGAAGTAGGGTTTGGGAAGCTTTCTTGCATCTGATTGGGAATTCAGCATTTGGGAAAAGATTCCCAGCTTTGGAAGTGGAGTGGTGCTGTGGCCCCCAGTGGCAACCACAATCCAAGTTTGAAAAGTGATGAGAGGGAAACATATCAGATCACGAGGATGCATGATGTCTTGATCTGATCCATGCCACTCCAACCTAAATTGCAATCACCACTGGTGGCAACATGAATTACTTTAACAAAGAAAACTCTGACCTCACACATAGCAATGTGGTGATGGGAGTCACCTTGCTCCAATAACTTTCCCAAAGAAGACTCTAATTTGCCATTGCTTGTTAAGAAGTGTTTCAATATCAAAGTTTCTTTCTTTCAATATTTTTTTAAAAAGCCATTACAGATATCTTCTGCATGGACCACTGGATTTGATTAACATCCAAGCAGTAGATTATTCATGTATAAATTCAGTATTCTGAGTACATGTTCATTGTGCCATTAATGCACAAATTTATAAAAGCAGAATACCAGCATTGTGAGAAATCCGATGATATTCAATTAATTCAAATTATAGATTTCCTTTCAAAAATTTGACATATGTCACAAGGCATAGTGAAAAATCCCAGCATTCTTCTCAAAATTACAAAAAGAATCAACTTTTAAATCCTTCTTACCAATTAAACCACCACCCGCCATACCAATTAAACCACCACCCACATTTACCTTTTCATAGAAGAACTTAATCACAAAAACCACATCGTGAGTAGGAGGAGTTGGCTGGTGTACCTTCTCTTGCTGTTACTTCAAATCCTTCCCTTGCTCGACGAAGCCAGAGGAGATAGCGGCCGGAGGACTGGAAGGTGGATACGCGGACAGAATGGGGGTGTTCGCCGCTGGAGAAGGTCGCCGGAGGATGAGGCTGCCGGCGATGAAAGGTGCCGCCTGAAGAGAAGGGCGAGTTGGAGGTGGAGCCGTGGAGTGGGAGATTTGAGGAGATCGGAGGAGGGATGAAATTACTCCTCTGTCCCTAGGTCGATCAATGTCTTGCCGTTCGAGTCTTATTGGGTTGGGTCTGGATGGACCTCGATCCGACCCGATTAAGGGTCCGTTATGGATTGCTGCCGGCAACATTGACGGCAAAATACATCTCATAATTAAATTGGGCTACGTAAATTTTATTTTTTAATATATATTTATTATTTATAATTTTATTTTTTTATTAAAAATTTTGAATGATGAAAATATTTTTAAATAAATTTATGATATCTTGTAACTTGCATTATGACATCCGTGATTTAAATTATGATATTCATATACCATAAGATCAAGAAATATTTTCGACTGTTTAGGATAAACCGGTTTAACAAAGGCTAATTGTTGGTTTAGGGGTATATTTGAACCCCTACTGAACCGCTCGTCCATACCAGAAGGTTCGAAGGTGACCCTACAAGCTAATGAAATGACGGCTTGATCCGACATCACCATTCTGGTCACATTGCTGGGTCAGTCTTCGGTCCGTACCAAAAAAGACGGTTCCAAACATATCCCTGATCTAGGTTGTGCCATGCACTAGGTAGCGACCAGTCTTCTTCGGACCACTTCGAAGAAGACTGGTCCGAAGAAGATGGCCGCTTCATTCCCCAACTTGCTCCGAAAAGAACTCCAGTCCACTCTAAAGAAGGCCATTCCGATGCAAATGGCTGGAATGTCTTCAGCCTACTCTAAAGAGGATAGGCACAAGGCAGTCAACCGATTCGATCTTGGTCCCTTCCGAAGGAACGGCCCTAAAGCAAATCTCCAATTGATATCCAATCTCCAGACGTGGATATGGTTGTTGTAACCAACCACGTAGCCACTAACTCCAACAACATCGAGGTGGCCATAATCAGCACGTGGCCACTAACTCCAGCACCAACAACATCGACATGGCCAGAATCAAGCAAAACCGCTTATGGTCATGGAGGGGTTAAGCTAACCAACCCCACTTAACCAGAGATAAGTGGGCTTAACACATTTTTGGCACATCTTCCATTATAAATACTAGTAAGAGGGGGCACTCAACAAGCAAGCTAAGACAAGTAAGCCAAGAAAAACCAAATTTTCTGAGTCTCTTTCACTCACACTCTCTCTGAGAACTCTCCATTCTGTTGCTCGAGCCTTCACTAACTTAGGCATCGGAGTGTCCGCCACCGAAAAAAATCCGGTCAGGGGATCTATTTTGTAGGATTCTCAGGAGGCGAGCCAGTGATCCAGTAGCTTTGATCGGTCTGCAGAGGTTCGACGCCAACAGATTGGCACACTAGGTAGGGAAAGAACTATCATCTCCTCTTGAAAAAGAGAGTTTGAAGAAGCCGTAATGGTAAAAGGTAAGGCTCAAAATGCTTCGATGAGCAAAAGAAGTCTACCCTCTCAGAGGAACGATCTCCCGATGGAGAATAATGTCCCACCTTCCACACTAGTCATGGGACAACACCAGTTCAAAGCTCTCTTGAACCAGGTTGACATTCTCATAACCATGGTTCAGAATTTTCAAGAGACCGCCCTTCAGATGGGACATTCATCGGCCATCTCTAGGCATAGTCACCGGTCTAGAAGGGAGACCACCACCATGGATCTACCCAACTCTCTTTTCGAGATCGACCCTCTCATGAGGGTCGAAGTTCCCAACATTCAAAGTGCACTGATGACCGATATGCGAGGAAGAGATCCAAACGATCTCCCTTTATCTCCTCTGAAGACTCTACTCCCGAAAGTGCTGGGCAGAAAGGAGCCCACTACGACTACGAAAAAAGTTTAAGATGCTTGAAGTGCAGATCGCGAGACTCCGCGATCAGAAAAGAGACGACGAGTTCACGGCCTATGACTCGCGGCCTCCATTTACCTCTAGAATAATGGAGGAGTCATCCCTCGGCATTTTAAAGTCTCTCAGATGGAATCCTACAATGGTACCACCGACCTCCTGAATCATCTAGGTAGCTTTAAGGCCCACATGATGATCCAAGGAGCCTCCGATGCATTGTACTGCTTGGCCTTTCCTACGACCCTAAAGAAGGTAGCTCGAATGTGGTATTCAAGTATACATCCAGGTACTATCGATTCTTTCTCTAAATTAGAAAAATTATTTGTTTCACATTTCAAGACTTGCCAAAAGATGTCCCAGAATACTAATAGATTGTTCCTCCTCCATCAAAATGAATGAGAGAGCCTCAAGGACTACATCGTAAGATTCAATTCTGACACTCTTGAGATCCCTAGTCTCAATGAGTATATGGCCATGTTCGCTCTAAAGAAGGGGCTCTGATCATCCAAGCTCACATTCTCTCTGGACAAAACGTTTCCATAAGCTACGCTGAGCTCCTGGCAAGGGCTCAGAAGTACATGGATGCCGAAGAGCAAGAGGCAAATCGGTGCCTGATTGAAGGAAAATCTATTCCTAATAAGAAGAGCAACAGGGGGCCGAATCTCCCTGCACCCTCCAACAATAACGACTCCACTCAATGATGTAGTCCCAGGCCTAAAGCATTGGGTGGGAAATTTGATTCATATACTCTCCTCAATCTTTCAAGGGAGAGAATCTTGATGGAGATAGAAAAAGAAAGCCACCTCCAATGACCGTGCCCCATGAGGACGTCCTCCTTGCAAGGAATAGAAGCAAGTACTGCTGATTCCACAGAGATCACAGCCACAATACTGAAGACTACATCTAACTTAAGGATGTAATAGAAAACCTAATCAAGAGGGGATACTTGGGAAAGTACGTCGGCCACCCAGAACCTTGATCTGAAGTTGCTACCCCTCAGAGGCCCATTGAAAAATCTGAACTGCCCAACCAGAGGCCCACTGACGGAAGGGTGGGCATGCTACATCGGCAAATTGATTGGAGGAGAGCCGAAGAAGATGATCCTAAGAGGCTCAAGGGCAATAACTCCGTATACTTCTATGACAATGACCTCTAGGGAGTTCAGCTCCCACACAACGACCCCGTTGTAGTCTCGGCCATCGTGGCCAATTATGATGTAAAACATATTTTAGTAGACAATGGAAGCTTCACCGATGTTTTACTTTATGATGCATTCTCCAGGATAGGTCTGTCTAAATACAAGCTACAGAAATCTCCTATACCCCTGACTAGGTTTGGAGGCAACCAAATCGGAGTCAAAAGAGAAATAATATTGCCTGTAACCCTCGACACAGAACCGTGTCAAAAGATGTTCTCCATCAATTTCATAGTAGTCCAAACCCCATCAGCCTACAATGTGATATTGGGATGGCCCGCCTTGAACAAATTCAGGACCGTAGTCTCGACATACCACCCTCTAAAGCGCTTTCCCACTCGAAGTGGGATCGGAAAAGCGAGAGGGGATCAAAGGGTCGCCCGACAATGTTTGATGATACAAGACAAGTAATCAGCTGATCTCATCACCCTAGATCAACTGGACCCAAGAGATCAGACAGAGAATTATAGGGAACCAATGGAGAAGACTGTTTCTGTGTCTTTAGATGAAGACGACCCCACCAAAATAGAGCAGATCGGAAGCCTACTTGATGAAGAAACGAAGACAAGGCTGATCCATTTTCTACGAAATAACGTCGATGTCTTCGCTTGGTTGGCTTTGGACATGCCTGGGATCCCTGACGAAGTAATTACTCATCAACTGGAAGTTGTCTCTAACTATAAGCCGGTTCGATAGAAGAAGAACTTTGCCCCTGAAAGACAGAGGGCAATAGATGAAGAAGTGTGTTGCCCAATGTAGCAATCCAAGAGAGGGGGTGAATTGGGTTTCTTTAAAACCCTCAAGCCGAGCCCCTCCAACAGGCCCACACTCTTCACCGTGCTCATAGTCCGAGGATGGCGACAGGGTAACCCACCATCTATCACTTGACTCATAGTTCGGTATCCTCAAGCCAGGCCCCTCCAACATGCCCGCACTCTTCACCGTACTCATAGTCCAGAGATGGTGGCAGGGCAACCTGCCATCTACCACTTGACTCACAGTTCGACACCCTCAAGCCGGGCCCCTCCAGCAAGCCTACACTTTTCATAGCGCTCACAGTCCGGGGATGGCAGCAGGGCAACCCGCCATCTACCACTTGACTTAGTTTAGCATCCTCAAGCCAGGCCCCTCTAGTAGGCCTGCACTCTTTACCGTGCTCACAGTCTAAAGATGGTGACAAGGCAACCCGCCATCTATCGCTTGACTCACAGTTTGGTATCCTCAAGCCAGGCCTCTCCAGCAGGCCTGCACTCTTCGTCGTGCTCATAATTCGGAGATGGCGATAGGGCAACCCACCATCTACCACTCGACTCAAAGTTTGGCACCCCCAAGCCGGGCCCCTCTAGCAGGCTCGCACTCCTCACCATGCTCATAATCCAGAGATGGCGGCAAGGCAACCCGCCATCTACCGCTTGACTCACAGTTTGGCATCCTCAAGCTAGGCCCCTCTAGCGGGCCCGCACTCCTCGCCATGCTCATAGTCTAGAGATGGTGACAGGGCAACCCGCCATCTACCGCTTGACTCACAGTCTGGCATCCTCAAACCAGGCCCTTCCAAAAGGCCCGCACTTCTCACCGTGCTCATAGTTTGGAGATGACGGCAGGGTAACCCGCCATCTGTTGCTTGACTTACAGTTCGGCATCCTCAAACCGGGCCCCTCCAATAGCCTCACACTCCTAACCATGCTCACAGTCCAGAGATGGCGGCGACAACTCGCGATCTATTGTTTGACTCATAGTTCGGCATCCTCAAGCTGGGCCCCTCCAGTAGGCTCGTACTCCTGGCCGTGCTCACAGTCCAGAGATAGCGGTAGGGCAACCTGCCATCTACCGCTTGACTCATAGTTCAGCATCCTCAAGCCGGGCCCCTCCAACAGGCCTGCACTCCTCATCGTGCTCACAGTCCAGAGATGGCGGTAGGGCAACCTACTATCTATTGCTTGACTCATTGTTCGGCATCCTCAAGCCAGGCCCCTCCAGCAGGCCCGCACTACTCATCGTGCTCACAGTCTGGAGATGGCGGCAGGGCAACCCACCATCTACTGCTTAACTCATAGTTCAGCATCCTCAAGTCGGGCCCCTCCAGCAGGCCCGCACTCCTTGCCATGCTCACAGTCCGAAGATGGTGGCAGGGAGGGCAACCAGCCATCTAATGCTTGATTCACAGTTTAGCATCCTCAAGCCGGGCCCTTCTAGCAGGCCCGCACTCCTCACCATGCTCATAGTCCAAAGATGGTGGCAAGGCAACCTGCCATCTACCGCTTGATTCATAGTTTGGCATCCTCAGGCTGGGCCCCTCTAGTAGGCCCGCACTCTTCACCATGCTCACAGTCTGGAGATGGCAGCAAGGCAACCCGCCATCTACCGCTTGACTCACAGTTCAGCATCCTCAAGTCGGACCCCTCCTGCAGGCCCGCTTCCTTTACCGGGTCCTCCAGAAGGCCCGCACCCTCCACCTCGCTCATAGCTCGGAGATGCTAGTGGGAAACTCTTAAAGCCCCACCATCTATCACTTGGCTCGTAGCTTGGCAAACCAAGAAGCCCCAGAAGAATTCTGTGTTCAAGACCGCGTGACCCTAAGGTCGACGGAACAAGAGTGGGATGCCTGCGGAGTCCTCCATGCCGATCTTAGGTCTCCAACATCACCCCATAATAGCCGAAGGCCTGGGCCGGGCTTACGGCAACCATGAAAGTCTGCCTCCCTGCTAACAGGACTCAAGAAGCAGAGGAGGGAAAGAAGTAAAAACGAAATTCATTGGTTGAGTTATGGAGGTGAGTCCTTCATAATTCTTGATGGGCTCCCCTTGGAGCAGTTCAAGTAAAAAAAAAGAGAGAGAAGAATGACACATGTTAATTAAGGAAAAGAAGAGTCTTCATTGATCAAAAATCTCTTACATCATGGCGACCCCCGACAAGCCGGGAAGTCTTTCAACAACTCTATTACAAAATGAAAAGGAAACAGGCTTAGGCCTCCCTCGCTGCTCCTTCTCGACTGGTGGGCAGGTCCTCTCAGTGCAGCCATGACGCTAACCGGAGGGGCATTCCGAGCGGCTCCGGCTTTGGACTCTACCTTCAGGTCCGGTGCAGTCTCAGCCACCGAGGTTATCCTGCTCCAGAGCGCACCTCCCCTAGGTGTCGGAGGTATGGGCAGGACTAGAGGGGGATGTTCTAGTCCCTTCTACCCAAGGAGGCAGGCACCCATCAATGCCATGACCACCGTGGCCTCCTCCATGGTGACCATGACCTCCATCACCGAGGCAGCCATTTTACCGCCCCCCTTTGGGGGCTCTCCCCCTTCTTCTCCTTCCTTTTGGGGGTGGCATTGAGCTCGATGGATTTCTTCTCCAATATCAGACATCCTCGCCGAGACACCGGCTGGCCCTTCATGAAGGGTCATTATCTAGCCCGTAATATCGACCGGTGCTTCCTGAAGGGTCATTATCTGGCTTGCAAGTTCTTGGGATCAGGCAGCCTGAGCCCAAAACTTGTCCCACTCCATGTCCAGGCGATGGCTCCGCCTCATTGACACTCGACGAGAACTCTTCCCTAATGCAACTAGAAGGGGAGAGACAAAAAGAGAAGAAAGTTGGAAGAAGAAAGAAGAAGGGAAGATCCTGATATCTACCAAAGAATTGCAAGATGCAAGTAACGCAGTGGGGGTCTAGTTTCTTGCACCCAGGAAAGCTTTTATAAAGGCGAGGGGATGGGTCCTTTCTGAGAGGAGCCTGCCGCCCCCCATTGCATCGTCTTCCGAGGCTTGCCATGTGTTGGCATCCCGTGGCATCGACGCTTCAGTTCAAGCACGGTAATTAATGGCCCCCTTTAAAGGGCTATGTCGTGGCATCGTCCCATTGGTATGGAAGCATGGATTTCGGGGCACCGGCACCCGAGGCATTGATGGTGCAGGGGGCACGCTCCTCCATGTCAGCATGGTCATTACTCCCTTCGCCCCGAGCATTGCTTCATTCTCCAGGTCGAGGAGTGGGGGGCATCTGATATGGCACATCCGCTGATGTGGACCTCTACTGGTGGCCCTACTGGTAGAAAATATGTCACCCAAGCACGGTGGCCAAATGAAGAGCCAACGCGAGCCCTCTTGCCGAGGCAGCTCCCAGCCAGGGTCGTGCTCATAGGACGAGCCCTTCATCTGAGGTCAGCTCCTAGCCGAGGTAATGCTCATGCTGCCAAGGTGAGCCCTCCTACTGAGATCAGCTCCTAGTCGGGGTCATGCTCATAGGGCGAGTCCTCCGTCTAAGGTTAGCTCCCAGTTGGGGTCGTGCTCATGCTGCCAAGGCGAGCCCTCCTGCTGAGGTTAGCTCCCGCCGGGGTCGAGCTTATAGGGCGAGCCCTCCGTTTGAGATCAACTTCTAACCGGGGTCGTGCTCATGCTGCCAAGGTGAGCCCTCCTATTGAGGTCAGCTCTCAGCCAGGGTCGTGCTCATAAAATGAGCCCTCCGTCTAAGGTCAGCTCCTGGCCGGGATCATGCTAATGCTCCCTAAGGTAGGGCTCCATCCGACCCTGTCAGGGTCAAGTACCAGCGATAAGAAAGATCGACAAGAATTCAAACTGCAACAAGGAGGTTCCCGATCACCTGTAACCTTGAGGGGTGGCACACACCTGGCCATGAACCTGGGCTTTGCAATGCACTATCCGCATGCTCTGGGTGGCCTGCACTCCACCAGGTCCCGGATCCTATTACGCGCCGCCACGTTGATGACCGTGCAACCGGGGACTTTAATCCCCATGACACGATGCCTGAACCTCCCCCAAAAGGAGTATACCATTAAGGCCCCAGGTCCTTACAACACTCCGATGGTTCCCCCAGAAATGGAAACATCCCACCGTGGCATGGGGCTCAGCGGCATGGCACCCACCCCCTCATGGAGAACTGCACCACTAGAGGGACAGAATCTGTATCGCACCGGTGTACACCCTCAATGGAAGGATCTCCTCCTAAGGACCGGTCTGATAAGAGGGAGGCGACAGGAAATAGTAAGCCCCTCCCAAAGAGGGCACGCGGAAAAGGATACCTGGACAAAGCCCCAAATTTGCTATAGGCCATCCCATATACATAAGGTCAGAGAGAGGAAAAGCAGGAGGTGAGGAGAAATAAACAGGTGAGAAAGAGATGGAGAGTGAGCGAGCAAAGGACCCACAGCAGACCCTTCCAAGCTCTCCGCTCCCATCCTCGCTTGCTCTTTCCACCTTAATTCTACCTTTCACCCTCTACACTGAGAGCCCCCTAAGCTTCCCGCCATAGAGGTTCTATTTTCCTTGATCATCCCATCTGACTTGATGTCGGAGTGTCCCCGCTGGAATCCCCGGCTCGGATCTCCTCTTTTTTGCAAGGTAGCCGGATCAAGAAGCCAGCCAAGAAAAGGAGGGATGAGCGCCCCACAGGAACCCGACACATTTGCGACATGTCGAAGCTACAGGCCATGGCGATCTTGGCAGCTACAATTAGAGTGATAAGGATAGTTGGCCCTAATGCCTATGTGCTTGAGCTACCCCCGGATTATGGCATAGCTCGACTTTCAATATCTCGAACTTAGTATCTAGTTGGTTTCAATTTCTGGTTTAGTCTTGTAATTTGGCCAATTTGGTCAAGTTAGGGTCAATTGGTCCTGTAATTAGCCAGGTTGGATCACCAGCTCAAGTCAATTTGAAAATGGGCTCAAGCTAGTTTAAAGATGGGTTCACAAGTGGGCAATCAAGTCAAGCCCAATTGAAGATGAGTCAAGCCACCTCCCCACATCAAGTTGAGTGCCAACTCATGGACTGCCACGTCATCAATGCCACTTGGCACGGGAGGTGCAACTTCAGCTCATGGGAGTGCCACATCATTAGTGCCAGGCGCCACTTCACCAAGCATCTTGGGCGGCCAAGTCAAGCTAAAATTTCAAATTCAAATTCCATGGTTGACTCCCATTAATCTTCCCTTGATCCAAGTAGACAATATCCATACAATACTCCCGATATCAAGCCTTCCATTGATCCAAACCAACAAGATCCTCACCCCACTCCATAAATCAAGCTACCAAGATCAAGCTTCATGAAAGATTCAAAATTCAAAAGTAGATGCCAAGTTTCATGAAGGAGGAATTCAAAATTCAAATGGGCGCCCCTTGATTCATGAAGACAACATCCTCTCTTCCCTCCCCAAATCAAGTCTTGTAACCCCTCTTTCAAATTTGAATTCAAATGTCAAATGAAGACTTGGGTGCTTATAAAAAGGACCCTAACCCTTTTGTAAAAATAATGTTGATGAAATGAAAAAAAGTTTGAGAAGTTATTCTTCTAGCCCTTGTCTTCTAGACTATGAACTCTGAGAGGGAGTGCCTTTGTCCTTCGGGATATCGAGGGATGAGAGGTCCTGAGTTACTATCCTTCTGTGCAAGCCACCTTCCCACCTTCAAGTTTGGATGCCATCTAGATGATCCACCTGGGTGCCTAGTAAGAAGAACCTCCACCACCATTCTCAACTTTTGTTCTCTCATTTCTTACTTGCTTCTTGATTATTTCTAACCCTTCACTTGGATGCTCACAGGTCCTCCAGGTGCCACGGACAACGGAGTCGGTCTCCATTGCCTTCGTGACCATCGGACGGAAAGCCAGCGAATCCGCAGGTTGAAGGCTTAATCCTCCAGGCCGCATCCATGAGAGCGAGTGAACTCGGCATCGGGCGCATCAGAGATTTTTTCAAGGTTAGCATCCCTAAAAGAGGATTTCCTATAGTGTGTAGGGGTGCTGATGTGATTGACCCTTGAAGAAAAAAACAAAGAGATAGGTTTTAGATCCTAGAGAAAAATTTTTGCATCATAGATTTCATCATATTTAAATTCCGCATTCTGTCCACCCAGGCCTATTATTTTAGTTGCTTTTGTTTATAGGAAACTCTGAATTTGCTGATTTTTTTTTTTTGCTGGATTTCACATAATTGAAAGTAATTTTCAGAATTTTTTTAGATTTTAATTCAGTCTGTAAATTTTCTACATGTCGGATTACTATCTGAGAACAAATCTACTCTGAAATTCCAGCAAATGCATTTCATCACATTTTCATTTCTGAGAACAAATCTACTTTGAAATTCCAGCAAGTGCATTTCATCACATTTTCATTTTCTATATAGTTTAATTTTGCATTTAGGTTTATATTTTTATTTCCAGCTTCTTATTTCTGCTATCATACATCAAAATCTAAAAAAATAAAACTTAGATACATTTCATTAGATTATATGGATGCCATCATTTTTATAATTAACTTAAGGGCATCAATATCACAAGATAAGGGAATGAAGTCATTACCTTTCCTTAGCACAAAAACAACCACCCTTGCATTTTGAACCCAAACCTAATCTAAAATCTAGTAGCAACCTAATAGATTAGGGACATCCACGAGTCGGGTTTTACCATTTTGGGGAAGCTAGTGCATGCAATCCTTCAATTAGTACCGGGAAGCTAGTGTCTAAGGCAAGAGGTTTAGCATCAAATGACCTAAGCAGTGTTGTGGTTCATTAATTGGATCCTTGTGAAAGCAAGGGGGCCTCCCACACTCTCACCTCTTACCGGGCTGGTGAAAGGGCTAGTTATAGTGCTGTGTGTCAACTAAGTTGATCCATTCTATTTGAACTCCTAGGTCTAGCAAAACCATAGCATCGTTCTTTGCATGTTGCATGTCGACTAGACTAGGAGTCTCATATCACCCACACCACTCTCAATCAGGTGAACCCATGAAAAACAACCTTGAGAATCAGATTAGGCTCCTCACTGAGCAAGTTAACAAGTTGACCCAAAGATTTGATGGTTTTGAAACCAGGTTAAGAACTCTAGAAGGGTCCAGGAGCATTACACTGAACCAGAGTTTGAGTCACCTCCACACCCTAGAGATTTCTCTCAACATGATTCCTTCTTAGAGGCTGAGCCCAGAAGAGTCCCACATCCTAACCCAACCCAAGAGATTCACCCTAGGCGACCCAATCAGGAGTTCATGGACCAAGAAGAACTGCATAAGTCTGATGACCTGTTATGAGTAGTTAGGTGCATCATAACCCAGAACATAGTGCAAGAAGATTGGCATAGGACTAACATCCTACAAACCTTTATCAAGTTAGGGAATAAGGTGTGCAAGATCATAGTAGATAGTGGAAGTTATATCAATGCCATTTCTTTAAGTACTGTCAAGTCCTTAGGATTGACCCCAGTTCTTCATCCCAACCCCTATAAGGTCTCATGGATAGATTCGACTTCCATACCTATCAAGTCTAGATGCTAAGTCATGATCAAATTGCAATCATATGAGGAGAAGATTTGGTGTGATGTCCTTCCCATGGGAGTTAGTAACATTATCCTAGGTCAACCCTGGCTTTACGATCATGATGCCACCCTATTTGGTCGGACCAATACCTGTGCCTTTAGTCACCATGAGAAGAAATTTGTAATCAGCCCAACTCCACCTAAGGATCAGGTTGAAAGAGGATCAAGTAGCCTAAAGGAAAAGAAGCTAGAAGTTAACCTGAGGGAACCTCTGCCACAAAAGAGATTCATGAACCAACCTAGAGAGAAGAACCCTCTAAAGAATTTCAGGGAGAAAATATTGAACCCACTGAAAATTTAAATGAAGAAACTTCTGAGCCCATTGAAAAATCCAAAGAAGACTTCCTAAGGACCTTCTCGATGACTTTCCAACATTTAGGAACACTCAGCCTGCCCTAGAACTTGCACCTATAGATCCTCCTAGTACTAATGATGGGGTTAGGACAAGTACACCCATAGATCAATATTCATGCACTAATGTCAATCTCTTTAGCTTTGAACCAGTCCCTGAGTCTCCTTCCTATTTCCTACCCTTTCCTGAGTCTACACATGTTTTTAAAGCCATTAGGTTACTTTTTGTTGAGATCACTAGGTTGCATGAACCCTTAGAGCCCATCCCATTTGCGACCTACTTTTGGAAGACCTTATGGCATTTGCTAGGAATCCATGGTAAATTCTTATGTGCATACCAAACTAGGGTCAAACCTAGAGAGCTTATAGTTTGTTAGGTTTAAGCCCAAAGAGTCCAATAACATTTCTCTTAATAAGAATGCATAGTTGAGTCTACATTTTGTAGGTATCTGTATAAGTCTTAGAGTCTGCAAAGTCATTCGCACAGCATGCATAAGGAGATTAGCCAAAATTAATCTAAGTAACAATACATATAAGAAATTGGCTGATTTTCAAAAGCAAGCCAAAGAATTAGACATAGGAGATTCTGTAGTGATTAGGCTTATGCTTGTACGGTTTCCACCAGGAACCATTAAGAAATTTCATACTCATGGAGCTGGCCCCTTTAGAGTGATAAGGAGAGTTAGCCCTAATGCCTATGTGCTTGAGCTACCCCTGGATTATGGCATTAGCTTGACTTTTAATATCTCGGACTTAGTCGAGTATAGAGAACCAGCAAACATACCCAGCAAGCTATTTGGGCCTGACCTTTCATTTGAGAGCGAACCCGATCTAGAGTGTCGACCTCCAATTTTTCTGAGAGAGGAGAGTGGATCAAGCATGTCCTGGATGATCAAGCTATGACCACCCGGGGCAAAGGCTATCAGTGTTACTTGGTCCGTTTGCAAGGCTGACCGGAGTCCGATGATTCTTGAATTATCCGAGAGGACCTGTAACGCCTCGACCCCAACCTTTTAGAGAAGTTCAAAGCCAAATCAACCCCTGCTCGGCAGGATTGAGTTTCTCCTACCCCGGGAGAATTGGTGCGGGCACCAGGATTCCACAAAGGCTCCTCAACCCTCTATGGATCTCTAATTAGGGTTTTTAATATTTTGGGTCCTGTAATAAGGCTTAAAGCCTGAATAATTTGCTTTCAAGTCATGTAATTAGTATCTAGTTGGTTTGAATTTTTGGTTTAGTCTTTAATTTGGCCAATTTGGTCATATTAGGGTCAATTGGTCCTGTAATTAGCCAGGTTGGTTCACCAGCTCAAGTCAATTTGAAAATGGGCTCAAGCTAGTTTGAAGATGGGTTCACAAGTTGGCAATCAAGTCAAGTCCAATTGAAGATGAGTCAAGCCACCTCCCCACACCAAGTTGGAGTGCCAACTCATGGAGTGCCACATCATCAATGCCACTTAGCACGGGAGGTGCAACTTCTGCTCATAGGAGTGCCACATCATCAGTGCCACGTGGCATGGGAAGGCACCACTTCACCAAGCATCTCGGCGGCCAAGTCAAGCTGAAATTTCAAATTCAAATTCCATGGTTGACTCCTATTAATCTTTCCTTGATCCAAGTAGACAATATCCACACAACACTCCCCATATCAAGCCTCCCCTTGATCCAAGCGAACAAGATCCTCACCCCACTCCACAAATCAAGCTACCAAGATCAAGCTTCATGAAAAGATTCAAAATTCAAAAGTTAAATGTCAAGTTTCATGAAGGAGGAATTCAAAATTCAAATGGGCATGCCTTGATTCATGAAGACAACATCCTCTCTTCCCTCCCCAAATCAAGTTTTCTAACCCCTCTTTCAAATTTGAATTCAAATGTCAAATGAAGACTTAGGTGTTTATAAAAAGGACCCTAACCCTTTTGTAAAAATAATGTTGATGAAATGAAAAAAGGTTTGAGAAGTTATTCTTCTAGCCCTTGTCTTTTTGACTAGGAACTCCGAGAGGGAGCGCCTTTGTCCTTCGGGACATCGAGGGGTGAGAGGCCCTCAGTTACTATCCTTCTGCGCAAGCCACCTTTCCACCTTCAAGTTTGGATGCCATCTGGATGATCCACCTGGGTGCCTAGTAAGATGAACCTCCTCCACCACCATTCTCAACTTTTGTTTTCTCATTTCTTACTTGCTTCTTGATGATTTCTAACCATTCACTTGGGTGCTAACAGGTCCTCTAGGTGCCACGGACAATGGAGTCGGTCTCCCTTGCCTTCGCGACCATCGGATGGAAAGCCGGTGAATCTGCAAGGTTGAAGGCTTGATTCTCCAGGCTGCATCCACGAGAGCGAGTGAACTCAGCATCGGGCACATCAGAGTTTTTTTCAAGGTTTGCATCCCTAAAACTTTTAAGTAGATATTGATCTAAGAGCTAAGTCCTACGGGGTTTCTCAATCCCGGGGTCCTTTCATTATCCTTGTTTAAGGACTATTTTGCTTGCTAAATTTTTTATCATTACAAAATCTTTAGATCTGCTCTTTGCTTGTCTTCGAGAATCCTTATATCCACAAAAACTTAAAAATATTAACAAAAAAAGAATCATTTGCTTCTTTCGTCTCATCTTAGCATCTTAGTCCCACATCAGTTGGGTTAATACCTAAATCAGGTAGCATCTCACGCACATAGGCATTGGGTCCACTACTCTTCATTAGTCT
Organism: Areca catechu; assembly: GCA_021397845.1. NCBI lineage: Eukaryota > Viridiplantae > Streptophyta > Magnoliopsida > Arecales > Arecaceae > Areca > Areca catechu. Next base: position 97,674,932 of record CM038046.1, read on the forward strand.
AAATGGGCCAGCTTTGCGAGCAGAAAATTTCTTTACAATCACATAATCCTCTGCAGAAATTCTTTCTCTTTTTCAGGAATTAGCCAAGTTGTTATTTAGTTCATTATTTTTGTTTAACTTTTGACTAAATCCTGATGCAAATGTTGTGCAGAGGTCAGTGCATGTATGGACAGATGAATCATGGTTGTAAATTTATTGAACTCAAGACTAACACCTTATAGACTCGACTAGACTTCTTATCAAAGAAAATTTATTGGACTCTTTGGGTCTAACCTAACACACTATAGACTCTTTAGGTTTGACCCTAGCATGGCTTGCACATGAAAATTTACTATGGACTCCTACTAAGTGCCATAAGGTTCTTTAGAAATAAAATGCAAACATGACATGCTCAATGAATGAATGCAACATGCAAACTCCTATAAAATGTAACCTAATAGTAAAAAAAATAGAAGAAGTTTTAGGAAAGGGTAGAAAATAAGAGATGGGTTTAGGGTTAGTCTTGTAGAATGAGAAATAAGGAGATGGTTCAGGGTTAATCAGAAAGAGTAGAATACTAGAAGGGGCTTCAGGGATGAGTCCTAAACTAATGAGATTGATCTTATGGGTTTGAGGTAGTCCTATAGGGTCTGCATTATGGAAGAATGGGTCATTAATTTCAGGAAAAAGATCAATTGGAGGCAATGGAGTAACTTCATCCTGAGGGTACTGATTTAAAGAGATCAAGTCCTTAATAAACTCTTCTGGCTTATGAAATTCAGGACTAGGCTCTACAATTGGGTACTCTTCTAAAGTTTCCTCAGGTGGTGCTCTAGTAATAGGATCTGGGTTCCCTTCCTCTAACCGCTCTTCCATTATTGCTTGGGTGTGACCTGGGCCATCTAACTCTGGGTCGACTTCTACCTGGGCATCTACTAGATCAACTAACACTGGATTGGCTTCTACCTGGTCCAACCTATTGGTTACTTGGTTATTGGTTTGGATCATTTGGTTGGTTTGGGTGGTCGATTGGGTTTCGAGTTGGGTATTGGTTTGGTCAAGCTTGTGGATCATTTGGTCGAATCGTTCAATCATGGTCTTCATAAAAGCTTTAAGACTGGATTCCATAATTGAGCTAGGTTGGTTGTACTGGACTTCCGACTCAACTAACTCCGGGTTGGTTTCTATTTGGGTTTGGTCATAGTCAAATAATTTTGGAGGGATGGGTTGACTAAGGGGTTCCTGATTAATACTAGGATTCTGACATGGGCACTGATCCTAGTGGATTTAGGTTGACTAAGAGAAAGTGAATTAACACTGGGTTCATATCTAGGGTTACTAATCCTATTAGGCTCATAGGATGTGGGCTCAGATCTATAGGTTGTGGGTCTCCTGGGTTCAGTTCTATAGGTTATGGCTTCCTTGGGCTCATAAGGCTAGGGTTCAGCTCTATGGGTCATGTGTCCACTGGGCTCACGGGATATGGGTTCATAGGTTCTAGAGTCATAGGATCTAAGGTCATAGGATCTAGGTAGGTACTTTTCCCTATGTTTGCTTTTCATGGCTGTCCAAGTAGTTATGGGTTTTCCTTCTAGTCTAGCCATTCTCTCAACTTCATCCTAGTATATCTTAGCCTGGCGAACTAACTTAGGTTTAGCAAAATTGAATTGGCTTTTGTCAGAATAGAAATCATTATGATTTTCAAAATATAGATCCATATCTCTTTCCCATCTAAGATAATCGTCAAACTTAGCATCACCACCAAATTTATCTACTTGTAACACAATGTACCTAGTGGCTATCCTTGGGTTGGGCTCCATGGTTACACTAGGTTGGGTTGGGTTGAGGCTTTTGGTATTGGGTTCCTGATCTAATGGTCATGCAAACAATCAAATAGGGTGTCATGATGTAGTCAAGCATGCAAAAGGTTATTACAAGCTAGGGTTTCCTAGACCTAGGGCCAAAACTGAGTGGGTCAGCTCAACTTATACTTAACCCAGCAGCTAATCCTTCCACTGGCCACGTAGGGGGTGGGGTGGTGGGAGGCTCTCCCTGCTTGTCACAGGATTCTAATTATAAACCACCAGTCCACTTAGGTCGTTTGACCTGGACCCCCAGCCTTAGACACCAGTTTTCAGTAATAGCCACAGGATTAAATGCACTAGTTGGCCCACATGGTTCAGACCCGACCTATTGGTGTCACCTAGCCCATTAGAAAAAATTAAGTCTAATTAATTTTAATTAAGGTTTGGGTAAGAATACAAGGAGATTGTTTTGGGCCCAAAACAAATTATGACCTCCTGTATCTGAGATAGAGAATGCCCTTAAGACTAGTTTAATACAGATGATGGCAATCGATGGTCCAAATGCAATCTAAAACAATCAGAACAATAAAATATTTTATATATGTTTTATGAGGTGGCAAGTTAAGTTAGGTTGATTATGTTAGCAAACAAATTGGGCTTGGGATTGGGGTGTGTGGAAGTTGGTTAGGTTTGGTTAAGTAATAGTGCAGAATAGCAAAATTCAGGAAATTAGGATTTGATATGATGCAGGTTTTGACATAGTTAATGATGCAAAAAAAAATCTAAAAAATTACAGAACAGAGGATGGACGGTGATGATGAACTTTACTAAATTTGATACAAAAAAAAATTTTCATATGATGATGCAAATCCTATGGTTTTCGGACTGATGCAAAAATATCAGGATTTTAGTTAGGATTTGTAATATGCCAAATTTTTGTTAATTAGGGTTTCTATAAAATTAATTAAAAATTATAAAAATTATAAGGACAAAATAGAGAACATGACATGCAAATTTCATAGAAAAATAAAATTCCTAGGTGGTCAAAATCATATAAAAATAGACACCTAATGCAGTAGCAAGATGCAAAAATTAAGATTTATGATCTAATGTAGATGAATGCTATCATAAACCCGCTCTGATACCAAACTGATACAGGATGAACCTAAGACTGATGAAAAATAGTAAATCTATTTTTTTTAAATATTTTTTTAGACATTAATTCAGTGGCTAAAGACTCGAAAATAAGAAAGAATCAGTAGAAAGACTAGTAATGCTAGAAACTAACATACCCGCAAAATAACTCATGCTGAATGATAAAGCCAGGACCCGAGAATTGGGAAACTCCTAACATAGGATAGTGTACCTATCATCAGATTAGAACTCAAGAGGGGGAAGGCTTTTACCAGGCAGCGATTGTAGTTTCTTCGATGAAGAGATCTCTCAGCCTCTAGATGGTGCATGGAAGAACAAGCCTTTGGTTCCCGAATCTGAAGGCGATCTAGATCCTATCTGAAGGCAAAGAAAGCCTCCACTTGGAAGGGGGAACACCTCGGGGATCTGCAAAATGTCAAGGTTAGGCATGAAATAAAGAAACAAATAGAGAATAATAAGATGAAGTAAAAAGAAAGGGATTAGGGCAAGAATGGCTGGCGGCAAGGAAGCAGAAAGAGCTCTTGATCTGGGCATCTTCAAGGCTGCTTTTCTTAGGTGTGGCTGATGCTTGGAGATCTAATTTTCTGCTTGGGATGTAGAGGATTGGAATGATAGAGGTCGGCCAACACAAGAGAACAAAAACTAGAACCCAAAAACACAAGAACACCAGTCTTAAAAATAATTTAGCAGAGTTTAATTCATAAGAGTTGATTGATTACAAGAGAAAGAGAGGTGGGGTATTTATAAAGTCCCATGCCCTCTCTTAAAGGGATTACAAGTATTCTCCTAGTTAGAATAGGTTTACACAATTTAAGTGGGAGAAAGACTACAAAATAAACTTAGAACTAGGATTACAAGGTTGACTAGAATAAGAACTTGATTTCCTCCCACTTGAATTGTTCTTCTTAGCTTAGACCAAGTCAACCTCAAAGACGTGTTGGGCTTCATGGGGGGCAGCAAGAGGCAGCCAAGGATGGGTTGGGTGCATGGGCTTTGGGCCCCGGAGGCCTGGGATGCCTGGAGCAGGAATATTCCAGGTATATTGGTTCCGGGCTGGAATATACATGGAATCTTGGTTCTTAAGGGCTTGGGCCTGGCACCTGGGCTGATTTCTCTTGGGCTGGGGCATAGATGGACCTCTGGATTCATGATGTGACATGGTCTAGGAATATACTCTAGCATTTGGAGGGAATCTGGGCATCTGGAAAATATCTGGAGGGCATTTGGGCATCTTGCAGGAATCTTGGATCCTGGGATAGCATACAAGATCCAATTGGCTGATGTGAAGACCTCTGGTTCCTGGATGAGGCCTGGTGGAACTCCAAAATAGGATATCCCCTCTAGTATAAAAACTGGACTCTCACTGGACTCATAGTTAAATACAAGACTCAATAGACTGGACTAGGTTGAGACAAATCAACTAATCTCAACTTATTACAGGACTCAATCTTACTTGCTTACAAAATTATGACACATGACTAAGGTTCTAAAATTAAAACCCTAATCAATAAACTATATATGATCCAGTGATTTGTGTTTGATCCTGGTGTCCCCACTAACTTAGTCCTGAATTTTGTGAGCCAGAAGAATTTATTAAGGACTTGATCTCCTTAAATCAGTACCCTCAGGATGAAATCACTCCATTGACTCCAATTGATCTCTTCCCCGAAATTAATGACCCATTCTTCCATAATACAGATCCTGTAGGACTACCTCAAACCCATAATTTCAATCTCATTAGTCTAGGACTCATCCTTGAAGCCCCTTCATGTATTCTATGCTTTCTGATTAACCCTGACCCATCCCCTTATTTTTTACCCTGCCAGACTAACTTTGAACCCACCTCTTATTTTCTACCCTTTCCTAAAAGTTCTTCTATTTTTTTCACTATTAGATTGAATTTTATAGGAGTTTGCATGTTGCATTCATTTATTGAGCAAGTCATGTTTGCATTTTACTTCTGGAAAACCCTATGGCACCTAGTAGAGTCTACAGTAAATTTTCATGTGCATGCCATGCTAGGATCAAACCCAGAGAGTCTATAGTCTGTTAGGTCTTGATCCAAAGAGTCCAATAAATTTCCTTCGATAGGGAAGCTTAGTCGAGTCTATTAGGTGTTAGTCTTGAGTCCAATAAATTTATAGTCTTGAATCACATGTTTACACCTATACTAGCCTCTGCATAGCATTTGCATCTAGAAATTAGTCAAAAGTTGGACATAAGTAATGAAATAAATAAAATCTTGGCTAATTCCCAAAAGCGAGATAAAATTTTTTTTGCAGAGAATTATGTGATTGTAAAGAAATTTTATGCTGGCGAAGCTGGCCCATCCAAAATAATGAAGAGTAATGGACCCAATGCCTATGTGCTTGAGATGTCACTTGATTTAGGTATTAGCTCCACCTTCATCATCTCAAATCTTGTAGAGTCTAGGGAGCCAGCAGTGATACCCAGTGAGCCCCTTGGGTCACTCCCTTTCTTTGTGAGTGAACCCACCCCAGAGCGACCACATTTAATTTGCCCTTTTGGTGAGAAAAAGATTGAGAGAACCTAGGACGATCAAGCCATCAGTACCTGGGATGGAGACTGTCAACGGGACTTGGTCCGGTGGCATGGTTAGCCAGAATATGAGGACTTGTGGAATGCTGGTATGGATTTACAGCGCTTCAACCCAGACCCTCCTTGAGTAGCCAAATTGGCCCTTACTCGACGGGGTCGAGTTTCTTACATCTCGAGAGAATTGGTAGCGACACCAGGATCAGACACAGATCACTGGATCCCATATGGTTTATTGATTAGGGTCTTTTTAGAACCTTAGTCATGTATCATAATTTTGTAAGCAAGTAAGATTGAGTCCTGTAATAAGTTGAGACTAGTTGATTTGTCTCAATCTAGTCCAGTCTATTGAGTCCTATATTTAAATATGAGTCCAGTGATAGTCCAATTTTGTACAAGAGAGGAGGTTACCCTATTTTAGAGTTCCACCAGGCCTCACCCAGGAGCTAGAGGCATTTACATCAGCTTATGGGATCTTGTTTGACACCCCAGAGCCCTAGATACCCTTCTGATGCTCTCCAGATGCCCTGATTCTTTCCTGATGCTCTCCAGATGCCAATGTTCTCTGCAGATGCTAGAGTAAATATTCCTAGACCAGGGCATATCATGAATTCAGAGGTCCATCTATGCCCAGCCCAGGAGAAATCAAGCTTAAGTACCAGGCCCAAGCCTTTAAGAACCAAGATTCCAGTCTGATGCCTGGAATATACCAGCCCAGGCACCCCAGCTTCCAGGAGGCCCAAAGCACATGCACTCCAAGCCCTTGTCTGACCCTTGCTACCCCCCATGAAGCCCAACATGCCAAGAGTGGCGTCCTTAATGGTTGACCAAGTCCAAACATGGTGGAAGAGTTCAAATGAAAGAAGGAGTTTGAGTTTTTATTCTATTCAACTTGTATACTCTTAGTTCTAGGTTTATTTTGTAGTCTTTCTCCCACTTAAATTGTATAAACCTATTCTAAATAAGAGAAGACTTGTAATCCCTTCAGGAGAGGGCATGGGAACTCTATAAATACCCCACCCCTCTTCCTCTTGTAATAACTTTTTATCATATGAATTAAACTTTGTTGAAATTTTGTCTTGAGTATTGTTCTTTGTGTTAGAGTTTTGTGTTTTGTGGATTGTTCTTCTTGTGCTTGGCTGAATTCTTGCCGCTCTAGCATCCTTCTACATCCCAAAAGATCAGCCACGCCTAAGAGAAGATTGCCCTTGCTGTCATCCAAGGGAAGGAACCCCTTCTTCTCCAGGCTGCCAGCTTCTAACCCTAATCTTGCTTCAACCCAAATCCTAATTTCTTTCCTTTTTATTATTTGCTATTTTGGTTGATCTCTAATGTTTGCAGGATCCTAGAGGTGTTTCACCTCCCCAAAGGAGGCCTTCTTTGCCTCCAGGACTGCCGAAATCAGCCCTCTAAATCAAGGGAATAGATGCTTCATCATCTAGGCTCCAATCAGAGTGTAAGTGATCTCTTCAACTGTAGATTTTTCAATCCTTGTCTGGTAATATCCTTCCCAACTCTTGATTTATGTTTTGTTGAAGATTACCTATCCTAAACTAGAAATTTCTCAATTCTCGGGTCCTAACTTTTATTATTTTGCATGAGCATGGCTGCGATTATGATGATTCTTTGCATTGCTATTCATCATGCTAGTTCTTACTTAATTTTGAGAATTTAGCCTGCAAATTAAAATTATAAAAAAAATTTTAAAAATTTAGTTTACTATTTTTTCTGCATGTTTAGCAATCTTAGAGTCGTCCCGCATCAGGAGAGGTGGGGTATTTATAAAGTTTTCCCATGTCCTCTCCTTATTAGGATAGAATTACAAAGTAGAGTGGGAGAGGGATTACAAAGGGGTTTAGAATTAGGAGTATATATTTTGAATGAAATTAAAACTTGTTCACCTTGTTCTAATTGGATTTCTCTCCTCATTTGACTTTGTTAAAGAGCTTTCTTTGGGATTGGATGCCAAGATGGCTTGGGCTTGGACTTTAGGGCAGCAAGGGGCATCCTCCATTGGGTTGGGCACATGGGCCTCCAGGTGGGCTTGAAACCCTGGGCTGGGGTGCCTAGAATATTCCCTGGATATCTTGGTTCTTGAAATCTTCATATGGGCTTGGGAAAAAGCCTAGGACGCCTCCTCTTACTGGACTTCTGGGCTTGAGACTCTTGAACTAGGGTGCCTGGTATATTCCTGGAATCATGGGGTGCCTTGGTCCTTGAAATATTCTCTAGGCATCTGGAAGGAATCTTGGCATCTAGGGCATCAAAATATTTGGGGGGCAAGCAAAGGCCCATTATGGCTGATGTGAGGGCCTCTAACTCCTAGATGAAGCCTGGTAGAACTCCAAAACTGGGTATCCTCTTCTATTGTACAAAATTAGACCGGTACTGGACTAATACAAATATTCAAGACTCAATGGGATTCAACTGAACTGGACTAGGGTTGAGACAAACCAACTTGGGCATGTTGCTTTAAATTATTACAGGACTCAATATTACTTGATTACAAAATTTGACACATAGACAAGGACTCAAAACCTTAATCAGTAAACCAGATTGTGCCTAGTAATCTGTATTGGATCCTGGTGCCCCCACCAAATCGGGTTTAGTTGCTTGTTATTTGGGCTAACCAATTTAAGTGGGACTTAAATTAGTTAGAGTCCTATGTGGGTCAGCCAATTTTAGTTTTTATTTGAATTATTTTGGACTTATGTTGCTTGTGTGATAGAGTCCATGCTAACATGGACTCATGGGTGCCATAGTTCATTCATGCATATTATGTGCGTGCAGAAGGACCAAGAGTCCTTCTATAGATAAGAGTTCAAAGGCCTCATCCTTATCTCCATGCCACTTTGGAAGTGGTTGGACCAGTCAACATAAGGCTTTTGGCGTGAAAAAGGAATTGTGCACATTGAAGGGACGTGTCTCTTCTTTGTTGGCGCAAATTTGAGATCAAGAGTCCTTCTGTTTGAAGGCTCTTGAATTTTCTCTGATGCTTCCTTTCTAATGTCATGCCCCTTTGGCTTCATTTTAACCAGAAATTCCAAGTGGCAGAAGGGGATTAAATGCTGGAAATCGATGAGACAAAGAAATGTCTCTTGGCGCATGATAAAAGGCTATCATGATATGATTATCCATCGAAAAGACTCCTTATCATTGAATGGTCTTATCAGATGGCTGCAGAAGAGGCATATCTGGTGCCCCAACCTACTCTATAAAATGCATCGATGATTTGATGCCAGACATACTCAATCCTGCAAAATTCCCAACTTTCTATTTCTCTTTCCCTCCCCTTAACACAAGTTTGTCTCTTTAAGACAAAACTTGTTCCTTCAAGACAAGGCTAGTCCAATTAAGACAAGAGCCTAGGGAAAATAATAAAAAGGGTATCTTGGATATGAGAGTAGATATAGAGAGGTCACAAAGTGCCTTACAGGAGGGTAGGGAGTCCAGCAAAGGAGGAAAGTCCAAAAGGCTGCCGAAAGAATCCCAATCAAACAAGCAACTGCATAGGAGTACGTTCTTGATCCGATTCCTATGTGGATCATCTCTGGAGGGTATGCACTTATGTACCTAGTAGAAATAAAAGAATATAGCATTCCAGATATTCCTCTATTATTCTAAAGTTTTGATTTACTGATTGTTATGCACAAGTGGTCCTAGGGTTTATGATTTTTGCCGGTTAGGGTTTCAAAATTAAAATTTTTGAAACCTAGTCTTCTGCTATACTCAGCCTAGGTAACCTAATAATGGTATTAGAGCCACCTTGATACATACAATTAGAAATCTTTTTGGTGTTGATTGTTTACTATGTTATGTATTGATGCATGATTAGTTCAAATATATACATGTGATATGTTATATCCTAGTAACTACTTCGGATTGGGTTAGTCACCATAGCCGTCTGGTCATAAGAGCCAAGTAAAGTTTAAAAGCCCTCTCTTTCTATTCAATGGGATCTCCTATGGCATGTAGGGGTGTCGCTATGGCCATATCCCATCAACAAGTGAGGTGAACGGAGTATTATTTTAATCATGATATGGTTATGCATATTAGGGTCAATATGCTTGTGTTGGAATAAGTATCATGTTAACATGATTAATTAGGATGTGTATGAGACCATCAAAGCCCTCATTAAAATCATATTTAGTCATAGTGTAAGTTAATCATGATGCAAATCTGATTAAGGTTTGATCAGCCAATTGGTGTCTAGGCAAGTGATTCTAAGAAGGTAAAGGGAATGAGGTTTTTAATTGGTTCTATTGTCTGACCTGGCCAACTCAATTGGTGTCTAAGGAAAGCAATGGGGGGATCCCCCTTCACCCCTTCCACTAATCTGGCCAATTTGGTCATATATAAACCTTAAATTGGAAATGCTAATTGATCAAGCACACTACAAATTGCCTTCCTTCATGCTAAGCCAAATTAATATCAAAAACTATAGTAGGTTTGCTGTGTAACATAAGGCCTGCTCTAGGGTTTGATATAAAATTTATCTTGGTGCACTTAGTGCTTTATTGCATGATTGGCAATGTTGCTTTTTTTTATAACACAAGGGCAACATTATACGAACATGGCTATATAGAAATGAAGGGTTCGACTAAACTAAGACATTATGGTTTGTTGTACACACACAAGGCTATAAGTGTCTTAGAGGCAAGTGTTATGTTAAGAATTGCAAGGGATGCAATTGGAAAGGGATTTTCCTACCCTTGAACTCATGAGTGTTTGTTGTATAACACAAGGCATTCATGAGGAATTGGGATCTTAACCCTACTAAAGAAACCTAGTAAGGTTTCTTGCTTATCATAGGTAAGGGTTATAGTATTCGAATAAAATAGAAGGAGACATAATTAGATATAAAAGTCCTTATCTAATTATGGATGTCATCTTGAGTGGTCTGTTTATAGTTATTCTTTACTTTTATGTAGATTTAAGTATTATGGCTTCAAGTATATCACTGCGAGGCATTTTAGATGCCAACAAATTGACCGGTCCCAATTATGTCGATTGGTTAAGGAACCTGAGGATAATATTAACTCAAGAGAAGCTTTCTTATATTCTTGATTCTCCAGATCTAGAGCCGATTAGAGAGGATGCTTTTGAGGAGGAAAGGGCTACACATAAAATGTGGCTAAATGACAGCATGACTGTCAAGTGCATCATGTTGGCCTTAATGAGCAATGAGCTTCAGAGACAATATAAAGAGATGGAACCTCAGTCCATATTACTCAATCTAAAGGAGCTTTATGGAGAGCAAAGTAGGGCTACTGGGTACGAGATATCGAAGCAATTGTTCCATGCATGCATGAGTGAGGGTTCATCATTTCAAACCCATGTTCTGAAAATGATTGACTTAATCACCTGATTGAGTCAATTAGGGTTTTTAATGGATGGTGAACTCAATCAAGACTTGATCTTGCAGTCACTCCTGGATTCCTTCACTCAGTTTGTTTAAAATTATCATATGAACAAACTGAATATTTCTTTGCCTGGGCTGCTTAACATGCTGAAGACAGTCGAGAGCCACTCTAAGGGAGATAGGTCTCATCTTCTTATTGATGGAAAAAAGAAACAAGCAATGAAAAAGGGTTTGAAAAGAAAATTCAACCCTAAAAGGAGCATCCAGAAGAAGAAGAAAGCCAAGAATGCCATTGGTGATGGAGCCTGTTTTTATTGCAGGAAGCAGGGACATTGAAAGAAAAATTGCAAGACATATCTTGCAAGTTTGAAGCAAGATGCTGGTGCATCATTTCAAGGTTCGTACATGATACAAACAAATTTATCATTGAGTGCTTCATTTTCTAATTCATGGGTATTGGATACCGCATGTAGGTCTCATATCTTTAAGTCATTACAAGGACTCCACAAAATTAGAAGCTTGAAGAAAGGTGACTTCGAGTTATATGGCGCAAGTGGTGAAGCCATGAACCCTGAAGCTGTGGGCACCTATCTTTTATTACTACCTAAGGATAGTATAATAAAGTTAAAAGATTGTTACTATGTCCCAAATGTTATTAGAAACATTATTTCTGTACCCTTGTTATTACAACAAGGTTTTGAAATAAATGTAAACAGCAGTGGTCGCTCTATTCTTTATTCTAATAAAGTATTTGGACATGGTTATTTCATCAATGGTCTTCTAACTTTAATATTCAATGATAAAGTATTGTTTGTTGATGATAAGAAAAGAAAGAAAGAAGATATAAATGTCACTTATCTCAGGCATTGTCGTTTGGGTCATACAGTGAGTCTAGGATATACAAGTTGTACAAAGAAAATTTCTTTGAACCTTCTGATCATGAATCATTAGAAACTTGTGAATCCTATCTCATGGGTAAAATGACCATGTCTCCATTCACTAGACATGGAGAAAGGGCAACTGATTTGTTAGGACTAGTACACTAGAGGAGGATACTCTTATTTTATTAGTTTTACTGATGATTTATCAATATTTGGATTTATGTATCTTATGAAACATAAGTCTGAAGCCTTTAAAAAATTCAAAGAGTATCAAAGTGAAGTCGAGAAACAAACTAGGCATAGTATCAAAGTCCTTTGGTCTGATCGAGGTAGTGAATACTTGTCTAGTGAATTTCTTGATCATCTTAAAAATAAAGGAATTCTCTCTGAATGGATCCCTCCATATACACCACAGCTAAATGGTGTAGCAGAAAGGAGGAATCGTACCTTGTTAGATATGGTACGGTCCACGATGTGCTTCACAGATCTTCCAGTATCTTTCTTGGATTATGTCCTAGAGACTACTACCTACATATTGAGTAGGGTACCATCAAAGGCAGTAAGAGCACTCCATATGAATTATGGAAAGGGAAAAGACCAAGTCTTAAGTATCTTAAGATTTGGGGTTGCCCTACTTATGTCAGAAATATTTTTGGACATAAGTTAAATGCTAGGACTGATAAATGTAGGTTTATAGGATATCCTAAAGAAGGTATAGGTTTTCTTTTTTACCATCCTACTGAGCAAAAGTTCATTGTCAATAGGCATGCCACATTCTTGGAAAAGGAGTTTATCCAAGAAGGGGGCAATGGGAGGATATTAGAACTTGAAGAAGCTCAACCTACATCAATTCCTTAACTAGATGTTCCAAAAGTCCAGGAACAACCACAACACACACCTCCTCTCCCAAGGTCAGAGAGGGTGTGGGGTGCACCTCTCAAATATGGCTTTGTCATTTGGAATGACAATGAAGCCAATATCATATAGGATGATGATCCTGTGACCTATACGGAAGCTATCGATAGTAAAGACTCCGACAAATGGCTAAATGCCATGAAATCTGAAATGGACTCCATGTATTCCAATCAGGTTTGGACTTCAGTAGATCCACATGAAAGAATTAACCCAATAGGGTGTAAATGGGTCTCCAAGAAGAAGATTGGAGCAGATGGTTAAGTAGAGACCTACAATGCCAAGCTGGTGGCAAAAGGTTTCAAACAAAAACATGGCATTGACTATGATAAAATATTTTCACCAGTAGCCATGCTCAAGTCCATTTGGATATTGCTTGCTATAGCAGCATACTATGCTTTTGAGATCTGGCAGATGGATGTTAAGACTGCATTCCTCAATGGAAATCTTAAGGAAGAAGTCTATATGACACAGCCAGAGGGTTTTGTCTCAAGTGTGAGACCAAACTAAGTATGCAAGCTTAGAAAATCTATTTATGGATTAAAGCAAGCAACAAGGAGTTGGAACATTCGCTTTGATGAAACAATCAAGAAGTTTGGTTTTATCAAGAATGTGGATAACCATGTGTGTACAAGAAGACAAGTAGGAGTGCACTTGCTTTCTTGGTGTTGTATGTTGATGACATACTCATCATTAGAAATGATATTCCAATATTGCAATCGATCAAATCTTAGCTATCAAAGTAGTTTTCCATGAAGGATTTGGGAGAGGCATACTATATACTAGGTATAAATATCTATAGAGATAGATCTAAGAGGATGCTAGGCTTATCCTAATCTAGGTACATTGACTTAGTGTTGAAGAGATTCAACATGGATGGAAGTAAGAGGGGTTACTTACCTATCAGTCAAGGCATACATCTCTCCAAGAAAATGTCTCCTAAGTGGTGGGGACACCAGGATCAGACATAGATCCCTGGATCCCATATGGTTTAATTGGTCATATGTCAAAGTTTTGAAAATTTTGTAATCAATTAAGATTGAGTCTTGTAATAAGTTGAGGTTAGTTGATTTGTCTCAACCCTCAACCTAGTCAGTATATTGAGTCTTGTACATCAATTATGAGTCCAGTATGAGCCCAATTTTTGTACAAGAGAGGATGTTACCATATTTTGGAGTTCCATCAGGCCACATCTAGGAGTCAGAGGCCACTACATCGGCCTATTAGATTTTGTGCGACAACCCAGGATCCAAGATGCTTCCAGAAATCCTGATTCCTTCCAGATTCCTCTCTATATACCAGAGCATATTCCCAAACTAGGGCATCCATGATTCCAGAGGTCCACCTGCATCCCAGCTCAAGGAAATCAAGTCCAGGAGCCAGGCCAAGCCCACCAGAACCAAGATGCTCTTTTTATTCCAAGAATATTCCATCCAGGGCACCCCAGCTTCCAGGAGGCCCAAGTCCATGTGCCTTTCATCCTTTGGTTGGCTTATTACTGCTCCTAGAAGCCCAACACACCATCCTAGGCATCCTTGGAGTTGTCCAAGTCAAAGCATGAAGCAAAGAGGAGAAGACTAGTCAAAAGTTCTAAACCTATTTAGGATTTCTAGTTCTTTTAAGCTTTGTAATTCTAACCTAGCTAGGAAAGGACATGTAATCTAACTAGAAAAATGCTTGTTAACCTAAGTGTAATCCTAGTTAGAGAGGGCATGGAAACTCTATAAATACCCCACCCCTTCCCCTCTTGTAATCAACTTTTTCTTTATGAATACAATTTGCTGAAATTTTGAGACATTCTCTTGTTCTTGTGTTTGGTTCTTATTCTTGAGTGCTCTCCTTGTATCCCTTGGCTGAACCCCTACTGCCCTAGCTTCCCTCTACATCCTAGGAGATCAACCATGTCCAGAAGAAGACGCCATAGCTGCTACCCTTGTCAAGCAACTTCTTGTTCTTTAGGACACCCACACCTAAACCTAATTTTGTTTCCTTCTAAACCCTAGTTTTTATTCTTTTGTTTAATTGCTGTTTTGTTTGACCCCTGACACTTGCAGGATCCCCGAGGTGTTTTACCTCCTAGAGGAGGCTTTCCTTGCCTCCAGGACCGCCCAAATCAACCATCTAATTAAAGGAAACCGAGCTTCATCATCCAGGCTCTAATCAGAGTGCTGTATGAACTCTTCATCGGAAGTTCTTCAAATTACTGATTAGTAACATCCTTTCCTTCTTTTAATTTCTGATTTGATGAAGATAAGCTATCATAATATGGGAGTTTCTCAATTCTCGGCTCCTGGAATTTATTATTTTTGCATGAGTTTGCCTGCGATCATGATGATTGTATGCATTGCTACTCCTTATACTAGTTCTTACTTTTATTTAGGAATTTAGCCTACAAACCTAAATCATAAAAATTATAAAAAAAAATAGTTTGCTATTTTTGGTGCATCTTTAGCAATCTTAGAGTCATCCCACATCAGTTTGGTATCAGAGTGGGTTTAGGATAGTTTTTATCTGCTTTGCATTCACAAACCCTAATTTCTGCATCATATCCATTGCATTAGGTATCCAGGATTCATCTAATTTCGGTATCCTAGAGAATTTGTTTTTTTGTGAAAATTGCATGTCATGTACTCTGTTCTATCCTTATAATTATCATAATTTTTAATTAATTTTTCTAAAAATCTAATTTACTAAAATCTAGCATATTAGGAACCCTAACTAAAAGTCTGATAATTCTACATCAGTCTGAAAACCCTAGGATTTACATAATCATTTGATTTTGTTTTTACATCAAATTTGGTAGAGATCTCATCACCGTCCATCCTTTGTCCTAAAAGTTTTCTTATTTTTTTCTGCATCGATATCTGTGTCAAAATCTACATCATCCAAAACCCTAATTTCTGGAATTTCTGTACTTACTTGACTAAACCTAATCAATTTCCACACACCCCAATCCCAAGCCTAATTTGTTTGCTAACCTAATCAACCTAAACCTAATTTGCCACATCATAAAACACACATAAAATATTTTATTTTTTTTTGATTGTTTTAGTTTGCATCAAGACCATTAAATGTTCATCATCTTTTAATCTAATCTTAAGGACAATCAATATAACATCAGGGCAGTAGGTCATAACCTGTCTTGGGCCCAAAATAACCACCCAACATTTCCACCCAAGCCTTAATTAAAATTGATTAGACTTAATTTGCCCTAGAGGGCTAGGTGACACCAACAAGTTAGGTCTGAGCTATGTGGGCCAACTAATGCATTTAATCTTGTGGCTATTACTGAAATCTGGTGTCTAAGGCTGAGGGTCCAGAGTCAAATGACCTAAGTGGTATTGTGGTTTTTAATTGGATCCCTGCGAACGTAGAGGGGGCCTCCCACACTCCCACCCTCTACCTGGCCAAAGGAAGGATTAGCTACTGGGTTAAGTATAAGTTGAGCTGACCCACCTAGTTTTGGCTATAGGTCTAGGAAACCCTAGAATAAGCTAACCTATTTTGCATGCTTGGTTGCACCATTCCATTCTGATTGTTTGATTGAGTGTATGACCACTAGATTAGGAACCCAATACCATAAATCTAAACCCCAAACCAACTCAGCCATGGATTCCAATTTTGAAGCCATCATGAACCAGCTTGTCCAATTAACTACCCAAATGACCCAAGCCAATACCCAATCCCAAAACCAGTTTGCCCAAATGAACCGTAGGTTTGATCAATCCAAAAGATCAGCTAGCCCAATCAAATACACAAACCCAAACCCAGCTTGCCCAATTGACCACTCAGATCAACCAGATGACCCAATCGACTAATTAAACAACTCATGGAGCTGATCCTATAACCTATAAGCCCATAACCTATACACCCATTACTTACGAATACATAACCAATGAACCCATAACCTTTAGTCAGCCCGAACCCAATAAGGTTACTACCCCTAGATATGAACCTAGTGTTAGTCCACTTTTCTATAGTTAGAACCCTAGTATTAGTCAGGAACCCTCTAGTCAACCCATCCCTGCAACCCCAGTTAATAGTCAATTTTCCATTAGCCAAACCTCTCTTACCACCCTATTGGTCCACCAAGAAGACATTGAAGAGGAGATATATGAGGCTGACCCAAGCTTAGTGGACGAGTATGAGGAGGAAGAAGAGGAATTCCTCATAGAAGACTGAGAGTTAGATGAATCAATAGATACCCAAATAGAAGCCACCCTAGAATCAGTTAACCCTGACCATACCCACATAGAAGACCACCCAACATTAGTTGAACCTGACCACACCCAAGCTAAACCTGTAGTGGAAGAATCATTAGAGGAAGAAACACATGACCCTGTGACTGCAACTCTACCTGAGGAAACTTTAGAAGAGGACCCAATTATAGAATCTAGTCCTGAACTTCATGAGCTAGAAGAATTTATTAAGGACTTGATCTCTTATCAGTACCCTCAGGATGAAGTCACCTCTTTAACTCCAATTGATCTCTTCCCCGAAATTAGAGACCCATTCTTCCATAAGGCAGACTCTTTAGATATGCATCAAACCCATAAGGTAAACCTCATTAGTCTAGGACTAATTCCTGACACACCTTCTTGCATGCCATTCTATCCAATCAATCCCGAACCCTTTTCCTGTCAGACTAACCCTGAACCTACATCATATTTTCTACCCTTTCCAGACACTTCTTCTCTTTTTTCCAGTGTTAGGTTGCATTTGTAGGAGTTTGCATGTTGCATTCATTCATTATTCATGTCATGTTTGCATCTTACTTTAGGAGAACCCTATAGAACCTAGTAGGAGTACATAGTAAGTTCTCATGTACATGCCATGCTTGGGTCAAACCTAATGAGTCTATAGTCTGTTAGGTTTTGTCCCGTAGAGTTCAATAAAATTTCTTCTGATAGGAAGATCTAGTCGAGTCTACTAAGTATTAGTTAAGTCCAATAAATTCATAGCCTGAATTATATGTCTGCACCTACACTTAGATCTATATAGCATATGCATCATGAAATTAGTCAAGAGTTGAACATAACTAATGAACTAAAATAACAACTTGGCTAATTTTTAAAAGAGAGACAGAATTTTTTGCAGAGGATTTTGTGATTGCAAAAGAATTTTCTGCTCGCGAAGTTGGCCCATCCAAAATAATGAAGAGTAATGGACCCAATGCCTATGTGCCTGAGATATCACCTGATTTAGGTATTAGCTCCACCTTCATCATCTCGGATCTTATAGAGTTTAGGGAGCTAGCAGTGATACCCAGCAAGCCCCTTGAGCCACTCCATTCCTTTATGAGTGAACCAACCTCAGAGCGACCACATATAATTTGACCTTTTGGTAAAAAAAAATTGAGAGAACCTTAGACGATCAAGCTATCAATACCTGGGATAGAGACCGTCAACGGTCCATGATCCGGTGGCAAGGTCAGCCAGAATCTGAGGACTTGTGGAATGCTAGTGCAGATCTACGGTGCCTCAACCCAGACCCTACTTAAGCCAAATTGACCTTTACTCGATGGGGTTGAGTTCCTCCCACCACGGGAGAATTTGTGGG
This sequence comes from Areca catechu, assembly GCA_021397845.1. NCBI lineage: Eukaryota > Viridiplantae > Streptophyta > Magnoliopsida > Arecales > Arecaceae > Areca > Areca catechu. The sequence goes on from CM038046.1 coordinate 97,693,141, forward strand.
GACACCAGAATTAGACGCAGATCCTTGGATCCCATATAATTTAATTAGTCATGTGTCAAAGTTTTGAAAATTTTGTAATCAATTAAGATTGAGTCTTGTAATAAGTTGAGGTTAGTTGATTTCTCTCAACCCTCAACCTAATCAGTATATTGAGTCCTGTACATCAGTTATGAGTCCAATATGAACCCAATTTTTGTACAAGAGAGGAGGTTACCCTATTTTAGAGTTCCATCAGGCCACATTCAGGAGTCAGAGGCCACTACATCAGCCTATTAGATTTTGTGTGACAACTCATGATTCAAGATGCTTCTAGAAACCCTGATTCCTTCCAAATGCCCTCCAGATACCCAGATTCCTCTCTAGATACTACAGCATATTTCCAAACCAGGGTATCCATGATTCCAGAGGCCCAACTATATCCCAGCCTAAGGAAATCAAGTCTAGGTGCCAGGTCCAAGCCCACCAGAACCAAGATGCTCTTTTTATTCCAAGAATATTCCATCCCGGGTGCCCCAGCTTCCAGGAGGCCCAAGCCCATGCACCCTTCACCCTTTGGCCGGCCCATTGCTGCTCCTAGAAGCCTAACACACCATCCTAGGTATCCTTGGACCTGACCAAGTCAAAGCATGAAGCAAAGAGGAGAAGACTAGTCAAAGTTCTAAACCTAGTTAGGATTCCTAGTTCTTTTAAGCTTTGTAATTCTAACATAGCTAGGAAAGGACATGTAATCTAACTAGAAAAAGGTTTGTTAACCTAAGTGTAACCCTAATTAGAGAGGGCATGGGAACACTATAAATACCACACCCCTCCCCCTCTTGTAATCAACTTTTCTCTTATGAATACAATTTGCTAAAATTTTGAGACATTGTCTTGTTCTTGTATTTGGTTCTTATTCTTGAGTGCTCTCCTTTTGTCCCTTGGCCGAACCCTTGCTACCCTAGCTTCCTTGATGAGGGATAGATGGGTAGGATCGTTGGCGAGCCTAGAAGTCACCAACATTAGGGTATCATATTTTTTTAGATTTTTTTTCTAGGGATGGTGAAGGAAATAATGGGGATGAAAGACAGGGATCTGGATTTCAAGGACATTGAGACTCACACTAACGAAGAGACCTCTCACCTATAGGGCATTTCACCCACCTCAATACTTGGAGACGTTAGGATGAATCTCAAAGGACATGAGGGGATAAAGAAAATGGAATCAAGGGGAATGGGGATAACTAGACATGACCTATCATCATGTCCTGAGGTTGGGCCTCACACCCTCTCCTCACAGAGTGAAAGAAAATAATCTCTCTTTTTTAAAAACTCATTTTTATTGACCAAACTGTTTTTTTACAAAGAACTGAGGGTGGTATTTATAGACCTTTCCAATCCTCATCTGAATTTGAATACAAGATAAAAAGATAGAGATAATTCAAATTCAAATACAAGATAGGATAAGATAAGCCTATCCATATCTCAATCCTAATCAACTAAATCCTAATTCAAATTTCAAACAAAAGATAAATTCTAAATAAATATTCTTCAAATTTAAATTTATTTACTGCTCCGGAATCCATGCTGCTTCGGGATTCATGCATGTCGATGTCCCCATCATTTCCTTGAGGTGGGGAAAACTCGACTCCGTCGAGTGTGGATCAGCATGGACTCTAGTAAACTGCATCCAATCAAAAGAGGGCCACTCTAAAAATGGTGTAGCTTTGAGAGTGGTGCAGCTTTGAGAATCGTGCACTTTGAAATCCATGTAGAAGAAGAAATTGACAATAGGGAACTGACTGCTTTGAAGAACGTGCAGTGCATCACGTTCATGCAGGCCTCTTCTTCTCCCTTCTCCTTCACGGACCGAACCAGGAATAGGGGAGATTTTCACTGGCGGGCTCTCCGGCGACGGTGCTGGGGAGGAGGACGGCAACACGGGGAAGAAGAGAGCGCACGTTTGTATCATCATCCTTTATCGATGCCATCCTTCTTCCACGGATGGAGGCTGGGCAGAACAGATGCAAGGAATGGATATGGCGGTACAAGAACTTGTTCTGGTGCATGTAGCGGTGCACAAAATACTATTGGTACTAGTTTAGCAGTAACCAAGAACAGTACTCGTGCAATGGTGGCCTAAGCCAGCTATTGAAGCAGAGCATCCTTGACCACCAACAACATTGGCACCAAATTCTTCTGCTCCTCTTCTTTCCTTATGTGCAGTCGATACTAGTCCAAAGATGGCAAGAGCTGATACATTCTAGTGTAGATCCAATAAACTACAATCGATGCAAACGTGCCCATCAACTCATCACTAATATAACCTTCCCAGAAGACCATCTTCACTGAATGCCAAGCCTAAAAAAAGCCAGAATTTTGATGAGAAAACTCAAACCCAGTTGTTCTACAAGTCAAATCCAAAACAGTACCGAAGATAAGATCAAATAACCATGCCAGTGTTTCGTCGATCCCTTAAGCTGGTCATAGATCTAGGGTAAATCCGAGCTCCGTTTCAAAATTCCAACTGGATAAAGGGAGAACTCGGAATGGCACCTTGGTCCTAGATCCAAAATGCGATTTTTGGGCCACCAAGAACTGAAAGACGAAAACATTCGGTGGGCTAGTAGCAACATCTGCTTCCGACTACAGCAGGGATGGACAATGATTAGAGGTGGGAGGGAGGATCCATCGTTGAAATTGGCCTCACAGTGGATGGCGACGGGGTCACTGACATCACGAAAGGTTCAATCATAGACCTAAGACATAGGCACGATCACGGTGGTCGTCGGATGGGAGAGATGTTGAGGTGCTCCGGGGAAGATAGAACAACAGCGGGTTACACGATCTGATGGTGCTAGATGGCTATCGTTCGATAGTGGAAGGCGGCGGCCAATGGTGGCTAGTAGATGAGCGACGGAGCTGGCGATGGGGTTGATCGATTGGTGATGAGGAAGACCGAGGCAATCTTTATTAAATCATTGATGATCACACGGATGGAAGGAAGGCAGCAGTCTTGGCGATGATGTTGAAGACGTCAGAGGGAGGGAGGTCCAGCCTTGGGTTTGGGCGGAGAACGATCGGTGGCTGCAAGGGATGGGATGAGCATCGACGGGCTCAGCTGGCATTGGTGGATGGTGGATCTACTTCACAGGGGGCTTCGGCGGTGTCGGTGATGCAACACGGACAGTTCATTAGAAGGGGGGAGCTGTGGTGTGGCAGCGGGGCAGTAGGGAGGCAATGGTGACATGACGGTGGTGGCCAAACAGGACGGCAATGGAACAAGGACATGAAAGAGAATGGCGAGGTTGGTCGAGGGAAATCTGGGATGTTAAGAACCGTACCCTAATTTTCTGGCTCTGATACCAAAAATTGATGGGGGACAAATGGGTAGGATCGTTGGCGAGCCTAAAAGTCACCAAAATTAGGGTATCATATTTTTTTGGATTTTTTTTCTAGGGATGGTGAAGGAAATAATGGGGATGAAAGACAGGGATTTTGATCTCATGGACATTGGGACTCACACTAACGAAGAGACCTCTCACCTCTAGGGCATTCACCCCCCTCGATACTTGGAGGCGTTAGGATGAATCTCAAAGGACATGAGGGGATAAAGAAAATGGAATCAAGGGGAATGGGGATAACTAGACATGACCTATCATCATATCCTAGGGTTGGGCCTCACACCTCTCTTCATGGAGTGAAAGAAAAGAATCTCTCTTTCCTAAAAACTTATTTTTATTGACCAAACTATTTTTTTACAAAGGACTGAGGGTGGTATTTATAGACCTTTCCAACCCTCATTTGAATTTGAATATAAGATAAAAAGATTGATTCAAATTCAAATACAAGATAGGATAAGATAAGCCTATCCATATCTCAATCCTAACTAACCAAATCCTAATTCAAACAAAAAATAAATTCTAAACAAATATACTTCAAATTTAAATTTATTTGCTGCTCTGAAATCTGTGCTGCTTCGAGATTCGTGCATGCCGATGTCCCCATCATTCCCTCTGCATCCCGGGAGATCAACCATGTCCAAAGGAAGACGTCCTAGCTGCTATCCTTGTTAAGCAACTGCTTCTTCCCCAGGACCCCATATCTAAACCTAATTTTGTTTCCTTCTAAACCCTAGTTTTTATTCCTTTGTTTAATTGCTATTTTGATTGATCCCTGATGCTTGTAGGATCCCCGAGGTGTTTCACCTCCCAGAGGAGACTTTCCTTGCCTCCAAGACTGCCCAAATCAGCCATCTAATTAAGGAAAATCGAGCTTCATCATCCAGGCTCCAATCAGAGTACTGTGTGAACTCTTCATCGAAAGTTCTTCAAATCACTGATTGGTAACATCTTTCCATTCTTTTAATTTCTGATTTGATGAAGATAAGCTATCCTAATCCGGGAGTTTCTCAATTCTCGGGTCCTAGAATTTATTATTTTTGCATGAGTTTACATGTGATCATGATGATTCTAAATCATAAAAATCACAAAAAAAAATTAGTTTACTATTTTTGCTGCATCTTTAACAATCTTAGAGTCATCCCGCATCACTAAGACACCAGAGGAGAGAGAAAGGATGAGTTTGATACCTTATGCTTCAACTATAGGATCAATTATATATGCCACGTATGTACCAGACCTGATGTTGCTCATGCCTTGGGCATAGTAAGCAGGTTCCAGAGTGATCTAAGTGAGGATCATTAGATAGCTATGAAAAATATTCTTAAGTACCTAAGAAGGACTAAAGATGTTTTTCTTATATATGGTAGATCAGAGTTGAAACTAGAAGGGTATACGGATTTTAGTTTTTAATCAGATCCGGATGATAGCAAATCCATTTCAGGGTATGTCTTCACCCTATATGGTGGCGTAGTGAGTTGGAAGAGTACTAAGTAGCCAACTATAGCTATTTCAGTCACCGATGCAGAATACATAGCTACAAGTGAAGCCACAAAGGAAGCTATATGGATGAAGAAATTCATCATGAAATTGGGTGTGGTTCCTACTATAGAATAACCAGCATCACTTTATTATGGTAACACTAGAGTTGTTGCACAAGTTAAGGAACCAAGGTCTCATAATAAGTCCAAGCACATCCTAAGATGCTTCCACCTTGTTCAAGAACAAGATGTTATCATCGAACGAGTGATACAAAGAGTAACATAGTAGACTCATTCACTAAAGCATTACCTCAACAGCATTTTGATCACCACTTAGATTGTATGCGTATAAGATACAAGGGTGATTGGCGTTGGTGCAAGTGGGAGATTGAAAGAAAAGTGCCCTAAAAGCCAATCTTTGTAAGGGCATTATCTACCAACTCTTGTATGACATTAAATAAAGGCAATTTTGATTCATCATATTTCTACATCTATATTAGATTATGATAAACCCTATAGGTTAGGGCAATGGAATTAGGGTTATGTTGACTCCGTTATTGATTTTGATGATAAACAAAATACTTAAGTATAAGTTGAGTACTAACTGTTTCTTTAAAGTATGTTTTTAGAAAAAAAAATGTACTCTTTAATTCAACAAGTCTTGATTGCTTGTCAAAAATGAAGAAGTCCCTTCAATGAATGAAAGATTAGTTTTACACGGATTTAAGTACTTGAAGATTGCTTGAAGGACTTGGATAGTTCAGCATAAATTGGTTTCAGCAGAGGTTCAATGATTTTTGAAGAAATCTCAGCAAGTGTTGACTCAAAGTATCAACTCATAACTCAAGTGTCGACTCATGACAGTGGAAGTGTCAACTCATGCCGACATGCAGATAGAGTTTCAGATGGCATGGTTGAAGTGTCGACTCATACCAGTCAAGTGTCAACTCAAGGATCGGCTCAAGGCCTGAAAAAATTTTGATACAAAACTTGCTCAAATTGAAGACTTGCCTGAAGTGTCGACTCATGGATGATAAGTATCGACTCAAGTGTCGACTCACCTGAGAATTTCAGAGTGCTTCATTAAAGAAATTTGAACTTGGTGTCGACTCATGGGACTTAAGTGTCGACCTTAAGTGTCGACTCACAGCTTGAATGATGGGGACCCGAAGTCTATTACAGTTTTGTTGAGTCCTGTAGTCCATTAGTCCTGAGTTACTTGAGTCCTGTACTAAAGTAAGTCAATTAAGTCCCGAGTCATGTAATAAAGTGAGACAACTGAGTCAGTTGAGTCCACTTAGTCAGGTCTAGTCATTTTAGTTCATTTAGGTTCGATTGAGTCATTCAGGTTATGTATAAGAGGAGAGTTCACAGCCAGGAGATTTACCAGGCCCCCCAACCAGAGCTGGCCTTCATGCATCTAGACCTTTTCATGCTACCAAGCCTACAAGAGAGAGCTCCAGTCCAAGACAAAGGCCCACTATTGACCGGTCCACCAGAATTTCTTGGCCCACAAGTCAGGATTTCTTAGCCCTCAAGTCATGTACCCTGGAGAAAATCTATAAATACCACCCCTCCCATCTTGTATAAAATATCTTTTTCCTATGAATACAAATAAAAGTTATTTTGATCCAAGTTTTGAGTTGTTCTCTGGATTGGAGTGGGTGTGATGCCCAGCTTCCCTATTCTTGAGTGCAAGCCCTAATCCCCTGGTGACTTCTATGCTCACCAGTGATCCTCCCCCGCTCTGTCCTGCATCAGTGAAGTGTCGACACTTGGAGTTCTGGAAACAGTAATGACTAGTTTTTTCAAATGCAGAACTCGACCCTCTTGGCTTCCAATGGCTAGTTTTTCATGTCTAACAGCCATAAATCGACTTTGAGGCCTTGGAAAGGTATTTAAATGATTCAAATGAAATCTAAATATAAGAGGATCAACAATAGAAAAAGAAAAGCAAGTACATTCACTCCCATTCATTAAGAGCAACCACCTTCAAGCAAAAAGAAGTCTCAAAGCATTCAAAGCCCTCACAGCATTCAAGTCAAACATTCTTGAGCATTGATTGAGGCTTCATCAAGTTGAAGACAAGCAATTCCTCAAAGCTTCAAAGAGATATCCGCTTTTATTTAGAAAGCTTTTCTTGTTGCTTTACTTTAAAACTTTATCCTTGTTGTAAAGGTTATTGGTTAGCCTTGAAAATCAAGGTGGTTATTAGTTAGCCTTGAAAACTAAGGAGGTTATTGGTTAGCCTTGAAAACCAAGGAGGTTGTTGATGAGCCTTAAAACCAATTAGGTTCTTGGTTAGCCCGCAAAACCAAGAGAGATTTTGACTTGTGAGCCTTGTGAAAATAAGTCAGGTTTTGATTAGTGAGCCTGGAAAACGAATAAGCTGTAATCAGTGGAGGTTATAGTGAATTCCCAAGTGGACCTTGGAGAGTGGATGTAGGTGTATTGAAAAGCACTGAACCACTATACTTTGATTGTATTTGTGATTGTTTGTATCTCTCTCTTGCTCTTACATTTATTACTTTTAAATTTTTGTTGCATACTCTTTAAGAGCACATTACTCTTACATCTCATTATACTTAAGTTGTTTATTGAATTGGTACACATAATTACATTTAATTTTTTTTTAGAAATCTAATTCATCCCCCCTCTTGGGTTGCTTACTGGGCAACAAGTTGTATCAGAGCCACGTTCTCGGTATATAGGTCTAATCGCCTTGAGTAAAGATCTATGGCAACCCCCCTTGGTACTAGTGTAGTTGAGGGACAAGCCTCAAATAGACCACCATATTTTAATGGAACAAATTATACTTATTGAAAAATTAGAATGAGAATTTACATGCATTCAATAGATTATAATTTATGGAAAGTTATTGATAAGGGTCCACATATTCCTTCAATTGTGGTTAATGGTGTTTCCATCCCAAAGCTCGAAGAGGATTGGGGTGAAAATGATATTAAACAGTCCGAGACTAATGTAAAAGCAATGAACTCCTTTATTGTACATTAGATCCTAGTGAATTCAATTGGATTTCTACATGCACATCTGCTAATGAAATATGGGATACACTTGAAGTTACCCATGAGGGTACTGATCAAGTAAAGAACATAAAAGTAAACATGTTAGTGCACACTTATAAGATGTTCCGAATGGAACCAAATGAATCTATCACTGACATGTATACTAGATTCATAAATATTGTTAATGGCATGAAAAGCCTAGGTAAAGTCATGTCTAATGATGATCTTGTTAACAAAATCTCAGGTCACTTCTAACTTCATGGGATCCAAAGATGACCGCCATACAAGAAGCTAAAGATGTTGACAAATTATCCTTGGAGCAACTAGTGGGATCACTCATGACTTATGAGCTAAATCTGAAGCAGAAATCTATGGACTTAGACAAAAAGAGAAAGGGGATGGCCTTCAAGTCTGCAATTCAAGAAGAATCCTTAAATGAAGAATTAGAAGAAGAAGAAGAGGATGAGAGTGAGGAAGCTCTTCTAGCAAGGAAGTTCAGAAGATTTATGAAAAGAAAATAATTTCCTTACAAGAAAAGTTTCCAAACAAATAAAGACAAGAGAAAAGAAAAGGAGAAAAAAAAAAGATAAGGAGAAGGAGGTGCCAACATGCTTCGAATGCAAGAAGCCCGGACATTACAAGTTTGACTGCCCTCCTCTAAAGAATCAAGAAAGAAGCTTGGAAAGAAAGCTACAATGGTGACCTGGAGTGACAGCAAGGACTCTAGTTTAGATGAAAAACTAACTGAAGTCGCCAATCTATGTTTCATGGCACAACAAGAACAAGAAGAGGTATGTCTTGCAGCAAAGGAAAATAAAAGACTATGGTATCTTGATAGTGGTTGTTCAAGATACATGACAGGAGATGTGAAGCAATTCACCTCTCTTGAGACAATAAATGGAGAGAGTGTGACCTTCGGTGATAACGGTAAAGAAAAAATCATTGGTGTTGGTAAGGTTCACATCTTCCCTTCTACTTGTATCAATAATATACTTTTAGTGACAGTTTAAAGCATAATCTTCTTAGCATTAGCCAATTTTGTGATAAAGGTTTTCAAATTATTTTCGAGTCATTTTATTGCATGATAGCTAGTCCTGAAAAAATGAAGTAAAATTCATTGAAAAAAAGCATGATAATGTTTATCTAGTAGATTTGGACAATCTATCTTTGCCTAATGGAGAATGCCTAGTTGCAATGATTCTACTATAAATGAGACTAGTTGGCTTTGGCATCGTAGACTAGGTCATGCTAGTATGTATTTACTTTCAAAACTTTCTAAAAAAGATTTAGTAAGAGATTTGTCAAAACTTAGTTTTGAAAAAGATAAAATTTGTCAAGCTTGCCAATTTGGAAAACAAGTAAAAACATCTTTTAAACCTAAAGATTTTGTCACAACTACTAGGCCATTAGAACTACTCCATATGGATCTTTTTGGACCAACTAGGACATCTAGCCTAGGAGGTAAGAGATATGGACTAGTTATGGTGGATGACTTTTCAAGGTTTACTTGGATTTTCTTTCTCGCTCATAAAGATGAATCATTTTCAGTATTTATAAAGTTTTACCGAAAGGTTTCTAATAAACAAGGTACTTCAGTAATTTGCATACGTAGTGATCATCGTTCTTAATTTGAAAATCAAGATTTCGAAAATTTTTGCAATGAAAAAGGTATTAAACATAATTTTTCTATGCCTAGGACACCCCAACAGAATGGGGTAGTAGAAAGGAAAAATCATACTTTAAAAGAAATGGCACGCATTATGCTTTGTAAAAATGATTTACCAAGATATTTTTGGGCTAAAGCAATTAATACTGCTTGTTATATTTTGAATTATATTTTAATTCATCCTATTTTAAAGAAAACTACTTATAAACTTTGGAATCAAAGAAAACCAACTTTAAAATATTTTTGAGTTTTTGGTTGTCAATATTTTATTTTGAATAATGTTAAAGACAATCTTGAAAAATTTGATGCCAAGTTTGATGAAGGTATCTCTAATGAATGAGATTTATATAGAAATATTTGGATCTTAATTGTATAAAAATTTGGCTTAATTGTTATTAATTTAGTAGCATTTTTAGCCTATTTATGCTTAATTATTTTATTTGTTTCAGGTATGCATGCTCGGAGAGTATCGAAAGCAAAACGAACTAAGAAGCAAAATGGAGGCTGCCAAGTTAATTTATATGCATTAGAAGAAGTCAAGGCCCAACCCAAAAAAATAAAAAGACGGGCGTAATAAGAAAGGGTGGATGGCCTTTAATAGAAGGAGAGCGGAACATAGAAAAAGGGAACGAAGGAATGCAAAGGGAAGCAGCAGAACACAGGAAGATGCAACCAAGGAATGCAAAGAAAAAAATTCAAGAAGCTGTACGAACATCAACGCAGAAAATCAATAAAGGACAAGGAGAAACTAATTAGCCATGAGTTTATTTGATTTATATTCTCTGTCTTTATATTGTTTTTAATTAAAATATGTGCAACTAATTTTTTTTAGCTAAGGCTTAGGGATTTAACTGATGTGGTGATTGTGGATTTTAATGATTAATCTGATTTCTTTTTTTTACTTGAGATTTCTTTTGTGATCGTAATGCTTTGAAGATTTGATGAATTTTTCAATGAAATTTATCTAGAGTTTAACTGATCTATTAAATTTCTAGGTTGAAAAGTAAAAGAACTTCATAGATTTAAATCCTACCTGAATTACTAGGACTGATCTATACAATGATTTATAAAAAATTAATGCATCTAAATTATTTAAATAATGTCTTAACTACCGTGGTTAATAATTTTGGATAGGATTAGTATAATTTGAACAAAAATGCATTAATCAATTAAGAAAACTTGCTGGCTTGTAAAACTAGCAAATCAAATTAGCATATTCAGAATAAATTATCGCATCAATTTGGTTAAATTCCTTATGCCTTAGCGATTTTGGATTTTGTCTTATTCTAAAAGTTTGCAGCCACCTTAGTTTGATAATGTGTTTAATTTTCAATTTATAATTTTTTTTTAAAATTTTTTTTAGTAATTTCACTCGAAATTAATTGTCCAAACATTATAGGTAGGTATTATAATTTGGGTGATTGTCTCTGATTCTAGAGGACGATATTGGGTTACTACCCTGTATTACTTGCACGACCGGTATGCTTGCCGAACACGTGTTAAGTTTTTGGCGCCATTGCCGGGGATCAGCAACGGACAACATTCAAATTCATATCTGTTAATTGATTTGGATTTTTTTTATTATTTTGTTGTATCTTTTATTATTTTGTGTTATTGACTTTGTATGTCCTAGAGAATTGTAGACACTTTGGAAGACTTTGATCCTGAAATAGAAAGAATGCTCCGGAAAAGACGACATGAACTCATACAACAATTGGAAGGGTTAAGGACATATTTGGTAGATATCAATAGCATAACCATGGAACTCGACTCCTATGAATCCAACGACTCTAGCCGGGCAGCGATCGGATCACCCGGTTGAAAGCCGAGAATCCGCGGGTCTCTAGCTTGATTTTCCAGGCCGCATCTAGGAGCGAGAGCGATCCCTTCATCTATGATCTACATCAAGAACATCAACCTTTGTCAGGTACATCCCCTCTACCTACCAGTAGCCTTATTGGAGATGAACTAGCCCAACCGAGACTTTTCAGCCTCGGCGGTCCTCTTTCTTATTGCTTTTAGGTTCTACATTGCATGCTGTTATTTTTTACTTGCATAGAATTCTTTACTTAGGTTCTTGGTCTGTTCTTCGGGATTTAGATTCATAACTTAACCTAAAAAAATATAAAAATTTATTTGCATGCAATTTTAGTTCTGCATCATTTGGTATCAGAGCCTGTTTTGGGTTCAGTTACTTTAGATATTCGGATCGGGTGCTTGACCATGGTCGTCCGGTCATAAGAGACTAGTAGGGCTGCAAGACTCTCTCTTCTCAATCTACGGGATCTCTTATGACAGTAGGGGTGCCACTGTGAATTGACTCCTGAAGAAGACACAAAGAGTTCCATTAGGGTTTTTGCATTCTCGGCCTTCTTAGTACATCCCAAGGTTTTTTAATTGTTTCTGCCTACATACAACTCAGAAAAATTTGCAATTTATTTTTCTAAATTCCTTATAATTGAAATTAATTTTCAAAATTTTATCAGGAATTATTTCTATCTGTGAATTTTTCCCCAACTGAAATACTATCTGAGAATAGTTCTGCTCTATTTTGGCAGCAAAGCTGATTTCGGAAAGTTTAGGATTGTTTTAGTATAATTTTTGCATATCCTATAATTTTGGCATATTTCTTGCATATTAAGTCATTATATGCAATTTATCTTTCTATTTAAAAAAATACCAAAACAAAAAAAAATACATATACTTCAAAAATACCAAAAATACTTAAAACCCTAATTTACATTTTCATCTGCATGCTATCATTGCATAATTAACTTAAGGGCACCCCCATCCAAGATAAGGGAAGGAGGTTATTACCATTCCTTAGCCAAAAAACCACATCCATTGTATTCGGTCCCAAATCTAATTTAAAATTAACTAGACTTAATTTGCCCTAGTGGGCTAGGGACACCAATCGGTCGGGTTCAACCATTGTGGGATGACTAGTGCACCCAATTCATTTTCTATTACTAGATTCTGGTGTCTAAGCTAGAGGTATGTGTCAAATGATCTAAGTGGATCGGTGGTTCCTTAATTGGGTCCCTGCGAGAGCAGGGGGGCCTCCCACCATCCCACCTCTTACCTGGATAGATTGAAGGACTAGGATTTGAGTTGTGTGTAAGTTGAGTCAACCCATTCTGATTGGGCTTTAGGTCTAGGCAGTTGTAGTCGAGTCAGTATTGAGTCTTGCATGTGCACTAGATCAGGAGTCCCATTTCATCCATCTCCACCTTTGGCTGAACCCATGGATAATCTTGAAGCCTAGATTAGAAGCCCGTATGGCCCATACTAAACGTAGATCATCTAGGCCCAACTCCCTTGATCCAAGAGCCTATTATCATGATCTTGCCCCTGAGTCTAATCCTAGATGTCCATACCCATACTTGGTTGATTCAGGGGAAAGATCCATTAGGAACACCCAACCTTATGCACCCACTTTTGATGGAAGCCAAGAGTTGTATATTGATTGGGAGGAGAGAATGGATCAGTATTTTGAGTACACGAAGATGTCGGAGTTGGAAAAATTTAGATTGGCCATACATAGGTTAACCCGATATGCTAAGTTGCATTGGATAGTTATTGAGGATGAATGTTATCGAGGAGGAGATGAAATACATACCTGAAAAGCCATGAGAAGTAAATTAAGAAAGAAGTACCTAGGTGAATTTTATGAATACAAACTTTTAGACCAATGGTACGAATTGAGGCAGGGTACTAAAACTGTCTAAGTATATTAATTAATTTAATGAGTTTATTAGAAGATGTAACACAGTTAAACCTGAGTATAAGGTGCCTACTACTCCTATCCCATTAGTTTGCAAGGAAAAGACCCCAGAACCCGTTAATGAGCCTGAGGTAGAAGTGTATGAGGCTGATCCTAGTTTAGTAGATGAATATGACGGAGAAGACTTTGAAGAAAATGAACCCCCTGAAAATTTAGAGAAAGAAACTCCTGAGCCCACTAAGACATCTAAAAAGGCCACCTATGAGTTAAGTCTAGTAGAGGAACCTGTAGTGGAAGAACAATTGAGGAGGAGAACTTAGATACTGCTATTAGAACCTTACTTGAGGAAACCATGGAGGAGAGCCAAATTATAGAGTTTAGTCCTAAAATACAAGAACCAGAAGAATTTATTAAGGACCTTGTTGGCATGGAGTCCCTGAATCTGCCGGTCAGAGCTGCTGCACCGCAGGACTGCTCCCTGGTTCACCTGCAAAATAGGTCCCTTATCGGAGTTGTTCTGGCGGGAGACACTCCGATGCCTAAGTCAGTGGCGGATCCTAGCCACAGAATGGAGAAGGGTGTCGAGAGTATGAGAGAAAAGCTCTTAGAGTATGGGTGAATCTACGTGTGCGTGTGTGAGCGTACCTCCCTCGAGCCATCCTTCTTACCACTATTTAAAAGGAGGCCTCCGACCTGCGGCCCGCTCTTTTTCTGGTGATTATGAAGAGTCAATTTCTCCCATGATTGGTGATTGTGGGTTGTCACTGAGCGGTTCCGGCCAGACCGGAGGCATGGCAGCTGAAGTCGCGTGCCATGATCATGGCATGGAGAGTGTCGATTGTAACCGTTGGTTATAATTACCTATCTAGGCCAGATTGTGGTCCCATCTACGGGTTTCCCCTTGCATGGGCCAAAGACTTGGTATTTCCCCCGGGGCCGAAGATCATGTCTATAGCAGGGTCGAAGAGCGTGTCTTCGGAAGTCGACGAGAAACTTGGTCTTCGGTCAAGGCCAAAGACGTCGTCCGAAGATCTGGCCTTCGGATGTCGTAGTCCGGTGAGAAGCCTTGGGTTGCCTGCAGTTGACCCGGCCTTTCTCTAGTCCGAAGTCCGAAAAAAGTGGCTTCGGCCAGTTGAACCGGGTTCGGTTCGTAGCTGAACCGGGATATCCCAATAGTTGCTCCCCTACTCTCAGTTTTCGAAATGGAGATTTGCCTCGAGAAGTGAGAGTATGAATGCTTTGTCGCTTTCCTCCCAGGAGATAGCGTAGCAGATGATTATGGGATCTCTGATTGGACTGTCCATCATGACTGCTGGTTGATCTGGGAATCAGGTGGTGGACAGCTGTCACTCCTAGGTTGGGGGAAAAGAAAAAAAAATGGGCGGCCCTGGGACCATCTCTCTTTTTCCCGTTGCATGATGGTTAAGACAATCTTTCGGTTGAGATTTGGATGGTTGTGGTGGCTTTCCCCCATCCGTTGGATGATGGATGCGCCTCATCCTGGCGGTTAGTTGAAGACGGGTTACCTCCCTGGGTATCCTTGGGTCGAATCATCCTGGTAAGGCTTCAGAGACCCCTGCTTTTCTCTTGGGAAAGGGGGAAAGTCTGGCTAAGGAAGCTTCTTCAACCTCGTCTCATCCTTCATCCAGCTTTCCTTATTCTGAACTACCAGTCTTTTTCATAGGTCGAATCTTCCTTCTGCTCCCTTGCTTCGTTCTTTTATCATGGAAGAAACCGTAGAAAGTCAGGGGGAACAAGTTGGACCCTCGGGGGCTGGCGACGTAGTAGGTCCGGAGTCGATTTCCAGTTGAGTTTCTCAGGGTAAGGCGGCCCTTCTTTGGGAACGCTATCGCATTCCCCAGGAGTTCCCCTTCGTTCTCCATGCACTCGAGGAACGAGTGAACGAACCTCCCCCTGGGTGTCTAGTCGTGTATGAAGATCATCTAAAAGCTGGTCTTCGGTTTCCCCTGCATCCTTTTTTCATCAAGATCTTCCGCTTGTACCAAGTGGTGCCAGCGCAGCTGATCCCGTACAGCATCCGGAACATCTGCAGATTCCTGGTTATGTGCATCATTGCAAACGTAGAACCTAGGACCAATTTATTCACGGTCCTTTTCATTCTCAAGAGGGATTTTCACAGCAATGGATGGTGGGTGATTGGCCCTAGATCAGGCCACAAAGTCATCAAGGACATGCCCAGCACCATCCACGGGTAGAAATCTGTTTTTGTATTTGTACTGTCTTTTGATCCATGGGGCTTCGACACTGTTTGGAAGAAGCCTCGTCTAACCGCCAATGACGGGAAGAAGGTCTTGGGGGCCAATCAGTCGGATTACGATCTCTTGGTCAATTCCGAAGTTGCCCCCATTCGAGAATTGTTGGAGGAGAGAAATCTCCATCTGGCAGGAATTAGAAAATTCCCTTCATTAGGTATAGTGACGGGAATTTCCGCTCCCCTTCCTCGGTTTTGTTGTAGCTCGGTCAATTAAAATGAACTCTTTTGCTTGTAGGTGGCGGGATGAAGCCGGGTGTGAGCTGGCTCCGTCAGACTTCTGAGAAGAGGGTATCACAGGCCCCTCCCACCAGGTCAGCGATTCAGAAGAAGGCCCGAAGGGACAGCCCTGAGGGGGACCGGAGCACTTCGTCTTCCCGGGGAACCTCAGGGGAAGATGCAGCAGTCGCGAAAGGGGCCTCGTAGAGACCCTATCCAGTCAAAACTCCATCGACGGCTGTCTCCCCGGTTTGCACAACGGGGAGCCCGTCTCAGGCAGTGGATATGCCATTGTTTTGCCCTCCTGCAGTTGATAGGGGCAAAGTGCGGCAAGTCGAGGGAGAGTTCGCTCACGGGGCTTCCCCATCTGGAGGCCGTTTGGCAAACTCTTCGTAGCTTTCACCTACGGGGGGACTGCTGGTCCCTGCCATAGCCAGGCAGGCATTGAAGGGTACGCTGCTACCTCATGACTTGGCAGTTCTTCGGAATCGAAACCTTCCTAGGGTATCCGATTCTGCCTTCTCCATCCTGCAACAGGTATGATCCTTGCCGTCCCCTTTGTCTTGAGAATTGCTCGATCCATGACCCCTCATTTTTAATGCAGTTGGTCTATGACTTTACCTTCATGGAGGAGGGCATGGGGAACGTTGACAGCCTTATCCATGGCCTCAAGGAGGAGCTTCATACTGCCAGAGCCACAATGGAAGTAGCCGAAGAGCTGAGGCAATCTATGGAGGATCGCCTTATCCGAGTGAACGATGAAGTTCACGGATTGAAGGGCAAACTAAAACGTGCCCATCTGACCATGGCAGAGCAAGGGGCATGATGGAAAAGGAGTAGGAAACAAGTTGACTCTCTGGAGCAGGCTGCCAGGGAGGATCAGGAGAAGATAGAAAGACTGACCAAGGCGGTGGAGGAGGCTTCCAGGAGGGCCGAAGAGGCGATTTGGGAGTCCGAAGTAGCCAAGAGAGAGTCTGTGTCTTTGAGAAAGCGGGTAGACGATGCTGTGACAGACTTCAAAATGTCTTCACAATTCCAAGTGGAAATAGATGAAGCATCTTTGTATGGCTACCAGCACGGCTTTAACGACGAACTTTCTAGGATAAAGGAAGCCTTCCCTCACCTTGATCTTTCTGGCATTCCTCCCTTTAACGTAGCTGAAGAAGAAGGGGAGGAAGCAGAGGGGGCCGAAGCTGTAGTAGAGGCCGAAGAGGTGCCATGCCCGGGTGAGGAGGCCACTTCCTTAGTTGAAAATTCGGGGGTGACCCCAACTCCGATTCCAGTTTAGGAGGAAGTTCAGGCTGGGGGAGTCCAAGCCGAAGATTCTCCGGTCCCGGCTCAGATTGATAAGATCCTCTCAGCACAAGTCGACAAGTTGCTTCAGTCCTGTGGTATGGGGTCTCCTCCTATTGATAATGAGTGATTCGAGTCACTTTGGATGTATTTTCTTTCTTTCTCCTTTGTATTGTCAATGAATTTTGTATGATAATTTTTCTAAATTTTGAAATGACTGAAAGGTTTCCAGTGCACCACAGTGAAAATATAATTTCAAAATGATGAAATTTATACCAAAAACCCTTAGCCAGGATCTCCTTATTCTAGATTAAAACATATGAGAAACATGCAAACCTACATTATTAGAATTAGGGCACCAAGCTGTTATCACTAAATCCAATTTTGATGTAGAATCAAAACTTGATGTTGAATGACCCTTTTGAATTCACCAGGCATCCAAATGTCCACCCTCCAATGGTGATCCACAAGAAAATTGATCAAGATGCTTTCTTCTTCAAAAGTTCCTTCACTTGAATTCTTCTCCTAGAACTCAAGAGGATAATGGCTGAAAAACTCCACGGCAGGGACTTCTTACTTCCTTTCTTTCTTCTTCCTCTCCCTTTCTTAAGACCTCGTCCTAAGAATACTCTCTTGTCTTGAAGGAGGAGGAGGATTTAAGACACTAATGTCTTAATGTAAAGGAAATAGAAAACATAGTAGATATTCTTTTCTTTTACCGTTCGAGAGATTCTTCTTATCTCTTGTTTTAGACTTGAGTTTCTACAGAGAAGAGAACTCTGTAAAAGGGAAACTCTTGTGTCCTAAACAAGCTAAGGAGGAATCAGTCTCCTGGAAAGGAAAGAAAAATAAAAAGACTTCTGTCGTACATCAGAAAAACACCCGAAGCCTCTGTTCCTTAAATAGACTACAAAAAGATGTCTTCACAACTCTCCGTAAACTATTTCTCCCGGCTTTCCATATTTCTCACGTCCTCTCCTTCCTTCTCATGGCCCTTCAGATTCAAACTCACGGCTCTTCCTAAAAGAAAAGCCGTGAAGTTTTAAGAAGAATGAAGTCGCGATGTTTCGGTCTCCGAAGAGACGTTATTTCACGCAATCGGGAAGAGTCAGCGCCTTCTTTCTTTCTCAAAATCCCCCAAACCGTTAGATGATCATTTAATGGTCATTAGGAGATGCACTAATAGGGAATAACCGGCCAAAAAGAAAAATACGGTGAAATAAGAAGACTTCACGCAAGCATGAAGAGTCCATGTGCGCGTGGAGTCTTTCCTCTTATCCACGCGCACAATTTCTTTGGGCGGCCTATATGGATGGGCTTGGGTGTTAACTAAGATGTAGTCTTAGCCATGGGTTAGCCCAAAGTCCTATATATTTTAATTAGGGTCTAATTAGGTCCAATTAGAACCCAAATTGATCCAATTCGGAACCCTAATTCAAATCCAATTCGAATAGAAGCTAGGGTTTGCAACACCTGCTAGAGTGTTATCCTGCAAAGATGATTTAATTACAAATTAAACTCTTTATCAATCCTCTTAAGTGTGTGACCCATTGGGTTCCATATCCAGCCGGCAGTAGGTCGAGTACAAGTTGACCTAACTTGATTAGAACTCTTTCTAATCGATTTAGGTCAAATCGAGCTTACCCGACTTGATCAATTAGGACTCTTCCTAATAAGTGATCTTTAAATTTGATCAACCCACAAGACAAGATTGACGTCTAGTAACGTGTCATGTCTACCCGGAAGATATGGAAATTCTGGTGAAATACCAAAACTACCCTTCAGTAGAAAGTTACCGTACAATTAAATCTTTCGATCAGCCTGCACCCAAAATATAATTATGGATATGGATATATGTCAAATCCAATATTATATTTATTTCTAGCTCAATCTTATATTGATGATTCAATTATCTTAATATTAGAAACCATCTCTAATATCTTTACTTTGATCAAAGATTCCCTGAATCATCATCCGATTGATAACTAGCTGGATATAATCTCCTCTTACTAAGAGTGATCGATTCCTTGTTGACCTACTCATTACCTTCATATACAATTCACCATTCCCAGTATCAATCCTGTGCATGACTCAATGTCATGATTAGGATTGAATCAAAGGATGGGTTCATGTACATAAGGTACTTATGGCAGTCTCAGGTCAAAGGATTACTTGTACCACTCCCACTATGAGAACCTTCTATTGACATGTAGCTAAGACTCCATTAGATGTTCTCAAGTTGGATCATATCAGTGAACTCATTCACTAATGAGCACCCACATCCTAGTATTAGTGTCATACACAAGTAACTGTGAGAGCAGTCACACTTTCCAGTATACATGGGATATGCTAGTCTTACCGGAAAAACCCTGATCCCCTACTCAGGGTTCCTTTGACTAGGAATATTTTAGATTAAGGTTTTAAGACTTTAGGTCTCACTAGTATGATCTCATCATAACCCTAAAATCATAGCCCTAATCTATGGGGTTCATCATAATAAAAACACAGCGTATGACGAAAAATAATGCCTTTATTAGAATATTATCAATTACATTGATTTGGGAGATACAATATTGATTGGCTTATAGGGCATATTCCTTTCAATGACTTCTTCCTTCTTTGCATATGCAATGTTGTGTTTCATATATAGCTTGAACTGGTTTTACCGTTTTCTTTTCTGCTTGGTCGGATAGTCGTGGTCGAAGGCCATTTAGTTGATAGTTGATGAAGACGAACTCTGGAACGGATTAGAACTCCGTTGTCGAAGACCGTCTATGATTGGTCAGGCCAATGTCACCTTCCTTTTGATATTAAATCTATCCGTTGGGGCGGACAGGCGTCAACTCCCCGTCAACCAGTGATTAGGGAAGTTTGATCGTAATTTTTGTTGTCCACGTGGCATGTTGATATTCGTACAGTCATGATTTCTTGTGCCTTGTATGCCGCCAGGTCTCCTTTTTCCAAAAAGAAGCCATTAATGTTGCCGTCACACGATTAGAATTTCTCCGGATTCGAAGTGATGGCAGTTGTTGTCCTGGGAATGACCTCCGAACGGCCTTCTGGTTCTCGAAGCATCGCTCGGACACGTGGTGCTTTCTAATGCGGCTGGGAAAGGACGTGGTGCACGCCTCCCCGCAGTCGGTCGTGGATGCAGGGTCTCTATAAATAGGACCCTGCCCTCTGCTGTCAAAAGCCATCATTCTTGTAGACTCCTTCTTTCCATCAAAAATGAGGTTCAGTACTTCCGAGCTCCGCTGAGCTGCAAAGAGAAGGGCCGTGGATCTAAAGAGGAAGAGGAGTCCGAAGTTCTTTGAGTCGGGGGATGATGATGAGGAGCCTCTCGTGGACCATCTTGAAAAGAAGGTCTGCCTGTTGGAGGCCCAACTGAGGGAGGCTTGGGCCCAGGTCGCGGTGGCAGCTACGGAGGTGGAGGAGGCCAGGAGGGAGGCAGCGAATGCTGTCTCGGACTTCAGGACGTCTGCTGCCTTCAAGGAGGAAGTCACCGAGGTGGCTCTGGACTCCTTCCATCAGGGATTCTGGGAATGTAGGAGGAAGGCCTTCAAGTTTTACAACTTGAAGGGCCTGGACAACATCAAGCCCTCCGTTCCCTTTCCCTGACATGAATTTGATTCCGACTCTGATGAGGGGTCAGATTCTGGTTCGGATGGGAATCCCGGGGGCCCTTCATCGTCCCTCCAGATCTTCGCCCGTCGGTACGGGAAAAACCCGGCAGGAGGTTATTGAAAATTTTCCACATCTTTCTGATGTTACTCTCTTTTTGAGAGTTTCTTTTTGGTTCTCTTTGTGAGTGTTTCTTCTTTCTTCTTTTTTTTTTGTAAAAATTGAAAAAAAAAGAAATGAAGTATCCTTTCTTTACCTCTTTCCATGCGTTTCTTGCGACATGTTGTATCATATTTTGTCTGGAATGTAGATTTCATGGACCATTTTCGGTCTATAGGAAGGAGTGAGGTCAGTTGGACCGTTCTTGGAATGTCTGTTGTCGACAGAAAGGACGACAGTGATCCTTTTAGGCATGTTTTCGGATTTATCGTAGGGTAGGGTATTTACACCATCCCTGTGCACTTCTGTCGTATTAAGGTAGGCTGTTCATGCCCGTCCCGGTGTATTTTCGGGTTCACTATACGGTAGGTTATGAAAACCATCCCTGCGCCTTTGATCTTCTCGGTGGCTTGGTTAGGCCATCCGTTCCGCTCGTCGGGCATACCGATAAGGTGAGTGGATTAGACTCTCCTTTGCGCAGTTGACCGATTTTTCAGATCAGCTCACTTAGGCTATTGTCGTTCAGTCGATGCAACTAGCCGTTCTGAGTTGAGTAGGGTTAAGTAACTTTGCACAAAAAAATTAGGAACTCATTCATTGATAGTATTTGCGAAGGTTTTGTACATTCCACGGCCGAGATAGAGTCTTCCCCTCCAGGGTCTTGAGTCGATATGCTCCTGGTCGAATGACTTCTTCGACCTGATATGGGCCTTCCCAGTTGGGGGAGAGTTTATCCTGTTCCGTTGGCCTGGATACTTCTACCCTTCGCAATACCATGTCCCTCGTGTGGAAAGTTTGTTCCTTCACTCTTGAGTTATAGTATTTGGTGACCTTTTGCTGGTACGCCACCATCCTTATCTGGGCCTGGAGTCTGGTGCTTGGTAGCAAGTCCAGATCAATCCTTCTATGATCGGAGTTCCCAGGCTCTTTGTAGTTATTAATTCTCAGGGACTATAAGGAGACTTCAATAGGTAGCACAACTTCGGTACCGTATGCCAGGTTGAATGGAGACTCGCCGGTGGCCATTCTCGGGGTAGTTCAGTATACCCAGAGAATGGAGGTCAGTTCTTTGGCCCAAAGTCCTTTGGCAGCGTTCAACCTTGTCTTCAGACCATGGAGGATGGTCCGGTTAGTGACTTCGGCTTCTCCGTTGGACTGTGGATGAACAACGGATGTCAGCCGATGCTGGACATGATACCGAGCGCAGAAGTCCTTGAACTTCGAATTGTCAAACTGTCTCCCATTGTCCGTGATTATGACATGTGGGATGCCGAACCTGAATATAATGGAATTTTTTACAAAATTCTCCACCTTGCCTTTTGTGATCTGGGCCAGTGGTACGGCTTCTACCCACTTCGTAAAGTAGTCGATGGCCACAAGGAGAAACTTCCTTTGCCCTGATGTCGGCAGGAATGGGCCAAGAATGTCCATTCCCCACTGGACAAAAGGCCATGGGGCTGCCAGTTGGGTCAGGTGACTCGCAGGCTGTCTCTGTACATTGGCGTACCTCTAGCACTGGTCGCACTTTCGTACGAAATCAGCCGAGTCCTTCTGGATGGAGGGCCAGTAATACCCCTGTCGATGATCTTGTATGCTTGAGACCTGCCCCCCAAGTGATCACCGTATATGCCCTTGTGGACCTCTCTCCGAGCATAATCCGCATCTGTGGGTCCTAAGCATTTTAGCAGTGGCTGAGAGAACGATCTCTTATAGAGGGTTCCGTCTAAGATGACGTACTGAGATGCCATCCAGAGAATTTTCTTGGCCTCTGCTTTGTCTTCTGGTAGCTCTCCTTTTTTGAAGGCGGTTTTCCTTCGATCAGTCATCGATTTGCCGCCCGCTCTTCAGCATCGCCATATTTTTGAGTCCTTGATAAGAGCTTAGCGTAGCTTTTAGGAAACTTCTTATCCAGGAAAAAGGTAAGCCTGGAGGTACAAAGCCCCTTCTTCAACACAGACATGGCCACGTGCTTGTTGAGATTGGGGATCTCAAGTATGGCCGCATTAAACCTGGAGATATAATCTCACAGGTTTTCTCCTTCGTTCTGGTGAAGGAGAAACAGTGTGTCCGTATTCCATGGAGTCTTGCAGCAGGTATTGAAATGCAAGACAAACAATTTTTCTAACTCAGAAAAAGAATCAATGGTACCTGGGCGCAGGCTCGAGTACCACATCCGAGCGAATTTCTTCAAGGTAGCCGAGAATGCTAGGCAGTACATCGTGTCCGAAGCTCCTTGGATCATCATATGAGCCTTAAAGCTGTCCAAGTGGTCGAGGGGGTCGGAGATGCCATCGTAGGATTCCATCTGGGGAACCCTGAAGTGCCGAGGAATAACTTCTACCATGATACGGTCGGTATACGGTGGGCGTAGATCGCCCACAATCAAATCATCGGGATCCTTCAGATCTCGCATTCTTTATTCCCGCACCTTCACCATCTTTGATTCGATGGCTCTGAATCTCCCGTCATAATCGGGAGTCTGCCTTGGCGCTCTCTCCACAGGGATGAAGTCTTCGGAGGAGGGTGAGGGAGTTTGCCTAGGCCTTTTTCCTTTCTGCAGGGAATCGACGGACCTAGGCAATCTCGAAGTTTGGCCTTCGGGAGAGGGCCGAGAATGGGGGGAGGGATGCGTAGAATTCTTCCATGGGGCTCTCTTCCTTCGGGATCGAGAGCTATGTCTGGAGGCGGTCGATGGATTTCCCACCGGAAAAGCTTTGTTCTGGATGTCCTGAACCATGGCCATGAGATTGGTGTGACCTGGTTCATAAGGGCTTCGAATTGCTATAGTCCCACAACAACTATGGGAGGTGGCACATCGTTCTCCCCCGGGGTGCGCCTCCCTGGGATGGAGCACGACTTCGGCTTGTAGAAGCTATCTGAGTCTTTCCTCTCACCATCAAGAACCTCTTGCTTCTCCTTAGTCTAGGAGGGAGCCTAATGAGTGCTGAGCCCCCCTTCCTGGCATGCCAATCTGTTGGCACGGGGTCCCTGAATCGGCCGATCGGAGCTGCTGCATTGTAGGACCGCTCCCTGGTTCACCTGCAAAACAGGTCCATTGCCGGAGTTGTTCCGGCGGGGGATACTCCGATGCCTAAGTCAGTGGCAGATCCCAGCCACAGAATGGGGAAGGGTGTCGAGAGTATGAGAGAAAAGCTCTTAGAGTATGGGTGAATCTGCGTGTGCGTGTATGAGCGTACCTCCCTCGAGCCATCCTTCTTACCACTATTTAAAAGGAGGCCTCCGACCTGTGACCCACTCTTTTTCCGGTGATTATGGGGAGTCAATTTCTCCCATGATTGGCGATCGTGGGTTGTCACTAAGCAGTTCTGGCCAGACCAGAGGCATGGCAGTTGGAGTCACGCGCCATGATCGTGGTATGGAGAGTATCGATTGTAACCGTTGGTTACAGTTGCCTATCTGGGCCAGATTGTGGTCCCATCTTCGGGTTTCCCTTGCATGGGCCGAAGACTTGGTATTTCCCCCGAGACCGGAGATCATGTCTACGGCAGGGATCGAAAAGCGTGTCTTCGGAAGTCGACGAGAAACTTGGTATTCGATCAAGGGCAAAGATATCATTCGAAGATCTGGCCTTCGAATGTCGTAGTCCGGTGAGAAGCCTTGGGTTGCCCGTAGTTGACCCGGCCTTTCTCTGGTCCAAGTCCGGAAAAAGGGGCTTCGGCTAGTTGAACCGGGTTCAGTTTGTAGCAGAACCGGGATATCCCAACAGACTTGATCTCTTTGAATCAATACCCTTAGGATGAGCCCCCTCCCATAGTTCCCATTGAGGACCTCTTCCCAGAAATTGTTGACCCATCCTTCCATAGCATGGACCTTTTCTTGCCAAGAGATATAACCTAGTGCTCATATATTAAGGTCAATCTCTTTAGTCCAGAACCAGTTCCTGAATCCCCTTCCTATTTCCTACCCTTCCCTGAGTCGTCTCATGTGTCTAGAACCATTAGGTTCCATTTTATTGGGATTACCAAGTTACATGAATCCTTAGAGCCCATCCCATTTGCCACCTACTTTTGGAAGACCCTCTGGCATCTATTAGGAGTTCCTGGCAAATTTTCTTCTACATGTCATCCATCAACCATGACTCATGCCCCATGCCCAAGTTGTAGTTAAGACCTAATAAACCTTTTTCGATAGGAATGCATAGTCAAGTTTGTTAGGTGTTAGTTTGAGTCCTTTGCATCACCTGTTAGGAATCTGCATGTGCCCAGCATGTCCACACCTGCACTGAACACCACACAGCATATGCATCAGGATATTAGCCATAAGAGTAATTTAAGTAATGAAACATCTAACAAACTGGCTAATTCCCGAGTAAGAGCCAATGGATTCAATGTAGGGAATTCTATCTTGGTTAGGCTTAGGCCTAAAAGAAGCTTCATGCTCATGGAGCTGGACCTTTTAAAGTGATAGAGAGGGTTGGACCAAATGCCTATGTGTTATGTTGACCCCTAAAGTGATTTTGATGATAACAAAATATTGGAGCATACATTTAGTTATCTAGCAACTCCTCAAATGATTGACAAGTTTTTGTAGGACAACTACATTGATACATCTTTTAACTCCTACAATCTTTAATATTTTGTGTTGAGTTGTAAATTATTTAGAATCTTGTAAAGAAGAACCCTACAAAAAATTTCTATTAAAAACAAGTTCAAGGGTTACTTCTAGTAGTCTTTCAAGCTTCAAGTTTTCCTTTAATTTATTATAAAAAGTGCTTGAAGAAGATCTTTAAAGCTTGGGACAAGTATTCTGGAAGTTTGAAGCTGATCTGGTTGAAGAACCACATTCGAGCCGACTGGATGAACAACCTAGCCGACTCTGGCACTGGTACTGAAGACAAGTTCTCTGGCACGCAGATCCAGCCAACTGGCACCAAGGTCCAGTCGACTCGTCCAGAACAAGGTTGAGAACGTTCTGTGATTCTCAGGAATCCGAGCCGACTGGAATTAGATCTAGCAGACTCATCCAGAACTCAATTGAAAGTGGTCTGAGAGGCCTCTGAGACTCCAGCTGACTGGAATTTAGCCCAGCCGACTCGTTCAGAGTGAGGTATTTTTCTCAGCTATGGAAGCTAGCCGACTGGCACTCAACCCAGTCGACCCGAACTTCATCCGAGTCGACTCGAAGTCTGTCCGAGCCGACTGGAATGGAGGGGTCACCTCCAACGTCTAGTTCTAGTTCTCAATTTTTGAATTCCAAAAGTGCTCTAACAGTAACCTGTCACCTCCCAACGGTCTACAACGTTCAAAATCAAGGGAAGGCAGTTGAAGTCTCTATAAATAAGGTATGAGAACATCTTTGGTGAGACTAATAAGCAAATAATGATTTATTGAGCATTTATTGAACATCTATTGAAGTGAAGTAAGAGAACATTAGAGCTTTAAAGTTTGCCTTCAAGCCTGCAACAACTCTTATCAAAAGCTTGAAGCACCTTTTTGAGGAAAGCAAGGAAGCTATTGAAGTGCATTGAAGAGCATTCAGTGGATCTTCACTCGAGCTGCATTGGCAACCACCCAGACAACAGAGTTTGTCTTTACTGTTGCTTTTTTAATCTATCATTTAGAATATCTGGGTTATTGGTGAGCCCTGTTGTAAAAACCAAATAGGTTACTTTGGTGAGCCTTTAAAAACCAGAGTGTAGAGGTTTCTTTGGTGACATAGCTAAAAACCAAAGTGTAGAGGTTTTAGGTGAACCTGTAAAAGCCTAACTTGGGTTTCTTTGGTGAGCCCGATTTCAAAAACCAAAGTGTAGAGGTTTGGATTGTGAGTCTGTAAAACAATCCGACTGTATTCCAGTTTGGGAGATATAGTGAAAATCCCGAGTGCTGAACTTGGATAGTGGACGTAGGAGCTGGGTTGCTCTGAACCACTATAAATTTACTTTGTTTGTGTTGTGTTTGTTTTATCCTTTAGCTTCTGCTTTCATTCTCTGATTAACACAGCACCTAACCACTAATTGGAATTACTTATGCACATAATCTAGAAAATCTTGTAATTCCCAATTCACCCCCCTCTTGGGACTAAGCCACCTGAGCAACAGCTGGTATCAGAGCAGTGTCTCTGATTACTTGAGTTAAGTTCGATGGCTCATCCCATGAGTACATCCTTGGCTGAGGGCTAATCTACAAATAGACCTCCACTATTCCTAGGCACTAATTATTCATATTGGAAATCATGAATGAAAATTTACATACAAGTTGTAGATTTTCAATTGTGGAAGGTCATCTTGAAAGGGCCACACATTCTCATAATTAAAATTGATGGCGTGGACATCTCTAAGCCTGAAGAGGACTGGGATGATCATGACATGAAGATGGGGGAATCGAACGCCAAAGCAATGAATTTGTTATAGTGCTTTGGATGCTAACGAGTTCAACCGAATTTCCACTTGCTCATCAGCAAAGGAAATCTGGGATAAACTCGAGGTGAC
The DNA here is from genome assembly GCA_021397845.1 of Areca catechu. NCBI lineage: Eukaryota > Viridiplantae > Streptophyta > Magnoliopsida > Arecales > Arecaceae > Areca > Areca catechu. Next base: position 97,720,426 of record CM038046.1, read on the forward strand.
CCATGAGGGAACTTCCCAAGTGAAAACCTCCAAGATAAATATTTTAGTTCATAATTATGAATTATTCAAAATGGAACCTTCTGAAATAATATCTGTCATGTTCTCTAGATTTACAGATATTATTAACGGTTTAAAGAGTCTTGGCAGGGTATACTCCAATGCAGGTCTAGTTCAGAAGATTCTTCGTTCTTTGCCTGATAAATGGGATCCCAAGGTAACTGCGATCCAGGAAGCCAAAGATCTCAACACTTTGATGCTGGATGAACTGCTGGGATCACTCATCACCCACGAGCTAACAATGCAACACAGAAGGGAAAATGAGTAAAAGAAAAAGAAGACAATCACCTTCAAAGCTGCTTCCGATTCAAAGAGGGATGATGAAGAATCTGAAGATGAAAGCACCTTCTCCAATGACAACCTAGAAGATGAAGATATCGCTATGGTTGTGAGGAGATTTAGAAAATTTATGGGAAGAAAGAAAGGAAGTTACAACCGGAAATTTCACAAGAAAGATTATGGAAAGGAAAAGGAAAAGGACATAGAGAAAGAGAAAGAGGTAGTCCCCACGTGCTACGATTGTAAGAAGTCGGGGCACATACATCCGGACTGTCCAATGTTGAAGAAATCTTTTATACCGAAGAAGAAAAAGAAAGCCATGGTTGCCACATGGTCCGATAGTGAAGACTCAACATCATTGGAAGAAGAAGAGACCACCAAAACTACTAATCTCTGCTTAATGGGTCTCGAAGATGAGGTAACATCCTCTAATAACTGCACTAAATTTATTTTTGAAGAATTAAATTTTGCTTTTCATGATTTACTTTCTGAATTTAAGAAAGCTGGAGTAAAGATAAAATCGTTGAAAAATATGAATGATTCTTTACTTAAACAAAAAGATGAAATTTCAGAAAAGAATACTTTATTACAAAAGGATTTGCATGACTTTTTTGAAAAATTTGAAAAATTAAAAAATGAGAATTTATCATATGAAAAGAAAAATACTGATTTACTTGTTGAAAACAATGAATTAAAAAAGAAGGTTATAAAACTCAAGCCTTTGGTTGAAAAACTCACTTTATCTTCAAATAAGCTTGAGCTAATCTTAAAAGAACAACGAATTTCTGGAAATAAAGCTGGAATTGGTTTCAAAACTTCTTTTGTAAATGGAATTTTAGCAACAACTTTTGTGAAATCCAAAACACCAGCTCAAAATATTTTATCTCAAAAAGTTTCATCCTCACCAAAAGCTGTTTCTACTTCAAAATCTTTATCATATGCTCCTAAGAATTTGATAAAAAATGCATACATTCCAAAAAGTTTGAAATCTGCATCAAGTGCATCAACATTTAGAACGTCAAATTCTGTTTCTAACAAAAATTCTAAAGTTGTTTGCTATGCTTGCAAAAGAATATGACATAAAGCTTTTGAATGCAATAACCTTAGAAATGCCCATAAAAAAATTAAAAAGATTTGGGTTCCCAAAAGAACCAACTCTGCTGACCTGCAAGGACCCAAGGTAGCTTGGGTACCTAAAAGAATTCATTGATTATTTTGCAGGAATGTCTTGCAGCCCAAAAGTTGAAGAAAAGATGGTACTTGGACAGCAGCTGCTTAAGACATATGACGAGTGACAAGGACCAATTCATCACCCTTGAAGTGAAAGAAGGAGGTATGGTTACTTTTGGAGATAATGGCAAAGGAAGAATAATCGGTATCGGTAAGATCAAAATAACTCCCTTCACTTTTATTGAAAATGTTTTGCTAGTAGACAAATTGAAGCATAATCTGTTAAGTATAAGTCAATTATGTGATAAAGGCTTCAAGGTTGTCTTTGAGTCTTCTATGTGTATAGTAACTAACTCTTTAGATTCTAGCAATAAATTTATTGGATATAGACTTGGAAATATCTATGTGGTAGATATTGATGATCTTGCCATGTCTAGTAGCCCTAGTCTAGTTGCAATGAATGCTAAGACCAAAGAGTCAGGCTTACTTTGGCATTGACGATTAGGTCATGCTAGTATGCATACAATTGCCAAATTAATTTCTTATTAGAGGCATGCCTAAGTTTAAAGTTGATTTAAATCATGTTTGTGATGCATGCCAAATGGGTAAACAAACTAAGGGGAGTTTTAAATCAAAGAATATAGTTTCTACAACAAAACCTCTTGAACTACTTCACATGAATCTTTTCGGACCTACTAGGACCACAAGCCTAGGTGGGATGAAATATGCTCCTGTGATAGTAGATGATTTTTCGAGATTTACATGGATTTTATTTATTGCATCGAAAGATGAAACTTTTCATGTTTTTAGAAAATTTCATAAAAAGGTTTCAAATCAAAAGAACTTATCTTTGATTTCAATTAGAAGTCATCATGGAACTGAGTTTGAAAATCAATTTTTTTTTTGAAAATTATTGTACTGAATTTGGCATCGATCACAACTTCTCCGCTCTTAAAACATCTCAACAAAATGGTATTGTTAAGAGAAAAAACAGGATATTGGAAGAAATGGCTCGCACAATATTATGTAAAGGCAATCTTCCAAAGTACTTTTGGGCAGAAGCGGTAAACACTGCATGTTATATTTTAAACCGTGTTTTGATCCGTCCTATCTTAAAGAAAACCCCCTATGAGCTTTGGAATGACAAAAAACCCATTATTAGTTATTTTCACGTGTTTGGTTGTAAATGCTTTGTGCATAACAATGAAAAAGATAATTTAGGAAAATTTGATTCTAAAGCTGATGATGCAATTTTCCTAGGTTATTCATTACATAGCAAAGCATATAGGGTTTTTAATAAAAGGACTCTTACTGTTGAAGAGTTGATTCATGTTGTATTTATTGAAACTAACCCTACACCTTCTAGACAAGAAGAGTGCATAGACAATGATGCAGGTACATTGCAAAAAGGAATGGATAACTTGAGCATTCAAGACAAAGATACTCAAGGTGGAGAAGAAACGGTAAGTAAGGATCACACCGATCTACCGAGGGACTAGAGGTATGTTACATCTCACCCTAAAGAATTAATAATAGGAGATCCTTCACATGGTGTTAGGACTAGGGCTGCACATAAGGATGCACATGATTACCTAGCCTTTGTGTCATAAATAGAACCTCATAGTTTAGAAGAGGCTGAGACTGACCCAAACTGGATGATGGCAATGCATGAAGAATTAAACCACTTTGAAAGAAATAAGGTATGGACACTTGTAGATAGACCTACAGAACACCCAATTATAGGAACTAAATGGGTCTATAGGAATAAATTAGATGAACAAGGAAATATTATAAGGAACAAAGCTAGATTAGTGGCTAAGGGATATAACCAAGAAGAAGGTATCGATTTTGATAAAACTTATCCACCCATAGCAAGACTAGAAGCCATTAGATTATTACTTGCATTTGCTTGCTACATGAACTTTAAACTCTTTCAAATGGATGTAAAAAGTGCATTTCTTAATGGTTTTATCTCTAAACAAGTTTTTGTGAAACAATCACCAGGTTTTGAAAATCACGCTTTTCCAAACCATGTATTTAAATTAAACAAAGCATTGTATGGTTTGAAATAAACACTTAGAGCCTGGTATGATAGACTTAGCACTTTCTTAATTGAAAATAATTTTTCAAGAGAAAATGTAGATAAAACTTTGTTTATCAAAAAGAAAAATAATGACATCTTAGTTGTACAAATATATGTAGATGATATCTTTTTGGTGCAACTAACAAATCTCTATGTAAAGAATTTGTTAAGCTTTATGCAGGGAGAATTTGAAATGAGCTTAATGGGTGAGCTGAACTACTTCCTTGGACTTCAAGTAAAACAAACAAAGGAAGGCATCTTCATTAACCAAGCCAAATACATCAAGAAAATCATCAAAAAGTTTGGGATGGAGAGTAGCAAAATAATGAGCACACCCATGAGCCCAGCTTGAGACTGGACAAAGATGAGAATGGATCCAATGTTGACCCAAAGCTATATAGAGGTATGATCGGATCCTTATTATATTTAACTGCGAGTAGACCTGACATATTATATAGTATATGTGTATGTGCTAGATTTCAGTCTTTACCTAAAGAAACACATATGCTTGCTGTAAAAAGAATAATTAAATATTTGTAAGGAACAAGTAATTTAGGAATTTGGTATTCTAAACATTCTACTTTGAATTTGATTGGATTCTCTGATGCTGATTATGCTGGTTGTAAGATAGATAGAAAAAGCACTAGTGGTACATGTCAATTTCTAGGATTGAATTTAATTTCATGGTACTGTAAGAAGCAAAACTCCGTAGCCTTGTCCACTACAGTTGAGGCTGAGTACGTGGCTGCCGGTAGTTGTTGTGCTCAAGTGTTATGGATTAAACAATAACTAGAAGACTTTGGTGTATCACAATCCAAAATTTTAATTAAATGTGATAACACAAGTGCTATCAATTTGACAAAGAATCCAATTCAACACTCTAAAACCAAGCACATTGAAATTAGACGTCATTTTATTAGAGATCATGTTTCTAATAGTAATATTGTGCTTGACTTTGTGCCTACTGAAGATCAATTAGCTGACATATTTACCAAGCCACTCAATCAAGATAGATTTGAGATAATTAGAAGTGAATTAGGACTTTATGATCCCTTCTAAATTCTTCAACCTAATTCCTTTAATTCTAAGGAAACTTTATCTAGAAAACCTCCTCAATTTATTCTATTCTATTGAGCTTTAATTTCCCTCGAAATTTTATTCAAAATCCATCTGAATTTTGTTCAAGCTCTTCAAAACTCTATTCTTTCTGTTCGAGTCGACTGGATTTTTCTGAGTTTTGATCTTGTTCTGGCCTAGCCAGCTCGAACAGTTTTGAGTCGACTAGAATTTCTGATGATTTTAGAGAAGCTCTGGCCGAGTCGACTGGAAACCCTTTTAGGGCTGCTCGAGTCGACTGGATTGTCGCACCGAAGCATTTTGCTTAGGGTTATAAACTCTTCTCCGAACCGTTTGGCTTCTATGTTGTCCTTTATAATGGTTCACTCATCTCCAAAACCCACTCCAAAGACTTTCTACTCCCTACCAAGCGCTCCATTCTCTTGGTCTTCCATTCTTCCTAGCTGTGGCACCTAAACGTGCGACAGGGAAACGGTCCGCTAGGGTTGCTCCTTCGACTGAAAAAGAAAGAAGGTCCAAGAGAAGGCAAGAAGAGCCAAGCAATGAAGAAATTGCAGAGGAAGCCACAAGAGAAGCTCCATCAGCTCCCAGCCATGTACCCTCAATGTCTACTCGTTCGATAACCTCTGGGCGACGTATTAATTTTGAGTTTATTAAGGGTATTGGGTTAAAGATAGGAGACTTAATCGAAGAACAAGGGTGGAGGAAATTCTGTTCATTAAATGAGAAAACCTATCCCTCATTGGTTAGAAGTTTTTATGAGAACCTAAGGTTGGGAATTAACCATGTGGAATCTACTGTCAAAGGGAAGAGGGTTATTGTGAATAAAGAGTCCTTGCTTGAATTACTGGATATTCCTTCTGAGGGACTGAAATTTTTAGTAATTAAAAATAGAGAGAAGACCCTGAAAACTATCTTGAACAGAGAGGATGTAGGAGGAATTGGGACTGTTTTAGCTAACACCCTTTCATTGGAAATGAGACTACTTCACAACTTCATTTGTAGAATTTTCCTACAAAGAACTGTTAGGTTCGATTGGGTGAGCGAAAAAGATCTATGTCTCATGGAGCACATCCTAGAAAGAACTCCTGTCAATCTGTCATATATCATAATCATGCAGATGAAAGAAACAGTTAGAAAAGCTAACGCCTGTTTGTCATATGGTATGATGCTTACATTGTTGTTTAAATCCCATAGAGTCAATTTGGATGGTGAAGATGGATTAGAACTGCATCACACTGATATCTACACATCTAAGACTCTTGAGAGGATGGGATATTTTCAAGTGGAAGGAGTCCGGAGAAAAAAGGACACAAATGTAAGAGCCATTGGCAGCTCCAGTAGTAGTGAAGAAGAGGAAGAGGAAGAAGCAGCTGGAACTTCTACATCTATACCGGAGCCTGAGTCATTTGTACCTGTGCCTGCTGCTGTTACTGAGGAGATCAGACCACCATCACCTATATTTGATTTGCTTGCAGCAGAGTTTGACTTGCCAGCACCGGAGTTTGAACTGCCTTTTGCTGATGTTCCATTGCATGACTATCCTACTGCAACTACACAGCCTCCAATTGTCCAAGTTCAGATTGAAGAACAATTGAAAAACTTGACAGATTCACTGACTAGTACTATAACTTCCTTATTTAGTGATTTGAAATAATCAGTGGACACCAGGTTGGACAAATTAGAAGAGAATGTATCAAATCTAAAAGAAAAGGTTGAAGCTATTGAAGCTTCAAGGACTGCACCTCAGATAGACCTTCAGCCTATTCTAAGTTGCATCTCTTCAAGTTTTGAGACAATTTAAAAGTCTGTGGATGCCACTTTGAATGAATATCAGACTGAATTGAAAGAGCTTAGAAGCAGAGTGGGAACCATTATAGATACAAGAGGTATGGCAGAAGATTATACTAGGGGCATTGGAATCATAAGATCGGAGCTTGGCAGACTTCGAGGATCAGCCGAAGCCTTCGTAAATGTCCAAGCAGCTGAGCTTGTATCTATGCAGAAAGAGATAGGTGAAATGAAAGAGGCAGTAAATAAAGTACCAGTTAGCCTCAAGGACTTGGATCAGCAGTTGGGAGCAATGTGGGTGGAAATGGTTTCTCTCAATAGCACTGTCAGTTCATTGGAAGTCACAGCTAGGATAAAACCTTTATATGATCCGCCACCCATTTCCTCTAGGGCACCTAGTACCTTTATTCACCCTAGGGCTCCTCCTCCACATGCTTCATCTAGTTGAGCACCTAGACCCACTTCTTGGCACGGTGTCAATATTTCCGGTGATGATTCTGATTATACTTTTTGTCGTTTCAGTACCTTTTTGGATATTTTTGAAACTTTTGTAATGACTGATGCACTGAATACTTTTTGACAGAAATGAAATGAACATCTTTTTGATTACTGTGTAATGTGTGTATTTATATTATCTTGATTACATCTCTATTTATTTAAATAGAATTCTCTCTCTAAGTTGAGAAAGTGAAATTATCTCAAACAAATTTTTAAAACTTTCTCAATCTATTTAAAATTCTGAGCTTACCTATTTAATCTTTTTGAATTGTTGACAAAAAGGGGGAAAACCATAGAGTGCATGAAAGAATACATGAATTGCAATAGTAATACTAAAGTAAAGTAGACAGGGGGAGTTTTAGTTTTTTAAGGCATTTCTGAATGATCTCTTGCATATTATTCTGATAAAATGTTCAAGTGAATGTCAAAGGGGGAGAAACTTAAAAACAATACATATTGTCTAGAAATCTTATAAATAGGGGGAGATATACATGTTTAACTTACATACTTCAATGATTTTTATGATGCTCTGATGCTCTCAACTTATCATATTTATCAGTCGATACTTAATGCTGCTTGATATATATAAGTAATCAATCTCTGATATTTACAGCTTATGAATTTGATTTTGTGCATAACTGTATAGCACATACTGATATACATTTGAGATTACAGTTGATTTTTAAATATAAATGCTTACATATTTGTGAATATAGTAGATTCTTTTCATGCCCAGTGTTTTGTCATCATCAAAAAGGGAAAGATTGTTGACCCCTAAAGTAATTTTGATGATAAAAAAATATGGAGCATACATTTAGTTACCTAACAACTCCTTAAATGATTGACAAGTTTTTGTAGGACAACTACATTAATACATCTTTTAACTCCTACAATCTTTAATGTTTTGTGTTAAGTTGTAAATTATTTAGAATCTTGTAAAGAAGAACCCTACAAAAAATTTCTATTAAAAACAAGTTCAAGGGTTACTTTTAATAGTCTTTCAAGCTTCAAGTTTTCCTTTAATTTATTGTAAAAAGTGCTTGAAGAAGATCTTTAAAGCTTGGGACAAGTGTTCTGGAAGTTTGAAGCTGATCTGGCTGAAGAACCACATTCGAGCCGATTGGATGAACAACCCAGCCGACTTTGGCACTGGCACTGAAGACAAGTTCTCTGGCACGCAGATCCAGCTGACTAGCACCAAGGTCCAGCCGACTCATCCAGAACAAGGTTGAGAACGTTCTGTGATTCTCAGGAATCCGAGTCGACTGGAATTAGATCTAGCCGACTCATCCAGAACTCAGTTGAAAGTGGTCTGAGAGGCCTCTGAGACTCCAGCCGACTCGTTCAGAGTGAGGTATTTTCTCAGCTGTGGAAGCTAGCCGACTGGCACTCAACCCAATCGACCCGAACTTCATCCGAGCCGACTCGAAGTCTGTCCGAGCTGACTGGAATGGGGGGGTCACCTCCAACGGCTAGTTCTAGTTCTCAATTTTTGAATTTCAAAAGTGCTCCAACGGTAACCTGTCACCTCCCAACGGTCTATAACTTTCAAAATCAAGGGAAGGCAGTTGAAGTCTCTATACATAAGGTATGAGAACATCTTTGGTGAGACTAATGAGCAAATAATAATTTATTGAGTATTTATTGAACACCTATTGAAGTGAAGTAAGAGAGCACTAGAGCTGTAAAGTTTGCCTTCAAGCCTGCAATAACTCTTACCAGAAGCTTGAAGCACCTTTTTGAGGAAAGCAAGGAAGCCATTGAAGTGCATTGAAGAGCATTCAGTGGATCTTCACTCGAGCTGCATTGGCAACCACCCAGACAACAGAGTTTGTCTTTACTATTGCTTTTTAAATCTATCATTTAGAATATCTGGGTTATTAGTGAGCCCTGTTGTAAAAACCAAATAGGTTACTTTGGTGAGCCTTTAAAAACCAGAGTGTAGAGGTTTCTTTGGTGAGCCTAGCTAAAAACCAAAGTGTAGAGGTTTTAGGTGAACCTGTAAAACCTAACTTGGGTTTCTTTGGTGAGCCCAGTTTCAAAAACCAAAGTATAGAGGTTTGGATTGTGAGCCTGTAAAACAATCCGACTGTATTCCGGTTTGGGAAATATAGTAGAAATCCCGAGTGGTGAACTTGGGTAGTGGACGTAGGAGCTGGGTTGCTCTGAACCACTATAAATTTGCTTTGTTTGTGTTGTGTTTGTTTTATCCTTTAGTTTCTGCTTTCATTCTCTGATTAATACAGCACCTAACCACTAATTAGAATTACTTGTGCACATATTCTAGAAAATTTTGTAATTTCCAATTCACCTCCCTCTTGGGACTAAGCCACCTGGGCAACATGTTAGATTTGCCTTCGAATTTGGGCAACAGTTCTGCCTTCAATATCGCAGACCTGGTTGAGTATAAGGAACCGCAGCGATATCCAGTGAGACCTTTGGACCTATTCCTTTCATTGTGAGTGACCCTAGTCCAAAGTGTCCACCAATAAATTGGCCATAGAGAGGAGAACGAATCGAGCATATCCTGGATGATCAAGCCATCATGACTCGGGGCTGCGGCTATCAACACTACCTGGTCCGATGGCAAGGCCGGCCAAAGTCGGACGATTCATGGATTTCTCGAGAGGACTTGCAGCACGTCGACCCAGACCTTCTTGAGAGATATGTGAGCCAGTGTGACCCTTACTCGATAGGGTCGAGTTCTTCCCATCCCGTGAGAATTGGTAGGGACACCAGAGGCACCAGAATAAAACAGAGGCTTCTCGACCCTCTATGGATTACTTAGTAGCATTTTGTTGACCCCTTAAGTGATTTTGATGATAACCAAACATTAGAGCATGTACATTTATTTCTAACAACTCTTCAAGTATTTTACAAGTTTTTGTAGGATGAGTTAATTGTTCAAATCTCAACTCTTACACCTTTGTTTCTTGTTTAAGTTGTGTTGTAAGTTATTTTTGTAAAGAAGAACCCAATAAAAAAGCTAAGAAAAATCATATAAAAAGGGTTACTTCTGTGTGTGCGCGCGCCTCAGTATTATTTTGAGTTGGTATGTTTGAAAAATGTAAGAGTGTTGGTGAAAGTTTTTCTTTGAGTTCAATTATAAAAATCCTGAAGAAATTACTCGAGCCGACCTAGCATGTTGAAGAGCTGACTCCATCTTATGGCACGCAGGAAGGATTATGGTACGCAGCAATCCGAGTCGACTCGAAGGCAATCAAGCCGACTCCAATTAACCTAAGTCGATTGGAATTTTTCCAAGCCGACTCCTCCAGAGTCTAGTTTTTGAAGATTTCTGAGAACAGTCAGGCAAGCCGACCCGAACCAGAAAGAGCCGACTCTGCCAGACCTAATTTTGAAGACCTGAGAAAGCGAGCCGACCCAAACTGTAATGAGCCAACTCTTCCAAAGTGATGATTTCAGAACCCGAGAAAAAGAGCTGACCAAAGATCAAAAGAGCCAACTCCTCGAGTTTAAGTTTTTCAAAGATACAAGTTCGAGCTGACCTAAGCTATCAAGAGCCGACTCGTCCAGAGTGAAGTTTTGTACCCTGAGACAAAGAGCCGACTACATTGAGGATTTGGCGACTCGACCCATCGACTCGAAGGATCCGAGTCAACTTGAAGGAATCCGAGCCGACTCGAACATCACTTTCAGGTATCCAATGGCTAGTTCCATATTTTGTTTTTGAATGCCAAAAATACTCCAACGGTCACAAACCACTTCCCATAAGATATGAATACTAGTGAAATCAATCTAACTAAGAATCCTGTGCAACATTCAAGAAGTAAACACATTGAAATAAGACATCATTTTATAAGAGATCATGTACAAAACTCTAATGTTATTCTTGATTTTGCATGTACTGATGATCAGTTAGCAGATGTGTTTACCAAACCTTTGAGTGAAGATAGGTTCTGTCTGATTAGAAGAGAGTTAGGTGTCATTGACCCATTCTCCTAGAACTCTCATAGTTTTAATAATACCTTAGACATTTCACTCAAAAACCACTTGCTTTGAGCCCCAAAAGTTTTTAAATATTTTCTTAGATTTTTTGAAAATCTTTTTGATTTTTTTAAAAAAATTTTCTTGGCCAAGTGTCGACACTTGGATATTGTCAAGTGTCGACACCTGACCAAGTGTCGACACTTGACAAATAGTAAGTGTCGACACTTGCAAAACAAAATCTATTTTTAAAAGGACCGATCGAGGGTTTTTGTTTTTGTTTTCCCCCGTCGATTTCAAGATACTGTGGTCCCCTTCTATCCAAATCCCTCCTCTTTCCATTTAACCCCTCACGAATCAGGTATTCTCTCTCCAATTTCTTTTTATACTATTTTATTTCTCATATTTTCATTTTTTCTTACCGTTAAATCGTTTGACCTAAATTAAGGTTTTGTCGATTTTATTTGGGATTATAACCGGATTTTCCCAAGTTTTAGTGGTTTTCCAAAACTTTGTTTGAAGGAATGATAATTTACACGGCATTTTTCATGGATTTCTCATGGTTTAGGCCGTTCTCCATGCACATTCCATCCGAATTTGGGTAAAATCACTGTTTGATTGGTTTTTAGCCAAAAATTTGAGTATTCACCTAAAAACTAGTGTTTAATACATATTTCTAGTGATTTATCATAATATTTTTTGCCTCGTTTTTTTTATTTTGGTAGAACCCTAAATGTTCTAAGCCCAAAACCCAGGTATTTTGGCATTACAAAATATACTCTTATAAAATTTCCAGCCAAAAACATTATCTAGCTTATAAAATCCTCGCCTTCAAATTGTTTGTGGCTTTTCTAAATTATCTTGGTATTTTATAACTCTAAGTTTGTTTCAAGACTATCTTGTAAAATGATTTTTTAACCAGTCCCTTTGCTCCTAGTTTGAGTGAATCCCCCCCTAGCTTATCTTATTTAAACTCTCTTGGTCAGCTTGCTGTAATGGATCCCAGGAAGAGACTTGCAATTAGGGAGAGACCTAGTCGGAGTGTAGAGAGGAGATCAAAGGCTAGATTTGATTCTGCATAAGCTAGCAGTTCTGCTACACCGAGTTCCCCCCTGCAGAGAGGATGGCAGGGAAGTTAGTGGCCTCTGGGAGGAGAGTCGACCTGGATTGTTTTGATTGGCACTACTTTCTCTTACGAAGGTGCTCACTGATGCAGGTTTAGTACCCTTCTGTACTATGCAGGAGAGGTACTACCCTCATCTAGTGAGGGAGTTCTACGGTGTTATGGACTGTTGACGACTTCTATGGACTACGACCATGAGAGGAGTTCAGATTTCACTTTCTGCAGAGCTACTGGGCAGAGTCTGGGAGATCCTCCATAGGGGAGTCAGTGTTTTTACAGTAGACGATAGGGAGGCAGCATTTAGGTGTATCCTCGAGCGAGAGGATGTTCGTGGTGTGTCTATGGTCACCGCGAACCAGTTATCCTTGGAGATGCATCTGTTACACCACATCACGGCCCGTATTCTTCTGCCAAAGACTGGAAGGTTCGACTTCATTACTGAGAGAGAGCTGATGGTGATGACCAGTCTGACAGAGAGGAGGCAGATCGACCTTCCATCATTGATGTTAGTACAGATGCACGATGCCGCGACTCAGCGCCGTCATTGTTTATCCTACGGTATGGCTCTAACCAGGATATTTAGAGCTTGTGGAGTATCGCTGGAGGGGGAGATCCCCAAGGAGATACTACATACAGATGTCTATGATGAGAGGTCTTTGCACCATATGGGGTATAGACTAGTCGCAGGTCAGTGGGTGTGCAGAGAGTCTGGCCAGGAGCCAGATGAGGAGGATGAGCTTCGAGAGGCAGAGGTAGGACCATCTGAGCCAGCTAGTTTTCCTCCCATTAATATTCCATCGACACAGGCAGAGCCTTCGACACTTGGTATTTCGGCTCCTCCACCACCTTCTATTGGATTACACTTTGAGGAGCACGCCAGAGAGCAGTTTACTGAGATCAGGAGTGAGTTGACTCAGCTGCGCAGTGAGATTGAGACTCTTCGAGCATATACTATCTCGGAGCATGCTGAGATCCGCAGGACTATGGAGGAGGGCTTCACTCGTATTGAGGATTTATTGAGATCCCTTATACCTCCAACAGCCCCTGCAGTTGTATCTTCTATTGATGATGATGATGGTGGTGATGATCACCAGAGTGACCATGCTGATACAGTTGATGGTGATGATCAGGCAGATATGGATGAGGACAGAGCTATAGAGATCATGGGCAGTGGCAGTGACAGTGATGACTATGCAAATGGTTTTGAGGTGGTTAGTCGCGATCCTCCTACTATCCCACCTGCTCCTTCATCTACTGACTTAGTTGATTCCACACCAGACTTTGTTACACCAGCTGATCTTCTCTCCCCCCTTCCAACAGATCATCTAGGGTTGTACCCGTTTTAGGTCCTTCTGGCCGCACTATGAGTCGTCGGGCTTTAGCCCAGGGACCTCCTAGGGCCTTAGCTTCTAGATCTAGGATCAGTGCTCCTTTTAGTCTTGAGATTCCATCTGATGAGGATTAGCCTCACAGATGTATTTTATGTCTTGTATGTCTTTTATGTTTCATGTTACTTTGTATGTTTCTGATTATTGTATGACTCTGATACATTCTGTATGTTTCAGTTTTTTTGCTGATGACTCAGCAAATTTTTGTACTAAAAAATTCTCTTATCAGTTATATATTTCAGTTTAGTGCTTATTATTTGTGATTGATTGGTTAAATTTACTTTCTTCAGCTCTGATCATCTCTTTGGATCTTTTCTTTTCTCTGATATCTGTCATATTTGATACTCTACCATCTTTTTGTCTCCATGCTCATTGTGAGGGGGAGGTGATTCCCCTTTCTAATGATTGACAAAAAGGAGGAGTAATAGTATAGATTATAAATGCATAAATTATTGTGGTTCCACTTTGTTTGCATGAACTTTCAAATCTGATCTGATTTGTTATCCTGAAATAACATATTATTTGTTCTGATTAGAAATATCTAATTGAGGGGGAGATCGATTCTTCCTAACTATGAAAATTATGGCTCATATGGACTTACATTCATATTCATGAATTATAACAGTTGAAATTCGAAACTTAACGCTATTTTACTCAAGGTTTTGTCATTATCAAAAAGGGAGGAGATTGTTGGCTCCACCTAGTGATTTTGATGAATAACAAAATATTGAGTGCATATTCGATACTAATGTGTATTTCAAGTTATGAGTTTTCAGGAAGAAAGCATCTCAAAATCTCAAAAATTTATGTATCCTTGGTACATCATGGCACGGAGTATTTTTTGCAAATCTGGACATCCTCCTCATGAAAAAAGGGCATCCACATGTTTAATTATTATTTGTTTACGATCCACTTAAGTTTCAAAATTTATATTTATATTTTTAGGCTAATTTGTACTTGAATCTGAGCTTTTCAGTCTCAAGTGTGGACACTTGGGAAGCCAAGTGTCGACACTTCAGCATTTGGCACGAACAAAAATCCTTGGCATGCCAAGTGTCGACACCCAGCATTCAAGTGTCGACACCAAGTGTCGACACTTAGGTTTTCAAGTGTCGACTCAAGGCCTGAGATTTTTGAAAATACAGAATTTTGCCATTTGAGGATTTTTGTGTCAAGTGTCGACACCTGTGCATCAAGTGTCGACACTTTTCAAGTGTCGACACCTAGAAATCAAGTATCGATACCTGACAGCCAAGTGTCGACACCTGACAGCCAAGTGTCGATACTTGAAGCCAGATAGCTCTAACGGATCTATTTTTCTAACTTGCAGAACTTGCTTTTTAAGCTCCCAACGGCTAGATCCGAGGCTTCAACGGTCACAAACCATTTTTTGGAAGTTTCTTGGTGTATTTAACCTCCACCAACCTCATTCTAAAGGCATTGAAGAGTATTAAAATCCATTCAAAAGCTAAAAAGCCTATATTCTCTCAAGTACTCCACATCAAAAGCCTTTTATAGTTTGATTCCCTGAAAAAGTCTACAAGCTCATCCTTACATCATTCTAAAAGAGGTATTTTGAAGGATATTCCAAGGAAGAGTCAAGACAAAGCATCAACTTGAGCTTCAAAGATTCCATTCTACTCTTGAAGAGAGTTTGTCTTAGTTTTAAAGTTGTATATCTGTTTTTATCTTGTGATTTGACCTTGCTTTCAAGGGTGTCTTGAAAGAAGGTTGTTGTGGTTTGTTGGTGAGCCAAAGGGATAAAACCAACTAGGGTTAACTTGTGATCCCGAAGACAAAACAAGTATTAAGGTTTGTTGGTGAGCCTAGGTGACAAAACCAACTTAGGTTTTGACTTATGAGCCTTGTGAAAAACAAGTCAGTTGTAATCTTGTTTGGATTATAGTGAATTTCCCAAGGGTGGCTTGGGAAGTGGATGTAGGTACTAAGTTTGCACCGAACCACTATAAACCTTGTGTTTGTGTGTGATTGCCCTCTTTCTCTCTTGCTCTTTGGTTATTGCTATTCACTTATTGTTTTCCGCTGCATTCAATCTTGTGCATTGAATTTATTACTCACAAATCCCACTAGACCTTCACATTAGTATTTTATTTTTTTTTAATAGACCCAATTCACCCCCTCTCTTGGGCTCCGTTTCTGGGCAATAGATTTGAAACAAGCCCATAGAACCTGGTATAATAGACTTAGCACCTTCTTGATTGAAAATAATTTTTCAAGAGGAAATGTTGATAAAACTCTTTTCATCAAAAAGAAAAATAATGATATATTAGTTGTATAGATTTATGTTGACGATATTATATTTGGTGCAACTAATGAAAGTTTTTGTGAAGAATTTGCTAAGTTAATACAGGAAGAATTTGAAATGAGCCTAATGGATGAACTTAACTACTTCCTTGGACTTCAAGTAAAGCAAACAAAGGAAGTAATCTTCATTAACCAAGCCAAATACACCAAGAAAATAATCAAGAAGTTTGGTATAGGGACGAGCAAATAGATGAACACACCCATGAGCCCATCTTACAAATTGGACAAAGATGAAAACGGATCCAATGTTGACCAAAAGCTATATAGAGGTATGATCGGATCCTTATTATACTTAAATGTAAGTAGACCGTATATCTTGTATAGTGTATGTGTATGTGCTAGATTTCAATGTAATCCTAAAGAAACACATATGCTTGCTATTAAAAGAATACTAAGATATTTGAAAATTATAAGTAATCTAGGTCTTTGGTTTTCAAAAGAATCATCTTTAAATTTAATCGTATTTTCTGATGCTGATTATACTGGTTGTAAAATAGATAGAAAAAGCACTAGCGGCACATGTCAATTTCTATGATTGAATTTAATCTCATGGCATTGCAAAAAACAAAACTCGGTAGCACTATCTACTGCTGAGGTAGAGTATGTTGCTGCATGAAGTTATTGTGCACAAGTGTTATGGATTAAACAACAACTAGAAGACTTTGGTGTTACACAATATAAAATTCCTACCAAGTGTGATAACACAAGTGCTATAAATTTAACAAAGAATCCTATTCAGCATTCTAGGACAAGCACATATAGATTAGACACCATTTTATTAGAGACCATATTTTGAATGGTGATATTGAATTAGAATTTATTCCAACTAAAAAATAATTAGCTGGCATTTTTACTAAGCCACTAAATCAGGATAGATTTGAATTGCTTAGTGGAGAATTAGGGCTTTGTAATCCTTTCTAGATTTCTTTAACCTAATTTTCTTTGAGATTAAGGATGAATTATCTAGAAAACCTCCTATAATTATCAATGATTTTTGAATAACTTTCCTTGAAATTTCATTCGATCGAAATCAATTTCTGAATCATTTCATTTTTTGTGAAAAGTTTCTGTTCGAGTCGACTCGAGCAATTTTGCTCTGGTCGAGATGGCTCGAATGTCTGAGTTTTTTGCCCTCGCTCTGGTCGAGCCGACTATGTCAACCTAAAATTCTGCCTAGCTGACTTGGTGTTTTGATTTTTTTGAGTTCGCTCTGGTCGAGCCGACTTGGATGTTTCTAGGGTTGGGCGAGCTAACTCGAAAGTTGGGAATTCACTGGTTAAATAGTTCCGTGTAATCCTTTCTTGAACTTAACTCTTTATATTTTCACTTTAAGCACACTCTCCCCACTTAGAAACTTTACTAAAAACCATTCCCTAGATCCTTGATTTCTTAAATCCCACTGCAATGGCTCCACGAAGATTTGCAAGGAAGATTCCTCAAGTAGGTGAATCAAGCGCATGCAGTGAAGATGCAAGAGAAAAAAAAAAAAAGAGGAAAAGGTCTTCCACTGAGCAACAGGAAGAAGAAACTCCTCCTCTTGGACTGATTGTATCAATGGCCAACCAGCCTGTAACTTGTGGAAGAAGAATAGATTTCTCCTTCCTAGAAGAGATGGAAATGAAGATCGAAAGATGGTTAGAAAGCCAGGGTTGGAAGAACTTTTGTTCTTTAGACATCTTAACCTACCCCTCACTGGTATGGATTTTCTATGAAAACATAGTTATTAAATAATATCATTTGGAACTACTGTTAAGGGAAAGAAGTAATTGTGGATGAAGAGAAATTGGGCAGTTTGCTTCAAATACCAACGGACGGCACTACTGAGCTTATCTTATCGGACAAAGAACATGTTCTAAAGCTTATTTTGGAAAAAGAAGACGTGAGCTTCGTTCAACATGTTCAGGCCAATTTACTGTCAAAATAAATGAGGCTTCTTCATAATATAGTCAGTAGAATATTTCTTCCCAGGACCGGTCGCTATGACTGGGTCAGCGAAAAAGACATGACCTTTATGGGACATCTGATAGAAGAAAAGCCTCTCAACCTACCTTATATAATGATGATTCAAATGACTAAAGTAGCCAGAAAAGTCAAAGCATGCCTACCCTATAGTATGGTTTTCACTCTACTGTTTGAAGAAGCTAGAGTTGACTTAACCAATGAGATAGGCAAGCCTCTACATCTCTTTGACACTTATTCCTTCAATTCATTGAAAAGAATGCACAAACTACAAGAAGGAATATGGATAAAGAAAGTATCTAGTCAGGTTGCTGCTACTTCTTCAGAAGATAATGAAGCTACTGCTATTGAAGAAAGAACTGAAGGTACAATGATTACTCCATCTGAGCTTAAGAAGCTAATAATTCAAAAGATAGAAACAATCTCAAATTCGGTGACAGATCACATGAATTCTGCAATTGATGAAATGAAAAATACAGTAAATGGCAGCTTGCAAGAAATGAGATATGAACAGAAGCTTCACCAGGAGAAAATTGAAAAGGACATAGAGAATTTTAAAGAAGAAATCAGAAGCATCTCGCTGCAATTACAAAAGGAAATAATCACTATTGAAGATGCTCCTGTACAGATCTTCAAGGATTCACTTGAGACTCCTGCTCCAATTCCTTCATCTAATCCACTTAAACCTAAACCTATTGAGAACAAGAAGAAACCCAAAACCAAGAAGACTAAGATTTTTAGAGCCCCTTGTTAGAACTAGGTTCAGGGATTTAACGTTTAAACCCCTGAAAACTAAGACATCCGATAAGATTATAGAGGTAGGCTTCTCTTCTTCTAGTGGAGAAGAAGATTATATTATTTGGTAAGTCTTTTGGTTGTACTTCTGACTTTGCTAATGTTCTACTTTTTATCTTTTACAATATGAATGTACTTTCCTTCCTACTTTGTATGGCAAATTTATCAATGAAATGAAAGATCTTTTAGCAGTTTCCTTTGTTGTCATTTAATGGTTAGTCCTTGTTGTACAACTATGATGAATTTTTAATTAGAATTTCCAATTTGAGAAAGTGAAATGATCTCAAACAAATATTAAAGACTTTCTCAATCTTTTTCAAAATCTGAGCTTTATTTGAAATGGCCTTTTTGATTAATTGACAAAAAAGGGGAGAAATGAAAAATGGGAGAATGAGAGAATAATATCAATATTAATGATTGAACTATCATGAAAATTTTGATATTTATGTTGAGCTTCCTACCAATTATTCTTAAAGTGATTAAAAAGAATGAAAAATGGAGAGCACAAAAGTGATAGTATTCAAAAGAACCTAATGCTTAATTACTTTAAAACCTAGAGAAAGGGGGAGATTCTCTTGAATGGTTTTGCTCTGATTGCTATTTAATCTTAATGCTCTGATTGCTATTGCTCTACAAATTGATCTTAAGTCTGTCAATATTTTTTTCAAAACTCTGATACTCCATGTTTTGTGTGAATTATAGTATTATGAAGTATGAAAAGTTTAATACACTGATGATATATAATGATATCATCTCTTGAACTTTGACATTTATTTACAAATTTAGTTAGCTCTAATACATGTGGATATTTACCTTCAAATATTTTTATACATATAAAATATAAAGAATTTTTCATGCCCAGTGTTTTGTCATCATCAAAAAGGGGTATATTGTTGACCCCTTAAGTGATTTTGATGATAACCAAACATTGGAGCATGTACATTTATTTTTAACAACTCTTCAAGTGTTTTACAAGTTTTTGTAGGATGAGTTAATTGTTCAAACCTCAACTCCTATCCTTTTGTTTCTTGTTTGAGTTGTGTTGTAAGTTGTTTTTATAAAGAAGAACCCAATAAAAAAGCTAAGAAAAAATCATATAAAAAGGATTACTTCTGTGTGTGTGCCTTAGAATATTTTGAGTTGATATGTTTGAAAAATATAAGTGTTTGTGAGAGTTTTTCTTTAAGTTCAATTATAAAAATCCTGAAGAAATTACTCGAGCCGATCCAGCATGTTGAAGAGCCGACTCCATCTCATGGCACGCAGCAAGGATTCTGGTACGCAGCAATCCGAGCTGACTCGAAGGCAATCGAGCCGACTCCAATGAATCCGAGTCGACTGGAATTTGTGCGAGCTGACTCCTTCAGAGTCCAGTTTTTGAAGGTTTCTAAGATAGCCAGGCGAGTCGATCCGTACCAGAAAGAGCCAACTCTGCCAGACCTAATTTTGAAGACCTGAGAAAGCGAGCCGACCCAAACTGCAACGAGCCGATTCTTTCAGAGTGATGATTTCAGAACCTGAGAAGAAGAGCCGACCAAAGATCAAAAGAGCAGAATCCTCGAGTTTAAGTTTTTCAAAGATATAAGTTCGAGCCGACCTGAGCTATCAAGAGCCAACTCATCTAGAGTGAAGTTTTGTGCCCTGAGACAAAGAGCCGACTGCACCGAGGATTTGGCGAGTCGACCCATTGACTTGAAGGATCCGAGCCAACTCGAAGGAATCCAAGCCGACTCCAACATCGCTTTCAGGTATCCAACGGCTAGTTCCAGAATTTATTTTTGAATGCCGAAAAGTGCTCCAACGGTCACAAACCACTTCCCAACGGTCTATAACGGCTAGAATTGCCTTGAAGTGATGGAAGACCTTATATTTGAAGGATTTGAACTTCCTTTAAAAAATGATTTTTAGAGAGTTCTTCAAAGAAAAGAGAGTTTCATTGAATATCCTACCTACCAACAAGAAGAGAGCACAAGAGCATTCAAGTCAGCCTTCAAGTCTTCACCAACTCTGATCAGAAGCTTGAAGCAATTTGGGAAGAAGCTACTAAAGCAATTAAAGCTTATTCAAGTGCATTCAAGTGGACTTCTATCAAGTTGCATCGGCAACTATCTGACAAATTGAGTTTGTCATTTTTGTTGCATTTATTTCAATTCAATTTTGAATTGTTTGGATTATTGGTGAGCCCGGTTGAAAAACCAAATAGGTTCTTGGTGAGCCTTGATAAATGAAAGTAAACACAGGGTGTTGCAGGTGTCTACACTAAGCATGCAACAGCACGAGAGTAGGTATATATTTTAAAATATTTTTAAAATACAGTGGAAGAAACCTGCTCCACATAGGATCTAGCATATACAAGATGCATGTACAGGAAAAATAAGGCATAAAACAGGGCATGTAATATTTATAAACAATTTTATAAAACTATATCTAGGCATGCATGAAAAATAAAATCAGAATTTTTATCTTATTCCAGCTGGGAATAACTCTGGGATAAATCTGGAATAGCTAGGATAACTGGAATAAAGTTATTCCAGTCTTCTTCTTCCAGCAGCCTCTAAAACGTGGATTTCTTCCTTTCTTTCAACAGCAGCAATCCAAACTAAATGCAGCAATCTTTTGGTCTCTTCTCCTTCACCAACAGTAGGGATACAACATGAAGGAAGTTGCTTCAATGGAGAGCTTTTGGATTGCTTTGATTATTGTCTTCCTCTTCTCCAATTTCAGCAAACCTGCAACCAAAAACAGAGGAAGGAAGAGCAGCAGCAATGGAGGTTCCAATGGCTCCCAGGTGCTCAAGCAAACACCCTCTAGAGGGGGGACACGCCTGGGGCTCCTCTGATCCGCTTCACGCGTGATGCTAGTTGCCGGAAAGCTTTGAAACAGTGGGAGGGAGGAAGAAAGAAACAGAACTCAAAGTTCTGAATTTGTTTTTAGCAAAACAGAGCTTCCTTCTACCACTGATTGAGCACCAAGAAGCACAAGGAATCAATGAACATTCTCTCTCCCAATCACTCACCACACTCAGCCCCAAGAACAACCAGTGGAAAGAATGAAGAAGCTTTCAAAGGATGAAGAAGCTAGCCCACAAGAAATATTCAGCGCCCAGAATTTTTATATCAGCGTGAAACATATAGAACCGGTTAAATGGGGAGGTGATGAGACGGGCTGGGAATACCAGAGGGTAGCAGGTTGGAGCACGAATCAAATTCGTCTTCAACCAAGCATTAAATAGCCATTAAACAACGGTCTAATCTCAGCAAAAACGAGAACAAATGGGAGAGGAAGAGACGTTAATAAACCCCTGTTCACCCAAGCCTTAAAACACCGTGTAGATGGGTTTAAAACGGTTCAAAACCGGATCAAAAAACTCCAAACCGGTTCCAAACCGGTTCACAATTCAATTAAATCAAAATCCAATTGATTAATGACTTGGTCAAGTCCTGGTTACCCAGGAACAATTCCCGGTAGACCCGAACAAATTCTGATCGACCCAAACCCGAGTTAATCCAAAGAGTGCTCAATCAAACCATTACCGAAATGATTCCTAATCATAAATCGGTACTTGGATCAGGGAGTAATCCTTTATGGCATGTGAACTCATAGGTTCGAACCTAGGCGGTAGCACTGGAACAATTCCAGCACCAGCACAATATACCATCTAGCAATGGGTCTCGACATCTGGATAGGTCGAAGAGCAATCAATCGAACCTCTGGCATATGGTTACCGTATAATTCATCCCTTTGACCTCCAATGCTCAGGATGACCTAGGGTTCAACTACCAACCCTAGCTGAGTCAATCCACAACATGTTTCAACCTCGCAAGTCCAGTGACTCCTCCTAGGACTACCCCGGTCGAGGATTTGCTAAATTGAGACAATGCGAGATATTCAATTCAAACTATTTGGATAGGTCAATTCCATCTTGGTCCACCACTGCTCCATAAGTACTTGCCTGTACCCAGAAACTTTCCATCACTGGATTAGAAATCCAGGTAGTCCAGCACCAAAGCACAGGGAGTTGCTTGCAAACTACCATGATGACCTCAGGTCGGAGGTCATATATCCATATCCAATCGTGAGTATCCCTTTGGCAAAAAGGGGATGCACGAAGTCATGTTCAATGAGATATCATATATCCCACTTGTAGATCACATCAGTGTCACCACACTCCTTTGGTCAGAGGACAACCAAATGATGTGAACCACAGCAACCTATACTTGATACATTGCCGTCTAGTACAATGTATCCTTTGGTTGTGAACCTGGTTTAAGGACCATTCGATATATCCTCTCTATATCGAAGTAAGTATAGTCCTAAGGACTTCATCACATGAAAATAGTTCATTACAGGAAAATGTCAGAATGGATGAGCTGCCAAAATAATATTAATTAATTCATACAAAGAGTACAATACTCAATTCAACTATCTACAGCCCAGGCAATTGGCTTTGAAACACAATTCCCAATAATAAAAACCAAGAGTTGGGTTCTTGATGATCCGGGTAAAACCAAGTTAGGTTCTTGGTGATCCAGTGAAAACCAAGTTGGGTTTCTTTGGTGAGCCTGTTTAAAACCAAAGGGTGTTGGGTTTTCTTTAATGATCCCATTAAAACCAAAGTGTAGAGATTTTGGATTGTGATCCTGTAAAACAATCATACTGTATTCGGATGTGAATATAGTGAAAATCTCAAGTGGTATCTTGGGTAGTGGATGTAGGAGCTGGGTTGCTCTGAACCACTATAAATTTTGTGTGTTTGTGTTGTGCTTATTTGACTCTATTCAGCTTCTGCAATTTATTATCTTGCCACAGCACCTAACACCTTTTAAGGGATTTTTTAATTACATATTATCTTGCTTTAAACTTTTTAAATTTCCAATTCACCCCCCTCTTGGATAGCCACTTAGGAAACACATTTGAGTCCATTTATAATAAAGGCTTAGCCTATTTGAGTTGTCTTTTATTATTTGAGTCCTGTACCAGTCAGCTCATGTTGAGCTAGTCTTCTTCCTGAGTCCTGTACATGTAAGTCCAAGTACAGGTGAAGACATGTCAGCCTAAGTACAAGTGAAGACCGAGCCAGTACAAGTAAAGATCAACCCAGCCTAAAGTTATGAAGATCCTGGAAGGCCTAGGAAAAGAAATCAGAAGCCTAAGAGAAAAATCAGAAACCCTGGAGCCCTGGATCGCAGCCTGAAGCAAAATGGGCAAGCCAAGGCCCAGGAGGGAAACCAAGGGGCGCCAAGCCTTATGCTCACCACCCCTTGGTTGGCCACTATGGTCACCTCCCTTAGCCAACCAAGGCAAGAGAGGGGAGAGTGATTTGAGGGATTTTAAATCCTAGTCCTACCATATATGCTAACTAGGGTTTGGGTGGGATTCAAATACCTAGAAAAGTCTATTGTAACCTTACTTGGGGGCCAAGTTTAAGAGTTTATTTAAGAGACTCTATTCTCTTGTATGAAGCAACCTTTTTGAATGAATAGAATTGATTTCTCTCATTGCTATGTGCTACCTGCTGTGTGCTAAGGAAATTCTGTGTGAATCCCTCTCTTCTTCTTGGTGTTCTACGCCGTCTCCAGTCTCCATCCGCCTCTCCAAGCCCTAGCCACCCACATGAATCCCTTTCTTCTCCTTGCTGTTTCTCAATTAATCCTCCATCTTTGCTTTGTTTTCTAACCTTAGAATGGCTATTTGCAGGTCCCTCGACTCCTACAAATCCAACGACTCCAGTCGGGTAGTGATCAGATCACCGGGTTGAAAGAAGAGAATCCATGGGTCTCCGGCTTGATTTCCAGGTTTTATCTAGGAGAGAGAGCGATCCCTTCATCTACGATCTGTATCGGACGCATCAACTATTGTCAGGTACACCCCCTCTACCTGCCAGTAGCCTTATTGGAGATGAGCTAGCCCAATTAAGACTTCTCAGCCTCGGCGGTCCTCTTTCTTATTGCTTTTAGGTTCTAATTTGCATGTTGTTGTTTCTTACTTGCATAGAATTCTCTACTTAGGTTCTTGGACTATTCTTCGGGATTTAGATTCACAACTTAACCTAAAAAAATAAAAAAATATATTTGCATGTAATTTTAGTTCCGCATCAAATACAGAAAAGAATCCCGGGGTGCATGTACAAGCTATTAGCCTACGAAGTGGATGAGAGATGGAGGAGCCAAAAGTGCAATAGAAAGAGCCTGATGTAGAGGAGATTGTTGATGAAGAGAAGGACAAGAATAAAAAGGATGAGACACCAGCAAAAGCTCCTACAGTTGCTCCATATAAGTCAGGACTGCCTTCCCCCAGAGACAACATCAGCAGAAAGCAAATAAGCAATTTTCTAAATTTTTAAAAATTTTAAAACAATTGCATATCAAGCTTCCGTTTGTTGATGTTATTTCTCAGATTCCTGCCTAGCTATGCCAAGTTTATCAAGGAGATTCTATCGAACAAAAGGAAGCTGGAAGATTGTGAGACGGTGGCACTCAATGAAGAATGCTCAGCCATCCTATTGAATAAACTACCACTGAAGCTTAAGGATCCAGGGAGTTTTAATATACCTTGCTTAATTGGTAGTTGCACTTTTAATGCATTAATCAATTTAGGAGCTAGCATCAATTTAATGCCACTCATAATATTTAAGAAACTAGGACTTGGGGAGCCTAAGCCAATCATGGTATCATTGCAGTCGGTAGATAGATCTATAACCTATCCCAAACGAATAGTAGAATATGTTTTGGTCAAAGTAGATAAATTTATCATGCTAGTTGACTTTATAGTCCTAGATATAGAAGATCATGTTATACCTATCATTCTAGGACGACCATTTCTTAACACAGGTAAAGCATTGATAGATATGCATGAAGGCAAATTGATATTAAGAATTCTTAATAAGCAAGTAACATTCAATGTTTTTAAGGCTATGAAAAAGCCATAAGATGTAGCTTCATGTTTTTAGATTGACTGCATTGATTGCCTTGTGCAAGAGAAGATTGGAGAGATGATAACTGAAGATGAATTGCAATACACCTTAATTTCAACACATAGTAACTAAGGAGGAAGCGAAGAAAGAAGCCCATATGCAGCAATGATGGATAGCAAACATATTTACACATAGAGGAAACTATTTGAAGAGTTAGAGAGAAGAGCTATCAATTGCCTCGTACCATCCATTAACCAACCACCAGAATTAGAATTGAAACAGCTTCCCTCACATTTAAAATATGCATTTTTATTACCTTTATCTCAGTTCCCTGTTATTATTTCTTCTCTTTTGATAGATGTGGTGGAGGAGAAGTTGTTGAGGGTGCTGAGAGCTCATAAAAGGGCCATTGGTTGGACAATAGCATATATCAATGGAATCAGCCTAACAATATGCACATACAAGATACTCATGGAGGAGCAATTCAAACCATCAGTGTAGCTTGAAAGAAGACTCAACCCAGCCATGAATGAGGTAGTTAAAGTAGAGGCAATCAAATTGCTTGATGTAGGTATTATCCATCCCATCTCAGATATTAATTGGGTTAGTCTAGTACAAGTAGTTCCTAAAAAGGGGGGTTTTATGGTGCTTGAAAACGAGAAACATGAATTAATCCCTGTTAGGAAAGTAACTGGATGGAGAGTCTGCGTTGATTATAGAAAGCTGAATGATGTTACAAGGAAAGATCATTTTCCTTTACCTTTTATTGACCAAATGTTAGAAAGATTGGCAGGACCTGCGTTATTACTGCTTTTTAGATGGATATTCAGGATATAACCAGATCCCTGTAGCACCTGAGGATTAAGAGAAGACTACCTTCACTTGTCCTTATGGTATCTTCGCTTACCATAGGATGCCTTTTGGGCTATGCAATGCACCGGCAATGTTTCAACATTGCATGATGGCCATCTTTCATGATATGATTGAGCACTTCATAGAAATATTTATGGATGATTTTTTTGTGTTTGGTGTGTCATTTGATGAATGCTTGCATAACTTAAATTTAGTATTGCAGAGGTGTGAGGAAACCAATTTAGTGCTGAACTAGAAAATGTGCCATTTCATGGTACAAGAGGGTATTGTTTTAGGCCACAGGATATCCTCTAAGGGGATAGAAGTAGATAGAGATAAGGTGGAAATAATTGAAAAATTACCTCCCTTGACATCAGTGAGAGCAGTTAGGAGTTTTTTAGGACATGATGGCTTTTACAAAAGATTCATCAAAGATTTTTCAAAAATTGCATGTCCATTGTCTAATTTGTTGATGAAAGATACTCCTTTTATGTTTACTGATGACTGCTTATTTGCTTTTAATTATCTAAAACATAAGTTGGTCCATGCTCCCATAGTGGTTGCTCCCAAATGGGGACAACCTTTTGAATTAATGTGTGATGCTAGTGATGAAGCTGTAAGGGCTATGTTGGGATAAAGAAGAGAAAAGAAATTTTAGCCAATATATTACCTAGTAGGACCTTGACCGCAACTCAGAGGAATTATACCACAACTGAAAAGGAACTATTGGCTGTAGTGTTGCTTTTGATAAATTTAGATCTTACCTGATTTTGTCAAAAGTGATTGTTTACACTGATCATAGTGCTTTGAAGTTTTTTTTTACTAAACATGATGCTAAGCCCAGGATGGAAGGTGGATTTTGCTGCTGCAAGAGTTTGACATAGAAATAAGGGATAAATCTGGAGCAGAGAATGTAGTGGGAGATCATCTATCAAGACTAGAAGGAGATTCCATGGAGGATGGTAAAAACCTGAAATTGGTGAGTGTTTTCCTGATGAACATTTATTCGAGCTGTAGGTAAGTATTTGATCTTGGTATGCTGATCTTGCAAATTTTATTGCCTGTGGAGTATACCTCATGATCTTTCATACCAACAGAAAATCTTTTTTTTTGCTAATGCTAAACATTATCTTTGGGATAAACCTTTTTTGTTTAAGGTATGTGCAAATGGCATATCAGGAGATGTATACTAAAGGAGGAGATGTACTCTATCTTGCAGCACTGCCATGACTGAGAGGTAGGAGGACACTTTGGACCAACTCGTATAACTGCTAAGATCCTACAATCAGGTTTTTTTTGGCCAACTATATATATTTAGAGATGCCCACAGGTATGTCATTGCATGTGATAGATGTCAACGCACAAGTGATATTTCTAGAAAACATAAAATGCCTTTTAATAATATACTTGTGTGTGAAGTCTTTGATATGTGGGGCATAGATTTTATAGGACCATTTCCAAATTCTTTTTCTAAAGAATACATCCTAGTGGCGGTTGACTATGTCTCAAAATGAGTAGAGGCTATAGCTTTGCAGAAAAATGATGCCAAACCTGTAATGAAGTTTTTGAAAAAGAATATTTTTACTAGATTTGGTGTACCACGTGCTCTGATTAGTGATGAAGGAACCCATTTTTGTAATAAACAAATTAATAACTTATTAAAAAAATATGGGGTAACTCAAAAAACTGCTACAGCCTATCATCCACAAATTAGTGGACAAGTTAAGGTGTCTAACCGTGAACTGAAACGAATTTTAGAAAAGACTGTTAGTTTGCATAGAAGAGATTGGGTAGAAAAACTTGATAATGCATTGTGGGCTTATATAACAGTTTTTAAAACATCAATTGGAATGTCCCCATATAGATTAGTGTTTGGAAAAGCTTGCCACTTGCCTATAGAGTTAGAGCATAGAGCTTATTGAGCCATTAAGTACTTAAATTTTGATTTAACTGCTGTAGGTGAGAAAAGAGCATTGCAACTAAATGAGATGGATGAGTTTAGAGAGCAAGCTTACGAGAATGCCAAGATCTATAAAGAATGAGCCAAGAGATGGCATGACAAACACATCATAAGAAAGGAGTTTGAGGTGGGACAACAGGTTTTACTCTTTAATTCCAGACTAAGGCTGTTTCCTGGTAAGCTTCGATCTAAATGGTATAGACTGTATACTGTGATACAAGTTTTTCCCTATAGAGCAGTGGAGGTAAAGGATCAAAAAGGTATCATTTTCAAGGTAAATGGGTAAAGACTGAAACCATATGTTAGTGGTAGCTTGGAATCTTTCAAAGCCATCATTATGATGAGAGACCCATGAAGAGAGGACAGTCTAGCTATAGACTCTAAATATAACACTGGTTAGGAGGCAACCCAATAGTTTTTTCCTTTTTGCTTTAGTTTGTTTTTTGTTTTCTACTTCAATCTATTGATTTTGGTTGTTTTCTTGTTAGATGTGGCTGCCATGTAAGTTTGTGTTGACTCCTTTATTGATTTTGATGATAAGCAAAATGGTTAAGTATAAGTTGAGTACTAATGATTTCTTTGAAATATATTTTTATAGAAAAAGATGCTTATCAATTTGATAAAAGATTGTTTGATCGAAGAAGCCAAGTTTAGATGATTGATCTACTCAAAGAAGTCTTGGTCAGTTAAAGTTTGCTTGAATGGAAACTTAATTTCAACATAGACTTGATTCAACACAAGTTTAGGTATTTTTTGTGAAGATCTTTGTGAGGTGTCGACTCAAAGTGTTGACACATGACACCAGTGTCGATACATGACAGTGAAGTGTCGACTCAAGCTGGTATGCAAAGAAAGTTTCAGATGGCACAGCTGAAGTGTCAACACATGGACTTGAAGTGTCGACTCAAAGTATCGACACATGGATCAGCTCATTGCTTGAGAATTTTAAGTTACAAAACTTACTGAAGATGAAGATCTAGTGAAGTATCGACACATGGGTGAGAAGTGTCGACTCACCTGAAAAAGTGTTGACACATCCGAGATTTTCAGAAAGTTACATTGAAGACTTTTTGAACTAGGTGTCGACTCAAGAAGTTCAAGTGTCGAATTGATGTGTCGACTCACAGCCTGAAGTGTTGACACATGGAATTTTGGAAATAGTAACGGCTAGTTTTTCAAACACAGAACTCGTCTCTTTTTACCCCCAATGGCTAGATTTTTATGTCTAACGGCTAGAAACCCGATTTGAGACCTTGGGAAGGTATTTATATGCTCCAAATCAAATCAAAAAGATAATTATTGAAGATTATTGAAGTTGTTAAAAAAAAATATCCAAGAGAGAAGAAAAGAGAGCATTCACTCCTATTCATTGAAGTTCAACTACTTTCAAGCAAAAGCAAGCCTCCAAGCATTCAAGAGCCTTCAAGAGCATTAAAGATTATTTATTCTTGAGCAATCAAAGAGGCTTCATCAAGTTGAAAGCATCACAACAACGAGCTTCAAAGAGATACCCGCTTTTTATTAGAAAGTTTTTTTTGTTTCTCTACTTCAAAACTTATTTGTTGTAAGGGTTCTTGGTTAGCCTATTGCAAAACCAAGGAAGGTTTTTGGTGAGCCTTTGAAAACCATTTAGGTTCTTGGTTAGCCCGGAAAACCAGGAGAGGTTGGTGGTGAGCCTTAAAATCATTTAGATTTTTGGTTAGCCCGTAAAACCAAGTCAGGTTTCGACTTTTGAGCCTTGTAAAAACAAGTCAGGTTTTGATTAGTGAGCTCGGAAAACTAATCAACTGTAATCAGTTGAGATTATAGTGAATTTTCAAGGGAATCTTGGAGAGTGGATGTACGTGCATTGGATAGCACCGAACCACTATACTTTTTTGTGTTTGTAGTTGCTTGTCTCCTCTACT
Organism: Areca catechu; assembly: GCA_021397845.1. NCBI lineage: Eukaryota > Viridiplantae > Streptophyta > Magnoliopsida > Arecales > Arecaceae > Areca > Areca catechu. Next base: position 97,750,551 of record CM038046.1, read on the forward strand.
TGCTCTTATATTTATTGCTTTGGAGAGTGGATGTAGGTGCATTGGATAGCACCGAACTACTATACTTTTTTGTGTTTGTAGTTGTTTGTCTTCTCTACTTGCTCTTATATTTATTGCTTTATATTTCTGCTGCACATTTTTACTTAAGAGCACTTTATTTGTATTCATAGTACTTTGTTTAATTGTTGGATTGGATCACACACTATTGTATTGTATCAAGTAATAATTTTTTAGAGATCCAATTCACCTCCCCTCTTGGGTTACTTACTGGACAACAAGTGGTATCAGAGCTCTATTCTTAGTGTATAGGCTTTACTGCCTTGAGTAAAGATCTATGGCAGCCCCTATTGGTACTAGTGTAGTTGAGGGACAAGCCTCAAATAGACCTCTATTTTTCAATGGATTAAATTATACATATTGGAAAACTAGGATGAGAATTTATATGCATTCTATTGATTATAACTTGTGGAGAGTAGTTGATAAAGGTCCACATATTCCTTCGGTTGTGGTTAATGGTATTTCCATCCTAAAGCTCGAAAAGGATTGGGATGAAAATGACATTAAACAATCTGAGATCAATGCTAAGATAATGAATCTCCTTTATTGTGTATTAGATCCTAGTGAATTCAATATACTTGCACTTCAGTCAAAGAAATATGGGACACACTTGAAGTTATCCATGAGGATACTGATCAAATGAAGAATACTAAGGTGAACATGTTAGTGCATACTTATGAAATGTTCCGAATGGAACCTAATGAGTCTATCATTGACATGTACACTAGATTTACAAATATTGTAAATAGAATGAGAAGTCTAGGAAAAGTAATATCTAATACTGATCTTGTCAACAAAATCCTCAGGTCACTTCCAATATCATGGGATCCGAAGGTGACCACCATCCAAGAAGCTAAAGACGCTGACAAGCTACCATTGGAGCAACTGGTTGGATCGCTCGTGACTTATGAGCTGAATTTGAAGCAAAAGTTAATGGACATTGATAAGAAGAAAAAGGGAATTGCATTCAAATCAACTATACAGGAAGAATCCTCAATTGATGAGTCCGAAGAAGAAGAAGATGAAAGTGAAGAAGCACTCCTTGCTAGAAAATTTAGAAGATTCATGAAGAGAAGGAAGTTCCCTTACAATAAGATGTCCCAATTAAATAAAGAAAAGAGAAAAGATAAAGATAAAGAAAATAAAAAGGAAAAGGAGAAAGAGATATCTACATGCTTCGAGTGTAAGAAGCCGGGACACTACAAATTTGACTGCCCTCTCCTAAAGAAGTCAAGGAAGAAGTTAAGGAAAAAGGCAATGATGGCCACCTGGAGTGATAGTGAGGACTCCAGTTCTGAAGAAGAGCAGACTGAAATTGCAAATCTTTGTCTTATGACCCATCAAGAGCAAGATAAGGTAAATTCTGATACAGAAGTTAATTTTACTTTTGATGAGTTAAGAAATGCTTTTGATGAACTTATGCATGATTATAAATTAATTTTATCTTAAAATAAAAGATTGAAAAAGCATGCAAATAGTTTCTCTCATGAAAACAATTCTTTATTAAATGAAGTTAGTGATTTAAAAACTAAACTAGATGTTTTAGAAAAGAAAAACAATGCTTTAACTATGAAAATGAAGTTTTAAAAAGATCTAAAACTATTATTTTAAATGGTGATCTTTTAAAGAAAAATAAGGATTTAGAATTAGAAAATGAAAAGTATAAAAAAAAGCTTGATAAAATAAAACCTTTTGTTGAAAAATTTACCTATAGTTTAGAAAAACTAAACCTACTTTTAAATAAATAAAGAGCCATTTTTAACAAAGCAGGATTAGGCAATAGACTCCAAAGATAATAAAAATATTTCAAAAAAATTTTTGTACCTGCATCATCTAGCATAACATGTTTTTCATGTAAAAAGTAAGGTCATAAATCTTTTCAATGCAATTTGAGAAAAATTAATTCTTTTAGAAAAATTTGGATTCTAAAAGGAACCATTTTGATTGCTAACCCTAAAGGACCCAAGTTGGCTTGGGTACCTAAAAACAAAGCTTGATTTGTATTGCAGGTGTGTCTTGTAACCAAGGAGAACAAAAGACTTTGGTATCTTGACAGTGATTGCTCAAGGCACATGACGAGAGATGTGAAGCAATTCACTTCTCTTGAAGCAATGAATGGAGGGAGTGTGACCTTCGAGGATAATGATAAAAAAAAAATCATTGGTATTGGTAAGGTTCACATTACTCCTTCTAGTTGTATTAGCAATGTACTGTTAGTTGAAGGCTTAAAGCATAATCTTTTAAGTATTAGTTAATTTTGCGATAAAGGTTTTCATGTTGTTTTTAAATCATCTTATTGCATGATTACTAGTCCGGATAAAAATGGAGTACAATTTATTGAAAAAAGGCATGGTAATATTTATTTGATAGATTTAGATGATCTATCTTTGCCTAATTGAGAATGCCTTGTTGCAATGAATTCTACTAAAGATGAGACTAGTTGGCTTTGGCATAGAAGATTAGGTCATGCTAGTATGTATCCACTTTCAAAACTTTGCAAAAAGAATTTAGTTAGAGATTTGCCTGAACTTTGTTTTGAAAAAGTTAGAGTTTGCCAAGCATGTCAATTTGGAAAATAAGGTAAAACCTCTTTCAAACCTAAAGGTTTTGTAACTACTAGTAGGCCACTAGAACTACTTCATTATGGATCTCTTTGGACCAACTAGAACATCCAATCTAGGAGGCAAGTGATATGGATTAGTCATAATGGATGATTTTTCAAGATTTACATGGGTTTTCTTTCTAGCTCATAAATATGAATCATTTTCTACAATTATAAAGTTTTGCCAAAAAGTTTCAAATGAAAAAGGTGTTTCAGTTATTTACATACATAGTGATCATGATTCTGAATTTGAAAATCAGAATTTCGAAAGTTTTTGTAATAAAAAAGGTATTGAACATAATTTTTCTGCACCTAGGACACCACAGTAAAATAAAAAAGTAGAAAGAAAAAATCGTATTTTAGAAGAAATGGCACGTACTATGCTTTGTGAAAATGATTTATCAAGATATTTTTGGACTGAAGCTATTAATACTGCATGTTACATTTTAAATTGAGTTTTAATCCACCATATTTTGAAGAAAACTCCTTATGAACTTTGGAATCAAAGAAAACCAACTTTAAAATATTTTCAAGTTTTTGGTTGTCAATGTTTTATCTTAAATAATGGCAAAGACAATCTTGAAAAATTTGATGCCAAGTCTGATGAAGGTATCTTTTTAGGATACTCTACATCAAGCAAGGCATACAGAGTTTTTAACAAAAGAACTTTATTTGTAAAGGGGTTTGTACAAGTTATTTTTGAAGAATCTACTAACAAATTCTCCAGAAAAGAGGATACTTCTGATGCATATGTAGGTGCTGATAAGCTTCAAAAGTTGACACTGAATGATCAACCCTCTCAGCCAAGTGAAGAAGATCAAGACAAAAATGAGAAATGTGAAGACACTCCAAAGTACCAAGATCTACCTAAGGAGTGGAGGTATGCTCATGGACATCCTAAGGAATTAATCCTAGGTGATCCATTTAAAGGGATAAGAACTCGAGCCTCAATTATAAATGAATGTGATTATATAGCTTTTGTTTCTCAAGTAGAGCCTAAATGTTTTGAAAATGCTGAAAAAGATCCTAACTAGATAAATGCTATGCAAGATGAATTAATTCAGTTTGATAGAAATAATGTTTGGACATTAATAGAAAGACTATCTAATATTTCTATTATTGGCACAAAATAGGTATTTAGGAATAAGTTAGATGAAAATGGAATTGTTGTTAGAAATAAAGCTAGACTACTTGCTAAAGGCAATCAGGAGAAAAGAATTGATTTTGATGAAACTTTTACTCCTGTTGCTAGACTTGAGACAATTAGACTACTATTAGCATTTGTTTGTTTTATGAATTTTAAACTCCTTCAGATGGATGTTAAAAGTGCTTTTCTAAATGGTTTTATAATAGAAAAAGTTTTTATTGAACAACCGCCTAGATTTGAAAATCATGCACATCCTGATCATATTTTTAAATTACACAAAGCACTTTATGGATTAAAGCAAGCACCTCGAGCCAGTATGAAAGACTCAGCAAATTTCTAATTAAAAATGAATTTTCTAGAGATCATGTTGAAAAAACTATTTCTGAAGAAGAAAAATAATGATTTATTAATAGTGCAAATATATGTTGATGATATTATTTTCGGTGCTACTAATAAAATTCTTTGTCAAAAGTTTACTAAGCTAATACAGGGTGAGTTTGAGATGAGCATGATGGGAGAACTCAATTTCTTTCTCGGACTCTAGATCAAGCAAACTAAAGATAGAATCTTCATTAACAAAGCTAAGTATACAAGAGAAATTATAAAGAAGTTTGGGATAGAGATTACTAAATCAATAGGTACACCTATGAGCCCCTTTTATAAACTTGATAAAGATGAGCATGGTAAATCTATAGATCAAAAATTATACAGAGGTATGATTGGCTCTTTACTGTACTTAACTGCTAGTAGACCAGATATAATGTTCAGTATTTGCATGTGTGCTAGATATCAGTCTGAACCTAAAGAATCACATTTATTGGCTACTAAGTGTATTATTAGATATCTATCTGGTATAATTGATATTGGCTTATGGTATTCTAAAGATTCATCTGCTGAATTAATTGGATATTCTGAAACTGATTTTGCTAGTTGTAAATTAGATAGAAAGAGTACTAGTAGAACTTACCAATTTCTTTGAGTTAACTTATTCTTTTGGTTTAGCAAGAAACAAACTTTAGTTGCACTATCCATAGCTGAAGTTGAGTATATTGTAGCGAGAAGTTGTTGTGCTCAAATCTTGTGGATTAAGCAACAACTTGAAGATTTTGGAATCAAGTTGACTAGTACACCTTTAAAGTGTGATAATACCAATGCTATTTGCTTAACTAAAAATCATGTTCAACAGTTTAAAAGCAAACATATAAAAATTAGGAATCAATTTATTAGAGATCATGTTGAAAATAACGATATTGTGCTTGAATTTATTTGTACTGAATTTTAATTAGTTGATATTTTGACTAAACCTCTCCTAGAAGATCGGTTCTGTATGATTAAGTGAGAACTCAGGATTATTAATCCTTTTGATTAAAATTTTCCAATCTTTGACACAAAATAGATCAAATTTGACATCAATCATATTCATTTATTGTTAATTTCATTGAATTTCAAGTATTTTTTATCAGACTTTCTATCTCTTAATTTTTGGTTTTAAGTCGATGTGTCGACACATGCATGTGTTGACACCTGAATGTGTCGACACATTCATGAGTCGACACATGAACAGTAGTAGACCAAGGTTAAGGGCATTCCGAAGTGATTTTTCTTCCATTTCTCCTCCCCACTTGAGCTGACACATGCCCTAACTTTCTCAATACTATTCCTTCCCTCTAATTTGTGCTCAAAACCCTTTGATTCTTCATTTGGGATGCTTTTCAGTGCGAATTGAGTGACATTCTCTTTTCCATTTTCACTTTGAACCATAGAAACCCAACGTTTCTCCTCCAATCTTGTTCAAATCTTTATTCTATGCAATGGGACCCCGAAAATAAGTAGTCCATCACCCTCGGCCATCCAAGCAGGAAGAAGAGTGAAGAACCAAAGCCAGATAGGAAGCTAGAGCTCCAGATCCACTAGTTCGACCATTATTTGCAACTTCTAGCCAGATGAGCTCGAAGATGGTTGTCGAAGGATGTCATGTGGACTTCAATTTTGTCGACCAGCAGCACTTCAGGATCGGTCAGTGGATTAGAGATGCTAGTCTAACATCTTTCCGTTCTCTGAGGAGAGATACTATCCAAGGCTTATACGAGAGTTCTACGTATCATTAGCTCGTGGGAGTGATAGCTAGATAGCTCAGGTCAGAGATAGGGATATCCCCGTTACTTCAGAGATATTGAGCAGAGTGTGAGATATTCCTATGACCGATTCAGTTCTTGACAGCTTGATTGACAGAGTGAGTGGTCTCCAGTGTGTATTTGAGTCAGACATTTTGCTTTAGGGAGCCACTATGCCTGCATCCTGTTTGTCTGCGGAGATAAGACTTCTGCACCACATTATCGCCCGGATCCTTCTGCCGAAGACCGAATATTTTGATTACATCATTGAGAGAGAGTTGCTAGTGATGGTCTCATTGGTATAGCACACACTCATCTACCTTCCAGTGCTCATGGTTCATCAGATGATGGAGGTTTCAACGAGTCAGAGACTATGCTTACCCTATGGGATGGGGTTGACATTATTATTCAGGGAGTATGGTGTTACTTTTGAGGACGAGCCCTTCCATATGCTCCTACATACTGATGTTTATGACATCAGGTCATTACATCGGATGGGATATCACCTATTCAGAGGCCAGTGGAGACGCAGAGTATCTGGTCAGGCCGATGACAGAGATGATGATGATGATGCAGAGGAGGATCGTATTCTTTCTGGCGAGGCAGGACCTACATAGGCATCTCTTCTAGAGAGTCTCATGAACCAGCAGCACAGCCAGAGTCTGCTTCTTAGTCTGAGCCTACACCATAGCCTCAACCAGTTCAGTCGGATACTCTAGGAGTTTTAGAGAGTCTATTGGATAAAGTCAGTCGCATAGAGACAGATATCTTGATTATTAGACAGCGACTTGATAGCTTTGTCATGGAGACAAGAGATAGCCATAGAGGTTTGAGTGATGGCATCTCAGCTTTCTTATCTGCACTATCCAGACCTTCTACAAGAAGTACTCTGATAGAAAAAGTGTGCTAAGAGCCAATCTTTATGAGGGCCTTTTTGTACCTTTTTGTAAACTTCCAGCTCATGTATGACATATTTTTTATATTAATAAAAGTATTTGATTCATCATATACTGCTGTGTCATATTTTTGTTGATTATGATGAACCCCATAAAGTAGGGCAATGGAACTAGAGTTATGATAAAATAATAGTGAGACCTAATTCCTATAAACCCTAATCTAGAATGTTTTAGTCATTGGACCATCGATTCAGGGATCGATGAATCCGGAAAGACTAGCTTATCCTATGTATGCTCAGTTGATGAGGGTGGTTGATCTCACAACCACTTGTATAAAGACACTAATACAAGGATAAGGGTGCTCATCAAGGTATGAGTGCACTAGACTAATCTGCACCGAGACTATCTTATGGAAGTCTTACTACTTGTCAAAAGATAGATCCCAGAATAGAAGTTGTGTATGTGATCTTTAGACTTAAGGTCACCATGGTTCCTTATGCACACTAAGCCATACTTTGGTTCATACTCATTCATGCCATTACGACATGTACGGGGTGTTCTGGGTATGGTGGAAGGTGTACGAAGGATGTGAGTAGACCAACAAGAAATCGATCTTTCCTAGTAAGAGGAATCGTTATCCTATGCAATCTCTTCGATGAATGACTCAAAGAGCCTTTGATCAAAGCAGGATGAGATTAGAATTGGTTTCTAATCGGTCATCAGCTGAGTCCTCATGATTGAGATGAGATTCGATATGATTAAGTGTTAGGGTTTGACATTTATCCATACCTATCACTTAATCAGGATAATAGAAGATCGAAAGATAGAATTGCATGATAACTTACTACTGAAGGGTACTTTGGTAATTTCCACCAAATTCCTCATTTTCTGGGTAGGCATGATACGTTGCTAGACGTCAATCTTGTCTTGTAGGTTTTCACAAACCAATTGATTTAGTTTCATGAGTCAATTCGATGTGTGATTCGAATTGGATAATTAGGTGAGCCAATTTGACCTAATTAGATCAATTGGGTTCGATCGGATCGAATCAGCTCAAATCTAAACCTACTACTGGCTAGATATGAAATCCAATGGATCACATACATTAGAGAGTCAGCCTAGGAACTCAATTGACATTTAATTAGGGTCAAGGGATCCTAATTGGTTAGCTAGATTGCACACTAGCATGTGTAGGCTGACCTAATCTCCTAACCTAATTGGATTGGGTCTGAAAGGTTGCTAAATAGACTAACCAATTTATGGGAGACCTAGATTCGGTTGAGTCCTAAGTGGGATGAATTTATCAGATTTTATCTGATATTTTTTGGACATTTTATGCGCTATATTTGAAAAGTCCAAAAGGCATGGGACTTTTGATGCCTAAGTGATACCTCTGCATTCAAAAGAGCGCACAAAAACCAATTGACCTCCAATCTAAAAGCAAATTATATGGTTGGAAAGTAGACTTAATGCCCTTTCATATGACACCCATATTGCATATACTTTGACTAGGTTAAAGGTGTCATATGGCATGGAGAAGTTGGTGCAAAGTGAAGAGTCGCGTCTCTTCACTTTGGCGCTAATTCAAGTAAGCAAAGTCATTATGCTTGAAGTCCTTTTATATCATTGATGCTTCTCATTCATAAGTCATGTCCCTTGGCTTTATTTTAACCAGTAATGCCAAGTGGTAAAGGGAGAAGTCGGATAAAAAATTGAAGGGACTTAAATTAGGCGGTTGGCACATAAAGGGACATGGTGTTTCAAGATAAGACTCCTTCTTAGTGAAGGTTGATATTTGATCTGTGTTTGGACAGATCAAAGGCTGATGAAAAGGCTTATCTGGCACCTCCCCCTCTTCTATAAATAGCCATCGGTATTTGTTCCGATGGGATAATCATATTTTGGTTTCTTTCTTATACTCTTACATCTATCCACCTTGTCTCTTCCTTCCCTTGTTAGGACATAGGTCTTCCTATAAGATAAGTTCACCATTTTAAGACAACGATTTAGGAAGAGAATTAGGAAGTGATAGAAAGAGATAAGAGAGATTTTGCAGAGGGCTTAGAGTGCTCTACTGGAGGGCAAAGGTCTAAGCAAGGAAGGAGAGGCTGCCGAAGGAAAAAAGTCCATCGAAAGAGTCCCAGTTGATCAAGCAACTTATAAGGGAGAGTTTCCGGTTTGATTCCTGTGTGGATCACCGTTGGAGGGCTTGCACTTGTGAGCCTCATGGAAAGGATTGGATTTTAGCGATCTAGGTATGTTTTTTTGACTCCATTTATGTTTCATTAATTGGTAATGCATAAGGGGTTCCTGGGAATTAGGGTTTTCTAGCCAATTAGGGTTTCATGCTTTGAATTTTTGTTTTGAAATTCACTTTCGCATGCTGCATGATTCCCGGCACCCTGGGAGAATTCCCATCAGTGGTATTAGAGCCTGGGAGAATTCCCATCAGTGGTATTAGAGCCATCCTTGTGGCATACCAGTTATGAACCATTTTTGGAATTTTATGAAATTCCACTATCCGAGCCGACCCGAACCTTGTCGAGTCAATCTGACCAAATTCATATGCATGATTTATGGTTTCTTTATGAAATGACATGATAATGCAATTGTATGGAATTTTGCATATTAGGGTAATATGTTTAATTTCAGTTTTTATGAAATGCAAGATATTATGTCAAGTGTGAAATTATGCATATTGATTGAACCAAGTAACTGCTTTGGATTGGGTTTGTCACCATTGCCATCCGGTCATAGGAGCCAAGTAAGGTTTAAAGGCCCTCTCATTCCATTCAATGGGTCTCTTATGGCATGTAGGGGTGCCACTGTGGCCATATCCCATGAAAAAGTGAGGTGAAAGGTATCTCAGAAAATTTTCATTAAGAGCTCATTTATAATCAATAAATCCCTTGGAAAATCCCTCACAAAAAAAATTTCCGAGAAATTTTGCAAAAGATTTTTTTATTTAAAATTTTTTTTACTAAGAACCAAATTATTTTCCGAGGAATTTTGCAAGGGATTGTTAGAGAGTATGTTAGGTCTCTTTGAATGTTACAATATATTGAACAGCTATGGTCAAGTGAGAAGAAGCATTGGTGATTGCAATTGCACTAGAAAAACCATCCTTAAAAAATTTTTCCGAGAGATTTTTTCGAGGGAATTTATTTTTCGAAGGAATTTTTGAAGGAATTTTTTTCTTGAAAATTTCCGACATATTTTCTGAAGAAAATTCTCTGAGGGGTTTTTCGAGGAAATATTACCAGGAGATTTTCTAAGAGAGCATCTCCGGAGGATTTTCCAAGGGAACATCTCCGAGGGAAAATTTTCGAGAAAAAAATTCCGAGGGATTTCCGATGAAAAATTTTTGAGAGATTTTCCGAGGGATTTCTCTAGGAATAATTTCCGAGAGATTTTCTAAGGAATTTTTCTAGGGATTTTTTTATTGAAAATTTTTTTACTGAGAACCAAATTATGATGAAAAATCCCTCGAAAAATCCCTCGCAAAAATAATTTGCGAGTAATTTTCCAAGAAAACTTTTTTCCTCGAAAAATTTCTACTAAGAGCTCATTTATAAAAAATAAATCCCTCACAAAAAAAATTCCCGAAGGATTTTGCGAGGGAATTTTTTTTCTCGAAAAATTTTATAGTTATTTTTTTTTTTGGAAAATCCCTCGGAATTGCAAGGGATTTTTTTCCTCGATAAAATCCCTCGGTAAAGCACCCTTTTCTAGTAGTGTTTCTTTCAAGTCTACTATGTGTTGATCTTCCTTGCTGCTCTTCACCAACATGTCGTCAATATAAACTTCCACGTTATGCCTGATATGATTGCTAAAGACCTTATTGATGAAGCACAAATATGTAGCTCCCACATTTTTTAGACCAAAGGGCATGACCTTATAGCAGTAAAGCCCCAAGTCAATGATAAATGTAGTCTTCTCCTCATCGTCTAGCACCATCCAGATCTGGATATATCTTGAAAAGGCATCCATGAAATTGAGTCTTATACTCGGAGGTCGAGTCCACCAGTTGATCAATCTATGGTAGAGAGAAATAATTCTTCAAGCAGGCCTTGTATAGGTTAGTGAATCGATGCACCCTCGCCACTTACCATTGATCATTTTTACTATGACAACATTGGCAAGCCTGTCGAGATACTGGACCTCACAGATGAACTTGGCCTCCAGAAGCTTCTCCACCTTCTATTTGATTGTTCACTAGCACTCAAGGGCAAAGCTTTTCTTCTTCTGGTGAATTGGCGAGTGTGCAAGGTCAACATTAAGGCGAAGCACTATGACTGTGGGGTCAATGCCTGGCATGTCAGCTACTGTCCATGCAAAGATGTCAATTTTCACGTTGAGGATCTCCACTGGTTGAGCTCTAGACTCCTCACTCTGCTCACTCTGATATACACCACTCGAAAGGAGTTGGTCGGGTCCAGGGGAATAAGGATCAATTCTTCTACAAGCTCTCCTCGATGTAGCTTCTGTTGATCTCAGAGGTCAAGGCTTTTAATGGACATGGCTTCTTTTGGTTTTTGCTTGAAGGTCGCCACATAGTGTTGCCTTGTCAAGGCTCGATCAACTCATACCTCAACTACCTAATGGGGGATGGGGAACTTTATCAATAGATGGTAGGTTGAGACTATAGCCTGTAAAGTGTTTATACTAGGTCTCTCTAGAAAAGCATTGTACATGGCTAGGATCTTAACTACCAGGAAGTCTAGAAGGGCTGTGGCCTGCTTCAAGGTCTAGCTAGCTATTACAGGTAGTGTCACAATACCTTTGACAAGTATGGCATTCCTTGAAAAGCCAATCAAAGAAGTGTTTGCCCTTCAGAGGCAATCCTTGGACAATCCCATCCAAAAGAAGGAATCATAAAACAAAACATCTGCAAAACTTCCATATCCACCAAGATTCTTTTTATATCATAATTGAAAATGACAAGAAAAAACAACCATAGGATCATCATGCAGAAACAAAAATCCATCAGTGTCGTCAACAATAAAGATGATGGGCACCTCTCTAGCCCTCTGGTGCTTGGATTGGGAGAAGTCCACTTGGACCACCATGGCATATGCTCGTCACCCAGAGGAGCTTGCCCCCCAGTGACCAGTCTACCATATATTGTTCCAACATAGATTATATTCTCTACAGAGGGTTAGGCTACTAGCTGGGGCTCCTGACCAGCAGCCTTTGAAGCATGGGGTTAACCAATGTAGTTGTGCAAGTAGCCTCACTAAATCAATGACTCGATCTCCTTCTTTAGAAAAATGCAGCCTTAAATATCATGCCCATAATCTTGATGAAATTGGTAATATTTTTTGGGATCCTTCCGAGCTTTCTTGTTCATCTTTCCCAGCTACTAGATAAAGTCCTGACTTTTGATTTCCATCAGGATCTGTCCCTGAGGGGCATTCAAGAGAGTGAAGTTCTCCTAATGGGATGGCTTGGGGCTTCTAGACCGATGGCGAGACTGCTAGTCCCGCTTCTTTTTTCATTGCTGGAGAAGGGCAGGATGGAAGTAATCCTCTTGAGGATGTTTTGATCTCCCTTCTCTTTTTGCTTATCCACCATGCTTTCTTGAGTGTTGATGTACTTTTCTACTCGGGCCAAAAGCTCGGGAAGCCTCGAGAAAAACCTCTTGGAGAGGGAAAAGTAGAAGCTACCTCCATGTAGCCCTTTCTTCAAGGTCGACATGGCGACAGAGGGTTCAAGGCCGCGAATCTCTAACGTGGTTGCTTTAAAGTGACCCACGTAGTGGCAAAGGGACTTGCCTACCTCTTGTTGGACTAAAAAAAGAAAGTCAGAGCCTTGCTCCAGCCTCTTACTACTCAGGAACTAGGCTACAACCTTTGGCCGAACTTCTTAAAGGATCAGATCGACCCTAGCTAAAGCTAAATGTACCAAGCTCTTGCCACTTTCCTAAAGGTGATAGGGAATGTCTTACACATGAGAGCATCTAATGCCCCTTTGATGAGCATGAGGGAACTGAAGCTCTTCAAGTGGTCAAACGAATCAAAAGTGTCATCATAGGCTTCCATGGTAGGGACCTTGAAGTAGTGGGCTACCAGTTCCTCCATAATCTTACAAGAGAATAAGGGGTGAACCACGAATCGGGATTCACCGCTCGAAGTCAAATTATGCTAGCGAAGCTCTCTTAAGTAGCCATCTAATTCTTGGAGCTTGCGGGCCAGCTTGCCCTACCAACCATATCACCGAGTAGGGTAAGGGCTTGAAGACTATCCAGTGAAGCATCCTATGTGGATGAAATAGAAATAAAAAAGTTAAATGCGTACACCTTGCTCGACTCCTAGTGGGACTGGTGACTTTGAGACGTGGCGGGCTAAGGCAAGACTTGGAGGGGAGCCCACCTCACTCTCCGAACTAACCACTTTGCACGAGGAATGCCTAGCTCTATGGCAAGGGCAACCCCAGCTCTAACCTATGCCCAAGGCTCGCCATGCAGTGCAGGGTGTTCACCCTACCTAGAAGAAGGTGGGCAGAGGTCGATGGATGGTGGGTGGGCTCCGCTTCGAGCCAAGGCAAGGCCTACTGAAGACTTTGTACCAAGGTCGTTAGTGTCTAGACTTGCTAAAAGAGCTACTAGAACTGCTTGATGGTGATAGTCGGAGTAGCCGAATGCTCCTCTGCTCCCTCCATTGGGAACAGAGAGGGGGTGGCCAAGGCCACTGATGCCTCAGCAAGGGCGGACATTATAGTCCACTTTTCCTTGGCTATAGCACAAACTAAAGGCGAGGTGGAACCAGAGATAAACTCCAATCCTCAATGAAATTTTTGGATGTAGCCTCTTTCTCTAGCACCAATCTATTACAGATCTCTTAGAGATGGTGCTGACTTGAGCTAATATCGAGTGGTGGCTGGATCGGGAACAGATGCTGACGAGGAGCTGGGGGGCCTTGTAAAGTCCTATCATTGAGGATCGGTCCTGCCAAATAGAAAAGACCAAAAAGTCTAACACACCAGGGGTAGGTTACCGGTGGTAGATCCTTTGATGCCTAAAATAGTTTTCTAGAGAGGCAAACAAAGGAGACTCGGAGTCCCCTCTGGGTTTGGAAACGGAATAGGAGAGGAGCGGGAGGGAAGCAAAGGAGAGATAGAAAGAGGCGAACAGAATGGAATATGCGAAGGAAGAAGACTTCAATGCATATGAGTCCCCCATCCCCATGAGATGGCGCACATATGAGTGGAGTCGTGGAGGCTGAGGTACTTCAAAGAAAATGAAAAGTATGCATGAATGGCCCATAGGATCTCATTCAAGTGCCAAGCTTATGGAAGACTCAATCCAGGGAGCTCAAAGTGTGCATGAATGGGAGAGCAAGAAGAGGGTTCTTTTGTAGTGGAAGAAGGTGGCTCTTGAGAAAAGTGGGTTCTCAGTTCCATCTCTATTGTCTCTCCTTGTTCTTCTCCTTGTGTCCTTTAGCCTTGTTCGACTTTGGCCCTCTTACCTGGAGGATTATCAATAACCAACTTATAGGCATATACCTAATATCTAAAGATAAGAGATGGTGGCTAGCATGTTTCAGTTGCTACAAGCATGCTCAGAGTAAGAATTCATGCCATGATATGTGAGGCAGGGAGTCATGGCTGGCATGGCATATTCCTACGATAAGGCATTCCTCAGATGGCAAAATTAATGCCCGCTACACAAGGAGCACATGCGGACAGGTGGAGTGAGCAAGCTAGTGATAATTAGCATGCACACACGTGGCGAGGTGTTGGGAGGTTGCCTCGCCACCTGAGCTGGCTAACACATGTCTAGAGAGGGTTGGAGCCTATTGTCTATGCCGGACCACCAAACCCTAACGTATCAAGTTTCATGCCTCAAATGGTGTCTGTCCCAATATTGTTTCTTGCCCAATTTCCAATCAGTAAAAGGCACATCCAAGAGCTCTCTTGGAGAAGGGTTCCTCATCTCAAAAGGAGTTGGAGTGGTAGAATAGTTGGAGCACAAATTAGGTTGGTAGAGTGGAAGTTGGTTTGGCCAAAGGAGTCCTAGTCCAACTAGGATTCCTTCTTGCTATTATCCAAACCTATTTTGGCTATCCTCGAGACATGTGGAGAAGAGTTACTGGTCTAAAACTTATGGAGCCATGTCCTAGATGTCGAAGGGATCAAGCAAGGTGCCATCTAGAGGCTAGTGCATGAAGTACTAGCAGCAAAAAATGTCTACACCTAAGTTGGACGTGAGCTGCTACTTGGGTTTGGCGTTTAGCTACCCAAAAAACATCATATCATCGTAAAACTTGGTAGAGGCATCCATTGCTGAGCTCCAAAAATCCACACAAAGGTTGGCAGTCCTAACATGGCCAACCCTACCTAGGATGCAAAGTTCATTCAGAACTTTAGAATAAAGGATTTGCCAACCCTACCTAGGATGCAAAGCTCGTCCAGAGTTTTAGAATAGAGGGTTCGCCAACCTTACCTAAGATGTGAAGCTTGTCCAGGACATTAGAATAGGGGGTTTGCCAACCCTGCCTAGATACGAAGATCATCCAGGACTTCAAAATAAAGAATTTGCCAACCCTACCTAGGGTGCAAACTCATCTAGGACTTTAGAATAAAGGGTCGAGACTGGCCAATGACCAAGCAAGGGTCATTCTCCCTTACCATGTGCATGCAAGGCTCTGAACATGGACTAAATAGAACATTCTATCCTTCATGTGCCATCCCAAAGCGCATCATGCATGGGGAAGGAGGGTCCCCCAACTCAAGCATGAATTTTCCTTTTGTCCTTCGGCTAGTAGAAAGCTAGAGAGGTTAAGCTACCTCACCCCAGGGCATAAAGACTACTCATTTTTGTTTAGGAGTTAGATCACTTATCATTTTCCAAGGCTTTGAGGACTATTGAGCCCTTGCTTGGGGTGTTGAGCTCATCCAGGATTTGTGCCTGGAAGTCTAATTACTTCATCACTTGATCACTTGCCATAGCTTTAAATATTATTGAGCCCTTATCTAAGGTGATGAGCTCACCTAGGACTTGTGCCTGGGAGTCTGATCACTTGATCATTTGCCAGGGCTTTAAGGACTGTTGATTCTTTACTTGGGATGCGAAGCTCATCTAGAACTTATGCCTGGTAGTTTGATTACTTATCACTTACCAAGGCTTTAAGAACTGTTGAGCCCTTGCTTGAGGTGCTGAGCTCACCGAGGACTTGTGCTTGGGCGTATAATCACTTGATTGCTTGCCATGACTTTAAGGACTATTGAGCCCTTGCTTAGGACACAAAGTGCAACCAAGACTTGTGCCTGGGAGTTCAATTACTTGATCGCTTGCTAGGGCTTTAAGGACTATTGAGCCCTCGCTTAGGGTACTTTGCTCATCCAGGACTTGGAAGCACACCTCTGCTTTTGTAAGCCAAGAGTTTGGTGGTTATTCGCACAACAGAGAGAGGCTTCATCATAAGTGAAGATAGCTTTGAAGAGAACTTTATTGCTAATAAGGTCGAAGGTTATCAGAGTTCCAAATGCATGGGATGAGCATCCTAACTGTTCTAGATGATAGGTACCAAAGCATATAGCCTCAATGATGCATAAGGTCCTTTCCAATTGGATGAGAGCATCCCCTTCTCAGTCAGCTGACTGATTGTAGCATTCCTGAGCACTAGATCTCCTAAGCAGAACTGCTCTCCTTAACTCATGATTGAAGTAGCGAGCTACTCATCACCAATGAGTCACCATTCTAATTTGAGCCTTCTCTTGGACTTCTTCAAGGAGGTCGAGGTTTGCTATGGGGTCTTCAGAATTTTGGTGCTTGTCGTAGGTCTGGAGCTATATGAGGGCAAGCCCAACTCCAATGGGATGACTACTTTGGTTTCATAGGTGAGGTTGAATAGAGTCTTCCCAATTGGAAGTTGGTATGTCATCCGGTAGGCCCAAAAAATACTATGCAGTTCATCTACATAGAGCCCCTTAGCCTTGTTGAGGTGAGTCTTCAAACCATGCAGTATAGTGCAGTGAGTAACCTTCGCTTCTCCACTTGCTTATGGGTGCACAACAAAGGTGTATCGGTAAATGATCTATAACTTGCAAAAGTTATCGAATGATGCATTGTCAAACTATTGACTATTATCAGTGATGATCATCCAAGGTAAGCCAAATTGGCAGATAATGGACTTCCAGACAAAACTATGAGCTTCCTTCCTAGTGATCCGAGCCAGAGATTCACTTTTATCTATTTGGTAAAGTAGTCGATGGCAATGATATGAAACTTCCTTTGCCCAATGGCTGGTGGGAATGGGCCTAGGATTCCTTGCCTCTTGCACCAAACTCGATGGCATTGGCAATGGTCATAATGTTGCACAAACTCGATGGCATCTGCATGGATGCCAGGTCAGTAATATCCTTGTAAAAAGATCTTGTATGCTAGGGCTCGTTCTCCAAGGCGACTCCCATAGATGCCTTCATAGACTTCGTGCAAGGTATAATCAAACTTCATGAGCTAGAAGCATCATAGGAGTAGCATCGAGTACGATCGCCTATATAGCTTCTCCTCGATCATGACATACTAGGCTAAGCCCCCAATCTTAGCCTAATCCTCGGGTAGTTATCCATCCTTCAAGTACCATATTAACGGATCCATGGCTCATGATCCACCTGCATCATGGGGGCTGGCTCGCCCTCAATGCTAGGCTTCTCCAAATTCTCCATATATGCTCCTCTGTGGATTTCTAGATATTCCACAGTCACCAGCCTTGACAAGAGGTTTACTTGAGAGTTCTCCATCCTAGGTATCTGTACAATCTCAAAGAAGAGGAAAGGAGTTTGTTCCTATACCTTCTCTAGGTACTTCCCCATGGTGGGAGCCTTGGCCTCGTACTCCTTGTGAACCTGGCCATGACTAGTTGGGAGTTACTAAGAACTTTAAGGTGCTACACCCCAAGCTCGCAGGCCAATCTTAGCCCCACCAGAAGTGCTTTGTACTCAGCCTCATTATTTGAAGTCTTGAAGCTGAAGCGAAGCACTTGCTCGATGACAATGCCATCTGGGCTGGTGAGGATCATCCCTGCTCCAGAGCCTCTTGCATTGAATGCCCTATTGACGTGCAGCGTCAAACATCGCCTGCCAAAATGGGGGCTGCTGCTCCTACTTTTGCTTTGACATCTTCAGGAAGCATGCACTCCATAAGAAAGTTAGCTAATGCCTGTGCTTTGATGGAGGGTCACGGGTAGTAGTGGATGTCAAACTCTCCGAGCTCCACCGTCTACTTGGCGATCCTCCCAGAGGTATCCAGCTTTTGAAGGACCGACCTCAAGGATTGGTCATTCAACATAGTGATAGAATATACTTGAAAATATGACCAGAGTCACCGAGATGAAATCAAGAGAGCATAGGCAATATTCTCCATCCTCGGGTAGTGGGTCTTCATGTCCTTTAGTAATCTACTGGTATAGTATACTAGCTTCTGTATGCCTTCTTCCTCCTGAACAAGAACTAAAATTACCATAACCGGGGATACAGCTAGGTATACGTATAGTATTTCTTCCTCCATTGGCCTGGTCAAGAGTGGAGTAACAGTGAGGTATGTGTGAAGCGCCTCAAAGGCTATCTAGCACTCCTCTATCCAGTGAAAGTCATTAATCTGTCTCAAGACATTGAAGAAGGATAGGTATTTATCACCAAACTAGATGATGAACCTACTTAGTGTGGCTATCCATCATGCTAGGCATTGCACTTTCTTTCGAGTCCTAGGAGGCAACATGATGTGGACACCAAGGCCAGAAAATATCGATAGGTTGAACCCATATCCCTATGGATCACCTGCTCTGAACCCAACCCCTTTTTCTAACTATAAATATTTTATTTTAAATTATGTTATATAGGCATAGTTGGGTTTAGCCCTTTTCACCAACTGTAATTAGGATTTTTTATTTTTAGCCTTTTGAGCCAAACCCCTTTAGGATTTTTTATTTTTAGCCTTTTGAGCCAAACCCCTTTAACCAAGTTGAACTACTTGTTTACATGTCTTGCATATTGATCAAATTGGGTTCCAATTGATCAAGTGGGGCTTTAGTTATTTGGTTTTGAGTCTTGTAATTATTAGTTAATTTAGTTATTGAGTCCTATAATACAAAAGAAACCCAATTGAAGACCCATGTGACTTCATGTACATTCAAATCAAGATCCATGTACACCTAAATCAAGATTCCATGTGACCCCATGTACTAGCTCAAGACAAACCATGTGACTCCATGTACTAGCCCAAGTCACTTGTCATATGTAACCAAGTCTTAGCACCACCTTTC
This sequence comes from Areca catechu, assembly GCA_021397845.1. Lineage (NCBI taxonomy): Eukaryota > Viridiplantae > Streptophyta > Magnoliopsida > Arecales > Arecaceae > Areca > Areca catechu. The sequence goes on from CM038046.1 coordinate 97,769,630, forward strand.
TCAAGAAATTAGACAACATCACATGTTATGTTTGGACACTACTTGACACTTCATCGGGACAACACCACTTGCCATCTCATCAGGACAACACAACACTTGCCATGTCATCCTTTTGGTCAGCCAAATGAAAGCAAGAATTGGCGCCACTTAATTTTAAGATGTGTAAATGAGGACTCTCCAAATTGGCGCCTCCACTCAAGAAATTCATGCCAAAAATTCCAAGAGTCAGCCAAGCATCTCTTCCTCTCTTTCACGCCAACGTCCAAGGAGTTCCAAAATGTTTAATCACCGAAATAAAGGAGGTTCAATGGTTCTCTACAGCAGATGTTTTGATCAAACAGGCTCCTAGTTGTTCAAGATTAGAGAACTCAGGAATCTAGAAAAATTCTTGAATTTTCTTCTATCCAGACTAAAGAGAATACATCCTGCAGGAGCCTACATCATCCAGACTCCAGAGTCCAGCAATCAACGCAACCCATGAAGCAGTCTTGGCCCTTCATCATGATACCTCACCAATCCACATCTTGGCACCAACTTTGGATGAGAGGCCCAGGAATTCGTCCACCTTGGAGAGAGTCCCTGATTAGGCCAAGAGCAGGAGTCCAAGATGCCCAGAGCAAGGTTTCTAGGAGTCATTGCCTAAGAGAAACAAACACTAATCTTTGCTTACATCTCTGGTTGTTGGTCTATAAATACTCCATCAACCCCCCTGTATTATCAATGATTTATCAATGAAATAAAGCGACACTCTGTCGAATTTTCTTCCTTTGCTGTGTGCATCACGGGGTGTGAGGCCCTTTCCTTTGTTCTTCGGAACATCGTGGGGTGTGAGACCCTACTTATCCAGACTTCAGAAAAATCCTAGCCGACCACTTTCTTCCCTCTTCTCTTTACTTTTCCATCTTTCCTTTCCTTTGTTTCTTTCTAACTTAAAACTTTCTTTGTTGAGTGTTTGCAGGTGATCAGGAACTCAAGTCGAGGTGTCTTACCTTGGAACCGATATCGCGGAAGATCGAAGCCCGAAGAACGAAATCTTAAAGTCCTGCCGCGGAATCCTGAGAGTTCCAACAGCTATGCTTCAGAGAAAAAAATTCGACGTTGGTAAAATTTAAAATCCTTTCCCTGTTCCTAGTTTCTGATCTTTGAAAGTAGACCCTAGTTTAAGATGATTTCTTAATCACCAAATCCTGATTATTGTAGTTACTTTGTTAGTTCTACACTTGCGGCATAACTAGTTGACTAGTTACCTTAATTGCATACTTTGAGTCTCTAAAATCCAAAAATTATAAAAAAAAATTAATTACTATTTTTCACTATTAATTAGGTTCATAATCAGTAGATTAGGTTTTCATAATTGTCCCACATCACAACATTTCCAAGATCACCTGAAGCTTCGCTAGGTTGGCTCTAATTCCATGGTGAGAGACCATGAAATCCAAGAACTGTCCGAAAGATAACCAAAAGCACACTTAGCTAGTTTAAGCCTCATTCGGTAGTCCCTCAACATTTGGAAGGTCTCCTCGAGCTCCACCACATGATGCTCTACCTGCTGGCTCTTTACCAGCATATCATCAACATATACCTCGATGTTGCGGCTAATCTGATCTTAAAGATCTTGTTAACAAGATGCTAGTACATGGCTCCCCCATTCTTCAAGCCAAAGGGCATCACTTTGTAATAGTAGAGCCCTTGGTCTGTGATGAAGGATGTCTTTTCCTCATCCTCTAGGGCCATTTAGATTTGGTTATATCCGGAGAAAGCATCCAAAAAATTGAGCAACTCATGTCCCAACATATAATTGACCAGTTGATCTATCCAGGATGGAGAAAAACTATCTTTTGGACAAGCTTTATTTAAATTAATAAAATCTATATATACTCGCCACTTGCTGCTTACCTTCTTGACAAGCACCATGTTTACCAACCACTCTAGATAGTTGACTTCGTGCATGAATCTAGTAGCCTACAGCTTGTCGACTTCCCACTTAATAGTTTGCTGGTGCTCGAGGGCGAAGCACCGCTTCTTCTGCTTCACCAACTTGCACAAAGGATTGACATGAAACTGATGCATCATGACTTCAAGATCTACATCGAGCATGTTGGAGCAATCTATGCAAAGATGTCTACATTGGCTCTCAAAAAGGTTTGAAGTCGGTCATGCGAGGTCTCTTCCAATTGAGACCCAATCTAGACTTTTTGGGTTGGGTCACAGTCGTCCAGAGAGAATGAGAGAAGCTCATCTACTAGGCAACCCCGTTGCTCAACCTACTCATCTCTTAAATCAAGGCTATCAAAGGTAATGCTTCTTGAGGCTTCTTGCTTTTTAAGGTGGCCACATAGCACTACCTAGCTAGAACCAGGTTGCCTTGTACTTCGCCCACTCCTTGGGTGGTTAGAAACTTTATCAGTAAATAATAGGCAGAAATGATGGCATGAAAAGTTTTTAGGCTTGATCTTCCCTTTGGGCTCCATGCCTTTGGACCGGACGATATAGGTCTGCAAATAGCTTCAACAAACCAAAGCTTCAATCTCCTTCTTCAAGGTGAGGCAATCCTTGGTGTCATGTCCATACTCTCAATGAAAATGGTAATACTTGGTAAGGTCTTTCTTGGATCTCTTGCTCATCCTCCCAAGCCAATGAATAATATTCTGGTTCTTTATCTTCATTAGGATCTACTTTCAGGAAGCATTCAGCAGCGTGAACTTTTCATAGCGATGGTACGGGCTCCTAGAATGGAGACAAGGTCTGGCTTCATTGCTTCGCCTTTTGGATCTGGGAGGAGGAAGAGAGCAATTCCCTAGGGTGCTTGCTTTCTCCCTTTTTCTTCTTTTTCACCGCCATGCCTTCTTCAACATTGATGTACTTTTCATAGTGGGATGGGAAATCTAGAAGATCCTCAGGGAACCTCTTGGAGTAGTAGAAACCTCCCACTCGGAGGCCCCTCATAAGAGTTGACGACCACTAGCTCTAGGTCGCGAACCTCCAACATGGCCACCCTAAAGCGATCCATGAAGTTTTGGAGAGGCTCCCTTTCCTTTTACTGGATGGAGAAGAGGGAGTTGGAGTTATTTTTGGGCTTCCAGCTACTATGGAACTGTGTAATAAATTTTTAACCAAACTTTTCAAAAGGGCCAATGGAGTCTGGTAGGAGCTTGGTATATCAAGCTCGGGCTGTATCTCAAAAGGTAACTAGAAAGGACTTGCACATCAAAACATTGGATGCTTCTTACAATATTACAAGATCTTTAAAGCTCTCCAAGTAGTCACAGAAATTGATGGAGCCATCATAGACCACCATAAAGGGTGGCTTGAAGCGTCAGGGATTGGGCTCCTCCATGATGGCCTAGATGAAGGGTGGATGCATGGTGAAAAGCATGTCCCCAATCAATGTCATCTGCTACCAATAAAAGGCCTCCAAGTAGCCATACACCTCATAGAGCTTTTGATATAGCTTATCTTGTCATCAGGCATGCCTTGTCAAATGACAATGCGACAGTCCCTTCAATGAAGAATCCTATGATGAAGAAGAGAGTGAGATATGGGAACCACATTATGGATTCTTACCTTGGCATCCTGCTTAGTGATGAGAATGATGAACATGACATGCCCCCCGAGGTCCCGAGGATTGAGATGGGAAATAATGGGAGGCCTGTTTAGGGATGCTAGCCAGATAAGGGGTTGTCGGGTGAGTTTCTACCTTAGTGGAATGGGTTGGTTGCACTGTCCTAGCCTGCCCCCCACACCAAAGGGGAAACGTCCGAAGGCCATTGCTAGGTCGGGCAAGTCAGGGGTTGTTGCAGAGCCTACACCACGGTGGTGAGTGACTCGATTCAAAATAGGAGATGATGGAATTACTCCATTGTGATTGAAGGAATAGCTAGTAGCTTACCAATGCCCTAGCCTGGAAGAGTCTGGGGGTGATCCTCCAGGATCGCTGGCTCCTCTATAAGAGGAGCAGCAGATCTTGCTATTGTTTCTTTCTTACCATGCTGACTTGAGAAAAAAAGAAATTACAAGTCCTGTCGATAGTTGTTTAGGCTAAGAGGCCCTTCCTCTAGCACCAATCTATTGCGGTTCTACTCAAGACCTACTGACATGGCTGAAGATGGCTGCTGAGTTGGATGGCTCTAGGTTTTTCTCCATCAAATATGGATGCTCTAAAATCTACAAAACAAAGAAGATATGAAAGTCCAGCCACAATGACACAATAAAATGGTTCCCGGTGGTAGACCCTCCGATACCTGAGTTAGTCTCTTATGGAAGCAAATAGAAAAAGAGAGAGGAAATAGTAACATCTGCATAAATGCACCCGTAGAATAACAGCAAGATAGATCAAGAGTAGGCAAGGCAATCAAGATAGGCATAGGCAAGGCAAGGGAAGTGGCTAGTAGTCATGGTGCAGTGCAAGCAAGGCAAGATGAGGCAATGATAGGCCCCAGCGAGGCAAGATGTGGCTTAGATAAGGCAAGGTGGTCATAGCCCAGAGCTCTGGAGCTCTCAGGTAGCTTGGGAAGACTATTTAGTCTCCCAGAAAGCTTAGGATGCCAAGAAAAAGTCCTTGTGAAAAAGGAACTTTCTGATAAAACCTCTAAAGAAGAGCTTCTCTAGAGGAGCTTTAGGGAGCCATACTTGGAAGGTCCGAGAAACAAATTTATAGATGAGATATACATAGTACATGGCACTTATGGGGGCAATACATAATGCAGGGAGTGGTGGTTGGCATGTCATTGTAAAGTGTATGCCTACGAAGGAATAGTAAAAGACGGCACAGATCTTGTCTATATGGCAAGCATGCTTCTAAAGGAGTAGTTGGAGTCAGTGTAGAGCTCCACTATAGAGCTGTCAATGGGTCGGGTTCGGATGGAACCCAGATATCCAGATCCGGACCTGATCTTAGCTACTAGACCCGGATCCAGATCCGAATACCTGATGGGTCTAATTTTGAAGTACCAAACCCAGACCCGAATGGATCCTGGGTATCCAAACCTAGACCCGAACCCGAATGGAGGGATGCGATTTACCTCGAAGAAAGGTGAGGGATGCGATTTACCTTGGAAAAAGGGGGAGGGATGCGATTTACCTCGGAGAAAGTTGAGGTTGAGCTCCCGGACGGTGCAGGAGATATCGGCGCAGGGAGTGAAGGGTGAAGCGCTGGCATGAAGATTGAGGCCAGCGAGGCGAGATTCGTAGGGCATGCCAGTGATATCGTACTGGATCAGGCGGTAGACATCAATGGCCGTGGCGGCGTCTCCAAGCTCGACGCAAGCGACGAGGATGAGGACGAGGGCGATCACAGAGTAGATCGAGTCCAGCACCATCATGCTGCCAATTCGGCCTCTCCTCCCCGCCATTGATGCACGTACCAGAGCTTCGAAAAGATCGACAGAAAACGAGGGTAGTGTGATGTCAAAGTAACAACGATCGATGAGGCTCAGATATGAAAAAAGGAGAGCCGGAGGGGTAGGCTGATGTCGGAGCAACAACGACTACCGAGGGACGATGTCGGAGTCGCGGATGGCCAGACAGGGAGAGGGGTGATGGAGTGACACCGAACCACCTGTGATGGCCCGATGTGGAGGAGATGGTCGATGTTGGATGACGACAGCCAATCTAGACTGGAGAGGGCTAGAGGGGGGAGACGTTGGTCGTCGAGGGGGGAGGATTTGGAAATTTAGTCGAAGGAAAGAAACTTAGGGCACCGAATCGAGGGCTTTTTTATTAAAAACAATGGTTGATTTTGAACCCTTAGATCATAATCTAACGGTCCATAATAATATAAATATATATAATATTATTTTATATAATTAGGTCCCGAGTCTGTCGAGTATAGATATGTAATATCCAGATCCGGATCCATTTAATTATGGCTAAACGGGTCCAAATCCGGATAAATGAATCCAGATTTAATACCAGACTCAGACCAGTTGGATAAATACCCGTGGGTCTCGGGTCCGGACCCGACTCATTGACAACTCTACTCCACTACACGACAAACATGCTGCTATATTAAAGGAAAGTGACCGGCATCAAAGAGTCACAATGCAAAGTCACCTACTTCCTGTAAAAAAATGGCATGCCAAGTTTTCCTACATGATGACTGGAGCCTCGTGTCGAGATTTAAAAAGTTTGCTTGCTTGCTGTGCTGAATTGGTAAGTGGGATGGCCTAGAGCTGAGCTAGCAAGCAGGGATGCCTAGAGTTGATCTGGCAGTGAGGTAACCTAGAGCTGATCTAGCAAGTGAGATAGCAAGCTATGCGGGATCCACGTGGACATGACCATTTCTAGATGCATCAGGTATTTCCCTAATAATGTCAAATTTATATATTCTGATATAAGATCATTAAACTTGATGTAGATACTTGGACCACTATAGAAAGGGTTGGATAGGGTTCAGAAATGAAATCTACTATACAAGAAAACCAAATTATATATCAAGTTTTCAGACATCATAACTTAGTCATACAATATCTGATTAAAATAATTTTTTTTAAAATTAGATAATTTATCAAGATCTACAATGCAGCACTAATCTTTATACGGTTGAATATATCAAAATTTCATCATTAAGGCTCCGAAACAAGTTGATAAGACTAAAAATTTCTTTTTATAAAGATTTTGATCAGGCAAATTTTGTAGTTCAAGAAGAATTAGGTAAAGCAATAATAAACAAAGTTTAATGTCAAAGTCGAGATTTACCTCCTATAAAATTTTAATTTTTTCATGTTTATTTTTACTTGTTATATCTATTTTTAGAAAACCAGTATTATTTGAACTAGCAGAGGAATCTGATTTGAATTAGACATAAGGGCTATGTGTCTTAGTTTTTGAGAAATTATTGATTAATCATCATTGAAAGGAAAGTGGATCTAAATCCTACATTTTTAAATTTATTATCTTTTTCAAAAAAAATTAAAAGATTTGAGTTGAATAGGTTGAGCAAAATTCTTTCTTTTTTTTAATTAGATAAAAAAGATATGCAATAAATTATGTTGAGAGCCTAGAATAAACTTGAAAACCATAGGAAGCTTTGAAATAAAGGTAAATCTAAATTTAGAATTTAGAAATCAATTATAAATTTGATTGCTGATACTAAGAATCTTCGTGCTAAGAAATAAACTAGAAGAAGAGATAATTAATAACTTCTTCCTTGCTATAAGAGAACCTTTTTGACACTAAAGGCTCCACCAACTAATGTCTTTTAGATAGAGACCATGACCAGGAATTTTACCAACTTTCCACTTCGCTGATCCCTCTAAGTCACCATAGTTGCACAAGATCCACTATGTGTAAAGAGACTACTATAGTGGATTTAAAAGGAAAGAAGCTTTATTAATTTTTCATGATTAAAATTGAGCATACATGATGCATTTATAGGGAAAACTCCGTAAGTCCAATCGACATCTTATTTCCATATGGATACCATTATATATATATATAGTTTTCCAACCCTTGTAGGACTTGCAAACAAATTAGCAAGTTCTATTAGAAAAGAAATTGAAGGAAAGTTGACCCAAAATATAGAAAAGTTATTCTTAATTTGGTAAGATCAGACGCATTTTTGAATTAAGTTGGATTTCACCAACATTATGATGGCATGATAGATCTTCAATAAAATAGTCAAATAATTTTGTCATCTAAACTCCAATGAGAAGAGTTGAGATACATTGAAAAGTTGGCTCGATATTATCTGAAATGGTTTGAATTTAAAATTCAACTTGTAGCAAAGGTGATGATGCCATTTTTGGAACTGATGGGAATTCAACTTATTGTATAATATAGGATGAACCAAACACGTGTTCTCTATAAGCACCTTCTTTGCTGACATCATGTACGCATCATTCATCACATGATGCGAGTCGTGTTTCAACACACCCACATGCAGTCATTCATGATGAACAGGATTCATGATATACTGCATCCTGCAATACATCGCTGGTACCGTAGATAACCCATGCAGTCATCCATGATGAACAGGATTCATGATGTACCGCATCCTACTATACATCGCTGGTACCGCAGATAACCCGTGCCCAAGTCAACTGCCATCGCATACATTTCCTTATCAAACTTTCAAGAGGTCTAAAGGTTGCTCGGACTTATGGCAGTGAAAGGCGTAGGCCTGGCCGTCAAGCTTTTTCCGGCACATTTTGCCATACATCCACGACTCTTTTTAGGTTTTGATAATGTTTGCCTCCTCCCAACCTTTTGAGATCTTCTAGAACTTATTATAAAAGGGTGATTTGCAACAATGACCTGCCGAACCTTTAAAATCGCGAATACGACAGAATAATATTTTGAAGATTTAAAATTTGAGCTTATTGGTTTTGATTGCCGCTATGGCTTTGTAGCATCCAGAAAGTCGAGAGAATACTTTCCTGGGTGAGGATGCTAAGCGATTCCATCATCAAGGAGAATGAAAAGAGAAAAAAAAAAAAATTGAATATTAGATGCTGAACGAGTAAGACCAGAAATGAAAACCATCTTGATCTTAGAGAAAGGATTCAATGCTTATAGCCGAAAGGCAACATCACCTTGGTGTTAATTTACGGACTTTGGGCAGTACGCATGTCCGTCGGCGCAGATTGAGGAAGGTAGGATGAAGCACACAGAAAGAAGTCACTCGTCTCCAAGCTGAGCATCCTACATGTTTGCGGGCAGAGACAGGATGTTCAGCTGAAAGTCATGAAAAAGATCATTTGTCTCCAAGCTGGCAAGATTTAAGACATGCCTAGGGAGGTCACGTTAAGAGGTTATAACAAAACCAAATTACCTTGAATTGGAGTTACTTGCTTTTACGACCTTAATGAATCTTCTTTCGCTTGGGCGTCCGCTGGTAAGTTCAAAGTAATTTGGTTTTATAAGCATGCAAAAGATATTAACAATTCCACCTAAACATGAAGGGACAAAAGATAGTTGCTGTTAACATCCACAGTCACACCACTACTGAAAATAAGAGTACGAAGGAATGAACTACTAATAAGTCCAAAAGATCACCCTATAAGCTAGTTCATTCAATCATAATAATATCTACAGCTAGCAGGCTGGAACAAGAGTATTTAAAATATAAAATGTCAGATTGCTAAAATTAAGTCCAAGTGATCACCCTATAAGCTAGTTGATTCAATCATAATAATATCAACAGCTAGCAAGCTGGAACAAGAGTATTTAAAATATAAAATGTCAGATTGCAAATTTAAGAAGAAGAAGAAGAAGAAAGCAGGCTGGAACAAGGGTATTTAAAATATAAAATGAAGAAGAAAATATAAAATGTCAGATTGCAAATTTAAGAAGAAGAAGAAGAAGAAGAAGAAGAAGAAAAGAAAGCAGGCTGGAACAAGAGTATTTAAAATATAAAATGAAGAAGAAGACCTAAGCTAGTTGATTCAAAGAAAGCAGGCTGGAACAAGAGTATAAGAAGAAGAAGAAGAAGAGCTAGTTGATTCAAAGAAAGCAGGCTGGAACAAGAGTAAAGCAGGCTGGAACAAGAGTATAAAACAAGAGTAAAGCAGGCCAGAGCAAGAGTATAAGAATAAGAAGAAGAAGAAGACAAATGAAAAGCATAATTGCAGTCCAACAGATTATCAAAATATAACCACAACATAGTAATGTACTTAATGGTGTATTAAATGTGTAGGTGCCCTGCCAACTTAACCTGACACAAACACATTCTAGGTCAGAATATGCAAGATAGGATAAACAACAGATTGCAGGATTCATTTAAGTACCAACGAAAGAAAAAAGAATCTGGCTGTAGCAATATGCGCAACCTTGAGACATCTTTTTCAGCCTATGGTTCCTATCTTTCAAAAACCTAGCAACAAAAAAAACAAACTTTTTTGCCCCTCTCACACCTGAAGATTCAATATGTCCCTTCCTAAAGGTTTCACAATATAAATAGCCCAAAATACACAGGACACACCTTCCCATGAAGAAACATGTAGATATCCCAAAATGTGCTTTGAAGGCTCGTTGCACAGCTAAAAATCAGGGAGGGGCATCTGTTCTGCTTTCACATATTTCATTGTCATGGAAGTAATTTAACAAAGTCTGCATCAAGGTTGCACCAAACACTAAAGATTCTCAGATCTTCAGCATTAGGCTTCTGCACTTTTCCAAGGTTCACACTATTAGCAACTTTCATCCAGCCTCTACTCATAGGCTTGACAAATTCAACAATTCGCAACAAGAGTAGAACTAATCTGGAGATGTATAGAAGTGATGTCCTTCACCAAGATGAACTCTTACTTCTGCCTCCATATTGAATACCAAACGAGCTATCAAACAACATTTACAATTTAAAACACTATTATTTAAATCAGAAAAGATGACTTAAACTAAACCACTATCCTTAATTTTTCAACTAGTAAAACAAAAATAAACAAAACCACTATCCTTAATTTTTCACCTAGTAAAACAAAAATAAACAAGAGAGCAATCACTCTCACAACTGATAGGAACTGCTAAATAAAAAGCTTCCCAAATGCACACAAAAAAAATCTCCAATCGCATGAAAGCACCTTGATACAGCCGACTTACGAAGTTTGCTTGATTGCTCTTGTTTAGCATATTTAAACATGGGTTTCATTTTCAAACCTTTTGGCAATAAATTATAGCTTTTCCTTGTCCCTCTATCCCTATTACTCACAACAAAAGTTTTCTCATACTCATCAACCTCATTAGAGCTGCAAACTATGTAACTACTTGTATTTTAGAGGTGGTCCATGCCAACTTCTCGATGATATTAAAATTTGCACATATGAAGTAATTTTTGCACCACTGAACCATTATACAGCATCTTTAACCGGTCTTTTTTCTTGAATGTTTAGTTCCTTTCATATAGAATCTGGTGCTATCTTTAATACCCAACACATCTTTGCCATACTCAGCCATAGCCCACCAACCAAGATCAAACTTCTGAAGTCCCCATCACCATAGGTCAATTCTGTTGCTGCAGGTTCCAAGCTAATTACTAAGGTCATATCGATATCGAGGTAATGAAGGACCTCGGATGGATGAAGTGATGCTAGAGGTAGCTTCTTCGTAGAGCTGGAGCTAAGATCAGCAAAAAAGTCCCGGGCCAGTTTTCTGGCAGGGACACTTCGATGTTTAAGTTAGCTCGGCTCTAGGAACAAAAGGAGAGAGCTAAAGTAGAAATGAAAGTGTTTGTTGGGCTTTCGAATAACTTACCTAGGATCCCATCAACCCCTTATTTTTAAGGAGAGTCCTAGCAAAGCATGCCACGGCTGTTGGCCATTTCTAAAAAATGTGCGAGGATCGTGCATAGAGTCGACTCACACATTTGTGATGTGGAATGATCTGGCGGTTGCCTTATTTGGCCGATGACCAAATTTGTGTAGCTGTATTTTCCCATGCTTGAAAGTTGAGGGAGTCATGCGATAACAAGCTTGGGGTTCAATTGGCTAAGGCTAGAATTTTATATTGTCTTTGGGTAGGAGTTATCCGAGATTCAGATCAGCCCAAGCTCGAGGTTCAGATCGGCCAAATCCAAGGTTCAGGTCGGCCTCGACAAGATGACCACTCATAACACTTGGTCCCCTACTCTCGAGTCCGAGGTTGTGATTTAGCGAAGAGAATAAGCAGGCTCGAGTCAAGGCCATCCCATTGTGCAATTAATGCACCATGGTACATGTTCCTGCAAAAGAATCTAGTTCAACCATGTGTCATCATGTTGGCCGTTCATTCTACTGATCTTCTGATCTAGGCTGTTAGGAGCTCGGATCCACGGGAGTTGATTTGGCCTGTCAGGTGATGCCACTTGGCATGCATCAGAGGGGGGGTAGTCGAATCATCTACATATCAGAGCCATCCGAGCTCTTACAAATAGGCTTCTCCTATCCCATTTTCATTCTTACCACTTGGATTCACGATAGATAAATTAGTTAGGCAATTTCCGGTGATCACCGCTAGTACCCCATCCATCCGTCTAGAACTGAATCCGATCTTCGATGTCCTTGGTTACTTCGATCTCTACTGACCTTCAAGGTCCGAGCTCTCCAAAGATGCTTGGTCATCTTTTCCTATTCCTTAATTTTTAGAGATGGATAACACCAAGTCATCCGCGAGTAGTTGGGCCTCCGATCAGGACCTAGATGGTTCTCCAGAGTCCTCAGGTAGTCCAGAGGTTGAGAAAAAGCCAAACTTTGGCCCATTCTACATAGCCTCTATTCTCATGCGCAAGGACTTAGACATTTTCAAGTTTCAATACCAAGTCCCCCAGGGTTTACCCTGAAGCTTGCTTATCATGATGACCGAATAACTCATCCTCCTACATGAATTGGGCTATACAAGAAATGCATTAGGGCCGGATTGAGGTTGCTTATCCCCCTCTTTCTTGTAGAGCTCTTTAGGTCCTTTCACATTGCCCCTATTGCATGGTACCAAATTCTTAGTGACTCGTCCTTGCCTTTCTTTCCCACTACCTTCTCGGCACGGAGCCGACCATCCACCTCTTTAGGACATAATTTGCCTTCAAAAAGCACCTCAAGGAGGATGGATGGTGATACGCCTCTCCCCGGCTAGGTCGGCAACTTGTTCAAGGAGCTCCTTTCACTGTGCATGGTTGGAAGGAACAATTATATTTTGTATCGACTGAAAAACCTTGGGGCTTTAATGCTTCATGGGATCAGCCTCGGCCATCGAAAAACAAGAAGCCAAAGCTCTGAGGTGCTAAGGGAGAGGAGGCCTTGGAATTTATCTTTAGCCATCTGGCTTCGTCCCTACGCATGCTGTTTTCGGAGCAAATGTATGAGGTCGGCCTAAGCTTAGCCGATCCTTTAGGTAAGTTCATGACTGTGATCTTTTATCTTGGATTTCTCCAACCTAATCCCTTTTCTCTTTTGGCAATGAAGGCAAAGGATCTCAAGGCCCTATAGCAGGTAGCTCAAAAGAAGAAGGCTCTCGCCAATACCACTACACCAAAGAAGCCTTGGGCCAAGGCTATCCTCATCGAACTGGATCTAGGTTCCTCTCGAGGCTTAGCCCAAATGTGCCGAGAAGAAGAACCTCCTCTCGACTGAGCCTCGAGAGGAACCTCCTTAAGAGTACAAGATGTCCGCCCATTGAGATCAATCACTTCGGGGGGTGTGCCCCTACCGTCATCATCTACTTCGCTCGAGGTGAAGGTGCACCTCGGAAATCTCCCCAAGTTTCTTTACGTCGGTTAGTTCCAGCATCGACTCCACAAAGGTCATCAATAGCATCCAAGCAAGAGGCCCAAGATCAGCAAGCGAGCTTGGAGGACACCTAGGTAGCCTGCCAGCTGCTTCGACACGCAATCCTCCCAAAGGACATCGAGGCTATCATTGCCAAAGGCCCGGGGTTCCGCATTAGAGACTCCTATGAGTTTCTTCTTCATGTAAATATTAGTTTTTCCTTTTCTCTCTCCTCAATTTTTTTTTGACTTAACATTTTCTTCCAATTCATCCACCATGTGGACTATTTTATGGGACTCTTGAAGGATTCCCATGATGCTACGAAGGAGGCCAAGGCAAGTGCCTCGACAGCTGAGGTGAAGGTCATTGAGGTGGAGGCTGCCAAGGCTACTAAAGCTAAAAGGTGAAAGAGGCCCTGTCCGAGGCCAACAAGGAGATCAAATCCTTGAAGGCCAAGGCTAAGGCAGCTGAGCACGAGGCCCTAGATGCCAAAGCCTAGGTCCAAGTAGAGGTGATAGAGTCTCTACAAACAACCAGCATCCAATGGGAGAAGCTTGAGGTCGTGAAAGCCAAGGCAATGGAAGCCTTCTAAGCCTTGGGGGAGTTCAGGGAGCTGAAGGCGAAGTACAATGCCAGCACCTACTTAGTAGGGATAGATGATTGATAGAGGCTCTGTTCCCGGGCCTCAATGTCACCAGACTGGACATGGAAGCACCCAAAGCTAAGGCAACTAGGTCGACATGGCCAAGGATGCCACTGCCGAGGTGGTCATCGAAGGTGCATCTCAAGCTTAGCTAGTGATCATCTTAGGCAAGTTTGGTGCTCCGACTAAGAAGATCGCTGCCCCCCTAATACATAGACCTTCATTTCTTTTTCTTCTCCTTTTGTACTTGTGCTCAGACTAATATGAGCTTTTTGACAAGGTTGGGCCTTTAAGTTTTCTTCGGCATTTAATCGAAGTTGTTTTTGTACGAGCCCGACTGATTAATTGTAAAAACTTTTCTAGGTATTACAAGCCCTTTACCAAGTTTTTTGCCTCATCTTACTGAATTCTTGCATAATGATGGCTTGTGATAGCTCAGTAGCTGCTTATGTCCTCAAAGTGGTCAAATCTTTTCATCAACACTCATCCTCAAGGTCGAAAAGTTCTAAGTTTAGGCTCTAGGTCAAAAAAATCTGAAGTGAAGATTTAGGGTGCTTGAGGGGCGCTCCACCGATGTAGTACTTGTCATTCACTTCAAAGTTGTATGCATAATATTTCAATCCTGGGTGTATAAGGCTCCATTTTGAATGCATTCCATCTTTAGGAGATAGGAATTCCAAGCTTCATTTTAGGTTGGATAAATCCGAGATATAGATTCAGAGCATTTTTTGAAGAGGTGCTCCAACTGAGGAGACATTTGTTAAATTTGTTTGACAATCAAATCAATTCTCAACGTTGCATTAACTATTTTTAACATAGTGCTTAGATCGAGGTTATAGGTCTCAGATTTCCAAGTAGCCAATTTGCACGTAGTCCGGTTAAGCCGAGGTATTTTATTTCAACCGGACAATACTAGAATTAGGTCGAATATTTCCGAGATGTTTGATTAGGTTGTCTAAAGATGAGGTATGCCACTTGGCTATTTGCCTGGGAGCTCGAAGATTAGCCCCTTCTCGCTTTTTGGACCTTAACTCATCTTAGGATAAGGAGGTCAGCCAATGGCGCGAGGTCCCAAATGTTAGCCTTTTTGCACTTCTTAGGCCTTTGACCGACTCGTCCAAGGACAAGGAGGTCAACTAGTGGCATCAGGTCCCAAAAGTTAGCCCCTTCACACTTCTTAGACCTTTACTCGACTCATCCGAGGATAAGGAGGTCGGCCAATGGCATGAAGTCTCGAAAATTAGCCTCTTTGTTCTTGGACCTTTGCTCAACTCGGTCGAGGACAAGGAGGTCGACCAATGGTGTACGAGCCTGAAGGTTAGCCTCTTCGCACTTGATGCGGGATGGGATGGTGACGAGTGATGTGCCATGCTTATCTTAATTTTTATATATATATATTTTTTGTATTTTGAGAGCAATATCTGATATCCTAACAGCAAAAGCAAACAAGAAGACCTAAAGAAAATAAAGTGACAACTAGTTATCGAAATTACCTACCCGCATGCGGATCTTATCAAACAACTATAAGGAAGGATCGCGGTGATTTAGAAACCACCCTAGACTAGGTTACCTACTTTCAAGTTTCAGATCTAGAGAAAGGGAAGGGATTTAGATTTACCAATACGCTTTGAAATTCTCTCGATTAAAGATCTAGATCACAACACTCTAGAGTTGACGAACCCAACTTCAAAAACGACCGATCCGGCGTCTAGACTCCAATCACACCGGTTCCAAAGCAAGGACTCCGATCTTCAGAGTTGGATCTCGAAAAGGTGGTTGATTATGCTTCCGGGATCTTCTTCAACTTGCTTTAGGAATCTCTTCAAAGGATTAGATGCAGACCTTAAGAAACCTTCAAATGACAAACTTGATAAAAGAACCTAAACCGATAACTGTAGAGCGTCGCACCCTACGAAACTTGGACGTCGCACCCAAGTTGTTCTAGGCGTCTCACCTAGCACCTTCAAGCAAGCTAGCTATGGAGGAATTGGAAACTTAAACGTCGCACCCAAGTTGTTCTAGGCATCTCACCTAGCACCTTCAAGCAAACTAGCTATGGAGGAATTGGTAAAAATGCAACAACACTTTATATTACTCAAAATATCATTGCTTACAAAGAAGGGCTTTCTATTTATAGCCTCGTTACAACTAGAAAGATGGGTTGAAATTTAAATTCAAAATAAAAGAAGAGGGAATTACAATTAAGGTTTTGGCATAGGTGCCAATGCTTCATAAAGATGATTATCTTGACTTGATCTTCCACCTTCCAATTTGATCTTCTCCCTTTTTTCTTTCCTTGGCCAATTGAAGTTAAATTGCTGTATTTTAATGAGAGTGGAGCCCACTTAAAACACCTCCAAGAAAAAATTCGTGGGGAAGGGGAGAAAATTTGTGAAAAGTAGTAAAGCTTTAACCAACTCTCTTGAATGCCTTCAAAACTTGTGCCATTTAATGCCTTCAAAAGTTGTGCCATTTAATGCCTTCAAAGCTTGTGCCATTTAATTCTTAATTTAAGACTCCTTGATTGCTACCTTCAAAAGCTTTTTTCGAGAAACTCCCTCCACCTTTAAAGCTCCTTAATTGCTGCCTTTATAAAACTCCTTCAAGAAACTTCCTCCACCTTTAAAGCTCCTTAATTGCTGCCTTTATAAAACTCCTTCAAGAAACTTCCTCCACCTTTAAAGCTCTTTAATTGCTGCCATCATAAAGCTCCTTCAAGAAACTCCCTCCACCTTTAAAGCTCTTTGTTTGGTGAGAGAATACATGAAAAGTTTTCTTGGAAGAAAGAATAGGCGTGGAGCTTCCTTTCTTCAAGTAGCCAAATAATTATGGATGTGGTCCCCTCTTAACTCTCTTCATAGTATGTAGACTTGGTCATACAAAAATAACTTAGGTCCCATTAAAACCCAGAATGGACCCAAAGACTAATTAAACCAGATTGGGTCAACTGATAGAGATAAGATGGCATGGATGCTTCTTTCTGGCTCTGGTGTCCCCACCAGCACTTCTTAGACCTTTGCTCAACTTGTCCGAGGACAAGGAGGTCAGCCAATGGCATGAGGTCCCAAAGGTTAGCTCCTTCATACTTCTTGGACCTTGACTCGTCCAAGAACAAGGAGGTCAGCCGATGCAAGAGGTTAGCTCATCTATCTGAGACACTAAGAAAACAAGGTGAGACATAAATGAGGAAAATTTTATTAAACATTGATTACATCATTGATAATAAAGGCACAGGTTCCCTGTGTTCTAAGTTTGGAAAATTAACATCTCATCAAAACAGCGAAGTCGGTAAGCTCTCGGGCACACCACCTCATTTATTTGGTAAGATCCTTCACAGTTCCGTGACAACTTGCCTTATTCTTTTAGGCGAGACACCTTAACTCTTCGTAGGACTAGATTCTCCACTCAGAATTTTTTTTCATTCATCCTTGAGTCGCAATAGCGATCTACTTCCTATTGATATGTCACCATCCCGAACCAAGCTTGCTCCCTTATCTCCTCTAGAAGATCCAGGTTGGCTCATAGGTCATCTGGGTTCTTCTCTTTGTTGCACTTGTTTACTCTGTAAGATGGCAAGCCGACCTCGAGTGGTATAACAGCTTTGGTTCTGAAGGCTAGCTTGAAGGGAGTTTCTCCAATAGGAATTCACTTAGTTCGACACTGCACATTATGGAGCTCCTCCACCCATCGACCTTTAGCTCGATCCACTCGTCTTCAACCCTTGCAATAGAGTTCGGCTGGTGACTTCAGCCTCACGATTGTTCTGTGGATGTCTAATTGAGATGAGTCGATGAGCTGTTCCGAGGTCTTTGCATCATTCCATGAACTTCGTATTGTCGACTTGCCACCCATTGTTTGTGACAATAGCTTGGGACAGGCCGAAGTGGTAGATAATGGACTTTCAAATGAAGTTACGAGCCTTAGCTTTGGTGATGCGAGCTAGCACTTCCATTTTTATCCACTTTGTGAAGTAGTCGATTGCAACAAGAACTATGGAGGAGCAACTGGAAAATGTCCAAAAATATCAATTCCCCAATAGACAAATGGTCAAGGAGCAAAATAGGCACGAGCAACGCCACTAGCCAGTGTATGTTTCAGTTCTAGCACTGATCGCTCCTCGTTACTAGGTCGGCCGCATCATGTTGTAAGGTCGACTAGAAATAACCTTGCCAAAGCACCTTATACGCTAGAGCTCTACCCCCTAGATGGTTGTTACAAATACCTTCATGTATCTCTTGCAAGGTATAATCGGCTTCGGATGGGCACAAACAATGAAGAAGGGGTAGCAAATAAAATCTTTTGCACAACTTCTCATCAAGAATTAAATATCAAGGTGCTTGGTACTTCAACTTCCTGGCCTCGTCGCAGTTAGTAAGTAATGTGCCATTTTTCAAGAATTGGGTGATCGAATGTATCCAACTCGATTCTAGCTGACTTGCATTATAGAAGCCTCTTCGAAGCTAGGGCTTTCTAGGACTTCAAAATATGAGCTCTTCTTTAAATCCGTTATCCCCAAGGTGGTGAGCTTTGACAAGAGATCGGCTCGGGCATTTTCTACCCTTGGAATTTATTTGAACTATAATGAGGCAAAGATGGGCACAAGATCTTTCACCTTCTACAAGTACTTGGTCATGTTAGGCTCTCATGCCTCATATTCGCTTTGCACTTAACCGATGATGAGTTGTGAGTCACTATAAACTTTTAGATATCGGACCTCGAGGTCTTTGATGATCTTAAGCCTCAAAACCAAGGCCTCATATTTAGCTTCATTGTTTGAAGCTTTGAATCCAAAGCACAAGGAATATTCCATAACAATGCCCTCCGAGCTAGTAAGGATCAATCTAGCTCCAGATCCCGCAATGTTGAAAGATACATCAATGTGGAGAACCCAACATTCCAGTTCTTCGGTCCTAGGTTCTGAGCTGAGATCAAGGTTGAGCTCGAATTCTTGAAAGATGGTGCATTGCAAGACAAAGTCCACCAACACTTGTCCTTATGGACGGTCGAGGAAGGTACAAACTCCCCTAACTTGATGGCGCACTTAGCTAGCCAACCTGAAGTCTCAGGTCGGTGGAGCACCAACCTGATTGGCTAGTCTGTGAGGACTACCATAGCACTTGGAAGTACAAGTGTTGCCTCCTAGCCAAGATCACTAGGGTATACACCACCTTCTCCAGCTTTGCATACCTAGTCTCTGCGCATCGTGGAGAATGCAGCTAATATAATAAACTGGCTTTTGGAGCATACCTTCTTGCATAACGAGCACTGAACCAATCGCCAGGTGTGATATTGCTACATACAAGGACCTCCTCTGGATCCGACCTACTGAGAAGTGGTGGGGATCTGAGGTACCTCTTTACTAATTGAACGTAGCCTGGCAATCGCTTGTCCATTGAAAGATTTTAGGTTATTTAAGTGCTTTGAAAAATGGCAAACTCTTTTTGGCCAACCTCAATAGAAACCTGTTAAAAGCTATGATTCTTCCCATCAAGTACTGTACTTCTCTGATCATCCATAATGGTGCCATCTCCTGAACTATCCATTTTTTTCTAGATTAACTTCAATCCCGTACTGCAATACCATTAATTAAGGAATTTATTGAAGGTGACTCCAAAGGTGAAGTTGTTGGGATTAAACTTCATCTGAAAAAGCCAATGTTGCAAAGGTCTCTTCAAGGTCCATGATGTGATGCTCAGCAACTCTACTCTTCACCAGCATGTCGACATAAATCTTCATGTTCCTCCCAATCAGTCCCTTGAAAACCTTGTTTACGAGCCTTTGATATGTCGTCCCTACATTTTTCAAGTGGCATAATCCTATAACAAAATAAACCTTTATCAGTGATAAAAGCAATTTTTTCTTCATCATAGCATGCCATGTGAATCCGATTGTAACCAGAGAATCACCCATGAAGGAGAGAAGCTAGTGGCCCAAGGTAGCGTCCACCAACTAGTCAATCCGGTAGCTATCTTGTAGACAAGCTTTGTTAAAATCTATGTAATCAATGCACATCCGTTATTTGTTATTTGCCTTCTTAACAAGTACTATATTTGCTAGCCACTCCGAGCAATTTACCTTCTGTATGAAATCGGTTTTGAGCAGCTTGTCTACCTCCTCTTCTATTACTTTTTAACTCTTGGGTGCGAAGTTCTTCTTTTATTGAGCAGGCCTATGCTCGGGGTTGACATTCAAGCAGTGCATGATGACCTCAAGATCTATGCCAGCATATCGATAGTGATCCAAGCGAAGGCATCCAATCCATGTTAGTATAGAAAAACATGGCTAGATGTTGATGATCTTCATTTAGATGTGAATCAACCTAAACTATTCGGATCAAATTGGATTCCATCAATGCTACTGATACCAAGTCCTCCACTGATTCTCCTCTTTGTTCAATCAATTCATCTTAGGCATTGAGCTCTTCCCCTAGTGGAGGTTCCATGTGAACTTTGCCCCAAAGGGCTGTCATGTAGTATTCCTTAGCTAACCCTTGATTCTCTTGTACTTTGCCAATCCCATATGGGGTGGGAACCTTAGAAGCAGGTGATATATTGACAATACAGCTCGAAGGATGTTTAGCCTAGGCTAGTAATATAGCATTATCCCCGTGTTTGGTTGGGGTCATGGAAGGAAGGATGGATGAGATTAGAAGGATGAATGATTCCCATCCACCATTTGATTCAAAAAATGCTACAGAGGATGGATGAAAAAGATGGATTGTCCATCCATGCGGGCCCACAAATTTGCATCCTCCCAATTTGGAAGGATGCAAGGAGGATGGATAGAATTTGAGTAATAAATTACTATAATGATCAAATAATTCCTCATAAATGAATACTTTTTTAAGAACTCATGCCTTTTCATCTATATAAATATCCATCCTCTTTTCCAATCCTCTTATTCCAAATAGATGATGGAATCATTCTAATCCATCCTTCTATATTTCATCAAACAGTTTGAAGGATGGATGGAAGATCCGTCCTTCCATTTTCATCCATCCTTTCTATTATAATCCATCCTCCATACCAAACAAAGGCTATAAGTAGATGGGGTTTTTACAACTAGAAAGTTAATCTAGACGATGCGCTGCCTCGAGACCCGACTTGCCACCAATGATAGTTGGATGACTCCTTCGATGGACATCATACTTCCAAAAAAGCTAACCAAGGAAGAATCGAGCCTCTTCAACCGATATCAAGACAATCCCATTTTAATAAATGCATCATAAAATAACATATCAAGCGAGCTTCTATTATCAATTAAAATATGATGTATATCATAATTTACAATATTTAGAGTAACTAAAAATCGTCGTATGAGCACTGCACTCCATGGAGTCAGCTTTGGAGAAAGTGATCTCTTCATCTTCAATCTTCTGCCTCTTCTGAGCTTCTTGTTCACCTCGATCAAATCCAGGAATGGTGTGGCCGAGATGCTCCTAGAGATCATATGGACTTCTCCTGCTGCATGCCTATTTTCTAGGAGACCATCCAACCGAGATAGTTCAAGCCTAACATTATCCCAATGCTACCATTGTTCCACATATCGCCTAAGTCATCCATGCCTGATAAGCACATCAATCTCATCCTTGAACTGTTAGTATTCCTTAGCATTGTGCTAGTGATCACAGTGATACCGGCAATATTTTCCTTGATCCCACTTGTGAGGTGAGGCCAGCATTCTCCGTAGCCTAGATAGATCCTCCTGACGCTCAATCTCCATCAATATTTATGTCCGGAGCACTATAAAGGCTTCTAGGTTGGGTATGCCTACCATGTCCTTGCCTTAGAGTATGAGAAGGTGACATCTGACCTGGCTAAGCTTGGCTTTGGTGAGGCAGGTCAAAAGATGGCCGAGTTGTTATGGTCCGCTATCCACTTTGCATTGCAATGGTCAAGGCCTATACATGCTAGACGAGATTGTCAAATTATTCACAGCTAACCGCAGGTTGTTGTTGAGATAGAGGTGGCACTTGAACAGGCAGGTACCGTGACCTATCGAACGTCATTAGGTTCAGCACTGTTAGAATGGTGTGAGGCATTGAACGCTCCTCTTCTCGATCTCATTGTGAAGTGCTCTCTCTGAACAAGCTAACAACTTGCTACCCTCCCTCTAGTACTAATCTATTATTACAAATTCCAAGCTAGTCACTAAGATCAGATCGATACCAAAGTAATAAAGAACCTTGAACAGGATGAAGTGATGCTGGAGGTTGGAGCTGGAGCTAAGACTTGCAAAATAGTCACAAGCCGGTTTTCCAATAAGGACCTTCCAATGCTCAAGTTAGCTTAATTCTAAGAACAAGATCAAAGAGATAAATGAAAATAAAAGCATTTGTTAGGATTTCGAATGACTAACCAGGGTCCCCATCTTTCCCTATTTAAGGAGAGAGTCCTAGCAAAGCATGCCATAGCCATTGGCCATTTCTAGAAAATGCATAAGGATCATGTAGAGAGAATTGCATCACACATTTGTATTGGCCATTTCTAGAAAATGCATAAGGATCATGTAGAGAGAATTGCATCACACATTTGTAACGTAGAATAACCTGGTGGTTACCTTATTTGGCCGCTAACTAAATTTAGCTAGCTACATTTTCTAGTGCTCGAAGGTCGGGAGCCATGCAATGACAAGCATGGGGTTCAATTAGCTAAGGCCAGAACCCCAGATTGTCTTTAGGTTGAAGTTATCCGAGGTTTAGATCAGCCCAAGCCCGAGGTTCAGATCAACCAAATTAGAGGTTTAGGTTGGCCTTGGTGGGATGACCACCCATAACAAATTCCATGACTCCAACATCACAATTGCTTACACTCTGTTCTTAGTACAAAACTTTTATGGTCTAATTTTGACAGTCCTCACCTCAATTTTCAAGAAAATAAAGAATCTGACGTTTAAATCTCAAGCTAATTCTAGATACAAAAACCTCTACCAGAAGGCTTTACATCTACCACAAAAATATTTTATATTGCTTCAATTTTACATGAAGGGAATAACAATGAAACCTTTCCTACTAAAATAAACAGAAAGAAAGATAATAACACTTCTATTAAGCTAAATGAAATGTAAAAAGTATCAACAAAATAGAACATCCCCAACAAAATACATGGAAAAAACGTAATAAGTAGTAGTAGTAGTAAGAGTAGAATGAGTAAAACTAGCAATAAAAGGAGAGCATGGTGTAGAATGACTGATGTTGATTGAATCTAAAATATTATATATTTCATTAGAGGTCAGCAATGATATTAAAATTAAGAAAATAGATTCAGATCATTGCATAATTACCTTGCAGGGGGAACAAAAAATTATGTTCCAGGTACAATTGTATTCAGTATCTGGGATGAACTCTCAAGGCCATAGAATTGAAGATAAGAGAGGAAAACATAGAAGATGAGCCATTAATTGTTTTTGTTCATTATTAATACCATTATTACACCATCTCTTTCCGTCCTTTTTATGGCTAAAGACATAAGAAGGCATGCTAAACAGGGCTCCTTAACTTACAACACTGCCAAACATTTTCCTTGAGAAAGATATAAGAAAATAACCAAATAAGATGGTTAAGAATATCTCCAAATAAAGAAACCCAAATCTCTGCAACACCTAACATTGAAAGCAAAACAAAATAATCCAAAATAAAATCCTAATAACTTGAAAACCAAACCTCTTAAACAAGTATTACAAAATCCTACTTAAGACAGGGACTCGAAGAACCTACCAAAACTAGCCCCAAGATGGGGTACAAAATTTATTAGAAAATCTAATTCCCAAAAAATATGTAAGAAATTCTATTATCTAACTCTTATGGAACTCATTATGCATTCATTTTATCCCTTTCAAAATGAATTGATGAGGATTTTGACATCCTTCTCTCTCAAAGAAAATGAGGAAAGAAAACGTTCTCCCAAAACATTCCAATAAAATTAGACTTCTAACTCTGAATAAATGAAAGTTAACAAATGATTAAACACAAAAATTAAAATAATCCAACCTAAACCAACTTAGAAATGAAACCAAATCAAAGAATAATTAAAGAACAAGAATTTAGGTGCTGTCTACATACTAAACCATATCAAAGAAGAATAATTAAAGAACAAAAATTCAGGAATGGTGTGCCTATGTCATGCCAATCTGGCATTTCTACATGCTGCACATACTCTACCATGTCAATGCTTCACATGTTATGGCATGCAGGTCATTTTACCGGATATGGAGGCACCTTGAGTCATAAATATCCAGGGCTTTTATATTTGATATGTTTTAAATTTCATGTCAAAGCTCTTAAGTCTTGTTTTAAACAAAAATTAACATATTTAATGAACTCCATCACAACGAATGATTAGTCTGCAAAATGCATAGGGATGAAGATAGTCTTGGATGTTGATAACTGAAAATATGAAAACAAAATTATCCTAGCAAATGGTAAATGCTTTCATTATTGAAGCATATATATTCTAGTTGCTCCAATTATAAGAATATCAGTAGCAAGGCCTGACTCAGAGTATTTCAAACACCATATATGTTGCATAAATATCAGCAAAACAACAAGGGAATATCTATCTCATACTAATAAGGATGGGAAAAAAATGGCAATGCTTTTAGCTGTAGCTGCTACAATGGCAATAAGTACACTGTAATTTTATGGACATCGGACCTAAGAAAAAGGTGAACCATAATCATGGCATATAAGAAGGAAAAAGACAAACGATCGAGTGCAGAGCACATCCATTCCTTTCTGACAGGTGCAGTGACATCCACAATCACAGTGTTCTGCAAGTAAAGAAGATGAAAACTGATCCTGGGTAAAGATAAATACGAGTGTAAAGTGATTAACCACAAATGAGCGGTCCAAGCAATCAACATATAACCTGGTTGCTTCAATCATAAGAATGTCAATAGCAAGCAGGCTGGAACAGGAGTATTTAAAATATAAAATGTCAGGTTGCAATATTCAGCAGAGGTTTTTTAACTCATAATTTTTAATGGAAGATAAAGACAACAGCCTGAGGAAAAAGGCAATGTTTTTAGCTGGAGTTGCTACAATGGTGATTCAAGACTATTGCAACTTCATGGATATCGGAACTAAAAGCAGAAATAGCGAAATGAAGACAAGCAAACCATGGCCATGGCATCTGAGAGGAAGAAGAAGCGACGAGATAGAAAAAATAGCAGAGCAGAGCCGTCATCACCATCATCATCATCAAACCATCAGTCCAAGTAGAACGACCTGCCTGCAGTGTGTCTAATATATCTATTCGGAGCGAGCGGCGAACCTCTCGACCTTGGCGTCGCCGTTGAGGTTGATCCCGACCATTGCCTCTCCGAGGCCGCTGGAGACCTCAGCCAGGATGTCCGGGTCGCTGTAGTGGGTGACGGCCTGGACGATGGCGCGGGCGCGGCGGGCGGGGTCGCCGCTCTTGAAGATGCCAGAGCCCACGAAGACGCCGTCACAACCGAGCTGCATCATGAGTGCGGCGTCGGCGGGGGTGGCGACGCCGCCGGCGGCGAAGTGGACGACAGGGAGGCGGCCGAGCTGCTTGGTTTGCATGACAAGGTCGTAGGGGGCGGCGATGCGCTTGGCGAAGGCGAAGACCTCGTCATCGTCCATGTTGCGGAGGGAGCGGATGTCGCCCATGACGGAGCGGACGTGGCGGACTGCCTCGACGATGTTGCCGGTGCCGGCCTCGCCCTTGGTGCGGATCATGGCAGCGCCCTCGCGGATGCGGCGGAGGGCCTCGCCGAGGTCGCGGCAGCCGCACACGAAGGGAACGCGGAAGTTGTGCTTGTTGATGTGGTGGACGTCATCGGCCGGAGTCAGCACCTCGCTCTCGTCCACGTAGTCCACGCCGATGGCCTCCAGGATCTGGGCCTCCACGAAGTGCCCGATGCGGGCCTTGGCCATCACCGGGATGGTCACCGCGCGCTTGATCTCCTTGATCAACCCCGGATCGCTCATCCGGGCCACCCCACCGCCCGCCCGGATGTCCGCGGGGACGCGCTCCAGGGCCATCACCGCGCACGCCCCGGCCTCCTCCGCCACCCGCGCCTGATCGGGACTTACCACGTCCATAATCACCCCGCCCCGCAGCATCTGCGCCAGCCCCACCTTCACTGAGAACGTCGACGTCTTCTTCACCCCCGGCTCCGTCAGCGCCGCCCCGCCGTTGTTCCCCCCGTACACCGTCACCACGCCGCTGTCCGACGACATCTTGCCTTCGCTAAATGGAATTGGGATGAGGAATGGGAAACCCTAATCTCTCTCTATATATATCGTGTTTATAATAACGAGCTATTTCCAAGGTGAAAGAAAACGGACACAAGTGACGTATATAGAGGGAAGGAAAGGGGGGGGGGGGGGGGGGGGGGTGGGCGGGGTCGGTTGGCGGGGGACGGCGGCTCCACGCGATAATGGTGGGAAGGGCAGCGCTCGGCCCTAATCTCGCCACTTGTTCTTTTCACAGCTGCCCGATATTATTTTCTAATATAATTAAAAATTTCCCGGCCATATACAGGGCAACAACCATCAGGCCGTCCATCCATTAAGGATTAGTATTCTATGGCCCACATAAACTTAATATTTTTCTTACCATGGAAAATTTCTATGGACTCTCCTTGGCCGCCGATGAGCTCAAATTCAAAAGATAGGCGGCTGCTGAGTCCACGCTCATTGGATCATGTGCTGTTTCTACCGCTCATCCACTATCACACGTTAAAAATTTCCCAAGTTAGGCATGCTAAGATTTTGGAGTATCATGTCTCTCTCTTCTATATGAAAGAAACATATTCGGTTATTCATCATGGATGAGTTTCTTGATCTTATTTTATAACTATATGTCCTTCATATCATGGTCATGATCATAATAATAAAGATAATACTTGTGTGAGTTACACGGATCAGTTTGGCTTCTTTTGCAACTTCCCTGTATCAAACAGCTATCCTAGACCTACATCAAAACTTAGATTTGAGGGATATTTAAGGGTGTATAGTGATCAAACCACCTGAGTGGTAGGACAACTCGTTGATTTTAGGGATTCTGATAATGATGAATCTAAGGAGGAGACCTTCGGCATCATGGATATCAACTTCTTTGCCTTTTCTCCTCTCGGTCTTCTTTTCTTAGCTAGAACTCTAGGGCCAGGAGCTGCTCTTTAGCTATTGGAGCAGGTGGAGCCATTGGAGCAGATGATGGGCCATGGGCGCTATACACCTCTCGTGTGCATGTACTTCTTTGCTCTAGCTAGCATCTTAGAAAAGTCCACTGCTAGCCACTTTTCCAAAAAAAAGAGGAAAGGACACTACTAGAGATCACATTTCATGGCAGTCTAGTGACTACATGGTCCAAGTTGTATACTTCTAGAGTTATCTCATTAAATCAACTCACATAGGATTAGAAGGGTTTCGCACTCCTTGATATTAATTAGGGAGTCAAAGCCTCGACACAACTTTCTACTACTTGTAAAATGAAAAATAAAAAATTGACTCAATAGATCTGATGTGGTGACATCCGCCGACATGGAGCATATGGGCGGCTACAACGACAGAAGACTTGCCACCAGGGCTCATTGGGCGAGCTCCCCGTCTAAGGCCGACTCCCTGCCGAGGTCAGCCCCCAAACGAGGCCGGGCTCATTGGGCGAACCCCCCGTTTGAGCCGACTCCCTGTCGAGGTCAACCCCCAGCCGAGGCCGAGCTCATTAGGCGAGCCCCCTGTCTGAGGCCGGCTCCCTGCCAAGGTCAGCTTTCAGTCGAGGCTGGGCTCATTGGATGAGCCCCCCGTCTGAGGTCGGCTCCCTGCCAAGGTCAGCCCCCAGCCGAGGCCAGGCTCATTGGACGAGCCCCCCCGGTCTGAGGTCTGCTCCCTGCTGAAGTCGTGTCCGTATCCCAAAGCGGAGCCCTCGATATGAAGTTCCCGCCAAAGGAACAAATATTTGAATTATGGTGGAGCAGAGCTTGGCCGTCAGCAGCTTTCTGCAGGCGACGTCAGAGGTACGACGTGGGCGCCCCCAAACCCCACGCCTACCGACATACTACCACGTCCACAGCCGCACCACCAATAGCCGCCGACGGTCATGGCGCAATACTCAGAGCTTCCCCAAGAGGAGAATTCGGCCAAGGCCCCAGGACCTGCAACCTTGGACGATCTCTCCCAAAATAGAAGCACCCCTCCTATAAGGGGTTCGGAAGCCAAGAGGAAAGGGGGGCGGGGGTTGGCTCGAGGTCTCGGGTTGGCTCGCAGAGCTCTCTCTAGCTGACTCACTGGAGAGGACTCTCTCTCTCTCTCTCAGGCTTCCCTAAGGCCACAAGGGTCCGAGCCTGCCTCTAGAGGAAGGTAAGGAAGGTAAGCACATGGGGGAAAGCGACGGAGAGGTAAGTAGGCAACTGACCAGGCACCGCTAGGCGATCCACCGATCCGAGAAGCCTCCCTGCTCCTAGCTCTCGATCTCTCCTCTTTTCCATTCCTTTACATTATTGTTCTCGGGTCGCACCCTCCCGTGGATGGGTCCCCCAAGCCCTATGCCATGGAGGTCATGTCTATTCCCCTCGATCATCTCACTGACTTGATCATCGGAGTGTCCTCGCCAGAATTTCTGGCCCGGGTCTCCCCTGTCTTGCAGGAAGGAAGGAGCAGAGAGGGCCGGCGTGACACACCAACCGGCAGTCATGGAGCGGGACAAAGCGGACGGGTCCCCAAGAGGCCCCCATCGTGGTGCCCAATGGCGACGGGAGGACCACCCGACATGGCCGAGCTGTAGGCAGCGGCGATCTTGATGGCAACAGATTGGCATGCCAGGAAGGGGGAAGTGCAAGATCCTGGTGACCAACAAATTGGCATGCCAGGAAGGGGAAAGTTTCAAGATCCTAGCGACGAACATATTGGTACGCCAGGTAGGGGAAAGTTTCAAGATCCTGGTGACCAACAGATTAGCATGCCAGGTAGGGAGAAGTTTCAAGATCCTGGCGACCAACAGATTGGTGCGCCAGGTAGGGGGAAGTTTCAAAATCCTAGCAACCAACAGATTAGCATGCTAGGTAGGGGAAGTGTCAAGATCCTGGCGACCAACAGATTGGCGCGCTAGGAAAGGAGAAGTTTCAAAAACCTGGCAACCAACAGATTGGCACACCAGGTAGGGGCGGCAAGTTTTCAAGACCACCCTCAACCCCAGGGGGCAGGCCGGGGGTACAAACAAAAATGACCAGTCTTGAACGTTGGTCGCCTCCTGCTATGCCCTCCAGCCGGAACCGGCCCCATCGGTCTTCCTTTAAGCCGATGATCAGCAAGTTCGATCCATGTCTCTCCCTCCGAAGGAGCAACTCACTCCTATCCAAACGACCAGAGTCTAACGGGTAACTCTCTCCCCCTATCACCTTCATTATGTGAGAAGCTATGTGACAGGTCCACAAAGAAAGCTTCTATCTCACCATCGATGGCAAGTACTTCAGTTTAACACCTACCATTAAGTCCACGGTCTAGGGATGTCAGCTGGGAAGCCCGAGGGGCCCTTGCCATCTACTACTGGGCTCTTAGTTTAGATCTTGCCTTGCTCACAGTCTGGAGATGTCCGTGGTGACTCAACGAAGTCCCGCCATCTACTGCGAGGCTCACAGTTTAGCAACTGTTGTGCTAATAACCCGAAGATGTCCGCGAAGATCCTAAAAGGCCCCCACTATCTATCGCTTGACTCTCAGTTCAGCTCTTGCATTGCTTACAGTTCAGAGATATCTGCGGTGACTCAGTGAAGTCCCACCATCTACCGCGAGGCTCAAAGCTTGGCATCTGTTGTGCTGACAGTCCGGAGAGGTCATGGGGAACCCCGGTTCCGTTGTCCATCCTGCTTGGCTCATAAGCCAGCACCGGCTGCACAAACAATCCTGGGATGTCCACAGCGATGCCAGAAGCTCCGCCACTTGACTCACAGCATGGTCAACCAGCGAGCCGAGCCCTCTTTATGGGCCCATATCAAGGCTTCCAGCTTGGAGCAGTCCACCACCTGGATAAGGATGGACTCGTTCAACTGACTCCATGCTAGCCTAAGCCCGGAAACTTACAAAACCGGGCACTCTAAGCCAAGAAACTCCAGAAACCCGGCACTCTAAGCCCGAAAACTCCCGAAGCCTAGCACTCTAAGCCCAAAAATTTTCGAAGGCCGGCACTTTAAGCCCGGAAACTTCCGAAGCCCGGCACTCAGGACCAGAAGCTTTGCCAGCCTCTCGGCTTCATCCGCCTTGCCCATAATCCAGAGATGTCCATCAGGAAACTCCAGAAGTCTCGGCCTCCTTCATCATGCTGCTCAACCTCCTTTACCAGGATCCTCAACCTCCGGTGCTAGGCCTCTCGGCCTCCTTCATCAGGCTTCTCAGCCTCTGGCATCAAGCCTCTCGGCCTCCTTCATCAGGCTCCTCAACCTCTGGCATCAGGCCCCTCGGCCTCCTTCACCAAGCTCCTCAGCCTTTGGTGCCAGGCCTCTCGACCTCCTTCATCAGGCTCCTCAACCTCCGGTCCAAGATCCTCAGCCTCCTTCATCAGGCTTCTCAGCCTCCTCCATTAGGCTCCTCAGCCTCTGGTGCCAGGCCCCTCAGCCTCCTTCATCAGGCTCCTCAACCTCTGACATCAGGCCCCTCGGCCTCCTTCATCAGGCTTCTTAGCCTCCTTCACCAGGCTCCTTAGCCTCCGATGCCAGGCCTCTTGGCCTCCTTCATCAGGCTCCTCAACCTCCGGTGCCAGGCCCCTCGGCCTCCTTCATCAAGCTTCTCAGCCTCCTCCATCAGGCTCCTCAACCTCCGGTGCCAGGCCCCTCGACCTCCTTCATTAGGCTTCTCAACCTCCTCCAACAGGATCCTCAGCCTCCACTACCAGGCCCCTCGGCCTCATGCTCCTTCTCAAGCTCCTTAGCCTCCGGCATCAGACCCCTCAGCCTCCTTCATCAGGCTTCTCAACCTCCTCCACCAGGCTCCTTAGCCTCCGATGTCAGGCCCCTCGGCCTCCTTCATCAAGCCTTTCGGTCTCTTTCATCAGGCTTCTTAGCCTCTGGTGCCAGGCCCCTCAGCCTCCTGCTCCTTCATCAGGCTCCTCAACCTCCAGCATTAGGCCTCCCGACCTCCTCCCTCATCAGGCCTCTCGGCCTCCTTCATTAAGCCTCTCGGCCTCCTTCATCAGGCTCCTCAGCCTCCGGCATCAAGCCCCTCGACCTCCTTCATCAAGCTTCTTAGCCTCCTCCACTAGGCTCCTCAGCCTTCGGTGCTAGGCCCCTCGGCCTCCTGCTCCTTCATCAAGCTCCTCAGCCTCCGGCATCAGGCCTCCCGGCCTCCTCTTCCTTCATCAGGCCTCTCGGCCTTATTCATCAGGCTCCTCAGCCTCCAACATCAGGCCTCCTGGCCTCCTCTATCAGGCTCCTCAACCTCCAGCATCGTCCCGCGGGAGCCAAAGGTCTGGAACAGACTTAAGGTAGCCCCAGGCACATGCTTCCCTATTCTGAAGACTAAAGAAGGGGAAGAGAAAATGGAGACACACCGGAGGATAGAAGAATAAAATTTTTCATTTGATCAAAAGTCTCTTACATTAAGGGAGATCCTCGACAGGCCAGGAAATATCTCAAATGCCGGATTACAAGCACAAAGGGAAGGAAGCTTGGTCAGCTCTGGCCTCAGTCCTAATCTTAACCTCTGTGATCGATGCAAAAGGCACTAGCAGGACAAGCCAAGCCCATAGGGGCCCCGCCTCAAGTTTCCGCCGGACCTTTAAAGTTCAGCATTGGGCCCACCACCACCTCTACCATGCCATCCTTGGAACTCACGGATCTTGTAATTCCAAGACCAGCTGCAGCGGCTCCCTGTTAGGCTCCCTTTCATGGCACCATAATGGCCATGGCCTCCTCCACGATGACCACCGCCCTGGCCACCACCTCATTGTCAAGGACCTCCGATCTTGAGAGGAGTGAGCAGCCAATTTCTCTCTCTTCAGCTCTACTACCCCCATTTTTGAGAGTAGCCTCTTTCTCTCTCCTCTAAGGGTCCTCATTGGAGAAAATTTTGAGCTCAACATATTTCTTCTCCATCCCTGATGTCCATGCCTTGGTTCTATCCGATCGGCCCCGAAGAAGGCAAAAAGACTCCCTCTCTTCCTCTACCTCTTCGATCGGGGGACTGGAGTCCATCAGGGGCCCACCTCTAGCGTAGCTCGAAAGCGAAGGGAGGGAAGAAGGAAAGAGCATGGAGGAAGGAGAAGAGCACACTGTGGAATGTTGTGCATTGGCACCCAAAGAATCCCCTAAAAAGGCATGGTGGTGAGCCCTTCAAAGTAAAGGCCACCGCTTCATCCTGATACAGAGCATATGCCCCTTCGACTTCCTATCCAACGGGAGGTCACTGCATGGCCCTTCAGGATGTCCCAGATAGGCCATGCCCATGGCGTCACTTCGATTCAAACGAAGCAGTCATGTTGTCTCAGTGGGAAACTGAGCGGAGCATCACCTTATTTATACCAAAGGCATGATTTTTGGGCTGCAAGTGCCCGAGGCATTGATGGCGTCATAAGAGCATCCCCCACGTCAGTGGGCTCATTACTCCCTTCGTCCCGAGCACTGTCGTGTTCTCAAGGCTCAGGAGTGGGGGGCATCTGATGTGGTGACATCCACCGACATGGAGCATACGGGTAGCTACGAGATAGAAGACTTGCCACCAGGGCTTATTGGATGAGCCCCCTGTCTAAGGCCGGCTTCCTACCGAGGTCAGCCCCTAGCCGAGGTTGGGCTCATTGCGCGAGCCCCCCGTCTGAGGCCGGCTCCCTGCTGAGGTTAGCCCCCTATTGAGGCCGAGCTCATTGGGCGAGCCTCCCGTCTGAGGCTAGCTCCCTGCCAAGGTCAGCCTCCAGCCGAGGTAGGCTCATTGGATGAGCCCTCCCAGTCTGAGGCTGGCTCCCTACCAAGGTCGTGTCCATACCTCGAGCGAAGCCCCTGATATGAAGTTCCTCCCAGAGGAACAGATATTTGAATTATGGTGGAGTAGAGCCTGGCTGCCAGCAGTTTTCTGCTGGCGATCCCAGAGGTACGACGTGGGCACCCCCAAACCCCACACCTACCGACGTATTGCCACGTCCACAACCGCACCACCAATAGCCACCGACGATCATGGCATAACACTCAAAACTTTTCCAAGAGGAGAATCCGGCCAAGGCCCCAAGACCTGCAGCCCTGGGCGGTCTCTCCCAAAATAAAAGCACCCCTCCTATAAGGGGCCCGGAAGCCAAGAGGAAAGGGGGCGGGGGTTGGCTCGAGGTCTTGGGTTGGCTCGCAGAGCTCTCTCTAGCTGGCTCGCTGGAGAGGACTCTCTGTCTCTCTCTTGGAGGCTTTCCTAAGGCCACAAGGGTCCGACCCTGCCTCCAGAGGAAGGTAAGGAAGGTAAGCATGCAGGGAAAAGCGAGGGAGAGGTAATTAGGTAGGTGACCAGGCATCGCCAGGCGATCCACTGATCCGAGAAGCCTCCCCGCTCTCGATCCCTCCTCTTTTCCATTCCTTTGCATTCCTGCTTTTGAGTCGCACCCTCCCAGCGGACGGGTCCCCCAAGCCCTACGCCATGGAGGTCTCATCTATTTTCCTCGATCGTCCCACTAACTTGATCGTCAGAGTGTCCTCGTCAAAATTCCTGGCCTGGGTCTCCCTTGTCTTACAGGAAGGAAGGAGTGGAGAGGGACGGTGTGGCACACCGGCGGGTAGCCGTGGAGCAGGATGGAGTGGATGGGTCCCCGAGAGGCCCCCATCATGGTGCTCGATGGCAGTGAGAGGACCACCGGGCACGGTCGAGCTACAGGCGACGGTGATCTTGGCAGCAACAAGATCGAAGGAGTAAATAGTACCTGATTGATTTCTAAGAGTAGAGGGGAAGGCCCGGCATAGTACTCCAACGATGGCCCCATGAAGAAACATCAAGGATTTGAAGCTTTCTAAATGGTCCACCAGATCTGTGGATCTATCATAAATCTTTAATTACGGCATCTTCAAATGCTTTGGTAGTGGCTCCTACATAATCTAAGCACCAAAAGGTGGGTTGGTGAAGAAACTGAGGCCTTCATCTCTTACTGACACCAGATCCTGTAGAGTTTCAAAGCACTGGTCCTGCTTTCAAAACTTTCAATCAACTTTCATGTCTCTTACAGTATATGCCTTGGAAAGTCGAGGAGGTGAATGGGCCAGTGTTGACCCATCATCAGACTGAGGCAAAGGAAATGGCCTCCTATCATGCTTGGGGTTTTTATGGTGCAATAAGATGAATAGGCTCCTCCCGTTCAAGACTCCACAAGAGGGAAAGTCACCATTGCTTTAATCGTACGATCCTCGGCACTACCAAGGCTTGAGGTGACACTTCCTGGTCCACCTTTGGTTGTGGTACCATTGGTGGAGCCACTGGCACTATTAGATCTTGGTGCTGAATCACCTAAACTAAGGCCATCAGTGGTTTGATTTGTTGAGACAACTGCTCCAAGCAGTTAGGTTGGGCTTCTTACTAGATGTGCTACCTTGAGACTCTAGAGCGGGGTTTTTGGCAGGCTGACTAGCTTATTGGAAGGTGGTGGTGCTAAAGCACTGAATGGACATACATTTAGTTGGCATAAAAACTCTACTCAATGCTTCTTCCAAGAAACGAGCAAATAGTGGCCCTTCATCTATCTGTTGACATTCTTTTTCATCCTGCCATCGGAGTGTGCTAGAGGAGTGCTTGTGATCATACCTACAAGGAAGCCCAAGTTGGAGGTAGCTCTAGCGAGGGCCCTTCGATAATTTAGTCAACAAACAACAGGAGGAAGAAAGTATAATGGAGTAGAGAGAGAATATCATGCACATACCATGGGAGTTCCTAGGGAGCTTCCTTTTATAGGCGAGTGTCAAGGACATTTCTGGAATGTTGAAAATCTCTATAGGGTTGGTGAGAATTGACAGGGCATCAGGTATTGTCAAGAAATCTAACAAAGGATCATTCTATTTGTTTGGAATATCTGCCTCCCATTTAATATAAGACTTACCTTATTTATGTTGCCAACTGCTTTCTTTAATGATGACAAAGATTGTGGCCTAAAATGGATCATACCTATCATAATTGAGAAGATTTATTGGAGATTACAGGATATAGCCTCCTAATTACACTACTAGGTGCATGGGATGAGTGTCAAATGACTCCTCCTTATGTTGCCTAAAGGCACGCTACCATGAGATTTTAGTTTCCATTGGGCTCAAGGGTCCTAGGTCAGACCTGATCTTTTTGCCGAAGATAAGGATCAAGAGATCAAGGGTCTCGAAGTGACTTGAAATGCTAGAGCTTAATTACTAAGGGCAAGATTGTCCTTTGATGAGGCTGAAGGCTAATTAAGCCAAGAGCCATAAAGACCAAGGATCAATCGGGCTGAACATAAACCAAGCCGAGGATCAACCAGACCGAGGGTCAACTATGCCGAGGATCTCAGAGCACTGTCTTAACCCATTCAAAAGAAGCTACCCTGATGAGGTGAAGGTCCTTTATCAGGACTAAGGAAATTCAATAGCATAGTTTTGGCTTCAGATGCCTGGGACGAACCTCGGATGAGGCTGTTCAAAGGTCTTTCATATACATATGGCATGTAACTGGTGTTGTTCTATCAGAAATTCCTCATGAATCTCATCATAGATGTTTGGTTGATGTTCTATTTGAGTAAATGCTTCACATATAAATAATCTGAGGGTGAGAGGTCCAATGATGAGGGTCATGGAGGCCATGGGGGATCAAAGTCTGGTCCTTGTCTTATCTAAGGGACAAAGGATTACCCTTTGCCTTGGGTCTATCCTGGGTATCCTTGGGATGTCGAGAGTGGGGAGTTAGCCCCCACATCAAATACATTCATTGCTTTATCATTTAATTCTATCATTTTCATGTCATGCTCATCTCAATCATCTTTTGATTTTAGAATATTAAAATCATTAGCTTTAACTATGGGTGTATGTGGTCCTTTGATTATCGCCTTCTATAATTGATAATCAAGTGCTTGAATATATATTCTCAAGTGCTTGACATAATTTGTGCCACTAAAGAGAGATGGTCTATTGCTTGATTTCCCTTTGGCAAGTGCACTACTCATGTAAGTTGCATGATCTTTATCGTTTGATCGTGAGATCAATTTTACTGAGAACATGACCCTGATACCACTTGTTGCCTAGCTAGACAACCTAAGAAGAGGGTGAATTGAGTTTTCAAAAAAAATTAGCAAGTATGTACACTTTGAAATCTTTTAATTAGTGGACCATATATTATGTGAGCTAAGTTAGATACAAAGATAGAGAGTATAAAAGTTCACACACAAATAAACAAGATTTATAGTGGTTCGATGTACTCACACTACGTACATCCACTCTCCAAGGTCCACTTGAAGGGGGCGTGCCTCTTCCGGCATCAATGTCATATGCGTCGGTGCCCCGAAGATTGTATTCCCATACTATCTGGGTGATGCCACATCTCCTTTCTTTGAAAACAGTCATTATCGCTGCATTGGTCTCGAGGGGGTTGATGAAGAAGGGCGAGAGGCCTAATGGAGGGGGTTGAAAGGCCTGATGAAGGAGGCCAAGAGGCCTAATAGAGGGAGCCGAGAGGCCTGATGCACCAAGTTGTGAGTCAGCAGGTAGATGGCCGGGACTTCTAAAGTTTTTCGACAGATATCTCTGGACTATGAGCAAGGTGGCTGGAGCCGAGAGGCCTGATGGAGGGGGCTGAGAGGCCTGATGAAAGAGGCCGAGGGGCTTGATGAAGGAGGTCAAGAGGCTTGATGGAGGGGGTCGAGATGCCTGATGAAGGAGGCCAAGAGGTCTAATGGAGGGGGCTAAGAGGCATGATGCGCCAAGCTGTGAGTCAAGCGGTAAATGGCCGAGACTTCTGGAGTTTCCCGACAGACATCTCTAGATTATGAGCAAGGCGGCTAGAGCCGAGAGGCTTGATGGAGGGGCCTGAGAGGCTTGATGGAGGGGCCTGAGAGGCCTGATGAAAGAGGTCTAGAGGCCTGATAGAGGGGGTCAAGAGGCCTGATGATGGGGGTCGAGAGGACTGATGCACCGAGCTGTGAGTCAGGCGGTAGATGGCTGGGACTTCTGGAGTTTTTCGATGGACATCTCCAGACTATGAGCAAGGCAGCTAGAGCCGAGAGGCTTGATGGAGGGGGATGAGAGGCCTGATGAAAGAGGTCGAGGGGCTTGATGAAGGAGGCCAAGAGGCCTGATGGGGGGCTAAGAGGCCTGATGTGCCAAGCTATGAGTCAAGTGGTACATGACCGAGACTTCTAGAGTTTCCCGGTGGACATCATCGGGCTGTGAGCAAGGCGACCAGAGCTGAGAGGCTTGATGGAGGGGGCCGAGAGGCATGATGAAGAGGGCTAAGAGGCATGATGAAGGAGGCTAAGAGGCCTGATGGAGGGGATCGAGAAGCCTGATGGAGGGGGCCAAGAGGCCTGATGCGCCAAGTTGTGAGTCAGGCGATAGATGGCCAGGACTTCTGGAGTTTCCTAGTGAACATCTTTGGACTGTGAGCAAGGCAGCTGGAGTTGAGAGGCTTGATGGAGGGCATCGAAAGGCCTGATGAAGGGGGTCGGAGGCCTGATGAAGGAGGCCAAGGGGCCTGATGAAGGAGGCCGAGAGGCCTGATGGAGGGGGCTGAGAGGCCTGATGTGCCAAGTTATGAGTCAGGCAGTAGATGGCTGGGACTTTTGGAGTTTCCTGGCAGACATCTCCAGACTGTGAGCAGGGCGGCTGGAGCCGAGAGGCTTGATGGAGGGGGCCGAAAGGCCTGATGCACCAAGCTATGAGTCAGGTGGTAGATGGCCAGGACTTTTGAAGTTTCCCAAGATACATCGCTGGACTGTAAGCAAGGTGGCCAAAGCCAAGAGGCTTTATGGAGGAGGCCAAGAGGCTTGATGGAGGGGGCGAGAGGCTTGATTCACCAAGCTGTAGGTCAGGTGGTAGATGGCCAGGACTTCAGAGTTCCTGACGGATATCTCTAGACTGTGAGCAAGGTGGCTGGAGCCGAGGGGCTGGCTGAGCTTTTGGTCCTGAGTGCCGAGCTTCGGAAGTTTCTAGGCTTTGAGAGTTTCTGGGCTTAGAGTGCCGGGCTTCATGAGTTTCCGGGCTTAGAGTACCGGCTTCAAGAGTTTTCGGGCTTAGAGTACTAGGCTTTATAAGTTTCCAGGATTTATAAGTTTTTGGGC
This sequence comes from Areca catechu, assembly GCA_021397845.1. Lineage (NCBI taxonomy): Eukaryota > Viridiplantae > Streptophyta > Magnoliopsida > Arecales > Arecaceae > Areca > Areca catechu. Next base: position 97,807,650 of record CM038046.1, read on the forward strand.
TTAAAGTACTGGGCTTCTGAGTTTCTGGGCTTAGAGTGCCGGGCTTCGTATGTTTCTAGGCTTTGAGTGCCAGGCTTCGTAAGTTCCGGGCTTAGAGTGCCGGGCTTCATAAATTTCTGGGCTTAGAGTGCCGGGCTTCGTAAGTTTTCGAGTTTAGAGTGCCGAGCTTTGGGAGTTTCTGGGCTTAGAGTGCTGGACTTCGAGAGTTTTTGGTCTTAGGGTTGGTCGAATGAGTGCCTGCATAAAAAGAAGACAAGGTTGCACTAAAAGTGAGTTTCAATAACCAAAGGGGTAGTCTTACATCCTTGACAAGGTGGTGGACTATTCCCATCTCAAAGCTTTGATGCAGGCCCGTTGAGAGGGCTCGGGTCATTGGTTGACCAAGCTACGAGTCAGGTGGCAGGGCTTTTAGCATCTCTATAGACATCTCTAGACCATTAGTGCAGCGGATATCGTTCTGTGAGTCAAGAGGTGGATAACAGGATCGCCGGGTTCCCCATGGACATCTCTGGATTGTGAGCATAGCGGATGCCAAGTAATGAGCCTCATGGTAGATGATGGGACTTCGTTGAGTCACCATGGACATCTATGGATATTAGACTCTGGTCGCATGGGTGGGGGTGTGTTACTCCTTCAGGGGTGCACGGGTCGAACTCGTTGACCATCATCTTAAGGAGAGATGGATGGGCTGGTTCCAACCATAGGGTGCTAGGGGAGGTGATCGTCGTTTGGGAAAACATGATCGTCTTCCCCTCTTATGCCCTTGGTCTGCCCCCCAGGGGTAAGGATGGTTACCCCTGTCTCCCCTACCTGGCACGCCAATCTGTTAATGCCAAGATCGTGAAAACTTTTTCCTTCCTGGCATGCCAATCTATTACCGCCAAGATCGCCGTGGCTTGCAGCTCAGTCGTGTCGGGGCATTCCTCCTCCCTCGTCACCGTGCATCATCCCTTCTTTCTTGCAAAACAGGGAAGACCCGGGGCTGAGGATTCCGACGAGGACACTCTGACGATCAAGTCAGTGGGACGATCAACAAGAACAGAAAAGATCTCTGCGATATAGGGCTCAGGGGACCCGTCCACTAAGAGGGTGCATGCTAGACAAAAATGTAAAGGAAATGAAAAGAGTAGGGATCAAGAGTGGGAAACCGGGACTTACCTCTCCCTCGCCTTCACCCCGCGTTCTTACCTTCCTTACCTTCCTCCTTCTCTCTGGAGGCAGGGCCGAGGCTCTTTTCGAGAAGGGGTCTTAGGGAGCCTAGAGAAGCCCCGTGGATGCGAGCCCTTGTGAACCTCTTGAGGCTCCAGAAGTTCTCCCTTCCTTTTGGAAGAGAGTTTGGAAGAAAAAACCTCTCTCCTTTCTTCTCCCTTGCTCATTATAGGAGGGGAACTTCTATTTCAGGAGGGACCACCCAGGCTTGCTGGTCCTGGGGCCTTGGTTGGATTCCTCTCTTGGTGAAGCTCTGGGTATCGTGCCGCGTGGTGGGTGACCATTAGTGGTACGGCTATGGGCATGGCAGCACGCCACCGGGCCTGGGGCCTAGGGGTGCCCATATCATACCTCTGGTAGGGCTGGCACCACATGCAGAAGGCTGCGGGTAGCTAGGCTTTTGTTGTGGCATGATTTGAATATCTACTTTTTGGCGGGAACTCCATTACTGGGACTCCATCTTGGGACACGAGTGTGGCCCTAGCTGGGAGTTGACCTTGAACAGGGGCGCGCCTTGTGAGCCTGGCTTCATTTGGAAGCTTGACCTCGAACAGGGGGGCTCACCCAATGAGCCCGGCCTTGGCTGGAAGCTGATCTTAAATGGGGGGCTTGCCTAATGAGCCCAGCCTCGGCTGGGTGCTTGACCTCAAATGGGGGGCTCACCCAATGAGCCCAACCTCGGCTGGGAGCTTAAACGGGGGGCTTGCCCAATGAGCCCAGCCTCGACTGGGTGCTTGACCTCAAATGGGGGGCTCACCCAATGAGCCCAACCTCGGCTGGGAGCTTGACCTCAGATGGTGGGGGCTCGCCTAATAGGCCCGGCCTCGGCTGGGAGCTTGACCTCAGACAGGGGGCTTGCCCAATGAGCCTGGCCTTGGTTGGAAGCTTGACCTCAGATGGGGGGCTTATCCAATGAGCCCGGCCTCGGTTGGAAGCTTAACCTTAGATAGGGGGGCCACCTTGGGTCCTCATCAAATCGCCTCATCCAAGTGGCAGGTCTCTTGTCGTCCTGGCCATTCACGGGCTCCATGTCAGTGGATGTTGCCATATCAAATGCATTTTAGAGTCTGCAGAGTCATATGCACAACATATTAGAGAATTGCATAAGGAAATAAATAAAAAGATCAAAGAAAGCAATGAATCATATAAACATATGGCTGATCCAAGAAAAGGACTCAAAGAATTCAATGAAGGAGACTTTATTATGGTCAGACTTCGACTTGAATGGTTCCTACCTAGAATCATGAAAAAGTTACATGCCCATAGTGCTGGACCATATAAAGTAGTTAAGAAAATTGGACCTAATGCCACATGCTTGAGTTACCACCTGAACTTGGTATTAGTTCTACTTTCAACGTTTCAGATCTTATAGAGTATAAAGAGCCAATGTTAATACCTAGTGAGCCTTTTGGGCATGATCCCATCCTTGAGAGTAAGCCAACCCATGAGTGTCCACCAGCCAAATTATCAAAACGGAGAGACAGGATTGAGCAGATCTTGGATGACATGATTATCGCTACTTGGAGCAAAGACTATCAACGATATCTTGTTCGTTGGCAAGGACGACCCGAGACTGAAGATTCTTGGATCCTAGAGAGGATTTGCAAAGGATTGATCCCAACTTACTAGAACACTATCACAGTAGAGTTGATCCATACTCGACAGGATCATGTTTTTCCTACCTAGGAAGAATTGGTGTAGACACCAGGGCCAGAAGGAAACGACAAGTCAATCCCATATCCTTGTAGATCACCTGTGAATAAAAGCCCAAAGCCCCAAGTCCCAATCACTTATAAATATTCAATTTTAAATTCTGTTATTTTAGCCCAGTTGGATTCAGCCCTAAACCTCAAATTCAATTGAGTCATGTATATATACAAACAAACCCTATTTACCAAGTTGAGTCAATATTTAATTTTTGGTTTGTGAGATTATGCCTTTTGATCAATTTGATCAAGTTGGGTTTAGAGTTAGCCCTTTTAATTATTTAGTTGATTGAGTCTTGTAATTAGTTATTTTATTGAGACTTATAATACAAGAGGGGATCCAAATCAAGATACCATGTGATACCATGTGCCAACCCAATTCAAGTCATGCCAACCAATTCTTGGCACCTATGTCACATGCCACAGGCCACATCACCTGCCACGTCATCTTGGACATCATCACATGCCATATCATTTTGGTGGCCACAAGAATTCTACATGGATGCCCACCAAAAGTCCAAGTCTCATGTTCCAAAAAAAAATTCGGACATCCAGACATTCAGACAACATTTAAAATTCAAGTTTTTCCAAGAGGGGTGCCCATGAATTTCTTCTCACGTGTTGCCCATTTAATCCAAGATGTCACTGATTTTTAAGAGAAGTAAGTAAGAAGGACTCTACATCTCATTTAGCGCTTCATCCTTCGTTTGGTCGCCACTTTTTTTTGAGGGGAGTCGGCCAAAGAGTCAAGATGGGAGGGATCAAATGTATTTGAATTCAAGAGGAGATTGGAAGCCATCTTTATCCGCATTTCATTCAAATTTCCAAAATAAGAAAGAGTCCAACATGAATTTACGCCCAAGAAGGAGAAGAATTGATGCCAAGAAGGAGGAATTCAGCGCCCATCCACTTCTCATTTGTGATTGTCGCATATTTCAAATCCAAGCGGAGTTCTTGTTGCTTAAAATGATGAAGGCTGCCATGTTGTCGCTCAAGTTGATGAATCCTATCCAATGTTGTCACCCAAGCTAGATGAAGTCCAAGAAAGGATCAAGATCAAGAGACCAAGACACCAGGAGAGGAAACTCCAAAGTTTGCTGCCCAAGGGAAGCCAATTCCATGAAGTTCTTACTTCTAACAAGAACTCAATACTTTGTAACCCTTATAATTCTAGTTTGTCGTCTATAAATACCACCTTCAACCCCTTTGTATTAATTGATTCTTCTATGAAATAAAGTGAAAGCATTCTCTTAATTTGCCTTTATTCTTCGGAGTATCAAGGGGTGTGAGGCCCTAATTTGCCATTGTTCTTCAGAGCATCAAGGAGTGTGAGGCCCTAGTTATCCATCTACCCAACCATCCATCAGAAATCCTAGCCGCCACCTTCAAGCTTCTTTCTTCCCTTTTCCTTCCTCTAATTTTCTTCTTCCTTCCCCACCTTCCTAACTTGACTTTTTGTGAGTGTTTCAGGAGATCAAGATCTGAGGTAAATGTTCTCCTTGCTTTGGAACCGAGTTCGTTACAGATCAGAGCCTGAAGAACGAGAGTCTTGAAGTCTTGTCATGAAATCCTAGAGTGCTAAGCCAGATCCACTTCAAGAGTAAATCATCGTTGATAATTCTAAACTTTTCCTTTCTCTTTAGTCTTGATTTGTTGAAAATAGGAACCCTAGTTTACAGCGATTTCTTAATTACCAAGTCCTGTTTTTTAGTCTACTTTATTTGATTTACATTGCAAGTTGTGTAGCTAGTCAACTAGTCGAATTCTATTGCTTACTTTGAGTCTCTTTCCTGATAATTCCAAAAATTAATTACTGTTTAATCTTAGATAATTAAATTTAGAATTAGTAGATTAGCTTTGCATCATCCCATCCCGCATCACCACCGAAGAAAAAGTCTTCGTATAGGGCAATCTGACCCGGGCCACCGAAAGTGACCCATTTCGTCGGTCTGGGGACTAAGAGCTGGATGGAATTAGGGATCCCATATTGATGTGGGATGTTGTTGCCCAGGTGGCTTAACCAAGAGTGGGGTGAATTGAATATTTTAAAATTTTCTTCAAGTATGTGCTCTTTTGAAATCAGAGTGTGGTGAGTGAAGTGATTAAATGAGTAAGCAGCAGAAGTAAAAGCACAACATAGAAATCACAACATAAATACCAAGAGATTTATAGTGGTTCAGAGCAACCCAGCTCCTATGTCCACTACCCAAGATACCACTTGGGATTTCTACTATATTTATCCTCGGAATACAGCCGGATTATTTTCACGGGCTCAAAATCCAAAACCCAAACTTGGTTTTATCCCGGGCTGACCAAAAACATAATACAAAGTTAGTTTTGAACGGGATCACTAACAACCCACTACACCTGATTTTTGAGGTTCACCAGTAACCTATCAAACTCCAAGTTATAGCCCCTTGCTAAACTTGGGATAACTCAAAAGATGAGTTAAACGATAAAGCAATAATATGACAAATTGAAGTTGTCGGATGGTTGCAGTTGTAGCACTTGAGAAGTCCTTTTGATTGCACTTTGAATCCTCTTCAAGGCTTCTTAACTTCTTCAATAAATGCCTCAAGATACTGATAAAAGTTGGTGAAGTCTTGAGTGCTTACTTTGAATGCTCTCTAGTGTGTACTTTTGAATGTTCAATGAAAACTCTTTAATCTCACATTACCTTCTTATCTCTATCTCCAAAAGTGATTCAAATCCCTTAAAAATATTTCCTTTAATTGATTTTAGATGGTTATAGCCATTGTAGACTGTTGGGATTCGAAATATAGTCGTTGGAGACTGTTTTGGATTCAAAAAAGAGTTCTGAAACTAGCCGTTACTAACTTGAAACAGTCACTCGAGTAGGCTCGGATAGCTCGAGTCGGCTCGGATCCTCAGGTAGTTCAAAATAACACTCTAGTCGAGTCAGCTCTTCTCTTTCAAGTTGGCTCACCTGGCTGGTTCTTCAGAACTGAGATTTTCAAAATTTTGGACGAGTCAGCTCTTCAATACTCGAGTCAGCTAGGATGTCTGTTTGAGAAAACTACACTCTGGATGAGTCAGCTCGGATCCCCTTGTGTCGGCTCGAATTCTTAGAACCTCAGAATTGAACTCTGCCCGAGTCGACCCTTCTGACTTGAGTCGGCTCGATTGTCTGCGTGCCAGAAAACAAGATGCCGTGCCAGACTTCGAGTCGGCTCTCCTTCTTTAAGTCGGCTCATGTGACTTAGGTCCAAAACTTGTCAAACTTGTCTAGACTTCTTTCAGTGGTTTTCAAACAACTCAAAACCTTTTCCAACTCACTCAAAGATTGAACTTGAGATAGTTAAACTAGAAACATACATAGAAGTAGCCCTCTTAAATGAGTATATAATTGATTTTACTTGGGGGCTCTTCTTTACATAGAGTTTTAACAAACATTAACTTAACATACTATAATGTTGTAGGAAGGAGGGTTGTTCATGTTGGAATTCTCCCAGGAACAGAAAAATTGCAATCGAACAGGCATCAACAGCTTGTTACAGCGGAAGCAGATATAAAAATAATTTATATCTAATCATGCAATTTATAAGTAAATCTAATTTATTTATCATAAATTTTTAACATGCTGCAACATATGAGAAAAATCATATCTGAAATAAAAATTATTTTAAGCATAAAAACTTACCTGGATCGCTATCCGGGACTGCTTTGAAAAGCATGTAGATCCGCTACTAAAAAGTGGGGATTCTGTCGGAGCCACGCAAATGCTCGGCCTCTACTGGTATCCACATGAAGCTTTCACAACTGAGTCATAGAGGGCACCAGACTGCTAGATCCTTGCAGCCCTCTCCTCTTTCAACAAATCGCCTGCTTTAAAAACTGTGCCGATCCGAATCCGTACCGGCTTTTGACTTCTATCTTGCAAATCGAACTATGCAAGACCTTTGGACCCTTTTATCTTTTCTTTCTTTTGTAGAACAACTCTTTCAGTCTCTCAGAAGGAAGAAATAATCATAAAAAAGGGAGAAGAGAACTTGGAGCTAAGTGAGAGAACCTCAGGTGTTCTTGGCCAAGAGAAGAAAGATGCCCAAAAATATTCATGATAAATTTTTTATCTCCTAGTGGTCGGCCACTTCTCCTCTATTTTAAATTCAAGTTCTCCCATCCCTTTAAACCAAAACACCAGTATTTCAATTTCAACCAGTTGAAAATTAAGAGTGGAAGAGGACTCTTCCCTCTCTTAAATTCTTCATGCCAAATCCATATTTGCGCCCTCCTTTTGTCATACAAATATTCTCCATGCCAAAATAAGGATAAGCCTCTTAGTTTTTATCTTACAAAAATTCTCCACTCCAAAATAAAAGGAGTTTAAACTTATCTAGTTTAGGTTTTTAAGAGGAGTAGAGGAGGACTCTTCCTCCTCTCTTATTCTCCATGCCTAAACTAAATCAGCGCCTATTATTTTCACGCCCCACTATTTGCCGCACAAAATAAATGGGACCCACCCTTTGGTGTGTGGAGGGAAGGGGAGACAAAGAGAGAGAGTCCCAGTCTAACTAGACTCTAGGTCATGGTCCAAACGAAGTGATTTTACTGTCAAACTAAAGCCGATTTTAAATCTGATTGAACCATTTCGAAGTGGACATTGATCCAACTCAAGTAGGATTAATTAATTGAGTCTAACTCAATTAAATTAAATCTAATTTAATTTAATTAGCAATTAATCCATAACTAATTAATTATAACATTTATAATTAGGCCACCACCGGTCCTAGTACGAGTCGACCACCGGTCCTGCCGGCCGAAGACCGTTCTCCTGAACCACCATCTTCAGGCCTAGACATTCAGAAAAAACCAGGCAACTAATAGGCAAGCCAAAGCTCTTCACAGGTCTACGGCACCCGAAGCTCATTGCGGGTCTACGGCACCCGAAGGCAAGGCCTTCGGACCTCGTCTTTAGCCTTCGCTGAAGACTAAGTCCTTCAGCTCATAAGGATAGACCCCAACTTGATCCGAGGGACGACCCTCACTAACCTCCATGAATACATTCTTCGGTTCATGCAGAAGACACGATCTCCGGTCTTTGACAAGGACCAAGTCCTCGATCTATGTCGAAGACGGGATCTCCAATCTATCTCAAGAAGATCCGAGGATGCAGACTTTCCCGATCTGATTACGGGAATCTCCTTAAAAGGAGAAGATCTGAAGATGGATCAACGATCTGTCTGGAACCACTACAAAATACAATAAGTAACAGTAACCAACGGTTAATATCAACCATCTCCAGGACACAATCATGGCACGTAACTCTAGCTGCAACATCTCCGGTCTGGCTGGAACCATTTGACAACAATCCACGACTGCGAATCATGGGGGAGAAATTAGCTCTCCACCATAACCGCTAGAAGAAGAACATAATCGCCGGCTGGATGGCTCCTTATAAATAACGGTAAGAGGGAATGCTCGAGGTAAGAGGCACAATATACTCCAAAAAATCTCAGAGTCTTTTCCCTCTATTTCTCCTCACCTTTTCCATTCTGTGGCTAGAGCCTGCCTTTGACTTAGGCATCAGAGTGTCCCCCACCGGAGCAACTCCGGCAAGGGATTTATTTTACAGGTGAACCAGGGAGCAGTCCTGCGATCCAGTAGCTCCGACCGACCGGAACAGGGACTCTACGCCAACAGTACTGAATTTCAATTAGCTGTTATTTTAACTAAACCTCTTTTGGAAGATCGATTTTTTGGCTCAAGATCATCAATCCGTTTGATTAAATTTTTTTATATTTGACTCAAACAAGATTAATTCGACCTTAATCATGATAAATCATATTCAATAATTATTGATTTGACTCCAAATTTATGATATTTTAATTAATTTTGATCTGCCCATGAAATTCCATTTTTTTTTTTTTTTTGGTTTTAAGTCGTTGAGTTGACACACACCAAAATGTGTCAACACATGCATGAGCCAACACATGAACGATAGCGGACTGAGATTTAAGGAGTTTTCGAACCGTTTTTCCCTTAAATATTTTCTCCTCCGAGCTGACACTAGGTTGCAAGGTACCCATACTGTTCATCTCTCTATTTCGTTGTTTTTGCCCGACGTTTTCTTGGATTTGGAAGTTTGGTAGCCATTTTTTTGTTGGATTCCTTCCTAGGTTTTGATTTCTAAACCCTAAAAACCCCAAATTTCAACCAAAAATCTACCCAATTCTTCAATCCAAGCAATGGGGCCTCGCAAACAAGTTGTTCATCGACCTCGTCAGTCAAACCAAGAAGAAGAGCGAAGGATGGAGGCCCGACATGAGTCTAGAGTTCCAGATCCGCTCGCAGACCCTTGTTTATTCCGTCTAGCCGGATGAGCTCGAAGACAGTGGTTGGAGGATGCTGAGTGGACTTTTCATTCATGGACCAGTAGCATTTTCAGATTAAAGAGTGGATTCGATAGGCTAGTTTGACCACTTTTTGTTCACTTCGTGAGAGATATTACCCCGGGCTGATGAGAGAGTTCTATGGATCACTTGCCCGCGGGACTGATGGATAGATAGCACAGGTCAGAGGATGGGATATCTCCATTACTTCAGAGATTCTTAGCAGAGTATGGGATATATCGATGATGGGATCTGTTGTTGATAGTCTGATGGATCGAGTCAGTGGTCTTCAGTGAATTTTCGAGTCCGACATTATACCAGAGGGAGCCACTGTACTAGCATCCAAGTTATCTGCAGAGATGAGATTTCTACACCATATCATCGCCCAAATTCTTCTGCTGAAGACCGGACGTTTCGATTATATCACAAAGTGGGAGTTGCTCGTGATGGTCTCACTGGTTCAGCGCATGCTAGTATGCATTCCAGTACTGATGGTACATCAGATTATAGAGGCATCGACTAGCCAGAGGCTCTACTTACCTTATGGCATGGGATTGACAGTATTGTTTCGAGTGTATGGAGTCAGCTTTCAGGATGAGCCTTATTATACATTGCTTCACACCGATGTGTATGACATCAGGTCATTGCATCAGATGGGCTATCACTTATTCCGGGGCTAGTGGACACATAGGATATCAGGTCAGGTCGAGGACCGAGCTAATGATGACGATGCAGTAGAGAAGGAGTGGATTCTCTCCGGTGAGGCAGGACCCAGTGAGACTCAGCCTGAGATGGCAGCGCAGCCAGCGGTTGCTCCTCAGTCTGATCCTTCCACATCTACACAATCTCAGCTAGCGCAGACGGAGACTCCAGACATTTCTGATAGTTTAGAGGACAGAGTCAGATGCATAAAGATTGACATGTTTATTATGAGGCAGCATCTTTACATATTTATAGCTAAAATGAGAGAGAGCCATATTGGACTTAGTCATGGCATCTCGGCTATTGTTTCTGCACTGTCCAGATCTTTAGTGAGTGCTCCAACTGCTGACACTGCTGCTGCACCTGCTCATGTACCTGCTCCCACACCAGCTGATGATATTGTTGACATTAATACTGGTGTTGATACTGCTATTGGAGATGATATTGTTTGTGACACAGTTATTGGAGATGATGATGGAGACGAGGAGATTGACTCGGATAGATTTGACATTGCTGATCTTACTTCAGAGCTAGTTGCGGAGGTGACGGATGACTTGCCTACGAGCCCTATTGTTGACCCATCTTGTTCACCTGTCCAGATTCCTATTCCATCTTCTCCTTCTAGATCGGATGATGCACTCCTGTTCCTATTCTTATCCTTACTCCAGTTATCGATACACCTATTATTGATTTACCTGATATTGATTTCCCTGATTTTGATACTTCTGTTGTACATACACCTATCATTGAGACCCCCACTGTTGATACATCTATACATTCTATAGCTGATACTTCAGTTCTTGATACACCTGTTGTTACATCAGCTGAGACTCCTATCTTTGATACTCAGATTATTGATACTCCTACTCTTCATACATCATCGTTGATTCGAGAGCTTGGGTTTTATACACCCGACTTTCAGCATCTCGACTCTGGACCTTCATTTGATCGCACACCTCTTCTAGCGGTGGCTGAGATTATTGTTCCGATCACTTCTATTCCTGCGAAGGATATTGCATCTACCTCTACTGCTCCAGCCAGAGGTTGGACATATACTCGTCGTAGAGGACGTGGTCGTCGTACCCCTCCACAGCCGACCAGGACTAGACTTAGAGATTTTCGATCGAGATGGCCGAGAGCTCGATTCTTCATTGATACAGGATAGATTAAGATCGATTCATCTTTTGATGATTCCATGGATGAGGATTAGGACTTTTATGTACTTCTAGATAGTTTGCTTTCTATGCTTCTCTGTATTTTTATCTTTGTTATGTATCTGTTGTACAACTTTTAAGTTTATATGAAAAATCTTTGTTGTTCCTCATCTCTATGTCTTTGATGAAAATGAATGTTATATTTTGAATTGATTTTATTCTTCAATGTCCTCACTCTTCATTGAATGAATTTCTTACAAAAAAAAAGGGAGAGTAATTTCAAAAATGAATTTATTAACTCAATGCTATATCTTTTCTACTCAATTTATTTGTTTTCCTACCTTTTCAATATAACGAAAAGGAGGAGTAATTTAGTGAGAGTTAAGTATAAATGTGTATTCTTCTCAAACATTAAGAAGAAGTAGTTTTGATTTAGTTTTGATCTATATTTGTGATATGCAAGCAATTTTTTTTTTGAAAACCTGAATTGAAAATCATGTACAAAATTCCTTGAGAAAGGGGGAGCTTTACTTTATTTTCATTTGGAAATCCTTTCAAAATGAAATTTCTCCTAAAACCCCTCTTTCAATATTTGAAAAGATTCTTACAAATTTTGTTATGAATCATTGATTTAGGGGGAGCTTTGTTGTTTGCTGAAAATTTTCTTATAGAGTATCATGATACATATTTTCTATGCATTCAAATGGATATCAAAACTCTGATACTCTCTATCTTTATAACAAGCTCTGGCACCATTACTTGTGTTCTAAATTGTCATATCATTTATGCAAGCAATGTTGATATTCTTAATGCTTTCAGTTTTATGCACATTGATTAATTCTCTTAAAAGCTTTATTTTCAAGCAATTTATACTTAAGAATTTTGTCATCATCAAAAAGGGAGAGATTGTTGACTCCACTAATTGATTTTGATGATAAGCAAAATAGTTAAGTATAAGTTGAGGACTAATGATTTGCTTTGAATGTGTTTTTATTGAAAAGGTGCTCACAAAATTTGATGAAGCCTAATTATTTTGAAGAAGCCAGGTTGAATGAGAAGTTTGCTAAAAAAGAAGACTTGGATACTTAAGAGATGGTTGAATGGATAGCTAAGCTAAGTGGAAACATGTTCTAGCTCAAATTCAGCACCTTCTATGAATTTTTCAAAGAAGTGTCGACTCAAAGTGTCGACACATGAAGAAGAAGTGTCGACACATGAAAGCAAGGTGTCGACACATGGACCTGAAGTATCGACTCAAGGTGTCGACACATGGATCAACACATCGCTTGAGACTTTCAAGCCACAGAACTTGCATAAGTTGAAGGAACAGCTGAAGTGTCGACACATGAAAGCAAGGTGTCGACTCCACTGAGAAGGTGTCGACACATCTGAGATTTTCAGAGAATCTAAATGGAGCAAGTTGAACTAAGTGTCGACTCAAGAAGACCATGTGTCAACCTTATGTGTCGACTCAATTGAGGAAGTGTCGACACATGGAGTTCTGGCAATAGTAACAACTAGTTTTTTCAAATGCAGAACTCGTCCAAAATGCCCCCAACGGCTAGTTTTTCAAGTGTAACGATTAGAAATCGATTTTGAGGCCTTGGAAGGGTATTTATATGCTCCAAAGTCAAATCAAAAAGAAGTTTTTGAAGAACATTAAAGAGCTTTAAGAAAAGAGAAGAGAAGTGAGCTTTAAGTCCTATTCCTTCAAGTTTCAACCACTTTCAAGCTAAAGGAAGCCTCCAAGCATTCAAGAGCATTGAAGATCATCCATACTTGGGCATTCAAAAGGCTTCAACAAGTGCAAAGCAACATTATATCGAGCTACATCGAGATATTCGCTTTGTTATTGAAAGCTTACATTGGTTCTTTATTTCTAAACCTTATTTCTTGTAAGGGTTCTTGGTTAGTCTATTGTAAAATCAAGTAAGGTTATTGGTAAGCCTTGGAAAACCAATTAGGTTGGTGGTTAGCCCGTAAAACCACTAAGGTTCTCGGTTAGCCCGGAAAATCAAGGAAGGTTGTTGGTTAGCCTTGTGAAAATCAATTAGGTTCTTGGTTAGTCCGTAAAACCAAGTGAGGTTGCGACTTGTGAGCCTTGTGAAAATAAGTTGGGTTTTGATTAGTGAGCATGGAAAACTAATTGGCTGTAATCGTATGATTATAGTGAATTTCCAAGGGGATCTTAGGGAGTGGATGTAGGTGCATTGTATAGCACCGAACCACTATAGTTCTTGGTACTTGTGATTGCTTGATCTCTCTCCTTTGCTCTTTATTTTTGCTGCACTTATATTTTAGAGCATTACATTTGAATCATAGTACCTTGCTTATATATTTGTTGAATTGGATTGCTTTGCTTAGTATCAAGTTTTGTTAAGTTAATAGCTTGCTGTATTAACTTTTAGAGATCCAATTCATCCCCCCTCTTAGGTTGCTTACTAGGCAACAAAGGAAATATTCTGGGGTGGTCCTGGAATCTTCATATATGAAGGCTTTATGGGCTTCTATTGTGGTGCTCCTCTTGTATACACTTGGACTGGACTAATACAATTTACAGGACTCAATTGGACTAGATTGGAGTTGAGATAACTTAACTTATTATAGGACTCACTCAACTCAACTAACAAAACTCTCAACTGGACTAACTTTATTACAAAACTTGACACATTGTTAAGGGTTCAAAAAATCCTAATCAGTAAACCAGATAGGGCCCAGCAATCTATGTCGGATCCTGGTGCCCCCACCAAAAAGTTTGTAGGATGGTGGTCCTATGCCAATCTTCATGTTCCTTAGTTTGAGTCAGAATGCTTCTAACGACTCCCAGTAACTTAGGTGGATCTATAGTTTCCTCATCTCCCTCATACTCATCCACTAAGTTTGTTCCTGCTTCGTACACTTCTTCCTCAAATTCTTCAATGGGTTCGGGAGCTTCTTTTTTAATTCTCCTATGTGCAGGGCTATAGTAGGACACTGACTAGCATAGTGACTAACTTTGTGACACCTAAAGTAATGAATATCAGGATTATTGCTTCTTTGAACTTCAAGGCCCTTACCCCTGTCATCTTTGCGACCTATGGGGTAGTAGGAGTTGGTTGGGTTGGAGGAACTTGACTAGAACTTGGTTTATATCCAGGTGTACTAATCCTATTGGGTTTAGACTGATAGATCATGGGCCCTCTGTAATCTCTCAAAGTTTCTAGCAATTTGATAGGCTCGTTCTAGGTCATGGACTTCTCTAAAAAATAACTCTCTTTGAATTTCCTCATGTAGGTGAGCTCGAAATCAAGATAAGGTCATGGCCTTAGACTCATCTATACGACATCTCATAACGTATTCATCGAATTTGGCAATGTATTTAGATATAGTTTTATTGCCCTAACTCAATCTTTGCCACTGGTCTAAAAGTCTTTGTTGATAGGATATAGGGAGGCACTTTTTCCTAAGTTTAATCTTCATGGCTCTCCAGGTAGCTATAGGCATACCTCCTCTCTGACGATATATGCGCTCAACATTTCTTCAATATAATCTTGCTTGGTGGACTAATCTAAGTTTGGTAAATTTAAACTTCCTCTCTTTCGACATCTCATACCATTCAAAGTACTGGTCCATGTCACCTTCCCAATTAGTGTATACCTTGGGGTCTAGACTTCTATCAAAGGTAGGTGCTTCTAGGTGAATGCTCCTAATGACTCTTTCATCCTGGTCCACAAAATCATGGTATGGTCATCTCTAGTTATGTTCCTAGGTAGGTTCATGGTGTTGGGCTCTTCTAGGATTGAGGGGTGTTGGTAGAGGTGATTCAGGTTCAGCATGGGTCATATGGGTCTCTTCTAGGATCCTGATACGCTCCTCCATTTGATCAAAATTATTATTTAGTTGGGCAAACTATTTGGTCATGGTCCTTAGGAGTGTTTCAAAATTGGGATCCATGGTTAAACTAGGCTGGGTTTGGGACTACTGGTATTGGGTTCCTGATCTAGTGGTCATGTAGCACAGAATTCCTAGTCTCTAGGGCTCGTAGACCTAGAAGCTTAATGTAGCATGAATTGCCAGAGCACCAATCAAGACTGCAATCACCCTTTCAATCGGCTAGGTAAGAGGTAGGATTGCGGGAGGCTCCCCTTGCTGTCGCAAGGTCCTATTTAAAAACCACAGATCCACTTAAGGCATTTGCCATTGGACCCCTAGCCTTAGACACCAATCTCCAGGAGTAAATATAGAATTAATCAATACTAAGTCTCAACATGAAACATGAACTTGACTTATTAGTATCTCTAGTTTAGGTTCTTACTCAGTTTTAGATTAAGCTTCGGTAAATGCAATATGTGGTTGGTTGTTTTTGGGCCAAGAAAAGGTGATGAGATCCTTCTCTTATCTTATGATAGGATTGCCCTTTAAGTGTTTTAAAATGAATGCACAAACAAAGATTTACCACAAAGACTATAATAGGCAGGTATGTCAAAATTCAAATTTCAAAATTTAAAATTTCAAAATTGAAATTTGAAATTTAAAAATTTAGATTCAAGAATTCAAAATTTTCAAATCTAAAATTTCAAATCTAAAATTCCTTATGAGGAACTTAGATTTGAATTGTGCCAGAAAAATAAAAAAAAATGTTCGTTGTGCCAGTAAAAGATCATTCAATGAAGCATTCACTAATCTAACTTCAATCATGCAGGCATGCAATTAGCACATTGAACTCTCTAATCTAGAAGGTCTCATATTCGGCTGTAGCTCATTACTTCCATGGGTCATAAGTATACTTTCGTATACCTACTCAAGAGACATGAAATCTTAGATTAAAGATTGAAAACAAGGAAATAAATTTTGAAAATTCAAATATGGAAATCTATAGAAAAAATTTCAGATCTGGGTTTAAATCTGGCAAATTAATTAAAAATTACTAATAAACTTAGATCTGAAAAGTTATAAGATGTTGTCTAGATGGCTTACCCAAGAGGGGGGGTGAATTGGGTATTTAAAATTTATTGCAAGTATGTGCTCCTTTTTAAGTTCTTAATATGGTATGTGCTGTGAATTAAGTTAACTACTGCGAAAGCAAGTAAGAACAGGAAACACAATCACAAACATAATAAATTTTATAGTGGTTCGAAGCAACCTTGCTCCTACATCCACTATCCAAGATATCACTTGGGAATTTCACTATATTCACCCTCGGAATACAGCTGGATTGTTTTCACGGGCTCACAATCCAAAAACCAAACTTGGTTTTATCCCGGGCTAACCAAAAACCCAACACAAAGTTAGTTTTGAATGGGATCACTAACAATTCACTACACTTGGTTTTCAAGGCTTACCAATAACCTATACAAGTCCAAGTTATAGCCCCTTGCTATACTTGGAACAACTCAAAAGATGAGTTAAAAGAATAAAGCAACAATATGACAAATCGAAGTTGTCGGATGGTTGCTGTAGTTGCAGTACTTAAGAAGCCCTCTTGATTGCACTTTGAATGCTCTTCAAGGCTTCTTAACTTCCTCAATGAATGTCTCAAGATTTTGATAAGAGTTGGTGAAGTCTTCAGTACTTGCTTTGAATGCTCTCTAGTGAGTTCTTTTGAATGTTCAGTGAAAGCTCTTTAATTTCTCATTCCTTTCTCATTAACTTCTCCAAAAGTGGTTCATATCACTTATAAATACTCCCTCCAACTAATTTCAAGTGGTTATAGCCATTGTAGACCATTGGAACTCGAAATATGACCGTTGGAGATCGTTTTGGATTCAAAATAAGAGTTCTGGAACTAGCCATTACTAACCTAAAATAGTCATTCGAGTTGGCTCAGATCCTCAGGTAGGTTAAAACTTTACTCTGGTCAAGTCGGCTCTTCTGCTTCAAGTTAGCTCTTCTGCTTCGAGTCGGCTTGGATTCTCAATTAGATCAAAATGATACTCTAGTCAAGTTGGCTCTTCTGCTTCGAGTTGGCTCACCTAGCTGGTTCTTCAGAACTGAGATTTTCAGCACTCTGGAAGAGTCGGCTCTTTAATACTCAAGTCAGCTTGGTTGTTAGTCTGAGAAAATCTTTATTTTGATCGAGTTGGCTCGGATATCCTTGAGTCGGCTCAAATTCTCAGAACTTCAGAATTAAACTCTGCCCGAGTTGGCTCGAATATCTGCATGCCAGAAAACTTCTTGTCGTGCCAAACTTCGAGTCAGCTCGCCAGTCTTGAGTCGGCTCTTGTGACTTAAGTCCTCATTTGTTCAATCTTCTTTAGACTCCTTTCAGTGACTTCAAAATAGCTTAAAAACTTTCCAAGTCCTTCAAATACTGATCTTGAGAAATAAAACTAAAAAACTACATAGAAGTGGCCCTTTTTTATGAATACACGATTGATTTTTCTATGGGCTCTTCTTTACACAGTATTTCAACAAAAATTAACTTGACATTCTACAATGTTGTAGGAAGGAAGGTTGTTCAACAAAAATATCCTACAAAAATTTTGAGAACACTTGAAAGATAGTCTGTATCAAATGCATGCTCCAATATTTGGTTATCATCAAAATCATTCCTAGGGTTGACAAAGGGTTTAACTACATTTATATGATAGGCTGCCTTAATAAGTAGTTATTCTACCTTGTAGCCACGATGCTCTAGTGTCTCTATTGTTGCTTATTCTGAGGCATAAATATTTTTCAATATATTAAACTGGATGAATAAATGTTTGGTAGCCTTTTATTAAAATGTGGAGGTATTATTATATTTTATGATTTCAGTATTTTGTTTATATTTTCAATGCTTTTCTTATGTTGAATATTTTGATGTATAATATGTTGTATAATGTATGTTTTATATTATATTTTTCTAATGATGATAGGCTGCCTTAAGAATGAGCATTGCTAGGAGACATGTGTTTGACTACAATTTACATATTAGGCTACCCTAATAAGTAGTTATTCTATCTTGTAGTCATGATGCTCCCATGTCTAAAATGTTGCTTACCTGAGGTGATGTGGCAACATCCGCTGATGTGGAGCCTACGCAACCAAAGGCCAACAGCCTCATGGGTGGGGACTGCCACCTAGATGCAGCTCCTGGTGGAATGCCGAGGTCAGCTCCTGGTCGGGGTCGAGCTCATGAAGGAGTCCCTTGCCAAGGTCAACTCCTAGTCGGGATCAGGCTCACAGGGTGATCCCTCCATATGATGCCAGCTCTCAATCGAAGCAAAGCTCATAACACCAGCCCTACCGCCGAGGTCAGCTCCCAGCCATGGTCGAGCTCACAGGGCGAGCCCTCCATTTGAGATCAGCACCCAGCAAGGGTCGAGCTCATGTTGTCGAAGGCGGACCTCTTCGAAAGGTCCTTCCCTGCCATACAAAGGCCAGAATTTCTGCCAGCGATGAAGGAGGGAAAGATCAACAAGAATTCAAACCACGGTACGGACGTCCTTGTCTACCTGTAACCTCCAGAAGGTAGCACATGTCCTACAACCAATGCCAGTTCTACAACACGCCACCCGTATGCTCTGCACAAGGTAAGCCTCGTCAGACCCAGGGCCCTGTAGCATGCCGCCACATCAACAACCATATGGCTGGACACCTAGAGTTCCCCCAGAAGGAGAACTCTATCAAAACCACAGGCCCAGCAATACTCGAGCAGCCCCTCCGGGAATGGAAACTCCCCGTGATGGCATGGGGCTAGGGGGCACAGCACCTGCCCTAGGGGGAAAAAAGTGAAAGAAGGGAAAAAGAAGGAGAAAAGGAGGGTGTTGCCATCAAGATCATCGTGGCTCGTAGCTCTGATGTGTCGGGCTCCCGCTAGGCGCTCTCTTCTTTATGCGGTCGGTTCCCTCGCCCGGAGGTCTTGCAAAATAGAGGAGACCCATGTTGGGGATTCTAGTGGGGACACTTCGATGATCAAGTCAGTGGGACGATCGAGGAGAACATAACTTTTATGGTGGAGAACTTGGGGGACTCTCCATTTCGAGAGGGTAAGAAAGAGTAAGATGAAGTCTATGGAAGAAGACGATGAAGAACTGAGCGTGTCTATTGCTTACCTTTTTTACTTATCTCCCTCATCGATCTTATATAGATGGGGTGGCCCAGACCAAGTCTGGGACTTTCTATTATTCACTGTTGCCTCCCTGTCGAGCCGGTTCTTCAAGGGAGAGCCTTCCACCCTGGGCATTTCCATTTCAGGGGGGACCGTCAGAGTGTCATAGGGCCGGGGCCTTAGTGGAATACCCTTCTTAAAAAGGGCTGCCTGTCATAGAGGTTGTGGTCTACCGGTTGTGCGATCGTCGACATGGTGGCACGCTACAAGATAGGGAACTTGGTGGGGCTTGCATCGTGTAGATCATGCACGTGGTGCATTGCGGGACCTGTATTTATGGCAGGGCATGTGCCACCCCTCAAGGGCTGTGTACAATCGAGTTCTGCTATGATTTTGAACTTCTGCTGATCCCCCCTTGATGCGGGATGGATGCAAAGACTAATTCTAATAATTATAATTTAATTTTTTTTATGAGCAATGGGAGCAACTCAAATAAACCATCAAATCAATTTAAGAAAAATTAGATTAAGCCTCTACTAACTACCTGCAATACAATCAGCATGCAATCACATAAAGAACCCTGGATCTGATGATTGAGAAACCATCGAAACAAGGTTGTCCTGACTTCAATTAACCATATTTAATGAGATTTGGATGGTTACTTAATAATAACGCTTTTCCCTCATCCATTTCAATAGATCTGGATTCAACTCTAACGATCTAGCGGTAGGATTGCAAACTTCAGTTCCTTCAGAGCAGATCTTCCTGTTGATGGTTGGATGGAAAGGGAAAACTCTTCTTCTGATCGAGAACACTAGGGATCCTAGAAAAGAACTATGATTAGAATGATGGAAATGGAGTGAAATTCTGAAATGAGAGAGGGAAAGAAGGATAGACGGCTTGGTTATGGATCTGGACTGGATGCTGAAGATGGTGGTTCCAGGCTTCTAGATCTTGGACTCAGGAGATAACTCAGACTTTAGTACTCCACACATTCCAGTGCAATGCTTAACTAGTAGAGCACTCACACACTACAATTGCTTAACCAGCAATTGCACTCTCAACACTTACCCAATAATTAGAGAAAGAAAACTGGCAGAGTTTCATTAATCAATCATAAGTTGGATACGAGGGGTAGATTGGAGTGGTATTTATAGACCCTCCATACAAGGTAGTATGATAACATAGAATTCTTTTGAATACATGATAATTTAGAGATTATATTGGACTTTACTCTCCTTCTTAACCATGATGAAGACTCTTTGTAATTTAAATTGAATAGACCCCCCTTTGTAATTGGACTTCTCCATGGAATGGGCGGTGAAATAATGTTCGGTGACAAAATGAGAAATGTGGGATGAGGAGTCCTTCTACTTTACTCCTCTTAAAATTTGAATGGCATTTAATGGGTGACAATTCATGAATATTTAGCATCTCATTTTTTCTTCCATCTTGGCATTAATCTTACTTGGATGTCAACTTGATCTCCGTGCATTTGAAATAAGATAAACTTCCATTTATCTTGGATCCTCTTAAATTTGAAAGAGGATAAGATAATCTTCCATTTGAAATAAGATAAATCTCCATTTATCTTGGGACTTGACTTGGATAAGATGAGAACTATTTGAGTTTGATTTGTAGATGAACCTTCCATTTGATCCTAGAATCCTTAAATTTGAATAAAATCTTGAATGGCCGACCAACCTTGGAGTGGGCGACAATTTGAGGATGAAAAGAAGTGCTAGATAAGAAGTAGAATCCTTCTGCTTTACTTCTCTTAAATGGCAACTTCCTTGGATTTAAAATGGGCGATGAGATGAGATTTGGTGGCACCTCTCTCTTTAAATTTGAATTCCAAAAATTGTCCCAATGTCTCGATATCCCAATATCCCAATGTCTCGATGTCTAGATGTCCCAATGTCTCAATGTCTGGATATCCAGATGTCTTGATGTTTGGAGTTCGGATGTCTCGATATCTAGATGTCCAGATGTTTCGATGTCTGGATGTTCGGATGTCTAGTGAAAATTTTGGACAACCTTCTTTTATCATGGAAATGATCCACCAAGGTGATATGGCATGGCACACTACTCCAAGTACCAGTTAACAAGGCCCCATGACATGGTGACATGGCACGATGACATGGCTTCAATAATTGGGCCTGACCTTGGCTAACAATTAGACTTGAACCCCCCTTGACTATTTCAAACACTAATTACAAGACTCAACTTGACCAATTCACAAAATAAAGCAAACTAATATTATTTACAGGACTCAAGATGAAATTAAGATAAAGTAACTATTCATTGGTGATCCACAATAAGCTTGGAGGGTTCTGACATCTTTTTCTAGCTCTGGTGTCCTCACCAATTCTTTTGGGGTGGGAGGAACTCGACCCTGTCGAGTATGGGTTGACTATACTCTGGTAATGTTCTAGCAAGTTTGGGTTAATTCTTTGAAGATCATCTCGAGTGATCCATGAATCATCATATTTCGGTCTACCTTGCCATAGAACCAGTAGTGATAGTTTTGTCATCCAAAATTTGTTCGATCTTATCTCTCCATTCTGGTAATTTGGCTGGTGGACACTCAGGGATAGGGTCACTCTCAAAAATGGAATCAGGCCCAAATGGCTCACTAGGTATCATTATTGGCTCCTTATCTCAACAAGATCTGATACATTAAAGGTTGGACTAATTCCTAATTCGGGTGGTAAATCTATCAGATAGGCATTAGACCCAATTTTCTTTATGATCTTGTATGTTCCTGCACTACGAGCATGTAGTTTTTTCATGGTTCCAGGTGGAATCATTCAGGATGAAGCCTGATCATGACAGAGTCTCCCTTATTAAATTCTTTAAAACATTTATGTGAGTTAGCCATATGCTCATAAGACTCATTGCTTTCAATAATTTTTTTACTTATCTCTTTATGCAATTCCTTAACATGCTCTACATATGACTCACTCAATACCTAACGGACTCAACTATGCATTCTTATCAAATAAAATTTATTAGGTCTACAACTACAACTTTGGGCTTGATTCCTAGTCGATGGATGACATGAAGATGAAAATTTGACGTGGACTCTTAATAAGTGCCATAAGGTCTTCCAAAAGTATGTAGCAAATTGAATAGGCTAAAGGACTGATAAAACATGCTAACCTCAACAAAATGCAACTGGGTGGTTCTAAAAACATTGGAAGCCTCAGGGAAGGGTAGGAAATATGAGGTGGGTTTGACAACTGGGTCTGGATTCATGGGGGTGACATTAAAGAATGGACATGGATCTACAAGTAGCAAAAAGTCCACTTTATCGAAGAACGGGTCAGCAAGTTCAGGGAAGAGATCATTAATTGGAATCAAAGAGGTGACCTCATCCCGAGGGTACCAAATTAAAGAGATCATGTCTTCGATAAATTCCTCTGGTTCAAGAATTTCAGGACTAAGCTCTCCTATTTGGGTCTTTTCTAGGGTTTCTTTAGGTAAATCCCTAATGGTAGGGATGTTAAATACCTCTGGTGGGGGCACCAAGATCAGACACAGATTACTAGGCCCTATTTGGTTTACTTAGTCATGTGTCAAAGTTTTGAAAATTTTGTAATCAATTAAGATTGAGTCCTGTAATAAGTTGAGGTTAGTTGATTTGTCTCAACCCTCAACCTAGTCCAGTACTTGAGTCTTGTACATCAGTATGAGTCCATTTCTTACACAAGAAAGGAGGCTACACTATTTTGGAGTTCCACCAGACCTCATTCTGGAGCCAGAGGCAGTTACATCAGCTTAGGAGAGCTCAATTGACATCCAGGTATCCTGATTCCCTCCAAATACCATTTCAGATGCTTGATTCCCTCCAGATGCTTCTGGAATATTCCATATATCAGGAACCCATGTTTTCCCGGTTTTTCCAGTACTTCAGGCCCTCAAATTCAAGCCCAGGAAGCAAGCCCAAGCAAGAAGAACCAATATTCCCTTTTGATACCGGGAATATGCTAGCCCAGGGAACCAGGCACCCCAGCTTCCAGGAGGCCCAAGCCCATGCACCCTTGGCCCATAGCCAACCTCCCCTTGCTGGCTTAAAGCCCAACATGCCATTCAAAGATGGATTAGGCATCCAAAGGTGTTGACCAAGTCCAAGCCTAAGTGAAGAAGGAGAAGACTAATCCTATTCTAACCTAGTTAGGATTCCTAATCCTTTTAAGCCTTGTAATTCTAACCTAGCTAGGAAAGGATATGTAGTCTAACTAGGAAGAGGACTTGTAACCTAAGTGTAACCATAGTTAGAGAGGGCATGGGAACTCTATAAATACCCCACCCCTCCCCCTCTTGTAATCACATTTTTCTTACGAATACAACCTTGCTGAATTTTGAGTAATTGCTTTGTGTTTGGTGTTCTAGTATTGGTTTTCTTATTCTTGTGTGCTCTCCTTGTGTTCCTTGATCGAAACCCTGCTGCCCTAGCTTCCCTCTACATCCTGGGAGATCAGCCATGTCCAGAGAAAGATGCCCTAGCTGCTGCCCCAATCAAGCAACTGCTTCTTCCCCAGGACGCCCACACCTAAACCTAGTTTCGTTCAATTCTAAACCCTAGTCTCTATTCCTTTGTTTAATTGCTGTTTTGATTGATCCCTGATGCTTGCAGGATCCCCGAGGTATTTCACCTTCCCAGAGGAGGTTTTCCTTGCCTCCAGGACTACCCAAATCAGCCATCTAATCAAGGGAACCGAGGCTTTATCTTCCAGGCTTCAATCTGAGAGCTGTGTGACTCCTTCGATTGCAAATTCTTCAAATCATTGATTGGTAACATCCTTCCCTTCTTTTAAATTCTATTTTGATAAAGATAAGCTATCCTAAACTGGGAGTTTCTCAACTCTCGGGTCCTGGCTACTTATTATCTTGCATGAGTTCTTTGCGATCATGATAATTCTTTGCATTGCTATTCCTTATGCTAGTTCGTACTTTTATTTGAAAAATTAGCCTACCAACCTAAATTATAAAAATCATAAAAAAATTAGTTTACTATTTTTCCTGCATATTTAGCATTCTTAGAGTTGTCCCGCATCAGTTTGGTATTAGATCAGGTTTAGGATAGTTTTTATCCGCTTTACATTCACAAACCCTAATTTCTGTATCCTGTCCGCTGCATTAGGTGTCTAGGTTTCATCTTATTTTGGTATCTTAGAAATTTTATTTTTTTGTGAAGATTGCACGTCATGTACTATATTTTATTCTAATAATTTTCATAATTTTTAATTAATTTTACCAAAACCCTAATTTTCTAAAATCCAGCATATTAGGAACCCTAACTAAAAGTCTGATAATTCTGCATCAGTCTGAAAACCCTAGGATTTGCATAATCATTTGATCTTTGTTTTACATAAAATTTGGTAGGTATCATCAACACTATCCATTCTCTATCCTAGAATTTTTTTGAATTTTTTTTGCATCTATATCTATGTCAAAACCTGCATTATTTGAAACCCTATTTTTTTGAGTTTCTGCACTCACTCAACTAAACCTAACCAACTTCCACACACCCCACTCCCAAGCCCAATTTGATTGCTAACCTAATCAACCTAAACCTAATTTGTCATTCCATAAAATATACATAAAATATTTTTTTTTCTGATTGTTTTAGATTGCATCAGGACCATTGAATGATGGCAATCAATATAACATTAAGGCAAGAGGTCATTACCTGTCTTGGGCCCAAAACAACCGCCCAGCATTTCCACCCAAGCCTTAATTAAAATTGATTAAACTCAATTTGCCCTAGAGGGCTAGGTGACATCAATAGGTCGGGTCTGAGCTGTGTGGGCCAACTAGTGCATTTAATCCTTTAGCTATTATTGAAAGCTGGTGTCTAAGGCTGGGGGTCCAGAGTCAAACGACCTAAGTGGTGTTTGTTGGGAATTGTGTCTCAAAGCCAATCGCCTGGGTTGTAGGTGGTTGTGCTCAATATTGTATTCATATTATGAATTAATAAAATATTATTTTTTGGTAGCTCATCACATTTTGTATTTTCCTAAAATGAACTCTTTCCATGTGATGAAGTCCTTAGGACTACACTGACTTCGATACAGAGAGGATGTATCGAGTGGTCCTTAAACCCAGTTCACAACCAAAGGATATATTGTACTGGATGGCAATATATCAAGTATAGGTTGTTGCAGTTCACATCGTTTGGTTGTCCTCTTGACCAAATGAGTGTGGTGACACTGATGTGATCTACAAGTGGGATATGTGGTATCTCATTGAACGTGACTCCGTGCAGCCCCTCTCTGCCAAAGGGAAACTCATGATTGGATATGGGTATATGTGTCCCTCTGACCTGAGGTCATCATGGTAGCTTGCAAGCAACTCCCTATGCTTTGGTGCCGGACTACTCGGATTTTTAATCCGGTGACGGAAGGTTTCTGGGTACAGGCAAGTACTTGTGAAGTAGTGATGGACCAAGATGGAATTGACCTGTCCAAACAGTTTGGATTGAATGTCTCGCAGTATCTCAATTTAGTAAATCCTCGGCCGGGGTAGTCCTAATGAAGAGTCACTGGGCTTGCGAGGTTGAGACACGTAGTCGACTGACTTAGTCTGGGTTGGCAGCCCAATCTCAGTCGTTCAGAGCATTAGAGGTCAAAGGGATGAATTATACAGTAACCATATGCCAGAGGTTCGATAGTTTGCTCCCGCATCTTCGACCTATCCAGACGCCGGGACCCATTGCTAGATGGTTTCCTGTGCTGGTACTAGAATTGTTCTGGTGCTACCGTTTAGGTTCGAACCTATGAGGTCACACGCCACAGAGGATAACTCTCTGATCCGGAAACCGATTACGATTGGGAATCGTCTCGGTTTTATGGTCACGGTATTTTTTAGCACTCTTTTTTCCGTCTTGCCCTTGTCTGGGTCGACCAGAAAATGTTCCGGGTTGACCAGCTCTGCGCCAGGATTTTTCTGAATCAATTTTGAACTGATTCGGAGTTCGTTTCGGCCTCCAATTGGTTGTGAACCAATTTTATTCCTTGAACCAGGTTCAATTGGATTGAACCGTTTGGTTTAAAGGGATTGGACCGGTTTTTGGTTCAACTGGTTTCCACTTTGATATTTTTTTCCCTTGGACCGTTTTACATGGTAATTGGAGAGAAAAAAGCTCCATGCGTTTGATTGGAGAAGGCAAGTCGATTGAAATCCAAACTCGTGAAGGCAAAAAGCTGGGCGTTTTCCTCTTCTCCCTCCCTTGTTGGTTAATAGCTTTAATCCCTCCCTTAATGACTTGTTAATTGGGTTTATTGCTACCAACTGCTGCTGCCTCTCCACCTTCCAACGCTCCAACTCCCTCTCCCTCCCAACTTGCTTATAAAAGCCAAACCAGCATCCTGTTTCGTGTGATGAAGTTTTCAACGAGAGAAATTTTTTTCCACCGTGAGAGAGGCCTAAAAAAAAAAAAAGGAGAGCTTTGGGCATTCTTTGAGAGGCTTAAGCAGAGATCTTTAGGGCTGGGTTTAGGAGTTTTGTGAGAGAGAAACAAGGCCTTAATCCCATTGTTTTAAGTGCTCATGTTCTGCCCAGCTGCAGAAAACCTGTGACTGTGAAGCCCATCTTCCGGCGGCTAGCACCGCGCGTGGAGAGGGATCGGAGAGCCCCGGGCATGTCTCCCCTCTAGAGGGAGTATTCTTCTACTCCTCGGAGCAAACCACGCGAGCCGGGATCGCTCCAGTTGCCCGAAATCCAACGACGAAGACAGCTACTCCGTTCTGCTGCCATTTTCGTGCAGCAGACTTCGGAGAATTTTGACGATTTATTGGCTCAGTTTTTCTTGCAGAAACTAGTGCCAAATCGAAGAGGACTTCCTTAAGAATCTACAGCTCAAATTTGGGAGCGATCGGAGGTCCGGAAGGTGGCGTTCCGGGGACTTTTCGGAAGCCCTGTTTTCAGCCCAAGGTGGAAGACGACTGGAATAACTTTATTCCAGTTATTCCAGTCTATTCCAGGTTTATCCCAGACTTATTCTAGCTGGGAATAAGGTATGTTTTTGGGTTTTAATTTCAGTGCATGTGTAGATCTAGATTTATTAAAATGTTCATAAATATTATATATCCTGTATCATGCCAATACATGCATCTTGCATATGCTAGATCCTGTGCGGAGTAGGTATTTTTCGTATTTATTTTAAAAATATTTTAAAATATTTACCTACTCCTTGTGCTGTTGCATGCTTAGCGTAGGCACCTGCAACCATGTTTTTTCTTTCAGTGGTATCAGAGCCCAGGTTCTAGAGTAACATATCTTGATGCATGTATAGTAGATTAAATTGTTTAATCTTGGGATTAGAGAGTACTTTTAGGAACCTAGTTGAGACCTTCACCATGGCCGTGTGTCTTTGACACGATGCGGTTCGTCTGTGTTGGCCTCTTCAGAAGGATCCTTTAAGGAAATCAAAAAGAAATTAATTTTTTTTTATAAATTTGGCATGATTTATATTTTTGTTCTTTGGGTCATATAATATTTATAAAAGTATAAATCTAGATATGATGCATAATTTAAGATGTAAAATTGTTTTACATAGAGACTTAATTAAAAAATATTTTAATTAAGTATTTGGCTTAATAAAATTTTTTAGGTTTATGAAATCTAATAAAATTTGCATAAACCAAATTGGGTTAATTGGGTTAGCTGATTAGTTGGGTCCATCACTGGGTTAGACCTAAGTTTAGTTGAACCGGATTAAAAGAAGATTAAACAAAAGTTGTTTAAGGTCTTTCTTTAGAACTATCTAATAATTAGATTAGTTGATCCGTTCATCTAAAATGGATCTAATTAGTGGCTCAGTGGACGCCCGAGTCTTTAGGCTAGTCTGATCGAGTCTGGTAAATCGACTGGTGTCGAGGTAGGTTTGGCAATTGTGATCATGGTTGTATGAGGCTACCTCTTTCCTGGCCAACTTGGTTGGTGTCTAGGAAAGATGGTTAATGGCGGATACTCACCCATGATCTCACCTACCTGGCTAGTCGAGTCGACCAGAACTGATTGGAAAAGCTCAATGACTCGAGTTAACCCATGTCACCCAGGTTGATCGGTCTGACTGATCAATAGGTGCCCATGGATCAATTGTTGTTTTAATTCAACCCTCCTGGAATATGATTGATTCAGTGGGAGGATGATCCATGTCCTTCCCTTTTTCTTCTGTCACAACTATAAAAAAAAAAAAAAAAAAATCCTCTAAAATTATTAGGTCCTTAAAAAGACTAAGTCAAGGAGTTGACAGTGTCTTAGCCTCCCATTAAGTTGGATAGAAATGTGTCCACTAGCTTGGTATGCATCGGCAGTTCCATAGAACGGGTGTACATCCGGCGACTAGAATTTCTATCTGATCGATGATGGTTCAGTGCAACCTCCTTAACGGGACCAGGTGGGCTAAGACATTTCTATCTGATAGTCGGGCTTGGTCTTTAGTTAGCTGGAAGCATTGGATTAGTCATTTTAATGGTTGGACCTAACTAGAGATCCGCAATAGGAGGCCTCTAGGCCGATTGGGGTGTTCTCTGGGGAAAAATAAAATACTGAAAATTGTTTAGGGAAACAATTGGTTTACGAACCTACCTTTAGGCTCGTATGGGTGAGCCGGCCATAGTCGGGCTCATGCGTGGCCTATTGGATTTCAGTACCCGCTTGAAAAAGTGTTTTCACGGATTGGAGTTAGAGGCTACCAATCTGAAAAATTAGTGGGAGAAACCTTTAGACTAAAGTCCAAGTCTTTTGGTTAAGTTATTAATTCATAAACTAATTTGGGCTTATTTTCTTTTCAGATGTCTTCAAATTTATCGCTTCGGTCATTTCTTGATAATGAGAAGTTAAAGGGTCACAACTTCGATAGTTGGTATCGAAAGTTGAGATAGTTCTGGAGCACGAACGGATCCTGTATATGATAACGGATCCGGCACCTGAAATCCCTCCCGCTAATGCATGGAGTGCGATCAGAGATGCTTATCTGAAGTGGGTCTCTGATCGCACTACTGTCCGGTGCATTATGTTAGCGGCGATGAACGACGAGTTCAGTCACAAATTCGAGGAGGCCCAACTTGATGAAATCCTTCAAAAATTAAAGGAATCCTTCGGCACCCCGGATGATGTAGAACGGTACAAAGTGTCTTATTCCATCTACAACTCCAAGATGCTGAATGGTGGTTCAGTCACTGATCATGTATTGTACATGATCGAGTTGATTGAAAAGTTGGGCAAACTCGGATGCCCCTTGCACGAGCAGCTTGGCAAGGATGCGATTCTGAATTCTCTTCCCTCCACCTATCTTGATTTTCTTGATCATTACAGAATGAACAAGCCTGCAGTAAACTACCATGGTCTTTTGGGATTACTGCAGACTTTCGAGAAAGACCACCAACTTAATAAGGGGGTGGTGAATTTAGTGGAAGGAGGTAGAGGTCGTCGTCCCTTTAAGAAAGGGAAGAAGAAAATAAATAAAAAGGGAAAGAAGGCACAGAATGCTCCTGGCCCGAGTCAGACCAGGAAGTATAAGGCTAATCAGTCTTCTGTAGAGTGCTTCTACTGCAAGAAGAAGGGACACTGGAAGAGGAACTGTCCTCTTTATATTGCGTCCCTTGATCCGAACAGGCCGAGAAAGCAGAAGTCTGCTGAACAAGGTATTTATATGATAAAACCTTGTAATTACTCAATTGTTGATACTGCTAACTGGGTATTGGATACTGGTAGTCCAATTCATGTTTGTAATTCGTTACAGGGACTTCAAGTTAGCAGAAGATTTGAAGATGAAGAACAGTTTCTGAGCGTCGGGAATGGAAATCATGTTCCAGTACTGGCAGTCGGAGTCCTGCGTCTTATCTTTGAGTCTTGTACTGTCGAACTAGTCGACTGTCACTATTGTCCTAGCTTCATTATGAGCATAATCTCTGTAGGCCTTTTGGCCAGTTGTGGTTTTGAACTATCAATAAAAGGAGATTTTTGCAATGTTATTTTGAATAACTTTGTTATAATGAAAGCTCGATTAAATAATGGCATATATGTACTATCAAGGCCTGTTAGTGTAATGTACACTTCTTGCAAACGCCCAAGGTTAGACAATGTCAACGATTTGTATCTTTGGCACTGTAGGCTAGGTCATATTAACCAAAATAGGATAAACAAGATGCGAGGAGATGGACTCCTCGAGGTCAGTAATTTTGAATCACTGCCCACTTGTGAATCCTGTTTACTTGGTAAAATGACCAAGTCACCTTTTACTGGAAAAGGTGAACGAGCTACAGAACTTCTAAGTCTAATACATACTGATGTATGTGGACCGATGACAGTTAGTGCTAGAGGAGGATACAAATATTTCATTACTTTTACAAATAACTTTTCAAGGTTCGGTTATGTCTTTTTAATGAGATATAAGTCTGAATCGTTTGAAATGTTCAAACGATACCGTAATGAAGTAGAAAAGCAAACTGGAAAAAGTATTAGAACCCTTCGATCTGATCAAGGTGGTGAATACTTATCTGGTGATTTTTTGACATATCTTGAGGAGAGTGGAATTCTCTCTCAGTGGACTCCTCCGGGAACACCACAGTGGAATGGTGTGTCCGAAAGGAGGAATCTTGGACATGGTTCGATCCATGATGGGCTTTGCAACTTTGCCGCTATCCTTTTGGGGATATGCGCTTCAGACAGCTTGTTACTTATTAAATAATGTTCCAAGTAAGTCTGTTGTCTCCACTCCGTATGAGATGTGGAATGGGCATAAACCCTCAATCTCACACCTTCGTATCTGGGGTTGTCCGGCTTACGTAAAGCGTTTAGACTCTGACAAACTTGGTCCTAAGTCTGACAAGTGTTTATTCATTGGTTATCCTAAGGAAACCAAAGGGTATTTCTTCTACATGGAGAATGAACAAAAGGTGTTCGTTGCTCTTAGAGCTATCTTTTTGGAAAAGGAGTTCCTTGGAGAAGAAACTATAGCTTCTAAGATTGAACTTGATGAAGTTCAGCCAATAGAAAAACCTACACACTCTAAGGACATCGTAGAACCGCTGTGATTGAATCACACCCAGAATCCATTAGGAGATCCGGTAGAATACCCCGTCACTCGGACAGATACTACAGTTTCTTGGTCCGGGATGGCGATCCTATTGAGCTCGATGAGAACAATGAGGATCCGATCACCTATATGGATGCACTTCAGAGATATGACTCTGAGGCATGGCTTGGAGCCATGCGATCCGAAATGGAGTCCATGGAAATCAACAATGTTTGGACATTGGTTGATCTGCCTGAAGGAATAAAACCCATCGGGTATAAATGGATCTTCAAGAGGAAAAGGGGCGCAGATGGGAAGGTAGAGACCTATAAAGCCCGTCTGGTTGCCAAAGGGTATCGTCAGCGATATGGTATCGATTATGACGAGACTTTCTCCCCTGTGGCAATGCTTAAGTCCATTCGGATCATGCTTGCTTTGGCAGCATATTTTGATTACGAGATCTGGCAGATGGATGTCCGAACCGCTTTCCTAAATGGGGAGCTGGAAGAGGAGGTGTATATGATATAGCTTGAAGGGTTCACATCCACAGATGAATCAAAAGTATGCAAGTTGCAGAGGTCCATTTATGGACTCAAGCAAGCATCTCGAAGTTGGAACTTACGGTTTGATAGGTGTATCAAATCGTACGGCTTCGTTAAGAACGAAGAAGAACCTTGCATCTATAAATGGGTTAATGGTTCTGTGATTGTATTCCTAGTATTGTATGTTGACGACATTCTCTTAATCGGGAATGACATCGCAGCATTACAAGGAATAAAGGTCTGGTTATCATCTCAGTTCTCCATGAAGGACTTGGGTGAAGCTTCTTACATACTAGGTATGAAGATCTATAGAGATAGATCCAAGAAGCTTTTGGGACTGTCCCAGTCTACGTACATTGATACCGTGCTGAAACGGTTCAGCATGGAAAATTCCAAGAAAGGCTATCTTCCGATAGGTTCTGGAATTACTCTTTCCAAAAGGGATTGTGCGACAACTCTTGAGGAAAGAGAGCGCATGAGTAGGTACCTTATGCTTCGGCAGTAGGCTCTATCATGTATGCTATGACTTGTACTAGACCAGACGTGGCATACTCACTAGGAGTAGTGAGCAGATACCAGTCTGATCCAGGTGAGGCGCATTGGAAGGTGGTTAAGTCCATCCTCAAGTATTTAAGAAATACTAAAGATCAATGGCTGATTTATAGAGAACCTGACTTGAAACTTGTGGGGTACACTGACTCTAGTTTCCAGTCGGATAGAGATGATAGCAAGAGTGTGTCAGGGTTTGTTTTTACCCTGAATGGAGGAGCGATTTGCTGGAAAAGTTCTAAGCAGGCAACTGTTGCAGACTCGGTATGCGAAGCAGAATATATTGCAGCATCAGATGCGGCAAAGGAAGCTGTCTGGTTGCGTAAGTTCCTTGGAGAGCTAGGGGTGGCACCTTTCCTAGATGGTCCTGTTCCGGTGTACTGTGACAGCACTGGAGCCATTGCTCAAGCTAAAGAGCCTAAAGCTCATCACCGCACCAAACATATTTTGCGGTGCTACCACCTCGTACGAGAGATCGTGGAACGAGACGACATCAATCTTCTGAAGATTGATGGAAAAGAAAATTTGGCCGACCCCTTCACTAAAGCCCTCGGAATAAAAGAGTTCGACTATTGTAAATGGGAAATGGGTATTAGATACTCTTCTGATTGGCTTTAGTACAAGTGGGAGTTGTTGGGAATTATGTCCCAAAGCCAATCGCCTGGGTTGTAGGTGGTTGTGCTCAGTATTGTATTCATATTATGAATTAATAAAATATTATTTTTTGGCAGCTCATCACATTTTGTATTTTCCTAAAATGAACTCTTTCCATGTGATGAAGTCCTTAGGACTACACTGACTTCGATACAGAGAGGATGTATCGAGTGGTCCTTAAACCCAGTTCACAACCAAAGGATATATTATACTGGACGGCAATATATCAAGTATAGGTTGTTGCAGTTCACATCGTCTGGTTGTCCTCTTGACCAAATGAGTGTGGAGACACTGATGTGATCTACAAGTGGGATATGTGGTATCTCATTGAACGTGACTCCGTGCAGCCCCTCTCTGCCAAAGGGAAACTCATGATTGGATATGGGTATATGTGTCCCTCTGACCTGAGGTCATCACGGTAGCTTGCAAGCAACTCCCTATGCTTTGGTGCTGGACTACCTGGATTTTTAATCCGGTGACGGAAGGTTTCTAGGTACAGGCAAGTACTTGTGGAGCAGTGATGGACCAAGATGGAATTGACCTGTCCAAACAGTTTGGATTGAATGTCTCGCAGTATCTCAATTTAGCAAATCCTCGGCCGAGGTAGTCCTAATGAAGAGTCACTGAGCTTGCGAGGTCGAGACACGTAGTCGACTGACTTAGTCTGGGTTGGCAGCCCAATCTCAGTCGTCCAGAGCATTAGAGGTCAAAGGGATGAATTATACGGTAACCATATGCCAGAGGTTCGATAGTTTGCTCCCGCATCTTCGACCTATCCGGACACCGGGACCCATTGCTAGATGGTTTCCTGTGCTAGTACTAGAATTGTTCTGGTGCTACCATTTAGGTTCGAACCTATGAGGTCACACGCCACAGAGGATAACTCTCTGATCCGGAAACCGATTACGATTGGGAATCATCTTGGTTTTATGGTCACAGTATTTTTGAGCACTCTTTTTCCCGTCTTGCCCTTGTCTGGGTCGACCGGAAAATGTTTCGGGTTGACCAGCTCTGCGCCAGGATTTTTCTGAATCAAATTTGAACTGATTCGGAGTTCGTTTCGGCCTCCAATTGGTTGTGAACCAATTTTATTCATTGAACCAGGTTCAATTGGATTGAACCGTTTGGTTTAAAGGGATTGGACCGGTTTTTGGTTGAATCGGTTTCCACTTTGATATTTTTTTCCCTTGGACCGTTTTACACGGTAATTGGAGTGAAAAAAGTTCCATGCGTTTGATTGGAGAAGGCAAGACGGTTGAAATCCAAACTCGTGAAGGCAAAAAGCTGGGCGTTTTCCTCTTCTCCCTCCCTTGTTGGTTAATAGCTTTAATCCCTCCCTTAATGACTTGTTAATTGGGTTTATTGCTACCAACTGCTGCTGCCTCTCCACCTTCCAACGCTCCAACTCCCTCTCCCTCCCAACTTGCTTATAAAAGCCAAACCAGCGTCCTGTTTTGTGTGATGAAGTTTTCAACGAGAGAAATTTTTTTCCACCGTGAGAGAGGCCTAAAAAAAAAAAAAGGAGAGCTTTGGGCATTCTTTGAGAGGCTTAAGAAGAGATCTTTAGGGCTGGGTTTAGGAGTTTTGTGAGAGAGAAACAAGGCCTTAATCCCATTGTTTTAAGTGCTCATGTTCTGCCCAGCTGCAGAAAACCTGTGACTGTGAAGCCCATCTTCCGGCGGCTAGCACCGCGCGTGGAGAGGGATCGGAGAGCCCCGGGCATGTCTCCCCTCTAGAGGGAGTATTCTTCTACTCCTCGGAGCAAACCACGCGAGCCGGGATCACTCCAGTTGCCCGAAATCCAACGACGAAGACAGCTACTCCGTTCTGCTGCCATTTTCGTGCAGCAGACTTCGGCGAATTTTGACGATTTATTGGCTCAGTTTTTCTTGCAAAAACTAGTGCCAAATCGAAGAGGACTTCCTTAAGAATCTACAGAGCGATCGGAGGTCCAGAAGGTGGCATTCCGGGGACTTTTCGGAAAGCCTGTTTTCAGCCCAAGGTGGAAGACGACTGGAATAACTTTATTCCAGTTATTCCAGTCTATTCCAGGTTTATCCCAGACTTATTCTAGCTGGGAATAAGGTATGTTTTTGGGTTTTAATTTCGGTGCATGTGTATATCTAGATTTATTAAAATGTTTATAAATATTATATGTCCTGTATCATGCCAATACATGCATCTTGCATATGCTAGATCCTGTGCGGAGTAGGTGTTTTTCGCATTTATTTTAAAAATATTTTAAAATATTTACATGCTCCCTGTGCTGTTGCATGTTTAGCGTAGGCACCTGCAACCATGATTTTACTTTCAGTGTTGTGGTTTTTAATTGGGTCCCTGCGAAAGCAGGGGGGCCTCCCACACTCCCACCCCCTACCTAGCCAGTGGAAGGATTAGCTACCGAGTTAGGTGTAAGTTGAGCTGACCCACCCAGTTTTGCCTCAGGTCTAGGAAACCCTAGATTGTACTAGCCTATTTCTTTTGCATGCTTGGCTGCACCATTCCATTCTATGGCTTGTTTGACTGTATGACCACTAGATTATGAACCCAATATCATAAGTCTAAACCCCAAACTAACTTGGTCATGGATTTCAATTTTGAGGTCATCATGAACCAGCTTGCCCAATTAACTACCCAAATGAACCAAGCCAATACCTAATCCCAAGCCCAGCTTGCCCAAATAGACCATAGGTTTGACCAATCCAATGCCCAAATTAATGCTAAACTTGACCAAACCAAAGATCAGTTAACCCAATTGACCCAATTCCAAAGCCAAATGAACCAAAGATTCAACCAAGTAGGAAGCCTAGGCAAGACCCATAGAGCTGAACCCCAAGAACCCATAGTCCTTATATATGAACCTAGTAGTAACCCACCATCCCTCAGTCAACCTGAATCTTATAGGATTGATACTGAGAATATCCTAGCCCAGGGGACCAGGCACCCCAGCTTCCAAGAGGCCCAAGCCCATGCACCCTTGGCCCATGGCCAACCTCCCCTTGCTGGCCTAAAGCCCAACATGCCATTTAAAGAGGGATTAGGCATCCAAAGGTGTTGACCAAGTCCAAGCCTAAGTGAAGAAGGAGAAGACTAATCCTATTCTAACCTAGTTGGGATTCTTAATCCTTTTAAGCTTTGTAATCTAACCTAGTTAGGAAAGGACATGTAGTCTAACTAGGAAGAGGACTTGTAACCTAAGTATAACCATAGTTAGAGAGGGCATGGGAACTCTATAAATACCCCACCTCTCCCCCTCTTGTAATCACCTTTTTCGTATGAATACAACCTTGCTGAATTTTGAGTAATTGCTTTGTGTTTGGTGTTGTAGTATTGGTTCTCTTATTCTTGTGTACTCTCCTTATATTCCTTGTTCAAAACCCTGCTGCCCTAGTTTCCCTCTGCATCCCGGGAGATCAGCCAATTCCAGAGGAAGATGCCCTAGCTGCTGCCCCAATCAAGCAACTGCTTCTTCCCCAGGACACCCACACCTAAACCTAGTTTCTTTCAATTCTAAACCCTAGTTTCTATTCCTTTGTTTAATTGCTATTTTGATTGACCCCTGATGCTTGCAGGATCCTCGAGGTATTTCACGTCCCTAGAGGAGGTTTTCTTTGCCTCCAGGACTGCCCAAATCAGCCATCTAATCAAGGGAACCGAGGCTTCATCTTCCAGGCTTCAATCTGAGAGCTGTGTGACCCCTTCAATTGCAGATTCTTCAAATCACTGATTGATAACATCCTTCCCTTCTTTTAATTTCTATTTTGATGAAGATAAGCTATCCTAAACTGGGAGTTTCTCAACTCTCAGGTCTTGGATACTTATTATCTTGCATGAGTTCTTTGCGATCATGATAATTCTTTGCATTGCTATTCCTTATACTAGTTCATACTTTTATTTGAGAAATTAGCCTACCAACCTAAATTATAAAAATCATAAAAAAATTAGTTTATTATTTTTCTTGCATATTTATCATTCTTAGAGTCATCCTGCATCAACCTCATGGTTCTCTTTTCCTAATGGTCCTTCTAATACATTAGGTGACTCATCGATTTCCTCTTCTCCTTTATACTCATCTATCAGGTTTTCTCCAGCTTCATATACTTCCACTACAGTTTTAGTCTGAGTAATCTTCTGGTCTTTAACTTTGAGTCCGTAATAGATATTTTCTCTTCATAGTCATTCCTAGGAACAAATGGGGTCACAGGGGTGGGTCGGCTCGGATTAAGGTTGAGTCAACTCGGGTGTGAATCTGATTGAAGCTGCTGAGGAATGGGTCGACTCGGGTGGACTAGGTTGGATCCTGATTTTTGATAAAGGGCACTAATCCTAATGGGTTCTAGCTGATGAATTATAGGTCTAGGGGATGTTGGTTTGGTGAACCAGGGTTAGTACGAGTCCTACGGATCCTCTCTATATTGTCGAGTTGCTTATCTAGTCGGTTAAACCTATTGTCCATCAGGGCACATTGGTCACTGAAGGTCCTCAGTAAGGTTTCTATAGTGGACTCCATGATCAAACTGGGTTGGGGTTAGTCTCCTAATCTAGTGGTCATGCAATGCAATCCTAGCTTCTAGGGTTCCTAAACCTAGAACTCAAGTAGAATGAGTTAACTCAAATTACACCTAATTTAACAATTAGTCCTTCCATTGGCCAGGTAAGAGGTGGGGTGGTGGGAGGCTCCCCCTGCTTGACACAGGGTCCTAATTAAAAATCACCAGTCTGCTTAGGGCATTTGCCTCAGGTGATGTGGGACAGGTTGGTGGGGAGGATCGATGGTGAGCCTAGAAGTCACCTAGATTAGGGTACCTTTTTTTCTTTTGATTTTTTTTTTATTTTGTAATGGGGCGGTGAAGGAACAATGGAGATGGAGGGTAGGAAAACTGGACACTCTAAGACTTGGAACTTACATTTACGAAGAGACCTCTAGGGCATCTCATCCATCCCACTACATGTAGCCTAGGGCATCCCACCCAAATCTCTACCTGGGGCCGTAAAGGAAAATCCCTAAGACCTAGAGGGGGACTCGATGAGAAAGGGGATAACTAGGGCCTCACACCCCTTGATGCCTAAAGGCGAAGGCAAGACGGGCTTCATGCCTACTCCTAACGGAGGCAGAACCGAGAACACTTTTTTTCTTCAAAAATTCATCTTCATTATTAAAAAAAAACAAATACAAGAGGGGATTCCTTTATATAGGCTTACAAAATTTAGGGCCCATACATGAAAATTTTTTTATTATTTATTTATTTATTATTTTATTTTATTTTTTGAATCCTAAACTAGCAGCTTTAAGGTCCGTGCAGAATTGTTTCTGCATCAGGATCTATGCAAATCCTTCTCTTGTGACCGTGAAATAGGGGATTGATGGACGGGGCAGAGGATGCGAAGACTGCGGATAGGCCGGCGGATTTGGGGGATGACGGTGGATTTGGAGGAGGCCGATGGATTTGGAAGAGGTGGTCAGCGATGCTCGCAGGCGAGGCGGAGGGGGGATGGGCCGGTGGATCCAGTGGGATCTGATCGGCGTCGATGATGGCTAGAGATGACTCCAGGTGGAGGGGCGTCGGGCGCGGAGATGGGGAGGCATCACGGGCATGGGCATCATGGGCATGGGTGGAGCAGCAGGGGGACGGCCGAGGGCGGTTCCATGGGACTCGCCGGCATTCCCACGAGAAGTTCGTCGCCGGGGGAAGGTGGACGGCCGTCGGGGGTCGCTAGTGGTCGGGCGTGGCTGATTCATGACCGGTGGGAAAAAAAAATGGAAATCTAGGCGATGAATGGAGGAAGAAGATGATAGGAATACATCAGGGATAAATCAAGGATAGGAAGGAAATAAAGTAGGAATAGAGGGGATAAATGGGATAACTAGAATAAAAATTATAAAATAAAATAAAATAAAATATGGGAGAAAAGATTAAAAACTTGGATGGGTTTTGATGTCCCCATCATCAGGACCTCTAGCCTTAGACACCAGCTTCCAATAATAATTGAAAGGTTGAGTGCACTAGTTCACTCACAAGACTCGAACCCGACCTGTTGGTGTCCCTATGCTATATTAGGTTGCTACTCAGTTTTAGATTAGGGCTAGGACAATGCAAGATGAGGTTAGTTGTTTATGGGCCAAGGAAATGTAATGACCTCCTTACCTTATCTTATGATATTGTCGTCCTTAAAATAATTTCAACTAGGATGAATGCACAACAAAACAAACTAGTTACCAAGATAAGATAAGATAATATTTGCAACTCAAAATTTAAACTTTAAATTTCAAATTTCAAATTTGGATTTCAGATTTGAATTTTAAAATTTTAAAATTCTAATTTCATATTTTAAATTGTAGAAATTAAACTATGTTGGAATTTAAATAGGTCGAAATAACTATATGCTGAAATTCTAGAGCATACTTGTTCTCAAGAGTAATTAGGCTTGCAAAAATTCTATAGACTGAATTAAATCTTGATAAAATTTTTAAAAATAAAATCAAATGTAACGAATCTAGCAAAATAAGAATCAAAATTTTTTTATCTTTCTACATATAGAAACAATTAAAATAACAAACTATATATTAAGATGGACGTGATGCAGAAAATTAATCCTAAAGATGCCTATCTCTTTGTTTTCTTCTTTAAGGGTCAATCATAGCGGTACCTCTACATGCCATAAGAAATCTCTTTTGAATGGGATGTGAAGGTTTTGTAGCCCTACTTTTTTCTATGACCGGACAGCCAAGGTGAAGCATCCGATCCGAGTACTTAAAGAGAAACTAAGTCCTAACCATTCTCTGATACCAAAGTTGATGCGGGATGGATGCAAAGACTAATTCTAATAATTATATATATATATTTTTTATGAGCAATGGCAGCAACTCAAATAAACCATCAAATCCATTTAAGGAAAATTAGATTAAGCCTCTACTAACTATTCGCAATACAATCAGCATGCAATCACATAAATAACCCTGGATTCGATGATTGAGAAACCATTGAAACAAGGTTGTCCTGACTTCAATTAACCATATCTAATGAGATTTGGATAGTTACATACCAATAACGCTTTTCCCTCTGTTTCAATAGATCTGGATTCAACTCTCACGATCTAGTGGTAGGATTGCAAACTTCAGTTCTTTCGGAGTAGATCTTTTTGTTGATGGTTGGATAGCAAGGGAACCTCCTCTTCTGATCAAGAACACTAGGGATCCTGCAAAAGAACTATGATTAGAATGATGGAAATGGAGTGGAATTTTGAAATGAGAGAGGGAAAGAAGGATGATGGCTTGGTTCTGGATCTGGACTAGATGCTAAAGATGGTGGTGCCGGGCTTCTAGATCTTGGACTAAGGAGATAACTCAGACTTTAGTACTCCATACATACCAGTGCAATGCTTAACCAGTAGAGCACTCACACACTATAATTGCTTAACCAGCAATTACACTCTCAACGTTTACCCAGTAATTGGAGAAAGGAAACTAGCAGAGTTTCATTAATCAATCATAAGTTCAATACAAAGGATAGATTGGAGTGGTAATTATAGACCCTCCATACAAGGTAGTATGATAACATAGAATTCTTTTGAATACATGATAATTTAGAGACTATATTGGACTCTACTCTCCTTCTTGACCTTGATGAAGACTCTTTGTAATTTAAATTGAGTAGACCCCCATTTGTAATTGGACTTCTCCATGGAATGGGCGGCGAAATAATGCTGGGCGACAAAATGAGAAATGTGGGATGAGGAGTCCTTCTACTTTACTCCTCTTAAAATTTGAATGGCATTTAATGGGCGATAATTCATGAATATTTGGGGTCCTATTTTTTCATCCATCATGGCGTTAATCTTGCTTGGATGTCAACTTGATCTCCTTGCATTTGAAATAAGAAAAACCTCCATTTATCTTGGATCCTCTTAAATTTGAAAGAGGATAAGATAATCTTCCATTTGAAATAAGATAAATCTCCATTTATCTTGGGACTTGACTTGGATAAGATGAGAACTATTTGAGTTTGATTTTTAGATGAACCTTCCATTTGATCTTGGAATCTTTGAATTTGAATAAAAGCTTGAATGGCCGACCAACCTTGGAGTGGGTGACAATTTGAGGATGAAAAGAGGCGCTAGATGAGAAGTAGAATCCTTCTGCTTTACTTCTCTTAAATGGCATCTTCCTTGGATTTGAAATGGGCGATAAGATGAGATTTGTTGGTGCCTCTCTCTTTAAATTTGAATTCCAAAAATTGCTTGAATGTCTCGATGTCCCAATGTTCCAATGTCTCGATGTCTGGATGTTCCAATGTCTTAATGTTTGGACATCCGGATTCTCGATGTCTGGATGTCCAGATGTCTCAATGTCTGGATGTCCAGATGTCTGGTAAAAATTTTGGACAACCTTCTTTTGTCATGGAATTGATCCACCAAGGTGATGTGGCATGGAGCACTACTCCAAGTGCCAGTTAACAAGGCCCCATGACATGGTGACATGGCATGATGATAAGGCATGGTGACATGGCTTTAACAACTGGGCCTGACCTTGGCTAACAACTGGACTTGAACCCCCCTTGACTTTTTCAAACACAAATTACAAGACTCAACTTGACCAATTCATAAAATAAAGTAAACTAATATTATTTACATGACTCAAGCTGAAATTAAGATAAAATAACTACTCATTGGTGATCCACAATGAGCTTGGAGGGTTCTGACATCTTTTTCTAGCTCTGGTGTCCACACCACCCCTCCTTATACCACTGGCGGGAACCTTGGCTCCCACTAGATGGGGGATGAAGCTATACTTCGGGGACCTGGCTTTTGGAAGCACGAGCTCGACCTTGATCGAGAGCTAGCCTCGGTCGGAGGGCTCGCCCTATAAGCATGGCCCCGATTGGGAGCTGACCTCGGTAGGAGGGCTCATTGTGGAAGCATGAGCTTGACCCCGGCCAGGAGTTGGCCTCAGTCAAAGGTCTCATCTTATGAGCATGACCCCAACTGGGAGCTGACCTCGATAAGAGGGCTCATTATGGAAGCATGAGCTCGACCTCAACCAGAAGCTGACCTTAGTCAGAGGGCTCATCCTATGAGCACGACCTCGATTGGGAGCTAACCTCGGTAGGAGGGCCCATTATGGAAGCATGAGCTCGACTCCAGCTAGGAGCTGACCTCAGTTGGAGGGCTTGCCCTATGAGCATGACCCTGATTAGGAGTTGACCTTGGTAGGAGGGCCCATTGTGGAAGCATGAGCTCGACCCTTACCGGGAGCTAACTTTAGTCGGAGGGCTTGCCATATGAGCTTGACCCTGGTTGGGAGCTAACTTGGGTAGGAGGGCTCATGTTGACTCTTTACCTGGTCATCATTCCCAGGCGGCGGATCCCTTAGCAGCATGGCTGCCTATATGCTCCATGTCAATAGATGTACCACATTAGATGCCTGGTGGGGATACCAGAGGCACCAGAATAAGACAGAGGCTTCTCAACCCTCTATGGATCACTTAGTTACATTCTAGTCCATTGTAATAAAGCTTAGTTCATCTAAGTTATCTTTACTTGAGTCTTGTATTAGTCAGCTCATGTTGAGCTAGTTCAGTCCAGTGCTAGTTAGCTCATATTGAGCTAATTTTATTTTTTTTGAGTCCTGTCCAAGTACATTGAAGACTCAAGACCACATCATACAAGTGAAGACCAAGTCCAACCAGTTTAAAGACATGGAAGTGAAGCCCAAGTCCAACCCAGCCTGAAGATTTGAAGACCTCAGGAGGAGAAATTAGAAACCTTAAAGCCTTGGACCGCAGCTGGAAGCAAATTGGGCTAGCCTAGGCCTAGGAAAGGAGCTAAGGCACCAAATGCTTAGGGTGACTCTCCCATTGGTCGGCCACTTAGAGTCACCCATCTTGGCCGACCAAGGCAAGGAGAGGGAGAGAGATTGTAGGGATTTTTCTACTATGGGTTTCCTTATTTTCTAGCTAGGGTTTGGGTGGGAGTAGAATTCCTAGGTAAATACTATTGTACCCTTACTTGGGGCCTAAGACTAAGAGTCTATTTAAAGGACCCTGGTCTCTTGTATGAGAATTTAATTTTTGATATATGAAATACTCTTAAGTTCTTTTCTTGCTGTGTGCCTCCTTGCTATGTGCATTAAGGGATCTTGTGTGAGCCTGAAGCTGTTGAAGTGCTAGCCGACCAACCTTCTTCCAAGCCTCTCCTTCCAACACGCCCTTGCTGTCTTTTTTTTGAAATTATTCTTGTTTCCAGCCTTTGTTTTCTCACCCTTGATGGTTGTTTGCAGGTCTCCGAGTTCCTACGAATCCAACGACTCCAACCAGGCCGCAATCGGGCCACCAAGCAGAAAGCCAGGAATTCATGGGTCTCCGACTCGATTTTCTAGGCCGCATCCATCGAGGAACGAGTGATCTCTTCGCTGCAATCTTCACTAGGAACATTAGACGTTGCTAGGTACACCCCCTCTACCACCAGTAATTTTATTATAGGTGAACTAGCCCTAACCAAGGCTTCTTAGTCCCGACGATCCCCTTTTACTGCTTTCTTAGATCCTAATCTGCATGCATAGTTTTTGAAATTCATATAGAACTCTCTATATCTTATTTTGATATAATATTTGGGATTTAACCACCTCACCCTACATATAAAACATACAAAAATAATTGCATGCATATTAGCTCCATATCATCTGTGATGGGGGACTCGAAACCCATTAGAGTTTTTCTTTTTTATTTTTTTAGATTTTTTTTTTTTATTTTAGTTGTTGGCTATTCCCCTTATTCCCTTTATTCCCATTTTATTCTATGTTTATCCCAGTTTTATCCCTCTGCTATTCATGTCTTCTTCTTCCTTAAAACCATCGCCCATAACTTCATTTTTTCGCTGTCGGTCCTAGATCCGCCGTGCCCGACCCCCGGCCGCCTCCGTTGGTCCGCCACC
Organism: Areca catechu; assembly: GCA_021397845.1. Lineage (NCBI taxonomy): Eukaryota > Viridiplantae > Streptophyta > Magnoliopsida > Arecales > Arecaceae > Areca > Areca catechu. The sequence continues at coordinate 97,851,484 of CM038046.1, forward strand.
AGTGCTCGCCGGCCCCACTCTCGCCAGAAAACCGCATCCGCCGCCCACGTCGTGGGAAGACGAACGGACGCCGCGGGAAGATGAACGATTGCCCATGGCCGCCACCTACCGTTGCCACCGCCCGCCTGCCGCCCTATCGCCCGCCACCCCCTGGCCCCCGCTCGGTCGCCGGAGGCCTCGCCGGTGCCCCGCTGCCGCCCATGGCCACGGAAGGCGAACGGGCACCCATGACGCCCCATCCGTGCCACCGTGACTCTGCCTCCCGCCGCCCGCCCGCTGGTCCACCGCCGTGCCGCCCGTTGCCCGGTCGGCCGCCGGAGATCCGCCCCCTATTGCACTACCGTGAAGAACTTTTGCACGCTTCTCAAAGCATTTTCCCCCTGTTGCATGGCCGTGAAGAAGCCTCTACACGGTTCTTAAAGCAGCCCAAAGAAAGCGATCTCCACATGATTTTTGGAGCAGCACAATTTTTGGAGTAGCACGATTTTTGGAGTAGGGGAGATTTCAAAATTCAAATAAAAGGAATTTATTTGGTAACTTTTCTTGAATGTAAAGGTTTAAAATGAAAATTTGGGATTTTGGTTTTGGATTTGAATTCAAATTATTTTGAATTTGAATTCAAATCTAGGGAGGATTTCAAGGGATTTTTATTTTTGAATTTCAAAGGAATATGGGAATCTATAAATACCCATACTCCTCTTGTAATAAATCAGTTGAAAATGAATTTTTGAAGGGTTTTTTCCACTTGTTTGTGGTTCTGGGCTGAGGCCCGTTTGCCTTCATCCTTCGGGACATCGAGGGGTGTGAGGCTCCATCTTGCTTTCGTCTTTAGGTATGTCGAGGGGTGTGAGGCCCCGTCTTGCCTTAATCCTTCAAGACGTCGATGGATGTGAGGCCCCAGGTATCTCCATTCTCTCTCCCACCTTCATGTCTCTCTCTGTTTCCCCTCGTGACCTTGAGATTCATCCTAGCGCCTCCAAGTATCGAGGAGGGCGTAATGCCTTAGAGGTGAGAGATCTCTTCGTTAGGGTGAGTCCCAAGGTCCATGGTCCAGTCCCCAGTCTCCCATCCCTATCCTTCCTTCGCCACCTCCGCCAAGAAAATTTGAAAACCAAAAGAGTCCAGCCATTTTAGGTTTTTTTTTAGGGGTCATTCTATCCTAGTCCCGGGAGGCTTCTTAGCCCTCCCACGATCCTTGGTTTGCTTTAGGTCTTTCCCTTTCACAATAACCATGGGTTTTTCGTTTCCGTCCTGCATCAACTTAGTATCAGAGCTTAGATTAGGGCTCGTTCTCTGCACCCTTCACAGTCTGTATATACACTGTTCTTTTAATTATTTCTTCTTGATCAAAACTTCAAAAATTCTAATTTTTATTTTTCTGGACTTATATTAATTTAAAATATTTTACAAAATTTTTGCAGATTTTATTTCGGTCTGTGCAGTTTCTGCAAGCCGAAATATAGCCTACAGATTTTCGGCTTTATTTTTTCAGCAAGACAACTTTGGAAGGTTTAGGGTTTTGTTTAGCATCTCCTTTGCATATCTTTTATTTTTAGTATGTTTCTAGCATATTAGGTCATTGGATGCAAATCATATTTTTGCAAAAGAATAAAAAAAATACATATATAAAAGCTACCAAAAATACTTAAACCCTAATTTTGCATCATCTGCCTGCCATTATTGCATAAACTACCTTTAAGGGCATTCTTGCTATGTCAGATGGGGGGAGGATTTGATCACCTCTCCTTAGCCCAAAACCACATCCCCTACATTCGGTCCCAAGCCTAACTTAAAATCTATTGGACTTAATTTGCCCTAGTGGGCTAGGGACACGAACTGATCGAGTCCGGGCTAAGTGTCAGTTCACTATGTCAAGCTAACCGTGTGTGCCTTGTGCTTAGTATCTAGAATGGTGGTTCGGGGATTCAATACCGAAGGGCTTGTGTGCTGGTCTGCCTACCTGGCCAATCTCTGATTGGCGTCTAGGATTGGCAATCAGGGACCTAACACTCCCCTTACACCTGCCTGGCTGAGTCAGGGTTACTATAGGCTAGTTTGCCACCCTGATTGAGCATCTAGTTTTGGACTCTAGGTCTAGGGAGCTGTAGTTGATTTGATCGAGTCTTGCATGAGCACTAGATCAGGGGTTTCATATCATCCACCACCTTCACAAATGGCTGAACCCATGGATCATCTTGATGCCAAAATTGATGCCCTTGGAGAAAGGATAGCCCAATCCATCAATCTTAGGCTTGATCAATCAAACGCCCAGTTGACCCATAGACTTGATCAACCAGACAACCGACTAGGAACCCTAGAGAAAACCCGTAGGACCTAGACTAGATCCAAACCTGAGCCACCTTTACTTTATGTACCCACAACCTATAGATCTTATGACTCAAAATCCTATGACCTTAGATCCTATAATCCCATGACACATAAATCTGCACCCTTGTCCTATAAGCCCAGGGAGCCCATAAATCCTAGGTATCAGCCTAGTACTAGTCAGGTTTCCCCCAATCAACTTGAACCCCATAGGATTAGTACCCAAAAATATGAGCTCAGTAGTAAGCCACTATCCCTTAGTCAACCTGAACCTACTAGGAGTAGTGCCCATACTCAGAAACCAGAACCTAGCCAATTTTTTCTTAGCTGACCTTCCCCTACCATCCCTTTGATTGACAAGGCTTACATTAAAGCGAAAGTATATGAAGCTGATGTGAACTTAGTGGATGAGTATGAGGGAGAAGAGGAGACACCTTTAGAAGACCTAGAATTAGTTGACCCCATAGGTACCCAGGTAGAAGCCAATCTAGAGTTAGCTAACCCTGACCACACCCAGATAGAACCAGCAGTAAAGGACCAATTAGAGGAAGAGAACTCTAATACTAGGATTTTACCTGAGGAAATACTAGAAAAGGACCTAATTGTAGAGCTTAGTCCTAAATTCCATGAACTAGAAGACTTTATTGAGGATTTAGCTTACTTAACCCATTGCCCTTAGGATGAATCCCTTCCTGCCATTCCTATTGAAGATCTCTTTCCAGAAATTGTTGACCCATCCTTCCATAGCATGGACCTTTTCTTGCCTAGAGACATAACCCAATGCTTATACATTAAGGTTAGTCTCTTTAGTCCAAAACTAGTCCCTGAATCCCCATCCTATTTCCTACCCTTCCCTGAGTCGTCTTATGTGTCTAGAACTATTAGGTTACATTTTGTTGAGGTTACTAAGTTGCAAGAATCCATAGAGCCCATCCCATTTGCTACCTACTTTTGGTAGATCCTCTGGCATCTATTAGGAGTTACTAGTAAATTTTCTTCTGCATGTCATCCATCAACCATGATTCTTGCCCCATGCCCAGTTGTAGTTCAGACCTAATAAAATTTTCTTCAATAGGAATGCATAGTCGAGTCTATTAGGTGTTAGTTTGAGTCCTTTGCATCACTTGTTAGGAGTTTACAGTGCCCAGCATGTTCACCACCTGCACTAATTTTGAAACCAACTGGCTAATTCCCGAAGAAGGGCCAAAGAATTTGATGTAGTGGATTCTGTCTTGGTTAGGCTTAGGCCTAAAAGAGAAGCTTCATACTCGTAGAGCTGGACCTTTTAAAAGTGATAGAGAGGTTGGACCAAATGTCTATGTGTTAGATTTGCCTCCGGATTTGGGCATTAGTTCTACCTTCAATATTACAGACCTGGTTGAGTACATGTTATCGGCAGCGATATCCAGTGAGGCCTTTGGACCTACTCCTTTCATTGTGAGTGACCCTAACCTAGAGTGTCCACTAATAAATTTGGCCCGAGAGAGGAGAATGGATCGAGCGTATCCTAGATGATCAAGCCTTAACGACCTGGGGCCATGGCTATCAATGCTCCTTGGTCCGATGGCAAGGCCAGCCAGAGTTGGACAATTCATGAATTTCTCGAGAGGACTTGCAGCACCTTAACCCAGATCTCCTTGAGAGATATGTGAGCCAGCCTGATCTTCACTCGATAGGGTCGAGTTCCTCCCATCCCAGAAGAATTGGTGGGGACACTAGAAGCACCAGAACAAGACAGAGGCTTCTCAACCCTCTGTGGATCACTTAGTTACATTCAAGTCCATTATAATAAAGCTTAGTTTATCTAAGTTGTCTTTACTTGAGTCCTGTATTAGTTAGCTCATGTTTAGCTAGTTCAGTCCAGTGCTAGTCAGCTCATGTTGAGCTAATTTTAATTTTTTTGAGTCCTGTCCAAGTACACTGAAGACTCAAGACCACATCATACAAGTGAAGACCAAGTCCAACCAATTTGAAGACATGGAAGTGAAGCCCAAGTCCAACCCAGCCTGAAGATTTGAAGATCTTAGGAGGAGAAATTAGAAACCCTGAAGCCCTGGACCGCAGCTGGAAGCAAATTGGGCCAGCCCAGGCCCAGGAAAGGAGCTAGGGTGCCAAATGCTTAGGGTGACTCTCCCCTAGGTCAGCCACTTAGAGTCACCCCTCTTGGCCAACCAAGGCAAGGAGAGGGAGAGAGATTGTAGGGATTTTTCTACCATGGGTTTCCTTATTTTCTAGCTAGGGTTTGGGTGGGAGTAGAATTCCTAGGTAAATACTATTGTACCCTTACTTGGGGTCCAAGACTAAGAGTCTATTTAAAGGATCCTAGTCTCTTGTATGAGAAGTTAATTTTTGATATATGAAATACTCTTGAGTTCTTTTCTTGTTATGTGCCTCCCTGCTGTGTGCATTAAGGGATCTTGTGTGAGCCTGAAGTCCTGTTGAAGTGCTACCCGACCAACCTTCTTCCAAGCCTCTCCTTCCAACATGCCCTTGCTACCTTTTTTATGAAATTATTCTTATTTCCAGCCTTTGCTTTCTTACCCTTGATGGTTGTTTGCAAGTCTCCAAGTTCCTACTAATCCAACGACTCCAACCGGGCCGCAATCGGACCACCGAGCAGAAAGCCGAGAATCATGGGTCTCTGGCTCGATTTTCTAGGCCGCATCCATCGAGGAACGAGTGATCTCTTCATTGCGATCTTCACCAGGCACATCAGATGTTGCCAGGTACACCCCCTCTGCCACCAGTAGTTTTATTGTAGGTGAACTAGCCCTAACTGAGGCGTCTCAGCCCCGGCGATCCCCTTTTACTACTTTCTTAGGTCTTGATCTGCATGCGTAGTTTCTGAAACTCATATAGAACTCTTTACATCTTATTTTGATTTGATATTTGAGATTTAACCACCTCACCCCACATATAAAACACACAAAAATAATTGCATGCATATTAGTTTTGCATCAATGCCGCCCACTCCTGAGCTCGGAGAACGAAGTGGTGCTTCAGGCGAGGGGAGTATTTGTCATGCTGACATGGAGGGGTGGCATGTCTTGCACCATCAATGCCTCACGCACCGTCGCACCGAAGATTGGGCCTTCGTACTAATGGGGCGATGATGCCATGCCACCCCTCTTTAGGAGTAGGCATAATTTCCACACCTAGTTCGAGGAGGTCGCCCCCAATTTGGAGTGTCACGTGGCATGCTCCAGCTGGTCTGGGGCAAGATTTAGTGCACGTCTTCGACAAGTACGAGGCGACAGGGCTCTGGGCCATTTAAAAAAGACCTGTCCTTCTATTTCTTAAGGGTTCTCTAGGAAGCAAAAGGTAGGGCTCCTTCTTCAGAGCGACCTTCCCTCCTTTTCTTGGGCAAGGTTACGAAGTTCCAGTAGGTTAGGCCTTCATCTTCTCCTCCTTATGTTCTTTTGCTCCCCTCCTTCGGCCTGTGCTGGAGGAGCGCCCTCCCTAGGGCTTCCAGGTTCCTTCCTTCCTTCACTCTTGTATTGCTTCTGATGAGTCCTTCTGGAGAGGGGCTCCGTTGTCGGGGTCTCTCCGATGGCATGCGGCCCTCCCAGTGGGGTCTCCTCCTTTGGATAGTGAGGAGGAGGAAGTCTCGGCTGCAACTCACAGGGGTCCCTGTCGGATGGAAATCATGATTGGGCCCCCTGCAACTTCTTCTCAGTCTGCCCTGCCTGTTAGGGAGTCTGGTGGTCCTGTAGGCATTGCTTCGATGATGATCGATGAGGACCTACTCTAGTCTGGAGGTTGTTTGTGGTTCCTGACTCCATCCGACTCTCTGTCCCTGGACTGGGTGATCGGGTCACCTCCAATGGCCCAAGCCAGATAGCCTTATATGAAGACTTCTTCTCTGACAGTCTTTGTCTTCCCTTCCATATCTTTTTTTTTGCCTTCCTCAGTAACTACCGTCTGGTGCTGGCTCAGCTTACCCCCAATGCTGTCCAGACCATTTTCTGCTTCATTATCCTCTATAGTCATAATGGGATTGTTGTCCATTTCTCTCTCTTCAAGGCCTTGTTCTCCCTGAAGCACCATCCCTTTGATGATGGGTGGTGGTTTGTATCTCCCCGCAAGGGGTGTTTCAAACTTGATCTGCCCACCATCATCAAGGGGTGGAAGCATAAGTTCTTTTTCACTTCAGTTGAGGGAGCGGATTGGGTCTGGAGTGACCTGGGCCTTCCCCCAACTGCCAATCTATGGTCGAGCAGGCTGAAAGGGAAATATTTGACCGGCTCTTCTCCTCTCAAATCCTATCTCCTCGGGATTTGTTGTGCGAGCAGAATCTCGTCGAAGCTGGGGTCATCCAGTTTAAGCCTCAGGGTAAAACTTGCCATCGGGCTTCTTTTTCTTTCAACTGTGGGCACCTAGTCCAGGAGTAAGGCTAACTAGTGTACCTCATGTTGCAGGGATGAGGTTCAGCCTTGAGGAGCTTCGTGGGATGTCTCAAAAGAGGGCTGTTGCTGAAGAGCTCGAGGAGGAGCCTAGGAAAAAGGCCTGGGAGGAATTGGCCCCAATACGCACCGACGATCTGCCGCAGCCAGAAATGGCGAGGGAGGCGGGACTTGCTGCCATCGAGGTACTGCCTCTACGACATGGGGCCCGGGCCCCGACCGTGGCCCCAGCCATGGTCCTGTAAATGCAGTGCCTTCTTTTGAGGATACGCCAGACCTGACCAAGATGCTGGAGGTGCCGAGCCAAGAAGCCAAGGTGTTCACCATCATCCTTCCCATGGGTTCTATGCTATCCCAGGATGGGAGGGTGGTGGAGGATATCCTCAACACCTTATCCAGCCATCAGATCGCCAGATTCAGATAGGGAGACCAGTGGTGGAGCTCGCCATTGAGGCATTTGCCTGGCTAATGTTGGTAAGCCATTTTTGGATCTGTACCTCCTTTTCCACCCTTTTAATAGAGGGCATCAATCATTGTTCTTGGTGTAGGTGCCAATTGACATGCAGCTCCTGAGGGATGCCTACTGGGTGATGGAAAAGCTTGGGGCCTGCCTCTGCTGGGAGAGGGATGAGGCCCAAGGCCTGTCTGGCCGGGCCCAAAGACTGGAAGCTCAATTGAACGGTTCTAAGGCCAAAGTGGTTGAGCTCAAGAAAAAGGTGGCCGAGCTTGAGGCTGCCTTGCTGAGGAGAGGGGGGTCAGCTCTCACCGAGCCGAAGAGGCAACCGCTTCTACAGCGGAGATAGGGGAGAGCACAGACCCTCCAGACTCAATTGGAGGAACAGACGACAAGGGTTATGGTAGCGGCAAAAAAGGCTAAGGCTACAGCGGCTGTCGTGTTGATGGAGACAGCCAAGAAAGAAGCTGTTGAGGTAGTTCCCAAGTTCATGGCATCCCAGGCCTTTAAGGACGAGGTCACCGAAGTTGTTCTAGACTCCTTCCATCAGGGGTTCAGAGACTTCAAGAACGAGGCCTTCTGCTTCTTCGGGCTAAAGGGGTTGGACAACATCCAGCATTCTATCCCATTCCCTAGGTAGCAGGACGAGCCTATCATCGAGATGGAGCCAGAGCCGGAGCTGAAGCCGGAGGGGGTTGAAGTTGAGGCAGTACCTAAAGTTGCTTAGGATGCTCCACCGGTGACTGAGGTCACTCGCTGGCCTGAGAAGGAGCCGGCGACCAACACATAGGCTTTTCTCCTTTCTTTTTGTACTTGGAATCCTGAGAGGACCCTTAATTTATCAGGGGCTTCTCCCTAAGAAATGTAAAAAGAATTTTGTTAATGAAACATCTCTTTTCTTTAGCTGTTGTTTTTTACATAGCCCTTCTCTTTCTTCTTCTCTTTTTTCTTTTTCTTTTTAAGGTGCTTTCAAGAAATTCCTGGGGGTGTACAAGGGGCTCATCTCGATAGCAAGGAAGTAGGCTAGTTCGTCCCGCAAACTTAGTGTAGTTCCACACTACCTTTCCTTCAATTATGGTGCAGGTGCCTTCTTTTAAGTCTTGACTGCTCCAAACCTACTTTAAGGCCTTAGGATGGGCATGAAGGTCTTTGGAAGCTCCTTGCCCTCTTTCCTTTGATCCTCGAGGCCATTTGAGCCAAAATGTAAGACCTCTGGATCTTCTTACTTCACTAAGATGTGAGTCAGGTGGTAGATGGAGGGATTACTTGAGGTTCCCATAGACATCTTTGGACTATGAAGTGTGTATCTCCGAACCTCGGAGGTGGGACTACTGGCATCTCCTGAGCTCGAAGATGGGACTGCTGGTGTCTCCCGACCTCAAAGATGGGACTGCTTGTGTCTCCTGACCTCGGAGGTGGGACTGCTGGTGTCTCCTAACCTCGAAGGTGGGACTGCTGGTGTTTTTGACCTTGAAAGTGGGACTGCTTGTGTCTCCTGACCTTGAAGATGGGACTGCGGTGTCTCCTAACCTTAGATGTGGGACTGCTAGCTTTGAGTGCTGGACTTCATAAGTTTCCGGGCTTGGAGTGCCGAGCTTCATAAGTTTTCAGGCTTGGAGTGCCGGGCTTTGTAAGTTTCCGGGCTTGGAGTGTCAGGCTTTGTAAGTTTTCGGGCTTGGAGTGCCAGGCTTCGTAAGTTTCCAGGCTTGGAGTGTCGGGCTTCATAAGTTTCTGGGTTTAGAGTGCTGGGCTTCATAATTTTCCGGGCTTAGAGTGCCAGGCTTCGTAAGTTTCCGAGCTTAGAGTTCCGGGCTTCATAAGTTTTCAGGCTTGGAGTTCCGGGCTTCGTAAGTTTCTGGGCTTAGATTGTCAAGCTTTGTAAGTTTTCGGGCTTAGAGTACCAAGCTTCGTAAGTTTCTGGGCTTAAAGGAACCAGGATTCGTAAGTTTCTAGGCTTAGGGTGCCGAGCTTTGTAAGTTTTCGGGCTTAGAGTGCCAGGCTTCGTATGTTTCTGAGCTCAGAGTGTCGGGCTTCGTAAGTTTCTGGGCTTATTCCACTGGACTTGGAGCGGACAGACGAGTTCCTACATAGGTGAAAAATAAGGTAGCACTAGAAGGAACTTTAATTCATTATGGAAGGGCCTTACATTATTGGTAGTATATTCTTAAGTTACTGGCATTATAAGTTCGCATGAATTGGATGCCATCGAGCCCAGCGAGGTAGTAGGCCCCACCTGGTAAGGCCTCCACCACTTTGTAGGGTCCTTCCTAATTTGGGGAGAGTTTCCCACATTCTCCTAGTTGGGATACCTCTGCCCTCCTATGGATGGGTCATCCGGATGGAACACCGTGGGCCAAGCGGGAGTTGTAGTAGCACGCGACTCGCTGTCGGTAAGCCACCATCCGAAGTCAAGCTTTGTCTCTTGTTTCATCCAGCAAGTCTAGATTGAGGAGGAGACGAGCCAGATTTTCTGCTTCATCATATTGCTCTACCCGTAGCATGGGTAGGCCAAGTTTTATTGGAATCATGACTTCAGTATCGAAGATAAGGTTGAAGGGCTTCTCGCCAGTGGCTGTGCGGGGCGTGGTGTGGTAGGCCCACAGCACGTTGGGTAGCTCCTCAGCCCATCGACCTTTGGCTTCGTCCAGTCTCGTGCGGAGCACTTGCAGGATGGTCCAGTTGGTCACCTCGGCCTCATCGTTGGTCTGAGGATGAGCCACCAAAGTGAAGTGATGACGGATGCTGAGGTTGGCGCAGAATTCTTCGAGGGCTCGGTTGTCGAATTGTCTCCCATTATCGGTACTAATCAAGTGTGGGAGGGGAACTAGCAAATTATGGACTTCCATAAGAATGACTGGACCTTCACCTCTGTTATCCAAGCTAGTGGCTTAGCCTTGACCCACTTGGTGAAGTAGTCGATGGCCACGATCAAAAATTTCTGTTGCCCGGATGTAGTGGGGAAAGGACCTATGATATCCATCCTCCACTGGGCAAATGGCCGCAGAGCTGATAGCTGGGAAAGTGGGGATGCTGGTTGCTACTAGATGTGGGCGTGATGTTGGCACCGATCACTTTTCCTTATGAAATCAGCGGCATCTTCCTGTATCATTTCCTAAAAGTACCCCTACCGGATCGCTTTGTAGGCCAAAGTTTTGCCCCCCACATGATTGCCATAGATGCCCTCATGTATTTCCTGGAGCATGTAAGTGGCCTCTAAGGGCTTCAAGCACTTCAGCAGGGGATAAGAGTAGGATCTTCAGTACAGCTATCCGTCCATCATAACATAATGCACAGCCTTCTTCTTGAGCAAGCCGGCTTCCTTTCGATCATCCGATAGGGCACCAGTGGTGATATACTTAATGTAGGGGTCCATCCAGCTAGCTTCAGTGGTAGCCTACTAGACTTCGGCTGTGAGCTTGTAACTGGGGGTCTCGACATATTCGATGAAGGTATGCCCCAGTGAGGACTCTGGCAAGGTGGCCAATCTGGAAAGGATGCGGCCCGGGCATTCTCTGCCCGCATGATATGGGAGATGCCAAAGTACTGGAGGGTCACCATGTGCGAGCACACTCTGTCCAGGTATTTTCCCATCATGGGATCCCGTGCTTCGTACTCACCAGAGACTTGACCCACTACCAGCCGAGAGTCGATGAAGACTTTTAGCCTCTTGACACCTAGCTCGCAGGATACCTTTAGTCCTGCAAGGGCACCTCATACTCGGCCTGGTTGTTGGTTGCCTTGAAAGGAAGCACAGGGCATACTCCGCAACGACCCCGTTAGGATTGGCAAGGATGAGACTGGCTCCACTCCCTTTGGTGTTAGATACATCATCGATGTGAAGTATCCATGTCACCTCGGATGGGGTTGGGTCCAGCCGGGGCTCGGTCTGCTGATTCGCCTCCTCTGGATCCTCCTCTACCCAAGTGCATTCCACCAAGAAATTGGCTAGGACCCGATCCTTTTGCACTGGCCACGAGTGATAGGTAATGTTGAACTCGTTGAGTTTCAGTGCCCACTTGGCTAGGCATCCCAATGTATCAGGGCGGTTGAGGAGGGCCCTCAGAGGCTGATTGGTGAGGATGACAATGGGGTGTGCTTGGAAGTAGGGCCTGAGGCGCTGCACAGACATTATTAGTACAAAAATAACTTTTTCAGGTCAGATGTACCTGGTTTATGCATCATGGAGTAGCTTGCTGACATAGTAGACTGGCTGCTGGATGTCATCACAGACTAGTACTGTGTTGATTGCTTCAGGTGACATTGCTAGGTATAGGAGGAGCTCTTCTCCAAGCTCTAGTTTGGACAGTAACGGCAGTGAGGTGAGGAGATTCTTCAGCCCCTCAAAGGCCTCCCGGCAATCTTCCGTCCAGGTGAAGCTGTTCATCTTCTACAGTACCTTGAAGAATGGGAGAAAATAAGATTTCTGGATTTCATTCATTCAAACATGACCATTTACAAGAAGACTTGGAGAAGTATTTATAAACCTCCCAAGCATTTTGAAACTCCTGTTTACAAGGAATGGCTTCAACCATCATGAGTTTAGGAGGTTGCTTGATCCATGGAGAACTTGGTGGCTGCCCCCTTTGAATGTGGAAGATGGCTTGATTCAAGGAGAAAAAGGTGGTCACCCCATTTGAATTTGAAGTGTTCTTCCCTCCCAAGCTTAGGTGGCTTGGAGATGAGGTGGCAGTCCTAGTTGGCATGGGGTCCATTCTCTTGGATAAAGTGTTTTGGTGAGGTGGCTTCAATCAAAGCTTCATTTCATCTATTGGCTCTTATTTCATGCGCCCTTGACTTGTAGCTTTGGTTCATCCTTTGGTCCACTTGCATGCTCCCTTGGTTGGACTTGACTCAAGCTCCAAAGAAAAAAATACAACTCAATTTGGATTTGACTATATTTGACTCTTACAACTCAATTGACCCTAGGCTTCTAGACCTAAGACTTAACAAGACTCAAAACATAAAATTCATGACATAAGAAGACTTAACAAGACTCAGATTGGGAACAAGATAACAAGGTTAGAACTCATATTGTAATCCATAAGGAATTGGTGTTGACTAGGTTTGAATGAAGTCTTTCTTTAACCTTGGTGCCCGCACCAATTCCCTCGAGGTGGGAAGAACTCGACCCTGTCGAGTAGGGATTTGTTTTACTCTGGTAGAACTCTAATAAGTCAAGGTTGATTCTTTGTAGATCCTCTCGAGTAATCCATGAGTCTTTGGACTCAGGTCGACCGTGCCAATGAACTAAATAGTATTGGTAACCTTTATTCCGGGTGGTGATGGCCTGGTCATCCAGAATTCACTCAATCTTTTCTCGCCATTCTGGTAGACTTGTTGGTGGACACTCAGGGATGGATTCACTCTCAATAATTGGCTTAAGCTCAAATAGCTCGCTAGGTATCATTATTGGCTCCTTAACTCTACTAGGTCTGAAACATTGAAAGTCAAGCTGATACCTAAATCAGATGGTAAGTCTAGCACATATGCATTAGATCCTATTTTCTTTATAACTTTAAATGGACCTACACTGTGAGCATGCAATTTTTTTAAGGTTCCTGGTAGGAACTATTATAATCTAAGCCTTATCATAACATAATCTCCTTCAGTGAATTCTTTGACTCTTCTATGTGAATTCGCCATATGCCTATAAGTTTCATTGCTTAATTGGATCTTTTAATTAATTTCTTTATGTATATCCCTAATATGCTGTGCATATGACTCAACTGATTCAGAAACTTATGCTTATGTGGGTAAAGGGATAAGATCTAAGGGCTTCCTAGGTTTGTAACCATGGACCACTTCAAATGGACTCTTCCCAGTAGATCTATTGACTGAGCTGTTGTAAGCAAATTCAGCACGAGGGAGTAAGAGATCCCAATTTTCCGTACTGTCACCAACTAGACATCTAAGCAAATTTTCTAGACTTCAATTGACTACTTCAGTTTAGCCATCAGTCTGAGGATGATAGGTAGTGGAGAATTTCAATTTGGTTCCTAGCATATGCCAAAGGGTATTCCAAAAATAGCTAATGAACCTAACATCTCTATCAGATACAATGGTTTTGGGTAAACCATGTAGTCTAACCACCTCGTCAAGAAAAAGTTTGGCCATTCTAGAAGCATCTATGGTTTGAGAACATGGGATGAAGTGAGCCATCTTAGAAAATTGATCGACTATAATGAAGATGGAATCTTGTCTCCTAGAGGTCTTTGGTAGTCATAGTACAAAGTCCATACTAAGATCCTGCCATGGACAATCAGGGACTGGTAAGGGAGTGTATAGACTGGTGTTCTGTCTTTGCTGTTTGGCAACAGCACATGTTCGACATTGGGCTACAACTTAGGCCACATTCCTTTTGAGGCCAGGCCAAAAGAATTGGTCTTCTACTGCTATGATTATCTTGTTTCTTCCAAAATGACCTACTAGGCCTCCAGCATGAACTTCAAAGATCAAAAACTCTTTAATGGAAGTTCGGGGAACACACAATTGATTTCCTTTGAAAAGGAATCCATCTAAGATAGTATATTCACTATGTACACTAGATGGTCCTTATTGGAGGGATTGATAGATTTCACTAAAGTCTGGACACTTAGGGTATTCCTCTTTCAGTCTATCAAACCCTACAACCTCGATGCTAACTGAGGTCAAAAGCATGGATCGTCAGCTTAATGCATCTGCAACCCTATTTTCAGTGCCAGCACGGTGCTTCAGAATAAAGGTGTAAGCCTGAATGAATTCTACCCATTTTCTATGCCTAGGGTTCAGTTTCTTTTGAAAATTAAGAAATCGTAAGGCTTCATGATCGGAATAAAGAACAAATTCTTACGGTAGTAAATAGTGTCCCATTACCTCAAAGCCTGAACTACCGCATACAATTCCCTATCGTATGTCGAGTATCTCATCCTTGCCTCATTCAATTTCTTACTAGAGAATGCCACTGGATGACTCTCTTGACTCAAAACTCCTCCAATTCCTACTCCAGAGGCATCATAAGCAACCTCAAATACCTTTGAAAAATTGAGTAACCTCAAAACAGGTGCTTGTGTCATTTTCTTCTTTATTTCTAGGAAGGCACTATCGGCGGATTTTGTCCATTCAAAGGTTCCTTTCCTAATGCAGTCAGTAATGGGTGCCCCTATTGTGCTAAATCCTCGAATGAATCTCCTATATAAGGTGGCTAAACCATGAAAACTACGAAAATCATGGATGCTCTTAGGTACGGGCCACTCAACTATGGACTTGACCTTTTCGGGGTTGGCAGACACCCCTTCAGTGGTGACAACAAATCCTAGAAAGATAACTCTATGGATCATGAATTCACATTTCTTGTGGCTGGCATAGAGACTATCTTGTCTAAGGGCTTGGCAAACTTGCCTAAGATGGTCCAAGTGATCTTCCTTTGTTTTACTGTAGATGAGAATGTCATCAAAGTAGACCACTATGAATTTTCCTATGAATGTCCTTAAAACCTGGGTCATGATCCTCATGAAGGTACTAGGTGCATTAGATAGACCAAAAGGCATTACTACCAACTCATATAGGCAATCTTTGATTTTGAACGCAGTTTTCCATTCGTCCTCGGGCCTAATTCTTACTTGATGATAGCCACTCTTTAGATCAATTTTGGAAAAAATCTTGGCTCCGGCCATCATATCCAACATGTCATCTTAAATGGAAATAGGAAAATGATACTTAATGGTGATCTTTCTTAGGGGTCAGAAGGGCAGGTACTGCACATGGGCTTAGGCTTTCTCTAATGAATCCCTTTTGGAGAAGCTCTCCAACTTGATGTTGTAACTCAGAGTATTCTGTAGGGTTCATTCTATAATGGGGGAGGTTTGATAATGTCGATCCTGGGATCAAATCTATGGCATGTTGAATGTCTCTCAAGGATGGAAGGTGATTAGGAAGGTCTTCAGGAAAGATGTCTTGAAACTCCTCTAAAAACCTTAACACTTCCTAGGGTTTTTCCTTATGTGGTTGGTCCTGATTTTCCTTAGCTGCTAAAACCCAAATAGGTGAACCATTGCTAAGCTCTTGCTCCAATTCTTTAGCAGTGATCATGTTTATCCCTTGTTTCTTATCCCTCAAGTGACTTGATCCTCTCTTAACTTGGTCCTTAGGTGGTGAGGGATTGATTATAATCTTCTTCATATTATGAGTGAAAGAACATGAATTAGAATGACCATAGAGTATAGCATCATATCATACAACCATGGTCGGCCTAATATGATGCTACTAACTCCATTGGAAGAACATCACACCAAACCTTTTCTTGGTATGATTGGAACTGGATTGTGACTTGGCACCTAGACTTAATGAGAATTGAGGTTGAATCTATCCAAGATACCTTATATGAATTAGGATGGGGCACAGTGGATAATCCTAGGTTCTTGACTATATTAGTTGATATGGCATTGACGCAGCTACCACTATCTAAGATGACCTTGCACACCTTCTCTCCTATCTTAATAAAGGTTTGTAGGATACTAGTCCTACGCCAATCTTCTTGCTCTTTGGTTTGGGTCAAGATACATCTTACAACTCCTAGGATTTCTGATGAGTCTATGATCTTTTCATCCCCTTCATACTCATTAGCTAAACTCATACATGCCTCATACACTTCTTCTTCCTCCTCATAGTTCTCTATGGGTTTCGTAACCTCTTCTTCTACTTCCCCAATGTGTAAAGCTCTAGTGGGACACTGGCTTGCATAGTGACCCATCTTGTGGTACCTAAAACAATGAACATTTCCTTCTCTTTGCACCTCAAGACTTTTTCCTTTATCTTCTCTTTGATCTACTGGAGTAGCAGGACTGGGTCTATTAGCTAGACTTGGGCTTGGAATTGGTCTATTTATAGGAGGATTAATCCTAGTAGGCTCAGGTCGGTGAAATAAAGGTCTCCTTTGGAATCTCTCACAGTCCCTAGCAACTTGGTAGACTTGGTCTAGGTCATGGACTTCCCTCAAAAATAGTTCTTTCTGGATCTCCTCATGTAGACATGCTCTAAACCTAGACAAGGTTACTGTCTCAGACGCAACTACATTACATCTCATCACAAATTCATCAAACTTGGCAACATATTCGGACACTGTCTTATTCCCTTAAGTTAATCATTGCCACTGGTCCAAGAGTCTCTGTTCATAGGACATTGGTAAGTACTTCTCCCTAAGTTTCACTTTCATAGCTCTTCAAGTGGCTATGGGTATGTCACCTCTTTGTCGACTCATGTGCTCAACATTACCTCAATACAACCTAGCCTGATGGACCAATCTAAGTTTGGCAAACTTAAATTTCCTATCTTTTGACATTTCATACCAATCAAAATATTGGTCCATATCACCCTCCTAATCATATACACCTTAGGATCCAAATTTTCATCAAATGTAGGTGCATATAGATGAATGTTCTAAGGGCTCTCTCATCCTGGTCAACATAATCATGGTGAACTCTCCTTGGTTGTGGGTCAGGAGTATACTCCTGGCATTGGACTCTAGGATGGACAGGTGACAATCTGGGTGATTGTGGCTCAGTAAGGGTCAAACGGGTCTCTTCAAGGGTTCCTATCCTCTCTTCCATTTGATCAAACCTAGTGTTCAACTGCTTGAACTGCTCAGTCATAGTTCTCATTAGGGTTTCTAGATTGGGATCCATGGGGGAACTGGGATGGTTAAGTGAATGTTGATAGGGAGTTCCTGATTTAGTAGTCATTCAATACAAAGACTCGCTCTAGGGTTTGCTATACCTAGAAGTCCAATGTAGTATGAATTAACTTAGTGTAGACCAAGACTACAAATACCCTTTCAAATGGCCAGGTAAAAGGTGGAATTGTGGGAGGCCTCCCTCACTTTCACGAGGACCCAATTAAAGAACCACAAATCCTCTTAATGCGTTTGCCTCTGGACCCCTAGCCTTAGACACCACTATCCAGGAGTAGATGAAGCACTGATTTATACTAGTCTCAACACACTAATTGAGCTTGACTCGTTGGTGTCCCTAACTCTAATTAGATTGCTACTCAATTTTAATTAAAAGGTTTGGGTTCGATGCAAAATGTGGTGGGTTATTTTTGGGCTAAGGAAAGGTAATGACCTCCTTCCCTTATCTTATGATATTAATGCCCTTAAGTAGTTTAAAATGAATACAATTGCTTTTTGTATTTTATGAAGTGACAAATTTAAATTTTAGTTGATTAATGACCAAACAAAATGGCTTGGGATTGGGGATTTGGAAGTGATTATAATTTTAGTTCAACAACACATACAAAAATTTCAGCAGGCCTATTTTGTTTGTAGAATTTTTTTATTTTTTGAATTTATAAAATCATGAAAAAATAACAAAAATTAAGAGGACTAATCAAAGAATAAAAAGTGCAAAAATCAGACAAAAATAGCAGCGATTGATTATTGAATCAGAATCAAATTCAGACTATCAATGCAGAATCAGCAAACAAAAACTTAGCTAGGATTGATTTCTTAGATAGATATCACTCCATTTTTTGAATCTGTAAAATCTCAGAAAAATTACAATAAATAGTGGATTAAGTGGAGATTAACTGATGCAAAAATCAAGGAAAAATAGTGAAAGCTTGATGGTGAAATAGTCCTAGATTTCAGTTCCTAAAATAAAAATCAGCAAACAGAAATTAAACATGCAAGGGAATTCAAATACCAAAACTTCAACCTAAGGATTCATGTCCGACCATGGCTCATTATTCCCATGGGTCATGATAGTGTATTGGTGTATACCCGCTCAAGAGACATGAATCTTAGATCTGGATTAGATTTAAAAGGAAAAACACATAGCAAGTATGAAGACTATGCTACCAATGCAACCATGCTCTAATACCAATTATGATGCGGCATACTTATAAGAAATAAAGCATGAATGACTAAAGCAATTAAGCTAATTAAACTCTAAACATATGATTAGAATTCATTCAAAGAGGAGTCATTTGGATGCATAGAAGAAGACTAAATTAGAAGGCTAAAATGCTTCGCAGTGCAAATCTGGATAAAGTTAAGAAATAAGGACCAACGTGGCTAGAGAAACCATCTAATTAGGACTTTACCCTATTCAGAATTTCAGACCTCAAGAGGTAAGGATAGGGTTTGAGACCAATAATGACTTTCAAATACCCTACATACAGGAACTCTCAAGATCGATGATTGAATGATCAAACCAAACCACCCATTGGAAGTAGAGGTCCCTGCTACTGAGTTGAAGGCAAGGAGGACTTCATCCTAGACCAGATACTCCTTAGGATCCTGCAAGAACACCCATTAGTATTGTGGGAAAATTGGAAGATAGCATGGAATAGAAATAATGGAAGGGAAGGAGTAGAGGATTGTTGATAATCTAGGTGGAGTGTGGCTGGCTGATCTTGGAGTTATGAATGCCGTCCATGGAAGAAGAGCTCTTGCTGGAATTTGAAGACTAAAAGACTTGCTTGAGCCTTTCACTCAATCCCTCACGGATGGCATTTGCAAACACAAATGGGAGAAAATAAGATTTTTGGATTTCATTCATTCAAACATGACCATTTACAAGAAGACTTGGAGAAGTATTTATAAATCTCCCAAGCATTTTGAAACTCCTATTTACATGGAGGAAAATATGCAACCAAAGCTAAATACAAGGAATGGCTTCAACCATCATGAGTATAGGAGGTTGCTTGATCCATGGAGAACTTGGTGGCCGCCCCCTTTGAATGTGGAAGATGGCTTGATTCAAGGAGAAAAAGGTGGTCACCCCATTTGAATTTGAAGTGCTCTTCCCTCCCAAGCTTAGGTGGCATGGAGATGAGGTGGCAGTCCTAGTTGGCATGGGGTCCATTCTCTTGGATAAAGTGCTTTGGTGAGGTGGCTTCAATCAAAGCTTCATTTCATCTGATGGCTCTTATTTCATGCACCCTTGACTTGTAGCTTTGGTTCATCCCTTGGTCCACTTGCATGCTCCCTTGGTTGGACTTGACTCAAGCTCAAAAAAAAAAAAATACAACTTAATTTGGACTTGACTACATTTGACTCTTACAACCCAATTGACCCTAGGCTTCAAGACCTAAGACTTAACAAGACTCAAAACATAAAATTCATGACACAAGAAGACTTAACAAGACTCAAATTTGGAATAAGCTAATAAGGTTGGAACTTAATTTGCAATCCATAAGGAATTGGTGTTGACTAGGTTTGAATGAAGTCTTTCTTTAACCTTTGTGCCCGCACCAAAGAGGAGCTCCGAGTAGGCTTTGGAGGCTTCTTGTCGAGGGAGTAGGTGAAGAGGGAGGTCCGTAACCCCCTCTTCAGGGTCAGCATTGCAACTTACTCATTGAGGTTGTAGATCTCCAGGGCGGCGGTCTTAAATCGGGACATGTAGTTCTAGAGAAGCTCTCGATCTTGCTGTCAGATCGAGAAGAGGCTATCAGCCTCACGTGGCACCTTCCTGCATGCATCGAAGTGCGCCATAAACTTCTTCTCCAGTTGGAAAAAGGAGTCGATGCTCTCAAGCTCGCATTTGGAGAACCAGACCCGAGCAGCCTTTCGTAGGGTGGCCGGAAAGGTGATGTATAGGAGAGCGTCAATAGCCCCCTGGACCCTTATAAGTGCCTTGTAGCTTTTTAAGTGGTCCACGGGGTCGGTTGTCCCGTCGTAGTGGTCGACCTGTGGCATGTGAAACTAGCCGAGGATCGGTTCCTCTTAGATTCTCTGGGAGAAGGAAGGATGGATGTCATAACCGCGGGCCCTCTAGGGGAGCCCTGAACTTCTGCGAACTAGCGAGCCAGATCTGCCAATTTGTGCTCAGGCTCTTCGAGGCACTTCTCCGCTCGATGATGGATGTTCTTGTCTGTTGACCCCTTGACGAAAAACATTGGGGGTGAAGGAGGGTCAGGGTGGAGGAACTCTTGCCTGAGTTCCTGGCCATGCCACTACCGCTGGTGCGAAGGCGCATAGTGGTCCAAGATCGGGGAACGACTCTCCCGACCAGCCGAACCATGCTGCGACCATTTTTCGTTCGCCCGGTGGCCTCCGGGGGTGGGTTACCGCTTGCAGTGCCCCTTCCCAAAAGACCATAGTTGGTACGAGGATCGATAGTGTGGGCCGCCGGAGTCCTTGGTTGCTGCTGAGCTTCTAGGGATCGATGCTTCTAGTGGAGCTAATGCACCGCCATAGCCAGGGCATGGACTTACTGGGCTAGTGCAGCAATCTGGGGATCCACTAGAGGCGATGGTGGCATAATGGGGAGCTCCTTCTCCGGGCAATGATCGCTGCAGTGAGAGGGATCCCCCACCCCACTGATAGAGGCTTCACGTGCTCGTGTGCTCACCATCGAGTCATGGGCTTCCTCAGATGTCCTTCTCATAACAGGGGGGAACCTAGTATTTAATTAGTCAATTCTCTCTACCGACCTGCACACTACTTGGCAAGCCAATCTATTGCCACCAAGATCATCATAGCCCGTAGCTTTGATGTGTCGGGCTCCTGCTGGGCGCTTTCTCCTCCTCTTCGCAGTCGGCTCCCTCGTTCGGAGGCCCTATAAAATAGAGGAGACCCATGCCGAGGATTTTGATGGGGACATTTCGATGATCAAGTCAATGGGACGATCAAGAGGAACAGAATTTCTGTGGCAGAGAGCTTGGAGGACTCTCCATATCGAGAGGGTAAGAAAGAGTAAGATGAATTCTATGGAGGAAGACGATGAAGAACTAAGCATGTCTATCACTTACCTTTTTTACTTATGTCACTCGTCGATCTTATATAGATGGAGTGGCCCAGACCAAGTCTGGGACTTTCTATTATTCATTATCACCTCCCTATCGAGCTAGTTCTTTAGGGGAGAGCCTCCACCCTGGGCATTTCCATTTCAGGGGGGACCACCATCGGAGTGTCACAAGGCTTGGGGCCTTAGTGGAATACCCTTCTTGGAAAGGTGCAGGCTCCCTATCGTAGAGGTCATGGTCTACTAGTTGTGCGGTCGTCGACGTGGTGGCAGGCTACAAGATAGGGAACCTGGTGGGGCTTGCACCATGCAAATTGTGCGCAAGGTGCATTGCAGGACCTGCATTTATGGCAGGGCATACACCATCCCTCAGGGGCTATGTACGATCGGGTTCTGCTATGATTTTGAACTTCTGCTGATCCCCCCTCCTTATACTGCTGGCAAGAACCTTGGCTCCCACTGGATTGGGGATGAAGCTATACTTCAGGGACCTGGCTTTTCGAAGCACGAGCTCAACCCCGGTTGGGAGCTGCCTCAGTCAGAGGGCTTGCCCTATGAGCATGACCTCGATTGGGAGCTGACCTCAGTAGTCGGGCTCGTTATGAAAGCATGAGCTCGACCCTGGCCGGGAGCTGGCCTCAGTCGGAGAGCTCGCCTTATGAGCAAGACCCCAACTGAGAGCTGACCTTAGCAGGAGGGCTCATTATGGAAGCATGAGCTTGACCCTGACCGGGAGCTGACCTCAGTCGGATGGCTCACCATATGAGCACGATCCTAGCTAGGAGCTAGACTTGGCAGGAGGGTGTCTTGAAAGAAGGTTATTGTGGTTTGTTGGTGAGCCAAAGTGTTAAAACCAACTAGGGTTAACTTGTGAGCCCGAAGACAAAACAAGTAGTTAGGTTTGTTGGTGAGCCTAAGTGATAAAACCAACTTAGGTTTTTGACTTGTGAGCCTTGTAAAAACAAGTCAACTGTAATCTGGTGTGGATTATAGTGGAATTCCCAAGGGTGGCTTAGGGAGTGGATGTAGGTGCTAGGTTTGCACCGAACCACTATATATCTTGTGTTTGTGTGTGATTGCTTTTTTCTTTTTGCATTCTTTAATTAAGTGCTATTTTTTTGCATCTAATTAATTGTTACTCACAAGCACCACTAGACCTTTTGTTTTATTGTGTTAAATTTCTAAAAGACCCAATTCACCCCCCCTCTTGGGCTGCATTTCTGGGCAACAAGTGGTATCAGAGCACTGGTACTCTCTTGTAGGTCCAAGGATCTTGAGTAAAAGATCATGGCAGCCCCAATAGGCATGGATATTGTTGAAGGTCAAGCTTCAAACCGACCCCCACTGTTTAATGGCACAAATTACACATACTGGAAGACACGCATGCGCATATTTATACAAGCTCTTGATTATAATTTGTGAAGAACAATAGTAAAAGGTCATCATCAGCCTACAATGATGATTAATGGCATTCTCACCCCTAAAATGGAAGATGATTGGGATGAGAGTGACATTAAGCAAATTGAGCTTAATGCAAAGGCAATGAACCCTTTATTCTGTTCTCTTGATCCTAGTGAGTTTAACAAAATATCCAACTGTCTCTCCGCAAAGGAGATTTGGGATACACTTGAGGTTACCCATGAGGGTATACATCAAGTAAAGACCACCAAAGTCAACATGCTAATTCACACTTATGAAATGTTTAAAATGGAACCTACTGAATCTATCAGTGAAATGTATACTAGGTTCACAAACATTGTGAATGGCATGAGAAGTTTAGGAAAAATAATTTCTAATGGTGAACTTGTAAATAAACTTCTCAGGTCTCTACCAGCTTCATGGGATGCAAAGGTCACTGTAATTGAAGAAGCAAAAGATGTCAACACTCTCCCGCTGGAACAACTGTTGGGCTCCTTAATGACATATGAATTATCGCTCAAACAGAAGAACGGAGAGGTGGACAAAAAGAAAAAGATAATAGCATTCAAATCTACTACCAGAGAAGACTCAAGCGAAGAATCTGAAGAGGATGACAAAGAAGATGAAACTGCTATGTTAGCTAGGAAATTCAGAAGGTTTATGAGGAAAAAGAAATTCAATTACAAAAAGAAACCTCTGAAGGGTGAGCCCAGTAAAGAAAAAGATAAGGAAAAGAAGGAGGAGCAGCCCACATGCTTTGAGTGCAAAAAGCCAGGGCATTTCAAGGTAGACTGCCCCTTACTAAAGAAAAGCAGAAGGAAGTTAAGGAAAAAGGCCATGATGGCAACCTGGAGCGAAAGTGAAGACTCCAGCTCTGAGGAAGAACAACAAGAAGTAGCAAATTTCTATCTAATGGCCGATCAAGAAGAGGTATGTTCTGAAACCAAAAATGAATTATCCTTTGATGAGCTTCATGAAATTTTTGATGAACTAGTAATAGAATTTCAAAAATTAAAGTAAAAACATAAAGACTTAAAGAAGCAAAATCTGGAACTAGCTAAAATAAATAACAACCTTTCAAATGAGAATGAATATCTTCAAATACAAAATAAAAATCTAAATGATAAGATTATGGGTCTTGAAAATGAAAAGAATGTACTTGAAAAGAAAAGTAGCTTACTTTCAAATGAAAAATTGTCAAGACAACACAAGGAAATTTTAATGGAAAACAAAAAATATAAAGAGGAAATCGATAAACTAAAGCCTTTTGTCGAAAAATTTACTTACAGTTCTGAAAAATTAAATTTACTGTTAAATAACCAAAGAGCAGTATTTGACAAAGCTGGATTAGGATTTAGAACTCATAAGAAATAGAAACTCCTTAAAAATTTCTTTGTACCTGCATCTTCTTCAATTACATGCTATACTTGTGGTGTTATAGGACATAAATCCTACATGTGTAACAAAAGAAAATTAAGAAAAACTAAGAAAGTTTGGGTTCCAAAAGGAACCAATGCCACTAACCAAAAAGGACCTAAGATGGCTTGGGTACCTAAAGTCTCCACTTGATCTTTATTGCAGGTATGCCTTGCAACCAACAAGAAGAGAATGTGGTATCTTGATAGCGGTTGCTCAAGGCATATGACAGGAGATGTGGAGCAGTTCTCATCGCTCACATATCAAAATAGTGGCAATGTAACTTTTGGTGATAATGGAAAGGGAAAAATCATCGGTATTGGTAAAATTCATATCACCCCTACCTCTTATATTGATAATGTTTTATATGTTGATGGTTTAAAACATAACTTGCTTAGTATTAGTCAATTTTGTGACAAAAATTTTAAAGTTGTTTTTGAATCTTCTTTGTGCATTGTTTCTAGTCTAGATGACAATGGCATTAAATTCATCGGTCATAGGCATGGCAATATTTATATGGTTGATCTTGATGATCTCCCTATTCAGAAAGGTCAATGTCTAGTGGCAATGGAAGCCAAGATCGATGAAGCTAGTTGGCTTTGGCATCGTAGACTAGGACATGCTAGCATGCACTTAATTTCAAAACTCAGCAAAAAGAATTTAGTAAAAGATTTGCCTAAACTGAATTTTGAAAAAGATAAGATTTGCAGTGCATGTCAACTTGGAAAACAAACAAAATCTTCTTTCAAACCTAAAGGAGTAATCTCTACATCTAGACCTTTAGAATTGCTTCATATGGACCTCTTTGGGCCTACTAGAACATCTAGTTTGGGAGGTAAGAAGTTTGGTCTAGTCATTGTAGATGATTTCTCACGTTTTACATGGGTCATGTTTTTAGCACACAAAGATGAAACGTTTTCTGAATTCATAAGATTTCACAAAAGAGTTTTAAATGAAAAAGGTGTTTCAGTAATTTCCTTAAGAAGTGATCATGGAACTGAATTTGAAAATGCCGATTTTAATAAATTCTGTATTGAAAATGGAATTAATCATAATTTTTCTGCACCTAGGACACCTCAACAAAATGGGGTAGTAGAAAGAAAAAATAGAACTCTTGAAGAAATGGCACGCACCATGCTTTGTGAAAATGATTTACCTAGATACTTTTGGACGGAAGCCATAAATACTGCATGCTATATCTTAAATCATGTTTTAATTCGACCGATTTTAAAGAAAACTCCTTATGAGCTTTGGAAGGGTAGAAAACCTTCAATCCGTTATTTTCATGTTTTTGGTTGCCGTTGTTTCATCTTAAACAATGGTAAAGACAATCTAAGTAAATTTGATGCCAAATCAGATGAGGGAGTCTTCCTAGGCTACTCCACATCTAGTAAGGCATACAGGGTCTTCAACAGAAGGACACTTGTTGTTGAAGAATCCATTCATGTAGTATTTGACGAAACTAACCAAAAATCTTCAAGAAAAGAAGATGTACTTTTTGATGAATCAGGTAACAAGAAGACTGAAGAAAGAAACAACAATGAAGAACTTACCAAGGAACAGAATGATGATCAGAACACCGACAAAGATCAAGCACAAGGTGATGAAGATACCTCAACTATTGATCCTTTACCAAAAGAATGGAGGTATGCTCATGGACACCCAAAAGAACTAATTATAGGTGATCTATCTAAAGGTGTAAGTACTCGATCATCACTTAGAAATATTTGTGACTACTTAGCTTTTGTGTCTCAAATTGAACCTAAAACTATTGAGGAAGCTGAATGTGATAATAATTGGATAAATGCTATGCAAGATGAACTTAATCAATTTAAAAGGAACAATGTTTGGACACTAGTAGATAGGCCCTCAAACACATCAATTATTGGCACAAAATGGGTTTTTCGAAACAAACTTGATGAAAATGGAATAGTAATTAGAAATAAAGCTAGACTAGTTGCCAAAGGATATAATCAGAAGGAATGGATAGATTTTGATGAAACCTTTGCTCCTGTGGCTAGACTTGAGGCAATTAGGCTACTATTAGCTTTTTCCTGTTTCATGAACTTTAAACTATACCAGATGGATGTTAAAAGTGCTTTCTTGAATGGATTAATTGAAGAAGAAGTTTATGTTGAACAACCCCTTGGTTTTGAAAATTATGAATTTTCAAATCATGTTTATAAACTTCATAAAGCTTTATATGGATTAAAACAAGCTCCAAGAGCTTGGTATAATCATTTAAGCTCTTTTCTACTTAAAAATGATTTTGCTAGAGGAAATGTAGATAAAACATTATTTTTAAAGAAAAAGAATGATGATCTCTTAGTAGTACAAATCTATGTTGATGACATAATATTTGGTGCTACTAATGAATCTCTTTGTCAAGATTTTGCAAGTCTAATGCAGGGTGAGTTCGAGATGAGCTTGATGGAAGAACTAAATTTCTTCCTCGGACTCCAGATAAGGCAAACCAAAGAGGGGATCTTCATCAACCAAACAAAATACACAAGAGAAATACTCAAGAAGTTTGGGATGGAGAACACTATGCCATTAGGTACCCCTATGAGCTCTACATGTAGACTTGACAAGGATGAATCAGGTAAATCAATTGATCAAAAATTATATCGTGGCATGATTGGTTCGTTATTATATCTTACTGCCAGTAGGCCAGATATCATGTTTAGTGTCTGTATATGTGCTAGATATCAGTCCAATCCTAAAGAGTCTCATCTTTTGGCTGTTAAACGTATATTTAGATATCTATCTGGCTCAATTAAAATTGGTTTATGGTACTCTAGAGATTCTTCATGTGATTTAATTGCTTATTCTGATGCTGATTTTGCTGGATGTAAACTTGATCGTAAAAGTACTAGTGGAACCTGTCAGTTTTTTGGAGTAAATTTGATCTCCTGGAGTAGCAAGAAACAGAACTCTATTGCTCTATCTACGGCAGAAGCCGAATATATAGCAGCTGGGAGCTGTTGTGCTCAAATCCTCTGGATCAAACAACAACTCGAAGACTTTGGCATAAAACTAACTAAGACACCCATAAGATGTGATAATACTAGTGCAATTAACTTATCTAAAAATCCAGTGTAACATTCAAGAAGTAAACACATTGAAATAAGACATCATTTCATAAGAGATCATGTACAAAACTCAAACGTAATTCTTGATTTTGTCTGTACCAATGATCAATTAGCTGATGTGTTTACAAAGCCTTTGAGTGAGGATAGGTTCTGTCTGATTAGAAGAGAGTTAGGTGTAATTGATCCATTCTCCTAGGACTCTCTTAGTATCCTTTTTACCTTGTCCTAAAAGATCAATACTTATTGTTTAAAATCCCAAGAATTTTTTTTATTTTTCCGGATTTTCTCGAATTTTCTTGGCCAAGTGTCGACACATGACCAAGTGTCGACACTTGACAAATCCGAACTGTCGACACTTGTGAATCTGAACTGTTTTAAAACGGGCCGAACGAAGGGTTTTTTGAAAATTTTCCTTTCCCAAATTTCTTGGAACAGTGGTCCCCCCTGTCCAAACCCGTCTTTTCACCCTTCAATCCATCTCAAATCAGGTATTTTTCCTCTCTAATTTAGTTTTTATTTCTCTATGTTTTTAACTTTATTGTTTTTAAACCAAACAATCGTGTTTTAGGTTTTCCGAACTTTTTTCTTCAATCTAACCGGATTTTTGTGTGTTTTAGTAAATTTCTAAAACTCCATTTGAGGGAATCTTATTTTAGATTTGTTTTCCTCGAATTTCCCTCATCTTTTTGGTATCTTTCAACCCTTTTTCATCAATTTTGGGCAAAATAAAATGGGTTTTCATCTAATTAAATGTAATAAATCCTTTTATTGATGATTAGGAAGGATTTCTAGTATTGCATTTTGAATATTTTCGCCTATTTGCAAAAACCCTAAATGCTTAAAACCTAAATCCCATGGTTTTTGATTTTTTGGACTTTACAAAAATAATTTTTGGGATTCAAATGTGCTCCACCCAACACAAATTTTACCTACAAATTTTACTCAAAATTTCTCATCTTGATCAAAACTTATTAATTCTGGTTTTTGAGACCAATTTAAACTCTAATCTCAACCTATGGCCAGTCGTTTGTTCTGAACCTTTTTTTATTCTTCCTGGTCAGTTGGCTGATATGGGTCCTAGGAAGAGACTTGCAGTTAGAGCAAGGCCTAGTCAGGGTAGTGAGAGGAGGTCGAAGGCCAGATTCGATCCCGCTCCGCAGAGCAGTTCAGCCACTCCGAGCTCCCCCCTGCAGAGAGGATGGCAGGGAAGTCAGTAGCTTCAGGGAGGAGAGTAGATCTACACTGTTTCGACAGGCACCATTTTGGCATTAGAGAGATACTCTCAGATGCAGGGTTAGTACCCTTCTGCACCATGCAGGAGAGATACTATCCTCACCTGGTGAGGGAGTTTTACGGTGCCCTGGACTGTCGACGACTCTTATGGACGACTTCCATCAGAGGTATACAGATTTCATTGACTGATGAGTTGCTGAGCCGAGTATGGGAGATACCCCGGAGAGGGTCAGTGCGTTCTCAGTTGATGATAGAGAGGCAGCTTTCAGATGCATCCTTGAGTGAGAGGATGTTCGCGGTATCTCAGTAGTTACCGCGAACCAGTTATCTTTAGAGATGCGACTGCTGCACCACATTACCGCACGGATCCTTCTACCGAAGACTGGCAGATTTGATTTCATCACAGAGAGAGAGCTGATGTTGATGACCAGTCTGATCGAGAGGAGACCAGTCGATATACCGGCCTTGATGCTGTCACAGATGCATGATGCTGCCACTCAGCGCCGACACTGATTGCCATACGGGATGGCATTGACCCGTCTTTTCAGAGCTTGTGGAGTATCATTGGAGGGGGAGATCCCCAAGGAGATACTGCACACAGATGTATATGATGAGAGGTCATTGCACCGCATGGGTTTCAGGATGGTTGGAGGTCGATGGGTTCGGAGAGAGTCTGGCCAGGAGCCAGATGAGGAGGATGAGATTCGAGAGGCTGAGGCTGGACCATCTGAGCCAGCAATCCTTCCTCCAGTGGATGTACCATCGACACAGGCAGAGCACCTGTCACCTGATGCTTCAGTTCCTCCACCACCATCTACTGGATTATCCTTTGAGGAGCATGCCAGAGCCCAGTTCACACAGATCACAGGAGAGGTGACTCAGCTGCGTAGCGAGGTCGAGCTTCTACGAGCACAGACTACCTCAGAGCACGCTGAGATCCGCAGATCTATGGAGGAGGGTTTTACACGTCTTGAGGGTCTTCTGAGATCACTTATACCTCCTGCTGTACCTGCTCCTGCTCCATATGATGATGATGATGATGATGATGACGGCGGCGATCACCAGAGCGACCATGCTGATATTGCTGATGGAGGTGATCAGGATGTTGACCGAGCCACTAAGGTGGTAGGCACTGACAGCGACAGTGTAGGCGGAGCTGATGCTTATGAGGTGGTCAGTTGAGATCCTCCTACTACACCTGCTCCTTCTACTGCTCTAGTTGACTTTGTTCCAGATCCTATTGAGTCAGCTGATCGTCTTTCGCCTCCTTCTACCAGATCTTCTAGGGTTGTACCTGCTTTTGGTCCTGCCGGCCGTACCAGGAGTCTTAGAGCTTTAGCACCTCCTAGGGCTTTAGCCACCAGATCTAGGATTAGTGCTCCTTTTAGTCTTGATGTTCCATCTGATGAGGACTAGCCTCACAGATTACTGTTTCTGATCTCTTTTTATGTTTGATATATGTATGTTTCAGTTTTGTTTGTACTGAAAACTTGTCTCATATATATATGTTTGTTATACTTCAGTTTGTCATATTTTAGCTCTGATATAATGGGATATTTTAACTCTGATATAAGCATAATTTCAGCTATGATATTTTCTATACTCTCTTTTTGTATACATGCTAATTGAAAGGGGGAGGTTATTTTTTTTATGATTGACAAAAAGGGGGAGAGAAAAAGTAATGAGAAAAAGTAATTGTTATAAAGAAAAAGAGTGATAATGGATGTTTAATTGTTTTTGAGAATTTGAGAACATGTATCTTGTTTAAAAGAAAAAGATGCATTATATTGATTTGAAGTTTACCTTAATAAGAAGTATCTAATTAAGGGGGAGATTGTTTCCTATTAATTAGAAAACTCATGGTTTGAACTATGTTGTCTCTTTTTCTCAAGGTTTTGTCATCATCAAAAATGGAGAGATTGTTGGCTCCACCCAGTGATTTTGATGAATAACAAAACATTGAGTACATATTGTATTCTAATGTGAATTTCAAGTTGTGAGTTTTCAGGCAGAAAGCATCTCAAAATTCCAAATATTTATGGTGTATAGCACGCAATGGCACGGAGCAAATCTCACACATCCGGGCAACCTCTTCATTAAAAAAAAAGGGCTTACAATTATTTAATTATTATGTGTTTATACTTTCATGAACATCATTTTTGATTTCAAGGCTTTTACTCTTGATTCTGGATGTTTTCAGTCTCAAGTGTCGACACCTGGACAGTCAAGTGTCGACACTTCAGCATTTGGCACGGACAAAAATCCTTGGCACGCAAAGTGTCGACACCTAGAATTCAAGTATCGACACCAAGTGTCGACACTTAGGTTTCAAGTGTCGACTCAAGGCCTGAGAATTTTGAAAATACAGAAATTGTTGGTTCGAGAATTTTTGTGTCAAGTGTCGACACCTGTGCATCAAGTGTCGACACTTGAATGATCAAGTGTCGACTCCCAGAATTCAAGTGTCGATACCTGACAGCCAAGTGTCGACACCTGACAGCCAAGTGTCGACACTTGCAGCCTGACAGCTCTAACGGATCTATTTTTTGGCTTGCAGAAATGGGTTTTCAAGCTCCAAACAGCTATTTCCAATGCTCCAACGGTCACAAACCATTTTTAGAAGGTTTTTGGTGTATTTAATCTCCACCAACCTCATTTTAAAAAGAAGAGAAGTGAAGGGAAGCAAAGAAAAAGAAGAGAGAAGTCTATTCAAGAGCATTCAAGTCCACTCAAAAGCCAAAAAGCCTTTATTCTCTCCAAACTTCAAATCAAAAGCCTCTTCTAGCTTGATTCCACTGAAAAAGCCTACTTGCTCAACTCTACTACATTCCAAAAGGAGGCAACTTGAAGAAGAGTGAAGTCAAAGCATTCCTTGGGCTTCAAAGATTCCAATCCACTCTTGAAGAGAGTTTGTTGTAGCATTTAAATTTTATATCTGATTTGTTGTGCTTTAACCTTGCTTTCAAGGGCGTCTTGAAAGAAGGTTATTGTGGTTTGTTAGTGAGCCAAAGTGTTAAAACCAACTAGGGTTAACTTGTGAGCCCGAAGACAAAACAAGTAGTTAGGTTTGTTGGTGAGCCTAAGTGATAAAACCAACTTAGGTTTTTGACTTGTGAGCCTTGTAAAAACAAGTCAACTGTAATCTGGTGTGGATTATAGTGGAATTCCCAATGGTGGCTTGGGGAGTGGATGTAGGTGCTAAGTTTGCACCGAACCACTATATATCTTGTGTTTGTGTGTGATTGCTTTTTTCTTTTTTCATTCTTTAATTAAGTGCTATTTTTTTGCATCTAATTAATTGTTACTCACAAGCACCACTAGACCTTTTGTTTTATTGTGTTAAATTTCTAAAAGACCCAATTCACCCCCCCTCTTGGGCTGCATTTCTGGGCAACACTAGGTCATCTTGAGCATTGGAGGTCAAAGGGATGAATTATACGGTAACCATATGCCAGATGTTCGATAGATTGCTCTTGCATCTTCGGCTTATCCGGACGCCGGGATCCATTGCTAGATGGTGTCTTATGCTGGTATTGGAAGTGTTCCAGTGCTACCATTTAGGTTCGAACCTATGAGGTCACATGTCATAGAGGATTTCTTCCTGATCCGGGAGCTGATCAACAATTGAGAATCATTTCGGTATTAAGGTCAAACGGTCTGATTGAGCATACAATGAATTTTTCCTGATCAATCTGGTCTGATTTGGATTGACCAGTGTTGCCGTCCTCGTCGCCGCGCCCGTGCCGAGGATCAACCGATCCTCCCTGACCGCCTGGCAAGGGAGCCTCCCTTCCTGCGAGAAACCTGCAACAAAGGGGTTAGAGGACCCTGGCCGGGGATTCCGGTGAGGGGGCTCCGACGGTCAAGTCAGTAGACGACGAGGGGGAACAGACTCTCGCTCCCAGGCCCTCTAAAGGGTCCCAGGTTTGGAGAGTTAACTAGTGAAGGGAAAGTGCCGGGGACCGGAATCTTGGCTGGGCCTGCCTGCCGAGCTCGCGTCCAGTATTCCCCTCTCGGGATCTCTGGCTTCTTCCTCGGAGCGAGGCCTTGTGCCGGTGCTTCCTTCTTGTCCCCAAGCTAGTTGGCTTACCTTGCAGTCTCTGGATTCTTCCTTCTTTATCTCCCTCCGTCGTGTGCTTTCCGTCGTGTGCTTGTCCTTTTCCTCCTCGAAAACTCCTCCCCCCTGTCTTCCTTTCTTTTCCCTTTTTGGCGAAGGAGGCCAGGCGGCTTTCCGACCTCGTCCGCCGGGCCCAGCAGGGAGAAGGCAAGGACAGAAGAGAAAAGGAGGGAGGGCGGCACTGGCAGAGCGGCCAGTCGTCAGGCCTCGGGCTTCGTGAGAGTGCTCTTTTCCCCGAGCGTGGGCGCCATCCGTTTACGGGGCCTGTTCCGTCAGGATCGGATCTCTCGACTGCGGGACCTGTCGGGCCAGTGTAAGTCACGTTCCGCGTGCCGCCGCCCTCCGTACGGGACGCCGTCTGGGGTCGGTACGGCCCGAGGGATGGCCTCGGGACCCGTCGCTTTCCCCCGGGGGCCTCTCCGTACGAGCGGTCTGACTTCGGCTGAGTTGGCCCTGTCTCCGGGGGCCGACTGGCGAGAGGCGAGAGATCGGCCGACCTCGGCTTAGGTGGACCCCTCCGGGGTGGACACCTGGCGAGGTGGCAGAAGATCGCCTGGCTTCGGCCGAGGTGGACCCGTCTCCGGGCGGCCA
Organism: Areca catechu; assembly: GCA_021397845.1. Classification (NCBI taxonomy): domain Eukaryota; kingdom Viridiplantae; phylum Streptophyta; class Magnoliopsida; order Arecales; family Arecaceae; genus Areca; species Areca catechu. Next base: position 97,884,255 of record CM038046.1, read on the forward strand.
CCTGGCGCAAGGCGGGGGGTCAGCCGACCTCGGCCTAGGTGGACCCCTCCTGGGTGGACACCTGGCGAGGTGGCAGAAGATCGCCTGGCTTCGGCCGAGGTGGACCCGTCTCCGGGTGGCCACCTGGCGCAAGGCGGAGGGTCAGCCGACCTCGGCCGACCTCACACGGGGCGGGCTCCTCCGAGCCCGGGAGCAGATGAGTTGGTGGGGGAACTTCGCGCCGAACTCGACCTCGGCGGGGGCCGTTTGCTTCAGACAGTATCGGGCGGTGCGGTCTTGCCGACCCCAGCCTTGAGGACGTGGCGCTGATTCCGGCATTAAAACTCACACGTGGCTCACTCGCATTCGGCGATACCTGAGCCTGGCCACGTCACTGTCACGGTTGTAACAGTTGCCCCCCAGCCCGCCGTTCCGTCGGGGCATCGTAGAATGGAGCGTCGGGATTAATTGCTGACATGACGTGGGGAGGCGAAGATCTTGCATCATAATTGGCACGATCTCCATTCGTCGTGGCTCGATGTGGCTGAAGACCTACGGGGAGTCGCCACGTGTCGTCCACTTGCCCGCAATCAATGCGTTGCTTCGGGGCAGAGGCCGTTACTCTACTAACGAGGCGTCGGTGTCGGGCGTGTGCCCACGTGGCGACCATCCAGTGGCCTGAGGCGGAATGGTGGGTACGGCTGCTGCCGGCTGAGTTTGAAAGGGAGGGGACTTTCCAGAACGAGGCCTTTTCCCTTGCTTCGTGGGCGGTTCGCTGCAGGCTAACAACTTCTGCTGCTCGCGCCCGTCTGTGCATTTTTGGGTAAGTGTCTTCTTCTCCTTCTCTCTCGTTTCTTATTCAGCCCCCTTCTCCTTTCCTTCTCCATGGCGCGCCGTCGCCATGTCTCTTCTAACTCGGACGAGGCCGGTCCATCCCGGCCGAGGACTCCGTCTTCTTCCTCCTCGGATGAGGAGGTAATTCCAGAGGAGGTCCGCCGGCGCTTGCAACCCGGGGGTGTCACTATTGGCATCCCCAGGGGGGTCCGGTCCCCTCCGGTTGCGCCTGCCGTGCCCCTCCGTTCACTCCCCGCCTTGGCTTCTCTTCCTGCTCTGCCACTTCTTCCCGCCGGTCCCTCCGGTCATGCCTCTACCATGACCGAAGGTGATCTTTCTCTGCTCCGGGATGCCTATGGCATCCCGGGATCTGTCCGTCTGTTTGCTCCGCGGTCCGGGGAGCGTGTCACCATGAGTGGCCCCGGCCGCATTGCCTTCTACGAAGACTTCCTCCTCGGGGGTCTTCGTTTTCCTCTGCACCCTTTTTTCCTTTCCTTCCTCAACCATTTCCGGCTCGTCCCGGCCCAGCTGGCTCCTAATGCCATCCGGGTCATCTTCTCCTTCATTGTCTTCTGCCATTTCCACGGGTTCGTTGCCCGTTTTTCACTCTTCAGGGCCCTGTTCACCCTGAAGAAGTGCTCCACCGATGATGGCTGGTGGTACATTTCGCCCCGGCCTAGGTGTCTCCGGTTCGACCTCCCTTCTTCGGTCAAGGGATGGAAGAGCCGGTTTTTCTTTGCTTCGGTCGACGACGTCGACTGGGCTTGGAGCGAACCGGACCGGTCGCCGAACCGGAGTTCTCGAGTCGAGCCCGCGGACCAGGAGTCTTACAGCCAGCTCCTGAGTGACGTGGTCCCGCCGCTCGAGGTTCTGCTTTCTGAGCAGAATCTTTTTGAGGCCGGCATCAGTCCCATCCGGGAGACCGGTGAGATTTGGCCCCGCATTAACTTCTGCCCTTCCCCCCTCTCTTTTTAAGATTGAACTGTCTAACCTTCTGATTTCTCCACTTTGCAGGGATGAAGTTTTCCTTAGAGAATCTTCTGGAGGGAGCGGCCCAGAGGGAGGTCGTCGACGTGGACGAGCCCGTGGCGAAGAGGGCTCGCACAGAGACGAGCCGGGAGGTCGCAGCGGCGACCGCGCCCGGCCTAGCTGCCGCTGTTTCTCCGCCCAGACCTCCTCAGGGCGGCGCCCCTGGCGCCTCGGCCCCACGGCCTGGCAACGCTGCCGAGAGAGCTCCGGCGCCCGCCGCTCTGCCCATCGCCAGGCCCACTCCTGTCAGCAGCCCAACGGCACCGCCAGTGGCGACCGCCGGTCCGTCGGCTGCAGCTCCAGCAGAGGGGGCAGCTGTCGCGGGGATCGGCCCGAAGGGCCCGGTGCCGGTGATCTCGCACCGAGACTCGGTCATCCTCGACGGAGGACTGGCGGAGAAGTTGATGGAGTACGCTTCCACCGCCCGGGACCGCCGAGCTCGGGGCGGCCGAGATTACGCGGATGCGCTGCTCGGCATCCTGCCCTAACTCTTCATGGTAAGCCTGATCCTTGACTCTTCTTTTCTCTTCCAATCCGAGGCCTCCTGCCTCGGTACTGACATGTCATTTCTGCCCTTGCAGATCGGGAACGACGTCCTCCTACTGAGGAACTACCTCGTAGGGAACGCCAAGCGGGACTCCGATCGGGAGCAGAAGCTTGGAAAGCTCGCGGCCAACGTGAAGGACTTGATGGACAAGGGGGCCGAGCTGCGAGCTGAAAAGCAGGCCCTCCGGTCCGACCTGACGCGTTCCGAGGAGCGGAACAAGGAACTGGAGGCCTCCTTGGCGGAGGAGCGGACCTCCAACCAGCGCCGTACTGAGGAGGAGGCGGCGGAGAAGGCCCGCCTGCAGGCCCACTCTCTATTCTTGGAGCGTCAGCTGGACGAGGCCCGGCGAGAGGCGGCCGTGGCGAAGGATCGGAGCTCTTACATCAACGGGCTCCTGGAGGCGGCGAGGCGAGAAGCGCTGGAGGCCGTCCCCAAAATCCGAGCCTCCGACGAGTTTACGTCGGAAGTCCGGGAGGCCGCCGTGGACTCCTTCCTGAAGGGGTTCCGGATGTGCCGGGAAAAGGTGGGGGCCTTCTTCCCCCAACTGGACCTGAGTGCGGTCGTCGTCGGCGGCAGGAAGCCGGGGAGCGAGGGCAGGGCCTCCGGCACGGCCCAGGCGACACCTCAGGCGGCACCTGCAGCACCTCCGACTGATGACGCCGCGGCCCCGACACAGCCCCCGGAGCCGGTTGTCGTGGAGGTTGAAGAGGTGGCGCCCGCACCTCCGGCGGACGGCGCCGACCCTGCGCCCCAGTGACCTTTACTTTGTATTTTTGCTGTCTTCGTCCTCTTCTTTTTTTTTTTTGGGGAGTTCCGGCCTGTCGGAGCTCCCAGTTTGTACTGAACACTTTGTAATGAAGACTCCTTTTTCATAAAAACTTGTCTATCGTCTTTGCTTCTTTTTCTTCTTCTTTGTTTGTTTGTTTCTGGGATGTCGGTCTCGGATACCTGAGACAACTGTGGGCCTGGTCCTTCCATACTAGATCGAAGGACGGGGTCTGCAAAACCGTGTTGCGGCAAGGCAAGAATCCTGAGCAGGTCCGACTTTGGGCTGCCTTCATGCTTGCGCGGACAACACAGTTCCTGCACCATCTTCTGGGCCGAAACCCGGGATCCTCCGGACTGAGCTCGATACCGCAGGCTTTCTCAAACCTTGCGCGGCTTGCTGAGCTATGCTCCGGGCTTGCGTGGGCGAAGCGGATTCGGCGCCACCTTCCAGGCCGAAGCCTAGGATCTTCCGGACTGAGCTCGATGCCGCAGGCTTTCTCAAACCTTGCGCGGCTTGCTGAGCTGTGCTCCGGGCTTGCGTGGGCGAAGCGGATTCGACGCCACCTTCCAGGCCGAAGCCCAGGATCTTTCGGACTGAGCTCGATGCCGCAGGCTTTCTCAAACCTTGCGCGGCTTGCCGAGCTGTGCTCCGGGCTTGCGTGGGCGAAGCGGATTCGGCGCCACCTTCCAGGCCGAAGCCCAGGATCTTCCGGACTGAGCTCGATGCCGCAGGCTTTCTCAAACCTTGCGCGGCTTGCTAAGCTGTGCTCCGGGCTTGCGTGGTCGAACTGGGTTCGACGCCACCTTCCAGGCCGAAGCCCAGGATCTTCCGGACTGAGCTCGATGCCGCAGGCTTTCTCAAACCTTGCGCGGCTTGCCGAGCTGTGCTCCGGGCTTGCGTGGGCGAAGCGGATTCGGCGCCACCTTCCAGGCCGAAGCCCAGGATCTTCTGGACTGAGCTCGATGCCGCAGGCTTTCTCAAACCTTGCGCGGCTTGCTGAGCTGTGCTCCGGGCTTGCGTGGTCGAACTGGGTTCGACGCCACCTTCCAGGCCGAAGCCCAGGATCTTTCGGACTGAGCTCGATGCCGCAGGCTTTCTCAAACCTTGCGCGGCTTGCTGAGCTGTGCTCCGGGCTTGCGTGGGCGAACTGGGATCGACGCCACCTTCCAGGCCGAAGCCCAGGATCTTCGCAGGCCTCCTTGCTGAAGTTTAGAGAAGAATGTTTAAAGTGAAGAAGCTTTGTTAAAGGAACTGGGAGCCTTACATCACTGGTAGTACATTCTCAGGTTCGAGGGGTTCCATGTCCGGGGGAACCTGGCACCTCCCAATTCTTCCAAGTAACATGCCCCGTGAGGGAGGGCTTCTACTACCCGATAAGGGCCTTCCCAGTTGGGTGAAAGCTTGCCGCACTCTCGTGGCTGGGAGGCTTCTGTACGCCGGAGGACCAAGTCCCCGGGACGAAAAACCTTCGACCGTACTCGGGAGTTGTAATATCTGGCTACACGTTGCCGGTATGCCGCCATTCGAATTCGGGCCTTGTCCCTTGTTTCTTCGAGGAGGTCTAGGTTGAGCATCATCCTGGCCGGGTTTTCTGTCTCGTCGTATTGTTCCACGCGCAGCGTGGGTATGCTGAGCTCGATCGGGATGACTGCCTCGGCCCCAAAGACGAGGTTGAATGGGGTTTCGTCAGTAGCCGTCCTTGGAGTGGTGTGGTATTCCCAAAGAACGCTGGGAAGCTCGTCGGCCCACCTGCCCTTGGCTTGGTCTAGCCGCGTGCGGAGGCCCTGAAGAATGGTCCTGTTCGTGACCTCAGCCTCCCCGTTGGTCTGGGGGTGCGCCACCGAAGTGAAGCGATGCTTGATGCCGAGGTCGTTGCAGAAATCTTCGAACTCTCGGCAGTCGAACTGGCGTCCGTTGTCGGTGACCACGGTGTGGGGGAGGCCGAAGCGGCAGACGATGGACTTCCAGAAGAACTTGGCGACGTTTGCTTCGGTGATTCTTGCCAAGGGTTCGGCTTCGACCCACTTTGTGAAGTAGTCGATAGCCACTATCAGGAACTTCCGCTGGCCGGACGCCGGCAGGAATGGGCCCAGGAGGTCCATCCCCCACTGGGCGAACGGCCAGGGGGCTGAGAGCTGAGAGATCGGGTTGGAGGGTTGCCGCTGTACCGTGGCGTGGCGCTGGCACCGGTCGCATTTCTTCACGAAGTCGGCGGCGTCCTCCTTCATCGTCTCCCAGAAGTAGCCTTGACGAAGGGCCTTGTACGCCAATGCCCTGCCCCCCACGTGGTTCCCACAGATGCCTTCGTGAATCTCCTGGAGCACAAGCTGGGCTTCTGTGGGTCCAATGCACTTGAGGAGGGGATAAGAGTAGGACCTTCGATACAGCTGCCCGTCCATCAGGACAAACCGCACGGCCTTCTTCCTAACGAGGCGAGCCACGTCTCGGTCTTCCGGCAGAATGCCGTCGGTGATGTACGTGGCGTACTTGTCCATCCAGCCGGGCTCCTGGCTGACCTGATGGACCCCCGCCGGTGCTTCGAGGCTTGGGACTTCGAGTCGCTCCATATGAGCGCGTCCCAGCATTGTGTCCGGCAGAGTCGCCAGCCGAGAGAGGGCATCCGCGCGGGCGTTCTCCCTGCGGGGGATATGGAAGATGTTGAAGCGCCGAAACTTGTTCGCGCCTGCCTTGACGAGCTCCAGATACTTCGCCATCTGGGGGTCGTGAGCGACGTACTCCCCGGACACCTGCCCCGCCACGAGCTGGGAGTCAGTGAAGGCTCTGAGGTTGGTCACGCCCAGCTCGCGGGAGACCCTCAGTCCGGCGAGGAGTGCCTCGTACTCTGCTTGGTTATTTGTCGCGGGGAACTGGAAACAGAGCGCGCACTCGGCGACGACTCCGTCGCCGTTAGCAAGGATGAGCCCAGCTCCGCTCCCGCCGGAGTTTGAGGCTCCGTCTACATGGAGGATCCAGGCGTCCTCTCCGGGCTCGTTGGTGCCGACCTCCATCGGCTGGGCCGAAGAGTCCTCCTCGGGCTCCTTGCCCAAACCTGCGCATTCGACCAAGAAGTCGGCCAGCACCTGTGCCTTCATTGCCGACCTCGGTCGGTATGCAATGTCGAACTCGCTGAGTTTCAGTGCCCATTTGGCCAATCGCCCCGAGGTGTCGGGTCGGCTGAGCACCGCTTTCAGCGGTTGGTCCGTCAAGACGGCGATGGGATGCGCTTGGAAATAGGGCCTGAGACGCTGGGCAGATACTATCAGCGCAAAAACGAGTTTCTCGGGCCGGGAATACCTGAGCTCCGCGTCCCGGAGGAGTTTGCTGGTATAGTACACCGGTCGCTGGATCCCGTGGTCGTCGGTTCGGACCAGGACAGAGCTGACGGCCTCCGGGGTAACGGCCAAGTAGAGGGTAAGCTCCTCCCCTTCCTCGGGCCTGGACAGCAAAGGTGGTGATGCGAGCGTCTTCTTCAACTCCTCGAAGGCCTGCTGGCATTCCTCGGTCCAGGCGAAACCATTCATCTTCCTCAGCACCTTGAAGAAGGGACGGCAGCGGTCCGCCGACCTGGAAATAAAATGGCTAAGGGCCACAACCCGGCCGGTCAGCTGCTGCACTTGTTTCTTGGAGGCTGGCTGCTCCATGTCCAGGATAGCCTGGACCTTCTCCGGGTTGGCCTCGATTCCTCTCTGGGTCACCATGAACCCTAGGAACTTTCCGGCGGAGACCCCGAAGGCGCACTTCGCCGGATTCAGCTTCATCTGGTGGCGCCGGAGGTTGCCGAACGTCTCCGCCAGGTCGGCTACGTGGTCCGAGTCAAGTTTGCTCATTACCAGCATGTCGTCCACGTACACCTGCATGTTGCGGCCTATCTGGTCTTTGAAGACTTTATTGACCAGGCGTTGGTACGTCGCCCCCGCGTTCTTGAGGCCGAAGGGCATCATCCTGTAACAGAAAGTCCCGCGGTCAGTTATGAAGGCGGTACGCTCTTCGTCCTCCGGATTCATCCGGATCTGGTTGTATCCGGAAAAAGCGTCCATGAATGACAGGAGACGGTGCCCCGAGGTGGTGTCGACCAGCTGGTCGATCTTCGGCAGAGGGAAGCTGTCCTTCGGGCAAGCTCGATTGAGGTCGATGTAGTCCACGCAGATCCTCCACTTACCGCTGCTCTTCTTTACCATGACCACGTTTGCTAACCAGCTGGGGTATTGGACTTCTCGGACGAAACCGGCGGCGAGAAGTTTTTCTACCTCCTCGTCGATCGCCCTCTGCCTCTCCATGGCAAAGCTTCTCTTCTTCTGGCGGACCGGGCGGCTGCCTGGGTCCACGTTCAGGCTGTGCATGATAATCTCGGGCGGGATACCCGGCATGTCGGCCGCCGACCAGGCGAACACATCGGCGTTGGCACGGAGGAACTCCAGCAGGCGGGTTCGCTCCTCTTCGGGGAGCTGGGCCCCGACTTGCACCGTCTTCAGGGGGTCCGAACCAAGGGGAAAGGAGAGCAGGCGCTCTACGGGCCCTCCCCTGGGTTCCTTTTCTCTCAGGTCGAGGTCCCCGACGTCGTGGGCGAGCTCTGCGCCCCTGGTGCCTGGGATTGTCTGTAGGCAGAGCGGGACTGGCTGAATCGTCCCCTTCATTTCCCCGAACCCGAAAGGCGTGGGGAACTGCACCAGCAGTCTCCTTGTGGAGATGGTGGCGTCTAGTTGGTTGAGCCCGGGATGCCCAAGAATGGCGTTGTAAGGCGAAGGGAGCTTGACGACAGTGAAAGTTACCATGATGGTCGCCTGCCGAGGTGGGGATCCGGCGGTAACTGGGAGAGTGATCTCCCCTTCGACTCCCACGGAGTCCCCTGTAAAACCTACCAGTGGGGTGTGCACTGGCTTTAGCTGGTCGAGAGGCAAACTCATCCGAGAGAAAGCATCGTAAAAAAGTACGTCGGCCGAGCTTCCACTATCCACCATGATTCGATGTACAGGGTGTTTCGCGATGGTCATTTCGACCACCACGGCATCATTGTTTACATTGTCATTAGACCCCCCTCCCTTGGGAGGGGTTACATTCTCCGGGACTTCCCGGGCTCTCTTCTCTGCTCTGCCGGATCCGCGCGAGATCATGCCCACGGGCTTCTCAGTTGGCCGGTTGTCGATCGCAGGGACAGGCGGTAAGGCCGCGAGCGGCTGCTTCTCGGAGGGGGCCTCGTTCTTGACGAACTTCCTGAGGTATCCCCTCCCGATCAGCTCCTCGATCTCCCGCTTCAAATGGCGGCACTCCTCCGTGTCATGCCCGTGCTCGCGGTGGAATTGGCAGTACTTTGATTTGTCTCGGGGGGCCCTCGGGTTCTGAGGTGGAGGTCGGCGGAGGTAGCGCTCGCCCTCGATTTCCATAAGGATTTTGGCTCGAGGCGCGAGGAGAGGGGTGTACCTTCGCTCGGGGGCAGACTCGGCCCTCGGCCTTGGGTTCGGGCGAGGGTCGGCTGATGGCCCGGGCCTCCGAGCTACCGGGGCGTCCCTCGGGGTTGACTTCTTCAGAATCTTCCCGTCCAGCTCTCGACGGGTGCGGTCAGCCTCCTCCGCTCGGATGTACTTGTGGGCGCGGAGGAGGAGCTCGGAATACGTCCTGGGCGGCTTCTTGTCCAGGGAATAGGTCAGGCGGGACGTCTTGAGCCCGCGCTTTAAAGCCAGCATAGCGATGGGCTCGTCCAAGCTGTAGATCTCCAGGGCTGCGGTCTTAAACCGGGCGATGTAGTCTCGGAGCAGCTCCTGGTCCTGCTGGCGGATGGAGAAGAGACTGTCCACCTCCCTTGGCACCTTTCGACAAGCGTCGAAATGCGCCACAAACTTTCCTTCCAACTGCTGGAAGGAGCAAATGGATCCGGGCTCGAGATGGGCGAACCAAACTCGAGCGGCCTTCCGAAGGGTTGCAGGGAAGGCGATGCACAGAAGGGCGTCGGTGGTGCCCTGGACCCTCATGAGAGCTTTATAACTCTCCAAATGGTCCAGGGGGTCGGTGGTCCCGTCGTAAGGGTCCACCTGTGGCATGCGGAACCGTTTCGGGATCGGTTCCGCCTGAATTTCTTCGGAGAAAGGGGGGCGGGAGTCGTAGCCCGCCGGGTCAGCTGACGAGTTCTGCAGGTCGGCGAACCGTCGGGCGAACTCCGCCAACTTGCGCTCGTGCTCTTCTAGGCGCCTCTCGGCTTGGCGCCTGATGGCTTCATCGGTGGAGTCCTCCACCGAGGCCGCAGGTGAGGGGGGCGCCGATCGGTCTCGACGCGAGGTCCGGCCCCGGCGTCGCTTGCTGCGATGCACCATTTCGGCCCCATCGGCCGGGGATCGACTCTCGTGATCCTCCGAGCCGGAATAGTTTCTTTTCGGGAGAGCTTGACGGCTCCCTCGGGGGTTGGAGATGGCTTGCGGATGGGACGGCCTGCCCTGGATTGAGCGCAGGCTCCCGTGCTGTCCCGCGACTCGGGCCGCGGGGGTCCCTGGCTGCGGCTGAGTGGCCAGGGACCGTTGCTGATGCTGAAGTTGTCGGACCGCTGAGGTCAAGGTCTGCAGCTGTTGGACGATGGCCGCAAAGGATCCGTCCGCCGGGGTAGGCTGCTGCAGAAGAGGAGGGGGAGCCGGAGGCTCCCGTTCGGGGGTGTGGCCCCCTGGTGGGGAGTGGGCTTCTCCCACACGGCTGGTGGACGCCTCGCGACCACGAGTGACCACCATTGCTAGAGAGCGTGACACCTGCAAAAAGCTAGTTCCCACTAGGGGTTAGTGTCCTGCCCCCCTACCTGGCGCGCCAATCTGTTGCCGTCCTCGTCGCCGCGCCCGTGCCGAGGATCAACCGATCCTCCCTGACCGCCTGGCAAGGGAGCCTCCCTTCCTGCGAGAAACCTGCAACAAAGGGGTTAGAGGACCCTGGCCGGGGATTCCGGCGAGGGGGCTCCGACGGTCAAGTCAGTAGACGACGAGGGGGAACAGACTCTCGCTCCCAGGCCCTCTAAAGGGTCCCAGGTTTGGAGAGTTAACTAGTGAAGGGAAAGCGCCGGGGACCGGAATCTCGGCTGGGCCTGCCTGCCGAGCTCGCGTCCAGTATTCCCCTCTCGGGATCTCTGGCTTCTTCCTCGGAGCGAGGCCTTGTGCCGGTGCTTCCTTCTTGTCCCCAGGCTAGTTGGCTTACCTTGCAGTCTCTGGATTCTTCCTTCTTTATCTCCCTCCGTCGTGTGCTTTCCGTCGTGTGCTTGTCCTTTTCCTCCTCGAAAACTCCTCCCCCCTGTCTTCCTTTCTTTTCCCTTTTTGGCGAAGGAGGCCAGGCGACTTTCCGACCTCGTCCGCCGGGCCCAGCAGGGAGAAGGCAAGGACAGAAGAGAAAAGGAGGGAGGGCGGCGCTGGCAGAGCGGCCAGTCGTCAGGCCTCGGGCTTCGTGAGAGTGCTCCTTTCCCCGAGCGTGGGCGCCATCCATTTACGGGGCCTGTTCCGTCAGGATCGGATCTCTCGACTGCGGGACCTGTCGGGCCAGTGTAAGTCACGTTCCGCGTGCCGCCGCCCTCCGTACGGGACGCCGTCTGGGGTCGGTACGGCCCGAGGGATGGCCTCGGGACCCGTCGCTTTCCCCCGGGGGCCTCTCCGTACGAGCGGTCTGACTTCGGCTGAGTTGGCCCTGTCTCCGGGGGCCGACTGGCGAGAGGCGAGAGATCGGTCGACCTCGGCTTAGGTGGACCCCTCCGGGGTGGACACCTGGCGAGGTGGCAGAAGATCGCCTGGCTTCGGCCGAGGTGGACCCGTCTCCGGGCGGCCACCTGGCGCAAGGCGGGGGGTCAGCCGACCTCGGCCTAGGTGGACCCCTCCTGGGTGGACACCTGGCGAGGTGGCAGAAGATCGCCTGGCTTCGGCCGAGGTGGACCCGTCTCCGGGTGGCCACCTGGCGCAAGGCGGAGGGTCAGCCGACCTCGGCCGACCTCACACAGGGCGGGCTCCTCCGAGCCCGGGAGCAGATTAGTTGGTGAGGGAACTTCGCGCCGAACTCGACCTCGGCGGGGGCCGTTTGCTTCAGACAGTATTGGGCGGTGCGGTCTTGCCGACCCCAGCCTTGAGGATGTGGCGCTGATTCCGGCATTAAAACTCACACGTGGCTCGCTCGCATTCGGCGATACCTGAGCCTGGCCACGTCACTGTCACGGCTGTAACAACCAGGATTGGTTTAGGTCAACCAGGAATTGTTCCTGGTAGACTAGCACTGGACCCGTGTTTTCTTACTGATTGGGTTTGGTCGGACTGGGATATTTTGTTGAACGTTTTTGGGTTTTTAATAAACCGGTTTTATTACATGACTTGCCCTGTTTCCTTTTCTCTCGGTGAACCCCATGGTTCACGTTGTTTCTTTCATCCAAACTTCTCCTCTTATCTTGTTTCCCTCTTGTTTTACCGTGTAAAGGGATGAGAATATCCAGTTGATCGGATGCAGCTTGAAGTTTGAATGCAACATGGAATATCTATGATGGGGAACTAATATGCATGCAATTTTTTTTTTTATGTTTTACATGTTGAGTTAGGTTATTAATTCCCAAATTTCAGATCAAAATTATTTGTAGGGAATTTTGTATGAATTTTTGAAGATCAGCATGCAGATTAGGACCTAGAAAAGTAGCAAAGAAGGACCGCCGGGGCTGAGAAGCCTCGGTTAGGGCAAGTTCTCCTACAATAAAACTACTGGAGGTAGAGGGGTGTACCTGACAACGTCTGTGAAGATCGCAGCGAAGGGGTCTCTCGTTCCTCGACGGATGCGGCCTGGAAAACCGAGCCAAAGACCCGCGGATACCCGGCTTTCTGCTCGGTGATCCGATTGAGGCTTGGCTGGAGTCGTTGGATTCGTAGGAACTCAGGGACCTGCAAACGACCTGTCAGGGGTTAGAAAGCTCACAAAGGAACAAGAAAACAATGTAAAAACAGCAAGGGAAGGCTTCTTTTGGAGTGGGCGTCCAGGGATCTGGAGGGTTTGTTGGCAGCAGGAAGATGATTGCAAACACCGGGAAGAAGAACTCTCACAAACCCCTTTATGCACACAGCAGGGTATCACACCACTCAATAGAAGAACTCAAGGTTTTCATTCATCAAAAATTTCCCTCATACAAGAGGCTAGGGTCCCTTAAATAGACCCTTAACCTTGGGCTCCAAGTAAGGGTACATAAGTCTTTACATAAGAATCCTTTTCCCTCTCAAACCCTAGCTAGAAAATAAGGAAATATTAGGTAGAAAAATCCCTAAAATTTTTCTTGACTTGGTCAAGACTCCAAGGACGCCTAGGGGGGCATGTTGGGCTTCTAGGAGCAGCAAAAGGCCGGCCCAAAGGGGCCCGGGTGCATGGGTTTGGGCCTCTGGAAGCTGGGGTGGCCTGGTAGCCAGGTAGCAGGAATATTCCCTGGTATCTTGCTTCTTAGGGGCTTGGGCTTGGCACCTGGGCTTGATTTCATTGGGCTAGGATGCAGATGGACCTCTGGAATCATGGATGCCCTTATTTATGAATATACTTTGGCATCTGGAAGGGAATCTGGGCATCTGGAGGGCATCTGCAAGGAATCAGGGTTTCTGATTTTTCTCCTGGGGTCTTCAAATCTTCAAGCTGGGTTGGACTTGGGCTAAACTTCCATGTCTTCAATCTGGTTGGACTTGGTCTTCACTTGTATAATATAGTCTTGAGTCTTCAGTATGCTTGGACAGGACTCAAAAAAATAAAATTAGCTCAACATGAGCTAACTAGCATTGGACTGAACTAGCTCAACATGAGCTGACTAGTACAGAACTGAAATAACAACTAAAATGGACTCAGATGATCTAAGCCCTTATTACAGATAGATTCATAAATTATTGATCAATTTACAGAGGGTTGAAAAAGCCTCTGTCTTATTCTGGTGCCTTAGGTGTCCCCACCAATTCTCCCGGGGTGGGAGGAACTCGACCCTGTCGAGTGAAGGTTAGACTGGCTCACATATCTCTCGAGAAGGTATGGGTTGAGGAGTTGCAAGTCCTCTCGAGAAATCCACGAATCGTCCGACTCTGGCCAGCCTTGCCATCGGACCAGGAAGCATTGATAGTCATGGCCCTGGGTCGTGATGGCTTGATTGTCCAGGATACGCTCGATCCGTTCTCCTCTCTCAGGCCAAATTTGTTTGTGGACACTCTAGGTTAGGGTCACTCACAATGAAAAGGAATAGGTCCAAAGGCCTCACTAGGTAGCGCTGCCGGTTCCCTATACTCAACCAGGTCTGTAATATTGAAGGTAGAACTAATGCCCAAATCCGAAGGCAAGTCTAACACCTAGGCATTTGATCCAACCTTCTCTATCACTTTAAAAGGTCCGGCTCTGCGAGCATGAAGCTTCTTTTAGGCCTAAGCCTAACCAAGATAAAATCCACTACATCAAATTCTTTGACCCTTCTTCGGGAATTAGCCAGTTGTTTTAAGATTAGTGCAGGTGGTGAACATGCTAGGCACATGCAGACAAATGATGCAAAGGACTCATACTGATACCTAACAGACTCGACTATGCATTCCTATCGAAGGAAATTTTATTGAACTCTTTGGATCTAAACCTAATAGATTATAGGTTCTCTAGGTTTGATCCTAGCTTGACATGCACATGAAAATTTACAGTGAACTCCTAGCAAATTCTAAAGAGTATGCCAGAAGTAAGATGCAAACCTAACATGCGTGATGAATGCATGCAGTATGCTAATCTCAGCTAAATGCAATCTAATGATCCTAGAAATGCTGGAGGTGTCAGGAAAGGGCAGAAAATAGGAAGTGGGTTCAGAATTAGTTTGGTAAGGTAGAGAAAAAGGTTCATGGTTAGTTGGATAAAGTAGGATAAAAGACGGGGTGTCAGGAACTAATCCTATACTAATGAGGTTAACCTTATGAGGTTGAGCTATATCTACAGGATTTGCATAATGGAAGGATGGGTCACTAATTTCGGGGAAGAGGTCCTTAATGGGAACTATAGGAGGGGACTCATCTTGAAGGTATTGATTCAAAGAGATCAGGTCCTTAATAAATTCTTCTGGTTCTTGTATTTTAGGACTAGACTCTATAATTTGGCTCTCCTCTATGGTTTTCTCAGGTAAGGCTCTAGTAGCAGTACCTAGGTTCTCTTCCTCTATTTGTTCTTCCATTATAGCTTTAGGTTGGATATGGTCAAGGTCAACTAGCTCTGGGTTGGTTTCTACCTGGGCATCTACTGGGTCAGCTAATTCTAGGTCTACTAAAGGTGTCTCCTCTTCTCCCTCATACTCATCCACTAGGCTCACATCAGCTTCATACACTTTCGCGTTAATGTAAGCCTTGTGAATCTCAGGAATAGTTGGAGAAGGTCGGCTAGCAAGAAATTGGTTAGGTTCTGGTCTCTGATTATGGGTACTACTCCTAGTAGGTTCAGGTTGTATAAGGGGTAGTGGCTCACTACTGGGTTCATATTTAGGGATACTAATCCTATGGGGTTCAAGTTGACTAGGGGAAGCATGACTAGTACTAGGTTGATACTTAGGGGTTATGGGTTCTCTAGGCTCACAGGACAAGGGTGCAGATCTATGGGTCATGGGATTATAGGATCTGGGGTCATATGATTTTGGGTCAGCTTTATGATCAGGTTCTAAGGATGGATCAAGGTATGGGGTCCTCCTAAGGTTGGGCTCTCTATATGGGTCAGGATATTGGGTCCTCCTAGGATTGGACTCCCTATATGAGTCAGAATACTGGGTTCTCCTAGGGTTGGACTCCCTATATAGGTCAGAATATTGGGTCCTCCTAGGGTTGGACTCCCTATATGGGTCAGAATATTGGGTGTTGGGTCTACTAGGCTCATAGGGTGTGGGTGCATAGGATCTATGATCATGGGATCTAGAGTCATAGGATCTGGAGTCATAAGATCTATAGGTTGTAGGTATACTAGGCTTGTAGGGAGAGGGTAAATAGGATCTATCTTCCTGGTCTATAAAATCCTGATTGAGTCTTCTAGGACTAACCTTAGGGATTGGGTCATGACGATAGGTTCTCCTAGGTTCAGCCTCAAGGTATGGATCAGGGTTTGGGGTCCTCCTAGGTTGAGGATTGTAGTACGGGTCAGGATAAGGGGCTCTCCTAGGTTCGACCTCATGGTATAGATCAGGGTTTGGGGTCCTCCTAGGTTGAGGGGAGTCAGGATCTGGCTCAGACTGTGACCCATGGGTTTTTCTTGGGGTCCCTACCTGGACTTTTAACTGATCAAACCTATTGGCACGATGGTCAATTCTATCATTGGTTTGAATACGAGACTGAGTTAACTGGGTCATCTGGATAGTTATCTGGGCAATTTGATCAGCTAGGGCTTTTATTTGGGCTTGTAAATTTTCCATGGGTTCAGACATTTATGAAGGAGGTGGGTGATATGAAACTCCTGATCTAGTGCTCATGCAAGACTCGATCAGACCGACTATAGCTGACTAGACCTAAAGTCCAAACTAGATGCTCAATCAGGGTGGCAAACTAGCCTATAGTAACCCTGTACTCAGCCAGGCAGGTGTAAGGGGAGTGTTAGGTCCCTGATTGCCAATCCTAGACACCAATCAGAGATTGGCCAGGTAGGCGGACCAGCACACAAGCCCTTCGGGATTGAATCCCTAAACCACCGTTCTAGACACTAAGCACAAGGCACACACAGGTTAACTTGACACAGTGATCTAACACTAGCCCGGACCCGACCAGTTGGTGTCCCTAGCCCACTAGGGCAAATTAAGTCTAATTAATTTTAGGTTAAGGCTTGGGAATGAATGCAAGGGATGTGGTTTTGGGCTAAGGAGAGGTGATCAAATCCTCCCCCCATCTGATATAGCAAGAGTGCCCTTAAAAGTAAATTATGCAATGATGGCAGGCAGATGAGGATGCAAATTAGGGTTTAGGTTTTTTTTTTTTGATATTTTTGGAAAATATGTATATATTTTTTTTTGGTATTTTTTAAATAGAAGAAAACTTGCAAATCATGGCCTAATATACTGGAAATATACTAAAATTAAGAAATATGCAAAAACTCCTAAACAAAACCCTAAAACTTCCAAACTTGTCTTGCTAAAAAAACAGAGCCAAAAATTTGCAGGCCCTATTTCGGCTCGCAGAAAATTCACAGGCCATAATAAAATATGAAAAAAATTTTAAAATTACTGTGAATTATGATAAATCCAGGAAAATAAATTTCAGAATTTTTGGAGTTTTTAACAGGGAGAAATAATTAAAATGATAGAGTATATACGGACTGAAAAATTGCAGAAAACAAGCCCTAATCTAAGCTCTGATACCAAATGATGGGGAACTAATATGCATGCAATTTTTTTTTTTATGTTTTACATGTTGAGTTAGGTTATTAATTCCCAAATTTCAGATCAAAATTATTTGTAGGGAATTTTGTATGAATTTTTGAAGATCAGCATGCAGATTAGGACCTAGAAAAGTAGCAAAGAAGGACCGCCGGGGCTGAGAAGCCTCGGTTAGGGCAAGTTCTCCTACAATAAAACTACTGGAGGTAGAGGGGTGTACCTGACAACGTCTGTGAAGATCGCAGCGAAGGGGTCTCTCGTTCCTCGACGGATGCGGCCTGGAAAACCGAGCCAAAGACCCGCGGATACCCGGCTTTCTGCTCGGTGATCCGATTGAGGCTTGGCTGGAGTCGTTGGATTCGTAGGAACTCAGGGACCTGCAAACGACCTGTCAGGGGTTAGAAAGCTCACAAAGGAACAAGAAAACAATGTAAAAACAGCAAGGGAAGGCTTCTTTTGGAGTGGGCGTCCAGGGATCTGGAGGGTTTGTTGGCAGCAGGAAGATGATTGCAAACACCGGGAAGAAGAACTCTCACAAACCCCTTTATGCACACAGCAGGGTATCACACCACTCAATAGAAGAACTCAAGGTTTTCATTCATCAAAATTTTCCCTCATACAAGAGGCTAGGGTCCCTTAAATAGACCCTTAACCTTGGGCTCCAAGTAAGGGTACATAAGTCTTTACATAAGAATCCTTTTCCCTCTCAAACCCTAGCTAGAAAATAAGGAAATATTAGGTAGAAAAATCCCTAAAATTTTTCTTGACTTGGTCAAGACTCCAAGGACGCCTAGGGGGGCGTGTTGGGCTTCTAGGAGCAGCAAAAGGCCGGCCCAAAGGGGCCCGGGTGCATGGGTTTGGGCCTCTGGAAGCTGGGGTGGCCTGGTAGCCAGGTAGCAGGAATATTCCCTGGTATCTTGCTTCTTAGGGGCTTGGGCTTGGCACCTGGGCTTGATTTCATTGGGCTAGGATGCAGATGGACCTCTGGAATCATGGATGCCCTTATTTATGAATATACTTTGGCATCTGGAAGGGAATCTGGGCATCTGGAGGGCATCTGCAAGGAATCAGGGTTTCTGATTTTTCTCCTGGGGTCTTCAAATCTTCAAGCTGGGTTGGACTTGGGCTAAATTTCCATGTCTTCAATCTGGTTGGACTTGGTCTTCACTTGTATAATATAGTCTTGAGTCTTCAGTATGCTTGGACAGGACTCAAAAAAAATAAAATTAGCTCAACATGAGCTAACTAGCATTGGACTGAACTAGCTCAACATGAGCTGACTAGTACAGAACTGAAATAATAACTAAAATGGACTCAGATGATCTAAGCCCTTATTACAGATAGATTCATAAATTATTGATCAATTTACAGAGGGTTGAAAAAGTCTTTGTCTTATTCTGGTGCCTCAGGTGTCCCCACCAATCTAATTTTGGTTTCTTGATGTTTTGTTTTTTTGGTTCTCTCCCGCACGTCATCTACTCGTCCTTGTTTTCATGGTGAGGTAGCACTTCATTACTTGCTTCGATCCATGTTTTTCACGGTAATTTAGCCAGCGGTTCACACCTTTGAAGCCAATTCAAAAGATTTTAAATCGAACAAGATTCTATTCAATTGGTGTTTTGGTTTTACGTGGACTCTCTCTCTCGATGTCTTCTTTTCCTTCTCGATTTTCTCAGCCGGTTATTAATCTGGTTAGCATGCCGTGAGGGAGATAAGAAGAAACAGAGAGTTAGCATTTGGGTTTGATCTGATTTCTCTAACGATTCTTCCCTGGCCTTCATGGGTGTTTTCTCAAGCCTATTGTATTTTTGGTTTGGGCCGTGAGAGTAAAAGAATGTTGCTGGCCGTGGGAGATGAGGTAGGAACAGGGCTTCACGGGTTCTTCTCCGCCTGAGATCTTTCTTGGTTGAGGCCCTGTTTTGTTGACTGGTTCTTGGTTGAAGACCGCGGACGTCTGTCTCATTCCAGTTGAAGGCCGTGCGATAGAAAAAGAAGGAAGAAAGGCCGTGAGGTGAAGGAGAGGAAGAGAAACAGGGTGTGTGAGAGAGTTTGGAACAGGGCATTTTGAGAGGAGCAGTAAACGAGAGTTTTTGGGACGGGTTTTTGAGCCCAAAATTCATTTTGCTTTCCGTGGATTTCTTCCCTGGTTTTAAGTTCTTCTGTATGCTCTCGGTGGAGTTTAAGTCGATCTTGAAGAAGACCGTCTATGAAAATCTTTTGGTCTTTCATGTTTCACATGATCGTGACCTGTTCGTTGATTCCTGAAGGACTAGCATCTTTTTGGGAGTTGGATCATTGAGAACTCGTGCATGGATACTCTAGAAGGTGGACATTTAGATACCTCGAGAGATTGGATCGATCTCTTCCAGATCTGGTTTGCTGTTGAAGAAGTTCAACCGGCTGCCTCTTGATTTGCTATTGATCTGTTCTGAAGACTGAGGGAGTCGGCTTCTTCCAGCTTCGATCAAATACATTATTTATTTTTGTTATCATGCATGCTTAGATCTAAAAATTATCATCTTATTTATAATTATTGCACTTGCCTTACATGCCTCTATATCTATTTCATGCATCATGTTTATGTTAGATCCTGTGCATGAGTAGGTTTTTTCGTATGCATGTTTAAAAAGTTTAATTATGCAATACCTACTCCTTAGTGTAGAATGCCTAGGGTAGGCGTCCGATGCACTGGTTTTCCTTCAGTGGTATCAGAGCCATAGGTTCCTGTGTAGCATATCATGATTGCATATCTATATCTAGATTAGGGATTACTTTTAGGAACCTAGTTGAGACCTTCACCATGGCTGTGTGTCAGTAGAGATTAGGGTTTAAAATCCCTAATTTTCTATGGCACGAGGCGGTTTATCTGTGTTGGCCTTTTCAAAAGGATCCTTAAAGGAAACCTACGGTATTAAAAATATTTTAATCCAAATACATGATTATACATTGGCATGTCTAAAATTGTTTTGGCTTGCAATATTATAAACGATATGACAGAACTAGATTTGATGCATGAAAGATGTAAAAGGGTTTTACATGAATTTAATTAAAAATATTTTAATTAAATGTTGGCTTATAATCTAACAATTATGAATTGAAAGATTAATTAAATGACAAGCCAGATTAGGGTTTATAAAACCTAATGTCATTTAAATAAGCCATCTGAGTTAATTGGGTTAGCTATCTGATTGGGTCTATTTATTGGGTTAGACCTAAGGTTAGTTGAATTGGACTTAAGAGAACTAATCAAATGTTGATTAAGAACATTCTCTTTAGTATCTATCTAATAGTTAGATGGGTTAGTCCATTCTTCTTAAATGGATCTAATTAGTGGCTCTGTGGTAAGCCCGAGTTCTTAGGCCGGTCTAATCAAGTCTGGTAAACTGATTGGTGTCTAAGCAGGTTTTGCATTTTTTATCATGGTTGTACGAGGCTACATCTTTCTTGGCCAACTTGGTTGGTGTCTAGGAAAGATGGTTAATGATGGATACTCATCCATGATCTCACCTACCTGGCCAATCCGGTCAACCAGAATTGATTAGAAAAGCTTATTGATTCGAGTTAACCCATGTCACCCAAGTTGATCAACATGTCTGATCTTTAGGTGCCCATGGACCAACTTGTTGAATTTAATTCAACCCTCCTGAGAATTAATTTGATCAGTGGGAGGTTGATCCATGTTCTTCTCTCTATTCTTCTGTCACAATTTAATTAAAATTCTCTAAAATTATTAGGTCCTGAAAAAGACTAAGTCAATGTGTTGATGGTGTCTTAGCCTCCCATTAAGTGGGTTAGTAATGAGTCCTTTAGCTTGGTATACATCGGTAGTTCCAAAGAACGGGTGTGCATCCGGTTACTGGGATTACTCTCCTATAGATGATGATTCAGTGCAACCTTCTTAACAATGATCATGTGGGCTGGCCAAAGTCGGGCTTGGTCATTCGTTAGCTGGAAGCATTGGATTTGGCATATTGATGGTTGGACCAAACCAGAGACCCACAATAGGAGGCCCCAAGGCCGATTGGGGTTCTGTGGGGCAAAATTTATTACTGGAAGTTGCTTAAAGAAGCAACTGGTTAGAGAACCTACCTTTAGGCGCATTTGGGTGAGCCAGCCAAAGTCGGGCTCATACGTAGTCTATTGGATATCAGTACCCACTATGAAATGATGATTTCACGGATTAGAGTTAGAGGCTTCCAATCTGAAAAATTAGTGGGAGGGACCATTAAACTAAAGTCCTAGTCTTTTGGTTTAATTGATTAATTCATATATTGATTAGGTCTTACTTTTCCTTTCAGATGTCTTCAAACCTTTCGCTCCGGTCACTTCTCAATAGCAAGAAGTTAAAGGATCCCAATTTCGATAGCTGGTATCAAAAATTGAGAATAGTCCTGGAGCACGAGCGGTTTCTTTATGTGATAACGGATCCAGCACCCAAAATGCCTCATGCCAATGCTCGAGATTCGATCAGGGATACTTATTTGAAGTGGGTTTCTGATTGGACTACCGTCTGATGCATAATGTTGGCAGCGATGAACGATGAGTTCAGTCACAAATTCGAGGAGGCCTAGCCAGTCGAGATTTTTCAAAAATTGAAGGAATCTTTCGGTATGCCAAACGATATGAAATGGTACAAAGTGTCTTGTGCCATCTACGATGCCAAAATATGAAATGGCAGTTCAGTCACTGATCATATATTGTACATGATCAAGATGATCGAACGATTGGGCAAGCTCGGATGTCCCTTGCATGAGCAACTCGACAAGGATGCGATCCTGAATTATCTACCCTCCTCCTATCTTGACTTTCTTGATCATTATAGAATGAATAAGCCTGCAGTCAATTACCATGGTTTGATGGGGTTGTTGCAGACTTACGAGAAGGACCACCAACTGAATAAGGGGATGGTGAATTTAGTGGGAGGTTTTAGAGGTCATCGTCCCTTTAAGAAAGAGAAGAAGAAAGGTAAGGGAAAGAAGGTGCAAAGTGCTCCTGGCCCAAGTCAGACCAAGAAAGTAAAAGCTGATCAAGCTAGTGCAGAGTACTTCTATTGTAAGAAGCAGGGACACTGAAAGAGGAATTGTCTTCTTTATCAGGCGTCCATAGACCTGAACAATCCAAGGATGGAAAATGTTAGTGACTTGTATCTATGGCACTGTAGGCTAGGTCATGTTAACCAGAATAGGATAAATAAGTTATGAGAAGAAGGCCTCCTCGAGATCAGTGATTCTGACTCACTGCTTACTTGTGAATCCTGTTTGCTTGGTAAAATGACCAAGTCACCTTTTACTGGAAAAGGTGAACAAGCTACAGGACTTCTAAGTCTCGTACATACTGATGTATGCAGACCCATGACAGTTAGTGCCAGAGGTGGATACAGATATTTCATTACATTTACAGACAACCTTTCCAGGTATAGTTATGTCTTCTTGATGAGACATAAATCTGAGTCGTTTGAAATGTTCAAACAATATCATAATAAAGTGGAGAAACAAACTGGAAAGAGTATTAAAACCCTTCGATCTGATCAAGGTGGTGAATACCTATCCGGTAAGTTCATGACATATCTTGAAAAGAATAGGATTCTCTCTCATTGGACTCTCCAGGAACACCCCAATTGAATGGTGTGTCCGAAAGGAAGAATCGAACCCTGTTGGACATGGTTCGATCCATGATGGGCTTTGCAACTCTGTCACTATCCTTTTGGGGATATGCACTTGAGACAGCTTGTTACTTGCTGAATGATGTTTCGAGTAAGTCTGTTGTCTCCACTCCATATGAGTTATGGACTGGATGTTAGCCCTCAATTTCACACCTTCGGGTCTGGGATTGTCCGGCTTATGTAAAGCATTTAGACTCAGATAAACTTGGTCCTAGGTCTGATCGGTGCCTGTTTATTGGGTACCCTAAGAAAACAAAAGGGTATTTTTTCTACTTGGAGGACGAACAGTAAGTGTTCGTTGCTCTTAGGGCTATCTTTTTGGAAAAGGAGTTTCTTGGAGAAGGAACTGTAGCCTCTAAGATTGAACTTGGTGAAGTTCAATTAGTGGAAGAACTTGCACACTCTAAGGACATCATAGAACCTGTTGTGATTTAATCACACTCGGAACCCATTAATAGGAGATTCGGTAGAGTACCGCGTCAACTGAACAGATACTATGATTTTTTGGTCCGGAATGGTGATCCCATTGAGCTCGATGAGAATAATGAGGATCCGATCACCTATATGGATGCACTTCAGAGATCTGACTCTGAGGCGTGGCTTGGAGCCATGTGATCCGAGATGGAGTCCATGGAGATCAACAATGTATGGACATTGGTTGATCCACCTGAAGGGATAAAATCCATCGGGTGCAAATGGATTTTCAAGAAAAAAAGGGACGTAGATGGGAAGGTGGAAGGTAGAGACCTATAAAGCCCGTCTGGTTGCCAAGGGATATCATCAGCAATATGGTATCGATTATGATGAGACATTCTCCCTTGTGGCAATGCTCAAGTCTATTCGGATCATGCTTGCTTTGGTAGCACATGTGACTATGAGATTTGGCAGATGGATGTCCGAACCGCTTTCCTAAATAGGAAGCTAGATGAGGAGATGTATATGATACAGTCTGAAGGGTTTACATCCACAGATGAGTCAAAAGTGTGCAAATTGTAGAGATCCATTTATGGACTCAAGCAAGCATCTCGAAGTTAGAACATGCGATTTGATAGGTGTATCAAATCGTATGGCTTCGTTAGGAATAGAGAGGAACCCTGCATCTATAAGTGGGTTAATGGTTCTGTGATTATATTCCTGGTACTGTATGTTGATGACATTCTCTTAATCAAAAATGACATCGCAGCATTGCAAGGAATAAAGGTCTGGTTGTCATCTCAGTTCTCTATGAAGGACTTGGGTGAAGCTTCTTACATACCGAGTATGAAGATTTATAGAGATATATCTAAGAGGCTTCTAGGATTGTCCCAGTCTATGTAAATTGATATCGTGCTAAAATGGTTCAGCATGGAGAATTTCAAGAAAGGCTATCTCTAGATAGGTTATGGAATTACTCTTTCCAAGAAGGATTATGCAACAACTCCTGAGGAAAGAGAGTGCATGAGTAGAGTTCCTTATGCTTTCGTAGTGGGCTCTATCATGTATGCTATAACATGTACTAGACTAGACATGGCATACTCACTAGGAATGGTGAGCAGATACTAGTCTGACCCGGGTGAGGTGCATTGGAAGGTGGTTAAGACCATCCTGAAGTATTTGAGAAATACTAAGGACCAATGGCTAATTTATGGAGAACCTGACTTGAAACTTGTGGGGTATACTGACTCCAGTTTCCAGTCAAATAGAGATGATAGCAAGAGTGTGTCAGGGTTTGTATTTACCCTGAATGGAAGAGCGATCTACTGGAAGAGTTCCAAGTAGGCAACAGTTGCAGACTCGGTATGCGAAGTAGAGTACTTTGCAGCATCAGATGCAGCAAAGGAAGCCGTGTGTTTGCTGAAGTTTCTTGGAGAGATAGGGGTGGCACCTTTCCTAGATGGTCCTATCCCAGCGTATTGTGCAACAAAGGAGCCATTGCTCAAGCTAAGGAGCTAAAGTCTCATCACCGCACTAAGCACATTCTGTGGCGCTATCACCTCGTGCGAGAGATCGTGGAACGAGGTGACATCAATATTATGAAGATCGATGGAAAGGAGAATCTGGCTGACCCCTTCACTAAAGCCCTTAGAATTAAAAAGTTCGACTATTGTAAATGGGAAATGTGTATTAGATACTGTTCTGATTGGCTTTAGTACAAGTGAGAGTTGTTAAGAATTGTGTCCCAAAGCTAATTGCCTAGGCTGTAGGCGGTTGTGCTCAGTATTGTAATTTGTATATGAATTAATAAATCTTTATTTTGGCAGCTCATCACATTATTCATTTCCCTGTAATGAACTCTATTTATGTGATGAAGTCCTTAGGACTGCACTGATTTCGATATAGAGAGGATATATCGAGTGATCCTTTAAAAAGGTTCACAACCAAAGGATACATTGTACACGACAGCAATGTATCAAGTGCAGGTTGTTGTGGTTCACATCGTTTGGTTGTCCTCTTGACCAAAGAAGTGTGGTGACACTGATTTAATCTGCAAGTGGGATGTGTGACATCTCATTGAATGTGACTTCGTGGAGCTCCTTTCTGCCAAAGGATTGCTCATGATTGGATATGGGTATATGTGTCCCTCCGACCTGAGGTCATCATGGTAGCTTGCAAGCAACTCCCTGTGCTTTGGTGCTGGACTACCCGGATTTCTAATCCAGTAATGGAAGGTTTCTGGGCACAGGCAAGTACTTATGGAGCAGTGGTGGATCAAGATGGAATTGACCTATCCAAATTGTTTAGATTGAATGTCTTGCAGTATCTCAATTTAGCAAATCCTCGGCCGGGGTAGTCCTAGTGAGGAGTCACTGGACTTGCGAGGTTGAAACATGTTGTGGATTGACTCAGTTAGGGTTGGCAGTCTGATCCTAGGTCATCTTGAGCATTGGAGGTCAAAGGGATGAATTATATGGTAACCATATGCCAGATGTTCGATAGATTGCTCTCGCATCTTTGGCTTATCCAGATGCCGGGATCCATTGCTAGATGGTATCTTGTGCTGGTATTGGAAGTGTTCCAGTGCTACTGTTTAGGTTTGAACCTATGAGGTCACATGCCATAGAGGATTTCTTCCTGATCCGGGAGCTGATCAACGATTGGGAATCATTTCGGTATTAAGGTCAAATGGTCTGATTGAGCATGCATTGGATTTTTCCTGATCAATCTGGTCTGATTTGTATCGACTAGGATTGGTTTGGGTCAACCAGGAATTGTTCCTGGTAGACTAGCACTAGACCCGTGTTTTCTTACTGATTGGGTTTGGTCGGACTGGGATATTTTGTTAAACCGGTTTTTGGGTTTTTGATAAACCGGTTTTATTACATGACTTGCCCTGTTTCCTTTTCTCTCGGTGAACCCCATGGTTCACGTTGTTTCTTTCATCCAAACTTCTCCTCTTATCTTGTTACCCTCTTGTTTTACTGTGTAAAGGGATAAGAATGTAGAAGAAAGAACTTTCTCTATTTTGTATATATGAACATTAAACCCCTATTACATATATATAATATAGGACCAATCTAATTAGGGAATATACAAAGGAATAACTACCTAAATAGGGGAATACACAAAAGGAATAACTGCCTAACAAATAGGCAAAAAATAACTTACTACCACAAATTACTTACTACCATAAAATTACTCACGACCACACTCCCCCTCAAGTGGGTGCAAAGATGTCTTTGATACCTAACTTGATAAGTGAGCGATGAAATTCTCTGCTAGACTGAGCCTTTGTCAATATATCAGCTAACTGGTCTTCAGATTTGACGAAAGGTAACTTGATCAATTTTGCCTCCATATTCTCTTTGATGAAATGTCTGTCAATCTTCACATGTTTGGTTCTATCATGTTGAACTGGATTGTGAGCAATGTTTATAGCTGCTTTATTATCACAAAATAATTTAATTTCCAAACCTGGTGGATACCCGAGCTCAGTGAGTAGCTTTCGAAGCCATAGAAGTTCACATAACCCCTTTGCTATACCTCTGAATTCAGCTTCTGCACTAGACCGAGCTACAACCTCTTGTTTCTTACTTCTCCATGTGACAAGATTGCCTCCCACAAAAGTAAGATACCCTGAGGTAGACCTCCTGTCTGTCACACTTCCAGCCCAATCTGCATCTGTGTAACCTTCTATTTCAAGGTGGCCATTTTTTGCAAATAGCAACCCCTTTCCTGGAGCCGACTTCAAATATCGAATGATACGCCACACAGCATTCATATGATCTTCACTTGGTGCATGCATGAACTGACTCACTACACTTGTTGCATGAGCAATATCAGGACGTGTATGTGATAAATAAATCAAACGTCCTACTAACCTTTGGTATTTCTCTTTATTAGTAGGAGTCTGATCAGGATACTCTCCAAGCTTCCAGTTTTGTCCCATAGGAGTGTCGGCAGGCTTGCAATCTAGCATGCCAACTTCGGTCAAAAGATCAAGAACATACTTTTGTTGAGACAAATAAATTCCCTCCTTTGACCTAGCAACTTCGATTCCCAGGAAATATTTCAGACCTCCCAGATTCTTCATTTCAAACTCCCTAGATAATAATTCCTGCAGTCTCATAATCTCTGCATTATCATTGCCTGTAATAATCAAGTCGTCGACATATATAATAAGAGCAGTCCTTTTTCCTTGAGTACATTTTAAGAATAAAGTATGATCTGAGTTGCTTTGGGAGTATCCATACCCTTTCATAGCTGAGCTAAAGCGACCAAACCATGCACGAGGGGACTGCTTCAACCCATACAAAGATCTTTTCAGCTTACACACCATATTCGGTTTATCTGTGCATCTGTATCCAGGTGGAAGCTCCATATAGATTTCCTCCTCTAAATCCCCATGAAGAAAAGCATTCTTTACATCAAATTGATGCAAAGGCCAGTCCAAGTTTGCAGCTAGAGATAACAACACTCTTACAGTGTCTAACTTTGCAACTGGAGAGAATGTTTCCTGATAATCCACCCCATAAGTTTGTGTATACCCTTTAGCTACCAGTCGTGCCTTGTACCTCTCAATAGTGCCATCTGCCTTATGTTTGATGGTGAACACCCACCTACATCCAACTGGCTTTTTATCCTTTGGTAATTCTACAAGTTTCCAAGTTTGATTTTTCTCCAAAGCCTCCATTTCTACCTTCATTGCTTAAAGCCATTTTGGATCCTTCATGGCTTCTTCAACTCTGTTTGGAACTTGAACTGAGGAGATAGTAATCACGAAGTCTTGTAGTGGGGTGGACAGCCTTTTGGAAGATACATAGTCTGCAATAGGATATCGACATCGGCGGTCCTCTATATCTGGGGAATACCGATTTGGAGGTTTGCCCCTATTATGCCTATCGGGTAGCTTATAACCAGTAAGCATATCAGTATCTTCAAAAGGATCAAGTACAGTAGAAGAACTTACCTCAGGTACATTCTCAGGAGTTTGGAGTGGTACTGAAGAGGGCGAAGAGGGCGGAGATAAGGAGGGCTGTTGCTGTTGTTCTTGTTCGGATTCATACAACAATTCAGTGTTGTCTAATTGTGCATCCTTAGAATCATGTGGCCGAGCGTATCCATCTGTCGCTCTCGCAATTCCTACTTCCCACCACTGTCCGGTTCTGCCACTAGTCTCCCCCTGAACTGGACACTGGGGGGGGGGGAATAGAACTCTGTCTCGATAAAGGTTACATCCATGGTGACATACGTACGCTTTCCGGTAAGATCATAGCACCGGTACCCTTTCTGAGAAGGGCCATAACCAAGAAAAACACATTTAACAGCACATGGGTCAAGTTTGGTTCGCTGATTTTTGTGAAGATGGACATAAGCGACACATCCAAAAACTTTAGGAGGTAAGGTGAGAACCGAAGGAAGAGACACATGGGCAGCAAGTGCTTGCATTGGCGTACGATATTTCAGAATGCGGGAAGGCATGCGATTCAACAAATAAGTAGCTATGACTATGGCAGAATCCCAGAACCGATGGGGAACATGGCTACCTTCCAAAAGTGCCCGAGTGGTCTCAAGAAGATGACGATTCTTGCGCTCAGCGATACCATTTTGCTGAGGAGTTTGAGGGCACGAGGTTTCATGAATTAAACCATGTTCTTGAAAATAAGCTGCAAGAGGTTTACTTAAGTATTCTCCACCATTATCAGATCTGAGAACCTGAAGTTTGGCCCCAAACTGAGTCTGAATCATACGGTGGAAAGTCCGGAAGATAGCTTCAGCCTCATTTTTATGTTTCATCAAATATAGCCAAGTCATACGTGTGCAATCATCGACAAAGATGATAAACCATCGAAAACCAGATATAGTAGTAATAGGAGAAGCACCCCATACATCGGAGTGAATTAAGGAAAAAGGAGTAAAACTTTTACTCAAACTAGGAGGAAAACAAGTTCGATGGCTCTTTGCCAAAATACATGTATCACACTGAAAACTAGAGTTCGATAGACCATGAAATACCTTGGGAAACAAGTGCCGTAAATATCCAAAGGATGGGTGACCTAACCGACGATGCCATAACCAAAGTTCCTTCTCTTGAGTTAACTGTCCACGAGAGTGATAGGTCCGTCCAGAAGTTATTTCATCCACAAAATACAGCCCCTCCCTCTTAGTACCACGCCCAATAATCTCCTTCGTGAGAATGTCCTGAAACAGGCAAAAGTCAGGGTACATAAGCACAACACAGTTCAACTCACTAGTAAGCTGTCCAACTGATAATAGACGATTAGACAATGAAGGAACAAGCAAGGTATGAGATAGAGAAAGGGAAGGCGTGACAGACACACGCCTAGCCGCCGTTACAGGAAAGTCATGTCCAGTAGCATTGTATATATGATCTCGACGTGGTGTAGTGGATGTAAGAAGGTCACCAGATTTCGGAGTCATATGATCTGTAGCTCCAGAATCAATTATCCACCCATGATCACTATGTCGATTAGCAAAGACAAACCCATAATTACCTTCAAGAGACTTGGCATTAGCAGATTCAGGCTCCATAGGAATTAATGATAAGCCACTAGTAACTAAGGAGGCTTGCCCTCCATTCCGCCCCTTTTTGGAGTCTGGTTTTTTCTTCTTGTTCTGAAAATCATCCCACCAGTCTGGATAGCCGTGCAGTTTAAAACAAGATGCTGCTGTATATTTAGGGTTTCCACAGTGAGAGCATCCCTCAGATATATCAGGTTTTGGTCGAGGTCCCCGGGCAGAAAACACTAACTGATTACCCTTGCCCCGCTGAGACACCATGGCGGAACCAGAGGTAACCTCGACAGGAGTGGAGAGCATGACAGATTGGCGCATATCTTCTCGCCTGACTCGGGCATAAGCTTGCTCAATAGTTGGAAAAGGATCCATCTTTATAATATCAGCACGAACATTATCAAGGCGATCGTCGAGACCATCTAAAAAGGTATAAACCCGATCTTCATTGATAATGGCATTGTACTTCAAAATATCAGCCGGACATTGCATAGGATTCGGACGGCGGAAGTCAATCTCACGCCAGAGCCCTTGAAGATCATTGTAATATTTCTCGATGGGTCCACCACCTTGCTTCAATCGAGAAACCTGCCTTTTAACATCATAGATTTGAGAGGTGTCAGATCCATCAAAAAAGGTCATTGCCACAGCATCCCATACAGCTTTGGCAGTAGGAAACCGAATAAAGTTCGGTATCAAGGCTGGGTCTATAGAATTAACGAGCCAACCTTTCACCGTAGAATCATCAATCTTCCATTGTCTAAACAATGGATCAGTAGGAGGGGGTTCAGGAGAATTACCATTCAAATAGCCCAGTTTGTCTTTACCTGAAACATACATCTCAACAACCTGAGACCAAACGCCATAATTTTTTCCATCAAGTTTAATAGCAATGGGTGCAACTGGAGGTTCAACACGCGGGGGCGCGGTCTGCTGGGTCAAGAGTTGCTTCATCGCAGCAGTCAGGTCTGCGAGAATGGCAGTGGCAGAGGCATTAGAATCTGCTTGATCAGTTGCAATGATCGACTGTTTATCGGCCATGAGAACAGGTAATATTGATCGGCCTTCTTCTTTCTTTTTTTTTTTTTTTTTTTTTTTTTTTTTTTTTTTTTAAAAAAAACAGGGTTGCACGGAACGGAACGGGTGCAAACCCTTGTCCTTCACCAGACACCGAACCACAAATGCACGACAGCCTAAGGCTCAAAGCCCAAGGCGCCTCGTCGTCACGCGGACGAGGGAGAAGTGAGGGAGAAACCCTCGGAAGCCCTCGTCGTCACGCCTTCCTTTGCCCAAGAGGGAAACCAGCGGAGACGGCGACCTCGGCAGGATGAGCCAGCAGCAGAGACGGCGACCTCGGCAGCAGAGACAGGATCCGATTGCCGTCGTCGTCACGACGCGTGCGGCCGGGATCCGGGTGCCGGCGGAGGGCGGCGAGAGGCGGCGGACCGGAGGAAGCTGCAGTCCCGCTCCCTACGGGTAGATCGCCTGAGAATCCGGAGCCGGTGGCAGAGCCGGATCCGGAACCCTGGGCGTCGCCGGAGGTCGAGGGCGTCGCCGGAGGATCCGAGGTCGATCCGTCGCCAGGGATCCGAGGGGTGCAGCAGCGAGCCGAGGGGTGCAGCAGCGAGCCGTCGCCGGGGATCAGCAGCGAGCCGTCTGTCGGAGGGGTGCAGCAGCGAGCCGTCTGTCGGGGTCCGAGGTCAAGTCGATGGCGTCGCCGGGGAATCCGAAGTCGATGGCGTCGCCGGGGGTCCGAGGTTGATGGCGTCGAGCCGAGGAGGGAGGGTCCGATGTCGATCCGTCGCCGGAGGTCCGAGGTTGATGGCGTCAAGCCGTCTTCGTCTGTGGATGCAGGGACCACGACCGAAGGTCTAGCAGGAGGGAAGACTGCCCGTCTCCTCTCTCTCTCCGTCTGTGGAGGTAGGGACTACGGCGGAGATCGATGGGTACGCCCGATGCGTAGAGGAAGGATCTGATACGGAAAAAGAGAAAATCACACGGTACCCCAGGAATCAAACCCTAGGGCTCTGATACCATGTAGAAGAAAGAACTTTCTCTATTTTGTATATATATGAACATTAAACCCCTATTACATATATATAATATAGGACCAATCTAATTAGGGAATATACAAAGGAATAACTACCTAAATAGGGGAATACACAAAAGGAATAACTGCCTAACAAATAGGCAAAAAATAACTTACTACCACAAATTACTTACTACCATAAAATTACTCACGACCACAAAGAATATCCAGTTGATCGGATGCAGCTTGAAGTTTGAATGCAACATGGAATATCTGATTTTGGTTTCTCGGTGTTTTGTTTTTTTGGTTCTCTCCCGCACATCATCTACTCGACCCTGTTTTCACAGTGAGGTAGCACTTCATTACTTGCTTCGATCCATGTTTTTCACGGTAAATTAGCCAGCGGTTCACACATTTGAAGCCAATTCAAAAGAGTTTAAATCGAACAAGAGCCTATTCAATTGGTGTTTTGGTTTTATGTGGACTCTCTCTCTCGATGTCTTCTTTTCCTTCTCGGTTTTCTTAGCCGGTTATTAATCTGGGTAGCAGGCCATGAGGGAGATAAGAAGAAACAGAGAGTTAGCGTTTGGGTTTGATCTGATTCCTCTCATGATTCTTCCCTGGCCTTCATGGGTGTTTTCTCAATCGATTGTATTTTTGGTTTGGGCCGTAAAAGAATGTTGCTGGCCGTGGGAGATGAGGTAGGAACAGGGCTTCACGGGTTCTTCTCCGCCTGAGATCTTTCTTGGTGAAGCGGGTTCTTCTCCGCCTGAGATCTTTCTTGGTGAAGCCCTGTTTTATTGATTGGTTATTGGTTGAAGACCACGGACGTCTGTCGCATTCCAGTTGATGGCCGTGCGATAGAAAAAGAAGGAAGAAAGGCCGTGAGGTGAAGGAGAGGAAGAGAAACAGGGTGTGTGTGAGAGTTTGGAACAGGGCATTTTGAGAGGAGCAGTAAACGAAAGTTTTTGGGACGGGTTTTTGAGCCCAAAATCCGTTTTGCTTTCCATGGATTTCTTCCCTGGTTTTAAGTCAGTCTTGGAGAAGACCATCTATGAAGATCTTTTGGTCTTCCCTGCTCCACACGACCATGACCTGTTAGTTGATTCTCGGAGGACTAGCATCCTTTCTGGAGTTGGATTAGTGAGAGCCCCATACTCTAGAAGGTGAATATTTGGAAACCTCGAGAGATTGGATCGATTTCTTCCAGATCTGGTTTGCTGTTGAAGGAGTTCAACCAGCTGCCTTCATTTGCTATTGATCTGTTATGAAGACTGAGGGAGTCAGCTTCTTCCTGCTTCGATCAGGTACATTATTTATTTTTGTTATCATGAATGCTTAGATCTAGAAATTATTATGTTATTTATAATTATTGCACTTGCCCTACATGACTCTGTATCTATTTCATGCATCATATTTATGTTATATCCTATGCATGAGTAGGTTTTTCCATATGCATGTTTAAAAAGTTTAATTATGCAATACCTACTCCTTAGTGTAGCGTGCCTAGGGTAGGCGTCCGATGCACTGGTTTTCCTTCAGAGGGCCCATTATGGAAGCATGAGCTCGACCTTTGCTGTGAGCTAACCTCAGTCGGAGGGCTCACCTTATGAGCATGACCCCGGCTGGGAGCTAACCTCGGTAGGAGGGCTCATGTTGGCTCTTTACCTGGCCATCATGCCCAGGCAGTGGCTCCCTTAGCAGCGTGGCCGCCTGTATATACTCCACATCAATAGATGTACCATATCCGGGGGAAAAAAAAGAGAGCTCTCGGGAGAGCTCCCCGGAGGGCTCACTAGAAGCTAGGAAAAGGACCGGTCTGAGAGCAAAGGAGAGACCTCGACCATGGGCTTCCATGATCATCCTTCTCATAATGAGGGGGGAACCAAGTATTTAACCCGTCAATTCTCTCTGCCAACCCCCCTACCTGGCATGCCAATCTGTTTCCACCAAGATCATCGTGGTCCATAGCTCTGATGCATCGGGCTCCCATTGGGTGTTCTCTCCTCCTCTTCGTGGTCAGCTCCCTCGCCCGGAGGCCCCTGCAAAATAGAGGAGTCCCATGCCAGGGATTTCGATGGGGACACTCCAATGATCAAGTCAGTGGGACGATCCAGGAAAACAGAACCTTTATGGCAGAGAGCTTGGGGGACTCTCCGTGTTGAGAGGGTAAGAAAGAGTAAGATGAATTCTATGGAAGAAGATGATGAAGAACTGAGCATGTCTATCGCTTACCTTTTTTACTTACCTCACTTATTGATCTTATATAGATGGGGAGGCCCAGACCAAGTTTGGAACTTTTTGTTTTTCACTGTCACCTCCCTGTTGAGCTGGTTCTTCAGGGGAGAGCCTTCCACCCTGGACATTTCCATTTCAGGGGGGACCGTCGGAGTGTCACAGGGCCTGGGGCCTTAGTGGAATACCCTTCTTGGAAAGGTGCAGGCTCCTTGTTGTAGAGGTCATGGTTTACCAATTGTGCGGTCGTCGACATGGTGGCACCCTATAGGATAGGGAACCTGGTGGGGCTTGCATCATGCAGATCGTGCGCGGGGTGCGTCGCAGGACCTGCATATATGGCAAGGCATATGCCACCCGTCAGGGGCTGTGTATGATCTGGTTCTGCTATGATTTTGAACTTTTGTTGATCCCCCCTCCTTATACCATTGGCGAGAACCTTGGCTCCCACTGGATGGGGGATGAAGCTATACTTCGGGGACCTGGCTTTTGGAAGCACGAGCTCGACCCCGATTGGAAGCTACCTTAGTCGGAGGGCTCGCCCTATGAGCATGACCCCGACTGGGAGCTGACCTTGGCAAGAGGGCTCATTATGGAAGCATGAGCTCAACCCCAGCCGGGAGCTGGCCTCAGTCGGAGGGCTCACCCTATGAGCATAACCCTAACTGGGAGCTAATCTCGGCAGAAGGGCTCATTGTGGAAGCATGAGCTCGACCTCGGCTGGGAGTTGACCTTAGTCGGAGGGCTTGCTGGGAGTTGACCTTAGTCGGAGGGCTCGCCCTATGAGCATGACCCCGGCTAGAAGCTAGCCTTGGTAGGAGGGCCTGTTATGGATGTTGGAATTCTTCCAGGAATAGAATATTGCATTAAATCAGGAATCAAAAGCCTAACGCAGCAGAAGTAGATATAAAAACTACTTTATATCAAGCATGCAATTTACTAAAATAAATCTAATTTATTCAAAATAAATTCTTAAACATGCTATAATAGATGAGAAAAATATCAGATCTAAAAATAAAATTATTTTGAACAAAAATAACTTACCTGGATCGCTATCCTAGCCTACTTTGAAAACTGTGCCGATCTGCTTTTGAACCGGGATTCTACTGGAGCCATGCAATCGCCCGGCCTCTGCTGGCATCCATAAAGAGCTCGTGTACCCAAGTCATAGAGAGCACTGGGCTGCTAGATCCTTGCAGCCCTCTTCTCTTTCAGCAAATCGGTGCTTTAATAATTATGCTAATCCGAAACTAGACCGGCTTCTTTTTGAACTGGCTTCTATCTTACAAACTGAGATATGCAAGATCTTGGACCTTGTTGTGTCCAAACAAAATTATAGCAAGCTTGAAATAACAATGAACTAGATTGAACTGATTCGATCTAACTCCTAGCCATCTTCTTGAAGAATTTGAGGATTGAAGAAGTTCCCAAGCTCGCTAATAGCGTCCAGACAAAAACAGATGAATTCTGAAGGAAGGATAAATGGAAGGTGTTGAAAGAATGAATCGCCAAAAAAAGCCCCCTTCACCATCGCATCCGCGGGTATTTATAGGCCAAGGAATTAACCGCTTATAGCGGCATCCGCCTGTAAAACAGTTAATCCATGGTATGAGCATGTGCAGCCAAAGTTGTTCGTAACCAATTAATATTCCTCTTCAATCGATCAACTCCTTCGTAGTTGATCGGCTACTTCATAGTTGATCAGCTCCACCATAGTTGATCAGCTCCACCATGATCAATCGTCTCCACTAGAGTTAATCGTCTTCACCAGAGTTGATCGTCTCCAGCAGAGTTGATCGTCTCCTCTAAAGTTGATCATTTTCACCAGAGTTGATCGTCTCCAGCAGAGTTGATCGTCTCCTCCAAAGTTTATCGTCTCCTGCACTACATAATTATTAACAAATTCTATTCTCAAATAAATCTATTAATTACCTGGAAGTGGATCAGTCTTGTGTTTGTTGATTATTAATCGACTTTACACCCTTTGGATGTTGATTAGTTAAGTATCGATCATATTTGTGCCTTTCAGGCATTGATCGGTTTTATACCTTTCATAAGAGGTATTAAAATAGTTGTGCCTTTCGGGCATAGATCAATCTCAATTTCAAACTCTTAACAGGTCAACATAAACAGATCAATTTTGTCATATCCCAATACTAGTACCCCCAGTTTCTGAGTCCATTAAATGAAAATCAGAAACTGTCAGAAATTTTTGCTCTAAGACAATACGCCCGGATGACTTGTCAAACTTTAAGTGGGGAAACTATTATAAGAACGAACCACCGTATCTTCTTCTCATCATTATAATTTTTTCAAAGTCTGAGAAAATCAAAATATCCTCGAAAAAGAATTAAGATATCCGTCTTAACAGCAGATCATAGCCACTGTACCATAAAAAGCTGTTTCGACCCTTCGAGAAACCCAATTTCCATTAAATACTTAAGGATAGATGGCTAAATCTGGTTCATTCTTGTTGTTTACAGAGAGATCTTGGTCCGTTGGAAGGGATTATATAAATATCACCCTTCTAAAAAAAAAAGGTTTTTTGCCATTTTTGCCTTTTTGCTTTAGGAGCGAAAGAAAAACTCCACAGGTCGGCTTCTTATTTCTCTTCTTTTTTTCCAAGTTAATCTTCCTGTATTTCCTTTCTTCATCATGGTTAGGATCTTAGAAACTAGCCATATAGGAAATCCTGAAAATCCTGAAGAATTCAGTTCTCAGCAACAAAGGAAAGGAAACAAACCGAACAAGTAAAAATAGGGGATATTAGATCTTCTCCATTCGAACATAAAATTTTAGCATTAAAACAATATTATAACATTTCTGATGAGTATGGTGTAATCCTCCCTTTTTCTGAAGACCAAATAGATCGGCTCCCTGGTAGCATAACCATATACGAAGAACATCTAAGGGCCGGACTTAGATTCCTGATCCATCCTTTCTTTCTCACGATCTTCAAATTATATCGGGTATTACCATCCCAATTAACTCCTAATAGCATTCGGATTATTTGTGCATTCTTGATCCTTTGCAAGGACGCGGATATAACTCCAAAAACTTCACTTTTTACTTCTTTATTTGTATTGAAACAAGATTTTCATGGCCATGGATGGTGGGTAATCAACCCACGACATGGTCGAAAATTTATCTCGGGACTTCCTTCGGCCATTCATGGTTGGAAACCAGGTTTCTTTTATATCATCTCCAAAATCCCCTGGGACTTCATCACTAACCATAGGGAGCCTCGATTAACCCCTAACGACGGTAAAAAGGTTTTGGCTTCTGATCAAGAAGATTATGAGAAGCTTAACGGGATAGAAGTTCCTCCGATTAAAGAACTCCTTGATGAAAGAGGGCTCTTTTCAGCAGAAATCAGCCATAAGCCTTCTTTAGGTATTTTTATCATCGATTTTATTTTATCATCCCTTCTAATCAATCTGTCTTAATTTCTGTTCTCTTATTTATGGCAGACACATCAATCATGGTTGACATCCGAAAGCTTCGGAAGCTTGCAAAGAAAAGAAAGACGGAAGCCACTTCTTCTATTCAAGAAGAGAGGAAGATCAAAAAGCTAAAGAAGAAAGCTCTGATTAATCCAGCGACTTCACCAATAGTAACAAGATTTGATTCTCCAATTGTAATAGCCAGTGTATCGGAGGACGATGAAGTCCCTTTATCGACATCCCTTCAACCTCCCATGCAAAGGCAAATGACAAATATTCCAGGAGATGACCCACTCTCTTACCCTACTGATCAACTGGACAAGGACAAAGCTCCAATGAGGGAAGAGGAAGAAAGAATCCCAACTGCAAATATTTTGGCTAGTTTTCCCATATATGCTGATGATTCGGGCCTGAACGGCCCAATGTTGGCCCGTCAGCTTATGAAATCCATAATAATTCCGAGAGACTGGGAAATAACAAAGTCCCAGCAAATTGATGACACAAATTTGCAACTTTACCAAACAGTATTAAAGGTATGAGTTACACTTATATTTTGAATAGATATTTAATCATCTTCTTCAGTTTTGATAAATCTGATTAACACAAAGTATGAAATAACAGCTTATCCATGGGATCAGTATCATGGATAAAAGTTTGAAAAACTTTTATCAGTTCTGCAAAGCCAAGAGTAACGAAGTGAACGTGGCAAAGGCGGAGACAGAAGTAGCCGAAGAATTGAAAAATATAATGGAGAAGAAATTGGAAGAAGCGACGATTAAAATTTTGGTATTAGAGGTAGAATTAAAAGAAGCAGGATAAAAAATGAACAATATGGAGTCTAAACTAAAGAAGAAAAATAAGAAGATCCAATCACTGTCCCTTAAACTGGAGGGAGTTGAAGAAAATATTACAGCGGCCGAAAAGAAGGTTTTAGCGATCGAAGAAAGGGTATTAACAGTAACCAAAAGAATTGAATAAGCTGTTGAGGAGGTTGTAAATGAGGCAGTCAAAAAATATGTCCAATCAAAAGCCTTTGATGACAAACTTCATTAGGCAGGAGTTGAAAGCTACAACCACGGTCTTGCTGATTGCCCGAAGAAAGTAAAGAAATTTTATCCAGATCTTGACACTTCAAAAATAGAAGATGATTTCGATGAAGAGGACTATGAGAAGAAAGTTCAGATGAGGAAAATCAAGCTAACGAACCAATTACTGATTAAGTAGAAAGACCAATTGGAAGCCAAACTGAACAACTGGTTGGAGATCAAATCGAAGGACAGGTGTTAACTTCTTAAATTCCAGAAGAAAATTTACCAGTTGCTTCTGTACATCAAAATGAAATAGAAGAAAGTTCCATCGAAGTCAATGTAATGGATTGATGAAGTAACAACTTAGTTTGCTTTTTAATGAAAAATCCTTCTTCTCAATGTTTGTTGGATCATGGAAGAGTATAAAATGATTAGATCAACTAACATAAGTTTCCCAGGAAACCCGATCTAATCATGAAATCTTTTAATTGAATCATAAGCATTAACTAATATAAGTTTATTAAACAATAGTTTCTAACAGAGTAATTCGATCAAATGACATGGTCCTTAACTTTTTAAAAGAAAATATCTAGTACAGAAATAATTTCTAGGTTGTCAGGCTACTTTTCCAAATAAGGTAAGTAATCATACCAACTTCGCTAGATGTAATCTTTTTGTCAGAAGTGTAGTTGAAAACCGTATAACCGTAATTGCTAGAACCTGGAAGGGTGCATGAAATTTGAAATTCAAATTACATGCCTTTATATACATACCTTACAACTGACTTTCTGGAGATCAGAAACAATGCGCGAATTCCCACCAAATCGAATCTAAAACATGTCAAAATCTCTTGATATCTCAGAACTTGAGCCATGAATCATGACCACTGGCATCCTCTATATAAAGGGGTCATAGCCTAAGGCTTTGCATAACTTTGTCTAAGGCATAGCCTTAAAAAAAAAAAGGTCTTCATCTTCATCGTATTCAAAAGATGAGGTCAGTTGATAAGAAATCACGTCAGATGTCGAAAAGAAGAGTGGGACCAGTACGATTCAAAGAAGAAAGGTCATGTATGAGAAGAAGCCGTTTATCAAAAAGTATTTCCAACAGATCAACAGTTCCTGAATATATCTCATCTTCATCTGAAGAAGAAGAAGAGAATCCCTCCATTCCTTCTTTGGAAGAAACAGACCAAGATCCACCTACGAAACATATTCCGTTAGAAAAAGGAAAAGCTCTGATAGAAGAATCAGCCGACCCAACTGATAGTAAACCCATTCAAGTATTGGTTGCTGACATGAGTATTAACAATCCGAAACTGGCAAAAACCATACTACAATCTACTATTCTTCGGAAGGATTGGGAGACGACCATCAAACAGGGAGTGAAGGAAACCTTATCTTCCATTTATCCAAAAATCTCGAAGGTAAGTGATATTCTTTTCTTTTCTTTATGATAAACTACTTATATCCTAACAATATACAAAACCTTTTATATAGTTTGTTAGCGATATCTCCATGATTGAAAGAGGTTGGGATCAGGCACATAACCTTCAAGAAGATCTTCGAAGGCAATTAGCAATAGCTAAGGAAGAGAAAAATAAAGCCGTTGCCGATCAAAAGGTCTTCAGGATAGAAGTTTTCTTTCTGACAGCGAAGATTATGTCTCTGCAGAAGCAATTAAAACAAAATGAAGTATATATCCATCAACTTATGGAAGACTGGGCCAAAAGAAGAAAGATACTTCAGCAAGCCGATGAAGCTATAGAAGAAAAGACTCAAGCATACGAAGAGGTACTGAGTCAAAATCTGCTAATAAAGAAGAAAATATCACTTCTTGAAGAACGTTTGAAGAAAACTGAACAAGAAAATATTTTGCTGACCCAACAGAAGTCTCTTGTGATTGAAGAATTCACGAAATCTAACGGTTTCTCCAGGGGAATAGAAAAAGTGGGAGCCAAAGGTTACGACCTTGGTTTTAAAGATTGCCTTGATAAGGTCAAAAAATTATATCCTGACCTTGATTTTTCCACTATCTCCCTAAATTTTTCCGTAGGGAAAGAAGAAGGACAGCCCAGCAACGATCTGACAAAGTCACCTGTTGAGGAAACATCAGGCCAAGAGAATACTCTAGTTGATCAGACCACTCAGAAAGAAGCTATATATCATATGTAATAGAGAATTGATGATAGCTTTACTGCCATTTGTTTCCTTCATTTCCTTTTTGTGACAGAATATTAATGAAATCTTCTATTTCTCCTTAATCGATCAACAACCATCGAACACAAATGAATTAGTATATTAGATCAATCCATTTTGTCGAAATGTAATATAATTTTTATTCTAATCATTAAGTACCGATTGAGTTAGTGGATTAGACTAACTCGATTTGTCAGATTATGATCAGTTTATCAGGCCGATCTTTGGATTAGTTGTTCTGATCATTAAACATCGATTGAGTTAGTGGATTAGACTAACTCGATTTGTCGGATTATGATCAGCTTATCAGGCTAATCTTTGGATCAATTGTTCTGATCATTAAACACCTATTGAGTTAGTGGATTAGACTAACTCGATTTGTCGGATTATGATCAGCTTATCAGGCCAATCTTTGGATCAGTTGTTCTGATCATTAAACACCGATTGAGTTAGTGGATTAGACTAACTCGATTTGTCAAATTATGATCAACTTATCAGGCCAATCTTTGGATCAGTTGTTCTGATCATTAAACACCGATTGAGTTAGTGGATTAGACTAACTCGATTTGTCGGATTATGATCAGCTTATCAGGCCAATCTTTGGATCAGTTGTTCTGATAATTAAACATCGATTGAGTTAGTGGATTAGACTAACTCGATTTGTCAGATTATGATCAGCTTATCAGGCCGATCTTTGTTTTCTCTATTTTTTAGAGAATATTGAAAAATATTTTCTTCATATAATAGAAGAAAGAGAAAGAAAATATCTTTATTGATGGTATTTGCGTAGATTTTTCACATTCCATGGCCTTGCCAAGGGATAATCATCTAGACTTTCAAGTCGATAGGTCCCTGATCGTACAACTTCAGTGATACGATAAGGGCCTTCCCAATTTGGAGCAAGTTTGCCTTATTCAGTTGGTTGGGATATAGTGGTTCGGCATAGAACAAGATCCCCGGTCTGAAATATTCGAGCCTTTACTCTTGAATTATAATACCACGCCACCCTTTATTGGTAAGCTGCCATTTTCAATTGTGCCTGT
This sequence comes from Areca catechu, assembly GCA_021397845.1. Classification (NCBI taxonomy): domain Eukaryota; kingdom Viridiplantae; phylum Streptophyta; class Magnoliopsida; order Arecales; family Arecaceae; genus Areca; species Areca catechu. The sequence continues at coordinate 97,925,326 of CM038046.1, forward strand.
AACCTAGAATTTTCAACTAGGTCAAGATCCAATCTCCTCCGATTATCATTATCAGATTCTGCAAAACCATCAGTTCTTCTAGAATGAAGGATGATTTCTACAGGTAGCATAGCTTCACTCCCATAAGCCAAATTAAACGGAGATTCGCCTGTTGAAGATCGAGGAGTTGTTCGATAAGCCCATAGAACAGAGTTGAGTTCATCAGCCCAAGATCCTTTGGTTTCATTTAATCGGGTTTTCAACCCATAGAGGATTGTCCGATTGGTTACCTCAGCTTCCCCATTAGCTTGAGGATGTCCGATGGATGTCAATTTATGAAGAATACCATATTGAGCACAGAAATCCTTGAACTTCTGGTTATCAAATTATCTTCCATTATCCGTGATAATCGCATGAGGGATTCCAAATCTATATATAATAGAATTTTTGACAAATATTTCAACTTTTGCTTCAGTGATTAGAGCCAGAAGTTCAGCTTCTACCCATTTAGTAAAATAATCAATGGCGACGATCAAAAACTTTCGCTGCCTAGAAGCTGGTGGAAACGGACCAAGTATATCCATTCCCCATTGAGCAAATGGCCAAGGAGCTATTAATTGTGTCAACCGACTAGCTGGACGCCTTTGGATATTTGCATACCTTTGACAAGAATCACATTTTCTTACAAAATCTGCAGCATCCTTTTGCATGGTCGGCCAGTAATACCCCTGCCTTATGATTTTATAGGCCAAAGATTTTCCTCCTAAATGATCACCACATATCCCCTCATGCACTTCCCTAAGGATATAATCAGCATCCAAAGGAGACAAACACTTCAGTAATGGCTGAGAAAATGATTTTTTATATAGTAATCCATGTAGGATGACATATTGAGCAACAAATTTTCGAATATGCTTAGCTTCTATATTATTTTCAGGCAGTATCCCTTGAGTCAGATATTTGACTATCGGGTTCATCCAATTTATTTCCGATTCTATTTGAAGAACTTTTTCTTTTTCAGTTGCCGAGATACTCGGAATCTCCAAATGTTTCACAAAAATTTGACCCATTGTTCAGGTGCAGAAGTAGCTAATTTGGACAATGCATCATCCTGAGAATTTTCGATTCTAGGGATGTGACTGATTTCCCATGAATCAAATAAAGCCCCAAATTCTTTAACCTTCTTTAGATATAAACTTAAAGTAGCATCATGAACTTCAAAATCCCCTTTCACCTGATTAACAACCATCTGCGAATCAGATAATACTTTCAATCTTCTGACATTTACCTCTTTCTCAATCTTCAAACTCACTAGAAGAGCTTCGTATTTGGCTTGATTATTAGAAGCCTTGAAAGAAAATCGGAGTGCATACTTTATGACATCTCCGTAGGGGCTAGACAAGATTAATCCTACTCTGCAACCAGAAGAGTTAGACGTCCCGTCTACATGTAACACCCAGGCTGCATCGGTCACTTCTACTTCAACAGATGGTTCACTATTATTCCAGGTACATTTGACTATAAAGTCAGCCAATATTTGGACTTTCATCGCAGATCTAGGCTGATAAGTGATGTCATGAATTCACTCAGTTTGATTGCCCATTTCGCCATTTGACCAGAAGTATCAGGGCATTGTAAGACAGTCCTCAAGGGCTGGTCAGTTAATACAATGATATGATGAGACTGGAAATACGATCTGAGCCACTTGGTCGAGATCACCAAAGTGTAGATAATCTTTTGAAGTTTTGGGTACCTAGTTTCTGCATCATGAAGAACTTTGCTGATATAATAAATGGGCTTATGCAATCCGTCGGGATCCTTTCTGACTAATACAGAGCTAACCGCTTCGTCTAATACGGCCAGATAAAGGTACAAATCTTCACCTTCTTGAGGTTTAGATAGTATGATTGGGTTCACCAAGTACTTCTTCAATTCTTCAAATGCTGACTGACAATTATCCGACCAATTGAACTCCTGGGTCTGTCATAAAGCCTTGAAGAAAGGCAAACATCTTTGAGCGAACGAGAAATAAATGGCTTAATGAGGTGACTCGTCTAGTCAACTGTTGAATCTCCTTCTTATTGGTTAGCTCTCTCATATTCATGATGGCTCAGATTTTTTCTGGATTGGCTTCAATTCCCCATTGTGTGACCATGAAGCCCAGAAATTTCTCAGAAGTCACACCAAAGATGCATTTGGTCGGATTTAATTTCATATGATTCTGCCATAAAATATCAAAGGCTATATGCAAATCTTTGATGTGGTCATTAGATTGATTGCTTTTAATAATCATATCATCCACATATACCTCCATAGTCTTTCCAATTTGGTCTTCGAAGATTTTGTTTACTAATCTCTGATAAGTGGCCCCAGCATTTTTGAGACCAAACGGCATCACTTTATAATAATATATCTCCCTGTCTGTAACAAAAGATGTTTTTTCTTCATCTTCTAGATTCATGCATATCTGATTGTATCCAGAGAAAGCATCCATAAAACTTAAAAACTTATATCCAACTATTGCATCAACTAACTGATCAATCTTCGGTAAAGGAAAACTATCTTTCGGACATGCCTTGTTAAGATCAGTATAATCTATGCATATCCTCTATTTTCCATTGGCTTTCCTGACCATCACTACGTTAGCAAGCCAATCAGGATAATGAACCTTCCTGATGAATCCAGCATCGAGCAATTTGGTGACTTCTTCGTTAATAACACTTTGTCTTTTTGGGGCAAAATTTCGTTTCTTTTGCCAAACTGGCCGAATGAACGGATCGACTTTAAGTTCATGCTTGATTACTTCGGTAGGAATCCCCAACATGTCAGTAGCTTTCCATGCAAATATATCAGCATTGATTTGTAAGAAATCAATCAATCTCTTACTCTAATCTTCAGTAAGTAAGCTTTCAATTTGAACTATTTTGGTAGGATCATCTTTTATCAAAGGAATATGAATGGTTTTTTCTATTGATACACTAACCTTATCACTAGGATCGTGCGGATCCATTTGTTTGGAGGTTGGTTTGGCAATTGACTATTGATTCTGGATCATCAAGCATTGCCGAGCCATCTGCTAGTTTCCCCTTACTACTCCAATTCCATTTGGAGTTGGAAATTTCATCAGAAAATGATAAGTGGATACAACGGCTTGGAATCTATTCAGAGCAGGTCTCCCCAAAATAGCATTGGAGATTCGAACAACCATAAAGGAAAGAAGATAAGTTTTTTATTTTGGTACCGTTCCAAGAGTTACAGGAAGGGTGATTTCTCCTTCTACTCCTACGGAATTTTCGCCAAATCCAGTAAGGGGTATACGAATTCTGCGTAACTTATTAATTGGTAAGTTCATTTTGACAAATTCATCATAAAGCAAGACCTCTGTGGAACTTCCATTATCAACTAGAATCCGATGTACATCATAATTTGCAATGACAGCAAAAATTACAACAGGGTCATTATGAGGCGTCTGAATGCCTTGTAAATCTTCATCAAAAAAGTCAACACTTCCTCGAAGCCTCTTAGGACTCCGATCATCTTCAAGACATGCATGGCAAATCATTCCAACTGACCCATCGGTCGATTGTTGATTCGGGAGCTCTGTCCCATCAGTGATCATCCTTGGAGTAACTGGCCTCGGTACTGCCGCTTCAACTGGTTGGTTCTGATTTTGATTTTGAATATATCTGGCCAAATAACCTTGTTTAATCAAAGCTTCAATTTCATCCCATAGTTGAATGCGTTCTTCTATAGTATGGCCATGGTCACGATGATAGCGACAGTATTTGGCTTTGTTTTGCACAGCTGGTGGAGCTCTCATTGGTCTTGGCCTTTATAGAAAGTTTTCTTTCTCAATCTCCATTAAAATTTGTTCTCTCGGATGAGTCAGTGGAGTATAAGTATCAAATCGATTGCAAAGTTTCTACCGATCAATTCTCTTGGCCTTTGACTTTGCCATCGAATAGATCGGATCCCAGGAAATCGGGATTCATCTTCTTTAGCTCTCTTCTTACTTGGCACTAATTTTTTCTCCACTTGTCGCTGACTCAAAGCCTGTTCTTCTGCCTGGGCATACTTTTGAGCATGGGCCAATAATTCGGAATAGTTGGTCAGGAATTTCTTATCCAAAGAGAATGTAAATCTGGAGGCTTGCAAGCCTTTTTTCATAGCAGACATCACCACGTATTCATTGAGATCAGGTATCTCCAACGTGGCGGAGTTAAATCTCTTGAGGTAGTCCTTTAAAGATTCCCCTTCTGCCTGTTGGATAAAGAAAAAGCTATCAGAATTTCTGGGCATTTTTCTACTTGTCCCGAAGTGAGAGACGAACAACCTTTCCAATTGACCAAATGAATGGATGGTGTATGGCTGCAAACCAGAGTACCATATTCTTGCTAACTTCTTCAAAGTTGTGGGAAAGGCAAGACAGTGGAGTGCGTCCAACACCCCTTGAATCAGCATATGGGCTTTAAAGCTACCCAAATGGTCCAAAGGATCAAACAACCCATCATACAACTCAATCGACGGTACTTTAAAATGATGCGGGATCTTTTCATCCATAATCTTCTTGGAAAAAGGAGGTAAAATACTATAACTTGGTGTGGCATCCTCTGTTCTCCTCTGTTCCAAAACTTTGGCAACCTATAACTCTAACTTCTTGAACTTTCTATCAAAATCGCTCTCTCTTGCAAAGTGTTTCACTTGAATACTGTCAAGGGTCAATTCTCCAAATGAAGTTGACTGGGATCGTGGTCGTTTCCCTTTATTTTGCTTCTTATAATGATGATGGGATCGATGATGATGCCTTACAGGGGATTTTTGACCTGAAGAATATTGATACAACTGACCGCATCGACTCCTTAATGGCAATTTCTTGAAGGTTCTGCATCACCGTGGTGAGCACTTCTACTTTGTCAAACAGAGCATTCAATTTTTCTTGATCAAAGTGCCCTGTGGGAGGAACTTTCACCCTTTCCTCCGGAACAAGATCATTTCTTCTTTCATCAGAAACAGGATCATTTCCTTCACCATCAAGAACAAGGTTCTCCCCTTGGTTTCCAAGAGCAAGATCGGTTTCTTTTGAAGAACCAGGAATAGCTTCTGTTGGCAAATTCTTCTTCCTACCTTTTACCATGCTTCCTTCCAGATTTTTCAGAACTCTTTTACAGAGAATCCCCTACCTGGCGCGCCAATCTGTTGTGTCCAAACAAAATTACAACAAGCTTGAAATTATAATGAACTAGATTGAACTGATTCGATCTAACTCCTAGCCATCTTCTTAAAGAATTTGAGGATTGAAGAAGTTTCCAAGCTCGCTAATAGCGTCCGTACAAAAATAGATGAATTCTGAAGGAAGGCTAAATGGAAGGTGTTAAAAGAATGAATCACCGAAAAAAGCCCCCTTCACCATCGCATCCGTGGGTATTTATAGGCCAAGCAATTAACCGCTTGCAGCTGGCATCCGCCTGTAAAATGGTTAATCCAGGGTATGAGAACGTGTAGCCAAAGTTGTTCGTAACCAATTAATATTCTTCTTCAATCGATCAACTCCTTCGTAGTTGATCGGCTACTTCATAGTTGATCAGCTCCACCATGATCAATCGTCTCCACCAGAGTTAATCATCTTCACCAGAGTTGATCGTCTCCAGCAGAGTTGATTGTCTCCTCCAAAGTTGGTCGTCTTCACCAAAGTTGATCGTCTCCAGCAGAGCTGATCATCTCCAGTAGAGTTGACCATCTCCTTCAAAGTTGATTGTTTCCTGCACTACATAATTATTAACAAATTCTATTCTTAAATAAATCTATTAATTACCTGGAAGCAGATCAGTCTTGTGTTTGTTGATTATTAATCGACTTCACACCCTTTGGATGTTGATTAGTTAAGTATCGATCATATTTGTGCCTTTCAGACATTGATCAGTTTTATACCTTTCATAAGAGGTATTGATCATAGTCGTGCCTTTCGGGCATAGATCAATTTCAATTTCAAACTCTTAACTGGTCAACATAAACAGATCAATTTTATCATATCCCAACAGACCTCTTTCTATCTTTTTCTTCTTGTGAAGAACTCCTCTCCAGACTCTTGAAGAGAAGAACTACACCTCACACAGGGAAGGAGAAAACAACTTGACGCCCCAAGAGAGAGAACCTCTGGAGTTCACGATCAAGAGAGAATTGTTCACGCCCAAAGGAAAAGCTCTTGGTTGGCCATCGCTTCTCCTCCTTTTAAAACTCACTTCTCCCACCCCTCCAAGCCAAAAGACTAGAGTTTAATCTAATCTAAATTGGTTTAGGTTTTAAGAGGAGTAGAAGAGGACTCTTCCTTCTCTCTTAATTTTTCATGCCAAAACACCTTTTGCACCCACCTAGCTTTCATGCCAATTCCTTTTTATCGCACAAAATATTGGGCCCACAAGCCAGGCATATGGAGACATGGGGAGATAAGGAGAGATAGTCCTAGTTCAATAGGACTCTATGTCATTGTCCAAGTAAAATGATTTGATAGTCAAATCAAAGCCAATTTTAAACCCAATCGAACCCATTTTGAAAAGACTATTGATTCAACTCAATTATGATCAATTAACTGAGTCTAACTCAATTAAATTAAATCTAATTTAATTTAATTAATAACTAATCCATAATTTATTGACTGTAATATTTATAATTAGATCCAAATGTACTAAAATTGGTAAGTACCAAATTTAGTAATATTTTGATTTGTTGATTGGTTACTTAAGCTCCTAATGTGTGTGACCCCTCAGGTCCTATCATGTCTGGTAATGAGACATGCTATATCTCCATTATACTCATCAAAACTCTTTTCGATGGACTGAAACTATTTCTGTTCAACTCTAATCAGGATCATCAATCCGAGAACGATCCTAAAGGGCTCTCACAATCTACTAGTGACACCTAGTAGTACATAATGGCAACCCAGTAGAATAAGATTGGAACCCCTAGGTATAGTTGTCATGTGATTCGATTCCTCTATCAAAATCCTGACATGATGTTAGTTACGGATACTCATCAAACCCATTAGTCATATGCTTAACTTAATCGACTCAAGTCTAATTATGATACTAATGATAATACCTTTTTCATTATCATACTGCTATGGCCATAGACTTCTGGACTTAGTCTCATTAAGTTGCATAGAATTATTCCTTACTACTAAGGTTGATAGATCCTTATAAGTGAATACCCTACTCCTACAATAAACTTACTGTAGCAAATGAACACCACAAGGTCTTGAATGGATAGGAACCATGTGTTTGTGCTGTCAAACTATAACAACCTTATTGTGAGTAGCTGAGACACTCTAGGTCAAAGAACTATTCACATAACTACAACATCAGGAAGTTATTGACGAGTGAGTAGTCATCCGTATAACTTCCTATACTTGGTTATGCTCAGTATCGTTGATCTCTATCAATTACCTGCACTCTCACTCTAGTGTCACCACACATAGGTCAAAGACTCATCTACCTAGAAAGGGAAGTGATCTGTGAACTAATTTTAATGGATCAATCACCGTCCTCATGATATCCAACAATCAGGAACTTTTAAGGGTTAATCTATAAAGACACATGCCTCAGATTCTCAACTCTTGAAAATATGTGTCATGTCCATTAACTCCATGAACGATTCATAGACACATCAATATGAATGAAAATAATACCCTTTTTTTTATTCATAAAAAAATAAGTACAAAGTTCATGCCCTAAAAATTATAATGTGTCAAGCCAACTTGGCTTTTAGGGTATACATCTAAGAATCTCCCACTTGCACTAAAGTCAATTGGCTACATATCTAAGTCCCATCTTCTCAAGATGGACTTCAGCCTTTTGCTGGCTTAGAGGCTTAGTTAGTGGGTCTGCTATGTTATCCGTGGAGTCTACTCTTCATACCTCAACATACTTCTTCTCGAGGTAGTCACATATGATATGAAATTGTCGCTCAATATGCTTCGACTTTTGGTAAGACCTGGGGCTCCTTAGCAAGAGCTATTGCACCATTATTATCACAATATATGAGGATGGTATCAAATGGCATCACTCAAAGCTCCACAATGCACTTTTTATACCAGAAGGCTTCTTTTGCAACTTCAGAGACAGCGATGTACTCTACTTCCATTGTTGAATCTACTATGATGGGCTGCTTGGAACTTTTTTAACTAATTGCTCCACCATTGCACAAAAACATAGACCCTGATGTAGATTTTCTATCATCAAGATCAGATATAAAGTTTGATTCTGTATAACCCTTTATCCCTAATTCTGAACTCCCTCCAAAGACTAAGAACAAATCTTTAGTCCTTCTCAAGTACTTTAGAATGTTCTTCACAGCTATCCAGTGTTCTTCACCTAGATTCGATTGATATCTGCTCGTGACACTCACAGCAAGAGCTATATCAGGTCGAGTACACAACATAACATACACAAGGCTTCCAATTATCGAAGCATATGGAATCTTGCTCATGCATTGAATCTCTTTAGGTGTGTTAGGATACATTTTCTAGGAAAGATTAATGCCATGTTGAAGAGGTAACAATCCTCTTTTAGAGTTCTCCATGCTGAACCTTTTCAGTACTTCTTCTATGTACAATTTTTGTGAAAGGCTAAGCATCTGATTAGATCTATCTCTATAGACTTTAATCTCCAAAATATAAGATTCTTCACCTAAGTCTTTTATAGAGAATTTCTTAGATAACCAACTTTTGACCGAAGTCAACATGAAAAAATCATTCCTAATAAGGAGGATGTCATCCACGTACAATATGAGGAATGTCGCCACCCTCCCACTGGCCTTCCTGTAAACACATGGCTCATCCTCATTCTTGATAAAATCAAACAATTTGATTGCATCATCAAAACGAGTATTCCAACTCCGAGAAGCTTGCTTCAATTTATAGATTGATCTATGCATATTGTAGACCTTTTGATCTTCATTATTGGAAGTGAAACCCAAAGGCTGCTCCATATAGATATTTTCCTCAAGATATCCATTCAGGAATGCAGTTTTCACATCCATCTGCCATATCTCATAATCATGATATGCTATAATTGCAAGCATTGTACAGATGAATTTTAGCATAGTTACTGGTGAAAAGGTGTCATGATAGTCAATGCCTTCACGTTGACTATACCCTTTCACCACTAACCTAGCTTTAAAGGTCTCTACCTTACTATCTACACCTATTTTCCTTTTGTAGATCCATTTACAACCAATAGGTACAATACCCTCTAGTGGATCCACTAAGGACCATACATGGTTAGAATGCGTTGATTCAATTTTCGACTTGATAGCAATCAACCATTTCTCGGAGTCGATGTCTGACATCTTCTCATCATAAGTCTTAGGATCAATCAATTGATCTTTGTTCCCAACTAGAAACATTTCCTTTATATCCTTTGTAAGCATACCTAAGTACCTTTCAGGAGGTTTGGAGACTCTAGTAGACCTGCGAGGTGGAAGAGCATTTATATGAATTGATTGATTATGTTCGATCTGATCTATAGCTGGCTGCTTTTCAGAGACTTTCTCATCGAGCTCAATTAGCCTCCCACTACCACCTTCCTGAATAAACTATTTTTCAAGAAATGTGGCATGTCTGCTCACAATTACATTATAATCTTCTGGAAGGTAAAAGTAATATCCTAAAGTTTCTTTAGGATATCTTATAAATTGAGCTTTCACAGATTTAGATTTTAATTTATCCATCATTAGTCTTTTGACATAGGCTAGACATCCCCAAATCTTGAAATGAACAAGACTTGGTTTCTTACCATGCCAACTCTCAAATGGTGTGGTAGGAACAGATTTAGATGGAACTCTATTTAAAATATAAATTGAAGTTTGTAGGGCATATCCCAAAGAAATAAAGGCAAGTCAGTGAAGCTCATCATGGATCGGACCATATCTAATAGTATCCTGTTGCTTCTCTCAGATACCCCGTTAAGCTGAGGCATACTAGGTGGAGTCCATTGTGAGACTATGCCATTATCCTTAAGATAATCTAAGAATTTTCTACTAGGGTATTCACCTCCTCGATCTGATTGAAGAACCTTAAGGATTTTACCTATTTATTTTTCTACCTCATGTCAAATTCCTTGAACTTTTTAAAAGCTTCAAATTTGTGTCTCATAAGAAACACATAACCATACTGTGAACAATCATCAGTAAAGGTTATGAAGTAGTAAAAACCACACTTGGACCGCATATCAAATGGACCACACACATCAGTGTATACCAAGGCAAGCAATTCTATGGCCCTCTCCCCAAATCCTATAAAGGATAACTTGGTCATTTTTTCTTGAAGACATGACTCACAAGGTGGATATGATTCAGAATTAACTGAATTGAGAATCCCATCCCTTTCTAATTTATTAATTCTATCCTCACTGATATGACCGAGCTTTAGATGCCACGTATATTTATCATTTAGGTCATCTCTAGCACGTTTATGTCCTATGGCATTCACTTTAATTTTTTTATTAATATTTAAAGATGTATCAGCATGCAAATGATAGAGAATGTCAATTAAAATAGCTTTTACAATGAATTTATTTCTCAAATAAATATTACACAAGTCTTTATTGAATGTAAATTCAAATCCTTCCTGTGCTAGCACAGAGATAGAAATCAAATTTTTACTAGCTCCAGGCACAAAATAAGGTCACTAAGTACTAATCTAAACCCTAAAGGTAACACCAGAGAATATGATCCAATAGCTTGTGCAGCAACTTTTAATCCATTTCCAACATGTAGGACCATCTCACCTTCTCTTAGCATTCTACTTCTTTCCAGACCCTGCATTTAAATGCATATATGAGCACTAGAGCCAGAGTCTAAAATCCAATTAGAAGTAGATGAAATCGTTAGGTTAGATTAATAACGAGTATGGACTTATGTTCAGAAGGTGCATCCTCCTATTTCTTTAAGCTTTCCAGGTAGAGAGGACAATTTCTTTTCCAATGGCCTTCTATATTGCAGTGGAAACATTTTTCTTTGCCAACCTTGGCTTTCTTAGGAGTGTCCTTCTTCTTCTATTTTTTTTTCTTTTTCTGCTTCTTTGTAGGTTTTTTCTTCTTCCATGTAGACTTTCTTCTGGAGGAAGACTACTCCACAGAGAAAATAGAGCCCCTTGAACTCTTCAGGATCCCCTCATTGCTTACCAACATGTTCAATAATTCACGTAAGGTGTAATTCAACTTGTTCATACTATATAGTTCATAACAAGCTGCGCATATGAACTAGTCAAGGACTGGAGGATCAAATCCACTTGAAGCTCCTTGTGAATAGGAATGCCCAGCTTCTCAAGCTATTCTAAGTCCTTGATCATTGACAAACAATGATCGTGGATAGACTGCCGTTCATGCATTTTGTTATCGAAAAGCCTTTTTGACACCTCGAATCATGCAATCCAACTTTGTTCACCATATAACTCTTGTAGGTGAATCAAAATCGATTTAGCAGTTGGCATATCCTCATGTTGGCTCTACAATTCATTTGACATTGAGGCCAACATGTAACCCTTAGCCTTATTATCATCTTCTAGCCATTTTTCATATGCAGTCGTCTGACGAGCATTTGGATGGTCAGGTAAAACAGGGGGTTCCTGGTCAAGATGAGCCCAACTTCTCAGAACTCAAAATAATTTTGATATTTCTCAACCAATCTTTGAAATTAAGGCCTATAAGTCAGTTTGTCTCTAGAACATGGGCTAAGGGATTTGAAGCAGACATGGTTAACTGCAAGAGTAGAAGATTCAAATTAGATGTTTATACTTAATTATAAAATTATTCTAGAGTCTTTAAAAATAATTTTAGAACTCCCACTATTTTCTCGGATCTCTCATACTCCCCGTGAAGATGCGGAAACCCTGCAACTCCAGGTTTCTAGTAGGTGCTATGGTCCCATCGATGTACGGTACCTCATCGTGCCTGGTTATTGGTGACACACTATACCAATAAGTGGCCAACTCTTGTCCAATGTATCTAATACAAGTTGTAGCATCTTGGTCTCTAAATCTTGGAACCTCAATATGCCCGTTTATTGGTCCAATCATTAATTAAGTCAGACCCACCATTCATGCTAGATAAAGCCATCATTGAGTCTGTTGACTCTGATCTTGATTTTGATGATTGACAAAATATTTAAGTATATATGAGTACTAATTGCATTTTAAGTATATTTTTCAGATCTTAGTACTCAACCATGTTGAATGAAGAAATGCTTGTATTTCAGTTGAAAAAGTCCTTAAATTAATTGTATGGACTTTGGAATTAATATGGAAGGACTTGAAGAGGTTAAAGTTTCAATTTGAAGATGTTTCAGCAATGGCACAGGAAAGTGTCGACACTTGAAAATGAAGTGTCGACACCTGAGGATCAAGTGTCGACACTTGAAGAGTGAAGTGTCGACTCAAGGCCTGAGATAAACAGAAAACTTCAGAAAGCTCTTTCAGTCAAGTGTCGACACCTGGAGCTGAAGTGTCGACACTTGGAGCTGAAGTGTCGACACTTGGAAGTGAAGTGTCGACACCTGGTGACTGAAGTGTCGACACTTGAAACTGAAGTGTCGACACCTGAAGGTGAAGTGTCGACACTTGAACAGTAACGGCTAGTTTTCTGGGCTGCAGAACTTCTCCAAATTGCTTCCAAACGGTCATATTTTCCTCCCTAACGGCTATAAACGGTCATTTAAGTGTTGGGAGGCTATATAAACATCAAAAATCAATTGGGGAAGTAATCCTTTGGTGAGATTTTTGAATATTCTTCAAGAATTCAAGAGTTGAGTGGTTCAAGCCTTCAAGCTTCCAAGTTTCAAAGAAAGCATCCAAAGTTTACATCCTCAAGCATCAATCAAAGACTTCATCAACTTGAAGACAAGATCTTCATCAACTCTCAATGGGCTTCAAAGAGATATTTGCTTTATTTTAGAAAGCTTTTATTGTATTCATTTATACTTGCTCTTACATTATTTTACTTAAGGTTTTTGGTGAGCCTTGGAAAACCAAAGAGGTTTTTGGTGAGCCTTGGAAAACCAAAGTGGTTGTTGGTAAGCCTTGAAACCAACTAGGGTTTTACTTGTGAGCCCGAAGCCAAAACAAGTTGTTTAGGTTCTTGGTCATCCCGTAAAACCAAGGGTGGTTGTTGGTGAGCTTTGAAACCAACTAGGGTTTGACTTGTGAGCCCGAAGACAAAACAAGTTGTAAAGGTTATTGGTGAGCCTAAGTTATAAAACCAAACTTAGTAGAATTTCCAAGAGGTTCTTGGGGAGTGGATGTAGGTGCTTGGTTGGCACCGAACCACTATAAATCTTTGTGTTTGTGTGATTGTTCTCTTTATGCTTTTATTTCATTATTTTCACTGCATTTATTTCATTATTTCCACTGCATTTATTTGAAATACACAAACACTTAAATTGCATTAGCATATACTTGCTTTAGTTCATCTTTTAAATAGTACAAAAGTTTTATAAAATCCAATTCACCCCCCCTCTTGGGTTTCCTACGTGGGCCTTCAATTGGTATCAGAGCACGGTGCTCTGATTGAAAATCTAACGATTTTGAGTTAAAGATTATGGCAACCCTTGTAGGTATTAGTGTTAGACCACCGTTTTTCAATGGCATAAATTACACATTTTGGAAAACTCGCATGCGCATCTATATTCATTCTATTAGTTATCTTCTTTGGAAAATTATTGTTAGTGGCCCTCATATTCCTTCCATTTTGGTTAATGGCATTTCCATTCCAAAGCTCGAAGAGGATTGGAATGAATATGACATTAAACAAATTGAAATCAATGCTAAAGCAATGAACTTGCTTTATTGTGCATTGGACTTAAATGAATTTAATAGAATTTCTACATGCACATCAGTGAAGGAAATATGGGACACACTTGAAGTTACTCACGAGGGTACTCTTCAAGTGAAGAACACTAAAATTAATTTGCTTATACATTCTTTTGAAATTTTTGAAATGATGCATTATGAATCTATATCTGATATGTTTTCAAGATTTATGACTATTATTAATGAATTAAAAAGTCTTGGCAAAATCTATACTAATGCTGATTTGGTGAACAAAATTCTTAGATCCTTGCCAAAATCATGGGATCCAAAGGTGACGGCGATCCAAGAAGCTAAAGATGTAGAAACCTTACCTTTGGAGGAGCTTATCAGTTCACTCATGACCTATGAGTTGAACTTATGGCAAAGGATAGTGGAAGCTGATACAGAAAAGAAAATAATAGCTCTCAAGGCCAAAAAGAAATTCAAGGCAATGATGGCAACTTGGAGCGATAGCGAAGATTCAAGTACGGATGATGAAGTTGCCTATCTTTGTTTCATGGCAAATGAGAAAAAGGTATGTGCTAAAAATAATTATGATTTTACCTTTAAAGAATCACATGATGCATCTAATGATCTTGTGCATGAATATATATTGCTAAAAATTGAGCACAAGAAATTAAATAGGCATGTAGATTCATTTTCTCTTGACAACACCAATCTTGTAAATAAAAATGGTGATTTAAATGCCAAGATTAATATTTTGAAAAATGAAAAGAATAATTTTTCTAAAGAAAAAGAATTTTTAGTAAAAGAAAATGTTATTTTGAAAGATTTATGTGATAATGTTTTTAATGAGAAAAATATTTTGATTGAGGAAAAGAAGCAAAAACTTTTGAAGAATTTCTATATTCCTACTTCTTTCAATTTTTCTTATAAATGTGGTTTCAATGCTTATTCTTCTAGATTAAGAAAAGTTTGGGTTCCAAAAGGAACCATAATTACTAATCATAAAGGACCCAAGAAAGTTTGGGTACCAAAAATGTCCACTTAGTTTGTTTTGCAGGAATGTCTTGCAACCCAACATGAAGAAAGGAAGTTCTTGAAAAGAGGTTGTACAAGACAATTTAAAGAAGTGGACAAGCTACATTTTGGACTAAATGGTAAAAGGAAGGATTATGTATATTGGTAAATTCTAAACATCTCCTTCCATAATTAAAAATGTAGATTAATTTTTATTGCATCAATTACTTTGAAAAATTGTTTTAAATAGTTAATTAGAATCAAGTTTGGACTTATCATCATTGGCTATGATCATGAACTTTTTGGTGTTGATGAATTTCATGCTATCATGATTAAATTTATGATTGTAAGACCTTCACTTGATTTTGATTAATATATTTCATGAAAAATACTTTTAAAGATGCATATTGATTTGAAAATGTTTTAATTGATTGATTAGAATCAAGCTTAGACTAATAATCATTTGTTGTGATCATGATCAATTTGATGTTGATGGATTTCAAGCTCTCATGGTCAAACTTGTGATTATTAGATCTTCACTTGATTTTGATTAATACAGTTTTTGAATTATTTCAAGTGAAATGTTACGATTTATGTGCTTTCATTGTTGACATCTATGCTTAAGTTAGAATTGATTTGAATCAAGTATAGAACTGGTAGTTAAGGGTTACTTTTAAGAAGAAGGTATGCTTATTGACAAACCCTTGCTCTAATAGCTAGACTTGATATCATATTACTTCTAGCATTTGTATAGATATCAAATCATCTTAAAATGAATTTGAAATAATGCTAAACATTTTTATGCGATATAAATGCTTTGTATTTTGAAAATCATGAATATCTTGAAAAATTTCAAATCTTGATGCATAAGCTTTCATGTTTTATTCCTGAAATAAATGCATATTTTTAAGGGAGGAATAACATTCAGGGGGAGCATCCAAAGATTTGTTATCATATTTGATGCTTTGAATATCTTGTTGATATCATGTTTTGCTTATATTGCTCTGATACTCCTTGTTTTCAAATCTAATTCTTTGAGGGGAGTTACATTCAAATGGTATCATATTCTATTGGTATCAAAATTATTTTTAAAAGAATTCCTAGTAACCGCTTCGGATTGGGTTAGTCACCATGGCCGTCCAGTCATAGGAGATAAGTAGGGCTTAAAGACCCTCTCTTCCCATTCAATGGGCTCTCTTATGATGTGTAGGGGTGCCGCTGTGACCTTATCCCATGAACAAGTAAGGCGAATGGATAATATACATTAAATCATTTCTTGCATGTGCTTACATTCCGTGGTATCCTGTTCAATTTGTATCATATTCAATTGATATCATAATTATTTGATTTCATGCATTGATTTTGATGACCTACTTGCTATTCTTTCCGACTTCATTTTCACTTTGTATTGCCTTTCACCCTTTTTCATGATGTCAAAAAGAGGAAGAAAATTGCTAAGTATGAAAAGGGGAAGATTGGATAAATATGAAAATCATTTGAGAAATGAAAGAAAGTGCAAAAGGGAATAAGAATGCAAAATATTTTTATCTAAAGGGAAGAATTAGTAAGAAGAGATACTGAAAATTTGAAAATTTTTGCATATTTTGAAAAATGTTTTTGAAGATTTTTTGGATCATATTTTGAGGGGGAGCTTGGTGCTTATTGTTTTAATACTGAAAATTTGAAAATTTTTGCATATTTTGAAAAATATTTTTGAAGATTTTTTGGATCATATTTTGAGTGGGAGCTTGGTGCTTATTGTTTTAAGCTTACATGTTTATCTTATTGTTAATCTTTTTAAGCTTACCCTATTCATATACTTAAAGGTTTTGTCATCACCAAAAAGGGGGAGATTGTTGACTCTGATCTTGATTTTGATGATTGACAAAATGTTTAAGTATATATGAGTACTAATTGCATTTTAAGTATATTTTTCAGATCTTAGTACTCAACCATGTTGAATGAAGAAATGCTTGTATTTCAGTTGAAAAAGTCCTTAAATTAATTGTATGGACTTTGGAATTAATATGGAAGGACTTGAAGAGGTTAAAGTTTCAATTTGAAGATGTTTCAGCAATGGCACAGGCAAGTGTCGACACTTGGAAATGAAGTGTCGATGCCTGAGGATCAAGTGTCGACACTTGAAGAGTGAAGTGTCGACTCAAGGCCTGAGACAAACAGAAAACTTCAGAAAGCTCTTTCAGTCAAGTGTCGACACCTGGAGCTGAAGTGTCGACACTTGGAAGTGAAGTGTCGACACCTGGAGACTGAAGTGTCGACACCTGAAGGTGAAGTGTCGATACTTGAACAGTAACGGCTAGTTTTCTGGGCTGCAGAACTTCTCCAAATTGCTTCCAAACGGTCATATTTTCCTCCCTAACGGCTATAAACGGTCATTTAAGTGTTGGGAGGCTATATAAACATCAAAAATCAATTGGGAAAGTAATCCTTTGGTGAGATTTTTGAATATTCTTCAAGGATTCAAGAGTTGAGTGGTTCAAGCATTCAAGCTTCCAAGTTTCAAAGAAAGCATCCAAAGTTCACATCCTCAAGCATCAATCAAAGGCTTCATCAACTTGAAGACAAGATCTTCATCAACTCTCAATGGGCTTCAAAGAGATATTTGCTTTATTTTAGAAAGCTTTTATTGAATTCATTTATACTTGCTCTTACATTGTTTTACTTAAGATTTTTCGTGAGCCTTGGAAAACCAAAGAGGTTTTTGGTGAGCCTTGGAAAACCAAAGTGGTTGTTGGTAAGCCTTGAAACCAACTAGGGTTTTACTTGTGAGCTCGAAGCCAAAACAAGTTGTTTAGGTTCTTGGTCATCCCGTAAAACCAAGGGTAGTTGTTGGTGAGCCTTGAAACCAACTAGGGTTTGACTTGTGAGCCCGAAGACAAAACAAGTTGTAAAGGTTGTTGGTGAGCCTAAGTTATAAAACCAAACTTAGTAGAATTCCCAAGGGGTTCTTGGGGAGTGGATGTAGGTGCTTGGTTGGCATCGAACCACTATAAATCTTTGTGTTTGTGTGATTGTTCTCTTTATGCTTTTATTTCATTATTTCCACTGCATTTATTTGAAATACACAAACACTTAAATTGCATTAGCATATACTTGCTTTAGTTCATCTTTTAAATAGTACAAAAGTTTTATAAAACCCAATTCACCCCCCCTCTTGGGTTGCCTACGTGGGCCTTCAGAGTCCCTCTACGTGCCCGTTTATTGGGCCCAACCCCATCAGTGCCTAGCAACATCTCATGCTTAATAGGGTGGTTGTGTCTTCCCGATGAAATTAGACCACTATAACCAGCCAAAAATAATCAATACCTGTAGGACACCCATACACCTACAATGGTGGAAGACCCAAGACTTAATATTTATAGGGAGCTAAGATTTAGGTCTCTTCTAAATTGATCAGACAAATCATGTCTGATTAAATGCATTAAGTCAGCACAATCTCATGTCTAACTTAAAATAACTAGTATGGGTGAACTCAAATCAAAAGTGGTCCTATTAAAAATTTAATCAACCAAATTGGTCATGTTAGTTTGATACATATAAGGGTTTTTCCATATACCCTCTTTTCGCCAAACTAGTTGGTTGAGAAAGAGTTAGCCCCAATTAAAAATCATGATCAAAAACTTCCTTAGACACCAATTGATTGATAAGATTTAATTAGATCAATATAGTGATCTGGGCTCATCACTGAGCCAAATTAGGTCTTAACTTATCAATTCATAATCAAATGAATCGATCTGACCAGACATCATCTAAAAATAATTTTAAAGTGACTAGACTTAATTTGTTCAACCCAAATCCTCATGCACCTAATTTGATTTTCTAGATCGAATCAATTTTTAAATAGGTTCAAGTGAATGATATTAATAGCTTATGATCATGAATTAAATTTAAGATCTAAACCTAATTAGGTGCATCACATACATCAACATATTAGATCATATAATTAAACTATATCTAATGTAATTAAATAGATCTAAAACATGCTTAATAACACATCATATATGTAATTATAAATCGATCAAAACTCTTGAAAACCCTTTTTCAAAAATAGGTTTACATCAAAGTAGGACAATCTTTGTACTATAGGGGGTCAACCCTATAGCAGGACAACCTTATAATCACTTTGTGTAACCTTTGATCAATTAATTTTCAGATTATAACATTTAATTTCAGATCTAAAAGTTATGATTTTGATTTTGAAAATAGTTTTTCAAAACATAACAAGTCTATGCTAGAACAACCATATATTTAGCATAAATTTGATACAATCATCATCTATCTTTCTGATCTGAATATGTTTTAGATCTGATTCTCATCCATGATGTTAAAGAAAGGAGAATCGTGGCTCTGATACCACTGTTGGAATTCTCCCAGGAATAGAATACTACATTAAATCAGGAATTAAAAGCCTGACGCAATGGAAGTAGATATAAAAACTACTTTATATCTAAGCATGTAATTTACAAATAAATCTAATTTATTCAAAATAAATTCTTAAACATACTGTAATAGATGAGAAAAATATCATATCTAAAAATAAAATTATTTTGAATAAAAATACTTACCTGGATCGCTATCCTGGCTTGCTGTGAAAACTATGCCGATCCGCTTTTGAATGAGATTCTACTGGAGCCATGCAATCGCTCGACTTCTACTGGTATCCACACAGAGCTCGCATAACCAAGTCATAGAGAGCATTGGACTGCTAGATGATGGGGACATCAGGTCAACCCTAGTTCACTAGGGGTCCCTAAGTTTGAGTCCCTTAGCCATGATTCAAATTTTATCTCTGAGTCCAATAATCTGGCTGTGTTAGCCGTTTGAGTTCTGTATTTGGGCTTTGAGTTTTGTTTTCAGGCCTTATTATACTTGAGTCCTGTATTTAGAGTCAACTCACACCATTAGGGTTTATAAGTCAAGTTTTTGGTTATGTTTGGCTCAGTTGAACTAAGTAGGTTGAGTTAGTTCATTAGTTAGTTCATTATGATGTTTGTCATTTTAAGGTTTTGTGTCAATTTGAGTTCTGTAATAATGTGAGTTGATTAGATTCACTAAGTCCTTTGAGTCCTGAGTTCAATTGAGTCCATTTGTATTATTCAGCCTACTTTGAGTCTTGTCAAATTAGACCCCTTTGAGTCCTGTAATTACTTTCATTCAAGTTCAAGAGGAGGACCATTGGACCCACACTCAAGTCACCAGCCTAGCATCTAGGCTTACTTCATGCTACCCAAGTCCTCCAGGAGAAGCGCCCCAGCATACCAGCCCACAAGAATTCATGAAGTGGTGCCCCAAGCCCAAGTCCAAGTCCCTAGCATCCTTATTCCATCAGGCCATGATGCCCTCAGGCCTATTCTTACATTTGGTGCCCATCCAAGCCCGGTCCAACAAGGTTGGTGCCCAAATCCAAGCCCAGCAGGGAGTGGAAAAGTCAAAGCAGCCCAAGAGAATTTCATCTCAGCCCAAGCCCATAAGGAGCCCTTAACCAAGTCAAAGAAGGAGAAGAGTCCACTTCTAGTTAGGAGATTAAGTTTTATTTCTACTCAAATTGCATACTCCTAGTTCTAAGCAACTTTGTAATCCTTCTCCATATCAAATCATGTATTCCTATCCTAACTAGAAGAGGGCATGGGAACATCTATAAATACCCCACCCCTCCACCCTCTTGTAACTAATGATTAAATTATTATGAATGAATTTCTCTTGTGTTTTCCTCAAAATTCTGAGTGAATTTTTGTGTGGTTAAGGGTATCTATGTGATCCCTCAGGGTTTCTGTGTGATCCCTGCGCCCTACCTCCAAGCCGCCAGCCCTCTTCATCTCTGAGACACCTTCTTCAAACCTCTTCCCTTTCTTCTTATTTCAGTGATCTAACCTTACTTTTCCTTATTTTCTAATCCCTGATAGGTGATTTGCAGGTCCCTCAGAGTTTACAAATCCAAGGATTCCATCTAATCAGCTTTTCGGCCATCAGATTATAAGTCGTGAATCCGTAGGGTCGATAGCTTTATTTTTTAGGATGCATCCAAGAGCATAGAGCAAACTCTTCATGGATTGAACTTCAAATCTTTTCCAGGTACACCCCTAAACTTTTCTAGTAGTGGAATTGCAGAAGAGCTAGTCCTAACCAGGGTTTTTAGCCTTGGCGGTCCTGTTTCTTCACTTTTAGGATTTATTTCTGCATGCCTGTGCTTCAGATTTTCTATAGAGTTCTTTACTTAATATCTTGACTTGAAACTCGGGATACAAACACTTAACTTAATGTATAATAATAAAAAATTAATTCAGAATGCATAAATAGTCTCGCATCATTTGGTATCAGAGCATGTTGTAGGGCTAGTTTTTGCATCTTGTAAATAAATCAAAAAACTTTAATTCTTTCTTTTCTGGATTTCTCATACTTGGTTGTATTTTTTAGAATTTTCTCATAATTTATTGCAGCATATAAAATTTTTTCACGCCTGTTTTCTTTTGCCATAGAAACATTTGCATCCTGTCTCTGCATTAGAGGTCAGATTTTCGGTCTATTTCATCAACTTAGAGATTTTATTTTTCATTAAAATTTGCAAGATACTCTCTATTTAGTCCTGATAATTTTCATGATTTTTAATTATTTTTATAGAAAGAACATATAAAATAATCTGTATCTTAGAAACCCTAATGAAAATCCTGATCTGCATATAGTCTAAAAACCCTAGGTTTTTCACTATCACCTAAATTTTTCATCACATGAAATTTGGTATGATCATCTGCACTGATCATCCTCTATTCTGAAATTTTTCTGATTTTTTTCTGCACCAAAAATCAAACCAAACTCTGTTCCAAACAAACCATAATTTCTGTTATGCATACTTGATTAAACCAAACCTAATCAACTTCCAAACCCTACCTCATCCAAGCCCAAATTTTGTTTGCTAACTTAACCCACTTAAACTTAATTTGCCATCTCATAAAAGACCAAAAAATATTTTATTTTTCTGATTGTTATTATTTGCATTAGGGCTCATAGTGTGTTCATCATCTCATTTAATCAATTTTAAGGGTAATTTCTTCTCTCAGATCAGAGTAGGATTTCATCACCTGTCCTACGCCCAAAACAACCACCCAGCATCAGAACCCAAGCCTTAACTAAAATTAATTAGCAACCTAATTGCTCTAGTGAGCTTAGGGACACCAACAGGTCAGGTTCGAATTGTGTGGGCCAACACCTAATTCCCCAGCTATTACTGAAAACTGGTATCTAAGGCTAGAGGTCCAGAGGAAAACGTCTTAAGTGGACTGATGGTTTTTAATTAGGACCCTATCATAGGCAGAGGGGGCCTCCCATCACCCCACCTCTTACCTAGCCAGTGGAAGGATTAGCTATTGAGTTAAGTGTAAGTTGAGTAGATCCATTCAATTTTGGCTTAGGTCTAGCAAGCTGTAGTCCATTTTCACTGTATGCTTGACTGCATCCTACCACCTTGTTTGATTGATTGCATGACACCAGGTCAGGAGTCCAGTACAACCAGGCTAAGCCCAAACCTAGTTCAACTATGGAACCCAATCTTGAAACTCTTCTAAAAGCCATGAATGAATAGATGGTAGCCCAATTAACCACCCAGATTAACCATTCCAACACCCAATCCCAAAACCAGTTTGCCTAGATGAACTTCAAGTTCGACCAATCCAATACCCAGATAAATCATAGACTTGGCCAATTGATCTAATCGACTACCCAAACAACCCATAGGTTTGACCAGGTAGGAGACCAATTAGGAAACTTAGAGAAAACCCCTAAGCCCTATACCAGATCTAAGCCTGAGCCTAACCTTAGGATCCATGCTGAGTCGAATCCTAAGAGAACCCCATACTCTGACCCATACTAGGAGCCCAACCCTAGGAAACCTAATCATGATTTCATTGATCAGGATAAGAGAGCCATAACCTATAGATTTGAGCCCAAAGCTTATGACTCTAGAACCTATGCACCCGTCTTTTGTGAGCCCAATAAACTCAAGATCCATAAAGCTGAACCCTTGTCCTATGAACCCAAGGAACCCCTAATCCCTAGGTATCAGCCTAGTACCAGTCAGGTTTCCCCTAGTCAACCTGAACCCTATAGGATTAGTATCCCTAGATATAAGCCTAGTATTAGTCCACTTCCCTTTAGTCAACCTAAACCCTTTAGGACTAGTGCCCCGGCCCTAGCCCAGGACCAGATCCTAACCAGCCCAACACGAGCAAACCCCAGCCCAGTACCACTATGGCCTGTAGGGAAGATAGAGGCATGTTTGTAAAGGTTCAGAAGAGTTCTAATTGCCTGAGAGTGTATTTTAGATGTTGCAAACCAGGCCATTTTGTTAGCTAGTGTCCAGTCAGTGCTCTACACTTAGGTGAGCTAGATGAGGATGAGTATGAATCCATTGTTGAGCCTGAAGAAGAGGTATATGAGGCTAATCCAAGTCTGGTAGAGGAGTATGAAGATGATGAGCTTATTGAAGATTTAGAGGAAGAAACTCCTGAGCCCATTGATGAACCTAAAGGAGACATTAATGAGTTAAGTCTAGTAGAGATACCTATAAAAGACCTAGAATTAGTTGACCTAGTAGATACCCAAACAGAACTCATCTTGGAAGTACAGTTGAAGGAAGAGGACGATGAGGAACCCAACCCTACTATTAGACTCTTACCTCGAGGAGCCACTAGAAGAAAGCCCAATTATAGAGCCCAGTCTTGAAATCCAAGAAGTAGAAGAATTTATTAAGGACCTGATCTCTTTAAATCAGTGCCCTCAGGATGAAGTCACTCCTTTGACTCCAATTGATCTCTTCTCTGAGATTAGTGCCCCATTCTTCCATTATGCAAATCCTTTAGACATACCTCAACCCCATAAGGTCAACCTCACTAGTCTAGGACTAATTTCGGAAACCCCTTCTTGTATCTTGTTCTTTCCAATCAACCCTGAATCCTTTTCTTATTTTCTATCTTACCAAACTAACCCTGAACCCACCTCTTATTTTCTACCCTTTCACAAAATCTCCAGCATTTCTAGGATCATTAGATTGCATTTTATTGAGATTAGCCTACTAAATATATTCATTGTACATGTTAGGTTTGCATCTTACTTCTGGCATACTCTATGGCATTTACTAGAAATTTATTGTAAATTTTCAAGTGCATGTCAAACCAGGGTCAAACCTAGAGAGCCTAAATTCTGTTAAGTTTAGACTCAAAGAGTCTAATAAATTCTTTTCGATAGGAATGCCTAGTCGAGTCTATTAAGTGTTGAGTCCAATAAGTCCCCAGACTTAATTCATCTATCCACACCTGCACTAACCTCTGCACAGCATTTGCATCAGGATATTAGCTAAAATAATAATTTAAGTAATGAAATCTATAAAAACTGGCTAATTCTCGAAAGAAAGCCAAGAAATTTAATGTAAAAAATTCTATTATGGTTAAGAAGCTTCATGCTCGCAGAGTTGAACCCTTTAGAGTGATAAAGAAAGTGGAACCCAATGCTTATGTGCTTGATCTAACCTTGGATTTAGGCATTAGCTCTACCTTTAATATCACAAACTTGGTTGAGTATAGGGAATCGGCAATGATTCCTAGTGAGATTTTTTGACCTCACCTATCCTTTGAGAGAGAAACCTTACCTGAGTGTCCATTAAATTTGCCTAAGAGAGGAATACGAATTGAGCGTATCCTGGATAATCAAGCTATTATAACTCGGGGCCGTGGCTATCAATGCTGCCTGGTCCAATGGCAAGGTCAACTAGAATTCGATGATTTATGCATTACTCGAGAGGACCCACAGTGCCTCCACCTAGACTTACTACCAGCACTAGATTAACCTATACTCGACAAGGTTGAGTTCCTCCCACCCCGAGAGAATTGATGGGGATATCAGGTCAACCCTAGTTCACTATGGATCCCTGAGTTTTGAGTCCCTTAGCCATGATTCCAATTTTATCTTTGAGTCCAATACTCAAGTCCTGTTAGCCTTTTGAGTCTTGTAAGTAGGGCTTAAGTTAGTTGAGTAACTTGAAGTCCTGTAATTAGGGTTTTGATCAGTTAAGTGGTAGGTCCGCGGGGTTGTCGTTAAAACACCATGGCTATCAGTTTAAAATCCGACTTCTTAAAATATTTAAAAATGCGTAGCAAGAGGAGTCGGGTCGAATCCACAGAGAAGGTGGTGTTTAGGATTTGAAATCTTTTTGATCTTGTAAAGAAAAATATTTGAAGTTGAAAAATATAAAAAAAATTAAAATTGCAGGAAAAGCAAACTTGGCACTAGGATCTATTATTTAGATCATAGCATCTACTTGCAGACAAGACGAAAGATAGGAGTTAAAAAGAGATATTGCATTGATTGAAATTTAAGGTCTAAATACAATGCAAAAAAAAAAAAAAACTAAATTAACAAAACAAGTAACAAAGATTAGAACAGATCGGCACAGCCTCGTCGGGAAGATAGCTCCTTTCTTCGTACTCCGTGGAGCGAACTGGGCTTCCTCTGTGTCTTCTTCTTCGGATCTTGATCTCAGAGAGAGAGAAGGCTGGAAGATGGTGTAGGGACACACTCTCCTTTGAGAAACCTCACTCCCAAAAGCCAACACGTAACCCAAGCAATGCACTCTACCCTGTACCTTGTCTTTTCTCCGGGATCCCTCTGTCTTGTGCATTGGGGTTCATTTTATAATTGACCAGAGAGGGGAGCTCATTGCACACTAGCGATGTGGGACAAAAAAATACCGTGACCGCTCCATTGCTGCTCCGTTGATTACGCCGCTCGTGGATTGCCCGTGGAGAACGTGGATTGCGCCGTGGAGCTCGTGGAGAATGCCCAGCGTCCGTCAGCCTGCGAAGAATGCCCGGATCACGCCGTGACGACCGCTTAGCAACGCCCGTGGAGAAGCTCGGCTCGCAGACTGCTCGTGCCCGTGGAGAACGCCCGTGGACGGCGTGGGCTGCGTGTGGACTGCGTGGGCTGCGCCACCGTGGAGCTCCTCCTCCGATCATGGACTGCTTGTGGACGGCGTGGGCTGCGCGTGGACTGCGTGGGCTGTGCCACCATGGAGCTCCTCCTCCGGCCGTGGATTGCTCGTGGACGGCGTGGGCTGCGCCACCATGGAGGGAGCTCGTGAAGACGTGGACTGCTCCTCTCGTTTGCCGCCAAAAAAACTGCCACCACCGCCCATTAAACCATCGCCGGAGCTTCTCCTCCGGCCAGGGATACCGCCGGCGTGCTTCCCGGCGAGTTTCGGCACCTCTGGAGGGCTGTGGTCCATGCCCTGTTTCATGGACCGGCAACAATGGCTGCCGGTAGACCAACCAACGAATTGTAAACCCAGCAGCCGGTCCATGGTGGACCGGTTGCTCCAAAAAGTATGCAGCATCAAAATATGTGCAAAAATCTTAGAAAATTCATAACTTCTTCATTTCAAACCTGATTTAAGTACCGTTTGCATCATTGGATTCCATAAATCAAGCTCTACCTATTGACGGGTCTCAAACTTATTAATTTTACCGATTCCATGATCATTAATTATAATTATTGAATATTTTATTAATCATTTAAATGGTTGTGTGGTGCTTTGACTTGAAATCTATTTTTCATGAACGTACTCTAATTTCATATTTTTCAAAGATATTTTTAAAATAATTAGTTTTTCAAGAAAGTCCAAATTAATTATGAAATTAGGTTATTAAAAGAATGTTAGCACCAATAATTAACTAAAATACTTAAAATAAACGTGTAAATCCATGATTTATCACACCCCCCAACTTACTTATTGCTAGTCCCTTAGCAATGCAAACAGTATAACTATGTGTCACAAAGATCATCCTTTACAAAAATAGATCCAGGTTTGAAAGTAAAAAGATCTAACAAGTATCACTAACTAAGTATTGAGTTTCAGAAATAAATTTTGCAGTCAGCATAATTAGAAACTTTCTTAGAGTTCATCTAAAGATCTACAGCACTTGTATTTATGATGACTAACTTAACATTTTGGTACTAGTTTGCAAGAACAAATGTATCTTTGATTAATACTTACTTTGGTTAATTTTCTATACATCCCTAAATTAAGCTTATGAACTGAGTTAGCTTTCACACTACCTTTTTTTTTTTTTTTTTTTTTTTTTGTGCTGAGCATCCTGGATTCCCTTCACCATTTGACGCGAACCTCCACACTTGACTTAGGTGCTGAGCATCCTAGCTTCCCTTCACCGTGGACGGCTCGTGGACGGCGTGGGCTGCGCCACCGTGCAGAGACCCGGTTACTCTATGTTTTGCACTTTTATTTCAGGTAGGTAGCTCTTTCCTCAATTCAAAAAAATTTTAAATTGGGATATATATCAATTACCAGTTTTCAGTGATAATTAAGTCCTCAATTGTCCTTACAACTAATACTTTGTCTCGTCAGCGTGCATGTGCAATGGAAGTGCTAATAGCCTTTAGGTGATCTAAGTAGGCCCTAAAAGTCTAACACGTTAGTCTACTTCTTGACTCGCTACAATCATTAGCAATACTCTCTAACTCTTATTACTTTTCCTAGTCTATCGTGCTCCAGATTTATTTTTGACACATGAAAACTTCTTTTCTTTTTCTTTTTTTTAATAAAAAAATTAAAAAAATATTTGTCCCGACCCCCTAACTTAAATACCATTGTCCCTAATGGTATATAAAAAAAAAACAAACCATAAGAACTAAAAAAAAAAATGTAAAGGGATACCCAAGAAGAGGAGCTCATGAACAATGTAGAGGCTGCAATTTTTTTTTTTTTGGAATTAAAAAAAAAAAAGAGTACATATTGGGTTGCCTCCCAACAAGCGCTAAGTTTAATGTCTTCAGCCAGATATAATGCAGCTCAGTTCAACGTGGGTCAGTTAATGTTACTTGGTCAATGGTTCGATTTGTTGATATTCCTTCAATGTATGGTTTTAAACGTTGACCATTCACCTTAAAGAAGTTTCCTGACCTAGGATCATAAATTTTGACTGCACCATGGGGGAAAACTTGATTAACAATGTAAGGTCCATCCCATCTAGATCTCAATTTTCCGGGAAATAATCGAAGCCTTGAATTAAATAACCAGACTTGTTGATTTGGCTCAAAGATTTTCCTAGAAATAAATTGATCATGAAAGGCTTTCATTTTCTCTTTATAAATACGTGAATTTTCATAAGCCTCTCGCCTCAATTCATCTAGTTCACTCAGTTGCAACATCCGGTTAGAACCAGCTTGCTTTAAATCAAAATTTAATTGCTTAATCGCCCAATATGCTCTATGTTCAAGTTCTACCGGAAGATGACATGCTTTTCCAAAGATCAGTCTATAGGGAGACATTCCAATGGGATTCTTGTAAGCTGTCCGATAGGCCCATAATGCATCATCTAATCGATCTGACCAGTTTCTACGATCGGGCCTAATAGTCTTTTGCAAAATGTTCTTGATCTCCCTATTGGATACTTCCACTTGGCCACTTGTTTGCGGGTGATAAGGTGTAGCTACTTTATGTGTGATCCCATATTTTTGCAAAAGCATTCGAAATTGGTAGTTTGTGAAATGGGCACCTCCGTCACTAATGATGGCACGAGGAAATCCGAACCTAGAGAAGATATTCTTTTGAACAAACTTTATGACTACCTTATGATCATTGGTTCGTGTTGCCATTGCCTCAATCCATTTAGAAACATAATCGACAGCCACCAAAATATATTCAAAACCATTAGAGGGTGGAAAGGGTCCCATAAAATCAATTCCCCAAACGTCAAAGATTTCAACTACCAAGATGGAATTTAAAGGCATCATGTCTTTTCTTGAAATATTTCCTAAGGCTTGACACTTAAGACATTCTTTGCCAAAAGTATAGGCATCCTTAAACAATGTCGGCCAGTAAAATCCACTTTGCAAAACTTTAGCCACAGTTTTTCGACCAGAAAAATATCCTCCGCAAGCAAGGGTGTAGCAAAAATTCAAAATACTCAGATGTTCAGATTCAGGAACACACCTACGGATGATTTGATCAGCACAGATTCGAAAGAGTTCAGGATCTTCCCGAAAGTAATATTTAATTTAAGCAAAGAATCGATCCTTTTCATTCTTGGACCAACCATCAGGGATTTGTCCAACCACTAAGTAGTTAACAATATCTGCAAACCAAGGGGCCTTTGCATGTGAAACTGCTAATAGCTGTTCATCCGGAAAAGATTCTTCAATTGATGCAGGTTCACACTCTTCAACTAAAATCCTAGATAGATGGTCTGCTACAACATTCTCAGATCCTTTCTTGTCTCGAATTTCAATATCAAACTCTTGTAGCAGTAAGATCTATCTAATCAATCGTGGTTTAGCATATTTCTTTGAGAGCAGGTATCTCAAAGCCGAGTGATCCGAATAAACCACAATCTTGGAACCTAAAAGATATGATCTAAACTTTTCCAGGGCAAACACCACAGCTAGCAACTCCTTTTCAGTAGTGGTATAGTTTTTTTGGGCTTCATTCAAAGTTCTGCTAGCATAATAAATCACTATGGGACATTTGTTTACCCTTTGGTCCAAGACAGCTCCTATGGCAAAGTCTGAAGCATCACACATGATTTCAAAAGGTAGTGACCAATCTGGGGGTTGCATGATTGGGGCTTGGGTCATAGCTTCCTTTAGAAACTCAAAAGCCTTAAGATAATCTTTATCAAAATTGAAAGGAATGTCCTTGGCGAGCAGATTACACAAAGGACGGGAAATTTTGGAAAAGTCTTTGATGAAGTGACGATAGAATCCTACATGGCCAAGAAAAGATCGAATTTGTTTGATAGAGATGGGTGGAGGAAGTTTAGAGATCAATTCAACCTTTGCTTTATCTACCTCGATCCCTCTCTTAGATACAATATGTCCTAAAACAATCCCTTCTCGAACCATGAAATGGCTCTTCTCCCAGCTCAGAACTAAATTAGCCTCAATACATCGTTTTAATATTTTCTTCAAATTATTGAGGCAACTCTCAAAAGACTCTCCAAAGACTGAAAAATTATCCATAAAAATTTTTAAGAAATCTCCTACCATGTCCGAGAAAATTGATATCATGCACCTTTGAAAGGTTGCAGGTGCATTACACAAACCGAAAGGCATTCTACGGAAAGCAAAGGTTCCAAAGGGACATGTGAAGGTGGTCTTTTCCTGGTCTCCTGGATAGATTGCTACCTGTTGTATCCTGAGTATCCATCTAAGAAGCAAAAGTATTGCTGGCCAGCTAATCTTTCTAGGATCTGATCAATAAATGGTAAGGGAAAGTGGTCTTTGCGGGTAGCTGCATTAAGTTTTCTATAATCTATACAGACACGCCACCCAGTAGAAAGTCGTGTTGGCACTAAATCCCCATGGTCAGTACGGACAACCGTGAGTCCAGATTTCTTTGGAACGACTTGAGTAGGACTCACCCAGTGGCTATCAAAAATAGGATAAATAATACCAGCATCTAACCATTTAATCACTTCCTTCTTGACCACTTCTTGCATGTTTGGGTTGAGCCGTCTTTACATTTCTCTAGTAGGCTTGGCACTATCCTCAGTATAGATATGGTGCATACAAATTGATGGACTAATGTCTTTTAAATCAACAATGGCCCAACCTATGGCCTCCCTATGTGTTTTCAGAACATCTATCAATTGGTTTTCCTGCTCAATGGTTAGGTCAGAAGCAATGATCACAGGCAGGGTTTTGTCAGGTCCTAAAAACACATACTTAAGTGATTCAGGCAAAGTTTTTAGTTCAAGTTGCGGTGGGGCCTGAATCGAAGGGTGCAAAGGCTCAGTTCCTAGGTCAGGTAAGGATTCAGTTTGCATTGACCAAGGTGGTGAAGGTTGAGGTGAATCAAGTAGGGCATTTACCTCTTGGACTTGGGTTTCAGCAATAGGCTCGTCATCTTCCATCAAATTGGAGGAAAATTCAGACTCAACAATCTCATCTACTAAACTAATCACAGAACAATTTTCCTCCTCTCGTGCAAACTTTGAGGCATTAAAAATATTAATTCTCACCTTTTGATCCCCAAAAGAAATGTCCATAGCTCCCGTTTTACAATTGATATTGGCATTGGCTGTGGCTAAGAATGGACGACCTAAGATTATGGGATTTTGATTTAGCTCTTGGGATGGTTCCATGTCTAGTATGAGGAAGTCTACTGGGAAATAACATTGGTTCACTCTAACTAAGACATCCTCAATCAAACCACGTGGTGTCTTGACAGATCTATCGGCTAGTTGAAGAATGATTGACGTGGGTTTTAGTTCACCTATCCCAAATTTTTCATAGACCGAGGTTGGAAGAAGGTTCACACTAGCTCCTAGGTCTAACAGGGCTCGGTCAAAGGTAATGCCTCCTATAACACAAGAAATCAAAGGAGCACCGGGGTCTTTCATTTTTTGAGGTAATTGATTCAACAAGACGTGCACTTACATCCTCAGACAATATGATTCTCTTTATGGTTCGTGGCTCACGCTTTTGGGTGCAGAGTTCTTTGAGAAATTTAGCGTAAGCTGGAACGTGCTGAATTGCATCGAGGAGGGGTAAATTAATATGGACTTGCTTGAATAATTCCATTAGCTCCTCGTTGCATGCTCCTTGCTTTTTACGGGAAGAGCTAGCTTCTAGGGCTGAAGGGAATGGGACTCTAGGTTTATAAGTCTCAGGTAATTCATCTGCTCTCTTCTTCCCTTTCTCATTTAAATCGGAACCAGTATCAGTACTAGTCCCGGGCTCAGGCTCTTCTACATGGTTAGTCTCAGTACTAACATCATCTTCTAACTTCTCATTCTTGCTAGCATCAGTACTAGCCTCTCTCTCCTAGTCTTGATATGGGTCCCTAAGAATCGTACCACTTCTAAGCTCAGAAATTGCTTTGGCATTCTCAAATTGAGGGTTCTTAGGTGGAACATTAGGCTGAAGAATGAGTGGGTTGTTTCTAGGGTTCGGTATTGGTTGACTCGGTAGTTGACCTGGTTCTCTCATCATAGTAGATTCAGCTAACTATCCTATTTGAACTTCTAACCTGGCGATAGATTGTTGTTGGGTCATGATTAATTGTTGAAGTTGATCAAACCTATCGTCGGCCAGATTGGTCTATTGAGGAGGTTGATATGATGACTGATGATGATATGGTGGCTGAGCAGGCTGACTAGGCTGACCTCTATTATAGGCATAGTTTTGGTATGGGGGCCTATTTTGAAAGTTCCGTGCAGGAGGAGTTTGGGTCTGAACCCGAGTCTGTTGTGGTTTCCAAGAAAAATTAGGATGGTTTCTCCAACCCGGGTTATAAGTATTTGAAAATGGGTCATTACCCGGCTTGGAGTAACCTTGAGCAGCTTGGACTTGTTCTTGGATGAAAGGTGGTAACTGTGCAACCGTAGGACATTTATTCATGTGATGGGCTAGGCTAGGCTAGCACAGATAGAACAAATCTCCTGATGATTAGAGGGTGATGGGTATTGTGATGGGTGTGATGGCTATTGTGCAGGAGATTGTTGACTGAGGGCTAGGACTTGGTCCAACTTTTGAGAAAGGAGGTCGACCGTATCTAATCTTTGGGATATTAGGTTCAAGTCGACATTGGAATTTGAATGTCTAATTTCATAAATCCCTGCCAGCTTTTGGTGAGGAATTGATCTTTCATATGAAGTCAAAGAAGCATGGTTGATCGAATTTTCACTTAGGGTTTCAAACAAGGTATAGGCCTCATCCTCACTTCTACTCATGAATGCACCTCCACAAGATGCATCCACCGTCTGTCTATACTGGTCTCCTAATCCCTCATAAAAAGCTTGGACAATTTGCCACTTAGACAGACCATGATGTGGGCATTTTCTAAGGAGTTCCTTAAGTCTCTCCCATGATTCATGAATTTGTTCACCAGGAAGCTGAGCAAATCCAGTGATGGCTCGCCTCATGGTGTTGGTTCGACCTATAGGATAGAATTTCTTAAGGAACTCGTGCTGCATTTCAGCCCAAGTTCGAATTGGTTTCCCTATTGTGCCAAGCCAGTACTTGGCCTTATCCTTAAGTGAGAAGGGGAACAAGGTTAGCCTAAGGGCATCATCAGTAAAATCTTGGATCTTCACCGTAGAACAGATTTCTAGAAACTCATCTAGATGCTTATAAGGATCTTCGTTGGTATTCCCATAAAAGGAAGGGAGCATCTGGATTGTGGCAGACTTGATCTCATATTGTCTAGCAGGTATTTCAGGTAAATGGATACAAGTCGATGGGTTGTAGGTGGAAGGAATAAAGTATTCCTTCATCTGTCTAGGTGGTTCTTCTGGGTTTCCAGCCATTTGATTTTTTGGTGTACTATGGATCAGCCATTCAATTTCAAGGTTGAAGTCAACTAGGTCTGGAAATAAAGATCTTCTACCGTGCATGTAACAATGCAACCCAAATATGTGAATCAAAATTTTTTTATATATATATATATATATATATATATATATTTGTTATTTTCAAACACTTATCAAACAGATTTCTATCCTAGGCTCCCTGATTCTAGACAGCTCCTAACTTCCAAGACCGCCTTGGAGCCCTCCAAGTCAAAGACCAATTAGCTAACTGGCCAGGTAAGGGTAAGGTCGGTGGAGTTTCCCTCTTTGCTTGCCTTAGACACCAATTGAAAATTGGCCAGGTAAGCGGATCCAACCACCTTCCTTCGGGACGTAATCCCTGAACCCCTTTCCTAGACACCAGTCAACCAACTAATCTTGACCCGGTCCAACTCTTCCGGGTGCCCTGTCCTATTGAGCTCGAGTTCCTTAGGGCTGACGTCTAGTTAATTTTATTTAGAAGGCTTAGGTATGCAAAATGAGGGGTGATGGTTTGTGGGCTAAGGAAGGGTATTGAACTCCCCACCTTATCTTATTTATGGATTAGTGCCCTTAAGATGATTATGAGATTATGAAATGCAATAAGATGTCCAAAATAAAAGTTATAAACACACAAAATTAAATTAAAGCTAGATATATATATATATATATTTTAATTTTGTGATTAAGTTTCTAATCCTAATAAATTATGAAATGTCTGGGCAATTTTTTTGGATTTTGTAGAAAATATAAATTTACCTAAATGAATCTAAAAATGAAAAGCAATTTTTTTTTTTTAAAATTTGAAATTTGAAAATTTTTTTTTGAAATAAAAAAAGAAACCAAAAAGGAAAACAATTAATATGTAAAAGAGGAAAGAAAGTTTACTGATTGGGAGACTTTCTTCCTCTTCTGCTTTTCTCCCCCCCGTTTTTTTTTTTTTAATCTGCAAGAAAAAGAAAAGTTAGCATGGTATAAAAAAATCAAAAAGATCAAAAACTATTATTTTAATGCCTTCCCCGGCAACGGTGCCAAAAACTTGGTAGGTCCGCGGGATTGTCGTTAAAACACCGTGGCTATCAGTTTAAAATCCGACTTCTTAAAATATTTAAAAATGCGTAGCAAGAGGAGTCGGGTCGAATCCATAGAGAAGGCGGTGTTTAGGATTTGAAATCTTTTTGATCTTGTAAAGAAAAATATTTGAAGTCAAAAAATATAAAAAAAAATTAAAATTGCAGGAAAAGTAAACTTGGCACTAGGATCTATTATTTAGATCCTATCATCTACTTGCAGACAAGACGAAAGACACGAGTTAAAAAGAGATATTACATTGATTGAAATTTAAGGTCTAAATACAATGCAAAAAAAAAAAAACTAAATTAACAAAACAAGTAACAAAGATAAGAACAGATCGGCGCAGCCTTGTCGGGAAGATAGCTCCTTCCTTCGTACTTCGTGGAGCGAACTGGGCTTCCTCTGCGTCTTCTTCTTCGGATCTTGATCTCAGAGAGAGAGAAGGCTGGAAGATGGTGTAGGGACACGCTCTCCTTTGAGAAACCTCACTCCCAAAAGTCAACCCGTAATCCAAGCAATGCCCTCTACCCTGTACCTTGTCTTTTCTCTGGGATCCCTCTGTCTTGTGCATTGGGGTTCATTTTATAATTGACCGGAGAGGGGAGCTCGTTGCACACTAGCGATGTGGGACAAAAAAATACTGTGACCGCTCCATTGCTGCTTCGTTGATTACGCCGCTCGTGGACTGCCCGTGGAGAACGTGGATTGCGCCGTGGAGCACGTGGAGAATGCCCAGCGTCCATCAGCCTGCGGAGAATGCCCGGATCACGCCGTGACGACCGCTTGGCAACGCCCGTGGAGAAGCTCGGCTCGCGGACTGCTTGTGCCCGTGGAGAATGCCCGTGGACGGCGTGGGCTGCGCTGGACTGCATGGGCTGCGCCACCGTGGAGCTCCTCCTCCGGCCGTGGACTGCTTGTGGACGGCGTGGGCTACGCCACCATGGATGGCTTGTGGATGGCGTGGGCTGCACCACCGTGGAGGCTCGTGGACGGCGTGGGCTGCGCGTGGACTGCGTGGGCTGCGCCACCGTGGAGCTCCTCCTCCGGCCGTGGACTGCTCGTGGACGGCGTGGGCTGCGCCACCGTGGAGGGAGCTCGTGAAGACATGGACTGCTCCTCTCGTTTGCCGCCAAAAAAACTGCCACCACCGCCCATCAAACCATCGCCGGAGCTTCTCCTCCGGCCAGGGACATCGCTGGCGTGCTTCCTGGCGAGTTTCGGCACCTCTGGAGGGCTGTGGTCCACGCCCTGTTTCATGGACCGGCAGTAATGGCTACCGGTAGGCCAACCAACGAATTGTAAACCCAGCAGCCGGTCCATGGTGGACCGGCTGCTCCAAAAAGTGTGCAGCATCAAAATATGTGCAAAAATCTTAGAAAATTCATAACTTCTTCATTTCAAACCTGATTTAAGTACCATTTACGTCGTTGGATTCCATAAATCAAGCTCTACCTATTGCCGTGTTTCAAACTTATTAATTTTATCGATTCCATGATTATTAATTATAATTATTGAATATTTTATTAATCATTTAAATGGGTGTGTGGTGCTTTGACTTGAAATCTATTTTTCATGAACGTACTCTAATTTCACATTTTTCAAAGATATTTTTAAAATAATTAGTTTTGCAAGAAAGTCCAAATTAATTATGAAATTAGGTTATTAAAAGAATGTTAACACCAATAATTAACTAAAATACTTAAAATAAATGTGTAAATCCATGATTTATCATTAAGCTCGATTGTGCCCATTGAGTCTTGTATTTGCGCCTTGAGTTTTATTTTTCAGGTCTTATTACACTTGAGTCCCATACTTAGAGTCGACTCATACCATTAGGATTTTGAGTCAAGTTTGGGTTATGTTCTGTTTAGTTGAGCTAAGTTGGTTGAGTTAGTTCATTATTAGTATTTGTCATTTTAAGATTTTGTGTCAATTTGAGTTCTGTAATTACTTTCATTCAAGTCATATTGAAGAGAAGGACCATTGGATCCATAATCAAGTCACCAGCCCAGCATCTGGACTTCCTTCATGCTGCCCAATTCCTCCAGGAGAAGCACCCCAGCATATCGTCCATAAGAATTCATGAAGTGGTGCCCCAGGCCCAAGTCCAAGTCCCTGGCATCCTCATTCCATCAGACCATGATGCCCTCAGGCCTATTCTTTCCTTTGGCACCCCTCTAAGCCCAGTCCAACAAGGTTGGTGTCCAAGTCTAAGCTCGATAGGGAGTGAAAAAGTCAAAGCAATCCAGGAGAATTTCATCCTAGCCCAAGCCCATAAGGAGCCCTTGACCAAGTCAAAGAAGGAGAGAAGACCAATTCTAACTAGGAGATTAAGTTTTATTTCTACTCAAATTATGTACTCCTAGTTCTAAGCAACTTTGTAATCCTTCTCCCTATCAAATTTTGTATTCCTGTCCTAACTAGGAGAGGGCATGGGAATATCTATAAATACCCCACCCCTCCACCCTCTTGTAACTAATGATTGAACTATTATGAATGAGTTTTTTTTGAGTTTTTCTCAAAATTCAAAGTGAATTTCCCTATGATTAAGGGTATCTGTGTGATCCCTCATGGTTTCTATGTGATCCCTATGCCCTACCTCCAAGCTGTCAGCCCCCTTCATCTCTGAGACACCATATTAAAACCTCTTCCCCGTCTTCTTCTTTCAATGATCTATCTCTACTTTTCTTTGTTTTCTAACCCTTGATAGGTGATTTGCAGGTCCCTCAAAGTTCACGAATCCAAGGATTCCATCTGATCAGCTTTCGGGCCATTAGATTGAAAGCCACGAATTTGCAGGGCGATAGCTTTATTTTCCATGCCGTATTCGAGAGCGTAGAGTGAACTTTTCAAGGATCGAACTTCAAATCTCTGCTAGGTACACCCCCTAGACTCTTTTAGTAGTGGTATTGTAGAAGAGCTGTCCTAACCAGGGCTTCTTAGCCTTGGCGGTCATGTTTCTTCACTTTTAGGATTTATTTCTGCATGCCTGTGCTTCAGATTTTCTGTAGAATTCCCTACTTAATATCTTAGCTTGAA
Source organism: Areca catechu (assembly GCA_021397845.1). NCBI lineage: Eukaryota > Viridiplantae > Streptophyta > Magnoliopsida > Arecales > Arecaceae > Areca > Areca catechu. The sequence continues at coordinate 97,962,589 of CM038046.1, forward strand.
ATTTTGGATACAAACTATTAACTTAATGCCTAATAACAAAAAATTGATTGGCATGAGTTTCTATTGAGTTTTCCTCAAAATTCTGAGTGAATTTCTATGTGATTAAGGGTATCTATGTGATCCCTTTGCCCTACCTCCAAGCCACCATCCCTCTTCATCTCTGAGATGCCTTCTTCAAACCTCTTCCCATTTCTTCTTATTTCAATGCTCTAACCCTTTTCTTCCTTATTTTCTAACCCCTGTTAGGTGATTTGCAGGTCCCTCAGAGTTCATGAATTCAAGGATTCCATCTGACCAGCTTTTGGGTCACCGGATTGAAAGCCGCGAATCCGTAAGGTCGATAGCTTTGTTTTCCAGGCCACATCTGAGAGCGTAAAGTGAACTCTTCATGGACCCATCTTCAAATCTCTACCATGTATACTCCTAGACTCTTTTGGTAGCAATATTGTAGAAGAGCTAGTCATAACCAGGGCTTCTTAGCCTTTACGGTTCTATTTCTTCACTTTTAGGGTTTATTTCTGCATACCTGTGCTTCTGATTTTTTATAGAATTTTCTACTTAATATCTTAGCTTGAAATTCTGGATACATACTCCTAACTAAATTCCTAATAACAAAAAAATAATTGGCAAGCATAATTAGTCCCGCATCTATTTGGTATCAGAGCATGTTTTAGGGCTAGTTTCTGTATCCCATAATTTCTATACATGGTATGTTATTTTTACTATTTCTACAGGTAAGTAAATAAAAAAAATATTAATTTTTGTTTTTCTAGATTCCTCATAATTGATAGTAATTTTTAAAATTTTCTTATGACTTATTTCATTCTATAAAAGTTTTTCACATATTTTTTTTTCCCTAGAAACTTTTGCATCCTATCATCTGCAGTAGGTGTCTGAGTTTTGGTCTAGATCATCACCATAGAAATTGCACTAGTATAATCACATTTTATGGATGTCTTAGTTAGTTTGATTCCAAAATCTTCAAGTTGTTACTTCATCCACAAGATTTGAGCACAACAACTTCCTACTGCAATATTCTCAGCCTTAGCTGTGGATAGTGCAACTAAAGTTTGTTTCTTGCTAAACCAAGAATTAAGTTAACTCCAATAAATTGGCAAGTTTCACTAGTACTTTTTCTATCAAGTTTACAGCCAACAAAATTAGCATCAAAAAATCCAATTTAATTGATAGATGAATCTCTAGAATACCACAAACCAATATCAATTATACCAGATAAGTATCTAAATATGTACTTAATAGCCAACAGATGAGACTCTTTAGGATCAGACTGATATCTAGCATACATACATACACTAAACATTATATCTGGTCTACTAGCAGTCAAATATAATAAAGAACCAATCATTTATCTATATAATTTTTGATCAATGGATTTACCATGTTCATCTTTATCAAGTTTACAATAGGGGCTCATAAGTGTACCTATTGACTTAGTAGACTCCATCCCAAACTTCTTTAAGATTTTTCTTGTATACTTAGCTTGGTTGATAAAGATTACATCCTTAGTTTGCTTGATTTGGAGTTCGAGGAAACAATTAAGTTCTCCCATCATGCTCATTTTGAACTCTCCCTGCATAAGCTTGGCAAACTCTTGACAAAGAATCTCATTAGTAGCACCGAATATAATATCATCAACATAAATTTGTACTACTAATAAATCATCATTTTCTTCTTTAGAAATAAAGTTGTGTCAACATGGCCTCTACAGAAATCATTTTCAATCAAAAACTTGCTAAGTCTTTCATACCATGCTCGGGGTGCTTGTTTTAAACCATAAAGTACTTTATGTAGTTTAAAAATATAATTAGGATGTGCATGATTTTCAAAACCAGGTGGTTATTCAACAAATACTTCTTCTACTATATAACCATTCAGAAAAGCATTTTTAATATCCATTTGAAAATTTTTGAAGTTCATAAAACAAGCAAATACCAATAGTAGTCTAATTGCATCAAGTCTAGAAACAGGAGCAAAGGTTTCATCAAAATCAATCCCTTCATCCTGATTGTAGCCTTTGGCAACTAGCTTATTTCTAGTTACAATTTCATTTTCATCCAATTTATTCCTAAATACTCATTTCATGCCAATAATAGAAATGTTAGATGGTCTTTCTATTAATGTTCAAACATTATTTCTTTCAAACCAAATTAGTTCATCTTGCATAGCATTTATCCAATTAGGGTCTTTTTCAGCATTTTCAAAATATTTTGGCTCTATTTGAGAAACAAAAGCAATATAATTACATTCATTTCTAATTGAAGATCGAGTTCTTATCCCTTTTGATAGATCACCTAGGATTAACTCCTTAGGATGTGCATGAGCATACCTCCACTCCTTGGATAGATTTTGATACTTTGGTGTGGATTATATGGCTTCTTCCATTTCATTCTTGTCTTGATCCTCTTCATTTTATTGAGAGGGTCATCCAAAGTCAACTCCTTTAACTTGTCAACACCTGCACATGTATCAGAAGTATCCTCTTTTCTAAAGGATTTGTTAGCAGACTCTTCAAAAACTACATGTATAGACTCCTCTATAACTAGGGTTCTTTTATTAAAAATTATGTATGTCTTTCATGATGTAGAATATCCTAGAAAGATACCTTCATCAGATTTGGTATCAAAATTTTCAAGATTGTCTTTACCATTATTCAAAATGAAACATTTATAACCAAAAACTTAAAAATATTTTAAAGTTGGTTTTATTTGATTCCAAAGTTCATAAGGAGTTTTCTTTAAAATAGAACAAATTAAAACATGATTCAAAATATGATAAGCAATATTAATTGCTTCAGCCCAAAAATATCTTGGTAAATCATTTTCATAAAGCATAGTCCGTGCCATTTCTTTTAAAGTATGATTTTTCCTTTCTACCACCCCATTCTGCTAAGGTGTCCTAGGTGCAGAAAAATTATGTTCAATATCCTTTTCATTGTAAAAATTTTTAAAATCTTGATTTTCAAATTCAGAACCATGATCACTACGTATGCAAATAACCGAAGTACATTTTTTATTAGAAACCTTTTGGTAAAACTTTATAAATACTAAAAATGATTCATCTTTATGAGAGAGAGAAAATCCAAGTAAACCTTGAAAAGTCATCCACTATAACTAGTCCATATCTCTTACCTCCTGAGCTAGATGTCCTAGTTGGTCTAAAAAGATCCATATAGAGTAGTTCTAATGGCCTAGTAGTTGTAACAAAACCTTTAGATTTAAAAGATGTTTTTACTTGTTTTCCAAAATGGCAATCTTGACAAATTTTATCTTTTTCAAAACTAAGTTTTTGCAAATATTTTACTAAATCTTTTTTAGAGAGTTTTGAAAGTAAATACATGCTAGCATGACCTAGTCTACGATGTCAAAGCCAACTAGTCTCATTTATAGTAGAATTCATTGCAACTAGGCATTCTCCATTAGGCAAAGACAGATTGTCCAAATCTACTAGATAAATATTGCCATGCCTTTTTTCAATGAATTTTACTCCATTTTTATCAGGACTAGTTATCATGCAATAAGATGATTCGAAGATAACTTGAAAACCTTTATCACAAAATTGGCTAATGCTAAGAAGATTATGCTTTAAACCGTTAACTAAAAAGACATTATTGATACAAGTAGAAGGGGAGATGTGAACCTTACCAACACCAATGATTTTTTCTTTACCATTATCACCAAAGATCACACTCCCTCCATTTATTGACTCAAGAGAGGTGAATTGCTTTACATCTCCTGTCATGTGCCTTAAACAACCACTGTCAAGAAACCATAGCCTTTTGTTTTCCTTCGTTGTAAGACACACCTGTAAAATAAATCAAGTTTTATTTTTAGGTACCCAAGCCAACTTGGATCCTTTAGGGTTAGTACTTAAATTGATACCTTTTGGAACCCAAATCTTTCCAAAATTATTGATTTTTCTTAAATTGTATTGAAAAGCTTTATGACCTAATTTTTTGCATGAAAAATATGTAATACTTGATGATGCAGGTATAAAGAAATTTTTGAAATACCTTTGCTATTTTTGAGATTTGTATCATAATCCTGCTTTATTAAAAATAGCTCTTTGATTATTTACAAGAAGATTTAATTTTTCAAAACTATAAGTGAACTTTTCAACAAAGGATTTTATTTTATCAAGTTCATATTTATAGTTTTTGTTTTCTATCTCTAGATCTTTGTTTTTCTTTAAAAGATCACCATTTGAAACAATAGCTTTAGGTCTTTTTAATAATTCATTTTTCATTATTGAAGCTTTGTTTTTCTTTTCTAAAACATCAAGTTTACTTTTCAATTCATTAACTTCATTTAAAAAAGAATTATTTTCATGTGAAAAACTATTTGCATGCTTTTTCAATTTTTTATTTTCAGATAAAATTAATTTATAATCGTGCATCAATTCATCAAATGCATTTTTCATATCATCAAAAGTAAAATATACTTCAGAGTTAGAAATTACCTCTTCTTGTTCTTGCTGTGCCATGAAACATAGATTAGCGACTTTAGTTGGATCTTCATCTGAACTGGAGTCCTCGCTGTCACTCCAAGTCGCCATCATAGCTTTCTTTCTAAGCTTCTTTTTTAATTTCTTTAGGAGAGGTCAGTTAGACTTGTAATGTTCGAGCTTCTTGCATTCAAAGCATGTTGGCACCTCCTCCTTTTCTTTTTCTTTCTCTTTTTATTTTTCCTTGTCTTTACTTGTTTGGAAAGGAAATTTTCCTCTTTTCATAAATCTTTTGAACTTCCTTGCTAGAAGAGCTTCCTACTCTCATTCTCTTCTTCTTCTTCTGATTCTTCATTTGAGGATTTTTCTTGAATTGCAGACTTGAAGGCTATCCCCTTTTTCTTTTTGTCCAAGTCCATAGATTTCTGCTTCAGATTTAGCTTATAAATCATGAGCGACCCAACTAGTTGCTCCAAGGATAATTTATCAACATCTTTAGCTTCTTGTATGGTGGTCACCTTTGGATCCTATGAAGTTGGAAGTGACCTGAGAATTTTGTTAACAAGAGTAGCATTAGACATGACTTTACCTAGGCTTCTCATGCCATTAACAATGTTTGTGAATCTAGTATATATGTCAGTGATAGATTTATTTGGTTCCATTGAAAACATCTCATAAGTATGCACTAACATATTTACTTTTGTGTTCTTCACTTGATCAGTACCCTCTAGGTAACTTCAAGTGTGTCCCATATTTTCTTAGCAGATGTGCATGTAGAAATCCTATTAAATTTGCTAGGATCTAATGCATAATAAAGGAGATTCATTACTTTCTCATTAATCTCAGACTGTTTAATATCATTTTCATCCCAATCCTCTTCAAGCTTTGGGATGGAAACACCATTAACCACAATTGAAGGAATATGTGGACCCTTATCAACAACTTTCTACAAATTATAATTTATTGAATGCACGTAAATTTTTATTCTAGTTTTCTAATAAGTATAATTTGTTCCATTAAAATATGGAGGTCTATTTGAGGCTTGTCCCTTAACTACACTAGTACCAAGGGGGGTTTCTATAAATCTTTACTTAAGGTGGTTAGACCTATATACTTAGAACGTGGCTTTGATACCACTTGTTGCCTAGTAAGCAACCCAAGAGAGGGGGTGAATTGGGTTTCTAAAAAATTAAATGCAAGTATGTGTACCAATTCAATAAATAACTTAAGTGCAATGAGATGCAAGAGTAGTGTGCTCTTAAAGAGTATGCAGCAGAAATTTAAAAGCAATAGATGTAAGAGCAAGAGAGAGAGACAAACAATCACAAACACAATCCAAGTATAATGGTTCGGTGCTTTCCAATGCACCTACATCCACTCCCTAAGGTTCACTTGGGAATTCAGTATAATTTCCATCAATTATAGCTGATTAGTTTTCTGGGCTCACTAATCAAAACCCAACTTGTTTTCATAAGGCTCCAAGTCGAAACCTCTCTTGGTTTTGCGGGCTAACCAAGAACCTAATTGGTTTTAAGGCTCACCAACAATCTCCTTAGTTTTCAAGGCTAACCAATAACCTTCTTGGTTTTCAAGGCTAACCAATAACCTCCTTGGTTTTCAAGGCTAACCAATAACCTCCTTGGTTTTCAAGGCTAACCAATAACCTTTACAACAAGAATAAATTTTTAAAGTAAACCAACAAGAAAAGCTTTCTAAATAAAAGCGGATATCTCTTTGAAGCTTTGAGGAATTGCTTGTCTTCAACTTGATGAAGCCTCAATCAATGCTCAGGAATGTTTGACTTGAATGCTCTTAAGGGCTTTGAATGCTTTGAGACTTCTTTTTGCTTGAAGGTGGTTGCTCTCAAATGAATGGGAGTGAATGCACTTGCTTTTCTTTTTCTATTGTTGATCCTCTTGTATTTAGATTTGATTTGAATCACTTAAATACCTTCCCAAGGTCTCAAAGTTGGTTTATGGCTGTTAGACATGAAAAGCTAGTCGTTGGGAGTCAAGAGGGTTGAGTTATGCATTTGAAAAAACTAGCCATTACTGTTTTCAAAACTCCAAGTGTCGATACTTCAAGCTATGCGTCAACACATAGGGTCGACCTTAGGTCCCATGAGTCGACACCAAGTTCAAATTTCTTCATTGAAGCTCTCTGAAATTCTCAGGTTAGTCACACTTCTTCTGGTGAGTCGACACTTGAGTCAATACTTGTCATCCACGAGTTGACACTTCAGGCAAGTCTTCAATTTCAGCAAGTTTTGTATCCAAATTTTCTTAGGCCTTGAGCTGATCCTTGAGTCGACACCTTGAGTTGACACTTGACTGGCATGAGTCGACACTTCAGCCGTGCCATCTGAAATTCTATTTGTGTGCCGGCTTGAGTCATACTTCTACTGTTATGAGTCGACACTTGAGTTATGAGTCGACACTTTGAGTCAACACTGAAAGGGATATGCCCTACAAGCCAATCTATGATGTATCTCCCAAACCATTGTAATTGACAATTTTCTAAATAAAGGCATTATTTTTCATCATACGCTATTTTTTATATTATATAATGAACCCCATAGATTAGGGCTATGATTTTAGGGTTATGATGAGATCATACCAGTGAGACCTAAAATCTTAAAACCTTAATCTAAAGAAATCCTAGTCAAAGGAACCCTGAGTAGGGGATCAGGGTTTTTTCCGATAAGACTAGCACATCCCGGGTATACTGGAAAGGGTGACTGCTCTCACAGTCACTTGTGTATGACACTAATACTGGGATGTGGGTGCTCATTGGAGAATGAGTTCACTGATATGATCCAACTCGAGAACATCTAATGGAGTCTTAGCTACATGTCAATAGAAGGTTCTCATAGTGGGAGTGGTACAAGTAATCTTTTGACCTGAGACTGCCATAAGTACCTTATGTACATGAACCCATTCTTTGGTTCAATCCTAATCATGACACTGAGACATGCACATGATTGATACTGGGAATGGTGAATTGGATATGAAGGTAATGAGTAGGTCAACAAGGAATCGATCACTCTTGGTAAGAGGAGATTGCATCCAGCTAGTCAACAATCGCATGATGATTCAGGGAATCTTTGATCAAAGTGAAGATATTAGAGATGGTTTCTAATATCAAGATAATCGAATCATCATTATAATATTGAGCTAGAAATAAATATAATATTGGATTTGACATATATCCATATCCATAGTTATATTTTGGATGCAGGCTGATCGAAAGATCTAATTGTACGGTAACTCTCTACTGAAGGGTAATTTTGGTATTTCACCAGAATTTCCATATCTTCCGGGTAGACATGACACGTTGCTAGGCGTCAATCTTGTCTTGTGGGTTGATCAAGTTCAAAGATCACATGTTAGGAAGAATCCTAATTGATCAAATCGGGTAAGCCCGGTTTGACCTAAATCGATTAGAAAGAGTTCTAATCAAATTAGGTCAACTTGTATTTGAACTCACTGCTGGCTAGATGTGGAACCCAATGGGTCACACACTTAAGAGGATTGATCAAGAGTTTAATTTGGAATTAAATTATCTTTGCAAGATAACACTCTAGCAGGTGTTGCAAACCCTAGCTTCTATTCGGATCGGATTCGAATTAGGGTTCCGGATTGGTTCAAATTGGGTTCTAATTGGACCTAATTAGACCTTAATTATGAAAAATAGGATTATGGCTAACCCTATTGGCTAGCCATGTAACTTGGCTAGCCTCCCAACCCGCCCCCTTGCCATTTCATGCCAAATGCCAAGAGTCCATGCGCATATGGACTCTTGGCGCGCCATATGGAAGAGTCCATGGCGCATGGACTCTTGGCGCGCCCCAAATATTTCTCCGATGATTTAATTTGGGGCGGCCTCCTTCTTAAGCAATTAGCGCACCATCTCTCCCCCCTTGGATGAGAATCCAATGGCTGATGGGATTTTGAGAAAGAAGGAATGCGCTAACTCCTCCCGGGCGTGCGAAATAACATCTCTTCGGAGATGAAAAGTCGCGACCACTTTCCTTTTTAAACACCGCGGTTTTTCCTTTAAGAAAAGCCATGGGATTTAATCTGGAAGGCCGTGAGATAGGAGGATGGGGCGTGAGAAATTGAGAAGGGCGTGAGAAAGTCATTACGGAGAGGTGTGTAGGCGCCTATCTGAGAATTACTTAAAGGGTCGGGAAAATTCAGAACAAGGTAATCTTTTTCTTTCTTCCTCTCCTGAAGACTCTTTTATTTTTTTCTTGCTCTTGCATTGTTTCCTTTACAGAGTAAACCTCTGTCGAAACTCTGCTGCTGAACAAGAATAAAAGTAAAAGTCTCCGACGGTAAAGGAAAGAAAGAAGTTCTGATTTCTTCCTTTCTTTCTTACATTAAGACATCATTGTCTTAATTTCTCCTCCAACTTAAGACAAGCCTATGTCCTCTTAGGACAAGGACTTTTTCTTCAAGACAAGGGTGTCTAAAGGGCCAAGGTCTTGGTGGAAGGAGGAGAAGGAGTCAAGGAAAGGAAAGCAAGCTTTTGTGTGGAGGAATTCAAGCCATAGTCCAAGCAATTGAGTTCTGGGAAGAAGAACTCAATAGAAGGAACCTTTGAAAAGAAGATAGAGTTGTCTTGATCACTGCTCTGTATGGATCACCATCGGAGGGCGGACACTTGGACGCCTGGTGAATTCAATCAGCCCCTTCACATCAACTTTGTTGGAATTAGCGATTACAGGTTGGTACTCTAATTCTAACAATGTATGTTTAAATGTTCTATATATGTTTTAATCCTGAATAAGGAGATTTTGGGTAAGGGATTATGGTGCAAATTTCATCATTTTGAAATTATACTTCCGCTGCAGTGCACCGGAAACCCCAACAGTGGTATCAGAGCCATCCTTATTACAGTTAAAACATATGAAAATTATTTATATGTGTTTTTGTTGTAGTATCGCAATTAGGGTTTTAAATCCTTGAATGCTGATACACTTAGAATAATTTAAGGAATGCATATATGATAATTAATGTTTTGATGTATGCCACTAATTAGGGTTTTTCACTCAAACCCTAATTATTATAGAGATATGATTAGTTTTGAAGTCATCATACTGAAATAAGGTTGCCCTGGCATAATGGTGGATCCATTATGTGGTAAATGGTTGTCCTAGTATGATGACACACTTAGCACATATATGTTTATCAGAGTGATATAATTATGATATGTTTTTATAAGAATGTGCTGGCAATTTTATAAAGCCCTCTTCTTAAAATTATATTAAGTCATAGTATATTTAACTAATAAGCATCACTAGTCATGATGAACAATTGATCATTCGATGTCTAGAAAGGTGGTTCTGGGAAGGTAAAGAGAATCGTGGTTTTTAATTAGTTCCGTTGACTGACCTGGCCAATTTTTATTGGTGTCTAGGAAAGCAACGGGGGGACTCCCACATCTCTTCCACTTGCCTGGCCGATTTGATTATATTTAAATCTTGACTTATATGCTTAGTGTTAAAAAATGCTATATGTTGGCCTTCCTTCATGCTGGATCATTACTGTGTTATGAACCACATTAGGTTTGTTGTGTTATCTGCAAGACCTAATAGGGTGATTGACATAATATTGGTCTAGAGCAAAAATATGCTTACAGTATATTCAGTATAATGCCTTGTTGTGTTATCTGCAAGGGCATTATATTTGAATACTGACTGTATAGAAATGAAAGGGTCTTGACTTAACTAGAACATTATGGTTTGTTGTGTTTTCTGCAAGACTTATAATGTTCTAGAGGCCAAGTTATTTTTGAGAATTATATGAGATATAATTGGAAGAGTTTCCTACCTTTGAACTTATAAAAGATTTGTTGTGTTATCTGCAAGATCTTTTATAAGTTATAAGGATCTCGATCTCACTAAGAAAACCGATCAGGGTTCTTCTTGATTATCATAGTGAGGGCTATGATTTTTGATAAAATAGTGGGAGACATAATTAAATTGAAGACCTAATTTAATTATGTAAGTCATTTCATGGTTGTTTGCTTATGTATTGTTCTTAATTAAATGTAGATAAATGGCATCTTCATTATCACTGAGAAGCATCTTAGATACCAACAAATTGACTGGTCCAAACTATGTGGACTGGTTGAGAAACTTAAAGATTGTACTGAGTTCAGAAAAACTTTCTTATATTCTTGATATCCCTAGTCTTAATCCACTAGGGGATGATGCCACACAGGAAGATATGGTCACATACAAAATGTGGCAGAATGACTCCCTCACTGTCAAGTGTATCATACTGGCCTCTATGACCAATGAGTTACAGAGGCAGCATGAAAGCATGGATACTCAATCCATAATGCTCAATTTAAAGGAGCTTTATGGAGAACAAAGCAGAACTGCTAGATACGAAATATCTAAGCAGTTATTCCGTGCTAGGATGACAGAGGGTACATCCGTTCAGGATCATGTCCTGAAGGTAATTGACTTAATCACCAGATTGGGTCAATTAGGGTTTATTATGGATGGGAAGCTGAATCAGGATTTAATCCTGCAATCACTCCCGGAGTCATTTTCTCAGTTTGTCTTGAATTATCACATGAACAAACTGAACACTTCCTTGCCTGAGCTGTTAAATATGTTAAAAACAACAGAGAGCCACGTTAAGAGAGAAAAGGCTCCACTTCTTCTTGTTGATAAGACCAATAAGAAGAAATCGGGCAAAAAGGGTTTTAGTAGGAGGCTAAACCCTAAGAGTGGCATCAATAAGAACAAGAAAGGAAAGAAGGCCTCAAAACAGTCAACCTGTTTCTTTTGCGACAAAGCGGGACATTGGAAAAGGAATTGCAAGGCTTACCTTGCAACTGTGAAGCCTGGTGCGGCAGACGCACCAAAAGGTATGTATGAGATACATACTATATTGACATTAAATTCGTCTATATCAAATACTTGGGTATTGGATACCGCTTGTGGTTACCATATATGCAAATCTTTGCAGGACCTCCACAAGCTTAAAGTATTGAAGGAAGGCGACTTCAATCTCTATGGTGCTGGTGGTGATATCATCCAAGCAGAAGCTGTAGGGACCTATATTCTGAAGTTGCCTTCAAGGAAGATCTTGGAACTAGAGAATTGTTACTATATACCAAAGATTATTAGGAACATTATATCTATTCCTTTGTTATTAAAACAAGGATATGTAATGGATGTAATGAGCACTGGTTGCTCGATAATGTTATCTAATAAAATTATTTGTTCTGGCATATTTAGCAATTGGCTCTTAACTCTTTCTTCCAATGATAGTATTTTTCATGTCAATACTAAAAGGAAAAGAAAAGACTTTAATGATACTTTACTTTGGCATCATAGACTTGGTCATGTTAATGAGTCTAGGATTAGCAAGTTTTACAAGGAAAAATTCCTTGATCCTTATGAGTATGAATCATTAGGAACTTGCGAATCATGTCTCATGGGTAAGATGAAAAAAATCCATTCACTGGAATGGGGAAAGGTCAACTGAGTTATTAGGACTTATACATACTGATGTATGTGGTCTAATGACAACTCAGGCCAGAGGAGGATACTCATATTTTATCACTTTTACAGATGATTTATCTAGGTTCGGATATGTGTATCTTATGAAACACAAATCTGAAGCCTTTGATAAATTTAAGGAGTATCAAAGTATGGTCGAAAAACAAACCGGGAAAAGTATTAAAGTTCTTCGTTCTGATCGAGGAGGAGAATACTTATCCACGGAGTTTTTAGACTATCTTAAAGTTAATGGAATCCTTTCTGAATGGACCCCTCCTTATACACCACAGCTAAATGGTATAGCTGAAAGGAGGAATCGTACCTTATTAGATATGGTACGATCCATGATGTGCTTCACAAATTTGTCCATTTCCTTCTGGGATCATGCCCTAGAAACTGCTATTTACATTCTGAACAAGGTACCTTCTAAATCCGTTGTTAGTACTCCATATGAAATTTGGAGTGGAAAGAAACCATATCTTAAATATTTTAAGGTATGGGGATGTCCAGCTTATGTTAAAAGAAATTTTGGACATAAGTTGGAACCTAGAGCGGATAAATGTCTATTTGTAGGATATCCTAAAGAAGGTAGAGGATATCTATTCTACCATCCTACTGAACAAAAGATTTTTGTCAGCAGGCATGCCACTTTTCTAGAAAAAGAGTTCATTTTAGAAAAGGGCAATGGTAGAACTATTGAACTTGGAGAAGTATAAGAAATACAGATAGACAATTCTCAACCATTAGAACATATAGTTAGGACAGAACCAGAACACAAAACTCCTCCTCGTAGGTCTGATAGAGTGCCACGGGCACCTGAGAGGTATGGGTTTATTATTGAAAATAATGAAGCCCAAGTCATTCAAAATGATGAACCTCTGACCTATACGGAAGCTATCTTGAGTACTGATTCAGATAAATGGCAAGAAGCCATGGAATCCGAAGTAGACTCTATGTATGTAAACCAAGTATGGTCTTTGGTTGATGCACTAGAGGGTGTTAATCCTATTGGGTGTAAATGGGTCTATAAGAAAAAGATTGGGGCTGATGGCCAAGTTGAAACCTATAAAGCCAGATTAGTGGCTAAAGGTTTTAGACAAAAGCAGGGAATTGATTATGATGAAACATTTTCACCTGTTGCCATGCTGAAATCAATTCGGATTTTACTTGCTATAGCAGCATACCACGATTATGAGATATGGCAGATGGATGTAAAGACTGCATTCCTCAATGGTTTCCTTGAGGAAGAAGTCTACATGTCACAGCCAGAAGGTTTTATTTCAAAGAATAAACCTAATCAAGTATGCAAGCTAAAGAAATCCATTTATGGATTAAAGCAAGCTTCCAGGAGTTGGAACATCCGCTTTGATGAAACTATTAAAAGGTTTGGTTTTATCAAAAATGTGGATGAACCCTGTGTTTATAAGAAGACTAGTGGGAGTGCCATAGTCTTCTTGGTTCTGTATGTAGATGACATACTCCTCATTGGGAATGATATCCCAATGTTGCAATCAGTCAAAGTTTGGCTATCAAACCAGTTTTCCATGAAAGATTTGGGAGAAGCATCCTATATACTAGGTATTAAGATCTATAGAGATAGATCTAAGAGGATGCTAGGTTTATCCCAATCTAGGTACATTGACTTAGTGCTGAAAAGATTCAGCATGGAAGGAAGTAAAAGAGGTTATCTTCCTATGAGTCAAGGCATACATCTTTCTAAAAGGATGTCTCCTAAGACACCTGAAGAAAGAAATAGAATGTATTCTATACCCTATGCTTCGGCAATAGGGTCCATAATGTATGCCATGTTATGTACCAGGCCTGATGTGGCGTATGCTTTAGGCATTGTCAGTAGGTTTCAGGCTGATCCAGGAGAGGATCATTGGAAAGCAGTTAAAAATATTCTTAAGTACCTAAGAAGGACTAAGGATATTTTTCTGGTTTATGGTGGTTCTGATCTTAAACTAGAAGCTTATTCTGATTCTAGTTTTCAATCAGACCCTGATGATAGCAAATCCATTTCGGGATATGTTTTTACCCTAAATGGTGGAGCAGTGAGTTGGAAGAGTACCAAGCAGCAGACTGTAGCTGACTCAACCACAGAGGCAGAATACATAGCTGTTAGTGAAGCCGCCAAGGAAGCAGTCTGGATGAAGAAGTTCATCACAAAGTTGGGTGTTGTTCCTCAAATTGAAAACCCAGTGCCACTTTACTGTGACAACACTGAGGCTGTTGCTCAAGCTAAGGAACCAAGAGCTCATCATAAGTCCAAGCACATTCTGAGACGCTTCCATCTTGTCCGAGAAATAGTAGAGAGACAAGATGTCTACATAGATAGAGTTGATACAAAGAACAATGTAGCAGACCCATTCACTAAGGCTCTACCACAGCGAGATTTTGATCGCCACCTCGAATATATGGGATTAAGATTCAAAGGCGATTGGCTTTAGTACAAGTGGGAGATTGAAAGGGATATGCCCTACAAGCCAATCTATGTTGTATCTTCCAAACCATTGTAATTGACAATTTTCTAAATAAAGGCATTATTTTTCATCATACGCTATTTTTTTATATTATATGATGAACCCCATAGATTAGGGCTATGATTTTAGGGTTATGATGAGATCATACCAGTGAGACCTAAAATCTTAAAACCTTAATCTAAAGAAATCCTAGTCAAAGGAACCCTGAGTAGGGGATCAGGGTTTTTTTCGATAAGACTAGCACATCCCGGGTATACTGGAAAGGGTGACTACTCTCACAGTCACTTATGTATGACACTAATACTGGGATGTTGGTGCTCATTGGAGAATGAGTTCACTAATATGATCCAACTTGAGAACATCTAATGGAGTCTTAGCTACATGTCAATAGAAGGTTCTCATAGTGGGAGTGGTACAAGTAATCTTTTGACCTGAGACTGCCATAAGTACCTTATGTACATGAACCCATTCTTTGGTTCAATCCTAATCATGACACTAAGACATGCACAGGATTGATACTGGGAATGGTGAATTGGATATGAAGGTAATGAGTAGGTCAACAAGGCGATCACTCTTGGTAAGAGGAGATTGCATCCAGCTAGTCAACAATCGCATGATGATTCAGGGAATCTTTGATCAAAATGAAGATATTAGAGATGGTTTCTAATATCAAGATAATCGAATCATCATTATAATATTGAGCTAGAAATAAATATAATATTGGATTTGACATATATCCATATCCATAGTTATATTTTGGATGCAGGCTGATCGAAAGATCTAATTGTACGGTAACTCTCTACTGAAGGGTAATTTTGGTATTTCACCAGAATTTTCATATCTTTCGGGTAGACATGACACGTTGCTAGACGTCAATCTTGTCTTGTGGGTTGATCAAGTTCAAAGATCACATGTTAGGAAGAATCCTAATTGATCGAATCGGGTAAGCCCGGTTTGACCTAAATCGATTAGAAAGAGTTCTAATCAAATTAGGTCAACTTGTATTCGATCTCACTGCTGGCTAGATGTGGAACCCAATGGGTCACACACTTAAGAGGATTGATCAAGAGTTTAATTTGGAATTAAATCATCTTTGCAAGATAACACTCTAGCAGGTGTTGCAAACCCTAGCTTCTATTCGGATCGGATTCGAATTAGGGTTCCGGATTGGTTCAAATTGGGTTCTAATTGGACCTAATTAGACCTTAATTGTAAAAAATAGGATTATAGCTAACCCTATTGGCTAGCCATGTAACTTGGCTAGCCTCCCAACCTGCCCCCTTGCCATTTCACGCCAAATGCCAAGAGTCCATGCGCATATGGACTCTTGGCGCGCCATATGGAAGAGTCCATGGCGCATGGACTCTTGGCGCGCCCCAAATATTTCTCCGATGATTTAATTTGGGGCGGCCTCCTTCTTAAGCAATTAGCGCACCATCTCTCCCCCCTTGGATGAGAATCCAATGGCTGATGGGATTTTGAGAAAGAAGGAATGCGCTAACTCCTCCCGGGCGCGCGAAATAACATCTCTTCAGAGATGAAAAGTCGCGACCCCTTTCCTTTTTAAACATCGCAGTTTTTCCTTTAAGAAAAGCCATGGGATTTAATCTGGAAGGCCGTGAGATAGGAGGATGGGGCGTGAGAAATTGAGAAGGGCGTGAGAAAGTCATTACGGAGAGGTGTGTAGGCGCCTATCTGAGAATTATTTAAAGGGTCGGGAAAATTCAGAACAAGGTAATCTTTTCTTTCTTCCTCTCCTGAAGACTCTTTTATTTTTTTCTTGCTCTTGCATTGTTTCCTTTACAGAGTAAACCTCTGTCGAAACTCTGCTACTGAACAAGAATAAAAGTAAAAGTCTCCGACGGTAAAGGAAAGAAAGAAGTTCTGATTTCTTCCTTTCTTTATTACATTAAGACATCATTGTCTTACTTTCTCCTCCAACTTAAGACAAGCCTATGTCCTCTTAGGACAAGATCTTTTTCTTCAAGACAAGGGTGTCTAAAGGGCCAAGGTCTTGGTGGAAGGAGGAGAAGGAGTCAAGGAAAGGAAAGCAAGCTTTTGTGTGGAGGAATTCAAGCCATAGTCCAAGCAATTGAGTTCTGGGAAGAAGAACTCAATAGAAGGAACCTTTGAAAAGAAGATAGAGTTGTCTTGATCACTGCTCTGTGTGGATCACCATCGGAGGGCGGACACTTGGACGCTTGGTGAATTCAATCAGCCCCTTCAACATCAACTTTGTTGGAATTAGCGATTACAGGTTGGTACTCTAATTCTAATAATGTTTGTTTAAATGTTCTATATATGTTTTAATCCTGAATAAGGAGATTTTGGCTAAGGGATTATGGTGCAAATTTCATCATTTTGAAATTATACTTCCGCTGCGGTGCACTGGAAACCCCAACAAACACTTGCTGAGATTTCTTCAAAAATCATTGAACCTCTGCTGAAACCAATTTGTGCTGGACTATCCAAGTCCTTTCAAGTAATCTTCAAGTACTTAAGTCCATTTGAAAATTGATCTTTCATTCATTGAAGGGACTTCTTTATTTTTGACAAGCAATCAAGACTTGTTGAATTGAAGAGTACATTTTTCTATAAAAATACACTTTAAAGAAGTAGTTAGTACTCAACTTATATTTAAGTATTTTGTTTATCATCAAAATCAATAACGGAGTTAACAGATAGGGTTGGTCATAATATGATGTCTCTGTGAACATGGATCCTTGGGTTATCGGGGTAACCACTGGGTATGGTTGCCATAAAAAGTCTAGTTGAGCCCCCTAAACTGAATTATAGCATTATAATATAGGTTATCTCCTGAGTTGTAGGCCGGTTGGGTTTGATCTTGATAAAGTTGGTCATACCTAAATTCAAGAGGTTGGTACCCGGTTGGGCACTCACTCTCAAAGTGAGTGGGGCTCGAATAAACTTGGTGTGCCAGGAGAAAGAGTACTCTACTATAAGGATTCATTCTCCTGGCACTAATTCAATCTATCAAATTATTCTGATTATTGGAATATACAATCAAAGATTTAGATCAGAGTAATCCTTATTTATATATATTTATTTATATTATTATTACTATTTTATTATTTTTTAAAAGGAGTGGTGAGATGAAGAAGGAGAAGAGTTCTAAAGAAAAGGGTCTAAGAAGTCCTAGAGCTAAGAGAGAGAAGAAGAATTAGTTATAGTTTGGTATTATTTACAAATAAGTTAAAATAACATGGACTCTCTATCCTAGGGTTATCCTAAATCTAGACATCTCCTAACTGCCAAGTCAACCTTAGAGCCCTTTAAGTCAGAAACTAACTAATCAACTGACTAGTTAAGGGTAAGATCGGTGGGGGTCCCCCCATTGCTTTCTTTAGATACCAATTAGATTAGTCAGGTTAATCAATGGAACCAATTAAAAATCACATTTTTTCAAGACAACATCATTCTTGAACCCCTTTCCTAGACACCAGTTAATCAGCCAATCCTGGCTCAGTCCAACTCTTTTGAATGCCTTGTCCTATTGAGCTCGAGTTCCTTAGGGACTGGCATCTAATTGATTTTAATTAATAGGCTTAGGTCAATGCAAGATGCAAGGTGATGATTTGTGAACTAAGAAAGGGTTATCAACTCCCCACCTTATATTGTTTATGAGTTAATGCCCTTAAGATATTTTATAAAAATATGCCATGCAAAAAAGAAAGGTGTTCCAAACAAGTAATAAGCTTTTAAGTCTTAATTAGTTACTCAATTTTAGTTAAGTATGTGGTGTGTTTGTTTTCTTTTTATATTTTGTTATTTCAAGCAGGAGATAAAAAAGGTAGCTTTTAATCTTGGTTAATTAAGTATGCGAAAAGAAAAAAAGACTAAAATTAGGTTACGCAAATAAAGAAACTATAGATTAAGGTAAGAAATCAAATTTGTATTTAAGGTAGAAAAAAATGTTTTGGGTTAATTTAAAAAAGGAAGAAACTAAAAAAGAATTTATTTTTTCTTTTATATTACTTAAAAAAAAGAAAATTAATTAAAAGGAAGAAACTAAAAAAAATTTATGTTAATTTGAAAATGAGGATAGAAGTAAGAAAAAGGAATATAATCTAAAAAATTTGGTAGGTTTTTTTTTAAAAAAAGAGACTCATCAAAGGAAACAAAAAATGGAATATTTTTTTTGGTTAATATAAAAAGGTAGAAATTATTTAAAAGTAATTAAAAAATGAAAAGTAAACTAGGATTAGAATTGATCTCACCAAAATTGCAAAAGTTTCCTTCTCCTCTTTTTTTATTTTTCTGACTTTTTGGATCTGCAAAAAAAAAAAAGAAAAATTAGTATATCAAATTTACAAGAATCAAAGAGATCAAAAAAGTTAGTATTCGTACCTTCCTCGACAATGGCTCTAAAAACTTGATAGACCGTGATGTTGTCGTTAAGATACCACGGCTATCAATTTAATTAACCAACATTTAAATTAAATTAAGAACATGTAGAAAGGATGAGTCGAGTTGAATCCACGGAGAAGGTTGTGCATAAAAAAATTGAAATATTTGATTTTAATAAGAAAAGTAAAGAATGATTTAAAGTCGAAAATAAGATGTTCAAAGTGCAACAAAGAAATAAAACTTGATACGTTCAATCTGCTAGTCAGTCGGATCTTAGCATCTACTTACAAGAAAAATAAATAATAAAAAATTAAATTGCATAAAAAAATCCAATTACAAGGAATTGAAAATAAAAACTAAATAAACTAAGAAAAATTATAACAAAGACTAGAAGTAGATCAACACAACCTAGTCGAGAAGATGGCTGACGAACTCCCTTCTTCCTTCATACTCCTCGAAGCGAACTGGCTTTCTTTGCTTCTTCCTCGGATGTTGATCTAGAGATTGGTGTAGGCGAAATGATGGCATAGAAGATAGCTTCTTCTCTTAGAAACCCACTCTTAGAGGCCAACCCACAATCCAAAGCTGGACCTCCTATCCTATACCGCACTCCTCTCTTTAAGATATCTTTTCCTTGTAGCCCAAGGGTCCTTAAATAGAGAAGACTAGATAAACTCGTTCACTTGTGATCGTTAGAATGGCTACATTAGATGGCTAAGATTTGTTGGTGTTAGTGGCCATAAATCCCACTTGGAACATACCTGGGGCTCCTGTGTATAGACTCATCAGCCATTGGATTAGGAGGTAATGGATGGATGGATGAAGACTTAGGATCCTGGAATAGAAAGAAAGCTGCCAGCTTGCCAAGGTGATGGGCAGTGCCATCGGGTGATGAGGAGCAATAGCAACCGTGGTTGGTGGTCGATGGCATGGAGGACAACGATGGCATGGAAGACATGGAACAGAGGGGAATGGCGTTCGAGCAGTGGCTACGAGCGGTAGATGATGGCTCCGGGTGGTGGACAATGATGTTGATGGTTGGCACAGTGGTAGGGAGGAAGATCGGGATGGGGAGGTATGGGGAAGACGATAAAAGAGGAGGTTGATAATGATGTAGAGCTTGGAACAAGAGGAGCAGTGGTCAGACAGTGACTCCGAGCAGCGAACGGTAGTCTAAGGAAGAGCAGCGGTGCTAGCCAACAGCCGGCGACAAGAGGTAGCAGAAATGGTGATGGGATTTGGTGAAACCATGAAGATTGATGAGAGGCAACACTTGGATAGTGGCCGGTGGCTTTTTCCATGGTTTTTTGATGAGGGAAGGCTCTCGGCGATGAGGGGAGGCTCCCGGTGGTTCAGGACGGTGGCTCGGGTGGTGGGGCAGCGAAAATCCCTCCATGGTCCACGGTTCAGAGACTTAGACTGTTGGCAATGTTATCCCATGGACCACCCAGACCTCCATAGACCAAGCAACCAGTCCATGTTGGACCGACTGCTTTAAAAAGTATGTATTTTTTTTAATAAAATTCAAAATCAAATTCTGGGCTCGTTCGAACTTCAATTCGTGTGCCGTTTGCATTGTTGGACTTCAAAAATCAAGCTCTACAATAACAATCTTCTTTCCTATAAATGATATATAAAAATATTAATTTAATATAAATAAAGATAGTTTAATTATTAAATTAATGTTTTTATATATGTATATAATATAATATCACTTTTGGCTTGATGTTCAGCCAAACGTTCGAAAGTGTTAGAAAACCTTTGGCCCAACGTTCAACTACTGAAAGCCTTGGATCGAGATGTGAAGACTCAATGTTCGAAAGTCCTTGGTTGGGCCAGGGAAAGCCTTTGGCCTGACATTCAACTTCCAAAAGCTTTTGATCGAGATGTGAAGACTTAACACCAAAAATCCTTTGATCAGGCTAGCATCAAAAAGCCTTTGGCCTGACATTCAACTCCCAAAAGTCTTTGACTGGAACATAAAGACTCAACACTTAAAAATCTTTGGCCGAGCCTTGTGTCAAAAAACCTTTGGCCCAATATTCAACTCTCGAAAGTCTTTGACTGGGACATAGAGACTCAACATCTAAAAGCCTTTGGTTGAGCCAGCATCAGAAAGCCTTTGGCCCGATGTTCAACTCCCAAAAGCCATTGACCGAGGCATGAAGACTGAATACCTGAAAGCCTTTGGCCAAGATAGTATCAGAAAGCCTTTAGCATGATATTCAATGCCCAAAAGCCTTTGACCAAGATCTAAAGACTCAATTTTAAAAGCCTTTGACCAGGTTAGCATTAGAAAGTCTTTAGCTAGGCCAGCATCGGAAAGCCTTTGGCCCAATGTCAACTCCTGAAAGCCTTTGGCTGAGATGTAAAGACTCAACACTTGAAAGCTTTTGATCGAGCCTCACATCGAAAGTTTTTGGCCTAATGTTCAACTCTCGAAAGTCTTTGACCAGGACATGAAAACTCAATACCTAAAAGCCTTTGACTGGGCTAGTGTCAAAAAGCCTTTAGCCTGACATTTAGCTCCCAAAAGTCTTTGGCCAAGACATGAAGACTCAACACTCAAAAGTCTTTGACTGAGTCTCATGTCGAAAAGCCTTGATCCGATGTTCAACTCCCAAAAGTAATTAGTCTAGATGTGAAGACTCAATGCCTGAAAGCTTTTAGTTAGGCCAGCATCAAAAAGCCTTTAGTCCACTATTCAACTCTCAAAAGTCTTCGGCCAAGATTTGAAGACTCAATGCTCAAAGATCTCTATTCGGACCTTGCAAGATCAATTCCCAAAGAATTTTGTCCCAAGCAATACCAAAAGAATTCCCAAGTTAGTAGTGAGAATTGTTTTTTTGTTGACTGATTATGAAATTTCAAGTTTGTCTTGAAAGAAATAGGTAATATATGTTTTCCGAGCTACAATACTTGAGCAAATTTGTAAAATAGATGGAAAGTATTTCATTGATACTTTTGGAAAAAGACCTGAGGGTCCTACAAAAATGATCTACCCTAAAGGCTGATAAATAATTTGTACATCAATGAAACAAGAAGAAAAAGAAAAAAGCCTAAGCAAATGTTTGAGGCCCCAATGTTCTTGCAACTCTAGTGGTGGATGTTGGAGGCCTCGATGTTTATGTAGCTTTAGTGGTGGGTGCACCCTTAGCCTGGTCATCCTCATCTTTATCCAAAAATCTTAGATCAATGAACAGATAGAGATTGGCAACTCTCCTCTGGATGTGGTCCATACCTTCAATGAAGGCCACATCTGAAAATGCCACTTTCTCCTTGTGGCATTCTTTGAAAAGTTTATAAGCCTCCACGACCTCCTGAGCTACCCTCTCTTTCTAGGGCTCAAAGCCACTATCATTTGTTAAGCCCCAACTAGCACCTTCCTCTTCAAAGACAACTGCTCCTCAAGATCCTTAACTATTTGGTTAAGGCAACTAACCTCGGCTTCAAAACGATCGAAGTTAGCTACTGTGGTGAGGACACTAGAGCTAGGAAAATACGTCAGAACCCTCCAAGTTCGTTATGGATCGCCAATGAGTAGTTATTTTATCTTAATTTCAGCATAAGTCCTGTAAATAATATTAGTTTGCTTTGTTTTACGAATTGGTCAAGTTGAGTCTTGTTATTAGTGTTTGAAATAGTCAAGGAGACATCCAGACATCCGGACATCGAGACATGGAGACATCCAGACATCGAGACAATGGGACATTGGGACATCGAGACACCGGGACAATTTTTGGAATTCAAGTTTAAAGAGAGGCGCCAACAAATATCATCTCAACACCCATTTTAAAATCTAAGAAGATGCCATTTAAGTGAAGTAAAGCAAAAGGATTCTACTTCTCATCTAGCGCCTCTTTTCATCCTCAAATTGTCGCCCACTCCAAGGTTGGTCAGCCATTCAAACATTTATTCAAATTCAAAGATTCCAATATCAAATGGAAGGTTCATTTAAAAATTCAAACTCAAATAGTTCTCATCTTATCCAAGTCAAGTCCCAAGATAAATGGAGATTTATCTTATTTCAGATGGAAGATTATCTTATCCTCTTTCAAATTTAAGAGGATCCAAGATAAATGGAGGTTTATCTTATTTCAAATGCAACGAGATCAAGTTGACATCCAAGCAAGATTAACACCAAGATGGAGGAAAAAATAAGATGCCAAATATTCATGAATTGTCACCCATTAAATGCCATTCAAATTTTAAGAGTAAAGTAGAAGGACTCCTCATCCCACATTTCTAATTTTGTCACCCAACATTATTTCACCGCCCATTCCATGGAGAAGTCCAAGTGCAAGGGAGTCTACTCCATTTGAATTCAAAGATTTCATCCAATTTCAAAAGGAGATAGGAGTCCAATATTATCCTCTCAAGGGGCCCTATCTTTATCTATCTTGTATTTAAATGAGTTTGTTCTTATCATGCTAGTATGTAAGGGGCCTATAAATACCACATCATTCCTCTCTTGTAATCCAACTTATGATTGATTAATGAAACTCTGCCAGTTTCCTTTCTCCAATTGCTGGGTAAGCGTTGAGAGTGCAATTGCTGGTTAAGCAATTATAGTATGTGAGTGCTTTGCTGGTTAAGCATTGCATTAATGTGTGTGGAGTACTGAAGCCCGAGTTACCTCCTGAGTCCAAGATCTAGAAGCCCGGTGCCACCATCTTCTACATCTAGTCCGGATCTAGAACCAAGCCATCCATCCTTCTTTCCCTCTCTCATTTCAAATTTCCACTCCATTTCTATTATTCTAATTATAGTTCTTTTGCAGGATCCCTAGTGTTCTCAATCAGAAGAGGGGGTTTCCCTTGCCATCCAACCATCAACGGGAAGATCCACTCTAAAGTACTGAAGTATGCAATCCTTCCACGAGATCTCGAGAATTGAATCCATATCTGTTGAAACGAAGGAGGGAAAAGTATTATTGGTAAGTAACCATGTAAATCTCATTAGATCTGGTTAATTAAAGTCAGGATGACCTTGTATTGGTGGTTTCTCAATCATCGAATCCAGGATTCTTTATGTGATTGCATGCTGATCATATTACGGGTAGTTAATAGAGACTTAGTCTAATTTTCGTTAAATTAATTTGATAGTTTATCCAAGTTGCTGGCATTTCTCATCATAATAAAATTCTTAATTATTAGAATTAGTCTTTGCATCCATCCTGCATCAGTTTTGGTATCAGAGCATGGTTAGGACTTAATTTCTCTTTAAGTACTCGGATTGGGTACTTCACCATGGCCATCCGGTCATAGAAAAAAGTAGGGCTGCAAGACCCTCATATCCCATTCAAAAGAAGTTTTCGATGGCATGTAGGGGTGCCGCTGTGATTGACCCTTGAAGAAAAAACATAAAGATAGGCATCTTTAGGGTTAATTATCTACATCATGTCCATCCTAGTACATAGTCTGTTATTTAATATGTTTCTGCATGTAGAAAGATTAGAAAATTCTGATTCTTATTTTGTTAGATTCAATACATTTGATTTTATTTTTTTAGAATTTTTTCAAGATTTAATTCGATCTATAGAATTTCTGCTTACCTAATTAGTGCCTGAGAACTGTTCTGCACTAGAATTTTAGCATATAATTATTTTAGCCTATTTAAATTCCAGCATATTTAATTTCTGCAATTTAAAATCTAAAATTCAAAATTTAGTAATTCAAAATTTAAATCTAAAAATTCAAATTTGAAATTTGAAATTTAAAGTTTAAGTTTTAAATTGCAAGTGTTATCTTATCTGGATAATTAGTTTGTTTTGTTGTGCATTCATCCTATTTGAAATTATTTTAAGGGCAACAATATCATAAGATAAGGGAAGGAAGTCATTACCTTTCCTTGGCCCATAAACAACCAACCTCATCTTGCATTGTCCTAGCTCTAATCTAAAACTGAGTAGCAACCTAATACAGCTTAGGGACACCAACAGGTTGGGTTCGAGTCTTGTGAGTGAACTAGTGCACTCAACCTTTCAATTATTATTGGAAGTTGGTGTCTAAGGCTAGAGATCTAGAGGCAAACGCCCTAAGAAGACTGGTGGTTTTTAATTAGGATCCTATGTCAAGCAAGGGGAGCTTCCCATCACCCTACCTCTTACCTAGCCAGTGGAAGGACTAATTGTTGAGTTGGGTGTAATTTGAGTTAACTCATTCCACTTGAGCTATAGGTCTAGGAACCCTAGAAGCTAAGATTGTTTTGCATGACCACTAGATTAGGAGCCTAACCCCAACCCAGTCTAATCATGGAGTCCACTATAGAAACCTTTCTGAGGACCTTCAATGAACAATGTGCCCTGATGGACAATAGGTTTGATCGACTGGATAAGCAACTTGACAACTTAAAGATAATCCATAGGATCCATGCTAGCCCTGGTCCACCAAAGCCAACTCCCCTTGGCCCCAAAACCCATCGACCCGAACCCATTAGGATTTGTGCACCAAGTCAGAACTCCAGAATCAGTCAATTTTCCCTTAGCTGACCCACCCCTACTATCCCAAATACTGATCAGTTTTCCCTTAGCCAACCCAATCCTACTACTTCATTGGTTCATAAGGATGACATTAAAGAGGAAATACATGTAGCAGACCCAGAGATAGTTGACTATGAAAACACTCAAGCCATAGGACAAGTGGACAAAGAAAACCAAGAAGAACCTATCCCTACCATTAGGACTTTACCTGAGGAAACCCTAGAAGAGATCCAAATAAGAGAGCTCAGTCCTGAAATTCTTGAACCAGAGGAATTTATCGAAGACATGATCTCTTTAATTCAGTACCCTTGGGATGAGGTCACCTCTTTGATTCCAATTAATACTTTTTTTCCTAAATTTACTGACCCGTTCTTCGTTAAAGTGGACTTTTTGCTACCTGTAGATCCATGTCCATACCTTAAGGTCATCCCCATGAATCCAAACCCAGTTGTCAAACCCACCTCATATTTCCTACCCTTCCCTGAGGCTTCCAATGTTTTTAGAACCACCCAGTTGCATTTTGTTGAGGTTAGCATGTTTCATCAACCCTTTGAGTCCATTCAATTCACTACCTACTTTTGGAAGACCTTATGGAACTTATTAGGAGTCCATGTCAAATTTTCATCTGCATCATCACTAGGGATCAAGCCCAAAGTTGTAGTTGTAGATCTAATAAACTTCAATCGATAGGAATGCATAGTTGAGTCCATTAGGTATTGATAAGAGTTATATGCACAGCATATTAAGGAATTGCATAAAGGGATAAGTAAAAAAATTATTGAAAGCAATGAATCTTATGAGCATATGGCTAACTCACATAAACGTTTCAAAGAATTTAATAAGAGAGACTCTATCATGATCAGGCTTCATCTTGAACGGTTCCCACTTGGAACCATGAAAACGCTACATGCCCATAGTATAGGACCATACAAGATCATAAAGAAAATTGGGTCTAATGCCTTTGTAATTGATTTACCATCTAAATTAGGTATTAGTCTAACCTTCAATGTATCAGATCTTGTTGAGTATAAGGAGCCAATAACGATACCTAGTGAGCCATTTGGACCTGATTCTATCTTTGCGAGTGACCCTACCCCGGAGTGTCAACCAGCCAAATTACTAGAAAGGAGAGATAAGATCAAGCGAATCTGGATGACAAAACTATTAATACTAGGAGTAAGGATTATCAGCATTACCTGATTCAATGGCAAGGTAGACTGGAATCTGATGATTCATGGATCACTCGAGAGGATCTACAAAGAATTAACCCAGATTTCTAGAACATTACCAGAGCCGAGTCAACCAATACCCGACAGGGTCGAGTTCTTCCCATCCTGAAAGAATTGGTGAGGACACCAAAGCTAGGAAAAGATGTTAGAATCCTCGAAGTTCGTTGTGGATCACCAATGAGTAGTTATTTTATCTTAATTTCAGCTTAAGTCCTGTAAATAATATTAGTTTGCTTTGTTTTATGAATTGGTCAAGTTAAGTCTTGTAATTAGTGTTTGAAATAGTCTAGCGGGGGTTCAAGCCCAATTATTAGCCAAGGTCAAGCCCAGTTGTTGAAGCTATGTCACCATGCCATGTCATCGTGCCACGTTACCATGTCATGGGGCCTTGTTAACTAGCACTTGGAGTAGTGTGTTATGCCACATCACCTTGGTGGATCAATTCCATGACAAAAGAAGGTTGTCCAAAATTTTTATAAGACATCCAGACATCCAAACATTGAGACACCCGGACATTCAGACATTGAGACATCCGGACATTCAGACATCGAGACATCCGGACATCCAGACATTGAGACAGGGGACATCTAGACATCGAGACAATGGGACATTGGGACATTGAGACATCGGGACAATTTTTGAAATTCAAGTTTAAAGAGAGGTGCCAACAAATCTCATCTCGTCATCCATATTAAAATCTAAGAAGATGCCATTTAAGAGAAGTAAAGCAGAAGGATTCTACTTCTTATTTAGCACCTCTTTTCATCCTCAAATTGTCGCCCACTCCAAGGTTGGTCGGCCATTCAAGCATTTATTCAAATTCAAAGATTCCAAGATCAAATGGAAGGTTCATCTAAAAAATCAAACTCAAATAGTTCTCATCTTATCCAAGTCAAGTCCTAAGATAAATGGCGATTTATCTTATTTCAAATGGAAGATTATCTTATCCTTTTTCAAATTTAAGAGGATCCAAGAAGATAAATGGAGGTTTATCTTATTTCAAATGCAAGGAGATAAAGTTGACATCCAAGCAAGATTAATGCTAAGATGGAGGAAAAAATGAGATGCCAAATATTCATGAATTGTCGCCCATTAAATGCCATTCAAATTTTAAGAGGAGCAAAGTAGAAGGACTCCTTATCCCACATTTCTTATTTTGTTGCCCAACATTATTTCACCACCCATTCCATGGAGAAGTCCAAGTGCAAGGGAGTCTACTCCATTTGAATTCAAAGATTTCATCCAATTTCAAAAGGAGATGGAGTCCAATATTATCCTCTCAAGGGACCCTATCTTTATCTATCTTGTATTTAAATGAGTTTGATCTTATCATGCTACTATGTAAGGGATCTATAAATACCACCCTATTCTCCTCTTATAATCCAACTTATGATTGATTAATGAAACTCTGGCAGTTTTCTTTCTCCAATTGCTGGGTAACGTTGAGAGTGCAATTGCTGGTTAAGCAATTGTAGTGTGTGAGTGCTCTGCTAGTTAAGCATTGCATTATTGTGTATGGAGTACTGAAACCCGAGTTATCTCCAAAGTCCAAGATCTAGAAGCCCGATGCCACCTTCTTCTATATCCAGTCCAGATCTAGAACCAAGCCGTCCATCCTTCTTTCCCTCTCTCATTTCAGATTTCCACTCCATTTCCATCATTCTAATCACAGTTCTTTTATAGGATCCCTAGTGTTCTCGATCAGAAGAGGAGGTTTCCCTTGCCATCCAACCATCAATGGGAAGATCCGCTTCGAAGGATTGAAGTTCGGAATCCTACCATGAGATTGCGAGAATTGAATCTAGATCTGTTGAAACGGAGGAGAGAAAAGCATTATTGGTAAGTAACCATCCAAATCTCATTAGATCTGGTTAATTGAAGTCAGGACGACCTTGTATTGGTGGTTTTTCAATCATCGGATCTAGGATTCTTTATATGATTGCATGCTGATCATATTGCGGGTATTAGTAGAGACTTAGTCTAATTTTCATTAAATTAATTTGATAGTTTATCTGAGTTTCCTACCATTGCTCATCACAATTAAATTCTTAATTATTAGAATTAGTCTTTGCATCCATTCCGTGTCATACTGCCTCCTTCAAGCTGGCCTATGTCTCCTTCAAGCGAGTCCTAGTCTCTTTCTTCTTCTTCTCCTTCAAAGCCTAGCACCCCCTCAAGTCAGAGTAATCCTTGATAAAGTGAAGTACCTAGCAAATTGGCATCACAGTTAGGTAAAACCTATAAATTTAAGATGCAAAGGGAAATAAATGACTTACTTGGATGAAACTCAAAACTGAATCCTTTCAATGCTGAGTGTTACCTTCTCCTATGACCCGCTCTGCATCAATAGGAAGAATGAATGGTGAGGATACAAGAGCTAGGAAGAGGAAGCAAACCTTTTCCAGTTTAATTTGGATCACCAATGAGTAAGTCCATGTGTTCTTTACAAAGAGCACTCGAGTCTCAGTTGTTTTGAGTTTGTAATTAGGTCAAATTGAGTTGTAATTTGATCAAATTGAGTGTAATTTAGTCAATTAGGGCTGTTGAGTTACTAATTGAGTCCATTGAGTCCATCAATTGGTTTAAGAGTCTTGTAAATAACATTAATTTGATTTGTTGATGAATTGTCCAATTTGAGTCCTGTAATTAGTGCTTGAATAAGTCAGGGGTGTCATAAGTACCCAAGACCCAAGTCATCATCACCTTGGTGGATCAATTCTAGGTCAAAAAAGGTTGTCCTAAATTTTATCCAGATATCCGAACATCCAGACATTGGGACATCTAGACATTGGGACATCCGGACATTTGGATATCAAGACAAAGTCATCCTTATCCAAGAGATGCACCCCATCCCATTTATCGCACATTTCAATTTCAAGGAGGTGCCCATTTAAGAGGAGTAAAGCAGAAGGACTCTACTTTTCATCTGGCACCCCCTTCTCATTGTCGCCCACTAGAGATGATGCCCACCTGTGATTCATTCAAATGGAGTCCAAGATAAGTGGAGTTATCTTCTATCTACATCCAAAATTCAAAGGAGGAGATATCTTCGTTCAAATTCAAAGAAGAGTCGAAGGATAAGTGGAGGTTCATCTAAATTTCAAAGGAGTTCAAGTTTTAATGGAATCCATTCAACATTTAAAAAGGAGTTTTATTATCTTGCCTACCATTCAAATTTGAAACCAGGAAGGAGTTCACACCAAGGATGGATTAGCACTGATTAAGAAGGAATTAATGCACCATCTCATTTTTTTTTGTCGCTAATTTCTTCTTAAACCATGGAACACCTTAAGCCAAGAAGAGCCAATTTATATTTCAAATTCAAGGAAGATGCCAAGAAGCAAGGAGTGTTTGAATTAGAATTTAAATTTAAATGTAATTTGAATTCAAAGGAGTCCTATGATATCTTCATGTGTGAAGAACCCTATAAATAGGACCCCATACCCCCCTTGTAAGGATTGTTATTGATTCATGAAATAAAATGCATTTTTTCTTCCACAAAGCTGTGTTAGGCTTTAGTGATTTTCTCTAAGGGCCAGGACGTCCTTAAGAGCTCAAGGCAGGGAAGTCTTTGAGTAGAGGTTCTGTCGGATTCGACAAACTGCTACCGATCTTCTTCAAGCTCTATACAACCAACCTTTTTTTTTCCATTTTGAACCGATTTACTTCATTCTTAAAGTTTTGTTTGCTGCCTTCTCTGTAGATCCCAGGTGTTCAAGGACTTTAGAGGATGGATCCTTTGCTTCTGAACTGAGATCTGATGGTAGATCTGAAATCTGGAGTCCCGATCTTTATCCTACTGCGAGATCTGAGCGACCAAGCAGCCGATCTATCCCGAGTCAAAGAGAATCTCTATTGGGATAAGAAACCAATCCTTTCTCATTAGATTTGATAGTTGAAGCATGGAATAGCCTAATCTTAGATGGTTTCCTAGCCATCGGGTCCTTATTCTTTATAGCTTGTGGATTAGAATGCGGGTAAGTAGTTTGTTACTTTTTTTAATCACTTTAGTCTATTATGTTTAGTTGCTTTATTGCTATGATCATTGCTCTTTAAAATATCTTAGACTAAAATTAGATCATCTTACACTAAATCGCATCATTCTGCATCATCTTATTGGTATCAGAGCATTAGGTTAGATTAGGGTTTCATGCATGTTGAATTCTCTTTAAGTACTCGGATCGGGTGCTTCACCATGGCCGTCCGGTCATAGGAAAAAGTAGGGCTGCAAAACCCTCACATCCCATTCAAAGAGAATTTTATATGGCATATAGGGGTGTCGCTGTGAATTGACCCCTGAAGAAGAAAACGAAGAGAAATGCATCTTTAGGGTTAATTTTCTACATCCCGTCCATTTCAGTATATAGTTTATTATTTTAATTATTTTTGTAGGTAGGAAGATCAGAAATTTCTGATTTTTATCTCGTTGGATTCGATATATTTGGTTTTATTTTGTGGCATTTTCTTAGGATTTAATTCGGTATGTAGAATTTCTGCAAGCCTGATTACTGCATAAGAACATTTCTATTTCAGATTTTTAACATATAGTTTAAATTCCATAAAAGTTCAATTTCTGCAATTTAAAATTTAAAATTTAAAATTTAAAATTTAAAATTTAAAATTCAAATCTGAAATCTAAACTTAAAATTTGAAATTTAATGTTTAAATCTTGAATTGCTAGTGTTGATTGTGCATTCATTTTACTTGAAAACACTTAAGGGCAAGCAATATAACATAAGGGAAGGATTCCGTAGCCCAAAACAACCAACCCCATTTGCATAGTCCTAAGCCTTAATTAAAATCGAGTAGCACTTAAAGCTAGGGACAGCAACAGGTTGGGTTTTATATACGTGTTAACCCATTGTAGTTGTCACCTTTGTGTGTGCTTTTGAGAATTGGTGTCTAAGGCTAGAGGTCTAGAGGCAAATGTCCTAAGCGGACTGGTTGTTCTTTAATTAGGACCTCATGAAAGTGAGGGGAGCCTCCCACCACCTCATCTCTTACCTAGCCAATCAAGAAGTTACTACAGTCTTGGTTATTACCTTGACTTAGCACTATATTAGCCCTTAGGTCTAGGAATTCTAGACTTAGATTGATTTGTATTATTTGCACTGCATGACTACTAGGACAGGTACCCCATACCAAGATCAACAGACTCGAGCCAGTATATTTGTATCTATGGATTTCAGTCTAGAAAGCCTAATGCATACTTTGACTGAACAATTTAGGCATACTTTGACTAAACAATTTAGGCAATTGAGTGGTAGGCTATACCAAATTGAACATAGAATGGGAACCTGTTGACCCCTAAAGTGATTTTGATGATAACAAAATATTGGAGCATACATTTAGTTATCTAACAACTCTTCAAATGATTGACAAGTTTTTGTAGGACAACTACATTGACACATCTTTTAACTCCTACAATCTTTAATGTTTTGTGTTGAGTTATAAAATATTTAGAATCTTGTAAAGAAGAACCCTATAAAAAGTTTCCTATTAAAATTAATTAAAGGGTTACTTCTAGTAGTCTTTCAAGCTTCATTTTTTCTTGAATTTATTGTAAAAAGTGCTTGAAAAAGATTTCAAAGCATGGGATAAGTGTTCTGGAAGTTTGAAGCTGATATGGCTGAAGAACCACCTTCGAGTCGACTGGTAGGACAACCCAGCAGACTCTGGCACTGGCACTGAAGACAAGTTCTCTGGCACACAGATCCAGTCGATTGGAACCAAGGTCTAGCCGACTCATCCAGAACAAGGTTGAGAACGTTCTGAGATTCTCAGGAATCCGAGCCGACTGGAATTAGATCTTGCCAACTCATCCATAACTCAGTTGAAAATGGTTTGAGAAGCCTCTGAGATTCCAGCCGACTGGAATTCAGCCCAGCCGACTCGTCCAGAGTGAGGTATTTTCTCAACTGTGGAAGCTAGCTGACTCGCACTCAACCTAGTCGACCCGAACATCATCCGAGCTGACTCGAAGTTTGTCCGAGCCGACTGGAATGACGGGGTCACCTCCAACAGCTAGTTCTAGTTCTCAGTTTTTGAATTCTAAAAGTGCTCCAACGGTAACCTGTCACCTCCCAACGGTCTACAACGTGCAAAACAAGGGAAGGCAGTTGAAGTCTCTATAAATAAGGTATGAGAACATCCTTGAAGAGGCTAATGAATTATTGAGCATTTATTGAACACTTATTGAAGTGAAGTGAGAGAGCACTAGAGCTTTAAAGTCTGCCTTCAAGCCTGCAACAACTCTTACTAGAAGCTTGAAGCACTTTTTGAGGAAAGCAAGGAAGCCATTGAAGTGCATTGAAGAGCATTCAGTGGATCTTCCTCGAGTTGCATTGGCAACCACCCAGACAACAGAGTGTCTTTATTGTTGCTTTTTTATTCTTTCATCTAGAATATCTGGGTTATTGGTGAGCCCTGTTGTAAAAATCAAATAGGTTACTTTGGTGAGCCTTTAAAACTAGAGTGTAGAGGTTTCTTTGGTGAGCCTATCTAAAAACCAAAGTGTAGAGGTTTTAGGTGAACCTGTAAAAACCTAGCTTGGGTTTCTTTGGTGAGTCCAGTTTCAAAAACCAAAGTGTAGAGGTTTGGATTGTGAGCCTGTAAAACAATCCAACTGTATTCCGGTTTGGGAGATATAGTGGAAATCCCGAGTGGTGAACTTGGGTAGTGGACGTAGGAGCTGGGTTGCTCCGAACCACTATCAATCTGCTTTATTTGTGTTGTGTTTGTTTTATCTTTTAGCTTCTGCATTCATTCTCTGATTAACATAGCACCTAACCACTAATTGGAATTACTTGTGCACATGCTTGCAAAAATTTTGTAATTCCCAATTCACCCCCCTCTTGGGACTAAGCCACCTGGGCAACAGCTGGTATCAGAGCAGTGTCTCTAATTACTTGAGTTAAGATCGATGGCTCATCCCATGAGTATATCCTTGGCCGAGGGCCAATCAACAAATATACCTCCACTATTCACAGGCACTAATTATTCATATTGAAAAGCATGAATGAAAATTTACATACAAGCTGTAGATTTTCAATTATGGAAGGTCATCTTGAAAGGGCCACACATTCCCATAATTAAAGTTTATGGCATGGACATCCCTAAGCCTGAAGAGGACTGGGATGATCATGACATGAAGATAGGGGAATTGAATGCCAAAGCAATGAATCTATTATATTGTGCTTTGGATGCTAACGAGTTTAACCGAATTCCACTTGCTCTTCAGCAAAGGAAATCTAGGATAAACTCGAAGTGACCCATGAGGGAACTTTCCAAGTAAAAATCTCGAAGATAAATCTTTTAGTTCATAATTATGAATTATTTAAAATGGAACCTTCTGAAACAATATCTGACATGTTCTTTAGATTTACAGATATTATTAATGGTTTAAAGAGTCTTGGCAGGGTATACTCTAATGCAGATCTAGTTCAAAAGATCCTTCGCTCTTTGCCCGACAAATGGGATCCCAAGGTAACTACGATCCAGGAAGCCAAAGATCTCAATATTTTGATGCTGGATGAACTGCTGGGATCACTCATCACCCATGAGCTAACAATGCAACATAGAATGGAAGATGAGTAGAAGAAAAAGAAGACAATAGCCTTCAAAGCTGCTTCCGATTCAAAGAGGGATGATGACAAATCTGAAGAAGAAAGCACCTCCTCCAATGACGACCTAAAAGATGAAGATATCGCTATGGTTGTGAGGAGATTCAGAAAATTTATGGGAAGAAATAAAGGAAGGTACAACCAGAAATTCCATAGAAAGGATTATGGAAAGAAAAAAGAAAAGGACAGAGAGAAAGACAAAGAGGTAGTCCCCACGTGCTATGAAAGCAAGAAGCCGGGGCACATATGTCCGGACTGTCCAATGTTGAAGAAATCCTTCAGACAAAAAAAGAAAAAGAATGCCATGGTTGCCACATGGTCCGACAGTGAAGACTCAACATCTTCGGAAGAAGAAGAGACCACCAAGACTGCCAATCTTTGCTTAATGGGTCTCGAAGATGAGGTAACATCCCCTAACAACTACACTGAATTTACTTTCAAAGAATTAAATTCTGCTTTTCATGATTTACTTTCTGAATTTAAGAAAGCTGGAGTAAAGATAAAATCATTAAAAAAATATGAATGATTCTTTACTCAAACAAAAGGATGAAATTTCATAAAAGAACACTTTATTACAAAACAAATTGCATGACTTTTCTGAAAAATTTGAAAAACTGAAAAATGAAAATCTTTCATATGAAAAGAAAAACAATGATTTACTTGCTGAAAATAATGAATTAAAAAAGGAGGTTACAAAACTCAAGCCTTTGGTTGAAAAACTCACTTTATCTTCAAATAAGCTTTAGCTAATTTTAAAAGAATAACGAATTTCTGGAAATAAAGCTGGAATTGATTTCAACACTTCTTTTGTAAATAGAATTTCAGAAACAACTTTTGTGAAATCCAAAACACCTGCTCAAAATATTTTATCTCAAAAGATTTCAACCACACCAAAAACTGTTTCTACTACAAAGTCTTTATCATATGTTCCTAAAAACATGAGCAAAAATACATACATTCCAAAAAGTTCAAAATCTGCATCAAGTGCATCAACTTTTAGAACTTCAAATTCTGTTTCCAACAAAGATTCTAAAGTTGTTTGCTATGCTTGTAAAAGAATAGGACATAAAGCTTTGGAATGCAATAATATTAGAAATATCCATAAAAAGGTAAAAAAGATTTGGATTTCCAAAGGAACCACCTCTGCTGACCTACAAGGACCCAAGGTAGCTTGGATACCTAAAAGAATTCATTGATTGTTTTGCAGGATTGTCTTGCAGCCCAAAAATTGAAGAAAAGGTGGTACTTGGATAGCGGCTGCTCAAGATATATGATGGGTGACAAGGACCAATTCATCACCCTTGAAATGAAAGAAGGAGGTATGGTCACCTTTGGAGATAATGGCAAAGGGAGAATAATCGATATTGGTAAGATCAAAATAACTCCCTTTACTTTTATTGAAAATGTTTTGCTAGTAGACAAATTGAAGCATAATCTTTTAAGTATAAGTCAATTGTGCGATAAAGGCTTCAAGGTTGTCTTTGAATCTTCTATGTGCATAGTAACTAACTCTTTAGATTCTAGCAATAAATTTATTGGACATAGACTCGGGAATATCTATATGGTAGATCTTAATGATCTTGCCATGTCTAGTAGCCCTAGTCTAGTTGCAATGAATGCTAAGATCAAAGAGTCAGGCTTACTATGGCATAGACAATTAGGTCATGCTAGCATGCATACAATTGCCAAATTAATTTCTAAAGATCTTGTTAGAGGCATGCCTAAGTTTAAAGTTGATTTAAATCATGTTTGTGATGCATGCCAAATGGGTAAACAAACTAAGGGGAGTTTTAAATCAAAGAATATAGTTTCTACAACAAGACCTCTTGAACTACTTCACATGAATCTTTTCGGACCTACTAGGACCACAAGCCTAGGAGGGATGAAATATGCTCCAGTGATAGTAGATGATTTTTCAAGATTTACATGGGTTTTATTTATTGCATCGAAAGATGAAACTTTTCATATTTTTAGAAAATTTCATAAAAATGTTTCAAATCAAAAGAACTTATCTTTGATTTCAATTAGAAGTGATCATAGAATTGAGTTTGAAAATCAATTTTTTTTTTGAAAATTATTGTATTGAATTTGGCATCGATCACAACTTCTCCGCTCCTAAAACATCTCAACAAAATGGTGTTGTAGAGAGAAAAAACAGGATATTGGAAGAAATGGCTCGCACAATATTGTGTGAAGGCAATCTTCCAAAGTACTTTTGGGCAGAAGCAGTAAACACTGCATGTTATATTTTAAACCACGTTTTGATCCATCCTATCTTAAAGAAAACCCCCTATGAGCTTTGGAATGACAAAAAACCCATTATTAGTTATTTTCACGTGTTTGGTTGTAAATGCTTTGTGCATAACAATGGAAAAGATAATTTAGGAAAATTTGATTCTAAAGCTGATGATGCAATTTTCCTAGGTTATTCATTACATAGCAAAGCATATAGGGTTTTTAATAAAAGGACTCTTATTGTTGAAGAGTTGATTCATGTTGTATTTATTGAAACTAACCCTACACCTTCTAGACAAGAAGAGTACATAGATAATGATGCAGGTACATTGCAAAAAGGAATGGATGACTTGAGCATTCAAGACAAAGACACTCAAGGTGGAGAAGAAACGGTAAGTAAGGATCACACTGATCTATCGAGGGACTGGAGGTATGTTACATCTCACCCTAAAGAATTAATAATAGGAGATCCTTCACATGGTGTTAGGACTAGGGCTGCACATAAGGATGCACATGATTACCTAGCCTTTGTGTCACAAATAGAACCCCATAGCTTAGAAGAGGCTGAGACTGACCCAAACTGGATGATGGCAATGCATGAAGAATTAAACCAGTTTGAAAGAAATAAGGTATGGATATTTGTAGATAGACCTACAGACCATCCAATTATAGGAACAAAATAGGTCTATAGGAATAAATTAGATGAGCAAGGAAATATTATAAGGAACAAAGCTAGATTAGTGGCTAAGGGATATAACCAAGAAGAAGGTATTGATTTTGATGAAACTTATGCACCTGTAGCAAGACTAAAAGCCATTAGATTACTACATGCATTTGTTTGCTACATGAACTTCAAACTCTTTCAAATGGATGTAAAAAGTGCATTTCTTAATGGTTTTATCTCTGAAGAAGTTTTTGTGGAACAACCATTAGGTTTTGAAAATCACACTTTTCCAAACCATGTATTCAAATTAAACAAAGCATTGTATGGTTTGAAACAAGCACCTAGAGCCTGGTATGATATACTTAGCACTTTCTTAATTGAAAATAATTTTTCAAGAGGAAATGTAGATAAAACTTTATTTATCAAAAAGAAAAATAATGATATCTTAGTTGTACAAATATATGTTGATGACTTCATTTTTGGTGCAACTAATGAATCTCTATGTAAAGAATTTGCTAAGCTTATGCAGGGAGAATTTGAAATGAGCTTAATGGGCGAGTTGAACTACTTCCTTGGACTTCAAGTAAAACAAACAAAGGAAGGCAGCTTCATCAACCAAGCCAAATACATCAAGGAAATCATCAAAAAGTTTGATATGGAGAGTAGCAAAATAATGAGCACACCCATGAGCCCAGCTTGCAGACTGGACAAAGATGAGAATGGATCCAATGTTGACCAAAAGCTATATAGAGGTATGATCGGATCCTTATTGTATTTAACTACAAGTAGACCTGACATATTATACAGTGTATATGTATGTGCTAGATTTCAGTCATCACCAAAAGAAATACATATGCTTGCTGTAAAGAGAATAATTAAATATTTGAAAGGAACAAATAATTTAGGAATTTGGTATTCTAAACATTCTACTTTGAATTTGATTGGATTCTCTGATGCTGATTATGCTGGTTGTAAAATAGATAGAAAAAGCACTAGTGGTACATGTCAATATCTAGGGTTGAATTTAATTTCATGGCACTGAAGAAGCAAAACTCCGTAGCCTTGTCCATAGCTGAGGCTGAGTACGTGGCTGCCGGTAGTTGTTGTGCTCAAGTGTTATGGATTAAACAACAACTAGAAGACTTTGGTGTATCACAATCTAAAATTCCAATTAAATGTGATAACACAAGTGCTATAAATTTGACAAAGAATCCAATTTAACACTCTAGAACCAAGAACATTAAAATTAGACATCATTTTATTAGAGATCATGTTTCTAATGGTAATATTGTGCTTGACTTTGTACCAACTGAAGATCAATTAGCTGACATATTTACCAAGCCACTCAATCAAGATAGATTTGAGCTAATTAGAAGTGAATTAGGACTTTGTGATTCCTTCTAAATTCTTTAACCTAATTCCTTCAATTCTAAGGAAATTTCATCTAGAAAACCTCCTTAATTTATTCTATTTTATTGAGCTTTAATTTCCTTCAAAATTCTATTCAAAGTCCTTTTGAATTGTATTCAAATTTTTTTCAAAACTCTATTTTCTTTGCTCGAGTCGACTGGATCTTGATCCGAGTCGACTGGATTTTTCTGAGAGTTTTGAACTTGTTCTGGCCTAGCCGACTCGAATAGTTTCGAGTCGACTAGATTTTCTGATGATTTTAGAAGAGCTATGGCCGAGCCGACTCGAGCATTTTTAGGGCTACTCGAGTCGACTGGATTTTTGTGCCGAAGCATTTTGTTTAGGGTT
Source organism: Areca catechu (assembly GCA_021397845.1). Taxonomy (NCBI): domain Eukaryota; kingdom Viridiplantae; phylum Streptophyta; class Magnoliopsida; order Arecales; family Arecaceae; genus Areca; species Areca catechu. The sequence goes on from CM038046.1 coordinate 98,001,412, forward strand.
ATAAACTCTTCTCTGAACCGTTTAGCTTCTATGTTATCTTTTCTAACGGTTCACTCATCTCCAAAACCCACTCCAAAGACATCCTTCTCCCTTCCAAGCACTCCATTTTCTTGTTCTTCCATCTTTCCTAGCTATGGCACCCAAACGTGCGACAGGGAAACGGTCCATTAGGATTGCTCCTTCAGCTGAAAAAGAAAGAAGGTCCAAGAGAAGGCAAGAAGAGCCAAGCAGTGAAGAAATTATAGAGGAATCCATAATAGAAGCTCCAACCACTCCTATCCAAGTGCCCTCAATGTCTATGCGTCCGGTAACCTCCGGCCGCCAAATTAATTTTGAGTTTATTAAGGGAATTGGGTTAAAGATAGGAGATTTAATTGAAGACCAAGGATGGAGAAAATTTTGTTCATTGAATGAGACGACCTATCCCTCTTTGGTTAGAAGTTTTTATTAGAACTTAAGGTTGGGAACTAACCATGTGGAATCCACTATCAAAGGGAAGAGGGTTATTGTCAATGAGGAGTCCTTACTTGAATTACTGGATATTCCTTCTGAGGGACTGTAATTTTTAGTAATTGACAATAGAGAGAAGACTCTAAAAACAATTTTGAACAAAGAAGATGTGGGAGGAATTGGCACTATTTTTGCTAACACCCTATCACTGGAAATGAGACTACTTCACAACTTCATTTGTAGAATTTTCTTGCAAAGAACTGGTAGGTTCGATTGGATGAGCGAAAAGGATTTATGTCTCATGGAGTACATCTAGAAAGAACTCCTGTCAATTTGTCATACATTATAATCATGCAGATGAAAGAAACAGTAAGAAAAGCTAAATCCTGTCTGCCATACAGAATGATGCTTACATTGTTGTTTAAATCCCATATAGTCAATTTGGATGGTGAAGACGGATTAGAATTGCATCACACTGATATCTACACTTCTAAAACTCTTGAGAGAATGGGATATTTTCAAGTGGAAGGAGTGTGGAGAAAGAAAGGCACAAATGTAAGGGCCATTGGCAGCTCCAGTAGTAGTGAAGAAGAAGAAGAGGAAGAAAATGTAGAAGCAGCTGGAACTTCTTCCACACCTATACCGGAGCCTGAGTCATTTGTACTTGAGCCTGTTGCTATTACTGAGGAGACTAGAGTACCTTCACCTATGTTTGATATGCCTACAACAGAGTTTGATTTGCCTGCACCGGAGTTTGACCTGCCTTCAGCTGATGTTCCTTTACATGACTCCCCTATTGCAGCTACACAGCCTCCAATTGTCCAAGTTCAGATTGAAGAATAATTGAAAAACTTGACAGATTCATGACAGGTACAATAACTTCATTATTTACTGATTTGAAACCATCAGTGGACAGCAGATTGGACAGACTAGAAGAGAATGTGTCAAATTTAAAAGGAAAGGTTGAAGCTATAGAAGCTTCAAGGTCAGCACCTCAGATAGACCTTTAGCCTATTCTGAATTATATCTCTTCAAGTTCTGAAACAATTTTGAAGTCTGTGGATGCCACTTTGAATGAATATCAGACTGAATTGAAAGAGCTTAGAGGCAAAGCGGGAACTATTGTAGATACAAGAGGTATGGCAGAGGATTATACTAGCGGCATTGGATTATAAGATCGGAGCTTGGCAGACTTCAAGGATCAGCTGAAGCCTTCGCCAATGTCCAAGCAGCTTAGCTTGTATATATGCAGAAAGAAATAGGTGAAATGAAAGAGGCAGTAAACAAAGTGCCAGTTAGCCTCAAGGACATGGACTAGCAGATGGGAGCAATTTGGATGGAAATGGTGTCTCTCAATGGCACTGTCAGATCATTGGAAGTCACAGCTAGGACAAGACCATTGTATGATCCACCACCCATTTCCACTAGGGCACCTAGTACCTCTGTCCACCCTAGGGCTCCTCCTCCACATGCTTCATCTAGTCAAGCACCTAGACCCACTTCTTGGCATGGTGCCAATGTTCCTATAGATGATTCTGATTAGACATTTTATAGTTTCAGTACCGTTTTGGATGCTTTTTGAAACTTTTGTAATGGTTGATGTACTGAACACTTTTTGATAGAAATGAAATGAACACTTTTGGTTACTATGTAATGTGTGTATTTGTATTTTCTTATTTATATCTCTATTTATTTAAATAGAATTTTCTCTCTAAGTTAAGAAAGTGAAATTATCTCAAACAAAACTTGAAATTTTCTCAATCTATTTAAAACTCTGAGCATACTTGTTTAACCTTTTGATTTGCTGACAAAAAGGGGGAGAATCATAGTGTGCATGAAAGAATACATGAATTGCAATAGTAATACTAAAGTAAAGTAGAGAGGGAGAGTTTTTAAGGCATTTCTGAATGATCTATTGCATATTATTATGATAAAATGTTCAAATGAATGTTAAAGGGGGAGAAACTTAGAAAAACTTCACATTATCTAGAAATCTTATAAACAGGGGGAGATATACATGTTTAATTTACATGCTTCAATGATTATTATGATGCTCTCAACTTATCATATCTATCGGTCGATACTTAATGCTGCTTGATACATACAAGCAATCAATCTCTGATATTTATAATTTATGAATTTGATTTTGTGCATAACTGTATAGCACATACTGATATACATTTGAGATTATAGTTGATTCTTAAATAAATATATATGCCTACATAGTTGTGAATAGATTAGATTCTTTTCATGCCCAGTGTTTTGTCATCATCAAAAAGGGAAAGATTGTTGACCCCTAAAGTGATTTTGATGATAACAAAATATTGGAGCATACATTTAGTTATCTAACAACTCTTCAAATGATTGATAAGTTTTTGTAGGACAACTACATTGACACATCTTTTAACTCCTACAATCTTTAATGTTTTGTATTGAGTTGTAAAATATTTAGAATCTTGTAAAGAAGAACCCTACAAAAAGTTTCCTATTAAAATCAGTCAAAGGGTTACTTCTAGTAGTCTTTCAAGCTTCAATTTTTCTTGAATTTATTGTAAAAAGTGCTTGAAGAAGATTTCAAAGCATAGGATAAGTGTTTTGGAAGTTTGAAGCTGATCTGGCTGAAGAACCACCTTCGAGCCGACTGGTAGGACAACCCAGCCGACTCTGGCACTGGCATTGAAGACAAGTTCTCTGGCACACAGATCCAGCCGACTGGCACCAAGGTCTAGCCGACTCATCCAGAACAAGGTTGAGAACGTTTTGAGATTCTCAGGAATCCGAGCCGACTAGAATTAGATCCAGCCGACTCATCCAGAACTCAGTTGAAAATGGTCTGAGAAGCCTCTGAGATTCCAGCCGACTGGAATTTAGCCAAGCCGACTTGTCCAGAGTGAGGTATTTTCTCAACTGTGGAAGCTAGCCAACTAGCACTCAGCCCAGTCGACCTGAACTTCATCCGAGCCAACTCAAAGTTTGTCCAAGCCAACTGGAATGACGGGGTCACCTCCAATGGCTAGTTCCAGTTCTCAGTTTTTGAATTCCAAAAGTGCTCCAACAGTAACCTATCACCTCCCAACAGTCTACAACGTTCAAAATCAAGGAAAGGCAGTTGAAGTCTCTATAAATAAGGTATGAGAACATCCTTGAAGAGGCTAATGAATTATTGAGCATTTATTGAACACTTATTGAAGTGAAGTGAGAGAGCACTAGAGCTTTAAAGTCTGCATTCAAGCCTACAACAACTCTTACCAGAAGCTTGAAGCACTTTTTGAGGAAAGCAAGGAAGCCATTGAAGTGGATTGAAGAGCATTCAATGGATCTTCACTCAAGCTGCATTGGCAACCACCCAGACAACAGTGTTTGTCTTTATTGTTGCTTTTTTATTCTTTCATCTAAAATATCTGGGTTATTGGTGAGCCCTGTTGTAAAAACCAAATAGGTTACTTTGGTGAGCCTTTAAAACCAGAGTGTAGAGGTTTCTTTGGTGAGCCTATCTAAAAACCAAAGTGTAGAGGTTTTAGGTAAACCTGTAAAAACCTAGCTTGGGTTTTTTTGGTGAGCCTGGTTTCAAAAACCAAAGTGTAGAGGTTTGGATTGTGAGCCTGTAAAACAATTCGACTGTATTCCAGTTTGGGGGATATAGTGGAAATCCCGAGTAGTGAACTTGGATAGTGGACGTAGGAGGTGGGTTGCTCCGAACCACTATAAATTGCTTTGTTTGTGTTGTGTTTGTTTTATCTTTTAGTTTCTGCATTCATTCTCTGATTAACACAGCACCTAACCATTAATTGGAATTACTTGTGCACATACTTGCAAAAATTTTGTAATTCCCAATTCACCCCCCTCTTGGGACTAAGCCACCTGGGCAACAGAACACTTGAGGAATCTCACGTGTAATTTTGTAATTGGAATTATAAAAACTTTTCACAAATATATGCACTTTGAAATCTTTTTGGCGTTGCGGTGCAATATACAATGTGGAAGTGATTAAGTAAATGCAATAAGGTAAAGTAAGAACCAACACAAATACAAGAAAATTTAGAGTGGTTCGGAGCAACCGGCTTCTACGTCCACTATCCAAGGACCACTTGGGATTTCCACTATATCCCCCCACTGGAATACAGTCGGATTGTTTTACAAGGCTCATAATCCAAACCTATACACTTTGATTTTATCGGCATCACCAAAGAAAACCCAACACCCTTTGGTTTTAAATGGGATCACCAAAGAAACCATAACACCCTTTGGTTTTAAACGAGATCACCAAAGAAACCCAAATACTTGGTTTTATACTGGGATCACCAAGAACCCAACTTAGGTTTTCACAAGGTTCACCTAAAAACTTTTAACCCTCTCTTAAGACATAGCTCCTTGCTGTTCTTAGAGAGAAAACAAAGATATAAGAGAAATGTAAAGCAACTACACAAAAAACCAAGTTTGTTTACATGTTACTGATGTAGATCAAGGTGAAGCCTAGCTTTAATGCTCTTTAATGCTCTTCAAGCAGCTTCTTATGTTCTTCAATGAGTGGATTCAATGATAAAAAGAAGTTGGTGAAGCTTTGAATCCTATCTTGAATGCTCTTGAAGTAGGTTGGTGAAAGACTTGAAGGCTTTTCAAATTCCCAAGATAAATCAATAATAATCTCTCAAAAAATGGTTTAATCCATCAAAAGTAATCCCTTTTGTAGTTTTCCATGATATATGGCTATTGTAGGGCCTAGGGATTTGTGAAAGAGCTGTTGGAGATCATTTAAAGTTCAAAAATCACTTTCAGCAACAAGCCTTTAAAGTGTAGAAAATGGTCACTCGAGTTGGCTCGAAGTCTCAAATAGCCCAAACAAAAATCCTGTGCGAGTCGGCTCTTCAAGCTGGAGTCAGCTCGAACCTTCAATCAATTCAAAACAATAATTTTTTTGAGTCGGCTCTTCAGGGCAAAGTCGAGTCGAAGTCTCAGTCACCAACAAACATAACTCTGGACGAGTCGGCTCTTGGGGCTTGAGTCGGCTCGAGATTTCAGGCTTCAAAAATATGTGTTCTTCCATGAGTTGTTTCTTGGGGCTTGAGTCAGCTCGAGGTACTGAAACTCTGAAATTTCTTTGTGCCATGCCACAAGGAGTCGGCTCTTGATTCATGAGTCGGCTCTTGCCAAAACTTCATTTAATGCTTTAAACTTCTCCAAAAATCTTCAGTATATGAATCAAACAAGAGCTAATCTACATACTCTTATTTTTACAATTTTACAGTCCATTTACAAGATTACATAGTTCAAGGAATTAGGGCTTTTACAATTTAAAGTCCATAAGAGTCTATACAAAATTGAATTACCTTTCAACCAATTTGAAAACCCAATTAAACTAAAAATAACAATTTTCCTGCAAAAACTTTTCAAGTAATTGAAAGAATTAGTAACATATACATGCTCCAATATTTTGTGATCATCAAAATCATTCCAGGGGTCAACAATCTCTCCCTTTTTGATGATGACAAAACACTGGGCATGAACAGGATTTAAAAATACTTTACAATTACTATGTATCGTATTCACGTGTATCAAAGAATATTAGACATAGTGTGTATCAGACCAAATTGAGTATCAAGTTGTTAAACTGAAAAGTATTAGTTCAATGTATCACAATGTATCATATGTATCGAAACATAATGTATCATGTGTATCATCAAAATACTAAGTATCGAAACTTCACAAAATTAACTTGCATTTGAAGTAAGTTTCATGAAAACTTAGCATAAGCTCCCCCTTACTAATGTAATAATATTTCTTCATATTTTCTTTCATATTCTCACTTTCATACATATTTTATTCACATTTTCATGCACACTCTTCTCTCTTTTCTTTTCTTCTCCCCTTTTTTGTCATCAACAAATATTATACAAAGGAGAACATTCATTCACAAAATTAAGTCATTCACAACATGTATCATAAAAAGTCATATACAAATATATATGTGAGAAGAGTTAGTACAAGAGTGATACAATGCAAAAGTACCTCTGCACGACAAAAGTAGTATCACAACAATAAAACATGATAAATATAAAGTCCTAAAACATCAAAATAAAGGACTAGGGTCATCATCACTAGGCTCTTCCTCACTAGAGGAGGAACCGACCTCTAAAATGCTTGGAGCAGGCCTAAATTTAGGGAACCTAAGCCTAAGGCCCTAAGCGTGGTCCTAACAAGAGTAGTAGTCTTAGAAGTTTTAGGTTTGGCTTTAACTTTAGATTCAGAGAAAATCACAATAGGAGTAAGTCTAGCAGTAGGAGGATCAAAAGATAGGGCTAGAGTGCTGGTAGTAAACAAAATCTCTGTCACCGGAGTGTCTGTTGAAAATTGTGTCCCAAAGCCAATCGCCTAGGCTGTAGGCAGTTGTGCTCAGTATTGTAATTTATATATGAATTAATAAAATTTTATTTTGGTAGCTCATCACATTATTCATTTCTTTGTAATAAACTCTTTTTATGTGATGAAGTCCTTAGGACTGCACTGACTTCGATATAGAGAGGATATATAAAGTGGTCCTTTAAAAAGGTTCACAACCAAAGGATACATTGTACAGGATGGCAATGTATTAAGTATAGGTTATTGTGGTTCACATGGTTTGGTTATCCTCTTGATCAAAGGAGTGTGGTGACACTGATGTGATATGCAAGTGGGATGTCTGACATCTCATTGAATGTGACTCCGTGGAGCTCCTTTATGCCAAAGGATTGCTCATGATTGGATATAGATATATTTGTCCCTCCGATCTAAGATCACCATGGTAGCTTGCAAGCAACTCCCTATGCTTTGGTGCCGGACTACCCAGATTTCTAATCTAGTGATGGAAGTTTTTGGGTACAGGCAAGTACTTATGGAGTAGTGGTGGACCAAGATGAAATTGACCTGTCCAAATTGTTTGGATTGAATGTCTCGCAGTGTCTCAATTTAGCAAATCCTCGACCAGCATAGTCCTAGTGAGGAGTCATTGGACTTGCGAGGTTGAGACATGTTATGGATTGACTCAGTTAGGGTTGGCAGTTTAACCCTAGGTCATCTTGAGCATTGGAGGTCAAAGGGATGAATTATATGGTAACCATATGCCAGAGGTTTGATAGATTGATCTCGCATCTTTGGCCTATCTGGATGTCGGGATCCATTGCTTGATGGTATCTTGTGCTGGTACTGGAAGTGTTCCAGTGCTACCATTTAGGTTCGAACCAATGAGGTCACATGCCATAGAGGATTTCTTCCTGATCCGGGAGTCGATCAACGATTGGGAGTCATTTCGGTATTAAGGTCAAATGGTCTGATTGAGCACACATTAGTTTTTTCTAGTCTACCTGGTCTGATTTGGATCGACCAGGATTGGTTTGGGTCAACCAGGAACTATTCCTGGTATACCAGGATTGGACCCCTTTTTTCTTATTGATCGAGTTTTGGTCGGATCGGAGTTTGATGAACCGGTTTATTTCTTGGCAAGTTTCACGGTGTTTTTGGTTTGTTTACACGGTATTTCTCCCTCTTCCCTTCTCTCGATTGCCATGTTTTTACCATGTGAAGTGATATGGACCTCGTGTTGATCAGATTGCCGCTTGGGATATCCGATTGTTTCATTTGCACTGTGAATTGGAAGGGCTCTCTCATGTTTTCTCTCGCACGTCTTTTCCTTCCTCACGGTCTCGATTTTTTCATCGTGTTTCAGCCATTTATTCTTTTCAAAGCCAGCGAGTTCCTAGCAATTCTCCACCGATCTTAAGGCATTTCAAATGGGTGTTTGGATTTTATCTGAACACCTCTCCATTGATTTCCCTCCTTCATGGTTTCTTTCCCGGCATTCATGGGTTTTCTCAACATATATTTTACTTGGTTGATGGCCGTGCGGTGGATGAGAGGTGAAGAAAATAGGGCGTTTGAGAAGGGAAGAATGGAGGATTGTAACAGGGCGTGAGAGACCGACCGTGAAGACCTCCTTCTCTCTCTTCCCCATTTTGTTTTTTCTCTTTGGTTCACGGGAGGAAACTGAACTAGATCCCTACTCATGGATTTGTTGATGGTCCCTGATTGCTAAGGTTTTCTCCTCGCCAAAGAAGCAGTGTGTGCTCAAGATGGAGTTTGGGTGATCTTGGAGAAGACCGTCCATGAGTTTTCTTTTTGGGTTTTCCCTGCTCCACATAGCTATGGCCTGTTTTTGATTGCCAAAGGACTAGCATGCACCTGGGAGTTGGATCAGCGAGAGCTCGCACGTGGATACTCTAGAGGGTGGACATTTGGACACCTCGAGAGATTGGATCGATCATCTCTTCTTCTTGCAGTTGCAGATATAATTTGCTATTCAACTGGCTACCTTGATTTGCTGTTGATCTATTCCTGAAGACTGAGGAAGTCGGCTTCTTCCTGCTTGATCAGGTATATTATTTATTTTTGTTATCATGCATGGTTAGATCTAGATTTTATCATGTTGTTTATAATTATTGCACTTGCCTTTACATGCCTGTGTATCTATTTCGTATCATGTTTATGTTAGATCTTGTGCATGAGTAGGTTTTTCCGTATGCATGTTTAAAATTTTTAATTATGCAATACCTACTCCCTAGTGTAGTGTGCTTAGGGTAGGCGTCCGGTGCACTGGTTTTCCTTCAGTGGTATCAGAACCATAGGTTCCTGTGTAGCATATCATGATTGCATGTATTGTTAGTTTTGGATCTGTATATAGATTAGGGATTACTTTTAGCAACCTAGTTGAGACCTTCACCATGACCGTGTGTCCAAATTAATCAAGGTTTAAAATCCCTAATTTTTATGGCTTCGTTTGTGTTGGCCTTTTCAGAAGGATCCTTAAATAAAATCTATGATATTAAAAATATTTTAATCCTGATATATGATTATACATTAGCATAGGCTTGCAATATTATAAATGATATGATAGAACTAGATATGATGCATGAAAGATGTAAAAGGATTTTACATGAATTTAATTAAAAATATTTTAATTAAAAGTTGGCTTATAATCTAACAATTATGAATTGAAAGGTTAATTAAATGACAAGCCAGATTAGGGTTTATGAAACCTAATGTCATTTGAATAAGCCATCTGGGTTAATTGGGTTAGCTGACTGATTGGATCCATTTATTGGGTTATAGACCTAAGGTTAGTTGAATTGGACCTAAGAGAACTAATCAAATGTTGATTAAGGACCTTCTCTTTAGTATCTATCTAATAGTTAAATGGGTTAGTCCATTCTTCTAAAATGGATCTAATTAGTAGCTTTGTGGTAAGCCCAAGTTCTTAAGCTGGTCTAATCAAGTCTGGTAAATCAATTGGTGTCTAGGCAGGTTTGGCAGTTTTGATCATGGCTACATGAGGCTACCTCTTTCCTGGCCAACTTGGTTGGTGTCTAGGAAAGATGGTTAATAGTAGATACTTACCCATGATCTCACCTACTTGGCCAATCTGGTGAACCAGAACTAATTAGAAGAGCTTATTGATTCGAGTTAACCCATGTCACCCAAGTTGATCAGCCTATCTGATTTTTAGGTGCCCATGGACCAACTTGTTGAATTTAATTCAACCCTCTTGAGTATTGATTTGATCAGTGGGTGGTTGATCCATATTCTTCTCTCTATTCTTCTATCACAATTTAATTAAAATCCTCTAAAATTATCAAGTTCTGAAAAAGACTAAGTCAATGAGTTGATGGTGTCTTAGCCTCCCATTAAGTGGGTTAGTAATGAGTCCTTTAGCTTGGTGTACATCGGCAGTTCCATCAAAACAAGTGTGCATCCACTTACTGGGATTACTCTTCCATAGATGATGGTTCAGTGCAACCTTCTTAATGGTGATCAGGTAGGCCGGTCATAGCCGGGCTTGGTCATTCATTAGCTGGAAGCATCGGATTTGTCATATTAGTGGTTGGACCTAACCAGAGACCCATAATAGGAGGCCTCTAGGCTGATTCAGGGTTATGTGGGGCAAAATTTAATTGCTGGAAGTTGCTTAGGGAAGCAATTGGTTAGAGAACTTACCTTTATACGCGTATGGGTGAGCCAGCCATAGTCGGGCTCATACGTGGTCTATTGGATTTCAGTACCCACTATGAAATGATGATTTCACAGATTGGAGTTAGAGGCTTCCAATCTAAAAAATTAGTGGAGATATCTTTAGACTAAAGTCCAAGTTATTTGGTTTAATTGATTAATTCATATACTAATTTTATCTTAATTTTTCTTTCAGATGTCTTCAAACCTTTTGCTTTGGTCACTTCTAGATAGCGAGAAGTTAAAGGGTCCCAATTTCAATAGCTGGTATCGAAAATTGAGGATGGTCCTAGAGCACGAGCGGATCCTTTATGTGATAACGGATCCAGCATCTGAAATCCCTCCTGCCAATGCTCGGAGTTCAATCGGGACACTTATTTGAAGTGGGTTTCAGATCGGACTACTATCCGATGTATTATGTTGGTGACAATGAACGACAAGTTCAGTCATAAATTTGAGGAGGCCTAGCCAGACGAGATTCTTCAAAAGTTGAAGGAATCTTTCGGCACGCCAGATGATGTGGAGCGGTACAAAGTGTCTTGTGCCATCTACAATGCCAAAATGCGGAATGGCGGTTTGGTCAATGATCATGTATTGTACATGATCGAGATGATCGAACGATTGGGCAAGCTCGGATGTCCCTTGCACGAGCAACTCGGTAAGGATGTAATCCTGAATTCTCTACCCTCCTCCTATCTTGACTTTCTCGATCATTATTGAATAAATAAGCCTGCAGTCAATTACCATGGTTTAATGGGGTTGGCACAAACTTACGAGAAGGACCACCAACCGAATAAGGGGGTGGTGAATTTAGTGGAAGGTTCTAGAGGTCGTCGTCCCTTTAAAAAAGGGAAGAAAGGTAAGAAAAAGAAGGTGCAGAGTGCTCCTGACCTAAGTCAGGCCAAGAAAGTGAAAGCTGATCAAGCTAGTGTAGAGTGCTTCTATTGTAGGAAGCAGGGACACTGGAAGAGGAACTGTCCTCTTTATCAGACGTCCTTAGACCCAAACAGGCCAAGGAAGGGAAAGCAGCAGGGTGTTGGACAAGGTATTTATATGATAAAACCTTGTAATTTCTCTATTTGTGACACTGCTAACTGGGTAGATACTGGTAGTCCCATTTATGTTTGTAATTCATTGCAGGGACTGCAGGTTAACAAGAGATTCGAAGATGGGGAGCAGTTCCTGAGCGTCGGAAATGGAAATCGTGTTCTAGTGCTGATGATCAGAGTTCTGAATCTTGTTTTGAGTCTAGTACTATCAAATTAGTCGACTATCATTATTGTCCTAGTTTTATTATGAGCATTATCTCTGTAGGCCTATTGGCTAATTGTGGTTATAAAATTTTAATAAAAAGAGATTTTTGCCAAGTTATTATGAATAACTCTGTGATAATGAAAGCTAAGTTAAATAATGGCATTTATGTTTTGTCATGGCCTATTAATGTAATGTACACATCTAGCAAATGCCCAAGGATAGAAAATGTCAGTGACTTGTATCTATGGCACTGTAGGCTAGGTCATGTTAACCAGAATAGGATAAACAAGTTACGAGGAGATGGCCTTCTCAAGGTCAGTGATTCTGACTCACTGCCCACTTGTGAATCCTGTTTGCTTGGTAAAATGACCAAGTCATCTTTTACTGGAAAAGGTGAACAAGTTACTGAACTTCTGAGTCTCATACATACTGATGTATGCGGACCCATGATAGTTAGTGTCAGAGGTGGATACAGATATTTCATTACATTTACAAACAACCTTTCCAGGTATAGTGATGTCTTTTTGATGAGAGATAAATCTGAGTTGCTTGAAATATTCAAACGATATCGTAATGAAGTGGAGAAATAATCTAGAAAGAGTATTAAATCCCTTCGATCTGATCGAGGTGGTGAATACCTATCCGATGAGTTCATGACATATCTTGAGAAGAATGGGATTCTATCTCAGTGGACTCCTCCAGGAACACCTTAACTGAATAGTGTGTCCGGAAGGAGGAGTCAAACCTTGTTGGACATGGTTCGATCCATGATGGGCTTTGCAACTCTTCCACTATCCTTCTGGGGATATGTACTTGAGACAGCTTGTTACTTGTTGAATAATGTTCCGAGTAAGTCTGTTGTCTCCACTCCATATGAGTTATGGACTGGACGTAAGCCCTCAATTTCACCCTTTGGGTCTGAGGTTGTCTGGCTTATATAAAGTATTTAGACTCAGATAAACTTGGTCTTAGGTCTGATCGGTGCCTATTTATTGGGTACCCTAAGAAAATAAATGGATATTTCTTCTACTTGAAGAACGAACAGAAAGTGTTCGTTGCTCTTAGGGCTATCTTTTTGGAAAAGGAGTTTCTTGAAGAAGGAACTGTAGCCTCTAAGATTAAACTTGGTGAAGTTCAACCAGTGGAAGAACCTGCATACTTTAAGGATATCATAGAACCGGCTATGATTGAATCACACTCGGAATCCATTATTAGGAGATCCGGTAGAGTACTGCATCAACCGGACAGATACTACGATTTCTTGATCCAGGACGGTGATCCCATTGAACTCGATGAGAATGATGAGGATCCGATCAGCTATATGGATGCACTTTAGAGATCTAACTCTGAGGCATGGCTTGGAGCCATGCAATCCAAGATGGAATCCATGGATGTCCAAACCACTTTTTTGAATGGGGAGCTGGATGAGGAGGTGTATATGATACAACTTGAAGGGTTCACATCCACAAACGAGTCAAAAGTGTGCAATTATAGAGGTCCATTTATGGACTCAAGCAAGCATCTTGAAGTTGGAACATGCGATTTGATAGGTGTATCAAATCGTATGGCTTATTAGGAACAGAGAGGAACCCTGCATCTATAAGTGGGTTAATGGTTATGTGATTGTATTCCTGGTACTGTATGTTGATGACATTCTCTTAATCGAGAATGACATTGCAGTATTGCAAGGAATAAAGGTTTGGTTGTCATCTCAGTTCTCCATGAAGGACTTAGGTGAAGCTTCTTATATACTGGGTATGAAGATCTATAGAGATAGATCTAAGAGGCTTATGGGATTGTCCCAATCTATGTACATTGATACCGTGCTGAAATAGTTCAGCATGGAAAATTCCAAGAAAGGCTATCTCCCGATAGCTTCTGGAATTACTCTTTCCAAGAAGGATTGTGCGACAACTCCTGAGGAAAGAGAGTGCATGAGTAGAGTTCTTTATGCTTCTTAGTGGGCTTTATCATGTATGCTATGATGTGTACTAGACCAAATGAGGCATACTCACTAGGAGTGGTGAGCAGATACCAGTCTGACCCAGGTGAGGCACATTGGAAGGTGGTTAAAACCATCCTAAATTATTTGAGAAATACTAAGGACCAATGGCTAATTTATGGAGAACCTGACTTAAAACTTGTGGGGTATACTGACTCTAGTTTCCAGTCAGACAGAGATGATAGAAAAAGTGTGTCAGGGTTTGTGTTTACCCTGAATGGAGGAGCGATCTGCTAGAAGAGTTCCAAGCAGGCAACAATTGTAGACTCGGTATGTGAAGCAGAGTACATTGCAACATCAGATGTAGCAAAGGAAGCCGTGTGGTTACGGAAGTTCCTTGAAGAGCTAGGGGTGGCACCTTCCCTAGATGGTCCTGTTTCAATGTATTGTGACAGCACAAGAGCCATTGCTCAAGCTAAGGAGCCAAAGTCTCATCACCGCACTAAGCACATTTTGCGGTGCTATCACCTCGTGCGAGAGATCGTGGATCGAGGCGACATCAATCTTATGAAGATCGATGAAAAGGAGAATCTGGCCGACCCCTTCACTAAAGCCCTCGGAATCAAAGAGTTCGACTATTGTAAAAGGGAAATGGGTATTAGATACTATTCTGATTGGCTTTAGTACAAGTAGGAGTTGTTAAGAATTGTGTCCCAAAGCCAATCGCCTAGGCAGTAGGCGATTGTGCTCAGTATTGTAATTTATATATGAATTAATAAAACTTTATTTTGGCAGCTCATCACATTATTCATTTTTTTGTAATGAACTCTTTTTAGGTGATGAAGTCCTTAGAACTGCACTGACTTCGATATAGAGAGGATATATCGAGTGGTCCTTTAAAAAGGTTCACAACCAAAGGATACATTGTACAGGATGGCAATGTATCAAGTGTAGATTATTGTGGTTTGCATCGTTTGGTTGTCCTCTTGACCAAAGGAGTGTGGTGACGCTGATGTGATCTGCAAGTCGGATGTGTGACTCTTATTGAATGTGACTCCGGGAGCTCCTTTCTGCCAATGGATTGCTCGTGATTGGATATGGGTTTATGTATCCCTCTGACCTGAGGTCACCATGGTAGCTTGCAAGCAACTCCTTGTACTTTGGTGCCCGACTACCCAGATTTCTAATCCAGTGATGGAAGGTTTCTGGGTACAGGCAAGTACTTGTAGAGCAGTGGTGGACCATGATGGAATTGACCAGTCCAAATTGTTTGGATTTAATGTCTCGCAGTGTCTCAATTTAGCAAATCCTCGGCCGGGGTAGTCCTAGTGAGGAGTCACTGGACTTACGAGGTTGAGACATATTGTAGATTGACTCAGTTAGGGTTGGCAGTTTAACCCTAAGTCATCTTGAGCATTGGAGGTCAAAGGGATGAATTATACGGTAACCATATACCAGAGGTTTAATAGATTGCTCTCGCATCTTCGGCCTATCTGGATGCCAGGACCCATTGCTAGATGGTATCTTGTGCTAGTACTGGAAGTGTTCTAGTGCTACCGTTTAGGTTCGAACCTATGAGGTCACATGCCATAGAGGATTTCTTTTTGATCCGGGAGTTGATCAACGATTGGAAATCATTTCAGCATTAAGGTCAAACGATCTGATTGAGCACACATTGGATTTTTCTGGTCTACCTGGTCTGATTTGGATCGATCAGGATTGGTTTGGGTCAACCAGGAACTATTCCTGGTGGACCAGGACTGGACCCCAATTTTCTTATTGATCGAGTTTTGGTCGGACTGGGGTTTGATGAACCAATTTATTTCTTGGCAAGTTTCACGGTGTTTTTGGTTCGTTTACACAGTATTTCTCCCTCTTCCCTGCTCTCGGTTGCCATGTTTTTTCTGTGTGAAGTGATATGGACCATGTGTTGATCGGATTGTCGCTTGGGATATCCTATTGTTTCATTTGCACCGTGAATTGGAAGGGCTCTCTCATGTTTTCTCCCGCACATCTTTTCCTTCCTCATGGTCTCAATTTTTTGATCGTGTTTCAGCCATTTGTTCTTTTCAAAGCCAGAGAGTTCCCAGCAATTCTCCACCGATCTTGAGGCATTTCAAATGGGTGTTTGGATTTTATCTGAACACCTCTCCATTGATTTCCCTCCTTCACGTATTCTTTCCTGGCATTTATGGGTTTTCTCAACATATATTTTACTTGGTTGATGGCCGTGCGATGATGAGAGGTGAAGAAAATAGCCCCATTTGAGAAGGGAGGAACAGGGGATTGTAATAGGGCATGAGAGACTGATCATGAAGACCTCCTTCTCTCTCTTCCCCGTTTTGTTTTTTCTCTCTGGTTCGCGAGAGGAAATCGAACAAGATCCCGGCTCCTGGATTTGTTGACGGTCCTTGATTGCTAAGGTTTTCTCCTCGCCAGAGAAGTAGTGTGTACTCAAGGTGGAGTTTAGGCGGTCTTGGAGATGACCGTCCATGAGTTTTCTTTTGGGTTTTCCCTGCTCCACATAGCTATGACCTATTTTTGATTGCTAGAGGACTAGCATCCATCCGGGAGTTGGATCAGCGAGAGCCCATGCGTGGATACTCTAAAGGGTAGACATTTGGACACCTCGAGAGATTGGACCGATCATCTTTTCTTCTTACAGTTGTAGATCTGATTTGCTGTTCAACCGACTGCCTTGATTTGCTGCTGATCTGTTCTGAAGACTGAGGAAGTCGGCTTCTTCCTGCTTCGATCATATATTTTATTTTTTTTTATTATCATGCATGCTTAGATCTAGATTTTATCATGTTGTTTATAATTATTGCACTTGCCTTTACATGCCTATGTATCTATTTCATGCATCATGTTTATGTTAGATCTTGTGCATGAGTAGGTTTCTCTGTATGCATGTTTAGAATTTTTAATTATGTAATACCTACTCTCTAGTGTAGCGTGCCTAGGGTAGGCATCCGGTGCACTGGTTTTCCTTCAGTGTCTCCAACATCAGACTTGGAATCTCAGTACCAGTCCCAGTCTCAGCCAGAGTAGCCTCAAAAAGAATATCAGTGAAGAGTGCTACCTGTCCCTATCCGCAATCTGTGCCAATATCCGGTGCTGCTGCAGTAGGAGGTACAGACTGAGTAGCTGCTGAAATCTGCTGAAGAATAGTCATGATGTCCTGAAAACCCTGGTGCTTCTCTGACTGAAGTGCAGATATCCTGGCATCAGTCTCTAATCTCCCTCTCTGAAGACTCAAGATCTCATCCAGTATACGCTGCAGTCTGTCATCATCACCTGGTCCAACAGCTGTCGATCCTCTGACAGGTCATTGAGGAGTAGGAGCTGGCTCTGAAGGTCTAGCCTCGTCAACATGTGGCTCTACCTCTGCATCCTGTCTCTGTGCTACTTGATCATCCTCACCTGAGTCATCATCTGAATGAGTCACTGGAAGACTTGAGCTCTTCCTAATCCAGTGACCCTCAATCTTTACAAATCCCATTCGGGTCAAAGTCTTCAAGTTGTATTTGTCTGTATGCAAAAGTGGTCTACTGTCCTCTCCAGACAAATCAACCTAGGCATCCTGAAATAGTAGGGTAAACACCATCCCGTATGGAAGACATGCTTGTGCCCTCCGAGTAGCTTCCCTCATATGCGACAACATAATGAACGATAAATTGAGGGCCTCCCCCTCAACTAAGCATCTCATGAAGACTAGGTCACTCTTGCTTACCCATCGAATCTCCCAGTCCGGGGTAGAAAGATACAGCTAATAATGTTATGTAGCAACCTCATCTCCAAAGAGAGTTGGTTGGCACTAACATGAATAACACCTTTCACATTTGATCTTTCAAGCACAATTCTTAAAGTCTTTTGTTTGTCCTTCAATACAAGGTAGCTCTCACCCTCTTTAGGTATATGAAGAACACAAGACAACTTTTTCTCACTGATTTCTATATGCTTCCCCTTCACAGTAGCTTCAATGTGAAATGCACCCAAAGACATGTTCTCAAAAAATTGTCTAACAAGGTTGGGATATGTGGGAAGATTAAGCATACAAAAGTTTTTCCAACCTTGTCCAATCAACCAATCACCAATATGCAAGTTTTCTTGTTCTAGGAAAGTGAAATCTATGCATCTACCCGATGTCACTTGCCTATTTTTCATTTTCCTACCTTGGTGCCTCTTGCTCTTCTTCATGCTCTTCTTGATGTTCCTCTGCCGGATTTGAAGTATCCAACCTACGCTTTGTCTTTCTTTCCTCTGCCACTGACCGAACAACTCTTCTAGGTTTCTTAGCCATGGCTTTCCTAGGAGCCATCTATGTTAGGTTAGGGTTTTGGAAAGGTGTAGAGGTGTTCTAGGAGCTTTTCTTAGGTTAGGGAGAGGAGTCGGCTAAGGAAAATGAAAAAGGGTGATGTCCTATTTAAAAACTCTCAGCCCGACTCTCGAGTCGGCTCGCCGAAACTCCTGGTGACTTGAGTCGGCTCGAGCTAAAATTTAGCTCAAAACTCAGAAAAAAGGTAAAACAGATTTCTAAGAGTTTCTTATCATTAAAGGAGGTTGTCATAAGATCTAGAAAAAAATTTGAAATGTCTAGATAATTTTTCCTTATTTTTGAGAAATTAGGTCAAAAATGAGTCACACAAGCCTAATTCGCCTCTAATCTTTTCAAATCTATCTTGACTAAGGGGTTTAGTAAAAATGTCAGCAAGTTGATCTTCAGTAGGTACAAATTCTAATTCAACAATATTATTTAAAACATGATCTCGAATGAAATAATGTCTAATTTCTATATGCTTAGTTCGAGAATGCTGAATTAGATTTTTGGATAAGTTAATAGCACTAGTGTTATCACATTTAATAGAAATATTAGATTGGACAACACCATAATCTTCTAGTTATTGCTTGATCCATAATACTTGAGCACAACAGCTTCCCGTAGCCACATATTCTGTCTCAGCAGTGGACAGTGCTACAGAGTTCTGTTTATGACAGTGCCATGAAATCAAGTTGACACCTAGAAACTGACAAGTGCCACTTGTACTTTTTTTATCAATTTTGCAACCTCCATAATCAGCATCAAAATAACTAATTAATTTCAAAGATGTATGCTTAGAGTACTATAATCCTAGATTGCATGTGCCTTTAAGATACTTAATAATTCTTTTAACAGCTATGATGTGTGACTCTTTTGGATTTGATTGAAAACATGCATATATATAAACACTAAATAAAATATCAGGTTTACTGGCTATTAAATAAAGTAAAGAAACGATCATACCTCTATACAGCTTTTGATCAACATTTATGCCATTCTCATCTTTGTCAAGTCTACATGCAGGATTCATGGGTGTTCCAATTTCTTTGCTTGATTCCATGCCAAACTTTTTGATAATCTCTTTGATATATTTAGCCTGATAGATCAGGATACCTCTCTTAGATTATTTGATCTGAAGCTTGAGGAAGTAACTCAGCTCACCCATCAAGCTCATCTCGAATTCACCCTGCATTAACTTAGCAAAGTCTTGACACAAAGATTTATTAGTAGATCCAAATATTATATCATCAATATAAATTTGAACAACTAAGATATCATTGTCTTTTCATTGAATAAACAGTGTGGTATCAACACTACCTCTTACAAAATCATTTGCAATTAAAAACTTACTTAGTCTGTCATACCAGGTTCTAGGTGCCTGTTTAAGACCATACAAAGCTTTATTCAATTTGAAAACATGATTTGAAAATATGTGATCGATAAAACCTAGTGGTTATTCGACAAAAACTTCTTTAGATAGAAAATCATTCAAAAATGTACTCTTTATGTCCATTTGAAATAATTTGAAATTCATAAAGCATGCATATGCTAATAGTAATCTAATAGCCTCTAACCTAGCTACTGGTGCATAAATCTCATCAAAATCTATTCCCTCTTCTTGATTATATCCTTGTACTACCAGTCTAGCCTTATTCCTAATTACATTACCTTGCTCATTTAGTTTATTTCTATAAACCCATCTAGTACCTATAATAGGATAATCATTAGATCTTTCTACTAGGGTCCAAACATTATTTCTCCTGAATTGGTTTAACTCATCATGCATAGCTAATATCCAATTAGGATCAGCTTCAGCTTCTTCTATAGTGTATGGCTCTACGTGAGGAACAAAAGTAATCAAGTCATGTGTATCTCTATGTGTAGCTCTAGTTCTAACACCTTGAGATGGGTATTCTATAATTAGTTCTTTGGGATGTGAGTGTACATACCTCCATTCTTTGGATATATCTTCATGATTTTTTCTTACCTCTTCTTCATGTGATTCACTTCTTTGTTTGTCTTTGAGAGTCAAATCCTTTAGTCCATATTCTAATATACCTGCATTATCATTAGCACTATCTTCTTTTCTAGAAGATGTAATATTAGATTTATTGAAAACAACATATATTGATTCTTCTACAGTCAAGGTTCTTTTGTTGAGAACTCGATAGGCTTTACTTTTTAAAGAATATCCAAAAAAAATAGTCTCATCGAATTTTGCATCGAATTTACCAAGATTATCTTTTCCATTATTGAGAACAAAACATTTACAGCTGAAAACATGAAAATAATTGATATTAGGCTTTCTATTGTTTCACATTTTATAGGGGGCTTTTCTAATGATAGGTCTAATTAAAACTCTATTCAAAATATAGCAAGCGATATTTACAGCTTCAGCCCAAAAGTATTTTGGAAGATTTCTTTCACAAAGCATTGTTCTGAACATCTCTTTCAAAGTATGATTCTTTCTTTCTACAACACCATTTTGCTGTGGTATTCGAGGAGCTGAGAAGTTATGGTCAATACCGTGCTTTGTGCAAAAGTGATCAAAATATTGATTTTCAAATTCAGTGCCATGATCATGACGAATAGAAATAATAGAAAGATTTTTCAAATTTGAAACTCTTTTATAAAACTTTTTGAATACTTTAAAAGTTTCATCTTTATGTGCAATGAACAAAATCCATGTGTATCTTGAAAAATCATCTACAATCACAAGACCGTATTTCATACCACCTAGGCTTGTTATCCTAGTAGGTCCAAATAGGTCCATGTGAAGTAGCTCTAAGGGTCTAGTAGTAGAAACAATATTTTTAGATTTAAAACTATCCCTCACTTGCTTTCCTAATTGACAAGCATCGCAAACATAATCAAAATTAATTTTAAACTTTGGCAAACCTTTAACTAGATCTTTCGAAATAAGTTTTGCTATAGTATCCATACTAGCATGTCCAAGTCACCTATGCCATAGTAAACTTGATTCCTTGCTCTTGTCATTTATTGCTACAAGACTTATATTACTTGACATAGCTAGATCATTAAGATCTACTACATAAATATTACCAAGTCTATGTCCAATGAATTTTGTACTAGAGTCAAGTGGAACAACTATTATATACATTGAAGACTTGAAGAAAATATTAAAACCAATATCACATAGCTGACTAATACTCAAAAGATTATGTTTTAACTTTTCTACAAGTAACACATTTTCAATAAATATAGAAGGAGTAATTTTGATTTTACCAATACCGATTATCCTTCCTTTGCGATTATCACCAAAGGTTACCATTCCACCATCTTTTTGTTCTAGGATAAAAAATTAATCAATATCACCCGTCATGTATCTTGAACAGTCGCTATCAAGGTACCATCTTTTCTTTATATTTGTGGCTGCAAGACATCCCTATAAAACAATCAGGTAATAGATTTAGGTACCCAAGCTTTCTTGGGTCCTTACAAGTTAGTAGAAATTGTTCCTTTTGGAATCCAAATTTTCTTGACTTTCTTCTTGTCATTATGTTTCAAATGACACTCAAATACCTTATGACCAATATTATTGCAAGCATAGCATACAATTCTTGGCTTTGAATAAAAAGTATGTGATGATGCAAATTTAGGTTTAAATTATTTTGAAGTAATAAACTTAGGAGCATATGATGTAGATGCAGAAAATTTATTTGAAATTAAATTTTTGTAACCAATTCCAAATTTGTTATTTGTTTCTCTTTGATCTTTCAAAATTAGTTCAAGCTTGTTGGAACTTAGGATTAATTTTTCAACTAAAGGCTTAAGCTTTTGAACTTCTTTCTTCAAATCATCAATTTTCTTTTGCAAACTTTTATTTTTCTCAAGAAGCTCTTCTTTTTCAAATTGGGTGGTCTTAAGTCTTTCAAAAACTAGACTTAATTCCCTTTGCAAAATCTTATTTCTTTCACCAAATTCATTTTTATCCTTTTCAATTATATCACAATGGTTTTTCAAATTTTTCATTTTCAAACCATCCTTTTTATATTCTACTAATAATTCATAGAAAACATTAGGCAGCTCATCATATGTAAATTCTAAATTAGGTTCAGAAATAGTTACCTCATCCTCCAAACCCATAAGACAGATCTATGCAATTTTTGTTGCTTCTTCATCCTCTTTAGTGGATGTAGATTTGTTGCTGTCACTCCATGCTGCAAGCATTGCATTCTTCTTCTTTCTCTTGATCATCTTTTTCTTAATTTCTGGACAGTCAGGGCATATATGACCTGGTTTCTTGAACTTATAGCAGATTGGAATTTGATCCTTATCCTTGTCCTTCTCTTTTTCTTTGTTCTTTTCTCTTTTTTTTCCAAAATCTCCTTTTCTAAATTGCTTCCTCCATCTATTTGTTCTTCTTCTACGCATAAACCTTTTAAATTTTTTTGTTACAAGGGCTATCTCATCATTTTCAAGATCATCATCATCAAATAAATCTAAATCTTTATTTTTATCTTCTTCTATAGCTTTAAATGCTATAGCTTTCTTTCTCTTGGAATCTTCATCAGTCCTTTGTTGCATGGCTAATTCATGTGTTATTTGTGATCCAAGCAACTCATCCAGTGGTAGGGTGTTTAGGTCCATTTCCTCTTGAATAGCTATCACTTTAGCTCCCCAATTATCTGGCAAGGATCTCAAAACTTTTTGAACAAGATCAGCATTAGTGTAAGTCCTACCAAGATTTTTTAGACCATTGATAATATCAGTAAAACAAGTATACATAGCAGATATAGTTTCACTAGGATTCATCTTAAATAATTTATAGTTATGCACAAGAAGATTGATTTTTGAAGTTTTAACTTGTGATGTGCTTTCATGTATAATCTCAAGCTTATCCTAAATTTTTTTAGTAGTATTACAAGTTAAAATTCTGTTAAACTCATTTGGATCCAAAAAATGAAAAGGAATTTTGAATACCTAATTTCAAACTGGCTTTCCAAAAACAGGCTAACTTGCCTATACAGCAAATTCATAGCTTTGGCATTTAGCTCAGCTAACTTCATATCATTTTCATCCTATTCCTCTTCCAGTTTGGGAACCTTAATATCATTAACTCTAATAATGGGTGTGTGAAGTTCTTTCAAGATAATTTTTCATAAATAAAAATCTATGGCATGAATGTATATTTTCATCCTCGCCTTCCAATATGTATAATTGGTTCCGATAAAAAGTGGAGGTCGATTTGTGGATTGGCCCTCGGCCAAAGAAGTGCTCATGGGATGTGCCATCTATCTTTACTCTAAGTAATTTTTAGAGACTCTGCTCTGATACCACTTGTTTTCCAGATGGCTTCCCAAGAGGGGGGTGAATTGGGATTATAAAAACTTTTCACAAGTATATGCACTTCGAAATCTTTTTGGTGTTGTGGTGCAATATGCAATACGGAAGTGATTAAGTAAATGCAATAAGGTAAAGTAAGCACCAATACAAATACAAGAAAATTTAGAGTGGTTCGAAGCAACCGGCTCCTACATCCACTACCCAAGGACCACTTGGGATTTTCACTATATCCCCCAACCAAAATACAGTCGGATTATTTTACAAGGCTCACAATCCAAACCTATACACTTTAGTTTTATCGGGATCACCAAAGAAAATCCAACACCCTTTGGTTTTAAACGGGATCACCAAAGAAACCTTAACACCCTTTGGTTTTAAACGGGATCACCAAAGAAATCCAAACACTTGGTTTTATACCAGGATCACCAAGAACCCAACTTAGGTTTTCACAAGGTTCACATAAAAATCTTTAACCCTCTCTTAAGACACAGTCCCTTGCTATTCTTAGAGAGAAAATAAAGATATAAGAGAAATGTAAAGCAACTACACAACAAACCGAGTTTGTTTAAATATTGCCGATGTAGATCAAGATGAAGCCTAGCTTGGAATACTCTTTAATACTTTTCAAGCTGCTTCTTATCTTCTTCAATGAGTGGATTCAATGACAAAGAGAAGTTAGTGAAGCTTTGAATCCTATCTTGAATGCTCTTGAAGTAGGTTGGTGAAAGACTTGAAGGCATTTCAAATTTCCAAGATAAACAATAATAATCCCTCAAAAAATTTGTTTAATCCATCAAAAGTAATCCCTTTTATAGTTTTCCATGAGATATGGCCATTATAGGGCCTAGGGATTCGTGAAAGAGCCGTTAGAGACCATTTGAAGTTCAAAAATTACTTTCAGCAACTAGCCATTAAAGTACAAAAAACAGTCACTCAGTTGGCTCGAGGTCCACGAGTCGCTCAAAGTCTTAGACAGCCCAAATAGAAATCCTGTGTGAGTCAGCTCTTCAAGCTGGACTTGGCTCGAACCTTCAATCAATTCAAAACAATAATTTTCTTGAGTTGGCTCTTCAGGGCAGAGTCGGCTTGAAGTCTCAGTCACCAACAAACAAACTCTGGATGAGTCGGCTCTTGGGGCTTGAGTCGGCTCAAGATTTCAGACTTCAAAAATATGTGTTCTTCCATGAGTCGGCTCTTGGGGTTTTAGTCGACTCGAGGTACTGAAACTCTAAAATTTCTTTGTGCCGTGCCACAAGGAGTCAGCTCTTGATCCATGCCAGACATTACGCCTCCTAGACCCACTCCAGTTTATATTCCTAGAGCCCAACATCCTGATCCTATTTCTAATCCAAATCCGAGATGCCCAACTCAGGATGAAATTGAAGAAGATAGAGCCTTTAGGAGTGTTAAATTTGATGCACCCACATTCGATGGGAACTTAGATCCTAAGGTCTATACGGATTTGGAGAGCAACATGGATCAATATTTCGAAGGTATGAAATGTCGGAGGAGTGAAAGGTGAAATTTGCAAAGTTTAAGTTAGTCTGACAAGCACGATTGTATTGGGATAATACTGAGAGATTTATCCTTCAGAGAGGACACATGCCCATAGTTACATGGAGGGATATGAAGGACAAGTTAAGAGAAAAGTATGTGCCATTAACATATCAACAAAGGCTATTAGATCAATGGCAGGACTTGACCCAAGGTAGTAAGACCGTTACCGAGTACATTGCCAAGTTTGATGAGTTTGTTATGTGATGTGGTGTAGTCGAGTCAAAATCTGTGACACTTCTAGGTTTAGAAAAGGCTTGAATGAGGATATTAGAAGGAAACTATTTCTAAAGTAAATGATTTGGAACATGCTTACCAGGTTGCTAGAGACTGTGAACTATTTTAAAGAAGACAACCTATCTACCGACCTGAACTCCATAGGTTTAGTAACCCTAGAAATAGGTCAAGCCAAGTTCCTGTGAGTTGGCCTAGTCAACCCACACTAGTAGGTCGAATGGATGATCGAGAAAAGGCACCAATTGGTCGAGTGGATGATCGAGGAAAGGCACCAATAGGTCGTATGAATGATAGAGGAAGAGCACCTGTAGTACATGGAGAAGGAAGTCAGAATGTAGAGTGTTATAAGTGTCATTAGGTTGGCCATTTTGCTAACAAATGCCCTGTACAGAACCTACACAGGTTAGATGGGAGAAGAAGAGGAACCTGAAGCAGCTGAAGAGTGTGGAGAAGAAGTATATGAAGCTGAGCTTGATTTAGCAGAGGAGTATGAAGGTAATGAGGAGGAAATATAGTCACTTGACCTTGTAGGAGTTGTTAGGTATATTCTAGCTCAGACCAGGAAGAACGAGGACTAGCGTAGGATCAACATCCTGCAAACCTTCATCAAATTAAGGGACAAAGTGTGTAAGATCTTTATAGACAGTGGGAGCTGTATCAATGCCATTTCTACCAATGCAGTCAAAAGTCTAGGTTTACCTACAACACCCCATCCCAACCCCTATAAGGTTTCATGGATTGATGCAACCTCAATTCCCATTAAGTTGATTTGTCATGTCACAATCCATTTCCAGTCATACCAAGAGAAGGTCTGGTGTGATGTGTTACCAATGGGAGTCAGTAGCATAATTTTGGGAAAACCCTGGTTATATAACCATAATGTTACCCTATTTGGAAGATCAAATTCTTGTTCTTTTAATTATCAGGATAAGAGGATAGTCATAAATTTAACCCCACCGAAGGAAAACATTAAGAGGGGGTCCAGTAATTTGAAAGAAGAGAAGCCAAGATTGAACATAATTACTTCTAAGGAGATGGAAAGAGAAATCATTGGAGGTGCACCCATTGGAGTTTTAGTGGTTAAAGAGACTCATGAACAACCTAAACCTGAACACCCTAAGGAAGTTGTAGAGCTTTTGAAAGACTTTCAGGATGTGTTTCCTGAAGACTTGGCAAATAAACTGCCACCATTAAGGGACATCCAACATGCTATAGACCTAGTCCCAGGAGCTACATTGCCAAACCTCCTACATTATAGGATGAACCCTACAGAACACTTAAAGATGCAAAGACAAGTAGGAGAGCTTTTTCAGAAAGGATTCACTAGGGAGAGTCTTAGTCCTTGTGCAGTTCCAGCCTTGTTAACCCCCAAGAAAGATGGCACTTGGAGGATGTGTGTTGACAGTAGAGCAATCAACAAAATCATTGTTAAATATAGGTTTCCAATTCCCCGCTTGGATGATATGTTAGATATGATGGCCGGATCAACCATTTTTTTGAAGATTGACCTTAAAAGTGGCTATCATCAAGTTAGGATCAGAATTGGGGATCAATGGAAAACAGCCTTTAAGACTAAGGATGGTTTGTACGAATGGTTGCTAATGCCTTTTGGCTTGTCCAATGCTCCTTGCACTTTTATTAGGATAATGATCCAAGTATTAAGAGCCTTTATAGGAAAATTTGTGGTTATATACTTTGATGATATCCTCATATACAGTAAGACAAGAAAGGATTACTTAGACCATCTTTATCTAGTGTGTCAGACTCTTAGGAAAGAGAACCTGTATGCCAATATTAAGAAGTGTAGCTTCATGACCACTAGGATAGTCTTTTTAGGTTTTGTAGTGACCCCAGAGGGAGTGTCAGCTAATCCTGAGAAGATCAAATTAATAGTTGAGTGGCCTATACCTAGGAATATCCATGATGTCCGTAGTTTTCATGGATTAGCCACCTTCTATAGAAGATTTATTAAAGGATTTAGCACCATTGTGGCATCGATTACAGATTGCATTAGGAAGGGAGCCTTTAAGTGGACCAAGAATGCTGATAGAGCCTTCCTAGAGATAAAAGAGAAGATGACACAAGCTCCGATCTCGAGACTTCCTGATTTTTCTAAAGTATTTGAAGTTGCTTGTGATGCTTCGAGTGTTGGCATAGGAGTACTTAGTCAAGAGAGTCATCCTGTAGCCTTTTTTAGTAAAAAACTAAATGAGGCTAAATCCAAGTACTCAACCTATCATAAAGAGTTTTATGCGGTAGTACAAGCATTGAAATATTGGAGATATTATTTACTACCACAGGAATTTGTTTTGTACTCTGACCATGAGGCACTTAGGTTTCTAAACTCTTAGAAGAAATTAAATCCAAGACATGCTACATGGGTAGAGTATCTCCAGTCTTATACTTTCATGTTGAAGCATCGAGCTAGTTTAGAGAATAAGGTTGCAGATGGTCTTAGTCACCGATCAATGTTGTTGAATTGTGTCAATACTGAGGTTGTTGGATTTGATAAGCTCAAGGAGCAGTATGAGTCTTGTCCATATTTTAGGAAAATCTATGAGAAAATCAAGCAAGGACCATCTAGTTTGGATAGTGATTATACATTGCGAGATGGTTATCTTTTTAAGGAAAATAAGCTTTGCATACCTAGAACATCCCTTAGTAAATTTCTGATTTGGGAGATCCATGCTAGAGGCTTAGGAGGACATTTTGGAAGAAATAAAACTATTATGGCAATGGAGGAGCAATTCTTTTGGCCAAGTCTTAAGAGAAATGTAGCTCAAATGTGGCTAGGTATAGAACTTGTGCTGTTGCGAAGTAGCAAAAGTAGAACACTAGCCTCTATACCCTTTTGCCTATGCCTGACTGCCCTTTGCAAGATCTAAGTATGGACTTTATTTTAGGTTTATCCAAAACCATGAGGCGACACGATTCCATCTTTGTCGTGGTTGACAGATTTTCCAAAATGGTGTATTTCATTCCTTATTCACAAACATTCGATGCCTCTAGAGTAGCCAAACTTTTCTTAGATGAGGTGGTCAGATTACATGGTTTACTCAAGACAATTGTGTATGACAGGGATGTACAGTTCACAAGTTATTTCTGGAAAACCCTCTGGCATATATTAGGGACTAAGCTAAAGTTTTCTACTACTTATCACCCTCAAACTAATGGCCAGACCGAGGTAGTGAACCAAAGTCTAGGAAACTTGTTAAGATGTCTGGTAGGGAAGAATACTAGTGAACCAAAGTCTAGAGCTGAGTTTTCCTATAATAGTTCAATCAATAGGTCTACTGGTAATAGTCCTTTTGAGATTGTACATGGGTACAAGCCACAAAAGCCTTTAGATTTGATTCCATTACCCATGCATGCCTGCATTTCCGAATCAGTCGAGTCATTTGCACAGCATGTCAAAGCATTGCATAAAGAAATCAGTAACAAAATTAAAAAGAGCAATGAATCATATGAGCACGAGGCTAACTTACATAAGATATTTAAAGAGTTTAATGAAGGGGACTTCGTCATGATCAGGTTACGACCTGAACGGTTTCCAGTCGGAACCATGAAAAAACTACAAGCCCATAGTGCTGGAGCGTATAGGATTATAAAAAAGATTGGACCTAATGCTTATATGCTTGAATTACCATCTGAGTTAGGTATTAGTCTGACCTTCAATATATCTGATCTAGTCAAGTTTAAGGAACCAATAATAATACCTAGTAAGCCATTTGAGCCTGATCCCACCTTTGAGAGTGACCCTATCCCAGAATGTCCACTAGCCAAATTACTAGAGAGAAAAGAAAAGTTTGAGCAGATCATAGATGATAAGATCATAACTACTAGAAATAAGAACTACCAAAGATATCTGGTTTGTTGGCAAGGGAGACCTGAGTCTAAGGATTCTTAGATCACCAGAGAGGATCTTCAAAAGTTAAACCCTGACTTGCTAGAACATTACCAGAGCTGAATTGACCCATACTCGACGGGGTCGAGTTCCTCCCATCCCAGGAGAATTGGTGAGGACACAAAAGCCAGGAAGAGAAAGCAAACCTTTTCCAGTTCAATTTGGATCACCAATGAGTAAGTCCATGTGTTCTTTACAAAGAGCACTCAAGTTCCAGTTGTTTTGAGTTTGTAATTAGGTCAAATTGAGTTGTAATTTGATCAAATTGAGTGTAATTTGGTCAATTAGGGTTGTTGAGTTACCAGTTGAGTCCACTGAGTCCATCAATTGGTTTAAGAGTCTTCTAAATAGCATTAATTTACTTTGTTGGTGAATTTTCCAATTTGAGTCATGTAATTAGTGCTTGAATAAGTCAAGGTGTGTCATAAGTACCCAAGACCCAAGTCATCATCACCTTGGTGGATCAATTCTAGGTCAAAAAAAGGTTGTCCAAATTTTTATCCAGATATCCAGACATTGGGACATCCGGACATCCAGACATTTGGACATCAAGACAAAGTCATCCTTATCCAAGAGAGGCACCCCATCCCATTTATCGCCCATTTCAATTTCAAGGAGGTGCCCATTCAAGAGGAGTAAAGCAGAAGGACTTGCTTTTCATCTGGCACCCCTCTCTCATTGTCGCCCACTCCAGATGATGCCCACCCATGATTCATTCAAATGGAATCCAAGATAAGTGGATTTATCTTCTATCTACATCCAAAATTCAAAGGAGGAGATATCTTCATTCAAATTCAAAGAAGAGTCCAAGGATAAGTAGAGGTTCATCTAAATTTCAAAGGAGTTCAAGTTTTCATGGAATCCATTCAATATTTAAAGAAGAGTATTATTATCTTGCCTACCATTCAAATTTGAAACCAGGAAGGAGTTCACGCCAAGGATGGATTAGTGCTGATTGAGAAGGAATTAAGGCACCATCTCATTTTTTTTGTCACACATTTCTTCTTAAATCATGGAACACCTCAAGTGATGCGGGACAAAATTCGATGTAACCTACGTTATTTGGGAAAGGAAAATAACCTAAGTAAACTAGGATCGTGGGAGGGCTAAGAAGCCTCCCGGGACTAGGGTGACACTGAAACTAAAACCCTAAAATAGCTGATCTCTTTTGGTTTTCAATTTTCTTGGTGGAGGTGGAGAAGGAAGGATGGAGATGGGGGACTGTGAACTGGAACTCATGGCCCTAGGACTCACTTTAACGGAGAAACGCACACAGAAAATCAGGGGTCACAGCGTAAAGCTATCCTCCCGAGGGATCAAAGTACATAGCTACCCTCCTGAGGGATCAAAGCACCAGCTACCCTGAGCTCTCATCGAACCCATCATCCACATAGTAAGGCTCTCATAGAAGCTGCTAGGGTGACTCTCAAAGGACACGAGGGGATAAAGATGATGAGATAGGGGATAACTAGGGTGCTCGAGTCCATCATCCACAAAGTAGGACTCTTACACCCCCCAATGAACCCATTATCCACATAGTAGGGAACGAAGGCAAACGGGACTCAGCCCAGAACCAGAACCGGAACCAATGGAAAACCCAAAAATCTATATCAAATCTTTGATTATTACAGGAGGAGAGGGGGCCTTTATATAGAAAAACCAAAACCCTCAGTTTCTTAGCCTTTAATAAAACTAAAAAGGAAAACAAATTACATCAAAATTTGTGTTGCATCAAAAATGGTGTTGATCTGCTCTGAGAAGCGTGTCAGCTTGATGATTTGCTGCAGAAAGCATGATGCTCTAAAAATTGGCTACTCTGGAATCGGTGCAAACTCATCACACGGGCGTGCGGAGGATCGATCTCCCGACGAAGCACATGGCCGACAACCGGGAAGCAGGTGGCGGACGAGGCCGACGGATGTTTGGCGGCGAGTCGCAGGCGAGGCAGCACAGGTAATGGCACGGCACACCCAGCGTGCCGTTTGGTCTCCCACGGTCGTGGGAGACCTCCTGGGCACCGGCGTGGCCGGTGGACGGCGGGGGAGGCCGGGGACGGCGAGAAGGTGGCCGGTGGATAGGTGGGCCGCGACGGCGACGTCAGGAGCTGGGTGGCGGCGTCACACGGCCACACGCGGGCGGACGGATGCCTCCCATGTCCGTTCGTCTTCCCACGTGCGTGGGCGGCGGCGGACCCCACCGGCGGCTAGGCGAGGGCCGGTGGGAGGCGGGATCGGTGGCGGGCAGCAGGCCGGCGGCGGCAGCGGCGGCTTGGACCGTGGCGGGCAGATTTCTCCATGTCCGTCCGTCATCCCATGGGTGTGGGCAGCGACGGCGGCTTCTCCGGCGAGGGCGAGGGCCGGCGAGCATCGGCGGCGGTCCAGTGGGGGCGGCCGGGGATCGGGCGGCCCGGATCTAGGACTGGAGGGGGTGGCGGCTAGGGTTCGGAAGTTTTAAAAGATCACAGGAGAAGGATGCAAAAGATGGAATAAGGCTGGGATAACTCATGGATAAACCAAGAATAAAACTAGAATGGCGGGAATAGATGGAATAGTGGGAATAGGGAAATAAAAAATATGTGAGAAAATTAAAAAAATGGGAAAAACACCTTGACGATGGCTGGATCCCCATCATTCTCCTTGATCGTGAAGAACTCGACTTCGTCGAGTTTGAAAAATGGAGCACACCCTAATCCACAACTCGCTCTGATACCAAAATTGATGCGGGACAAAATTCGATGTAACCTGGGATATTTGGAAAAGGAAAATAACCTAAGTAAACTAGGACCGTGGGAGGGCTAAGAAGCCTCCCGGGACTAGGGTGACACTGAAACTAAAACCCTAAAATAGTTGATCTCTTTTGGTTTTCAATTTTCTTGGTGGAGGTGGCGAAGGAAGGATGGAGATGGGGGACTGGGAACTGGAACTCATGGCCCTGGGACTCAATCTAACGGAGAAACGCACACAGAAAGTCAGGGGTCACAGCGTAAAGCTACCCTCCCGAGGGATCAAAGCACATAGCTACCCTCCCGAGGGATCAAAGCACCAGCTACCCTGAGCTCTCATCGAACCCATCATCTACATAGTAGGGCTCT
The DNA here is from genome assembly GCA_021397845.1 of Areca catechu. Lineage (NCBI taxonomy): Eukaryota > Viridiplantae > Streptophyta > Magnoliopsida > Arecales > Arecaceae > Areca > Areca catechu. The sequence continues at coordinate 98,033,504 of CM038046.1, forward strand.
CATAGAGGCCTCTAGGGTGACTCTCAAAGGACACGAGGGGATAAAAAAGACGAGATAGGGGATAACTAGGGTGCTCAAATCCATCATCCACAAAGTAGGACTCTCACACCCCCCAACGAACCCATTATCCACACAGTAGGGAATGAAGGCAAACGGGCCTCAGCCCAGAACCAGAACTGGAACCAATGGAAAACCCAAAAATCTATATCAAATCTCTGATTATTACAGGGAGAGAGGGGGCCTTTATATAGAAAAACCAAAACCCTCAGTTTCTTAGCCTCTAAGAAAACTAAAAAAGAAAAATAAATTATATCAAAATTCGTGTTGCATCAAAAGTGGTGCTGATATGCTCTGAGAAGCGTGTCGACTTGATGATCTGCTCCAGAAAGCATGCTGCTCTAAAAATAGGGCTGCTCTGGAATCGGTGCAAACTCATCACACGGCCATGCGGAGATCGATCTCCCGTCGGAGCACATGGCTGGTGACCGGGAAGCAGGCGGCGGACGGGGCCGGTGGACGGCTGGCGGCAGGCCGCAGGCAAGGCGGCACAGGGAATGGCACGGCACGCCCAGCATGTCGTTTGGTCTCCCACGATCGTGGGAGACCTCCTGGGCATCGGCGTGATCGGTGGACGGCGGGGATCGTGGGAGACCTCCTGGGCGCCGGCGTGACCGGTGGACGGCGGGGGAGGCCGGGGACGGCGGGAAGGTGGCCGACGGACAGGCGGGCGACGACGGTGGTGTCAGGCAGTGGGCGGCGGCGTCACACGGCCGCACGTGGGTGGACGGACGCCTCCCGCGTCTGTTCATCTTCCCACGGGCTTGGGCGACGGCGGACTCCACCGGCGACCAAGCGAGGGCCGGCAGGCGGTGGGAATGGCTACGGGCAGTAGGCCGGCAGCGGTGGCCATGGGCCGTGGCGGGCGGACACCTCCGCGTCTGTTCATCTTCCTATGGGTGTGGGCAGTGGCTTCTCCGGCGAGGGTGGGGGCCGGCGAGCGTCGGCAGCAGTCCGACTAGGGCGGCCGACTGTCGAGCGGCCTGGATCTGGGGCTGGAGGGGGTGGCGGCTAGGGTTCGGAAGTTTTAAAAAATCACGGGAGAAGGATGCAGGAGATGTAATAAGGCTGGGATAACTTGGGGATAAACTAAGAATAAAACTAGAATAGCGGGAATGGATGGAATAGTGGGAATAGGAAAATAAAAAAATGTGAGAAAATTAAAAAAATGGAAAAAATACCTTGATGACGGCTGGATCCCCATCATCAAGCCAAGAAGAGCCAATTTAAGTTTCAAATTCAAGGAAGATGCCAAGAAGCCAATGAGTGTTTGAATTAGAATTTAAATTTAAATGTAATTTGAATCAAAGGAGTCCTATGATATTTTCATGTGTGAGGAACCCTATAAATAGGACCCCATACCCCCCTTGTAAGGATTGTTATTGATTCATGAAATAAAATGCATTTTTTCTTCCACAAAGCTGGGTTAGGCTTTAGTGATTTTCTCTAAGGGCGGGGAGGTCCTTAAGAGCTTAAGACGGGGAGGTCCTTGAGTGGAGGTTCTGCCAGATTTGATAAACTGCTACCGATCTTCTTCAAGCTTTACGCATCCAACCTTTTTTTTCCATTTTGAAATGATTTACTTCATTATTAAAGTTTTGTTTGCTGCCTTCTCTACAGATCCCAGGTGTTCAAGGACTTTAGAGGATGGATCCTTTGCTCCCGAATTCAGATCTAATGGTAGATCTAAAATCTGGAGCCCGATCTTCATCCTGTTGCGAGATCTGAGCGACCAAGCAGCCGATCTATCCCGAGTCAAAGAAAATCTCCATTGGGATAAGCAACCAATCCTTTCTCATTAGATTTAGTAGTTGAAGCATGGAATAGCCTAATCTTAGATGGTTTCCTAGCTAACGGGTCCTTATTTTTTCTAGCTTGTGGATCAGATTGTGGATAAGTAGTTAGTTACTTTTTTTAATCTCTTTAGTCTGTTATATTTAGTTGCTTTACTGCTATGATCATTGCTCTTTAAACCATCTTAGACTAAAATTAGATCATCTTATACTATATCGCATCGTTCCGCATCAATGAAATCATTAAAAAGGAGTTTGCTAGTATCCTAATCATCAAAGGCACAAACCTTAAGCTCAAACCTATCCAAAGTCCCCTCCATGGTCACAACCCGGAGGACAAAATGAGGCACTGGCCTCAGTGCCCATCGATGTTTTGGGGTGGGTGGAGGTGGAACCTTCGAAGGAGCAGCAAGAATCACTCCCTTGAGCATGAGAGTAGCGGCAGTGACAAGCTCAACTACTAAAGCCTTCATCAACCTATTAGAAGGTCCTTAAGATGTATCGGTCTTCTTCCACTTTAAAATTATTTTCATCAAACTTCACTTTTTCATAGGATCCATGGCAGCAAAGAAAAGAAACTCGGATAAACAAAAACTAATACCAGGAAAGAGAGAGAAAAAGAAATGGTTAGGGATTTTTTCTACCTTTTGACTGAATTTGGCTGATCCCTACATTAAAAAGGGTTGCCGTGCACAACAACACCTTTAGTGCAGGAACTTAAAAGTGTTGGAGAATCTCAACCATTCCCTTTCTTCCTTGGATAAAAGAGCAGGATGAGTAACCTGACATAACTGGTTACCCCAACACTCTAAACCCCAATCACTTTTAAGAATGTGTTTTACAAAAAAGTCGTATTCTTTCCAATGATGGATGGCTAAAGGAGTGCCCCTAATTAAAGGTCAGCACACCTTTCTTTTATGGGGCAAACGTACCGCCACCCATAAAAGCAAGGGTGCCTCCCAAGGGTGGAAAAAACTCTAAAGAGAGGAACTATTGGCCGAACCTTGACTAGAATGTAAATTGCAGCAAAGCCATAGATAAACCTCCATGCATTTGGGACAGGTGTGCATGGAGGGAGTCACATAGCTCAATGGAGGTCAACAAAAAAGGGAAATAATGGAAGCCTCGATTCGGTTGGGAAACATTCTTTGTATAGCACTATCCTACCAAGAGGAGGGTCACATGCTTGGTCAAATTCAAGCGGAACCTCCATTTCAAATTCTGGCAGAACTTGGTATTTGGCATGAATTTTTTCTAAGTGCGACCAGTGAATCTTAGATTGGATGATCCCAGGGAGGAATTCCTCCACATCCGAATCTACTAGTTTTAGAGGAGCCTCTAGTGCCATAGTCACCTCATGCTCTAAAGCAACCTCCAAAATCCAAGCTTAGAAACAACTTCTAGTATTTAGGTTTTGCCCTGAGGTGCACTTCAATCGGCCTTTGGGCTGCCTATTGAAGGTCCTGGTTAGGTCCAACCATTAACATGACAAAATTCAATGCTTCTAACTAATGAATAGTCAAGCCTGACTTTGGCCAACCCACCTGACTACTGTTAAGAGAGTCGCATTGAGCCATCATATTAGGAACAGTAATTTCAATAGCCAGATGAGCACCCGATCTTTGGATCTGCCGATGAACACCCAACTATTGGACCCATTACCATCCCACTTAATGAGAGTCTAAGACTCGGTTATCACCATAACTTCGACTTTTTATGGACCTAATAATTTAGAGGGTTTAATTTTAATGTAACAGAAGAAGAGATGAGAAGACATGGATCAACCTCCCACCGACCACATCAATTATCAAGGTGGGATACACAACTTATGATCCATGGGCACCTAAATTTAGTCAAGACTAATTAACCTTGGGTGATATGGGTTAACATGAGTCAGTGAGCTATCCAATCAATTATGATCGACCACATTGGCCAGGTAAGTGAGATCATGGGTTGGGTTCCGCCATTAACTATCTTGTCTTAGACACCAACCGAGTTGGCCAAGTAAGAGGTTGCCTCAAAGAACCAAGATCAAACAACCAAACTTACCTTGGATACTAATTGGTTCATTAGACTCGATTAGACTAGCCTAAAGACTCGGGCTGTCCACTGAGTCACTAATTAGGTCCATTTAGATTTATGAACTAATCAATCTAACTATTAGAAAGATCTATAGAGTAGAAAGTCTAACTCAACATTTGATTAGATTAGTTCTCTACATAGTCCAATGCACCAAACTTAGGTCTAACACAATTAAGGACCTAATAGAGCTAACCCATGATCCTTTAGGCTTATTGAAATGACTTAAAATCTTTGAATAATATTCCTAGAGTTCTTTGTTATTCAAGGTAACTTGATTCTCAATTAAGTTCAATAGCCTTTATAAATTAAAATAATTTTAATTTATAATGTAAAATAATTTTACAATGAATCAGAATTTGAATTCACTATTTTTCTGCATTTTCAGGTCAAGTGTCGACACTATGCACTGATGAGTCGACTCAAGTGTTGACTCTTCGCACTCATGAGTCAACTCAAGTATCAACTCAAGGCCTGAGATAGAGTGTTAACAGAAAGTCATATTTTCTCTATGCATGCATGAGTCGACTCAAGTGTTTACACTTGGGTCGACTCAAGGCCTGTCACATGGCAAAAATAGTGATTTCAAATCCAATTTTTTTTTTAATCAAAACTGATCAAAACAAAACTCTTGGATCTCATCTAAATTTATTTTATGATCATAACATTAGATTAAAACATTTTAATCTACATTTTCTTTAATTTTTCTTTTTCATGAGTCAATCACAAGCGGCCTATATGCCATAGGAGATCCCATTGAATGGGAAGAGAGGGTCATGCAGCCCTACTTCTCTCCAATGATCGAACGGCCATGGTGAAGCTCTCAATCCAAGTACTTTAAAAGAAAACTATGATGTTAAAGCATGCTAGCAGTATTATACTACGAAGAACCTAGCTCTAATACCATTGAAGGGAAAGCAAAACGAGCATGCATGGAAGAAAAAATATATTTTCATAAGGATACTTACCGTTATACCTTAAAAAGGAGGTTGTGGAAAGCCCTTGAGCCACAAACGTATCTGGCCTCTAGGGTAGTTCACACCAGGGTTTGATTTTGATCAACTCCCTCAAAGTGCTAGCTCTTTAGGATCCTTGAGATCGATTTACTTCTTCTTGGAAGATAAGGAGGAGAGGTGGAAGCCTTCCTAACTAGCTCTCTTTTCAAGACCTAGCTTGAGTGCTAGGTAGTCACACATCCAAAACCCTAATCCTCCCAAGCCCCTTTTCTTTTCCCTCTCAGAATTTTAGCAATCTCATTCAATAAGAAAACTCTTTTTTTTTCTTTTCACCAACCAGCAGCCCCTAAAACAACCCTTATTTATAAAGGCATCCATGAGAGGGAGAAAGAGGAAGGAGGAGTGATTGGGGGAGAAGGTCAAGGGCCATACTAAATTGGCTCTAAGCTCATAAGGCAAGAATGACCATCATTCCATGAAAGCTAGGAGACAAAACTAGCCAAAATTTGAAATTCTAATTGAGGTCAAAACTTTCCAAAGAATGACCATCTCCAGGAAGGATTGGAGCCAAAATTAACTAGAATTCAAAATTTAAATTGAGGTCAAAACTTTCTAAAAATTCTTTCCAGAATTTTTGCTCGTTATAGCCAAGTATCGACTCTTCCTAGTATCGACTTTCCAAGTGTCAACACTTGCAAGTGTTGATACTTCCAAGTGTCAACACTTGGAAGTGTCGACACTTGGAACATGGTCAATCATATTGACCTCCAATGATGGCAAACGATTCTCAATCATCGATCAACCTTTAGATCAAATAAAAACCCTATGGTGTGTGACCCCATAGGTTCGAACACTAAGCCGGTAGCACTGGAACACTTCTAGTACCACTCAAAGTTATCATCTAACAATGATACCCGACGTCCGGATAGGTCGAAGATTGCAGAGCAACTTTCTAGAACCTCTGGCATATGGTTACCACATGATTCATCTCTTTGATCTCATAATGCTCAGGATGACCTAGGGTTTGACTGCCAACCCTAACCTGGTACATCCAAATCGTGTCTCAACCTTACAAGTTTTGTGACTCCTTACAAGAACTACCCTGGCTAAGGTTTTGCTAAATTGAGATAATGAGTCATTCACTCCAAACCATTTAGAGGGGTCAATCCTATCTTGATCCACCATCGCTCCATAAGTACTTGACTATACCCAGAAACCTTTTATTACTGGATTAGAAATCCAGGTAGTTCGACATTAAAGTATAGTGAGTTACTTGCAAGCTACCATAATGACCTTAGGTCTGAGGGACACATATACCCATATCCCTTCGTGAGCAACCCTTTGGCATAAGGGAGCTCCGTAGTTGGTCACGTTCAGTGAGATGTCATACATTTTATCTATATGTCACATCAGTATTTCTACACTCCTTGGTTAAGAGGATAACCAATAAATGCGACGTACAACAACCTATATTTGATACATCACCGTCCTATAATAATGTATCCTTTGGTTGTGAACCAGTTTAAGAACTGCCCGATATATCCTCTCTATATCAAAATTAATGTAGCTCTAAGGACTCCATCACACAAGAGTTCTTTTCAGAAAAATGCATATGTGACGAACAACCAAAAGAATAATTTTTATTCATTAAGAAATTCATATACAATTATAAAATAGTACAATTGTGTATAGTCTAGATGATTGGCTTTGGGATACAATTCCCAGCACTCCCAACTCGACTGGTTCTTCTTTAGAAGACCATGAACTAGCCAATTCGGAGGATCGATTAAACATTATGGATTAAAGCAAAGCCAATAAAAAATCAAAAAAAATTCCCTAAAAAAATAGGCATGAAAAGAATTATGGAAAATACCAGTGAAACTCACCGAAGAAAGTCACCAACTAAAAGAAAGAAAACTTTCAAAGAAGAAGGAAGAAGAATAGGAAAGAGAAAGAGTCGAAAGAAGGAAGCGATCCGGGAGGCAAAACCCCTGCCATTTATAAAAACCCTCGATGGCTTAGATGTGCTACAAGTGGGTTAGCCATCATCGAATTAGCAATAAGTGGCAATCTAAGATAGGTTAAATCTTATTCCTCCATATCACTAATGATGGACATTTTAAAACTATCCCCCATCAACTCTTTATCTTCCATGCAAAAAACTGTCCCACCTCGAGCTCTGATCCTACTAGGCCATTATGATGCATTAATTGTTTCTCATCCTTTGCAAAACTTATAACAAGACATCGCCTCGAATACTATGTGCCATAGGTAGAACCACCCCTAGATTGATATGGTTTGATTAATAGGCTATTCTACTATGAAAGCTAAAAAGGAATTTATCAAGGGAAAATTTCTACGAAGCCAATGCATGAAAATAATAGTTAAATAAACATTGCAAGACAAAACAAAGCATTCAAGTTCCCAATCTCAACTTTATTCATCTCGCAAATAAGTACATTAGAGAAACAAAAGGGAGATACAATATATATTCGGTGTATGAGCATTAAACCCCATGTCCTTGACCCCAACTTGCCTGACCCTCCTAAAGAGAAGCTATGGCCTGCTGTGTAATAGGAATCTAGAGCAAGCGAGCCTTGGCCATTGGGAGAGTTTGCATCACCAAAGACTTGCATTCATCAAACCAAGTCAGGTATGCTTTGTGCTTGGAATGGCAGAGCCTAGTAGTAGCTTCTCACACATGTGCCTTAGCCGATGATAATTTACTCTACAACCTCATATCTCATCACCATAACCATTTATATTCTTCTTCAACTCCTCAATGGTAATTCCTGTTGCCTTTAGTTGATTTTGCAAAGATAGATTCTTTTCCATGTCTATAGCATGATGTTTTTGAACCCATTGAAGAGCCAGTGTTTCTCCTTCTTTCCTCCTCTAATGCTTCCCAATAAAATTGAACCTCAGCCAAGGCCTCATTCTAGGCCTATTCAACTTGTTGGATCTTCTCTTGATCTTGGCTAGAATACCCTTCACCTTGCAACTGGCCACATGCCTGGTGAAGTTCCACCCACATCCATTCATTTTAATTCTTGACCGAGTTAATTTCATCCTAGAACCATTGGATTCAACCATCGGCCTCCTCCTTTAAATTCTTAATCTCATCGTGGTACTTGTTCTCCAAGTCTGTGACCACAACCTTAATGCTATCAAAAGGCTTCTTCTACTTCTACAATATGGATCTCTACTTCATAGTGTTTCTTTTCAACTTCAATAGCCCTTTCTTCAGCCACTAAAATCTTCACTTCAACAGCCTCGGCTGATTCCAAAAAAATTGAAATGATGAGCCAACTGCACCATGAGCCTTTGTTAATAAAAATAGAAATGAAACATTTGGAAAGAAAAACATTCCGTATACCTGAATGATTGATCCAAAAGTTGAACACCTATGCTCCTCAAGCTCCATCTCAAGAATTCAATGGACATCAATGGGTTGAATGAGAGACTGAACCTACCCCTTAGCTAATGTGAAACCATCAATAACATCTAGAATTTCTAGGTTGCCTTCCAACACCTTCATCCTTGAAGCCTCGACGAGATCCAAACATCCCTTCATCATGGAATTAAAAATCATGATCGAGACTTTCCTTAGACACAAATTAATCAATAAGAATTGAATAGGTTAGCCTAGTGACTCAAGCTCTCCACTGAATTAAATTAGGTCTTTAGGTAATCAATTCATATTAAATATGAATCGATATAACCAAATTACATGTATGCTCAATTTCGAGCCTCTTTGACCCAACCCTAATCAACTATTGATCAGGTTTGATCAACTGCTTAAAATCAAATTAGGGTTCTAACCTGATCTAATCAAGAACTTAAGGTGTAGTCCAATCACTAGACCTAATTGTTCTACCCATACCCTCATGCATAAACTAAAAATTTAAAATATAAAACATCTTTTAGATTAAGTTTTAGTGCATGATTATTAGTGGTTTATGATCTCAAAATATTTTTGATCTAAACTTAGGTCATATATCTCATATATGTTATTTTAGATCAAAACTAATTAATATACATCATATGTATTTAATTTTTTAAATATAAAACATGATTAAGCATGTATCTCATATGCAAATCAAATCTAAAATATGATTAAAATATTTTGAAAACTCTTTTCAAAAAATCTATTTACATAGTACCAGGACAACCTTTGCATAATAGGGATTAACCCTATAGTAGGACAATCTTATAATCAGCGTGATGCAAATCTTCATTAATCAATTTTAGATCTAAATTAAAATTGATGTAGGAGGGGGGAACCCCATCCTCGCACCTCGAGGACCATTGGGCAAGACAAGTCATGCCTAAAATGCGGTAAAACTACATTCCAATTCTTCTTGATGCCACCAACCCTCAAGGTTGGACCTTCAACCCTCAGATTGCTGGTATAGAGAAAACATGTTCAAATAGAACATCAACCAAACATCTTCAATAGGGGCAAAATAGCTCTCTCCATGCTAACTCCTGAATTTTTTGATGGAACAACACCAATTACAAGTAATCTTCTTAAGATTTCTTAGCCAACATTCACCCCTAATACATGGGGGTGCAGACACATCATTGGAGTTTTCTAGCTCTGATAAGGGACCTTCACCCTCTCAACATTTGGGAAATCCTACTCCCAAAGAGGTTGGGATAGCTTCATGAGGCCCTTGACTAAATTCATCTGTGACCTACTTAAACTCTAACATTAATGATTACATCAAGTTCCTTGGTCATAAGCCATTAGCTGAAGCACTTTTTGACCATTTTCAATTAAATTGACCTTCTGCCTGCAAGCTTAGTGGCCTAGCCGATCTTCTTCCCAGCTAACTCTTTATTGCCCAGGTGACCAACCCAAGACGGGGGGTGAATTGGGTTATTAAAAAATTTTCTCAAGTATGTGCTCTTTTTATAATCCTTAGTGTTAAGAACTATAAAAATCAAATACGGAAGCAAATAAAGATCACAAACAACACAAGCACAAACACAAGCAAATTATAGTGGTTTAGAGCAACCAAGCTCCTATGTCTACTATCCAAGATACCACTTGGAAGTTTCACTATATTCATCCCGGAATATAGCCAAATTATTTTCACGGGCTCACAATCCAAAACCCAACTTGGTTTTTTACTGGGATCACCACAAACCCAATACACTGTTAGTTTTCATAGGCTCACTAACAACCCACTCTTGGTTTTCAAAGGCTCACCAAAATCCTATACAAACCCCAAGTTATAGCCCCCGCTATACTTGGAATAACTCAAATAAAGAGTTAAAACAAAGCAACACTAATGACAAACCGATTGTTGTTGGGTAGTTGCAGTTGTAGCTCTTGAGAAGCCGACTTGATTCCTTCCTTGAATGCTCTTCAAGGTGTCTTATCTTTCTTAATTAATGACTCAAGAATCTGATGAGAGTTGGTAAAGTCTTTAGTACTTGCTTGAAGGCTCTATTGAATGTTCTCTTAAAAACTCATTAAAGGCTCATTAACTTCTTCAAAAGTTGTTCAAATCCCTTATAAATAGTGCTTGAACTGATTCCAAGAGGATATAACTATTAGAGACGATCGGGATTCGAAAAATGATCGTTGGAGCACTTTTTGGATTCAAAAAGATAGTTCTAGAACTAGCTGTTACGTTCCTAGAACAGGTGCTCGAGTCAGCTCGGATGCTTAGTTTTGCTAGATCTTCACTCTGGTCGAGTCAGCTCTTCTCAGTCGAGTTGGCTTGGATGGCTGGTTTTCTCATAACTGATTTTTCATTGTTCTGGAAGAGTTGGCTCATCTGCACATGAGTCAGCTTGATTATCTATCTAAGGAATTTCATTCTGGACGAGTTCGCTCGACTTCCCTCGAGTCGGCTCAAAATCTCAGAACTCCAGAAATTGAACTTTGCCTGAATCGGCTCTTCACTCTCGACTTGGCTCAAATGTCTGCATATCAGAAAACTTAGTGTCGTGCCAGAACATTGAGTTGGCTCTCTGTTTTGTGTCAGCTTGAGTGATTTTTGCCAAGAACCCTTCAAACTTCTCTAGATTTCTTCCAAAGACTTCCAACCAACTTCAAAGATTCTGAAACTCTTTTAAAGCCTAAACTAAGTATTTTAAACTTGAAAATTACATTGAATTGGCCCATTTTCATGAATACACAAGTGATTTATCTTAGGGCTCTTCATTACATAATACATTTTCAAAAATAAACTTGGCATACATCAAAATTATAGGAAGAGTGGTTGTACATTAAAATCATCCTACAAAAACTTATAAAACACAAGAAAATGGTTAGTACTCAAATACATGCTCCAATATTTTGTTATCATCAAAATCATTCTAGGGGTCAACAATCTCTCCTCTTTTGATGATGACAAAACACTGGGCATGGAAAAAGAAACTTTACAATTATGAGTATATGAACACTTAAATGTATCAAGGTAACTTGTGTATGATTTTAAAATTGATGTATATCCATATGTATCAACAAGTGTCAAGAATATATCAAGTATCAGAGGTTATCAAAAAGATATCAAAGCTTTTGAAATAGATCCAATATGTATCAGAGTTAATTTTTATCAAAAGCTATTTTTGCCTAAAATGTATGGAAGTCAATAATGTATCAAGGCAAGTTGGATATTAAAATGTATCAGAGCTTGCAATTATATTGGAGAATGTATCAGAGCTTAAGGTAGTAGAAAGTATCAAAGCTAGCAAAAATGTATCGAGCTATTAGAGACTAATGAAGATGTATCAGAGAAAATTTTGATCGAAGCAAATTTTGAATAATTGGGATAACTCCCACTGTTTCATTCATTTCTTTGCACATTTTAATGATTTTCTATTTTTCAATGCTACAATCTTCTCTACTATCTTCTTCCCCTATTTTATGTTCTTTGAGTTTTCCATGCACATCATTTATCACTCCCCCTTTTTATCATCAACAAAAAAGGTGAACAAAGCATCCAATGAATTTTGAAATAGAATAAGAAAATTAACAAGATAATTTCACCTTCTTATAGTAATGTTGATATTCTTATTAATCATTTATGCTCTTTTTCAATGAAAGTTGTTCGAAATTCCCTGTTTGAGTTCATGTTATAAGCATCACAGAACAGTTAAAAGGATAGAGAGATATGTAGAAGAAAGTATGAAAGATGCATATATATATTCAAGTCTTTGATATAACTATCAAAAAGATAAACAATATAATCATCAAAAAGATACAAGATACATCCAACAAAAGAAACAAGAACAAAAAGATACAAAGACTACTCTTCTTCCTCACTAGAGGAAGAACCTATCTCTAAAACAGTGGAAGAGGTCTTAGTTTTTAATGGTTTGAATCTAAGATCTCTAAATCTAGTCCTTGTGGGAGCCTTAGGTCTAGTGGATTTTTGTTTTGGCTTGGCTTTTGGTTTGGAACTAGCAGGAGTAGGCTCAACTTTAATGTCATCAAAAGGTATGCTAGGAACATTTGTAGGTGGTGGAGGCTATCTAGCAAGAGGTGAAGGCTGACTGGCATAAGGAAGAGGTGAAGACTAAGTAGGTGGCGCCCTAGAAGCTGATGCTCCAGAACTTCAGCTGTAGACTGCAATCTGACAAGAATACCCAAATAGTCTGAAGCTCAATGGTAATCCCCTAAACTCCCTGCTGTATACTGTGTAGTGTAGTAGTCTACTGGGTACCAAATGCATCTGCTGCTCCTTTAAGTCGTCCAATATTTGAACACAAGTCTCTGATGTCTGCATTCTGCTCATCCTATATCTATTGTGTGCCTCAACTGACTCCATCCTCAAGGTAAGCTTTCTTGTCTATCCTCTGAACTCCTTAAGCCCATGGTCCACTATCTGATGTAGCTTGTCAAACATGGATCTAAAGGTAGCTATCAAAGTGTTAGTGAAGTGAGTAAGCTGCTCAATGATATCCATGGAAGTTGGCGATGCTGAAGTGACGATCCAGGTGCAGGTCCAGTTAATGGTGTAGGCGGTGTCCTGGGGTTGCCAGTCTGTCTAGTAGTTCTAGTCAATCCCTAAATCTCCTCATCAGTATAATGCAAATCATCGTCATCATCATCTCCATCATCCTCAGCATCTCTGTCAGTAGCAGCAGTCTCAGTAGCCTGTGTAGCCTCATCATCATCATCTGAGTCAGAGTCATGTGCCACTCTCTGACCAGATGTCTTCTTCATCCAAACTCCTTCCACTTGGTGATAGCCCATCCGATGGAGGGAGGGACTTCACCGAGTAGCGGTCTGTGTGGTGAAGTGGACATCCATCTTCCCCTGTCAGATCAATCCCAAACTCCTGAAAAAGTAGTGTAAACACCATGCCATAGGATAGGTTGGCCTTCACTCTCCTCGCTGCCTCTCTAATCTATACTAGCTTGATAAAAGGAAGATTGAGGGCCTCCCCCTCAATCATATGCCTCATAAATGCCATGTCACACTCACTAACCCAGTCAAAATGGCTTGTCCTAGGTAGAAAGATTATGCTAATCATTTTATGCAAGAGCCTCATCTCCAATGAAAGCATATTCGCTTGTACATTACTAATTCCATCTACATTCCTTCTTTCCAAAATGGTTCTAAGAGTTTTTTGTTTATCCTTTAAAACCAAGTGGTGTAGTCCATCTTTGGGCTTCTGTAACACACTACTAAGCTTGTCCTCATCAACTACCATTCTTACCCCTTTGATTGTGGACTCTATATGATATTCTCCAAAACATAAATTCTCAAAAATGCTCCTCACCAAATTAGGATATGTAGGTGTATCCAATGAATAAAAATGACTCCAACCCTGATTGTTTATCCATTCACCTATTCTCAGCCCTAAACCTTCAAGAAATGAGAAATCTACCTTTCTTTCGCTAGTAACTGGGTGATTAGCCATGAAAATTACTTATCTAGGGAGTGGTGGAGACTCATTTCTCTGCTCTTCTTGCTTTTGGGCTTGAGTCGACTCATCTTCTTGATTCTTGGTTCTTCTTTTCCTTTGGCCGCTTTATTCCACATGTCTTGCCCTCTTTCGAATAGCCATTCTCGGTGCCATTGGTGGGAATCAAAGGTGGGAGAATGTGGATTGAGTGGATTTTAAGGAAAGTGGGGTAGATATATGGTCCCTAGGTTTGAAAGGTTTTTTGTATTGCTCGGTTAGGGTGTAATAGGAAAGGTATATGCCCTAAGTTCGGGTCCTACAGGTTATATAAAAAAAAAGTTATCCCGACATCCAAGTTGGCTTGGCCAAAACCTAGTTTGCTCGAGTCAGCTTGAGCAAGAATCAACAAAGAGGCTCTAAAAACCTAATAAAAATGTATCTAGCCCTAGAAACATACAAAATAAGGTGGTTAAGGAGGCTCACTAGATAATTTTCCTTAATTTAAAAGAAATTAGGTCAAAAATTACTAAAATGGGTCACATAAATCTAATTCTTCTCTAATCATTCGAAATCTATCTTCATTAAGAGGTTTAGTGAAAATGTCAGCTAATTGATTTTCTGTTGGAACAAATTCGAGCTCAATATTTCCATTTTGTACATGATCCCTAATAAAGTGGTGTCTAATTTCTATATGTTTTGTTCTAGAATGCTGAATTAGATTCTTTTTAGATTAATAGCACTTGTGTTATCACATTTGATATGAGTTTTTGTTTGAATAACATCATGGTCTTCTAGTTGTTGCTTAATCCATAATACTTGTGTACAACAACTCCCTGCAGTTACGTATCCTACCTCAGCAGTAAACAGTGCTACAGAGTTTTGTTTCTTACAGTGTCATGAAATTAAGTTCAACCCTAGAAATTGACGAGTGCCGCTAGTGCTTTTTCTATCAATTTTACATCCACCATAATTAGCATCAGAAAATCTAATTAAATTCAATGAAGATTGCTTAGAATACCATAAACCAAGATTGCTTGTTCCTTTAAGATATTTTATGATTCTTTTAGCAGCAAATATATGTGATTCTTTATGGTTTGATTAAAATCTAGCATATATACATACACTGAACAAGATATCAAGCCTACTAGCTGTTAAATACAACAGTGATCCAATCATACCTCGATAAAGTTTTTGATCAATGTTATGTCCATCTTCATCTTTATCAAGTCTACAGGAGGGGCTCATGGGTGTGCTAATTTCTTTGACTGACTCCATACCAAACTTTTTAATGATCTCCTTGATGTACTTCGCTTGGTTGATAAATATTCTTTCTCTTGTTTACTTAATTTGGAGTCCAAGGAAGTAGGTCAGTTCATCCATCAAGCTCATCTCAAATTCACCCTGCATAAGCTCAGCAAATTCTCTACACAAATTCTCATTAGTTGCACCAACAATAATGTCATCAACATAAATTTATACAACTAACATATCATTTTATTTTCTTTTAATGAACAAAGTAGTGTCAACATTTCCTCTAACAAAATCATTTTCAAGTAGGAACTTGTTTAATCTATCATACCATACTCTAGGTGCTTATTTTAATCCATACAATGCTTTGTTAAGTTTGAAAACATGATTTGGAAGAGCATGATTTTCAAAATCTGGTGGTTATTCTACCAAAACTTCTTCTGAAATGAATCCATTAAAAAATGTGCTTTTTATATCCATTTGAAATAATTTGAAATTCATGTAGCAAGCAAATGCAAGTAATAATCTAATGGCTTCTAATCTTGCTATGGGTGCATAAGTTTTATCAAAATCTATTCTTTCTTCTTGATTATATCCTTTAGCCACTAATCTAGCTTTATTACTAAGTACTTGGCCTTTTTCATCTAACTTATTTCTATAAACCCATTTAGTTCCTATGACAGGATGACCTGAGGGTCTATTTACTAAGGTCCATACATTATTTTTTTCAAATTGGTTAAGTTCTTCATGCATGGCCATCATCTAATTAGGGTCATTTTTAGCTTCTTCTATATTATGTGGTTCTACTTGTGAAACAAATGCTAGGTAATTATGTGCTTCTCTAAGTAATGACCTAGTCCTAACACTTTGTGAGGGATCACCAATGATTAAATCTTTAGGGTGTGAAGTTACATACCTCCATTCTCTTGGTAAATCACCATGATCTTTACTTACCATATATTCTCCTTCTTGAGTTGGTTAGTCCTTTAGGCTCATATCTTCCATAGCTTTATCAATTGCATCTGTATTATTGTCAATGCACTCTTCTTTTCTAGAAGGTGAGAGTTAGCTTCATCAAAATAATATGAATAGATTCTTCTACTATTAATATTCTTTTGTTAAATACTCTATAAGCTTTGCTATTGATTAAATAACCCAGAAATATAGCTTCATCAGATTTAGCATCAAATTTTTCTAGGTTATCTTTTCCATTATTCAACATAAAGCATTTACAACCAAAAACATGAAATAATGAATGTTAGGTTTTCTATCATTCCAAAGTTCATAAGGGGTTTTCTTTAAAATTGGTTTTATCAAAACATAGTTCAAAATATAGCAAGCATGTTCACAGCTTCTGCCCAAAAGTACTTTGGAAGATTGCCTTCACATAACATAGTTCGGGCCATCTCTTCCAATATCCTATTCTTCCTCTCTACAACACCATTTTGCTGTGGAGTTCTAGGAGTAGAGAAGTTGTGATCAATGCCGTGCTCAGTGCAATATTCTTCAGAATATTGATTTTCAAATTCTGTGCCATAATCACTTCTAATAGGAATAACTAAAAGATTTTTTTGGTTTGAAACTTTCTTATAGAATTTTTGAAAAGCTTTAAAAGCTTCATCCTTGTGTGCAATAAATAAGACCCAAGTAAATCTCAAAAAATCATCTACTATTACAAGTCCATATTTCATACCACCTAGGCTTTGGTCCTAGTTGGTCCAAATAGGTCCATGTATAGTAGCTCTGAGGTCTAGAAGTGGAAACCATATTTTTCGATTTAAAACTCTTCCTAGTTTATTTACCAAATTTGCATGCATCACAAACATGTTCAAAATTAACTTTAAATTTTGGTAAACCTCTAACTAAATTTTTGGAAATCAATTTAGCTATTGTATGCATGCTAGCATGACCTAATCTTCTATGCCAAAGTAAGCTAGACTCCTTAGTTTTAGCATTCATTGCCACAAGACTTGTATTACTAGACATGGCTAGATCATTCAAATCTACCACATATATGTTTCCAAGTTATGACCAATGAGCTCGGTGCTAAAATTAAGTGAGTTAGTTACAATGCACATCAAAGATTCAAAGATAACCTTGAAGCCTCTATCACATAATTGACTTATACTTAATAAATTGTGCTTCAATTTATCAACTAGCAATACATTTTTAATGAATGTAGAAGGGGTTATTCTGATCTTACCGATGCCAATTATCTTTTCCTTATCATTGTCACCAAAAGTGACCAATCCTCCATCCTTCATTTCCAGGATGATGAATTATTTCTTGTCACCTGTTATATGTCTTGAACAGTCACTATCCAGATACCATCTTTTCTTTGTATTATGGGCTGCAAGACATTTTTATAAAACAATCACGTAGTTCTTTTAAGTACGCAAGCTTTCTTGGGTCCTTGTAGGTTAGTAGGAGTGGTCCCTTTGGAAACCCAAATCTTTCTTCTATTATTTCTTTTGAAATTGCATTCAAATGCTTTGTGACCAACCCCATTACATGAATAACAAATAACCTTGATTTTTGATAAGGTACAAATGTTGAAGCTCTAGATGCAAAAGATTTTTGAGTCGAAAACTTAGGTACATATGATTTTGAAGATATAAACTTTATAGCTGAAATTCTATTTGTATGCAAAGAATTATAACCAATTCCAGCTTTGTTATTTGAGTCCCTTTAATCTTTTAAAATCAGCTTAAGTTTATTTGAACTCAATGTTAGTTTTTCAACTAAATACTTAAGTTTTTCAACTTCTTTTTGTAAGCCAATATTTTCTTCATGTAAAGCATTACTCTTCTCAAGATAACCATTCTTTTCGACTTGCAAAGCTTTATGTTTTTCAGAAAAGCTATTCAATTCTTTTTACAAAATCTTATTCTATTCAGAAATTTCATTTTTTTCTTTCATTAAAATATCACTGCTATTTTTCAAAGCTTTAGTTTTTAGACCGCCCTTTTTGTATTTAGATAACAGCTCATGAAATGTAGTATTTAATTCCTTAAATATAAATTCATCATGAGGTTCGGGAGACATTACCTCATCTTCGAGACCCATTAAACATATGTTCGTAATTTTGGTAATCTCTGCTTCTTCATTTGATGTAGACTCTTCACTATCACTCAAAGTTGCAACCATTGCTTTCTTTTTCTTCTTTTTGTATGCTTTCTTCAAATTTTGACAATCGAAACGGAAGTGCCCTGGTTTCTTGCATTCGTAGCAAATGGGTTGTTGCTCTTTATCCTTTTCCTTTTCTTTTTCCTTCTATTTGCCACATTCTCCTTTTCTATGATATTTCCTCCAATATCTTCCCTTTTTCCTGCCCATAACTTTCTTGAATCTCCTCACTACAAGTGCAATATCATCATCATCGAGTTCATCTTCAAAGGAGGTGCTTTCTTCATCTATTTTCTCTTTTTATTTCTTGAATTCTGTTACAGCTTTGAAGGCTATAGACTTTTTCTTCTTATTGTCATCCTCACTTCTATGCTGCATTGTAAGTTCATTTGTAATCAAGGAACCCAATAGCTCATCCAGAGGTAGAGTATTCAAATCATTCACTTCTTGGATAGCAGTGACCTTCGAATCCCATTTGTCCGATAGAGATCTCAAGATTTTCTACACGAGGTATGCATTGGAGTATATCCTGCCAAGACTCTTTAGACCGTTAATAATATATGTAAATCTAGAGAACATGGTAGATATTATCCCATTCGGTTCCATTTTAAACAAATCATAATTATGTACAAGAAGATTAATCTAAGAAGTTTTTACTTGGGAGGTTCCTTCATGGGTTACTTCAAGTTTATCCGAAATTTGTTTTACTGAAATGCAATTAGAAATCCGGTTAAACTCGTTGGCATCTGATGTGGCAACATCCGCTGACATGGAGCATGAGGGAGGCCACAATAAAAGGAGACCCGCCACCTGGGCTCATTGGACAAGCCCCCCATCTGAGGTCAAGTTCTTAGCCGAGGCCGGGCTCATTGGGCGAGCCCCTCATCTGAGGTCAAACTCTCAATCGAGGTCAAGCTCATTGGACGAGCCACCCATCTAAGGTCAAGCTCCCAGCCAAGATCGAGCTCATTGGACAAGCTCCCCATCTGAGGTTAAGCTCCCAGCTGAGGCCGGGCTCATTGGGCGAGCCCCCCGTTTGAGGTCAAGCTCCTAGCCAAGACCGGGCTCATTAGGCGAGCCCCCCGTCTGAGGTCAAGCTCCCAACCGAGGCTAGGCTCATTGGGTGAGCCCCCTATATAAGGTCAAGCTTCCAACCAAAACTAGGCTCACGATGTGTGCCCCTGTTCGAGGTCAGCTCCTAGCCGGGGCCGTGCTCGTGTCCCAAGGCAGAGTCCCAAGCATGGAGTTCCCGCTAGAAAGAAGATATTCAAATCATGCCATAGCAAAAGCATGGCCACCTGCAGCCTTCTACAGGCAGAGCCAGCCCTACCAGAGGTATGATACGGGTGCCCCCATGCCCCAAGAGCGGTGGCATGCTACCATGCCCACAGCCGTACCACTAATGGCTGCCCACTACCGTGGCACGACACCCGGACTTCCCCAAGAGAGGAATCCAGCCAAGGCCCCAGGACCTGCAATTCCTGGGCGGTCCCTCTTGAAATAGAAGCGCCCCTCCTATAAGGTGCACGGGAGAAGAAAGAAGGGGGGTTTTTTCTTCCAAACTTTCTCCCAAAAGGTAGGGAGAACTTCTAGAGCTTGGCGAGGTTCATAGGGGCTCACATCCAAGGGGCTTATCTGGGCTCCCTGAGACACCTTCTCGGAGAGAGCCTCGGCCCCGCCTCTAGAGAGAAGGAGAAAGGTAAGGAAGGTAAGAATGCGGGGGAAGGCGAGGGAGAGGTAAGTCCCTGTTCCCCACTCTTGATCCCTACTCTTTCCATTTTTTTACATTTCTGTCTAGCATGCACCCTCCCAACAGATGGGTCCCTCAAGCCCTACGCCATAGAGGTCTTTTATATTCTCCTCGATCATCCCACTGACTTGATCGTCAGAGTGTCCTTGTCAAAATTCCCAGCCCGGGTCTCCCCTATTTTACAAGAAGGATGGATCGGCATGGTTGGTCGTGGAGCTATGGCATGGTGGGCAGAACAGAACATAACGGGATCCCCAGCCATCGCGGCACCCGATGGTAGTGGGAGGAGCCCCGACATGATCGAGCTACAGGCCACGACGATCTTGGTGGCGACAGATTGGTGCGCCAGAAAGGGATAAGACCAACATATTAGCGTACCAGGAAGGGGAACAAGTCTCAAGATCCTGGCGACCAATAGATTGGCATGCCAGGAAGGGATAAGTTTTCAAGATCCTAGTGACCAACAGATTAGCATGCTAGGTAAGGGTAAGTTTTCAAGATCTTAGCGACCAATAGATTGGCATGCCAGGTAGGGGATGAAGTTTTTTAAGATCTTAGCGACCAATAGATTGGCATGCCAGGTAGGGGTAAGTTTTCAAGATCCTGATGGCCAACAGATTGGCATGCCAGGTAGGGGTAAGTTTTCAAGATCCTGGCGACCAACAGATTGGCGTGCCAGGAAGGGGATGATGTATCAAGATCTTGGCGACTAACAGATTGGCACGCTAGGTAAAGGATGAAGTTTCAAGATCCTGGTGACTAATAAATTGGCGCACTAGGACAACAACAACCATCCTCACCCCTGGGGGGAAGACTAGGGGCACAAGAGGGGAAGATGACTATGTTTTCCCAAACAACGATCACCTCCCATAGCACCCTCTGGTTGGAACCAGCTCCGTCCATATCTCCTTAAGACGATGGTCAACGAGTTCAACCCGTGCCCCCCTAAAGGAGTAATACAACCCCATCCACACGACCAAAGTCCGATGGGTAATTCTCTTCCCCTATCACCCTCACTATGTGAAAAGCTATGTGATAGTTCCACAGGGAAAGCTTCTATCTCACCATCGATGGCAAGTGTCGCAGTCTAATACCTGCTGCTGAGCCCACAGTTTAGGGATGTCAGGTGGGAAGCCCTAGGGGCTTGCCATCTATTGCTGGACTCTTAGTTAGCTCTTGCCATGCTCACAGTCCGGAGATGTTTGCGGTGACTTAATGAAGTCCCACCATCTACCGCGAGACTCACAGTTTTGCAATTGCTATGCTAATAGTTCAAAGATGTCCAGGGAGACTCCAAAAGGCTCCCACCATCTACCGCTTGACTCTCAGTTTAGCTCTTGCCTTGCTCACAGTTCGGAGATGTCCACGCTGACTCAACGAAGACCTGCCATCTACCATGAGGCTCACAGCTTGGCATTTACTATGCTCATAGTTTGAATATGTCCGTAGGGAACCTCGATGGTCCCGTTGTCCATCGCTTGACTCATAGACCGGCATTCACTGCACCAACGGTCCGGAGATGTCTGTAGAGATGCAAGAAGCCCCGCCACCTGACTTGCAGCATGGTCAACCAATGAGCCGAGCCCTCTCTCCGGGCCCACATCAAAGCATTGAGCTCGGAGCAGTCCACCACCTTGTCAAGGATGTAAGACTCCCCCTTTGATTATTGAAACTTACTTTTAGTGCAACCTTGTCTTCCATCTATGCAAGCACTTGTCCGACCGACCACAACCTGCCTAAGCCTGGAAACTCCCGAAGCCCGGTACTCTAAGCCTGAAAACTTACGAAGCCCGGCATTCTAAGCCCAGAAACTTATGAAGCTCGGCACTCTAAGCCAGGAAACTTACGAAGCCGGCACTCTAAGCCCAAAAATTTATGAAGGCCGGCACTTTAAGCCCAAAAACTTATGAAGCCCAGCACTCTAAGTTAGGAAACTTTCAAAGTCTGGCACTTTAAGCCCGAAAACTCTCGAAGCCCGGTACTCTAAGCCCGAAAACTCTCGAAGCCTGGCACTCTAAGCCCGAAAACTTACGAAGCCCGGCACTCTAAGCCCAAAAACTTATGAAGCCCGACATTCTAAGCCCAGAAACATATGAAGCCAAGCACTCTAAGCCCGGAACCTCTCGAAGCTCGGCACTTAGGACTAGAAGCTCAGCCAGCCTCTCGGCTCCAGCCGCCTTGCTCACAGTCCAGAGATGTCTGCCAGGAAACTCTAGAAGTCCCGACCATCTACCGCTTGACTAACAGCTTGGCACATCAGATCCCTCGGCCTCCTTCATCAGGCCTCTCGGCTCCGGTCACCTTGCTCAAATCCAGAGATATCCATCAAAAAACTCCAGAAGTCCCAGTCATCTACTGCCTGAATCATAGCTTGGCATGTTAGACCCCTCGGCCTCCTTCATTAGGACTCTCAACCCCAACCACCTTGCTCACAGTCCGGAGATGTCCGCCAAAAAACTTTAGAAGTCTTGGCCATCTACCGCCTGACTCATAGCTTAGCGCATCATGCCTCTCGGCCCCCTCCATCAGGTCTCGACCCCCTATATTAGGCCTCTCGGCCTCCTTCATTAGGCCCCTCGACCTCCTTAACCAGGCCTCTCGACCCCCTCCATCAGCCCCTCGACTTCAGCCACTTTGCTTATAGTCTAGAGATGCCCATTAAGAAACTCCAGAAGTCCCAGCCATCTATCACCTGATTGATAGCTTGGTGCATCAGGCCTCTCGACCTCCTTCATCAAGCCCCTCAGCCTCCTTCATCAAGCCTCTTAGCCCCCTCCATCAGGCCTCTCGACCCCCTCCATTAACCCTCTCAGCTCTAACTGCCTTGCTCACAGTCCAAAGATGTCCAGCAGGAAACTCCAGAAGTCTCAAATATCTACCACCCGACTCTTAACTTGGCGCATCAGGCCTCTCGGCCCCCTCCATCAAGCCTCTCAGCTCCAGCTGCCTTGCTCATAGTCTAGAGTTGTCCACCGGGAAACTCCAGAAGTCCCAACCATCAATCGCCTGACCATAGCCTGGCGCATCAAGCCCCTCGGCCTCGTTCATCAAGCCTCTTGGCCTCCTTCACCAGGCCTCTTGGCCACCTCCATTAGGCCTCTTGGCCTCCTTCACCAGGCCTCTCGACCTCCTCCATCAGGCCCTTTGGCCTCCTCCATTAAGCCTCTCGACTCCAGTCACCAGGCTCGATCGTAGTCTAGGGATACGAACCAAAGGATTTTGAGGTCTTACTTGGTAGGTCAAGCCGAGGGACCCCGGAAGCTTCAGAAGCCAAAGGCCTTCACATTGGCCCTAAGGCTCCAGCATCATCCTACGAAAGCTGAAAGTCTGAAACAGACTTAAGATGGCCCCAGAAATACACCTTCCTATTCTAAAGACTAAAGAAGAGGAATAGAAGATGGAGGTGCATCAGATGATAGAAAAAGATGCCTTCATTAATCAAATATCTCTTACATCAAGGGAGATCCTCGAAAGATTAGGAAAATCTCTCAAAAGCTAGATTACAAATAAAAAGGGAAGGAAGCTTGGTTCACTCTGGCCTTGGCCTTGACCTTAACCTCCATGATTGGCATAGAAGGCACTAGCAGGACAGGTCGAGCCCATAGGGGCCCTTCCTCAAGTGTCCGCTGGATCTCTAGAGTCCGGCTTTGGCTCCACCGCCTCCTCCTTGGATTTCACCAATCCCATGATTCCAAGGGAAGCTACAGTAGCCCCTCGTTATGCCATCTCTGACGGCATCAGAGGGGTCATGATCAGTCGTGCAATGACCATACCCCGGTCGCCACCTCCTCATCGAAGACCTTCGGTCTTGTAAACTGAGGGGAGGCATGAGTGGCCTCTTTCCCCCTCTTCTATTCTTCCCCCTTGTCCTCCTTGGAGGGAATTTTCGAGCTCGATGGATTTCTTCTCCAAGCCAGATGTTGTCGCCTTGACGACTGGTCAATCCCTTCCAGAGGGTCTTCGCTCAACTCACCAATTTCTTGGTAGAGAGCCTGAAGACCACCAAGAACCTTCCCTCGGTGTGGCCCGAAGGAGAGGGAGTGAAGGAAGAAAGCGTGGGGGAAGGACCCTCCCTCGGCGCGGCCTGAAGGAGAGGGAGTGAAGGAAGAAAGCATGGGGGAAGTATCTAGCCTATCAAGAGCTCTCAACACTCGAGCAGGAGAAGAACCAGAGGGAAAAGAAGGAGCGTACAGTTGAATATTGCTGGCCAGCACTCAAAGACTCCTTCAATGGGGAAGGACGTAGACCCTTTGCAGTAAAGGTCGCCACCCACCATCGCCTCATCCCAATGCAAGGCATGCACCCTCTCAGCTCTTTGGCCAATTGGAGACCGCCATGTGGCCCGGTCAGATGCCTCAGGTATGTCAAACTTGTGGCAGTTGCTTCGATCCAAATGGAGCATTCATAATCTTTCATTGGAAAATCGAGCGGAACGTTGCCTTATTCGCACGGGAGCACGAATTTTGAGTCACGAGCGCCCGAGACATTAATGACACAGTAGGAGCATCCCTCCATGTATGTGAGGTTATTACCCCCTTCATCCTGAGCATCGTCTCACTTTCTGGGCTTGAGAGTGGGCGGCATCTGATATGGCGACATCGACTGATATGGAGCACGCGGGCGGCCATGATGACAGGAGACCCACCACCCGGGCTCATTGGGTGAGCCCCCTTCTGTGGTCAAGCTCCCAACTGAGGCCAAGCTCAATAGACGAGCCCCTCGTCTGAGGTCAAGCTCCTAGCCAAGACCAGGCTTATTGGGCGAGCCCCCTGTCTAAGGTCAAGCTCCCAACCGAGGCCGAGCTTATTGGGTGAGGCCCCCGTCTGAGGTCAACTCCCAGCCAAGACCGGGCTCATTGGGCAAGCGCCTCATCTAAGGTCAAGCTCCCAATCGAGGCCGGGCTCATTGGACGAGCCCCCATCTGAGGTCAAGCTTCCAGCCAAAACTAGGCTCACGAGGTGCACCCCTGTCTAAGGTCAACTCCTGGTTGAGGCCGTGCTCATGTCCCAAGGCAAGGTCCCAGGCATGGAGTTCCTGCCAAAAAGTAGATATTCAAATCATCCCACAGCAAAAGCCTGGCCACCCGCAGCCTTCTGCGGGCAGTGCCAACCCTACCATAAGTATGATACGGGTGCTCCCGGGCCCTAAGACCGGTGGCGTGCTGCCACGCCCACAACCATACCACCAATGGCTGCCCACCACCGTGGCATGACACCTGGAGCTTTCCCATGAGAGGAATCCAGCCAAAGCCCCAGGACCCACAATGCCTGAGCAGTCCCTCCTGAAATAGAAGCGCCCCTCCTATAAGGAGCACGGGAGAAGAAAAAAGGGGGCTCTTTTCTTTCGGACTTTCTCCCAAAAGGGAGGGAGAACTTTCGGAGCCTGGAGAGGTTTGCAGGGGCTCGCATCCAGGGGACTTCTCTGGGCTCCCTGAGATCCCTTCTCGGATAGAGCCTCAGCCCTGCCTCCAGAGAGAAGGAGGAAGCTAAGGAAGGTAAGAATGCGGGAAAAGGTGAGGGAAAGGTAAGTCCCCATTTCTCGCTCTCGATCCCTACTCTTTCCATTTCTTTTACATTTCTCTCTAGCATGCACCCTCCCAGTGAATGGGTCCCTCAAGCCCTACACTACTGAGGTCTTTTCTATTCTCCTTGATCCTCTCACTGACTTGATCATCGAAGTGTCCTCATCAGAATCCCTGGTCCAGGTCTCCTCTATTTTGCAGGATAGACAGACTGGCATGGCCGTGCAAGGAGCCACTGCCCGGCGGGCGAAATGGAACAGAACAGGATCCCTGACCATTGCAGCACCTGACGGTGGTGGGAGGAGCCCCGACATGATTGAGCTACAGGCCATGGTGATCTTGGCGGCAACAGCATCCAAAACATAATATAAGAGATTCATTACTTTAGCATTCAGCTTACCTATTTTCATGTCATGTTCATCCCATTCCTCTTCAAGTTTTGGAACATCCATGCCATCAACCTTCTTCGTGGGTGTGTGTGGCCCTTTTAAAATGATTTTCTATAACTAAAATCTACTGCTTGTATATAAATTTTCATTCGGGCTTTCAAATAGGTATAGTTAGTGCCTGTGAAAAGTGGAGGTATGTTCGTATATTGGCCTTCAAGCAAAGAAGTACTCATGGGGTTTGCCATTTAATCTTTACTCTAAATAAATTTCAGAGACACTGCTCTGATACCAGTTGTTGCCTTGGTGGCGAATCCAAAAGGGCGGGTAATTGGGTTATTAAAAAATTTTCTCAAGTATGTGCTCCTTTTATAATTCTTAGTATGGTGAGTGAAAAGAACTAAGAATCAAATGCGGAAGCAAATAAAGATAACAAACAACACAAGCACAAACACAAGCAAATTATATTGGTTCGGAGCAACCCAGCTCCTATGTCCACTACCCAATATATCACTTGAGATTTTCACTATATTCACCCCGGAATATAGTCGGATTGTTTTCACGGGCTCACATCCAAAACCCAACTTGGTTTTTCATCGAGATCACCAAAAACCCAATACACTATTAGTTTTCATGGGCTCACTAACAACCCACTCTTGGTTTTCAAATGCTCACCAAAAACCTATACAAATCCCATGTTACAGCCCCTGCTGTACTTGGAACAACTTAAATAAAGAGATAAAACAAAGCAACACTAATGACAAACCGATCATTGTCGGGTGGTTGCAGTTGTAGCTCTTGAGAAGCCCTCTTGATTCTTTCCTTGAATGCTCTTTAAGGCTTCTTATCTTCCTTAATTAATGACTTAAGAATCTGATGAGAGTTGGTGAAGTCTTGAGTGCTTGCTTGAAGGATCTCTTGAATGTTCTCTTAAAAACTCATTAAAGGCTCATTAACTTCTTTGAAAGTTGTTCAAATCCCTTATAAATAGTGTTTTGAACTGATTCCAAGAGGATATAACCATTATACACTGTTAGGATTCAAAAAATGACCGTGGAGTACTTTTTGGATTCAAAAAGATAATTCTGGAACTAGCCATTACATTCGTGGCATAAGTGCTCGAGTCGACTCGGATGCTCAATCTTGTTAGATCTTCACTCTAGTCAAGTCGGCTCGGATGGCTGGTTTTCTCAGAACTGGTTTTTCATCACTCTGGAAGAGTTGGCTTGTCTGCACATGAGTCGGCTTGATTGTCTATCTAAGGAGTTTCATTCTAAACGAGTCAGCTCAACTTCCCTCGAGTCGGCTCAAAATCTCAGAACTTCAAAAATTGAACTCTGCCTGAGTCAACTCTTCACTCTCGAGTCAGCTCGAGTGATTTTTGCTAAGAACCCTTCAAACTTCTCCAGATTTCTTCCAGAGACTTCCAACCAACTTCAAAGATTCTGAAACTCCTTCAAATCCTAAACTATGTATTTTAAACTTGAAAATTACATTTAATTGTCCCATCATGAATACACACAAGTGGTTTATCTTGGGACTCTTCATTACATAATACTTTTTCAAAAATAAACTTGACATACATCAAAATTATGGGAAGAGTGGTTGTACATCAAAATCATCCTACAAAAACTTATAAAACCATGGAAATGGTTAGTAATCAAATGCATGCTCCAATGTTTTATTATCATCAAAATCATTCCAGGGGTTAACACTCGTGGTCTACAGGACCTTCAAACTAATCAAGCTTCAACACTTAGATAGCTCCATTGAAACTCCTAAACACCGAACGGTGATTTTTAGATCGCTAGAGGCCCAGGTCCCCCTGGCTATGTGACCCTTAAGATAGGTGAGAGTATGTTCGGGAACCCACTGGCTAGGTACACTGTTGGCCCCCAATAATCGCCCAAGGCAATAGAAGATCTGGATTCTTTCAAATAGCATGCACCCAAAGGAATCAATACTCACCTAGAAACCCTTGGCCAAATGAGCCTTTGGCTCCTTAACTCAAACCTTGAAGAGCCTTGGCCTTGATGCTAGCCAGCACCTAGAGGTTGAGACCCCTGATGACAATGCAGCACCCAAAAAAGACCGAATCATATCCAAAAGCCCACGGTCCAGCAAACTTTTCAATTTACCAATATTCTTAGCCCTATGAACCTTTGGACCCACATCGATCGATAGGCCAACTTCCCAAAATCTCGAATGATAGATAGGGTCTCACAACTAACACCTACAAATTGGTTGAAAGAAGAAACCCATTATTCCTCATCCCCATGCATATCTCAAAATAGACAAATAACTAATTCCTACAATCTATAATAAATCCCCACAGTTAAGGGAATATGACTTATTTTAGGCCAAGTCCCTATCGTAATTAAAAAAAATGTATGCTAGCACAAATAAGACAAATGCTTTATTAAATGCAAGGTGAAAATTCTAGTGTAAATAAGATAAATGGAATGATCTCCCTCCTAACATCCTAATAAGATTGGACAGCCAATCTCCTTTTGGCAGCCCACTAAAACACACTTTTCATCCCTAAAATGCCCTTGTAGCCACCCTATAAAAGGAAGCTCTTTGAGAGCTTCCCAGGTATGGAAAAACCTCTTTCTCTCTCCATTACTCTACTCTATTTTCTTGTGCCTTGATACTTGAGCATCGGAGTGTATTTTCCAGAGCGACCTCTGACAGGATTTTTTATAGGTATAATCCGTGAGCACCCCCTCTTCTAGCATACTTCAGTGAATGAGCAGATTTTAGCACCATCAAAAATTATGATACATCTCATGTATCAAAAATCAAATTTAAAAGTTATTGATTTAGGTTTCAAAAACTATTTTCAAAATAAATCAAACTTGTGCTAGGATAACTTTTGCATTATAAGGGGTTAACCCTATAATAGGATAACCTTATAATTAAAACAAGTTTGATCAAAAATCAAACCTAACTTTTAGATCTAAATATGATTCAAATCTAAATCTAATCATGCATATTCAATAGATCTTGCTCTGATACTATTAAAGGAAACCTAGGTGCTAACATGTTAAATATTGCAAGATTTCTGAAATCCTAGTGTAGCAAAAACTATACATAAAAATATTTTTCACATATAAAGCATGCATAATTAATAAAACCACCTAGATAAGGCTCTAAACATGCTTGATTAGATTACATAGTAGATCTGAAATCATAAGAATTAGAAGAAAAATGCTTAAGTGCTTTCCTTTCTTGTACCTCCATCAAGTCGGATCCAGCAAATGATCGGGGTTCTTGTTAGAGTTGTGCATGCACTCGGCCTCTACTAGTATCTACATGGTGCCCATTCTTGATTGAATCCATGAAGCCATTGGATTGATAGCTCCTTTGCAAGCTTTTCATCTGGCTTGAATCTGGATCTCCCTTCAAGAACTCGAAGAAAAGGGTTTCAACCTTTGTATAAATTGATGTAGGACGGGCCAGCTATCTTAGACCTAATGACCATCTATTGAGATCAACAGATAAAATAAATAAGTAATTAAAGTAAATAAAAGTAAAAAATCAAGGAAAGCAAAAATAAAACTAATTTAGATCTAGTTAAAATTAAAGTCCGATCTAGGAAGTGACCCGATCGGCATGCACAATCAAAGACTTTAAGTGGTTGGATCATTGATTGTTAAGAAATGATCGCTAGGCTAAGTTTATTTCATTCAATTAATTTAGATCTGACTGAATTAAAGACAGGACAACTAATAAAGGTAAAACTTCATAAATGATTTTAAATCATAATCTAAATGATGAAAAGTTTTCACTGAGCATGGGATGCCATGGATTCCTTGATAAGGGAGGTCATTCTGGAGGTGGTCAAGATGGACAACCATTAGCTTGCAAACATATCAAGTGATAGTCTTTGGACTTGGATAAACCAAAACACAAGATGAACATATAAGGCGAAGAGTAAAATAGTCCAATTAAAAAAATCAATCATTCCAAATCAGTCTAGGAGGCAAGAAATAGTGAAGTTGGTGGAAGGGATGGGCTTTGCTCTGAGAATCGTGCAAGGTTACTTCACAATCATGTTGCCAAAAGCTTGGTGGAATAAGGGATAGCCAGCTTTGAATGAGGCAACCATGGATGGACGATAGGCCTTGTCAGAACTAGGGGAGCTTCTAGTGAGATTGGAGATGTAGAGGACCTCGAGAGAGGAGTAGTATGTATGACGCAAAGGGCATGGGATTTGCATCGAAAAACATGCAAATTAAACTTCCTTGCTTTTACATTCATGTAGAAGGTCTTCCCAAGGTTGCAAGCTAGAGGAGAGGCCCAGCGGGCTACTCGTAGAGTCGACTAGCAAGGATGCACGGTCGTAGAGTGGAATGTGGTAGGTGGTAACACGAATACACAGGCACCGGCATGGAGGCACAGAAGGTGGCATGCTAGGCTTGGTCAGTATGGTGGCCGGGGGAGACCAAGAGAGATGGGGTGGAGGGCTTGATGGTGGCTAGTGGTAATGAAGGATGTGATGGGAGGCCTCGTCAAAACTAACATGGGTGGTCATGAGGATGGGAAGGCATTGGTGGTGGCAGTTGTCCAATTGTGGGGGGTTTGATGGTGGTAGACAATGGAGTTTAGCGACCGTAGGGGCTCTCCAGATGATAGGAAGGAGGAAGATGTGGTGAAACACCGAGGTCGGGGGAGCTGGGGAAGGCGACAAGCGGAGCCGAGGGCCGCGGACGGGGCTGTGTTCTTCTTGGATCATGGGTGATGGGCATTGGATGGTGGGAAGCAGGGGGGCTTTGGGAGGTGATGGTGGACAGTCCTTAGGATGATTCGGTGGTGGGTGGTGGTCGATCTAGGGAGGTAGAGAGGAGATGGATGCTGCATGGGTGGTGCAGGAAATGAGGGAAGGTGGGGATCGATGGTGGTGGTGGACATCAGGTTAGGCAATGGCGGATGGGAAGGTGGAGGTGGCCACAAGTGATGGGATGATGGCGGCAAAAAAGGATTAGTGGGCCACAGGGATGGGAGATGGGGGTTGGCCGGGCAAAGGTTGATGGTGGCAGTGGAGCGTGGGAGGAGTGGTGGTGGGGTGGCAGTTGTTCGATGGAGTGAAGTTGGAAACAGGGGAGGTTGTTCAATGGCTTGATGGTGGGGTCGGTTGGGATTGAGCAGCAGGCACTTTAGAATAGCCGGGAAGAAGGAAGATTAAGAGAGGAAAAGAAGGAGAACTTGAGAAGAGGAATAAGAAGAAGAGAGGAGAAGAGGAGAAGAATAGGGGAAGAAAAAGAAGAGAGAGGGGAAGAAGTAACCAGGAGGAGGGGAAGAAGAAGAGAAGAAAGAAGAGGAAGAAGTTGAGAAAGGTCTAAACAATTTTTAATAATTTGTCGATTGATTTATTTCAATGTCAGGATATCTTTAAATAGATTCTAGTCTCTAGCAAGTTGGAGATTAACTTAACCAAGATTCTAGAACTCCAGTCTAATCGAAACAAGTAGACTAATCTAAAATAAATTTTAAGATAACCCAAACTAATCCGTTTCATGCTTTGAAATCTATGCATGAGTTGGATATAAAATAAAATAAAATAAGTCCAATCCCTATACACCAAGAAATAAATACATATATCTACTTAAAAAAATTATTGGGCATGCATCAGAATCCATGCTAGGCAATGTTCTCATCATAAATACTTTGCACAAATCATCAGAACTTCCTTTTGGATGCTTGGAAGAGAAGAGAAACACTTCCTATTCTCTACCTCTTTCTCTAAACTCTCCTCTGTTTGGAGTTTCATGGCATGGAATAGATAGAAGTATGGAGATGGAGCAGTAGCAAGAAGAAAGGTTTGCAAGAATTAAGAGATGTCTCCAAGGAAGTAGCAATCGACCTTTACTTATCTCATTTTATTTGTGATATGTCCCACATACCAGAACTACACACCAAACTCTTCATGTGACATGAGGATAAAATCTTATCTCAACTAATTCGAAAACAAATTCATAATAAAGTGGGCAACAAGGGATAAGTGGAGTTGAGAAAATATTATGATGAGAAACTAGTTTGGGGCTACCAATTTTTTTCTCTTCATTTGTCACACAAAGAGAGTCATGCCCAAAAATCCATGCCACAAGTACATAAACCCCCATCAGATAAGACTCCCTCTAATTTGAATCTTATTCAAATTGGAAGTGGGCAACAATAGGAAGGAAATGACATTGAAAAAGGATATGCTTTGAGAAACATGTGCGCTGATCTTTCTTCATACATTGTTTTGTTGCACAAAACAAGATAACTCCATGCCAAAAGCTAATAAGATTTGATCCTCATCCAAATAAGAACTTGAACTAAAAAGGATTTTATCATAATAAGAAGAGAGGTCCCTGGAAAGGAGAGGATGAACCAAAGTAGTTCCTCTCTTTTTTTCTTGTATGCACATACAAAGGTGGTGCCAAAAATAGCGCCCCTCCTTATTTCATATGCCACATTTGAAAGAGATTAAATCTAATCCAATTAGGTTTAGGTTTCAGATTAATTGGATTCAATTTAGGTTCAACTAGAATCTAATTTGAGCTTGATTCAAATTTAATTCGATAAGGTTGTCAACCTATTCTAAATAGAATTGTAATCCAAGTCCAACTTGGATAATTAAATCGAATTAGACTTAAATTAAGACAAGTCTAATTAAATTAAATCTGATTTAAATTAATTAAGGACTTGATCTATAATTTAATTAAGTTCAATTATTTTATAACTCTTGTAATTAAGTTCCTAGCACTAACAATTAGTAGCTGCTAAATTTGTAACCCTCACAAAATTAGCAATTATTAAATATGAAACCCTTACATATTAGCAATTTCTAGATATAATCCAAGCTCTTGATTAAGTCAAGCCCCTATTATGTGTGACCTCTCAGGTTTCATTCTGTCTGGTAGTAAGACATACTATGATCTTTATCAAAGTATTATCAAAACTTTTTCGATGGACCGAAATAATTCCAACTCAACCCTAATAATGATCATTGATTCGAAGATGATCCTAGAGAGTTTCTTGGTGCAACCACCAGGGCTAGAAGAAATTGATAGGTTGAACCCACATCCCTGTGGATCATCTATGAATAAGCCTTGAACCCAAATCCATTTTATCATGTAAATATTTTATTTTAAATTATGTTATTTTGGCTTAGTTAGGGTTAGCCCTTTTTACCAACTGTAATTAGGATTTTGTTATTTAGCCTTTTAGGATAAACCCCTTTTACCACATTGAGTCAAAACCCCATTTATCGATTGTGTCAAATCCTATTGGGCCAAACCCTGTTTACCAAATTTATTATTTTTGTTGCATGAGGTTATGCCTTTTGATCAATTGATTAAGAGGGGCTTTAGTTATTTGATTTTGAGTCTTCTAATAATTAGTTAAGTCATGTGATTAGTTAAGACCTATAAATACAAGAGGAACTCAAGACAACATTCCATGTGCACCCAATTGAAAACCCATGTGACCCCATGTGTTAGTTCAAGACAAGCCATGTGACTCCATGTGCTAGCCCAAGTCACTTGACATGTACAACCTCTTCTTGGCTCCACCTTTTCAAGATTTTCGATAACATCACATGACATGTATGGACATCACTTGCCACCTCATCGAGACAACATCACATGCTATGTCATTTATCTTGGTTGGCCAATTTTATGTCAAAAAAAATGTTTGTCTTCCTTTTTTTATCAAGACATTAAGATAACCGGACATCCATATATCTAGACATCTAGATATTTAGACAACATGCAAGCTTATCCAAGGAGGGTGCCTTATTTAAATTCCAAGATATGGTTTTAAGAAAAGTAAAGCAGAAGGATTACATTTCATTTAGCGCCTCCTCTCATCTTCATTTTGTCACCCATATGAAGAGGCACCTCATCCATTCAAAGTTCAAAGCCTTATCTCATCTAAGTCCAAATGAAGGATTATCTTATCTACCATTCAAATTTAGGAAAATCAAAGAGTCCAAGATAAAGACATTTTTCATCCACTTTTCAAGTTTGAAATGCAAGAAGAATGGGAAGGAGTCCAAGCCATATGCCGCCCATCCCTCTTCTCATTATTCGCCGCCCATGTGAAATCCATCACCACTTTTTATGATGAGTAAAAGAGAAAAACCTGCATCTTATTTTGATGCCCATCATCTTCTTATTTTGTCGCACACTTTAAAAAAAGTCGCCCATTATAGATGAAGTCCAAGAGAAGATTAAATCAAGAGTCCATGATACCTGGAGTGGAGATTCCAAGGAGTTCTTGCCCAAGGGAAATCAAGTCAAGACTTTGTATCCATTACACCACTAGTTGATTGTCTATAAATACCCCATCAACTCCCCTTTATTAATTATTATTATTCATCAATAAAGAAAGAATCTCTGTCGAATTTTCTTCCTTTGCTATGTGCATCACAGGGTATGAGGCCCTTTTCCTTTGTTCTTCGGAATATCGTGAGGTGTGAGGCCCTTTTTCTTTGTTCTTCGAGACATCGTGGGGTGCGAGGCCCTAATTATCCTATCGATCCAGCTAATAAAAAAAATCCTAGCCACCACTTCTAACCCTTTTCCTTCCATTCTTTTCCCTTCCTTTGTTGCTTTCTAATTTATGTTTTTCATTGTTGAGTGTTTGCAGGTGATCAGGAATCGAAATCAGGTATTCTTGCCTTGAAACCAATATCGCATGGAAGATCGAAGCTCGGGATCGAGTTCTTGAAACCCTACCACGAAAATCTTGAGAGTCTTGCCAGATCTATTTCAGAGGAGCGATTTTCATTGGTAAAACTGAAAGCTTATTCCCTTCTCTTTAATTTCTGATTAGTTGAAAGTAAATCCTAGTTTACAGTGGTTTCTCAACCACCGGGTCCTACTTTCTAGTTACTTTGTAGGTTTACTTGTGCGGGTAGTTAACTATAACTAGTTTCCTCTACTGTCTCCTTTGAGTCTTTCTTAAAAATCTGAAAAAATTTTAAAAAAATTATTCTCTGCTATTCTCTGATAATTAGGCTTTAATTATTTGTGCTGCATCAGTTATGGTATCAGAGCAAGTTAAATTAGGATTTAATCTCTCTTGTGTTGATTTAGTTTCTCTTTAAGTACTCGGATCGGGTGCTTCACCATGGCCGTCCGATCATAGAAAAAAGTAAGGCTGCAAGATTCTCACCTCACATTCAAACAAAATTTTCTATGGAATGTAGGGGTGCCGCTGTGAATTGACCCTTGAAGAAGAAAATAAAGAGATAGGCATCTTTAGGGTTTATTTTCTACATCACATCCATCACAGTACATAATCTATTTTTTTGATTGTTTCAACATGTAGGTAACTCAGAATCTCCTGATTCTTATTTTGCTAGATCCATTATAATTGATAATATTTTTCAAAGTTTTCTTATGAATTATTTTGATCTGTAGATTTTCTGCTCGCCGGAATACTTCCTGAGAATAGATCCATCCTGAATTTCAGTAATTCTAGTTTAGGATTCTTTTTGCATAAATTTTACATATTTTAATTTTTTGCATCTTAGATATTTTTTTGCAAATTATATCTTTACTGAAAATAAAAGAACAAAATACAAAAAAAATAATTAATTTTATTTTTTATTATTTTAATTATTTTAGTTTGATTGCATCTAGGGTTTCATCTTGTGTGTGCATCATTAAGTAACCTAATCTTAAGGGCACTTGAGCATCTCATATCAGGGCAGGAGCTCATCACCTGTCCTGGGCCCACAACAACCTTCTTTGCATTCGAGCCTAATCCTAATTAAAATCAATTAGACTTAATTGCTCTAGTGAGCTAGGGACACCAACAAGTCGAGTTCCAAGTATTGTGTGAAAGCTAGTGCACCCAATCTTGTGATTATCACTTGAATCTGATGTCTAAGGCTAGAGGTCCAGAGGCAAACGCCCTAAGAGGTTTTGTGGTTTTAAATTAGGACCCTACGAGAGTAGGGAGAGCCTCCCACGACCCCACCTCTTACCTGGTCAATGGACAAGGTAATTATTGAATTGGCTATAATTTGAGCTGACCCATTCTACTTGAGCTCTAGGTCTAGGAAACCCTAGTCCGAGTCGAGTTCTATGTGATTACATTGCATAACAACTAGGTCAGGCACACCATATCATTAGCACAAACCCAACCCAATCTGATTTGACCATGGAGTCCACTATGGAAACCTTATTGAGAACCTTCACTGAACAATGTACCCAAATGAATAATAGGTTTGACCGACTAGATGACCATTTAGGAAACCTATAAAGGACCCAAAAGACCCGTGCTGAACCTAAATTTGAAATACACCCTGACCCATTCCTAGAGCCTAACCCTAGGAGAGCCCCATACTATGACCCAATCTGGGAATCTAACCATAGGAGACCCAATTATGATTTCATAGACCAGGATGAGAGAGTCACTAGGAACTTTGGGATAGAAGCACCTACCTTTGGTGGTGATCTTGATCTTAAAGATTATCTTGATTAGGAAGAAGGTATGGATCTGTATTTTGAGAAAGAACTAGTGTCTAATGAAAGAAAGTTTAGGATTGCTAAGCTTAAGTTAGTACGCCAGGCTAGAATTTATTGGGATGATGTTGAAAGAATGATCAAACGAAGAAGAGACGTACCCATAACTACCTGGAGCGACATGAAACTTAAACTTAAAAAAATGTACCTACCCAGATCATATGAACCTAGTTCTTATGCACCTAGATCCTTTGAACCCAGCTCCTATGATCCCAAATCCATGACCCATAGATCTGAGCCTATATCCTATGAATCTAAGGAACCTATAACCCCTAGGTATCAATCTAGTGTTAGTCAGGTTTCAATTAGTTGGCCAAAACCCATTAGGATTAGTGCCTCTTATCAAAAATTAGGATCTAGCCTAATCCACCTAAGTCGACCCATTCCTTAACAGAGTTGACCCAATTCTCACCCGAGCCGACCTACCCCTACTAGTCCAGATCCTAGCCATTTTTTCTTTAACCAACCCACTCCTACTATCCCATTGGTTCACAACAATAACATTGAAGAAGAAATGTATGAAGCTAATGTGAACTTAGTGGATGAGTATGAGGTAGAAGAATAAATACCTATAGCTAACCTAGAATTAGCTGAACCGGTAGGCACTCAGATTGAAGACAGCCCAGAATTAGTTGACCCTGATTGTACCCTCACTGAAACTATACTAGTAGGACCCTTAGAAAAAGAGACTCATGCGGAGCCTAACCCTACTACTGAGACTTTACCTGAGGAAACACTAGAAGAGACTCAAGTCATAGAGCCTATTAAGGATATGATTTCTTTAATCTGGTACCCTTAGGCTAAAGTCACCCCTTTGATTCCAATTGAAGATCTCTTTCCTGAGATTAGTAATCCATTTTTCCATCAAGTGGACCTTTTAGTTTCTGTAGATGTAATTTAGTGTCTAAACTTTAAGGTCAACCCCATTAGTCTAGGACTATTCCCTGAAACCCCTTCTTATTTCTAATCTAACCCTGGATCCACTTCTTATTTTCTACCTTTTCCTGAAGCTTCCCCTATTTCTAGGACCATTAGTTTGAATTTTGTAGAGGTTAGTATGTTGCATAAGCCCATTGAGCATGTTAGATTTGCATCCTATTTATGGAAAACCTTATGGCATCTATTAGGAGTTCATGTTAAATTTTCATCTGCATGTCACCCACCAACCAAGGGTCAAACTCAGTTGTAGTTTAGGGTTTACATGCATGTCAATAAAAAAAGGTAAAAAGGAAAAAGAAAAAAAGTCTCAAAGAATACAATAAATGAGACTTTGTTATGGTTAGACTACGACCTAAACAGTTCCCACCTAGAACCATGAAAAAGTTACATGCCCGTAGTAGTGGACCATACAAAGTGATTAGAAAAATTGGGTCTAATGCCTATGTGCTCGAGTTACCACCTGAACTAGGTATTAGTCCAACTTTCAACGTTTCAGACCTTATTGAGCATAGGAAGCCAACGTTGATTCCTAGTGAGCCATTTGGACCTAATCCAGTCCTTGAAAGTGAACCAACCCAAGTGTATCCACCTACCATACTACCAGCCCGGAGAGATAAGATTGAGCGGATCTTGTATGACAAGATCATTGCTACCCGGAGCAAAGTTACTAGCGATATCCGGTTCGTTGGCAAGGATGACCCGAGACTGGTGATTCTTGGATTACTAGAGAGTACTTGTAGAGAGTTGACCCAGACTTGCTAGAGCACTATCATAGCGAAGTTGACCCATACTCGACAGGGTCGAGTTTCTCCTACCCGAGGAGAATTGATGCAGATACCAGGGCCAGAAAAAATTGGCAGGTTGAACCCATATCCCTGTGGATCACCTGTGAATAAGCCCCGAACCCAAACCCCTTTTACCATGTAAATATTTCATTTTAAATCCTATTATTTTGGCTTAGTTAGGGTTAGCCATTTTTACCAACTGTAATTAGGGTTTTGTTATTTAGCCTTTTGGGTTAAACCCTATTTACCACATTGAGTCAAAATCTCATTTATCAGTTGTGTCAAACCTTATTGGGCTAAATCCTATTTACCAAATTTATTTTTTTTGTTGCATGAGGTTATGCCTTTTGATCAATTGATCAAGTGGGGCTTTTGTTATTTGATTTTGAGTCTTGTAATAATTAGTTAAGTCATGTGATTAGTTGAGTATTGTAAATACAAGAGGGAACTCAAGATAACATTCCATGTGCACCCAATTGAAGACCCATGTGACCCCATGTGCTAGCTCAAGACAAGCCATGTGACTCCATGTGCTAGCCCAAGTCACTTGACATGTGCAACCTCTTCTTAGCACCACCTTTTCAAGATTTTGGACAACATCACATGACATGTCTGGACATCACTTGCCACCTCATTGGGACAACATCACATGCCATGTCATTTATCTTGGTTAGCCAATTTTATGTCAAAAAAAAATAGTTGTCTTTATTTTTTTATCAAGATATTAAGACATCCGGACATCTAGACATCTAGACATCTGAATATTTAGACAACAAGATACCATTGGTTTTAAGAGAAGTAAAGCAGAAGGACTACATTTCATTTAGCACCTCCTCTCATCTTCATTTTGTCGCCCATATGACGAGGCACCTCATCCATTCAAAGTTCAATGCTTTATCTCATCCAAGTCTAAATGAAGGATTATCTTATCTACCTTTCAAATTTAAGAAAATCAAAGAGTCCAAGATAAAGACATTTTTCATCCACTTTTCAAGTTTGAAATGCAAGAAGAATGAAAAGGAGTCCAAGCCATATGCCGCCCATCCCTCTTCTTATTATTTGCCGCCCATGTGAAATCCATCGCCACTTTTTATGATGAGTAAAAAGGACTCTACATCTTATTTTGACACCCATCATCTTCTTATTTTGTTGCACACTTTAAGAAAAGTCGCCCATAGATGAAGTCCAAGAGAAGATTAAATCAAGAGTCCATGACACCTGGAGTGGAGATTCCAAGGAGTTCTTGCCCAAGGGAAATCAAGTCAAGATTTTGATCCATGACACCTGGAGTGGAGATTCCAAGGAGTTCTTGCCCAAGGGAAATCAAGTCAAGATTTTGATCAATAAATATCCCATCAACCCCCCTTGTATTAATTATTATCCCATCAACCCCCCTTGTATGACACCACTAGTTGATGGTCTATAAATATCCCATCAACCCCCCTTGTATTAATTATTATTATTCATCAATAAAGAAAGAAGCTCTGTCAAATTTTCTTCCTTTGCTATATGTATCATGGGGTTTGAGGCCCTTTTTCTTTGTTCTTCGGAACATTGCGGGGTATGAGGCCCTTTTCCTTTGTTCTTCGGGACATGCGAGGTGCGAAGCCCTAGTTATCCTACCTATCTAGCCGATAAAAAAAAATAAAAATCCTAGCCACCACTTCTAACCATTTTCCTTCCATTCTTTTCCCTTTGTTGCTTCCTAATTTGTGTTTTTCATTGTTGAGTGTTTGCAGGTGATCAGGATCGAAGTCAGGTATTCTTGCCTCGAAACCTGTATTGTACAAAAGATCAAAGCCTGGGATCGAGTTTTTGAAACCCTGCTATGAGAATCTTGAGAGTCATGCCAGATCTATTTCAGAGGAGTGATTTTTGTTTGTAAAACTGAAAACTTATTCCCTTCTTTAATTTTTAATTAGTTGAAAGTAAATCCTAATTTATGTTGGTTTCTCAACCCCCAGGTCCTGCTTTCTAGTTACTTTGTAGGTTTACTTATGCAAGTAGTTAACTAGAACTAGTTTTCTCTACTGTCTCCTTTGAGTCTTCCTTAAAAATCTAAGAAAATCTAAAAAAAATTATTCTTTGCTATTCTCTGATAATTAGGCTTTAATTATTTATCCCGCATCATTTTTACAATCTACCAGCGATACTTAGTAGTATGTAGAGCAACATAATAAAATAGAAAGATGAACCCCTTGGTGTAGTTACAGTGTAATCATGTTCCTCTATCGAGAGTCCCGACAAGATGCAAGTTATGGAATCTCATCAAATCCTAAGCATATGTTATATGCTAGACTTAATTAGCTTAAGCATAATCATGATACCCATGGAAACTCTCCTCATTATTATGCTACAATGGCCATAGATTTAAAGACTCGGCCTCTTAAGTCATATAAGGCTACTCAACTACTAAGACCGATAGGTCCTCTATAAGTACACTTCCAACTCTTATAGTGAACCTATTGTAGTCAACATATAGTACAAAGACCCATATGGCTAGGGACCATATTTATGTACTTGTCAAACTATAGTAACCTGACTATGAGTGACCGAGGTATTATAGGTCAAGGAACTAATATAACTATAGCTTCGAGAAGTCATTGACGAGTGAGTAGATATTCATGTGACTCTTGTACTTGGTCATGCTCTATACCATTATTCTTTAACAACTACCTGTGATCTCGCTCCAGTGTCCCTATCCTGTAGACTCGAGACTCATCTACCTAAAAGGTAAGCAATCCATGTACCAATCTTAATGGATCTATCACCATCCCTATGATGGTCCAACGATCGGGAGTATTTAGGAGTTAACCTATAATGACATATATCACAAATTCTCAACTCTTGATAGTATGTGCCATTATTCATTAACTCTTTGGATGATACATAAACATAGTACGGATAAAAAGTCTAATTTAGAATATTAAATATAAAATTATATCCTATAAAGAAAATATATGTCTGTTAGATTGGCTTCTAGGGCATATATTTAATAGAAGGTCAACTGATGATCTATATAGCAATAAAAAACAAGAAAAAGAAAGTTTAAGCAATTGGAGGGCTCGTTGCTCCCTCGACCCTAGTGGCTGGTGCATCTTTAGCCTGGTCCTCCACCTTATCCAGGAATCTCAAGTTAAGGTCTAGATAACGATTAGCAGCCCTCTTTCTGGTGTCATCCATTCCTTCAGTGAAGGCCAGCTCTGAAAATGCTACTTTCTCCTTACGACATTCCTTAGAAAGTTTGTAGGCCTCTACCATCTCTTTGGTTGCCTTCTCCTTCTAGATTTCGAAGTCCTCTATCTCTTGCCATGCCTTGGCCAACACCTTCCTCTCCAAAGTGAGCTTCCCTTCAAGACTTTGGACTACCTAGTTAAGGTAGTCAACCTTGACTTTAAAATGATTGAAGTTAACTCTAACTCCTTTAGGTGGACCTCTGTCTCCTTCTTTTTCTCCTCAAAGGCCCAACGACCTGTTAGCTCAGAGTAGTCACAATGTAGTGGTGTATCTACCAAATCAAAGAAGCTACAATCAAATAACCATTAATAAATCCAAATTACAAGAAAGAAGAATAACTTACTCAAGTGGCACTTAAAATTGTATCTTTCTGACTTTGAGTGTTACCCTCTTCGATGACTCACTTTGCATCAATGAGGTGAATGAAATCTTTGAAAACCTACTTAGCGACCTCCTAGCTATTTAAAGTAGAAACCTCAGACTTGGCATCACCTGAAGCCCCCTTAATGGTCATGGATTGGGGGTAGAGGAAGAAGCTCTAGATTTTGATGCCCAATGGCACTTTGGATCAAGCGAAGGCAAAGCCTCTAAGGAAATAGGGTTCCTTCGGGTTTAAGAGCAGTGAAAGAAACAAGCTCCACCAACTAAACCTCTATTGTCCTATTAGTAGGCCCTCGAGCCACACTAGCCCTTTTTTTCAGAATCGCCTTCCTCAAGTTTTGCTTGTCCAAAGGATCCATCGTAGCAAAGAAAAGAAAATACATTAGCAAACAAAAAACAAAATAAAAAAAGGGGAGGAAGAAATGATTTGGGTTCTTCTCACCTCTTGACTGCGCCAGACTAATCTTCGTATTAAAGAGGGTCATCTCAAACAACAAAACCTTTAGTATAGAGTCTTGAAAGCATCAAAGAATCCCGTACCACTCATTTTCTTTCTTGGATAAGAGAGCAAGATGAGTCAACTAGCGAGACTGGAAAACCCATTGTGCAAATCCCCAATCATCATCTATTGGATGCCTCACAAAATGAAAATGTTCCTTCTAGTGGTGGATATCAAAAGGGGTGCCTCAAATCAATGATTGACATCCTTGCCTCTTATAGGGGTAGACATACCATCACTTATCAAAGCATGCATGCTTCTCGAACATGAAAAAGCTTTAAAAAGTGGGATAGTCAATTGTACCTTTAGTAAGATGCAAACTATGACGAAGCCAGAAATAAACCTCCATGTATTTGGTACTATCACACATGGAGGGAGTCCCATAGCTTGGAGAAATTCCAAAAAGGGAAAAACAAAGGAATGGCCTATAAACACTCCTTATAAAGAGCTATCTAACCAAGGGGAGGGTTACATGCTCCATCAATTTTAAGCAGAACCTCCAACTCAAATTCTGGAAAAATTTGATACTTAGATTCAATTTTTTTCTAAGTTTGACTCATGGACTTTGACTGGATAGTCTCAGGAAGGCATTCTTCCTCATTAGAATGCCCCAGCTTTGGAGGAGCCTCTAGTGCCATGATTACTTCATGTTCTAAAGCAACCCCTGGAACCTCGACTTCTGAAGCTATTTTTAGAGCCTCAATAATACTTTTGATACAACCGATTCCCATCTTGAGGACCAAGAACCAGCCAATTCAAAAGACTAGTCGACATTATGAATCAAACAAAACTACTGGAAATAAAGAAAAATCAAGGATAATCACCAAAAACCAAGCAAAAAGAACTCTATGAACACAATGGAAACAAAAAATGAAAAGGAGAGATAAATGCAATGAAAATAGAACTAAAGGAAACTAAAAAGCTTGCAAAGGATCCTAGACAAGGAGGAAATCAAAAAACTACAAGAACCACCAGCAAAACTCATAAGAGGAAATCACCAAACGGAGGGAAGATTTTCAGAGAAGGAGAGAGAGAATGGGAGGGAGAAAGACAAACACGGGGTGACCCAGGTAGTAAAAACCTCCGCCATTTATAGAAAATCCACTAACAGCCTAGATGAATCAAAAGTGGGCCGACCACCATTGGATTGCTGACAAATGGTAAGCTGGGATGGGCTAAATCCCCTTTCCCATGGATCACCAACAAGCATTTGAAATAACCTCAGCTGGCTCTTCATTTTCTGTATGGAGGAGTTATGTGTCCCACCTCGAGAATCATATTTTTTTAAGGCCATCATGATGCATTTAATGCCATCATCCCTTGCAAAACCAACAATGCAACATCTTCTTCAATTTCACACCTAACCAGCAGAACTACCCTCAGACCAACATGGTTTGGATGGAGAAACCTAAAAAACCGTCAACTAGTCATCTAAGAAAACCAAAGGGAGAATTGTTAAAGAAAAAGCTCTCAAAAGATTGATGCATAAAAATTTAACAAAATCTATAAGATTAAGCATTCGGGTCCTAAGGAATTTCAAAACATAACACTTTGAGAGAAAAGTTTTTATTCATTCCATGAAATATTACAGTAGCAAGATAAAAAGAGAATAAAGTTACAGGTGCATAGGCATCAATCTCTTTGCCCTCGACCTTGACCTAACATATGAGCCGCCAAAGGTCTAACCAGGATCAGCATTTGAAGCAGTTGTGCTCTAGCCGACAGATGGATATGCACCACTAGAGTCCTGCATTCTTCAAACCCAACATCATACCTTTTGCTCGGTGTGACAAAGCCAAGTATCGATGGCCCCATATATGCTTCAACCAATGACAATTTACTTCAAAGAATTGTGACTTCTTGGTTACTACTATCAATATTGTTGATGCTGAATCCTCGACGATCAGATGGAGTAGCTCGCCTGCCGGTTCACCGTCGATGAGAGCCTGCAAAACAACTTTCTTGATCAAAATTTTTTCGATGGGGGATACTCCGATGCCAAAGTTAGTAAGAATCTAGGAAACAAAATGGAGAACTCGAGAGCA
This sequence comes from Areca catechu, assembly GCA_021397845.1. Taxonomy (NCBI): domain Eukaryota; kingdom Viridiplantae; phylum Streptophyta; class Magnoliopsida; order Arecales; family Arecaceae; genus Areca; species Areca catechu. The sequence continues at coordinate 98,077,702 of CM038046.1, forward strand.
GAGAGTGGTAAGAAGAAAAAAAATGGCTCAAGTTTGCTCATGGTTAGCTTATCTCGAGTGTCTCCTCTTACCAGTATTTATAGGCAAAAGTGTAACTACTTACGGTTATGGGAGTTAGTTAGGAAAACCTCTTCATAACAGTAAGTAGCGGTGGTCAGAAAATTAGTTATTCGACCATGTAGGCGGTTACGACAACCAAAACAACCTTTAACCATTTTAAGTTGAAAGATCACCCAAAAGTTTTAGATGTACTCCTTTTAGAGAGAGTCCGAAGTAAATCCAACAACCTCTTCGGAGGGCCTTCCTTGGAATGGCTCGAAGAAATGTTAGTTATATGCTTCAGACATATCCCTTTGGAGTGAACAAGGCAAACAACTACTTACTACAATATCGAAGAGATGAAAATATTCTAAAGACATAGTCTTCGAACTAGGCTGAAGATACGAAGTCGAAGAAAAGAATAATATATCCCAGGCATACCCTTCGGACCAAACTGAAGATATGAAGTCGAAGGAAAGAATAACATCCCAGAGTCATGCTCGTTTGATCAGGCTAAAGATATAAGGCCGATGAAAAGACTAACATATTCCAGGTATACTCTTCGGACCAAACTGAAGATACTAAGCCGAAGGAAAGAATAACATATCTCAGGCATAGTCTTTGGACCAAATTGAAGATACGAAGCTAAAGGAAAGAATAACATCCCAGAGGCATGCTCTTCTGATCAGGCTGAAGATATAAGGTTGATGGAAAGACTAACATATCCTAGGCATACTCTTCAGACCAAACAAAAGATAATAAGCCGAAGGAAAGAATAACATATTCCAGGCATACTCTTCTGATCAAGTTGAAGATATTTCTTTTAGTGCATTAATTCAACTAACGGACAAATAATTTAAAATTGATTTGACTGATGGACCGATCAATATTTTATATTAAATCGGATTATCATAACAGCTTCCCTTCACTTCCAAGTTCGAAATAATTTTATTTCAAAAATGGGAGTACCAGAATTTGTCGTTTACGAAAAAAGGAGGAGCAATGATGGTAGATCTCTGATAACTGCCACTCACAATAATAGCTTGGTGGTGTGGAAATCGTGCTAAGAACACATGTCATCTTCCTATTGCTGTTCCAAAAAGATAGTACAGATTTGAAAAGCCTGGCTGATCTTTTCATTAAAAAGCCTTTCGAAGAATGTTTATTTGATCAAGAGAAGACACCTGGCATCATTCTGTGGCTCGATCGAAAAACTGAGAATTCATCCTAGCCATTCATAGTTCTTTACATGCGGATCATAACCATAGTCTCATTGATAAACGCCTCCTAGAAAATCGATCCCACGATCGATGGTGTCGATTCGGTGCACGATCGAGGAGACTTCCGAAATGATGGAAAGACCCATTGTTCCACTTATATAAAAGGAAGGGAAGTTTCATAGAGAGGCTTCCACACTTTCGAAACCTCCATCTTCTTGCTCTGCAATAGTTTCTTCAACCAGTCGCCCCTTTTCCTTTGAAGGTAGGAATCCTTTCCCTTCCTTCTCCCTCCTTTGATAAAATGTTGAAGTTCTTAGGCAATCCAAGTGTTAGCAGGGGTTCATCGAGAGATGAACCCACTAGGAGTAGAGGCTTTAGTAGAAAGAGGAGTCCCGAGAGATCTCCTGAAGCCATTGCTGATACTCTATCACATTCTAGGTTAGAGAACCTTCGACACCATTTCCATTTTTCCCAAACCTTTAAATTATTTCTTCCTTACCCCGAAGAAAGGGTAGTTCGTCCTCCTCTTGGGTCAATTGCCATATATGAAGATCAACTTAAGGCTGGTCTTTGGTTTCCACTTCATCCCTTTTTTATAAAGATTTTTAATTTTTATCAGGTAGTCCCGGTCCAACTAACTCCGAATAGCTTCAGGAATATTTGCAGGTTTTTAGTCCTCTGCAAACTTTGAAATGTAGAACCGAGGAATTTTTTGTTTACCTCCCTATTCGTATTGAAAAGGGATTTTCATGGCGAAGGGTGGTGGGTGGAAACCCACCCATACTAGGGATTCAATACTGAATGGAGGGCTCCACATTTGACTTCAAATACTAGGAAAAGAATTTTGAAGGCCAATCAAAAGGACTTTGCAATTTTATCAAATTCTAAGATTCCTTTGGCCAAAGAGCTGCTGAGGGAAGATAACCTCCATCGTGCCCATATCAGTGAAGTTCCTTCATTAGGTATAGATAGTTGGCTTCAGATTTCTTCCCTCTCTCTTCTCTTCTTTTTTTTTTTTAATAGCTGATCTGGGAACTTCTTTCCTTTTAATTGTAGGTGAGCCGATGAAGCCAAAGTTAGATAAACTTCGACAGGCCTCAAGGAAGAGGCTAGTACTAGTTCCCAAAGAATATGAAGTTTGAAAGAAAGCAAGAGCCGAAGGAACTTCAAATGTGCCTTCGAGGGCTGCATTTGATGAAGCCGATGTGTCCTCAATTGCATCTCCACTAAGAAGCCCATCTTCAACAAGACCAAGAAATTCACCTCCAAGAGGACCTCTGAGGAGCCCACCTCCAATTCCTCCTCTGGGTCAATCCGATCCGACTCCATCCAATAAAGAGACACTCCTTGTCTCTCCAAAGGATGGATGAAAAGAAAAAACTGCCCATTCTGAAGAGGTCTTAAGGAGGAACGCCTCAACGAACAAAGAATACCACGTAGACTTCACCATTTTCTTTGATGGGCAAGGTTTGAAGAACCCGAAATATGCCAAGGAATTGCTGAAGCATACTCTGATCCCTCAGGACTGGGACAATACCAAATCCTGGTGTATTGAGGATGTCTCCGATTCAGCATTTTCATCGATGCTGAAGGTGAGCCTTATACTTTTTTTTTTAATACATATGTATATTGTTCAACTTTGCCTGACTTCTTATATTGTGCTGTAAATGCATCTAATCCATGATATTACTATCATGGAAGAAGGAATTATTGACTTTCGAGAAAACTATAAGCAAATGAAAGAGAAAGTCAAAAAGACCCAATTGGAAAGGGTAGTAGCCGAAGAGCAGAGGCAAGTTATGGAGGAAAAGCTTGCCCAAAGCGACTTAGCCGTTCAGAAATTAAGAGCTGAATTGGAGAAGGCTTAATCAATAAATTCTAAACAAGATGCTAAACTGAAGAAGAAGAAGATGAAGAAGAAGAAAATCCGTTCTTTAAAGTCTTCAATCAAAGAAGCCCATCAAAAGATTGAGGATGCAGTTAAGAAGGCTAATGATGTGATCAAGAAAATTGAAGAATCATCCAAAAAAAAAAGACCCTTGGAGGATCAAATAATTAGAGTAGTCGAAGACTACAAGAAATCTTCGGCTTTTGATGACGAGTTAACTGAAGCTGGGACCTTCAGTTATTAGGCGAGCATCAATAAAAGGGTGAAAGAAGTACAAAACTTTCACCCAAGTCTAGACATTTCGGAGGTTCAATTATTTGATCTTGAAGAGTCGGAAGAACCCAAATCACCAAAAGATCCCTCCAAAGCACCCACTACAACCGAAGAAGTAGCATATCCGATCGACCATACCCGAATTGAAGATACTCCAGTCGAAGGCGATCAATATTTTTTTTTTTTGAAAGAATATACACACTACTTTTCATGAATGAAAAACTGTTTTGATGCAACAACTTTCAAGTAATAACTCATTAGAAGTAGGATATACACCTGTGAATGAACTTAGTTTCATCCCCAATTTTGGGATGATGATTCATCCAAGTATAAAGTCTTCGGACTTGAAATAACACTAACTCTTCGGACTTAGGATAATTCTGAAAGATTTCAAGACTGAAGACTCCAAATAATAATACCAAGTCTTCAAACTTGAAATAATATTAAGTCTTCAGACTTAGAATAAGTGAATAATCCTGAGATCTTGAGAAGATATCAAGTTTTCAAATAATAATACCAAGTCTTCGGACCTAAAATAATACTAAGTCTTCGGACTTAAAATAAATGAATAATCCTGAGATCTTGAAAAGATATCAAGTTTTCAAATAATAACACCAAGTCTTCGGACTTTAAATAATACTAAGTCTTCGGACTTAGAATAAGTGAATAATCCTGAGATCTTGAGAAGATATCAAGTTTCTAAATAATAATACCAAGTCTTCAGACCTGAAATAATACTAAGTCTTCGGACTTAGGATAAGTGAATAATCCTGAGATCTTAAGAAGATATCAAGTTTCTAAATAATAATACCAAGACTTCGGACTTAAAATAATACTAAGTCTTTGGACTTATGATAATTCTGATCTGAAATAAGATAGACCACGTAGGTCATCCTTATTTTTTGAAGAGTGAAATAGGTTGATCAGACCTTGACATTTCATCGGGTAGATCATGTAGATCATCCTTATGCCATTTAGAAAAAGAAAAAAATTAAGTGCCCACCTTGGCACTTCGTAGGGTAGATCACGTAGATCATCCTTATGCCTTTTAAGAAAGAAAGAAAAATTAAGACAGGCTGATCAAGCCCACCTCGACACTTCGTAGGATAGATTACGTAGATCATCCTTATGCCTTTTAGAAAAAAAAAATTAAGATAGGCTAATCAAGTCCACCTCAGTACTTCGTAAGGTAGATCACGCAGATCATCCTTATACTTTTTAGAAAGAAAGAAAAATTAAGACAGGCTGATCAAGCCCACCTCGGCACTTCGTAGGGTAGATCACGTAGATCATCCTTATGCCTTTTAAGAAGAAAGAAAAATTAAGATAGGCTGATCAAGCCCATCTCGGTACTTCGTAGGGTAGATCATGTAGATCATCCTTATACCTTTTAAAAAAAAAAAATTAAGATATGCTGATCAAGCCCACCTCGGCACTTCGTAGGGTAGATCACGTAGATCATCCTTATGCCTTCTATGAGAAAAGAAAGATTAAGACAAAGTTAAATATTATCCTTATAACCCTGAATAGGGGCTTTTATTGATAATACTTGTGAAAGTTCTGTACATTCCAAGGTCAAGGTAATAGAACACCTTCCAAGGTTTTTAGCCGATAAGTTCTAGGATGAATGACTTCTTTGACCCAATACGTACCTTCCTAGGTAGGAGAAAGCTTGCATTGTTCAGCTGGTTTAGATACTTTAGACCTTTGCAGAAGCAAGTCCTCAGGATGAAAGGTCCGCTCCTTCACATGGGAGTTATAATATTTAGCAACCCTTTGATGATATGTAGCCATTTTCAGTTGCGCTTGAAGCCAAGTGCCTTGTAATAAATCTAGGTCAACTCTTCACCGTTCGAAATTCTCAGGTTCTTTATACTGATCAATCCATAAAGATTGTAAAGAAACTTCCATAGGAAGGACTGCTTCAATGCTATAAGCCAAGTGAAATGGAGATTCTCCAATGGCTGTTCTAGGAGTGGTTCGATGTGCCCAAAAAATTAAATTCAATTCATCAGCCCATAATTCCTTAGCATCATTCAACCTGGTTTTAAGACCATAAAGAATAGTTTTATTAGTTACTTAACTTCTCCATTAGACTGACAATGTCCCACTGAAGTCAGCTTATGAAGTATATGATACTGGGTACATAAACTTTTGAACTGTGGATTATCAAACTGCCTTCCGTTATCGGTGATTATAGCATGAGGGATTCCAAAATGGAAGATGACAAAGTTCTTCACAAAGTTCTCAACCTTTATTTCAATGATTTGTGCAAGTGGTTCGACTTTGACCCATTTTGTGAAATAATCTACTATAAAAAATTTTCGCTGTCCGGAAGCTGGAGGAAATAGACCAAGGATGTCCATTCCCCAATGAGTAGAAGGCCAAGAAGCTGTCAAAGGGGTCAATTGACTTGCAAGTCGTCTTTGTACATTAGAGTACTTTTGACATTGATCACATTTTCTAACAAACTTTGCTAAATCCTTTTGTATGGTCGGCCAATAATAACCTTGACGGATTATTTTGTAGGCCAAAGATTTGCCCCCCAAGTGATCTTCATATATACCTTCATGCACTTCCCTAAGCGCATAATCAGCATCCAAAGGACCCAAGCATTTTAACAGAGGTTGTGTAAAGGATCTTTTATATAAGGTATCATCTAAGATCACATATTGAGAAGCCATCCACTAGAGCCATTTAGCATCTAGCTTATCTTCGGGCAAGGTACCTTCATTTAAAAATTTAAGGATAGGATCCATCCAGGAAGGTTCATGCTCAATTGGACATACTTTTACTGTGAGTTCAGATATGCTGGGATTTTTGAGATACTCTATGTACATCTTTCCAAGAGAATCTGGAGCAATAATAGCAAGATGCGAAAGAGCATCGGCCCGAGAATTTTTCGTTCTGGGCACATGAGCAATCTCAAAATGCTCCAGCTGGGATATTAAGCTTCGTTCCTTTTCTAGGTACTGTATCATGGTGGGATTCCATGTTTCAAACTCCCCTCTTACCTGATTCACTACCAACTATGAATTTGAAAAGACCTTAATCTTTTAAATCTCTAGCTTTTGAGAAATTCTGAGCCCAGCAATGAGTGCTTCATATTCTGCCTGATTGTTCGAAGCTTGGAATGAAAAACGAAGAGCATATTCTATGACCTGTCCATTCGGACTAGCCAAGATAAGACTAGCCCCGTAGCTGTTGGTGTTGGAAGTGCCATCCACAAGAAGCATCCATACAAACTCTAAACCCTCTTCGTCATTTTGCTCTTCGGCCCTTAGTTGACTTTCCTCCGATCCCCAAGTATATTTTGCTATAAAATTAGCCAAGACCTATGCTTTCATTACTGATCTAAGCTAGAAGTCAATGTCGAATTCTCCTAATTAACTACCCATTTAGCTATTCTTCCTGAAGTGTCTGGACAGCGAAGGATGGCCTTCAAAGGCCGATCAGTCAAGACTACAATAGAGTGAGCATGGAAATAGGGACGCGATGCTTTGCTGCGACTACCAAGGAGAAAATAAGCTTTTACACTCTAGGATATCATACTTCTGCCTCATGCAACACTTTACTAGTATAGTAGATCGGCTTTTGCAAGTGATTGTCATCTCTTCATACAAGCACCGAACTAACAGCTTCGTCCGAGGTAGATAGATATAAATAAAGAGTATCTCCTTCACAGGCCTTGGAGAGTAAAGGGGGATTTTCCAGATATTTTTTCAACTTATCAAAAGCAATTCTATAGTCTTCTGTCCATTCAAAATTCTGGGTATGACGAAAAATCTTGAAAAAGGGTAGACATCTTTCTGCTGACCGGAAAATAAACCGACTTAAAGAAGCGACCCTCCCTATCAACTTTTGCACCTCTTTTTTGGAAGAAGGATGCCTCATTGTCTGAAGATCTTGAATCTTCTCCGGGTTAACCTCGATTTCCCATTTTGTGACTAAGAATCCCAAAATCTTTCCTGAGGTTACACCAAAAATACACTTGGTTGGATTCAACCTCATCCAATGATGCCTAAGAACATCAAAGGATTCTTTTAGATTTTCAATGTGATCAGACTTATGAAGACTTTTCACAATCATGTCATCAACATATGCTTCCATGTTTCTTCCTATTTGATCCTTGAAGACTTTATTAATCAGCCTTTGGAATTATTCCCAGCATTTTTTAATCCAAATGGCATCATCTTATAGCAGTAAAGCCCTTTTTCTATAATGAATTCTTCATCTTCAGGATCCATTCGGTTTTGGTTATATCTTGAAAAAGCATCCACAAAACTCAGTAGCTGATGACCAGCAGTGGCATCAACTAGCTGATCTATCTTAGGCAAAGGAAAGCTATCTTTTGGGCTGGCTTTATTGAGATCTGTATAATCAATACATATCCTCCACTTGCCATTAGATTTCTTCACCATCATGACATTGGCCAGCCAATTCGGATACTGCACTTCCCTTATGATTTAGCTTCAAGAAGTTTATTAACCTCTTCGTCAATGGCCCTCTATCTTTCTGGAGCAAAATTTCTCTTCTTCTACCAAACTGGTTTATAGCTAGGAGTCACTTTCAAGCGATGTGTAATGACTTCAGATGGTATTCCAGGCATATCTGAAGTAGTCCAAGCAAAAATATCAGCATTGTTCCGGAGAAGTGCAATCAGTCTTGATTTTGATTCTTCATCTAACAGACTACCAATTTGAATAAGTTTTGTTGGATCATCTTCGGACAATGGCACAAAAAGAGTTTTTTCTACTGGTTCTCCACAGTCTTCGATTTCGTCCCTTGGATCTAACTGAACAAGTATTAAGGAATTAAATGATTACTTTTCTTGGATCATTAGGCATTGGCGAGCAATCCTTTGATCCCCTCTTACTTCTTCGATGCCAAGTCTGGTGGGAAATCGTACCAAAAGGTGGTAGGTTGAAACTATGGTTCAGAATTTATTCAGTGCTGGATGTCCGAGGATTGCATTGTAAGTTGAAGATGTTCGCACTATTAAGAAGTTGATGGAAAAAGTTCTTTGGTATGGTTCGGTGCCAAAAGTTACGGGTAAGATCGTTTCTTCTTCAACTCCAACTTGATTTCCTTTGAAACCAGTTAAAGGAATGGAAGATCTTCGTAGCTCACGTCCAGACAATCTCATTCTAAGAAAAGCATCATACAGCAAAATATCGACAGAACTTCCATTATCAACCAAAATTCTTTTTACATCATATTTTGCAATTACAGCAGAGACCACAACAGGGTCATCATGTGGAAGCGGGACTCCCTGGATTTCTTCATCTGAAAAAGTAACGGAATTTTTTTCTTTAAACCTCTTAGGGTTACTGTCTTCAGCTTCATCCTTCCATCCAATTGACCAATGAAGCATGCCAACATTCTCATCGGTCAGCCTTTGGTGAGGTAGTTTGGCTTCATCAGTAATTCTCTAAAGAGTCCTTGCTTCGGCTTGAGGTTCTAGGTGGTTGATACATTTTTCCAGATACCCCCTGTTATACCCAAAAAGCTGACCTACCGGAAAGCTAACTCAAGAGGCTGACTGATAGAAGGCCGACTCCCAGAAGGCTGACGACTGACAGAAGGCCGACCTAGAAGGCCGACTCCCAGAAGGTCGACTGACAGAAGGCCGACCCAGAAGGCCGACCCAGAAGGCTAACTCCCAGAAGGCCGACTGACAGAAGGCCGACCACCCGAAAGGCCGACCTGCCCTGAAGACCAGCTAACCAGAAGGCTAATTAACCAGAAGGCCGACCAATCTGAAGGCCGACCAACCTGAAGGCCGACCCACTGAAGTAGAGATTCGGCTGATCCACTTCTACTGAGCTTGACAGACATTTTTCCTCGGCCGGACGACTCACCTCCATCAGACCGACTCATTCCCATTAAGGGAACCGCTCGAAAGCTCCATAAGCCCCTCTCCAGCAAGTTCTGACATTCTGTTGCAACCAACTCCGCCACGTGGCCACGATCCTACGCCACCAGGCCACGACCCTGCCACCATGCTAGCTCTCCTGAGAGCAAATCGGTCTTGTTCGACCTCCTCCATAACAGATTTTGGCACTACTCCACGTCTATATAGGGTAACGCAAGGAAAACCCCAGGTACGAGACAGAATCCATCTCTTTCAATTATGGATCTTTTCTTCTCATCCTCTGGTACTCGGAGAGACCCCCAAGCTCTTCATGCCAGAGGTCTTCCATTCTCCATGATAGTCCCGCTAACTTGATAATCAGAGTATCTTCATCGAAATTTCTGATACAAGATATTTTCTGTTTTACAAATTTCCGGGTAGGAAGAAACGGAAGAAGACAGATCCCGATGATTCTGCAGTAATGCTGTCCCATTTTGCCCATCGCCAGCACAGATCCTGCTCCAGCTCGCGGTCACCTCTGCGCGTCCGGACGCTTGCTGCCCGCTCCGCGCCTCCAGATGCCCCTGTAGCCTGCTCTACGCATCTGGACGTCCACGTCGGTGTCTCCGTGCCCCGCGGTCAGTTTGCCCGCCGTCAGCTCCGGCCTTCGCACGCTGGGGGGCAGCTCGGTGCTCCACGGCCGTCTCCGCGCCGCCAGCGCGCCACCGTGACCGACCCTGCGGCGTCTCCATGCCAGGTCCGCCCTACGCCCGCGCTCCGTGCCGCACGCTCTGCGCCGCGTCCGGCCCCCGATCGGCTTGCTCTGTGCCAGGCGAGCACCTTCGTGTGCTCATGCGGCCGTCAGCCGTCTCCGCACCAGATCCGCGCCCTAGCACACTCCGACTGTCGAAGGACATCTCCGCGCGCCTCCGCGCCAAGCCCGCGCTCCGGCGCGCTCCGACCACCATCGGACTTCTCCACGCATCTCCGCATGCTCACACGGCCATCAGCATCCTCCGCACCGGGCCCGCATGCCTCCGCGCCCATCGGCGTCTCCGTGCCACCGAGCGCCCCCGTCAGCCATCACCGCGCCCGAGCGTGCCCCAGGACTGGCCGTCGGCCCGCTCCGCTCGTTCCATCTCCGCACCTCCGAGCACGCCCTCAGGTCCAGCCGTCGGCCCTCTTCCTGCCGCCTTCTCCGTGCCCGAGCGTGCCCCCAGCCGGCCGTCGGACAGCCCGTGCACCCCTTTGGCCGTTTCCATGCCTGAGCGCACCTCCGTGCTCGCCTCCATGCCCGAGCACACCCCCGCATCGGCTCCATGCACTCCCCCGGCCGCCCCTGTGCCTGCAAGGGGCCCCGTCTCTTTCTCTGCGCCGGCTCCTGCCATCTCCCGCACACCCTGGCCTGCTATGACCGTCCCCCGCGCGCCGTCGGCCTGCCCCGTGCCGGCTTTGTATCCCGCGCGCCCTGGCCTGCTCCGGCCATCTCCCACGCGCCGTCGGCCTGCCTCGGGCCGGCTCCGTCTCCCGCATGCCCTGGCCTGCTCCGGCCATCTCTTGCATGCTGTCGGCCTGCCCCGCGCTGGCTCCGGCTCTAGCGCGCCCCGCGGTCTGCTCCGGCCATCTCACGCACGCTGTCGGCTCCGGCCCCAGCGCGCCTTCCGGCCTGCTCCATGCCAGGTCCGACTCGCGGCCATTCGCGCATCACCTCTGCACGTTCGGACGCCCCAGCCAGCTCCGTGTGTCCTGCGCCCCCCCGCGGTCGGCCTCAGCATGCTACACACCACGTCCGGCCCCCACGGCCGCCGTCGAACGACCCCGATCGGCCTGCTTCGTGCCACGTCCGACCTGCGATCATTCGCGCGTCACCTCTACACATCCGGATGCCCTAGCCGGCTCCGTGCACCTTGCGCCCCCCCGCGGTCGGCCTCCGTGCGCTTCGCACCGCGTCCGGCCCCCACGGCTGCCGTCGGACGACCCCGGTCGGCCTGCTTCACCCCAGGTCCGACCCGCGATCATTCGCGCATCACCTCTGCGCACCCAGACGCCCCAGCCGGCTCCGTGTGCCCTGCACCCCCCCGCGGTTGGCCTTCGCACGCTCCGCACCGCGTCCGGCAACCACGGCCATCGTCGGACGACCCCGGTCGGCCTGCTTCGTGCTGGTCAGACTCGCGGTCATTCGCGCATCACCTCTCCGCATCGGGATGCCCCCACCAGCTCCGTGCTCCTGCGCCCCCCGCGGTCAGCCTCCGCGTGCTCTGCACCCGTCCGGCCGCCACGGCCGCCGTCGGATGACCCCGGTCAGCTTGCCCCGTGTCAGCTCCGGTGCCCGCACGCTGGGGGGCAGCCTGACATCCCCGCGTCTCCGCGGGCATCTCCGCACCACCCGCGGCCGTTTTCGCGCTAGGCTCCGGCCCCCGCGTGCTCCCCAGTCTCCATGCCTCCGCGACATGCTCCGAGCCAGGTCCGCGCCCCTGCGCTCTTCCCACGGCCGACATCTCCGGTCTCCGCACTCTTCCCGCGATCATCGGACGTCTTCCCACCCTCGTGCGCTCTCACGGACCGTCCAGTTCCATCCAGGTATGCTTCTCAGAATGCAGGTACGAAGGAGATCCGGATAACAATCCGGTGCATGAAGTGGTGCATCAATAGTGCCCACTCCGAAAGTCCGACTCCGATCGGTGGGGCAGTCCACTCCGAAAGTCCGATTTTGATCGACAGAGACTCTAGGGCAGCCCACTCCGAAAGTCCGACTCTGGTCGACAGAGGTTCTAGGACAGTCCACTCCGAAAGTCCGACTCCGGTCGACAGAGATTCTAGGGCAGCCCACTCCGAAAATTCGACTCTGATCGGAAAAGGCTCTATGGCAACCCCAAAGAGTCCGAAGACTCACCTTCAACAAGAGTCTGAAGATCCACCTTCAACAAGAGTCCGAAGACTCACCTTCAACAAGAGTCCGAAGATCTACCTTCAACAAGAGTCCGAAGATCTACCTTCAACAAGAGTCCGAAGACCCATCTCCAGCAATGGATCGGACCCTTTGCTTCAGCCAAGGTTCAAAGGAAGAACAATGCTTCTACAAAGGTCCAAACAACCCGAAGTGATGCTCTTGCCCTTTGAGGGTGTGAACCCTTCCAAAGGCCAAGAGCATAGGGGAAAACTGTTATACCCAAAAAGTTGACCTACTTGAAGGCTGATCCAGAAGGCCGACTCCCAGAAGGCTGATTGACAGAAGGCCGACTCCCAGAAGGTCGACTGACAGAAGGCCGACCTAGAAGGCCGACCCAGAAGGCTAACTCCCAGAAGGCTGACTGACAGAAGGCCGACTCAGAAGGCCGACCACCCGAAAGGCCAACCTGCCCTGAAGACCAGCTAACCAGAAGGCCAATTAACCAGAAGGCCGACCAATCTGAAGGCCGACCAACCTGAAGGCCGACCCACTGAAATAGAGATCCTGCTGATCCACTTCTACTGAGCTTGACAGACATTTTTCCTCAGCCGGATGACTTACCTCCATCAGACCGACTCATTCCCATTAAGGGAACCGCTCGAAGGCTCCAGAAGCCCCTCTCCAGCAAGTTCTGACATTCTATTGCAACCAACTCTGCCACATGGCCATGACCCTACACCCCCAGGACACGACCCTGCCACCATGCTAGCTCTCCTGAGGGCAAATCGGTCTTGTTTGACCTCCGCCCCAATAGATTTTGGCGCTACTCCATGCCTATATAGGGTAACGCAAGGCAAACCCCAGGTATGAGACAGAAGCCATCTCTTTCAATTATGGGTCTTCTCTTCTCACCCTCTAATACTTGGAGAGACCCCCAAGCTCTCCATGCCAGAGGTCTCCCATTCTCCATGATAGTCCCGCTGACTTGATCATCGGAGTGTCTTCACCGGGATCCCCGGCATGAGGCATTCTCTGTTTTGCAGGCTCCCGGAGAGGAAGAACCAGGAAGAAGTCAGACCCTGGTGATTCTACAGCAACACCCCCTCTTTATTAAGTCCTCAATGGAATCCCAAAGCTGAAAACACTCTTCAGTGTTGTGGCCATGGTCTCTATAAAATCGGCAGTACTTGCTTTTATCCCTTGTTTTAGCAAAAGTCTTCACGGGGCTCAACCTTTGCAAGTAATTTTTCTTTTCTATTTCCATCAGGATCTTTTCCCTCGGTAGATTGAGGGGTGTGTAAGAATCAAACTGATTACCTTGTTGTTTGGACTTAGGACTGCATCTAGAAATCAAAGCATTATTTGAAGATATGGGCACATTTGATCCCTTGACATTTTTTTTCTTAGAAGGGTTCCTTCCTTTGGTGAGTCTATGACTCACAGCTTGCTCTTCAGTAGTAGCATACTTCTGAGCCCTTGCCAGTAGTTCGGCGTAGCTCGTAGGAAATTTTGTCCAGGAAAAAAGTAAACCTAGACGATCTGAGGCCCTTCTTCAGGGCTGACATGGCCACATGCTCATTTAGATTTGGAATCTCCAGAGTGGCTGAATTAAATTGGATCACAAACTCCTTGAGAGTTTTTCCTTCATTTTATTGAAGGAGAAATAAACTGTCAGTGTTACACGGCATCTTTTGACATGTTCTGAAGTGTGAGACAAATTACCACTCCAGTTCAGTAGAAAAATGGATAGTCTTTGGTAGTAAGCTCGAATACCATATTCGAGCTGCTTTCCTCAAGTGGCAGGAAAGGCGAGGCAATATAACGCATCAGATGCCCCTTGTACCATTATGTGAGCCTTGTAACTTCCCAGATGGTTAAGGAGATCCGAAGTCCCATCATAAGCCTCCAGTTATGGGATCTTGAAGTTTCAAGAAATGACTTCGGCCATGATCCAATTAGAGAAAGGAGGTTGGGAGTTGAAAGCCACTTCATCGCTTCTTCTTTGATCTGTAAGTCTGGCTATTTGTGACTCCAAGAATTTGAACTTCTCTTCAAACTCGAAGTTCGCTTCCTTTTGCCTAACCCTTCCAGGTATAGAATCTCCAGAAGAAACAGAGGGGGAACGTCTGTGTCTCTTCTTCCCATTGTGATCATCCACGCATTGTCCTGGCAGTGAAGCATAATGATCACAGGATGAATGGATCCTTGAGGAACTTAGAGTGAGCTCTTGACGTAGATCCTCCCTTCTTGAAGTTTGATGGCTATGCTGTGAAATGGGTAGACACTGTCTTTGAATAGCAGCTTCTTGTAGATTTTGAACCAAAGCTGTCAGAGCATCTACTCTGTTCAAAAGAGCTTCAAACTATTATTGTCCTACCATAAACACAGGAGGTGGCATGTTATTATCCACTAGAGGGTTATTTGCTTGAGAAACAGGTTGATCTCTGCTTGTAGAAGCATACTAGATCTTCCCTTTCACCAATTCTGCTTGATCAAAGCTGTTCTTTAACCAGAGAAAATAGATCTTCCCCTACCTGGTGCACCAATATGTTAACACTGAATCCTCGCCGATTGGATGGAGTAGCTCGCCTGCCAGTTCACCGTCGATGGGAGCCTGCAAAATAACTCCCCTGAATAGAATTTTTTCGGTGGGGAATACTTCGATGCCAAAGTTAGCAAGAATCCAGGCAGTAGAATAGAGAACTCAAGAGTAGAGAGTGGTGAGAAGAAAGAAGAAAATAGCTCAAGTTTGCTCAGAGTTAGCTTATCTCGAGTGTCCCCTCTTACCAATATTTATAGGCAAAAGTGTAACTACTTACGGTTATGCGGGTTTGTTAGGAAAACCTCCTCATAACAGTAAGTAGTGACGGTTGGAAAATTAGTTATTCGACCATGTGGGGGGTTACGAGAACCAAAACAGCCTTTAACCATTTTAAGTTGAAAGATCGTCCAAAAGTTTCAGATGTACTCCTTTTAGAGAGAGTCCGAAGTAAATCCAACAACCTCTTCAAAGGTTCTTCCTTGGAATGGCTCGAGGAAATGTTAGTTATATGCTTCAGACATATCCCTTTGGAGTGAACAAGGCAAACAACTACTTATTGCAATATCGAAGAGATGAAAATATTCTAAAGGCATAGTCTTCGGACCAGGCTGAAGATACGAAGTTGAAGAAAAGAATAACATATCCCACGCATACCCTTCGGACCAAACTGAAGATATGAAGCCGAAGGAAAGAATAACATCCCAGAGACATGCTCTTTTGATTAGGCTGAAGATATAAGGATGATGGAAAGACTAACATATTCCAGGCATACTCTTTGAACCAAACTGAAGATACTAAGCCGAAGGAAAGAATAACATATCTCAGGCACAGTCTTCAGACCAAACTGAAGATACGAAGCTGAAGGAAAGAATAACATCCCAGAGGCATGCTCTTCTGATCAGGCTAAAGATATAAGGCCGATGGAAAGACTAACATATCTCAGGCATACTCTTCGAACCAAACTGAAGATAATAAGCCGAAGGAAAGAATAACATATTCTAGGAATACTCTTCTGATCAGGCTGAAGATATTTCTTTTAGTGCATTGATTTAGCTAATGGACAAAAAATTTGAAATTGATTCGACTGATGGATTGGTCAATATTTTATATTAATTTGGATTATCATAACAAATATCATTCTTTAAGTTGTCAATGGACCTTTTAGCAAGTTTCAGCTAGCTCCTTAAGGCAAAAACCCTGTCCATATTTGTGCCACGATGGCTTTGAACCCATTGGAATGCTATAGTATTCATCTTCTTTTCATCCTTTAATGCTCGTAGAAGGAATTGAACCTCGGCCAAAGCTTCATCTCGAGCTTGCTTAGTTTGCTGGATCCTCTCTTCACCTTGGCTTGAGGATCCTTTACCCCGCAATCAACTGCAATCCTAAAGTAACTCTCCTCATAGCCATTCATTCTAACTTCTAACTGGATTAAGTTCATCCTAGAACCACTGGATCTTGCTGTCAGCTTCCTCCTTTAAGTCTTTGATCTCAACCTGGTATTTTTTCTTCAAGTTTGCAATTTCTGCCTTTGTAGAAATGGCTCGGACTTCCCCTTCATGGGCTTCATTCATCTTTTGGCACATGGTAGCCACCCATTCACCTGCTTCATCAATTTTTATCACTAAACACAAAGCATTACTTGAAAGGCTATCTGCATACTCCTCCTACTATCACAATGCTTATTCTACCTCTAAGGCTTAAGCCTCTTATGAATCATGTTGTAACAATCTGGTGACATGGTGCAACAACCCAAGGTCACCTCTACCTCACAAATTCTTTTTCAACCTCAGCAACCCTCTCTTCTATTGTTGCAATCCTCGCCTCGATAGCCTCAGCAAACTCCATAAAAAAATTAAGGTGGCAAGCCAGCCATACCATAAATACATGATTAAAAAGATAGAAGTAGGGCACTTGAGAGAAAAAAATACTCCCTATACTTGAAAAACTTAATCAAAAACCATATGCCTACGCTCCTCTATTTCCACCCCAAGAATCTAACGCGCATCAATAGGGTGAAGAATGGATTGAACCCGCACCTCAGCAATATTTGGAACCCTCGGACCCCTCGCTGCTGATCTTGCCTTTGGAATCCTAGTGGATTGGTTGGGTTCCCCACTGACCGAAGCACTAGCCTTCCGATGCCTTAAAACAGTCCTTTGTAATTCTTGAACATTGCTTAGATCCATTAAGGTGCAATCGAGAAGTCACTGACCTTCTTTCTCTTTTGATCAAATAGAAGTGCTCACAATCAAGGGCCACTCCCAGAACCCTTTATAAAAGAAGCATACGGCATTAATTTTTTACATTTCCCTAGAAGGGGTCATAAGTATGATATGTGGTGACCCTTCATTCCCTCGCTAGGTTCTTCTTTCAAGAATATTTCAAGTTAGTGCAAGTCTGGGATCCCTCGAGAATGGTGCTGATCTACTCCTCATCCTGAAATGCTCCACATTCAGATTAAAGAATGGGGGGGGGGGGGGGCAATTAGTATGGGAAAAACCCCCACCCTCGATATCCTAAGAATGAGCAAGATAAAAGTGTAGGAGAGCATCAGCTAAAATGAAGCAAAATGACACTCTGGTCTCCCTCGGCATTGCTAACCCTCAGCATCAACCCCAAACCTTTGGGGTGTTTATGTGCAAAGCATTTACTTAAATAGAACATCAATCAAACATCTACTGCTAGAGCAAATTGGTATTATCAAAGCTATCTCTCAGATTTCCTAATAGAACAAAACTAGTTAGACGCCATCTTTGTGAGATGCATCATCCAATATTTACCCTCAGCGCCTGAGAGTGCGGGTATACCATTGGATTCCTTTGGACATAATAAGTGATCTTCACATTCCTAACACTCGAGATAATTCTTTCTAAATGGGTCGAGAATAATATCCTAAGTTTCTCGGTCTATAGAATCCTTGGCCTAATTCATCTTCAAATTAAAGGATATAAACTAGTTAATCTTTTTCATGGCCAATCGCAACCAATCGCCGATCTAGGAGACCTTGGATCTATTAAGTTTCAGTGAATTAATAACTTTGCCTGGTCCCTTGGCCATAAACCAATAAAATCTCAAGGTAACATATTATCAAGCAATATAAGAATAGAACCTAAGGCAAGGCCTCAGCCTAGACCTCCTATCTGATTGATATTTCATCCTAGTAGACCCTCGACCTTGGTATAGTCGACCATCCCAGCCAACTAACCCCCAGCCTAGAGGACCACCGGCCTAACTGATCACTATCGTAGGCGATCAAAAATAAAACCTACTCACTACATGATAAGTCTATTAATATCCCAATTTAACCATTAAAATAAATATTAATTACTTTATATTTATTAAAAACTGATATCTTTTATCAATGTTTTATAGAAAAGGAGCCCATAAACTAGAAAAACTTAATTTTTGGAGTACAACAGCGCAAACAACACTCAAATTTGAGTTGAAACAAGCTCGAAACTAAAGTTTGAAGTTATTAAAGCTTTTGCATGATTTTTGAAGCAGTCAGTCCATCATGGATCGACCACTAGGTCTACTATTGGTCCATGATCCAGTTTCATGGACCATTGACTTTCCTGAGCCATTTCTTCGTCGAAAAAATTATCAGAGGCCTTCCCCTTGCCACCGGGAGCCTCCTCATGGCTGAGGGAAGCCGTCGACCACCATTCAAGTGCCACCCAACCCACGGTCTAATGGTTGCCACCATCTCTCCATCATCTTCTTGGCCATCCACCGTGCAAGCTCTGCCAATGCCACCAAGAGCCCTCGTCGTCGGCCACCGCCTCCTTCACTTGTGCTTGTCGAAGAAATTGCATCACTGCCAACCTACGCTGACCGTCATCATCCAGCACTACAATCGTGCCAACCACAGCCCTGTTCTTTTTATTTCCACAAGCTGACCACCATCCGAGCCACTACCAAGCCAAGAGGAAAGGATGGCGGCGATGCTGGGAGATGGGACCAACCCAATCAGGGAAGAAAGAAATGGCACAGATCTCAAAGCACTCAATAGCCCATGTTGATTTTCATGATTTTGCCTGATTTATGAACCTTTGACCCAGATCAAGAGCTAGGAAGTTGTTCACCGATCAAATACCAATTGGAACAGGAGATAGAAGCCTAACACTACTGGGATTTGGCATAGTCATATCTAAATGTTGAATCCTGTAAAATTAAATCTTAGCCACTATTTTGGTCTTTATGTTTAGTCCCACATCACAAAAACATGAAGACCTCGTCCCTGTTGAACCTTATAAAAAGGCTTCTATACCTCTACCTTGTGGGCAATAGTTTCTATAGCATTTTTTATACTAATTTATTTTCTTGCTTTTGTTTAGATCATTGTATTAGGCTTGGAAAAGAGCAAAATTATGGAGGGGATGCTAGTGGTAGCAATGCGTGGCTAGACTCCTTGAACTTGGGATGAAGATGAAGCCTATAACTGGATTCTATTTCTCTTTTTGTACTTGATTTTTTATGCAATAAAACTCATGTTCTTCTTTTCCCTTTCTTTTGAGTTATTTTTTTGATCGAGGATTTGATCTAGCATACACGGCCTATACCCTCTACCGACGTGCCATGATCTTAGGATGTAGTATATGCCTAAGAGAGGTAGTTTGTAGTATGATAGATTAGATCCCTAACCTTACAAATCAATTAGATAGTTTATACTCTAAGCGAACGTGTCATGATCTCTAGATACGATCTGTGTCCAATAAGAGATAAATTAATCTAACCCTGAAATTACAAGAATTATTAATATTGCAATATAAAGAAAAGAAGATTAAACCTATTTGCATTGTGGATTTGGATTCCTAGGTTACTTCTCCTACAGTCTTGATCTAATCAATTAATTAGTTATTATTTTTTAATCACTACTGCTCTTAATCTAATATCCTACGACCAATTTTTTTATTTTTTTCTATGAAATAATTTCCTTTGGTCCCTAAGGATACTATCCTGACTCACTACTAGCTATAGTAGTACACTGTTTCATGAAAAAAGTAAAAAAAAAATTATAGTTATTATTTTCTTTACTTCATTGCATGTTAGATTTCCTTTTTCTTTCTTAACAAAAAAAAATAATTTCCTTCTTTTTACAAATCCACTTCTAACCTAATTAACATTTCCTTTAAATTAACTTACCTTAAATAACCCATAAGAAAATCCTAACACTTTTCATAAAATATAATTAATTTAAAGAAATAAATAATAAACTTTAAAAACTTTCTAACTTGTTTAGACACTTTATTTGACTTGCATTGCATTTTCGTAAAATACTTTAAGGGCACAATCCTTAAACAACATAAGGTAAAGATTTCATCACCCTTCCTTGGCCCATAAATCATCACCTTGCATACTTCATAACCTAAGCCTTAATTTAAAATCTGATATGGCTGTATCCGCTGACGTGGAGTCCATCTGGATGCCAGTTGTCAGCCAGAAGATGGAGGTGCCACCTAAGCTTGGCGCCCGAGCAAGAAGCCGAAGTGAGCCCCCTGTCAAGGTCAGTTCCCAGCTGAGGTCGAGCTCAAGCTGCAACCCAATGCAGGGGCAAGGCAATAGGGATTCAAATCATGGTGGGAAAGAGAGTTGCCTTCAATGAGACCCTGTCGCTGAGACAGTACAACTGATAGGCGGCAGCCCACTGCTTGAGGCCTGTGGAGGGGGGTGCCTCGCTGCAGCGCCAGGGACCCCAGGCCTCAAATTTACATCGATCAGGAAGGAACATCCCCGTCAAGGCAGGTGCTCCCTAGTCTATCGACTGCACCATCCATAAGTGGAAGGCCGTGCCAGAGGATTCAGACCCTGGGGCGACCACCCGCTGCCGGTGCTCTGTCAGGTTTTTCAAAACATGGTGACCAACCAGAATATCAGAGCCAGCAACATAACCCCTAACCTCAAAGGGATAAACGGGAGCTCACGCGCAGTTCTTGCGCACTGCCAGATGCCACCCCCTGGGACTGATGGCATCATCAGGTCAACCCTAGTTCATTATAGGTCCCTGAGTTTGAGTCCCTTAGCCATGACTCAAATTTTGTCTCTGAATCCAATAATCTGGCTGTGTTAACCATTTGAGTCCTGTATTTGTATCTTGAGTTTTGTTTTCAGGCCTTGTTACACTTGAGTCTTGTATTTAGAGTCGACTCACACCATTAGAGTTTATGAGTCAAGTTTTTGGTTATGTTCGGCTCAGTTGAACTAAGTTGGTTGAGTCAGTTCATTATGAGTATTTGTCATTTTGAGATTTTGTGTCAATTTGAGTCCTGTAATAATGTGAGTCGATTAGATTCACTAAATCCTTTGAGTCCTGAGTTCAATTAAGTCCATTTGTATTATTTAGCCTACTTTGAGTATTGTTAATTAGGCCCCTTTGAGTCCTGTAATTACTTTCATTCAAGTCATATTCAAGAAGAGGACCATTGGACCCACACTCAAGTCACCAGCCGAGCATCTAGACTTCCTTCATGCTACCCAAGTCCTCCAGGAGAAGTGCCCCAGCATACTAGCCCACAAGAATTCATGAAGTGGCTCCCCAGGCCCAAGTCCAAGTCCCTGGCATCCTCATTCCATTAGGCCATGACGCCCTTAAGCCTATTCTTACCTTTGGCACCCCTCCAAGCCCAGTCCAACAAGGTTGGAGCCCAAGTCCAAGCCTAGCAGGGAGTGAAAAAGTCAAAGCATCCCAAGAAAATTTCATCCCAGCCCAAGACCATAAGAAGCCCTTGACCAAGTCAAAGAAGGAGAAGAGTCCACTTCTAACTAGGAGATTAAGTTTTATTTCACTCAAATTATATACTCTTAGTTTTAAGCCAATTTATAATCTCTCTCCCACTCAACATTGTAATTCTATCCTAACTAGGAGAGGGTATGGGAATATCTATAAATACCCCACCCCTCCACCCTCTTGTAACTAATGATAAATTATTATGAATTATTATGAATGAACTTCTTTTCAGTTTTTCTCAAAATTTTGAGTGAATTTCTGTGTGATTAAGGATATCTGTATGATCCCTCAAGGTTTCCGTATGATCCCTGTGCCCTACCTCCAAGCCACCAGCTTTCTTCATCTCTTGGCCGCCTTCCTCAAACCTCTTCCCTTCTTCTTTCAGCGATCTAACCTTACTTTTCCTTGTTTTCTAACCTGTGATAGGTGATTTGTAGGTCCCTCAAAGTTCACGAATCTAAGGATTCCATCTAACCAGCTTTCAGATCACCAAATTGAAAGCCATGAATCTGCAGGGTCGATAGCTTATCTTCCAGGCCACATTCAAGAGTGTAGAGCGAACTCTTCATGGATCTATCTTCAAATCTCTACCAGGTACACCCCCTAAACTCCTCTGGTAGTGGTATTGTAGAAGAGCTAGTCCTAACCAGGGCTTCTTAGCCTTGGCGGTCCTATTTCTTCACTTTTAGGGTTTATTTCTGCATACATGTGCTTCAAATTTTCTATAGAATTTCCTACTTAATATCTTTGCATGAAATTTGGGATACAAACTCCTAACTTAATGCCTAATAACAAAACAATAATTAGTATGCATGAATAATCCCGCATCAGGGACTCCTCCAAAAGGGGAACATCTAGAAAGCAAGGACGAGGTCACACACACAACCTCTCCACAACAAAAAACAAAGAGGGGCCTCTGAACAAAATGAGAGAAACAAGAGGCAAAAACTAGAAAGGGGTAAGGGAGGTAAATGTTGGCACATAGAAGGAGGAGCGAGCTAGATGCAGTGCTCTAGGGCTACCAGGGAATTCGTTAGAAGAATCCCACGGACACAACCGACCCTGCTCTAGCCCTCCTTCTCTGCTAACACCCTACACTCACTTTCTTTTCTCAAATACATGACCCCCAAACATGGAAACCTCACTGGGATCTATGGAGGGGGATCTGTTCCCCTGGATCTCCCACTAATTTGATCATCGGAGTGCCCCCACCGGAATCTCCAGCCTGGGTCTCTCTTTCTTTTGCAGGGGTCCGGGAACGTGCACAGTATTCTAGGCGAGGGAAGAGACACCCGATGCTGTGCTAAAGCTATAGGCCATGATGGTCCAAACGGTAATAGATTGGCATGCTAGGAAGGGTGGCGGGGCACCGGGCAAGACATTGGAATGTCAACCAAACTAGTCCCCCCACCATGAAAGCAGTTCCACTTCAGGCATGGTGGTGACGCGCGCACAAGAAGCTTTTGCCCGCTACGTGGAGGGCCCTCCTTCTCACAGAGGCCCAGCAGCCTAGAAGGGGAGCTCTCAGCTCCACCACAACTGCCTTCGATGGATGTCCAACCCACTGCACTTGCCCAACAAATGCAAGTGCTGTCCATAACAGTGTGATAGTTACAATACCAGCAATAGTCCCTGGCTACCCAGCAGCAGCCAAGGACCCTTGCGACCCAAGTCACCGCCCCCCGCAGCAGTTTGTGTCCCATCCGAGAAAGGCCCTCATAGTCATGGGCCATGACTAATCCCCGGGTTAGCCTTCGAGCCCTGGCGGAGCAATAGAGGAGCGGGTCGATCGATCGGGAGAGCCAGTCCTTAGGCTTAAAGCATGCCTTTCACAGGTACCATAGATGCTATCAGAGCAAGGCCCCCCATCGTGACCACCCTCAGCATTCGCCTCCATCCTCTCTAGCAGCCCCGGTGGAAGACTCCACTGATGAGGCTACCAGGCGCGTGCCAGAGAAGTGCCTTGAGGAACAAGAGCATAGGCTGGTAGAGCTGTCCCGCCAGTTTGCCAACATGCAAGACTCCTCCAAAGACCCGATGGGCTATGACGTTTGTCCCTCTTTCTCTTGAGAGATCCAAGAGGGGCCGATCCCAAGTCGGTTCCACATGCCTTAGGTGGATCCCTATGATAGGACCACCAATCTCTTGGACCACCTAGAGAGCTACAAGGCTCTCATGAGAGTCCAGGGGATGACAGATGCCCTCCTCTACACCCCTTTGCACAGCCTTCCCTGCTACCCTGAGGAAGGCCACTTGGATCTAGTTTACCCGCCTCGAGCTTGAAAGTATCAGTTCCTTCGCAGAGCTGGAAAGAATGTTCGTGGTACACTTCGATGCTTGTCGAGAGGTGCCACGAGAAGCCGATAGCCTTTTCTCCATTAGGTAGCAGGATCACGAGCCCTTGCAGGACTATGTGGCCCACTTCAAGGTTGCCACACAGGAGATCTATAACCTAGACGAGCCCATCGCCATGATGGCACTGAAGAGAGAGCTCCGGACTTCCTGCCTGACCTACTCGCTAGATAAGAAGCCACCGAAGATGTACTCTGACCTCCTCCGCGTTCACAAGTATGTTCGCGCTGAGGAGGCAAACCGTGCTATGAGAGAGCTAGATGGGAAGTCCTTGAAGAGACAAGCTCCAGGGGAAGCTCTAGAGGCACACAGGTCCAGGCCGAACCCTAGTTCCAGGGCGAGGCCCAAGCCAAAGGGCAGTCTTGTTCTGGCAAAAGCATACACCCCTCTCCTCACCCCGAGGTCGAAGATCCTCATGGAGATTGAAGACGAGCACCGCCTGCATCGCCCTCCCCCATTGGGATCCCTCGGTGGCCATTACAAGACAAAATACTGCCGGTTCCACCACGACCATGGCCACGACACTGAGGACATCCGCCATCTTAAAAGAAAGATCAAAGATTTGATAAGGAGGGGCCACCTTGGAAAGTTCATGGGGGCAAGACCCCGCAGAGCCCCAGGCACTTATGGCTCTTCCTTCTGCCCCTGTAGTTGATAACCGGCCCATGAGAGGCCCGTAGGCATGATTTGTTGGGGGGCAAGCTCTCCCCAGACTGGGAGTGCCCCTGCGGAACAGTCAAGGTCCTTCCACCTGGAGCCTACCACCTTGCCAAGATCAACGGCGACGAAAGTCTAAGCGCTTACCTTTAAAAATATAAGGCACCTCCCTTTCAATAAAAACCATCGCCCGACCCCAGGCTTAGAGATCCAAACCAGGAAACTCTTGAAGCCCTGCATCTTTCACCGTGCTCATAGTCTGGAGATGTTAGTGGGACTCCCCAAAAGTTCTGCCATTTATCGCCAGACTCACAGTTTAGTACCTTAAGCCAAAAAACTCCGAAGCCCCGCATTTGTCACCGTGCTCATAGTCTGAAGATATCAGTGGAACTCCCTAAAAGTTCTGCTATCTACAGCCAGACTCATAGTTTGGCACCTCAAGCCAGGAAACTCGTGAAGCCCCTTATCTATCACCATGCTCATAGTCCGGAGATGTCAGCAAGACTCCCCAGAAGTTTCGCCATCTATCACCAGACTAACAGTTCAGCACCTCAGGCCGGAAAACTCTTGAAGCCCTGTATCTGTCGCTGCACTCACAATCTGAAGATGTCAGCAAGACTCCCTAAAAGTTTTGCCATCTACCACCAAACTCATAGTTTGGCACCTCAATCCAGGAAACTCCGGAAGCCCCGCACCTGTCACCATGCTCATAGCCCGGAGATGTCAGCAGGACTCGCCAGAAGTTTCGCCATCTATTGCGAGACACATAGTTCGGCACCAAATCTTGGAAACTCCTGAAGCCCGGCACCTAAGCCCGAAAACTCCTGAAGCCCGGTACCAAAGCCCGGAAACTCCTGAAGCCCGGCACCAAAGCCCAAAAACTCCTGAAGCCTGGCACCAAACCTCGGAACTCCTAAAGCCCGGCACCAAAACCCGAAAATACCTAAAGCCCGGCACCTAAACCCAAAAATTCCTGAAGCCCGGCACCAAAGACTGGAAACTCCTGAAGCCCGGCACCAAAGCTTGAAAACTCCTGATGCCCAACACCCCAAGCCGGGAAACTTCTTAATCCCTGCATCTATCACCGTGCTCACAGTCCGGAGATGTCAGCAGGACACCCCAGTGGTTCCACGATCTACTGCCTGACTCATAGCCCGGCACCTCAAGTTGAGAACTTCCAAAAGTCCCACATTCAACCCACTGGACCCCTAGTGCAGAGATGGCAAAGCGAGGCACTCCCGAAGGCCCACACTTTGCTGGTCGGACTCAGAGCTAGTAAGGGCAATATCGAGACTCCTCATGTCAAGTTCTCTAACTTGACGATCTCTCAGGGCCATGTAGGCCCCCCTCAAGCCATCCGCTAGCTCCTGGCTAACTTAAGAGGTTCAAGGCAACCATAAAAACAAAAACTCAATGAAGCGAGAAGGACTCTATTGATGCTGCATGAAAGAGATACATTATCAAAGGACCCCCGATAGCCCGAGCGGTCCTAAAAAAAAGAAAAGAGAAGGAAGAGAAAAAGGGCTAGTTCTGGAGGAAGATCGGAGCCTATCCATCAGTAGGCTCCTTCCCGGGATGGTGGATAGGTGCGCTGGCATCCTCCTAAGCCTTCGTAGTCCCTATCGACGGGACCTCCCCAGCAACAGGGGCAAGCTCCACCTCAGCCATGGCAATGGGAGTCATGCCTCCCCTAGAGCTTCCACGAAGGCCACCCGGGACCACGATCTTGTTCAACCTCAGGTCTGGGAAGTGATAGGCCACCAAGTGATGGGGACATCGACTAGCCCATAATTTGAAGCAGCCCATATCAAACCTGAAGCCCAGTCCAGAACCTGAAGCCCAGCCCAGCCCAAAACCTGAAGGCAGCCTAGATACTGAAGCCAACCCAGCCCAAACCCTAGGGCCCAAGATCCTGGAGTCGATGAGCACACATCTTAGAGCAGCATGAATCCTGGAGCATATCCAAATGAAGATAATGTAAGTTTTTTATGGGTGTAAGAGGGATTGGGATATTAGGGTTTTTTAGGATTTATCTCGATTGTTTGAAAGTTGTTTGAGGATCAGGTTTGTTTCGAATAATTTGTTTTAGGATTTGTTCAGATCTCTTTCAGAGGTTTCGATTGTTTATTCTATTTAAAGTATCTTTTATCATTGGAATAAAGTTAGCGAAGAAAATATTTGAGAAAAGAGCTTGGGTGTGTCCCGATTCCCTCCCCCCCTCCTTCTACTTCCCTTCTCCCGGTTCCTGCTCTCTGTTATCCCTTCCCCAGTTCTTCTTTCCTCTAGATTCTCTTATTTCTTTCTCTTTTCTCCTGGTTCTCTACTACTTATTCTAACTTTCCCATCGCTCAAAACTTTCGAGGATCCTTCTGAAGTCTCCCTTGTTTTTGACCAGATCCCACACCTCCATCAGCCTCCGCCCAGGCCGAGCCCCTCCCCTCTGCCTCTTTCCAAGCCTCCACCAGATCGCATCCGCCACTGCCCTGCTCTGCCCTGCCACCTTCGCACCGCGCTGCACCTCTCCTCCGCATGCCACCGAAGTCGTCCGATCCTTTCCACTTCCTCCATCCTGTTCATCTTCGAGCTTGTTCAACCGTCGGACCCCTCCAAACGCCTCACCGTCGACGTCTGCCAGTGAAACCATGGACAGCCATCGGCCACTCTCCATCAAAATCCATAGTGACTGCAGCTCCTCATCCTCCATCATGGTTGATAATCTCGAGAATAATGCATCCATTTCATGCCATTCGCCTCAATCATTTGATCTCAACCTCTTCCCGCTACCCAACGTCGCCGACGAACCTCGCTGCCACACTGCCGGTCAACTCTGCCAAAGCCCCTCCCTGCCGAGCTCTATTGTCCTCTAGGAAGCTGCCCATGCACGAGCATGAAAGCATAGCCGGCTTTCATTGTTGGCTTCAAATAAGGAAGAAAATAAAAATAAAGTGGTGAAAAAAAAAAGAAAAATCAGAGAAAAAAAGAGAGAGGAAAAAAATATATAAAAAAATTGGGAAAAAGGTGAAAAAAAAGAGAGAAAAAATATGAAAAAAAAGGAAGTTTATTTTAATGATAAAAAAATGGGTTTATTTGACTAATTGGGTTTGGCCTAACCTAGCCTAGGGTCATTTCTTAACGACCAACGATCCAATCCCTGGAATAAATTTTGATCAGGGCTATCTCGCATCAACTTGGTATCAGAGCAAGTTTAGGTTAGGTTAGGTTAGTCATTTTAAATTACATTATTTATATTAAAAAAAAAAATTCAGTTTATAGATGATGCATCGAGGAGCCAATTTTTTGAAGCCTGACTTGATGAAGTTGAGTTCTCCCCATCTCAGGAAAAATGATGGGCACATCGACTAGCCCAGAATCTGAAGCAGCCCAGATCAAACTTGAAGCCCAGCCCAGAACCTAAAGCCCAACCCAGCCCAAAACTTGAAGCCAACCCAGCCCAAACCCTAGGGCCCAAGATCATGGAGTCGATGAGCACACATCCCGGAGTAGCACGAATCTCGGAGCATATCCAAATGAAGATAATGTAATTTTTGTATGGATGTACGAGGGATTAGGATATTAGGATTTTTTAGGATTTATCTCGATTATTTGAAAGTTGTTTTAGCATCAGGTTTGTTTCGAATAATTTGTTTTAGAATTTGTTCAGATCTCTTTCAGAGGTTTCGATTGTTTATTCTATTTAAGGTATCTTTTATCATTGGAATAAAGTTGGCAAAGAAAATATTTGAGAAAAGAGCTTGGATGAGTCTCGACTCCCTCCCCTCCTCCTTCTACTTCCCCTCTCTCGATTCCTTCTCTCTGTTTTCCCTTCCTCGGTTCTTCTTTCCTCTGGATTCTCATGTTTCTTTCTCTTTTCTCCTGGTTCTCTACCTCTTATTCTATCTTTCCCGTCGCTCAAAACTTTTGAGGATCCTTCTGAAGTCTCCCCTATTTTCAACCAGATCCCACACCTCCGTTAGCCTCAGCCCAGGCCGAGCCCCTCCCCTCTGCCTCTTTCCATGCCTCCACTAGATCGCATCCGCCACTGCCCTGCTCTGCCCTGCCATCTTCACACCGCACTGCACCTCCCCTCTGCATGCCACTGAAGCCGTCCGATCCTTGCCGCTCCCTCTATCTTGTTCATCTCCGGGCTTGTCCGATCGCTGGACCCCTCCAAATGCCCCATCGTCGATGTCTGCCAGTGAAGCCATGGATAGCTGCTAACCACTCTCTGTTCAAATCCACAGCGACTGCAGCTCCTCATCCTCCATCGTGGTTGATAATCTCGGGAATAACGCATCTGTTTCCTGCCATTCGCCTCTACCATTTGATCTCAACCTCCTCTCGTTGCCAAATGTCACTGACAAACCTCGCCGCCACACTGCCGATCAACTCCTCCAAAGCCCCTCCCTACCGAGCTCTGTTGTCCTCCAGGAAGCTACCCATGCACGAGCATGAAAGCATAGCCGGCTTTCATCGCCGGCTTCAAATAAGGAAGAAAATAAAAAAAAGGGTGAAAAAAAAAATAAAAATCAGAGAAAAAAAAAAGAGAGGAAAAAAAATAGGGAAAAAGGTAAAACAAAAGAGAGAAAGAAAAATATGAAAAAAAGGAAGTTTATTTTAATGATAAAAAAATTAGATTTATTTGAATAATTGGGTTTGGCCTAACCTAGCCTAGGATCGTTTCTTAACGACCAATGATCCAATCCCTAGAATAAATTTTGATCAGGGCTGTCCCGCATCACAAAGGATTTGCAGAACCCAAACCCTTTGACGAAGTAGTCCGTGGCTGCCTCCCGGACTTCATCAGCAAACTCCGTCGAGGCCCTGAATCTGGGCACCGCCTTGATGGCCTCCTTCTTGGTGGCCTCCATCAAAGCCATTACCCCAATAGCTTTCTCCTCGACCGTCGACAACCAAGCCTGCACCACCTCCAGCCATGCTTGGAGGCCACTCATTAGCTCTTCCGCCCGGGCAACACCGGCCTTGAGTTCCTCTGCTTAGCGAGAGGCCAAGGATGCTTCGAGGTCCCTGTCCTAATTCTCAGCATCGACCACTTCAGCCTGGAGGATCTATCCTTCTCCACCAAGGCCCAGGCCTTGTCAGCCTGCTCTCGGGTGATGCCAGCAACATCCTTTCCCTCTCCCACCAGGCACAGTGGTCACAAACGAGAAGAATGTCGGTCTCGATCTGCACCATCAAAGATGTTAGCCCTGGAAATCAGACTAAACCAACATAAAGGTAGAAGACTACCATGAGGAAGAGAGGAAGAGTGCCAAGAAGGGCCTTTGCCAGCATCTTACCTCCCCTCTTGTGGTGGTCGTGCGACTAGATCGTGAACTCCATCATGCGCTCTGCAAGCGCACAATCCTGGGTGACCACCGAATTTGGTCTCACCCCAAGTGCTGCCCTTCGAATAGCAGCCCTCCTTGGTGCTAAGGGCACCACCGTGTCTGGGGGAACCGCCTCTGAAGGCACCTCATCTAGCGATGGGGAGCTCATCACCATAGGTGATGGCGTTGGCGATGGCTGCTCGACCACCCCTTCTCCCTCTGTGTCCACCTCGATGATTGCAGGAAGGTGAACCGCAACCATTGCAACCGACCTGGCTAGTGTGCCCGTGCCAGGTTCTTAGGCCGAAAGCTGGGCTCGCTGCTCCAAAGGCCTAGGGGCTAGTTCGACCATTCGCCCCGTAGGGCCAGAGACTGAAGCAGGCCCCACCTCTTGGATGGCTCAACCCGGGCCCTCTTTGGTGGAGCCACCCCGAGCCCAGATGGTAGCCCTCTCTTATGGGTGACCTCCAGAAGCTCTTGCACTGAGAACTTCATGCCTGTATGAAGAAGAAGACAAAGTTCAGCAACAGGCTGAAAAAGGGCTCATTGAAGAAGAGATACCCCTTTGGACTCACCTCGCCCCTGGATCGGGCTGATCCCGGCATCGAACAAGTTCTGCTCTAATAGCAAAACCTTGAGAGGAGGGATCTGAATGGAGATAAGCTGGTGTATACCTCCCGATCAGAGGCCTCAACCTAGGAGTTCTGGTTTGGTGTCTAGTCCGGATCGCTCCAGACCTAGTCCACCCCTTCGACAAAAGCAAAGAAGAATTTCCTCTTCCACCCCTTGATGGAAGAGGAATGCTCAAACTTTATTCCCCTCGGGCAAGGATAAACTCACCACCACCCGTTCTCGGTCGGGTGGCGTTTCAGGATAAAAAAGGCCCTAAATAAGGAGAAGCGGGCAACAATCCCATGGAAGTGACAGAAAACAATGAAGTAGTTGATGACACTAATGGCATTGGGAACTAACTAGGTCGGAACAAGATGGTAGCTGCTCAGAAAAGAGAGAAAGAAGGGATGAAAAGGCAAGCGAAGGACCCTAAAAAAGAACTCTTCATAAAGGGCTATTCGACCTGGGCCACTAAAGGTAACCCGCTCCTCTAGTCATGGAATCGAGAGCTGGATAGAATCTGGGATCTCGTAGGCAGCCCGGATCGCAGAGAGATCCTTCCTGGTGATCATCGAAGCTATGCCTAAAGGCCCGGTTGGGCAGGAAGACCCAGAAGAAGTAATGGGAGCAGAAGAGACGAAAGGAGCAGGAGGGACCCTAGGCCCATCGATGATTACTTTGGTCGAGTGGAGGTTTTTGCGGATGATAAGAGGGACCTCCTCCTCCTTGTCTGAAGATGGAGTCCTCAGCCGAGAAGGCCCTATCCTAGTGGGTTTACCAGAAGAGCATGGTGTCGACCAGACACAGCCATCCGAGATCAGAAAAAGAAGGAGGTGTACAAGAAAAGGAGACTTGAGAGCCTTATAGAAAGACTCAGCCTAGCCAAAAGAGAAGGAGAAGGCCCAAGGAGACTAATCTGGTTGTTAAGAAAATGATTGTCGGGAGAAGGAAGAAGCTCTGGCCCAGCGGTGAGCGGGAAAGTTTTGAAAGAGGCGATTGGGGGAAAAAAGCTTACCCTTTCTTCAAAGCCACCAGACTGCAGCCGTACATTCTTTCAGCACTCCCACCACCGGATGGGTGCCACATGGCAACACCACCCGAAGGCGATGCCCCGATGCAACAGAAATAGCCTCGAGTCATACATCCATCATTATGCTTCCTCGGGCCTGCTGATGTGGCGCCCCTGTACTGACCTCAAGGCATGGTGCATGAAGTGGTGTGATCATGGCATTCAATGGCACCAGATCTTAGCCTTTCCGTGCCAGCTCTACAATTACCTCCTTAGCCCCGAGCATGATATTTTGTAAGGACTTGGGAATGGGAGACCAATGAAGAAATGACATCACTAGGTCCTGCACGGATCCATTCGATGATGATTGCAACCATAAGCTCTATCCCATCAAGTCCTTCCACTGGGCTGGCTCCCCCAAGTCAAGACTCCAGCGGAAGCTCAATTCCTCGAGTCCCTTCACTAGGTTGGCTCCCCCTAGTCGAGACTCCAGCCGAAGTCAGACTCCACCTTCTGCTGGGCTGGCTCCCCCCAGGTCGAGACTTCAGCAGAAGCCCGATTCCTTAAGTCCCTTCATTGGGTTGGCTCTCGCCTGGTTGAGACTC
Organism: Areca catechu; assembly: GCA_021397845.1. Classification (NCBI taxonomy): domain Eukaryota; kingdom Viridiplantae; phylum Streptophyta; class Magnoliopsida; order Arecales; family Arecaceae; genus Areca; species Areca catechu. The sequence continues at coordinate 98,109,700 of CM038046.1, forward strand.
CAGCCAAAGTCAGACTCCACCTTCCGCTGGGCTGGCTCCCCCTAGGTCGAGACTCCAGTGGAAGCTCGATTCCTCGAGTCCCTTCGTTGGGTTGGCTCCCCCTAGTCGAGACTCCAGCTGAAGTCAGACTGGTGGGGATACCAGGATCAGACACAGATCATTGGATCCCATATGGTTTATTGATTATGGTTTTAGAATCTTAGTCAAGTGTCACAATTTTGTAAGCAAGTAAGATTGAGTCCTGTAATAAGTTGAGAATAGTTGATTGTGTCTAAACCCTAGTCCTGTATTTCAGTATGAGTCAAGTATTAGTCTAGTTCATGCATAAGAGAGGGGGATACCCTATTTTGAAGTCCCACCAGGCCTCATCCAGGAGTTAGAGGCCACTATATCATCCTATTGGATTTTGTGTGACACCCCAGGATCCAAGATGCCTTCTAGATGCCCAGATTCCCTCCAGATCCAGAGCATATTCCCAGAACAAGGCCTCACTTGATTCCAAAGATCCATCTGCACCCTAGGCCAAAAGAGATCAGTCCAGGCACCAGGCCAAGTTCATAAGAACCAAGATTCCAGGTATATTCTAGCCTAGAACCAAAATTCTAGGTATATGCCAGCCCAAGCATCCCAGGCTTCCAGGGGCCCAAAGCCCATGCGCCCCAAGCCCCTTGGCCGGCCCTTGCTGCCCCCCATGAAGCCCAACATGCCAAGAGTAGGCATCCATGAGTTTGACTAGTCAAAGCATGAAGAGAGAAGAGAAGACTAGTCAAGTTCCTAACCTAGTTGGGATTTGTTTTCCTAAGTGTTTTAAGACTTGTAATTCTAACCTAGCTAGGAGAGGACTTGTAACCTAAGTGGGAGAAGACTTGTAATTCCTTTAAGAGAGGGCATGAGAACTCTATAGATACCCCACCCCTCATTCTCTTGTAGGTAATCAACTCTTATGAAATAAAACTCTGTTATTTTGGTGTTCAGCTTCTAGTGTTCTAGTTTTTGGTTCTTTGGTTTGTTTCTTTGTTCTCTGGCTTGGCCGACCACCCTTCCTTGGGATTCTCCATGCCTTAGCAGCAAATCAAGCCTCCAAGCAGTAGCCACATCCAAGAGGAGAAGCCTAGAAGATGCCCCAGATCAAGAGCTCCTTCTTCTTCCCTGTTGCCAGCCCTAACCCTGATTCCCCTTGTTCTTTCTTTCATATTTTGTTTCTTTTCATTGATCACCTATTTCGTGCCTAACCTTGATGTTTGCAGGATCCCCGAGATGTTTCCCCTCCCCAGAGGAGGCTTTCTTTGCCTTCAGACCAGGTCCAGATCGCCTTCACATTTGGGAACCAAAGGCATCATCTTCCAGGCATCAATGTGATAGCTGTGTGACCCCTTCATCAGCAAGTTCTTCAATCTCTGACTAGTACAAACTTTCCTACTCTTATTTTCTATTTTGATTGAAGGTTAGCTATCCTAAGCCAGGAATTTCTCAATTCTCGGGTCCTGACTTTTATTATTTTGTATGAGCATGCCTATGATTATGATGATTTTTTGCATTGCTATTCATCTTGCTAGTCTTTACTTGATTTTGGGAATCTAGCCTGAAATTAAAATTATAAAAAAATTTAAAAAAATAGTTTACTATTTTTTCTACATATTTAATAATATTAAAGTCATCCTGCATCAGTTTGGTATCAGAGTGGGTTTAGGATAGCATTCATCTGCATTAGGATCACAAACCCTAATTTTTGCATCTGCTAGCTGCAATAGGTGTCTGTTCTTCATCTAATTTTGACCATCTAAGAATTTTATTTTTCTATAAAATTTTCATGACGTATTCTTTGTCTTGTCCTCTATTTTATAATAATTTTTAATTAATTTTATAGGAAATTAAAAGCTCTAAAATTTGGTATATTAGAAATCCTAACTAAGATTTTGATAATTCTAAATCAGTCCAAAAACCCTAGGATTTGCATCATCATTTGATTTTCTTTTTCATATAAAATTTGGTAGAGGTCATCATCACCATCAATCCTCTATTTTAGAATTTTTTGATATTTTTTCTACATTGAAATATATGCCAAATCTGTATCAAACCGAATCCTAATTTTCAGAATTCTGTGAACTCTGCATACTTGACTCAACCTAACCTAACCAACTTCTCAACCCCCCCCCCCCAATCCCAAGCCTGATTTATTTGCTAACCTAATCAACCTAAACTTAACTTGCCACCTCATAAAATACACATAAAATATTTTTGTTTTTCTAATTGTTATTAGTTGCATTAGGGCTCATTGAATGTGCATCATTTGATTAACCTAATCTTAAGGGCAATTCACTATCTCAGATCAGGGTAGGATTTCATCACCTGTCCTAGGCCCAAAACCACCATCATTATACTGACCCAAGCCTAATTAAAATTAATTAGACCTAATCTATCCTGGTAGGCAAGGTGACACCCAACAGGTCGGGTCCGAACCGTGTGGGCCAACTGGTGCATTTAATCCTGTGGCTATTACTGAAAACTGGTATCTAAGATTGGAGGTCTAGAGTCAAACGACCTAAGTGGACTGGTGGTTTATAATTAGGACCCTGTGACAAGCAGGGGGAGCCTCCCACCATCCCACCCCCTACCTGGCCAGTGGAAGGATTAGCTACTGGGTTAATTGTAAGTTGAGTAGACCTATTCAGTTTTGGCTCTAGGTCTAGCAAACCCTTGATTATACTAACCCTTTGCATGCTTGGCTGCATTCATTCCACCTTGATTGTTTGTTTGTTTGCATGACCACTAGGTTAGGAGCCATTATAGTCAGTCTAAGCCCAAACCTAATTCAACCATGGATCCCAATTTTGAAGCTTTCATGAAGACCATAACTGACCAATTTGCCCAAATGAACCACAAGTATGACTAAACCAATGCCCAATCCCAAACCCAGCTTACCCAAATTAATAATAGGCTTGACCAAATGACCCAATCAAATACCCAAACAACCTACTTGATCAACTAACCACCAGGCTTGACCAAGTAGAGAACTGACTAGGAACCATAGAAAGGACCCAGGAATCTAATACTGAACCTGACCTTGACTCACCCCCTTCCACCTCTATAACCCTAAGAGGAACCAAAACCAATATCAATTTGTAGAGCCTAACCCTAGGAGAGTTCAACACCAGGAACCCTATCAGGAACCTAACCCTAGGAGACCAAATCATGATGATCATGACCAGGATGATAGACTCCTTAGGAGCATTAGAGTAGACCCACCCATCTTTGATGGTACCCTAAATCCCAAGGTTTACATAGATTGGGAGGGAGGCATGGAGCAGTATTTTAAATGGTATGACTTAAGTGATGAAAGACAGTACCAATTTGCCAAGCTTAGGCTAACCGATCAGGCTAGGTTATATTGGGAGCAAGTAGAGCGCCTATGTAGACAAAGAAATCAACCACCTTATGCCACATGGGAGGCTATGAAACTCAAACTTAAAGACAAATGTGTTCCCCCATACTACAAACAGTGTCTTCTAGACCAATGGCAAAGGCTGAAACAAGGAACTAATTTTGTGAGTGAGTATATAGCCCAGTTCGATGAATGTGCCCTTAGGTGTGCCTTAGATGAGGATGAACCAGTGACCTTATCCAGGTTTAGAGCTGGCCTTCGAGAGGATATTCAAATGGAATTGTATTTAAGAGGAGTTGAACACCTAGACCAGGCCTATCAGATAGCTAAAAATATTGAAAGATTTCAGAAAGCCCCCTTAGCCCGACAACCTGAGACCTTTAGGACCAACACTTTTAGTTTTAAACCAAACTAGAACCCATCTTACCAGGGCTGACCAAACCCTAACCCAGTCCGACCTAACCCCAACTCAGGCTGACCTAATCCTAATTCAGTCCAACCAAACCCTAATCCCATTCGACCCAACTCCAACCAAGCCCATCCCAACCCTAACCCACCTCGTCCCAACCCAAGTTCGAGTCAACCCAGCCCTAGTAATTCTATGCCAATTAGAACTGATAAGGGTAAGGCACCCATGTTTCAAAAAGCCCCAAGCCCTAGCCCCAATGACTGCTTTAGGTGTAACAAGGTAAGTCATTATACTAGTCAATGTCCCATTAGATCATTACACATAGGGGAGCAGAGCCTGAACCCAATAATGGTGATGAAGAAGAAGAAGTTTATGAAGATGATGCAGACTTGATAGAGGCATATGAAGGAGATGAGAAGGAATTTGATCAATCTGATTTAGTAGGGGTAGTTAGAAGCATCCCTTCTCAGACCAAATCCCAGGAAGACTGGCGTAGGACTAGTATCCTACAAACTTTTATAAAAATTGGGGAAAGGTATGCGAGGTTATAGTGGATAGTGGGAGTTATGTCAATGCCATCTCTACCTATCTATAGTTAAATCATTAGGATTGACCCCAGTTCCCTATCCTAGCCCCTATAGAGTCTCATGGATAGATTCCACATCTCTTCCAATCAAGTCTGGATGCCAAATCTTGATTAAATTGCACTCATTTGAGGAGAAGATTTGGTGTGATGTCCTTCCCATGGGAGCTAGTAGTATCATTTTAGGTTGACCATGGCTTTATGATCATGATGCAATCCTGTCTGGTCAAACCAACATTTGTACCTTTGGTCACCATGGGAAGAAATTTGTAATTTATCTGACTCAACCCATAGGTTCTAGTAGCCTTAAGTTCGAGAAACCAAGAGTTAATTTAATTAAGGCTAAAGAATTAGAGGAAGAACCTTCTAACCCATAAAGGAGTTAATGAAAACTGATCCTGAATCCACTGTAATAATTGAAGAAGAGGTAATTGAGCCAGGATCAAACATTATAGGTAAGACTAAGAATTTACAAGAGTTGTTCATAAAGGAAGCCCAGGAACAAATCCTTAAGGAACAACCTCAAGAAATAGGTGTAGGTAGTGAAATAACCTCTAATTTTGAGTCCACAAATGTGATCTATCTGTCTGCACCTACACTAACCTCTGCACAGCATATGCATTAGAAAATTAGTCAAAAGCTGAACATAAGTAATAAACTAAATAAAAACTTGGCTAATTCTTGAAAGAGAAATAAAGAATTTTCTGCAGAGGATTGTGTGATTGTAAAGGAATTTCATGCTCGCAAAGCCAGCCTATTCAAAATAATGAGGAGCGTTGGACCCAATGCCCATGCACTTGAGATACCACCTGATTTAGGTATTAGCTCCACCTTCAACATCTCAGACCTTGTAAAGTATAAGGAGTTAGCAGTGATCCCCAGCGAGCCCTTTGAGCCACTCCCTTCCTTTGAGAGAGAACCCATCCCAGAGTGTCCACATACAATTTGGCCTATTGGTAAGGAAAAGATTAAGAGAATCCTAGATGATCAAGCCATCGATACCTGAGATAGAGGCTATCAGAGGTATTTGGTCCGTTGGCAAGGTCGACCAAAATCTGAGGACTTGTGGAGCATTGGTGAGGATCTGCAGTGCCTCAACCCAAACCCTCCTTAAGTAGTATACGAGCCAAATTAACCTTTACTCAATGGGATTAAGTTCCTCCCACCCCGGGAGAATTGGTGGGGACACCAGGATCAGACACAAATCACTAGATCCCTTCCTTGGGATTCTCCATGCCCTAGCAGCAAATCAAGCCTCCAAGCAGCAGCCACGTCCAAGAAGAGAAGCCTAAAAGATGCCCCAGATCAAAAGCTCCTTCTTCTTCCCTACTGCTAGCCCTAACCCTGATTCCCCTTGTTTTTTCTTTTATATTTTGTTTCTTTTTATTGATCACCTATTTTGTGCCTAACCTTGATGCTTGCAGGATCCCTGAGGTGTTTCCCCTCCCCAGATGAGGCTTTCCTTGCCTTCAGACCGGTTCCATATCGCCTTCAGATTCGGGAACCAAAGGCTTCATCTTCCAGGTATCAATTTGAAAGCTATGTGACCCCTTCATCAACAAGTTCTTCAATCTCTGACTGGTACAAACTTTTCTACTCTTAATTTCTATTTTGATTGAAGGTTATCTATCATAAGCTGGGAATTTCTCAATTCTCAGGTCCTAACTTTTATTATTTTGCATGAGCATGCATGCGATTATGATGATTCTTTGCATTGCTATTCATCTTGCTAGTCTTTACTTGATTTTAGGAATCTAGCTTGCAAATTAAAATTATAAAAAAATATTAAAAAATTAGTTTATTATTTTTCCTGCATATTTAGCAATATTAGAGTCATCTCACATCACAAACTCCACCTTCCACTAGGCTGGCTCCCCCCAGGTCGAGACTCCAGTAGAAGCCTAATTCCTCGAGTCCCTTCCGCTGGTCTAGCTCCCCCCAAGTCGAGACTCCAACGGAGCCTGATTCCTCGAGTCCCTTCGCTGGGTTGGCTTCCCCCTAGTTGAGACTCCAGTCAAAGTCAGACTCCACCTTCCACTAGGCTGGCTCCCCCCAGGGCGAGACTCCAGCGGAAGCCAAATTTCTCTCCAAGTCTTCTCACTGGGCTAGCTCCCTTAAAGTGCACACTCGCGGAGCGCACAGTTGTGACCCCCGGCAGGTCTCCTTCGGAGCAGCTCAGATAGAGAAGAAGAAGAAGAAGAAGAAGAAGAAGGATACAAGGGGAAGAAGCACACAGTAGTCAAAGCAAAAGCTTTCATTGATCAAAAGTCTCTTACATCCTACAGAGGTTCCTGATAGGCCAAGGAGCCTCACAGAGATCTAAGTTACAAGTAAGAAAAAATCTTCCATGGCAGTACTCCTGGAAGCAGTTGGGGGAGTGCCAGTCCTTCTTTCAGGTAGGCTTCCTGTGAAGGAGGATGGTAGTTCCTCCGCCTCTAATGGCCCGTTCTCCCTAGGAAGTCACCAGGTCTCTAGAGCTCGACATCAGTTCCACCTGGAGGATGTGGGTCACCTTCCGTAAGTGAACATCTGAGGAAGGGGAACAATAATGCATCCTCCTCGACCGGACCATCCTTCTTGGATTTCACCAATCAGGTGATTCCAAGCTTAGCTGCGGTCGCTCCTCGTTAGGCCAATCTCAATAGCACCATGGTAGCCGCAGCCTTCTCCACGGTGATTGCGACCGATGCCGTCCTTTCATTCAGTCGCATGACTGGGCGCATCCAGGAGGTTCACAGGTAAGTTGCTTCCATCACATAAACAGCCACCTCTCCTACCCCCCGGGGCCTCTCCACTTTCTCCTTCTTTAGGAGAATCTCGAGCTCAGCGAACTTCTTCTCTAACCTAGACACCCTCGCCCGGACGCCGGTGGATGTCCCAAGAGAAGCCTCAGGCAACCTCCCAGACTTGAAGCTCACCAGAAGACCTCCCTTAGCACAAGCCAGGAGAGAAGAGTCATGTTGCCCATGTGGCTTTTCCAAGAGGGGGTGAATTGGGAATTTAAAAAAATTGAATAGATATGTGCTCTTTTAAATCTTCTTATCTGGTAGGTGTTGTGATTCAGATATTTAAAGCAGAAGCAAGTAAAGAAGAAAAAGCTCAATCATAAACATAGCAATTTATAGTGGTTCGGAGCAACCTCGCTCCTAAATCCACTACCCAAGATACCACTTGGGATTTCCACTATATTCGCCACTGAAATACAGTCGGATTATTTTATCAGGCTCACAATCCAAAACCCAACTTGGGTTTTCAACCGGGCTCACCAAAAACCAACTCCTGATTTTCAATAGGATCACCAAGAACCTAACCTTGGTTTTGACCAGACTCACCAAAAACCCTTACACTATTAGTTTTAAAATGGGATCACTAATAACCCACACTTGGTTTTTTAATCAAGCTCACCAAGAACCTACAAATTCACAAAAGAGTTAAGAAAAAGTAAGCAACTAATGACAAACCCAAGTTGTCTGATGGTTGCAGTTGCAGCTCAAGAGAAGCCTTCTTAAATGTACTTTAATGCACTTCAATGGCTTCTTCTTCTTCTTCAATAAGTGCTTCAAGCTTCTAGTTAGAGTTGGTGAAGACTTGAAGGTTGACTTGAATGTTCTATTTTGTGCTCTTTTGCTCATAAGCTCCTTTAATATTCAATCATGCATTAGCTACTTCAAAGATTGTCCAAATCCCTTATTTATAGTGTTTTGTACTCTTCTTGGGTGGATATAGTTGTTGTAGACTATTAGGATTTGACATTTGATCATTGGAATACTTTTTAAATTCAAAAATAAAGTTCTGGAACTAGTCGTTACTTGCCTAGAATCAACGTTCGAGTCGGTTTGGATGCTTCGAGTCGGCTCGGATCCTCAAAGGGTTGACTCTTCACTCTGGTCAAGTCAGCTCGCCATAATCAAGTTGGCTCGGATCCTCAAATCTTCGAAGTTGTACTCTGGAGGAGTCGGCTCGCCTTAGTAGAGTCGATTCTCCTGGCTGTTCTTTTAGAACTAATTTTCTCTGGTCTCTGGAGGAATCAGTTTGAATTACTGAAAGATCGACTCGGAAGCTTGACTGAATGGTTGAGTCTGTTCAAATTGTCTTCGAGTCGGCTTGCCTGTCTAATTCAAGAAATGAAGCCCTGGACGAGTCAGCTTGGGTTCCTTCGAGTCAGCTCAAATCTCTGCATGCCAGAATCCTTCAACCGTGCCATGAACTATAGTTAGCTCTCCTTACACGAGTCGGCTCGAGTGAATTTTCAATATATTCTTCAACACATCTCCAGAATTCATCCAGCGACTTTTAATCACTCAAGAATCTTTTCAACTCAACTAACAACAGATTCTAAAGAAATTTAAGCTTGAAAAAACACGCAGAAGCAACCCATTTTCATGAATATTACATCAATTTTTCTTTGGGCTCTTCTTTACATGAAACTTTTACAACACTACACATGATATATAACAAGGTTGTAGGAGTTGCAATTGAGTATTAAAATCATCCTACAAAAACTCGTAATGCACTTGAAAAGTTGTTAGTAAGATAAATGCATGCTCCAATGTTTTGTTATTATCAAAATCACTTAAAAGGTTAACAAGTCAGAGAGAAAGGGTATTGGAGAGAAGAGGATGTCCTGCGAAGGCCCATCCGCCCGTGCTTAAAAAGTCGAGGGATGGCCTCTCTGTAATGGATCTTGCCAACACCTCGTATTGATTGAAGGTATACGTCTCATTAATTGCCAGGCCAGCCAGAAGATGCCACATGCCAACACCGGATGATCCGCATGCTTTGTTCTCAAAGGATTCGCATCGACCCAGGAGGGGCATTTATGGCCACCATCGAAAAGCTGAAGCACCACGAAGCACCCCATCAATGCGAAGGCATGGTCTTCGAAGCACAGGCACACGAAAATGTTGATGACATAAAAGATGTCCCGGTCCATGTCAGCATGATCATTACTCTCCACACCCCGAGCACTGCATTGTCTTCCGGGCTCGAAACTGGGGGGCAACTGATATGGCTGTATGCTGATGTGGAGTCCATCTAGATGGCAGTTGTTAGCCAGAAGATGGAGGTGCCAGCTAAGCTTGTCACCCGAGCAAGAAGCCAAAGTGAGCCCCCTGCTGAGGTTAGTTCCTGGCTGAGGTCGAGCTCAAGCTGCCACCTAGCATAGGGGGGAAGGTGACAGGGATTCAAATCATGGCAGGAAAGAGAGTTGCCTTCATCGAGACCCTGCCACTGAGATAGTACAACTGACAGGCGGCAGCCTATCGCCTGAGACCTATGGAGGGTGGTGCCTCGCTGGAGCACTAGGGCCCCCTAGGGCTCAGTTTACGCTAATCAGGAAGGAATGTCCCATCAAGGCGCAGCACTCCCCAGTCTACCGATTGCACCACCTACAAGTGAAAGGCTACGCAAGAGGATTCATACCCTAGGGTGGCCACCCACATGCCAGTGCTCTGCCAAGTTTTCTAAAACATGGTGACCAACCAGAACATCTGAGCCAGCAACATAACCCCCCACCTCAAAGGGGTAAAACAGGAGCTCACACGCTGTTCCCGTGTGCTGCCAGATGCCACCCCCTGGGACTCCCCCAAAAGGAGAACATCTGGAAAGCAAGGATGAGGTCACACACACGGCCTCTCCACAACAAAAAACAAAGAGGGGCCTCCAAACGAAAGGACAGAAATAAGAAGCAAAAACCAGCAAGGGGTAAGGGAGGTAAAGGTTGGTGCAAAGAAGGTGGAGCGAGCTAGACGCAGCACTCTAGGGCTACTGGGAAATTCGTCGAAAGAATCTCACAGACATAACCGACCCTACTCTAGCTCTCTAACACCCTACACTCACTTTCTTTTCTCAAATACACGACCCTCGAACGTGGAAACCTCACCTGGATCTGTGGAGGGGGATCTATTCCACTGGATCGCCCACTGACTTGATCGTCGGAGTGCCCCGTCGGAATCCCTGGCCTGGGTCTCTCTTTCTTTGCAGGGGTCCGGGAATGCACACAATATTCCAGGAAAGTGGAGCGACGTCTGACACCATGCCGGAGCTACAGGCCACGATGGTCCAGGCGGCAATAAAATCAATTAGACATTGACCTCTAAGGATTTTCAAGCTTATTTGGACAAGGGATCCTAAGAGTTAGACTAGCTCAGAATTAACTGATTAACTAGTATCTAGGAAGGGGTTCAAGGATGATGTAGCCCTGAAGGAAGGTGGTTCTTTAATTGGTTTTATTGTTTGACCTGGCTAATTAATTTGGTGTCTAAAGAAAACAATGGGGGACCCCCACCAACCTCACCCTTACTTGGCTAGTTGCTAGTTAGTGTCTAAGTTCGAAGACTTAAAGACAACCTTGATAGTTAGAAGCTATCTAGATATAGAGTAACCCTAGTATAGAGAGTTCATTGCTTGATAATTTGTTCTTTTTAACAAAAATCTTAACCTAATTAAACCACCTTCCTCTATCATCTCTAGATTTAGGACTCCTTAGACTCTCATTTTTAGATCTCTCTCTTTCTTCCTTCTTCTTCTCCCCTTTCTCTCCCCATATAATATAAAAAAACTAAAAAAAACTTAAAATTATAACTTGGAAAAGAAAGTCTAGTTGATTAGTAAGGATAGATCTTGTTGGGATATGACATATTTGGTCTACTTATAACTGATTTGGTTAGGATTTGAATCTGATTGATTAACGCCCAAAAGGCGTAAAGCCGATTGATGCTCAAGAGACATAAGGCTGATCAACACCCAAGAGGTGCAAAGCCGATCAACGCCCAAGAGGTGCAAAGCAGATCAATGCCCAAGAGGCACAAGGCTGATCAATGCCCAAGAGGCATAAAGCCGATCAACGCCCAAGAGGTACAAGGTTGATTAATGGCCAAGAGGCATAAAGTCGATCAATGTCCAAGAGTCACAAGACTGATTAACATCCAAGAGGCGTAAAGCTGATCGATGCTCAAGAGGCATAAGGCTAATCAACGCCCAAGAGGTGCAAAGCCGATCAATGCCTAAGAGGTACAAGGCTGATTAATACCCAAGAGGTGTAAAGCTGATCAATGCCTAAGAGGCACAAGGTTGATCAATGCCCAAGAGGCATAAAGCCGATCAATACCTAAGAGGCACAAGACTGATTAATGCTCAAGAGGCGTAAAGTCGATCAATGCCCAAGAGGTACAAGGCTAAGTAACATCCAAGAGGTATAAAGCTGATCAATGCCCAATAGGCACAAGGCTGATTAACCCTCAAAAGACGTAAAGCCGATCAAATGCCCAAGAGGCATAAGGCTGATCAACGTCCAAAGAGCATAATGCCTGTCAATGCCTGAGAAGCCTAAAGCCGACTAATGACCAGGAGAAGCAAAGCTGATTAATGTTCAAGTGATGTGAGATTATTCGACATCTGGAAAATGGCTGATCAATTATGGATAACATTTGTTGCACGTGCTCATGTCTTAACAAACTAACTGTTAACAGCTGGACTCCAGTTGTAAATGGTTAGGTTTGAGGCGTATAAATATCAATGAGCACGATGATGAAGGGGATTCTTTTTTTGGAACACCCTTCATCTAGCCTTTCTTCAGACCTCATCTATTCATTTCAGATGCCATTGACGAAGCTTGAGAGCAGCCCCCGCACATAGATCCTCCAAGAAGATGACAAAGAGCTAGATCTAGTAGCTCAATTCCATTCTCTCCAACTTGATTCAAGCTCAAGCATCATCGAAGTTTGTCTGGATGCAACAGATTGGTGTGCCAGGAAGAGGAACTCAATGAAAGAGTTTCAAGAATCTGGAATGAAGTACAGTGAAAGGTAGAAAAAGGAATCTCCCCATGGAAGATATTCTCCATCCCCCAAAAGAGAACGATCCCGTTCTTGGCGAAAGGATGGAAGTTCTCCCTGCTATAAATTTGGATCAAAAAAGGTTAAACACTTTGTTTGACAAGGTAGAAGTACTTACTGCGGTAGTGCAAAACCTTTAAAAAATTGATGCGAAGGAGCCATCGTAACCTGCTGTATCAAGTAGTAGCCGGTGACCTTCTCTTCAGGTAAGTAGACATCTCAATCCAAGAAGACATTCATCTTATCAATGTTCTTCAGGTCAACAATCTTCTTCAAAACAACATCACCGATCTCATCATCATACCAAGAAACGGAACAAGGGAAAACATCCGCAATCTCGTTCCACGTCATCTGAAGAATCCACTCCTGATAGTACTTGTTACAGCCATGACAGTGATGTGGACAGGCTCAGGTATCGCCGAATGAGAGCAAGCCACGTGTAAGTTTTCCCGCCGGATTTTGCGCCACGTCCACAAAGCTAGGAGCGGCGAAGACCGCACCACCCTACGACTGTCTGAAGCAAACCGCCCTCGCCGAGGTCAAGCTCGGCCCGGAGTTCCTCTACCACTTCATCGGCGCCCGGGCCCGGAGGGTTCCGACCGAGTGAGGTCGGCCGAAGTCGGGCGGCCCCCTGTCGCCTCGCCAGGTGTCCACCCAGGAGGGGTCCACCTGAGCCGAGGTCGGCCGATCCTTCGCCTTTCGCCAGGTGGCCACCCGGAGACGGGCCCACCTCGGCCGAAGCCAGGCGACCCCCTGCCGCCTCGCCAGGTGTCCGCCCAGGAGGGGTCCACCTGAGCCGAGGTCGGCCGATCCTTCGCCTTTCGCCAGGTGGCCACCCGGAGACGGGCCCACCTCGGCCGAAGCCAGGCGATCCCCTGTCGCTTCGCCAGGTGTCCGCCCAGGAGGGGTCCACCTGAGCCGAGGTCGGCCGATCCTTCGCCTTTCGCCAGGTGGCCACCCGGAGACGGGCCCACCTCGGCCGAAGCCAGGCGACCTCCTGCCACCTCGCCAGGTGTCCACCCAGGATGGGTCCACCTGAGCCGAGGTCGACCGATCCCTTGCCTCTCGCCAGTTGGCCCCCGGAGACGGGTCCAGCTCAGCCGAGGTCAGACCGCTCGTACGGAGAGGCCCCCGGGGAGAGAGACGGGTCCCGAGACCACCCCTCGGGCCGTACAGACCCCAGACGTCGTCCCGTACGGAGGGCGGCGGCATGCGGAACGTCACTTGCATCGGCCCGGCAGGTCCCACAGCCGAGAGACCCGATCCTGACAGAACAGGCCCCATAAACGGATGGCGCCCACGCTCGGGGAAGGGAGCGCTCTCATAGAGCCCGAGGCCTGACGACCGGCCACTCTGCCAGCGCCGCCCTCCCTCTTTTTCTCTCCTGTCTTTGCCTTTTCCCTGCTGGGCCCTGCGGACGAGGTCGGAAAGCCGCCTGGCCTCCTTCACCAAAAAGGGAAAAGGAAGGAAAACAGGGGAGGGGAGTTTCCGAGGAGGAAAAGGACAAGCGCACGATGGAGGGAGATAAAGAGGGAAGAATCTGGGGACTACAAGGTAAGCCGATTAGCCTGGGGACAAGGGAGGAGCACCGGCACAAGGCCTTGCGTCGAGAGAGAAACCAGAGATCCCGAGAGGGGAACACTGGGCGTGAGTTCGGCAAGCAGGCCCAGCCGAAATTCCGGTCCCCAGAGCGCTTCCTTCACCAATTAACTCTCTAAATCTGGGACCCTCTCGAGGGCCCGGGTGGGAGAGTCTGTTCCTTCTCGTCGTCTACTGACTTGACCGTCGGAGCTCCCTCGCCGGGATCCCTGGCCAGGGTCTTCTAACCCCTTTTTTGCAGGTTTCCCGCGGGAAGGGAGGCTCCCTCGCCAGGCGGTCAGGAAGGATCAGCTGATCCGCGGCACGGGCGCGGCGACGAGAGCGGCAACAGATTGGCGCGCCAGGTAGGGGGGCAGGACACTAACCCCTAGTGGGAACCAGCTTTCTGCAGGTGTCGCGCTCTCCAGCAATGGTGGTCACTCATGGTCGCGAGGCATCCACCAGCCATGTGGGAGAAGCCCACTCCCCTCCAGGGGGCCACACCCCCGAAAGGGAGCTTCCGGCTCCTCCTCCTCTTTCGCAGCAGCCCGCCCCGGTGGACGGATCCCTTGCGGCCATCATCCAGCAGCTGCAGACCTTGACCTCAGCGGTCCGACAGCTTCAGCATCAGCAGCGGTCACTGGCCACTCAGCCACAGCCAGGGACTCCCGCGGCCCGAGCCGCGGGGCAGCATGGGAGCCTGCGCTCAATCCAAGGCAGGCCGTCCCATCCGCGGGCTATCTCCAACCCTCGGGGGAGCCACCAAGCTCCCACGAAGAGAAACTATTCCGGTTCGGGGGATCACGAGAGTCGATCCCCGGCCGATGGGGCCGAAACGGCGCATCGCAGCAAGCGGCGCCAAGGCCAGACCTCGCGCCGAGACCGATCGGCGCCCCCTTCACCTGCAGTCTCGGTGGAAGACTCCACCGACGAGGCCATCAGGCGCCAGGCCGAGAGGCGCCTAGAAGAGCATGAGCGCAAGTTGGCGGAGTTCGCCCGACGGTTCGCCGACCTGCAGAACTCGTCGGCTGGCCCGACGGGCTACGACTCCCGCCCCCCCTTCTCTGAAGAAATCCAGGCGGAACCGATCCCGAAACGGTTCCGCATGCCGCAGGTGGACCCCTACGACGGGACCACCGACCCCCTGGACCATTTGGAGAGCTATAAAGCTCTCATGAGGGTCCAGGGCACCACCGACGCCCTCCTGTGCATCGCCTTCCCTGCGACCCTTCGGAAGGCCGCTCGAGTCTGGTTCACCCGTCTCGAGCCCGGATCCATTTGCTCCTTCCAGCAGTTGGAAGGAAGGTTCGTGGCACACTTCGACGCCTGTCGAAAGGTGCCAAGAGAGGTGGACTGCCTCTTCTCCATCCGCCAGCAGGACCAGGAGCTGCTCCGGGACTACATCACCCGGTTCAAGACCGCAGCACTGGAGATCTACAGCTTGGACGAGCCCGTCGCCATGCTGGCCTTGAAGCGCGGACTCAAGACGTCCCGCCTAACCTATTCCCTGGACAAGAAGCCGCCCAGGACGTATTCTGAGCTCCTCCTCCGCGCCCACAAGTACATCCGAGTGGAGGAGGCCGACCGCACCCGTCGAGAGCTGGACGGGAAGACTCCAAAGAAGCCGCTCCCGAGGGACATCCTGGGAGCTCGGAGGCCCGGGCCATCTGCCGAGCTCCGCCCAAATCCAAAGCCGAGAGGCGAAGCCACTCCAGAGCGGAGGTACACCCCTCTTCTCGCACCTCGAACGAAGATCCTCATGGAAATCGAGGGCGAGCACTACCTCCGCCGACCTCCTCCTCAGAACCCGAGAGCCGCCCGAGACAAATCGAAGTACTGCCAGTTCCATCGCGAACACGGGCACGACACGGAGGAGTGTCGCCATCTGAAGCGGGAAATTGAGGAGCTGATCAGCAGGGGTTACCTCAGGAAGTTCATCAAGAACGAGGCCCCCTCTGAAGGGCAGCCGCTCGCGGCCCTACCGCCTGTCCCGGCGATCGACAACCGCCCAACGGAGAAGCCCGTGGGTATGATCTCGCGCGGGCCCGGCCGAGCAATGAAGAGAGCCCGGGAAGTTCCGGAGAATGTAATCCCTCCTGAGGGAGGGGAAATCAATGACAATGTAAACAACGATGCCGTGGTGGTCGAGATGACCATCGCGAAGCATCCTGTACATCGAATCATGGTGGATAGTGGAAGCTCGGCCGACGTACTTTTTTACGATGCTTTCTCTCGAATGAACTTATCTCCCGATCGGCTGAAACCAGTACACATCCCGCTGGTAGGTTTTACAGGAGACTCCGTGGGGGTCGAAGGAGAGATCACTCTCCCGGTCACCGCCGGATCCCCGCCCCGGCAAGCGACCGTCATGATAACATTCACTGTCGTCAAGCTCCCTTCACCTTACAACGCCATTCTCGGGCGTCCCGGGCTCAACCAACTGGACGCCACCATCTCCACGAGGAGGCTATTGGTGCAGTTCCCCACGCCTTCCGGGCCCGGGGAAATGAAGGGGACAATCCAACCGGTTCCGCTCTACCTCCAGACGGTCCCAGGCACCAGGAGTGCAGAGCTCGCCCACGATATCGAAGATCTCGATCTGAGAGAGAAGGAACCCAGGGGAGGGCCCGTAGAGCGCCTGCTAACTTTCCCCCTCGGTTCGGACCCCATGAAGACGGTGCAAGTAGGGGCCCAGCTCCCCAAGGAAGAGCGAACCCGCCTGCTGGAGCTCCTCCGAGCCAACGCTGACGTGTTCGCCTAGTCAGCGGCCGACATGCCGGGCATCCCGCCCGAGATCATCATGCACAGCCTGAACGTGGACCCAAGTTGCCGCCCGGTCCGCCAGAAGAAGAGAAGCTTCGCCATGGAAAGGCAGAAGGCGATCAACGAGGAGGTAGAAAAGCTCCTCGCCGCCGGTTTTGTCCGAGAAGTCCAATACCCCAGCTGGCTAGCAAACGTGGTCATGGTAAAGAAGAGTAGTGGTAAGTGGAGGATCTGTGTGGACTACACCGACCTCAACCGAGCCTGCCCGAAGGATAGCTTCCCTCTGCCGAAGATCGACCAGCTGGTCGACACCACATCGGGGCATCGCCTCCTGTCATTCACGGATGCCTTCTCTGGATACAACCAGATTCGGATGAATCCGGAGGATGAAGAGCGCACTGCCTTCATAACTGACCGCGGGACTTTCTGCTACAGGATGATGCCCTTCGGCCTCAAGAATGCGGGGGCGACGTACCAACGTCTGGTCAATAAAGTCTTCAAAGACCAGATAGGCCGCAACATGCAGGTGTACGTGAACGACATGCTGGTAATGAGCAAACTCGATTCGGACCACGTGGCCGACCTGACGGAAACATTCGGCAACCTCCGGCGCCATCAGATGAAACTCAACCCGGCGAAGTGCGCCTTCGGCGTCTCCGCCGGGAAGTTCCTGGGGTTTATGGTGACCCAAAGAGGAATCGAGGCCAACCCGGAGAAGGTCCAGGCCATCCTGGACATGGAGCAGCCCGCCTCCAAGAAGCAGGTGCAACAACTAACCGGCCGAGTTGCGGCCCTTAGCCATTTTATTTCCAGGTCGGCGGACCGCTGCCGTCCCTTCTTCAAGGTGCTGAGGAAGATGAATGGCTTTGCTTGGACCGAGGAGTGCCAGCAGGCCTTCGAGGAGCTGAAGAAGACGCTCGCGTCCCCACCTTTGCTGTCCAGGCCCGAGGAGGGAGAGGAGCTAACCCTCTACTTGGCGGTTACCCCAGAGGCCGTCAGCTCTGTCTTGGTCCGAACCGACGACCACGGGCTCCAGCGGTCGGTGTACTATACCAGTAAACTCCTCCGAGACACGGAGCTCAGGTATTCCCGGCCCGAGAAACTTGTTTTTGCGCTAATAGTGTCTGCCCAGCGTCTCAGGCCCTATTTCCAAGCGCACCCCATCGCTGTCTTGACGGACCAACCGCTGAAAGCGGTGCTCAGCCGACCCGATACCTCGGGACGATTGGCCAAGTGGGCACTAAAACTCAGTGAGTTCGACATTACATACCGACCGAGGTCGGCCATGAAGGCACAGGTGCTGGCCGATTTCTTGGTCGAGTGCGCAGGCTTGGGCAAGGAGCCCGAGGAGGGCCCCCCGGCCTGGCCGATGGAGATTGGCACCGACGAGCCCGGAGAGGACGCCTGGATCCTCCATGTGGACGGGGCCTCAAACTCCGGCGGAAGCGGAGCTGGGCTCATCCTTGCCAACGGCGACGGGGTCGTCGCTGAGTGCGCACTCCGCTTCCAGTTCCCCGCAACAAACAACCAGGCGGAGTACGAGGCACTTCTTGCCGGACTGAGAGTCTCCCGCGAGCTGGGCGTGACCAACCTCAGAGCTTTCACTGACTCCCAGCTCGTCGCGGGGCAGGTGTCCGGGGAGTACGTCGCGCACGATCCCCAGATGGTGAAGTATTTGGAGCTCGTCAAAGCGGGCGCGTCCAAGTTCCGGCGCTTCAACATCTTCCATATCCCCCGCGGGGAGAACGCCCGCGCGGATGCCCTCTCTCGGCTGGCAACCCTGCCGGACACGATGCTGGGACGCGCTCATGTGGAGCGACTTAAGGTCCCAAGCCTCGAAGCACCGGTGGAGGTCCATCAGGTCAGCCAGGAGCCCGGCTGGATGGATAAGTACGCTGCGTACATCACCAGCGGCACCCTGCCGGAGGACCGAGAGGCGGCTCGCCTCATCAGGAAGAAGGTCGTGCGGTTCGTCCTGATGGACGGGCAGTTATATCGAAGATCCTACTCTTACCCCCTCCTCAAGTGCATCGGACCCACAGAAGCCAAGCTTGTGCTCCAGGAGATTCACGAAGGCATCTGCGGGAACCACGTGGGGGGCAGGGCATTGGCATACAAGGCCCTCCGTCAAGGCTACTTCTGGGAGACAATGAAGGAAGACACCGCCGACTTCGTGAAGAAGTGCGATCAGTGCCAGCGTCACGCCACGGTGCAGCGGCAACCCTCTAACCCAATCTCTCAGCTCTCAGCCCCCTGGCCATTCGTCCAGTGGGGGATGGACCTCCTGGGCCCATTCCTGCCGGCGTCCGGTCAGCGGAAGTTCTTGATAGTGGCTATCGACTACTTCACTAAGTGGGTCGAGGCCGAGCCCTTGGCGAGAATCACCGAAGCAAACGTCGCCAAGTTCTTCTGGAAGTCCATCATCTGTCGCTTCGGCCTCCCCCACACCGTGGTCACCGACAACGGACGCCAGTTCGACTGTCGGGAGTTCGAAGACTTCTGCAGCGACCTCGGCATCAAGCATCGCTTCACCTCGGTGGCGCACCCTCAGACCAACGGGGAAGCCGAAGTCACGAACAGGACCATTCTTCAGGGCCTCCGCACGTGGCTAGACCAAGCCAGGGGCAGGTGGGCCGACGAGCTTCCCAGCATTCTTTGGGCATACCACACTACCCCAAGGACAGCTACCGATGAAACTCCATTCAACCTCGTCTTCGGAGCCGAGGCAGCCATCCCGATCGAGCTCAGCCTACCCACACTGCGCGTGGAGCAATATGACGAGACAGAAAACCCGGCCAGGATGATGCTCAACCTGGACCTTCTCGAGGAAACGAGGGACAAGGCCCGAATCCGAATGGCGGCATACCGGCAGCGTGTAGCCAGATATTACAACTCCCGAGTGCGGCCGAAGGTTTTTCGTCCCGGGGACTTGGTCCTCCGACGCGCGGAAGCCTCCCAGCCACGGGAATGCGGCAAGCTTTCACCCAACTGGGAAGGCCCATATCGGGTGGCGGAAGCCCTCCCTCATGGAGCATATTACTTGGAAGAATTGGGAGGTGCCAGGTTCCCCCGGACTTGGAACTCCTCGAACCTGAGAATGTACTACCAGTGATGTAAGGCTCCCAGTTTCTATAACAAAGCTTCCCCAGTTCACACACTCCCTCCAAAACTTCGACAAGAAGGCCTGAGGCATCGAGCTCAGTCCGGAAGATCCTGGGCTTCGGCCTGGAAGGTGGCGCCGAACCCAGTTCGCCCACGCAAACCCGGAGCACAGCTCAGCAAGCCGCGCAAGGTTTGAGAAAGCCTGCGGCATTGAGCTCAGTCCGGAAGATCCTGGGCTTCGGCCTGGAAGGTGGCGCCGAACCCAGTTCGCCCATGCAAGCCCGGAGCACAGCTCAGCAAGACGCACAAGGTTTGAGAAAGCCTGCGGCATTGAGCTCAGTCCAGAAGATCCTGGGCTTCGGCCTGGAAGGTGGCGCCGAACCCAGTTCGCCCACGCAAGCCCGGAGCACAGCTCAGCAAGCCGCGCAAGGTTTGAGAAAGCCTGCAGCATTGAGCTCAGTCCGGAAGGTCCTGGGCTTCGGCCTGGAAGGTGGCGCCGAACCCAGTTCGCCCACGCAAGCCCGGAGCACAGCTCAGCAAGCCGCGCAAGGTTTGAGAAAGCCTGCGGCATTGAGCTCAGTCCGGAAGATCCTAGGCTTCGGCCTGGAAGGTGGCGCCGAACCCAGTTTGCCCACGCGAGCCCGGGGCACAGCTCAATGAGCCGCGCAAGGCTCGAGAAAGCCTGCGGCACCAAGCTTAGTCCAGAGATCCCGAGTTTCGGTCTGGAAGACGGTGCAGAAACCGTGTTGTTCGCCCAAGCATGAAGGCAACCCAAAATCGGACCTGCTCAAGGTTTGCCTCGCTGCGACGTGGCTCAGCGGGCCCCGTCCTTCGATTTGAGCAATGGAAGGACCAGGCCTGTAGTTACTTCAGGTGTTCCAGACCGACATCTCAGAAAGAAAAGAAGAGAAAAGTATAACGAAACGACGAACAAGGTTTCGATAAAGCTTGGATCTTCATTAATATAAGTAGTCGTTACAAGCTGGGAGCCCCGACAGGCCGGGACTCCCCAAAGAACAAAAACTACAAAGATAGAACAAAAAGATGGTGCCGGGTCACTGGGGCGCGGGTTCGGAGCCATCTGCCGGAGGCGCGGGCGCTGCTTCCTCAACCTCTGCAGTTGCCGGCTCCTGGGGCTGTTCCGGGGCCGCGGCATCGCTGGTCGACGGCGCCACAGGTATCGCTCTGGCCGCGCCGGGAACCCTGCTCTCGCCCCCTGGCTTCCGGCCGCCGACGACGACCCCGCTCAGGTCCAGGTGGGGGAAGAAGGCCCCCACCTTCTCCCGGCACATCCGGAACCCCTTCAGGAAGGAGTCCACGGCGGCCTCCCGGACCTCCGTCGTGAACTCGTCGGAGGCTCGGAACTTGGGGACGGCTTCTTGCGCTTCCCGCTTGGCCGCCTCCAGGAGCCCGTTGACGTAGGCGCTTCGCTCTTTCGCCGCGACCACCTCTCGTCGGGCCTCCTCCAGCTGGCGCTCCACCCAGTTGGAGTGGGCCTGCAGGCGGGCCTTCTCCGCCGCCTCCTCCTCGGTTCGGCGCTGGTTGGAGGCCCGCTCCTCCGACAAGGAGGCCTCCAGCTCCTTGTTCCGCTCCTCGGAACGCGCCAGGTCGGACCGGAGGGCTTGCTTCTCGGCTCGCAGCTCGGCCCCCTTCTCCATCAGATCCTTCACGTCGACCGCGAGCTTGCCGAACTTCAGCTCCCGATCGGAGTCCCTCTTGGCGTTCCCTGCGAGGTAATTCCTCAGTAAGAGGACGTCGTTCCCGATCTGCAATACAAAGGCAACACCTGTCAGAGCAGAGGCAGAAAAGCCTCGAGGTTGAAAAAAAAAAAAGAAAGAAGAGGAAGCTCACACTTACCGTGAAAAGCTGAGGAAGGATGCCGAGCAGGGCGTCCGCATAGTCTCGGCCGCCCCGAGCTCGGCGGTCCCGGGCGGTGGAGGCGTACTCCATCATCTTCTCCGCCAGTCCCCTGTCGAGGATGACCGAGTCCCGGTGGGAGATCACCGGTGCCGGACCTTTCGGGCCGGCCCCTGCGGCAGCTGCCCCCTCGGCCGGAGCCGCAACCGACGGGCCGGCGGTCGCCACAGACGGCGCTGTCGGGCTGGCGGCAATGACAGGCCCGGAGACAGGCGGAGCGGCGGGCGCTGGAGCTCTCTCCGTGACGCCGCCAGGCCGCGTGGCCGAAGTACCAGGAACCCCGCCCTGAGGTGGCCTGGGCGGGGAAATGGCAGCATCTGGGTCGGGCACGGTCGCCGCCACGACCTCCCGGCTCGCCTCTGTACGAGCCCTCTTCGCTGCGGGCTCATCCACCTCCACGGCGTCCCGCTGGGCCGCCCCCTCCAGGAGGTTCTCCAAAGAAAACTTCATCCCTGCAAAATGAAAAAGACAGAAGGTCAGACAGCTCGACCTTAAAGAAAGAGGGGGAGGTAGAAATCAATGCGGGGCCAAATCTCACCAGTCTCACGGATGGGACTGGTGCCGGCCTCATAAAGGTTCTGCTCAGAGAGCAGAACCTCGAGCGCCGGGACCACGTCACTCAGGAGCTGGGCGTAGGACTCCTGGTCCGCAGACTCCACTCAGGAATTTCGGTTCGGCTACCGGTCCGGTTCGCTCCAGGCCCAATCGACGTCGTCGACCGAGGCGAAGAAAAACCGGCTCTTCCATCCCTTGACCGAGGAAGGGAGGTCGAACCGGAGACACCTAGGCCGGGGCGAGATGTACCACCAGCCATCATCGGTGGAGCACTTCTTCAGGGTGAACAGGGCCCTGAAGAGAGAAAAACGGGCAACGAACCCGTGAAAGTGGCAGAAGACAATAAAGGAGAAAATGACCCGGATGGCATTAGGAGCCAGCTAGGCCGGGACGAGCCGGAAGTGGCTGAGGAAGGAAAGAAAGAAAGGGTGCAGAGGAAAATGAAGACCCCCGAGGAGGAAGTCTTCGTAGAAAGCAATGCGGCCGGGGCCACTCATGGTGACGCGCTCCCCGGACCGCGGAGCAAAGAGACGGATAGACCCCGGGATGCCATAGGCATCCCGGAGCAGAGAAAGGTCACCTTCGGTCATGGTAGAAGCATGACCGGAGGGACCGGCGGGAAGAGATGGCGGAGCAGGAAGAGAAGGCAAGGCAGGAAGAGAGCGGAGGGGCACGGCAGGCGCAACCGGAGGGGACCGGATCCCCCTGGGGATGCCAATAGTGACACCCCCGGGTTGCAAACACCGGCGGACCTCCTCTGGGATTACCTCCTCATCCGAAGAGGAAGAAGATGGAGTCCTCGGCCAGGATGGACCGGCCTCGTCCGGATTGGAGGAGACATGGCGACGGCGCGCCATGGAAAAGGAAAGGACAAAGAAATCGGACAGAGAATGCGAAAGAAGGAGGGGGGCCGAAGAAGGAGAAGGAGGCACTCACCGAAAATGCACAGACGAGCGTGAGCAGCAGAAGTTGTTAGCCTGCAGCAAACCGCCCACGAAGCAAGGGAAAAGGTCTCGTTCTGGAAAGTCCCCTCCCTTTCAAACTCAGCCGACAGCAGCCGTACCCATCATTCCGCCTCCGACCACTGGATGGTCGCCACGTGGGCACATGCCCGACACCGACGCCTCGTTAGCAGAGTAACGGCCTCTGCCTCGAAGCGACGCATTGATTACGGGCAAGTGGACGACGCGTGGCGGCTCCCCATAGGTCTTCAGCCGCATCGAGCCACGACGAGCGAGGATCGTGGCAATTATGATGCAAGATCTTCGCCTCCCCACGTCATGTCCGCATTTAATCCCGACGTTCCGTTCTACGATGTTCCGACGGAACGGCGGGCTGGGGGGCAACTGTTACAGCCGTGACAGTGACGTGGACAGGCTCAGGTATCGCCGAATGAGAGCAAGCCACGTGTAAGTTTCCCCGCCGGATTTTGTGCCACGTCCACAAAGCTAGGAGCGGCGAAGACCGCACCACCCTACGACTGTTTGAAGCAAACCGCCCTCGCCGAGGTCTAGCTCGGCCCGGAGTTCCTCTACCACTTCATCGGTGCCCGGGCCCGGAGGGTTCCGACCGAGTGAGGTCGGCCGAAGTCGGGCGGCCCCCTGCCGCCTCGCCAGGTGTCCACCCAGGAGGGGTCCACCTGAGCCGAGGTCGGCCGATCCTTCGCCTTTCGCCAGGTGGCCACCCGGAGACGGGCCCACCTCGGCCGAAGCCAGGCGACCCCCTGCCGCCTCGCCAGGTGTCCGCCCAGGAGGGGTCCACCTGAGCCGAGGTCGGCCGATCCTTCGCCTTTCGCCAGGTGGCCACCCGGAGATGGGCCCACCTCGGTCGAAGCCAGGCGATCCCCTGCCGCTTCGCCAGGTGTCCGCCCAGGAGGGGTCCACCTGAGCCGAGGTCGGCCGATCCTTCGCCTTTCGCCAGGTGGCCACCCGGAGACGGGCCCACCTCGGCCGAAGCCAGGCGACCTCCTGCCACCTCGCCAGGTGTCCACCCAGGATGGGTCCACCTGAGCCGAGGTCGACCGATCCCTTGCCTCTCGCCAGTTGGCCCCCGGAGACGGGTCCAGCTCAGCCGAGGTCAGACCGCTCGTACGGAGAGGCCCCCGGGGAGAGAGACGGGTCCCGAGACCACCCCTCGGGCCGTACAGACCCCAGACGGCATCCCGTACGGAGGGCGGCGGCACGCGGAACGTCACTTGCATCAGCCCGGCAGGTCCCACAGCCGAGAGACCCGATCCTGACAGAACAGGCCCCATAAATGGATGGCGCCCACGCTCGGGGAAGGGAGCGCTCTCACAGAGCCCGAGGCCTGACGACCGGCCGCTCTGCCAGCGCCGCCCTCCCTCTTTTTCTCTCCTGTCTTTGCCTTTTCCCTGCTGGGCCCGGCGGACGAGGTCGGAAAGCCGCCTGGCCTCCTTCACCAAAAAGGGAAAAGGAAGGAAAACAGGGGAGGGGAGTTTCCGAGGAGGAAAAGGACAAGCACACGATGGAGGAAGATAAAGAGGGAAGAATCTGGGGACTACAAGGTAAGCCGATTAGCCTGGGGACAAGGGAGGAGCACCGGCACAAGGCCTTGCGTCGAGAGAGAAACCAGAGATCCCGAGAGGGGAACACTGGGCGTGAGTTCGGCAAGCAGGCCCAGCCAAAATTTCGTTCCCCAGAGCGCTTCCTTCACCAATTAACTCTCTAAATCTGGGACCCTCTCGAGGGCCCGGGTGGGAGAGTCTGTTCCTTCTCATCGTCTACTGACTTGACCGTCGGAGCTCCCTCGCCGGGATCCCCGGCCAGGGTCTTCTAACCCCTTTTTTGCAGGTTCCCCGCGGGAAGGGAGGCTCCCTCGCCAGGCGGTCAGGAAGGATCAGCTGATCCGCGGCACGGGCGCGGCGACGAGAGCGGCAACAGTACTCAAGTTCAAAACCTTGCAAAAGCAAAAAAAAACTCAGAAAGCTGGAGTTGCAGATTGCCAGAGTTGTTGAGCAGAGGAAAGCAGAGGATACAACACCAAGTTGAGACATCTTGCCCCCTTTTTCTAAGAAGATTATGGAGGAGAGAATTCCACATCACTTAAAAGTTTCACAAATTAAGCTGTATGATGGATCGTCTGACCCCTTGGATCATTTGGACAGCTTTAAAGCCCATATGTTGATCTAGGGGGCATCAAATGCAATCCACTATCTTGCCTTCCCTGCAACTTTAAAGAAATCTGCGAGAATGTGGTATTCAAGTCTACAGCCAGACACCATTCATTCTTTCAATCAGTTAGAGAAGTTATTTGTCTCTCACTTCAGAATAAGTAGGAAAATGTCCAGAAATTCTGATAGCTTATTCTTTATCCAATAGTCAGAAGGGGTGTCTTTGAGAGACTATATCAAAAGGTTTAATTCTGCTATGTTGGAGATTTCATATCTCAATAAATACGTGGCGATGTCTGCTTTGAAGAAGGGATTGCGAGCCTCTAGGTTCACATTTTCCTTGGATAAAAAGTTTCTGATCAATTATTCTGAATTACTGGCCCGTGCTCAAATGTACGCTCAGGCCGAAGATCAAGCCCTGAGCTGGTGAGAGATGGAAAGAAAATCAGTGCCAAGTAAAAAGAATTCCAGGAAAAATGACCCTCGATCATCTGGAGTCCGATCAATTCAACAGCAAGATCAAAGGCCGAAGAATTTGGTCAGCAAAAACTATGTCAATAGATTTGACACTTATACTCCCCTGACTCTCCCTAGAGAGAAAATCTTGATGGAAATTGAAAAAAAAAATTTCTTCAAAGGCCAAAGCCAATGAGAGCTCCACCTGCTGTATGCAACAAGGCCAAGTACTATCGATTTCATTGTGATCACGGATATGATACAAGGAATGTATCCAATTGAAAGATGAGATTGAAAGCCTGATTAAGCGGGGCTATTTGGGCAGATATGTTTGAAATCAAAATCAAAACTGACCAACTGAGACAACACTGCCAAGGCCAGTAGGCCCAAGAATGATCACTGATGGGACGGAGCTCCCAAATCAACAATCGACTGATGGATCGGTCGGAATGATTCACCAAGCATACTATGAAGATGATCGGAACCCCAAGAGGCTTCGAGGAAGTGTTATTTTTTTTTATGATGACTTACAAGGCATTCAAATATCTCATAATGATCGTGTAGTGATTTCCGCAATAATTGCGAACTATGATGTACATAGAATTTTGCTTGATAATAGAAGTTCTACCGAAGTCTTGATTTATGATGCTTTTGTCAAGATGAAATTACCAACTGATAAGCTATGAAGAATTCATGCGCCACTAACTGTATTTGGAAAAAATTCTGTAGGAGTAGAGGTGAAATTACACTTCCTGTAACCCTCGGAACAATGCCAAAGCAAAGAACATTCCCTCTTACTTTATGGTTGTTCGGATTCCCTCTGCATATAATGCCATTTTGGGGAGGCCTGCTCTGAATAGGTTTCAAGCCATCGTATTGACATATCATCTTCTGATGAAATTTCCAACTCAAAATGGGATTGGAGTAGTAAGAGAAAATCAATAGATGGTCCATCAATGTTTGACAATTCAAAATCAATAATTAACCAACAACTCTATTTCTGAGCAAATGGATCCATGGGATCCGACTGAAGGAATAAGCATGTCAATAGAAAGAACAATTCATGCTTCTTTGACAAAAGATGATCCTACTAAAACTGTTCAGATTGGAAGTTCACTTATTGAAGACCAAAGGAAGAAGTTGATTGACTTTCTACAAAAAAATGCTGACATATTTGCGTGGAAAGCTGTCGATATGTTGGGTATTTCTCCTGAAGTGATTATGCATGAACTCAAAGTTGACCCACTTAGTTGGCCAGTTCGACAAAAGAAATAAAATGTTGCCCCAGAAAGATAGAAGGTTATCAACGAAGAAGTATCTAAATTGCTTGACACCGGATTCATTCGGGAGGTCCACTACCCCGATTGGCTTGCCAATGTAGTAATGGTAAGGAAAGCAAACGGGAAGTGGAGAATATGTATAGATTATACTGATCTTAACAAGGCATGCCCTAAAGATAGCTTTCCTTTGTCTAAAATTAACCAACTCATTGATGCAACATCTGGACATAAATTCTTGAGTTTCATGGATGCTTTTTGTGGATATAATCAAATACGAATGAGTCCAGAAGATGAAGAAAAGATGTCCTTCATCACAGATCGAGGGATATATTGTTATAAAGTCATGCCATTTGGTCTTAAGAATGCTGGAGCTACTTATCAGAGGTTAGTGAACAAGATCTTTGAAGATCAAATTGGAAAGACTATGGAAGTATATGTAGATGATATGATCATCAAGAGTAACCAATCTGATGATCATATTAAAGATTTGCAGTAGCCTTTGATATTCTATGGCAAAATCATATGAAGTTAAATCCGACCAAATATATTTTTAGTGTAACCTCTGGGAAATTTTTAGGCTTCATGGTTACGAAGCGAGGGATTGAAGCTAGTCTAAAAAAGATTCGAGCCATATTAGAGATGAGGCATCCAACTAATAAGAAAGAAATTAATAGTTGACTAGACGAATCGCTTCATTAAGCTGGTTTATTTCTTGTTCGATTGAAAGGTGTTTTTCTTTTTTCAAAGCTTTATGACATATCAAAGATTTTAGTTGGTCAAATGATTGTCGGTTAGCATTTGAAGTATTTGACAAATCCGGTCATATTATCTAAATCCCAAGAAGGAGAAGATCTGTATCTTTATCTGGCTGCTTCTGATGAAGCAATCAGTTCTATGTTGGTAAGAAAGGAATCTAATGAGTTACATAAGCCTATTTATTATATCAGTAAAGTCTTTCATGATGCAGAGACTAGGTATCCAAAACTTCAGAAGATTGTTTATACCCTGGTAATATCGGCCAAATGCCTCAAGCCATATTTTCAATCTCATCGTATTATTGTACTAACCGATCAGCCTCTAAGAACTATTCTACAATGTCCTGATACTTCTGGTAGGATGGCAAAAGGGCAATCAAATTAAGTGAATATGTTATTACCTATCAGCCTTGATCTGCAATGAAGGCTCAAGTACTGGCTGATTTCATAGCTGAATGTACTTGGAGTGATAATGAAATGGAAATCCAGCCATCTGATGAAATGGAAAAGACCGATGCACCTTGGATATTACATGTAGATGGAACTTCAAATTCTTCTGGTTGTGGAGCTAGATTGATCTTGTCTAATCCAAATGGAGATGTTACTGAGTATGCACTCCGATTCTCTTTTAAAGTCTCTAATAATCAAGCCGAATATGAAGCCCTCTTGGCTGGTTTGAGAATTGTAAATGAATTAAATGTCCAAAGGTTACAAGTATTATCTGATTCACAAGTAGTCGTCAACCAAGTAAAAGGAGATTTTGAAGTTCGTGATGCTACTTTAGCTTTATATCTAAAAAAGGTTCAAGAGCTTGGAGCTTTATTTGATTCTTAGGACATTATCTATGTCCCCAAAACTGAAAATTCTCGAGCTGATTCATTGTCTGGATTGGCTACTTCTACACCTGATCAAATGGGTCAGACTTTTGTGGAACATTTGGAGACCCCAAGTATTTCAACAACTAAAAAAGGAAAGGTTATTCAAATAGAGCCGGAAATGGATTGGATGAGTCCAATAATCAAATATCTGACTGAAGGAGTGTTACCCGAAGATAATGTAGAGGCTAGACAACTCCGAAAGATTGCTTCTCAGTATGTTATTTTAGATGGCTTGTTATATAAAAAATCATCTTCCCAGCCGCTATTGAAGTATTTATCTCCTTCAGATGACAACTATGCTCTTAGGGAAGTGCATGAAGGAATATGCGATGATCATTTGGGAGGAAGGTCATTGGCTTATAAAATCATAAGACAAGGATATTACTGGCCGACTATACAGAAGGATGCTTCAGATTTTGTAAAAAAATACGACTCTTGTCAAAGATATACAAATATACAAAGGCATCCTGCCAGTTAGCTCACACAATTAATAGCTCATTGGCCATTTACTCAATGGAGAATGGATATACTTGGTTTGTTTCCCCGCTTATGGGCAGTGGAAATTTTTAATTATTGTCATTGATTATTTTATCAAATGGGTAGAAGCCAAGCCTTTAGCTCTAATTAATGAAGCAAAAGTTGAAATGTTCGTCAGAAATTCCATCATATATAGGCTTGGAATTCCTCATGCTATTATCACTGATAATGGAAAGTAATTTGATAATAAAAAATTTAGGGATTTCTATGCTCAGTATGGTATTCTTCATAAATTAACATCCATTGGACATCCACAAACTAATGGGAAGCTAAGGTAACCAATCGAACAATCCTTCATGGATTGAAAACTCGATTGAACGAAGCCAAAAGATCTTGGACTGATGAACTCAACTCCATTTTATGGGCTTACCGAACAACTCCTCGATCTACAACGGGAGAATCTCCATTCAACCTTGCTTATGGAAGTGAAGCATGTTGCCTATAGAGATTGTTCTTCATTCTAGAAGAACTGACTACTTTGAAGAATCAAGTAATGCTGACCAAAGGAGGATTGACCTAGATTTGCTCGAAAACTCTAGATTACAAGCACAAATAAAAATGGTAGCGTATCAACAAAGAGTGGCGCGATATTATAATTCAAGAGTCAAGGCTCGAGTCTTTTATTTTGGAGACCTTGTCTTGCACCGAGCAACAATATCCTGACCAACTGAACAAGGAAAACTTGCTCTAAATTGGGAAGGCCCTTATCATATCACTAAAGTTGTACGATCCAGGACCTATCGACTTGAAAGCTTGGATGGTTATCCAATGGCTAGATCATGGAATGTGGAAAATCTTTGCAAATACTATCAATATAGAGATTTTTTCTCTTTGTTCCTTTCACCTGAAAGAAAAATATGAAGGTGAAATGTTCTCTAGAAAATAGAGAAAATAAAGGTTGGCCTGATAAGCTGACCATAATCTAACAAATCGAGTTGGTCTGACCCACTAACTCACCGGTGTTTAATGATCAGAATAACTGATCGAAAGGTTGGCCTGATAAGCTGACCATAATCTGACAAATCGAGTTGGTCTGACCCACTAACTCATCAGTGTTTAATTATCAAAATAACTAATTGAAAGGTTGGCCTGATAAGCTGACCATAATCTGACAAATCGAGTTGGTCTGACCTACTAACTCATCGGTGTTTAATGATCAGAATAACTGATCGAAGGGTTGGCCTGATAAGCTGTCCATATCTGACAAATTGAGTTGGTCTGACTCACTAACTCATTGGTATGTTAACATCAGAATAACCATTGATTGAAAGGCTGACCTGATAAGTTGACCATGATACGAGTGATGAGAGTTGGCTTGAAATTCCCATTCTATCAATGTTATTATCTCGGAATATCAAAGATATTGGAAAGTTGGTATGGTATAGTTAGCTTGATGTACTTATTATATAACATTGAGAGAGAAACAGAGGATTTCATTAATATTTTACAAAAAAAAAGAAGAAGGAGAAAGAAGCAAAACAAACAACGATGAACATGGATTCACAAGAAGTTACTAGAAATTCATGATTACAAGTACTATTCAGCTTCCTCTTCGTTGGTTTGATCACATAAAGTTTTCTCTTGTTCGGATGTTTCTTTAACAAGAGAAATTACAGGATTATCGGTTGGCTTTTCTTCTTCTTCTACAAAATTATCTATGGAAATGGAGGAGATATCAAGGTCAGGGTATAATTTCTTGACCTTATTGATACAATCTTCAAAGTCGAATTCATAGCCTTTTGCTCCTGCTTGATCTATTTCATATTCGAACGCTTTGGATTTCTTAAATTCTTCAACTGCAAGAAGCCTTTTTTGAGCTACAAAAGCATTTTCTTGTTCGGTTTGTTCCAACTTTTTCTCAAGAAATGTTATTCTCTCTTCTATCATGGATTTTTGACTCAATACTTTTTCGTATGCCCGAGTTTTCTCTTCTATAGCTTCGTCTACCTGCCGGAGTATTTTTCTTCTTTAAGCTTCATCATCCAGAAGCTGCATGGCTTGCTTTTTGATTATTCTCAATTTGTTTTGTAAGGACAAAATCATTGAAGTTGATCGGATAACCCTTGATTCTAAGGCTATCCAGTTAGCATCAGCCTTGTCTTTTTCTTCCTTGGCTAATGCTAATTACTTCTAAAGATCTTCTAGAAGGCCAGTCGTTTGACACCAACTTTCTTCAATCATGGAAATATCATTGACAAACCAAGCAAAAGAGTTGGAATCTCATCAGAACAAGAATAGAGTGTCTTAAAAAAAAAAGGAGGGAAGAAAAAGGGAAGTGCTGTTTACTTACATTATTCTTTGATAAATGGAAGATAAAGTCTCTTTTACTCCATGTTTGATTGTTGTCTCCCAATCTTTTCGAAGGATGGTGGATTGTAATATGGTTTTTGCTAGCTTCGGATTGTTAATGCTCGTATCAGTGATGAGCACTCGAACATCTTCATTTTCATTACTTGGATCAGATGATTCCTCTACAGGAGCTTTTCCTTTATCTAAAGTATCCTTGGCAGGTGGGTCACATTCTGGTTCCTTTGAGAGAGGAACAGAAGGCTCTTGTTCCTCTTCCTTGGATGAAGACGCAACATATTCAGGAGATTTCGGCCTATTGGAAGTACTTTTTGACAAGCGGCTTCTTCTTACGCATGATCTTTCTTCTCTAAATCATACTGGTCTGGCTTTTCTTTTGAGTGTTTGATGAAGTTTCTTGTCGCTTGATTCCATTTCTCAAATATGATGAAGATTTCTTCTTGAAAGTATTCCTCGAAACAAAGAATTTCGAAGGAGAGAAGAAACTCAAAATGCTTGAGACAAAATTGGCTCAAAAACCTGGGCCTAGGACCTCTTTATATAAAGGGTGTCAATGGCCATGATTTATGGTTCAAATTCTGAGATATCTTGAGATCTTGACATGTTCGAGATCCTGATCTGGTGGGAATTCGTGCACCATTTTTGATTTTCAAGAGGTCAGTCATAAAAATATATATACTCGTATTTGATTTGAATTTGAATTCAAATCTTATATGGTCTCTAAAATACTGACAAATGCGATTATACGGCCTACCGAACAACTGCTCTTCCAATAGGAAGATGACATTTGGTAAAATTGGTATGATGGCTTATTAAACTTCACTTTGGAAAATTTCTCGTGAAGGATTATTCTTCTTGAAATATAAGAAGAAAGGAAAGAGATGTTTGATAAATCCAATTGAAATATTACACTATCTATAAGTAGGTTAGTGGTTTTGATTGATTTAAAGATTGAGTTTTCTAAATATTTGGTAAGTGCTAACTTTTTCCTCCGGAGAAATTAGAGATTATGCTTTCCGATCAACTTATTCTGTTAAAGATTCTTGTTCACTGGACTTGTTCAGGATTAGTTTGACTAAAATTTTCCGAATAATGATTAGCATTTATAATTTGATTCGAATAATTTCATGATTGGACCGGTCTTTCTTGGAAACTTTCTTGTTTGATCCGACAATTTCATACTTAGAAAATTTTTCGTTTATAACTCTTTGATTTCTATGGAAATAATCTATCATATATTCTTTCTTAATCAAAAAAATTAAAAAAAAAAAAGAAGAGAGGAGGAAGAAGGAAAAGCATTTGCTTTACTTAAACTCTAATAGAGACATTGTTATAGAAAAAGATTTTTCATTTCATATTAAGAATAAAATGAGTTCCTACATTATTCATATAGATTGGTCATTTGCATTCTTTTCAAGTATACTTTCTCCTATTTCGATCTGATTTACAATAGGAACTATTGTTGTTTCTTCTTGGATTTGAGAGCTTGGTGCTAGTTCTTCAGTTTGCTCGATGACTGGTTCTTCAATTTGGTCTTCGACCGGTTCTCCAACCTGATCTTCTTCTTCAGAATCCTCTTCATCAGAATCTTCCTCTATCTTTGAAGTATCAAGATCAGGATAAAATTTCTTTACTTTCTTCAAACAGTCGGCGCGACCAAGGTCATAACTCTCAACCCCTGCTTTGTGGAGTTTATCTTTGAAAGCCTTTGATTGAACGTACTTCTTTATGGCTTCATTAACGGCCTCTTCAATAGCTTGTTCAATTTTCTTCATTGCCATTAAAGCTTTTTCTTCAGCCACCAAAGCTTTCTTTTCAGTCACTAAGACTTTTCCTTCAACTTTTTCCAAATTAATCGATATCGATCGAATTTTCTTTTTCTTCTTCTTTAGCTTTGACTTCATGATATTTATTTTTGATTGAGCTTCATTCAGCTATGCTTCTAGAGTTGATGTTTTGGTTGCTGTTTCTTCTAGCTTCTTTTCCATTGCATTTTTTAATTCCTCAGCAACTTCCTTTTCTGCCCTTGCAACGTTCACTTCGTTGCACATAGTTTGATGGAATTGATCGAAGTTCCTCAGACTTTCATCCATGATGCTGATCTCATGGATGAGCTATTTATTTGCATATCAAAATTGGTCAGACTTGATAAGGAAAGGAAAATGATTGACTTTTTAACAGTTTAAAGTACGAGTTGATTTCATACCTTCAACAGTGCTGGATGAAGTAATAGAACAGTATCATCAATTTGCCGGGACTTAGTTATCTCCCAGTCTCTTGGAATGATGATAGACTTCAAAAGGCGACGAGCCAACATTGGGACATTCAGACACGGGTCATCAGCATATACAGGAAAATTGGTTATGACATCTGCAGCCGGCACTCTCTCTTCTTCTTCCTCTTCAATCATCGAAGCTTTTCCCTTATCAGTTCGGTCAGTAGAAAATGATGATGGACCAGCTCCTGAAATTTTCATTGGTCGTCTTTCTTGTACTGGAGGTTGAAAAGATGTTGATAATGGTACTTCGTCATCTTCTGATACGCTTGCTATCAGTATCGAAGAAATAGGATCTGCTGAGACCGCTGAAGCTATTGAAGTTGTCGATTTTATCTTTTTTGATCTTTTAATTCTTCCTTCTTCTTGGTTAGAGGGAGTGGCTTCTGATCTTTTTTTCTTCGATAGTTTTCGAAGTTTCCGAACATCCACCATGACTGATGTATCTGCAATGATTGAGAAGTCAAATATTAAGATTGATTGTCAGAGAAGAGATGAAGAGATAATAATATCAACAATAAAAATACCTAAAGAAGGTTTAGGGCTGATTTCTATCAAAAAAAGCCATCTTTCATTAAGAAGTTCTTTTATTAGGAGAATCTCCATCCCCATGAGCTTCTCATAATCTTCTTGGTCGGCTGTCAGGATTTTCTTGCCATCATTAGGAGTTAATCGGGTTCCCTTTGACTAATGGTGAAATCCCAAGAGATCTTGGAATGTAGAAGAAACAGGATTTCCAACCATGAATGGCTGAAGGAAGCCCTAGAATAAATTTCTGACCATGGCGTGGATTAATTACCCACCACCCGTGGCCGTGAAAATTCCATTTCAGTATGAACAAAGTAGTGAAAAGGGAAGTTTTAGGAACTATATCTGCGTCCTTGCAAAGAATCAGGAACACACAGATTATTCGGATACTATTGGGAGTTAATTAAGTGGGTAATACGTGGTATAATCGGAAGATTGCAAGGAAAAAAGGATGAATCAGAAATATAAGACTGGCTCTTAAATGTTCTTCATAAATTGTCAGGCTACCACGTGGAGGCCGATCTATTTGCTCTTCAAGGTTCGGAAGAACTACAGCATAATCTTTTGAAATATTATAATATTGTTTCAACGCTAAAATTCGGTGTTCTATCAAAGAAGATCTAACATCACCTATTTTCACTGATTTAGCTTCTTTTTTCTATTTCTGGGAAGCGGATTCTTCAGGGTTATCCGTATGATTAACTTCTAAGATTTTAGCCATGAAGAAGGAAAGGAACGAAGGAAGATTAACTTAAACAAAAGGTAAAGAAGGAAAGAGGCTGACCTGAGAGGTTTCTTTCCTTCTTTTAATTTCTGATTTGATGAAGATAAGCTATACTAATCCGGGAGTTTCTCAATTCTCGGGTCCTGGAATTTATTATTTTGCATGAGTTTGCCTGCGATATGATGATTCTTTGCATTGCTATCCTTATACTAGTTCTTACTTAATTTTAGAAATCAAGCCTACAAATTAAATAATAAAAAAATATAAAAAAATTAGTTTACTATTTTTCTACTATTTTTAACAATCTTAGAGTCATCCTACATCAGTTTGGTATCAGAGCGGGTTTAGGATAGCATTCATCTGCACTAGGAACACAAACCCTAATTTCTGTATCCTATCCACTGCATTAGGTCGCTAGGTTTTATCTGATTTCGTCCACTTAGGGATTTTTGTTTTCTATGAAATTTGCACACCGTGTCCTCTATTTTGTTCTCTATTTTTTATAATTTTTAATTATTTTTATAGAAAACTTAAAGTCCTAAAAGTCAGCATCATAGGAACCCTAATAGAATCCTGAAAATTTCTATAGCAGTCAAAATCTCCTAAGATTTGCATCATCAATTGATTTTTGTTTTCCATGAAATTTGGTGGGTAGAATCATCACTGTCTATCCTATGTTCTAGAATTTTTTTGATTTTTTTTTTTGCATCGAAATCTATGCCAAATTTGCATCGGTTGAAACCCTAATATCCTAAATTTTGCTATTTCTACATTTTGACTCAATCTAACCTAATCAACTTCCAAACCCCCCAATCCCAAGCCAAATTTTGTTTGCTAACCCCAGTAAACTTAAACTCAACTTGACATCTCATAAATTAATTAAAAATCATTTTATTTTTTGATTATTTTAGATTGCATCAGGACTATTGAATGTTCATCATCTTTTAATCTAATCTTAAGGAAAATCAATATAACATCAAGGCAGGAGGTCATAACCTGTGCTGGGCCCAAAACAATCATCCAACATTTCCACCCAAGCCTTAATTAAAATTAATTAGACTTTATTTGCCCTAGTGGGCTAGGTGACACCAAACAGGTCGGGTCCGAACAGTGTGGGCCAACTAGTGCATTTAATCCTTTAGCTATTCTGAAAACTGGTGTCTAAGGCTGGGGGTCCAAAGTCAAATGACCTAAGTGGACTGGTGGTTTATAATTAGGACCCTATGACAAACAGGGAGAGCCTCCCACCACCCCACCTCCTACCTGGCTAGTGGATGGATTAGCTGCTGGGTTAAGTGTAAGTTGAGCTAACTCACCTAGTTTTGGCTTTAGGTCTAGGAAACCCTAGATTAAGCTAACCCAATTTTGCATGCTTGGCTGCACCATCCCATTTTGACCGATTACTTGATTGTATGACCACTATACTAGGAACCCAATATCAAAAGTCTAAACCCCAACCAAACCCAACCATGGATCCCAATTTTGAGGCTTTCATAAAAGCCATGAATGACCAGATGGTTACTCAATTAACCACCCAGATTAACCAATCCAATACCCAATTGAACCTTAAGCTTGACCAACTGATCCAATCAAGTAATCAAGCAATCCATAGTTTTGACCAAGTAGGAGATCAGTTAGGAACCCTAGGCAAGACCCATAGAGTTGAACCCTTGCCTTATGAGCCCCAGGAACCCATAGTCCCTAGATATGAATCCAGTAGTAACCCACTATCCCTCAGTCAACCTGAACCCTATAGGATTAGTACCCCTAGCTGTGAACCTAGTATTGGTCCATTTTTCTTTAGTCAACCCCCTCTTACCACCCCATTGGTTCACCAGGATGACCTTGAAGAGGAAATATATGAAGCTGATGAGAGCCTAGTGAACGAGTATGAGGAAGAAGATGAGTTCCCCATAGAAGACATAGAGCTAGTTGAATCAATAGATATATTGTTAGAAGCCATCCTAGAATTAGTTGACCATGACCATACCCACATAGCAATTGACCTAGAGTTAGATGGCCCAGATCACACCCAGGCAATAATGGAAGAGCAGTTAGAAGAAGGAGGGAACCCATATCCTATTACTAGAGCACCACCTGAGAAAACTTTAGAAGATGACCCAATTATAGAGCCTAGTCCTAAATTTCTTGAACCAGATGACTTTATTAAAGATTTGGCTTATCAGTACCCTCAAGAAGGACCCCATCCTGTAGTTCCCATTGATGATCTTTTTCCTAAAATTAGTGACCCATTCTTCGATAAGGTAGACCCAGTAGATAGACATAACCCCATAGGGTCAATCTTATTAGTCTAGATTTAATCCCTGACACCCCTTCTTACATCTTATTCTATCCAATCAACCTTGAACCCTTTCTACCCCACCAGACTAACCCAGAATCCATCTCATATTTTCCGCCTTTTCTTGAATTTTCTTATATTTCTTTAATCATTCACCTGCATCATGTAGAGGTTTGCATGTTGCATTCATTTATTATACATGTTAGGTTTGCATCTTACTTCTTGTATACCCTTTAGCATTTAGTAGGCATACATAGTATGTTTTCATGTGCATGCCATGCTAGGGTCAAACCTAGAGAGTCTATAGTGTATTAGGTTAGACTCTAGAAAGTCCAATAAAGTTTCCTTCGATAGAAAAGTTTAGTCGAGTCTAATAGTATTAGTTAAGTCCAATAAAATTCACAGTCCTAAATCACATATCTACAACTACACTAGGCTCTGCACAGCATATGCATCATGAAATTAGTCAAGAGCTAAACATAATTAATGAACTAAATAACAACTTGGTTAATTCCCAAAAGAAAGATGAAGAATTTTCTGCAGAAGAATATGTGATTGTTAAAGAATTTTCTGCTCACGAAGCTGGCCCATCTAAAATAATGAATAGTAGTGGACCCAATATCTATGTACCTGAGATATCACCTGATTTAGGTATTAGCTCCACTTTTATCATCTCAGACTTTATAAAGTCTAGGGAGCCAGCAGTGATACCAAGCGAGCACCTTGAGCCACTCCTATTCTTTGAGAGAGAACCAACCCCAGAGCGACCACATATAATTTGGCCTTATAATGAGGTAAAGATTAAAAGAGCTCTGGATGATCAAGCTATCGATACCCAGGATAGAGACTGTCAGCGATATTTGGTCCAGTGGCAAGGTCAGCCAGATTCTGAGGACTTATGGAATGCTGGTGCGGATCTACACGCTTCAACCCAGACCCTCCTTGAGCCAAATTGACCCATACTTGATGAGGTCGAGTTTTTTCCACCCCGAGAGAATTGGTGGGGACACCAGGATCAGACACAGATCTCTGGATCCCATATAGTTTAATTAGTCATGTATCAAAGTTTTGAAAATTTTGTAATCAATTAAGATCGAGTCCTGTAATAAGTTGAGGTTAGTTGATTTGTCTCAACCCTCAACCTAGTCAGTATTTTGAGTCCTGTATATCAATTATGAGTCCAGTATGAGCCCAATTTTTGTAAAAGAAAGGAGGTCACCCTATTTTGGAGTTTCACCAAGCTATATCCAGGAGTCAGACACCACTACATCAGTCCATTAGATTTTGTGCGACAACCCAGGATCCAAGATGCTTCCAAAAATCCTGATTCCTTTTAGATGCCCTCCAGATGCCCAGATTCCCTTCCAGATACCAGAGCATATATATAAACCAAGGCATCCATGATTCCAGAGGTCCATCTACATCCCAGCTCAAGAAAATCAAGCCTAGGTGCCAAGCCCAAGCCTTAAAGAAGCAATATTTCATGGAATATTCCTGCTACCAGGCTACCACGCCATCCTAGCTTCCAGAGGCCTGAGCCCATGCACCCAAGCCTCTTTGGGCTGGCCCCTTGCTTCCCCTAGAAGCCCAACATACCCTCCTAGGCATCGTTGAAGTGTTGACCAAGTCCAAGAGGTGTCCTTGAGTGGAATAGTCAAAGCATGAAGGGAGAAGGAGAAGACTAGGTCAAATCCTAACCAAGTTGGGACTTATGCTCCTAATTGTTTTAAGATTTGTTTTTCTAACCTAGCTAGGAGAGGACTTGTAACCCAAGTATGTAACCCTAGTTAGAGGGCATAGGAACACTATAAATACCCCTCCCCTCCCCCTCTTGTAAGCAACTTTTATTCATGATATCAAAATCCTGGTGAATTTATTTTGAGCTTGCAAGCTTGTGTTAGTTACTCTGTTCTTTTGGTTTTTGGTGTGTTCTTGTGCTTGGCGAAATTCCTTGCTGCCCTAGCATCCTTCCACGCCCTAACTCACTGCCATCCAAGCCTTCACACATCCAAGAAAGAGTGCCCTAGGCCACCAAGCAAGGAGATCTTCATCAAGCTTCAAGATGCCCCGCTTCTAAACCCTAACCTGATTTTTTCTAAACCTAGTCCCCTTTCTTTTTCTTACTTGCTATTTTGATTGACCCTTGATGTTTTGCAGGATCCTCGAGATGTTTCACCTCCCCAGAGGAGGCTTTCCTTGCATCCAGAACCATCCAAATCAGCCATCTAATCAAAGGGAACCGAACTTCATTATCCAGACTCCAATCAGAGTGTTGTGTGATCTCTTCATTGGAAGTCCTTCAAATCACTGATTGGTAACATCCTTCCCTTCTTTTAATTTCTGATTTGATAAAGATAAGCTATCCTAATCTGAAGTTTCTCAATTCTCGGGTCCTGGAATTTATTATTTTGCATGAGTTTGCCTACAATATGATGATTGTTTGCATTGCTATTCCTTATGCTAGTTCTTAATTTTGAGAATCAATCCTGCAAATTAAATAATAAAAAAATATAAAAAATTAGTTTACTATTTTTCTACTATTTTTAGCAATCTTAGAGTCATCTTGCATCACCCAAGAGGTGTAAAGCTGATCAATGCCCAAGAGGCACAAGGCTGATTAATGCCCAAGAGGCGTAAAGCCGATTGATGCTCAAGAGGCATAAGGCTGACAATGCCCAAGAGGTGCAAAGCCGATCGATGCCCAAGAGGCACAAGGCTGATTAACGTCCAAGAGACGTAAAGCTGATCAATGCCCAAGAGGCATAAGGCTGATCAATGCCCAAGAGGCATAAAGCCGATCAACGTCCAAGAGGCACAAGGCTGATTAACGTCCAAGAGGCGTAAAGCCGATCAATGCCTAAGAGGCACAAGGCTCATTAAACTCAAGAGGCGTAAAGCTGATCAATGTCCAAGAGGCAAAAGGCTGATTAACGTCTAAGAGGCATAAAGTTGATCAAATGCCCAAGAGGCATAAGGCTGATCAACGCCTAAAGAGCGTAAAGCCGGTCAATGCCTAAGAAGCCTAAAGCTGACTAATGACCAGGAGAAGCAAAGCTGATTAATGTTCAAGTGATGCGAGACTATTTGACATATGGAAAATGGCTGATCAATTATGGATAACATTTGTTGCATTTGCTCATATCTTAACAAACTAACTGTTAACAGTTGGACTCCGACTGTAAATGGTTATGTTTGAGGCCTATAAATATCAGTGAGCACGATGACGAAGGGGATTCTTTTTTCGGAACACCCTTCATCTAGCCTTTCTTCAGACCTCATCTGTTCATTTCAGATGCCATAACGAAGCTTGAGAGCAGCCCCAAGCACAAAGATCCTCTAAGAAGATGACAAAGAGCTAGATCCAGTAGCTCAATTTGATTCTCTCCAACTTGATTCAAGCTCAAGCATCATCGAAGTTTGTCTGAACGCAACATATCTAAATCCTACTCTTAACCAAAAAAAATAACCATAGAATAATTAGGACATCCCCTTAGCCTGAGAGACTACTACTATCCAATTAGATCTACCCAACCATCGTGTATTCGACTACCCCAAACAAATACTACTAGCTTTGAGAATAAGCCTCAAAT
This sequence comes from Areca catechu, assembly GCA_021397845.1. NCBI lineage: Eukaryota > Viridiplantae > Streptophyta > Magnoliopsida > Arecales > Arecaceae > Areca > Areca catechu. The sequence goes on from CM038046.1 coordinate 98,150,583, forward strand.
TATCAACATGCTCCCTAAATTTACTGGAATTGATGATGCCTACATTTTTATTAGAGAATTTGAGGAAATATGTGATACTATAAGGATGCATGAACTCTCAAAAGATACTGTGAAACTTAAGCTGATTAACTTTGCCCTCAAGAAAAATACTAAAAAGTGGCTATACAGTTTACTTACTCAGTCAATCTCAACATGGGAGGGTTTTGTTAAAGCATTCTTGAAAAAATTTTTCTGCATCATAAAACAGCCAAGTTAAGAAATAAAATTGCCAAATTATATCAATTAGGGGGAGAGCCTTTTTGGAAGTATCTAGACCAATTTAAGAACCTATTGAGCCAATGTCCATACCATGGGATAGAGACTTGGAGGTTATGCCAAACATTCTATGAAGGTCTAAATCCAAACTCTAAAACCATGCTCGAGTCGATGTGTCAGGGCTACTTTATGTAGGAACTACCCAATGAAGCCTGCAGTTTCTAAAGGATTTAGCAGAAAAGAGCCTACAATGGAAGGGAATTAGGGAATCTAAACCCACACCATCAAGATGTGGTATGCACCAAATCTTTCCATCCATAGTTGAAGAAGCTAAGATGGCATCTTTGATTCGTAGGATAGAAGCCTTGGAACTCAAGGGGAAGGTCCCGATAAATCAAGTAAACCAAGTGTCTGCACCTGTATGCAGTGGATGTAATGAGCCAAGACATATAGTAGAAGAGTGTCCCCACTTCATGACCTGAACTGAAAATGGTTATGCACAGGTGAATGCAACCTATCAAAGAATAACCAATAATCTCTATGCACCAATCTACAACTTAGGGTGGAGGAACTATCCAAACTTTTCTTGGTCACAAGGTCCTAGTGCAAGTGGTCCTAACTTCAACCAGCCTAATCCAAGGCCCAATCCTACAAACTACAACCCACTAGTTAATAAGGATGAAAAGAGATTTAGTTCCTTTGAAAATCCCTGAAAACCCTAGCTAATTTCTAAACTAATATCTATGCCATGATAAATAGCACCAGTGCCATCCTGAATAACTTTAAACAAAACAAAAGGCAATAAATATCCTCTAATACCTAGGCCATAGCTCGTTTGGAGATGCAGGTAGTCAGTTAGCCACAACCATGAGTGAAAGAGAATTAGGTAAGCTATCGAGTCAGCCCGAAGCTAACCCTAGAAACCTAAGCATCTAAGGATCAAAACAAGGAGCCTAAATTAACTAACTAAGTACCATTCATACATTAAGATCCAGGAACAAATAGATAACCAGGTGGGTACATATGAAGAAGAAGAATTAAAGGTCCTACCACTTGAACAACTTATTGAGTAGGGTCAGCCCGAAATACCTGAGGCATTAGAGTCCGATATAGTGCCCAACCCACCAACTGAGCCTAATGCCAGAAGTAGCTAAATCAAAAATAAAGGTTGTAGCACCATTCCCTATTCTATCTTCTTTTTTTTTTTTTTCTGATTTTTGAACTGAAGTCGGCAGGCCCCACCGACTTTAACCCAGAGCAACCCAAAATGGGCTAGGCTTCACAAAACTTGCCTAGGACCGGCACAACCATTCCATAGGAAAGCTGCCAAAATCAATTCATTCGCATAAAAACAATGTTTATACCTACCTTTTACTCTTTCACGAACCAAGAAGATCCTCATTCAGAAAGTTACTCTAAAAACTGTAGCCAAACAAAATTTGGAATAAACTGGCAGCACAAGTATTCTAATAGGCATAACTTTTGCCATTCTCATTTTCTTATTCCTGAACCAAATGCAGGCTGATCAGCATTGACCAACATGCTTGGGCCCTTTCCTTGGCAGCCACTGCCCTCCTTGCATGCTAGGAAGAGGGTCCAGGTTCAAACCCCAGAAAACGGTGTTTTTCACAACAAACAAAAAAGTATTTCTTAAACAAAAAGGAAGAAAAAAAAAAAAAAATGCAGAATTGCTTTCCAAGAGTCATTTATTGTCTTAAGCAAAAAGTTGAAAGATCATCTCCTTCATTTCAAACAAACAAAAAGTTTACCAAGCAAGGCCCCAGCTCAATGAGCGGGCAAATTTGACATACACGTACTAGTACTTCAATGAGTTTAAACTAGATGTCATGCAACAACATTTTAATAAAATATAGCTGGAAAGTAATGGGTCCATCATACATTCAAGAAGGAACTTAAAATCTGTACCATGTGCGAGTTTGGAGTGACTGACCATCATACATTCAAGATACGTCCATGACGTCACATGAGAAAGAAAACCATTGCCAAGAAAAGAAACGGTAAAGGATAAATTGTTGAAAATATGTTAGAGGAACAACATAGGATTAGTCCTCTCATATTGCAGATGCTGGTAATTGATTGGGTCAGGACTTTTGATATAAACAGAGTCCTCAAACCTTTGGTTTAAAACTTTTTATCTTCATTAGACTTCCAAAAGAAGCAGGTGTCTTTGCCTATGTTCAATTAATACACCCATCTTATCAACAAAAAAAATAAAATAAAATAATTAAGATTTTGTTCTTTATCTAGAATAGAAATACAACACATGATTCATATGGATGTATGGTCAAGATAATTAAATGTAAAAAATAGTTTAATCAGATAGAGATCAGAACCATCCACACTTTTGCGTATGCACATCTTACATGTCCAATTTTCTTGTGCACATCCTACACTAATGTCATGCATGCTTATTTCATGTGCCTTGCACTTGCTCAATATTAGTATTTGTGGTAAAGGACTACAAATTTTTGATGGAGCTGAATGCTAAAATGGAGAACCAAACATGCAAGATACCATATTTGCGGAAAGCCATTAAATTTCCTTTAAAATTAAAAGGCCCCAAATACATTATTAAAGCCACTACCAAGTTTCAAAGAAAGAAGAAGATGGAAGAAAGAATGTAGGCAAACATGCCATTGTTGTTCATAATAATTAACACATCAATAAAATACCATGAAAAATAAATCTTTAGGAGGGGGGACTGGTTGCTGTCGTAGACGGTTAAAAATAAAACATACTCACTATTATAGTTAGCGGTGAGTCGGAATCGTATCTTCGGGAATCAAGGACAATTATTTCATAAAAAATAATAAAAAGAAAAATTATTTGTTAGAATTAAATTAAGAGTATTAGTTATTAAAAGATAATAACTAATTACTTAATTAAATCAGAATATCAGAAAAAGTAATCTAGGATTCCGAATCCATTACGCAAACAGATTTTATATTCTTTTCTTTATGTTGCAATATCAATAATTCTTACAGATTTAATATTAAAATAATTTATTTTTTATTGGATATGGATCATATCCAGAGATCACGACACATCCACTAAAATATAAACTATCAATTAATTTACAAGATTAGAAATCTAATTTATTATACTATAATCTTTCTTAGGTATGTACTGTATCTTGGACAGCATTGCATAGTACTGAATTTCAGACATCCAAAATGGAGAGCAGTTGTTTGCTATTATCACCAACTTCCCTATAGATATAAAATTGTGACCAAATGATGAGATGTCAGCGAACCACTAATGCATACAAAAAGCAATATTTCATCAACAAATTAGACAGCAAATTAAAGCAATGTTTGCTAGAAACAAGATTGCCAATTCATCAGGTAAAATTAATTATTATGAGTTAAGCCTCTGTACTTAAGGCATAAAAGATAATCAAGGCTCAAAAACTAAAAATCTCATTAAATGCAGAAAATGACAAAACAATGCAATTTCCACTCACAGCTTTTTAGTAATTCAATTGATTCCATGTCATGTGGCACTCATTATGTATCAATTATCTACTCTCTTTACAATTACATAAATTAATGCGCATTAGTCTATTCACATCGAGATTTTTTTTTTTTTTTTTTTGTGGTGGGTGGGTGGTGGGGGGGGGGGGGGGGGGGGGTGGGGGCGCAGAACATGTACAGTAACATTAAAAAGTCATGCACATGCAAGGCAATTAATTTCAAAATACACAGTAGGCACATATATGATTAAATATTCAGATAGCCAATCTCCCTTCTCATACTCATAACTCCAACACAGCAATGTCTTCATATCATTTGCTCTGCTTTTCAAAACAAACACTATTATGCCCACAGTCCTCATCATTACACAGGACACTTTAATCCAGTCACAACAAATGCCAAAAGGAGCTAAGATAGTAAAGTTCCCTACCATTAATAAATAAAGATATCAAACCTTAATATCGCGGTTCAATGTAAAATGAAATCTAATGTGCTGGTCGACAAGCTAGAAAAGGAACTCTACCAAATGAACCATTGAAAGGTGTTCATTAGCTAATACTACAACTTGAAACAAATACATAAATATCCCATATATGTCTCTAGGTCAAGTTGATCACTATTGCAAAGTTCACAAAGATACTGTTGGCGCTGAACCCTCGTGGACCGGACGGAGTGGCTGGATTGTTGGTTCGCCTCTCGGAGTCCCTGCAAAATAAGTCCCTGGCAGGATTTTCTCTAGCGGGGGATACTTCAATGCCTAAGTCAGTAAGGATCCGGACAATAGAATAGAGAATTAAAGTAGAACAAAGTGTAGTGAAGTGAAAGGAGAGGTGGGCTTGGGTGGCGATCAAGAGTGAGCTTTGGACTGGCTCTATAGTGCCCTTCGATCGCTTACCTTAGGGGTCCCCTCTTACCGACATTTATAGGAGTAGTCGTAACAAAATGTGGTTGCGCCAACTTGATTTTAGTTAGGGGAGTTAGTTATCCCCATAACTAAAAGTGGTTACTATCGGGTGTTGGTTATCTCAATGTTGTTGAAGCCAACGCTGTTGATTACGTGGTTGGTTATAACAACCGTACCCACTTCTAGTACTTTAAGTTGAGATTAACAAAGAATTTACTTCAGAGCCACTCTTCTAGAAGAGACCAAAATCAAGTTGGCCTTTTGTCTCGTATCTCTCCTCTTCGGAGTAAGCCGAAGATGCCTTAGCCATTTATTTTGGAGCTGCCTTCTTCGGAATAAGCTAGAGTGTTTGCTTCGAACTTGTCCTCTTCGGAGAAAGTTGGGAGAAGAGCTAACTTCCTTCTTCGGACCAGTCTTCTTTGGATCGATGCGAAGAAGGAGTTGCTAATCATTCTGAGGCATCATAGGTCTCAGGTCTTCTTCGAAACCAGCCTCTTTGGCACAGTCCAAAGACTCACTTTCTGCTGTGATTGGTATGGAAATGTTGAATCGTTGCTTTATCAAGCTTTGGAGTAATCTTCAGGTTTTCTAGCTTGAGCGACTGGTCCATAAGGAATTGATGGGACCCCTGAACCGGTAATGTATCTTTACTGAGATGGTGAAGGCCCACGTAGGCAACCCAAGAGGGGGGGTGAATTGGGTTTTATAAAACTTTTATACTATTTAAAAAAATGAACTAAAGCAAGTAAATGCTAATGCAATTTAAGTGCTTGTGTATTTCAAATAAATGCAGTGGAAATAATGAAATAAAAGCATAAAGAGAACAATCACACAAACACAAAGATTTATAGCGGTTCGGTGCCAACCAAGCACCTACATCCACTTCCCAAGAACCCCTTGGGAATTCCACTAAGTTTGGTTTTATAACTTAGGCTCACCAACAACCTTTACAACTTGTTTTGTCTTCGGGCTCACAAGTCAAACCCTAGTTGGTTTCAAGGCTCACCAACAACCACCCTTGGTTTTACGGGATAACCAAGAACCTAAACAACTTGTTTTGGCTTCAGGCTCACAAGTAAAACCCTAGTTGGTTTCAAGGCTCACCAACAACCACTTTGGTTTTCAAGGCTTACCAAAAACCTCTTTGGTTTTCCAAGGCTCACCAAAAACCTTAAGTAAAACAATGTAAGAGCAAGTAAAAGAATATAATAAAAGCTTTCTAAAATAAAGCAAATATCTCTTTGAAGCCCGTTGAGAGTTGATGAAGATCTTGTCTTCAAGTTGATGAAGCCTTTGATTGATGCTTGAGGATGTGAACTTTGGATGCTTTCTTTGAAACTTGGAAGCTTGAAGGCTTGAACCACTCAACTCTTGAATCCTTGAAGAATATTCAAAAATCTCACCAAAGGATTACCTCCCCAATTGATTTTTGATGTTTATATAGCCTCCCAACACTTAAATGACCGTTTATAGCCGTTAGGGAGAAAAATATGACCATTTGGAAGCAAGTTGGAGAAGTTCTGCAGCCCAGAAAACTAGCCGTTACTGTTCAAGTGTCGACACTTCACCTTCAGGTGTCGACACTTCAGTTTCAAGTGTCGACACTTCAGTTTCCAGGTGTCGACACTACACTTCCAAGTGTCGACACTTCAGCTCTAGGTGTCGACACTTCACTGAAAGAGCTTTCTGAAGTTTTTCTGTTTGTCTCAGGCCTTGAGTCGACACTTCACTCATCAAGTGTCGACACTTGATCCTCAGGTGTCGACACTTCATTTCCAAGTGTCGACACTTGCCTGTGCCATTGCTGAAACATCTTCAAATTGAAACTTTAACCTCTTCAAGTTCTTCCATATTAATTCCAAAGTCCATATACTTGATTTTTCATTAATTTAAGGACTTTTTAAACTAAAATACAAGCATTTCTTCATTCAACATGGATGAGTACTAAGATCTGAGAAATACACTTAAAACATAATTAGTACTCATATATACTTAAACATTTTGTCAATCATCAAAATCAAGACCAGAGTCAACAGATGGCCTATCATATCAACTGCCTCCCACTCCCAGTTTCAAAATAGTTATTTATTTTGAAAGGTGGGAGTATTTATGGGTTGTCGTTTGCTAGTGAAAAAGGTATGGCTAATGATGGCAAATCTTCGATTCAAGTGGTTGCAATAATTGCCCTCTGATTCGATCATCGTGCTGAGGACAGGTGTTGCTTCCTTGTTGGTTCATGGAAAGGAGACAACAGGCTGTTGAGTCGTGTCTTTTCCTATCATCATGACGATCTGGCTGACTCTTCAGTTTCGGTTTGGATGGAGGACATGGCATCATCTCATCTACTTGGTTTCATGTATGAACTCCATCTTGGCCATCAGACAAGATCACGCGGATAATGGCTGACATTTGGTTTTTCTTCTGTCGAATCGATTGATGCCCTTTCGGGCTTCGCACCCACGATCGGCGCCTCTATATATGGCATGATCGAAGAGGTACCTCTTTTTTCAAGGAGATCATCTGAACCGTTCCCGCACCTTATATAAAGGGTGGGGGCCTAGCAAAGGAGGCTTCTTTGCCTTTATTAAGCTTTCCCCTTCTTTCATTTGCTCCGAATTTGCTCTTCTTTCTCAGAGTATCCACGGGTAAAAATCCTTCTTTTCTTATTGCCATCATGTCTAAGTTATCAGGCAACCCCTCCACCGGTGAAGCTCCGATGGGTAGGAAGAAAAATGACCCTTCTAGTACTGTAGGTCCTTCTAGGAGAGGACTTACCGAACCTTCCCCAGGGTCCATTGCGAGTTCCATTTCCTTCACTAGGTTAGAAGTCCTCAGGGGGCATTATCGTATTCCTTCATCCTTCCATATGATAGTTCCCACATCTAAAGAGAGCGTGGTCCGTCAACCTTCGAGAGCCATAGCTATCTACGAGGATCACCTAAAAGCCAGGCTTAGTTTTCTCCTGCATCCCTTCTTCGATAAAGTATTTCAACTGTATCATGTAGTCCCAGCCCAACTAACTCTGAATAGTATTTGGAATGTTAGTGGATTTCTAGTCTCTAGTCTTCCGTAGTCTTTGTGGAGTGGAACCAAGAACTTCCCTATTTACATCTCTCTTCGTATTGAAGAAAGATTTTCATGGCCAGGGTTGGTGGGTCATTGGCCCCCGTCCTGGTCGGAGATTGATCTAGGGTATGCCCAATGCTATACATGGTTGGAAACCCTATTTTTTCTTTGTATATTCTTCTCAATTATGGGGCTTCAATACTGAATAGAGGACTCCTCGCCTGGATGCGAATGCAGGTAAGAAAGTTTTGAAGTCTGACTAAAGAGATTTTATGAAGCTAACCAGGTCAAATGTTCCCATAGCCAAAGAGCTACTAGAGGAATAGAAACTTTATCTCGCTCGTATTAGCGAGTTTCTGATATTAGGTATAGTAGATGGCTTGCTTCGGCTTTGTCTGACTCTACTTGCTCTTCTGAAGACTAACTCTAAAAATTGCTTTTGTCAACAGGTGGCAAGGTGAAACCGAACTTCAGTAAACTCCGTCAAGCCACCAAGAAGAGGGCTGTACCTGTTCCACAAGGGGGGTCATAGACCAAAAAAAAACCTTAGGCCAAGGAGGCTAGTAGGAGCATTTCCCCAGCAAGGGCATTATCAGGGGGCGATGGTGTCCCTTGTGTAGAGCCTCCTTCAAAGGGCTCCACCCCATCTCATATTTCGGAGCAAACAGCCCTGACTCCTGTTGTTGATGTGCCGCTAGTTCATCCTTCTCTGAAGGACAAAGGTAAGGCCCCCCATACCGAAGAGGGGTTAGGAAGGGATACCCCTCTGGAGTAGGACTATGACTTAAACTTTACAAGGTTCACAGATGCATGAGGTTTAGTGCACCCCGAAGTAGCCAGGGAAGTACTGAAGGCTACCCTCCTTCCCCGAGATTGGGAAGCCACAAAAAACCGATGCCTCCATGAAGTGTCGTCTTCAACGTATCCTGCCATATTGAAGGTAAAGATTCTTCTTTCTTCTTGTTTTTTTATAACCATATTTAATATATCTAACTTGATAATTCGGCCATTTAATGTAGCTGGTCCATGACATCACTCTTATGGAGGAAAGCATAGAAGAATATGGAAACTTCAACCATAGAATGCTAGAGGAACTCCAAATGGTGAAAGCTGAGAAGGAGGTGGCTGAGGAGCTGAAGTCATCCATGGAAAAAATGTTAGCGATGAGTGATGCCGAAGTCTAGAATTTAAGATCTAAACTAAAGAAGGCTCAGCTAAAGATTTCTGAGCAAGAAGCAAGCTCAGGAAGAAGAAAAAGAAGATCCATTCCTTGGAATAGTCAGCCAAGGAAACTCAGAAGAAGGTCGAAGACACGGTCAAGGAGGCTAAAGCTACGGTCCGGGAGTCTGAAGCCCTGAGGAACCAGGTGGCCAGGGTAGTCAAAGACTTTAGAAAGTCTTCAAAGTTTAAGGAGGAGGTAACTGAATCGGGTGTAGTCAGTTACCAACTTGGATTCAATGATGGGATCAAAGAGGTCCAGGGGCTTTATCCCGAATTGGACTCACAAGCATCCCACAGTATGAGATCACCGAAGAAGAAGAAGTTGAAGCCCCAACCAAAGTTGAGGGGGTACCGAGACAGTCTGAAGAAGTCCTGGTCATGACCAAAATCTTTGGTGAGCAGGCAGAACTGGTTGGAGCAGATCCGGTATCTTCAGGTCAGACTCGAAGAAGTTTCCCCTGCAACTGACCTAGAAACCTATGGTGGCTGAAGTTCCTTCTATGACCGATCCAGAGGCTTCTAATCCGGTTGAAATAGATGAATAGGTTTTTACATTTTCTTGTTTCCATCTTTTGCCTTATAAAAAAGAAGAACTATACATAGGCCTTTTCTGATATCAATAAAGTGCGTTTCTTTTCAAAACTATGTGCCATAATAATAATTTTCTCTAAGTATAAACTCATTGGGTGGATGGTGCCTTTTATTCTGAGTAAAAACTTCTCTTTGAGTAGAGAATCCTCAAATACGTAATGGTCTTTGGATATGTAGTTGTCTTTGAATACACAATAACCTCCGACTTGAGTATGCGCTTTCTGTGTGTGGGGTCTTTTGACAAGACATAGCAGTCTTCGGACATATCGAGGCCTTTGGCTTGAGTGAAAGAGATTCAAAGTGGGTAGTCTTCAGGTGAGTATTAGTCTTTAACCTGAATACGGATTCTTTCAAAGCATGAGGTCTTCGGATAAACTGATCGATTTGGCTTATTACTAGATCGATCCTTTTTGTTCATAAATCTGACCCTTGAACTTTTGGACTCATAATTTAAGGAGCCTCAGCTCCTGCGGGCGATTTTAGTTCATTAATAAGGTGACGTATCACTTTTACCAACTGTCCAATTATTATTGGCGTGGAAGTTATTACCCAGATCATTGGATGGCAGCAACAACAATCATTAAAGCTGCATGCTTCTGGGATTGGACCAGCCGTAACCATCTGAATTCCCATAACCGTCTATAGGTGGATCGAGTCAATTATTCCCTCCTTTATTAATTGAAGTGGGTGCACGTGGTGCAATCAAAGGGCCGCTTGAGAAGTTGGGTAGGAAATCTGGACCATAGATAGCCTTTATATAAGGGATTTGCGATCTTAAGGATCAAACTTTCTCAATAGCATCATCTCCTTTAGGCGATCTTTCTCTCGAAGGATCTTTTTCCTCATCACCTTTCTCCTTCTTCAAGCCTCAGGAGTATGTTAGTCATGAGGCCAAACATAGCATGGCTCCAACAGGCAGCGAGGAAGAGGCCAGTGATAGATATTTCATTGAGGAGATCGGACCGGAAGCGGGTTCGCCTTCAAGCTCTCCCACAAGTTTTGATTGGGGATCAAGTTCCTATTGAAATAGAGTCCTCTTCAGAAGAAATTGGGTCCCTTCACCCAGAAGCTTGGTCGATGCCCGACAGGATCTCCTGTTATAGGGCCATCTAAGGAGCCGGGCTTACCGGACAAGGGTAAGGCTCCCATGATCGATGAAGATGTTAAGATCGAACTCCAAACTGCTCAAGGGGAGGGCTTGAGAAACTGCAGTATTTTGCTGTTGATGTTGTTCTCGACAATCTGAGGTTGGCAAAAACTTTGTTGAAAGTGGTCATCCTCTGAAAGGACTGGGAGGAGACCAAAGGTAGGGACTGGAGGACACTCTTTCCTCCATTTATCCAAGAATTCTACAAGTAAGTGTACAAGATTTTCTTTAGTATATCATTGTCGATAGGGCTGACTTCATATGTATTTCCTTCGACAGATTCTCCACGATGTTTCTCTATTGGAAGAGAATGTTTGTGGGTTCACTGACCTCAATGATGGCCTCAGAAGCCAACTGGCTTCGGCCTTAGTCAAAAAAGAAGCATCTGAAGAGCTTCGAATTATCGCCGAACAAGAATTGAGTCAGACCATGGTAGCTAATGATTCTTTAAAGAAAGAATTGAAGGTAGTTCAGACGTATGCGACTGAACTAGCAGCTAATCTGGAGAAGAGGCGGAAGAAGTTAATCTTAGCCGAATTATTATTAAAGGACAGCCTTAGGAGTGCCGAAGAGGCGGTAGCTCGCAAAGCCAAACTGGAGAATAAAATTACTTCTTTGGAGTTGGAGGTAATATCGGCTAAACAAAAGGTAGAACGGGTTGAGAAGGATTCTCTTCAAGCTGTCAAGAGATACAGAAAATCCAAAGCCTTCGTTAATGAAGTACATGAAGCAGGAGGAGAGAACTACCACATCGGCTATATGGACTGCCTTAAAAGAGTCATAGAGATGTATCTAAATGCAGACGCCTCACTCCTAGCCATATCTATCAGTGGAAAGGGGAATGAAGAAGAAGTGAAAGATCTGGCAAACGAACTGCCAGTTCCCCTATTGATGATGCCACTCAGGAGACTTTTGCTCCAGCCTCTAAATCGACCGAAAAGAAATAACCTTTTGGTGTAATCCCATAATCTTCTTCTTCTTCTTTTTCTTTGATGTAGTTTAATGCAGTGTACCATTTTTGCTTTGATGAACGAAGATCTTTTGCTTGAAATTGGAGCTTTTATTTTAATGGATGAATGCATTCCAAAATAATGCCAAGTATAAATTCTTCAGCATCATGAATACTGAACTAGGTGTTGACTCTATTATTGATTTTGTTGATAAACAAAATGCTTAAGTATAAGTTGAGTACTAACTATTTCTTTGAAGTATATTTTTATAAAAAAAGGTGCTCATCAATTCAACAATATTTGATTGATTATCAAACAATAAAAAAGTCCCAACTATAGATGGAAGATCAGTTTAAAGTAGACTTTGGTAGTTAAAGAATGCTTGAAAGGATACAAGAGTTCAACACAATTTGGTTTCATCAGAAGTTCAGCTATTTTTGAAGAAATCTTAGTCAAGTGTCGACTCAAAGTGTCGACTCACAACCCAAGTGTCGACTCATGATAGTGAAAGTGTCAACTCAAGCTGGTACGCAGAAAGAGTTTCAAATGGCACGGCTGAAGTGTCGACTCATGCCAGTCAAGTATCGACTCAAGATATCGACTCAAGGATCGGCTCATTGCCTAAGACTTTTTTGTTCAGAACTTGCTGAAGTTGAAGACTTGCTTGAAGTGTCGACACATGGATGTCAAGTATCGACTCACCAGTGGAAGTGTCGACACACCTGAGAATTCCAGAAAGCTTCATTGAAGATATTTGAACTAGGTGTCGACTCATGGAGTGCAAGTGTTGACCCTAAGTATCGACTCACAGCTTGAAGTGTCGACACTTAGAGTTCTGGAAATAGTAATGGCTAGTTTTTTAAATGCAGAACTCGCTCCTCTTGGCTCCCAACAGCTAGTTTTTTGTGTCTAACGATCATAAACTGACTTTGAGAGCTTGGAAAGGTATTTAAATGATTCAAGTCAAATCTAAACATAAGAGAGACACAAGAGGAACACCAAAAAGCTAGTGCATTCATTCCTATTCATTGAGAGCTTACCTTCAAGCAAAAAGAAGTTTCCAAGCATTCAAGAGCCTTTAAGAGCATTCAAGTTTAATCTTCTTGAGCATTTATTGAAGCTTCATCAAGTTGAAGGTGCACTACAACAAAGCTTCAAAGAGATATCTACTTTTATTAGAAAGTTTTCATTGTTTCTTTACTTCAAACTTATTCTTGTTATAAAGGTTTTTGGTTAGCTTATTGGAAAACCAAGGAGGTTATTGGTTAACCTTGAAAACCAATTGGGTTCTTAGTTAGCCCGCAAAACCAAGGGAGGTTGTTGGTGAGCCTTAAAACCAATTAGGTTCTTGGTTAGCCTGGAAAATCAAGATTTTGACTTGTAAGCCTTGTGAAAACAAGTCGGGTTTTGATTAGTAAGCCCAGAAAATTAATCAACTGTAATCGATTGAGATTATAGTGAATTTCCAAGTTGGTCTTGGGAGTGGATGTAGGTGCATTGGAAAGCACCGAACCACTATATTTGCTTTGTATTTGTGATTGTTTGTCTCTCTCATTTGCTCCTCTTTTATTGCTTTTATATTTTCGCTGCATATTCATTAAAAGTACTTCACACTTGCATTCATTGTACTTAGTTTGATTATTGAATTGGTTCACATACTTGCATTTAAATTTTTAGAAACCCAATTCATCCCCCCTCTTGGGTTGCTTACTGGGCAACACTAGAGCATTTATAAAGAGTCCCAAGGTTTCCTGTTAGCCCTGATCAATTTGTCTCTGCCTTGGACTGAAAAGCCTGAGCTTGTGGGAGCTGTAGTAAGACTTAACTGCTTGCCTTGACTGGACTTGCCGTTAGGGTAAGCCGAAGAGGCCATCCTTAGACATTTTTTATTAATAGTAATGGGGTAGGCTGATTAGGCCCACCTTGGCAGGTCTTCAATTCTTCCATTGGGTAGGTTGCTTAGACCATCCCTACACCTCTAGTTGATGGTAAGATAGACTGATTGTCACATCATCAGATTTACCATAGGGTAGATCACTTAGACCATCCCTATGTCTTTAATTTGTAGTAAGACAGACTAATTAAGCCCACCTCGGCACGTTGTCGGATTTATCATAGGGTAGATCACTTAGATCATCTCTGTGCCTTTGATTGGTAGTAAGACAGGTTGATTAGGCCAACATCGGCACGTCGTCGGGATCACTATAAGGTAGATCACTTAGATTATCCCTGTGCCTTTGATTGGTAGTAAGATAGGCTGATTAGTCCCACTTAGGCATGTCATCAGATTTACCATAAGATATATTACTTTAATCATCCCTGTGCCTTTGATTGATAGTAAGATAGGCTGATTAGGCCCACCTCAGCATGTCATCAGATTTACCGTATGGTAGATCACTTAGATCATTCCTGTGCCTTTAATTGATAGTAAGATAGGCTGATTAGGCTCACCTCGGCATGTTGTCGGATTTACCATAGGGTAGATCATTTAGATCATCCCTGTGCCTTTGATTTGTAGTAAGATAGGCTGATTAGGCCTACCTTTGCATGGATGTTTTACTAAAGTCTTTCGAAGAGAAACCTTTTATTGATAGAACTTGTGAAGGTTTTCTATATTCCAAGGCCGAGATAGTAGTGAACCATCCAGAGTTTCAAACCGATAAGTTCCTGGGTGTATGACTTCTTTGACCCGATAAGGGCCTTTCTAGTTGGGGGAAAGCTTGCCTTATTCTGTCAGCCTAGACACTTCAGACCTTCGCAGTACTAAGTCTTCGGGTCAAAAGACTCAATTCTTCACCCTGGAGTTGTAATATTTGGTGACTCTTTGGTGGTATGCCACCATCTTCATCTAGGCACAAATCCTGGTGCCTTGTAATAGATCCAGATCTATTCTTCAGCTTTTGGAATTTTTGGGTTCCTTATAGTGGTCAATCCTTAAGGATTGCAGAGTGACTTCCATAGGGAGGACTGCTTCGGTGCCATAAGCTAAATGAAATGGAGATTCGCTAGTAGCTGTTCTGGGAGTTGTTTGATAAGTCCAAAGAACTGAATACAACTCTTCGATCCAGAGTCCCTTGGCATCATTTAGCCTGGTCTTAAGACCATGGAGGATAGTCCTGTTCGTTACTTCGACTTTCTTGTTAGATTGTGGATGACCGATGGAGGTTATTTTATGGATTATATGGTATTGGGTGCAGAAGTCTTCGAACTTTGGATTGTTGAATTACTGCCCGTTATCAGTGATGATGACATGAGGGATCCCAAATCGAAAGATAATGGAGTTCCTTACAAAACCTTCAACTTTTCCTTTAGTAATATGTGCCAAAGGTTTGGCTTCTATCCATTTGGCGAAGTAATCAATAGCTATGATGAGGAACTTCCATTGTCCTGAAGCTAGAGGGAATGGACCAAGAATGTCCATTCCCCATTGGGCGAAAGGCCATGGTGTAGTTAACTGAGTTAGTTGACTCACCGGTCACCTTTGAATATTGGAGAACTTCTGGTATTGGTCACATCATCGGATAATGTCGATGGAGTCTTTTTGAATAGTTGGCAATAATAACCTTGGCATATTATTTTGTAAGCCAGAGATCTACCCCCCATGTAATCTCTGCATATACCTTCATGTACTTCTCTTAGGGCTTAGTCAGCATCTATCGGCCCCAAACATTTTAACAAGGGCTATGAAAAGGATCTCTTATATAGAGTTCCATTCAAGATGACATAATGGAATGCCATCCAGCGAACTTGCTTGGCCTCAGTCCTATCTTCGGGCAAAATACCTTTGTTCAAGAACTTGAAAATTGGATCCATCCAATTGGACTCATGCTTAATTTGATGTACCTCCAATGTTTCCTT
Organism: Areca catechu; assembly: GCA_021397845.1. Taxonomy (NCBI): domain Eukaryota; kingdom Viridiplantae; phylum Streptophyta; class Magnoliopsida; order Arecales; family Arecaceae; genus Areca; species Areca catechu. The sequence goes on from CM038046.1 coordinate 98,166,069, forward strand.
TGCTATGCTCGGAGTTTCGAGATATTCTATGAAGGTGCAGCCAAGGGAGTCTAGAGCAATAGTGGCGAGCCTAGACAGGGCATCGGCTTGAGAGTTTTCCGTTCATGGTACATGGGCAATCTCAAAGAGTGCTAGCTAGAAAACTAAAACTCATACTTTCTTCAGATATTGAATCATAGTAGGATCCCGAGCTTCAAATTTGCCTTTTACCTAATTAACCACTAGTTGTGAATCCAAAAAGATTTGAATCCTTCGAATTCCCAATTCCTTGGCAATTTAGAGTCTAGCTAATAGGGCTTTGTTTCTGCCTGGTTGTTAGAAGCATGGAAGGAAAAATGGAGTGCATACTCTACGGTGTGCCCATTCGGATCGACCAATATTAGTCCAGCCCCACACCTTGTAGAATTAGAGGCTCCGTCTATATATAGTATCCATACGCATTCAGAATCCTTGTCAGTGACTTCCTCTTCTTCGGTACTCTGTAGATTGTCCTTTTGCCCCCATGTGCATTCGGCTAGCAAGTCAGCCAACACTTGTGCTTTTATTGCAGATCTAGGTTGGAAGATGATGTCGAATTTGTCCAGCTTAATGACCTATTTGGCTATCCTTCCAGATGTATACGGACATCGGAGGATTGCTTTTAGGGGTTGATCTATTAGGACTATGATGGTATGAGCTTGGAAATAGGGTCGCAAGCATTTCACCACGATCATTAGTGAGTAGACAAGCTTTTGCACTCTGGGATATCTTACTTTGGCATCATGTAATACTTTGCTTGTATAATAGATCGAACTTTGAAGATCATCAACTCCCCTTCGAATAAGCACTGAACTGATTGCCTCGTCCGAAGTGGAGAGATATAAATAGAGGGTTTCCCCTTCTTGAGGCTTAGACAGTAGAGGAGGATTTTCCAAGTATTTTTTTAGTTCTTCGAAGGCAAGTCGACAATCTTTGGACCATTCGAAACCTTGGGATTGACGAAGAACTTTGAAGAAAGGGAGACACTTTTCGATTGATCGGAGATGAATTGGCTTAGAGAGGTGATCCTTCCTATCAATTGTTGTACTTCTTTTTTGCAAGAAGGATGCCTCATACTTCGGATAGCTTGAGTTTTATTCAGATTAGCTTCTATTCCTCGTTTAGTAACCAGAAACCCCAAAAATTTCTCTGAAGATACTCCGAAAATGCATTTGGTAGGATTCAACTTCATCCGATGACATCACAGAGCATCGAAGGATTCTTCTAAATCTTTGATGTGATCATCTTTAAGAAGGCTTTTCATAATCATATCATCAATGTATGCCTCCATGTTCCTTCCCAACTGCCCTTTGAAAACTTTGTTTATCAGCCTTTGGAATGTCACTCCAGCATTTTTTAATCTGAAGGGCATTACCTTATAGCAGTAAAGCCCTTTCTCTGTTATGAAGATTATCTTCTCTTCATCTTCGAGGTCCATTTGAATTTGATTATATCCAGAAAAAGTATCCATGAAGCTCAATAATTGATGTCCTATGGTGGCATCGACCAACCGATCTATTTTCAAAAGAGGAAAGCTATCCTTTGAGTAAGCTTTTTAAGATCCGTATAATCGATACAGATCCTCCACTTACCATTAGCTTTCTTTACCATTATGACATTGGCTAGCAAATCAGGATAGTATATTTTCTTGATAAATCTGGCTTTGAGAAGCTTGTTGACTTCTTCATCAATCACTTTCTGTCTTTCAGGGGCAAAGTTCCTCTTCTTCTACCGAACTGGCTTGTATCCACAGACAACTTCCAATTGATGAGTGATTACTTTGATCAGAATTCCTGGCATATCCAAAGCCGACCAGGCAAAGACATCTATTGCTTCAGAGAAAGTGGATCAACCTTGCCTTTGTTTCTTCATCTAGCAGATTCCTGATCTGCATAGTTTTTGTTGGGTCATCTTCGGTTAGAGGTATGAAGACGGTTCTTTCCATGGGCTCCCCACAATCTTCAGTTCAATCTCTTGGATCCCATTGATCTAGTGTCATGGGATCGGATGGTTACTTGTCTTGTTTTAGTAGGCACTGTTGGGCAACTCCTTGATCTCCTTTTGCTTCTTCGATACCATTTCTGGTGGGGAACCGCACCAGAAGATGATATGTTGAGGCTATGGATCAAAATTTATTTAAAGCGGGCCATCCCAAGATGGCATTGTAAGCCGATGGTGTTTGTACTACTGTGAAGTTGATGGAGAGCATTCTTAGTAGGGGCAACAGGATCAGACATAGATTACTAGGATCTATCTGATTTACTTAGTCATGTATCACAATTTTGTAACCAAGTAAGATTGAGTCGTGTAATAAGTTGTCCTGTAATAAGTTGAGGCTAGTTGATCAGTCTCAACCCTAGCCAGTCTATTGAGTCTTGTATGAGTCCAATGAGAATTTACTTTTAGTACAAGAAAAGAGAATACACTACTTTGGAGCTCCACCAGGCCTCATCCAGGAGCCAAAGGCCTCTTCATCAGCCAATTGGACCTCATATGCCATCAAAAGGTCCAAGATTCTTGCAAGATGCCCAAATGCCCTCCAAATATTTTTCAGATGCCAGATTCCCTCCAAATACCAGAGAATATTCCAATACCTGGGAATCCATGATTCCCAAAAAGTACCTGCATCCCAGCCCAAAGAAGATTCAAGCCCAGGTCTATAAGAACCAAGATGCTATTGATTCCAGGAATATTCCAGCCCAGGGCGCCCCAGCTTCCAGGAGGCCCAAAGCCCATGCGCCCAAGCCCATTCAAGGCCGCCCAAGCCCATGAGGAGCAAGCCCATTGCTGCCCCTTGAAGCCCACACACCAACCCTAGGCATCCTTGAGGTTGACTTGGTCCAAGCTAGGATATGGAGTCCAAGTGGGAGGAAATCAATTTCTTATTCTATTCAACTTATATACTCCTAGTTCTAGGTTAATTATGTAGTCTTTCTCCCATTTAAATTGTGTAAACCTATTCTAACTAGGAGAAGACTTGTAATCCCTATAGGAGAGGGCATGGGAGCTCTATAAATACCCCACCCCTCTTCCTCTTGTAATCATCTTTTCTCATATGAATTAAACTTTGCTATATTTTGCTTTAAGTTATTCTTATGTTGGTGTTCTTGAGTTATTGGTGTGTTCTTCTTGTACCTGGCTGAACCCCTGCCCCAAGTTTTCTTCCATGCCCTAGCTTGTTGCCTTCCAAGCCTTCATATGCCCAAGAAGGAGTGCCCTAGGGTGCCCAAGCAAAGAGCATCATCCTTCTTCAAGCCACCTACATCCTGATTCCATCTTCTTCTAACCCTAATCTCCTTTATTTATTTTGTTGTTAAACATCCTCTGATGCTTGCAAAATCCCCAAGATGTTTTCCCTCCCCGAGAAGGCTTTTCTTGCCTCCAGGACCACCTAGATCAGCCATCAAATTCAAGGAAACTGAATCTTCATCATCCAGGCTCCAATTAGAATGTGAGTGATCTCTTCAATTACAGATTCTTCAATCTCTAACTGGTAACATCCTTCCCTTCTCTTGATTTCTGTTTTGATTGAAGGTTAGCTATCCTAAGCCGGGAATTTCTTAATTCTCAGGTCTTGACTTTTATTATTTTGCATGAGCATGCCTGCGATTATGATGATTGCATTGCTATTCATCCTGCTAGTCTTTACTTAATTTTGAAAATTTAGCCTGCAAATTAAAATTATGAAAAATACAAAAAATTAGTTTACTATTTTTCCTGCATATTTAGCAATCTTAGAGTTATCCCACATTAGTTTGGTATTAGAGTAGGTTTAGGATAGTATTCATCCGCATTAGGATCTCAAACCCTAATTCTGCATCCTGCTAGCTGCATTAGGTGTCTATTTTTTTCTGATTTGACTACCTAGGAATTTTATTTTTCTATGAAATTTGCACGTCATGTCCTTTGTTCTGTCCTAGTAATTGTCATAAATTTTATAGAAAACTAATTCTCTAAAATTTGGCATATTAGAAACCCTAACTAAAATCTTGGTATTTCTACATTAGTCTAAAAACCCTAGGATTTGCATCATCATCTGATTTTTGTTTTACATAAAATTTGGTAGAGTTCATCATCACCATCCATCCTCTATTTTGTAATTTTTTTAGATTTTTTTCTTCATCGATAACTTTGTCAAAACCTGTATCATCTGAAACCCTAATTTTCTAAATTTTGCTATTTCTGCATACTTAACTCAACCAAAACTAACCAACTTCCACACACCCCAATCCCAAGCCCAATTTGTTGCTAACCCAATCAACCTAAACTTAACTTGCCACCTCATGAGACATACAGAAAATATTTTTTTTTCTGATTGTTTTAGATTGCATCAGGACCATCGATTCCATCATCTATTTAACCTAATCTTAAGGGCAATTGCTATCTAACATCAGGGCAGGATTTCATCACCTATTTTGGGCCCAAAATAACCACCAACATTCTGACCCAAGCCAAATTAAAATTAATTAGACCTAATTTTCTCTAGAGGGCTAGGTGACACCAACAGGTCAGGTCCGAATTGTGTGGGCCAACTAGTGCATTAAATTCATCAACTATTACTGAAATCTGGTGTCTAAGGCTGAGGGTCCAGAGTCAAACGACCTAAGTGGTGTTATGGTTTTTAATTGGGTCCCTGCGAAAGTAGGGGTGCCTCCCACACTCCCACCCTTTACCTGGCTAGAGGAAAGATTAGTTGTTGAGTTGGGTGTAAGTTGAGCTGACCTACTCAGTTTTGGCTCTAGGTCTAGGAAACCCGAGATTATACTAACCTTTTTCTTTTTGCATGCTTGGCTGCACCATTCCACATTGATTGATTGTTTATTTGCATGACCACTAGACTAGGAACACAATACCAGAAGTCTACACCCCAACCCAGCTCAGTCATGGATTCCAATTTTGAAACTCTTATGAAGGCCATGACTGATCAGTTTGCCTAGATGAACACCCAAATCCAAAATCAGTTTGCCAAAATGAACTCCCAAAACCAAACCCAGTTTGCCTAGATGATCACCCAGTCCCAGAATTAGTTTACCCAATTAACCACCCAGATTAACCAGATGATCCAAACCAATAACCAAACGATCCATAGGATTGATCCATTAGATGACCAAATAGGAACCCTAGATAAGGCCCATAGAGTTGAACCCTTGCCCTATAATCTCTAGGAACCCATAGTCCCTAGATATGAACCCAATAGTAACCCACTATCTCTCAGTCAACTTGAACCCTATAGGATTAATATCCCTAGATTTGAGCTTAGTATTAGTCAATTTTTCCCTAGTCAACCCCCTCTTACCACCCCATTGGTTCACCAGAATGACCTTGCAGAGGAAATATATAAAGCTGATGTGAGCTTAGTGGAGTATGAGGAAGAAGAAGACACACTTATGGATGATCTAGAATTAGTTGACCTAATAGATACCCAGGTAGAAGACCACCCAACATTAGTTGAACCTGACCACACCAAAGCTAAACCTGTAGTGGAAGACCAGCTAGAGAAAGAGAACCTAAATACTATTATCAGAACCTTACCTGAGGAGCCACTAAAAGAAAGCCCAACTATAGAGCCCAGTCCTTTGGTTTGTGAGCCAGAAAAATTTATTAAGGATCTGATCTCTTTAAATCAGTACCCTCAGGATGAGTCATTCCTTTAACTTCAATTGATCTCTTCCCTGAAATTAATGACCCATTCTTCCATAATGCAGACCCTATAGGAATACCCTAAACCCATAAGGTAAACCTCATTACACTAGGACTAATTCCTGAAGCCCCTTCTTACATCCTTATCTATCTGATTAACCTCGAATCCTTTTTTACTTCCTACCCTATCAGACTAACCCTGAGTCCACTTCTTATTTCCTACCCTTTTCTGAAACTTTTCATGATTTTCTAACCCATAGATTGCATTTTATAGGGGGAATTATATTGCATTCATTCATTGCACAGGTTAGATTTGCATCATATTTCTGGCATACTCTGTGGTACCTAGTAGGAGTACATAGTAAATTTTCATGTGCATGCCATGCTAAGGTCAAACCTAAAGAGTTTATAGTCTATTAGGTTTAGGCTTGAGAGAGTCCAATAAAACTTCTTTCGATAAGGATGCTTGTCGAGTCTATTAGGTGTTAGTCTTGAGTCCAATAAATCCATAGCCTTGAATCATCTGTCCGCACCTATACTAGCCTCTGCATAGCATCTGTATCTGGAAATTAGTCAAAAGTTGAACATAAGTAATGAACTAAATAAAACTTGGCTAATTCTTGAAAGAGAGATAAAGAATTTTCTGCTGAGGATTATGTGATTGTAAAGAAATTTCATGCTCGCGAAGCTAGCCTATTCAGAATAATGAAAAAAGTTAGACCTAATTCCTATGCACTTGAGATACCACATGATTTAGGTATTAGCTCCACCTTCAACATCTCAGACCTTGTAGAGTATAGGGAGCCAGCAGTGATACCTAGCGAGCACCTTGTGCCTATCCCTCCCTTTGAGAGAGAACCCACCCCAGAGTGTCCACATGCAATTTGGCCTATTAGTGAGGAAAAGATTGAGAGAACCCTGGATGATCAAGCCATCGGTACCCGAGATAGAGGCTATCAGAGGTATTGGTCTGTTGGCAAGGTCAGTCAGAACCTGAGAACTCATGGATCACCTGTGAGGATCTGCAGTGCCTCAACCTAGACCTACTAGAGCACTATGAGAGCCAAGTTGACCGATACTCGACGGGATTGAGTTCCTCCTACCCCGGGAGAATTGGTGGGGGCACCAGGATCAGACACAGATTACTGGGCCCTATTTGGTTTACCTAGTCATGTGTCACAATTTTGTAACCAAGTAAGATTGAGTCCTATAATAATTTGTCCTGTAATAAGTTGAGGCTAGTTGATCTGTCTCAACCCTAGCTAGTCTATTGAGTCCTGTATGAGTCTAGTGAGAGTTTACTTTTGGTACAAGAGAAGAGGATACACTACTTTGGAGTTCCACCAGGCCTCATCCAGGAGCTAGAGGCCTCTACATCAGCCAATTGGACCTTGTATGCCATCCTAGGATCCAAGATTCCTGCAGGATGCCCAGATGCCCTCCAGATACTTTTCAGATGCTAGATTCCCTCCAGATGCTAGAGAATATTCTAATACCAGGGAGCCCATAATTCCAATGAAGTACTTGCACCCCAGCCTAAAGAAGATTCAAGGCCCAGGTTGATAAGAACCAAGATGCTATTGATTCCAGGAATATTCCAGCCCAGGGCACCCCAGCTTCTAGAAGGCCCAAAGCCCATGCACCCAAGCACATTCAAGGCCGTCCAAGCCCATAAGGAGCTGGCCCATTGCTGCCCCTTGAAGCCCACACACCAACCCTAGGCATCCTTGAGGTTGACTTGGTCCAAGCTAGGAGATGGAGTCCAAGTGGAAGGAGGAAATCAAGTTCTTACTCTATTCAACTTGTATACTCCTAGTTCTAGGTTTATTTTATAGTCTTTCTCCCACTTAAATTATGTAATTTTATTCTAACTAGGAGAAGACTTGTAATCCCTTTAGGAGAGGGCATGGGAGCTCTATAAATATCCCACCCCTCTTCTTCTTATAATCATCTTTTTTCATATGAATTAAACTTTGCTGAATTTTGATTTGAGTTATTCTTGTGTTGGTGTTCTTGAGTTATTAGTGTGTTCTTCGTGTGCCTGGCCGAACCCATGCCCCAAGTTTTCTTCCATGCCCTAGCTTGCTATCTTCCAAGCCTTCATACACCCAAGAAGGAGTACCTTAGGCTGCCTAAGCAAAGAGCATCATCCTTCTTCAAGCCGCCTACATCCAAACCCCGATTCCATCTTCTTCTAACCCTAATCTCATTTATTTATTTTGTTGTTTGTTTCTAAACATCCTCTAATGCTTGCAAGATCCCCGAGATATTTTTTCTCCCTAGAGGAGGCTTTCCTTGCCTCCAGGACTACCCAGATCAGCCATCAAATTCAAGGGAACTGAAGCTTCATCATCCAGGCTCCAATCAGAGTGTAAGTGATCTCTTCAATTACAGATTCTTCAATCTCTGATTGGTAACATCCTTCCCTTCTCTTGATTTCTATTTTGATTGAAGGTTAGCTATCCTAAGCCAGGAATTTCTCAATTCTCGGGTCCTGACTTTTTTTATTTTGCATGAGTATGCCTGCGATTATGATGATTCTTTGCATTGCTATTCATCCTGCTAGTCTTTACTTAATTTTGGAAATTTAGCCTACAAATTAAAATTATGAAAAATACAAAAAAATTAGTTTACTATTTTTCTTGCATATTTAGCAATCTTAGAGTCGTCCTGCATTAGTTCTTTGATATGGTTCGATGTCGAGGGTTACAGGTAGGATTTTTCTCCTTCGACTCTGACTTGGTTGCCTCCGAACTCAGTCAGAGGCACAGAAGATGTTTGTAGTTGATTTCATGGCAAACCCATTCGAAGAAAGGCATCATACAGTAAAACTTCAATAAAACTTTCATTATCCACCAGGATTCTCTTTACATCAAATTTGGCTATGACAGCCAAAATTACAATAGGGTCTTCATGGGGGACATGGACTCCTTGTAAATCATCATCAGAGAAGCATATGGGATTGTTGCTTTTGAGTCTCTTCAGAGCATCCTCTTCAGCTCTACTTCTCCAGTTCATTCATCGATGGAGCATGCATACCCTCCCATCGGTTGGCCTCTGGTTGGGTAGTTTAGCTTCTTCTATAGTCCTTTGAGGGGCAATAACTTCAATTATGGGTTCTGGGTGGCTGACATACTTCCCCAGATACCCTCTATTGATCAAGTCTTCTATGGCATCCTTTAACTGGCAGCATTCTTCAGTATTGTGGCCATGATCCCTATAGAATCGACAATATTTGTTCCTGTTCCTTATAGTGGAAGATGTCTTCATGGGGTGCAGCTTTTATAAGTAGCTTTCTTTCTTTATCTCCATCAGAATCTTTTTGCTCGTGAGGTTTAGAGGAGTATAGGAATCAAATCTCCCACCCAATGCCTTGGGCTTGGGACTGTGTCATCAAGTAGAGTCATCATTGTTGGGAGGTACAGGGAGATTTGACCCCTTGTTGCTCTTCTTCTTGGGGATGGGCTTCCCTTCGGCCAGATGCTGATTTGTCGCTTGTTCTTCAGCATCTACGTACTTCTGAGCTCCTGATAAGAGTTCGGCATAACTGGTCGGGAATCTCTTATCCAGGAATAATGTGAACCTGGATGATCAGAGGTCTTTTTTCATGGTGGACATGGTCATGTACTCATTGAGATCAGGGATCTCAAGGGTGGCAGAGTTGAATCTTGCAATATAATCCCTAAGACTTTCACCTTCATTCTAGTGAAGGAGGAACAAATTGTCTGTATTGCGTGGTGCTTTATGGTAGGTCCTAAAATATGAATGAACAATTTTTCTAATTCAGAAAAAGAATTGATGGTACCTGGGTATATGCTCGAATATCATATTCGAGCCACCTTCTTCAAAGTAATGGGAAAAGCTAGGCAATGTAATGCATCGGAGGCTCCTTGCACCATCATATGGTCTTTGAAGCTACCCAGATGGTCAAGAGGGTCAGTTTTCCCATCATAAGATTCCATCTGAGGGATTTTAAAGTGCCATGGGATGATTTCTTCCATTATTCTAAAGGTAAAGGGAGGTCGCGAGTCATAAAACATGATCTCGTTGTCCCTTTGTTGGTCACGGAGCCTCACGATCTGTGATTCAAGCATCTTAAACTTCTTTTCATAATTATAGGGAGTCTCGTTCCGCCCAGTATCTTTGGGTGTAGAATCTTCAAAAGAGATCGAGGGAGATCGCCTAGTCCTCTTCCTATTGAGTCGGCTATCAATCTACCTCTAATGCTGGGAGCTTCTCCCTTCATGAGAGAGTCAGTCTTGAAAAGAGTGCCGGACAAATTCATGATGAGGATCTCTTCTCATTTTGGATTGGTGACCGAGTCTGGTGGTGGCTGGCGGGTACCTTGCTTGAAGTGCCGCTTCTTGAAAGTTCTGAACCATGGTTGTTAAAGCATTAACCCGGTTCATGAGAACCTTAAATTACTGTTATCCCATAGCAAGAGTAGGCAGTGGCATGTTGTTTTCCATTGAAGGATTGTCCCTTTGAGAAAAAGGGCATCCCCTGCTGGTTGAAGCATTTTGGGCCTTTTCTTTCACCATTCTATTGACCCCTACAATGATTTTGATGATAACAAAATATTGGAGCATGTATTTGTTACTAACACATTTAAATGTTTGAAAAGTTTTTGTAGGATGTTTCAAAAGAAAAATCATTCTACCTACATTTTAGTAATCTGTGTAGTAAATCAATGTAATCATGAAATGTGGTCAAATATTGAAAAGCCCTAAATAACTTAATTGTATATTCTTGTAAAAAGGGCAATTTCTATGTAATCTTTATATTTAAATTACTTAGATTGGGACTAAAAGAAGTTTGGAAGTCCTTGGAAGCTTTTGGAAGAAGTTTGGATACTTTTGGACTTAAGTCACTCGAGCCGACTCAAGCAAGAGAGCCGACTTATTATTCTGGCATGGTAGAAAGGTTCTGGCACGTAGACATCCAAGCTGACTCGAAGGAAACCAAGCCGACTCATCCAGAGTATCAAACATTCAATTTTCTAAACTCAGACAACCAAGCCGACTCATGTGTAACCGAGCCGACTCTTCCAGAGTGTGGAAAAATTAGTTCTGAGAAAACTAGTCAGGCGAGCTGACTCGACCGAGAAGAGTAGACTCGACCAGAGTGGAGTTTCAACATGTCTGAGAATCTGAGCCGACTCGAATCTTTATTTTAGGTACGTAATAGCCAGTTCTAAGATTAATTTTTTGAATCTAAAAAGTGCTCCAATGGTCATATTCCAATTTTCAAGGCTCTAGAATGGTCATATCTACCTGGAATCGGTTCAAGAGACTATAAATAAGGTATTTAAACAAGTTTAGAAGAACTTTTTAAAAAAGAAATAAACTTGTGAGAGAAGAACATTAAACATCCAAGAGAGCATTCAAGAAAGCACTTAAGTCTTCACCTACTTCTCATCAAATTCTTGAGTCATTTATTGAAGAAGTTTGAAAGACTTGAAAGCATTAAAAGAGCAATCAAGAAGGCTTCTCAAAGGACATCAACTGCAACCATTCGACAAAGTTTGGTTTGTCATTAGTGTTGCTCTGTTTTTAACTCTTTTATTTGAGTTGTTCCAAGTACAGCAAGGGCTATAACTTGGAGATTATTTTAGATTTTTGGTGAGCTTTTGAAAACCAAGTTTGGATTGTTAGTGAGCCTGGGAAAACTAACATTGTATTGGATTCTTGGTGATCCTGGTGTAAAACCAAGATTGGATTTTGGTTTGTGAGCCCGGTGTAAAACAAACTGACTGTATTCCATGGGTGAATTAATGGAAATCCCAAGTGGTACCTTAGCTAGTGGACATAGGAGCTAGGTTGCTCCGAACCACTATAAATCGCTTGTGTTTGTGCTTGTGTTGATTGTGTTTCTTACTTGCTTTCATATTTTATATCTAAATCACATCACTCACTACACTAAGTTTCTAAAAGAGCACATACTTGTGAAAAAGTTTTGAATACCCAATTCACCCCTGCTCTTGGGTTAGCCAACTGGGCAATAACTGGTATCAGAGTAGTGTCTTTGAAATTTATTAGAGAAAAGATCTATGGCAAACCCTATGAGCACCTCTTTGGCTAAAGGCCAATCTACAAATAGACCTCCACTTTTCACAGGCACAAATTATACCTACTGGAAAGCACGAATGAAAATTTATATTCAAGCAGTATATTTTCAATTATGGAAAGTAATCCTAAAAGGACCTCACACACCCATAAAGAAGGTTGATGGCATAGATATCCCAAAGCCTGAAGAGGAATAGGATGAACATGACATAAAAATGGATGAATTCAATGCCAAAGCCATGAATCTTTTATACTGTGCTTTGAACACTAATGAGTTTAATCAGATTTCTACTTACATGTCTGTAAAAAAAATTTAGGATAAACTTGAAGTAACCCATGAAGAAACCTCCTAAGTCAAAACTTCTAAAATCAATATTCTTGTTCATAATTATGAGTTATTTAAAATGGAACTGAATGAGACTATATCTGCCATGTTCTCAAGATTTACAGAATTATTAACGATTTAAAGAGTCTTGGTAGGACATATTCAAATACAGTCCTTGTGTAGAGAATTTTAAGATCTTTACCGGATAGATGGAATGTGAAGGTTACTACAATTCAAGAGGCCAAGGACCTCAACACACTCTCATTAGATGAGCTACTAGGTTCCTTGATCACTCACGAGCTTACAATGCAACACCGTAGTGAGGATGATATCAAGAAGAAAAAGTTAATAGCTTTCAAAGCTGCACTGAACTTAAGAAATAAGAAGAAGAAATATAAGAAGAAAGCCCTTCCTCAGATGAAGATGAACTTCAAGACGATGATATTGCTTTAGTCATAAGAAAATTCAAGAAATTTATGGGCAGAAAAAAGGCAAGACATTGGAGGAAAAACTATAGAAAAGGGAAATATAGCAAAGAGAAAGAAAAAGAAAAGAAAAGAGATAAAGAGCAACAGCCTATCTACTATGAGTGCAAGAAACCAAGGCACTTTCATTCTGATTGCCCCGCATTAAAGAAAGGATTCGGAAAGAAGAAGATGAAAGTGATGGTTGCGATGTGGAGCAACAGCGATGAGTCTACATCAAATAAAGAGGAAGAGACATCCAAAACTGCAAATATTTGTCTTATGGAACTCGAAGACGAGGTAATGTCTCCTAAACCTAATGATGAGTTTACATATGAAGAATTAAATACTATATTTTATGAACTATTATCTGAATACAAAAAGACAGATTTAAAAATTAAGACTTTGAAAAAGAACTGTGATGCCTTGACAAAAGAAAAAAGTGAAATTTTAGAAAAGAACAATATTTTGCAAAAAGAACTCAAAAGTATTTCTAAAAAATGCAATGTTTTGCAAACTAAAAAAACTGAATATCTTGAAAAGAATAAGGCTTTACATGAAGAAAATATACGTTTGCAAAAAGAAGTTGAAAAACTCAAGCCCTTAGTTGAAAAATAAACTTTAACTTCAAATAAGTTTGAGATAATTTTGAAAAATCAAAGGGATTCAAATAACAAAGCTGGAATTGGTTACAACTCATTGCATACTAATAGAGTTTCAGCTACTAAGTTCATAGCTTCAAAATCTTATGTACCGAAGTTTTCAACACAAAAATCTCTTGCATCAAAAGTTTTAGCACTTGCATCTTTTCAAAAATCAAGAGTTGTTTTTTATTCATGTAATGGGGTTAGTCACAATCTTTTGAATGAAATTTAAGAAAGAATCTTAAAAGTAAAGTGAAAAAGATTTGGGTTCTCAAAGGAACCACTCCTACTAATCTACAAGGACCCAAGAAAGCTTGGGTACCTAAAAGAATTACTTGATTGTCTTGCAGGAATGTCTTACACCCAAGAATTCAAAGAAAAGATGGTATCTGGACATGGCTGTTCAAGATATATGATGGGTGACAAAGAACAATTCATCATCCTAGAAATGAAAGATGGAGGAATGGTTACTTTTGGTGACAACGGTAAGGGGAAGATCATTGGCATTGGTAGGATCAGAATTATCCCTTCTACATTTATTGAAAATATATTGCTAGTAGACAAGTTGAAACACATTTTGTTAAGTATAAGTCAATTATGTGATAAAGGCTTCAAGGTTGTCTTTGAATCTTCAATGTATATAGTAACTAGTTCTCTTGATTCTAGTATTAAGTTTGTTGGTCATAGATTTAGAAATATTTATGTGATAGATTTGAATGATCTAGCCATGTCTAGTAGTACAAGTCTTATGATAATGAATGCTAAAATTAAGGAATCTAGCCTACTATGGCATAGAAGATTAAGTCATGCTAGCATGCATACTTTAGCTAAATTAATTTTCAAAGATCTAGTTAGAGGTTTACCTAAATTCAAAATTGATTTTCAACATGTTTGCGATGCATGCTAATTTGGTAAACAAACTAGAAGGAGTTTTAAATCAAAAAATATAGCTTCAACTTCTAGACCTTTAGAACTACTACACATGGACCTATTTGGATCAACTAGGACCCCAAGCCTAGGAGGTATGAAATATAGACTTGTGATAGTAGATGATTTTTCAAGATTTACATGGGTCTTGTTTATTGCACATAAAGATGAAGCTTTCAAAGTATTTCAAAAATTTTACAAGAAAGTTTCAAGTCAAAAAAATCTTTCAGTTATTTCTATTAGAAGTGACATGGTATAGAATTTGAAAATCAATATTTTGAAGAGGATTGTACTGAGATGGCCTAGAACATCACAGCAAAATGGTGTTGTAGAGAGAAAAAATAGGACATTCGAAGAGATGGCCTGAACTGTGTTATGTGAAGGCAATCTTCTAAGATACTTTTAGGCAGAAGCTATGGACACCGCCTGTTATATTTTGAACCATGTTTTGATTAGACCTATTTTAAAAAAAATCCTTTATGAACTTTGGAATGATAGAAAACCAAGTATTCATTATTTTCATGTATTTGGTTGTAAATGCTTTGTACTTAACAATAGAAAGAATAACCTTGGAAACTTTGATGCTAAATCTGATGAAGCAATATTTCTCGGTTATTCTACTTCTAGCAAAGCTTATAGAGTATTTAATAAAAGAACATTGACTATTGAAGAATCCGTTCATGTTATATTTGATGAATCTAATCCCTTACCTTCTACAAAAAAAGAGTGCATTGATAATGATGTAGGTACAATCGACAAAGCTATGGAGGACATGAACCTAAAGGACAAACAAGTTGAAGAAAGAGAAAAAATGGTAAGCAAAGATCATGATGATTTACCAAAGGAATGGAGGTATGTTACATCATACCCTAAAGATTTAATTATTGGTGATCCCTCACAAGGAGTTAGAACTAGGTCATCACTTAGAGATACACATAATTATCTAGCATTTATTTCACAAGTAGAACCAAATAGCATAGAAAAAGCAGAAAATGACTCCAATTGGATGATGGCCACGCATGAAGAACTTAATCAATTTCAAAGAAATAATGTTTGGACTTTAGTGAATAGACTTTCTGATCATCTTGTTATAGGCACTAAATGGGTTTACAGAAATAAGTTAGATGAAAAAGGAAATATAATTAGAAATTAAGCTAGATTAATGGCTAAAGGATATAATCAGGAAGAAGGAATAGATTTTGATGAAACCTATGCTTCGATAGCAAGATTAGAAGCTATTAGATTATTACTTGCATTTACTTGCTACATGAATTTCAATTTATTTTAAATAAATGTAAAAAGTATATTTTTGAATGGTTTCCTTTCAGCAAAAGTTTTTGTAGAACAACCACCAGGATTTGAAAATCATGCTCTTCCAAATCATGTTTTCAAACTAAATAAAGCATTATATGGTTTAAAACAAGCACCTAGAGCATGGTATGATAGATTGAGTAAGTTCTTACTTGAAAATAATTTTATCAGAGATAATGTAGACACCATTCTATTCATTAAAAGAAAAGAAAATAATATGTTAGTTGTACAAATTTGTTTAGATGATATAATTTTTGGTGCAACTAATAAAAATTTGTGTAGAAAATTTGCTAAGCTTATGTAGGGAGAATTTGAAATGAGCTTGATGGATGAACTAACCTACTTCCTTGGACTCCAAATTAAGCAAACAAGAGAATGAATATTTATCAACCAAGCTAGGTACATCAAGGAAATCATCAAGAAGTTTGGTATGGAGTCAGTCAAAGAAATTGGCACATCCATGAGCTCCACCTGCAGACTTGACAAGGATGAAGATGAAAACAACATTGATCAAAAACTCTATCGAGGTATGATTGGATCATTATTGTATTTAACTACTAGTAGACCTGATATCTTGTTTAGCATTTGTATATGTGCTAGATTTCAATCAAATCCAAAAGAATCACATATACTTGCTGTTAAAAGAATCATAAGATATCAAAAAGAAATAAGTAATCTAGGTCTATGGTATTCTAAGCAATCTTCATTGAATTTAATTAAATTTTATGATGCTGATTATGGTGGATGTAAAATTAATAGAAAAAATACTAGTAGTACTTGTCAATTCTAGGGTTGAACTTAATCTCATGGCCTAGTAAGAAATAAAACTCTGTAGCACTATCTACTACTGAGGCAGAGTATATGGCTGTAGGGAGTTGTTGTGCACAAGTACTTTGGATTAAGCAACAACTAGAAGACTTTGATGTTATTCAAACTAAAATTCCTATCAAATGTGATAACACAAGTGCCACTAATTTGACAAAGAATCCAATTCAGCATTCTAGGATAAAGCACATAGAAATTAGACATCATTTTATTAGGGATCATGTACAAAATGATAATATTGAACTTGATTTTGTTCCAACTAAAAATCAATTAGCTGATATCTTTATTAAGCCACTTAATGATGATAGATTTAAAATGATTAGATAAGAATTAGGTTTGTGTGACCCGTTTTAGAACTTTTGACCTAATCTCTTCAAAATTAAGAAAAAATTATCTAGAAGACCTCCATCACCAATCTAAGCCTACTGATCACCTTATCTAGAGTATATCTAGGGCACAGATACCTTTTTTAGAGTTTTAGAGCCATTTCCTAAGTTTTGGCTCGAGCCGACTTGAATGTCGAACTCTGTTATAAAGCTGTTTGCCCTAAAATTCTTTCATTTTACCCTTTTCACTATTTGGAAAGAACCCTAGGGGACCACCTCCCTTTCCTTCCTAGGATCACTTGATTTCTCAATTTTCTCCCTTAGATTCCATCCTAATGGCTCCAAAGAAAGCAGTTGCCAAGAGACCGAGGCATGCGGATTCGAGCTCCATCCAACAAGAAAGAATATCCAAAAGGCATGAGGATGAGCCAACTCAGGTTGAAGAACAAGATGAACCAAGAAACTTGTCCCCGGCACCTGCAAGGCAAGTCATCCCCATGGAAAACCGACCTGTGACTTGCGGTAGAAAAGTAGATTTCTCTTTTCTTGAAAACCATGGCTTCAGAATCGATGAGTGGATAGAGAATTAGGGCTGGGTATATTTTTGTTCCTTAGATATTCCTACATACCCTAGCCTAGTCAGGAATTTCTTCAAAAATTTATCATTTGGTGAAAACAGTGTGGAATCAACTGTGAAAGGAGTAAGAATGATTATTGATGAATCTAGGATAAGTCAAGTTTTGCACATGCCCAATAGGAGAAAATTTCACTTGAATTTGAAAGAGAAACAGAAGACTTTAAGTCTTATTTTGGAAAGAAGATGATGGGTTTTTTAAGGGTCTTCTAGCATAAATGAACACTGGATTTCAAAAATTTACACATGAAAAACACTTATCGGCTAGAAACCCTAATCCCAAGATCCCCTCATTCATGTACAACTAATAAGTCACTAATAAGGGTTTTGAAGAATACCTGGAACACTGTTTTCCACTCCTTTCCACTAGGCTCACAAGTGCAAACCCTCTAACGGTGATCCACACAGGAATTGACCTAAGAAAGAATTCCTACTTCAGTTGCTTGCTTGACTAGGACTCTTCTTGATAGCCTTTTGGACTTCCTCCTTTGTAGGACACCCTACCCTCCTATAGGGCACTCTGAATGCTCTCAAAAACTACTCTTGGATTTAGGATAGCCCTCTTGTAGGACACTCTAGGCTTATATCTTAAAACCTAAGACTTGTCCTAGTAAGAAAAAACCTTGTCTTAAGAAGACAAGTTTTGTCTTAAGGAGGAGGGAGGGAGAGAGACACTCAGAATAAAACTCTGATGGAATTCTTCTTTGAAACTCAGAACATCGCCCCATATTTATAGTTTTAAGAGAGGCGTGTGATATGACCAGCCACTGACTTATTAGATATGATTTTTCAAGATCACAGAGAAGTGATCTGGTTTGAAAAAACATATCCGATATGCAAGTTCATGCGCCAAGGGCCATATCTGCATCCCTTCCCTTTCCTAGATTATTTTCCACTTGCCACATGGCAAGTACCAGTCTCTGGGAAGCTAAGAGGTGTCTCTTCAGTTTCCAAGCATCGGAGATAATGAAGAGTCTGACAGCAAAAGACTCTACCTCAGACCGTGCGCCACATGAAGAGTTGCGAATCTTCATGCGCATGCGCCCTTCATTCAATCTCCACACTAATTCAAATATGTTTTGACTGGTCGATCAATCATAAGAGGCATGGGGATGTGTGCCAAGAAAAGTCCAGATGAATTCAGTAAGAGAGATTCATCTGTAGAAGGACTCTTGGTCCTTTCTGCGCCCTCTTCTGCTTGGCGCGCGCAACCTTGCACCCACGCACCCCAGTCGACTTGGACTCTTGTCCAAGTGGCACCAAATGTCCAAAATAAGTCAGGTAAAAAATGACATAGGCTGCCATAATTATGACATGTCTCAATTTAAGTCTCCCTTAAAGTGGTTGATTAATTTAGCAAGCAACTAGACCCAAATCAACTTGGATTAGGAATTAGGTTAGCCTACACATGATAGTATGCAATCTAGCTAACCAATTAGGATCCCATGACCCGAATTAAATTATGAATGACTTCCTTGGTCAACTCCCTAATGTGTATGACCCTTTGGATTCCACATCTAGCCAGCAATAGGTCTAGGTTCAAGCCGATTCGAACTAATCGAACCCGATTAACCTAATTAGGTCAAATTGAGCTGACCTAAATTGCCAATTCGAACTATCCATCGAATTGACTCATGAAACCAATCCAATTGGTTTATAAATACCTACAAGACATGATTGACATCTAGCAACGTGTCATGCCTACCCGAAAGATGAGAAATTTGGTGGAAAGTATCAAAATATCCTTCAGTAGAAAGTTATCGTGCAATTCAATCTTTCGATCTCTCATTATCCCGATTAAGTGATGGGTATGGATAAATGCCAAACCCTAGCATTTAGTTATTTTGAATCTCTATTTGATAATGAAGACTCAGCTGATGACTGATTAGAAACTAATTCTAATCTCATCCTGCTTTCATCAATGACTCCTTGAGTCATCAATCGAAGAGATCACTTGGGATAACAATTCCTCTTACTAGAAATGATCGATTCCTTGTTGGTCCACTCATATCCTTCATACACCTTCTACCATATCCGAGAATACCCCGTACATGACTTACTGTCATGAATGAGTATGAACCAAAACATGGCTTGGTGTATATAAGGAACCATGGTGACCTTAAGTCTAAAGGTCACATGCATAACTCCTATTTTAAGATCTATCTTTTGACAAGTAGTAAGACTTCTATAAGATAGTCCCAGTATAGATCAGTTCAGTGAACTCATACCCTAATGAGCATCCTTATCCTTATATTTGTGTTTCTACACAAGTGGCTGTGAGACCAACCACCCTCTTAACAAAGCATACATAGGATAAGCTAGTCTTTCCGGACTTATCGATCCCTAAACCGATGGTCCATCGACTAAGAATATTTTAGATTAGGGTTTATAGGAACTTAGGTCTCAATGTTATGATTTCCTTCATAACCCTAATTCCATTTACCCTAACCTATGGGGTTCATCATAATCTTTAAGTAAGACACAGCAATGTGATGAAACCATATGCCTTTATTAATATACTAATGTCATACAAGAGTGGAAGATTACAAAAATGCCCTTACATAAGATTGGCTTTTAGGATACTTTCCTTTCAGAAGAGATGTAGGAGGAATCACTAATATGTAGGCCAATATACTATCCCTGGAAATGAGGCTTTTATATAACATCATCAGCCGGATCTTTTTGCCCAGGACAAGTTGCTTCGATTGGGTCAGCGAACGCGACATGACATTTATGAGATATATGATTGAGGGGGAGGCCCTCAATCTGCCATTCATTATGCTCACCCATATACGAGATGCAGCGAGGAGAGCGAAGGCCTGTCTACCTTATGGTATGATGTTCACTTTATTATTTCAGGAGTTTGGTATCGACCTGATCGGAGAGGATAGATGACTCCTTCATCACACTAACAAATACTCAATGAAATCCCTTCATAGGATGGGATATCACCAAGTTAAAGGAGTTTAGGTCAAGAAGACATCTAGTCAGAGGGTGGTACACCAGTCCTCATATGAGGAGGAGGTAGAGCACGAGATTATAGCTACTGGCACTGTCAGAGAGGAGTCTGATGGAGATAGTGATAGTGACTTTGGTGACAGCGATGAGGATTCTACAGATGAGGAGACCTAGGGACAGGCTAGGATGACAGAACAGACCTGCAGCCCCAGGACTCCACCGGCACCATCAGCAGTACCAGTAGCTCATTCAGTACCATCGACCTCAGTTGACACTCAGTCTGGTCTTTTTGAGCACCTCACTCAGTTTGTTGAGACTCTGATGGGATCCTTCAGATCGATGTTTGGCGATCTTCACCAAACACTGGAGAGAGGCCTTGAGGATTCAGGACAAAGATGAGGGAGTTGACATGCAGAGTTGAGTCTGTAGAGATAAGGCAGCGGATCCAAGATGACTATTGTACAGACCTCAGAGACTTATGCTCTGACTTTGGGAGACTTCAAGGAGCAACAGACTCATTTGCTAGAAATCAGGCTAATACACTTCATGAGCTACAGTAGGGAGTTCAGAGAGTAGAGTCTGAGCTTCGGACTGTCTTACTCTTTGTGACTGGAGTTCAGTCTACACCTGGTGCATCTACTTCTTGGCAGCCAACTTCACAGCACACATCTGTACTGAGGCAGCCACCACCTCATGTCAGACCATCAGGACAGCCACCACCACCTCCTATTATTCATGACCCTATGCTTTCCGAAGACATCAAGACTGAGCCTACCCCTTCTAAATCTAAAGCTAGACCAAAAGCCAAATCCACTAGACCTAAAGCTCCTACAAGAACTAGACTCAGAGATCTTAGGCACAAACCCTTGAAAACTAAGGTCTCTTCTACCATTTTAGAGATTGGTTCTTCCTCCAATGAGGAAGAAGATGATTAGATGTTGTTTGATCTTGTTGGTTGTATCTTTTGTATGTTGTTTTTGATAGTTGTATCTTTTTGTATCAAAAACCTGCTTATATATATATGTGTGTATGCACTTTGATTCAATATCATTATCATTCTATTTTTTTCTATGATGCATACAGCTTCGACTCTTCTATAAATCTAAAACAATTATCATTGAAAAAGAAAGGAAAATATTAATAAGAATATAAAAATTATAAAGAGAAGGTGAAATTATCTCAAATCATGTTAATATTCTTATTCTATTTCAAAAATCATTGAATACTTAAAGAACCTTTTTTATTGATGACAAAAAGGGGGAGTAATGTTTATATGCATGGAAAATTCAAAACTTCATGAAAATATACAAGTCAGGGGGAGAAATTACTTATGCATGGGAGATAATTAATGAATTTTAGCTTTGAGCTCTGATACATTTTAGTACTAATGATAGCTCTGATACATTTTAATGCTAAATTCATGAAAAATAATTTGCTCTAATAAATTTTAATGTTTAATTAGCTCTGATAATTTCTTGATGCTAAATTAATGAAAATTAATTGCTTTTGATACTTATTTCGCTCTAATATACTTTGATACTTAATTGCCTCCAATACATTCTAAAGTAAAGAAAGTTTTTGATGATAAATATTTGCTCTGATATATTTTGATAAATATCGGCTCTGATATAAAAGGTCCTGATACTTATTGATACATTCTGATACAATCTTGATACATATTGATACTTATCAATTTAAATCATATATACAAGTCACTTTGATACTTTAAGTGTTCAAATATACTTAACTGTAAAGTTTTTTCCATGCCCAGTATTTTGTCATCATCAAAAATGAGGAGATTGTTGACCCCTAGAATGATTTTGATGATAACAAAATATTGGAGCATGTATTTGTTACTAATGCATTTAAATGTTTGAGAAGTTTTTGTAGGATGTTTCAAAAGGACAATCATTCTACCTACATTTCAATAATCTGTGTAGTAAATCAATGTAATCATGAAAAGTGGTCAAATATTGAAAAGCCCTAAATAACTTAATTGTATATTCTTGTAAAAAGGGAAATTCTATGTAATCTTTATGTTTAAATTACTTAGATTAGGACTGGGAAAAGTTTGGAAGTCCTTGGAAGCTTTTGAAAGAAGTTTGGACACTTTTGGACTTAAGTCACTCGAGCCGACTCATTGTTCTGGCACGGTACAAAGGTTTCTGGCATGCAAACATCCGAGTTGACTCGAAAGAACCTGAGCCGACTTGTCTAGAGTATCAAATGTTTAATTTTTTAAAGTTAGACAACCGAGCCGACTCATGTGCAACTGAGACGACTCTTCCAGAGTATGAAAAAATCAGTTCTGAGAAAACTAGTTAGGCGAGTCAACTTGATTGAGAAGAGACAACTCGACCAGAGTGGGGTTTCAACATGTCTGAGAATCCAAGCCGACTTGACCCAACCAAGTCGACTCAAATCCCTATTTTAGGTCCATAATAGCTAGTTCCAGAATTAATTTTTTAAATCTAAAAAATGTTCCAACAGTCATATTTCGATTCCCAAGGCTCTATAATGGTCATATCTACCTTGGATCAGTTCAAGAGACTATAAATAAGGAATTTAAACAAGTTTAGAAGAACTTTTTGAAAAAGAAATGAACTTTTGAGAGAAGAATATTAAACATCCAAGAAAGCATTTAAGAAAGCACTCAAGTCTTTACCTACTTTCCATCAGATTCTTGAGTCATTTATTGAAGAAGTTCGAAAGGCTTGAAGAGCATTAAAGGAGCAATCAAGAAGGCTTTTTAAAGGATATCAACTGCAACCATTCGACAAAGTTTGGTTTGTCATTAGTGTTGCTCTATTTTTAACTTTTTTATTTAAGTTGTTCCAAGTATAGCAGGGGCTGTAACTTGAGGATTATTTTAGATTTTTTGTGAGCCTTTGAAAATCAAGTTTGGGTTGTTAGTGAACCTGAAAAAACTAACATTGTATTGGATTCTTGGTGATCATAGTTGTTGGCATGGAGTCCCTGGATCGGCCGGTCGGGGCTGCTACGTCGCAGGACCGCTCCCTGGTTCACCTGCAAAACAGGTCCTTTACCGGAGTTATTCCAGCGGAGGACACTCCGATGCCTAAGTCAGTGGCAGATTCCAGCAATAGAATGGGAAAGATGTCGAGAGTGGAAGAGAAAAAGAGTTCTTGGAGATTGAAAGTGTATGTGTGCAAGATTATTCATGCGTACCTCTCGAGCCATCATTCTTACCCATATTTAAAAGATGGCCCTCGGTTTATGGCCCTCTCTTTTCCCGGAAATCATGGGGAGCCAATCTCTCCCATAACTGGTGATCGTGGGTTGTCAATGAGCGGTTCCGGCCAGATTGAAGGCGTGGCTACAGGAATTGTGTGCCATGATCATGGCATGATGAGTGTCGATTGTAACCGTTGGTTACAGTTTCTTTTTTGGAACAGATTATGGTTCAAGCTTCGGGTTTCCCCTTGTGTGGGCCGATGGATTGGTATTTTCCCGAGGCCGGAGATCATGTCTACGGCGGGGACCGAAGTTCATGTCTTCTGAACTCGATGAGTAGTTCAGACTTCGGCTGGGGCCGAAGGTGCTACCCGAAGGACTGGCCTTCGGATGTTGTAGTTCGGTGTGAAGCCTTGAGTTGCTTGCGGTTGGCCTTCACTTAGTCTGAAGTCCGTAGTCCACAGAACCGGGGCTTTGATAAGTTGAATCGGAGCTTGGTTCATAGCTGAACCAGGATATCCCAACAGTTGCCCCCCTACTCTCAGTTGTCGAAGCAAAGATCTGCCTCGAGAAGTGAGAGTATTATGGCCTTGTCGCTTTCTTCTTGAGAGACGGTGCAGTGAATGATTACAGGACCTCTATTGGGCTGTCCATCACGATCTGAGAATCAGATGGTGGATAGGTGCCATTCCCGGATTGGGAAAAAGTAGGTGGCCCTGAGGCTATCTCTTCTCGTCCCGTTGCATAGTGGTTGAGGCAATCTTTTGGTTGGGATTTGGATAGTTGTGATAGTTGTTCTCCGCCCGTTGGATGAAGGATAGATCTTATCCTGGCGATCAGTCGCAAGTGGATTACCTCCCAGGATAACCTTGAGTCAAAGTAACCCTCGGTGGGGGTCCAGAGATCCTTACTTTTCTTTTGAAGAAGGGTGAAGGTCTGGGCAAGGAAGCTTCTTCAATCTCGTCTCATTCTCCGCCCAAACCGTTCTGGGCTATCAGTCTATTCTTCAGGTAGAATTCTCCTTCCGCTTCTTTGCTTCATTCCTTTGTCATGGAAGAGATCGTAGAGAGTCAGGGGAAGTAGGTTGGTCCCTCGGGGGCCGGAGATGCAGTAGGTCCGGAGTCGGTCCCCAGCTCGGTTTCTCAGAGCAAGGCAACCCTTCTTTGGGGATGCTACCGCATTCCTAAGGAATTTTTCTTTGTCCTCCCCGCGCCCGAGGAGTGGGCGAACAAAGCTCCTCCTGGGTGCCTAGCTGTATACGAAGATCACCTGAAGGCTGGTCTTCGATTTCCCCTACACTCCTTCTTTGTTAAGATTTTTCGCTTGTACCAAGTGGTGCCAGCACAGCTGACCCCAAACAGCATCAGGAACATTTGCGGGTTCCTGGTTATGTGTAGTATCGACAACGTAGAGTCTAGGACTAACTTGTTCATGGCCCTTTTCGTCCTCAAGAGGGACTTCCACAACAACGGATGGTGGGTGATCGGCCCCAGATCGGGCCGCAGGGTGATTAAGGACATGCCCAACGCCATCCACGGGTGGAAACCTGTCTTCGTATTTGTGTTGTCTTTCAACCCATGGGGCTTCGACACTGTATGGAAGAAGCCTTGCCTGACCGCCAATGATGGAAAGAAAGTCTTGGCAGCCGATCAGTTGGATTATGATCTTCTGACCAACTCAGAAGTTGCCCCTATCCGGGAGTTGTTGGAGGAGAGGAACCTCCATCGAGCGGGAATCAGTAAATTCCCCTTACTAGGTATAGCGGTGGAAATTTCTGCTCCTCTGCTTTAGGTTTTGTTGTAGTCATTTAACTGAGGTGATCCCCTTTGCTTGCAGGTGGTGGGATGAAGTGCAATTTGAGCTGGCTTCACCAGACTTCGGACAGGAGGGTTGCACAAGCCCCTTCCACCAGGTCTGCAGCTCGGAAGAAAGCTCGGAGAGATGGTCCCGAAGGAGATCAAAGCACTTCATCCTCCCAAGGTGCCTCGGGGTAAGATGCAGTGGCTGCGGAAGGGGCTCCAGCGAGGCCCTGTCCAGTCAAGACTCCACCAGCGGTAGCCTCCCCAGTCGACACAATGGGGGACCTACCTCAAGGAGTGGATGTGCCGCCCGTTTGCCCCTCTGCTGCCAATAGGGGCAAAGCATGGCAAGTCAAAGGAGAGTCCGTCTACGGGGCTTTTTCAGCCAGAGACCGTTCGACGAACCCTTCGGAGCTCCTGCCTATGGAAGAGCTGCTGGTCCCAGAGGAAGCCAGGCAGACGTTGAAGGGTACGATACAGCCCCACAACCTGGCAATTCTCCGGAACCGGAGCTTTCTCAAGGTATCTGATTCTGGCTTCGCTGCCCTGCAACAAGTATGACTATCACCGCCTCCTTTGCCTTGAGAGTTATTTGACCCTCGATTCTTCTTTTTTGATGTAGTTGGTCTATGACTTCACCTTCATGGAAGAAGTCCTGGGGAACATGGATAGCCTCATCTACAACCTCAAGGAGGAGCTTCAGACTGCTAGGGCTGCTAGGGAAGTAGCCGAAGAGCTAAAGCAATCCATAGAGGACCGTCTTGTCCGGGTAGCTGATGAAGTTCGTGACTTGAAGGGAGAACTGAAGAGCGCCCACTCGAGGATAGCGGGACAAGAGGCAGGGTGGAACAGGAGCAGGAAGCAAGTTGAATCCCTTGAGCAGATTGCTAGGGAGGATCAGGAGAGGATGGAAAACCTATCCAAGGTGGCGGAGGAGGCTTCTAGGAGGGTCGAAGAGGCGATCCTGGAATTTGAAGCTACTAAGAGAGAGGCCGAAGCCGCCAAGAGAGAGTTTGAAGCTTTGAGGAAGTGAATAGATAATGCCGTGGCTGACTTCAAGATGTCTTCGCAATTTCAGACAGAGACTGATGAAGCATCATTGTATGCCTACAGCACGGCTTCAACGATGGGCTTTCCAAGGTAAAGGAGACCCTCCCTCATCTCGACCTTTCGATGATCCCCTCTTACAACATAATTGGAGAGGAAGGAGAAGAAGCGGAGGAGGCCGAAGCCGCAGGGGAGGTCAAGGAGTCGCCATGTCCGGTGGAGGAGGCTGCTACCCCAGTCAAAAATCCGGAGGTGATCCTAGCTCTGATCTCGGCCCAGGAGGCGACTCAGGCTGCAGGAGTCCAGGCTGAAGGTTCTCCCGTCCTGGCCTAGATTGATGAGATCCTCTCCGAGCAAGTTGACAAGTTGCTCCAGTCCTGTAGTGTGGAGCCTTCTCCTGCTGATGTTGAGTGACCTGGATCACTCTGAATGTATTTTCTTCCTTTCTTACTTGTATTGCCAATGAACTTTGTATTGCAATTTTTCCAAAATTTGGAATGAATTCTCCTTTCTTTGCATATGCATTATTGTGCCTCATGTGTAGCCTGAAACATTTCTATCATTTCTCCTTTTGCCTAGTCGAACGATAGCCTCCGAAGGCCATTCAGTCGATAAGAACCGGTTTTACCGTTCTCTTTTTTGCTTGGTTGAATAATCGTGGCCGAAGGCCGTTCAGTCGGTGAGGACGAACCCTTGAACGGACCAAAACTCCATTGCGTTGCCTTTCTTTGGATGTTGAGCTAGTCCGTTGGGACGGACAGGAGTCATCTCTCTGCCAATCAACGATTAGGGGGATTTGATTTGGATCATCGTTGTCCATGTGGCATGTCGAAATTTGTACAGTCATAATCTCTTGCGCCTTATGAGCTGCCGTGCCTCTTTTTTCCAAAAAGAGACCATTAATGATGCCGTTGCACGATGCGGATTTCTCCGGATTCGAAGCGATGGCGGTTACGGTCTTGGGGATGGCTTCTGAGAGACTTTCTAGTTCTCGAAGCATCACCCAGACATGTGGCACCTTCTTATATGGCCAGGAAGGATGTGGGACGTGCCCCCCCGCAGTCGGTCATGGGCGCAGGGTTTCTATAAATAGGACCCTGCCCCCTGCTATCGAAGGCCATCATTCCCATTAGTGTCTTCCCACCAATAGCCATGAGGTTCAGCACTTCTGAGCTCCATCGTGCAGCGAAGAGGAGGGCTATTAACCCCAAGAGGAAGCAAAGTCCAGAGTCATCTCGGCCTGTAGGCGAAGAGGAGGACCTTTGGTGGACCGTCTCGAGAAGATGGTCCGCCTTCTGGAGGCTCAGTTGAGGAAGGCCTGGGCCCAAGTCATGGTGGCGACCACAGCGACAGAGGAGGCGAAGAAGGAGGTGATGGATGTCATTGCAAACTTCAGAGCTTCTACCGCATTCAAGGATGAGCTCACCGAGATGGCCCTGGACTCCTTCCACCAGGGGTTTTGGGAGTGCCGGAGGAAAGCCTCCAAGTTTTATAACTTGAAGGGCTTGGATAATATCAAACCCTCCGTTCCCTTCCCCGGCCACGAATTCAATTCTGACTCCGATGAGGGGTCGGACTCGAGTTCGGACGGGAACCCCGGGGGTCCTTCGTCGTCCCATCTAGTCTCTCCCCGACGGTACGAAAAAAATCCGTCGAGGAGTTAATGCAAATTTCCCAACCTTGCTGTTATTGCTACTCTTTTTTTTCTTTTTTTTTATGTCTCTCTTTAGGAGAGTTTCTTTTCTTTTTCTTACTCTCTTTTTAGGAGAGTTTCTTTCTTTCTTTTCTTTTTATTTTCTTTCTATAAAAATTTGAAAGAAATGAAAGATCTTTTCTTTTACCTCTTCCCGTGTATTTTTTGTGATGTGTTGCATCACGATTTGTCCATAACGTAGACTCCGTAGACCACTTGAGGTCTGTAGAAAAGAAGTAGGGTCCGTTAGACCATTCTGAGAGTGTTTGTTGTTGACAGAGAGGATAACAGTGGTCCTTTTAGGCGCATGTTCAGATTTTCTATAGGGTGGGGTGTTTACACCATCCCTGTGCACTTTCTATCATGATTAAGGTAGGCTGTTCAGGCCCGCCTCGGCACATGTTCGGATTCACCATAGGGTAGGTTACGAAAACCATCCCTGCACCTTTGATCTTTTTGGTGGCCTGGTTAGGCCATCCATTACGCTTGTCGGGCATACCGATAAGGTGAGTATCAAACACTCCTTTGCGCAGTTGACCGATTTTTCAGATCGGGTCATTCGGGCTGTTGTCGTTCAGTCAATGCAACTAGCCATTCTGAGTTGAGTAGGTTTGAGGAGCTTTGCACAGGAGTTTTTTGAAACTTTTTCGTTGATAGTATTTGCGAAGGTTTTGTATATTCCATGGCCGGGATAGGGTCTTCCCCTCTAGGGTCTTGAGTCGATATGTCCCTGGTCGAATGATTTCTTCAACTTGATATGAGCCTTCCTAGTTGGGGGAGAGTTTACCCTATTCCGTTGGCCTGGACACCTTTACTCTTCGCAATACCATGTCCCCCGTACGGAAAGTTTGCTCCTTCACCCTTGCGTTGTAGTACTTGGTGACCTTTTGCTGGTATGCCGCCATTCTTATCTGGGCCTGTAGCCTGGTGCTTGATAGCAAATCCAGATCAATCCTTCTGTGATTGGAATTCTCAGGCTCTTCATAGTTATCAATTCTTAGGGACTATAGGGAGACTTCGATAGGTAGCATGGCTTCGGTACCGTAGGCTAGGTTGAACGGAGATTCATCGGTGGCTGTTCTTGGGATAGTTCGGTACACCCAAAGAATAGAGGTCAGTTCTTTGGCCCAAAGTCCTTTGGCGGCGTTCAACCTTATCTTTAGACAATGGAGAATGGTTCGGTTGGTGACTTCGGCTTCTCTGTTGGACTGTGGATGAGCAACAGATGTTAGCCGATGCTGGATATGGTACCGAGCACAGAAGTCCTTGAACTTCGGATTGTCGAATTGTCTCCCGTTGTCCGTGATGATGACATGTGGGATGCCTAACCTGAAAATGATGAAATTTTTCACAAAACTTTCCACCTTGCCCTCTGTGATTTGGGCCAATGGTTTGGCTTCCACCCACTTCGTGATATAGTCGATGGCCACTAGGAGAAACTTTCTTTGCCCTGATGCTGGTGGGAACGGGCCAAGAATGTCCATCTCCCACTAGGCAAAGGGCCATGGGGCTGCCAACTGAGTCAAGTGACTCACAGGTTGTTTCTGCACATTGGCATACCTCTGGCATTGGTTGCACTTCTGCACGAAATCAGCTGAATCCTTCTGGATG
Organism: Areca catechu; assembly: GCA_021397845.1. Lineage (NCBI taxonomy): Eukaryota > Viridiplantae > Streptophyta > Magnoliopsida > Arecales > Arecaceae > Areca > Areca catechu. The sequence continues at coordinate 98,195,551 of CM038046.1, forward strand.
GAGGGCCAGTAATACCCTTGTCGAATAATCTTGTATGCTAGAGATCTGCCTTCCAAGTGATCCCCACATATGCCCTCGTGGATCTCTCTCAATGCATAATCTACATCGGTGGGTCCGAGGCATTTCAGCAGTGGTTGGGAGAACGATCTCTTGTAGAGGGTTCCGTCTAAGATGATGTATTGAGATGCCATCCAGCGGATCTTCTTGGCCTCTGCCTTATCTTCGGCAGTTCTCCTTCATTCAAGAATCTGATGATAAGATCCATCCAGCTTGGCTCAGTATCAATCTGGCGCACCTCTGCAGCCTCTTCGATAATGCTTGGAGTTTCAAGATGTTCAACAAAAGTGCGTCCGAGAGACTCCAGTACTGTAATTGCCAGTCGAGACAGTGCATCCACCCAGGAGTTCTCTGATCGGGGAACATGAATAATTTCAAAATGTTCTAGTTGGGAGGATAAAGCCTAAACCTTCTCCAGTATTGCACCATGGTTGGATCTTTGGCTATGTACTCTCCATTGACTTGATTCACAACCAATTGAGAATCGGAGAAGGTTCGGAGTTGCCAGACTCCCAGATCTTTGGCGATCCAAAGTCCGGCAAGTAGGGCCTCATATTCGGCCTGATTATTGGAGGCGTGGAAGGAGAAGCGGAGTGCATACTCTATGATATGGCCGTCAAGTTCGACCAACATGAGTCCAGCCCCGCACCCGGTAGCATTGGAAGCTCCGTCCACATGAAGCACCCAAACGAACTTTGTCTCCTTTGGGGTTTCTTCTTCTTTGAAGGGGGTTTCCCTTCAATCAAACGTCAATTCACCACCTGCTCTTCAACATCGGCGTATTTCTGAGCCCTTGATAGGAGGTCAGCATAGCTTTTAGGAAACTTCTTGTCCAGGAAAAAAGTAAGCCTGGAGGTTCGAAGCCCCTTCTTCAGTGCTGACATGCCACATGCTCGTTGAGATCGGGCATCTCAAGCATGGCCGCATTGAACCTGGAGATGTAATCTCTCAGGCTCTCTCATTCATTCTGGTGGAGGAAGAGTGTGTCCGTATTTCGAGGAGTCTTGCGGCAGGTCCTGAAATGCAAGATAAACAATTTTTCTAACTCGAAAAAGTAATCGATGGTACTTGGGTGCAGGCTCGAGTACCACATCCGAGCAGACTTCTTCAAGGTAGCCGGGAATGCCAAATAGTACATTATGTCCGAAGCTCCTTGGATCATCATATGGGCTTTGAAGCTGCCCATATGGTCGAGGGGGTCGGAGGTGCCATCGACCAGGTTCCATCTGGGGAACCCTGAAAGTGATGAGGAATGTCCTCGGCCATGATGCGGTCGGTGTAGGGTGGGCGTAGATCACCCACAATCAAGTCATTGGGATCTCTCTGATCCCGCATTCTCTGTTCTCACACCCTTGCCATCTCTGATTCGATGGCTCTGAACCTCCCGTCATAATCGGGAGTCTGCTTGGGTGCTCTCTCCACTGAAGTGGAGTCTTCGGAGGAGGAGGAAGTTTGCCTAGGCCTTTTCCCTTTTTATGGGGAATCGGCAGACCTAGGCAGTCTCGAAGTTCGACCTTCGAGAGAGGGCTGAGAACAGGGGGAGGGATGCACTAAATCCTTCCGTGGTGCTCTCCTTCTTCGGGATCGAGAGCTATGTCTAGAAATAGCCGGTGGGTTTGCCACTGGAAAGGCTCCGTCTTGGAACTTTTGAACCATGGCCGTCAGGTTGGCGACCTGGTTCATAAGAGCTTCGAACTGTTGTGCTCCCACAACAACCATGGGAGGTGGAACATCGTTCTCCTCCGGGGGTGCACCCCCCTGAGACGGAGCACGACTCCGGCTTGTAGAAGCATTTTGAGCTTTTTCTCTTACCATTAAAAACTTCTTTGTTTCTTCCCCTTGTCTGGGAGGGAGCTTAACAAATATTAATAATACGCCCCCTACCTGGCATGCCAATATGTTGGCGTGGAGTCCCTGGATTGGCCGGTCGGAGCCGCTACGTCGCAGGACCGCTCCCTAGTTCACCTACAAAATAGGTCCCTTGCCGGAGTTGTTCCGGCGGAGGACACTCCGATGCCTAAGTCAGTGGCGGATTCCAGCCACAGAATGGGGAAGATGTCAAGAGTGGAAGAGAAAAAGAGTTCTTGGAGATTGAAAGTGTATGTGTGCGAGATTATTCACGCATACCTCTCGAGCCATCATTCTTACCCATATTTAAAAGATGGCCCCCGGTTTATGGCCCGCTCTTTTCCCGGAGATCATGGGGAGCCAATCTCTCCCACGATTGGCGATCGTGGGTTATCAATAAGCGGTTCTGGCCAGATCGGAGGTGTGGCTGCAGGAATTGTGCACCATGATCATGGCATGATGAGTGTCGATTGTAACCGTTGGTTACAGTTTTCTTTTTGGAACAGATTGTGGTTCAAGCTTCGGGTTTTCCCTTGCATGGGCCGAAGGCTTGGTATTTTTCCGAGTCCAGAGATCATGTCTACGGCGGGGACCGAAGTTCGTGTCTTCGAAAGTCGATGAGTAGTTCAGACTTCGACCGGGGCCGAATGTGCTACCCGAAGGACTGGCCTTCAGATGTTGTAGTTCGGTGTGAAGCCTTGAGTTGCTTGCGGTTGGCCTTCGCTTAGTCTGAAGTCCATAGTCCGAAGAACCGGGGCTTCGATAAGTCAAACCGGAGCTTGGTTCATAGCTGAACTAGGATATCCCAACTCCAGTATAAAACCAAGATTGGGTTTTGGTTTGTGAGCCTGGTATAAAACAAACCGACTGTATTCCATGGGTGAATATAGTAGAAATCTCAAGTGGTACCTTGGATAGTGGACGTAGGAGTTGGGTTGCTCCAAACCAATATAAATCACTTATGTTTGTGCTTATATTGATTGTGTTTCTTACTTGTTTCTACATTTCATATCTAAATCACATCACTTACTACACTAAGTTTCTAAAAGAGCACATACTTGTGAAAAAGTTTTAAATACCCAATTCACCCTCCCTCTTGAGTTGGCCAACTAGGCAACACATTCTTACTTTAGAATTCTCCTTTCCAAGAGGGAAACATTGTCGCCCCCCTTCCTACCGCACCAATCTATTGGCGCTGAACCCTCATGGATTGGATGGAGCGGCTGGATTACTAGTTCACCTCTCATAGTCTCTACAAAATAAATTCCTGACCGGATTTTCTTCAGTTGGGAGATACTCCGATGCCTAAGTCAATAAGGATCTAGGTAATAGAATGAAAAATTCTAAGAAAGTAGAACAAAGTGGAGTGAAGTGAAAGGAGAGGTGGGTTTGGATGGCGTTCAAGAGTGAGCTTTGGACTGGCTCTGTAGTGCCCTTTGATCGCTTACCTTAGGGGTCCTCTCTTTTCGACATTTATAGGAGTAGTTGTAACAGAATGTGGTTGAGCCCACTTGATTTTAGTTAGGGGAGTCAGTTATCCCCATAAATAAATATGGTTACTGTCAGGTGTTGGTTATCTCAATGTTGTTGAAGCCAGTTCTATTGATTAAGTGGTTGGTTATAACAACCGTACCCACTTCAAGTAGCTTTAAGTTAAGATTAACCAAGGATTTACTTTAGAGCCACTCTTCCAGAAGAGACCGAAATTGAGTTGGCCTTTTGTCTCGTATCTCTCCTCTTCGAAGTAAGCTGAAGATGCCTTAGCCATTTGTTTCGGAGTTGCCTTCTTTAGAATAGGCTAGAGTGTTTGCTTCGGACTTGTCCTCTTCAGAGCAAGTTGGGAGAAGAGCTAACTTCCTTCTTTGGACTAGTCTTCTTCGGATCGATGCGAAGGAGTTGCTAATCATTCTGAAATGGCATAGGTCTCAGGTCTTCTTCTGAACCAGCCTCTTTGGTGCAATCCAAAGACTCACTTTCTACTGTGACTAGTACGGAAATGTTGAATCGTTGCTTTATCGAGTTTTGAAGTAATCTTCAGGTTTTCTAGCTTGAGCGATCAGTCCATAAGGGATTGATGGGACCCCTGAACCGGTAATGTGTCTTTACTAAGCTGGCCTATCATATCAGCTACCATAAAATGAAAACTGTCCACTTAAGTTCATTGCAATTACTATATTCACCCTTCACATATTCACCTTTTTGGAACCCCAAACTCCTTTTGTGCATCCCATTATTTTTCCATGCTATTTCACTTGAAGAAGGGCACTCACCCTTCTTTCTTACATGTTAAGAAGAGAAAGAGAGGTGTGGGGAGGGAGAGAAAAATTTGGTTAGGATTAGTTCAATCAACTAATACCTATTCCTAACCCAAATAAGAAAATAACTAACTTAATTCATAATCCTTCTAGGTTTAGAATCCATAACTAATTAGGAATTAGATTCTAATCAAATTAGGATCACTAAATCCAATTAGATTCTAATTGAACTAGGGCATCATTCAAACTCAACAAAATCAAATCTAATTCAATTTATATCGAGTCTAATCATAATTAAATGATCAAATCATCTATTTAAATTATAACTCTTATAATAAAGTCCTCCTTGCTAAAATTAAAAAGTTCTAAATTTGTAACCCTTACAAATTTAGACTTTTTAAATATATGTCTTACATATTTCGATCCAATTATGCGGTCAAGCTCCTATTATTATGATCCCTTAAGTTTCATTCTGTTTGGTAATGAAATATACCATGATCTTTGTTGCTGCCAAGATCGCTATGGCCTACAGCTCTGACATGTTACGAACATGTCGGGCTCCTAAGGGGCACTCGATCCTCCACTTTTGTGCGCTCCTTGGTCGGTCACCCTGCAAAACAGAGGAGACCTGGGCTAGGGATTCTAGTAGGGACACTCCGATGGTCAAGTCAGTGGGACGATCTAGGAGAACATAACCTCTTTGGCGAAGAGCTTGGGGACTCTCCACACGTAGAGGGTGAAAGATAAAACTGAGATGTAAAGGCAAGGACAAGTCAGGATCAGAGAGCTTGGAAGGTTCTGCTTGTTGGTTCCTAGCCCGTTATCTCTCTGTTTGTTATCGATTGCCTCTTCCCCCTCTGGGGATTTCATTCTTCTATTTTATATGAGGACTAGTGCGGGACGGCCCCGATCAGGATTATTTTAGAAAAGGGTGGATCGTTGGTTGCTAGGAAACGACCTTTAGGCTAGGTTCAACTAGGTCCAAATTATTTTTTCCAAATTTTTGTTTCATACTAATAAATCCCTTTTCTTTTTTTCTGTATTTTCCTTTTTCACTTTTTTTCTTATGCTTGAAGTCGGCTTTGGGAAGCCGGCTATGCTCTGAAAAGCATGCAAAAGTCCTCCCTTGCTTTCACATTCATGCCGAATAGGGGAAAAGGGGCTTCCAGATGGAAGTCTGGTGTGCTCTTCACCAGCAACAGTGCAGGGAGAAGGTGGCTCGGGAAGATGGCGACGCGGCCCTTCTCTGGCGAATGGTGGTGGCACAGTGAGGAGAAGAGTGGCACAGGTAGCGACCGTGTGTATGGCTTCGGAGGGGTTTTGCCGGTGGTGGCGCTGGGTAGAGATGGTGGAATGGACGGTGGAGGTTACGACTTGCTGTGGACAATTTCGGGCGGAAGACTAAGTCTCCAGCAGGCTGCAGTAGTGCTCGGCATTGGGAAAGATGACATGGTTGAAGGAGCGAATCATGTCACTAGTGAGGTTGAGGGGCACGGACAGAGATTTCACCGATTGGCAGTGATTGGATGAATCCGGTGGAGGTGATCTTGGGCATCGGTGAGGTAGAGAGGAGAGGGATTGGATCCTTCGGCATGGGAGAGGGTGTGCCGGAGTGATGGGACTTTTTGCATGGACGGGAGGGAGGCGAAGCCTTCATGGGGAAGATCCGGTGGAGATGCAATGGTCGAAACTGAAACGGAGAGGGTGGAGGATGGGGTGGATGGCGATTCGCAGCAGGGCATGGGTGAGTCGGTTGGTGTTTGGGCGGATCCAGGTGATGGCAATCTTGGCGGCGATGTCGAAGATGTCAGCAGGAGGGGTAGTTGGCCTCTGACAAGATTGGTGATCGGATGGTGCTCGGGCAGAGATGGGATCCAGGAAAGATTGATGGTTTGGTGGTTGTTCTTAGATTCGAAGGAAACATTGGGAGAAAGAGGAAATAACGTAGATGAAGAAGAATGACAGAATGATAAATTTAGGAAGAAAAGAAAGAAGAAAAATGATAGTTGGGTTCCCCTCCCAGGCTTCAGCACCCACTCTTAACCAGAGTGACCATGTAGTGCATCAGCACCCTCTCCTTAACCAGCGGTGATGCACCCTCTCCTTAACCAGGTGTTTTCATTTTTCTTTTCCCAAATATTCATCGTCTAATTTTATTTGATCGATAAAATAATTATAAATAGGCTAATCTGAGATATCTGATATCTTTGAGATACCTCAACCTCAATCCTAACACATTCAAACTATTAAAAACAAACTAATCCAACTAAATCCTAAAATAATGATAAAATCATATGAAAACTAATACTAAAATAAGATATCCCAATCCCTCGTACACCCATAAAAAAATATACTTATCTTCATTAGGATGTGCCCCGAGATTCGTGCTGCACCAGGATCCATGCTACTCCGGGATATGTGCTGCATCGACTTCAGTATTTGGGGTTTCAGGGTTTGGGCTGGGCCGACTTCAAGTTTCGTGCTGGGCTGGCTTCAGGTTTCAAGCTGGGCTGGATTCTGGGCTGGCTTCTAGGCTGGGCTTCAAGTTTTGGGCTGGCTTCTAGGCTGGGCTGGTCGATGTCCCCATCATTCCCCTGAGGTGGGGAGAACTCGACTTCTTCGAGTCAAGCTTCAGCAATCTTTTGGCTCCACGACACACATCATTTACAGACTGAATTTTTTTTTAAAACAAATAATGCAATTAAAATAAAAATGACTAACCTAACCTAACCCTTGCTCTGATACCAAAACTGATGCGGAACACCAGCTCTGATACCAAAACTGGTGTGGGACGGCCCTAATCAAGATTATTTTAGAGAAGGGTGGATCATTGGTCGCTAGGAAACAACCTTTAGGCTAGGTTCAACCAAGCCCAAATTTTTTTTCCCAATTTTTTTTTCATACTAATAAATTTCTTTTCTTTTCTTTTTTCTGTATTTTCCTTTTTCACTTTTTTTTCCTACACTTGAAGTCAGCTTTGGAAAGCTGGCTATGCTCTGAAAAGCATGCAAAAGTCCTCCCTTGCTTTCATGTTCGTGCCGAACAGGGTAAAAGAGGCTTCCGGATGGAAGTCCGATGGGCTCTTCGCCGGCGACAACACGGGGAGGAAGGTGGCTCGGGAAGATGGTGGCATGGCCCTGCTCCGGTGAATGGTGATGGCACGGTGGGGAGAAGAGCAGCACAGGCAGCGACCGTGGGTATGCCTTTAGAGGGGTTTCGCCGGCGGTGGCACTTGGCAAAGATGGCGGAACAGACGGTGGAGGTTACGGCTGGATGTGGATGATTTCGGGCAGAAGACTGGGTCTCCGATGGACTGCGGCAGTGCTCGGCATTGGGAAAAGATGACGCGATTGAAGGAGCTGATCATGTCGCCGGTGAGGCCGAGGGGCATGGACAGAGATTTCACCGATTGGCGGCAATTGGATGAATCTGATGGAGGCGATCTGGGGTGTCGGCGAGGCAGAGAGGAGAGGGCTTGGTTCCTTTAGCATGGGCGAGGGTGTGCCGAACCAATGGGGCTTGCTGCACAGACGGGAGGGAGGCGAAGCCTTCATGGGGAAGATCCGACGGTCGGATTTGAAATGGAGTGGGCGGAGGATGGGGCAGACGGTGATTCGCAGCAGGGCGTGGGCGAGTTGGCTGGTGTTCGGGCAGATCCAGGTGATGGCAGTCTCGACGATGACGTCGAAGATGTTAGCGGGAGGGGTAGTTGGCCTCCAGCAAGATCGATGATCGGATGGAGCTCGGGCAGAGATGGGATACAGGAAAGATTGATGGTTCAGCGGTTGTTCTCATATTCGAAGGAAACATTAGGAGAAAGAGGAAAAAATGTAGATGAAGAAGAATGATAGAATGATAAATTTAAGAAGAAAAGAAAGAAGAAAAATGATGGTTGGGTTCCCCACCCAGGCTTCAGCGCCCACTCTTAACCAGAGTGACCATGTACGGCATCAACTCCTCTCCATAACCAGGAGTGATGCACCCTCTCCTTAACTAGGAGTTTTCAATTTCCTCTTCCCAAATGTTCATCATCTAATTTTATTTGATCGATAAAACAATTATAAATAGGCTAATCTGAGATATCCGATATCCTTGAGATATCTCAACCTCAATCTTAACACATTCAAACTATTAAAAATAAACTAATCCAACTAAATCCTAAAACAACGATAAAATTGTATGGAAATTAATCCTAAAATAAGATATCCCAATCCCTTGTACACCCATAAAAAAATACACTTATCTTCATTAGGATGTGCTCCAAGATTTGTGCTGCTCTGGGATCCATGCCGCTCCGGGATATGTGCTGCATCAACTTCAGGATTTGGGGCTCAGGGTTTGGGCTGGGCTGACTTCAGGTTTCGGGCTGGGCTCGCTTCAGGTTTCAGGTTGGGCTAGATTCTAGGCTGGCTTCTGGGCTGTGCTTCAGATTCTGGGCTGGCTTCTGGGCTGGGCTAGTCGATGTCCCCATCATTTTCCTGAGGTAGGGAGAACTCGACTTCGTCGAGTCAAGCTTCAGCAATCTTCTGGCTCCAGGATGCACATCATCTACAGACTGAATTTTTTTTAAAACAAATAATGCAATTAAAATAAAAATGACTAACCTAACCTAACCCTTACTCTGATACCAAAATTGATGCGGAATGCTAGCTCTGATACAAAAATTGGTGCGGGATAGCCCCGATCAGGATTATTTTAGAGAAGGGTGGATCGTTGGTCGCTAGGAAACGACCTTTAGGCTAGGTTCAACCAGGCCTAAATTATTTTTTCCTTTTATTTTCATACAAAAAAAATCCCTTTTCTTTTTTTTTTCTATATTTTCTTTTTCACTTTTTTTTTCCTATGCTTGAAGTTGGCTTTAAGAAGCCGGCTATGCTATGAAAAGCGTGCAGAAGTCCTCCCTTGCTTTCACGTTCATGCCAAGCAGGGGAAAAGGGGCTTCTGAAAGGAAGTCTGGTGGGCTCTTCGCTGGTAACAGCATGGGGAGGAAGGTGGCTCAGGAAGATGGCGGCATGGCCTTGCTCCAGCGAATGGTTGCGGCACAGTGGGGAGAAGTGTGGCACTGGCAATGGCCATGGGTACGGCTTCAGAGGGGTTTCGCCGGTGGTGGCACTAGGAAGAGATGTCGGAATGGATGGTGGAGGTTATGACCAGCTATGGATGATTTTGGGTGGAAGACTAGGTCTCCGGCGGGCTATGGCAGTGCTTGGCATTGGAAAACATGATGCGATCGAAGGAGTAGATCATGTCGTCATGAGGCCAAGGGGCACAGATGGAGATTTCACCAGTTGGCGATGATTGGATGAATCCGGTGAAGGCGATCTGGGGCGTTAGCGAGGCAGAGAGGAGAGGGCTCGGTTCCTTCGACACGGGCGAGGGTGTGCCGGAGCGATGGGGCTTTCTGCACGGACAGGAGGGAGGTGAAGCCTTCATGGAAAAGATCCGATGGAGATGCAGCGGTCGGATATGAAAGAGAGCGGGCAGAGGATGGGGTGGACGGTAATTCGCAGTAGGGTATGGGCGAGTCGGCTGGTGTTCGGGCAGATCCAGGTGATGGCAGTCTCGACGGCGACGTCAAAGATGTTGACGGGAGGGGTAGTTGGCCTTTGGCAAGATCGGTGATCAGATGGTGCTTGGGCGGAGATGGGATCCAGGAAAGATTGATGGTTTGGTGGTTGTTCTCAGATTCGAAGGAAACATTAGGAAAAAAAGGAAATAACGTAGATGAAGAAGAATGACAGATGATAAATTTAGGAAGAAAAGAAAGAAAAAAAATGATGGTTGGGTTCCCCACCCAGGCTTCAGTGCCCACTCTTAACTAGAGTGACCATGTAGGACATCAGCACCCTCACATTAACCAGGAGTGATACACCCTCTCTTTAACCAGGAGTTTTCATTTTTCTCTATCCAAATATTCATTATCTAATTTTATTTGATCGATAAAATAATTATAAATAAGCTAATCTGAGATATCTGATATCCTTGAGATACCTCAACCTCAATCCTAACATATTTAAACTATTAAAAACAAACTAATCCAACTAAATTTTAAAACAACGATAAAATCATACGAAAACTAATCCTAAATTAAGATATCCCAATCCCTCGTACACCCATAAAGAAATACACTTATCTTCATTAGGATGTGCTCTAGGATTCATGCTGCTTCGGGATCCATGCTGCTCCGGGATATATGCTGCATCAACTTCAAGATTTAGGGCTTTAGGGTTTGGGTTGGGCTGACTTCAGGTTTCGTGCTGGGCTGGCTTCAAGTTTCAGGCTGGGTTGGATTTTGGGCTGGCTTCTAGGCTAGGCTGGCTTCTAGGTTGGGCTGATCGATGTCCCCATCAAGAACGATGGCCCAGATCAGGTCTAGGGATTCCTTGAGATGTCCTTTTCTCGATGCTCCCTTTGGAGGGGGGCTTTCTATTGTCCACCTGCTTCCCCCTTTGGATCGGTACTTTGAAGGAGATCCTTCTATTGTGGGTGTTCACCAGCGTGGCATAGACCTTGTCCCTTTGGTGGTGCAGCTCCCCGTGGGAGGGGCGGGCGCCGTGCCACTGAGCCCCGAGCCACGGTGGGACATTTCTTTTCCTAGATGGACCGTCGGAGCATCACAAGAACTATGGCCTTAATAGAATACTCCTCTTAGGAGAGGTTCAGGTTTCATGTTGTAGGGGTTGAGACCCCCGGTTGCACGATAATCGATGTGGTGGTATGCTAAAGGATTGAGGGCCTGGAGGAGTACACCTTGCATAGAGCATGCAGGTGGCACGTTGTAGAGCTTGAATTAATGGCAGGGCATGCGCCCCCTCCCAAAGGCTACTGGTGGATGGGGCCCCCCTTGCCATCATTTGAATTTTTATTGATCCTTCCCTCCTTTGCTACTGGAATGAATTCTATGCTCTACAAAATAGGGAAGGGGCTCGCTTCAGGAGCCCCACCCTTAGAAGCATGAGCACGACCCTGGCTGGGAGCTGGCCTCAGATGAAGGGCTCGTCCCATGAGCACGACCCTAACTGGGAGCTGACCTCGGCTGGAGAGCTTGCCTTGGTAGCATGAGCATGACCCTGACCGGGAGCTATCTTCAGATGGATGGCTTGCCCTATGAGCACAACTCCGGCTCGGAGCTGACCTTAGCAAGAGGGCTTGCCTTGATAGCATGAGCATGACCCCGACCAGGAGCTGGCCTTGGATAGAGGGCTCGGCCTAAGAGAACGACCCCCATTGGGAGCTAACCTCGGTAAGAGGGCTTGCCTTGGTAGCATGAGCATGACCCTGGGTGGGAGCTGGCCTCAGATATGGGGCTTGCCTTATGAGCATGACCCCTACTGGGAGCTGACCTAGGCAGGAGGGCTCGCCTTGGCAACTTGAGCACGACCCCGGTTGGGAGCTAGTCTCAAATGGAGGGCTCGCCCTATGAGCACAAACCCGGTTGGGAGCTACCTCGACAGGAGGGCTCGCCTTGGCAGCATAAGCACGACCTCGACCGGGAGCTGGCCTTAGACGGAGTGCTTGCCCTATGAGCATGACCCCAGCTGGGAGCTGACCTCGGTAGGAGGGCTCAACTTGGCAGCATGAGCATGACCCTGGCTGGGAGCTGGCCTCAAATGGAGGGCTCGTCCTATGAGTGCGACCTTAGCTGGGAGCTGACCTCAGCAGGAGGGCTCACCTTGGCAACATGAGCATGACCCCAGTTGAGAGCTAGCCTTAAATGGGGGGCTCGCCCTATGAGCACGACCCTAGCTAGGAGCTGACCTCGGTAAGAGGGCTCACCTAGGCTCTTTGTTTGGCCACCATGTCCAGGTGGTGGATCTCTTGCCAAAGTGAATGCCAGCAAGGGCTCCATTTTAGCGAATATGTCACATCAGATGCCCCCCACTCCCGAGCCCAGAGAATGAAGTGATGCTCGAGGTGAGGGAAGTAATGATCATGCTGACGTGGAGGGGTACACTTCTTGTGCCATCAATGCCTTATGCACTGGCATTCGGGAGATCGTGCCTCCACACCAACAGAACAATGCCACGTTAGCCCCTTTCAAAAGCGATTATAAATACCATCACCGGACCCAAAGGAATTGCCTCTGGATAGAAGCGTCACCCCTAACGGGTCCTGATACATGGCAAGCTCTAGCTGCCCGGGTGAGATAATGTGCATGACTTTGACAAGTATGAGGCGATAGGGGCTTCGGGTCTTTTGAAGTGGACTTGTCCTTTCACCCTTATAAGCCTTTCTGGATGCAGGAAATAGACTTCCCCCATATTTTCTCTTTTGTCCTAGTGTCCGCAATTTCTTGGTAGGTCAAGACCTTCTTCCTCTCCCTCCTTCCTTTCTCCTACTTTCCTTTCTTTCTTTGCTTCTCCCCTTTGTGTTGTGTTGGGGGAGAGCTCTTTGCCAAGTGTCCATGAGGTGGAACCACCACCCTGGAATGGAGCAAGGCAAGACCTGGGCCCAGGCTGCCTGGTCCCAAGAACTTGCAGGCCAAGAAATGACCCTTCAAGAAGGGCCAATCGGCGTCATGGTAAGGATGTCCAGTTTGGAGAAGAAATACATTGAGCTCGAAGCCATCCCAAAAGGAGGAGAAGGGGGAGAGCCCCCGAGGGGTGGAAAAAATGGCTACTTCAGTGGCAGAGGTAGCCCGCCTAGAGGGTAGATCATAGTCCCTCTAGGTGTAGATGGGAAAGGAGGAGGCCAAGAAAAGAGCTACTGAGGTCATCCCTCCGATGCCCAGGGATGCCGAGGCCGAGGGTGCGACGATCCTGGGGGTAGAGTCCAGAGCCGGAGCCACCTGGGATGCCCCTCTGGTGAGTGCTGCATCAACACCAAGAAAAACTACTCATCGACGGGCGAGGTCTAAGCTCTAACATAGCCTTCTTCCCTCTTGGTTTTGTAACTTAGATTTTTGGAAGGCTTCTCGACCTATCGGGAGCCTTCATAGTATGTAGAAACATTTCGATCAATGAAAATGGTGTCTTTCCTTTCAGACTAGTTTTGACTTGTGTTGCCTTTTTATTCACCATTTCCTCATCATTTTCATTTTTTCCTCTTTTTTCTCTTTCTTTTTCTCTCTCTTATTTTTCCTCGGAGATGCTTTCAGGGGATCCTTCGAAGCTTATGAAGGATTCATTTTTGTAATGAGGGAATGGTCCATCTTGATTAATGCCTTCAGTTCGGACTTTATCTTCTCTGTTTCTCTTCAATTCCTTTACCTTTTTGCATGATAAGGGAATAATCTTTATGGTCACCATAGGCATGTGTTTCCCCTAGGACTCAGTTGCTGTAGACTGATTCTATAGCCTTATAATTGGTATGAAGGTTTCTGGGAACACTTCGTCCCTACTTTTCCATCATTGTAGTCATGTGGACCCGAGTGCAAGACTTCTGGGGCTCCTTGATTTGCCATGCTATGAGTCAAGCGATAGATGGTGGGATTTCAAGAATTCCCAACTGACATCCCAGACTGTGAGCGAGGCTACTGGATGCCGGGTTCCTGGAGCTTCTTGATTTAATTAGCCATGTTGTGAGTCAAGCGGTAGATGGTGGGGCTTCAAGAGTTTTCCAGCAAACATCTCCAGAATGTGAGCTAGGTCAAGTGTGAAACTTTTGGAATTCTCAATGGGATTGGCCATGCTATGAGTCAAGCAGTAGATGGCAGGACTTTAAGGGTTTCCCAGTAAACATCTCCGGACTATGAGCAAGGCGGCAGATGCAGGGCTTTGTAAGTTTCCCGGCTTGAGGTGCGGGGCTTCGTAAGTTTCCCGGCATGAGGTGTGGGGCTTTGTAAGTTTCCTGACTTCTGATGCGGGGCTTTGTAAGTTTTCCAGCTTGAGGTGCGGGGTTTCAAAAGTTTTCGGCTTGAGGTGCGGGGCTTCGTAAGTTTCCTGGCTTAAGGTGTGGGGCTTCATAAGTTTCCCCGCTTGGTCCGCCAGACTTGGAGTCGGACAGAGATGTTCCTATATAGGTAAAAGACAAGTTCGCACCAAAAAGGAAATTTAATGATTGAGAAGGAGTCTTACATCACTAGTAGTACATTCTCAGATTGCTCGCATTCCATGTTCGTTTGAACCAGACGCCGTCAAGTCCGGCAAGGTAGTAGGCCCCACCTGGTAGAGCCTCGACCACCTTGTAGGGGCCTTTCCAATTTAGGAAGAGTTTTCCACATTCTCCTGGTTAGGATGCTTCCGCTCGCCTGAGGATGAGGTCGACTGGATGGAATGGGTTAGGCCTCATGCGAGAGTTGCAAAAGCATGCTACCCTTTGCCGATAGGCTGCCATCCGGAGTTGAGCTTTGTCTCTCATCTTGTCCAGCAGATCCAAGTTGAGGAGGAGACAGGCTAGATTCTCGGCTTCGTTGTACTGCTCAATCCGATGTGTGGGCTGGCCAAGCTCTACCAAGATCACGCTTCAATGCCGAAGATGAGATTGAAGGGCATCTCTGATAGAAAAGTGCCCTAAGAGCCAATCATTATGAGGGCCTTTTTGTAAACTTCTAGCTCATGTATGACATACTATTCATATTAATAAAGGCATTTGATTCATCATATACTGTTGTGTCATGTTTTTATTGATTTTGATGAACCCCATAGAGTAGGGCAATGGAATTAGGGTTATGATAAAATAATAGTGAGACCTAATTCCTATAAATCCTAATCTAGAATGTTCCTAGTCGTTGGACCATCGATTCGGGGATCGATGAATCTGGAAAGACTAGCTTATCCTATGTATGCTCAGTTGATGAGGGTAGTTGATCTCACAACTATTTGTGTAGAGACACTAATACAAGGATAAGGGTGTTCATCAGGATATGAGTACACTGGACTGATCCATACCGGGATTATCTTATGGAAGTTTTACTGCTTGTCAAAAGATAGATCCCAGAGTAAAAGTAGTGCATGTGGTCTTTAGACCTGAGGTTACCATGGTTCCTTGTGCACACTAAGCCATACTTTGGTTCATTCTCATTCATGGCATTGAGTCATGTATGGGATATTTTGGGTATGGTGGAAGGTGTACAAAGGATGTGAGTGGACCAACAAGGAATCGATCTTTCCTAGTAAGAGGAATTGTTATTCCATGTAATATCTTTGATGAGTGACCCAAGGAGCCTTTGATCAAAGCAGGATGAGATTAGAAGTGGTTTCTAATCAGTTATCAACTAAGTCCTCATGATCGAGATGAGAGTCGATATGATTAAGTGTTAGGGTTTGACATATATCCATACCTATTACTTAATCGGGATAATGGGAGATCGAAAGATTGAATTGCACGGTAACTTACTACTGAGGGATATTTTGGTACTTTCTATCAAATTCTACATTTTCTAGGTAGGCATGATATGTTGCTAGACGTCAATCTTGTATTGTAGGTTTTCATGAACCAATTGATTTGGTTTCATGAGTCAATTCGATGTGTGATTCAAACTGGATAATTAGGTGAGCCAATTTGTCCTAATTAGGTCAATCAGGTTCGATTGGTTCGAATCGGCTCAAACCTAAATCTACTACTAGCTAAATGTGGAACCCAAAGTGTCACACACATTAGAGAGTTGGCCAAGAAAGTCATTCGTGATTTAATTAGGATCATGGTATCCTAATTGGTTAGCCAGATTACACACTAGCAATGTAGGCTAACCCAATTGGATTGGGTCCGGTTGCTTGGTATTTGGACTAACCTATTTGAGGGAAACCCATATTAGGTTGAGTCCTAAGTGGGGCAGCTTAAACCAGGTTTGATCTGGTTTTTATTTGGGCATTAAACCGATTTTATGAAGAGTCCTAGGCGCATAGAACTCTTGGCGCCTCTTGGCGTGCGCGGGAGATGGAGAGTGCACGCGAAGGACTAAGAGTCCTTCTGTAGATGAAACTCTGGGAGTTTCATATCTAGAACGTTTCTTATCTGATCCCCATGCCACATAGGATAATATTTGACTGGTCAAGCCTATTTGAAATGGCGTGAAAAGTGTGGAAGCAAAAAAGCGCGCATGAAGAGACGCGTCTCTTCATTTGGTGCGCACCTTGAAGCAGAGTCCTTCTGCTATCAGGACTCTTCATATTCTCCGATGTTTGGAGATTGAAGAGGCACCTCTTGGCTTCCTAGAGACCGGTACTTGCCATGTCGCAAGTCACAGATTATCCAGGAAAGTGAATTGATGCCAATATGTCCTTTGATGCATGATAAGACATATTGGATATGATTTTTCAAGCTAGATAACCTCTCTTCGGTCTTGAAAAATCATATCTGATAACCTGTTGGAGGACATATCACATGCCCCTCTTAAAACTATAAATAGGGGTGGTGATATAAGTTTCAGATATCTTTTTCATCATAAAGATATTCTGAGTGTCTCCCTGTCTCTCACTCCCTTCTTTAAGACAAGACTTGTCTTGTTAAGACAAGGTCTAATCTTTTAGGACAAGGCTTTGTTTTAAGACATAAGCCTAAGGAGTCTTAAAGGAGGGTTGTCCTAAGACCAAGAGTGGTGTAGGATAGTGTTCGTAGTGCCCTACAGTAGGACAGAATGTCCTACAGTGGTCAAAGGTCCAAAGGCTGCCCTAAGAGTTCTGTTGAAGCAAGCAACCCTGATAGGGATTCTTCCTTGGTACCATTCTCATGTGGATCACCATTGGAGGGCTTGCACTTGTGAACCTCATGAAAACGATTGGATTTCAGAAGTCCAGGTATGTTCTTCCTAACTCCATTTATGTTTCATTAATTGGTATTGCATAAGGGGTTCTTAGGAATTATGGTTTTCTAGCCAATTAGTGTTTCAGGCTTAGAATTTTTATTTTGAAATTCACTCTACATGCTGCAGATTCCCAGCACCCTGGAAGAATTTCCATCAGTGGTATCAGAGCCATCCTTGTGGCATACTAGTCGTGAATCATTTTGGAGTTATATAAAATTCCACTACCGACCCGGCCCGAATCCTATTCGAGTCGACCCGACAAGAGACCAAGCCGGCCCGAACCCTGTCGAGTCAACCCGACCAATTTCATATGCATGTTTTCTAGTTTCTTTATGAAATGACATGATAATGTAATTGTATAAAATTTTGCATATTAAGGTAATATGTTTAATTTCAGTTTTTATGAAATGCATGATATTATGTCAAGTATGAAATTATACATGTTGATTGAACCTAGTAACTGCTTTGGATTGGGTTAGTCACCATGGCCGTCCAGTCATAGGAGCCAAGTAGGGTTTAAAGGCCCTCTCCTCCCATTCAATGGGTCTCCTATGGCATGTAGGGGTGCCACTGTGTCCATATCCCATGAACAAGTGAGGTGAAAGGTATTTTTATGTATCTATCATGCCTTGATTTGCATATTAGCTATAATATGCTTGTTTAACATAACATGTTATGTTATGATGATATGTTACATGTTTATATATGTTATAAGCATAGTAATCATGATAATTTAGAATGTGTTTTGAGACCATCAAAAGCCCTCATCAAAATTATATTTAGTCATAGCAAAAACTTAGTCATGATGCAAAACCAATGAGGGTTTGATCAGCCGATTAGTGTCTAGGCAAGTGATTCTGGGAAGGTAAAGGGAATGAGGTTTTTAATTGGTTCTGTTGTCTGACTTGGCCAATCTAATTGGTATATAAGAAAAGTAACGGGGGGACCCCCTCACCCCTCCCACTCACCTGGCCAATTTGGTCACATCTAAACCTTATTTTGGTAATGCTGATGGGTTACGTAAGCTATAATATGCTTTCTCTTATGCTAAGATAGATTCATGTCAAGACTATAGTAGGTTTGTTGTGTGACACAAGGCCTACTATAGGGTTTGATATGAAATTTGTCTTGGTGCACTTAGTGTTTTATGGCATGATTGGAGTTGTTGCTTTGTTGTGTGACACAAGGGCAACAATGTTCAATCATGGCTGTATGAAATGAAGGGTTTGACTAAACTAAGACATTATAGTTTGTTGTGTGACACAAGGCTATAAGTGTCTTAGAGGCAAAGATAATTGTTGAGAATTGCACGAGTTGTAATTAGAAAGGTTGTCCTACCTTTGAACTCATTAGTGTTTGTTGTGTGGCACAAGGCACTAATGAGGGATCAGGATCTCAACCCCACTAAAGAAACCAGAAAGGTTTCTCGCTTACCATAGTTGAGGGTTATGGTATTCGAAGAAAATAGTGGGAGACATAATTAGATATAAAGTCTTTATCTAATTATGAATGTCATCATTGAGTGGTCTGCTTATATTGTTCTTTAATTAAATGTAGGACATTTATTTTAATGGCTTCAAACTTATCACTAAGGGGCATCCTGGATGCCAACAAGTTAATCGGTCCAAATTATGTGGACTGGCTGAGGACCTTGAGGATTGTTTTGACTCACAAGAAGCTTTCATATATACTTGATTCTCCGGATCCAGTGGTGATTGGAGAGGATGCATCAGAGAAGGAAATTGCCACACACAGAATGGGGCAAAATGACAGTACAACTATCAGGTGCATCATGTTGGCCTCGATGAGCAACGAGCTCCAAAGGCAACATGAAGGTATGGAACCTCATCCCTATTGCTCAATCTAAAGGAGCTTTATGGAGAGTAAAGTAGGGCTACCCGATATGAAATATCGAAGCAGTTGTTCCGAGCACGGATAACTGAGGGTTCACGTGTACAAACCCATGTGCTAAAAAAGATTGACTTGATTACTCATTGGGTCAATTAGGGTTTGTCATGGACGGTGAACTCAATTAGGACTTGATCCTGCAGTCACTCCCAGATTCCTTCTCTCAATTTGTTCTTAATTACCATATGAATAAATTGAATACTTCATTGCTAGAGCTGCTTAATATGCTTAAGACAGTTGAGAGCCACTCTAAAGGAGATAAGGCTCAGGTGCTTCTTGTTGATAGAAAGAAGCAAGCAATGAGAAGGGTATGAAGAGAAAATTAAACCCTAAGAAAAGCATCCAGAATAAGAACAAGAAAGTTAAGAAGGCTAATGGAGCCTGTTTCCATTGCGGCAAGATTGGGCATTGAAAGAAAAATTGTAAGGTTTACCTTGCAAATGTGAAGCAAGATGCAAGTGGTGCATCTAAAGGTTTGTACATGATACAAACTAATTTATCATTGAGTGCTTCCATTTCTAATTCATGGGTATTGGATATCGCATGTGGATCTCACATATGCAATTCATTGCAGGAACTCCATAGAATTTGAAGCCCAAAGAGGGGTGACTTCAAGCTGCATGGGGCTAGTGGTGAAGCCATACATGCTGAAGCTATGGGTACGTATCTTCTATTATTACCTTCAGGTAATGTGATAAAGCTAGAAGAATGCTTCTATATACCAAATATTATTAGAAACATTATTTCCATATCCTTGTTATTACAACAGGGATATGAAATAAATGTAAAGAGCAGTGGCTGCTCTATTCTTCAAAATAATAAAGTATTTGGACATCGATGTTTTATAAATGGTCTTCTAACTTTGCAACTCAATGAAAATTTTTTTCTTATGGATGATAAGAAAAGGAAAAGAGATAATGACAATGTCACATATCTTTGGCACTATCGATTGGGTCATATCAGTGAGTCAAGGATAAACAAGTTAGTCAAAGATAATTACTTTGACTTTGATGATTTTCAATCATTAGGAACTTGTGAATCTTGTCTAAAAAAAAAAAAGACCAAGTCTTCATTCACTGGACATGGAGAGAGGGCAACTAAATTGTTACGTCTGATACATACTGATATATGTGGACCTATGTCAACTCAGGCCAGTGAAGGATATTTTTATTTCATCACTTTTATTGATGATTTATTAAGGTTCGGTCATGTGTATCTTTTAAAACACAAGTCCGAAGCCTGTGATAAGTTTAAAGAATATCAGAGTATGGTTGAAAAACAAACTGGATTTAGTATTAAAGCTCTTCAGTCTGATTGAGGAGGTTAATACTTATTTGGTGAGTTTTTGAACCATCTCAAGGATAAAGGAATTATATCTAAATGGACCCCTCCTTATACATCCCAGTTAAATGGAGTGGCAAAAAGGAGAAATCGCACCTTGTTAGACATGGTGAGGTCGATGATGAGCTTCACAGATCTTCCTACTTCCTTTTGGGGACATGCCATAAATACTGCTGCATATATATTAAACAGGGTTCCATCTAAATCAGTGAATAGCACTCCATATGAATTATAGAATGGCAAAAGACCAAATCTTAAGTATTTGAAGATTTAGGGTTGCCATGCTTATGTCAAGAACACCTTTGGACATAAGCTAAGTGCAAGGGCTGATAAATGCAGGTTTGTTGGTTATTCAAAAGAGGGTATTGGATACCTATTTTATAATGCTGCTGAGCAAAAGATAATTGTCAGTAGATATGCTACATTCTTGGAACAAGAGTTTATCCAAGAAGGATGTAGTGATTCTTCACTTGAGTTATGTGAAGAACAGAACCAACAAACCAGTAAGCCTTTAAGTGAAGTTCCTCAACCAGAGGTTCTTGTGGATCAAGAACAACCACAATACACACTTCCTCTCCGAAGATTAGAGAGGGTGCAGGGAGCACCTCTCAAATATGGTTTTGTCATCGGGGATGACAATGAAGCCAGTATTATACAGGATGATGATCCCGTGACCTATTCGGAAGTTATTAAGAGTAAAACTCCGACAAGTGGCTTTGCGCTATGAAATCTGAAATGGACTCCATATATTCTAATCAGGTTTCGACTTTGGTAGATCCATCTGAAGGAATTAACATAATAGGGTGTAAATGGATCTTCAAGAAGAAGATTGGAGCAGATGGTCAAGTTGAGACCTACAAGACTAGACTGGTAGCAAAAGGTTTCCGATAAAGACATGGTGTAGACTATGATGAAACCTTTTCTCCAGTAGCCATGTTCAAGTCCATTCGGATACTGCTTGCCATAGCAGCATACCATGACTATGAGATCTGGCAGATGGATGTAAAGACTACTTTCCTCAATGGAAATCTTGAGGAAGAAGTCTATATATCACAGCAAATGGTTTTGTCTCAAGTGGGAGACCAAATCAGGTATGCAAATTAAAGAAGTCCATTTATGGACTTAAGCAAGCATCGAGGAGTTGGAACATCCATTTTGATGAAACAATCAAAGGATTTGGTTTTGTCAAAAATGTGGATGAACCATGTGTGTACAAGAAGACAAGTGGGAGTGCACTTATTTTCTTGGTTTTGTATGTGGATGACATGCTGATCATTGGGAAGATATCCTAATGTTGCAGTCGGTTAAAACTTGGCTATCATCAAAGTTTTCCATGAAAGATTTGGAAGAAGCATCCTATATACTAGGCATAAGGATCTATAGAGATAGATCTAAAAGGATGCTAGGCTTATCCCAGTCTAGGTACATAGACTTAGTATTGAAGAGATTCAACATGGATGCAAGTAAGAAAGGTTACTTGCCTATAAGTTAAGGCATACATCTTTCTAAGAAAATGTCTCCTAAGACATCTGAAGAAAGAGAGAGAATGGCTATGATTCCTTATGCTTTGGCTGTAGGATCAATTATGTATGCTATGTTATGTACCAGACCTGACATTGCTTATGCCTTGGGCATAGTGAGCAGGTTTCAGGCAGATCCAGGAGAGGATCATTGGAAAGCTGTGAAAAATATTCTTAAGTACCTGAGAAGGACTAAAGATATTTTTCTTGTATATGGAGGATCTGAATTGAAACTAGAAGGCTATACAGATTCTAGTTTCTAATCAGATCCAAATGATAGCAAATCAACATCGGTGTATGTCTTCACTCTGAATGGTGGTGCAGTGAGTTGGAAGAGTACAAAGCAGCCAACAGTAGTTGACTCAGTCACTGAGGCAGAGTACATAACTGCTAGTGAAGCCACAAAAGAAGCTATTTGGATGAAGAAATTCATCATGGAATTGGGCATGGTTTCTGATGTACATCAGCCAGTACCATTGTATTGTGATAATACTGGGGCTGTTGCATAAGCTAAGGAACCAAGTTCTCATCACAAGTCCAAGCACATTCTAAGATGGTTCCACCTCATTCGAGAGATCATTGAAAGAAAGATGTTGTCATTGAACGAGTTGACACAAAGAACAATATAACAGACCCATTCACTAAAGCATTAGCCAAGCAATAGTTAGATCATCACTTAGATTGTATGGGCATAAAATACAAGGGCGATTGGCTTTAGTGCAAGTGGGAGTTTAATAGAAGAGTGCCCTAAGAGCCAATCATTATGAGGGCCTTTTTGTAAACTTCCAGCTCATGTATGACATATTATTAATATTAATAAAGGCATTTGATTCATCATATACTGTTGTGTCATATTTTTGTTGATTTTAATGAACCCCATAGAGTAGGGCAATGGAATTAGGGTTATGATAAAATAACAGTGAGACCTAATTCCTATAAACCCTAATCTAGAATGTTCCTAGTCGTTGGACCATCGATTTGGTGATCGATGAATCTGGAAAGACTAGCTTATCCTATGTATGCTCAGTTGATGAGGGTGGTTGATCTCACAACCATTTGTGTAGATACACTAATACAAGGATAAGGGTGCTCATCAGGATATGAGTACACTGGACTAATCCGCACTGGGATTATTTTATGGAAGTCTTACTACTTGTCAAAAGATAGATCCCAGAGTAAAAGTAGTGCATGTGGTCTTTAGACCTGAGGTCACCATGGTTTCTTGTGCACACTAAGCCATACTTTGGTTCACACATATTAGAGAATTAGCCAAGGAAGTCATTCATGATTTAATTAGGGTTATGGTATCCTAATTGGTTAGCTAGATTACATACTAGCATGTGTAGGATAACCCAATTCCTGATCCAATTGGATTGGGTCCGGTTGCTTGGTATTTGGACTAACCTATTTAAGGGAAATCCAGATTAGGTTGAGTCCTAAGTGGGGCAGCTTAAACCAGGTTTTATCTGCTTTTTATTTGGGCATTAAACCGATTTTATGAAGAGTCCTAGGCGCATAGGACTCTTGGCACCTCGCGCGCGCGGGAGATGGAGAGTGCGCGTAGATGGACTAAAAGTCCTTCCGCAGATGAAACTCTGGGAGTTTCATATCTAGAATGCCTCTTATCTAATCTCCACACCCCTTAGGATAATATTTGATCGGTCAAGCCTATTTGAAATGGTGTGAAAAGTGTGGAAGCAAAAAAGCATGCATGAAGAGACGCATCTCTTCATTTGGCTCATGCTCTGAAGCAGAGTCCTCTGCTATCAGGCTCTTCATATTCTTCGATGTTTGGAGATTGAAGAGGCACCTCTTGGCTTTTCAGAGATCGGTACTTGCCATGTGGCAAGTCACAGATTGTCCAAGAAAGTGAATGGATGCTAATATGTCCTTTGATGCATGATAAGACATATTGGATATGATTTTTCAAGCCAGATAACCTCTCTTCGGTCTTGAAAAATCATATCTAATAACCTGTTGGAGGACATATCACACGCCCCTCTTAAAACTATAAATAGGGGTGGTGATATGAGTTTCAGATATCTTTTTCACCGTAAAGATATTCTGAGTGTCTCTCTGTCTCTCCCTCCCTCCTCCGTTCTTTAAGACAATACTTGTCTTATTAAGACAAGGTCTAATCTTTTAGGACAAGGCTTTGTTTTAGAACATAAGCCTAAGGAGTCCTAGAGGAGGGTTGTCCTAAGACCAAGAGTGGTGTAGGACAGTGTTCTTAGTGCCCTACAGTAGGACAGGGTGTCCTACAGTGGTCAAAGGTCCAAAGGCTGCCCTAAGGGTTTTGTTGAAGCAAGCAACCCCGATAGGGATTCTTCCTTGGTACCATTCTATTGACTCCATTATTGATTTTGGTGATAAGCAAAATGGTTAAGTATAAGTTGAGTACTAATGGTTTCCTTGAAGTGTGTTTTTGTTGAAAAAGATGCTCACAAATATGAAGAAGCTTGTTTGATTGAAGAAGCCAAGTTTACATGAAAAGAATTGCTCAAAGAGGATTTGGAAAGTCAAAGTTTGCTTGATTGGTCATCTGAGTGAAGTATAAATTTGGTTCAGCACAAGTTCAAAAATTTTTTAGAAGATTTCGGTAAGGTGTCGATTCAAAGTGTTGACACATGACACCAAGTATCGATACATGGAAGTGAAGTGTCGACTCAAGCCAGTATGCAAAGAATGTTTAAAATGGCATGGCTGAAATGTCAACACATGGATCTAAAGTGTCAACTCAAAATGTCGACACATTGATCAACTCATCGCCTAAGATTTTCAAGCCACAGAACTTGCTGAAAATGAAGAACTGCAGAAGTGTCGACACATGGAAGCTAAGTGTCGACTCAAAGTGTTGACTCACCTAAGGAAGTGTCGATACATCTGAGATTTTCAGAGAACCAGATTGAAGATTTTTGAACTGGGGATCGACTCATGAAGTTCAAGTGTCGACCAGAAGTGTCGACTCATAGCCTAAAGTGTCGACACGTGGAGTTTTGGGAACAGTAACAACTAGGTTTTCAAATACATAACTCGACCCTTTTGCCCTCCAACTGCTAGTTTTTCTAGTCTAATAGCTAGAAATGGGATTTGAGGCCTTGGAGAGGTATTTATATGCTCCATATCAAATCAAAAGGGTAACCATTCAAAACTATTCATAATAATTGATGAGAATGAAATAAGAGCATTCAAGAGAGAAGAAAAGAGAGCTTTAACTCCTATTCATTGAAGATTCAACCACTCTCAAGCAAAAGTATGCCTCCAAGCATTCCAGATCCTTCAAGAGCATTGAAGATCATCATCTACTCTTGAGCATTCAAAAGGCTTCAACAAGTTCAAAGCACCTCTACATCGAGCTTCAAAGAGATACCCACTTTATTTTAGAAAGCTTATATTGTTTTTCTACTTCTAAACTTTATTTGTTGTAAGGGTTCTTGGTTAGCCTATTGTAAAACCAAGGGAGGTTATTGGTGAGCCTTTGAAAATCAATTAGGTTCTTGGTTAGCCCGGAAAACCAAGGGAGGTTGGTGGTTAGCTCGTAAAACCATTTAGGCTCTTGGTTTGCCCATAAACCCAAGTGAGGTTTTGACTTGTTGGCCTTATAAAAACAAGTTGGGTTTTTGATTAGTGAGCCCGGAAAACTAATCAACTGTAATCGATGTGATTATAGTGAATTCTCAAAGGGATCTTGGGGAGTGGATGTAGGTGCATTGGATAGCACCGAACCACTATATTTCTTGGTCTTTGTGGTTGATTGATCTCTCTACTTGCTTTACTTTTATTACTCTTTATTTCCTCTGCACTTTTATTTAAGAGCATTACATTTGATTTCATTGTACCTTAATTGATTGTTGAATTGGATTTCATAGCATTGCATAGCATCAAGAAAATGTTTTTTAGAGACCCAATTCACCCCCCCTCTTAGGTTGCTTACTGGGCAACACATTCTCGTGTGGATCACCGTTAGAGGGCTTGCACTTGTGAGCCTCATGGAAAGGATTGGATTTCAGTGATCCAGGTATATTTTTCCTAACTCCATTTATGTTTCATTAATTGGTATTGCATAAGGGGTTCCTGGGAATTAGGATTTTCTAGCCAATTAGGATTTCATGCTTAGAATTTTTGTTTTTAAATTCACTTCCGCATGCTGCATGATTCCCGGCACCCTGAAAGAATTCCCATCAATCTCACCGGTGGCCATGTGGGGTGTAGTTTGGTAAGCCCACAGCATACTGGGCAGCTATTCGGCCCATCGACCCTTAGCCTTACCAGCCTTGTGTGAAGCCCTTGCAAGATGGTCCGGTTAGTCACCTCGGCCTCCCCATTGGTCGAGGATGAGCCACTAAGGTGAAGTGGTGATGGATGCCGAGGATGGCACAGAACTCCTCGAAAGCTTGGTTGTTTAACTACCATCCATTGTCTATTATGAATGGTTATGGAAGCCTGAACCGATAGATGACAAGCTTCTAGAAGAAAGACCTGACCTTCGTCTCCATTATTCAAGGCAGGGGTTCGGCCTTGACCCACTTGGTGAAGTAGTCAATAGCCATAATTAAGAACTTTCGTTGGCCAGACGTGGGAAGAAAGGGTCCTAGGATGTCCATTCCCCACTGGGTGAATGGCCACGGAGCTGGTAGTTAGGAAAGTGGGGCCTCCGGCTACCACTAGATGTGGGCATGGTGTTGACAATGGCCACACTTCCTCACGAAGCTGGCAGTGTCTTCTCGCATGGTCTTCCAAAAATATCCTTGCTGGAGTGCCTTGTAGGCTAGAGTTTTTCCCCCCACATAATTGCTGCAGATGCCTTCATGTATCTCTTGGATCACGTGGTGGCTTCTGAAGGCTTCAGACATTTCAGCAGGGGGTAAGAATAAGATCTCTGGTACAGCTACCCATCCATCATCACATAACACGTGGCCTTCTTCTTGAGGAGGTCGACTTCCTTCTGATCCTCGGGTAAGGTGCTAGTAGTGATATACTTAATGTAGGGGTCCATCCAGCTGGCTTCAGTGATACTTGCTAGACTTTTGCTACAGACTCATAGTTGGGTGCTTCGAGGTACTTGATGAAGGTACACCCCAACAATGACTCCGGTAGGGTGGCCAATCTAGAGAGGATATCAACTCGAGCATTCTCCACTCGCAGGATGTTGGAGATGCCAATGTACTGGAGGTTCACCGTATATGAACATACCTTATAGGTACTTCCCATCATGGGATCCCGAGCTTCGTATTCACTAGAGACTTGGCCCACCATGAGCTGAGAGTCGATGAAGACCTTCAATCTCTTGACACCCAACTCATGGGATACCTTTAGACCTGTAAGGAGTGCCTCATATTTAGCTTGATTGTTGGTCACCTTGAAGAGGAACTGTAGTGCATACTCCGTAACGACCCCATCAAAGTTGGCAAGAATGAGACCAACTGCGCTCCCTCCAGTGTTGGATGCACCGTCGATGTGAAGGATCCACATCATCATCTCCGAGACCGGGTCCGGCCGGGGCTCGGCTTGCTAGCCTACCTCCTTCGGGTCCTCATCTACCTAGGTGCATTCCACCAGAAAATTGGCTAGGACCTAGGCCTTTTGCATCGATCATGGGTGGTAAGCGATGTTGAACTGGTTGAGTTTCACCACCTACTTGGCCAATTGCCCCAAAGTATCAAGGCATCTCAGGATGGGCTTCAAGGGTTGATTGATGAGGACAGCAATAGGGTGCACTTGGAAATAGGGCTTGAGGTGCTATGTAGACATTATTAATGCAAAAATGATCTTTTTGGATCGGGTGTACCTGGTTTCCATATCGTGGAGTAGCTTGCTAGCATAGTAGACTGGCTGTTGGGTACCGTCCTTATCAGTGCAGACCAGCACCAAGCTAACCGTCTCAGGTGAGACTGTCAGGTAAAAGAGGAGCTCTTCCCTAGGCTCTGGCCTGGACAATAATGGTGGGGAGGTGAGGAGCTTCTTCAACCCCTCGAATGCCTCCTGACACTTTTCCATCCAAGTGAAGTCATTCATCTTCTACAGCACCTTGAAGAAGGGCTAGCAGTGCTCGGTAGATGCAAGATGAAGTAGCTCAATGCTGCGATGCACCTAATAAGCGCTGGACCTCCTTCTTGGAGACATGGTGTCTTATGTCAGTGATCGCTTGGATCTTCTTAGGGTTGGCCTCTATCCCCCTCTAGGTGACCATAAACCCCAGAAACTTTCCTATCGCAATGCCAAATGTGCACTTGGTAGGGTTCAACTTCATTCGATAAAGGTGAAGGTTATCAAAAGCCTCCGCCAGGTCGGCAATGTGATCTGACTCTAGGCCGCTAATGACGAGCATATCGTCGATATATACCTGCATGTTGCGGCCGACCTGGTTTTTGAAGACCTTGCTAACCTGTCGTTGGTACATGGCCCCTGCATTCTTGAGACCAAATGGCATCATCTTGTAACAGTACGTACCTCGATCAGTCATGAATGTCGTGTGCTCCTTGTCCCCCAAAGCATGTAGATTTGGTTGTATCCGGAGAATGCATCCATGAAGCTGAGGAACTTATGGCCCCAGGTCACATCCACTAGCTGGTCAATCTTGGGGAGTGGGAAGCTATCCTTAGAGCACGCCCAGTTGAGGTTGGTGTAGTCTACATAGATCCTTCACTTCCTAGAGGCTTTCCTGACCATCACCATATTAGTAAGCCAGTAAGGGTAGTGTACCTCAAGGATGAAGCCTGCTATGAGAAGTTTCTCCACTTCTTCATCGATCTCCTTCTGCCACTCCAGGATAAAGCTCTTTTTCTTCTACCAAACTGGGTGACAGTTGGGGTCGACATTTAGCTTATGGGTGATCACTTCTATAGGGATGCCGAGCATGTCGACGATGGTCCAAGCAAAGATGTCCGTTGGCCCGCAGGAAGCTAAGTAGATAGGATCTCTCCTCCTCAGGTAGCAAGGCTCCCACCTGCACCATCCTCAAGGGATCCTCTCCCAAGGGAAAGGATAATAAGGGCTCAATGGGTCCACCCTTCAGCTCTGGCTCTACCGGATTCAGCTAGTCATTGACTGGATTTAGATCGGCTCCTCGCGGCCCCGGAACAGTCTGTAGGTAGTGCTAGACAAGATGGCATGACCCCCTCATCTCCCTGATCCCCCGAGGGGTCGAGAACTGAATGAGAAGATGCCTTGTAGAAATAGTGGAGTCGAGCAGGTTGAGTCTGGGATGTCCCAAAATTATGTTGTAAGGCGAAGGAACTCTCACCACGATGAAGGTTGTCAGCACAGTCCTTTGTCGGGATAGGGTCTCGGTAGTTATTGGGAGTCTAATCTCTCCCTTAACTCCAACTGAGTCCCCAATGAAGTCCACAAAGGGTGTGAAAATCTATTTTATTTGGTCAGCAGAGGTTCATCCTTACAAAAGCATCATAAAAAAGGATATATGTAGAGCTTCCACTATCTACCATGATTCTCTTTATAAGATGCTTCGCTATTGTCATTTCCATGATGATAGCATCATTATTTGGGTTATTTACCCCGATCGACCCCTCTCCCATGCAGGGAAGTACATCATCACTCTCCTCTCTTCCTCTAGCCCTCTTCGGGGTTCGGCCTGCCCCCCAAAAAATTATTTCCATCGACTTCTCAGTGGGCCAATTATCGATGACGAGTGGACAAGGCTCTTCATTCTAGACTGCTAAGGGAACTCCTCCCTCCATGTACTTTCCAAGGTAGCCATGCTTGATCAGGTCTTCTATCTCCCTCTTCAGGTGGCAACATTCCTCCATGTTGTGGCCGTGGTCCTGGTGAAAGCAACAGTAGCAGAATCGGTCACATCCAGCAGATGGCCTTAGAGGAGGAGGACAGCACAGGAAGTGCTCGCCCTCATTCTCCATAAGAATATTCGCTCTCGGGGTGAGGAGAGGAGTGAACTTCTCTTCCTTGGTGGGGTTGACTCTGGGTCTCGGCCTCAGTCGTAGGGTCAGTGCCAACTTTTGGGCTTGAGGAATAGATGTTTCCCCAATGGCCTACCTTTTGAGGGGCCTCCCATCGAGCTCCCTCCTGGTGTGATCTACCTCCTCTGTGTGGATGCACTTGTGAGGCCGAAAAAGGAGCTCCGAATAAGTCTTTTAAGGCTTCTTATCGAGGGAGTAGGTGAAGCGGGAGATCCACAACCCCCTTTTTAGAGCCAGTATAGTGATTGGCTCATCGAGGTGGTAGATCTCCAGGGTGAGACCTTGAAATGGGACATGAAGTACTGAAGAGACTATCGATCCTATTGATGGATCAAGAAGAGGCTGTCAGCCTCACATGGCACCTTCTCTACATGCATCAAAGTGTGCCATGAATCTCTTCTCCAACTGGGAGAAGAAGTCAATATTTTTTTACTTGAGTTTGGAGAACCAGGCTCGAGCGGCCTTCCATAGGGTAGCCAGCAAGGCGATGCAGAGGAGAGCATTATAGCCCCCAAGACCCTCATAAGGGCCTTATAGCTTATTAAGTGGTCCAGGGGGTTAGTTGTCCCGTCATAGGGATCAACCTAGGGCATGCGGAACCGGCTAGGAATTGATTCCTCTTGAATTCTACGGGAGAAAGGGGGGCGGGTGTCATAACCCACTGGCTCGCTGAGGGCAAAAAAGTTTAGCGAGTTTGTGCTCCTGCTCTTTCGAGGTGTCTCTCCACTTAGCGATGGATGGCCTCGTCAGTGGACCCCTCAATAGAGGCTGTAAGGGGTGAAGGAAGCACGGAGTGGGGGAACACTTGCCTAAGTTCCCGGCCACACCAGCATCGCTGGTAGGAGTGCGCACCATGGTTCGAGACCAGGGAGCAGCTCTCCCGGCCAGTCGGACCATCGTGCTACCTCTTCCCGACCACCTGGTGGTCCCCCCTCGAGTGGGAGATCGCATGCAATGGCTCCTTTTAGAAGGACCACAGGCTAGTACGGGGGTCGGTGGCATGAGCCACCGGCATCCTTGGCTGCTACTGTGTTGCCAGGGACCGATGTCTTTGTGGAGCTAGCATACCACTGTAGCCAAAGTATGGACCTGCTAGGCTAGTGCGATGATCGGGGGTCCATCGGAGGTAGTGGTGGTGGAGCAGGGAGCCCCCTTTCTGGGCTTTGGTCACCATGATCAGGGACCCCCGCCCTGTTGGCAGAAGCCTCGCACGCTCTGATTGTCACTATGAAGCTCCAGGGCTTCTGTAGATGCTTTGCTAGTGGTGGGGGATTCACGGTTGGACTTCCCATAGTCACTGGAGTTCTAGTGCTCGCCCTCCCTTCCTGGCATGCTAATCTTTTGCCGCCAAGATCATCGTGGCCTATAGCTCTGACATGTTGCGGACGTGTTGGGCTCCCGTGGGGTGCTAGATCCTTTGCTTTGGTGCTCTCCTTGATTTGCTGCCCTATAAAATAAAGGAGACTCGAGTCGGGGATTCTAGCGATGACACTCCGATGGTCAAGTCAGTGGGACGATCTAGGAGAACAAAATCTCTTTGGCAGAGAACTTGGGGACTCTCCACACATAGAGGGTGAAAGATAAAACTGAGATGTAAAGACAAGGATGAGCCGGGATCAGAGAGCTTGGGAGGTTCTGCTTGCTGGTTCCTAGCCCATTAGCTCTTTGTCTCTTATCAATTGCCTCTTCCCCCTCTGGGGATTCTTTCTTCTGTTTTATATGTGAACGATGGCCCAAACAAGGTCTGGGACTTTCCTGAGATGTCCTTTTCATGGTGTCCCCTTTAGAGGGGGGCTTTCTATTTCCACCCTACTTCCCCCTTTGGACTGCTCCTTTAAAGGAGATCCTTCTATTAAGGGTGTTCGCCGGTGCACAGACCTTGTCCCTTTAGTGGTGCAGCTCCCCGTGGGAGGGGCGGGCACCATGCCACTGAGCCCTGAGCTATGGTGGGACGTTTCTATTCCAAGAGGGACTGTCGAAGCATCGTAGGGCCTGTAGTCTTAATGGCATACTCCTCTTGGGAGAGGTTCAGGATTCATGTCATAGAGGTTGAGACCCCCGATTGCATGATCGTCAACGTGGTGGTATACTACAGGATCGGGGGCCTAGAGGAGCACACCTTGCATAGAGCATGCGGATGGCACATTGCAAAGCTTGAATTAATGGCAGGGCATGTGCCTCCTCCCAGAGGCTGCAGGTGGATGGGGGCCCCCTCACTGTGGTTTGAATTTCTGTTGATCCTTTCCTCCTTTGTCGCTGGCAGAAATTCTGTCCACCACAAAGTAGGGAAGAGGCTCACTTTGGGAGCCCCACCTCTGGAAGCATGAGCATGACCTCGATCGGGAGCTGGCCTCAGATAGAGGGCTCACCCCATGAGCACGACCCCGGCTAGGAGCTGACCTCGGTAGGAGGGCTTGCCTTGGTAGCATGAGCATGACCCCAGCCAGGAGCTAGCCTCAAACGGAGGGCTCACCCTATGAGCACGACTCTGACTGGGAGCTAACCTCGATAGGAGAGCTCATCTTGGAAGCATGAGCATGACCCCGACAGGAGCTGGCCTCAGATGGAGGGCTCATTTTATAAGCTCGACCCTGACTGGGAGCTAACCTCGGCGAGAGGGCTCATCTTGGTAGCAAGTGCACGACCCCAATTAGGAGCTGGCCTCAAATATGGGCTCGCCCTATGAGCATGACCCTGGCTAGGAGCTGACCTTGATAGGAGGGCTTGCCTTGACAGTATGAGCACGACCCCAGTCGGGAGCTAGACTCAAACGGAGGGCTCACCCTATGAGCACAACCCCGGCGGGAGCTGACCTCGATAGAAAGGCTCACCTTGGCAGCATGAGCACGACCTCGGCTAGGAGTTAGCCTCAAATGAAGGGCTCATCCTATGAGCACGACCCCGACTAGGAGCTGACCTCGACAAAAGGGCTCACCTTAGCAGCATGAGCACAACCCCGACTGGGAGCTGGCCTTAGATGGAGGTCTCGCCCTATGAGCACGATCCTGGCTGGGAGCTGACCTCGGCAGGAGGGCCCGCCTTGGTAGCATGAGCATGACCCCGGCTGGGAGCTAGCTTCAAATAGAGGGCTCGTCCTATGAGCGTGACCCCAGCTAGGAGCTGACCTCGGCTGGAGGGCTCCTTTGGCAGCATGAGCATGACCCCGGCCAGGAGCTGGCCTCAGACGGGGGGCTCTCCTTATGAGCATGACCCTAGCTGGGAGCTGACCTCGATAAGAGGGCTTGCCTTGGCTCTTTGTTTAGCCACCGTGTCCATATGGTGGATCTCTTGCCAGAGCGAACACTAGCAGGGGCTTTATGTCAGTGAATGTGCCACATCAATCTCCATCATAGTATCATCAAATTCTTTCGATGGACCAAAATAATTTCAACTCACCCCATCAAGGATCGTTGATCCAAAATGATCCTTGTAGATTTTCATAATCTACTAGTGATACCTAATAGCATGTAGTGGCAACCTAGCAGAATAGAAGAATGAACTCCTATATATAGTTACCATGTGAATAAGTTCTTCAATCGAGAGTCTTGACAAGATGCAAGTCATGGAAACTTGCCAAACCCTAGGTATCTATCATATGCATGATTCAATCAACTTAAGTCCTAACTATAAAAACTCATGAAAATTCTTTTCCATCATTTACATTACCATGGCTACGATCTTAAGGACTTAGCCTTTTAAATTGCATAGGACTACACCTTAACTACTGAGATCGATAGATCCCTTATAAGTGCACTCTTACTTCTACAGTGAATCTACTGCAGCTAATGAATACTGTAAGGGCTCGAATGGCTAAGGTCAATATTTTATGTTATCACACTACAAAAATCCTATTGTAAGTGACCAAGGCATCATAGGTCAAAAAATTACTTACATAACACAACATCGAGAAAGTCACTAACGAGTAAGCAGACATTTATGTGACTTCTAGTGATGGTCACATTCGGTATCGTCATTTTTTAATGACCTCCTATACTCTCACTCTAGTACCCCACACTGTATAGTATCCCCACACTGTAGATTCAAGACTCGTCTTTCTAAAGAAAAGCGATCCATACATCGATCAAACCAGATTAATCATCATCCCTATGATATTCTATGATCAAGAATATTTAGAAATTAATCTATGATGACACGTATCTCAAATTTTTCAACTCGTGAAAATATGTATTTAATTTCATGGATAATACATGAACATAATATGTATGAAAAAATTATTCAATTTTAAATATTAAATATAATTTTATGTTCTAGAAATAAAAATATGTTAGCTAGATTGACTTCGAGGATGTAAATCTAACATGAGGCACCCTAAAACTTTTCAACATACACTTCAACAAACCATTAGTTCCATTATACACTCAAATATTTCATTGTTCATCAAAATCATTCATTGAATCAACAATCTCTCCCATTTTGATGATTATTAAACTTTGGGTATAAGCAAATGATACAAATAATGTAAGCATTCTAGAGTTTCAAATCAATTAATGTAAATACATCAAAGTATCATAGCTCTTTAATTATAGTTTTTGAAGTATCAAAGCAACTTAATTCAAATGTATCGGTGTATAGAGTATTGAAGTGAATTGATGTATCAAAGCAATATATTTGAGAAGGCATTCTCAAGTATCTATTAGGCATTATGGAGCAATTTCCCAAGATATTGCATTCAACTTGTTAAGTTTCAGACACTTTTGAAGTTCAAAATTTCTAAAAGAGAAAAGTATCAAAGCTTGTTAAAATGATGTGTATCAAATTTATAGCAGAGAGTATCAATCAATGATTTTCATGTTTAGTAAGCATATCAAGAGTACCAAAGCATGTACTATTGTAGATAACATACATATCAGAGAATCAACAAAGAGTATTAGGGCTTGCAAACCCTTTAGATATTAAATTTGAGTTTGTTCCATATGAAGTTTGTTCCATATGAAGTTTGCTTAAGTCACTTTCATATAAAAATCACTTAAGTTTGTGTAAATCCCTAATTTACTTTAAATTTGTTTTAAATTTGGGTAATTTTCTTAATTAGCATATATTACTCTATTTCCCTCTCCCTTTTTGTCATCAATCAAAAAGACAAGCATAATAATTACAAGTGGATTAGATCAGATAAATTCATTTCATTTCATAAGTCAAACTATACAAGTATATCGATCAAAATGAATATACTACTTTATAAAACAATCAAAACAATGCACCAAGATACAAGAGTAACAAGATACAAATAATCATAAAGATGAACTTAACAATAATCAATAAATTAAAAAGTGGCATAATATATAATCCTAGACCTACATCATCGGATGGAAGCTCTATTATGGAAAATGAGCTAGCCCTAAAGAGGGATGTTCCTCCTCTTTGGCTCCTAGTCCTGCTAGATGGACCAATCACCTAAGTAGGGAAGCCCACATCTGACCTCATATAGGTCTTAAAGGGTGGCCTAGTGGGTTGACTAGATGAGAGATGATTGGTTTGGGCAAGTTGGGTCTATCTGCCATGCTAGGAGATGGATTGGGTCAGAGAACCATGGCCTCTACCTCTGGCTCCTGCTGCCACTGTTGCTACTCCTGGTGTGATGGTCTCATGCTGCTTCATGAGATAGACCATAAAGGTTGTCAACAAGGAGAATATACCATCATGCTATATTGCCCTAAGTCCATGAATCTTTAATTGGATCTGGGAAACATCCATCTCTATCCTTTCCCTTAGCCTAGATCTAGCCAAATTAGATAAGTTTGTAGGATCTTGTGACTTGTTCTACCACTCCAATGTTGTGACATATTCCGCTAGTTTGCCAAGCTTTGCTCTATGTCATCTGATCTCTCTTTGAACCATGAAGGAAATCTTAGAAAGGTCTATGAGAGCAAGCACAATACACTTTAACCTTGGTCCGGTTAGTACAATCTCAATGATCCTCTGAAGCTAACACTTGTCCAATCTAAAGGAAAGCTGAGTCTAAGGAGCTGCTCCGGGTGTTGCTGGGGGTGCTACAATTGATGGAATAAAAGGATTTACTATGGCAGGTGGAGAAAACTTATGCTCTGACTCATGTTGAGCAATGCTAGGTCTTGCCTTAGTTCTATTCATTTGCCTCTCTTGTCCTGATCCTTTGTGCACCCAACATCCTTCCAACTTTCAGTATTGTATACGATGTAGGGACTAGTTATTGTAGGCATTGGAATGCATTAGAATTTTAGTCATCTCCCCCTCCAAATATAGTCCAAACTCCTACAAAACCAAAGTGGGTGCCATGCCATACGGGAGGCAGGCCTTTGCCCTACAAAAAGCTTCTCTCATCTACTGCAACATGAGGGCGGGCAAGTTTAGAAGAATGCCCTGAACAACATGGTACATCACTATAATATTTTGCTTGAAGACAAATTTAAATTCCCATCTTCAGGAAGAGAATACACTCTATAATATGATAAAGTAGTCATATCTCAACTAAAAGCTAGTTTGCTAGCAAGAACTTAAAGTACTTTTGCTAATTTCATGTTGAAAACTTTTTGGACATGATATTAGAGTAAATTAATTTATCACTCATATATCTAAAGCAACATCTATTTAATATGCATCAAGATAATCACTAACAACCTTTTGATTTTCATTCATGCACATGAAGATGACAACATGACAAAATATTGTATAACCTATTTTGGAATTGTCATAACTTCAGTACCAACTTTTTCTGAATTAAGTGATAGCATGCATAAGTTAAACATAGAAAAAGCTATCATTAGAGTGTTTTCTATTTTATTAAATTTAAAGATATTATCTAAATCATTAAAAATTTGAAACATGCATATATGGCTTGCCAATTACAAATTATGTTTCTTATTAAAAGAGGTTGAAAGATGTCATGATGCCTATTGCTAATCCATATAAACCACAAGAGACATATTGTTTGACAATTGTACTAGATTGTTGGTGTAATTGTATATATATGAAAGCTACCACCTAGTAAAAAACTAAGCACCACTCTTTCATAAGACCAACTTAACAACCAACTCTAAAGATAGAAATGAATGCAGCATCATTCAATCCATGGTACAAAAATTAATTTAAGTATAATATTACTGTGGCTTGTATATATAGAAAATGAAAATGTCATTCTCATAAACCATATCATGTACAATAGGCCTTTAGCTCTAAAAATCTCAAAATAATACCATGCCAAAAATGTTATCTATCTATATGAAATAGATGGCATAAAATTTAGATTGCATGTATAATAGACCCCATCAAAACTATTTGGGTTTTTTATGTATATACCCTCTTAAACATTCAAATTTTCATGAATATCTATTCAAAATTGATATTTGCATGTACATTCTCATAAAACACCTCTTTACATATATACCGGTATTAGAGATAAAAAGAAGTAACTTCATAATTATGATTAATTTTTAATTTAAATAAATATAATTTTTGCTAATGCTGTCTATAGATTATATATAGGGTATTCAAGCAAAAATGGTGTTTTATGTATATATGAAAATTTTATTTTTGAAAGGGTATTTATATAAATTTGAATATTTAGAAGGGTATTCATTCCTCGATAATTATTGCCCATTACAATAGTATCATTTGCTTCAAAAAAAAAGTACCATCTCAAATTTTTATATTAATCATAATTTTGACTAGCTATTGCAATAGTTTTATAATGGAAAACTAGCATTGTCTTTCTATTCACTTTTCATTGGATAAAAAAAATTATTTTTAGATCATGTCGTATAGATGCTTGATAAAAAAGTTTTGAATTTTGTAAATAGTATAAAAATACAAAGGTGAAAGAGAAAATAGCAATAATATACTTTTATAACACCAACAATGCATTACAATGGTCTCATATTTTCCTAATTATTACATACAATATATTGAGAGGCAATTGAAACTATTATAACTTGCATATAACTCACACACAATGTATAGGGTACAGCCTTTTCTCCTTTTTTCAACCATTTTTAAAATGCAATATAACAATGTAAAAAAGTATAATAAATGGAAGGTTTCACTAGCCGAGTTGTTTTTATATACCAGGCAATGAACTTTCATAATTACCAAGCAGAAACTTTCATTATTTACACTAGTGTCTACATGGAAAATAGAGAATTCTACATAAACTAAGCCTTTATTTAGAAACTTCCATCATTAATATATGCACCATCAACATCAACCCTTTGCAATGCATGACATATGGTTTTTTTCCTCATTTTTCCAACTATTTTTTGAATGTAATATGACAACATAACAAAATATAATAAATAGAAGACTTTAGTAATTAAATTTATAGAAATAATGAAATTTAATGATGATTGAGAACATTAATATCAGCATAATTAATATATATTGCATATTAAATAATAAGATTTATTGATGACCGAGGATATTAGTTTTAGTATTATTAATACTAGCATCTATATGGTAAATGAAGAGTATATATATATACATACATACAAAAATATGCATGGGCACATGCACACTAACATATACATAACCCATTTGATGTTTGTGGTACAATTTGTTCTTCCTTTTCTAGCCACCTTTAAAAGACAATCCATGTAACAAATTATAAAAAATATAAAACTTCAATAGTTAATTTTTTATTGCATATTAAATAATGAACATTAATGATGGTCAAGTAGAAACTCCTATCATTGGTATTAGAATCATTAATATTGGTATCCATAAGGCAAATGGAGAACTCCCACAAGTTGAGCCTCTTAAGCTTTTATAATTAATATCTATTTCATTAATACAGACCTCTAGCCAAGCACGAGGTTTATTTTTTTCTCCTTTTTCCAACTATAATATGCTTCAATAACCAAATTACTATTGTCTATAAAATAGTAAACTCTAATAATGTTTAATGTACTAATATCATCATCCATACTATAAAAGAAAAACTCTGCATAAACTAAGTGGCTAATAGAAACTCCTATAATTGATATGGATATAGTTGATGCCAACATTTGGTAGATGGAGGACTCTTCATGCATTGAGCATCCGTGAAAAAATTTCTATGATTAAAATCACGTCACTAATACTAGCCCTTCATGATGCACTCGGTATGATTTTTTCTCCTTTTTCATAAATTCTTGAAATACAATATAAAATAAAATAAAATATGATAATTAAAAGTCTTCAGTAGCTAAATTTTTATTGCATATTTAAGCAAGAAATTTTAATAATGGTTGAATATATTAATACTAATATCATTAATGGTTGTTGCATATTAAACAATGAAGTTTAGTGATGACTAACATATCAATATAAGCA
Organism: Areca catechu; assembly: GCA_021397845.1. Taxonomy (NCBI): domain Eukaryota; kingdom Viridiplantae; phylum Streptophyta; class Magnoliopsida; order Arecales; family Arecaceae; genus Areca; species Areca catechu. Next base: position 98,234,402 of record CM038046.1, read on the forward strand.
CCATTAATAGGGTTGTTATGTGTTGAATTCAGAGCTCTACATAAAAAAGATTAGTTAGGTCAAACCAAGTCCAGCTAAGTTCCATCACCTACTATTGGACCTATTTTGCATTCAGTTGCTTGCTGCATGAGTTGGAATCACATAAGAAATCACATGACTTAGCCCTAAACCTTTTTAAAATAGATCATTTTTTGACCTAGACATGATCTAAGAGTCTTGTAAAATTGAGTGAGACTAGGTCTAAGTCAGAATTGGATAGGATAATGGGTTGACTTGGCCCATTTGCAGCACTTGCATGCCATTACTTTAAATCTTGGCTCTAGAATTAAAATAAGGAAGGTGAAGAAAGAAGAATTGTCATAAAACAAAGATTTAATAAATATAACCTAATATATATATTCTAATATATATTCCCATAGACATGACCTCTATTTCATGGATAAAGAAGAAAGCTTCTTAATAGAAAAGTTAGTTTTATCATTTACAAAAGATGATAATGGGTGTGAGTGAATTTTAGTTTATTATTTTGTTCATTAAATTTTTTTCTAGGTAAGAAAAAGAATTGTCATGAGATTTGTAGACCAATACTTGATCCAAACATAGATTTATAGACAATTTGAGTTTCCATCTAAACTTATAACATTAATACTAACATCATTAATATCAACCTCTTCCAATACACGGGGTACATTATTTTCCTTCTTTCCAACTACTTTTAAAATGCAATATGAGAATAAAAACATTTAATAGTCAAATTTATGTAAGTAATGAAATTTAATAATGTCAAACACATTAATATTAGCTCATTAATATCTGTAGTGTATTAAGCAATGAAAGAAAAGGATATTAATATCAATGTCATGAATATCTATAGTGTACTAGGCAATTAGCCTTTATGATGATAAAGGACATTAATATTGGTATTAATAATATATATATTTACAAAACAAATGGAAAGCTTTGCACAAGCTGAGCCTCCATTTTAAATGCATATTAACATATTACCTGATGTGGCACATTCGCTGATGTGGAGTCCCTGCTGGTGGTCGTGCCGGCAAGAGATCTGCCACCTGGACACGGTGGCCAAGCAGAGAGCCAAGGTGAGCCCTCCTATCGAGGTCAACTCCCAGTCGGGGTCATGCTCATGGGGCGAGCCCTCCGTTTGAGACCAGCTCCTGGTCAGGGTCATACTCATACTGCCAAGGCAAGCCCTCCTGTCGAAGTCATCTCCCCACCGGGGTCGTGCTCATACGGCGAGCCCTCCATCTAAGGCAGCTCCCGATCGAGGTCGTGCTCATATTGCCAAGGCGAGCCCTCCTGTCGAGTCAGCTCCTAGTCGGGGTTATGCTCATAGGGCAAGCCCTCCTGCCGAGGTCAGCTCCCGACCAGGGTCGTGCTCATGCTACCAAGATGAGCCCTCCTACTGAGGTCAGCTCGTAGCCTGGGTTGTGCTCATGCTGCCAAGGTGAGCCCTCATGCCGAGGTCAACTCCTAACCAGGATCGTGCTCATAGGGTGAACCCACCACCTGAGGCCAGCTTCCGGTCGGGGTCATGCTCATGCTGCCAAGACAAGCCCTCCTACCGAGGTCAGCTCCCAACTAAGGTCATGCTCATAGAGCGAGCCCTCTATCTGAGGCCAGCTCCCGGCCGGGGTCATGCTCATGCTCCAAGGCAAGCCCTCCTACTAAGATCAGCTCCCAGCCGGGGTCATGCTCATAAGACAAGCCCTCCATCTAAGACCAGCTCCTGGCCGGGGTCGTGCTCATGCTACCAAGGCGAGCCCTCCTGTCGAGGTCAGCTCCCAACCGGGGTCATGCTCATAGGGCGAGCCCTCCATCTGAGGCTAGCTCCTAGCTAAGGTCGTGCTCATGCTACCAAGGTGAGCCCTCCTACCAGGATCAGCTCCCAGTCAGGGTCATGCTCATGCTTCCTGTGGCGGGGCTCTCAAAGCAAACCCCCTCCCTACCTAGCAGAGCTCAGAGTTCCTGCTAGCAGCAAAGGAGGGAAGGATCGACAGAAATTCAAACCATGGCAAGGAGATCTTCGGTCACCTGCAACCCCTGGAAGGTGGTGCATGCCCTGCCATAAATTCAAGCACTGTAACGCACCACCTGCATGCTCTGCGTAGGGTGTACTCCTCCAAGCCCCAGGTCCTGTAGCGTGCCACCATGTTGATGACTGTGCAGCTGGGAGCTTCAACCCTCATGACACAAAACCTGAGCCTCCTCTAAGAGAAGATCCCATTAAGGGCACAGGCCCTGCGACACTCCGATGGTCCCCTCCTGAAATAGAAATATCCCACCATAGCTCGGGGCTCAGCAGCTTGGTGCCCGCCCCTCCCACGGGGAACTGCACCACCAGAGGGATAGGATTTGTGCCATGCTGATGAACACCCCCCAGTAGGAGACCCTCCTTCAAAAGATTGGTCCGATAGAGGGAAGATAGTAGGCAACAAAAAGACTCCCTCCGAGGGGGGTACCAGGAAAAAGAAATCTCAGTGAAGCCCTAGAGCTGGTCTGGGCCCTCATTCTTGTATAAAATAGAAGAAGGAATCCCCGAAAAAGAGGGAGGATGAGTAAGATATAGAGAGCTAGTGGGCAAGGAACCAGCTAAGAGATCCACCCTACTCTCTCTGCCTTTCATTTTTCTACTCATTCTTTTCGCTCACTATATTTCATCTTTGAATCCTCTACACGGATAGATCCTAGCTCTTCCATCATAGAGGTTCTATTCTCCTAGATCATCCCACTGACTTGATCATCGGAGTGTCCCTGTTGAAATCCCCAGCCTGGGTCTCCTCTATTTTGTAGGGCAGCCAACCAAGGAGTAGGCCGGAGCAAAGGACCAAGTGCAAAACTGGAGCCCAACGCGCTTGCGATACATCAGAGCTACATGCCACGGTGATCCAAGCGGCAACAGATTGGCACACCAGGTAGGGGGTGAGCATTAGAGCTCTAGAGACTATGGGAAGCCCAGCAGCAAGTCCCCCACTACCAGCGAGACATCTGCAAAAGCCCACAACTCCATGGTGACAACACGAGTGCGTGAGGCTTCTGCCAACCGAGTAGGGGGCCCCCTTATCATGGCAACCTATAGAGCCCTAAAGGGGAGCTCCCCTCCCCACTACCACCACCTTCGACGAACCCCCAAATCACTACACTAGCCCAGGAGGTCCATGCCTTGGCTACGGCGGTGCACCAGTTTCATCAGAGACATCAGTCTGGCAACACAGCAATAGCTAGGGATGCCGGCAACCCACACTATCGATCCCTGTACTAGCCTGCGGTCTTTCTGGGAGGGGCCATTGCATGTGATCTCCTACCCAAGGGGAGACCACCAGGTAATTAGGAAAAGTCAGCACTCCCACCAGTGGCACCGACATGGTCGAGAACTCAAGTGAGAGTTCCCCCACTCCATACGTTCTTCACCCCTGATGACCTTTGCGAGGGGTCCACTGATGAGGCCATTCATCACCAGGCAGAGAGGCACCTCGAAGAGCAAGAGCACCTCGAGGAGTAGGAGCACAAGCTAGCAGATCTGTCCCACTGGTTTGCAGAGATCTAGGGCTCCCTTAGTGAGCCCACGGGTTACGACACCCACCCCCCTTTCTCCCGCAAAGTTCAAGAAGAGCTGATCCCCAATCGGTTCCATAGGCCTCAAGTTGATCCCTACGACAGGACGACCGATCCCTTGGACCACATGGAAGGCTACAAGGCCCTCATGAGGGTCCAGGGGGCTATTGATGTTCTCCTCTACATCGCCTTCCCGGCCACCCTACGGAAGGCTGCTCAAGCCTGGTTCTCCAGACTCGAGTTGGAAATCATTGACTCCTTCTTCCAGTTGGAGAAGAAGTTCATGGTGTACTTTGATGCATGCAGGAAGGTGCCACGTGAGGCTTACAGCCTCTTCTGATCTGTCAACAGGACCGAGAGTCTCTCCGAGACTATGTATCCTGGTTCAAGGCTGTCACCCTAGAGATCTACCACCTCGACAAGCTGGTCGCTATGCTGGCCCTGAAAGAAGGGTTGTGGACCATCCATTTCACCTACTCCCTCGATAAGAAGCCTTCGAAGACTTACTTAGAACTCCTCCGGGCTCACAAGTACAATCGTGTGGAGGAGGCCAACCAAACCAGGAGGGAGCTAGATGGGAGGCCCCTGAGAGGCAGGCCGTTAAGGAAGCATTTGCTCCCCAGGCCCAAAGATGGCACCAGCCTTGTGGTTGGGACCGAGACCTAGAGCCAACCTCATTAGAGAAGAGAAGTTCACTCTTTTCCTCGCCTCGAGAGTGAAGATCTTGATGGAGATCGAGGGCGAGCGCTTCCTGTGCCGTCCTCCTCTCTTGAGGCCATCCACTAGATGTGACAAGTCTCGCTACTACCACTTCCATCGGGACCACGGTCATGATATGGAGAAATGCTACCATTTAAAGAGGGAGATAGAAGACCTGATCAAGCACGGCTACCTCGGGAAGTACATGGATGGAGCAATGCCCCAAGCAACCTGGAGTGAAGAGCCCCGTCCGCTTGCCATCAACAACCAGCCTACTGAGAAGCCAGTGGGAATGATTTCCTGAGGGGCAGGGAGAACCCCGAAGAGGGCCAGGGGGAGAGAGGAGAGTGATGATGTACTCCCCTACATGGGAGAAGGGTCGACCAGGGTGCACAACCCAAATAATGATGCTGTCATCGTGGAAATGATGATAGCGAAGCATCCTATAAAGAAAATCATGGTTGATAGTGGAAGCTCTGCAGATATCCTTTTTTACGATGCTTTTATAAGGATGACTTGTCTACTGACCAAATAAAACTAGTGTTCATGCCCTTAGTAGGCTTCACCAGAGACTCAGTTAGAGTTGAGGGAGATATTACACTCCTAATAACTATCGAAAACCCACCTTGGCAAAGGACTGTGATGACGACGTTCACCATTATGAGACTCCCTTTGCCTTAAAATGCAATCCTGGGGCATCCCAAACTCAACTTGCTCGATGCAACCATCTCTACAAAGCATCTCCTCATTCAGTTCCCTACCCCTTGGGGGACCGGGTGAAGGTGAAGTGCATCTACGAAGCATACCAATATGCAAACATGCATTCACGAAAGTAGGGCAGAAAATATGCATTTTGAAATAATTTTAAAACATGCACAACGGAAGGCTCGGTAGATAGATCTAAATGATCTACCGATCTACATGCAGCAGGATCTAGCATAACGTAATAGCATGCATCATAACATCAAAGTAAGATAGAAACACAAATATAAAGGTACCATACATTTATACAAGAGAAAAGATGTAGAAGGAGGAGGGCGCTCGAGCCACACACGTGTCTGGCCTCTACAGGTAATCCATACCTAGGCTCGACTCTGATTAACTCCCTCGGAGTGCTAGATCTTCGGGATCCTTGGACCGATCTTCTTCTTCCGGGAAGACTAGGAGAAGAGCTGGAACCCTTTCCTAAGGGAACTCTCTTTCCAAGACCTAGCTGGAATGCTAGGATCCTCACACCCAATCCCTAGACCTCTCATAACCCTTCTCTATCTTCTCTCTTTTCTCTTATTGTGTCTCTCTAGTTGTTGCAACCTCTGCAGCCTATAGAATAACCTTCATTTATAGGTGCAGCCATAAGAGGGAGAAAGAGGAAGGAGGAGAGATGAGGGGAGAGAATGGGGGAGAGGATCAAGGCCATACCAAAAGGGTCCAACCCACGAAGGTAATTATGACTATCATACCAAATAACCTTGGAGCCAAAACTGGTTTGAATTCAAAATTTAAATTAGGTCAAAACTTGCCCAAAATCCTCCTAAAATTTTTTTCTAGAAATTTGCTCATCACAGGAAGTGTCGACTCATGAAAATTGCCAAGTGTTGACACTTCACCAAGTGTCGACACCTGCAAAATTTCAAGTGTCAACACTTGGAACAAAGTCAATCATATTAACTTCCAGTGATGATAAATGATTCTCAGTCATTGATTAGCCTTAAGAGCAGATAGAAATTCTTTATGGTGTGTGACCCCATAGGTTCGAACACAAAGCCGGTAGCACTGAAACATTTCCAGTACCAGTCAAAGTCCTCATCTAGCAATGATACCCGATGTCCAGATAGATCGAAGATGCAGAGTATCTCACAAGAACCTCTGGCATATGGTTGCCACATAATTCATCCTGTTGCCACCAAGATCGTCGTGGCCTGTAGCTGCTGTCGAGGTCGGATCGCCCTTCCAGTTCTCTTGGGATGTCCTGCTCCCTAGAACCTGCAAAAAATGAGATTAGTGACTCGGGCCGGGGATTCTGGTGAGGGCACTCCGATGGTCAAGTCAGTGATGATCTAAGGGAACAGATCCTCCTAGTCGAGCCCCTCTTGATGGACTCCATGCTAGGAGGAGTGAGTGGTGTAAAAGTGGGATCCGAACGGGAGTGCAAGTGTGCCAGGAAAGATAACGGTCGAGGTGGATGGGTCCTCCTATGTGGCCTCCTTTCCTTTCTCCCCTTGGACCTTTGGTGGTTGTGTTTGCTTGCTTACTTACTTTATGAACCTGTCGAAGGTTTTCTTAAGTCTGAATGATTGTCAAATGTCTACCTAAGGATCTCCCCGGTATTGTCAAACGCGTGTGGTGGCGTCCCATGCTACGATTGGATGTCTCTTTTGATCCATACCGTCAGGGGCATGCGGCGTTGTTCCATGCCATGGATGGAACATCTTTCCTAGTTGGCGATGAGGAAACTACGGGGCATTCTGACAATCCTTCCATTGTTCCATTCCGGGAAGCCTGGCAGTGTCTTAATTGGGGGGACTCCTCCCTCTCTTGCTGGAAATGGCATCCATAGGTAGTTATTATGATTTGATAGGTGCTCTTCCGTAGTCCTTGGGTGGCCCACCGGCGATCTGGGGAGGCGGCTCCACTCCTTTGGTGGCTGGCGATGTTGTCCGGGTTGGTTGCCAAGCTGAAGAGCTAGGACTCGGCCCTGACCTAGGAGGCTCAACCTGGCGGAGGAGGGCTGAGCTCGACTACAGCTCAGGGGGTTCGACCCCAGAGGGGCTGGACCTGGCGGTGGAGGGCTGAGCTCAGCTCCGGCCTAGATGCCCCAAGCTCGCGGGTGCCAACCTGGCAAAGGAGGGCTGAGTTCGACCTGGCAAAGGAGGGCTGAGCTCAACTCTGACCTAGGGGTCGTAGCCTCGAAGGAGCTTGATCTGGCAAGGGAGGTCGCCCGGCTCCGACCTAGGCCCCGAGCTCGCGGGTGCCGACCTGGCAGAGGACGAAGCTCGACTTTGGCGGGCCACCTCGTTGATTCGAAGGAGCTCGGCCCATCCAAAGGAGCCCGAGATGGGGTGTCCACCATGGTGGACTTCTGACATGGCATCTGTTGGAGAGTACACGTTAGCACATCAGCTTCCAGCCACATCATTTGCCCCCAACTCTCAAGCCCCGTTGGTGCGGGGCGCTCGGGACGAAGGGAGTAAATGTGCTTGCTGACATGGAAAGGAGGGAATCTAGCACAATGATGATCACGATCGGCGATGTCTCGAGAGGTGATTTCTTCAACCTACCCGGAGGAGCAATATGGCCACGTCCGAGAAGAAGTTATGGTGGGCACAGAATCCCGAGCGACCACAGCCAAAGCCATACGCCAGCCCTGTTGATGGTCGACACATGGCATGGATCCGATGGCGGGGAGCCGTAACAGTGCTGTCGGACGCCCGTCTCTTTGAAAGGAAAGGTGGCCTTTTCTCGAAGCGTACCTTCTTTCAAACTCTACGTGCCCGCCTTCGTACCGAGACCTTCCTTCCATTCTCCTGGCCATCTCTTCTTCCTCAAGTCTTGAGTAGGTCAGTCTCCTTCCTTGCACTGGTCGGGTTGGGATCTCCCTTTAGGGTTAGGTTTTCCTCCGGATCTCTGTCCATTTCCTCCCTTCTTCTGCTCTTCTTATCTTTTGACCTTCATATCTCATTTCGGACCGGATTTCCATCCCACCACTAACCAAGGTGAAGCCGGGCCTTCAAGGCCGAGGCCACCTTCATCTTCTTCTGACGAGGAGGAGGGCATGGCGTGCTTCGAGGTCAGCCAGAGGCCCATGCCCGGGGGGATAGTGATTAGGGAGCCCGCATCTTCTCCCCCACCTCATCCTCTTCTTCTTCCTTCAGCACCTGCTCCCGAACCTTCTCGGTCAACAGGTCCTGGGGGGATTGCTTCGGTGATCACGGTCATGGACCTTACAACCATCCGAGACACCTACGGTATCCTGGATGGCATCCGGCTCTCAGTCCCTCGACCGGGGGAGCGGGTCACCTCTAGTGGCCCGTGCCGGATAGCCTTCTACGAGGAAACCTTTTCGGGTGGCCTCAGGTTCCCGTTCCACCCTTTCTTCCTTTCTGTCCTAAGCCATTACCGTCTTGTGCCCACCCAGCTTGTTCCGAATGCCATTAGGACCATTTTTTCTTTCATTGTTTTATGTCACTTCCACGGGATTGTTGCCCGTTTCTCTTTGTTCAGGGCCTTTTTCATCTTGAAACACCATCCCACCGAGGAGGGGTGGTGATCCCTCTCTTCTCGCCCCCGAGGGATTAAGTTTGAACTTCTCTCTTCCATTAAAAGATGGAAGAATAGGTATTTGGTGGGGACACCTGAGGCACCAGAATAAGACAGAGGCTTTTTCAACCCTCTGTAAATTGATCAATAATTTATGAGTCCATCTGTAATAAGGGCTTAGCTCATCTGAGTCCATTTTAGTTGTTATTTGAGTATTTTGAGTTGTTATTTCAGTTCTGTACTAGTCAGCTCATGTTGAGCTAGTTCAGTCCAATGCTGGTCAGCTCATGTTGAGCTAATTTTATTTTTTTTTGAGTCCTATCCAAGCATACTGAAGACTCAAGACTACATCATACAAGTAAAGACCAAGTCCAACCAGATTGAAGACATGGAAGTTTAGCCCAAGTCCAACCTAGCTTGAAGATTTGAAGACCCCAGGAGGAAAATCAGAAACCCTGATTCCTTGCAGATGCCCTCCAGATGCCCAGATTTCCTTCCAGATGCCAAAATATATTCATAGACCAAGGCATCCATGATTTTAGAGGTCCATCTGCATCCTAGCCCAAAGAAATCAAGCCCAGGCACCAAGCCTAAGCCCCTAAGAAGCAAGATACCAGGGAATATTCCTGTTACCTGGCTACCAGGCCATCCCAGCTTTCAGAGGCCCAAACCCATGCACCCGGGCCCCTTTGGGCCGGCCCCTTGCTGCTCTTAGAAGCCCAACATGCCCCCCTAGGTGTCCTTGGAGTGTTGGCCAAGTCAAGAGAAATTTTAGAGATTTTTTCTACCTAATGTTTCCTTATTTTCTAGTTAGGGTTTGAGAGGGAAAAGGATTCTCATGTAAAGACTAATGTGCCCTTACTTGGAGCCCAAGGTTAAGGGTCTATTTAAGGGACCCTAGCCTCTTGTATGAAGGGAGAATTTTTGATGAATGAAAACCTTGAGTTCTTCTATTGAGTTGTGTGATACCCTGCTGTGTGCATAAAGGGGTTTGCGAGAGTTTTTCTTCCCAATGCTGCAATCATCTTCCTGCTACCAACAAGCATCTCAGATCCCTGGACGCCCACTCCAAAAAAAAGCCTTCCCTTGCTATTTTTCCTTTGTTTTCTTGTTCCTTTGTGAGTTTTCTAACCCCTGACAGGTCATTTACAGGTCCCCGAGTTCCTACAAATCCAACGACTCTAGCCAAGCCTCAATCGGATCACCGAGCAGAAAGCCGGGTATCCGCGGGTCTTTGGCTCGATTTTCCAGGCTGCATCCATCGAGGAATGAGAGACCCTTTGCTACGATCTTCACAGACGTTGTCAGGTACACCCCCTCTACCTCCAGTAGTTTTATTATAGGAGAACTTGCCCTAACCAAGGCTTCTCAGCCCCGGCGATCATTCTTTTCTACTTTTCTAGGTCCTAATCTACATGCTGATCTTCTAAAATTCATATAAAATTCCCTACAACTTATTTTAATCTAAAATTTGGGAATTAATCACTCAACCCCACATATAAAACATACAAAAAAAATTACATGCATATTAGTTCCCCATCAGTATTTCTTTGCCTCAATCAAAGAAGTCAACTGGGTCTAGAGCGACCCGGATCGGTCCCCTAATAGGGATTCAGCGATCGATGTCGCCAACTCGGAGGTGTACGACCAGCTTCGCTCTGCTGAGGTCCCTATGCTTGAGGTCCTGCTATCAGAGCAGAATCTCTATGAGGCCGGGGTCGGCCCAACACAAGAGTTGGGTGAGTTCGGCTCAAGAATCTTTTCTTCTTCTTCTTCTTCTTCTTCTTCTTTTTCTTTTTTTTTTGAGCTGATGTCTTCTCCTTTGGTGCAGCTATGAAGTTCTCCATAGAGGAGCTCCTCTCGTTCTCTAAGGAGAGGAATCAAGCGGAGGGTGCTGGCGAGCCCACCCAAAAGAAGGCTCGGGTGGATGTAGGTGCGAGCTTGGTACCGATCGAGCCCGTTCCCGAGCCAAGGAGGAAAAGGGCTGCAGAATCTGCCTCCGAGGTGGAGCGATTTGGCCCCTTTGTCAGAGCCCGAGGTGGTGGTCCGGGCCAGATCTGCCACTACTATGGCAGCGGTGGCATCCCCTCTCCTCCGGAGATCATCGAGGTCGAGGAGGATAGGGAGCCAGAGGGAGCGGGGCTGACTTCAGCGGCTCCGTCCGTGGTGTCGTCGAGTTCCCGGCCTACACACCAGCTTCCACTACTGACGGAGAAGGTGGCTCCAAGTCGGCAACAGGAAAGAGAGATAGGGACTACCGTCGGGTCCCCTTCAAACTGTGGTGCGGGCACCAGACTCAGAAGAAGACTTCAGAGCTCCATCTGGATCTCTGATTAACCTTGCCCGAAGAATTAGGGTTTTTGGCTTGTAATAAGGGTTGACTTGATCAACTCAATTTTAGTTTAAGTCTGTATTACCTGCATTTTTATTTTATTGAGTCATGTTGACTCAGTAGTGGACTAGGGCTTCAACCTAGGGTGTTACATTTTCTCCCAAGGCCAAGCAAGTGGGCGCCACACTCCCAGCCACACTCCCAGCCATACGCCTGAGTCCAGGGGGTGCCACATCTCCATCCAGCAGGCTTTGGTCCCCACACCACAGATAGCAGCTCCCCTCTTTCATGCGCCAATTGAGGAGAAATCCACCAGGGGTCCACAAATCAAGGGGGCGGTCCAAGACTTTCCAAAAGAACCAAACTATGAAAGGGAAGAAATTCTCTTGGGGAGAGATTCAAGGAGGCGCCCATTACCTATCAGAAATACTCAAACAAAGTTAGAAGGAGCCATAACTTGGGGAGAAAGAAAAGGAGGTATCCAAAAAGGGTTGAGCCATGGAAGGAAGGGGATTTCTCTTGAAAAGCAAGGTTAGGAGGTGCCCTAATCATTCCAACTAAAGCCAGATATAAAAGGCAACAAATTTTCTCTTAGAGGGCAAGGTTAAGAGGCACCCAAACACTTCCAGATAAGGCCAAGCATAGAAGGAAAAAAATATTTTCTTGGAGGTCAAGACAAGGAGGCGCCACCCACTTTCCTTTTGAAGCTTCAATCAACTTTGGAATTAATTGGCCGGCCATATGAGTAGGGATTGATATCCTAATTTGAAGATTCCCTCCTTTAGTCCCACATGGGAAGATGTAAAACCCTACTCTCTTGTAATGGCCTATAAATTAAACCCCCATGTAAGTTTGAAAAAAATCAGATGAATGAAACCAAATTTTTTTGTGAGTAAACTTTGTGTTTTCTCTCTTCCGCACTTGCATCCAGGTGTTGACTCCGTGAGGGAGTAAATCCGGGTTCCCTAGGAACCTTGAGGAGGTGTGAGATCTCCAAAACCCAAACCCTAGGTTAGCCACTTCTACTCCAAAACCCTAGCCGCCCACCATCCACTTCAATCCACCAAACCCTAGCCTATTCCACCTCCCACGGCCTCTCTCTCCAAGTCCAGGCCGACCACCAGCATCCAGCTACAGTCCGGATACTTCAGATCCAAAGCTCTTTCCAGAGGGAGTCGAATCAGCCTTCAAGAGAATCCGGATCTCAGCGACATCAGCCTGCAAGTTCTTCGAACTGGTAAATCCTTCCCTGAGTCTCTGAATCCATCACTTGTTTTTCTTCTTCCCAGATCTTGAGTTCAGGAGAAGCCGACCCAGCCACGAGGCCAGTATTGGAGGATCCATTGCGAAGATAGCCGAATCCGAGGATCCAACAATCTGCCCGAGAGAGTTCTTCCACCCAAATTCTGTGAAGATCACTGTGTGGTTGGTAAACCATCTCTTCTCTTTATTTCTGTCATGTTGAAAGTTCAGAGCGAAACCCTAGGTCTGGGAGTTTCTCAACCCCCAGCGATCCGTTACTTCTGAACTACTCTGATAACTTAGCTTCTTCTAAATTGTGCTTTCAATCCTTACCTAGTTTCCATCAACTTAGTTTAACTTTACTTTGAGTCGAAGCCAATTTCTGAAATAAAAAAAAAAAGAATTAATCTTAATTTATTTCCGCATCGCATCATCTCTTCTTTCATTCTGCATCATTTTTGGTATCAGAGCTTTCGTCCTGCATCATTTTGGTATCAGAGCCCTATCTAGGGTTTCTGTTTGATTGTTTGTTTGAGTCTCTCTCTTTTTACTTTGTCTGCTCGAAGTAGACTCCCCAGGACATCCGGTCCTAGGAACGAAGCGAGGTGCAAACCTCCTCTTCCCATTCCACGGGGTGTTCCTAGGGCGTGTAGGGGATCCGTTGGGTTATAACTTCGTAGCAGGAATTGTAAACGGGGAAGTGCTCTATTTTCAGCCCGTAATCGCCCTGTTGCAGGAATTATTTCTCATTGCAGGTAACTCCAAATTCAATTATTTTTGTTTTGATGAAACCAGTATAATTGAAACTATTTTTCATAATTCTCCTGTGATTTATTGATTTCCGTGAGATTTCTGAGGATTAAATTACTGCAACTCTATTTTTATGTTTCTGCAATTCAATTATGTTTGAGTGATCATCTCTTAATTCATCTTAAGGGCATTTGAGCATCTAAGATAAGGGGAGGAGTTGATAACCTCTCCTTAGCCCAAAACCACCACCCACTCATTCGAACCTAAGCCTTTAATCTTAAAATTAATTAGACCTAATTTGCCCTAGTGGGCTAGGGACACCAACAAGTCGGGTCTAGGCTAATGTTGAGTCAGTTTGTCTAATTACTCTGTGTGTGCTTTGTACTCAGTGTCTAGAATGGTGGTTCATGGATTCTATCCCGAAGGGCTTGTGTGCTGGTCCGCCTACCTGGCCAATCACTGATTGGTGTCTAGGATTGGCATCTAGGGACCTAACACTCCCCTTACACCTGCCTGGCTGAGTCCTGAGTTACTACAGGCTAGCTTGCCACTCTGATTGGGCATCTAGTTTGGGCTCTAGGTCTAGTTAGCCCGTAGTCGTTCAGTTGAGTCTCATTTTGTGTGTTTGCTTGCATCATGTCTACCCGGAATGGAGTGCCCTACCAACCTGGTCAAACCCAACCTGATTTAGAGGCCATGATTAGAAATCTTACCGAAAGTATGACCAAATTGAGTCAGGACATGAATGAGGGTTTTTCCCAATTTAGGGATCGAGTCCAAGTACTTGAGAAACGTAGACATCAAAATTGGACCCCTGATCCAAAATTTAATAGGCCCCAACCTCACCCATGCCAGGAGCCTAGCAGGACCTTATACCGTGATCCTGAGCATAACCTTAGGAAGCCTAACCATGATATCTATAGTGTGGATCGTGTCTATGAGAGGTCCTTATGATATTCTAGACCAGTCACTCAACAACCCCAGTCTTCTAGATCAAACCATTTAGATCCACACCCATGCCCAAGTAAGGTCTCTACTAGCTTGAAACCCAGTGTGACCCAGGTTCCTATATCTCAAGAATGTTTGTTTTATGGAGAAAGAGGCCATAAATCTAGTCAGTGCCCATGCATAGGAATGGCTTGTGCACAGCTAAGTGGTAAGAATCCTAAGGATGACATTAATGAGGGAGAACCCAAGCCTACCAATGAGGAAGAAGGTTAGGTATGACAAGCCTAGAATCAGTTGACCCGATTACCACTGACCCGAAACCCATTGAAGATGGCATCGAGGAAGTATATGATGCTGGCTTGAGTCTAGTTGAAGAATATGAGGGGGAAGAACTTGAAGAATGTGACATTGATACTAATGGTTCCTTACCTGAGGAGACCTTGGAAAGCAACCAACTGGTAGGACCTAGTTCAGAAATTCAAGAGATTTGTGAGAACCAGGTTCCTTTAGTCAAATACCCCCAGGAAGAACTCATAGTGTTAGCCCGAGCTATCAGTTCGTACCCTCTAATAACAGTCATTCCCCAAGTACCAATTGAAGATTTTTGCACTGAGCTGTTTACGTTTGCCCACCCTATGGTAGATCCTCTCCATAGGATGACTGAATCAAGCCTCTTACAATTGGACCTTGTCCCATGCCCAGCCACTAAGGTCTCTCCCGTAATCTCAGTTGAACATCCTTGTCTTGAGCGGATTGATTTGCCCAGTCCTGTAGAAGTCCTCCTTATGACCCCAGACCTCTTCCTTCGCATGATTGACCTACCCTTCTATAGAGTATACCTTTCCGCACCCATAGGTCAAATTTCAAGTCTTAAGGTCATCATCCATAGGCCCTTCCATGAATCATTCTCTAATCTAGTTCTTGAGAAAGTGGATCATTATTTGCTTAGAGAGAAAACCTTAACTGTTGCAATCACATGTCCTAGGCTACTTCTCGAACCATCTCTTGATCCATTCCTGGGAGTAGCAAACTTTTCCTTTCATAAGGATGACCAGTTGACACTCATAGATCACCATTCAAACCTTCAGGTCACCATCTTTAGTCAACAGGTAATTCGAGACTCCACCTCATATCTCCTCCCTTTCTCTAGGACTTCCAATGCTTCTCACACCATCCAAATATACTTTGTCGAAGTCTTTAGAGTGAACCACGTGTCAGAATCTATTAGGTTTGCCACCTACTTCTGGAAGACCTTATGGCACCTACTAGGCACCCATGATAAGTTTTCATGCTCTGCATTCCATCCTCCGACCCAAGGTCAAACCTAGAGAGCCATAGTTTGTTAGGTTTAGGCCTAGGGTTCCTTTGGAATAAAGTCCATTCTTTAGGAATGCATCGTCAGTCGAGTTTAGGACATTGTCTCAGATTTTGGGTGAGTGAGAATACCAGGAATTAGGATTTGTATTTTGTCCAGGGCTGAAATTGCATTCAATGTTTCGATCAATAGGTCTATAGGCTAGAGTCCCTTTGAAATTGTTCATGGATAAAAGCCTCACACACCACTTGATCTGATTTCACTATTAGCCCACACACACAAGTCTCTTGATGCACTTGCATAGCATGTAAAGGACTTGCATAAAGAAATTCATGCCAAAATAACTTTAAGTAATGAAACTTATAAGAAGTTGGCTGATTCTCAAAGGTGAGTCAAAACTTTTGATGAAGGAGACTATGTAATGATTAGGTTAAGGCCTGAACGGTTTCCTCCAGGAACCGTTAGAAAGTTACATGCTAGAGGAGCTGGACCATTTAGAGTGATAAAGAGAGTAGGATCCAATGCCTATGTGCTCGAGTTACCTCCAGAACTAGGCATTAGCTCCACTTTCAACATTACAGACCTAGTAGAGTATAGGGAGCCAGCTGTGATTCCCAGTGAGGCTTTTGAACCTAATTCTGCTCTTGAGAGTGAACCTGACCCTGTGTGTCCACCAACAAACTGGCCTGTGAGGAAAGAGCAGATTGAAAAGATCCTGGATGATCAGGTTATCTCTACTCGTAATCGAGGGTACCAAAGATACCTGGTCCACTGGCAAGGAAGGCCAGACTCTGATGACTCTTGGATCTCCCAAGAAGAATTACAAGAATTGGACCCAGACCTCTTGGAGAGATACCAGAGCCAACTTGATCCATACTCGACAGGGTCGAGTTCCTCCCACCCAGGGAGAATTGGTGCGGGCACCAGACTCAGAAGAAGACTTCAGAGCTCCATCTGGATCTCTGATTAACCTTGCCCGAAGAATTAGGGTTTTTGGCTTGTAATAAGGGTTGACTTGATCAACTCAATTTTAGTTTAAGTCTGTATTACCTGCATTTTTATTTTGTTGAGTCATGTTGACTCAGTAGTGGACTAGGGCTTCAACCTGGGGTGTTATATTTTCTCCCAAGGCCAAGCAAG
Source organism: Areca catechu (assembly GCA_021397845.1). Classification (NCBI taxonomy): domain Eukaryota; kingdom Viridiplantae; phylum Streptophyta; class Magnoliopsida; order Arecales; family Arecaceae; genus Areca; species Areca catechu. The sequence continues at coordinate 98,250,658 of CM038046.1, forward strand.
TGGGCGCCACACTCCCAGCCACACTCCCAGCCATACGCCTGAGTCCAGGGGGCGCCACATCTCCATCCAGCAGGCTTTGGTCCCCACACCACAGATAGCAGCTCCCCTCTTTCATGCGCCAATTGAGGAGAAATCCACCAGGGGTCCACAAATCAAGGGGGCGGTCCAAGACTTTCCAAAAGAACCAAACTATGAAAGGGAAGAAATTCTCTTGGGGAGAGATTCAAGGAGGCGCCCATTACCTGCCAGAAATACTCAAACAAAGTTAGAAGGAGCCATAACTTGGGGAGAAAGAAAAGGAGGTATCCAAAAAGGGTTGAGCCATGGAAGGAAGGGGATTTCTCTTGAAAAGCAAGGTTAGGAGGCGCCCTAATCATTCCAACTAAAGCCAGATATAAAAGGCAACAAATTTTCTCTTAGAGGGCAAGGTTAAGAGGCGCCCAAACACTTCCAGATAAGGCCAAGCATAGAAGGAAAAAAATATTTTCTTGGAGGTCAAGACAAGGAGGCGCCACCCACTTTCCTTTTGAAGCTTCAATCAACTTTGGAATTAATTGGCCGGCCATATGAGTAGGGATTGATATCCTAATTTGAAGATCCCCTCCTTTAGTCCCACATGGGAAGATGTAAAACCCTACTCTCTTGTAATGGCCTATAAATTAAACCCCCATGTAAGTTTGAAAAAAATCAGATGAATGAAACCAAATTTTTTTGTGAGTAAACTTTGTGTTTTCTCTCTTCCGCACTTGCATCCAGGTGTTGAGCTCCGTGAGGGAGTAAATCCGGGTTCCCCAGGAACCTTGAGGAGGTGTGAGATCTCCAAAACCCAAACCCTAGGTTAGCCACTTCTACTCCAAAACCCTAGCCGCCCACCATCCACTTCAATCCACCAAACCCTAGCCTATTCTACCTCCCACGGCCTCTCTCTCCAAGTCCAGGCCGACCACCAGCATCCAGCTACAGTCCGGATACTTCAGATCCAAAGCTCTTTCCAGAGAGAGTCGAATCAGCCTTCAAGAGAATCCGGATCTCAGCGACATCAGCCTGCAAGTTCTTCGAACTGGTAAATCCTTCCCTGAGTCTCTGAATCCATCACTTGTTTTTCTTCTTCCCAGATCTTGAGTTCAGGAGAAGCCGACCCAGCCACGAGGCCAGTATTGGAGGATCCATTGCGAAGATAGCCGAATCCGAGGATCCAACAATCTGCCCGAGAGAGTTCTTCCATCCAAATTCTGTGAAGATCACTGTCTGGTTGGTAAACCATCTCTTCTCTTTATTTCTGTCATGTTGAAAGTTCAGAGCGAAACCCTAGGTCTGGGAGTTTCTCAACCCCCAGCGATCCGTTACTTCTGAACTACTCTGATAACTTAGCTTCTTCTAAATTGTGCTTTCAATCCTTACCTAGTTTCCATCAACTTAGTTTAACTTTACTTTGAGTCGAAGCCAATTTCTGAAATAAAAAAAAAAGAATTAATCTTAATTTATTTCCGCATCGCATCATCTCTTCTTTCATTCTGCATCATTTTTAGTATCAGAGTTTTGTTCTGCATCAAACTGGGGCCCAACATTTCCCTCGTCAAGGACCGTCGCTCATCGAGCGGATGATGGACTTCTCCATCCAGTCCTACGACTGACGGGAGAGGAGCAGGAAGTACCTAGCTGACACCATCAATACGGCCTTCTCCAGCCTTTATGCTATAAGTTGACTTCCAGTATACCTTGCTTTCCCTCTCACTTTCTTATTGACTAACATCATTCTCGATGCAGCAAGGCACTGAACTCCTGTTGATCCAGGACTATTGCCGCAACTAGGTCAAGAGGGACAAGGAGCTCACAGCCGAGTTTGAGATACAAAGGCCAAACTGAAGTGGAAAGGCGATGAGCTCTGGGAGGTCGACATGATGCTCAAGAACCTCTGGGGTGAAGTCGCCAGCACCGGGCGACGTTCAAGGGAGCTCGAGGAAGAGCTCAAGTTGAAGAATGCCTGATTGAAAAAGCTTCATGCCGAGCTGGAGGCGGTGACAGGGCGAGCCATCTCATCTAAGAAGAAGGCCACGACCATCGACCAGAAGGCTACCGAGGCAGAGAGGAGGGCCTCCTCTGCCATTAGTTCGGTCGAGGCCATGAAGAAGAAAGCAGCTGAGGCTGTCCGTAGTGCCAAGGACACAGACAGGAGGGTGGTGGAGGTGATTGCAAATTACAAGGCCTCCGAGGAGTTCAAGTTGGACTTCAAAAAGGCAGTGACGGACTCCTTCTTCAAGGGGTTCACCTACTGCCGATCCCAGCTACGCGGCATCCTCTCGACTGAATGGATGGCCACACTCCAACTCCCGGGCTTCAAGGGCACGGAGGCCTTGGCTCCCCCACCGGCTTCGATGAAGGAGCACCCTATTGCGATCGGGCCAGCTCCTCACGTGGCGATGGCAGAACCGGCTCCACAAATAGCGGAACCAACCCCGTAGGCAGCGGTGGCTGAACCAGCTCCACCGGTGGCAGTGGACGAACCAACCCCGCCGGTGGTAATGGAGCTCCAATGGCACGCCGCCCTGGGAAGGCACTGGCAGAGTAGAGTAGGGACTTTTCTTCCTTTTACTGCTATTTTTTTTGGGTTTCCCAGCATGTCAGGCCTCAGGGATGCTTTGTAAATAGTTCTTATTAATGAAATGAGTCTTTTTAACTACCTCGTCCTGAGCACTCCTTGCCTCTCCCCTCTTCCTTCTTTTCTTTTCTTCCCACTTCTTCTTTTTTTTTTTTTGAGGTGTGTGGTGAGTTCAGAGAGGAGGGTTCCACCTCGTCTGGGATTTGGCCTTCAGGCTTTAATGTTGGTGAGTTGGGCTTAGGACTTTGATAGTTTGAGAGCAACTGGGCTCAAGAACTTGTTGGCCAGAGAGCTGGGCCCTGGTCCAAGGTTGCCTGAGAGCTGGACCCAGGTCTTGGTGTCTTGGAGCTAGGCTCGAAGACTTCTTGGTTGGAGAGCTGGGCCCCGGTCCAAGGTTGCCTAAGAGCTAGGCTCAGGTCTTGTCTTGGAGCTAGGCTCGAAGACTTTTCTTCCGGAGAGCTGGGCCCTGGGTCTTGGTCGCCTGAGAGCAGGGCTTAGGTCTTGGTGTCTTGGAGCTAGGCTTGAAGACATCTTGGCTGGAGAGGTGGGCCCCGGTCCAAGGTTGCCTAAGAGCTGGGCTCAGGAGTTGGTGTCTTGGAGCTGGGCTCGAAGACTTGTCTTTCGGAGTGCTGGGCCCCGGGTCTTGATTGCCTGAGAGCTGGGCTCAGGAATTGGTATCTTGGAGCTGGGCTCAAAGACTTGTCTTCCGGAGAGCTGGGCCCCAGTCCAGGTTTGCCTGAGAGCTGGGCTCAGGAGTTGGTGTCTTGGAGCTGGGCTCGAAGACTTGTCTTCCGGAGAGCTGGATCCTGGGTCTTGATCGCCTGAGAGCTAGGCTCAGGAATTGGTGTCTTGGAGTTGGGCTTGAAGACTTGTCTTCCGGAGAGCTGGGCCCCGGTCCAAGTTTGCTTGAGAGCTGGGCTAGGAGTTGGTATCTTGGAGCTGGGCTCGAAGACTTATCTTCCGGAGAGCTAGGCCCCGGGTCTTGATCACCTAAGAGCTGGGCTCAAGAATCAGTGTCTTGGAGCTAGGCTCGAAGACTTTTTCTCTGGAGAGCTGGGCCCCGGGTCTTGGTCACCTGAGAGCTGGGCTTAGGTCTTGGTTTCTTGGAGCTAGGCTCGAAGACTTCTTGGCTGGAGAGCTGGGCCCCGGGTCTTGGTCACCTGAGAGCTGGGCTTAGGTCTTGGTTTCTTGGAGCTAGGGTCCAAGGTTGCCTGAGAGCTGAGCTCAGGTCTTGTCTTGGAGCTAGGCTCGAAGACTTTTCCTCCGGAGAGCTAGGCCCCGGGTCTTGATCGCCTGAGAGCTGGGCTCAGGAATTGGTATCTTGGACCTGGGCTCGAAGACTTGTCTTTCGGAGAGCTGGGCCCCAGGTCTTGATCGCTTGAGAGCTGGGCTCAGGAATTGGTGTCTTGGAGCTGGGCTCGAAGACTTGTATTCCAGAGAGCTGGGCCCCGGGTCTTGATCGCCTGAGAGCTGGGCTCAGGAATTGGTGCCTTGGAGTTGGGCTTGAAGACTTGCTGGCCAGAGAGCTGGGCCCCAGTCCAAGTTTGCCTGAAATCTGGGCTCATTAGTTGGTGTCTTGGAGCTGGGCTCGAAGACTTGTCTCCCGGAGAGTTAGGCCCCGGGTCTTGATCGCTTGAGAGTTGGGCTCAGGAATTGGTGCCTTGGAGCTGGGCTCGAAGACTTGCTGGAGATTCTCCTGCAGGGTAGATAGCTACTTGTGCAAAAGAAAATCTTTATTATTACTGGAAGAAAGCCTTACATTATTGATAGTATCTTCTCAGATTGCAGGCGTTCCATGTCCGAGGAAACCTGACACCATCAAGATCCTCGAGGTAGTAGGCCCCGTGTGAGAGGACCTCAGCCACTTTGTAGGGGCCTTCACAGTTCGGCGAGAGCTTGCCACACTATCGAGGTTGAGATGCTTCAGCTCGGTGTAGCACCAAGTCCCCGAGCCTGAAGACTTTTGGCCTTACCCGCGTGTTGTAGTACCAGGCCACTCGTTGCCAGTATGTCACCATCCGAAGCTAAGCTTTGTCCCTTGTTTCTTCAAGGAGATCTAAGTTGAGCAGAAAGTGTGCCGAGTTCCATGCCTCGTCGTACTGCTGTACTCGTAGCATGGGCACGCCGAGCTCAACCGGGATGACTGCCTCGGCACCGAAGACAAGGTTGAAGGGCATCTCATCGGTTGCCATTCTGGGAGTTGTATGGTAGGCCCACAGGATACTTGGGAGTTCTTCCACCCATCTGCCCTTGGCTTGGTCCAACGGGATCCTGAGCCCTTGGGGGATGGTCCGATTAGTCACCTCGGCCTCCCCATTTGTTTGGGGATGAGCTACCGAAGTGAAGCGGTGTTGGATGCCGTGCTCAACATAGAACCCTTCAAAGTCCCAGTTGTCAAATTATCGCTCGTTGTCAGTGATGATGTAGTGGGGGAGTCCGAAGCAGTAGATAACCGACTTCCAAAAGAATTGGTGGACATTGGCTTTAGTGATCCAAGCTAGCGGTTTTGCTTTGACCCACTTGGTGAAGTAGTCAATCGTGACTAGCAGTAACCTTCGTTATCTAGGTGCAGGGGGGAATGATCCTAGGATGTCCATCCTCCACTAGTAAAGGGCCAAGGGAATGAGAGCTAGGAGATCGGCGCCGCCGGCTGGCGCTGTATGTGGGCGTGGCGCTGGCATTTGTCGTACTTTTTAACGAAGTCGGTGGTGTCTTCCCTCATGGTCTCTCAGAAGTATCCCTGGCGAAGAGCTTTGTAAGCTAGTGTTCTTCCTCCCACATGGTTCCCACAGAGGCCTTCGTGTATCTCCTGGAGTATGAAGGTCGCCTCTACGGGCCTGAGGCACTTCAGGAGCGGATAGGAGTGAGACCGATGGTAGAGTTGGCCTTCCATCAGAATGAACTGGGAGGCCTTCTTCTTGACAAGGCTGGCTTCCACACGGTCCTTTGGAAGGGTGCCATCAGTGATGTACCTGATGTACCTGTCCATCCAACTCGGCTCGGGGGTGACTTGGTGCACCTCCTCTGGGCTTTTGTAGCTTGGATTATTGAGGTACTCGATGTAGGCATGCCCTAGTGATGAGTCCGGCAGGGTCGTGAGCCTCGACAGTGCATCTGCACATGCGTTCTCTCCTCGGGGGATATGGAAGATGCTGAAGCATCGGAAGCCTGCCGTGCTGGAGCAGACTCGATCTAGGTACTTCATCATCTAGGGGTCTCTGGCCTCATATTCTCCAGAGACTTGCCCAGTAACTAGTTAGGAGTCAGTAAAGACTTTCAAAATCTACATGCCCAACTCGCGGGAGACTTTCAGACCCGTGAGGAGCGCCTCGTACTCCGCTTGGTTGTTTGTTGCAGCGAACTTGAAGCAAAGGGCACACTCTACCACCACCCCATCATTGTCGGCGAGGATGAGGCCTACTTCGCTCCTATCGGAGTTAGACATGCCGTCCACATGGAGAATCCACGGCTCCTCCCATGGTTTGAGCTCCGTTATTGTCTGCTCTGACTCCTCGATGAGCCCGGTGCATTCGACCACGAAGTTGGCTAGGACTTGGGCCTTCTACGAGGACCTCGGTCGATATATTATGTCAAACTTGCTCAGCAGTAGGGACCACTTGGCCAGTCTCTCGAAGGTCTCGGGGCAACTAAGTATGGTCCTCAGTGGCTGGTCCATCACGACTACGATGGGGTGTGCTTGGAAGTAAGGCCTGAGACGCTTAGCAGACATTATTAGTGCAAAAATGAGTTTCTCGAAGCGAGTATACCTAATCTCCGTGTCACGGAGGATCTTGCTAGTGTAGTACACCAATTTCTAGGACTCGTCCTCGTCTATGCAGACGAGGATTGAGTGACTGCTCCAGGCAGACCACCAGATAGAGTAAGAGCTACTCCCCTTCCTCCGGTCTGGAGAGCAGTGGAGGAGTGGCCAGGGATTCCTTCAATTCTTCGAAGGCCATTATACACTCCTCCATCCAAGTGAAGTCGTACATCTTACACAGCACCTTGAAGAAAGGGAGGCAGCGATCAACCGACCTCGAGATGAACTGGCTCAGCGTTGTGATTCGTCCCGTCAAGTGCTGGACCTGCTTCTTAGATGTCGAGTGCTCCATGTTGATGACCGCCTGGACCTTCTTCGGGTTGGCTTCAATGCCCCTCTGTGTGACCATGAAGCTAAGGAACTTTCCCGCTGCTACCCTGAAGGTGCACTTCGTTGGGTTTAGCTTCATCTGGTGCTTTCGAAGGTTGTGGAAGGCTTCGGCGAGGTTGGTGATGTGGTCCGAGCTTGGATTGCTCATGACAAGCATGTCATCCACATACACCTGCATGTTCCGGCCAATCTAGTCTTTGAAGATGCTATTGACCAGGCGCTGGTATGTGGCCCCGGCGTTCTTTAGACTGAAGGGCATCATCTTGTAGTAGTAAGTCCCTCGATCGGTGATGAAGGCGGTGTGTTCCTCATCCTCCGGGTGCATCCGGATCTGATTGTATCTAGAGAATGCATCCATAAAGGAGAGGAACCTATGCCTTGAGGTGGCATGCACCAACTGATTGATCTTCGACAGGGGGAAGCTGTCCTTCGGGCATGCCTTGTTGAGGTCAATGTAGTCCACACATATCCTCCATTTTCCATTGTTCTTCTTTACCATCACCACATTTGCCAACCAACTCGGGTATTGCACTTCTCGAACGAAACAAGCGACGAGGAGTTTATCTACCTCCTCATTGATTGCCGCCTACCTCTTCGGGGCAAAGCTTTTCTTCTTTTATCGAACTGGTCGGTGCTTTGGGTCAATGCTCAGCTTGTGAGTGATGATGTCAGGGGGGATACCTGGCATGTCGGCCACCGTCCAGGCAAACACATCAGCATTCGCCCGGTTGTCAGTAATGGCCCGCAGCTACGAAGGCCTTCCTTGGAAGGAATGCAGGCTAACATGGGGGGGTTGCGGCATGAGCCGTGGAGGTTCCTGACTACTGATGAGTAGCCAGGGACTGGTGCTGGTGCTGAAGCTGGCGCATTGCCATGGTAAGGGTCTGCATCTGTAGGGTGAGTGCAGCCAGCTGAGATTCCAGCGAAGGTGGTTGAGTTGGAGCGGATGGTTCCACCTCTAGGTTGTACGGGTTTCCCCGAGAAGGGGAGTCCCCCGCATGACTGGTGGAGACCTCTCTTGCATGCATCGTCACCATCCTTCCATCAGACTGCTTGTAAAGGGGCTAAAACTGGATCAAGGATCGCTTTCATGCTCCCCCTACCTGGCGCGCCAATCTGTTGCTGCCAAGATCATCGTGGCATGTAGCTGCTGTCGAGGTCGGATCTCCCTTCCAGTTCTCTTGGGATATCCTACTCCCTGGAACCTACAAAAAATGAGGTTAGTGACCCGAGCCGGGGATTCCAGCAAAGGCACTCCGATGGTTAAGTCAGTGATGATCCAGGAAAATAGATCCTCCTGGTCGAGCCCCTCTTGATGGACTCCACGCTAGGAGGAGTGAGTGGTGTAAAAATGGGATCTGAATGGGAGTGTAAGTGTGTCGAAAAAGATAATGACTGAGGTGGATGGGTCCTCCTGTGTGGCCTCCTTTCCCTTCTCCCCTTGGATCTTTGGTGGTTGTGTTTGCTTGCTTACTTCGTGAGCCTGTCGAAGTTTTTCTTAAGTCTGGACGATTATCAAATGTCTACCTCGGAATCTCCTCGGTGTTGTTAGACACATGTGGTGGCGTCCCATGCTACAGACGGGACATCTCTTTTGATCCGTACCGTCAAGGGCGTGCAGTTGCATTCCGTGCCGTGGATGGAACGTCTTTCCTAGTTGGCGATGAGGAAACTACGGGGTGTTCTGACATTCCTTCTTGTTGCTCCATTCCGGAAAGCCTGGCAGTGTCTTATTTGGGGGACTCCTCCCTTTCTTGTTGGAAATGGCATCCACAGGCAATTATTATGATTTGACAAGTGCTCTTCCGTAGTCCTCGGGTGTCCTGTCAGCGATCTGGGGAGGCGGCTCTGCTTCTTTGGTGGCCGGCGACATTTTTCGGATTGGTTGTCGAGCTGAAGAGCTGGGACTTGACTCTGACTCGAGAGGCTCGACCTGGCAGAGGAGGGCTGAGCTCAACTTCGGCTCAAGGGGTTCGACCACGGAGTGGCTGGACCCAGCGATGGAGGGCTGAGCTCGGCTCCGGCCTAGATGCCCCGAGCTCGTGGGTGCCGACCTGGCAGATGAGGGCTGAGTTCGACCTGGCGATGGAGGGCTGAGCTCGACTCTGGCCCAGGGGTCCCAGCCTCGGTGGAGCTCGATCTGGCGAGGGAGGTCGCCTGGCTCCGACCTAGGTGCTCCGAGCTCACGGGTGCCGACCTGGTAGAGGACGAAGCTCGACTTTGGCGGGGCACCTCGTTGATCCGGAGGAGCTCGGCCCGGCCAAAGGAGCCCGAGATGGGGTGTCCACCGTGACAGACTTCTGACATGGCATCTATTGGAGAGTACATGTCAACACGTCAGCTTCCAGCCACATCACATCCCTTTGACCTCATAATGCTCAGGATGACCTAGGGTTCGACTGCCAACCCTAATTTGGTTTATCCAGATCATGTCTCAACCTCACAAGTTCTGTGACTCCTCACAAGAACTACCCTAGCCAAGGTTTTGCTAAATTGAGACATAGTGAGTCATTCACTCCAAACTATTTAAAGAGGTCAATTTCATCTTGATCCACCATCACTCCACAAGTACTTGACTACACCCAGAAAACTTTCATCACTGGATTAGAAATCTAGGTTGTCCGGTACCAAAGTACAGTGAGTTGCTTGCAAGCTGCCATGGTGACCTAAGGTCTGAGGGACATATATACCCATATCCCTTCGCGAGCAACCCTTTAGCAGAAGGGAGCTCCGCAGATGGTCATGTTCAGTGAAATGTCATACATTTTACTTGCATGTCATACCAGTATCTCCACACTCCTTGGTTAAGAGGACAACCAACAAATGTGACATACAACAACCTACACTTGAAACATCGTCATCTTATAACAATGTATCATTTGGTTGTGAAACAGTTTAAGAACTACTTGATATAACCTCTCTATATCAAGCAATGTAGTTCTAAGGACTCCATCATATAAGAGTTCATTTCAGGAAAACCTAAATATGATGAACAGCCAATAAGAAAAAATAACTTTTATTCATTTAAAAATCATATACAGTTACAAGATAGCACAACTGTCTATAGTCTAGACGATTGGCTTTGGGACATAATTTCCAAAACTCCCACTTGGACTAAAGCCAATCAGTATAGAATCTCGTTCCCATTTTCCATTTACAATAGTCAAACTCTTGAACTCTGATGACTTTAGTGAAGGGATCAGCCAGGTTTTCCTTTCCATCAATCTTCAGAAGGTCAATGTCACCTCGTTCCACGATCTCTCGTACAAGGTGATAGCACCGCAGAATATACTTTATGTGGTGATGAGACTTCTGCTCTTTGGCTTGAGCAATGGCTCCAATGCTATCACAGTACACCAAAATAGAACCATCCAGGAAAGGTGCCACTCCCAGCTCGCTAAGGAACTTCCACAACCACACAGCTTCCATTGCTGCATCTGATGCTACAATGTACTCTGCTTCACATACTGAGTCCGCCATAGTATGCTACTTTGAACTTTTCTAGCAGATAGCTCTTTCATTTTAGGTAAAGATAAATCCCGACACACTCTTGCTATCATCCTTATCTGACTGGAAACTAGAGTCAGTATACCCCATAAGTTTCAAGTTAGATTCTCCATAAATTAGCCATTAGTCCTTAGTATTTCGTAAATACTTAAGGATGGTCTTTACCACTTTCCAATGAGCTTCACCTGGGTCAGACTGGTATCTGCTCACTATGCCTAGTGAGTATGCCACGTCTGGTCTAGTACATATCATGGCGTACATGATAGAACCCACTGCCGAAGCATATGGGATTCTACTCATACACTCTCTCTCTTCAGGAGTTGTCGTACAATTTCTTTTGGAGAGATCAATTCCAATGCCTATCGGGAGATAGCCCTTCTTGAAATTTTCCATGCTGAACCATTTCAGCACAGTGTCAATGTACATAGACTGGGATAGTCCCAGAAGTCTTTTAGATCTATCTCTATAGATTTCATACTCAGTATGTAAGAGGCTTCACCCAAGTCCTTCATAGAGAACTGAGATAATAACCAGACCTTTATTCCTTGTAATGCTGGATGTCATTCTCGATTAAAAGAATGTCATCCACATACAACACAAGGAATACAATCATAGAACCGTTAGCCCATTTATAAATGCAAGGTTCTTCTCCATTCCTAACGAAGCCATACAACTTGATACACTTATCAAATCGCATGTTCCAACTCCTTGGTGCTTTCTTCAGTCCATAGATGGACTTTTGAAGCCTGCATACCTTTGACTCGTCTATGGATGTGAATCCTTCAGGTTATATCATATACATCTCTTCTTCCAGCTCACCATTCAGGAAAGCTGTTCAAACATCCATTTGCCAGATTTCATAGTCAAAGTGTGCTGCTAAAGCAAGCATAATTCGAATGGATTTGAGCATTGCCACAAAAGAGAATGTCTCGTCATAGTCAATACTATAACATTGACGATATCCCTTGGCAACCAGACGAGCTTTATAGGTCTCCACCTACCCGTCTGTGCCCTTTTTCCTTTTGAAAATCCATTTGCACCCAATGGATTTTATCCCTTCAGGTGCATCAACCAATGTCCATATATTGTTGATCTCCATGGACTCCATTTCGGATTTCATGGCTCCCAGCCATTTCTCAAATTCGGACCTCTGCATCGCATCCATATAGGTGATCGGATCCTCATTGTTCTTATCAAATTTAATGGGATCACCATCCTGGATCAAGAACTGTAGTATCTATCTAGTCGGCTAGGTACTCTATCGGATCTCCTTAATGATTCCTAAGTGGGCTCTGGGTATGATCTAATCACAGCCGGTTCTATGTTGTCCTTTAAGTGTGTTGGTTCTACTTGTTGAACTTCACTAAGTTTAATCTTAGCGGCTACAGTCCCTTCACCAAGGAACTCTTTTTTTAAAAAGATAGCCCTAAGATCGATGAACAACTTTTGTTCCTCAACTAAGTAGAAGTAATACCCCTTAAATTCTTTTGGATACCCAACAAATAGGCACCAGTCAGACCTAGGTCCATGTTTGTCTGTTTCCAAACATTTTACATAAGCCAGGCACCCCCAAACCCGAAGGTGTAATAGTGTCGGCTTACGTCCAGTCCATATCTCATATGGTGTTTTACTAACGGACTTACTTGGAGCCCTATTCAGAAGGTAACAGGCTGATTCTAGAGCATATCCCTAAAAGGATACCGGTAGAGAAGCAAAGCCCATCATGGACCGAACCATGTCTAACAGGGTTTGATTCCTCCTCTTAGACACTCCATTTAATTGAGGTGTCCCAGGAGGTGTCCACTGAGAGAGAATTCTATTCTTCTCGAGATATGTTAGAAACTCACCCGAAAGGTATTCACCACCTCGATCGGATCGAAGGGTTTTGATACACTTTTCAGTTTATTTTTCTACTTCACTACAATATCATTTGAACATTTCAAACAACTCAGATTTTTGTCTCATCAAGAAGACATAACTGTACCTCGAAACGTCATCTATAAATGTAATGAAATAACCATACCCATCCCTAGCACTAACATTCATGGGTCCGCATACATCAGTATGTACCAGACTCAGAATTTCTTTGGCTTGTTCACCTTTTCCAGTAAAAGGTGACTTGGTCATTTTTCCAAGAATACAAGACTCACAGGTTGGAAGTGAACTATCTTCACTAAAATCGAGGAGACCCTCGCTTTTCAACCTGTTTATCCTGTTCCTGTTAATATGACCTAGCCTACAATGCCATAGGTATGCTTCGCTGACATTATCTATCCTAGGGCATTTGCTAGACGTGTGCATTATACTAACAGGTCATGATAATACATAAATGCCATCACGCATTTGTCCAATCAAAACCACAGAATCATTCCAAATGATTTTGCAAACGTCATTCTTTATTGATAGTTCATAACCATACATGACCAATTAGCCTACAAAAATGATATTCAAAATAAAAGATGGACAAAAATGATACTCATTCAAAACAACAGTACAGGACTCGAAAACAAGTTTGAGGACTCCCAACGTCAGGACTGGAACTCGGCTTCCATTTCCCATGTTCAAGAATCTCTCGCCATCCTCGAATCTCTACTAACTTGAGAACTTGCAAAGAATTGCAAATCTGAATTGGACTTCCAGTATCCAATACCCAATTAGTAGTATTGCAAACAGAGAAACTATAAGATGTTATCATATAAATACCTTGTCTAGGACCATACTGCAGCTTTCTCTTCTTGGACCTATTCGGGTCAAGGGATGCAATATAAAGAGGACAGTTCCTCTTCCAGTGACCCTACTTCTTGTAGAAGAAGCACTCTGCATGACTCTAATCAGCCTTCACTTTCTTGGCCTGACTGGGCCCGGAAGCACCTAGAACCTTTTTTTCCTTTATTTTTCTTCTTCCCTTTCTTAAAGGGATGACGCTCTCCCGAAGATCCTCCCATGAGATTCACCACCCCTTTATTCAATTGGTGGTCTTTCTCATAAGTCTACATGGTGTGGACACCAGAAACCGAAAGAAACTTCACTCCAACAAGGTTAGCCTTATCCCAATTTGGATCGAAGATAATTAGGTTACCTTGTATTCTTTAGTTCAAAAATGTTTTATTTTCAAGAGCCATTTCCTTTTCAAGAGTCCTGTAAATGATTTATTTTCAAGAGCCATTTCCTTTTCAAGAGTCCTGTAATTAATCAAGAGTGTTTATTGAGTCCTGTAATTACTTTAAAAAAAAAAAATTATTTCCTGTAAGTCCGTTTCAAGTTTTAAAGTTTAGGTCAGTCAAGTCAGTTCAGTTGAGTTAAGTCTATTTCAGTTAATCAAGTCTTAAAGCAATGAAAACCAGCAACAAGACTCAAATTCTGGACCCCAGAATTTGACCACATGAAGAAGAGAAGACACATCAACCAAGCAAGAGAAAAGGACCATCAACTAGGACCACTTAGTGCCACATGTCATTCCTTATCCAAGTAGAAGACCATCTCATCATCAGGCACCACCTCACTAGCCACCTCATCACTCTTTGGCGCCAACAAGGAAGATTCAAATTCCAGGAGGTTGACCACACCCCTCCAAGTCCTCCACCAAATCCTCCAACCCCCCCATCCCTCCAAACTCTCCACCAAATCCTCCAACCCCCCCTTGTAATCCTCCTCAATTTGGGGAATTTTTAAATTTCAAAAGCTAGCTTTGTGAGGCTATTAAAGGTCTTGGACGCCCATTGTAAAGGGGATTGATTTTGGGGAATGAATGAAAATTGAAGTTGAATTTTGGAAGTAGAAGTTGTCTTGTGTTTTTTTTTTTTCCTTATGTGAAAGTTTCCCATCCTCTTCCTCCATGCCAAAGCCATTCTTTTCCCCTAGCAAAGCATCTTCCAAGCTCACGTGAAGGCATTGGAGTCAGCCAGATCTTCTCAAATTTCTATTCTTAGTTCATAAATTCTTCCATCCCTTCTATATGTTCTTATCCTTCTTCCTTAACTTTGATCTTCATTGCAGGGTCCTTCGAAGTCTTTGAGTTGTGAACCGGGTTCACCTTGACAAAGAACCAACAAGCTGAAGCCCCAAGTCCAGGGTTCTGATCTCTGTTATCCAGGTGCTTCAATTCTGAGCGTTAGTAGTTTCAAGGTATAAATCAAAAGAAGGTTGGAAAGCTCATCAAGGTAAGTCCACAATCATTAGCCCCTATTGTCTAGATCTTCTTCCTTCTTAGTTTAGGATTGTGTCTAATCAAGTAAAAATCCCATTTCTTATAATCCTTAAGTCTTATTATGATGAGTACAATGCTAGTGTAATTAGGTTTCATTGCTCTACAAACCATATTCAAAACATTAATCATATTCTTTCCGCATCATCTTGGTATCAGAGCATGGTTGCATTACGGTAGAATAGTTCTCTTTAAATCCAAGCAAGATCTATAATTCATGCCTCCTGAGCGGGTGTACTCCAGTACACTGTCAGGACCCATGGGAATAATGAGCCCCTGGCCGGATGTGAATTTTTTAGATTGAAGTTTGGGTAAGCCATTGCACTTGTTTGATTAGGTTCTGTTTTCTGAAAATTTGCATATGTTTACTGTAATCCGTCTGCAGCTCCAAAGGCAAGTCACTAATTTTTTGTTGAAATATTTTTTTTCTTGTTCCTTTCTAAGTCAGTTATCACCATATTAAATTTCATCATCAGAAAAAAATTATAAAAAAAATAAAAATTTTTGCAGTTCGACACTGTCATTAGGGTTCTATTCTGTCCTTTTTATTTATCTTCATTTGTAGGATCTGCTTAGAGTAGTACAGATTTTATTTTTAAAATTTCTTTCATCTGCATTGAAACATATAAGTTAGGAATCCTCTGTGAATTTTTCAAAATTTTTGGATATTTTTTTCATCACGTTTTCCACACCACTTTCAAACTGCAACACACTTCTGCAGCACCTTTGCATTTCATTCATCTCATGAGAAATCAAATTAAGGGCATCAATTTGACATAGGGTCAGGGTTCCATCACCTGTCCCTAGCCCAAAAATCACCACCCAGCATATCGATCCCAGCCCATTAATTAAAATTGAGTAGAACGTTAATTGCCCTAGTGGGTTAGGGACACCAACAAGTTGGGTTCAGGTTAGGGTCAAGTTAACTGTGTCAGCTAATTGGTGTTTGCTTACTGGCTTGGTGTCTAGGATTGGTGCATCAAGGCTTATGATTTGGTCCGCCTACCTGGCCAATCTCAGATTGGTGTCTAAGGTTTGGCAATCAGGGACCTTCACTCCCCTCCACCTACCTGGCTAAGTCCCATAAGTACTACTAGCTAGTTGGTTCACTTAATTAGACCTCTATTTTGTGCTCTAGGTCTAGGAAACCTTAGCTCGAGCTTGAGTCTACTTGCATTTATGAAAACTAGATCAGGGGCCTCATATTCACCAGTCCATACCCAGCCCAGTGTAGCCATGGACCCGAATCTTGAAACCATGCTGAAAGGCCTAAATGATCTAATGGCCCAATTGAACCAAATTCTGGCTAAACAATTTTTCTTAGACCAACCAACTCCTACTATCCCATTAGCTCATATGAATGATAGGAGTAAGAACCCTGAAGTACAAGTTGAGTTCATTAATACCCAAGACTTAGGGTATCCTCAAACTGAAGGGCTAGGAAAGGAAGAAGGTAAATCTGAACTTAGTAAATATGTGTATGAGACTAACATAAGTTTAATAGATGAATATGAAGGGGAAGACTGTGAAGAGAACAACTTTAGTACCTTACCTGAGAAAACCTTTGGTAAAGAAAAGATTATTGAGCCTAGTCCTGAAACATCAGAACAACCAAAATTTAGTGAGGACTTGGTTCCCGTAAGACAATGCCCTCAGGAAGAACCCAATACTTTAGCTTCGACACAAGAACTCCTTCAGGTACCTGAGAAGAACCCAATCATTATTTTAGAAGACTTTCCTGATGACCTTCAACTACCTAGAAGCATCCCGCCCGTAGATCAAAATTCTAATCTTAAGGTCATCATGAGTAACCAAGGTCTGTTTCAAGATTCTCCAAAATTATCCCAAGTCTCGGATTCCTATCATAATTTTAGAGCCATTAAGTTTCATTTTGATGAGATTACTAGGATGCATGAGCTTTTAAGGCCTATTCCTTTTGCTACCTACTTTTGGAAAACCTTATGGCATTTGCTAGGAACCCATGGAAAATTCTCAAGTGCATGCCAGACCAGGGTCAAACCTAGAGAGTCATTAATCTGTTAGGTTTAGGCCCTAGAGAGTCCAATAAAATTCGTCTCAATAAGGATGCCTAGTTCAGTCTGCATTTCGTAAGTGCTTGTGTAAGTTTCTGAGTCTGCTGAGTCTTTTGCATAGCATGTCACAAATTTGCATAAAGAAATCAGTAATAAGATCAACCTGAGCAATGAAACTTATAAACACTTAGCTGACACACATAAGAGGGCTAAAGAATTCTGTGAAGGAGATTATGCGATGATTAGGCTCAACCCTGAACGGTTCTCCTCTGGAACCATAAAGAAGCTGCATGCCCGCGGAGCAGGACCTTTCAAGATCTTAAAGAAAATAGGGCCTAATGCATATGTTTTGGAACTTCCACCAGATATGGGTATCAGTACAACCTTTAATTTTTCAGACCTAGTAGAATACAAAGAACCAGTACTAATACCTAGTGAGGCTTTTGGGCCAGAAACTTTCATTGAGAGTGAACATATTTTCGAGTGTCCACCACCAACCCTACCTGAGCGGAGAGAGAGGATTGAGAGAATCCTGGATGTCAAGACCATTACTACCAGGAATAAGGAGTATCAGCGATACCTGGTTCAATGGTAGGGTTGACCTGAGTCCGACAACTCTTGGATTACTCGAGAGGACCTGCAAAGACTTAACCTAGACTTGTTCGAGCATTACCAGGGCAAAACTGAACCATACTCGACTGGGTCGAGTTCTGCCCACCCCAGGAGAATTGGTGTGGACACCAGAAACCGAAAGAAACTTCACTCCAACAAGGTTAGCCTTATCCCAATTTGGATCGAAGATAATTAGGTTACCTTGTATTCTTTAGTTCAAAAATGTTTTATTTTCAAGAGCCATTTCCTTTTCAAGAGTCCTGTAAATGTTTTATTTTCAAGAGCCATTTCCTTTTCAAGAGTCCTGTAATTAATCAAGAGTGTTTATTGAGTCCTGTAATTACTTTAAAAAAAAAAAAATTCATTTCCTGTAAGTCCGTTTCAAGTTTTAAAGTTTAGGTCAGTCAAGTCGGTTCAGTTGAGTTAAGTCTATTTCAATTAATCAAGTCTTAAAGCAATGAAAGCCAGCAACAAGACTCAAATTTTGGATACCAGAATTTGACCACACGAAGAAGAGAAGACACATCAACCAAGCAAGAGAAAAGGACCATCAACTAGGACCACTTGGTGCCACATGTCATTCCTTATCCAAGTAGAAGACCATATCATCATCAGGCACCACCTCACTAGCCACCTCACCACTCTTTGGCGCCAACAAGGAAGATTCAAATTCAAGGAGGTTGGCCACACCCCTCCAAGTCCTCCACCAAATCCTCCAACCCCCCCCATCCCTCCAAACTCTCCACCAAATCCTCCAACCCCCCCTTGTAATCCTCCTCAATTTGGGGAATTTTTAAATTTCAAAAGCTAGCTTTGTGAGGCTATTAAAGGTCTTGGACGCCCATTGTAAAGGGGATTGATTTTGGGGAATGAATGAAAATTGAAGTTGAATTTTGGAAGTAGAAGTTGTCTTGTGTTTTTCTTTTTTTCCTTATGTGAAAGTTTCCCATCCTCTTCCTCCACGCCAAAGCCATTCTTTTCCTCTAGCAAAGCATCTTCCAAGCTCACGTGAAGGCATTGGAGTCAGCCAGATCTTCTCAAATTTCTGTTCTTAGTTCATAAATTCTCCCATCCCTTTTATATGTTCTTATCCTTCTTTCTTAACTTTGATCTTCATTGCAGGGTCCTTCGAAGTCTTTAAGTTGTGAACCGGGTTCACCTTGACAAAGAACCAACAAGCTGAAGCCCCAAGTCCAGGGTTCTGATCTCTATTATCCAAGTTCTTCAGTTCTGAGCGTTGGTAGTTTCAAGGTATGAATCAAAAGAAGGTTGGAAAGCTCATCAAGGTAAGTCCACAATCATTAGCCCCTATTGTCTAGATCTTCTTCCTTCTTAGTTTAGGATTGTATCTAATCAAGTAAAAATCCCATTTCTTATAATCCTTAAGTCTTATTATGATGAGTACAATGCTAGTGTAATTAGGTTTCATTGCTCTACAAACCATATTCAAAACATTAATCATATTCTTGCCGCATCACTACAGCAACTCCAACAGACAGTGGTAGTTAACTGCAGGCTTATTCATTCTATAATGATTGAGAAAATCTAGATAAGAAGATGGAAGGGAATTTAATATCGCATCTTTTCCAAGCTATTCATGCAAGGGACAATCGAGCTTGCCCAGGTGCTCAATCATCTCAATCATGCACAATACATGATCAGTGGCGAGGCCCCATCACGCATTCACGCATTGTAGATAGCATAGGAGACCCTGTACCTCTCAAAATCGTCTGGTGTTTCGAAAGACTCCTTCAACCTTTAAAGGATTTCTTCCAGCTGGGCTTTATCGAACTTGCAACTGAACTCGTCGTTCATCGCAGCCAACATTATGCACCAGACAGTGGTCCTATCAGAGAGCCACTTCTGATAAGTTTCTATGATCGAACCCCGAGCATTAGCAGCAAGGATCTCTGGGCTGGATCTGATATCACATACAGGATCCGTTCATGCTCCAAGACAATCCTGAACCTTCGATACCAGCTATCGAAGTTAGGTCTATTGAGCTTCTCGTTGTCAAGAAGAGACCGGAGTGATAGGTTGGAAGACATCTGAAAAGAAAACCAAAGCTAATTAGTTTATATGAATTATTAACCTAAAGACATGGACTTTAGTCTAAAGGTCCCGCCCACTATTTTACTCAGATTGGTAGCCTCTACCTCCAATCCGAGAAATTACTTTAATTCCCTAGTGGGTACCAGAGTCCAATAGACAACACATGAGCCCGACTTTGGCCGACCAACCCATGCATGTCTAAAGGTTGGTTCTTTAACCGATTACTTCTCCAAGTAACCTTTAGTATTTGGGTTTTGTCCCAAGGAGCACTTCAATCAGCCTTTGGGCCTCCTATTGAAGGTCCCGATTAGGTCCAACCATTAACATGATAAAATTCAATGCTTTTAACTAACGAATAGTCAAGCCCGACTTTGGCAGGCCCACTTGACCACCATTAAGAGAGTCGCATTGAGCCATCATATTAGGAACAGCAATTCCAATAACCTGATGAACACCCGATCTTTGGATCTGCCGATGAACACCCAACTACTAGACCCATTACCATCCCACTTAATGGGAGGCTAGGACTAGGTTATTCCTATAACTTTGTCCTTTTAAGGACCTAATAATTTAGAGAGTTTTAATTTTAATATGACAGATGAAGAGATGAGAACATATGGATCAACCTTCCACTGACCAAATTAGCAAACAAGGAGGGTTACACATGACAAATAATCCATGGGCACCTAAAATCAGTCGAGACTGATTAACCTTGGGTGACAAGTGTTAACACGAGTCAATGAGCTATCCAATCAATCCTGATTGACCATATTGGCCAAGTAAGTGAGATCGTGGGTTGGGTTCTACCATTAATCGTCTTACCTTAGACACCAACAGAGTTGGCCAGGTAAGAGGTAGCCCCAAAGAACCATGATCATAATGCCAAACTTATCTCGACACCAATCAGTTCATCAGACTCGATTAGACTAGCCTAAAGACTCAGGCTTTCCACTAAGCCACAAATTTAGTCCATTTAGATTATGGACTAATCAATCTAACTATTAGATAGATCTAAAGAACAAATCCTAACTCAATATTTGATTAGATTAGTTCTCTAATTCGTCCAATGCATCTAAACTTAGGTCTAACCTAATCAAGGACCTAATAGAAGCTAACCCATGACCCTTAAGGCTTATTGAAATGACTTAAAATCTTTGAATCATATTCCTAGAGTTCTTAGTCATTCTTAATTCTCAATTAAGTTCAATAGCCTTAATTAAATTAAAATAATTTTAATTTATAGATGTAAAATAATTTTACAAAAATCTTAAATTTGAATTCACTATTTTTATACATCTTCATCCCAAGTGTCGACTCATCAGGAGCAAGTGACGATATCTAGTGTTGACACTTGGGTCGACTTAAGGCCTAAGACAGGAGGAAAATAGAAAACCAAGTTTTCTGGCAAGTGCTCATGAGTCAACACTTACAAGGCCAAGTGTCGGCTCACGAGCCCAAGTGTCGACACTTGCTAGTCAAGTGTCGATACTTCAGCCTATCACATGGGAAAAACAGAACCCAATCTCAGGGAATTTTCTCATGAGTCGACACTTACAAGGCCAAGTGTCGACTCATAGCCTGAGACAGTGAAAATACAGTGATTTCAAATCCAATATTTCTCCAAGTATTCAATCAAAACCAATCAATAAAAACTCTTAGATCTCATCTAAAGTTATTTTATGATCATTTCATTAGATTAAAATATTTTTAATCTATATTTTCTTGCTTCTTATTTTTCTTTTCAAGAGTCAATCACATCAGCACCCCTACACGCCATAGTAAACCCCACTGAATGGGAAGAGAGGGTCTTGCAACCCTACTTCTCTTTTATGACCGAACGGCCATGGTGAAGCACTCAATCCAAGTACTTAAGAAGTGATGTTATTAGCATGCTAGAATCATTATACTACAAAAAGGAACCTATTGCTCTGATACCATTGAAGGTGAAGTGCATCTACGAAGTATACCCATATGCAAACATGCATTCATGAAAGCAGGACAGAAAATATGCATTTTAAAATAATTTTAAAACATGCACAGTGGAAGGCTCGATAGATAGATTTAAATGATCTACCGATTTGTCCACAACAAGATCTAACATATTGTAATAGCATGCATCATAATATCAAAGCAAGATAGAAACACAAATATAAAAGTACCATACCTTTATACTGGAGAAAAGCTGTAGAAGGAGGAGGGCGCTCGAGCCACACACGTGTCTGGCCTCTACAGGTAATCCACACATGGGCTCGACTCTGATCAACTCCCTCGGAGTGCTAGCTCTTCAGGATCCTTGGGCCGATCTTCTTCATTCGGGAAGACTAGGAAGAGAGCTGGAATCCTTTCCCAAGAGAACTCTCTTCCCAAGACCTAGATGGAATGCTAGGATGCTCACACCCAATCCATAGACCTCTCACAACCCTTCTCTATCTTCTCACTTTTCTCTTGTTGTGTCTCTCTAGTTGTTGTAACCTCTGCAGCCTATAGAATGACCTTCATTTATAGGTGCAGCCATGAGAGGGAGAAAGAGGAAGGAGGAGAGATGAGAAAAGAGAATGGGGGAGAGGATCAAGGCCATATCAAATGGGTCCAACCCAAGAAGGTAATTATGATTATCATACCAAATAATCTAAGAGCCAAAATTGGTTTGAATTAGAAATTCAAATCAGGTCAAAACTTGACCAAAATCTTTCCAAAATTTTGTTCCCAGAAATCTGCTCGTCGCAGGAAGTATCGACTCATGAAAATTGCCAAGTGTCGACACTTCACCAAGTGTCGACACCTGCAAAATTCCAAGTGTCGACACTTGGAACAAAGTCAATCATATTGACTTCCATTTATGGCAAACGATTCTCAATCATTGATTAGCCTTAAGATCAAAAAGAAATCCTTTATGGTGTGTGACCCCATAGGTTCGAACACTAAGCTGGTAGTACTAGAACATTTTCAATACCAGTCAAAGTCCTCATCTAACAATGATACCTGACGTCCAGATAGGTCGAAGATGCAGAGCACCTCACAAGAACCTCTAGCATATGGTTACCGCATAATTCATCTCTTTGACCTCATAATGCTTAGGATGACCTAGGGTTCAACTGCCAACCCTAATTTGGTTTATCCAGATCATGTTTCAACCTCACAAGTTCTGTGACTCCTCACAAGAACTACCCTGGCCAAGGTTTTGCTAAATTGAGACATAGTGAGTCATTCACTCCAAACTATTTGAAGAGATCAATTCTATCTTGATCTACCATCGCTCCACAAGTACTTGACTGCACCTAGAAACCTTTCATCACTGGATTAGAATTCTAGGTAGTCTGGCACCAAAGTACAATGAGTTGCTTGCTAGCTGCCATGGTGACCTCAGGTCTGAGGAACATATATACCCATATCCCTTCGCGAGCAACCCCTTAATAGAAGGGAGCTCCGTAGATGATCACGTTCAGTGAAATGTCATACATTTTACTTGCATGTCACACCAGTATCTCCACACTCCTTGGTTAAGATGACAATCAACAAATGTGACATATAACAACCTATACATGATACATCATCATCTTATAACAATGTATCATTTAGTTATGAAACAGTTTAAGAACTACTTGATATATCCTCTCTATATCAAATAATATAGTTCTAAGGACTCCATCATACAAGAGTTCATTTCAGGAAAATGTAAATATGATGATTAACCAATAAAAAAAAAATAACTTTTATTCATTCAAAAATCATATACAGTTATAAGATAGCACAACCGTCTACAACCTTGATGATTGGCTTTGGAACATAATTTCCAACACCGGGGAGATGAGAGGGTCGTGCCAGCCAGTCCAGCATTGCCTGCAAATGGTCACGAGACTGTAAGGGGTCGATCCGAGCCCAGCATTGGCCAACCGAATCCGATGGACCTGGAACCGAAGGGTGGGCCAATTGAACCATTATTGTCCATCCCCTTAGGGGAGGATCACTTGAGGATTGTTTAGGTGGGAGCCCTGGTACCTGAAGAGGAAAGATCCTAGCTGTTCAATTTCTTGCAGACCAACACAGACGTCTTCGCTTGGACCACCATCGATATGCTGGGTATCCCTCCTGAAGTGATCACCTATAGGCTAAACATTGATCCCAATTGCTACCCAGTCCAGTAGAAGAAAAGGAGCTTCATCTTGGAGTGATAGAAAGTGATCGACGAAGAAGTTGAGAAACTTCTCACGATGGGTTTCATCCATGAGGTACGGTATCTTAACTGGCTTGCTAATGTGGTGATGGTTAGGAAAGCTTCAAGTAAGTGGAGAATATGTGTGGACTACACCGACCTCAACTGGGTATGCTCGAAGGATAGCTTTCCACTCTCCAAGATTGACCAGCTGGTGGACGTGACCTCGGGTCACAAATTCCTCAGCTTTATGGATGGATTCTCCGGATACAATCAGATCTGCATGCACCTAGAGGACGAGGAGCACACAACATTTGTGATCGACAGAGGTATGTACTGTTACAAGATAATGCCATTTAGTCTCAAGAATGCAGGGGCCACCTACCAGCGACTGGTCAGCAAGGTCTTCAAAGAACAGATCAGCTACAACATGCAAGTTTATGTAGACGATATGCTCATCATGAGTAGCCTGGAGTTAGATCACATTGCCGACCTAGCAGAGACTTTCGACAACCTTCACCTCTACCAGATGAAGCTGAACCCCATCAAGTGTGCATTTGGAGTCACGTAAGAAAGTTTCTGGGGTTCATGGTCACCTAAAAGGGAATAGATGCCAACCCTGAGAAGATCCAGGTGATCACTGACATGAGACACCCCATCTCCAAGAAGGAGGTCCAGTGCTTGACTGGATGCATTGCAGTGCTGAGCCACTTTATTTCATGTTCTATCGAGCATTACCAGCCATTCTTCAAGGTGTTGCGAAAGATGAACGACTTCACTTGGATGGAAGAGTGCTGGGAGGTGCTCGAGGGGCTAAAGAAGCTCCTTGCCTCCCCACCATCACTTTCTAGGCTGGAGACTGGGGAAGAGCTCCTCTTATACATGGCAGTCTTGAAAGGATTATGCCCTGCAAGCCAATTAAAACTTGTAATTTTATTGGGATATCCTTAAAACTTCCAAACTTTTGTATTGACAATTATATATATTAAAAGGCATCTTTTTTATTATACGCTGTGTCTTAGATTTATGATATGATGAACCCCATAGACTATGGCTATGGTTTTAAGGGTTATGATGAGATCATACCAGTAAGACTTAAAATCTAAAAGTCCTAATCTTAAATATTCCTAGTCAAAGAGACATTGAGTAGGGGATCAATGTTTTCGGAAAGACTAGCATATCCTTTGTATGTTCATTAATGAGGGTAATTGATCTTACAATTACTTGTGTAGGACACTAATACAAGGACATGGGTGCTCATTAGAGAATTAGTTCACTGAATATGATCCGACTTGAAAACATCTAATGGAGTCTTATCTACTTGTCAATAGATGGTTTTCATAGAGGGAGTAGTGCATGTAATCCTTTGACCTGAGACTACCATAGTGCCTTGTATGCATGAACCCATGTTTTGGTTCACACTTATTCATGACATTGAGTCATGTACAAGGTGATACTAGATATGGTGAATTGTATATGGAGGTTGTGAGTAGGTCGAACAAGGAATCGATCAACCCTAGTAAGAGGAGATCGCATCCAGCTGATTTCGATCAAATGGTGATTCAGGGAATCTTTGATCAAAGTACGAATATTAGAAATAGTTTCTAATATTTCATCATTTGAATCATCATTATTAGATTGATAAAGAATTGAATGTGATATTGGATTTGACATGGTTCTATATCCAAAGTCATATTCAGGGTGCAAGCTGATCGAAGGATTGAATTTCACGGTAACTTTCATTGAAGGGTATTTTTGGTATTTTCACTAAAATTCCACACATTCCGGGTAGGCATGATACGTTGCTAGACATCAATCTTGTCTTGTGGGTTTTTGATTTAATTAAAGAGTTTAATTAGATCAAGAATTAGAAAGAATTCTAATTGTCAATTGGGATAGCTCAATTTGACCTAAATCGGCTAGGTTAAAGCCTAAATCAAATTAGGTCAAATCGCACCCAACCCACTGCTGGCTAGATGTGGAACCCAATGGGTCACACACAAAGAGAATTGATTAAGGGTTTAATTGGATTAAACTATGTTTGCAAGATGAACATGCTAGCACATGTTGCAAACCATTGCACCTTGATTCGAATTAGGTTCGAATCGGGTTCCAATTTGGGCTGATTTGGTCTAATTAAGGCTAATCAATTTAGGCTCATGTGTTGGGCTAACCCTTGGCTAGTTAACCAAGGGATTGGACTTTTAAATCAGCCACATGGCTGGTTTAATTCAGATTGGACTCTATCCTAAATTAAGCGCCTAAAGGTTTGACTGGGTCAAACTATTTCTATGTAATAGTTACGTTAAAAAATTTTATGAAGAGGTGCCATATTAGAAGAGTCCTTCTGTTGTTGAAACACAGTAGAGGACCAAATAAACCATCATCCTTGCCACCCCTTGCAGATAAGTCTTTGATATTTTTCATGTGCCATTTCCTATGACCCGTCAAAGCAAGAAAGACAAGGGGCGTGGCCTAAAGGTGGCCATTTGATGGCTGATGGGTGGCCATGATGCAAGGATATTCGTGCAACAGAAATAAAAGAAAGTGACTCTTCGTAAAGTTTTTCATCCGAAGAGTCCTGTTTTAATTCTCTTAAGTTTTGAACGAAGAGAAGTGTTGTCTGGATAAGGGACACGTTCTATTGGAAAGGACATGTCTTATGGCATGGAAGGGATGTCTTAAAGCATCCCTCAAATTGCTATTTAAGGAGATGGGCGCCCGGCGAATGGAGTTCGGAGTTTTTATTCTGAAAAACATTTCTTTCCTGCATTCTCTTTCTTTGTCCTAAAGATCTCTAGTCAAATTAAGACAAGCCCTTAACTTTGGTTAGGAGAGTCCTATTTGAGTGATCTTACAGGCATTGGAAAGAGGAAGAAAGAAGAATTCTTTATTACCTGAAGTCTTGTCCATGGCCTTAGAGGTCTAATTGGAGGAACCGGTTTTGAAGCGGTGCATTTGTCTTGATCAAAGCCCTATGTGGATCACCATTGGAGGGCGAACACTTAGGCACCTGGTGAGCATATCAGAAAGACCTGATTGAGGTTTCTACATCAAATTGGATTTTTATGATCGAGGTTGGCATTTAAACCCTAATTTATATTTTTATGATTTATGTTCTTAATAAGGTGTTCTTGGGATTAAGGGTTAGGTTATGATTTCATAATATTTTGAAATCCATGCTTCCGCCTTAGTAACCGAACCCATCGGGTCTCACCTGAGGCTGTTAGCACAGTGCTGGTCCATACCAATAAGGATGGCTCCTAACAACTGGTCTACTATGCCAGCAAGCTACTCCACGATGTAGAAACCAGGTACACTTAATCTAAAAAGATCATTTTTGCACTAATAATATCTGTGCAGTGCCTTATGCCCTACTTCCAAGCGCACCCCACTGCCATCCTCACTAATTAGCCCCTGAAGGCTATTCTATGCCACCCTGATACTTCGAGGCGCCTGGCCAAGTGGGCGGTGAAGCTCAATGAGTTTGACATCACCTATCACCCGCGATCGATACAAAAGGCCCAGGTCCTAGCCAACTTCCTGGTGGAATGCACCTAGGTGACAAGAACCCAGAGGTGGCAGATCGGCAAGCTGAGCCCAGGCCGGACCCGATCCCAAAAGCAATGATGTGGATCCTTCATATCGATGGTGCATCCAATGCTAGAGGGAGCGGAGCTAGCCTCATTCTCGCCAACTACGATGGGGTCATCACGGAGTGTGCAAGTTCCTCTTCAAGGTGACCAACAATCAAGCTAAATATGAGGCACTCCTTGTGGGGTTAAAGGTGTGCCACAAGTTAGGCATCAAGAGATTGAAGGTCTTCACCGACTCTTAGCTCGTGGTGGGCCAAGTCTTCAGCGAATATGAAGCTTGGGATCCCATGATGGCGAGGTACTTGGACAAGGTACACTTATACATGGCGAACCTCCAGCACTTCGACATATCCCACATCCCATAAGTGGAGAACGCCTGGGTTGATGTCCTCTCCAGACTGGCTACCCTGCCGTAGTCATTGTCATGACATACTTTCGTCGAATATCTCAAGGCCCCCAGCTACGAGTCTGTAGCAGAAGTCCAGCAAGTCACCGCTGAAGCCAGCTGGATGGACCCCTACATCAGGTACATCACCACCAGTGCCCTACCCAAGGATCAAAAGGAGGCCAGTCTCCTCAAGAAGAAGGCCGTGTGATATGTGATGATGGACGGGCAGCTGTACTGGAGGTCTTACTCTTACCCCCTACTGAAGTGCTTGAAGCCTTTAAAAGCCACCTACGTGCTCCAAGAAATACATGAAGACATCTATAGCAACCTTGTATGGGGCAGGACCTTAACTTACAAGGCACTTCGGCAAGGATATTTCTGGGAGACCATGCATGAGGATGCCGCCAACTTTGTGAAGAGGTGTGACTACTACCAGCATCATGCCAACATTTAGCGATAGCCGGCAGCCCCGCTCTCCTAGCTATCAACTCTGTGGTCATTCACCCTGTGGGGAATGGACATATTGGGTCATTTTCCTCCCACGCTCGGCCAACGGAGATTTTTAACTATGGCCATCGACTACTTCACCAAGTGGGTCGAAGCCACACCTTTGGCTCGGATAACGAAGGCGAAGGTTAGATCCTTCTTTTAGAAGTTTGTCATCTACTGATTTGGACTCCCACACTCAGTCATCATGGACAATGGATGGCAGTTCAATAATTAGGCTTTCGAGGAGTTTTACACCGACCTCAACAACCATTATCATTTCACCTCGGTGGCTCATCCTCAGACCAATGGGGAAGTCGAGGTGACCAACCAAACCATCCTGCAAGGGCTCCACACGAGGCTGGATGAAGCCAAGGGTCGATGGGCCAAAGAACTGCCTAGTGTATTATGGGCTTATCACACCACGCCCCGCACGGCATCGGCAAGACACCCTTCAATCTTGTCTTCGGTACTGAAGCTGTGATCCTAGTAGAGCTTGATCTACCCACACTACAGGTAGAGCAGTATGACGAAGCTAAGAATCTAACTTGTCTCCTCCTCAACCTAGATCTGCTGGATGAAACGAGAGATAAAGCCTGACTTCTAATGGCAGCCTACTAGCGATGAGTGGCATGCTACTACAACTCTCGTGTGAGGCCTAAGGTGTTTCATCCAGGCGACCTGGTCCTTAGGCGAGCAAAGGTCTCCCAGCTAGGAGAATGTGGCAAACTCTCCATGAACTGGGAAGGCCCCTACAAGGTGATCAAGGCTCTACCAGGGGGAGCCTACTACCTCTCGAGCTCGATGGTGCCCGATTCACGCGAACATGGAATTTGAGCAATTTAAGAATGTACTACCAGTGATCTAAGACTCTTTCTTAATCACTAAAGTTCTTTTATGGTGCAACCTTGTCTTTCGCCTGTGCAGGAATGTATCCATCCAACTCCAAGTTCGGTGGATCAAGCCAAAAAACTTATGAAGCTTCATGCCGGGAAACTTACGAAGTCCCACACCTCAAGCCAGGAAACTTACGAAGCCCTGCACCTCAAGCCAAGAAACTTACAAAGCCCCGCACCTCAAGCTGGGAAACTTACAAATTTTCACACTTCAAGCCGGGAAACTTACAAAGCCCCGCATCTACTACCTTACTCATAGTCCGGAGATGTCAGCCGGGAGACCCTAGAAATCCTGTCATTTACTGCTTGACTCACAGTTCGGCACCTTCAAGACAAAAAACTTTCAAAGACCTACACCCACTGCCTTGCTCACAATCCAGCGATGTCAGTTGGGTGACCCCCGAAATCCCACCGTCTACCGCTTGACTCATAGCTTGGCAAGGTTAAAAGATCCAGGGATCCACCCAGGCTCACATGATTTCAAGATCGAAAGAGTGGGAACCGAATGTTCTCAGAAACCTTCTTACTAACCCTAAGTTCTCAGAGCCAACCTAAAGCAACAAAGGCCTGGGAAAGACCCGCGCATGCAGTGATCATGAAGCCTGCCTGCTCATCATGCAAAAAGATGAAGGAATTGAAGGAAAAAGAAAGCCCACGCTAACTTCGCTGGTTGAATTGACCTATTCCTTCATTACAAAGATAAGTCTCTAGCACACTTTGAAGATTTTTTTGGAAGTACTTCAAAAAAAAAAAAAAAAGAAGAGAGAAGAAAGGAGAAGAGAAAGTAAGTGAGCAACATTAGTTAGAGAAAAAAGGTGATGTTTTCATTAATGGAGTCTTCTTTACATCCTATAAAGGCTCCCGACAAGCCAGGAAGCCTTCCAAAAGCCTAAGTTATAGAAAGAAAAATAAAAGCCTATGGCTCAATTGCCGGGTCCTTGTTGGGAATAGTGTCCCAAAGCTAATCGTCTAGGCTATAGATGGTTGTGTTATTTTATAATTATATATGAATTTTTTAAATGAATAAAAGTTATTCTTTTGGCTGTTCATCACATGTGCATTTTTCAGAAAAGAATTCTTGTATGATGGAGTCCTTAGAACTACATTATATTTGATATAGAGAGGATATATCGAGTAGTTCTTAAAATGATTCACAACTAAAGGATACATTGTTATAGGACAACGATGTATCAAGCATAGGTTGTATGTCACATTGGTTGGTTGTCCTCTTAACCAAGGAGTGTAGAAATATTGATGTGACATACAGGTAAAATGTATGACATCTCACTGAACATGACTAACTGCAGAGCTCCCTTCTGCCAAAGGGTTGCTCGTGAAGGAATATGGGTATATGTGTCCCCCAAACTTGAGGTCACCATGGTAGCTTGCAAACAACTCACTGTACTTTGGTGCCGGACTACCTAGATTTCTAATCCAGCGATGGAAGGTTTCTGGATACAGTCAAGTTCTTATGGAGTGGTGGTAGATCAAGATGGGATTGACCCCTCCAAATGGTTTGGTGTGAATGACTCACTATGTCTCAATTTAGCAAAACCTTGGCCAAGGTAATTCTTGTGAGGAGTCACAAAACTTGTAAGGTTGAGACACGATCTAGATGTACTAAATTAGGGTTGGCAGTCAAACCCTAGGTCATCCTGAGCATTATGAGGTCAAAGGGATAAATTATGTGGTAACCATATGCCAAGGGTTCTAGAGAGTTGCTCTACAATCTTTGACCTATCCGAACATCGGGTATTATTGCTAGATGATGATTTTGACTGGTACTGAAAGTGTTCCAATGCTACCAGCTTAGTGTTCGAATCTATGGGATCACACACCATAGGGTTTCTACCTGATCTAAAGGCTGATAGATGATTAAGAATCGTTTGGCATTACTGGAGGTCAATATGATTGACCATGATCCAAGTGTCGACACTTGGCTGTGATGAGAATTTTTTTTCACTCATTCGATTAATGAATTTTGGAGGACTTATTTGCAATATGATTGCAACCTAATAGGTCAAGCCAAATATGATTTGGATTTGATTTTTCATGCTCTCTTTTTTTTTAAAAGATTTAAATTTGAATTTCGAATTCAAATTTTAAATCTTGGCTGAAATTGGCTCCAAGATTTTTATGGAATGCATTATTTGGGAATACATATCTTTTCTCTCATTTAAGCCTAGAGCTAATTTGGTTTAACCCATAATCTTCTCCCCTAATCACTCCACCTTCCATATCTCTCTCCCTCTTCACTGCCACTATAGATAAGTGTTATTGTAGGGCCAGCAAAAATGATGACAAGCTGGGCTTTTTTAAGAGAGAAAGAAAAGGATTCCTTAGAGTAGGGTTTGAGAGGATTAGGGTTTTGGGTGTGAGCCTACTTAGTATCAAGCTAGGATTTGAGAAGAGAGAGTTGGTTAGGAAGGGTTCCACTTCCACTTGTCCTCATTGTCCTCCAACAAGTTCTTCCTAGCAGCTTCAAGAAGGTCTTGCAGGTCCAAGGAAGGAAAAGATTGGCTTCCAAGATCCTGAGGAGCTAGCACTCCAAGGGAGTTGATTGGGATCGAGCCTTGGTGTGAACTACCCGTAGATGCCAAATACTTGTGTGGCTCAGTAGCTCTTCATCACCTCCATCCAATAGTTTAAAGGTAACGTACCTTTTCCTTGGTCTCATGTGATCATTCTAAAGCATGAAATTATTACATGCTTTTCCTTTTTATTGCTTATGGTATCCTTTGCATGCACTTTTATTATGTTGGATCCTATTGCAAGCAGATTGGTAGATAGACTTGATCAATCTACCAAGTCTTCTACTATTCTTTATTTTAAAATAGTTTTAAAATACAGTCTGCTTGTACTGCTTCACTTTCATTGGTATCAAAGCCAGGATCTTGTAACATAATAATAGTAGCATGTTAAGATATCATTAATTTTCTCTTTCAAAGTACTTGAATTGAGTGCATCACCATGGCCATCCGGTCATATAAGAGAAGTAGGGCTACAAGACCCTCTCTTCCCATTCAATGGGGTCTCCTATGGCATGTAAGGTTGCTGCTTATGATGTGACTCATGAAGAAAAAAGGTAAAGGTGTCGACTCATGAGCGCATACTGAAAAATATGGCATTCTATTGTCACCCTATCTCAGGCCATGTGTCGACCCTAGTATCGACACCTAGTGTCAACACTTGACCCTGGTGAGTCAACACTTGACCTGAGAATGATGAAAAATAGTGAATTCAAATTCAAATTGGTTGTAAAATTATTTTACATTATAAATTAAAATTATTTTGATTTATGAAGATTATTGAACTTAATTAAGAATTAAGTTATCTTGAATGACAAAGTGATCTAGGAATATGATTCAAAGATTTTAAGTCATTTCAATAAGCTTTAAGGGTCATGGGTTAGCTTCAATTAGGTCTTTAATTGGGTTAGACCTAAGTTTAGATGCATTGGACTAAATAGAGAACTAATCTAATCAAATGTTGAGTTAGGATTTCTTCTCTATAGATCTCTTTAATAGTTAGATTGATTAGTCCATAAATCTAAATGTACCTAATTTATGGCTCAATGGTCAGCCCGAGAAATAGGCAAGTCTAATTGAGTCTGATGAACCAATTGGTGTCTAAGATAAGTATGGCATTTGATCATGGTTCTTTGGGGCTACCTCTTACCTAGCCAACCTGGTTGGTGTCTAAGGCAAGATGGTTAATGGTGGAATCCATCCCATGATCTCACTTACCTAGCCAATGTGGTCGATTAGAATTGATTGGATAGCTCACTAATTCATGTTAACCCATGTCACCTAAGGTTAATCAGTCTTGACTGATTTTAAGTGCTCATGGATCATTAGTTTCCGAAACCCTCCTTAATGACTGATGTAGTCAGTAGGAGGTTGATCCATATCTTCTTATCTATTTTATCTATCATATTAAATTTAAACCCTCTAAATTATTAGGTCCATAAAAGGACAAAGTTATGGGGATAACTAAGTTCTAGCCTCCTATTATGTAGAATGGTAATGGATCCAATAATTGGGTGTTCATTAGCAGATCCAAAGATTGGGTGTTCATCGGGCTATTGGAATTGCCATTCCTAATATGATGGCTCAATGCGACTCTCTTAATGATGGTCAGGTAGGCCGGTCAAAGTCGGGCTTGACTATTCATTGGTTAGAAGGATTGAATTTTGTCATGTTAATGGTTAACCTAACCAGGACCTTCAATAAGAGGCCCAAAGGCTGATTAAAGTGTACCTTGGGGAAAAATCTAAATACTAGAAGTTACTTGGAGAAGTAATCGATTAAAAAACCTACCTTTAGATGTGCATGGATGGGCCAGCCAAAGTCGAGCTCATGTGTTGTCTATTGGGTTCTAATACCTACTAAGGAATTAAAGTAATTCCTCGGATTGGAGGTAGAGGCTACCAGTCTGAACAAAATAGTGGGAAGGCCTTTAGACTAAAGTCCATGTCTTTAGGTTAATAATTCATATACACTAATTGGTTTTGGTTTTCCTTTTAGATGTCTACCAACTTGTCACTTTGATCGCTTTTCGATAATGAGAAACTCATGAGTCCCAACTTTGATAGCTGGTATCGAAGGTTCAAGATTGTATTGGACATGAACGGATCTTATATGTGATATTCGATCCGGTGCCTAAAACCCCTACTCTCAATGCTCGAGGTTTGATTACAGACACTTATCAGAAGTGGCTCTCTAATAGGACCAATGTCTGATGCATTATATTGGCAGCAATGAATGATGAGTTTAGTGACAAATTTGAGGAAGCCCAACTGGAGGAGATCCTTCAAAAGTTGAAGAAGTCCTTCGGAACACCAGGTGACATTGAGAGGTACAAGGTCTCCTGTGCTATCTACAACACATGGATGCAAATGGGACCTCAATCACTAATCATGTATTGTACATGATCGAGATGATTGAGCACCTGGGCATGCTCGAATGTCCCTTGCATGAACAGCTAGAGAAAGAAGCGATACTAAATTTTCTGCCCTCTTCTTATCTAGACTTTCTCGATCATTTCAGAATGAATAAGCCTATAGTTAACTACTATGATCTGTTGGGGTTAATATAGACTTTTGAGAAAGACCACCAACTCAATAAAGGGGTGGTAAATCTAGTGGGAGGATCTTCAGCAGGGCATCGTCCCTTTAAGAAAGGGAAAAAGAGAAATAAAGGGAAGAAGGTACAAAATGCTTCTGGACCCAGTCAGGTCAAGAAGGTGAAGGCTCATAAGAGCCAAGTGGAGTGCTTCTTTTATAAGAAGCAGGGTCATTGGAAGAGGAAATATCCTCTTTATATTGCATCCCTTGACCCGAACGTGTCCAAGAAGAGGAAGCAGCAGGGTAGTGCTGGACAACGTATTTATATGATAACATCTTGTAATTTTTCTATCTATGATACTACTAATTGGATATTGGAAGTCCAATTCATATTTGCAATTCTTTGCAGGGACTTCAACTTAGTAGGAGATTCGACGACGGCGAAAGATTCTTGAACATGAAAAATGGAAGCCAAGTTTCAATCTTGACATTGGAAGTCCTCAAATTAATTTTCAAGTTATGTACAATCATTTTGAATGAGTGTCATTATTGTCCGTCTTTCATCCTAAATGTCATTTCTGTATGCCAATTGGCCATGTATGGTTATGAACTATCAATAAAGAATGATATTTACAAAATCATTTGGAATGGTTCTATTGTGATAAATGGATACATGAACAATGTAATTTATATGCTATCATGACTTGTTAGTATAGTGTACACTTCTAGCAAACGTCCTAGGATAGATAATGTCAGCAATGCATATCTATGCCATTATAGGCTAGGTCATATTAACAAGAACAGGATAAATAGATTGAAAAGTGAGAGTCTTCTTGAGATCAGTGAATGTGAATTCACTACCAACCTGTGAGTCATGTCTTCTTAAAAAGATGACAAGTTCACCTTTTACTGGAAAAGATAAACTAGCCAAAGAAATTCTAAGTCTG
The DNA here is from genome assembly GCA_021397845.1 of Areca catechu. Lineage (NCBI taxonomy): Eukaryota > Viridiplantae > Streptophyta > Magnoliopsida > Arecales > Arecaceae > Areca > Areca catechu. The sequence continues at coordinate 98,285,346 of CM038046.1, forward strand.
GTATATACTGATATATGCAGACCTATGAATATTAGTGCTAGAGATGGGTACAATTATTTCATTTTATTTATAAATGACCTTTCGAGGTACAGTTATGTCTTCTTGATGAGACATAAATCTGAATCGTTTGAAATGTTCAAATGATATCGTAATAAAGTAGAAAAACAAACTGGAAAGTATATCAAAACCCATCATCAAATCGAGGTGGTGAATATCTTTCAGGTGATTTTCTGACATATCTTGAGGAGAATAGGATTCTCTCTCAATGGACATTTCCAGGGATATCTCAGTTAAATGGAGTGTCTGAAAGGAGGAATCGAATCTTGTTAGACATGGTTCGGTCCATGATGGGCTTTGCTTCTCTGTTGCTATCCTTTTGAGGATAAGCTCTAGAGTCAGCTTGCTACCTTTTAAATAGGACTTTGAGTAAGTCCGTTAGCAAAACCCCATATGAGATATCGATTGGACGTAAGCCGACACTCGCACACCTTAGATCTAGGGTTGCCCAGCTTATGTCAAACATTTGGAAATGGATAAGCTTGGACCTAGGTCTGATCGGTACCTATTTTTTGGATATCCAAAAGATTCTAAGGGGTACTACTTCTACTTGGTTGAGGAACAAAAGTTGTTCGTCAGTCTTAGGGCTATCTTTTTGGAAAAGGAGTTCCTTGGTGAAGAAATTGTAGTCGCTAAGATTGAACTTAGTGAAGTTCAACAAGTAGAAGAACCAATACACTTAAGGGATAACATAGAACCGGTTGTGATTAGATCAGACCCAGAGCCCACACAGGAATCATTAAGAAAATCTGATAGGGTACCACGTTAACCAGACAAATACTATGGTTTCTTGGTCTGAAATAGTGATCCCATTAAACTCGATGAGAACAATGAGGACCCGATCACCTATATGGATGCAATACAGAGGTCTGACTATGAAAAATGGCTTGGAGCCATGAGATCCGAAATGGAGTCTATGGAAATCAACAATGTATGGATATTGGTTGATCGACCTGAGGGGATAAAACTCATTGGATGCAAATGGATTTTCAAAAGAAAAAGGGGCGCAGACGGGCAGGTAGAGACCTATAAAGCCCATCTAGTTGCCAAGGGATATCGTCGACATTATGGTATTGACTATGATGAGACATTCTCTTCTATGGCAATGCTCAAATTCATTTGGATCATACTTGCTTTAGCGGCATACTTTGACTATGAAATCTAGCAAATGGATGTTCGAATAGCTTTCCTGAATGGTGAGCTGGAAGAGAAGGTGTATATAATACAACTTGAAGGGCATCCACAAACAAGTCAAAGGTATGCAAGCTTTAAAAGTCTATCTATGGACTGAAGCAAGCATCTCGGAGTTGGAACATGCGATTTGATAAGTGTATCAAGTCATATGGCTTCGTTAGGAACGGAGAACCTTGCATTTATAAATGGGCTAATGGTTCTATGATTGTATTCCTTGTGTTGTATGTGGATGACATTCTCTTAATCGGGAATGACATCCCAGCACTACAAGGAATAAAGATCTAGTTGTCATCTCAGTTCTCTATGAAGAACTTGGGTGAAGACTCTTACATACTAGGTATGAAGATCTGTAGAGATAAATCTAAGAGGCTTCTAGGACTATCCCAATCTACGTACATTGATATTATGCTAAAGCAGTTCAGCAAGGACAATTCCAAGAAAGGCTATCTCCCGATAGGCCCTGGAATTACACTCTCCCAAAAGGATTATGTGATAACTCCTGAGGATAGAGAACGTATGAGTAGAATCCCATATGATTCAGTAGTGGGTTCTATCATGTATGCCATGACATGCACTAGACCAGACATGGCATACTCAATAGGCATAGTGAGTGGATACAAGTCTGACCCAGGTGAAGCTCATTGAAAAGAGGTAAAGACCATCCTTAAGTATCTGTGAAATACTAAGAACCAATGGCTGATTTAAGGAGAACCTAACTTAAAACTTGTAGCGTATATTGACTCTAGTTTTCAATCAGAAAGGGATGACAGCAAGAGTATGTTAGGGTTTATCTTTATCCTAAATGGAGGAGCAATCTACTAGAAAAGTTTCAAGCAACTTACTGTGGCAGACTCAGTATGCAAAGCAAAATACATCGCAGCATTGGATGCAGCAAAGGAAGTTATGTGGTTGTGAAAGTTTCTAAGTGAGTTGGGAGTGGAACCTTCCCTGGATGGTCCTGTTCCTGTGTATTGTGACAGCACTAGAGCCATTGCTCAAGCCAAAGAGCCGAAGTCCCACCAGTGCACCAAACACATTCTGTGGTGCTATCATCTTATACGAGAAATCATGGAACGAGATGACATCGACCTTCAAAAGATCGATGCAAAGGAGAACTTGGCCGACCCCTTCACTAAAGCCATCGGAGTTTAAGAGTTCGATAATTGTAAATGGAAAATGGGAATAAGATTTTATACTGATTGGCTTTAGTCCAAGTGGGAGTTGTTGGGATAGTGTTTCAAAGTCAATCGTCTAGACTGTAGACGGTTGTGCTATTTTATAATTGTATGTAATTTTTTTAAATGAATAAATGTTATTCTTTGGGCAGTTCATCACATGTATATTTTTTCGAAAAGAACTCTTATGTGATGGAGTCCTTAAAACTACATTATATTTGAATATATCGAGTAGTTCTTAAACTGGTTCATAACCAAAGGATACATTATTATAGGACAATGATGTATCAAGCGTAGGTTGTTGTATGTCACATTGGTTGGTTGTCCTCTTAACCAAGGAGTGTAGATACACTGATATGACATACGAGTGAAACGTATGACATCTCATTGAACGTGACCAACTATGAAACACCCTCCTACCAAAAGGTTGCTCGCAAAGGGATATTGGTTTATGTCCCCCAGACCTGAGATCACCATGGTAGCTTACAAGCAACTCACTATACTTTGGTGCCGAACTACCTGAATTTCTAATCCAGTGATGGAAGGTTTCTGGGTACTGTCAAGTACTTGTGAAGCGGTGGTGGATCAAGATGGGATTGATCCCTCCAAATGATTTGGAGTGAATGACTCACTATGTCTCAATTTAGCAAAACCTTGGCCAGGATAGTTTTTATGAGGAGTCACATAACTTGTAAGGTTGAGACACGATCTAGATGTACTAAATTAAGGTTGGCAGTCAAACTCTAGGTCATCCTGAGCATTATGAGATCAAAGGGATGAATTATACGGTAACCATATGCCAGGGGTTCTAGAGAGTTGCTCTGTAATCTTCAACCTATCCAGATATCGGGTATCATTGCTAGATGATGACTTTGACTGGTATTTGAAGTGTTCCAGTGCTACCGACTTAGTGTTCGAACCTATGGGGTGACACACCATAGGGATTTCTACCTGATCTAAAGGCTGATCGATGATTGAGAATCGTTTAGCATCACTAGGAATCAATATAATTGACCATGATCCAAGTGTCGATACTTTGGAGTGTCGACACTTTTATGTGTCGACACTTGGTTGTGACAAGGATTTTTTTCACTAATTCGATTAGTGAATTTTGGAGGACTGATTTGCAATATGATTACAACCTGATGGGTCAACCCAAATGTGATTTGGCTTAGGAACAAATTGGATTTGATTTTTCATGCTCTCTTTCCTTTAAAAAGATTTAAATTTAAATTTCGAATTCAAATTTCAAATCTTGGCTGAAATTGTGTTGCCCAGAGAGCAACCCAAGAGGGAGGGTGAATTGGGTTTCTAAAAATTTTAAAGCTAAGCTTGATAAAATAAGTAGCAAACTTCACAAGACAAGATATGCAATTCAATTCAACAAGGTACTAAAATTAAGGTGCAATGCTCTAAAGTAATAGTGCAGCAGAAATTAAAAGTAATAAGCAAAATGTAAAGAGCAAGGGGGGAGAGAACAAGCAATCACAAACACAACAATCTATAGTGGTTCGGTGCCAACAATGCACCTACATCCACTCCCCAAGATCTCCTTGGGAATTCACTATAATCCAAAGATTACAGTCGATTAGTTTTCTGGGCTCACTAATCAAAACTCGACTTATTTTTACAAGGCTCACAAGTCACAACCTCACTTGGTTTTACGGGCTAACCAAGAACCTAATTGGTTTTCACAAGGCTAACCAAAAACCTCCCTTGGTTTTCCGGGCTAACCAAGAACCTTAGTGGTTTTGCGGGCTAACCACCAACCTAATTTGATTTTCTAATAGGCTAACCAATAACCTTTATAAGATATAAGATATGGAAATAAAGAACCAATGTAAGCTTTCAATAAAAAGCAAATAAATTGATATAGCTCGAAGTAGTGTTGCTTTGCTGTTGTTGAAGCCTTTTGAATGCCCAAGATTGAGTGATCTTCAATGCACTTGATAGCTTTGAATGCTTGGCATGCTTCCTTCTTGCTTGAGAGTGGTTGAGCTTTGAATGAAGGAGGAGTTAAGGCTCTTTTCTCTTCTTTTCTCTTTAAACTCTTTAAGGATATTCAATACAATGAATAGTTGTTGTCTTGATTTGATTTGAAGCCTTTATATACCTTCCCAAGTCCCCAAAACCGAAATCTAGCCATTATACTTGAAAAACTAGCCATTGGAGGGCATTTGGAAGAGTTCTGCACTTGAAAAAAACTAACAATTACTGTTGTCAGAACTCCATGTGTCGACACTTCCTCTTCATGTGTCGACACATCAGGTCGACACATGTTCTTCTTGAGTCGACACAAGTTCAAAATATTCTATTCAGATTCTCTGAAAAAATCAGCTGAGTCAACACATTCTTAGTTGATTTTGTTGGGAATTGTGTCCCAAAGCCAATCGCCTGGGTTGTAGGCGGTTGTGCTCAGTATTATATTTTTTTTATGAATTAATAAAATATTTTTTGGCAGCTCATCACATATTAAATTTTCCTGAAATGAACTCTTTCCATGTGATGAAGTCCTTAGGACTATACTGACTTCAATACAGAGAGGATGTATCGAGTGGTCCTTAAACCCTGTTCATAACCAAAGGATATATTGTACTGGACGACGATATATTAAGTATAGGTTGTTGTAGTTCACATCGTTTGGTTGTCCTCTTAACCAAATGAGTGTGGTGACACTGATGTGATCTGCAAGTGGGATATGTGATATCTTATTGAACGTGACTCCGTGCAGCCCCTTTCTGCTAAAGGGATACTCACGATTGGATATGGATATATGTGTCCCTCTGACCTAAGGTCATCATGGTAGCTTGCAAGCAACTCCCTATGCTTTGGTGCCGGACTACCCAGATTTTTAATCCGGTGACGGAAGGTTTCTGGGTACAGGCAAGTACTTGTGGAGCAGTGATGGACCAAGATGGAATTGACCTGTCCAAACAGTTTGGATTGAATGTCTCGCAGTATCTCAATTTAGCAAATCCTCGGCCGGGGTAGTCCTAGTGAAGAGTCACTGGGCTTGCGAGGTTGAGACACGTAGTCGACTGACTCAGTCTGGGTTGGCAGCCCAATCTCAGTCGTCATGAGCATTAGAGGTCAAAGGGATGAATTATACGGTAACCATATGCCAGAGGTTCGATAGTTTGCTCCCGCATCTTCGACCTATCCAGACGCCGGGACCCATTGCTAGATGGTTTCCTGTGCTGGTACTAAAATTATTCTAGTGCTACCGTTTAGGTTCGAACCTATGAGGTCGCACGCCACAGAGGATAACTCTCTGATCCGGATACCGATTACGATTGGGAATTGTCTCGGTTTTATGGTCACAGTATTTTTAAGCAGTCTTTTCCCGTCTTGCCCTTGTTTGTGTCAATCAAAAATTATTCTGGGCTGACCAGCACTGCGCCAAGTTTTTTCTGAATCAGTTTTGAACTGATTCGGAGTTCGTTTCGGCCTTCAATTGGTTGCGAACCAATTGAACCAATTTTATTGGGCTCGGACCGGTTCAATTGGATTGAACCAACGATTTGAACCATAATTTTTGCTTGGATCGGTTATTTGAACCGATGGACCGGTTTAAGTGGTTGGACCAGTGTTTTTTTTACTCCTTGGACCATTTTACACGGTCATTTGAATGGAAAGGAAGTCCAAGCGATGGAAGGCCAAACCCGCCGCGCGTCTCTTCTTCTCCCTCCACCATTTGGCATTAAATCCATGTTTAATCCTGGATTAATGGCTGTTAATTGGGAGATTTGCAGGCGATGCCTTTTGGCCTCCCCCCCTCTCCGTTTTCCACTTCTCCCTGCAGCCTATATAAACACCAGTCGTCCCTATTCAAAGAGAGTTAGTTTTCAGCGTGAGAAGTTCTGATCCACCGTGAGAGATCCAAGGGAAATCAATAAAACTCTTTGGGCAATCTTCTTCTTTTAGAGGATTAAGTGGAGAGCTTTGGGACTAGGTTTAGGAGCTTGTGAGGGAGAGAAACAAGGCTTTAAGTCCCATTGTTTCAAGTGCTCAAGTTCTGCCCTGTTGCAGAACTCCTGTGACCGTGAAGCCCTCTTCCAGCAGCTAGCACCATGCGTGGAGGCAGATCCGAGAGCCCCGGGCATGTCTCCCCTCTAGAGGGAGTATCCTTCTACTCATAGGAGCAAGCTACGTGGACCGGGATCGCCCCAGCTACTCCAAAACGAAAGCCAAAGTCTGCTGCCCAGTTCTGCTGCAGAAATCTGGGAGCAGACTTTGGTGATTTATTATAATTTTTTGGCTTACATTTGGTTGCAGTTATTGGTGGCAAATCGAAGTAGACTTGTCCAAGTTTCTGCTGCTCAAATTTGGGAGCAAACGGAGGTCCGGAAGGAGGTGTTCCAATGATGTTTTGCAAGCAAAAAACAGAGTTCCAAGGAGGAAGACGACTGGAATAACTTTATTCCAGTTATTCCAGTCTATTCCAGGTTTATTCCAGAGTTATTCCAGGTAGAATAAAGGTATGGAAAATTAATTTTTAGTCATGCATGGATAGACTTAATTGTTTAATATTTTACAAATATTTTATATGACCATACATGCCTAAATGCAACTAGATTTAGATTAGTTCCTAGCGGAGCAGATTTTCGCTGCACGAATTTTAAAAAAATATTTTAAAATCCATTTTGCTCCCACAGATGTTTGCATGCTTAGTGTAAGATCTTGTCAAACCACCTGCATAGTTTACGTTCAGTGGTATCACATTGAGTCGACACATTAGGTCCGTGTGTCAACACATCAACTGTTCCTTCAACTTTTGCAAGTTCTATGGCTTGAAATTCTCAGATGATGTGTTGATCCATGTATTGACACTTTGAGTCGACACATAAGGTCCATGTGTCGACATATCATCTATGCCATTTGAGATTTCATTGCGTGCCGGTCTGAGTCGACACACCATCTTCATGGTTGACACATCAAGTCATGTGTCGACACCTTGAGTCGACACATCATCAAAAAGATGCAGAATTTGCTGAACTTGTGATGGAACATGTCTTCATTTACCTTGGTCATCCATTCAACCAACTCTTTGAGTGTCCAAGTCTAGTTTTGTACAATCATTCCATTCAAACTTGGTTCTTCAACACTCTTGGGCTTTTTCAAAACTTTGTGAGCATCCTTTAAATGAAAACATACTTAAAGCAGATCATTAGTCCTGAATTTATACTTAACTATTTTGCTTATCATCAAAATCAATTAGTGGAGTCAACAATCTCCCCCTTTTTGATGATGACAAAATCCTTAAGTATAAATTGCTTCAAAAGTAAAGCTTTAAGAGAATTGATCAAGATCCATAATATTGAAGGCATTAATTATATCAATCATAACTTAAGTATATAATCATAAGTAATAGAATTTGAGCTTATTTCAAGGATAAAGAGTATCAGAGCTTTGACAGAACTTTGAAATGCATTGATAACATGTATCATGATACTCTTACAATAAAAGTTTCAGCAATTAACAAAGCTCCCCCTGAATTAATAATTATTCATAACAAAATTTGTGAGAATCTTTTCAAGAAACATTGAAAGAGGGGTTTTGAAAATCAAATTTACATTGACAAAGAAAATATGAAGCTCCCCCTTTAGTTTGGAGAAGTAACACATTTTTGTTAAACACACATTTATACTTATCCTTCATTTATACTTACTACTCCCCCTTTTTGTTATCATTAAAAAGGTAGATAAAGGGAATATAGTTATTTTCAGAATATTTCCTTAAGAAGCACATTCATGAAAGCAATTCAAGATATAGCATACATGTCCATCAAAGATATATGAAAGAGTAATCAAAAAGTTTTTCATATATGTCAAGAACTTGTACATCAAGTATACAACAAAGATAAAAGTACATGTAAGCATGAAAGTAAGCTATCTAGAAATATAAGACTATCTAGAAATACATCAATGTCCTAATCCTCATCCATCGAGCCATCAGAGGATGAACCGATCTCGATCGGTCTGGTATCAGAAGAGGATGGAGATCATGGCCATCAAGGTCAAAGATCTCGAAGTCTGGTCCTGGTCGGCTGAGAAGGGGTACGGCGTCCACGTCCTCTAAGACGAATATAGATCCGACCTCTGGCAGAAGCAGTAGAGGTAGAAGCTACATCCTTCACAGGAATTGAACTGATCGGACGAACCATCTTAGCAACAGCTGGAGTACGATCAAAAGTGGGATCGGAGTCAAGATGCTAAAAGCCGGGTGTATAAAATCCAAGCTCTCGAATGACTGAGGAAGTATGAAGAGTAGGACTATCAGAAGTAGGTGTAACAGCTGATGATACGGGCATATCAAGAACAATAGTATCAGTTATAGAAAGTATCGGTGTGTGTACAATAGATGTATCAAGTATGGGTGTCTGAATGATAGGTGTATCAATATCAGGAGAATCAATAGTGGGTAAATCAGTAACAGGTAGGTCAACAATAGGAGTAAGAATGGGAATCAGAACTGGAACTGAAGTGTGATCAGGTGATTTGGAATGAGAGGATGGATCAGGTATCAGAGTAGGTGAGAAGGATGGATCAACAGGTCTCACAGTAACATCATCCGTCACCTCCATAGCTGGCTTAGACAATAGATCATCAATATCAAACCGGTCGGAGTCAGTCATCTCATCTCCATCAATATCTCCAACTCCATCTCCAATAGTAGTCTCAGCACCAGTAGCAATATCACCAATGTCATCAGCTGGTACTGGAGCAGGAACATCAACAGTGGCAGGTGCTGTGTCTGCAGTAGGAGTACTCATAGAAGATCTGGATAGTGCCAAGAGAATAGCCGAAATACCATCACTGAGTCTAGTGTGGCTCTCTTTCATATCAGCCATAAACACGTCAAGATGCTGTCTCATGATGAAAACATCGATCTCAATGTGTCTGACCCTGTCCTCTAGAGTATCTGAAACACCAGGAGTCTTCGTCTGCTCTGGCTGAGGCTGTGGCTGGGCAGAAGTAGAAGGATCTGACTGAGCTGGCTGTGCTGCCATCTCAGGCTGTGTCTTGCTCGATCCAGCCTCACCTGATAGAATCTGCTCCTTCTCTGCTGCATCGTCATCAATGTCAGCTACATCCTCGGCCTGTCTGGATGTCCTGCATGTCCACTGGCCTTGAACTAAGTGATAATTAATGCGATGCAATGACCTGATGTCGTAGACATAGGTATGGATCAAGGTATGATAGGGCTCATCCTGGAAGCTGTCAAACCCATGCCATACGGCAAGCAGAGCAACTGGCTAGACGCCGCCTTCTTAATCTGATGGATCATCAGAATAGGAAGACAAACCGGCGTCCACTGAATCAAAGAGACCATCACGAGCAGCTCTCGCTCGGCAATGTAATCAAATCGACCAGTCTTCGGTAGAAGAATCCGGGCAACAATATGATGTAGCAGTCTCATCTCTGCTGATAACCTCGAAGCAGGAACAGTGGCTCCCTCTGGTAAGGTATCAGACTCAAAAATGCACCGGAGCCCACTAACTCTGTCCAATAGACTATCCATAACTGATCCAATCATGGGTATATCCCATACCCTGCTCAGAATCTAAGCTGAAATGCTAATATCCTGTCCCCTGACCTGAGTAATCCAGCCATCTGATCCACGAGCAAGTGATCCATAGAACTCCCTCATCAGCCCGGGATAATATCTCTCGCTGAGCGAACAGAAAGATGCCAAACCAGCATATCGGATCCACTCTCCTATCCAAAAATGCTGCTGGTCCAAGAAAGAGAAGTCCACTCGGCGTCCTCCAACCACTATCTTGGAGCTCATCCGACTAGAGGGTGCAAACAACTGTCGTGCAGGCGGATCTGGAGCCCTAGACTCGTGTCGTGCCTTCGTTTTCCACTCTTCTTCATGCTGTGACTGACGCGGTTGGCGAACAACTTGTTTGCGAGGACCCATTATCAATAATCAAGGTTTGGGCAAGGTTTTTGGTGGAAATAGGGGGTTTCTAGGGTTTAAAAGCTAAAACCTAGAAGGGATTCCAATCAAAAACGAACACGAAACCTTCAAATCCGAGGGAATGGCAGGTAAAAGCACGGAAATGAGAGGATGAAAAAGATGGATACCTGGAATCGAAGTGTCAGCTCGGAGGAAATTGAATTTTAGGGAAAAACGGTTCGGAAACCCTTAAAATCTCAGTTTCCCATCGGGTGTGTGTCGACTCACGTATGTGTCGACACATTTTGGAGTCGACACATGATGTGTCGACACATCGACTTAAAAACTGAAAAATTAAGAATTTCGTCGAATGATCAAAATCAATTTAAGTAACATGTATTTGGAGTCAAATCAATAATAATTAATCATGATTTATCAAAAATAAGGTAGAATAGATCTATTTTGAGTCGAATTTGGAGAAAAGATTTAATCAAAGGGATTGATGATCCCGAGCTCTCTTCTAATCATACAGAATCGATCTTCCAAGAGAGGTTTAGTTAAAATATCAGCTAATTGAAATTCAATACATATAAATTCAAGTAAAATATTATTGTTCTCAACATGACTCTAATAAGGTAATGCCTAATTTCAATGTGCTTGCTCCTAGAGTGTTGAACAGGATTTTTAGTTAAGCAAATAGCACTTGTATGATCACATTTGATAGGAGTTCTAGCCAACTTGATTCCAAAGTCTTCGAGTTGTTCTTTGTTGCTGATCTCGTCGCCGCGCCTGTGGCTTCGGAGCTGCCGATTTGACTAGATCGTCTCGCCTCGGGGTCTCCTGCCTTCAACCCTGCAAGACAAGGTCAGAAACCCTAGCCGGGTATCCCGGCGAAGGAGCTCCGACGGTCAAGTCAGTAAACGGCGAGAGGGAATAGAATCTCCGAGACAGGCCCCCGAAAGAGTCCCAGACTTAGAGATTGTGCTAGCAAGAAAGGTCTCAGGAAGGATAGAAATCCGGCCAGGTTCCTCCACCGAGCTCACGCCGAAGGTCCCCTCTCGGGATCTTGGATCCTGCTCTAGGTGCTTCTTCTTTTCCCAGCCTCCATCTCTTGCTTACCTGGTCATCTACTCTCCCCTTCCTTTTAACTCCTCATGTTGCCTTTTCGTTTGCCGCCTTTGGGAGGCCCCCTCGTCGCTTTCATCTCCTCCCCTCCATCTCTTTCCCCTTTCCCTTTTGGACCAAAGAACTCGGCGGCCTCCCCGCCTTGCTTGCCGGGCCTAGCGAGGAAAGAGTAAAGGGAGGGCGCCGGCCCGACCGCCGACCAGACTTTGGGCCGAGCGTGAGCGCTCTCCTTCCCAGGCACCGACGATGCCTGTTATTGGGTCGTGTTTTGTCAGGACTTCGCCTCTCGACTGCGGAACCTGTCGGGCCGATGTAAGCGATGTTTCACGTGTCGCTGCCGACTGTACGGGTGCTTCTTTCGGGGTGCGACGCGCACGGCTCGAGGGGCAGTCTCGGGGCTCGTGCTCCTGCTCCTCGGAGGCTTCACCACACAGGTTGGCCGGCTTCGGCCGAGGTGGACCCCTCCTGGGTGGACACCTGGCGGAACGGCAGAGGGGCACTCGACTTCGACCGAGGTGGTCCCGTCTCCGGGCGCCACCTGGCGAAGGACTGAGGGGGCCCGGCTCGACCTCGGCTGAGGTGGGACCGTCTCAGGGCACCACCTGGCGAGGGAGCAAGGGGCCGCCGGCTTCGGCCGAGGTGGACCCCTCCTGGGTGGACACCTGGCGGAGCGGCAGAGGGGCGTTCAACTTCGGCCGAGGTGGTCCCATCTCAGGGCGCCACCTGGCGAAGGAGCGAGGGGGCTCGGCTCGACCTCGGCCTAGGTGGAACCGTCTCAGGGCGCCACCTGGCGAGGGATCAAGGGACCGCCGGCTTCGGCCAAGGTGGACCCCTCCTGGGTGGATACCTGGCGGAGCGGCAGAGGGGCGCTCGACTTCGGCCGAGGTGGTCCCGTCTCCGGGTGCCACCTGGCGAAGGAGCGAGGGGGCCCGGCTCGACCTCGACCGAGGTGGGACCGTCTTAGGGCGCCAGCTAGAGAGGGAGCAAGGGGCCACCGGCTTCGGCCGAGGTGGACCCCTCCTGGGTGGACACTTGGCGGAGCAGCAGAGGGCGCTCGACTTCGGCCGAGGTGGTCCCGTCTCCGAGCGCCAGCTAGCGAGGGAGCAAGGGACCGCCGGCTTCGGCCAAGGTGGGACCGTCTCAGGGTTCCACCTGGCGAGGGAGCAAGGGACCGCCGGATTCGGCCGAGGTGGACCCCTCCTGGGTGGACACCTGGCGGAGCGGCAGAGGGGCGCTCTACTTCGGCCAAGGTGGTCCCATCTCCGGGCACCACCTGGCGAAGGAGCGAGGGGGCCCGGCTCGACCTCGACCGAGGTGGGACCGTCTCAGGGTGCCACCAGGCGAGGGAGCAAGGGGCCACCGGCTTCGACCGAGGTGGACCCCTCCTGGGTGGACACCTGGCGGAGCGGCAGAGAGGCGCTCGACTTCGACCGAGGTGGTCCCATCTCCGGGCGCCACCTGGCGAAGGGGCAAGGGGGCCCGACTCGACCTCGACCGAGGTGGGACCGATTCAGGGTGCCACCTGGCGAGGGAGCAAGGGGCCGCCGGCTTCGGCCAAGGTGGACCCCTCCTGGGTGGACACCTGGCGGAGCGGCAGAGGGGTGCTCGACTTCAGCCGAGGTGGTCCCGTCTCCGGGTGCCACCTGGCGAAGGAGCGAAGGGGCCCGGCTCGACCTCGGCCGAGGTGGGACTGTCTAAGGGCGCCACCTGGCGAGGGATCAAGGGGCCGCCGGATTCGGCCGAGGTGGACACCTCTTGGGTGGACACCTGGCGGAGCGGCAAAGGGGTGCTTGACTTCGGCCGAGGTGGTCCCATCTCCGAGCGCCACCTGGCGAAAGAGCGAGGGAACCGCTGGCTTCGGCCAAGGTGGACCCCTCATGGGTGGACACCTGGCGAAGCGGCAGAGGGGCGCTCGACTTCGGCCGAGGTGGTCCCGTCTTCGGGCGCCTCCTAGCGAAGGAGCGAGGGGGCCCGGCTTGACCTCGACCGAGGTGGGACTGTCTCAGGGCGCCACCTGACGAGGGAGCAAGGGGCCGCCGGCTTCGGCTGAGGTGGACCCCTCCTGGGTGGACACCTGGCGGAGCGGCAGAGGGGCGCTGACTTCGATCGAGGTGGTCCCGTCTCCAGGCGCCATCTGGCTAAGGAGCGAGGGGGCCCGGCTTGACCTCGACTGAGGTGGGACCGTCTCAGGGCGCCACCTGGCGAGGGAGCAATGGGCCGCCGGCTTCGACCGAGGTGGACCCCTCCTGGGTGGACACCTGGCGGAGCGGCAGAGGCGCGCTCGACTTCGGCCGAGGTGGTCCCGTCTCCGGGCGCCACCTGGCGAAGGAGCAAGGGGGCCCGGCTCGACCTTGGCCGAGGTGGGATCGTCTCAGGGCACCACCAGGCGAGGGAGCAAGGGGCCGCCGGCTTCGGCCGAGGTGGACCCCTCCTGGGTGGACACCTGGCGGAGGAGCAGGGAGGCCCGGACCGACCTCGACTTCGATCGAGGCGGAGCCACATCTGACCTTACCAAAAAACTCCACGTGGCTCGAATCACGCCCAGCGAAATCTGAGGTATGCCACATCATCGTAACGGCTGTAACATTTGCCCCCCATCCCCCAGTTCCGTTGAGGCGTCATGGCTCGGAACGTGGGGATTTAATGCGGAGATGACGTGGGGAAGGCGAAGATCTCGCACCAAGATTTCCACGATCCTCGTCGCCGTTCCATGCTGCGCCCATCATCCTCTAAGAGGCCGCGATGCGTCGCCTTTTCGGTTGCAATTAATGCATCACTTCGAAACGGAGGCTATTTCCCCATAACCGAAGCATCGGTGTCGGGCATGCACCCACGCGGCATCCATCTGACGGTACGAAATGGAATGACGGGTACGATCGCTATCGATCGAATTTGAAAGGAGGGGACTTTCCGAAACGAGGCCCTTTCCCTTTCTCACGCTCCGTCGGCGGTTTGCAGCAAGCTATCTTCCACTCCCCCGAGTTGCCGCCTCTTTTGCACAGTGCATTTCGATGAGTGCCTTCGTTTGCCTTCTTGCTCCGTCCTCTTCCCTTAGCGACCTTTCTTCACCACTTCCTTCTCCATGGCGCGCCGCCGCCATGTTTCATCTAACTCGGACGAGGCCGGTCCGTCCCGGCCGAAGACTCCATCGTCTTCCTCCTCGGAAGCGGAGGTGATTCTGGAGGAGGTCCGCAGGCGGCTCCAGCCTGCGGGCATAACCATAGGTATCCCTAGGGTTCCCAGGTCTCCCCCCGCGATCTCTGTCAGCCCTATTTCTTCGCTTCCTCCTCCGGTCCTTTCTTCTGTCGGTCCCTCCGGTCACGTTTCAACGATGACCGAAGGTGACCTTTCCTTGCTCCGGGAAGTCTATGGCATCCTGGGGTCGATCCATCTCTCTCTTCCGCGGCCTGGGGATCGCGTCACCTTGAGTGGCCCCGGCCGTATAGCTTTCTACGAGGACTTCCTCCTTGGGGGTCTTCGGTTTCCTCTACACCCCTTCTTTCTTTCCTTCCTCAGTCACTTCCACCTATCCCGGCCTAGTTGGCTCCCAACGCCATCCGGGTCATCTTTGCCTTCATCGTCTTCTGTCACTTCCACGGGTTCGTTGCCCGTTTCTCTCTCTTCAGGACCCTTTTCACCCTGAAGCGGCACTCCACCGATGATGGCTGGTGGTACATTTCACCCCGGCCAAGGTGTCTCCGGTTCGACCTCCCTTCCTCCATCAAGGGTTGGAAGAACCGGTTCTTTTTTGCCTCGGTCGAGGACGTCGACTGGGCCTGGAGCGAGCCGGATCGGCCCCCAAACCAGAACTCCCAAGTCGAGCCGGCAGACCAGGAGGCTTATTCCCTACTGCTGAGCGATGTGGTCCCTTCGCTCGACGTTCTGCTCTCGGAGCAGAACTTGTTCGAGGCGGGGATCAGTCCCATCCGGGAACCGGGTGAGGCTCAGCCTTCTCTCCTACTCTGCACTTCCCCCCTTTCTCCCCTTCTTTCTTTAACTAGGATGACCGACCTCCTTTCCATTGTAGGCATGAAGTTCTCCCTGGAGAACCTTCTGGAGGGCGCAGCTCAAAGGGACACCGCCGAGGGAGACGAGCCCGCGGTGAAGAGGGCTCGCACCGAGGCGAGTCGGGAGGCCATGCCGACACCCGCCCCCGGTCCAGCAGTTGCAGCTCCCGTGCCCAGGCCACCTCGGGCCCGGGCCGCCGATGCCCCCGTCATCCACCTTGACGGGGCCGCAGAAGAGGGAGGCCCGGTTCCCTCCCAGGCAGTGCCCGCCTCCACCGTAGCTCCGACGGTGCCGCCCGCGACTCCAGCTGCCCCGTCGGTGGCAGTCCTGCCCGGGGGGGCAGTCGCTCCTACCGTCGATCTTTCCGCCCCACCGCCAACCATCACGAGTCAATGCTCCGTGATCCGCAATCAGGGGCTCATGGAGAAGGTGATGGAGTTTGCTTGTACCTCCCGGGACCGCCGACTGAGGGACGGCCGGGACTATGCCGACGCTCTGCTCGGGATCCTCCCGCAGCTCTTCACGGTAAGTCCGAACTCGAAACCTTCCCCTTCAAAGTTCCAGCTGAATTTTAGTTGACCGACCTCTCATTTTTGTGCAGATCAGGACGGACGTACTACTGCTGAGGAATTTCCTCGCAGGGTACGCCAAGAAGGATGCTGACAAGGAGGAGAAGCTCGGCAAACTCGCAGCCGATGTGAAGGGCCTTATGAAGAAGGGGGTCAAGTTGCGAGGGAGTAACCAGGCCCTGCAATCCGACCTGGCGCGCACCGAGGGGCACGTCAAGGAACTGGAGGCCTCTCTGTCCAAGGAGAGGATCTCCAACTAGCGGCGCGTGGAGGAGGACGCGACGGAGAGGGCTCGCCTCCGAGCTCAGTCCCAGTCGCTGGAGCGCCAGGTAGAGGAGTCCCGGAGGGAGGCGAGCGCAGCCAGGGAGCGAAGCTCCTACATCAACGAGCTGCTGGAGGCTTCGAAGCGGGAGGTGCAAGAGGCCGTCCTGAGATTCCGGACCTCCGACGAGTATGTCTCCGAGGTCTGGGAGGCCACCGTGGACTCCTTCCTGAACGGGTTCCAGGTGTGCCGGGAGAAGGTGGGCTCCTTCTACCCCGAGCTCGACCTCAGTGGGGTGGTTCTCGGCGGTAGAAGGCAGGAGCCCACCAGCGAGGCTCCAGTTGCAGCGGGCGACGTGGCTGCAGCTCCAGAGCAGCCCTCCGAGCAGCCACCCACCGACGGCGAAGACGGAGAGCGCGTGCCCCAGCCCGAGGATTCTGCCACCGTGCCGAACTAGCCCCCGACTGTATCTTTTCTTTTTGAGGACTCCCGGCCTGTCGGGACTCCTTCATTGTAACACTGTTTTCAAGTTAATGAAAGATCTAATTTTGTCAAGTCTCGACCTCGTCTTCCTTTTCTTTTTCTCTTCTCCCCTTTTTTTTTTTGTGTCTTATTGAGATGTTTGCTTCGAGTGCCGAGATAAGGTCCTGCGGTTTGCTCCGGGCTGAGTTCGCGAGTAGACTAAGTCCCGTCCAGCGTTCAGATCGAAGTTCGGAGCTTTTGGGTTGGGCGACGGTAGAGCAGGCCTTGCGCGAGTCCTTCGGGCTTGCCGGGCCATTCTCCGTGATCGCGTGGGCGAGCTTGGCTCTGCCCCGCCTTTTGGACCGAAGTCCGGGACTTCCAGACTGAACCCCGGGGTCGCAGACTTTACCCAAGCCTTGCACGGCTTGCCGAGCTATTCTCCATGATCGCTGGGCGAGCTTGGCTCTGCCCCACCTTCCAGACTGAACCCCGGGACTTCCGGACTGAACCTCGGGGCCGCAGACTTTATCCAAGCCTTGCACGGCTTGCCGAGCTGTTCTCCGTGATCGCATGGACGAGCTTGGCTCTGCCCCGCCTTCCGGACTGAACCCCAAGGTCGCAGACTTTATCCAAGCCTTGCACAGCTTGCCGAGCTGTTCTCCGTGATCGCGTGGACGAGCTTGGCTCTGCCCCGCCTTCCGGACCGAAGTCCAGGACTTTCGGACTGAACCCCGGGGTCGCAGACTTTATCCAAGCCTTGCACGGCTTGCTGAGCTATTCTCCGTGATCGCGTGGACGAGCTTGGCTCTGCCCCGCCTTCCGGACCGAAGTCCGGGACTTCTCGCTTTCTCGGGTCTTTGGCCACAGCCGTGTTTGCCGAACTCAGATCTAAGCACCTCTTTTCCTACGAGGCAAGAAAAAGTGTTTGAAGTAAAGAAATTTTATTACAGGAGTTCGAGGAACCTTACATTATTGATAATACATTCTCAGGTTCGAGGTGTTCCAGGTCCGAGGGAATCTGGATCCTCCTAATTCCTCTAGGTAATAGGCCCCATGAGGGAGGACTTTCGCCATCCTGTACGGGCCTTCCCAGTTCGAGGAGAGCTTCCCGTACTCTCATGGCTGAGAAGCTTCAGCACGCCAGAGCACCAGATCTCCGGGGCGAAAGGACTTTGGTCGCACCCAGGAGTTGTAGTACCTGGCCACTCGCTGCTTGTACGATGCCATCCAGACTCGGGCCTTGTCCCTCGTCTCCTCAAGAAGGTCCAGGTTGAGCATCATCCTGGCGGGGTTCTCCGCTTCGTCGTATTGCTCCACACGCAGGGTGGGTAGACTGAGCTCAATCAGGATAACCGCCTCGGCTCCGAAGACGAGATTGAACGGGGTCTAGTCGGTGTCCATCCTCGGGGTGGTGTGGTACGCCCATAGGATGCTCGGGAGCTCTTCCGCCCACCTGCCCTTAGTCTGATCCAGCCTCGTCCGGAGGCCTTGCAAGATGGTCCTATTCATCAACTCGGCTTCTCCATTTTTCTGTGGGTGCGCCATCGAGATAAAGCGATGATGGATGCCGAGGCCGCTGCAGAATTCTTCAAACTCCCGACAGTCGAACTGATGCCCGTTATCGGTGATCACGGTATGGGGGAGGCCGAAATGGAAAATGATTGACTTCCAGAAAAACTTGGCGACGTTTGCCTCCGTGATCCATGCCAGGGGTTCGGCCTCAACCCACTTCGTGAAGTAGTCGATGGCAACGATCAAGAACTTCCGCTGTCCTGACACCGGGGGAAATGGTCCTAAGATATCCATCCCCCATTGGGCGAACGGCCACAGAGCCAAGAGCTGGGAAAGCGGAGTGGAGGGCTGCCGCTGCACCACGGCGTGCCTTTGGCACCGATCACACTTCTTCACGAAGTCGGCGGCATCCTCCTTCATTGTCTCCCAGAAATAACCTTGGCGGAGGGCCTTGTATGCTAGCGTTCTGCCCCCCACATGGTTCCCGCAGATGCCCTCATGGATTTCCTGGAGCACGAGTATGGCCTCCGCGGGTCTCAGGCACTTGAGGAGGGGATAGGAGTAAGACCTCCGATATAGCTGCCCATCCATTAGGATGAACCGCGTGGCCTTCTTTTTGATAAGAAGGGCCGCTGCGCGGTCCTCCAGCAAGGTGCCGCTGGTTATGTACTCGGCGTACTTGTCCATCCAGCTGGGCTCATGGCTGACCTGTTGGACCTCTACAGGGATCTCGTAGCTCGGGGCCTTGAGGCGCTCTACATGGGCGCGACCCAGCAACGAGTCCGGCAGTGTAGCCAGCCGGGAGAGAGCGTCCGCACGGGCATTTTCCCCACGGGGTATATGGGAGATGCTGAAGCGCCGAAATTCGGCCGCGCTCATTTTGACGAGCTCTAGATATTTCGCCATTTGAGGGTCGTGCACAGCGTATTCTCCGGAGATCTGTCCGGCCACCAGCTGGGAATCAATGAAGGCCTTGAAGTTGGCCACGCCCAACTCACGGGAGACTCTCAGCCCAGCGAGGAGCGCCTCGTATTCTGCCTGGTTGTTAGTTGCGGCGAACTGGAAACGGAGTGCACATTCAGCAACGACCCCATCGCCGTTGGCAAGAATGAGTCCGGCTCCGCTCCCGTCGGAGTTCGAGGCTCCATCCATGTGAAGGATCCAGGCATCCTCCTCGGGTCCTGGTTTTAATTGCAGGTGCAGAGAGTCCCTCTTTGGTTCCTTGCCTAGGCCCGCGCATTCGACCAAGAAGTCGGCTAACACTTGCGCTTTCATAGCCGACCTTGGCCTATAAGCGATATCGAACTCGCTGAGCTTGAGTGCCCACTTTGCCAATCGCCCTGATGTGTCGGGTCGGTTGAGTATCGCTTTCACTGGCTGATCAGTCAGGACGACAATGGGATGCACTTGGAAATAGGGCCTGAGACGCTGAGCAGACACTATTAACGCAAAAATGAGCTTTTCAGGCTGGGAATACCTGAGCTCCGCATCATGGAGAAGTTTGCTTGTGTAGTACACCGGCCGCTGGACTCCCTGGTCGTCGATCTGAACCAGGATTGAACTGACGGCCTCCGGGGTGACCGCCAGGTAGAGGATGAGTTCCTCTCCTTCTTCGGGCCTGGAAAGTAGTGGGGGCGATGCAAGCGTCTTCTTCAGCTCGTCAAACGCCTCCTGGCACTCCTCAGTCCAGGCAAAGTCGTTCATCTTCCTTAGCACTTTGAAAAAGGGCCGGCAGCGGTCGGCTGATCTCTAGATGAACCGACTCAGAGCGGCTATCCGGCCGGTGAGTCGCTGCACTTGCTTCTTGGAGGCGGGCTGCTCCATGTCCAGGATGGCTTGGACCTTTTTCGGGTTGGCTTCGATCCCTCTTTGGGTTACCATGAACCCCAGGAATTTCCCGGCGAAGATGCCGAAGGCACACTTCGACGGGTTCAGCTTCATCTGATGAAGTCGGAGGTTGCCGAAGGTCTCCGCCAGGTCGATAACATGGTCCGAGAGGGGCTTGCTCATTACCAGCATGTCATCCACGTACACCTGCATGTTGCAGCCGATCTGGTCCTTAAAGACTTTGTTGACCAGTCGCTGGTACGTAGACCCAGCGTTCTTGAGGCCAAACGGCATCATCCTATGATAGAAAGTTCCGCGGTCGGTGACGAAGGCGGTCTGCTCTTCGTCCTCCGGGTTCATTCGGATCTAGTTATACCCGGAGAAGGCATCCATGAAAGAGAGGAGGCGATGCCCCAAGGTGGTGTCCACCAGCTGGTCAATCTTCGGAAGAGGGAAGCTGTCCTTCGGGCAGGCTCGGTTGAGGTCGGTGTAGTCCACATAGATCCTCCACTTGCCACTACTCTTCTTCACCATGACCACATTCGCCAGCCAGCTGGGATACTGAACTTCCCGCATGAAACCGGCGGCGAGTTTTTTCACCTCTTCGTTGATGGCCCTCTGCCTTTCCGCGGCGAAACTCCTTTTTCTTTTGGCAGACCGGGCGGCACCTCGGGTCCACGTTCAGCCTGTGGGTAATGACCTCAGGGGGGATGCCCGGCATGTCGGCCGCAGACCATGCAAACACATCCGCGTTCATGCGGAGGAAATCCAGCAGGCGGGTCCGTTCCTCCTCCGGGAGCTGGGCCCCCACCTGCACAGTCTTCAGAGGGTCTGAACCGAGGGGATATGTCAACAGACGCTCTACAGGTCCTCCCCTGGGTTCTTTCTTTCTTAGGTCGAGGTTGTCGACGTCGGGGCCGAGCTCGGCGCCCCGGGCACCTGGGACTGTCTGAAGGCAATGCTGGACTGGCTGGGTCGTCCCCCTCATCACCCCAGGTCCGAAGGCTGTCGGGAATTGCACTAGCAACCGCTTTGTAGAAATCATGGCATCCAGCTGGTTGAGCCCCGGGCGCCCGAGGATCGCGTTGTAAGGCGAAGGAAGCTTGACGACGGTAAACGTCATCATGACTGTGGTCTGTCGAGGTGGGGATCCAGCGGTAACCGGGAGAGTGATCTCCCATTCGACACCCACCGAGTCCCCGGTAAAGCCTACCAGAGAGGTGTGCACCGGCCTTAACTGATCATGGGATAGATTCATTCGGGAGAAAGCATCATAAAAAAGCACGTCAGCGGAGCTTCCACTATCTACCATAATACGATGTACAGGGTGCTTTGCGATGGTCATCTCGACCACCACAGCATTATTATTTACATTCTTTCTTTCATTCCCCTCCTCAGAAGGGTTTACATCCTCCGGGTTCCCGACCTCCCGGGCTCTCTTTGCCGCCCACCCGATTCCATAAGAGATCATACCCACTGGCTTCTCCGTCGGACGGTTGTCGATCGCGGGAACCGGGGGTAAGGCCGCGAGCAGCTATCCCTCCGCCGGGGCTTCATTCCTTACGAACTTCCTGAGGTAGCCTTTTTTGATCAGCTCCTCGATTTCCTGCTTCAGATTACGACACTCCTCCGTGTCGTGGCCATGCTCGCGGTGGAAATGGCAATACTTTGACTTGTCACGGGTGCTTCTTGGGTTCTGAGGGGGAGGTCGGCGAAGGTAGTGCTCGCCCTCAATTTCCATGAGGATCTTCGTTCTGGGAGCGAGGAGAGGGGTGAACCTTCGCTCCGGGGCAGCCTCACCCTTCAACTTAGGATTTGGACGAGGGTCAGCAGATGGCCCAGGCTGCTGGGCCCCTGGAACATCTCTCGGGGTCGGCTTCTTCAAGGTCCTCCCGTCCAGCTCTCGGCGAGTGCGATCGGCCTCCTCCGCTCGGATGTACTTGTGGACACGAAGGAGGAGCTCGGAGTACATCCTGGGGGGTTTTTTGTCCAGGGAATAAGTCAGCGGGATGTCTTGAGCCCGCGCTTTAAAGCCAGCATGGCAACGGGCTCGTCCAAGCTGTAAATCTCCAGGGCAGCGATCTTGAAACGGGTGATGTAGTCCCGAAGCAGCTCCTGGTCCTGCTGGCAGATAGAGAAGAGGCTGTCCACCTCTCTCGGCACCTTCCGACAAGCGTCGAAGTGCGCAACAAACTTTCCTTCCAACTGATGGAAGGAGCAAATGGATCCGGGCTTGAGGCGGGTAAACCAGAATCGAGCAGCCTTCCGGAGGGTAGCAGGGAAGGCAATGCATAAAAGTGCATCCGTGGCCCCCTGGACCCTCATGAGAGCCTTGTAGCTCTCTAGATGGTCCAAAGGGTCGGTGGTCCCGTCGTAGGGATCCACCTGCGACATGCGGAACTGACTCAGAATCGGCTCCGCTTGGATCTCCTAGGAGAAGGGGGGATGGGAGTCGTAGCCCGTCGGGTCCGTCGATGAGTTCTGCAGGTCAGCAAATCGGCGGGCGAACTCCGCCAATTTGCACTCGTGCTCCTCCAGGCACCTCTCGGCCTGGCGCCTGATGGCCTCGTCAGTGGAATCCTCCACCGAGGTCGCTGGTGAAGGAGGCGCCGATCGGTCTCGACGCAGGGTTTTGCCTCGACGTCGCTTGCTGTGACGCGCCGTCTCGGCCTCATCGGTTGGGGATCGACTCTCGTGATCCGCCGAACCGGAGTAATTTCTTTTCGCGAGGGTCTGGTGGCTCCCTTGGGGGTTGGAGGCTGCCCGCGGTGGGGATGGCCTGCCATGAATAGAGCACAAGCTTCCGCTTGGCCCCGCGGCTCGAGCCGCAGGGGTCCCTGGCTGGGGCTGCGTGGCCAGGAAGCACTGCTGATGTTGTAGCTACCCAACTGCCGTAGTCAAGGTTTGCAGCTGCTGGACGACAGCCACAAAAGGGTCATCCACCGAGGTCGGCTATGGCGGAAGGGGAGGGGGAGCAGGGAGCTCCCTCTCCGGGCTGCGTGGCCCCTGAGGGGAGGGGACCTCCCATATTCGGCTGGTGGACGCTTCGCGTCCACGTGTGACCACCATGGTCGGAGCGCGCTTCGTCCATAGAAAGCTAGCTCCCACTGGGGGTGTTGTCCTGCCTCCCTACCTAGCACGCCAATCTGTTGCCGATCTCGCCGCTGAGCATGTGGCTTCGGAGCTGCCGATTTGACTAGATCGTCTCGCCCCGGGGTCTCCTAGCTCTTAACCCTGCAAGACAAGGTCAGAAACCCTGGCCGGGTATCTCGGCGAGGGTGCTCCGATGGTCAAGTCAGTAAACGACGAGAGGGAACAGAATCTCCGAGACGGGCCCCCGAAGGAGTCCCAGACTTACAGATTGTGCTAGCAAGAAAGGTCTCAGGAAGGATAGAAATTCGGCCGGGTTCCTCTACCGAGCTCGCGCCGAAGGTCCCCTCTCGGGATCTTGGATCCTGCTCTAGGTGCTTCTTCTTTTCCCAGCCTCCGTCTCTTGCTTACCTGGTCGTCTACTCTCCCCTTCCTTTTAACTCCTCACGTTTCCTTTTCGTTTTCCGCCATTGGGAGGGCCCCTCGTCGCTTTCACCTCCTCCCCTCCATCTCTTTCCCCTTTCCCTTTTGGACCAAAGAACTCGGTGGCCTCCCCGCCTTGCTTGCCAGGCCTAGCGAGGAAAGAGTAAAGGGAGGGCGCCGGCCCGACTGCCGACCAGACCTTGGATCGAGCGTGAGCGCTCTCCTTCCCAGGCATCGACGATGCCTGTTATCGAGCCCTGTTTTGTCAGGACTTCGCCTCTCGACTGCGAAACCTGTCGGACTGATGTAAGCGATGTTTCGCGTGTCGCTGTCGACCGTACGGGTGCTTCTTTCGGGATGCGGCGCACATGGCTCAAGGGGAAATCTTGGGGCTCGTGCTCTTGCTCCTCGGAGGCTTCACCACAAAGGTTGGCCGGCTTCGGCCGAGGTGGACCAATCCTGGGTGGACACCTGGCAGAGCGGTAGAGGGGCGCTCGACTTCGGCCGAGGTGGTCCCGTCTCCGGGCGCCACCTGGCGAAGGAGCGAGGGGGCCCGGCTCGACCTCGGCTGAGGTGGGACCGTCTCAGGGTGCCACCTGGCGAGGGAGCAAGGGGCCGCCGGCTTCGACCGAGGTGGACCCTTCCTGGGTGGACACCTGGTGGAGCGGCAGAGGGGCGCTCGACTTCGGCCGAGGTGGTCCCGTCTCCGGGCGCCACCTGGTGAAGGAGCGAGGGGGCCCGGCTCGACCTCGATCGAGGTGGGACTGTCTCAGGGCGCCACCTGGCGAGGGATCAAGGGGCCACCAGCTTTGGCCGAGGTGGACCCCTCTTGGGTGGACACCTGGCGGAGCGGCAGAGGGGCACTCGACTTCGGCCGAGGTGGTCCCGTCTCTGGGCGCCACCTGGCGAAAGAGCGAGGGAACTGCCGGCTTCGGTCGAGGTGGACCCCTCCTGGGTGGACACCTGGCAGAGCGGCAGAGGGGTGCTCGACTTCGACCGAGGTGGTCCTATCTCTGGGCGCCACCTGGCGAAGGAGCGAGGGGGCCCGGCTCGACCTCGGTCGAGGTGGGACCGTCTCAGGGCGCCACCTGGCGAGGGAGCAAGGGACCGCCGGCTTCGATCGAGGTGGACCCCTCCTGGGTGGACACCTGGCAGAGCGGCAGAGGGTTGCTTGACTTCGACCGAGGTGGTCCCGTCTCCGGGCGCCACCTGGCGAAGGAGCGAGGGAGCCCGGCTCGACCTTGGCTAAGGTGGGACCGTCTCAGGGCGCCATCTGGCGAGGGAGCAAGGGGCCGCCGACTTCGGCCGAGGTGGACCCCTCCTGGGTGGACACCTGGCAGAGCGGCAGAGGGGCGCTCGACTTCGGCCAAGGTGGTCCCGTCTCCGGGCGCCACTTGGCGAAGGAGCGAGGGGGCCCGGCTCGACCTCGACCGAGGTGGGACCGTCTCAGGGTGCCACCAGGCGAGGGTGCAAGGGGCCGCCGGCTTCGACCGAGGTGGACCCCTCCTGAGTGGATACCTGGTGGAGGAGCAGGGAGGCCCGGACCGACCTCGACTTCGATCGAGGCGGAGCCACATCTGACCTTGCCGAAAAACTCCACGTGGCTCGAATCACGTCCAGCGAAATCTGAGGTATGCCACGTCATCGTAACGGCCGTAACATTCTTTAATCCATAAGATTTGAGCACAACAACTTCCTACTGCAATATACTCAGCCTCGGTTGTGGATAGTGCAACTGAAGTTTGTTTTTTGCTAAACCATGAGATTAAGTTAATCCCAAGAAATTGGCAAGTTCCACTAGTACTCTTTCTATCTAATCTACAACCAGCAAAGTCTGCATCAGAATATCTAATCAATTCAGCAGAAGAGTTTCTAGCATACCACAAGCCAATGCTAATAGTGCCAGACAGATATCTAATAATGCGCTTAACAGCCATATGATGTGATTCCTTAGGTTAAGACTGATATCTAGCACACATGCAGATACTAAACATAATATATGGTCTACTAGCAGTAAGATACAGTAAAGAGCCTATCATGCCTCTATATAATTTCTGATCTATAGATTTACCATTTTTATCTTTATCTAGTTTACATGAGGGGCTCATAGGCGTACCTATTGGCTTAGTAGTCTCCACCCCAAACTTTTTGAGAATTTCTCTTGTGTACTTAGCTTGGTTGATGAAGATACCATCTGAAGTTTGCTTGATCTGGAGTCCGAGAAAGAAGTTGAGTTCTTCCATCATGCTCATCTCGAACTCACCCTGCATTAACTTAGCAAACTCTTGACAAAGACTTTCATTAGTAGCACCGAAAATAATGTCATCAACATATATTTATACTGTTAATAAGTCATTTTCTTTCCTTTTCAAAAATAGTGTTTTATCAACATTTTCTCTAGAAAATTCATTTTCAATAAGAAATTTGCTTAACCTTTCATACCATGCTCTAGGTGCTTGCTTTAATTCATAAAGTACTTTGTGCAATTTGAAAACATGATCAGGATGTGCATGATTATCAAAACCGGGTGATTGTTCAACAAAAACTTGTTCATTTATAAAATCATTTAAAAAAGTACTTTTAACATCTATTTGAAATAATTTGAAGTTCATGAAACATGCAAAAGCTAATAATAGTCTAATTACTTCAAGTCTAGCAACAGGAGCAAAAGTTTCATCAAAGTCAATCCCTTCCTCCTGATTGTAGTCTTTAGCAACTAGCCTGGCTTTATTTCTAATTACAATATCATTTTCATCTAATTTATTCCCAAATATCCATTTAGTGCCAATAATAGAAACATTAGATGGTCTTTCTACAAGTGTCCAAACATTATTTCTGTCAAATTGTATTAGTTCTTCTTGCATAGCATTGATCCAATTAGAGTCTTTTTCAGCTTCTTCAAAATATTTAGGTTCTATTTGATATGCAAAAGCTATGTAATCACATTCATTTCTAATAGAAGCTCTAGTTCTTACCCCTTTAGATGGATCACCTAGGATTAATTCCTTAGGGTGTCCATGAGCATACCTCCACTCCTTAGGTAGATCATGTTGCACTAGTGTGTCATCTTCTTTCTCACCTTTGTCCTGATTCTCTTCATTTGGTTGAGCTTGATCATCTAATATCAGCTTCTGAAGTTTGTCAGCACCTGCACATTCATCAATTGTATCCTCTTTTCTTGAGGACTTGTTAGAACATTCTTCAAATACGACATGTACTGACTCTTCTATAACTAAAGTTTATTTGTTGAATACTCTATATGTCCTGCTTGATGTAGAGTATCCTAAGAAGATACCTTCATCAGACTTAGCATCGAACTTCCCTAGATGATCTTTTCCATTGTTCAAAATAAAACATTTACAACCAAAAACTCGAAAATATTTCAAGGTTGGTTTTCTTTGATTCCAAAGCTCATATGGTGTTTTCTTTAAAATAGGGCGTATCAAAATTCGATTCAAAATATAACAGGCTGTATTTATAGCTTCAGCCCAAAAATACCTTGGCAAATTGTTTTCACAAAGCATAGTGCATGCCATTTCTTCTAAAGTACGATTTTTTCTTTCTACTACCCCATTCTGCTGAGATGTCCTAGGTGCAGAAAAATTGTGTTCTATCCCTTTTTCATTACAAAAGTTTTCGAAATCTTGATTTTCAAATTCGGTTCCGTGATCACTACGGATACAACCGACTGAAATACCTTTTATGTTTGAAACCTTTCTATAAAACTTTATGAATACAGAAAAAGATTCATCTTTTTGTGCTAAAAAGAAAATCCAAGTAAATCTTGAAAAGTCATCCACAATAACCAATCCATATCTCTTGCCTCCTAGACATGATGTTCTAGTTGGTCCAAAGAGATCCATATAGAGTAGTTCAAGTGGTCTACTAGTAGTTACAAATCCTTTTGATTTAAAAGATGTTTTGACTTGTTTTCTAAATTGACATGCTTGGCAAATTCTATCTTTTTCAAAATTGATTTCAGGTAAATCTCTAACTAAATTCTTTTTGCAAAGTTTTGAAATAAGGTACATACTAGCATGCCCTAACCTTCTATGCCATAACCAACTAGTCTCTTCTTTGGTAGAATTCATTGCAACAAGGCATTCTCTATTTGGTAAAGATAGATCATCGAGATCTACAAGATAGATATTTCCATGCCTTTTTCCAATGAATTGTACTCCATTTAAATATGGACTAGAAATCATGCAATATGATGATTTAAAAACTACTTGAAAACCTGTATCGCAAAACTGACTAATACTTAAGAGATTATGCTTTAAACCATCTACTAGAAGTACATTATTAATACTATTAGAAGGAGTTATGTGAACCTTACCAATTTCAATGATTTTACCTTTACCATTATCACCAAAGGTCACACTTCCTCCATTCAAAGCTTCAAGAGAGGTGAATTGCTTCACATCTCCATTCATGTGCCTTAAGCAACCACTATCTAGATACCAAATTCATTTATTTTTCTTGGTTGCAAGACACACCTGCAAAAAGGTCAAGCTTTGTTTTTAGGTACCTAAGCTAACTTGGGTCCTTTCGGGTTAGCATTCAAAATGGTTCCTTTTGGAACCCTCATTTTACCAAAAGATATGATTTTTCTAAGATTTTATTGATATGATTTATGACCTAATTTTTTGCATGTAAAACAAGTGATACTGGATGATGCTGGTACAAACAAATTTTTGAAATAATTTTGTTGCTTTTGAGGTTTATATCCTAAACCTGTCTTGTTAAAAACTACTCTTTGATTATTTAAAAGTAAATTCAACTTTTCTGAACTAAAGGTGAACTTATCAACAAAAGATTTGATTTTCTCAAGTTCATTTTTGTACTTTTCATTTTCAAGTTCTAAATCTTTGTTTTTCTTTAAAAGATCATTATTAGAAACAACATGTTTAGGTCTTTTTAGAAATTCATTTTCCATAGCTAGAGAATTATTCTTCTTTTCCAAAACATCTAGCTTAGTTTTCAAAGAACTAACATCATTAAGTAAAGAGTTATTTTCTAATGAAAAGCTATTAGCATGCTTTTTCAATTTCTTATTTTCAGATAATACTAACTTATAATCATGCATCAATTCTTCAAAAGTACTTCTAAGCTCATCAAAAGAAAAATCAACTTCAGAGTCAGAATATACCTCTTCATTATCCTGATGTGCCATTAAGCAGAGATTTGCAATTTCAGTCTGCTATTCTTCTGAGCTGGAGTCTTCGCTATCACTCCACGTGGCCATCATTGCTTTCTTCCTTAGTTTCTTCCTTGACTTTTTGAGGAGAGGACAATCAAATTTATAGTGTCCGGGCTTCTTGCACTCGAAGTATATAGGTACTTCCTTCTCCTTTTATTTTTCTTTCTTCTTTTCTTTTTCTTTTCCCTTTTCCTTGGATTGAAACTTCTTTTTGTAGGAAAACTTCCTCCTCTTCATGAATCTTCTAAATTTTCGGGCAAGGAGGGCTTCTTCACCTTCTTCTTCTTCATCATCATCAGACTCTTCAATCGAGGATTCTTCTTGAATATTTGATTTAAAAGCGATCCCCTTCTTCTTTTTATCCAAGTTCATTGATTTCTGTTACAAGTTTAGCTCATAGGTCATGAGTGATCCTACTAGCTGCTCAAGTGGAAGCTTGTCTACATCTTTTGCCTCTTGAATTATGGTCACCTTTGGATCCCACGACGTCGGTAGTGACCTAAAAATTTTGTTCACAAGATCAGCATTAGATATGACTTTACCAAGACTCCTCATAGCATTTACAATATTTGTAAAACATGTATACATATCAGTAATAGATTCATTTGGTTCCATCCGGAACATCTCATAAGTTTGCACTAACATATTTATCTTTGTGTTCTTCACTTGATCGGTACCCTCATGGGTAACCTCAAGTGTGTCCTATATTTCTTTGGCAGATGTGCATGTAGATATCCTATTGAACTCACTAGGATCTAATGCACAATACAAGAGATTCATTGCCTTAGCATTGATCTCGGATTGTTTAATGTCATTTTCATCCCAATCCTCTTCAAATTTTGGGATGGAAACACCATTAACCACCACCGAAGGAATATGAGGATCCTTATCAACTACTTTCCATAAATTGTAATCTATAAAATGCATATAAATTCTCATGCTAGTTTTTCAATAAGTGTAATTTGCACCATTGAAAAATGGAGGTCTATTTAAGGCTTGTCCCTCAACTACACTAGTACCAATTGGGGTTGCCATGGATCTTTACTCAAGGCGGTAAAGCCTATATACTGAGAACAAGGATCTGATACCACTTGTTGCCCAGAAAGCAACCCAAGAGCGGGGGGTGAATTGGGTTTCTAAAAATTTTAAAGCTAAGCTTGATAAAACAAGTAGCAAACTTCATAAGACAAGATATGCAATTCAATTCAACAAGGTACTAAAATTAAAGTGCAATGCTCTAAAGTAATAGTACAGTGGAAATTAAAAGCAATAAGCAAAATGTAAAGAGTAAGGGGGGAGAGGATAAGCAATCACAAACACAACAATCTATAGTAGTTCGGTACCAACAATGCACCTACATTCACTCCAAAAGATCCCCTTGAGAATTCACTATAATCCAAAGATTACAGCCGATTAGTTTTCCAGGCTCACTAATCAAAACCCGACTTGTTTTTACAAGGCTCACAAGTCACAACCACACTTGGTTTTACAGGCTAACCAAGAACCTAATTGATTTTCACAAGGCTAACCAAAAACCTCCCTTGGTTTTCCGAGCTAACCAAGAACCTTAGTGGTTTTGCGGGCTAACCACCAACCTAATTTGGTTTTCTAATAGGCTAACAAATAACCTTTACAAGATATAAGATGTGGAAATAAAGAACCAATGTAAGCTTTCAATAAAAAGCAAATAAATCGATGTAGCTCGAAGTAGTGTTGCTTTGCTGTTGTTGAAGCCTTTTGAATGCCCAAGATTGAGTGATTTTCAATGCACTTGATATCTTTGAATGCTTGGCAGGCTTCCTTCTTGCTTGAGAGTGGTTGAGCTTTGAATGAAGGAGGAGTTAAAGCTCTTTTCTCTTCTTTTCTCTTTAAACTCTTTAAGGATATTCAATACAATGAATAGTTATTGTCTTGATTTGACTTGAAGCCTTTATATCTTTCCAAGTCCCCAAAATTGAAATCTAGCCGTAATACTTGAAAAACTAGCCATTGGAGGGCATTTGGGAGACTTCTGTACTTGAAAAAACCAGTCATTACTGTTATCAAAACTCCATGTATCGATACTTTCTCTTCATGTGTCGACACATCAGGTCAACACATGTTCTTCTTGAGTCGACACAAGTTCAAAATATTATATTCAGATTCTCTGAAAAAATAAGCTAAGTCGACACATTCTCAGTTGAGTCGACACATTAGGTCCGTGTGTCAACACATCAACTGTTCCTTCAACTTCTGCAAGTTCTGTGGCTTGAAATTCTCAGGCGATGTGTTGATCCATGTATTGACACTTTGAGTCGACACATAAGGTCCATGTGTCGACACATCATCTGTGCCATTTGAAATTTCACTACGTGCCGGTCTGAGTCGACACACCATCTTCATGTGTCGACACATCAAGTCATGTGTCAACACCTTGAGTCGACACATCATCAAAAAGATGTAGAATTTGCTGAACTTGTACTAGAACATGTCTTCATTTACCTTGGTCATCCATTCAACCAATTCTTTGAGTGTCCAAGTCTGGTTTTATGCAATCATTCCAATCAAACTTGGTTCTTCAACATACTTGGGCTTCTTCAAAACTTTGTGAGCATCCTTTAAATGAAAACATACTTAAAGCAGATCATTAGTCTTCAATTGATACTTAACTATTTTGCTTATCATCAAAATCAATTAGTGGAGTCAACAAATTGGGTCCAAAATTTTTATGGAATGCATTATTTGGGAATGCATATTTTCTTCCATTTAAGCCTAGAGCTAATTTTGTTTAACCCTTAACCCTCTCCCCCAATCACTCCACCTTCTATATCTCTCTCCCTCTTCTCTGCCACTATAAATAAGTGTTATTCTATGTTCAGTAAAAATGATGACAAGTTGGGCTTTTCTAAGAGAGAAAGAAAAGGATTCCTTAGAGTAGGGTTTAAGAGTATTAAGATTTTGGGTGTGAACCTACTTAGCAATCAAGCTAGGGTTTGGGAAGAGAGAGTTGGTTAGGAAGGGTTCCACTTCCACTTCTCCTAATTGTCCTCCAACAAGTTTTTCCTGGCAGCTTCAAGAAGGTCTTGCAAGTCTAAGGAAGGAAAAGATTGGCTTCCAAGATCCTGAGGAGCTAGCACTCCAAGGGAGTTGATTAGGATCGAGCCCTAGTGTGAACTACCCATAGAGGCCAAACACTTGTATGGCTTGGCAGCTCTTCATCACCTCCATCCAACGATTTAAAGGTAACGTACCTTTTCCTTGGTCTCATGCAATCATATCTAAAGCATAAAATTATTGCATGATTTTCCCTTTTATTGCTTGTGGTATCCTTTGCATGCACTTTTATTATGTTGGATCCTATTGCAAGCAGATTGGTAGATCGACTTGATCGATCTACCAAGTCTTCTACTGCTCTTTATTTTAAAATAATTTTAAAATACAGTATGCTTGTACTTTTTTACTTTCACTCCTTCCTTGGTCAGCGAGTGAATTCGACTGAACAAGGGGCATTCTGGGCGACTCTGGATCCGACCTTGATGTCAGGTACCTCGATCTCGACCTCATCCTTAACCTCGGCTACCTCCGACTTCGGCTCCATTTTCGCCTTGGCAGCGGGTGCACCCGATCGTGCCAAGAACAGGAGTGAAGGCATGATGTTGTCTAGCCCGTTCAATTTGAAGAGGCCAATGGCTTTGCCCCTGAAGTTGCTGAACCCCTGGTGTAGGAGTCCAGCACGGCTTCAGCGACCTTGTCCTTGAAGGCCTGAGATGCCATGAAGTTAGGGATGACCTCGGTAGCTTTTTTCTTGGCCATCTCCATTAGGGCTACAATCGTCGTAGCCTTCTTTGCTGCCACTGAGGCTCGCATCGTTTCCTCCTCCAATCGAGCCTGGAGGGTCTGCACCCTCCCCTCCAGGAGGGCCACCTCTACCTCGGAAGAAGCCACCCTCTCAGCCTTACGGGAGCTATCCTCTCTCTCCTCCTTCAAAGTTGCCTCAAGCTGGGCGGACTTCTTCTCCAGCTCCACCACCCTCACTTAGGAGTTGGTCAGTTGGCCTTCCAATTCTTGAGCCCGGGCAGCCTGACCCTAGGCTTCATTCCTTTCTCTGTGAAGGCAGTCCTCATGCCTTTGTAGCACCCGGCAGGAGTCCTGTAGGAGCTGCATGTCAGCCACCACCTGCATTAAAGACGACGATTGGTGCCTTTTATAGGAGAAGTGAAAGAGAAAATAGCCCTGAAGCTGACTTACTGACATGAGCTGGGAGAACACCCCAGTGGCGAGCTCCATTGGTAGCCTCCTAATCCTGCCCTAGCGATCCGATGACTGCACCAAGGAGTTCAGAATCTCCTCTACCAAATTTCCATGTTGGGTTATCATGGCATCCCAGGGGAGGAAGATGGAGGCTTCTTGACCTTCTACCCAAACATCACAGATGGCTAAGCAGGATCCGGATTGGCTGCAGGTGGAGGTGCTATGCCAGCCGACCGGTCGTCAATGGCTCCGACTCTAGGTGTGAGGTCAACCTTTTGATGGTAGTCGGCCCCGCCGCCTCCACCTCTTTTGGCTCTGATGAATTTTCAGGGTGCGAGGGAGCTGCCGGAGTCGACAACGGGACCCCCTCCATGGTTCTGGCCTCATGCTAGGGCTAGCGAGCCAAAACTGGGGCCCCCGATCCAGGTGCCGCCGGCATGGCCACTGACCCCCTCCTCTCTGGTTCTTCGTCGGACCTCTGCCTCGGCTCCTCCCGGGCTTTCTTCCCAGGCTCTCCTTCGGGCCTCGCAGCCGGGGCCCTCTTCTTTGACATCCCCAGCAACTCTTCAAAACTAAACCTCATGCCTGCAGGACAACATAGAGTGGTTAGCTTCACATCGGAATTAGGCCCACTATTAAAAGAAAAAGAGCCCGGCATCAATCCTTACCTTGGGGCTGGGCCTGGTTGACCACAGCATCGGTAAGGTTTCGCTCGATCATCAAACCCGAAGGGCTGGAACCTCGGAGGAGACGAGCCGGTCAAATACTTCCTTATTGATCGGCTTGACTATAGACTAATAGTTGGGGGAACAGTTTGAGTCACTCCATACCCAGTCCACCCCCTCAACTAAGGCGAACAAGAATCTGTCCTTCCATCCCTTGACGGAGCTAGGCAAATAAAACTTAAGGCCCCCCTTACAAGGGGACACGAACCACCATCCGCTATCAATGGGTGGTACTTCATGATGAACAAGGCTCTAAAGAGGGAGAAATGGGCGACAATCCTGTGAAAGTGGCAAAGAATAATGAAACAAAAAATAGTCCGGACTTCATTGGGGGTGAGTTGGGCCAGAACCATGTGGTAGTTACTGAGAAAAAAAAGAAAGAAGACATGAAAGGGAAGACGAAGACCTTCAAGAAAGAAGTCTTCATACAAAGCAATTCGGCTCGGGCAACAGGAAGTGACCCATTCCTCCGATCCAGGAATAAAGAACTGAATGGAATCAGGGATCCTAAACAACCTCCGGATGAAGAGGAGATTCTGGCCAGTCATCACCGAAGCAACATCGACGAGACCGCCAGATTCCCTAGTGAGAGAAGCAGATGGAGAAGGAACCGCAGGAGGTCCAATGACGATCCCCATCCGACGGGGACCCCTGTGGGATGCAATCGAGACTTCCTCCTCCTCACTATCTGAAGAAAGAGGCCTCGGCTGGGATGGCCCCGCCCCATCAAAAAAACCTTGGTGGTGGTGCCCTCTGCCGGAAGAACTCATCGAAAGTGATGGGAAAGAAAACAAAGGAAAACAGAGAACTAGAGGACCTAACGAAGGTTCTCCCCCAGCATAGTTCGAAGGAAGAGAACCAAAGGAAGGAAGAAACAAGGAGAGGGGAAGAAGGGCACAAACCTGCTGAGACCTTGTAACCCTTGTCAAGGAAAATGGAGGGGGAAGAAATCACTCTACAGGAGAAAGGCCTAGTCCTTGCCATTTGAAAATCCTTAGGCAACGAAAAGACAAGTCTTTTTCAAATGGCCCGGAACCCCCATCACCTCGTACCTGTCAAAGGTGTGTGCCATATCTCGCCTTAAGCTAGCCAGAGCATGCCGCGTATCAGGAACCATTGGGAGTGGCGCTTCGATTCGGAGGCAACTCCTTTGGGCCCTGCGATGGCAATTATGACTCTTTTCTAAAGAGGGATGACGTGGTGTCGCCCCGTTGGCTTGGGAGAGCAGACACCAGGGCGCCGGTGCTCAAGGCATTAATGGTGCAAGGGGCGCGCCTCTCCACGTCAGCAAGATCATTACTCCCCTCACCCCGAGCACCGCTTCATTCTCCAGGCTTGGGAGTGAGGGGCATCTGATATGGCACATTTGCTGATGTAGAGCCCCCAGCTGGCGGTCGTGCCGGCAAGAGATCCACCACCTAGACATGGTGGCCAAGCAGAGAGCCAAGGCGAGCCCTTCTGTCGAGGTCAGCTCCCAGCCGGGGTCATGCTCATAGGGTGAGCCCTCTGTCTGAGGCCAGCTCCCGGCTAGGATCATGCTCATGCTGCCAAGGTGATCCCTCCTGCCAAGGTCAGCTCCCAGTCAGGGTCATGCTCATAGGGCAAGCCCTTCGTTTGAGGCGAGCCCTTCGTCTGAGGCGAGCCCTTCGTCTGAGGTGAGCCCTCCATCTGAGGCCAGCTCTCGGCTGGGGTCATGCTCATGCTACCAAGGCAAGCCCCCCTATCAAGGTCAGCTCCTAGTCAAGGTTGTACTCACAGGACGAGCCCTCCATTTGAGGCTAGCTCCCGACCGGGGTCGTGCTCATGCTACCAAGATGAGCCCTCCTACCGAGATCAGCTCCCAGTCGAGGTCGTACTCATAGGACGAGCCCTTCGTCTAAGGCCAGCTCGCGGCAGGGGTCGTGCTCATACTGCCAAGGCGAGCCCTCCTACTAAGGTCAACTCCCAACCGGGGTCATGCTCATAGGGTGAGCCCTCTATTTTAGGCCAGCTTCCGACTGGGTCGTGCTCATGCTGCCAAGGTGAGCACTCCTACCAGGGTCAGCTCCCAGTCGGGGTTGTGCTCATGCTTCTTGAGGTGGGGCTCCTGAAGTGAAGCCCCTCCCTACCTAGTGGAGGTCAGAGATCCTACCAGCAGTGAAGAAGGGAAGGATTGACAGAATTTTAAACCATGGCAAGGAGGTCTCCGGCCACCTACAACACCTGGGAGGTGGCACACAAGCTGCCATCAATTCAAGCTCTGCAATGCGCCACCCGCATGCTCTATGTAGGGTGTGCTCCTCCAGGCCCCAAGTCCTGTAGCGTGCCACCACATCAATGACCGTGCAACCGGGAGCTTCAACCCTCACAACATGAAACCTGAGCCTCCTTTAAGAGGAGATCCCATTAAGGTCACAGGCCCTGCGACACTTTGACTGTCCCCGCAAAATAGAAACGTCCCATCATGGCTCGGGGCTCAGCGGCACGATGCCCGCCCCTCCCATAGGGAACTACACCACTAGAGGGACAGGGTCTGTGCCACGCCAGCGAACACCCCCTAATAGGAGGGCCTCCTTCAAAAGACCGATCTAACAAAGGGAAGATGGCGGGCAACGGAAAGACCCCCTCTGAGGGGGGCACCAGGAAAAAGACATCTCAGTGAAGCCCAAGAGCTGGTCTAGGCCATCGTTCTTGTATAAAACAGAAGAAGGAATCCTCGAAAAAGAGGGAGGATGGATAAGATACAGAGAGCTAGCGGGCAAGGAACCAAGCAAGAGATCCACCCCACTCTCTCTGCCTTCCATTTTTCTACTCATTCTTTCCACTCACTAGATTTCATCTTTGAATCCTCTACGTGGAGAGATCTTAGCTCCTCCATCATAGAGGTTCCGTTCCCCTAGATCATCCCACTGACTTGATCGTCATAGTATCCCCGTCAGAATTCTCGACCCAGGTCTCCTCTATTTTGCAGGGCAGCCAAACAAGGAGTAGGCTGAAACAGTGGACCAAGCACCCAATGGGAGCCCTGTGCCCGTGACATGTTAGAGCTGCAGGACACGGCGATCCAGGCAGCAACATTACCTATATGATATATGCAATACTATTTTTCTTCCTTTTTCAAATATTATCATTGAAATGCAATCTTGCAATGTAACAAATTATAAAATTTGAAGGATTTAATAGATAAATTTCTATTGCACATTAAATAATGAACATTAATGATAGTTGAATAGAAAGTCCACTTAATAGTACCAGTGTTACTGAGACTAGCATCCACATGGTGACGAAGAACTTTACAAAACTAAGGTCTCTATTATTTAGAAGTTCCTATCATTAATATCGGTATCATTAATATAGACCTTCTGTGAAGCATGAGGTATTTTTTTTCTTTTTTTCCAACTATTTCTGAAATATAATATAACAATATAAAAAATTATAATAATGTAAGACTTCAATAGCCAAATTTTTATTGCACATAAAACTATGAACTTTAATGATGACCTGCAAATTAATACTAGTATTATTAATATCTATTGTAGATTAAGTGGTAAACTTTCAAGATAGCCAACATATTCATACTAGCACCTATATAAACATGCTTAAATGGAGTCTCCATGCAGAAACTCTGATTATTAATATTCATATCATTAATACCAACATCATGCAATATATGAGGTACTATTAATAAAGTTGAGGTCTTTATTTAGAAGTTCTTATCATCAATATTGGTATCATTAATATAGGCCTTCTATGAAGCATGAGATATTGTTTTTCTTTTTTTCCAACTATTTCTAAAAAGTGTTATAACAATATAACAAATTATAATAACATAAGACTTCAAGCACCAAATTTTTATTGCATATCAAACTATGAAATTTAATGATGGCTTGGCAAATTAATACTAGTATTATTAATATCTATTGTAGATTAAGTAATAAACTTTAAAGAAAACCAACATATTAATACTAGCACCCACATAAACCTACACAAATTGAGTCTCCATGCTAAAACTCTAATTATTACTACCTATATCATTAATGCCAACATCATGCAATGTATGAGGTACTATTTTTCTCTTTTCATATAATAAATAAAGGACTTCAATTACCAAATTTCTATTAATATTAAGCAATAAACTTATATATATATATATAATAAATTGAAAAGTTGAGTATAAACTCCCATAATTAATACTAGCATAGATATTGATATTGATAGCTAGCAAATGGAGAATTCTATGCAAATTGAGCATGTGATCCAATTATTAGTATCAGGATTATTAATACTAGTCCCATGCAGTGTGCAAGGTATGACTTTCATATTGTTTCCAATTATTTTTGAAAGCAAAAATAACAATATAACAAATTGTAATAAATTGAATGCTTCAATAACTAAATTTCTACTGCACACTAGGTAATAAATTTTAATTATATCTTTCTAGTATCATTAATAATTGTTGAATATTAGATAACAAACTTTAATGATGATTAAAATATTAATATCAATTTTATTAATATTGGTATCCATGTGGTGAGTCTCCATCTTAGATATTTGTAATATAAGTTAAGTGACTAAATAGAAATTTTCATCATTAGTATCAACATCATTGATATTGATTTTAGCAACTATAAAACTTTATAGAAAGTAAGCCTCCATGCAAAAACTTTTGTTATTAATATTGACATCATTAATATCAGCCCAAGCTATCCATGACATATGATATTTTTTTTCTTCTAGCTTTAACAATTCTTTGAAATCTAATAAATAATATAACAAAATATAATAAATAGAAATCATCATAGCAAAATTTTTGTTATACATTAAGCAATGAGCTTTGATGATTGCTAGTACATTAACATCAACATCATTAATACAAGCATCCTCATGGTTAGTTAAGAGCTGGATACATGTTAACCCTTAATTTTAGATATATGTAGTAGACAAGTTGAGTGGCTAAGCCAAAACACCTATCATTAATATTAGGCAATAAACTTTGCGCTAACTTGGCTTCCATAGAATTCTTTTTATAAATACCCACACCATTAATATCGACTCTTGGGAT
This sequence comes from Areca catechu, assembly GCA_021397845.1. Lineage (NCBI taxonomy): Eukaryota > Viridiplantae > Streptophyta > Magnoliopsida > Arecales > Arecaceae > Areca > Areca catechu. Next base: position 98,324,148 of record CM038046.1, read on the forward strand.
GCATGGGGTATGGTTATTTTCTCCTTTTTTTTAAACTGATGTGGCATATTTGCTGACATGGAGCCCCTTTTGGCATTCACTCTGGCAAGAGATCTGCCACCTGGACACGGTGGCCAAACAAAGGGCCAAGACGAGCCCTCTTGCCTAGGTCAGCTCCCAACCGGGGTCATGCTCATAGGACGAGCCCTCCGTCTGAGGCCAGCTCCTGGTCGGGGTTGTGCTGATGCTGCCAAGGCGAGCCCTCCTATCGAGATCAGCTTCCAGCCGGGGTCATGCTCATAGGATGAGCTCTCCATTTGAGGCCAGCTCCTGACCATGGTCATGCTCATACTGCTCACCCTCCTGCCGAGGTCAGCTCCCAGCCAGGATCATGCTCATAAGGAAAGCCGCCCATCTGAGACCAACTCCCGGTCAGGGTCATGCTCATTCTGCCAAGGCAAGCCCTCCTGCCGAGGTCAGCTCCCAACCGGGGTCATGCTCATAGGGCTAGCCCCCCGTATGAGACCAGCTCCCGACCGGGATAATGCTCATGCTGCCAAGGTGAGCCCTCCTACCGAGGTCAGCTCCCAAGCGGGGTCATGCTCATAGAGCAAGCCCTCCGTCTGAGGCCAACTCCCAGCCAGGGTCATGCTCATGCTGTCAAGGCGAGCCCTTCTGCCGAGATCAGCTCCTAGCCGGGGTCGTGCTCATAGGGCGAGCCCTCCGTCTAAGGCCAACTCCCGGCTGAGATCATGCTCATGCTGTCAAGGAGAGCCCTCCTACCAAGGTCAGCTCCCAACCGAGGTCATGTTCATAAGGCGAGCTCCCCGTTTGAGGCCAGCTCCTAGCTGGGGTCATGCTCATGCTGTCAAGGCAAGCCCTCCTACCAAGATCAGCTCCTAACCAGGGTCGTGCTCATAGGTGAGCCCTCCGATCTGAGGCCAGCTCCTAGATGGAGTCGTGCTAATGCTACCAAAGCAAGACCCCCTGCCAAGATTAGCTCCCAACCAAGGTCGTGCTCATAGGGCAAGCCCTCCATCTAAAGCCAGCTCCCGACCGGGGTCATGCTCATGCTGCCAAGGCGAGCCCTCCTACCGGGGTCATGCTCATAGGGTGAGCCCTCCATTTGAGGCCAGCTCCTAGTCGGGGTCATGCTCATGCTACCAAGCGAGCCCTCCTATCGAGGTCAGCTCCCAACCAGGGTATGCTCATAGGGTGAGCCCTTTATTTGAGGCCAGCTCCCAGCCAGGGTCGTTCTCATGCTACCAAGGCAAGCCCTCCTACCGAGGTTAACTCCTAACCAGGGTCATGCTCATAGGGCGAGCCCCCTGTCTAAGGCTAGCTCCTGGCCGAGGTAGTGCTCATACTTCCACGGGCGGGGCTTTCGAAATGAGCCCCTTTCTCTACCTTGCAAAGGACAGAATTCCCACCAGCAACAAAGGAGGGAAGGATCAACAAAAATTCAAACTACAGCGAGGGGGTCCCCATCCACCTACAGCCTCTGGGAGGAGGTGCATGCCCTGCCATTAATTCAAGCTCTGCAACATGCCACTCACATGCTCTGTGTAACTCTAGGTCCTCGATTCTGTAGCGTACTGCCACGTCGACGATCGTGCAACCGGGGGTCTTAACCCTCATGACACGAAACCTGAACCTCCTCCAGAAGGAGTATTCCATTAAGGCCACAGGTCCTGCGATGCTCCAACAGTCCCTCTAGGAATAGAAACATCCCACCGTGGCTCGGGGCTCAGTGGCACGGTGCCCGCCCCTCCCACGGGGAGCTAGCCACCAAAGGGACAAGGTCTGTGCCATGCAGGTGGATACCTGATGCGGGACGAGATGGTGACGAGTGATGTGCCATGCTTATCTTAATTTATATATATATATATATATATATATATATATATATATATATATATATATATATATATATATATATATATATATATTTGTATTTTGAGAGCAATAATTGATAACTTAATAGCAAAAGCAAATAGGAAGACCTAAAGAAAATAAAGTGATAACTAGTTCTCGAAATTACCTACTCGCATGCGGATCTTATCAAACAACTGTAAAGAAGGATCGCGGTGATTGAGAAACCACCCTATACTAGGTTACCTACTTTCAAGTTTCAGATCTAGAGAAAGGGAAGGGGTTTAGATTTACCAATATGCTTTGAAATTCTCTCGATTGAAGATCTAGATCACAACACTCTAGAGTTGATGAACCCGACTTCAAAACTGACCGATCCAGTGTCTGGACTCCAGTCACACAGGTTCCAAAGCAAGGACTCCGATCTTCAGATTTGGATCTCGAAAAGGTGGTTGATTATGCTTCCGGGATCTTCTTCTTCAACTTGCTTCAGGAATCTCTTCAAAGGATTAGATGCAGACCTTAAGGAACCTTCGAATGACAAACTTGATAAAAGAACCGGAACCGATAACTGTAGAGCATCACACCCTACGAAACTTGGACGTCGCATCCAAGTTGTTCTAGGCATCTCACCTAGCACCTTCAAGCAAGCTAGCTATGGAGGAATTGGAAACTTGGACGTCGCACCCAAGTTGTTCTAGGTGTCTCACCTAGCACCTTCAAGCAAGCTAGCTATGGAGGAATTGGAGAAAATGCAACAGCACTTTATATTACTCAAAATATCATTACTTACAAAGAAGGGCTTTAGGCTCTATTTATAGCCTCATTACAAGTAGAAAGATGGGTTGAAATTTAAATTCAAAATAAAAGAAGAGGGAATTACAATTAAGGTTTTGGAATAGGTGCCGATGCTTCATAAAGATGGTTATCTTGACTTGATCTTCCACCTTCCAATTTGATCTTCTCCCTTTTTTCTTTCCTTGGCCGATTGAAGTTAAATTATCTCTTAAACGCCTTCAAAACTTGTGCCATTTAATGCCTTCAAAGCTTGTGCCATTTATGCCTTCAAAGCTTGTGCCATTTAATGCCTTCAAAGCTTGTGCCATTTAATTCTTCATTTAAGACTCCTTGATTGCTGCCTTTTTTAAGAAACTCCCTCCACCTTTAAAGCTCCTTAATTACTACCTTCATAAAGCTTTCTTCAAAAAACTCCCTCCACCTTTAAAGCTCCTTAATTGCTATCTTCATAAAACTCCTTCCACCGATTTTAATTCTTTGTTTGGTGAGAGAATACGTGAAAGGTTTTCTTCTTGAGGCTTCCTTTCTTCAAGTAGCCAAATACATGTGGATGTGGTCCCCTCTTAACTTTTTTCATGTTATGTAGACTTAGTCAACTTCATACAAAATAACTTAGGTCCCATTAAAACCCAAAATGTACCCAAAGACTAATTAAACCAGATTGGGTCAACTGATAGAGATAAGATGGCATGGATGCTTCTTTCTAGCTCTTGTGTCCCCACCAATTCTTCCCGAAGGAACTCGACCCTGTCGAGTAAGGATCAACTTTGCTCATGTACCTTTTGAGCAAATCTGGATCAATCTTCTGTAGATCCTCCTGAGTTATCCAAGAATCATCGGAGTCAGGATGTCCTTGCCAATGAACCAAGTATTGCTGGTAGTCTTTGTTCCGAGTAACAATCATTTTGTCATCCAAAATTCGTTCAACCCTGTCCTCCGATTTGAGATTTTGGCCAGTGGACAATCAGGGATAGGTTCACTCTCAAGAATGGGGTCAGGCCCAAACGGCTCACTAGGTAGCAGTATCGGCTCCCTATACTCTGCAAGATCTGATACGTTGAAAGTTGGGCTTATGCCTAAATCTGGTGGTAACTCAATCTCATAAGCATTAGATCCAAACTTACGAAGTATTTTGAAAGGTCCTGCACTTCGGGCATGTAATTTCTTGATCGTTCCAGAAGGAAATTGCTCAGGTCTGAGCCTAATCATAACTTGGTCCCCTACTTTAAATTCTTTAAACTGTTTGTTTGAATCAGCCATTTGTTTATGTGAGTCATTGCTCTCTTTAATTTTTTTAGTGATTTCATGATGCAAGTTCTTTATGTGTTGTGCAAATGACTTAGCAGACTCAGATATACATGCATTAATAGGTAAAGGAACCAGATCTAATGACTTCCTAGGTTTGTATCCATGAACAATTTCGAACGAACTTTTTCCAGTAGATCTATTGATTGAATTGTTATAAGCAAACTCGGCTCTAGGCAATAATAGATCCCATTTAGCAATATTCTCTCCCACTAGACTCCTCAATAGGTTCCCTAGACTTCGATTTACTACCTCAGTTTGGCCATCAGTCTGGGGGTGGTAGGCAGTAGAATATATCAATTTGGTTCCTAGCATATGCCATAAAGTTTTCCAAAAGTAGCTAGCGAACTTAACTCCCGGTACTAAATCAATTGCATGCTGAATATCTCTTAATGGAGGTAACTGATATGGTAAATCTTCAGGAAAAACATCCTTAAATTCTTCTAATAAGTCTAGGACCTTCTTAGGATGTTCTAATTTGGGTTGATCCTGAGCTTCCTTGGTAACCAAAACCTAAATAGGTGACCCTCCAACTATTTCTCGTTCTAGCTCCTTTGCAGAAATCAGGTTCAGTTCAGACTCTTTTTCTTTTAAATGACTTGACCCTCTCTTAACATTGTCCTTAGGTGGAACCGCATTAATCACTATCTTCTTTCCTAGATGATGGAAAACACAGGAGTTCGATTGTCCAAACAAGGTGGCATCATGATCAAACAACCAAGGTCTATCTAAGATGATACTACTGACTCCCATTGGAAGGACATCACACCAAACTTCTTCTTGGTAGGATTGTATCTGGATTGTAACCTTACATCGAAACCTGATGGGAATGCTAGTTGCATCGATCCAAGATACCTTATAAGGATTCAGATGTGAGACAGTTGGTAAGTTTAAGCTTTTAACAATATTAGTAGAAATTGCATTGACACAACTCCCACTATCAATAATGACTTTACATACCTTATCCCCTATTCTAATGAAGGTCTGTAGGATGTTGGTCCTACGCCAATCTTCATTCTTTTTAGCTTGAGTCAAGATACATCTAACCACTCCTAGTTGATCCATACCGATGATTTCTTCCTCCTCCACATACTCATCTATTAGTTCAGTTCCAGCCTCATAAACCTCTTCATCACAAGACTCCTCAGTTTCAGGTTCCTCCAATTCAGGTCCCCCTATGTGTAGAGCTCGTGATGGACATTGAGCAACAAAATGATCAGTCTGATTACACCTAAAGCATAGTGTGGTCTGGTTCCTATCCTTCTGAACCATAGGTGCTTTCCCTTTGTCATCCTTATGAATAGGCTGGGAATTGGGTCTAGATTGATTGACAGGAATTTGATTATGATTTGGCCTATTTCCAAAAGTATTAAATCTAGTTGAGTCAGGTTGATGGGTAACAGGTCTCCTCTGAAATCTTTCAAAATCTAGAGCAATCTAGTAGGCATGTTCTAAGTCATGTACCTCTCTTAAAAATAGTTCCCTACTTATATCATTGTTTAGACCTGCTCTAAACCTAGATAAAGTAACTGATTCAGACTCGGACACACCACACCGCATAGCATATTCATCAAAAAGAGTGATGTATTCAAACACAGTTTGATTTCCTTGGATCAGCCTCTGCCATTGATCTAATAATCTATATTTATAAGACAAAGGTAGATATTTGGCCCTTAATCTGTATTTCATCTCTTGCCACGTATCTATAGGTTGGTTTTCCCTCTGTTGATCTAATCTCTCCATAGTATCCTAATATAGTCGTGCTTGTCAGATTAACCTAAACTTAGCGAATTTGACCTTACGTGCTTCCGACATAGGATACCATTCGAAATATTGATCCATGTCACTTTCCCAATCAGAGTAAATTTTAGGATCTAAGGTACCATCAAATGTAGGTGCATCAAATCTAATACTCCTAAGGGCTCGCTCTTCCTGATCATCTATATCATACTGTGGCCTCCTAGGAATAGGATCAGGGGTAACTTCTCTGTGCTGGACTCGATGCCTAGGAATTTGATCAGGTCTGACCTCTCTATGTTGGACTCGATGCCTAGGAATTGGGTCAGGAGTCAGTTCTGGATGCTAGGATCCTAGGTCATGCCGAGGGGTAGCTCCAACGGGTGTAGGGTCAAGTTGAGACACATGGGATTCCTCCAACGAACTTATTCTTTCATTCATCTAATCAAACCTCTGATCGACTCTAGTGCTAAGCTGTCTAAGCTGCTCAGTCATAGATCTTATAATATTTTCAAGGTTTGAATCCATGGATGTACTAGGTTGGTCCTAGGGAACTTGATATAGTGTTCCAGTCCTAGTTTTCATGCAAACAACTCGATGCACTCAAACAAACCTAACCGACTATAGCTAGCTAGACCCAAACCAAAGGTTAGGTCAAATTGACAATCTTGGTTGTAGTAACTTGGCACCTGGCCAGGTAAGTGTAAGGTTGGTGGAGATCCCTCTTTGCTTACCTTAGACACCAATTTGAAATTGGCCAGGTAAGCGGACCAACCCACCTTCCTTTAGGCTCTTGTCCCTGAACTACTTGCCTAGACACCAGATACACAAGCACACACAAACAAATTGTCTAAATTGGCTTGACACTTAGATCGACCCGACCTTGTGGGTGTCCCTAGCTCTCTAGAGCAATAGCAAATAAGTTTCTACTCGATTTTAATTCAAAGCTTGGGTTTGAATGCAATGTTGGTTGTTTTGGACTAGGAAAAGGTTATCAGCTCCTCCCCCCATCTGACATGTTCGAATTGTCCTTAAAATCGCTTAATGTATGAGTGCAGAAGACAAACATGCAAACTAATGAAAACCCAAACCATAATGAATCAAAATCATGCTTGCTGAAATTTTGATAGAATCTATTCTTAGACTGAAAACAGAAGAGGAAAAATTTCACAAAACTCAGTAAATCATGGAAAAATGTAATAAAATACTTTCAAATGTGATTCATTCAACAAAACAAGTTTCATGATTTTTGGACTTGCCTATAAACAAAAACAATTAAAACATCAGACTATATATGAGTAGTTGCATAACAGAAACTAGATGCAATGATGATAACCTAATCTAAGCATGCTCTGATACCAGATTTGATGCGGGACAGGATGGTGATGAGTGATGTGCCATGCTTATCTTAATTTTTATATATATATATTTTTGTATTTTGAAAGCAATAACTGATAACCTAATAGCAAAAGCAAACGGAAGACCTAAAGAAAATAAAATGACAACTAGTTATCGAAATTACCTACCCGCATGCAGATCTTATCAAACAATTGTAAGGAAGGATCACGGTGATTGAGAAACCATCCTAGACTAGGTTACCTACTTTCAAGTTTTAGATCTAGAGGAAGGGAAGGGGTTTAGATTTACCAATACGCTTTGAAATTCTCTCGATTGAAGATCTAGATCACAACACTCTAGAGTTGATGAACCCGACTTCAAAACTGACCGATCCAGCGTCTGGACTCCAGTCACACAGGTTCCAAAGCAAGGACTCCGATCTTCAGAGTTGGATCTCGAAAAGGTGGTTGATTATGCTTCCGGGATCTTCTTCTTCAACTTGCTTCAGGTATCTCTTCAAAGGATTAGATGCAGACCTTAAGGAACCTTCGAATGACAAACTTGATAAAAGAACCGGAACCGATAACTGTAGAGCATCACACCCTACGAAACTTGGACGTCGCATCCAAGTTGTTCTAGGCGTCTCACCTAGCACCTTCAAGCAAGCTAGCTATGGAGGAATTGGAAACTTGGACGTCGCACCCAAGTTGTTCTAGGTGTCTCACCTAGCACCTTCAAGCAAGCTAGCTATGGAGGAATTGGAGAAAATGCAACAGCACTTTATATTACTCAAAATATCATTGCTTACAAAGAAGGGCTTTGGGCTCTATTTATAGCCTCATTACAAGTAGAAAGATGGGTTGAAATTTAAATTCAAAATAAAAGAAGAGGGAATTACAATTAAGGTTTTGGAATAGGTGCCGATGCTTCATAAAGATGGTTATCTTGACTTGATCTTCCACCTTCCAATTTGATCTTCTCCCTTTTTTCTTTCCTTGGCCGATTGAAGTTAAATTATCTCTTAAATGCCTTCAAAGCTTGTGCCATTTAATGCCTTCAAAGTTTGTGCCATTTAATGCCTTCAAAGCTTGTGCCATTTAATGCCTTCAAAGCTTGTGCCATTTAATGCCTTCAAAGCTTGTGCCATTTAATTCTTCATTTAAGACTCCTTGATTGGTGCCTTCTTTAAGAAACTCCCTCCACCTTTAAAGCTCCTTAATTACTACCTTCATAAAGCTTTCTTCAAGAAACTCCCTCCACCTTTAAAGCTCCTTAATTGCTATCTTCATAAAACTCCTTCCATCGATTTTAATTCTTTGTTTGGTGAGAGAATACGTGAAAGGCTTTTTTCTTGAGGCTTCCTTTCTTCAAGTAGCCAAATAAATGTAGATGTGGTCCCCTCTTAACTTCTTTCATGTTATGTAGACTTAGTCAACTTCATACAAAATAACTTAGGTCCCATTAAAACCCAAAATGGACCCAAAGACTAATTAAACCAGATTGGGTCAACTAATAGAGATAAGATGGCATGGATGCTTCTTTCTGGCTCTGGTGTCCCCACCAATACCCCCTAACAAAAGGATCTCCTTCAAAAGACCAGTTTAAAGGGGGAAGTGGGGGGGACAACAAAAATCCCCCCTCCAAAGGGAGCACTAAGAAAGGGACATCTCGGGAAAGCCCCAGACCTAGTATAAGCCATCGTTCTCATATAAAATAGAAGAAAGAATCCCTAGAGAAAAAGAAATGGAGGTAATTAGTAAGAGAGATAGAGAGCTAACGGGCTAGGAACCAGCTAACAAAACCTCCTAAGCTCTTTGATCTTAGCTCGCCCTTGTCTTTACATTTTAATTCTTTCTTTCATCCTCTACACACGGAGAGTCCCCAAGCTCGCTGTCAAAGAGGTTTTGTTCCTCTAGATCATCCCACTGACTTGACCGTCAGAGTGTTCCCGTTGGAATCCCCAGCCCAGGTCTTCTCTGTTTTGTAGGGTAGCCGACCAAGTAGCGCACCGGAGCAGAGGACCGAGCACCCAATGGGAACTCAACATGCCAGCTACAAGCCATGGCGATCTTGGTAGCAACACTAACTATTCTTGAATTTAGGACTATAAACTAATCAGAATCTAGCATAATTATATGTATATTTATTTTATTTAGTAAATACAATTATATATATAAGTCGTATAATTAAATTTTATGATCCCAGAACCATGAATATTATTAAGTAGATGATAAATCAAGTAATAGTATGTTAATATGATAATTTATTTTTCTTAAAAATTTATAAGTGTTGTATAAAATTAAACAATACTAAAAATAGAATCAAATATTGAATATAGATTGAACTATTGTATGGATATGGATAGGGATATGAATATTAATTAGATGCTTAAATTTCTATCTATATTCATATAGATTTGGATACAAAAATAAATTTGAATGGATATTATCCAATTTACTTTCATCCTTACTTAAATTTGATAGAAAAATTTAACAAATTGTAATAAATATAACATTCAATAACTAACTTGCTATTACATATTTAGCAACAAACATTAATGATGACTAAGTATATTAAAATTGTTATCACTAATAACCATTATAAATTAAGTAATGAACTTTAGATGATCGGCAAATTAATATTAGCATTGTTGCCACCAAGATCATCGTGGCCCATAGCTGATGTCGATGTCGGGTCGCCCCTTGTCTCTTCGGGACTGGTCTACGCCTCAAGACCTACAAAACTTGATCAGATACCTGGATTGGGGATTCTGGCGGGGGCACTCCGATGATTAAGTCAGTGATGATCCAGGGAAGCATATCCTCCTAGTCGAGCCCCTTGAGATAGACTCCACACTAGGAGGAGTGAATGTAGTGTGAATAGAATGCAAGTGTGCTGGAGAGGATGATGGCCGAGGTGAATCGAAGGTGGCTCTCCTGTGTGACCTCGCCTCTCTTACTTGCTTGAGTGTGTTGGAGTATGTCTGTAACTATTGTTTATTTGTTCGTTCGTTACCTCCCCCGTTGGGGGCATTGATGGCTCTTTTGAATCCAGGTGGTTGTCAAACGTCTACCTCGAGATCTCCCCTATGTCGGTAGGCGCGTGCGGAAGTGTTCCATGCTGTGGATGGAATGTCTTTCCTGATTCATGATAGGGGAACCTGCTACGTGCTCTGACATTCCTTCCGGTCACTCCATTTTGGAAAACTTGGCAGGTCCTTGATCAGGGGACCGCTGCCCCTGAGATTCAAATCTCTGGTTGACTTCCTCTTTCGGATGGTGCAGGTGGTTGGTGGAGAGTGTGGCACTTTGGTCAGGAAGCTTCTTCCTTCTCTGGTGTAAGTGATAGCTGTGGACAGTTATTATGACCTGTGGGCGCTCCTTTGCGATCCTCGAGCGACTCGCCGACATCCACGGGGGACGGTGTCGTCCCTTCGGTTGCTGGTGCCTTCGTTCGAGGTGGAGGCCAAACTGGAGAGACAGGGCTCGACTCAACCTCGAGGGGGCTCCGCTTGGCGAAGGAGTGTTGGGCTCGACTCCGGACCAAGGAGCTCGACTTTGAAGGGCTCGATTTGGTGGAGGAGGGCAGGGCTCGACTCTGGCCTAGAGGGCTCGACCTTGAAGGGGCTCCACTTGGTGGAGTGCTAAGCTTGACTCCGGACCAAGGGGCTTGACCTCGAAGGGCTCGATCTGGTAGAGGGCAGGGCTCGACTCTAGCCTAGAGGGCTCGACCTCGAAGGGGCTCCGCTTAGCGGAGGAGTGCTGGGCTCGACTTCGGACCAAGGGGCTCGACCTCAAAGGGCTCGATCTGGTGGAGGAGGGCAGGGCTCAACTCCGGCCTAGAGGGCTCGACCTCGAAGGGGCTCGATGTGGGGGAGGTCACTCAGCTCCTACCTAAGCATCCCGGACTTGCGGGAGTCGACCTGGCGAAGGACGAGACTCGACTTCGACAGGCCGCCCCGACATTATGAGGGAGCTCGGCCCGGCAAAGGAGTCCGAGAAGGAGTATCCAGCATGGCAGCCCTCTCCAACATGGCATCTCTAACAAGTGCTCCACGTCAGCGATCCTGCCACATCATTTTCCCCTCACTCCTGAGGCCCGTTGGTGCACGGCATTCGGGTCGAAGAGAGTAATTATGGTGCTAACATGGAAAGGCAAAGATCCGACGCAATAATGATCATGATCACCGGTGCTTCGTAAGGCTTTTAGCTCCCCAAGCCAATACGGAGGAGCCACGTGGCCACGTCCAAGGAGCAGTTATTACTGGCATGGAATTCAGAGTGGCTACAATCTATGTGGAGCATCCCACCCGCCAATGTTTGGCACGTGGTGCAAATCTGTCGATGGAGAGGCTGTAACGGTATGGATGCATCGGGTCACTCTGAAATGAAAGGCAGATATTTTTCAAAACATCCACTCTTTCAAATTTGCATGCCCACTATCACTCCCATGCCTTCTCTTCTCCCTCGATTACCTTAGGAGTCCAAGAACCAGGTTCGTCTCCTTCCTCCTCCTTCCCCCAATAGAGTAGAGTTTTTCCTTCTGAGGTTTGGGTCCTCGCAGTCCGTCTTCCTCCTCTTCTTGAGCTTTCGCTTCCCCCTTTTCGCAGATGTCTCACTTTGGTCCTAGCTTCCATCCCTCAACCAACCAGGCCTAGGCAGGGCCTTCTAGGCCAAGGCCACCTTCTTCTTCTTCTAATGAAGAAGGGGAGGAAGAATGTTTTGAGTTTAGTAGGAGGTGTCCCCCCGGTGGGATAGTCATTAGGGAGCCCAGGTCTAGGCCCCCTCCTCCTTCATCTGAATCGACCCCTGAACCTACTCAGTCGACAGGTCCAGGCAAGATTGTCTCGACAATCTCTATCGAAGAACTAGGGACCATCCGTGATGTCTATGGCATCCCGCACTTCGTCCGGCTCCTGATCCCTCGACCAGGGGATCGGGTTACCTCCAGTAGCCCAGGCCAGATCGCCTTCTATGAGGAGACCTTCTCAGAAGGACTCCGCTTCCCTTTCCACCCCTTCTTCTTGTCGATATTAAGCAACTATCGTCTGGTCCCGACTCAACTCATCCCGAATGCCATAACGACCATCTTTTGTTTTATAATGCTCTGTCATTTCCATGGGATTGTAGCTCGTTTTTCATTGTTTAGGGCCTTCTTCACCCTGAAGTGCCACCCTACTGAGGACGGGTGGTGGTCCATCTCTTCTTGCCCAAAGGGCATCAGATTTGAACTCCTCTCTTCCATCAAAGGGTGGAAGAGTAAATTTTTTTTTGTCATTGTCGAGGAGATCGACTAGGTAACCGAGATCGGTCTCCTAACCGAAACTCTACGGTCGAAGTAGCTAACCTGGATGTCTACGAGTAGCTATGCACCACTCAGATTCCTTCCCTCGAGGTTCTGTTGTCAAAGCAGAACCTCGTCGATGCCGGGGTTGACCCAATGAGAGAGTTGGGTGAGTTCTGCTTGAGTTCTTCTTTTTGTGCCTCTTACTATGTTTCTCCAAATTTGGAACTGATGTTGTATCCCTCATATGCAGGTATGAAGTTCTTGGTGGATGACCTACTCTCGATCACCAGGAAGAGGCCTCCATCGGAACTAGCTGAGGAGTCTTCCTCGAAGAGGGCCTGTGACGAGAGCGCATCGCGGCCACTCCCGCCGCGCCGACCTGGCCGGGCAGAGAGAGACCGAGGCCACCCCCGTGCCAGGAAGGAGGGTGGTTGCTACGGTGCCAAAATCGAGTCAGAGGGCAGCCAGGACCATGCTAGAGTGATCGAGGCGACGAGAACTAGCCCCTGCCCTAGAGCCTGAGGTGGTCATCCAGGCCTGGGCCACGGCCATAGCCGTTGCCATCATGTCCCCTCCTCCCTCGGAGCTCGTTGTCGTCGAGGGAGAGGAGGTGCGAGGAGGAGTAGAGCCGGCGCCTGGGGCGCCGCTCAAAAGGGTGCCAAGCTCCCACCCTGCCCCCGAGGCCTCTTCTACTGGTGGAGTGGGTGATTCTGCCTCGGGGGCAAGTAGGAGGGAGTGGGACTTCCACCGGGTCCCATTCAGACTGGGGCCCGATGTCTCATTGCTTCGGGACCAGAAGCTGGCCGAGTGCATGATGGATTTTTCAATCCAATCATGCGACCAGCAAGAGATGGCTGGAAAAGTGCTGGGGGATGCAATTAGAAGCATCTTCCCCCAACTCTTCTAGGTAGGTCATCGTGCTTCTTTGATTTCTTTCTCCTCCTCTCTCTGTGCATTTGTTACTGATGTTTTGCTTGGTGCAAATCGACGCTAAGACCCTCCTGATCAGGGACTGCTACAAAAACTGGTTGAAGAATGACTAGCAGCGAGCAGCGGAGGTCGAGGCCTTGAGGACCGAGCTGAAGGAGAAGACTGACACCCCCCGAGAGCTCGACCTGAAGAACGAGGAGCTCCAGAAAGAACATGCCGATGCCAAAAGGCACTCAAAGGAGCTCCAAGAGAACCTTGACTAGGAGCGGGGCCGGTCAAAGAGCAAGGCCGAGGAGCTTGCGGCCACTAAGAAGAGGCTGACCGAGTTCAACGCTGAGGCGGTCCAGCAGAAGGGGCGAGCTCAATCCCTCCAGGCCAAACTTGATGCGACGAAGTATAGGCTGGCCTCCACCGAGAAGAAGGCCACAGCTGTGGAGAAGGCGGCAGCGGTGGCGGCCAAGTTAGTAGAGGCGGCAAGGGAGCAAGCCACCGAGGTGAAGAAGGGGGCTGAAGAGGCCGTGTCAAGGTACAAGGCCTCGGAGAAGTTCGCCATCGAGTTCCATGAAATGGCATCGAACTCCTTCTACAAAGGCTTCATGTACCTACACTCCAAGATCAGGAAGTTCATTTCTGACAAGGGCCAACCTTACCTCATATACCCCAACGCTTCAAACATGGAGCCAGCCCCAGACTCGGGCGATGCCGAGGAGTCGACGACCGTCCCCGAACCTTCTCCGTCGATGATGGTTGCTGAAGCTGGACCTGCACAGCCCGAGGCCCCTGGAGATGATGCCTCGCAACTACAGAGCCCCACAAAGAACCACCTAAGTAGGGTAGATTCCCTTCCTATTTTTTCTTTTCTTCTGTCCTTTACCTGGGCTGCCTGGCATGTCGGGGGCCCGGGGACACTTGTAATGAACCAAAGAATTTTCAATGAAGCTGAAATTTCTAACCGTCTCAACTTGAAACTTCCTTACCTCTTTCCTCTTTCTCCTTCTCTTTCTCTCTTTTCTTCTTCTTTTTTTTTGGACATGTAACAAGACTAGAGAGGAGGCTTCTACTTTGTCTCCGAGCACCTCGGAGATGGATGAATATTCCCGAGTGCCGGAGTGCTGGGCTTCATGCTCCAATGCTGGAGAGCTGGGCTTCATGCTCCAATGCTGGAGAGCTGGGCTCCGGGCTTGATAGCCTGAGAGCTGGGTTTCAAGTTTTGGTGTCGGAGAGCTGGGCTCCGGGCCTGGTGGCCTGAAAGCTAGGCTTCAAGCTTCGGTGCCGGAGAGCTGGGCTCCAGGCTTGGTGGCCTGAGAGCTAGGCTTCAAGCTTCGATGCCGGAGAGCTGGGCTCCAGGCTTGGTGGCCTGAGAGCTGGACTTCAAGTTTTGGTGCCAGAGAGCTGGGCTCCAGGCTTGGTGGCCTGAGAGCTGGGCTCGAGGACTTGGTGCCGGAGAGTCATAGGATTCGGACTTTAATGCCTGGGAGCTGGGCTCCAGGACTTGGAGCCAGAGAGTCATGGGATCCGGGCTTTGATGCCTGGGAGCTGGGCTCCAGGACTTGGTGCCGAAGAGTCATGGGATTCAGGCTTTGATACATGGGAGCTGGGCTCCAGGACTTGGTGCCAGAGAGTCATGGGATCCGGGCTTCGATGCCTGGGAGCTAGGCTCGAGGACTTGGTGCTGGAGAGTCATGGGATCTAGGCTTTAATGCCTAGGAGCTGGGCTCTAGGACTTGATGCTGGAGAGTCATGGGATCCGAGTTTTGATGCCTGGGAGCTAGGCTCGAGGACTTGGTGCCGGAGAGTCGTGGGATCCAGGCTTTAATGCCTGGGAGCTAGGCTTCAGGACTTAGTATCAGAGAGTCGTGGGATCCAAGCTTTGATGCCTGGGAGCTAGGCTCCAGGACTTGGTGCCGGAGAGTCGTGGGATCTGGGCTTTGATGCCTGGGAGCTGGGCTCCAGGACTTAGTGCCAGAGAGTCATGGGATCCAGGCTTTGAGTGCCAGACCTAGGGTTGGGCGATAATTTTCCTGCAAGGTAAAAAGAGTTTGCACAAGGCAGATTTTGGTTATTAGTGAAGAAGAACCTTACACTGTTGATTCTGGAGAGTCATAGGATCCGAGCTTTGGTGTCGAGAGTAGAGCTCTGGGCTTTACTACTAGAGAGCTAGGCTCCGGGCTTGAGTGCCAGAGAGCTGGGCTCTGAGCTTGAGTGTGGGAGAACCGAGCTCAGTGCTTGAGTGCCAGAGAGCTAGACTCTGGGTTCTAGTGCCAGAGAGCTGGGCTCTGGGCTTGAGTGCCGGAGAGCTAGGCTCTGGGTTTTAGTGTCGGAGAGCTGGGCTTCGGGCTTTTGTGTACCAGACCTCGGGTCGGGTAGCGACATCCCTGCAAGGCAAAGAATGATTTATGCGAAAGAAAATCTTTATTATTATTCTTGTATGCTAAAGACCTGCCTTCCAAGTGATCTCCACATATGCCCTCATGAACTTCTCTCAGGGCGTAGTCCGCATCTGTCGGTCCCAAGCATTTTAGTAGAGGTTGAGAAAATGATCTCTTGTAGAGTGTTCCATCTAAGATGACATACTTGGATACCATCCAGCGGATCTTTTTAGCTTCTGCTTTATCTTCCGGCAGAGCACCTTTGTTCAAGAACTTGATAATGGAATCCATTCAAGTTGGTTCAGTCTCAATTTGATGAACCTCTATAGCTTCTTCGACTTTACTTGGAGTTTCGAGGTACTCAATGAAAGTGCGACTGAGAGACTCCAGAGTTGTTGTAGCAAGTCGAGACAGCGCATCCACCCAGAGATCTCTGATTGAGGAACATGGATAATCTCGAAGTGTTCCAGTTGAGAGGATAGAATTTGTATCTTCTCTAGGTACTGCACCATGGTAGGATCCCTGACTTCATACTCTCCTTTGACCTGGTTCACTACCAACTGGGAGTCCAAAAAAGCATGCAATCTTTGAACTCCCAAACTCTTGGCGATCCGAAGTCCTGCGAGCAGGGCTTCGTATTTGGCCTGGTTGTTTGAAGCATGGAACGAAAACTGGAGTGCATACTCTACGGTATGGCCATCAGGTTTGGCTAGTATAAGACCGGCTCTGCATCCAGTGGAGTTGGAAGCTCCGTCGACATGGAGTACCCAAATGGACTCCATACTCCTCAAAGCTTCTTCCCCTGCTGGAGGTGCTTCGTCCTCGGACTTCCAGGTGCACTCAACCAGGAAATCTGAAAGCACTTGAGCCTTCATAGCCGACCGGGGCTGAAAACTAATATCAAACTCACTTAACTTTATAGCCCACTTGGCTATCCTCCCTGAGATGTCAGGGGATCGAAGAACGGCCTTGAGGGATTGATCAGTCAGCACCACGATGGCGTGGGCATGAAAATATGGCCGTAGTCATTTCACTACAATTACCAGGGAGTAGATCAGCTTCTGCATTTTCATATACCTTATTTCGGCATCGTGCAGACTTTGCTGATATAATAGATCGGCTTGTGGGAGCCATCTTCATCTCTTCGGACAAGAACTGAACTGATCGCTTCATCCGAAGTGGAGAGGTATAAGTAAAGCACCTCGCCTTCTTGAGGTTTGGAAAGTAGAGGCAGGGTCTCCAAATACTTCTTCAACTCTTTAAAGGCAATGCGACAGTCTTCAGACCATTCGAAGCCCCTTGACTATTGAAGCATCTTGAAAAATGGAAGACACTACTTCTCAGCAGAGCGAGAAATGAACCTGCTTAGGGAGGCAATTCTCCCTGCCAGCTGCTGGACTTCTTTCTAGCAGGAGGGATGCCTCATATCCTTCAGGGCCTAGATTTTTTCAGGATTTGCTTCAATCTCTTGCTTAGTAACGAGGAAACCCAGGAACTTGCCCGAAGTTACTCCGAAGGTGCACTTTGTCGGATTCAGCTTCATGCGGTAGCGCCGCAAAGCACTGAATGATTCTTCCAGGTCCTGGATGTGATCTTTTTGGAGGAGGCTTTTGATGATCATATCATCGACATAGGCCTCCATGTTCCTCCCTAGTTGATCTTTGAACACTTTATTGATCAATCTTTGGAATGTCGCTCCAGCATTTTTGAGCCTAAATGGCATCATCTTATAACAGTATAGACCTTTGTTAGTGACAAAGGCCATCTTCTCCTCATCTTGGGGATCCATTCGAATATGATTATAGCCAGAGAAAGCATCCATGAAGCTCAGTAATTGGTGGTCGGTGGTGGTGTCGACTAGCTGATCAATTTTTGGAAGAGGGAAGCTATCTTTTAGGTAAGCCTTGTTGAGGTCCGTATAGTCGATGCAAATCCTCCACCTGCCATTAGTTTTTTTCACCATTACTACATTGGCCAACCATTCAGGGTAGTGGGCCTCTCGGATGAACCCTGCATTGAGGAGCTTGCCTACTTCCTCATCTATTGCTTTCTATCTTTCAGGAGCAAAGCTTCTCTTCTTTTGTCGAATCGGTTTATACCCGGGGGTAACTTCCAGCCGGTGGGTGATTACTTTGGCGGGAATCCCCGGCATATCCAAAGCTAACCAGCAAAGACATCAGCATTATCTCTGAGAAAACAGATCAGCTCCGTTTTGGTTTTTTCATCAAGATACTCCCGATCTGCATGACTTTGGTGGGGTCCTCTTTTATCAAGGGTACTGGAACAGTTCTTGCCATGGGTTCACCGAAATCTATGGTTGGGTCCCTTGGATCCAACTGATCCAAGGTTGCAGAATCATTGGAGTGTTTATCTTGAATCATTAGGCACTGTCGTGCCACTCTCTGATCTCCTCTAACTTCTCCTACACCATTTCTGTTGGGGAAGCATACCAGGAGATAATAAGAAGACACTACGGTTCGAAACTTGTTCAAAGCAGGTTGCCCTAAAATAATGTTGTAAGCCAAGGAGGTTCGGACTACTATGAAATTTATCGGTAGTGTCTTTTATCGAGGTTCGATGCCAAGGGTTACGGGCAATACTATTTCTCCCTCGGCATCAACCTGATTACCATCGAAGCCAGTGAGCGATATGGGGGATCTCTGTAGTCGATGTCAGGCAAACACATCTTAGAGAATGCATCGTAGATCAAGACATCAATCGAACTTCTATTATCAACTAGGATCTGTTGTACATCATAGTTGGCCACAACGATCGAGATTACAATAGAGTCATCGTGCGAGAGCCGAACTCCCGCAAGGTCGTCATTGGAGAAGAGAATAGTGTTGTTGTCTTTGAGTCACTTCAGGACATCATCTTCGTCTCTTCTCTAATTGGTGGGTCGATGTATCATCCCCACGCCTCCATTGGTAGGCCTTTGATTTGGCAGTTCAACCTCTTCAGGAGTTGGTTGGGGAATAGCAGCTTCTGACTGAGGTCCTTGGCGACCAATATACCATCCCAGATACCCCCTTTTGATGAGATCCTCAATTGCATCTCTCAGTTGGATGTAGTCTTCAGTATTATGGCCATGATCCTGGTGGAATCGATAGTATTTGTTCTTATTCCGTACGGAAGAGGATGCCTTCATGGGACGGGACCGCTGGAGAAAGTTTTCTTTCTCAATCTCCATGAGGATTTTTTCTCAAGGGAGGTAGAGGGGGGTGTAGGAGTCGAATCTTCCACCCAATACTCTGGGTCTAGGGGGACTCCTTCAGCGGTCAGTATACTTGTTATTGTTGGAGATTAGGGGACCTTATTCCCTATTATTTTTCTTTTTTGAAGGGGGTTTTCCTTTGATCAATCATCGGTTCGCCGCCTGCTCTTCAGCATCGACGTATTTTTGAGCTCTCGCAAGCAACTCAGCGTAGCTTTTGGAGAACTTCTTATCCAGGAAAAAGGTGAGCCTGGATGTACGAAGTCCTTTCTTTAAAGCAGACATGGCCACATGCTCGTTGAGGTCAAGGATCTCGAGCGTGGCTGCATTAAATCTAGAGATATAATCTTGCAAGCTTTCTCCTTCGTTCTGGTGAAGGAGGAATAGTGTATCTGTATTTTGAGGGGTCTTGCAACAAGTCTTGAAATGCAAGACAAATAATTTTTCTAACTTAGAGAAGGAATCGATGGTACTTGGGTGCAAGCTCGTGTACCACATCCGAGCAGCTTTCTTCAAGGTGGCTGGGAATGCGAGGCAGTACATCGCATCCAAAGCTCCTTGGATCATCATATGGGCCTTGAAACAACCCAAGTGGTCAAAAGGATCGGAGGTGCTGTCGTAGGGCTCCATCTGGGGAACCCTGAAGTGTCGAGGGATGACTTCGGTCAAGATACGGTCAGTATAGGGAGGATGTAGATCACATACAGTTGCATCGTTGTGACCCTGTTGCTCCCTGATTCTCGCCATTTCCAATTCGATGGCCTTAAACTTTCCATCGTAATTGGGGAGAACCTGGTTCGGTGCTTTCTCTAAGGGGGTAGAGTTCTCTGAAGAAGGAGAGGAGGTTTGCCTAGGTCTCTTCCCCCTTTGTGGGAAATCAGTAGGCCTAGACATTCCCAGATTTTGGCCTTCGAGGGAGGGCCGAAGATGGGGGGAGAGATGTGTGGACCCCTCTTGAGGGGCTCTCTTCCTTCGTGAGCGTGAGCTGTTCCTGGAGGTGGTCAGCGGAGGCACCACCTGGAAAGCTCTGCTTGGAAGTCCTAAACTATCACCGTAAGATTAGTGACTTGGTTCAGGTGGGCTTCAAACTACTATCATTCCACGACCATGGTGGGAGGTGGAACCCCGTTCCCTACCAGTGCTCCTTTCCCCTAGGAAAGAGCGCGACTTCGGCTAGTTGAGGCGATCTAAGTCTTCCCTCTTGCCATTGGAAATTTTGTCCTTCCCCTTGTTAGGGAGGAGAGCTTAACAACAGAGAGTTACGCAAACGCCCCCTTCTTGGCACGCCAATCTGTTGGCGTAGGTCCCTGTTCCGGCTGGTCGGAGCTATTGGATCGCAAGACCGCTCCCTGGTTCACCTGCAAAATAAATTCCTTGCCGGAGTTACTCCGGTGGGGGACACTCCGATGACTAAGTTAGAGGCGGGCTCCAGCCACAGAATTGGGAAGGTGAAAAGAAACAGAGGGAAAAGACTCTGAGATTTTTTGAAGTATATTGTGCCTCTTACCTCGAGCATTCCCTCTTACCGTTATTTATAAGGAGCCATCTAGCTGGCGGTTCCATTCTTCTTCCAGCGGTTATGGTGGAGAGTTAATTTCTCCCCCATGATCCGCAGTCGTGGGTTGTCGTCGAACGATTCCAGCTAGACTGGAGATGTTGTAGCTAGAGTTACGTGCCATGATTGTGTCCTGGAGATGGTCGATAGTAACCGTTGGTTACCATTACTTATTATGTTTTATAGTGGTTCCAGACAGATCGTTGATCCATCTTTAGATTTTTTCCTTTTAAAGAGATTCTCGTAATCAGATCGGGAAAGTCTTCATCCTCGGATCTTCTTGAGATAGATTGGAGATCTCGTCTTCGATATAGATCGAGGACTTGGTCCTTGTCAAAGACCGGAGATCGTGTCTTCGGCATGAACCGAAGAACGTATTCATGGAGGTTAGTGAGGGTCGTCCCTCGGATCAAGTTTGGGGTCTAGTCCTCATGAGCCAAAGGACTTGGTCTTCGGTGAAGGCTGAAGATGAGGTCCGAAGGCCTTGCCTTCTGGTGCCGTAGACCCGCAAAGAGCTTCAGGTGCCGTAGACCTACGAAGAGCTTTGGCTTGCCGATTGGTTGCCTGGTTTTTTTCGAATGTCTAGACCTGAAGATGGTGGTTCAGGAGAATGGTCTTCGACCGAAAGGACCGGGATATCCCAACAGGTTGAATCTAGTGCTAAATTGAATCGATTAGTTTCGATTGTTTCAAAAATTATTGGGCTATTTTTTCTCCAGCTAGTTCAGGGTTTGGTCGAGTTTATGTTGTTGTTGGATTAATTTTTATAATTGGTTATTGCAATTGGATGCTTTCTAGCCTTTCATCTACTGCTTAGAAGTTGAGGGAAGAAAAATGTAATTTTTTGGGGTTTTATCAATCCGAATTATGTTAATTAGGTCCACAAACACTTTAATTTCTTGTTTTCCCTGAGGAATGGTTTTCCTTTTTTTTCGTTCCAATTGGCAGTTTGATTTAATTTCCTAGTCTTTTTGTTAGATTCATGGGTAAGCGGAATAGTTCTTCTGAACTGAGGTAATTTGTGTTTTGTTGGCGTAGAGTTCCTTTTTCGATCGAACGGAGCTACTATATCGCAGGTCCGCTCCCTGGTTCACCTGCAAAGCAAATCCCTGACCGAAGTTGCTTCGGTGGGGGATACTCCGATGTCTAAGTCAGAGGCAGGCTCCGGCCATAGAATGGGGAAGATTTTGAGGAGGATAAATGGAGAGGAAAGGACTCTGAAATTTTCAAGAGTATCTTGTGCCATACCTGGAGTGTCCCCTCTTACCAATATTTATATTAATTGGTTTGGCCTACGGTTATGTTCTCCCTCCAA
This sequence comes from Areca catechu, assembly GCA_021397845.1. Taxonomy (NCBI): domain Eukaryota; kingdom Viridiplantae; phylum Streptophyta; class Magnoliopsida; order Arecales; family Arecaceae; genus Areca; species Areca catechu. Next base: position 98,345,846 of record CM038046.1, read on the forward strand.
CGGTTATGATAGGGAGAGTTTTTTAATTCCCCCTCGTTTGCAATCATGGACGGTTATGAAACGATTCTAGCTAGGCCGGAGACGTTGTCGCTGGAAATAATGATCACGCACTTTAGAGGTAGTACAGTCGATGATAACAGTTATTTGCCACGTTCGCGGAGATTTGAGATAGATCGGAGATCTATCTTCGGACTTCTTTTTTGGAAAAATATTTGTATCCGAATTGAAGGGGTGCCTTCATCTTCGGACTCTTTTGAGATAGAACAGAGATCACGTCTTCGGCACAGGTCGAAGACTTTGTCTTCGACATAGGCCGAAGACTGTGTTTTCGGTTGATAGTGAAGATCATGTCTTCGATTCAGGCCGAGGGTCCTATCTTCAGTAGGGGCCATAGGCTAATCTTTCAGATGAAGTTGAGAGCTTTGACTTCGACTTCGGCTTGTTTGTCAATTGTTCGGCCTCTTCTGGATACTTTGGTTGACAGTGCATGGTTCGGGAGAAATATCTTCGGTCGGTTGGACCAGTGGCTGATCTGTGCTTGAATTGACATATCCCAACAGTTGCCCCTCACTCTCAGTCTTCGAGGCGATAATCTATCTTGAAGAGTGAGAGTACTACTGGCTTGTCATTTTTCCTTGGGGAATGGTGTGGCAGATGATTACAAAATCTCTGATTGAACTGTTTGCCATAACTGCTAGCTGATTCGGGGATCAGGTGACGGATAGCTGTCACCCCCTAATTGGGGTGTGAAAAAGGAGTGGGCAGACTAGAGACTGTCCCTCCTTTTTCTATTGTGCGATGGTTCAGCTGATCTTTTGGTTAGAATTTGGGCGGCGGTCGTGTCCTCTTCCTATCCCTCAGATAAGAAGCACGTTCCACCTTAGCCATTGATTTGTGTGGATTATGACCTTCGGTCCATTCCACGTCAGATCAGTTTAGGACTATTTGGGATTGCACACTCATCTCGAGTGTCCGTGGCAGATTTGGGAAGATGGTTCCCCCTATCGAGGTGTCGCTTTGGAGTTTCCTTGTCCCTTTATAAGGAGAAAAGGTCTGGCTGAGGAAGCTTCTTCATCCTTGTGTACCTTCAGTCTTGGTCCAGCTTTCCCTGTTCTTGGCTATCAGTCCCTTTTACAGGTAGAATCTTCCTTTTGTTTCTTTGTTCCATTTTCCTGTTATGGCTGAGACCGTAGGATGCCAAGGGGAAAAGGTTGGGTCTTCCAGGACTGATGATGCATTGAGTCCAGAGTTACTTTCCTACTCTGTTTCACCGGGGAAGCTTGCCTACCTTCAGGAGCATTACATGTTCCCGAAGGGTTTCCTCTAGTGCTTCCCACATCTGAAGAGCGGGAGCATAAACTTCTCGTTGGATGCCTTGCCATCTATGAAGATCATTTTCAGCTTGGTCTTCGATTTCCCCTGCATCCCTTCTTCATCAAGATATTTTGCATGTACCACATAGCACTCGCGCAGTTAACTTCGAACAGCATTCGGAATATCTGCGGATTCTTAGTTCGGTGCCACATAGCCAATGTGACTTCTATGACCTATTTATTCACCGCTCTTTTCATTCTCAAGAGGGATTTCCACGGTCGTGGATGATAGGTGATCAGTCATCGGCCTGGTCGTAAGATCATAAAGGATATGCCCAGCGCCATTCATGGGTAGAAGTCCAACTTTGTTTTTGTATCGTCTACCGAACCGTGGGATTTCAGTAGTGAGTGGAGGGAACCACACCTAGTTGCCAATGATGGAAAAAAGGTTTTGGTGGCCGATCAGTCCAATATGCCTTACTGACTAGTTTAGAGGCCGTTTCCATCTGTGAGCTATTAGAGGAGAGGAATCTCCATCTCGCAGGGATCAGCGAGTTCCCTGCGTTAGGTATAAATGGTGGAAGTTTCTAGCTCTCCTCTCTTAACTCTTTCATAGTCCAGTTGACTCAGAAAGGTCTTTTTATTTGCAGGTGGTGGAATGAAGCCTAATTTAGGCTGGCTTCGTCGGTCTTCCACAAAGAGGACGGCTCATGCTCCTCCTTCAGGATCAGAAGTTTGGAAGAAGGCTCGGGGGGATGAGCCTGAGAGAAATAGAAGCACCTCGTCCTCCAAAGGAACCTCTAGGAAAGATGGGATATCAATGATGGAGGCTCCAGTAGAGCCTCAGCTAGTTGAATCTCTGCTGACGGCTAGCTCTCCAGTTCATATGAGGGAGAGTCCATCTTCGGTGGTTGATGTGCCACCACCTTGTCCCCTGCAATAGATAGGGGTAAGGCACCGCAAGTCAAGGAGGAGCCTGTCCGGGAGGCTTCTCCAAGTGGGAGCCATCCCGTGAGCTCTTCGGAGCTTTCCCCTATAGGGGGTCTTTTGGTCCCTATCGTAGCTAGGCGGGCGCTGAAGGATATTTTGCTGTCTCATAATTTGGCAGTTATCCGAGGTCAAAGCCTAGCTAGGATATCTGATTCTACCTTCTCTTCCTTGCAGTAGGTAGGATCTTCATCGCCCCCTCTTTGCCTGATGGGTCATTCAGTCTGTAACTGATCTTACACCTTGTTTTATTGGTATAGGTGGTCTACAACATCACTTTCATGGAAGAGGGCCTGGGGAGCATTGATAGCCTCATTCATAGTTTGAAGGAGGAGCTCCAAGTGGCCAGGGCTGAAAGAAAGGTGCCAAGGAACTGAAGTAGTCCATGGAGCATTAGCTTACTCGCATGGATGCTAAAGCTCGAGGCCTGAAGGATGAACTAAAGAAAGCCCACATGACGATCACAAGGAAGGGGGCGAAGTTGAGGAGGAATAAGAAGCGAATTGACTCCTTAGAACACTCTGCCAAGGAGAACTAGGAGAGGATCGAAGACCTGACTAAGGTGGCTGAGGAGGCGACCAAGAGGGCCGAAGAGGCATCTTTGAGAGCCAAAAAGGCATCTTTAAGAGCCAAAGAGGTGGCCTTGGAGTCCGAAGCAGCCAGGAGAGAGTCCGAAACCATGAAAGAGTAGGCAGCCAGAGCTGTTGCAGATTTCAGAAAGTCCTCTGAATTCTATATGGAAATGAATAAGGCAACCCTATATAGCTATCAGCATGGCTTCAATGATGGACTCGCCAAGGTCAGTGCTATCTTCCCTGACTTTGATATCTCTAGAATTCCTGTGTTTGACATTGAGGTAAAAGAGGAGGAGATCGGGGCCATTAAGGAGATTGAAGAGATGCCGAGCCAAAGTGAAGAAATCCCAATTGTAGCCAAGGACCCGGGTGTACTTCCGGTCCAGGCTAAAGAGGCTGAGGAGATGCCAAGCCTGAGGGAAGAAATTCCAAACAAAGCCGAGGACTCGGATGTAATTCCGGTCCAGGTTGAAGAGGAAGTCCAGGCTGAAGAGGGAGTCCAGGCTGAAGACTCTCTGGAGCTAGCCCAAGTTGAGGAAACCCTTTCTGCCCAGATTGACAGGATACTCTAATCTTGCGATGCTGGATCCCTCTCGGCTGATCCTTAGGGATTTATTTGGCTTTGGGTATTGTATCTCTTCCTTTCCTTCCTTTGGCATGTAACTAGAAAACTCTTCTGAATTAATGAACATTTTTCCTTTTCTATGTACACTATGGTGCTTTCTAAATGTTGCATATTTTGAACTTGGTTTAGGTAAAGTCATTGGTTTTAGTGATGGTTTGAATCACGTTGCCCTTTGTGGAGTCTATTCTTGCGAATATAGGCTTCTCCTTTTGGACTGCAAAACAAATAAGAAAGTTTCTATATAAGGGGAACCTCTAGCTTACCGGCTCACCGAGGTGTGGTGACCACCATGTCGTCGCTTGGAGAGGTAGTGGCAATCAGGTCCATAAAGATTGTGCATGGGAACAGGGATTATCGTGGCTATAGCCTTTTGGTGGTCCCTCCCAGCACACTAGTTGAGGCCCTGATTTATTAGAGCAACCACACGTGGCGTGCCTAAGAGCTCGTTGAGAATATGGGCTTTTGAATTCTGCTATTCTCGATATAAGGAAAAGAATTTCCTTGGATCAACTGTCATTCGCTCCTGGCAACGCCGTTTCTAACGCCATTCCTGTTTCCTCATCCTCGTGTCGCTCTGAGGGCTTGTTGCGCCATGAGGCCAAACCTAGCACAGCTCAGGCAGCAGCCAAAGGGGAAACCAACGATAGGCTTCTAGGTGAGGAGATCAGATTGAAGGCGAAGATACATGTTGGCATTACCTTGCACCAAGGCTAGGAGCAACGGTCCTATCGAGATAGGTCTTCTTCAGGGGAGGAACCGATTTCTCCCGGGAGGGCCATGCCAGCCGAGCCATGCATGAGATTGAACCCACAAGATGTTAGTGGGGCTTCCCCACATGTTAAAGGTGCTAATCCTGCGGCTCCGGTTGCAGGAGAAAAAGGTCCGGTGGGGTGTGATATTCTTGTCACCGGAGCCTGGAAGCAGGAATCTGGGGTCCTTTTTCTGCATCCTCCTTGGGATACAGCAGGTAGACTTCGGCATGCACGTTACCTATCCACATTTGTCGATTGAACTGACCTTGTATGTATTCCTCATTCTGTAGGTTTCTCGTGACCTTTCTTCATTGGAGAAAGGTGCTCATGAGTCGATCAATTACAGCAAAGACCTCCGAAGCCATATGGCTTTAGCTACAACTGAAAAAGATGTTGCTGAGAAACTTTGGGTTGCTGTAGAAGAAAAGAGGGACAAGGCAGTTGCCTCGAACGACGTCTTGAAGAGACAGATGGGTACTATTCAGGCGTAGGCGGCCAAAGTGTTGATCATCGCACAGGAGAGGAGAAGGAAAGTAGTTTCTCTTGAACTGATGCTAAGGGAGGTTCTACGGGATGCTGAGGAGCCGAAGTCCCGTCTAGTCGAATTGAAGAGGAGGGTCAAGGAGCTGGAGACGAGCCTTTCGATGGCCAACCAGAGGGCTGCGCAGGTCGAAGAGAGGTCTTCCGAGGCTATTGAGGCTTATAAAACTTCTCAGGCCTTCAAAAATGAGGCAAGCAAAGCTGCATCGAAAGGATACTCTTCAGGTTACATCGATTGTTTGGGAAAAATGAAGGAAGTTTATCCCGATCTGGACTTCTCCTTGCTCGCCGTCCCGGATGATAGATCTAAAGCCTCCAAGGTTCAGCCTGGAATGGCATCAACCCTTACTCTTGTTTTGACTACTAAAGAGACTGACAAAAAGTAAATATGCTATATTTTTCTTTTTTCAATTATCTATAATGTCCCCCTTTTGGATGAGGTTTTTCATCCTTGAAATAAATGACTAATTTCTTTCAAACTAGTCTTTTTTGGATTTGGCTCTTTGTGGTTCCTCCCTGATGGGTAAGCTGAAGATTATTCGGTTCAAGGTTGATGTTGAAGATGAATTTCGAAGTAAGATCAGAATGTCGTTGTCGATGATTGACCTCGATTAGGCTAGGCTGATGTCAGTTACCCATTGTAATTATTCCTTCTGTCTTGGAAGGGACGTGGCAGACAGGTATCACTTTCCCGTTGGCCATTGATTGAGGAACATTGAGCATAATTTTCGTTGCCCATGTAGAGTGCGTGGATATTTGAATAGTCACATCCTCGTGCATCTTGGATGCTGCCATATCTTTCCTTTCCGAGAGAAGGCCATTAATGTTGTAACCATCCGAGGGAGATCATCCTAGGTTCCAAACGCCGACGGTCTCCATCCCCGAGAGCAGTTATTGATGATCACACCGTTCCCAAGCGGCCACCTGGGTTCCGAGGCATCGTTTCAACATGTGGCATCCTTTAGTATGTCCGAGGAAAGGTGTGAAGAACGTTTCCCTGTGGCCGTTCGTGGGTGCATGATCCTTTTAAATAGGACCCTATCCCTGTCGTAGGCCACAGAAATTTCATATTCCATTTTGAAAACTACCTTCCATCCCTTAGCACACCAACAAAATGAAGTTTAACATTTCTGATCTTCGAAAGGCGGCTATGAAGAGGGCCTCCAGTACTCGAATAGAGGGTGAGCCTAGTTCGAAGGCTCCCCGGAGAAGCAATGATGATGACCCACAAGGGGTGATTGCTCATTTGAAGAGGAAGATCCAGGTCTTGGAGGCCCGTTTGGAGGAGGCTAGGGCTCGAGTCATGGTAGCCGCTACAGAGGCAGAGGAGGCTAGGAAGAAGGTGGTGGAAGCCATCTCAGATTTCATGGCATCTTCTGTCTATAAGGATGAAGTTGCTGAGGCGGTCCTGGATTCATACCATTGGGGGTTCCGGGAGCACCGGGACAAGGCTTTCAAGTACTTCGATCTGAAGGGCTTGGAAAATATTAGGCCTCCTATCCCCTTCCCCGGTCATGAATTTGACTCCAACTTCAAAGAAGAGTCAAAGTCTGAATCAGAAGGGAACTCCGAAGCCTCTCCATCCTCCTTCCAGGGCTTCGACTCCCCCGGCCAGCATGGGAAAGGGCTGGCAGGTGGTCTTTAGATCTGCTTTCCCATCATCTGCTTCTGTTTTTTGTTTTCTCTCTTTTTTTTGGTAAAAATTTCCATAAATGAAATGAGGAACTGACTTTCTTCACACTTCTTTCTTTCTCTATGATTGGTACACCTTAATGTACCCCGAAGTGTAGATGACAAGAGTATAAACTTTATCGATCCATTAGGGATCTGCAGATTAGATGGGATCGATCAAGCTATCTCACTAAGTGTTTGTTGTTGACAAGGTGAGCGATATAGATTCTCTTTAGCACATTTTCGAATTTACCGTAGGGTAAGGTGCCAAGCCATCCCTGTGCGTCCCGATCGTGGTTAAGGTAGGCTGTTCAGGCCCATCTCGGTGCATCTTCGGACTTGCCATAGGGTAGGTTATATGAACCATCTCTGCACCTTTCTTTAGTATAAGATAGGCTGACTAGGCCCGTCCCGGCGCGTCTTCGGATTTACCGTAGGGTAAGTTATACGAACCGTCCCTGCACCTTCGAGTATTTGGCAACCTGATGGGCTGCCTGTTGTGCTCATCGGGCATACCGATAAGGTGGGTGGATCATACCCGCCTTTGTGCTTCTGGCTGATTCTTTCGATCGGAGAGTTGACACCGTTGTCATTCTGTTGATGCAATGAGCTGTTTAGAGCTGAACAGATTTTCACGAAAAATATCGGGGTTCATTTATTGATAGTACTTATAAAGATTTTGTACATTCCAAGGGCGGGATAAAACTTTTCCATCCAAAGTCTTAAGTCAATACATTCCTGGACGTATGACTTCTTTAACCTGGTATGGTCCTTCATAATTGGGAGAAAGTTTGCCCTGTTCCATCGGCCTGGATACTTTAGGTCTTCGCAGCACCATGTCCCCCATGCGAAAAATATGTTCTTTCACTCTAGAGTTGTAATATTTGGCAACTTTTTGTTGATATGTCGCCATTTTTATTTGGGCATGGAGCCTGGTACTCGACAGCAGATCCAAGTCAACTCTTTTGCGATCGGAGTTTTCAGGCTCTTCGTATTTGTCAATTTTTAGAGATTGGAGAGAGACTTCGATAGGAAGGATGGCTTCGGTACCATATGCTAAGTTAAACGGAGATTCGCCGGTTGCCGTTCTCAGGGTCGTCCTATATGCCCAGAGAATGGAGGTCATCTCTTCGATCCAAAGTCCTTTGGCTGCGTTCAACCTTGTCTTCAGGCCATGGAGGATGGTCCGATTAGTTACTTCGGCCTCTCCATTGGATTGCGGATAGGTGACAGAAGTCAGCCTATGCTACATGTGGTATCGAGCGCAGAAGTCTTTAAACTTCGGATTATCGAACTGCCTCCCGTTGTTGGTGATAATTGTATGTGGAATTCCAAACCAAAATATGATGAAATTTTTAACAAAGTTCTTGACCTTGCCTTCCGTGATGTAAGCCAGTGGTTCGGCCTTGACCCATTTGGTGAAGTAGTCGATTCTTTGTCCAGTTGCTGGTGAAAATGGGCCAAGGATATCCATGCCCCACTAGGAGAAGGGCCAGGGTGTTGTCAGCTGGGTCAGATGACTCGCTGGCTGTCTCTGTATGTTGGCATACCTCTGGCATTGATCACATCTCCATATGAAGTCGACTGAATCTTTTTGAATGGAGGGCCAACAGTATCCCTGGTGTATAATTTTGTACACTAAAGATCTGTCCCCTAGGTGATCATCACATATTCCTTCATGGACCTCCCTCAAGGTGTAGTCAATATCTGATGGTCCCAAGCATTTCAGTAGAAGCTCAGAGAATGATCTTTTGTAGAGGGTCCCGTCTAAGATGACGTATTGGGATGCCATCCAGTAGATCCTTTTAGCCTCTGCTTTGTCTTTTGGCAATATACCCTCATTTAGGAACTTGAGGATGGGATCCATCCAACTTGGTTCTGTCTCGATTTGGTGCACCTCCAAGGTTTCTTCAACTATACTTGAAGTTTTGAGGTGATCGATGAAGGTACAACCAAGGGATTCCGGGGTGGTAGTAGCAAGTCTGGATAATACATCCACCCGGGAGTTCTCCGATCAAGGAATGTGAATTATTTCGAAGAACTCCAATTGAGAAGATAGGGCTTGTACCTTTTCCATATACTGTACCATGGTGGTATCTCTAGCTCATATTCTCCTTTGACCTGGTTCACTACCAACTGGAAGTCCGAAAAGGCCTGGAGTTTCTGAACTCCTAAGCTCTTGGCGATCCAAAATCCTACAAGTAGGGCTTCGTATTCGGCCTGATTGTTCGAAGCATGGAAGGAAAATCGGAGTGTATATTCCACTGTGTGGCCATTTGGTTCGGCCAGTATGAGACCAGCTCCACACCCAGTAGAGTTGGAGGCTCCGTCTACATGGAGCACCCAAACAGACTCCATGTCCTTCGAAATTGCCTCTTCGGCTGGATGTACTTCATCTTCGAACCTCCAAGTGCATTCAGCCAAGAAATCAGAGAGCACCTAGAACTTCATGGCCGATCGAGACTGGAAACTAATATCAAACTCGCTCAGTTTCATAGCCTATTTGGCTATCCTTCCTGAAGTATCAAGGCATCGGAGAACGGCCTTAAGAGGCTGATCAGTCAGCACCACGATGGCATGGGCGTGGAAGTAAGGCCGTAGTCGCTTTGCCATAATTATTAAAGAATAGATCAGCTTCTGCATTTTTGAATATCTCGTTTCAGCATCGTGTAGGACTTTGTTGATGTAGTAGATTGGCTTGTGGAAGCCGTCTTCTTCTCTTCGAACGAGCACTAAATTGACTGCTTCATCCGAAGCGGAAAGGTATAAGTAGAGCACTTCCCCCTCTTGAGGTTTAGAGAGTAGAGGTGGGGTCTCCAAGTACTTCAGTTCTTCAAAGGTAGTATGGCAATCTTCGATCCATTCAAAATCTCAAGATTGCCGAAGTAATTTGAAGAAGGGGAGGCATTTCTCAGCCGACGGGAGATAAATCGGCTCAAGGAAGCAATCCTTCCTGTCAGCTATTGTACTTCATTCTTACAAGATGGATGCCTCATATTTTTAAGGGCCTGGATTTTCTCAGGGTTTACTTCAATCCCCTGTTTGGTAATGAGGAACCCCAAGAACTTGCCCGAAGTTATCCCAAAGGCACACTTCATCGAATTTAGCTTCATGCGGTGGCATCGCAGGGCACCAAATGATTCTTCCATGTCCTTGATGTGATCTTTTCTAAGGAGGCTTTTGACGATCATGTCATCAACATAGGCCTCCATGTTTCTCCCCAATTGTTCCTTGAATACCTTGTTGATCAATCTTTGGAATGTTGTCCCAGTATTTTTGAGCCCAAATGGCATCATTTTGTAACAATATAGACCTTTATCAGTGACAAAGGCCATCTTTTCCTCATCCTGGGGATCTATTCAGATCTAGTTGTATCCAGAGAAAGCATCCATGAAGTTTAACAATTGGTGACCAGCAGTGGCATCGACCAGTTGGTCGATCTTCGGAAGAGGAAAGCTGTCTTTTGTGCAAGCCTTATTGAGGTCTGTGTAATCAATGCAGATCCTCCACTTGCCATTGGCTTTCTTCACCATTACCACACTGGCCACCACATAGGATAATGAGCTTCTCGAATGAATCCTGCCTTAAAGAGCTTGCTTACTTCCTTATTAATTGCCTTCTGTCTTTCAGGGGCGAAACTCCTTTTCTTCTATCGGACCGGCTTATATTCAGGAGCAACTTCCAGCCGATGAGTAATTACTTTGGCTGGAATCCCTAACATGTCCGAAGCTGACCAGGCAAAAACATCATCATTATTTCTAAGAAAACAGATCAGCTCCATTCTGGTTTTCTCGTCAAGTATACTTCCGATCTGCACGACCCAAGTGGGGTCCTCTTCAGTCAATGGCACTGAGATGGTTCTCTCCATGGGTTCACCAGAGTCTGCGGTCGAGTCCCTCGGATCTAGTTGATCCCAAGTCGTAGGGTCATTGGAGTGTTTGTCTTGAATCATCAAGCACTGTCGTGCCATTCTCTAATCTCCATTGGCCTCTCTGACACCATTTCTGGTGGAAAAACATACCAGGAGATAGTAGGTCGACACTATGGTCCAGAATTTATTCAGGACGGGCCATCCCGGAATAACGTTATAGGTCGAAGGGGTTTGGACCACCGTGAAATTGATTGGCAATGTCTTCTGTCGGGATTCGGTGCCGAGGGTTACAGGCAGTACTATTTTTCCCTCGACATCAACTTGATTGCCTTTGAAGACAAAAAGTGGTACAGGAGATCTTTGCAATTTATTTTTAGGCAAACACATCCGAGAGAATGCATCATAGATCAAGATATCGGCCGAGCTCCCATTATCAACCAAGATTCGTTTTACATCGTAATTGGCCACGATGGCCAAAATTACAACAAGATCATCGTGCGGGAGCCGAACCCCCGCGACATCATCATTGGAGAAGAGAATAGCATTGTTATCCTTGAGCCGCTTCGGGGCATCGTCTTCGGCTCTTCTCCAGTTGGTAGGTCGATATATCATCCCCATATCTTCGTTGGTGGGCCTCGATTCAGTAGTTCAGCCTCTTCAGGGGCCCTCTAGGAAACTGTAGCTTTTGACCAAGGTCCTTGGCGGCCAATGTACCACCAAAGATATCCTCTCTTGATAAGATCCTCTATAACATCTCTCAACTAGATGCATTCTTCAGTATTATGGCCGTGGTCCCGGTGGAATCGACAGTATTTATTCATGTTCCTTGCGGAAGAGGATGCCTTCATGGGATGTGGCCGTTGGAGATAGCTTTCTTTCTCTATCTCTAAGAATATCTTTTCTCGAGGGAGGTTGAGGGGGGTATAGGAGTCGAATCTCCCGCCCGATGCTCTGGGCCTAGGACTCCGTCGTCGGTCAGCATATTTGTTGTTGTTGTTGTTGTTGTTGGGAGTAGGTGGGCCTTGTTCCCTGTTGTTCTTCTTTTTTGAAGGAGGTTTCACTTCAGTTAGTTGCTGATTTGCTGCCTGCTCTTCGGTGTCGACGTATTTTTGAGCTCTCGATAGGAGCTCAGCATAGCTTTTGGAGAACTTCTTATCCAGGAAAAAGGTGAGCCTGGATGTACGAAGTCCCTTCTTTAGTGCAGACATGGCCACGTGATCGTTGAGATCGGGGATCTTGAGCATGGCCGAATTAAATATGGAGATGTAATCTCACAGACTTTCTCCTTCATTCTGATGAAGGAGGAACAGTGTATATATATTGCGGGGGATCTTGTGGCAAGTCCTGAAATATAAAACCAACAATTTTTCTAACTCGAAAAAAGAATCGATGATACCTGGGCGTATGCTCGAGTACTACATCCGAGCAGCTTTCTTCAAGGTGGCTGGGAATGCGAGGTAGTACATCACATCCGAAGCTCCTTGGATCATCATGTGGACTTTGAAACTGCCCAAGTAATCAAAAGGATCGGAGGTGCCGTCTTAGGGCTCCATCTGAGGGACCCTAAAGTGCCGAGGAACAACTTCGGCCATAATGCGGGCGGTGTAAGGAGAGCGCAGATCACACGCCACTAAATCATTGTGATCCTTTTGCTCCCGGATTCTCGCAATCTCCGATTCGATGGCTTTAAACTTCCCATCGTAATTGGGGAGAATTTGCTTCGGCGGATTCTCCATGGGAGCGAAGTCTTCAGAGGAAGGAGAGGGAGTTTGCCTAGGCTTTTTCCCTCTTCGCAGGGAATCAGTGGGCCTGGGCATTTGTGAACTTCGGTCCTCTTGGGAGGGTTGGGAATGGAGGGAAAGATGAGCGGACCCCTCTCGAGGGGCTCTTTTCCTCCAAGATCGAGTGCTATGTCTAGAGGTGGCTGGCGGATACCCCACCCGAAAAGCCTTATTCTAAAAGTCCTGAACCATGGCAGTGAGAGTGTTGACCTGGTTCAGGAGATTCTCAAACTGTTGTTGTCCCACAACAAGCATGGGAGGTGGAATGTCATTCTCTTCCGAGGGTTCACCCCTCTGGGAAGGAGCACGACTTCGACTTGCTGAGACGATCTGAGTCTTTTCTCTTACCATAGAGAACTTCTTACACTTTCCCTTTTTCGAGGAGAGGAGCTTAACAATGGATTCTTAAATGCTGAACCGCCCCCCTACCTGGCGCACCAATCTGTTGGCGTAGAGTCCCTTTTTCGACCGGGCGGAGCTACTGGATTGCAGGTAAGCTCCCTGGTTCACCTGCAAAACAAATCCCTGGCCGGAGTTGCTTCGACGGGGGACACTCCGATGCCTAAGTCAGAGGCAGGCTCCATCCATAGAATGGGAAAGATTCTGAGGAGGATAAATGGAGAGGAAATGACTCTGAAATTTTCAAGAGTATCTTGTGCCTTATCTGGAATGTCCCTTCTTACCAGTATTTATATTGATTGGTCTGGCCTACGGTTACATTCTCCCTCCAACGGTTACGATGGGGGGAGTTAATTCATTCCCCCTCGTTCGCAATCGTGGACGATTACGAAATGGTTCCGGATAGGCCGGAGACATTGCCGCTGGAATTAATGATTCCATGCTTTGGAGGTAGTTGTACAGTCGATGATAACAGTTATTTGCCATGTTCATGGAGATTTAAGACAGATCGGAGATCTGTCTTCGGACTTCTTTTTTGGAAAAATATTCGTATCCGAATTGAAGGGGTGCCTTCATCTTCGGACTCCTTTGAGACAGAACGGAGATCACGTCTTCGACACAGGTCAAAGACTTTATCTTCGACGTAGGCCGAAGACTGTGTTTTTGGCTGATAGTGAAGATCATGTCTTCAGTTCAGACCGAGGGTCCTGTCTTCAGCAAGGGCCACAGGCTGATCCTTCAGATGAAGTTGAGAGCTTCGGCTTCGGCTTCGGCTTGTCCGTCAATTGTTCGGCCTCTTCTGGGCACTTTGGTTGACGGTGCATGGTTCGGGAGAAATATCTTCGGCCGATTGGACCGGTGGCTAATCTGTGCTTGAACTGGCATATCCCAACATGTTTATCTACAGTGCATATTCAATATTGTTTTCAAAAAAGTTCAACTTTTGGCCTCTCTAATGTCTTTTAGTGTGGAGTTATTTGAGAATTGAATTGTCAGGTTGATAGCTTTTCTAATTAACGTTATGTGTCTATTAATTTGGGAGAAGATGGGTGTGTCTCATGGAGTTAATTCTGAGGTGGATTTTAGAATTTCGATCCCTTCGCTTTACCATGTCATGAATTAAGTTCGCACTTGTTGCCCTTGTTTTAAGTTTCGTTTGGTTTCGAACTTGGATCCCTTGTTTTAAGTTTCGTTTGGTTTCGAACTTGGATCACTGGTTCTTCTTCTTTTGGGTTCACCCTAATTTGTGGAAGGAGGAGCAGATATAAGGAGGCCAACCATTTCTTTCTTTCTTTCTTTTTGTTTCGGAATTTTTGTTCATTATGCAAGGGAAAAGAAGAATGCTATTTTACAATTCGAGAAGGGTGGTGGAACAGTTTAATTTTCAGAGTTCTGTTTGTGAAAATTGCAAGCATTTTTTCATTTCTTTTTTTTGAGATATATCTCGATAGTCTCGTTACTTTAGTGTACAATCTAGATTTTGGAAGCGGGATCTTATTTTATGGGGTGCAGAGTTATTTTTGTACCAAAGTTTGGGTCTTGGATTTGAATATTTGCACAAGAGATTTATGAGTGAGTTTCTATTGCATGCTTCATTAATTTCTTTTCACCCAGTACTCATCTATTGGCTGCTTTAGTTGCTTTATATGACTTAGGTACTGGTCAAAGGTGATTAAATTTGTGATTTCTTTTTTTCTTTTAGATTATGTTTGGTAGACTGTAAACCATCCAGATTACCAGAAATTTTAAATTGAGCCCATCAAATAGCCTTATTTGATATTTTTTTAAATCGATAATCTATGTTATAGTGGTAATCTGGATTACCACTTATCTCAAGGATGGGTGGCTATCCCGATTACCGGAGATGTGGTAATCTCCTATTTTTTATTTTTATAAAATTGCCATGTCCCTTTCGTTTTAGTGAGAACGAAATATTTCCCTTCTCCCGCTCATCTATGTTCTTGGGGTACTAATTAGGATCTCTTCTTAAATCTATATTTTATTTATAAAAATATAATTTTTATATTTTAGCTATTTATTAAAAATATAATTTTTAAATATTTTATATTATTAAATATAAAATTTTTATATTAAAATTGAAAAACTAAAAATTATTTTTTATACTAAATAAATATAAAAAAATTATATATAATATTTTAAATATACTAAGTAATATATTAAATTTATATATATTATATTATTAAATTTAAAATAATATATTTATATTCTACATAAATGCATAATTTAAATATATATTATATTACATATAAATATATAAATATATTTCAAATAAATATACTATGTTATATAAATATATTATATTATTTTAAATATGATATAATCTAATATATTTTTTATAATATATTATATTAAAGTAATATTATATTACAGTACTTATTATATTATAATATATTTTTAATAAATTTGACTTAGGGATATTTTGAAAATTTGAGCTTAGATTACTGGTAATCTATTTGTCATACCAAATATAATAATCAACCTTACTGATAGATTACCTGTGTATACCAAACACAGTAATCAGCATTACTGGCAATCTATTTAATGATAATCTATCTTACAGGTTATCTAGATTACCATTCAAGATTTCCTGACGATCCACCAAACGCAACCTTAGGGTTTTCATTTAGGTTTTACTGATATATCGTATTGTGTATATGAGCTTCATTTTCTTTAATTTCTGCTGCTTTCTAGAGCCAAACACTGGAGAATTCAGATTTCTTGGGCACAAAACTATGTCTAATTTTTGGTGGGGGCACCAGGATCAAACACAGATTACTGGGCCCTATTTAGTTTACCTAGCCATGTGTCAAATTTTGTAATCAACTAGAATTGAGTCTAGTAATACATTAAGGTTAGTTAATCTGTCTCAACCCTCAACCTAATCAGTATTTTGAGTCCTGTACATCAGTTATAAGAGTTCAGTATGAGCCCAATTTTTGTACAAGAGAGAAGGTTACCCTATTTTGGAGTTCCACCAGGCCACATATAGGAGTCAGAGGCCACTACATCAGCCCATTGGATTTTGTGTGACAACCCAGGATCCAAGATGCTTCCGGAAATCCTGATTCCTTCCAGATGCCCTCTAGATGCCCAAATTCCCTTCTAGATGCCAGAGCATATTCTCATAACAGGGCACCCATGATTTCGTAAGTCCACCTGCATCCCAGCCCAAAGAAATCAAGCCCAGGTGCCAAGCCCAAGCCCTTAAGAAGCAAGATTCCAGGAAATATTCCTGCTACCAAGCTAACAGGCCACCCCAGCTTCCAAAGGCCCAAACCCATGCACCCAAGCCCCTTTGGGCCGGCCCCTTGCTGCACCTAGAGGCCCAACACGCCCCCCTAGACATCCTTGAAGTGTTGACTACATCCAGAGAGGTTTGACCAAGTCCAAGTTGAAGAGAAGAAGGAGAAGACCAAGTTTATTCCTAACCTAGTTGGGATTTCTAATCCTTTTAAACTTTGTAATTCTAACCTAGCTAGGAAAGGACTTGTATTGCAATTTGGAAGATGACTTGTAACCCAAGTGTAACCATGGTTAGTGAGGGCATGGGAACTCTATAAATATCCCATCCCTTTCCCTCTTATAAGCATCTTTTTCTTATGAATAAACATTGCTGACATTTTGTGAGATTGTCTTGAGTTTGAGTTTTGGTTCTCTCTTTGAGTGCTCTCCTTGTGTTCCCGGATTGAAACCCCACTGCCCTAGCATCCCTTGGCATCCTTGGAGATCAGCCACACCCAAGGAACAGGAGTCCTTGCTAACGTTCAAGCCCAAGAGCTCCTTCTTTCCCGACTACCAGCTTTTTGCCCTAATCCTGATTTCTTTCAAACCTAGTTCCTTCTCTAATTTTTATTTGCTGCTTTGATTAACCTTTGATGCTTTCAGGATCCCCGAGGTGTTTTCCCTTCCATGAGGAGGCCTTCTTTTCTGCCCGGACTGCCCAGATTTGTCGTCAGATTCGAGGGAGACAAGGCTTCTTCTTCCAGGATCCGATCAGAGTTGTAAGTGATCTCTTCTGCAATTGAATTTCAATCTCTGACTGGTAAGAAACCTTCCCAACTCTTATTTTCTGATTTAATAAAGAAAAGCTGTCCTAAACCAAGAGTTTCTCAACTCTTGGGTCCTGGCTATTTCGTTAGTTTGCATGAGCTTGCCTGCGATCCGATGATTCTTTGTACTGCTAGTCTTTCCGCTAGTTTTTACTTTATTTTGAGAATCTAGACTACAAATAAAATTATAAAAATCATAAAAAAAAATATTTTATTATTTTTTATACATGTTTAGCAGTCTTAGAGTCATCCCACATAATTTTTGGTATCAGAGCGGGTTTAGGATAGTTTTTATCTGCATTACAATCACAAACCCTAATTTCAGCATTCTATCCACTGCATTAGGTATCAGTTTTGCATCTATTTTCGACCATCTAAAAATTTTATTTTTCTATGAAATTTTCATGAATTGTTCTTTGTTGAGTCCTCTATTTTATAAAATTTTTTAATTAATTTTATAAAAAATCTAAATTATAAAAATTTGGCATATTAGAAACCCTAATAGAATCCTGATAATTTCTGCAGCAGTCTAAACAAACCCTAGGTTTGCATCATCATATTTTTTCTCTGCATGAAATTCGATAGGTTTCATCATCACTGTCCATCCTCTGTTCCATATTTTTTTTGATTTTTTTATGCATCTGGATTTGTGTCAACTTCTGCATCATCTGAACCCTAATTTTTTTGATTTTTGCTAAATTCTGCATCTTGACTCAACTTAACCTAATCAACTTCCACACACCTCAATCCCAAGCCAAACTTTGTTTGCTAACCCTAGTTAACTTAAACCTAACTTGACACATCATAAATCATTAAAAAAATATTTTATTTTCTGATTGTTTTAGATTGCATCAGGGCCATCGATTGTCATCATTCTTAACTAAACTTAAGGGCAATTCTCTATCTCAGATCAGGGTAGGATTTCATCACCTGTCCTGGGCCCAAAACCACCATCATCATACTAACCCAAGCCTAATTAAAATCAATTAGACCTAATTTTTCCTAGTGGGCTAGGAGACATCAACAGGTCGGGTCCGAGCTGTGTGGGCCAACTAGTGCATTTAACCTTTTAGCTATTACTGAAAGCTAGTGTCTAAGGCTGGGGGTCCAGAGTCAAACGACCTAAGTGGTGTTATGGTTTTTAATTGGGTCCCTACGAAAGCAGGGGGGGCCTCCCACACTCCCACCCCCTACCTAGCTAGTGAAAGGATTAGCTATTGGGTTAGGTGTAAGTTGAGCTGACCCACCCAGTTTCTGGCTCTGGGTCTAGGAAATCCTAGATTATACTAGCCTTTTCTTTCTCTTTTGCATGCTTGGTTATATCATTTCATTTTGATTGTTTGATTTGTTGCATGACTACTAGATTAGGAACCCAATATCAAAAGTCTAAATCCCAACCAAACCCAACTATGGATTCCAATTTTGAGGCCATGATGAAGGCCATGAGTGATCAGATTATCTCCCAAATGAACTTCAAGCTTGACCGAACCCAAAATCAGCTAGCCCAAATAAACCGTAGGTTTGACCAATCCAATTCTAAGCTTGACCGAATGAACCAAAGAGTCAACCAAGTAGGAATCCTAGGCAAGACCCATAGAGCTGAACCCTAGGAACCCATAGTCCCTAGATATGAACCCAGTAGTAACCCACTATCCCTTAGTCAACCTAAACCCTATAGGATTGATACCTCTAGATTTGAATCCATAACCTTTAAACCCATAACCTTTGAACTCATAACCCTTAGTTTACCCACCCCTGTTATCCTAGACCCTAGTCAGTTTCTCATTAACCAAACCCCTCTTACCACCCCACCAAGATGACTTGGAAGAAGAAATATATGAGGCTGACCTAAGTCTGGTAGAGGAGTATGAGTCTATTGAAGATCTAGAAGAGTACCTTATAGAAGACCCAGGATTAGTTGATTATGACCAAACCCAGGTAGTAGCCATTCTAGATTTAGCTAACCTTGACCATAATCAGTTAGTGGCCAACCCAGAATTAGATAACCCAGATCACACCCAAGCTGCAATGGGAGAGCAATTAGAGGAGACTTTAGAAGAGGATCCAATTGTAGAGCCTAGTCCTGAATATTCTAAGCCAAAAGAGTTTATTGAGGACTTGGCTTATCTCACCCAGTACCCTCAAGATGAAGTCACTTCCATGATCACAATTGAAGATCTTTTTCCTGAAATTAGTGACCCATTCTTCCATAAGGCAGACCCAGTAGATAGACACCAACCCCTTAAGGTCAATCTTATTAGTTTAAGATTAATCCCTGACACCCCTTCTTACATCATAGTCTATCCAATCAATCCCGAACCCTTTTCCTGCCAAACTAACCCTGAATCCACCTCTTATTTTTTGTCTTTTCTTAAGTTTTCTTATATTTCTTTAACCATTCACCTACATCATGTAGAGGTTTGCATATTACATTCATTCCTTGCACATGTTAGGTTTGCATCATACTTCTTGCATACCCTTTGGCATTTACTAGAAGCACATAGTAAGTTTTCATGTGCACGTCATGCGAGGGTCAAACCTAATAAATCTATAGTCTGTTAGGTTTTGTCCCATAGAGTTCAATAAATTTCTTTAAAAAGGTGTCTAGTCGAGTCATTTAGGTATCAATCTCGAGTCCAATAAAATTCACAGTCCAAACCCGTTTGTCTGCACCTGTACTACCCTCTGCACAGCATATGCATATGAAAATTAGTCAAAAGCCAAACATAACTAATGAACTAACTAACAACTTAGCTAATTCCCAAAATAGAGATAAAAAATTTTGCAGGAGATTTTGTTGCTGTAAAGAATTTTCTGCTCGCGAAGCTGGCCCATCCAAGATAATGAATATCTGTGGACCTAATGCCTATGTGCGTGAGATACTACCTGATTTAGGTATTAGCTCCACCTTCATCATCTCAGATCTTATAGAGTCTAGGGAGCCAGCAGCGATACCTAGCGAGCACCTTGAGCCTATCCCTCCCTTTTGAGAGAAAACCCACCCTAGATTGTCCACATATAATTGGCCAAATAGTGAGAAAAAGATCGAGAGAATCCTGGACGATCAAGCCATATGTACCCAAAATCGTGGCTATCAGAGGTACTTGGTCCGGTGGCAAGGTCGGCCAGAATCTGAGGACTCGTGGATCACTCGTGAGGATCTGCAGCGCCTCAACCCAGACCTACTCGAGCACTATGAGAGCTAAGTTATCCCACACTCGACGAGGTCGAGTTTCTCCTACCCCGGGAGAATTGGTGAGGGCACCAGGATCAAACACAGATTACTAGGCCCTATTTAGTTTACCTAGCCATGTGTCAAATTTTGTAATCAACTAGAATTGAGTCCAGTAATAAGTTAAGGTTAGTTAATTTGTCTTAACCCTCAACCAAGTCAGTATTTTGAGTCATGTACATCAGTTATGAGTTCAGTATGAGCCCAATTTTTGTACAAGAGAGGACGTTACCCTATTTTGGAGTTCCACCAGGCCACATCCAAGAGTGAGAGGCCACTACATCAGCCCATTGGATTTTGTGTGACAACCCAGGTTCCAAGATGCTTCCGGAAATCCTGATTCCTTCCAAATACCCTCCAGATGTTCAGATTCCCTTCCAGATGCCAGAGCATATTCTTAGAACAGGGCACCCATGACTCCATAGGTCCACTTGCATCCCAGCCCAAAGAAATCAAGCCCAGGTGCCAAGCCCAAGCCCTTGAGAAGCAAGTTCCAGGGAATATTCCTGCTACCAGGAGAACAAGCCACCCTAGCTTCCAAAGATCCAAACCCATGCACCCAAGCCCCTTTGGGCCGGGCCCTTGCTGCTCCTAGAGGCCCAACATGCCCCCCTAGGCATCCTTGAAGTGTTGACCATATCCAAAGAGGTTTGACCAAGTCCAAGTTGAAGAGAAGAAGGAGAAGACTAAGTTTATTCCTAACCTAATTGGGATTTCTAATCCTTTTAAACTTTGTAATTCTAACCTAGCTAGGAAAGGACTTGTATTCCAATTTGGAAGATGACTTGTAACCCAAGTGTAACCATGGTTAGTGGGGGCATGGGAACTCTATAAATATCCCATCCCTTCCCCTCTTGTAAGCATCTTTTTCTTATGAATAAACCTTGCTGAAATTTTGTGAGATTGTCTTGAGTTTGAGTTTTGGTTCTATCTTTGAGTGCTCTCCTTGTGTTCCCGGATTGAAACCCCGCGACCCTAGCATCCCTTGGCATCCTTGGAGATCAGCCACACCCAAGGAACAGGAGTCCTTGCTGCCGTTCAAGCCCAAGAGCACCTTCTTCCCTGACTACCAGCTTTTTGCCCTAATCCTGATTTCTTTCAAACCTAGTTCCTTTTCTAATTTTTATTTGGTGCTTTGATTAACCTTTGATGCTTACAGGATCCCCGAGGTATTTTCCCTCCCCTGAGGAGGCCTTCTTTGCTGCCCGGACCATCCAGATTTGCCATCAGATTTGAGGGAGACAAGGCTTCTTCTTCCAAGATCCGATCAGAGTTATGAGTGATCTCTTCTGCAATTGAATTTCAATCTCTGACTAGTAAGAAAACTTCCCAACTCTTATTTTCTGATTTAATGAAGAAAAGTTGTCCTAAACCGGAAGTTTCTCAACTCTTGGGTCCTGGCTATTTCGTTAGTTTGCATGAGCTTGCCTGCGATCCGATGATTCGTTGCACTGCTAGTCTTTCCGCTAGTTTTTACTTTATTTTGGAAATCTAGCCTACAAATAAAATTATAAAAATTATAAAAAAAAATATTTTATTATTTTTCATGCATGTTTAGCAGTCTTAGAGTCGTCCTACATTAGTTTTTTCTTATTTACAGTATCTAATTTTCAAAAGTTATCCATGAAATCTCTTGCTATCATCCCACTAGTTTTGGGAAATTGTTGCATTTATCGTTGTGAAACATGAAGTTGGGGGACATCTCTCTCAGATATGTGCACGTATAGATACAAGGTATAGAAATAAGAATCTTGGTCTTGACACCTGTGCAGCCCTGTATTTTGATTTGATAAGAAGTGTGTCTTTTGTTAATACTATCATGGTTCAATGAAGGAGGGTCTGCTTCATAAAAATATTGTGATTTCATGTAATTATGGACTTTATTTTCTAATCATGGTGTGTGATTTAACTCTCTTGCAGGTTTTACTACTTTTGTTTTAGTGGATCCATTCTATTTTCATGGTTTGAAGATTGAGTTCTAGGTTTTGAGGCCTGTTGAAACCTCTCATTCTCAAAGTAAGTGAACAATGATATTTTCTCAAATCTACCGACGTTTTTTTGTGCTAAGTTTGAAAATTAAATATCTGCATTCTGGAAAAGTGGTTCAGAGTTATAGGGGCTTCTTCTAGAAATGGGAGTTTCAAGCTCTAAAATTGAAGATGACAAGGCCCTTTCGTGGTGTCGGGATAGAAAACATTTTGTTAAGCAAGCCCTTGATGGAAGATGCTCACTTGTAGCTGCACATGTTTCTTCTATCCACTCCCACAGAAATACTGGAATTGCACTTAGAAAATTTGTAGAGCCTAAAGCACCTATAGAGTCTTCCTTGTGCACATCAACATTTGCAAGGGAGAAAGAAGAGGCGCAAGAGAGAAAACAATGTTCTTAGTTTGACTTAGTCAATCTTAGTTCTAATATCAATTTAATTTGATTTAACCAATTTAAATAGCTTGAACCAAATCTAATTAGGCTCTAATTAAATTTAATTAATCAAAAATTAATTAAGTCTAAATCTAAATTACATCAAGATCAAAATTTCTTAGTGATTAGGTCATCGAATAACCTAATCGGGTGAAACCAAATTCAATTAGATTTTATCAATTTTTTTGCTCAATTAAATTGATCCAATTAGCAATCTAATTGCTAATAAATTATTCTAATATTAGTTAACAATTAATTAATTAATTATTTTTAACTTTTATATCGGATAAATAGTTAATCATTTTTATAATTTTGCCACTAAATGATTCTAAATCGTCGATTAGCCATCATGATCAATTAGAAACTTCTATTATGTGTGACCTCGTAGGTTCAAATCCAAAGCTGATAGTTCAAGAATGATTTTCTGAACTAATCGATGTGACCATCAAGCAATAGTGCTCGACGTTCGAATTGGTCGAATGATGATAAAGCTATATTCAAGAACCTAGGCTATAGTTACCGTATAATTTATCCCTTTGATCTAATATTGAGAATGAATTTAGAGTTATTGTCAACTCCAAATAAGTGCATCCGAATGTGTCTCAATGTGCTAAGTCCTATAACTCCTCACCAGGATTATCCAGGTCTAGATTTTGCTAAATTGAAACACTGCCGAGCATTTACTCCAATAACTTGGAGTAGTCAACCCCTTCTTGACTCAACACTGACTTAATAAGTACTTGGCTGCATCTAGAAATCTTTCATTATTTGGATTAAAAATCCAGGTAATCCGGTACCAAAGTATGTGAGTTGCTTGCCATGTCACCGTGATAGTCTCAAGTTGGAGAGACTTTTATATTCATACACATTTTATGAGATACTCTTAACAACAGAGTACTCCATAGAGTTGGTCACTGTTCAGTAAGACATACTCCTATACTCACTTGCATGCTACATTAGTATCTCTATACTCTTTGGTTAAGAGGATAACCAATCTATATGGCACACAATGACTTATTTTCAATAAATATTATCGTCCTAGGTAATAACGTATCATTTGGTCATGAACTGATTTAAGAACCACTCGATAAATCCTCTTTTATCGAATCAATGTAGTTCTAAGAACTTCAACACATTAAAGTTCATAGGAAGACAACAAACAGTGTTAAGCTATCAAAAATAATATTTATTTTATAATAATTCATATATATTTATAAGATAGTTCAACCATCTATAATCCAGATAATTGGTTTTAGGATACCTTTCCAAATAACTCCTATTTGGACTGAAGCTAATTGGAACAATTCGAATACCCATCTTCCACTTGTGATTGCCAAACTCTTTGATTTCGAGGGTTTTAGTAAATGGATCAGCCAGGTTCTCCTTTCCATTGATCTTTTGCAGGTCAACGTCTCCTTGTTCCACATCTCTTGGACAAGGTGATAGTGATGTAGAACATGCTTGGTCCACTGTTGTGCCTTCGGTTTCTTTGCTTCAACAATGGCTCGAGTGCTATCACAATGCAGAATAACTGGACCATGAATAGAGGGTGCCACTCCGATCTCAGTGATGAACTTTTATAACCATATAGCTTCCTTTATAATATCAGATGTCATAATGTACTTCACCTCGCACATAGAATCAACCATAGTATGATGTTTAAAACTTTTCCAGTAAATAGCTCCATTAAGGGTAAAGGCAACCTAACACACTTGCTATCATTCTACTCTGATTAAAAACTGGAGTCAGTATAACCGACTAGTTTCAAGTCAGAATCTCCATAAATCAACCATTAGTCTTTGGTATTTCTCAAATACTTAAGGATAGCTTTTAAAACCTTCCAATGGTTTTCACCTAGTTTAGATTGGTATCTACTCACTACTCCTAGTAAGTATGCCATATCTGGTTATGCACATATCATGGTATACATAATGGATCCCACTATTGAGGTAAATGGAATGCTACTTATATGCTCTCTTTCTTGAGAAGTCGGGCAATCCTTCTTAGAGAGTAATTCCATGGCCTATTGGAAGATAGCCTTTTTTAGAATTTACCATACTGACTGCTTCAGCACAATATCAATGCATGTCAACTGGGATAACCCTAGCAACCTTTTAGATCTATCCCTATAGATCTTCATTTCAAGGATGTAAGTTGTTTCTTCTAGGTCCATGGAGAATTGGGATGACAGTCAAACCTTTATTTCTTGCATTACAGGAATGTCATTCCCGATTAAGAGAATATCATCCACATACAAAACAAGAAATACAATTATTGAACCATTAACTCATTTGGATATGTAGGGCTCTTTTCTGTTCTTAACGAAGCCATACATTTAACTCACTTTATCAAAATGCATGTTCTAACTCCGAGATATCTGCTTCAGTCCATAAATGGATCTTTAAAGCTTACATACATTTAATTCATCTGTAGATGTGAACCCTTTAGGTTGTATCATATACATCTCTTCTTTTAACTCTCTATTTAGGAAAGCAATTTTAACATCCATTTACTAGATCTCAAAATCAAGATGCAATGCTATCACAAGCATAATCTGAATGGACTTGAACATTATCACAAGTAAAACATCTCATCATAGTCAATATCATAATGCTAACGATAATCATTGGCAACCAAACCAGCCTTATAGGTCTCTACCATTCCATCTGTACTCCTTTTTTTTTTGAAAATCCATTTACACTTTGAGTTTAATCTCTTCAGGTAGGTCAACGAGTGGCCATATATCATTGATTTTCATAGACTTCATTTTGGATTTTATGGCTTCAAGCCATTCTTAAAGTCAGAACTCTAATTGCATCTATATAGGTGATCAGATCCTCACTATTTTCATTAAGTTCAACAGGATTACCATTCCGGACTAAGAAACTATAGTATCTGTCCAGTTGACATGGTACCTTACCGGATCTTCTTAAGGTTGCCTCTATAATAGGCTTTGGATTTGATCTCATCAAATCTGATTGAATTGGTTCAGTTAATTATGTCGGCTCTTCTACTTGTCGAACTTCTTCAAGTTTAACTTTAGAGGCATTAGTTCCTTCCTTGAAAAACTTTTTTTCTAAAAAGATTGCCTTATTACTAACGAACACCTTATATTCATTAGTATGGTAAAAGAAATAACCCTTAGTTTTCTCCAAGTATCCTATAAATGTATACCTATCAGACCTAGGCTTGTTCATTTTCAATCATTTGATATAAGTTGGATATCCATAGATCCTAAGGCGTGAGAATATCGGTTTATGCCCTGTCCATATATTATATGGCATCTTGTCTACAAACTTACTAGGAACTCTATTTAGAATGTAACAAGTCGACTTTAATGCATATCCTTAGAAGGAGATAAACAAACTCGCATACCCCATCATGGCTGAACCATGTCTAATAGGGTTTGATTCCTCATTTCAAATTGTCCAATATGCTGAGATGTCTTGGGGGGAGTCCATTATGAGAGAATCTCATTCTCTTGTAAATATGTTATAAACTCACTGGTAAGATATTCACCTCCTCGATCATATCGAATGATTTTGATATAATTGCTAGTTTATTTTTTCTACTTCACTACGAAATTGTTTGAACATCTCAAATAACTTAGACTTATATCTCATTAAGTAGATGTACCCATACCTTGATAGGTCGTTAGCAAACATGATGAAGTAGCGATATCCATCTATCGCTAAAGTGTTCATGGGTCCACATACATCAGTATGTATTAGACTTAGAATCTCAGTGGCACTTTCACTCTTTCCAGTAAAAGGTGACTTAGTCATCTTTTCAAGAAGACATGATTCACAGGTCAGCAATGATTCAAAATCATTGACCTCGAGAATTTTCCTTTTAAATAACCTGTTCATCCTGTTCTTATTAATATGACCTAGTATATTATATCAAAGGTAGACAACAGATATATTTTCTATCCTAGGATATTTGTTGGATGTGTACATTATATTTTCAAGCTATGACAATATATAAATATCATTTTTAAGTTGTCCATGCATTATAGTAACATCATTCAAAATGATATCACAATAACTATTTTTTATTAATAAATAATAATCATTTTTGGCCAAAAAGCATATAAAGATCACAATCAACAAAAATCTAGGATAATAGCGACAATCACCTAAAATAATGATACTAAAATCAAAAACAAGCTTGATAATTTTTATAGCTAGAACTAGAACAGTTCTTCCATCTCTAACATTCAAGAATTTCTTGCCATCTTTAAATTTTTTACTGATTGAAATCCCTACAACGAATTGCAAATGTTAATAAGGCTTTCAGTATCTAATATCCAGGTAGTAGTGTCACAAATAAAAAAATTATAAGGTATTATCATATAAGTACCTTATCCAGCAATGTCTTGCTGGTTCTTCTTCCTTGGCCTTTTCGAGTCCAACGAGATAGTATAAAAAGGACAATTCCTCTTTCAGTGTCCTTGGTTCTTATGATAGAAGCATTCAACTTGAGTCTGGTTAGCCTTGAACTTTTTGATCTAACTTGGCTTAGTCATTGAAGCACTTTTTCTTATTTTTCTTCTTTCCTTTCTTAAAGGGATGACACCTTGTCGAACCTCTCACTACATTCACCAATCCCTTATGGAGCTGATGATCCTTCTCATAGGTTTGCAGTAATTCCAATAGACCATGGTAGTTTACTACAGGCCTAGTCATTCTATAATGATCAAGAAAATCTATGTAGGACTTTGACAAAGAATTGAGGATCGCATCTTTCCCCAGCTGTTCATGCAAAGGAAACCCAAGTTTGCGCAAGCACTCAATCAGTTTGATCATGTACAATACATGATCAGTGATCGACATCCTTTCCCTCATCCTTATGTTGAAAATGGTACAAGATGTTTTGTACCTTTCCATGTCGTTGGGAGTGCCGAAGGATTCTTTCAACACTTGAAGTATATTTTCTGGCTAAGCAACATCAAATTTGTAATTTAATTCATCGTTTATGGATGCTCATATCATGCAGTGAACCATGGTTCAATTACTAAGCCATTTTTGATAAGTGTCTCAGGCATTCTGAGTAGGCTTCTTAGGTGTCAGATCTGTTAACATGTACAAGATCTATTTATGCTTCAAGACCATTTTTAGCTTTTGATACCAACCATCAAAATTAGGTCTCGTTAATTTTTTATTATCTAGCAATGAATGGAGTGACAAAGTGGTGGCTATATTAATCTAAAAAGAGAACAAGACCTAATTAGTATATAAATCATTTAATCCTAAAGACTTGGACTTTAATCTAAAGGTTCTTCCATTATTTTGATTAAATTGGTAGCCTCTATCTCTAATTCGAGGAATTACATCATTTCCTTAGCAGGTACCAAAATTCAATAGACTGCACATGAGCCCGAGTTTGGCCGGCTCATCCATGTGCATCTAAAAGTAGGTTTTTAACCAATTATTTTACTAAAAATTTCTAGTAATTTTTTTCTAGGAACTAATCATTAAGCCTTTGGGCTATCACTTGAAGTCCTAATTAGGTCCAACCATTAACATGATAGGATTGAGTGCTTCTAGCCAACGATGACCAAGCTCAACTTTGGCTGGCCCACCTGACCATCGTTTAGAATGAAGTGACTAAGTCATCATAATATAAATAATAATTTCAATAGCCAGATGAGCATCAAGTCTTTGGACCTCCAATGATAATCTTAATTATTAGACTCATTACTACTCTCTTTATGGGTGGCTATGACTCAATTATCTTCATAATTTTATCATTTAAGGGATCTAATAATTTTAGAGGATTTAATTAAATCGAATAAGAAAAAGAGAAGAAAACATGGACCAATCAACAATCCTCCTACTAACTTCATCAAGTGATGAGGGTCGAATCCCATTAGTCCAAAGGCACCTAGATCTATTAAATTGATCTTCCTTACTAGCATAGGTTTGCTCGAATCGATGAGCTATCTAATCAAAATCTAATCAACCAAATTGGCCAAGTAAGTAAGATCAAGGGGAGAGTTCCACCATTAACCTCTTTTCTTAGATATCGATATAGATAGTCAGGTAAGAGATTGTCCCAATTAATGACTACGATCAAATGCTAAACTTATCTTAGATACCAATTGGTTCATCGATTTTGATTAGACTAGCTTAAGGACTCGAGTCTAACCACTGAGCCAGAATCAGGTCCATTTGATGATATGGACTTGATCAACCAATCAATATGGAATTGATCTAGAGCCCTTTTGATCTAATCCTAATCAACTTTTGATTAGTTTAAATCAACTTCTCTAAGGTCCATATTAATCAAATTTTAACCCTAGGTCTAATCCAGGAATTTAACCTAATTCGAGCTAACCAAAAAATCCAAAATTTATAAATTTACTTTTGATCTTTAATTCACGATTTTGGATCCAATCAACTGTTATTTCCAGTAATCAATCATGATTTATTTTGTTAAAATCAGATCTAAACATTTTTATATGCATTATATACTGATAAAATAATTTTAGATCCTGACTATACGGTTTAGTGCAATTGCTGAAATTAAGTTTACAATTTATGTTCTAAACATAAAACTTGATGTAAATAACTTAATTTCAAATTAATAACAATAAAATAATCAAGATTAAATTACTAAAAAATATATCTAAATTATTAAAATAATTTCAATAAAAATATCCTTTTACCTTACTTGTTTATGAAATATAACCACAAGCGACATCCCTATATGCCATAGGAGACCCCATTGAATGGAAAAAGAGGATCTTTAAATCCTACTTCTCTTCTATGACCGGAGGATATAGTGATCAACCCAATCCGAAGCAGTTACTCATATCAAGATTTAGACCTATATTTAATCAAATCATATCAATAACCTGGGGCTCTAATACCACTATTGAAAAACTAGGACAGGATTTCATGTATAAATTTTTTTAAAGACCAGCGGAAGCATCTTATATTAAAACAATTTTAATTACTAAACTATCCATTAGAACAATTCTAAAAACCTATTCTACATGATCAAGATAATATATAAATAGAATACAGATGCTGAAATTAAAATTAGCATGATCGATCTAATCGATACATGCTTTAGATCTAATTTACAAATATAAATAGGATCGGATCCCATACCTCATTGCAGTCGATAAACACTACTGCTGATGGAGCATGGAAGATAATTTGGACGTCGTCTCGTAGCCATGCAGGATGTCCGGCTTCTATGAAAAGTCCACACAAAGTCCCAAAGGGTCACCTTTCCTAGAGTACTAGCTTCGTGTGAAGGTTGTGGATGGCTGATCTAAAATCCTTTCTTCGAATTTTCTTCAAGTCCTCTAAGAAGATGAGGTATAGAACAAGAAGGATCAAGTGGAAGAAAAATAAAATCAAAACTAATTTTCACTATTTTTTTTTTCTTCCTTTCTTTTTCTCTTCTCCTTAGAGCCAAAAAGGAAGTCCCATTCTCTTCAAGAATTCTCGCCCAACCCCCTTAATTCTCCGTGATATTTTTTTCTTTATTTCTCACAGTGGTTATGCTTCTCTCTTTTTGCACACAACCCAACAAAAACCCATTTAAAATAGGCATGGATAAGGGAGGAAAAAATGATAGAATTAGGACTACTATCTAGATTAGAATAAGAGCTAGAGTTTAAATTCTCTTCAAAACCTAAATAATTTAAACTTAAAACTTCCTTTTAAGTTTAAATTACTCTATCCTAATCAAAGAGGGAACATAAAAGGGCGCATATCACATTTTTGCATGGAGAAAAATAGTGGCACAAGATAAAGTTTGACTTGGTCAAACGAGATTCAAAACCATATTAAAATTTCTTTTAAAATTTTTCTTGGCTTAATCCTAATCAGAATGGGTAAGAGGAAAGGTGATAATCACATTTTGGCATGGAGAATATACATACAAAAAATCATTTGGTATGCAGAAAGAAGTGGTGCAAGGAAGAAAATAATGTTCTTAGTTTGACTTGGTCAACTTTAATTTTAATCTCAATTTAATTTGATTGACCAATTTAAATAGTTTGAACCTAATCTAATTAGGCTCCAATTAAACTTAATTAATCAAAAATTAATCAAGTTCAAATCCAAATTAAATCAAGATCAAAATTTCTTAGCAATTAGATTATCGAATAACCTAATCAGATGAAACTAAATTTAATAGATTTAATCAAATTTTTTATTCAATTAAATTGATCCAATTAGCAATCCAATTATTAATTAATTCTTCTAATATTAATTAATAATAATTTATTTATTTATTTATAACTTTTGTATAGGATAAATTATTAATCATATTTATAATTTTGTCACTAGACGATTCTCAATCGTTGATCAGCCATCATGATCAATTGAAACTTTTATTGTATAGACCTCATAAATTCAAAACCTAAGCTGCTAGCTCAGAAATGATTTTCTGAACAAATTGACATAACCATCTAACAATGGTGCCTGACATCCGGATAAGTCGAATGGTGGCAAAACAATATTCAAGGAACCAAGCTATAGTTACCGTATAATTCATTCGTTTGACCT
Organism: Areca catechu; assembly: GCA_021397845.1. NCBI lineage: Eukaryota > Viridiplantae > Streptophyta > Magnoliopsida > Arecales > Arecaceae > Areca > Areca catechu. The sequence goes on from CM038046.1 coordinate 98,376,611, forward strand.
AATGCTCAAGATAATTCAGAGACTACTGCCAACTTTGAATAAGTGCATTCGAATGTGTCTCAACTTACTAAATTCTGACTCCTTATTAGGATTATCTAGGTTTAGGTTTTGCTAAATTGAAATATTGCCTAGCATTTACTCTAATAACTTGGAGTAGTCAATCCTTTCTTGACTCAACATCGACTTAATAAGTATTTGACTGCACCCAAAAATCTTTCATTACTAGATTAGAAATCCAGGTAGTCCGACATTAAAATATAATGAGTTGTTTGCTAAGTCACCATGATAGTCTTAGGTCGGAGGGACATTTATATCCATACCCATTCTGCAATATACTCTTGATAGCAAAGTACTCTATAGAGTTAGTCATTATTCAGTGAGATGCACTCTACACTAACTTGCATGCCATATCAGTATCTCCATACTCGGTTAAGAGGACAACCAATCTATATGGCACAAACAACCTATTCTCGATAAACATCGTCATCCTAGATAACAATGTATCATTTGGTTATGAACTGATTTAAGAACCACTCGATAAATCCTCTTTTATCGAATCAATGTAGTTCTAAGAACTTCAATACATTAAAATTTACAGGAAGATGACAAATAGTATTGAACTACCAAAAATATTATTTATTTTATTAATGATTCATATATATTTATAAGATAACTTAACCATCTATAATTCAGATAATTGGCTTTAGGACACTTTTTCTAACAATATGATTTAGAGTAGTGGAATAGAGGGGCACAAATCTACAAGTTGGTGGGTGGACTAGTTTGACCAAGGAGTCCTAAACCAACTAGAACTCCTTATTTGCTGTTATCCTAAACCTTTTGGACTGCCTGCTAGACATGGAAAGGAGAGTTTCATGTCTAAAACTCATGAAAACTTATTCTAAAAGGTCAGGGGATCAAGTGGAGACCGATTTGGACACTGACGCACAATGTACTAGGTTGCAAAAAAATTCTGCACCTATAGAGGATGTGAAGAGCTACTAGGGTTTGGTATTTCGTTGTCCAAACGAACTCCAATCGACATGAAACTTGGTAGAGGCATCTATAACTAAGTTTTTAATATCCAGGTGGAGTTTAAAATCTAGAAGCATGTCTAAGGTCTGATAAATCATAGAGATATGAACTAGGGTGCTATAGCAGGATTCTTGATGCACAGCGACCTGGGGCTTGATCTTTGATTGTCCAAATGATATTGGATTGTCATGAAACTCGGTAGAGAGCTTCCTCATTAGTGTTCTCAGGTCCATGCATAAGCATGACAGTCACAACATGTCCACTTTTTATTAAATGGAGACTGTCATTTTCTAGAGTTATGTAATGTTTCCTTGTGGCATGGATTGATTATGTGCGCTTCTAAAAGGAATGATAGTGACCAATAGCTATGAGATGTGATGTGACTTGTCAGGCTATTTAGGTGTGGAGATGAGTTTCGGTCAGTCCTTAGTTGACTAAAGGAGTGTCTTGGAGAGGCTTGATCGGTTAGACGAGGCCTGGTTGGCTTAGCCTGTGTGAAGTGCCCGAGCAGCCTGAGAAGGCTTGGATGGGTCTTGTTCATTTCTGGATGACACTCGGCCTAGATAAGCATTGGTCATTCTAGATGACCCTTAGCCTAGATGATCATTGACCTGGGTGAGCGTTGGCCTGGATGACCATTGGCCTAAATGAGTGTTGACCATTTCTAGATAACTCTCAGCTTGGATGAGCATTGGTCATTTTTGAATAACCCTCGGCCTGGATGACCCTTGACCTCGATGAGCATTGGTCATTTCTAGATGACCCTCAACCTGGATGACTCTTGGCCAAGATGAGCATTGGACATTTCTGGATGACTCTCGGCCTAGATGAGCATGGGCATTTCTGGATGACCCTTAGCTTGGATGACCCTTGACTTGGATGAGTGTTGGTCATTTCTGGATGAACCTTGATCTAGATGAGTGTTGTTCATTTCTGGATGACCCTTGGCCTGATGATCCTCGGAATGGATGAGCGTTGGTCATTTCTGGATGACCCTCGACTAGGATGACCCTTGACCAGGATGAGCATTGGTCATTCCTAGATGACCCTTGGCCTGATTAAGTATTGGTCATTTCTAAATGACTCTTGATCTGGATGAGCATTGGTCATTTTTGGATGACCCTTGGCCTGGATGAGCATTGGTCATTTTTGGATGACCCTCGCTTGGATGAGTGTTGGTGTTGGTCATTTCTGGATAACCTTCAACCTAGATAACCTTTTGCCTGGATGAGTGTTGGTCATTTCTGAGTGACCCTCTACCTAGATGAGTGTTGGCAATTTATGGATGACCTTCGGCCTAGATGATCAATGGCCTGGATGAGGGTTGGTCATTTTTGGATGACCCTTGGCCTGGATGACCCTTGACTAGGATAAGCATTGATCATTTCAGGATGACCCTCAACCAAGATAAGCATTGGTCATTTCTAGATGACCCTCAGTCTGGATGAGTGTTGATCATTTCTAGATGACTTTCTGGATGACTCTGGGCATGGATGACCCTCGGCCTGGATAAGTATTGGTCATTTATGGATGATGCTCAGCCTGGATGTGCATTGATCATTTCTAGATAACCCTTGGTCTGGATGAGCATTGGTCATTTCTGGATGACCCTTAGCCTAGATAAGTGTTCGTCATTTCTAAATGACCCTTGGCTTGGATAAGTGTTGGTCATTTCTAGATGACCCTTGGCCTGGATGACCCTTGGTTTGGATGAGCATTGGTCATTTCTAGATGATCATTGTCCTGGATGACCATTGGCTTGGATGAGCATTAGCCTGGATGAGCGTTGGCCTTAGCCTTTTCTAAATGACCAAACTTGCTGTCTTAGCATCATGTCCTTGGCCCGAACAAAATTATCCCCAACATCTGATAATCCCTTAAATTCTTGTTTGAGCTCGGTCTTCTCAAAGATATATGCAACACATTTCAAACAAAAATGTTTGATTTCCTCGTATGCATTTTTAAGTGCCTCTTGTGCCTTCAACAATCTCCTCCTTCGATCAGTGGCTTTCTTTTTCGTAGTCTTAGTCTTAGCCTCCTATTCCAGAACATAAGCCCCGATGTCAACTTCCTTGTGGAGGCATTTGGCAAGCACAGGCACGTCCGAAAATAGTCCAATACCCTGGGTGCAGTCATAATTAACAAATAAATGACACAAGACTAAAATGAAAATCTCATTTCATTGAATTAGGTCTTTTTTACAAAGATGATCCAAAGTCTACAATGGTTCAAAAAGAAAAAAAATAAAAATTACAAGAGTTCAATTCTTGACCTCCTTGTTCGAATCAGTAGTGGAAGAGGGTCTGACCCCAGTAGCGAGATCAGCCAGAGCAAGCTCGCTTATGGTAGCGGCAACAGAATCGATGGGAGTAACTTCGGATGCTACAACCGGCACATTCAAAGGAGCCTCAATTCGGGTGAGCAAAATGGCAACCCCATCATGATCAAAAGGTTTCCCTTTGGACTCTCCTTCATCCAAGAATATGAGATCCAGCACTTGGTAGTGCTCGGCGACTTAGTTTCGGCAGTTGAGCCTCCCCAGCTCATGGCCTTTCTCAAAGGCCTCGTGGCCGAAGGTGATGCAAGCATCAAAAAACTCCTTCGATACTCGAAAGGTTGCTACCTCGTGGGCCATCTCCGTTGTGAAGTCTAGAGAGGCTTGTATCTCTCTACAGCGGCCTCCACCTCCCTCTTCATTTCAACCAACTTCTCCCTAACCATCACTACTTCCGCCTCTCTCTTTTGCTTCTCCAAGGCTAGGTCAGCCGTCGCCATAACCATGTTGGCCCTAGCTACGGCCAAATCATTTTTTGCCATAACAAAGTTGGTTTCCGGCTCAACAAGCACCTTCCTTAGGCACTTGGCCATGGCCTCGACTGCCTCGGCCTTCCGACAAGCCTTGGCGACGGTCTTCCTAAACTCCCCCTGCTATCAAGGGTCTTGTTACTCTCTTGGACCTGATTCAGTAGATCCACAAAAAAGTGAGTCAACTGCAAAAGCAAATGATAGATGATGAGAAGAAAGGAAAAAGAGGTTAGAATCAAAGCAAGAAATCCCTGCTGGATAGCCATTAGGGTTTGGTGCCTCAAATCTTGAAGGTCCATGGTGTGAACCTTTTCTACTCCTCCCAGGATTAGAGATCTCTCGAAAGTGATTCATACGCCCTTCCACTTTTGAGGAAATTATCTCTCAGATCCCCTGCTAAGGGCTCAAAATTAGGCATGTCTATGGTGCAGCCTTGGTCAAAGTATTAGGAGGAAGCAGTTGAGGGACCAGAACAGTCGGGGACAGGACATACGGAAGTAGGACTGTGGTGGCCTCAAAAGTAACCTTAGCCATGGCAAGAACCGGCGCAGCAGGACCTCTACCAGTTTGGGCTTGATGAGTTTGACCCTTTTTGAAGTAGAAGAGACCTTGGCTTTCCTCTTCTTCTAGGCTAGGGTCTCCCTCGGTACCTCTAGTTGCTCGGGCATAATCTCTGCAAGTTACATCATTCAGTCAGAATAAAGACAATCAATGATTAAGGAAACAAAACTAAAAAAACTCACCATTGGGGAGCCGACTAAGTCCTGTGCTCAAAAGGACTCTTCTGATAAAAGGAGCTTCAATTGAGGGACTTTGTAAGCCCTAAGAGTTCCAAAATGGCTCCCCTACTCGTCACTTAACTTAGGAAAGTTCAAAGTAGACACCTCCGACCGACCCCAACTCGGCAGGCTTTAGTCATTTATAGAAGGGCAGGAGACAAACATGAATCGCTCCTTTTATCCCTTGATTGTAGAAGAAGCACCTTCGATCAAAGGCTCTACACCCTTCTGGGCAATGAAATACCTGTTGGAAATTATGTTCCAAAGCCAATCGCCTAGGTTGTAGATGGTTGTGCTCAGAATTGTAATTTATATATGAATTAATAAAACTTTATTTTGGTAGCTAATCACATTATTAATTTTTCTGTAATGAACTCTATTTATGTGATGAAGTCTTTAGGACTACACTGACTTCAATATAGAGAGGATATATCGAGTGGTCCTTTAAAAAAGGTTCACAACCAAAGGATACATTGTATAGGATAGCAATGTATCAAGTGTAGGTTGTTGTGGTTCACATCGTTTGGTTATCCTCTTGATCAAAGGAGTGTGATGACACTGATGTGATCTACAAGTGAGATGTGTGACATCTCATTGAACGTGACTCCATGGAGCTCTTTTCTGCCAAAGGATTGCTCACGATTGGATTGTTGGGAATTGTGTCCCAAAGCCAATCGCCTGGGTTGTAGGCGGTTGAGCTCAGTATTGTACTCTTTCTTTGAATTAATAAAATATATTTTTTGGCAGCTCATCATATTTTATATTTCCCTGAAATGAACACTTTCCATGTGATGAAGTCCTTAGGACTATACTGACTTCGATACAGAGAGGATGTATCGAGTGGTCCTTAAATCCTGTTCACAATCAAAAGATATATTGTACTGGACGGCAATATATCAAGTATAGGTTGTTGTAGTTCACATCGTTTGGTTGTCTTCTTGACCAAATGAGTGTGGTGACACTGATGTGATCTGCAAGTGAGATATGTGATATCTTATTGAACGTGACTCCATGCAGCCCCATTCTGCCAAAGGGATACTCACGATTGGATATGGGTATATGTGTCCCTCTGACCTGAGGTCATCACGGTAGCTTGCAAGCAACTCCCTGTATTTTGGTGCCGGACTACCCAGATTTTTAATCCGGTGACGGAAGGTTTCTAGGTACAGGCAAGTACTTGTGGAGCAGTGATGGACCAAGATGGAATTGACCTGTCCAAACAGTTTGGATTGAATGTCTCGCAGTATCTCAATTTAGCAAATCATCGACCGGGGTAGTCCTAGTGAAGAGTCACTGGGCTTGCGAGGTTGAGACATGTAGTGGACTGACTCTATCTGGGTTGGCAGCCCAATCTCAGTCGTCCTGAGCATTAGAGGTCAAAGGGATGAATTATACGGTAACCATATGCCAGAGGTTCGATAGTTTGCTCCCGCATCTTCGACCTATCCGGACGCCGGGACCCATTGCTAGATGGTTTCCTGTGCTGGTACTAGAATTGTTCTAGTACTACCGTTTAGGTTCGAACCTATGAGGTCACTCGCCATAGAGGATTACTCTCTGATCCGGATACCGATTACGATTAGGAATCGTCTCGGTTTTATGGTCACGGTATTTATTTTTGAGCACTCTTTTCCCCATCTTGCCCTTGTCTGTGTCAACCGAAAATTGTTCCGGGCTGACCAGGACTGCGCCAGAATTTTTCTGAATCAGTTTTGAACTGATTTAGAGTTCGTTTAGGCCTCCAATTGGTTGTGAACCAATTGAACCAATTTTTTGGGCTCGGACCGGTTCAATTGGATTGAACCACCGTTGGTTTTTAATGGGATTGAACCTTTTTTGCTTGAACCGATTTTGAACCAGCATTTTATTTCACCGTGTAAATGGTTTCGTTTATATGTTGCTAGAAGAAACGAAGAGAGCGATTGAAGACCATGCGTCCCACCGGTTGAAGGCCAATGGGCGCCTTTTCTCCTCCCTCCACCCGTCATCTTTACTCTCATTTTACTGCCTGGTTTAATGGGTGTAATGCAGCCGAGACCTCTTCGTTTCCTAGCCTATTCCTCTTCCTCATTGTTGCCTTATTTAAACCCCAGCTAGACCCCTGTTTCAAGGGCGGGTTCTTTCACCGTTAGAAGAGAAAGAACACCCCAAGTGTTCTTCTGTTTAAGAGGCTTTGAGGCTTGATCCATTCTCCCATTTAGAGTGCACTTGAAGTTGGGTTTTGGGGTGTGTGAGAGAGAGGAACAAGGGCTAATTCCTTCTTCTATATTGTGCTCAAACCTGCACTGCAGCAAAGGAGTATTGCTGCAGTCCACTGTGACCGTGTATCATCTTCCAGCGGCTAGCACCGCGTGTGGAGAGGGATCGGAGAGCCCCCGGCGAGTCTCCCCTCTAGAGGGAGTATACTTCTACTCCTGGGAGCAAACCACGTAAGCCGGGATCGCTCCAGCTGCTCTAAAACAAAGGCCAAAGCCTGCTGCCCAGTTCTGCTGCAGAAAATCTGGCAGCAGACTTTGGTGGATTTTTATAATTTTTGGCTAACATTTTCTTGCAGCTTTCAATTGGAAATCAAAGACCTCTTGTCCAAGTTGCCGCTGCTGAAATTTGGGAGCAAATGGAGGTCCGGAAGGTGGTGTTCCGACGCCATTTTTCAAGCCAAAAATAGAGTTTGTTTTCAGTCCAAGGAAGAAGAAGGCTGGAATAGTTTTAATCCAGCTATTCTAGCCTATTCTAGCTTTATCCCAGAGTTATTCCAGCCGGAATAAGATATAAAAAATTATTTTTTAATCATGCATGAATAGAATTTTTAATTCAAATATTTTGCAAATATTTTATATCATCATGCATGCCTATTTGCAACTAGAATTAGATTAGTTTCTGAGTAGAGCAGATTTTCGCTGCGCAGATTTTTAAAAATATTTTTAAAATCCATTTTGCTCCCGCAGGTATTTGCATGCCTAGTATAGGATCATGTCAAACCACCTGCATCATTTTCTTTCAGTGGTATCAAAGCAGGTTGCATGTGTAATCTAATCTAGTATGCATGTTTAATAGATTAAAATTAGTTTAATCTAAAAAAATGTATCCTGATTTCTTTTTGGAACCTAGTTGAGACCTTCACCAAGACCGTGTGTCTTTGACACGATGCGGATCGTCTGTGTTGGCCTCTTCAGAAGGATCCTTAAAGAATATTAAAATTAAAAATTATTTTAATTTGGTGATACATGTTTTAGACATGTTTTATATGAATATAAATTATTTGTAAAATATATTGATGCATGATTTTTAGTTATGTAAAATTGTTTTACATAGAGACTTAATTAAAAATTATTTTAATTAAGAGTTTGGCTTATTAAAAAAAAAAAAATTAGGTTTATGAAATCTAATCAAATTTGCATAAGCCATTTTGGGTTAATTGGGTTAGCTGACTAGTTGGGTCCATAATTGGGTTAGACCTAAGTTTAGTTGAACCGGATTACAAGAAGATTAAATAAAAGTTGTTTAAGGCCCTTCTTTAGAACTATCTAATAGTTAGATTAGTTGATCAGTTCATCTAAAATGGATCCAATTAGTGGCTTAGTGGACGCCCGAGTCTTTAGGCTAGTCTGATCGAGTCTGGTAAACCGACTGGTGTCGAGGTAGGTTTGGCATTGGGATCATGGTTGTATGAGGCTACCTCTTTCTTGGCCAACTTGGTTGGTGTCTAGGAAAGATGGTTAATGGCGGATACTCACCATGATCTCACCTACCTGGCTAGTCGAGTCGACCAGAACTGATTGGAAAAGCTCAATGACTCGAGTTAACCCATGTCACCCAGGTTGATCGGTCTGACTGATCTATAGGTGCCCATGGATCGTTTGTTGATTTATTTCAACCCTCCTAAAATCTGATTGATTCAGTAGGAGGATGATCTATGTCCTTGTCTTTTATTCTGTCATAATTAAAAATCCTCTAAAATTATTAGGTCCTTAAAAAGACTAAGTCAAGGAGTTGACAGTATCTTAGCCTCCCATTAAGTTGGATAGAAATGTGTCCACTAGCTTGGTGTGCATCGGCAGTTCCAAAGAACGGGTGTACATCCGGCGACTGGAATTTCTATCTGATCGATGATGGTTCAGTGCAACCTCCTTAACGGGACCAGGTGGGCCGGCCAAAGTCGGGCTTGGTCTTTAGTTAGCTGGAAGCATTGGATTTGTCATTTTAATGGTTGGACCTAACCAGAGACCCGCAATAGGAGGCCCCAAGGTCGATTGGGGTGTTCTCTGGGGCAAAATGAAGTACTGAAAATTGTTTAGGGAAACAATTGGTTTACGAACCTACCTTTAGGCTCGTATGGGTGAGCTGGCCAAAGTCGGACTCATGCGTGGCCTATTGGATTTCAGTACCCACTTGAAAAAGTGTTTTCACGGATTGGAGTTAGAGGCTACCAATATGAAAAATTAGTGGGAGAAACCTTTAAACTAAAGTCCAAGTCTTTTGGTTAAATTATTAATTCATACACTAATTAGGTCTTATTTTCTTTTCAGATGTCTTCCAATTTATCGCTCCGGTCACTTATCGACAACGAGAAGTTAAAGGGTCACAACTTCGATAGTTGGTATCGAATATTGAGAATCATTCTGGAGCATGAACGGATCCTCTATGTGATAACAGATCCGGCACCTGAAATCCCTCTCGCTAATGCACAGAGTGCGGTCAGAGATGCTTATTTGAAATGGGTCTCTGATCGGACTACTGTCCGATGCATTATGTTAGCGGCGATGAACGACGAGTTCAGTCGCAAATTCAAGGAGGCCCAACCTGATGAAATCCTTCAAAAGTTGAAGGAATCCTTCGGCACCCCGGATGATGTAGAACGGTACAAAGTGTCTTGTGCCATCTACAATTCCAAGATACCGAATGGCGGTTCAGTCACTGATCATGTATTATACATGATCGAGCTGATTGAAAAGTTGGGCAAACTCGGATGCCCCTTGCACGAGCAGCTCGGCAAGGATGCAATCCTGAATTCTCTTCCCTCCTCCTATCTTGATTTTCTCGATCATTATAGAATGAACAAGCCTGCAGTCAACTACCATGGTCTTTTGGGGTTGCTGCAGACTTTCGAGAAAGACCACCAACTGAATAAGGGGATGGTGAATTTAGTGGAAGGTAGTAGAGGTCGTCGTCCCTTTAAGAAAGGGAAGAAGAAAACAAATAAAAAGGGAAAGAAGGTGCAGAATGCTCCTGGCCCTAGTCAGACCAGGAAGTATAAGGTTGATCAGTCTTCTGCAGAGTGTTTCTACTGCAAGAAGAAGGGACACTGGAAGAGGAACTGTCCTCTTTATATTGCGTCCCTTGATCCGAATAGGGCGAGAAAGCAAAAGTCTGCTGAACAAGATATTTATATGATAAAACCTTGTAATTACTCTATTGTTGATACTGCTAACTGGGTATTGGATACTGGTAGTCCAATTCACGTTTGCAATACGTTACAGGGACTTCAAGTTAGCAGAAGATTTGAAGATGGAGAACAATTTCTGAGCGTCGGGAATGGAAATCGTGTTCTAGTACTGGCGTCGAAGTCCTGCGTCTTGTCTTTGAGTTTTGTACTGTAGAACTAGTTGACTGTCACTATTGTCCTAGTTTCATTATGAGCATAATCCCTGTAGGCCTTTTGGCCAATTGTGGTTTTGAACTATCAATAAAAGGAGATTTTTCCAATGTTATTTTGAATAACTCTGTTATAATGAAAGCTAGATTAAATAATGGCATATACATACTATCAAGGCCTGTTAGTGTAATGTACACTTCTAGCAAACGCCCACGATTAGATAATGTCAATGATTTGTATCTTTGGCACTGTAGGCTGGTCATATTAACCAAAATAGGATAAACAAGATGCGAGGAGATGGACTCCTCGAGGTCAGTGATTCTGAATCATTGCCCACTTGTGAATCCTGTTTACTTGGTAAAATGACCAAGTCACCTTTTACTGGAAAAGGTGAACGAGCTATAGAACTTCTAAGTCTAATATATACTGATGTATGTGGATCGATGACAGTTAGTGCCAGAGGAGGATACAAATATTTCATTACTTTTACAGACGACTTTTCAAGGTTCGGTTATTTCTTCTTAATAAGGCATAAGTCTGAGTCGTTTGAAATGTTCAAACGATACCGTAATGAAGTAGAAAAGCAAATCGGAAAAAGTATTAAAACCCTTCAATCTGATCGAGGTGGTGAATACTTATCTGGTGAATTTTTGACATATCTTGAGGAGAATGGAATTCTCTCAGTGGACTCCTCCAGGAACACCACAGTTGAATGGTGTGTCCGAAAGGAGGAATCGAACCTTGTTGGACATGGTTCGATCCATGATGGGCTTTGCAACTCTGCCGCTATCCTTTTGGGGATATGCGCTTCAGACAGCCCGTTACTTATTAAATGATGTTCCAAGTAAGTCTGTTGTCTCCACTCCGTATGAGATGTGGACTGGACGTAAACCCTCAATCTCACACCTTCGGGTCTGGGGTTGTCTGGCTTACGTAAAGCGTTTTGACTCAGACAAACTTGGTCCTAGGTCTGATCAGTGTTTATTCATTGGTTATCCTAAGGAAACCAAAGGGTATTTCTTCTACTTGGAGAATGAACAAAAGGTGTTCGTTGCTCTTAGAGCAATCTTTTTGGAAAAGGAGTTCCTTGGAGAAGGAACTATAGCCTCTAAGATTGAACTTGATGAAGTTCAGCCAATAGAAGAACCTGCACACTCTAAGAACATCGTAGAACCGGCTGTGATTGAATCACACCCAGAACCTATTAGGAGATCTGGTAGAATACTACGTCAGCCGGACAGATACTACGGTTTCTTAGTCCGGGACGGCGATCCCATTGAGCTCGATGAGAACAATGAGGATCTGATCACCTATATGGATGCACTTCAGAGATCAGACTCTGAGGCATGGCTTGGAGCCATGCGATCCGAAATGGAGTCCATGGAAATCAACAATGTTTGGACATTGGTTGATCCGCCTGAAGGAATAAAACCCATCGGGTGTAAATGGATCTTCAAGAGGAAAAGGGGCGCAGATGGGAAGGTAGAGACCTATAAAGCCCGTCTAGTTGCCAAGGGGTATCGTCAGCGATATGGTATCGATTATGACGAGACTTTCTCCCTTGTGGCAATGCTCAAGTCCATTCGGATCATGCTTGCTTTGGCAGCATATTTTGATTACGAGATCTGGCAGATGGATGTCCGAACCGCTTTCCTTAATGGGGAGCTGGAAGAGGAGGTGTATATGATACAGCCTGAAGGGTTTACATCCACAGATGAATCAAAAGTATGCAAGTTGCATAGGTCCATCTATGGACTCAAGCAAGTGTCTCGAAGTTGGACCTTACGGTTTGATAGGTGTATCAAATCGTATGGCTTCGTTAGGAATGGAGAAGAACTGTGAATCTATAAATGGGTTAATGGTTCTGTGATTGTATTCCTAGTACTGTATGTTGACGACATTCTCTTAATCGGGAATGATGTCATAGCATTACAAGGAATAAAGGTCTGGTTATCATCTCAGTTCTCCATGAAGGACTTGGGTAAAGCTTCTTACATACTAGGTATGAAGATCTATAGAGATAGATCTAAGAAGCTTTTGGGATTGTCCCAGTCTATGTACATTGACACCGTGCTAAAACGGTTCAGCATGGAAAATTCCAAGAAAGGCTATCTCCCGATAGGTTCTGGAATTACTCTTTCCAAGAAGGATTGTGCGACAACTCCTGAGGAAAGAGAGCGCATAAGTAGAGTACATTATGCTTCTGCAGTAGGCTCTATCATGTATGCTATGACTTGTACTAGACCAGACGTGGCATACTCACTAGGAGTAGTGAGCAGATACCAGTCTGACCCAGGTGAGGCGCATTGGAAGGTGGTTAAGTCCATCCTTAAGTATTTGAGAAATACTAAAGATCAATGGCTAATTTATGGAGAACCTGACTTGAAACTTGTGGGGTACTCTAACTCCAGTTTCCAGTCGGATAGAGATGATAGCAAGAGTGTGTCAGGGTTTGTATTTACCCTGAATGGAGGAGCGATCTGCTGGAAAAGTTCCAAGCAAGCAACTGTTGCAGACTCGGTATGCGAAATAGAATACATTGCAGTATCAGATGCAGCAAAGGAAGCTGTGTGGTTGTGGAAGTTCCTTGGAGAGCTAGGGGTGGCACCTTCCCTAGATGGTCCTGTTCTGGTGTATTATGATAGCACTGGAGCCATTGCTCAAGCTAAGGAGCCTAAAGCTCATCACCGCACCAAGCACATACTGCGGCGATACCACCTCGTATGAGAGATCGTGGAACGAGGCGACATCAATCTTCTGAAGATCGATGGAAAAGAAAATCTGGCCGACCCCTTCACTAAAGCCCTCGGAATAAAAGATTTCGACTATTGTAAATGGAAAATGGGTATTAGATACTCTTCTGATTGGCTTTAGTATAAGTGGGAATTGTTGGGAATTGTGTCCCAAAGCCAATCGCCTGGGTTGTAGGCGGTAGAGCTCGGTATTGTACTCTTTCTTTGAATTAATAAAATATATTTTTTGGCAGCTCATCACATTTTATATTTCCCTGAAATGAACTCTTTCCATGTGATGAAGTCCTTAGGACTACACTGACTTCGATACAGAGAGGATGTATCGAGTGGTCCTTAAACCCTGTTTACAACCAAAGGATATATTGTACTGGACGGCAATATATCAAGTATAGGTTGTTGTAGTTCACATCGTTTGGTTGTCCTCTTGACCAAATGAGTGTGGTGACACTGATATGATCTGCAAGTGGGATATGTGATATCTTATTGAACGTGACTCCGTGCAGCCCCTTTCTGCCAAAGGGATACTCACGATTGGATATGGGTATATGTGTTCCTCTGACCTGAGGTCATCACGGTAGCTTGCAAGCAACTCCCTGTGTTTTGGTGCCGGACTACCCGAAATTTTAATCCGGTGATGGAAGGTTTCTGGGTACAGGCAAGTACTTGTGGAGCAGTGATGGACCAAGATAAAATTGACCTGTCCAAACAGTTTGGATTGAATGTCTCGCAGTATCTTAATTTAGCAAATCCTCGACCGGGGTAGTCCTAGTGAAGAGTCACTGGGCTTGCGAGATTGAGACACGTAGTGGACTGACTCTATCTGGGTTGGCAGCCCAATCTCAGTCGTCCTGAGCATTAGAGGTCAAAGGGATGAATTATACGGTAACCATATGCCAGAGATTCGATAGTTTGCTCCCGCATCTTCGACCTATCCGGACGCCGGGACCCATTGCTAGATGGTTTCCTATGCTGGTACTAGAATTGTTCTAGCGCTACCGTTTAGGTTCGAACCTATGAGGTCACTCGCCACAGAGGATTACTCTCTACTCCGGATACCGATTACGATTAGGAATTATCTCGGTTTTATGGTCACGGTATTTATTTTTTAGCACTCTTTTCCCCATCTTGCCTTTGTCTGTGTCAACCGGAAATTGTTCCGGGCTGACCAGGACTGCGCCAGGATTTTTCTGAATCAGTTTTGAACTGATTCAGTGTTCGTTTCGGCCTCCAATTGGTTATGAACCAATTGAACCAATTTTTTGCGCTCGGACCGGTTCAATTGGATTGAACCACCGTTGGTTTTAATGGGATTGAACCTTTTTTGCTTGAACCGGTTTTGAACCGGCGTTTTATTTCACCATGTAAATGGTTTCGTTTACACATTGCTGGAAGAAACGAAGAGACCGATTGAAGACCATGCGTCCCACCGGTTGAAGGCCAATGGACGCATTTTCTCCTCCCTCCACCCGTCATCTTTACTCTCATTTTACTGCCTGGTTTAATGGGTGTAATGCAGCCGAGACCTCTTCGTTTCCCAGCCTATTCCTCTTCCTCATTGTTGCCTTATTTAAACCCCAGCTAGACCCCTGTTTCAAGGGCGAATTCTTTCACCGTGAGAAGAGAAAGAACACCCCAAGTGTTCTTCTGTTTGAGAGGCTTTGAGGCTTGATCCATTCTCCCATTTAGAGTGCACTTGAAGCTGGGTTTTGGGATGTGTGAGAGAGAGGAACAAGGGCTAATTCCTTCTTCTATATTGTGCTCAAACCTGCACTGCAGCAAAGGAGTATTGCTGCAGTCCACTGTGACCGTGTATCATCTTCCAGCGGCTAGCACCGCGTGTGAAGAGGGATCGGAGAGCCCCCAGCGAGTCTCCCCTCTAGAGGGAGTATACTTCTACTCCTGGAAGCAAACCACGCGAGCCGGGATCGCTCCAGCTGCTCCAAAACAAAGGCCAAAGCCTGCTGCCCAGTTCTGCTGCAGAAAATCTGGCAGCAGACTTTGGTGGATTTTTATAATTTTTGGCTAACATTTTCTTTCAGCTTTCAATTGAAAATCAAAGACCTCTTGTCCAAGTTGCCGCTACTGAAATTTGGGAGCAAACGGAGGTCCGGAAGGTGGTGTTCCTACGCCGTTTTTCAAGCCAAAAATAGAGTTTGTTTTCAGCCCAAGAAAGAAGAAGGCTGGAATAGTTTTATTCCAGCTATTCCAGCCTATTCCAGCTTTATCCCAGAGTTATTCCAGCCGGAATAAGATATAAAAAATTATTTTTTAATCATGCATGAATAGAATTTTTAATTCAAATATTTTATAAATATTTTATATCATCATACATGCCTATTTGCAACTAGAATTAGATTAGTTTCTGGGCAGAGCAGATTTCCGTTGTGCGGATTTTTAAAAATATTTTTAAAATCCATTCTGCTCCCACAGCTGTTTGCATATCTAGTGTAGGATAATGTCAAACCACCTGCATCATTTTCTTTCATGGATATGGATATATGTGTCCCTCCGACCTGAGGTCACCATGGTAGCTTGCAAGCAACTCCCTGTACTTTGGTGCTAGACTACCCGGATTTCTAATCCGGTAATGGAAGGTTTCTAGATACAGGCAAGTACTTGTAGAGCAGTGGTGGACCAAGATGGAATTGACCTATCCAAATTGTTTGGATTGAATGTCTCGCAGTGTCTCAATTTAGCAAATCCTCGGCTAGGATAGTCCTAGTGAGGAGTCACTGAACTTGCAAGGTTGAACCATGTTGTGGATTGACTCAGTTAGGGTTGGCAGTCTAACCCTAGGTCATCTTGAGTATTGGAGGTCAAAGGAATGAATAATACGGTAACCATATGCCAGAGGTTCGATAGATTGCTCTCGCATCTTCGACCTATCTGGACGCCGGGACCTATTGCTAGATAGTATCTTGTGCTGGTACTGGAAGTGTTCCAGTACTACCGTTTAGGTTCGAGCCTATGAGGTCACATGCCATAGAGGATTTTTTCCTGATCCGAGAACCGATCAATAATTGGGAATCGTTTCGGTATTTAGGTCAAACGGACTAATTGAACATACATTGGATTTTTTCTGATCAATATGGTCTGATTTGGATCGACCAGAATTGGTTTGGGTCAACCCGAAATTGTTCCTAGTAGATCAGGATTGGATTCGATTTTTCTTTCTAACCGGATTTGGTCGGACCGAGATTTTTGGTTTTATTGAACCGGTTTGAAGATCAACTTGACTTCCCTTGCTCACGGATAAGCCTAGTTTTTGTTATTATGGCTTGGTTCAACGAGTTTTCTCCCAGCATTTCGGTAACACCGGCCCATAACAGCAAAGTGCTTCTCAAAGTATTTCCCTTGGTTCTTCATTGATTATTGTTATCCAATCTCCCTGCCTATCGGATGCCCTGTTTGACCGATTGCATGGGATATGAACGGCTTGAAGACTTGAAACTGGTTCTCACGCTTGGGATATCAGATAGCACGGCGTTTTGACTGACTCTCACCGTGATCTTCTCCCGCATGCCATTCCTCCTCTCGGTCCAGGTTTTCTCCCGCACATCTTTGGCTCTCTCGATCGCAGGTTTTCACGGTGATACAGCCAGCAGGTTCCAGGCCTTCTCCACGGATCAAGTGCCATCTCAAACAGTGTTTTGCCCCTTTTTGTTCTCATCCTCTCATCGGTTCTAGCGATTTGAAAGGATCGGAGCCTATCAAAGGTGTTTGGATTTTATCGGCTCTTCTCTCACGGTGTGTTCTTGTCCTTCACGAGATTTTCTCAGCGCTTCATTTTATAAGTCTTGGTTGCTTGCGGTAAGAGAGAGATGCATGGCAGGCCGTGAGATTGTGTGGGGAAGTAACAGAGGGAGAAAACCACAGGGCATTCAAGAGAGGCCGTAGGGCGTGCGTGAGAGCAAAACCAGGGCTTCATGTTTTTGTTCTCCACCGGTTTTATTTTCTGGATTGCTGGCCGTACGAGGTAGCAAGGGAGGCCGTGGCTTGCGTGAGAGAAGGATATGAGATTGGTTGTAATTGGGGATAAGAGAGAGCAGAGAACGAGCCTTTAGGTTGAATCTCTGTGTCCGGAAATTTGTTCTGCGTCCGTTTATTGTTCCCTGATTTTAGTTTTCAGGTTGACGTGCTCTCGGTGGATTTTGAGCAGTCTTGGAGAAGAACGTCCATGTAGATTGTTATGGCTTTTCCTGTCCGTGACCTGTTTTTTGATTCCTGGAGGACTAGCATCCTTCCAGGAGTTGGATCAGCGAGAGCCCATGCATGGATACTCTAGAGGGTGGATATTTGGACACCTCAAAAAATTGGACCGATCCTCTCCTCTTCTTGCTATGTTGCAGATCTAATTTGCAGATCTAATTTGCTGTTGAAGGTGTTCAACCAGTCGCTGATTAATTCTGAAGACTGAAGAAGTTGACTTCTTCCTGCATCGGTGAGGTATATTTTTAATTTGGTTTTCATGCATGCCTAGATCTAGTTATTATCATATGATTTATTATTATTGCACTTGTCTATACATGCATGTATATTTTGTTACATGCATCATGATATGTTAGATCCTATGTATGAGTAGGTTTTTCCGTATGCTAATTAAAAAATTTTAATTATACAATATCTGCTCCCTAGTGTTGCATGCCTAAGGTAGGCTTCCGCTGCACAAAGTTTTCCTTCAATACCACCAAGCCTTAGCATACGGGTGTACTTGAGCCATAAAGAAAGCATGAAAGAAAGAGAAGGTAGGCTAAATTTTAGTCAAAAAAATAAAGGACTAGGAACCTTATGATGTGCCTAACAGAATTTGGGGTTAAAATGCACAGAGATTTTGTAAGATTTGAGGAGTTCAAGAATGAAAGGAAAGAGGGGAAATCTTAACCCAGCTTCGAATACCTCATATACCCCCAGCGACCAAGAGGAGGATCATTAATTCGAGCATCAAGACCTGGCAATTCTAGCTCGAAATCCTTCGGAACATAATATGCTAATCGAATAAGGGATATGTCATCTTCCATCATGGACTGGTTTGCCTATGGACCAAAGGTCGCTGGTGTAGCATGCCCTTTAGGCAAAGCACCGGGTCTTTTGGCCCCTCCTTCCTAATGCCCTACGGTGGCCTCTCTTTCCTAACATCCCTCGGACTCGACATCTACCATGGATCCTAAGGAGAAAGGAAAATGGGTGCAAGAAAGGAAAAGAAAATCAACCTAGAATTCAGGCAAGGTAGAAGACCAAGGACAACATATCCTCTAAAGAAAATCATGAAAGACGGGAAGGGAACCGGTGCTCGGAGCTGGAGACAATAGTTGAAGGCCCTAGGAGAAGGAGCTCCAAGCAAAAGGATGAAGGAAACTGTGAAAGCATAGTCATCTTTTCAAATGGGATGTGCTGCCCCAAACTGCCTTAAACTCTTCGGCTACCATTGCATGGCAGGGCCTTATTTGTGCCCGGTGATCATGGGTCATCCAAAATAAATGCCATGCGGAGGTCGAAGCAACACCAAACCCTATAAATCAGGGCTTATCATTGTCCCTATCGGTTCGGATTTATTTTGAAGGTAGCTTGCACCTGAGCTTGAAAAAGGGCCCTCATGTCCTTGATCCTTTTCTCTCTAAGTACTTCCATGATTTGACTGAAGCACGGATCAAAAAGTAGGGGATATTTATTGGTGAAAAATATGATCGGACCAGGGACATGAGATCCACAACAGCATAAGTGCTTCAACGGCCAAGCAGCACATCCCCTGATCGAAGACACAAGGCCTTAGATTGGCTAAACTCGAAGGCCAGACATAGCACCTAACCGAGCAAGAACAGCGCGACCACCACAGGGATGCTAATCATTTGTAAGGTGCTCAGCCACAAGTCATCGAGCGGATTCCAACTATGAATGACTCGTCTACCTAAAGGGTATTAGTGAGCCCATGCCAACCATTTGAAAGATGCTCGGCCATAAACCCTTAAGCGGATTCTGGCAATGGATGACTCTACTTGAAGGGTATCAGGAGTCCATGCTGACCAATCGTAAGGTGCTTAGCTACAACCCTCGAGCGGATTCTAACAACGGATGACCCTACCCAAAGGGTATCAATGAGTCCATGCCGACCGTTTATAAAGCGCTCGGTCTCAAGTCCCCTAGCCCGACCAAGCCTTAGACACCCTGAGATTACTTTTAACTTGCAGAACCTTAGCAACATGCCTATCTTAAGTCCACAAGGTATAGCACTCTGATGGTCATGGCTTCTATCACATGGCTGGACTCTCCATCACGTTCCAAAATCTTCAAATCATTGTTAGATCTCAATAAATAAGGGAGGCGTGCTTGGACTCTCCGTAATCTGGGCCACTATTTAATGAAGCAAAGTATATCTTGAGCTAATGACAAGGATACATTTAAGGAGACATGACATTCCCTTCTGACAAGAAAGTTCCAGGTGACACATGGAAGGTTTTGCCATCTTTCACCAGATCTGGATATAGGTCATGCCCAAAGTGCCCCTGAATCTCTACTTATAAAAGGGACTCCCTATGAGTCCCCAAAGGTATGCATGAGCTCTTCCACTTATTACACTTTTCATGTTGTTGGTATCGATACTAACTTGAGCATTGTAGTATCATTGCTGGAGCCACCCCCAATGAAATTTTTTTTGCAGGTACCATCTCTCGGAAACTAGCCTGCACCTCCAGTACTTCTGCCAACTCCACCGCCTCCAGCTCTTCCTTCAGTACTTGATGAATTTTGCACCAACACCTCTGATTATCCTGCCCTTTCAAGATCTGATGCCACACAACCCCCGAAATAAGGCCCAACAGCCCATTGGAGCTCGATCCATAGATCAATTATCACGATCAATAGGCCTCCAAGAAACCACATGGGACCTTCTTTAGACATGCATAAAAAGCAAGAAACCCCTAAAATCCCAAGCCAAGGCCTCAAATCTCCAACAACCATCGTAATCCGCCCACCTTAACCACATTTGCATAGATCCAATGCTGGAAGCACTCCCCGAGACCTACCAAATTGGAGAAATCCTAAATCAGTCCATAGAGGACAATGTTTGGCCGTCTCGAATGCAATTGAGTAGGTGGATAGGAGGAAACTAAGCTGGGAGAATTGGGGGGCGAGCGAGATGACAACTCTCACCTGGAAGTGAAGGCTGGGGGCAAAGAGAACATTGCATAGAAAATTCACAATCCTTGCCACTGTCGTCATCGAGATCTCGGTCCTCAGTTGCCACCACCGCTGCTGAGATCTCAGTCCTCAGCTACTGCCACTGTTACCGCTGCTGAGATCTCGGTCTTCAGCTACCATCGTTGCCACCGAGATCTCAAACTTTAGTTGCTATCGCCACCGTCGAGATCTGAGTCTCAGCTACTGCCTCTACCATCATCAAGCTCTCTTTCCTTAGCTTCCATCATCACCATTGGTAAATGCTCAGTCTTTCATTGCCGTCGCCGCTGCCTTGGTCATTAAGAGGAAGAGGGGAAGGGCCAAAGGAGATGGGTGATCAGTGAATCGAGATTAGGTTTCTCTTTCTTTTAAAATCAGGGTCTCATCTAGGTTTTATCAGGTTAAGCGGGTCATGGCTGGTCGAATGGTTTGCTTTGGATTTTAAGCATAGCCAGGTTGATTGTATACCAAGCCTGGTGCCATGACCGGGTCACCGTGTTTCCAGTCCAACCTGGTGCCCAATGATTTATATTTTGGATAGACGAAAACTGAATCCCATGGAGATGACGGTGGCTGGGTTCCTCAAGGTAAAATTGGTAAACAAAACGATCGCTTATGGCATTTTAGTCATTTAAAATTCGCAATATAATCTCTAGTTTGGGACAAGATTCTGTCGGAATAACAGTATCATTTTGAGAATATCCGATTTCATTCACAAACCTTACTGACTTCCCTTCCTCTCTTCCTACACTCATCTAAAAAATCCCTCTTTTGTTGCCGTCTAAACAGTCGACTGTCCTCCTTGTTCCATTTGTTTGCTGGCTTTTGCACACTTTTTTCACGCTTTCCTTTCGATGATTTGAATCGAGCCCTCAGCGGAGATCCGAAGCGAGCGGCTTCTGAGGAAAAAAGGTTAGCTCGTTGCTCTCTTAGTTGCTCTTTTTTCTGATTCACATAGATTAAAGAAACAAGATCAAATTCTGTTGCCTGTTTTTGGTCGGCTAAGATATATATATATATATATATATATGCTACAATCACTGTTTCCTCTATTCTTTCTTTCTTTCTTTCTTTTTTAAAAAAAAAATTATATCAAATACAGTGCTTAACCTCTTGATGATAGTTGGCCCTCTTTGTATAGACCTGAACAGTTGTTTTGATAGCAGAGGTTATGACATGATAAAGTGGGCTCTTATATTTTTGCAATTAGGGATGTATAATGTGCTGGATTGGATAAGGGGTCTGCTTAATCTTTTGTTGTCCTGCTATGGTTTTGGGTACACTATTGACCCTAGAAACTTCCTACAGACAAAGTGGGTTTGGTTCAGTACTTAAATTTACTGGTGCAATTTTTCGATTTAGGAAATCAAAGCAAGAAGAAAATTCAGGATTGATCTTAGGAGATGTGCTAAGGTAGGCATCTTTTGAGGATCTGGTAATATGGACCCTAATGTGAGTAAGAAGAGGGACTCCACCATGGCTGGCTCAGATTGGATTTATTGTGCAAGTGAAAGGGAGGAAAGGAGATTGGGAACGATGCAAAACTATTCTGTAGATGGTATATTATTCTCAAAATTGCTAATGTTCCTATGAAACTAATATATGCTTTATGGTTTTTCATCGCATCGATAATATAATCAATGGAAATCGGATAGTGTTATTATATGTATAAATGAATGTGATTCAACTTTCCAATTCTTTTCTAAAATGGGTTTTGATCTGGACCTCAATCTGACTGCTGTTTGGATCTTTGATTATAGGACTTGATCTCTCCATTTATTAATCGTAGTGGCTAGATGAATGCCTAGGCAACTATTTGGCTAGATGATGAATTCAGCTGAAAATATGTTCATTTAAATTTTATGTTGTAACAATAGCATTATCTGGATTTAGAATAACACTTCTGAAGCATAATTTGAAATAAAATTTTCATTCAGTCCATGTTTTGGAATAGATATTTCAAGAACTATTTGAAACAAAAATTCCAACATTCTTAATACTGTCTATTATCAGTTTGTCATAGGTTATTAGTAATAAGTTGAAGGCACTAAGGTTTTAAGTCTTGGTGGGATGGGGCACATTCCAGCCATCCCCTTCCATTCATGTGATAAATGCGACTAGTACGTGGAAGGGATACATGGGAGGGATACCGAAACCCATCCATGCAGGAAAGGAAGAAGATAGAGGAAAGAAAGAAAGGAAAGAAGAAGAAGAAAAGCGATGAAAGAAAAAGGAAAGAGAAAGAAAGGAAGAAGAAAAAGGAAAGAGAAAGAAAGGAAGAAGAAAAGAAAGAAAGAAAGAAAAAGAAAAGAGAAATAAAGGGAGAAGAAAGTAAAGAAATGAAGATAATAGAGAAGGAAGAAGGGGAAAAAAAGAAAGAAAGGGAAAGGAAGGTAGAAGTAAAAGAAAGAAATGAAGGAACTAAGGATGAAGGGAAAGAAAGAAGAAGAGAAACAAACAAACAAAGAGAAAAGTAAAGAAAAGAAAGAAGATGAGAGAAATAAAGGGTGGCTAATGATATGGAACATCCGCTGACATGGAGCCTCTACTGGTGGCCCCGCTAGCAAAGAGTCCGCCACCCGGGCACGATGGCCAAACAAAGAGCCAAGACGAGCCCTCCTGCCGAGATCAGCTCCTAGTCGGGGTCGTGCTCATAGGACAAGCCCCCTGTCTGAGGTTAGCTTCCTGCCGGGATCGTGCTCATGCTGCCAAGGCAAGCCCTCATGCCGAGGTCAGCTCCCAGTCGGGATCATGCTCATAGGGCGAGCCCCCCGTTTGAGGTCAACTCCTGGCCGAGGTCGTGCTCATGCTGCCAAGGCGAGCCTTCCTGTCGAGGTCAGCTTCCAACTGGGGTCGTGCTTATAGGACGAGCCCTTCATCTGAGGCCAACTCCCGGTAGGGTTCGTGCTCATGCTGCCAAGACGAGCCTTCCTATCGAGGTCAACTCCCAGCTAGGATCGTGCTAATAGGGCGAGCCCTCCATCTGAGGCCAGCTTCTGGCCGAGATCGTGCTCATGCTGCCAAGGCGAGCCCTCCTGTCGATGTCAACTCCCAGCCAAGATCATACTCATAGGGCGACCCCCCGCCTGAGGTTAGCTCCCGGCTGGGGTCGTGCTCATGCTGCAAAGGCAAGCCCTCCTGCCGAGGTCAGCTCCCAGCTGGGGTCGTGCTCATAGAACGAGCCCCCATCTGAGGCCAGCTTTCGGCTGGGGTCGTGCTCATGCTCCCTAAGATAGGACTCCATCTTACCCTGCCAGGGTCAAGTTCCTGCCAGCAGCAAGAAAGATCAATAGGAATTCAAACTACAACAAGGAGGTTCCCGATCGCCTGCAACCTCTGAGGGGTGGCGCATGCCCTGCCATGAACCCGGGCTCTGCAACGTGCCACCCGCATGCTCTGGACGGCCTGCGCTCCACCAGGTCCTGGAACCTATTACGTGCCGCTACGTTGACAACCGTGCAACCGGAGGCTTCAACCCCCGCGACATAAAACGTGAACCTCCTCCAAGAGGAGTATTCCTCCATTAAGGCCCTAGGGCCCTGCAACGCTTCAACGGTCCCTTAAAAAATGGAAACATCCCACCGTAGCACGGGGCTCAGCGGCATGGCACCCGCTCCTCCCACGGAGAACTGCACCACCAAAGGGACAGAATCTGTGCCACACCGGCGTACATTCCCAATGGAAGGATCTCCTCCTAAGGACCGGCCCAACAAGAGGGAGGTCGCAGGCAATGGTAAGCCCCTCCCAGAGAGGGCACATAGAAAGGGATACTTGGATAGCCCCAGATCTACTTTGGGCCATCCCACATACATAAGGTCAGAGAGAGAAAAAGCAGAGGGTAAGAAGAAACAAACAGACAAGAAAGAGACAGAGTGAGCGAGCAAGGGACCTCCAGCAGACCCTTCCAAGCTCTCCGCTCCCATCTCTGCTTGCTCTTTCCACCTCAATTCTACCTTTCACCCTTTACGTGGAGAGCCCCCCAAGCTCTCTGCCACGGAGGTTCTGTTTTTCTTGATCATCCCGTTTGACTTGATCGATCAGAGTATCCCCGTCGAAATTCCTGACCCGGGTGTCCTTTTTTTTGCAGGACAGCTGGACCAAGAGTCAGCTAGGAAAGGGAGGGACAAGCATCCCATGGGGACTTGACGCATTCGTGATACGTTGGAGCTACAAGCCACGACGATCTTGGCGGCAACAGATTAGCATGCCAGGAAGGGAGGCGAAAAAGCTGGTTTGATGCCAAGTCCCCCACTGCAAGGAAGAGATCCGTGGAAGCCCATGGTCCAATGGTGACTACGCAAGCCTGCGAAGCCTCCGCTAGCCGAGTGGGAGATCCCTCTTGCCGTGGCGACCATAGCTCGGAGAGGGAACTCCTCGCTTCACCACCGTTGCCTTCGGCGAACCCTCAGATCACCTGCTGGCCCAGCAGGTCCAAGCCCTGACTACGGCGGTGCGCCAGCTCCATCAGAAATACCGGTCCCTAAAATTCAGCAGCAACCAGGGATGCCAGCGACCCATGTCGTCGATCTCCATGCCAGCCTACGGTCCTTTCGGGAGGGGCCATTGCATGCAGCTTCCCGCCTGGGGGGGGCCATCAGATAGCCGGAAAGAAGCCGCAACGTGATCCGATCGGCCGGAAGAGCTGCTCCCCGGTCTCGGACCATGGCGTGCGCTCACATCAGCGGTGCCAACATGGCCAGGAACTCAAGCAAGAGTTCCTCCACTCCGACCCTCCTTCCCCCCTACGGTCTTTGTCGAGGTGATCCACTATCAAGCGAAGAGGCACCTCGAGGAGCAAGAGCACAAACTGGCGGATCTGTCTCGCTGATTTGCAGAGATTTAGGGCTTCCCTAGCGAACCCGCGGGTTATGCACCCGTCACCCTTTCTCTCGCAGGATCTAAGAGGAACCGATCCCCAGCCGGTTTCGTATACCGCAGGTTGTCCCTACGACGGGATGACCGACCCCTGGACCACCTAGAAAGCTACAAGGCCCTTATGAGGATCCAAGAGGCTACTAATGCCCTCATCTGCATTGCCTTCCCGGCCACCTTACGGAAGGCTGCTCGAGCCTGGTTCTCCGGGCTCGAGTCTGAGAGTGTAAACTCCCAGTTGGAGAAAAGATTCGTGACGCACTTCGATACATGCAGGAAGGTGCCACACAAGACTGATAGTCTCTTCTCAATCCATCAACAGGATTGAGAATCTCTCCAGGACTACATGTCCCGGTTCAAGGCCACCACCATGAAGATTTACCACCTCGATGAGCCAGTCGCCATGCTGGTCCTGAAGAGGGGGTCGCGGATCTTCCGCTTTACCTACTCGCTCGATAAGAAGCCTCCAAAGACTTACTTGGAGCTCCTCCTCCGGGCCCACAAGTACATCCACGCCGAGGTCGACCACACCAGAAAAGAGTTGGATGGGAGGCCCTCGAAGAGGCAGGCCGTCAGGGAGACATCTTCTCCCCCGGCTCGAAAGATAGCCCCGACCCAGTGGCCGAAGCTAATAAGACCTAGAGCCGACCTCGCCAAGAGAAGTTCGTTTCTCTTCTCGCCCCTAGAGTGAAGATTTTGATGGAGATCGAGGGCGAGCGCCTGTTGCGCTAACCTCCCCCATTGAGGCCATCCACCAGACGGGATAAGCCCTGCTACTACCGCTTCCATCGAGACTATGGCCACGATACGGAGGAATGCCGCTATCTGAAGAGGAAAATAGAAGACCTGATCAAGTGTGGCTATCTCAAAAAATACATGGACGAAGCAGCACCCCCGGCGACCCAGGGTGAAGAGCCTTATCCACTCACCATCGACAACCAGCCCACCGAGAAGTCGGTAGGGATGATGTCCCGGGGGACAAGGAGAACCCCGAAGAGGACTAGGGGGAGGGACTACACCCCCAATAACAGTTGGGGCCCCACCTCGGGAAGGTACTGTGGTGACGACATTCACCGTCCTCACATTACAGCGTAACTTTGGGGCACCCCGGACTCAACTTGCTCGACGGCAGGACCTTCGAGGATTTCTGTGCCGATCTTGACATCCATGACTGTTTCACTTCGGTAGCCCATCCTATAACTAACAAGGAGGCCGAGGTGACTAACCGGGTCATCTTGCCAGGGATTCGCATGGGGCTGGATGAGACAAGAGGCGAGGCCCGACCTCAGGTGGCAACCTACCGGTAATGAGTAGCGCGCTACTGCAACTCCGGTGGAAGGCCTCGGCAAGGTGGTCGAGGCCCAACCGAGCAAAGCCTACTACCTCGCCGATCTCGACGATGCCCGATGCATGCAAATCTAGAACGCGAATGATTTAAAAATGCACTACTAGTAATGTAAGACTTCTCAATTATTAAAGTTCCTTTTTAGTGCAACCTTTATCTTTCACTTGTGCAGGAACGTATCCGTCTGACTCCAAGTCTGAAGGATCAAGCCTGGCCCCTTTAGAAAGCCCGCACTCTTCACCGTGCTCACAGTCTGGAGGTGGTGGTAGGGTAACCTGCCATCTACCACTGACTCACAGTTCGACATCCTCAAGCCAGGCCCTTCCAGAAGGCCCGCACTCCTTTGCCATGCTCACAGTCCGGAGATGGCGGCAGGGCAACCCGTCAGCTACCACTTGACTCAGTTTGGCATCCTCAAGCTGGGCCCTTCCAGTAGGCTTGCACTCCTTCGCCATGCTCACAGTTCGGATATGGCGACAGGAAAACCCGCCATCTACCGCTTGACTTACAGTTCGGCATCCTCAAGCTGGGCCCCTCTAGTAAGCTCGCTTCCTTCGCCGTGCTCACAGTCTAGAGATGGTGGTAGGGAAACCTGCCATCTATCGCTTGACTCACAGTGCGGCATCCTCAAGCCAGGCCCCTCCAGCAGACTTGCTTCCTTAGCCGGGCCTCTCCAGAAGGCCCGCACTCTTCGTCGTGCTCACAGTCCGGAGGTGGCGGCAGGGCAATCCGCTATCTATCACTTAACTCACAGTTCGGCATCCTCAAGTCGGGCCCCTCCAGCAGGCCCACACTCCTTCGCCGTGCTCACAGTCCGGAGATGGCGGCAGGGAAACCCGCCATCTACCGTTTGACTCACAGTTCGGCATCCTCAAGCCGGGCCCCTTCAGCAGGCCCGTATTCTCCGCTGTGCTCATAGTCCGGAGAGGTGGCAGGGAAACCCGCTGTCTACCACTTGACTCACAGTTCGTCATCCTCAAGTCGGGCCCCTCCTGCAAGCCCGTTTCCTTCGCCAGGTCCTCCAGAAGGCCCGCTTCCTTCACCGGGTCCTCCAAAAGGCCCGCACCCTCTGCCTCGCTCACAGCCCGGAGATGCTAGTGAGAAACTCCTGAAGTCCCACCATCTGTCGCTTGGCTCGCAGCTTGGCAAACCAAGAAGCCCTAGAAGTATTTTGCGCTCAAGACCGCGCGACCCTAAGGTCGGCGGAATAAGAATGGGATGCCTGCGGAGTCCTCCATGCCGACCTTAGGACTCCAGCATCACCCCACAACAGCCGAAGGCCTGGGCCGGGCTTACGGCAACCATGAAAGTCTGCCTCCCTGCTACGGAGACTTAAGAAGCAGAGGAAGGAAAGAAGTGAACAAAATCCATCGGTTGAGTTATGGAGGTGAGTCCTTTATAATTCTTGATGGGCTTCCCTTAAAGTAATTTAAAAAAAAACAGAGAGAGAAGAATGACACATGTTGATTAAGGGAAGGAAGAGCCTTCATTGATCAAAAATCTCTTACATCGTGGCGACCCCCGACAAGCCGGGAAGTCTTTCAACAACTTAGTTACAAAATGAAAAAAGAAAACAGGCTTAGGCCTTCCTCGCCACTCCTTACCCGACCAGTGGGCAGGTCCTTTCAGTGCAGCCGCGATGCTGACCGGAGGGGCATTCCGAGCGGCTCCGGCTCTCGACTCTACCTCCAGGTCCGGCGCGCCCTCAGCCACTGGGGTTACCCTGCTCCAGAGCGCACCTCTCCTGGGTGTCGAAGGTACGGGCAGGACCGGAGGGGGATGTTCCAGTCCTTCTACCCGACGAGGCAGGCACTCATCAGCGCCATGACCACCATGGCCTCCATGGCGACCACGACCTTCACCGTCGAGGTAGCCATTTCGCCGCCCCCCTCTAGGGGCTCTCCCCCTTCTCCTTCTAGGGGTGGCATCGAGCTCGGCAGACTTTTTCTCCAAGACCGGACATCCTTGCCGAGATGCCGGCCGGCCCCTCTTGAAGGTTCATTATCTGGCCCATAACACCGGCCTGTCATGGATTTAGCCATTGGCTTGTCGCAGGGGATGTCGGCATGGGCGTGGCATGGTGCTGCGAAGGATTGGCATGGCAAAAGAATTTGCAATGCTCCTTGATACATTGGAACCCTAGGGGTGGAGTTCAGCTGGATGCCTTGTTGGGGTAGTGAGGGGAGTAATGGTTCGCCATGGAATGGCACAATCTTGGCATAATATTGGGGCACTCGGGAAGCTTGATATTTGGCATGGCGGTGATTCGCCAAGATATATGTTGTGACTCGAGGAATCCTCTTGGTTTCGAGGGATGCGGGGCTTTGGCCATATTCCCGACTCCCCCAGGCTCGTAGGATACGGGTTTGTCATGGCACAGTTGCAGGCAAGGTGATGCCATGCCTGAATGGTTTGACGTGGAGACATTTGGGGCAATGTTGGTCGAATGAGTTGGCCACATTGTACGGAGATGGACTTTCCGAGAGGTTGATCCTCGAGGAATTGTCCAGGCTACTCTATGCATTCTTGATCTTTGTGGTGGAGTAAAGAGGCGATAGAGAATCTAGTCGGGCAAGGGTTGGCCTACCTGAACAGGCAAGTCTCGTGAGCATTGGCTAGGTTGATGTCTCGTGGGGATCTATGGGAGTCGGTCGGCCATGGAGTTAAAGTGTAGCTTATGTAAGTTCGGTCGGATATATGCCTTGGAGCTGGGCCAAGGATCAAGGGTGACCAAGTGGGTCATACCGAGGAGAGAACAGCGAGATGCAAGGACTAGCCGGTTGAAGATATTTACTTGATGGGCAGACTTGGATGCTAATATCATGGCAGTGCATTGGTTGCGAACAGGCCGAGGACATAGGATGTTGGGCGGTATGGTCACGGGCCTTCAGAACTGTGACAATGCGTAGTGAGGTATGAACATGCCATAAACATTGTCGAGCGGTATGGCCATTGATAGGAAGGCATGCTAAGGATGCAAGATCGAGATTGGAACATAAGAGCTTGTGGGGGAGCTGGGCAAGGCAGAATCCAGGAAAGCTTGGGAATGTGTTCGATCATTCATAGCTCTATGGAGTGATGTGACGTGTCGGCTTGGCGGGTCGGCTAGGCAACACTGGAGATGGTTTACCTGAGCCTCATACGGAGCGAAGGCATTGCATGATCGTGTCATGTGACTTTGGTCTGTGTATTCCTGAAGGGCAGCATGGTAGCTTGTGGATCAGAGGCACAGTGATTATGTCATGGCACGAAGGTACTCAAATTTGGGACTACCTGGGTGAGCAGTATTTGGCTTCAGGGGCAAAGCCATCAGGTCAGCACAGAGGTGCTGAGTTGCGGAGCACTCTTGGGAAGAGTATAATGTTATGGCATGGAGGTGCGCATGAGCGTTGTAGTTGGCCTAAGGGTCAGGTTGCTTGCAGGCACTTAAGGGTATCGCATGGATTCAGTTTGACAGTGTTGCTGGGTAGGGGCATTGAGGTGCATGCTTGGCTATGTGGCTGGATTGCTGTGCATTTATCTATATGTCCGAGAAAAGGACTCAGGAGGGCTGGCCTTGGTGCGTGGTATGCCGAGGCGCCGCACGGGTGTTTGAGCAAGAAAACACCCATCCCGTGACAAGTGGTATCAGAGCGAAGGTTGCTCAGTCGATGGTCGACATTATGCTGCTTGTAGCTGCTGCTACGGGGGCATCCAAAGCAGGAGAAAATCCAAAGAGAGCTGGAAGTCTAGTGTTAGAGGAGCTGGACGTCTGAGTTTGTTGTGGGTGTTAATGACTCAGAGCGGGGGAGAATGTGCAGTGGCGATGTGCTCGATGCTGAATGCTTAAGGTTGCGCATCAATTGCATGTATAGATGGAAGCCCGCAAATGTGAAGGTCCACCAGTTGTGGCTACATGATGGAATTCAGGATCAAGAGTGCTTGTGAATGCTGAAGCAGTTGGGCTATATGCAAAGTGCACGGCAGAGCATCTCAAGGGACCAGAATTTTCACAGAGGCAAAAGCTGGGGATATGGACTGAGGTACTAGGGTGTGTCTACAATGCAAAAAAAAGATGTAGCATCCGAAATTTATAAAGTATAGGCTCAGGTGAAGACTTGGAGAGTCGAGGGTCCCAGGTGCACAAAAATATGGGACATTGAAAAGAGCCATCTCTTGTGTGGACGGCTGTGATGCGGAAGCACTTAGAATGGCAAATTTGAATTGAACTTCAGTGGAACTGCTCTCAGGGTGAAGGCATGGGAAGCCGAAGTAAGGCATGGGAAGCCGAAGTACTAGAGACAGTGAAATTATTTGCCATGCACTGGTATTGGACATGCTGTGAGGCATTATCAGGCTCAGATGTCAGATGCAAGAGGGTGTCGAGGTACTGGAGTCAGAGGAGTGAGGCGGGCCAGTGGGGCAGCCTTATGCTGGTACTTTGGGCTCGAGGTGAAGACACAAGAGGCAGTAAAGACATGCTTAGTAGACCAGAAAGCAGCATGGATAGTAGTGTTCTACAGAGACAGATAGTTGGTGCTCAGAGTGAAGACTGTTATGTCGAGGGACTCGAGCAAGGTGGGAAGTGATCTTGATCGGATATCAGGGTCTTGCTTGGTAGCAATTATGAATTTGCATTGGTATAGGACAGTGCAGAGAAATGGAGGCGACTTGTTAGTATTTGGCACCGGTGCGGTGTGGAAGGTCCGAAGGCATGGTGTTGATCAAAAGATCGGAATTACCACAGGGCCGCAAGGTGGGTATGAAGCAAGACCAAGCGCTTAAGGAAGAGTTGCTAGGGGTGACTCATGGGGTTGGCCGCTTTTAGATCCACTTGGATAGGAGTTAAGCCTTGGAGACAGTCCAAGGTGTGCCATTCTGTATTGCTAGAAGTGAGCATAAGGTGGATTCTTTGGCAGAAATGTGGCCACTCTCAGATCAGGATTATCGAGAGTTAAGCCTTGGAGGAGTCTGAGGAGTGCTGCAAGGATTTTAAGCCAAAGTTGATGGTGAGAAGACCATTATAAGGAGCAAAATGAATGCAATGGCCGCTCTTAGATTGGGACAATCGGGAGTCAAGCCTTGGAGGAGTCCAAGGAGTGACAAGAAATTGGATGGTCAGAGGATCGCAAGGATCTTAAAAGAAGCAGTGGCCGCTCTCAGATTAAGCTGATCGAGAGTCATGCCTTGGAGGAGTTCGATGAGTGCCTTGTAGTTTAGACGATCAGAGGATTGTGGGGATGTCAAGGGCAGAGTTCGACATTAGTTTATGGGTTCTATGGAAGAGTCAGTGTGGTGGTTGATGGATTCTTAGTGGCGAAGAAAGGATCATGGACACCAAGGCCATGGAGCTCTGACTCGAGGAACCAGGGTTGCAGTGGCTACAGAAGAATTTGGTCATGGTGAACAATATTCTAAGTAGTGGTTTGGACATCGACGAGAATGTCGATAGTTTGAGTGGGGGAGAATTATCATGGATTTAGCCATTGACTCGACACAGGGGATGTCGGCATAGGCGTGGCACGGTGCTGCGAAGGGTTGGCATGGCAAAAGAATTTGCAATACTCCTCGATACCTTGGAACCCCAGGCGTGGAGTTCAGCTGGATGCCTTGTTGGGGTAGTGAGGAGAGTAATGGTTCGCCATGGAATGGCACAGTCGTGGCATAATATCGGGGGACTCGGGAAGCTTAATATTTGGCATGGTGGTGATTCGCTAAGATATATGTAGTGACTCGAGGGATCCTCTTGGTTTTGAGGAGGGATGCGGGGCTTTGGCCGTATTCCCGACTCCCCCAGGCCCGTAGGATACGGGTCCATCGTGGCACAGTTGCAAGCAAGGTGATGCCATGCCCAAATGGTTTCACATGGAGACATTCGGGGCAATGTTGTCGAATGAATTGGCCACATTGTACGGAGATGGGACTTTCCGAGAGGTTGATCCTCGAGAAATTGTCCAGGCTACTCTATGCGTTCTTGATCTCTGTGGTGGAGCAAAGAGGTGATAGAGGATCTAGTCGGGCAAGGGTTGGCCTACCTGAATAGGCAAGTCTCGTGAGTATTGGCCAGGTTGATGTCTCGTGGGGATCCATGGAGCCGGTCGACCATGGAGTTAAAGTGTGGCTTATGTAAGTTCAGTCGGATATATGCCTTGGAGCTGGGCCAAGGATCAAGGATGACCAAGTGGGTCATGCCGAGGAGGGAACAGTGAAATGCAAGGACTAGCCGGTCGAAGATATTTACTTGATGGGCAGACTTGGATGCTAATATCATAGTAGTGCACTGGTTGCGAACAGGCCGAGAACATAGGATGTTGGGCGGTATGGTCGCGGGCCTTCAGAACCGTGGCAATGCATAGTGAGGTATGAACAAGCCATGAACATTGTCGAGCTGTATGGCCATTGATAGAAAGGCATGCTAAGGATGCAAGACCCGGATTGGAACACAAAAGCTTGTGGGGGAGCTGGGCAAGGCAGAATCCGGGAAAGCTTGGGAATGTGTTCGATCATTCATAGCTCTATGGAGTGATGTAACGTGTCGGCTTGGCGGTCGGCTAAGCGATACTGGAGATGGTTTACCTGAGCCTCATGTGGAGTGAAGGCATTGCATGATCGTGTCATGTGATTTTGGTCTGTGTATTCCTGAAGGGCAGCATGGTAGCTTACAGATCAGAGGCATAGTAGCTATGTCATGGCATGAAGGTACTCAAATTTGGGACTACTTGGGTGAGCAGTACTTGGCTTCAAGAGCAAAGCCATCAAGTCAGCACAGAGGTGCTGAGTTGTGGAGCACTCTTGGAAAGAGTATAATATTATGGCACGGAGGTGCGCATGAGCGTTGCAGTTGGCCTGAGGGTCAGGTTGCTTGCAGGCACTTAAGGGTGTCGAATGGATTCAGTTTGACAGTGTTGCTGGGCAGGGGCATTGAGGTGCCTGCTTGGCTATGTGGCTAGATTGCTGCGCATTTATCTGTATGTCCGAGGAAAGGACTTAGGAGGGCTGGCCTTGGTGCGTGGTATGCCGGGGCACCGCACGGGTGTTTGAGCAAGAAAACACTCACCCCGTGACAGGCCGGCACTTCCTGAAGGGTCATTATCTAGCTCGCAAGTTCTTGGGACTGGGCGGCCTGAGCCCGAAACTTGTCCCGCTCTACGTCCGGGCAGTGGCTTCGCCTTATTGACACTTGGCGAGAACTATTCGCTAATGCATCCCGAAGGGGAGAGCCTAAAAGGGAAGAAAGCAGGAGGAAGAAAGAGGGAAGATCCTGATATCTACCAGGGAATTGCAAGACGTAAGTAATGCAGTGGAGATCTGATTTCTTGCACCCAGGAAAGCTCTTATAAAGGCAAGGGGACGGGTCCTTTCCGAGAGGAGCCTGCCGCCCCCCGTCACGTCTTCTGAGGCTTACCACGCGTTGGCATCCCATTGCATTGATACTTTGGTCCAAGTACCGTAGTTAATGACCCTTTCAAAAGGCTATGCCGTGGCATCATCCAATTGGCATGGAAGCACAGATTCCAAGGCACCAGCACCCGAGGCATTGATGGTGCAGGGGGCGCACTCCATGTCAGCATGGTCATTACTCCCTTCGTCCCAAGCGTCGCTTCGTTCTCTAGGCCCGGGAGTGGGGGGCATCTAATGTGGCACATTCGCTGACATGGAGCCTCTACTGGCGGCCCTGCTGGCAAAGAGTCCACCCGGGCACGGTGGCCAAACAAAGAGCCAAGGCGAGCCCTCCTGTCGAGGTCAGCTCCCAGCCGAGGTCATGCTCATAGGGCGAGCCCCTCGTCTGAGGTCAGCTCCCAGCCGGGGTCGTGCTCATACTGTCAAGACAAGCCCTCCTGCCGAGGAGAGCTCCTAGTCGGGGTCGTGCACATAGGGTGAGCCCCTCATCTGAGGTCAGCTCCCGGTCGGAGTCATGCTCATGCTGCCAAGGCAAGCCCTCCTGTCGAGGTTAGCTCCCAGCCAAGGTCATGCACATAAGGCGAGCCTCCTGTCTGAGGTTAGCTCCCGGCCATGCTCATAGGGCGAGCCATGGTCTGAGGTCAGCTCCCGATCGAGGTCGTGCTCATGCTATCAAGACAAGCCCTCCTGCTAAGATCAGCTCCCAGTCGAGGTCGTGCTCTTAGGGCGAGCCCCTCATCTGAGGTCAGCTCCTGGCCGGGATTGTGCTCATGCTGCCAAGACGAGCCCTCCTATCGAGGTCAGCTCCCAGCCGAGGTCATGCTCATAAGACAAGCCCTCCATCTGAGATCAGCTCCCGGCCGGGGTCATGCTCATGCTCTCTGAGGTAGGGCTCCATTCTAGGGCGAGCCTCTCGTCTAAGATTAGCTCCCGGCCGGGATCGTGCTCATGCTGCCAAGGCGAGCCCTCCTACCGAGGTCAGCTCCCAGCCGGGGTCATGCTCATAAGACAAGCCCTCCATCTGAGGTTAGCTCCCGGTCGAGGTCGTGCTCATGCTCTCTGAGGTAGGGCTCCATTCTACCCTGCCGGGGTCAAGTTCCCACCAGTGGCAAGAAAGATCGACAGGAATTCAAACCGCAACAAGGAGGTTCCCGATCGCCTGCAACCTCTAAGGGGTGGCGCACGCCCGGCCATGAACCCGGGCTCTACAACGTGCCACCCATATGTTCTGGACGGCCTACGCTCCACCAGGTCCCGGACCCTGTTACGCGCCGCCATGTTGATAATCGTGCAACCAGGGGCTTCAACCCCCGCGACACGAAGCCTGAACATCCCCAAGAGGATTCCATTAAGGTCCCAGGGGCCTGCAACGCTCCAACGATCCCTCCAGAAATGGAAACATCTCATCGTGGCACGGGGCTCGGCAGTACGGCACCCGCCCCTCCAACGGGGAACTGCACCACCAGAGGTACAGAATCTGTGCCACACCGGCGTACATCCCCAATGGAAGGATCTCCTAAGGATCATCCCGACAAGAGGGAGGCCACAGGCAACGGTAAGCCCCTCCCAGAGAGGGCACACGGAAAGGGACACCTGGATAAAAGCCCCAGATCTGCTCTGGGCCATCCCACATACATAAGGTCGAAGAGAGGAAAAGCAGAGGGTAAGAAGAAACAAACAGGCGAGAAAGAGACGGAGAGCGAGCAAGGGACCTCCAGCAGACCCTTCCAAGCTCTACGCTTCCATCTCTGCTTGCTCTTTCCACCTCAATTCTACCTTTCACCCTCTATGCGGAGAGCCCCCTAAGCTCTCCGCCACAGAGGTTTTGTTCCCCTTGTCATCCCGTCTGACTTGATTGTCGGAATGTCCCTACCGAAATTCCCGGCCCGAGTCTCCTCTTTTTTGTAGGGCGGCCGGACCAAAGAGCCAGCCTAGAAAGGGAGAGACGAGCATCCCATGAAAACCCGATGCATTCACGATACATCAGAGCTACAGGCCACGGCGATCTTGGCGGCAACAGCTACCAAGATGATAGATTAGGATGTCTTCCATGATGGGGCAACACAACAGGACATACCCTTCTATGAAGAAATCAGGACACCTCCATCCCTTAGAACCTTGGAAGGCAGCTTCCTATTTCGGTGGATTAAAGCTTGGATAAGGTCCAATTGTGAGGTTGTAAGTAAATAAGGAGTATCAGTTGTGTTGATGCTTGTGCGTATGATTTTGTTGAAACTAATCCTCAACTACTAAATAAAAATATACTTAACACCCACTAAAATCTCAGAGAATGCCAATTTAAATAGATTTCAGATTTCAGCCATGTTTAAAGCTTTTCCTTATGTTGAGGATCAACTATAATTCTATAAAGGTTATCAAGTGTAAGGTACTGGTGTTGTTGACAATGATCTGTAGTCATTAAATTATATATTGTCATATATTATACAATACATTGTTATATTATTGTATATTTTTATATATTATTATTTTCTTTTGTGACACCAACTTGTGTTTGCAGATTTTGCAGCTAAATATCTAGTCTAGACTGGCAAGGGAAGACAAGACATCGCAATGGCACATTTGCTCTCAACTTATTGTACCTAAATTCCCTCTCCAGCCACTAAAATGTTCTTCAAACCACTGAATCAATGTTCAGCCATCATGCATTCTTCTGTTGCATTTTGGGCTGATAGATCTCCACGTATAGTCCTCAGTTCACACAGAAAGAGACCAGAAAAACTATATGTTATTTCTGTTACGGCTACCCCAATAAGCCAAGAAACTGAAAGTAAATCCTCAGCTGGATCTCATCAAATTCCGAACGAGTCAACCCCCAAGTCCAAAAAGGTGATGGTCATTGGTGGTGATGGCTATTGTGGATGGGCCACTGCCCTTCACCTTTCAAATAAAGGGTATGATGTGGCCATAGTTGATATAGTCTTGTCCGCCGCCTGTTTGATCAACAGCTTGGCACTGACTCCCTTACCCCAATATCTTCTATCCAAAATCGTCTTCGTCTTTGGAAATCTCTCTCTGGAAAAACAATTCAACTTTATATTGGTGATATATGTGACTTTGAATTTCTCTCTGAAGCCTTCAAATCTTTTGAGCCTGATTCCGTAGTCCACTTTGGTGAGCAGAGATCTGCACCTTACTCTATGATTGATCGGTCAAGAGCTGTATTCACACAGCATAACAATGTGATTGGAACTCTCAATGTTCTTTTTGCCATCAAGGAATTTAGAAATGAGTGTCACTTAGTAAAGCTTGGGACGATGGGTGAATATGGAACTCCAAATATTGATATAGAGGAGGGATACATAACAATCACCCACAATGGGAGAACTGATACATTGCCTTATCCAAAGCAAGCTAGCTCTTTCTACCATCTGAGCAAGGTGCACGATTCGAATAACATTGCATTTACATGCAAGGCTTGGGGAATAAGAGCCACAGATTTAAACCAAGGGGTGGTTTATGGTGTCAGGACAGATGAAACTGAGATGCATGAAGAGCTCTGTAACAGATTTGATTATGATGGAGTGTTTGGGACGGCTTTAAATAGGTTTTGTGTTCAGGCTTCTGTCGGACATCCACTTACAGTATATGGCAAAGGTGGGCAGGTAAGATCTCGCCAAACCATACTATGGTCACTTACTACCATCATCATACGAATATCACACTGCATGCACTAGTGCAGTATGACCAAATATATTTCCTAGT
Organism: Areca catechu; assembly: GCA_021397845.1. Lineage (NCBI taxonomy): Eukaryota > Viridiplantae > Streptophyta > Magnoliopsida > Arecales > Arecaceae > Areca > Areca catechu. Next base: position 98,414,069 of record CM038046.1, read on the forward strand.
ATTTTGAATCAGAATAACCTTGATTCATGACCCAGAGTAGAATCAAGTCAACTACCTTTTTTTTTGTCTTGATTGGGTTTCTAACTGTCATTCATAAATTGATTGCTTTTATTAATTTGTATGGCTTCATCAGTTTTTCCTGCATCACACACACAGAGACATGTATGTGTTACTAGTGTATAAATTAAAATGTAATCTAATATATGGGTTGCTGTACAAGCAGTCCAAAAGTATGCTGTGTAAGGTTTAAAGATTTCTGCAAAACATGATTTGTTACCATTATGTTTTAAAAAAATCATTTTTATCAAACGTATCCCCATCTTATCATGCGTTAGCATTAAATCATCATTCTCGATCATTTTTCACTTTGCAGACACGAGGATACCTAGATATTAGAGACACAGTGCAGTGTGTTGAGCTGGCCATTGCTAATCCAGCCAAGCCAGGTGAGTTTCGGGTATTTAACCAGTTCACAGAGCAGTTCTCTGTCAACGACCTTGCTGACCTGGTTACCAAAGCTGGCAAGAAGCTCGGGTTGGACGTGCAAACCATCTCTGTGCCAAACCCACGGTTAGAAGCAGAAGAGCACTACTACAATGCCAAACACTCCAAACTAATTGAGTTGGGCCTTCGACCACACTTGCTTTCTGATTCACTTTTGGATTCGTTGCTCAACTTTGCCATCAAGTTTAAGGATCGTGTTGATACCGCACAAATAATGCCTAATGTTTCTTGGAAGAAAATTGGAGTGAAGCCTCGGACAGTTTCTGTCTAGATATGTACGTCTTAATAAGGTTACATAATGTCAATGATCTAGGGTTGACATTACTGATGTTTTGTTATTTTAGCTTAAGTTACTAATTTCTTTATCCTTGTGCATAAGATACCTTTAGGTTGAAGTGTCTACCAGTTGTGTGGTGTCCTTGTCTGGCAGTGTTCCATTTTGAGGTTTGAGTCCCAATCCCAGCATTACTGACCAGAAGAAATGTGGCCTGTCAATCTCTCAACTCTCTATTTAATGGGTTTACCATTTTTGTGGTTACATAAATTTTTCTTTGTGATGATCTACTAAATGCTTAGCTTAAAGAATGTTATAATTCAGCATGTGAAGTGACATATTCATCTTCTAGTGGTTCAAACAGAAACAAATGGAAAAGAATTTGATCGGCAGAGAAACAATGACAGTTTGATGGATGACTTATGTGCTATAGGTATGCGGTGTGAAATCCAGTATGATTTTGAAGATTTGTGATAAAAAGTTTCAGCTACCTGAAAAAAATGTTAAGCATGTGTCTACTAAAAATACATGGAATGTGGTGATGTGTTTCTGATGTTTATTGTGATTTCTTCATCATTGTAGATGCTTTGTATGCTCTTATGGTTGCAGGTTCTAAGACAAACTTCAGAAATTAATTGAAGCCTCAATGGTGTGAGATTTTTGTTTTTTTATATTTTTTATTTTTTTTTGATAAGATGGTGTATTCATACAAATCTAAATCTAGTATGAATACAATATATAAAATCAAAAAATAAAATATTCCTAAATACGCCAAGAATAAATTCCATGCAAGTTTAGATTATACCATCGGACAATCCAATCATGAATAGAGTTTGCTTTGTGATAAACATGTCAGATCACTTAAGAAATAACATCCCTCAATAAAAGATCAATATCCCATAGTAAAGATGAGTTGCAGCTTTTTTGGCATAGAATTTAATTTAGCCAATAGAAAAGTCGTTCTCAATTATCAACCAGTCAACAAGAAGTGTAATGCTTGTGTAAACGATGCCCTTCCACGCAACTCGTAATTCAGTCTGTGAAATTGGAGGTTTAAAGAGTCGACTATTATATGCTACCACCGGTCTCAAGTCTGGATCTTTCATGTTAAAACTTGCACATTCAATATTGTTCATAATGTTACTATCAAAATTAACCTTGAAAAAAAATTGAAGATAGGCCTTTCGAGAAGGAATAAATATCCTATGGACCATTTCACGAGCGAAATCAATGGTGTGAGAATTACTGGTCTGGCAGGCTAAACTATCTGTGTGCTGAAACAGGTTGTGTTTAAACCTTCCGAAAGTCAAGCAACTGGATGGTCGTTCGTTGCTTTGGAGGCGGTTCCACGTTCACGACCTCGCGAGGGCATGCCGAAAGTGGGTGATTTGGGTTGCGAGGCAAGGCTGTCGTATCATAATTGTTGGAATTTTTCGTCCGAATGGGCCACGGGAGTTGGCTTGTCACCATTGTTGGGCTCTCAAATGCTTCAAAACTGTCCCACACAAGCTGGTTGAGACTTTCATTAAGTGGTAGAACTTTTGGCTGGTCATTTACTAATTTGGAAAGAGAATCATTTGCAATGCTCCAAGAGATAAGTTCTCAAATGCCACATAATATCAGAGCCCAAATGGTGAATCGGATTAACTATTTGATTATTTGGTCCGGGTGATAAGTCGAAGAAAAAAAGTTGAACTGAATGATTGGAAAGCTCCTTTTATAATCGAGAAAGAAGGGCTAAGAATAAATAAAGCAGTGTGACGGGAAGTTAGCAGAAGTGGTTCGGAGCAATGGAGTCATAAGGCAAGTTGGCGTGGTAATATACCAGAAGGATTGGTTCATCCATGAAAGCTAGCATGAAATCTGAAATGAAAGCTTGGATCTTCTTCAATAACATTTCTGTCCAGTCTTGGGTTTAAAAGAGCCGCTAACACATATACCCAAAATTAAAAAAAAAAAGAGCTGCCAACACACCAAGGTTATGATTTGAGCCATCATCAGAGAGCTGACCGAACTCTTTAAAATTCAAATTTTTCATCGTGCTATTCTCTTGAATCAGTTTATTGAACAGCCAAACTGAGACCCAAAAAGAGGACTACGTTTATCTGAATATTGAACCTTAATAACCTGATTAATTCATCTGGTTGCAAAAAGTTTTGAACCAAACAATCAAAAGCTCTCATGTTTACAATTTAGGAGAACTTTGAAGAAACCTGAGCATCTATTACCAGGCAAGCACATCTGTTTCCCACAAACCATTAAGTGAGAGAGCAGGAAAAAATGCATTCTCTATCATCCTCGGCGCTAGAGGTTCCTATCCCATCAATGGCCATGGCTAATAATCACCCACAAAAGTTGAAAGCCAGGCCTCAAATGTTTTCCGAAGAAGTTAACAGGAGCCACATCTTTTGTAGTGATCTTTTAAGCTAAGCAACAAAAACATTACAGAAAATGGAAATAAGATAGCAAAGCTGGATAATTAATTGAAAAGAAATTTTCGTGTCACATGGCATAATAAAAAAAGAGAATTCAAAATCTCTATACTCAAGCAAGATCTCTCCCCAACAGCAACCTGTCTTGCCAGAATAGCAGAGCTAACAGGTGAAAAATTAAAAGGAAACCCCTAACCAATTCAACCCCTGTCAGAAGATGAACATTTTGAATGGCCTGCAAAAAGAAATGGTCATTCTCATTGATCACCAGGCATGCTCTTGATAATATCAGAATCACCTGAAACACACACACACACACACACACACAAGATCCAATAATCACCTGAAACACACACACACAAGAGAGAGAGAGAGAGAGAGAGAGAGAGAGATCATTTAAAAAAAACGTGGATCAATAATGCTGAGGCAGCACGCTCGGAAATATTTGCCACTGGCTGTTCCCAAATCAACAATTTGAACCATTGAGAATTTTGATGAAAAGAAACTAGCATGCAAAACAATATCAAAGCACGTTTAGCTATATTAAGTGGTGTGTAAAACCTAGGAAAATAATTCCTCTGCTCATATGACTACAAAGATCCAAATAACAAAAAAAACTAAAATATCCCCGCCCGGAGGGAGACCAGCACAAGTCAGATTAGCAGAATACAACATATTTGTCATGTTGCAGATGCTCTCCAAAAATTTGTCTTGGTACCGGATCCTGGTACCATTCTATTACGGTGTCGATGCACCCAGCATAGTATCCGGTTCAATGTACGAGTGTTAGCACACCTCTCACATGGGTTTGGTACCATTGTGGTACAATTGGCATGCACCGATATCGATCGGTATAGCAAACCATGTGCTCTCCATTCTAGGCATCGGCTGTACCTTTGTGCATATGAAACTGTTAGGCAAAAGTCCAATTCGGACACAAGGCTTGGCATAAGCCTTATTGATGCAGAATAGGCTAGCTATCTTAGATCCAATGACCATCTATTAAGATTAGCAGATTGTAGGATTGACGTCCCAACCATCCAAAAGGAAGCTTCCTATTTAGAAGTGGCGGTTTATCTCTCTTAAAGCAGGCAGCGCAGCAACCCCGGGGCACATGAGTCGACCCCCCCACCGAGCACCGCAACACCAACCCAGCGTACTATCAGAGAACCGGCTCTCGCCTGGGGACGAGCACCGCAGCACCATCCAAGGGGCGTTGACGTGGCACCAGCCTCACCTTAACAATGGCACCTACATTCCATGGGCCCAGACCCCCCATCCGGACGAGCCAAGAGGGTGTGAGCTGGCCCACCCAACAATCCCCCTAGTGAAAAACCCCTCGAGAATTCCGCCTGCGGGGATTCGAACCCCTGACCTCGGCTCTGATACAAACTGTAGGATCGACGCCCCAACCAACTATCCAAAAAGAAGCTCCTCATTTAGAAGTGGCGGTTTATCTCTCTTAAAGCAGGCAACGTAGAAACCCCGGGACGCACGAGTCGACCCCCACTGAGCACTGTAGTACCAACCCAGCATACTATCATCGAGCCGACTCTCGCCTGGGGACGAGCACCGCAGCACCACCCAAGGAGCGTTGACGTGGCACCAGCCTCACCTTAACAGTGGCACCTACATTCCATGGGCCCAGACCCCCCATCCGGATGAACCAAGAGGGTGTGAGCTGGCCCACCCAACACAGATGAAATTAAATAGGCAATTAAAATAAATAATAGCATATGTCAAAGATAAGTGGGAATTAAGCTAATTAAATTCAGTTAAAATTAAGATCCGATCCAGGAAGTGACTCGATTGGCATGCACAATCAAATATTTCAAGAGGTTGGATCGTTGATCGTTAAGAAATGACTACTAGTCTAGGTTAGTTCAATTCAATTAAATCGAATCTAATTAGATTAAAGATAGGAAAACAAATAAAATTCCAGCAATTAATTCTAAATTCTAAAAAAAGTTCTCACCAAGCACAGGATATCACGGAGTCCTGGAAAAGGGAGATCAACCTGGAAGTGATCAAGATGGATGGCGATGAGTTTGCGGATGAATCAGGCGGGAAATCTTTGGACTTGGTTCAACCAACACAAAATAATGGCAGTCAGGATTTTTTAAATAAGAACAAAGTTTGATCCGGTACAATAAATCCAAAATTAAAAGTTGGCATGGATTTATGGATTTCCTGTAACAGTGTGCGAACTCGATCGTGCATGTGATTTTATGATTCATATGATCAATTCGCCCGGAGATCAAATAGTGATGAACCCAATTAATTGAATAACCAAGTCTTCTTTTTCCTCCTTTTTTTTCTTTTTGTCCTTTCTTTTTTCCTTGAAGTTGGCTTGAAGTCGGCTTGAAGTTGGCAACAATAAATGGTTTTTGCTTTGAAAAGCATGCAGGACTCTTCCTGCTTTCACGATCGTGCAAAGAGGGGTTTTCTCAATCTGAACCAGAGGCTAGGTGGAATAAGGTTCTCGTTGGCTCGACGGAGGTAGGGGCGCCGGTGGCGAAGGGCGATGGTGAAGATGGTGATGAGGATCGGGCAGCGGCGGAAGGCAAAAAGGTGAGAGCGGCTGACGGAGACTTCTAATTGGGGTTGGCTGGCACGGTTACTGCGAAAGGCGGCACGATGGTTGGCTCAACACAGGGAGATCGCGCATCCTCTTCTCGTACCATTTCTATCTCAAAGGATCAGCCCACTGAGGATTCCCGGAAAAAGATCCCCAATAGGAGGTCGAGCATGAGCGCTGCACCAAGAAGTTTGCCAAGCCACCACTGGCTTCATCCATGTTGTCGGAGTAATCAAATACAAGGGATGATCCCCTCTTCGATCGTTCAAGTTCATCATCGTCGGATCTGAAGGTAGGGTCGGTGCTTCAAGAGGAGTTAACGATGTTTCTAGAAGCAGGAGAGGGCGATCAGCTAGGGTGTCGAGACGTTGAGCAATGGCGGCCATGCGTGTTTCGACTCGGCTAGGAGGGATCTCCTCACGGACAGAAGGTAGTGATGGGGACGATTGTCGGTGAGATCTGTGGGGAATTTGGGGAAAATCCACGGTGATGGGTGGCAGTCGACCCAGGGAGGTGGCAAGCATCGAAAAAGGCAGTAGATGGAATCTATGACAAGGGGCGAAGATCGGAGTCGGGGCTTGAAGACGGCCAAGAGGGGTGTTCGGGTGGTGTTAACTTCTAGTTTGTTTGAGATAGCAGGAAGAAGATAATAAGATGAAGAGAGGGAGGAACCGAGAAGAAACAGAGGAGAAAGAGAGAAGAAATAAGAAGAGAGAGGAAAAAGACCCGGGAAGAAGAGAAAGAAGAGAGGAGAGGGAAAAGAAGAGGGAAAGAGAAAAGGGGAAGGGAGTCAGGAGAAAATCCAAAACATTTTTCAATAATTTGTTCAATCGATTTAATTTAAATACAAGAAGTCTTAAAATAGAATTGTCCTTGGCAAGTTGGAGACCAACTTAACCAGAACTGTAGGACTCCAGACTAATCTAAAAAAACTAGACTAATATAAAACAAATTTCAGACTAATCCAGTTTCCTGCTTTAAGATCTATGCATGAGCTGGATATAAAATAATAAAATTAAAAATAATATGCCCAATCCCCGTACACACAGGAAAAATAAAAAATACATGTCTTCTCAAGGGTGTACATCAAAATTTATGCTGGACAATATCCTCATCATTTACCTGGGATGGGGAGAACTCGACTTCGTTGAGTCAAGCTCCATATACCCCGGAAATACTTGGATAATCCAAGAATCCTCTGACTCCAACCTATCTTTCCAGGAAACCTAATAGCCATGATAGTCTCAACCCAGAGTGAACTTGATTTGCTTGTCCAGGATACGATCGATCTCATCGTGCTGCTCTCTCAACTTGACTTGTGGACACTCAGGAAAAGGATCACTTACAAAGGATGGTACAAGCTCAAACATATCTCTGGATATCAATGCTGGTTCTTTATATTCAATTAGATTTGATAATTGAAAGTTAAATTATTTTCATAGCCAGATGGTAGTTCATTAACATACGTATTAGATCCAACTTTCTTTAAAATCTTCAATGCACCTGTTTCTCGGGTATGTAGCTTCCAAACGATTCTTAATGAAAATCGCTAGGCCTGACCCTAATCATAACATAATCATTTTTAGCAAAATCCTTGACTTGTCAGTGAGAATCTGTTAATATTTATTTGATTATTTATATTAATTTATCACTGATCTCTTTATGCAGACTCTTAATGTGCTCTAGGAAGGATGATGTTGACTCTAATTTTCTAGTATGTACAAGTAATGGGTGTATAATATTATTATCATTTTTTTTTTTAAAGTTTGGGCATCTTCGTATTCTTCTTTAACTATCAAAGCCCATAACTTATTACCAATAAGAGGTCCACATTAACTTCGGTGTCTACATCTACTTCGTACCTTATGATAAAGATGTAGGCATGAAAGAACTAAATCCACTTTCCAGGTTTCGGACTTAAATTTTTTTTATGAATTGAAAAACCTGAAAGTCTCATGGTCTGAATACAGGACATTCTTGTGGAAGCAAATAATACCTCAAATACTTAAGGACTTGGATCACAGCATAGAATTCTTTAGGATAGACATGGTTCAATAGACTCCTATGCTTAAGAGAGAGATGGAGTACTTATCCGGGCCATATCATCGAAACTCGAGTGGTCTATAAGTACCAAATCTTGGTGTGAAATATTATTCAGAGAGATGTCATCAATGCAGCCATTATTATTAATGTTTTCCTTGCATATGTCAACAATGTCTTTTCCATCTTCAGTTTTTTTTAGGTTGGTTTAATATACATTCATCTCCTAGTTGTTCTTCAAGTATAGTGGTAATTTAGATTGTATCATAGCTATCATAGATGTCCGCTAATTCTGGATCTGCTATATAAACTTCTTCAGGATTATGTTTAAGATTTTCATTTTTTGGGCTTTCTTATAAATAGTATGGTTGGAAAGTGTAGTGGTAATTTGGATTGTGTCATAGCTATCATAGATGTCCGTTAATGCTAGATCTGCAATATAAACTTCTTCAGGGTTATGTTTAAGATTTTTATTTTCGGGCTTTCTTATAAATAGTATGGTTGGGCATTGACTAGCAATATGGCTTAATCCCTTGTACAAGAAGCATTGAATTTTGGAATCAACCTTCTCAATCGACTGTATCATAGGTCTAAGAGGGGTATGCTAAATCTGACTATTATTGGCTCGATCTTCTTCCATTTTTTTATTCTTAATCCTTGCTTTTGAAAAAGGCTAGTTAGATTATCAACATTTTCAATAAGGGCTTGAAGGAATGCTGCTATTTGGCTAGAATCCATCTTACTTTCTGACTCTAAGGCTTCGAGATGGTATTTTGCTCCTGACCTAGTAGTCATGTAAGGGTCACAATCGATCAAGCTCTCTATTGAATTTTCAGAATATGGTAACCAATTTCTCCTAGAAATCTGGTACCAATCTAGGAGTCGATTTTAAAATTTTCAAATACAGGTATCTTCCTTTTCAAGTCTAGTTTTCAGATCTAGAGATTTTATAATTTTTCAATAATCCTATCAATGGGAATTATAAAAAAACAGGTGCTATGCAGTTCTGCAGATTGTAGTTTTCTATGTGCACAATCAAAAGTTTCCGATCAAAGTGGCTCAAATCCTAAAATAGTTTTACAAATTTTCACACAGAAATTCTCTAATTCGAGTTTAGTTTCTAGAGACACCAATTTTATAATTTTTCAATACTCCTAGAAACGGAACTTAGGTTTTGAACAGAGGTTGTCCAAAACCACTGGCTGCAGAATTTTAGAACAGAAGCTGAGAATTTAATTCCAAATCTGGCATAGATTTTAAAGCAGTTTCAAGAATCCGCAATCATAGAATTGTTCAATTACGAGTCTATTTTTTAACGAAATAAATTTTATAATTTTTGAAATTTTCTATGAACAAAACTTTTTAAAATACTAAAGGGGCGCAAGATATGCTGAATGCTGAAATATGCAGAAATTTTTTTATTATTTTTTAAATGCAAATATATCTAACCTAAACTAAGCTGGGGCTCTGATACCAAAAATTTGATGCAAGACAGGCTAGCTATCCTAGACTTAATGACCATCTATTGAGATTGACGAATGAAATTAAATAGGCAATTAAAATATATAGTAGCATACATCAAAGATAAGCAGGAATTAAACTAATTAGATTCAATTAAAATTAAGATCCGATCTAAAAAGTGATCTGAAGGCACGTACAGTCAAATATTTCAAAAGGTTGGATTGTTAATCGTTAAGAAATGACCGCTAGTCTAGGTTAGTTCAATTTAATTAAATCAGATCTAATTGGATTAAAGATAGGAAAATAAATAAAATTCTAACAATGAATTCTAAATTCTAAAAAAATTTTCACCCAGCATGGGATGTCACAGAGTCCTGGAAAAAAAAGATCAATCCGGAAGTGATCGAGGTGGATGGTGATGAGTTTGCGGACGAATCAGGCAAGAAGTTTTCAGACCTGGTTCAACCAACACAAAATGACAACAGTCAGGATTTTCTAAATAAGAACAAAGTTTGATTCGGTCCAATAAATCCAAAATTAAAAGTTGGCATGGATTCTGGATTTGCTCTGACAGCATGCAAACTCCTCGATCATGCATATGATTTTATGATTCATGTGATCAAGTTGCCCATAGATCAAACAGTGAATAAATCCAATTAATTGAATAACCAAGTCTTCTTCTTTTTCCCTTTTTTTTCTTGTTTTCTTTTCTTGTTTTCCTGAAGTTGGCTTAAAGTCGGCAACAATAAATGGTTTTGCTTTGAAAAGCATACAGGACACTTCCTACTTTCATGATCATGCAAAGAGGGGTTTTCTCAATCGAACCAGAGGCTGGGTGGAACAGGGATTCTCGCTGGTTCGACAGAGGTCGGGGTGCCGGTGGTGAAGGGCGGTGATGAAGACAGCGATGAGGCTCGGGCAAAGACAAAAGGGAAAAAGGTGAGAGCGGCTAACGAAGGTTTCTAATTAGGGTTGGCCAGCACGGTTGCTGCAAAAGACGGCACAGTGGTCGACTCGGCACAAGGAGATCGCGCATCCTCTTCTCGTACCATTTCTACAAGGATAGGCTCACTGAGGATTCCTAGAAGATCCCGAATCGAAGGTCGAGGAGACTGAGCACCACACCAAGAAGTTTGCCAAGCCACCACCGGCTTCATCCGTATTGTCGGAGTACTCGAATACAAGGGATGATCCCCTCTTCGATTGTTCGAGTTCATCATCGCCGGAATCTGAAGGTAGGGTCGGTGCTTCAAGAGGGGTTAACGATGTTTCTGTAAGCAGAAGAGGGCGCTCAGCTGGGTGTCGAGATGCCGACAATGGTGGCCGTGGGTGTTCCTGAAAGGGATATTCCCTTACAAGCCAATCTATGTTGTATCTCCCAAACCATTGTAATTGACAAAAAATTCTAATAAATGCATTATTTTTCATCATACGCTGTGTTTATTATTATATGATGAACCCCATAGATTAGGGCTATGATTTTAGGGTTATGATGAGATCATACCAGTGAGACCTAAAGTCTTAAAACCTTAATCTAAAATATTCCTAGTCAAAGGAACCCTGAGTAGGGGATCAGGGTTTTCAGGTAAGACTAGCACATCCCATGTATACTGGAGAGGGTGACTGCTCTCACAGTCACTTGTGTATGACACAAATACTGGGATGTGGGTGCTCATTGGAGAATGAGTTCACTGATATGATCCAACTTGAGAACATCTAATGGAGTCTTAGCTACATGTCAATAAAAGGTTCTCATAGTGGGAGTGGTACAAGTAATCCTTTGACCTGAGACTGCCATAAGTACCTTATGTACATGAACCCATGCTTTGGTTCAATCCTAATCATGACACTGAGTCATGCACAGGATTGATACTGGGAATGGTGAATTAGATATGAAGGTAATGAGTAGGTCAACAAGGAATCGATCACTCTTAGTAAGAGGAGATTGCATCCAGCTAGTTAACAATCAGATGATGATTCAGGGAATCTTTGATCAAAGTAAAGATATTAGAGATGGTTTCTAATATCAAGATAATTGAATCATCAATATAAGATTGAGCTAGAAATAAATATAATATTGGATTTGACATATATCCATATCCATAGTTATATTTTGGGTGCAGGCTGATCGAAAGATTTAATTGTACGGTAACTCTCTACTGAAAGGTAGTTTTGGTATTTCACCAGAATTTCCATATCTTCCGGGTAGACATGACACGTTGCTAGACGTCAATCTTGTCTTGTGGGTTGATCAAATTTAAAGATCACTTATTAGGAAGAGACCTAATTGATCAAGTCGGGTAAGCCCGGTTTGACCTAAATCGATTAGAAAGAGTTCTAATCAAATTAGGTCAACTTGTATTCGAACCCACTGCTGGCTAGATGTGGAACCCAATGGGTCATACACTTAAGAGGATTGATCAAGAGTTTAATTTGTAATTAAATCATCTTTGCAGGATAACACTCTAGCAGGTGTTGCAAACCCTAGCTTCTATTCGAATTGGATTCGAATTAGGGTTCCGGATTGGTTCAATTCAGGTTCTAATTGGATCTAATTAGACCCTAATTGAGTTTATAGGGATTATGGCTAACCCTATTGACTAGCCATGTAACTAGGCTAGCCTCCCCACCCGCCCCTTTGCATTTTCACGCCAAAATGCCAAGAGTCCATGCGCTTATGGACTCTTGGCGCGCCATTTGGAGGAGTCCATGGGCGCATAGACTCTTGGCGCGCCCACTTAATTCTCCGATGAATTAAGTTGGGCGGCTTCCTTTCTCACTATTAGCGCCTCACATGTGTCCCCTTGGATGGGAATCCAAGGGTTGGGATATTTTTGAGAAAGACAAAAGGCGCACTCTTCCCGGTTGCGTGAAATAACGTCTCTTTGGAGACCGAAACATCGCGACTCCCTTCTTCTGAAATTTCACGACTTTTCTTTTAGGAAAAGCCGTGAGTTTTAATCTGGAAGGTCGTGAGAAGGAGGGAAGGGGCGTGAGAAAATGAGAAGGGAGTGAGATGGGTTTTTACGAAGAGGTGTGTGGGCGCCTCTCTGAAATCTATTTAAGGGGTCAGGAAAAATCAGAACGTGTGATCTGAGATTTTTCTTCTTCCTCTCCAAAAGACTCCTTCCCTCTTTTCTTGTTTTACATTGTTTCCTTTACAGAGGACTCCTCTATCGAAACTCTGTTGCTGAACAAGAATAAAAGAGAAGGTCTCGAACGGTAAAGGAAAGGAGTTCTGATTTTATTTCCTTTCTTTCTTACATTAAGACATTCATGTCTTAATTTCTTCTCCAATTTAAGACAAGCCTAAATCCTCTTAGGACAAGGTCTTATCTCTAAGACAAGGGTGTCTTAGAGGGTCAAAGTCTTAGTGGAAGGAGGAGAAGAGATCAAAGAAAGGGAGGCAACCTCTTGTGTTGAAGAATTCCAGCCATAATCCGAGCAATTGAGTTCTAGGAAGAAGAACTCAATAGGAGGAACCATTGAGAAGAAGATAGTGTTTTTTGATCATTGCTCTGTGTGGATCACCATCGGAGGGCGGACACCTGGACGCCTGGTGAATTCAGTTAGCCCCTTCAACTTCAAGTTTGTTGGAATAAGCGATTACAGGTTGGTACCCTAATCCTAATTTGCATAGATATGCTTGTTATATGTTCTAGTCTTATTTAAGGAGTTCCTGGTTTAGGGTTTTTGGTGTGAATTTAGTTTCATTTTTGAAATTACACTTCCGCTGCGTTGCACCGGAACCCTACAGTTCCAGCTCAGCTAGGAGGGATCTCCTCACGGACATGAGGGAGGTGGCGGTGGGGATGATTGCCAGTGAGATCAATTGAGAACTTGGGGAAAATGCACGGTGATGGGTGGCGGTTGATCCAGGGAGGTGGCAGGTGTCGGGAAAGGCAGCAGATGAAATCTGCGACGAGGGGCGAAGATGAGAGCAGGGCTTGAAGATAGTCGAGAGGGGTGTTCGGGTGGTGTTAACTTCCAGTTTGTTTGAGATAAAGGAGAAAAAGAAGAGATAAGAAGAGAGGAAGAAGAAGACCCAGGAAGAAGAGAGAAGAGAGAAGAAGAGGGAGGGAGAAGAAGAGAGGGAAAGAAAAAAGGTGAAGGAAATCGAGAGAAAATCCAAATTTTTTTAAATAATTTCTTCAATCAATTTAATCTAAATACAAGAACTCTTTAAATAGAGTTTAATCCCCGGCAAGTTGGAGACTAACTTAACCAGAATCTTAGGACTCTAGACTAATCTGAAATAACTAGACTAATCTAAAACATACTCCAAACTAATCTAGTTTCATGCTCTAAGATCTATGCATGAACTGGATATAAAATAATAAAAATAAAAATAATATGCCCAATCCCCATACACCTAAAAAAAAATAAAAAATATATATATCTGCTCAATGGTATACATCAAAATCTAAGCCGGACGATGTCTTCATCAATAATACCTGCCAAAGCCTTAGGATAACATACATGAGTTAAGAATAGTTAAGCTGGTAAACTTGCCTGACAGGCACAACTATTCCATAGGAAAGCTACCAAAATCAATTCATTGGCATAAAAACAATGTTTATACCTACCTTTTACTCTTTCACAAACCAAAAAGACCCTCATTCAGAAAGTGACTCTAAAAACTGTAGCCAAACAAAACTTGGAATAACTGGCAGCACAAATATTCTAATAGGTACAACTTTTGTCATTCTCATTTTCTTATTCCTGGACCAAATGCAGGCTGATCAGCATAGCCCAACATGTTTGGGCCCTTTCCTTGGCAGCCACTGCCCTCCTTGCATACTAGAAGAGGGTCCAGGTTCAAACCCCAGCAAACAGTGTTTTTCACAACAAACAAAAAAGTGTTTCTTAAAAAAAAAAAAAAAAAAAAAAAAGATGCAGAATTGCTTTTCAACAGTCATTTATTGTCTTAAGCAAAAAAGTTGAAAGATCGTCTCCTTCATTTCAAACAAACAAAAAGATACCAAAGCAAGGCCCCAGCTCACTGAGCTGGCAAATTTGACATACACGTACTAGTACTTCAATGAGTTTACACTAGATGTCATGCAACAACAACATTTTAATAAAATATAGCTGGAAAGTAATGGGACCATCATACATTCAAGAAGGAACTTAAAATCTATACTATGTGCGAGTTTGGAGTGACCGACCATCATACATTCAAGATATGTCCATGACATCACATGACAAAAGAAAACCATTGCCAAGAAAAGAAACAGTAAAGGATAAATTGTTGAAAATATGTTAGAGGTGCAACATAGGATTAGTCCTCTCATATTGCAGATGATGATAATTGATTGGGTCAGGACTTTTGATATAAAAAGACTCCTCAAACCTTTGGTTTAAAACTTTTTATCTTCATTAGACTTCCAAAAGAAGCAGATGTCTTTGCCTATGTTCAATTAATACACCCATCTTATCAACAAAAAAAAAACATTTTAATTAAGATTTTGTTCTTTATCTAGAATATAAATACAACACATGATTCATATGGATGTATAGTCAAGATAATTAAATGTAAAAAATAGTTTAATCAGATAGAGATCAGAACCATCCACACTTTTGTATGCACATCTTACATGTCCAATTTTCTCATGCACATCTTACACTAATGTCATGCATGCTTATTTCATGTGCCTTGCACATGGCTCAATATTAGTATTTGTGGTAAAGGACTACAAATTTTTGATGGAGCTGAATGCTGAAATGGAGAAACAAACATGCAAGATACCATATTTGCAGGGAAGCCATTAAATTTTCTTTAAAATTAAAAAGCCCAAAAAACATTATTAAAAGCCACTGCCAAGTTTCACAGAAAGAAGATGGAAAAAAGAATGTAGGCAAACATGCCACTGTTGTTCATAATAATTAACACATCAATAAAATACCATGAAAAATAAATCTTTAGGAGGGGAGACAGATAACTTACTCCCATTAAAATGATGGACTCCAACCTTGGACAGCATTGCATAGTACTAAATTTCAGACTTCCAAAGAGGAGGGCAGTTGTTTGCGATGATCGCCAACTTCCCTAGAGATATAAAATTGTGACCAAATGATGAGATGTCGGCAAACCACGGATGCATATAAAAGGCAATATTTCATCAACAAATTAGACTGCAAATTAAAGCAATATTTGCTAGAAACAGGATTGCCAATTCATGAGGTAAAATTAATTATTATTAGTTAAGTTTCTATACTTAAGGCATAAAAGATAATCAAGGCTCAAAAACTAAAAATCTCACTAAATGCAGAAAATGACAAAACAATGCAATTTCCAGTCACGGCTTTTTAGTAATTCAATTGATTCCATGTCATGTGGCACTCATTATGTATCAATTATCTACTCTCTTTACAATAACATAAATTAATGCACATTAGTCTATTCACATGGATTTTTTTTTTTTTTTTTTTTTGGGCGGGGGGGGGGGGGAGGGGGGCGCGCAGGACATGTACAGTAACATTAAAAAGTCATGCACATGCAAGGCAATTAATTTCAATGTCTATGTAAGGCCCAGGTGTTATTGGAAAAAATATCAATGTATTTCAAACCAGAAATACATAAAAAAAGACCAACTTCCTTCTGTAAGGCTATTAGATTAGTTTGCCACTGAGGCAACTTAAGAAGAGTGATTAATGACAAAGAGATAAAGAGATATCAAGGTGAAATCTATAAAATTAAAGTGCCATCTTGTAAGCTAAAGATAACAAAAAAGAAAATCTCATCTGAGTTATTTCATGTCATATTTATGCAATATATTTCCACTATTCATCATAAAGAACCACATTTATCTGACTTCTCATTAACATTAGTATGATCCAAAATACACAGTAGGCACAAATATGATTAAATATTCAGATAGCCAATCTCCCTTCTCATCCTCATAACTCCAACACAGCAATGACTTCATATCATTTGGTCTGCTTTTCAAAACAAACAATATTATGCTCACAATCCTCATCATTACACAGGACACTTTAATCCAGTCACATCACATGCCAAAAGGAGCTAAGATAGTAAAGTTCTCTACCATTAATAAATAAAGACATCAAACCTTAATATCGTGGTTCAATGTAAAATGAAATCTAATGTGCTGGTCGACAAGCTAGAAAAGGAACTCTACTAAATGAACTATGGAAAGGTGTTCATTAACTAATACTACAACTTGAAACAAATACATAAATATCCCATATATGTCTCTAGGTCAAGTTGATCACTATATGCAAAGTTCACAAAGACACCACAAAATGAAAACTGTTCACTTAAGTTCATTGCAATTACTGTAAACACCCTTCACATATTCACCTATTTGTAGGGTAAAGAAAGGTCTTGTTGGGGTATCCCGGTCTAAGTACGAACCGAACACCAGTTCAGCTGGCCGAAGACCTTTTCTCCGAACCAATGATTTCGGACCAGGAAAGGTCAGGCCAACCACAGGCAACCCAAGGCTTCTCATCGGCCTACGACATCCGAAAGCGAGACCTTCGAATGATGTCTTCGGCCCTAACCGAAGACCAAGCTTCTCATCGATTTCCGAAGACATGCTCTTCGTTTCCTGTCGAAGACACGATCTTCGGCCCTTGGTAAACACCAAGTCTTCGACTTATGCATAGGACAAAATCTCCGACCGAGAATCTCCCTAAACAGGGAAAATCTGAAGATGGGACCACGATCTGTCCCAGATAGGCAACAGCAACCAACGGTTACTATCGACTATCTCCATGCCACGATCATGGCGTGCGACTCGAGCTGCCACGCCTCCGGTCTGGCCGGAACCGCTCAATGACAACCCACGATCGCCAATCATGGAGAGAAATTAACTCCCCGTAATCGCTGGGAGAAGAACGGGGCCGCAGGCCGGGCGCCTCCTTTTAAATAGGAGTAAGAAGAAATGCTCGAGAGAGGTACACATATACACTCACGCATACTCTAAATCTAAAAGAGCCTTTCCCTCTGCTTTTCGAGAATCTTTCCCATTCTGTGGCTGGGATCCGCCTCTGACTTAGGCATCGGAGTGTCCCCAGCCAGAACGACTCCGGCAAGGGACCTGTTTTGCAGGTGAACCAGGGAGCGGTCCTGTGGTGCAGCAGCTCCGACCGGTCGGTATAGGAACTCCAGGCCAACAGATTGAAGCGCCAGGTAGGGGGGCAACACAGCACTCTTTAGACTCCCTCCTAAACAAGGGGAAGTAAGAAGTTCCTGAAGGCGAGAGGAAAGACTCAGATAGCCTCCACAAGTCGAAGTCGTGCTCCGTCCCAAGAGGGCGCACCCCCAGGAGAGAACGACGTTCCACCTTCCACAGTTGTCGTGGGATTACAGCAATTTGAAGCCCTTGTGAACCAGGTCACCAACCTCACAGCCATGATTCAAGACTTCCAAAACAGAGCTTTTCCGATGGGAAATCCACCGACCGCCTCCAGACATAGCTCTCGATCCCGAGGGAAGAGAGCCCCATGGGAGGGTTCCACACATCTATCCCCCCATTCTCGGCCCTCTCCTGAAGGCCGAAGTTCGAGACTGCCTAGGCCCACCGATTCCCTGCAGAAAGGGAAAAGGCCTTGACAAACTCCCTCACCTTCCTCCGAAGACTCTACTCCCGTATAGAGGGCGCCGAAGCAGACTCCCGATTACGACGGAAGATTTAGAACCATTAAATTGGAAATGGCGAGGGCGCAGGAGCAGAGAATGTGGGATCTAAAAGATCCCGACGACTTGATAGTGGGTGATCTACGCCCACCCTACACCGACCGTATCATGGTCGAAGTCATTTCTCGGCACTTCAGGGTTCCCCAAATAGAACCCTACGACGGCGCCTCCGATCCCTTCGACCACTTGAACAGTTTCACGGCCCATATGATGATCCAAAGAGCTTCGAACGCGATGTACTGCCTCGCGTTCCCGGCTACCTTAAAGAAAGCTACTCGGATGTGGTACTCGAGCCTGCGCCCAGGTACCATCGATTCTTTTTCCGGGTTAAAGAAATTGTTTGTCTTGCATTTCAGGACCTGCCGTAAGACTTCCCGGAATACGGACACACTGTTCCTCCACCAGAATGAAGGAGAAAGCCTACGAGACTACATCTCCAGGTTTAATGCGGCCACACTTGAGATCCCCGATCTCAATGAGCATGTAGCCATGTCTGTGCTGAAGAAGGGACTTCGTACGTCCAGGCTTACCTTTTCCCTGGATAAGTTCCCCAAAAACTACGCTGAGCTCTCGTCGAGGGCTCAGAAATACGCCGATGCTGAAGAGCAGGCGGCCAACCGACGACTGATTGAAGGGAACCCCCTTCAAAAAGAAGAACAACAGGGGACAAGGTCCCCCAACCTCCAATAATAATAACAGCAAATATACTGACTGCCGAAGAAGTCCTCCCAGGCCCAGAGCATCGGGAGAAAGATTCGACTCCTACACCCCCTTCAACCTTCCTCAAGAAAAGATCCTCATGGAGATAGAGAAAGAAAAATATCTCCAACGGCCCCGTCCCATGAAGGCTTCCTCTTCCGTAAGGAATAGGAACAAATATTGCCGATTCCACCAGGACCACGGCCACAATACTGAAGAATGCATCCAGCTGAAGGATGCGATTGAGGATCTCATCAAAAGAGGGTATTTGGGACGGTACATTGGTCGTCAAGGATCTCGGTCAGAAGCTACTGTTCCCCAGCCATCTCCTGAAGAGGCCGAACTGCCAAATCAAAGGCCCACCAACGGAGGTGTAGGGATGATACACCGGCCTATCGACTGGAGGAGAGACGAGGACGATGTCCCAAAGCGACTCAAGGACAACAACGCTATTCTCTTCTCCGATAACGACCTTGCGGGAGTTCGGCTCCCGCATGATGATCCTCTTATAATCTCGGCCGTTGTGGCCAACTATGATGTACAGCAAATCCTTGTTGATAATGGAATTCGACTGATGTCTTGATTTACGATGCATTCTCTAAAATGTATTTACCTAAACATCAACTACGGAGATCCCCGATACCGCTCACTGGTTTCGGGGGTAATCAAGTTCATGCCGAGGGAGAAATAGTGTTGCCTGTGACCCTTGGCACTGAACCTCGACAAAAAACACTGCCGATCAACTTCACGGTAGTCCGGACCCCCTCAGCTTACATCATTCTAGGGCGGCTCGCCTTGAACAAGTTTCGAACCGTGATCTCCTTTCATTATCTCCTGGTACGCTTCCCCACCAGGAACGGTGTCGGAGAAGTTAGAGGAGATCAGAGAGCAGCACAGCAATGTCTGATGATTCAAGACAAGCACTTCAACGATTCTGTAACTCCGAATCAGCTGGATCCGAGGGATACAACTACAGACTTTGGTGAGCCCATAGAAAGAACTGTCCTGGTACCTTTGACTAAGGAAGACCCCACCAGAGTTGTGCAAATCGGGAGTACGCTTGATGAGAAAACCAGAACAAAGCTGATCCGTTTCCTCAGAGACAACGCCGATGTCTTCACCTAGTCAGCTTTGGATATGCCTGGGATTCCTGCCGAAGTAATCACTCATCGACTGGAAGTTACCCTCAGGTATAAACCAATACGACAGAAGAAAAGAAGCTTTGCTCCTGAAAGACAGAAAGCCGTGGATGAAGAAGTCGACAAACTCCTTAAAGCAGGGTTCATCCGAGAGGCCCACTACCCCGAATGGTGGACCAATATGGTAATGGTGAAGAAAGCTAGCAGCAAGTGGAGGATCTGCATCGATTACACAGACCTCAACAAGGCTTGCCCAAAAGATAGCTTCCCTCTCCCAAAGATTGATCAGCTGGTCGACACCACTGCCGGCCACCAACTGCTGAGCTTCATGGACACTTTTTCCGACTATAATCAGATTAGGATGTATCCACAGGATGAGGAGAAGACAGCCTTCGTCACCAACAAAGGTCTCTACTGCTACAAGATGATGCTATTCAACCTCAAGAACGCCAGGACAATATTTCAAATGCTAATCAACAAGGTGTTCGAAAAGCAACTGGGAAGAAACATGAAGGCCTACGTTGACGACATGATCGTCAAAAGCCTCCTCCGAAAAGATCATATCTACAACTTGGAAGAGTCATTCAGTGCTCTGCGACACTACCGCATGAAGCTAAATCCGGCAAAGTGCGCCTTCGGGGTCACTTCGGGTAAGTTCTTGGGCTTTCTTGTCACCAAACGAGGGATTAAGGCAAATCCTGAGAAGATCCAGGCCCTAAAGGATATGAGACATCCCTCCTACAAAAAAAAAGTCCAGCAATTAACAAGGATAATTGCCTCCCATAGCAGGTTCATTTCTCGTTCAGCCGAGAAATGTCTCCCATTCTTCAAGATACTTCGGCAGTCAAAGGGCTTCGAATGGTCCGAAGACTGTCGCACTGCTTTTGAAGAACTAAAGAAATACCTAGAAACTCCGTCTCTGCTTCAGATGAAGCAATTAGTTCGGTCCTTGTCCGGAGAGATGAAGACGGATCCCACAAGCTGATCTACTACATCAGCAAGGTTCTACATAATGCTGAAACGTGGTATGCGAGGATGTAGAAGTTGATCTACTCTCTAGTGATTGCGGCAAAGCGACTACGGCCGTACTTCCACGCCCACGCCATCATGGTGCTGACTGATCAGCCCCTCAAGGCCATTCTCCGATCTCCGGACACTTCTGGAAGGATAGCCAAGTGGGCTGTGAAGTTGAGTGAATTCGACGTCAGCTTTCAGCCCCGATCGACCATGAAGGCCCAGGTGCTCTCTGATTTCTTGGCTGAATGCACCTAGAGGTCTGAGGACGAAGTATCTTCGACAGAAGATGAAGTCCTGAAGGAGACGAAGTCCATTTGGGTGCTCCATATGGACGGAGCTTCCAATGCTACTGGATGCGGGACTGGTCTTATGCTAGCCGAACCTGACGACCATACCATAGAGTGTGCACTTCGGTTCTCCTTCTATGCTTCTAACAACCAAGCCGAATATGAAGCTTTGCTCGCCGGACTTCGGATTGCCAAAAGTTTGAAAGTTCAGCAACTCCGAGCCTTCTCAGACTCCCAGCTAGTTGTGAATCAGGTTAAAGGAGAATATGCAGCCAAGGATCCAACCATGATGCAGTACCTAGAGAAGATACGGGCCTTATCCTCTCAACTGGAACATTTTAAGATTATCCATATCCCTCGATCAGAGAATTCCCGGGCGAACGCATTATCTCGACTAGCTACTACAACACCGGAATCTCTCGGACGCACTTTTGTTGAACATCTTGAAACTCCAAGTATAGTCAAAGAGGTTGTGGAGGTACGCCAGATCGACGCCGAGCCAAGCTGGATGGATCCCACCATCAAATTCCTAAATGAGGGCGTACTACCAGAAGACAAGGCAAAGGCCAAGAAAATCCGCTAGATGGCGTCCCAGTATGTCATCTTAGACGGAACCCTCTATAAGAGATCATTTTCTCAACCGCTGCTAAAATGTTTGGGACCGACGGATGCGGATTATGCCCTGAGAGAGGTCCACGAGGGCATATGCATTGATCACTTGGAGATAGGTCTCTGGCATACAAGATCATTCGACAGGGTATTATTGATCCTCCGTCCAGAAGGACTCGGCTGACTTTGTGCGAAGGTGTGACCAGTGCCAGAGGTACGCCAATGTTCAGAGGTAGCCTGCAAGTCACTTGACTCAACTGACAACTCCTTGACCTTTTGCCCAGTGGGGAATGGATATTCTTGGCCCATTTCCGCCGGCTTATGGACAAAGGAAGTTCCTCCTTGTAGCCATCGACTACTTCACAAAGTGGGTAGAAGCCGAACCACTGGCCCAGATCACAGAAAGCAAAGTGGAGAATTTTGTAAAAAAATCAATCATATTCCGGTTTGGCATCTCACATGTCATAATCACGGATAACGGGAGACAGTTCGACAATCTGAAGTTCAAGGACTTCTGCGCTCGGTATCATGTTCAGCATCGGCTGACCTCCGTTGCCCACCCACAGTCCAACGGAGAAGCCGAAGCAACTAATCGGACCATTCTCCACAACCTGAAGACGAGGTTGAACGCCGCCAAAGGGCTTTGGGCCGAAGAGCTGATCTCCATTCTCTGGGCATACCGAACTACCCCAAGAACGGCCACCGGCGAATCTCCGTTCAACCTAGCATACGGTACCGAAGCCATACTACCTATTGAAGTCTCCCTACAATCCTTAAGGATTGACAACTACGAAGAGCTTAGGAACTCCGATCATAGAAGGATCGACCTGGATCTGCTGCCAAGCACCAGACTTCAGGCCCAGATAAGAATGGCGACGTACCAACAAAAGGTCGCCAAATACTACAACTCAAGAGTGAAGGAGCAGATTTTCCGCACAGGAGACATGGTATTGCGAAGGACAGAGTATCTAGGCAAACAGAACAGGATAAACTTTCTCCCAATTGGGAAGGTCCATATCAAGTCGAAGAAATCATTCGACCAGGAACATATCGACTCAAGACCCTGAATGGGAAGTCTCTGTCCCAGCCATGGAATGTACAAAACCTTCGCAAATATTATCAATAAACAGGTTCCTAAATTTCCTGTGCAAATTTGCTTAACTCTATTCAACTCAGAATGGCTTGTTGCATCGATTGAACGACAACAGCCTAAGTAGCCCGATCTAAGAAATCGGTCAACTGCGCAAAGGAGAGTCTGATACACTCACCTTATCGGTATGCCCGACGAGCGCAACGGATGGCCTAGTCAGGCCACCAAGAAGATCGAAGGCACAGGAATGGTTTTGGTAATCTACTCTACAGGAAACCCGAAGACGTGCCGGGACGGGCCTAATCAGCCTACCTTACATTACAAAAAAAAAAAGGAGAAGGCGCAGGGATGGTTTTCGTAACCTACCCTACGGTAAACCAGAAGACGCGCCGGGGCGGGCCTAACAGCCTACCTTGATCACGATCGAAGTGCACAGGGACGGTGTAAACACCCTACCCTACGATAAATCCGAAAACGTGCCTAAAAGGACCACTGTCATCCTTCCTGTCGACAACAGACATTTCAAGAAAGGTCCAACCGACCTCACATCTTTCCTATAGACCGCAAATGGTCCGAGGAATCTACACTCTAGACATAACGTGATACAACATATCGCAAGAAACACATGAAAAGAGGTAAGAGAAAGATTTTTTTTTTTTTGATTTTTACAAAGAAAAAAAAAAAGAAAAAGAGACTCATAAAAAGAGAACTAAAAAAGAAAAAAAAAAGATAGTAGTAGAAGGATTGCGGGAAACAATTCAATAACCTCCCGTCAGCTTTTTCCCATACCGACGGGGGGAGCTTTGAAGGGACGATGAAGGGGCCCCGGGGTTCCTATCCGAACCGGAATCCGACCCCTCATCAGAGTCAGAATCAAACTCATGTCTGGGAAAGGGAACGGAGGGCTTGATGTTGTCCAGGCCCTTCAAGTCATAGAACTTGAAGGCCTTCCTCCTGCATTCCCGGAACCCCTGATGGTAGGAGTCCATAGCCACTTCGGTGACCTCCTCCTTGAAGGCAGCGGATGCCCTGAAGTCTGAAACGGCACTCGCAGTCTCCTTCTTGGCCTCCTCCACCTCCGTGACTGCTACCGTGACCTGGGCCCTGACCTCCTTCAACTGAGCCTCCAACATACAGACCTTCTTCTCCAGACGGTCCACGAGAGGCTCATCATCATCCCCCGGTTCAAAGAACTCCGGACTCCTCTTCCTCTTAGGGTCGACGGCCCTTCTCTTCGCTGCCCGACGAAGCTCGGAGGTGCTGAACCTCATTTTCAACTGGAAGAAGTCTGAGAAGATGGTGACCCTTGGCAGCAGAAGGTAAGGTCCTATTAATAGAGACCCTGCACCCATGACCGACTGCGGGGAGGCGTGCTCCACGTCTTTTCCCAGCCGCATCAGAGAGCGCCACATATCCAAGCGACGCTTCGAGAACCAGAAGACCGCTCGGGGGTCATTCCCGGGATAACAACTGCCAGCGCTTCGAATCTGGAGGAATTCCTATCGTGCGGCAGCGATATTAATGGCTCCTTTTTGGAAAAAGATCTGGCGGCACACAAGACGCAAGAAATCGCGACCGTACGAATATCGATACGCCGCGTGGACAACGAGAATTGCAATCAAACTTCCCTGATCACCGATCGATGGGGAGTTAACGCCTGTCTATCCCAACGGACAGGTTTAGTACCAAAAGAAAGGTGACACCAGCCTAATCAACCGTAGACGGTCTTCGGCAACGGAGTTCTAACCTATTCCGGAGTTCGTCTTCGTCAACTACCAATCAAACGGCCTTCGACCACGGCCGTTCGACCAAGCAGAAGAAGGAACAATAAACTTTGTTCAAGCTACGTCTAAAAATACAACATAGCATATGCAGAAGGAGAAAAAACTACTTTAAAATCTGGAGAAGTTGTCGTACAAAAACCATTGACAGTACAAAAAAAAAAAAGACACATCTAAAGCTACTCGGATTATTCAACATCAACAGGAAGAGACCCAACATCATAGGATTGAAGCAACTTGTCAACCTGCGCAGAAAGGATCTCATCGATTTGGGCTGGGACCGGAGAACCTTCAGCTTGGACTTCCCCAGCCTAAACCTTCTCCTGAACCGGGATCAGAGTTGGGGTCACCCCCAAATCTTCGACTATGGCAGAGGCCTCTTCTTCCGGACATGGCACCTCTTCGACCTCTTCCGCGGCTTCGACCTTTTTCGCGGCTTCGGCCTCCTCTTCCTCCTCCTCTTCTTCTTCGGCTATGTTAAAGGGAGGGATGCCAGAAAGATCAAGGTAGGGGAAGGCCTCCTTTATCTTGGAAAGTCTGTCATTAAAGCCATGCTGGTAGCCGTACAAGGATACTTCATTCATTTCCTCTTGGAATTGTGAAGACTTCCTGAAGTCTGCTACAGCATCATCCACCCGCTTTCTCAGGGACACGGACTCTCTCTTGGCCGCTTTGAACTCCAGAATTGCCTCTTCGACCCTCCTGGCAGCTTCCTCCGCTGCCTTGGTCAAACTCTCTATATCCTTTCTTCGTTCTCCTTAACAGTTAGCTCCAAGGAGTCGACTCGCTTTCTGTTCTTCCTCCACCCTGTCCCTTGCTCCGCTATTGTCAAATGGGCACTTTTTAATTCACCCTTCAGCTCATGAACCTCGTCGTTCACCCGGACAAGATGGTTCTCCATAGACTGCCTCAACTCTTCGGCTACTTCTTTTGCGGCCATGGCAGTCTGGAGATCCTCCTTGAGGCCGTGGATGAGGCTGTCAACATTTTCCAGGCCCTTCTCCATAAAGGTAAGGTCATAGACCAACTGCATAAAAAATATGGAGTTATGGATCGAACAATTATCAGAGCAAAGGAGACGGCAAGGATCATACCTGTTACAGGGCGAAAAAAGCAGATTCGGACACCCTGGGAAGGTTCCGACTTCGAAGAACTGCCAAGTCGTGAGGCAACAATGTGCTCTTCAGCGCCTGCCTGGCTACGGCGGGGACCAGTAGTCCCCCCGTAGACAAAAGCTCTGAAGAATTCGCCGAACGGCTTCCAGCTGGGGAAGCCCCACGAGCGAACTCTCCCTCAACTTGCCATGCTTTGCCCTTATCGACTGCAGGGGCGCAAGGCGATGGCACGTCCGCCGCCTGAGGCGGACTCCCCATTGTGCGAACCGGGGAAGTAGCCGCCGGTGGAATTTTGACTGGACAAGGTCTCGACGGGGCCCCTTCTGTGAGTACCACATCTTTCCCTGAGATCCCCCGGGAAGATGAAGTGCTCCGGTCCCCCTCAGGATCGTCCCTTCGGGCCTTCTTTCGAACTGCTGACCTAATGAGAGGGGCTTGAGCTACCCTCTTCTCAGAAGTCTGATGGAGCCAGCTCACACCAGGCTTTATTTTACCACCTGCAAACAAAAAAATTTCTTTAAGATGACTGAGCTATGATAAAGACGGAGGAAGAATGGCAGAAATTTTCGTCACTATACCTAATACGGAGGATTTGCTAATCCCCGCAAAATGGAGATTTCTCTCCTCTAACAACTCCCGGATATGGACGACTTCCGAATTAATCAGAAGATCGTAATCCAACTGGTCAGCCGCCAATACCTTCTTTCCATCATTGGCGGTTAAACGAGGCTTCTTCCAAACAATGTCGGAGCCCCATGGATCAAAGGACAGTACAAACACAAAAACAGGTTTCCACCCGTGGATGGCGCTGGGCATGTCCTTGATAACCTTGCGGCCCGGTCGAGGGCCGATCACCCACCATCCGTTGCTATGGAAGTTCCTCTTGAGTACAAAAAGGGCTGTGAATAAGTTGGTCCTAGGTTCTATATTTGCAATGCTGCACAGGACCAGAAACTCGCAGACGTTCTGGATGCTGTTCGGGGTCAACTACGTTGGCATCACTTGGTACAGATGAAAGATTTTGATGAAGGGTGCAGGAAAAATCGAAGGCCAGCCTTCAGATGATCTTCGTACACGGCTAGACACCCGGGGGAAGGTTTGTTCACCCGTTCCTCGGATGCGGGGAGGACAAAAGGGAACCCCTCGGGAATGCGATAGCGTTCCCGAAGAAGGGCCATCTTCCCCTGAGAAACCGAACTAGAGATCGACTCCAAATCTACTACGTCACCAACCCCCGAGGGCCCAACTTGTCCCCCTGACTTTCTATAGTTTCTTCCATGATAAAAGAATGAAACAAAAAGGCAGAAGGAAGATTCTACCTGTGGAATAGACTGGTAATCAAGAACAGGAAAAGCTGAGCGAAGAATGAGACGAGGTTGAAGAAGCTTCTTTAGCCGAACCTTCTCTATTTTCCAAGAGGAAACCAGAGGCCTCTGAAATCCCACCAGGTTGATTTGACCAAAGGTTACCCAGGAAGGTAACCCACCTTCAACAAGCCGCTAGGATGAAGCGCATCCATCATCCAACGGACAGGGAGAAGCCGCCACAACCATCCAAATCTTAATCGAAAGATTGGCTGAGCCATCACGCAACAGGAAAATGAGAGACAGTCCCAGGGCCGCCCGCTCTTTTCTTCTCCCCCAACCAAGGAGTGACAGCTATCCACCACCTGATTTCCAAATCAACCAGCAGTCATGATGGGCAGTATAATCAGAGATCCCATAATCATCCATTATACTATCCCCTGGGAGGAAAACGACAAAACATTGGTACTCTCACTTCTCGAGGCAAACCTTCGCTTCGAAAACTGAGAGTAAGGGGGCAACTGTTGGGGTATCCCGGTCTAAGTACGAACCGAACACCAGTTCGGTTGGCCAAAGACCTTTTCTCCGAACCAATGACTTCGGACCAGGAAAGGTCAGGCCAACCACAGGCAACCCAAGGCTTCTCATCGGCCTACGACATCCGAAAGCGAGACCTTCGGATGATATCTTCGACCTTAATCGAAAACCAGGCTTCTTGTCGACTTTCGAAGACATGCTCTTCGTTTCCAGCCGAAGACCCGATCTCCGGCCCTTAGTAAACACCAAGTCTTCGACTCAGGACAAAATCTCTGACCGAGAATCTTCCTAAACAGGGAAAATCTGAAGATGGGACCACGATCTGTCCCAGATAGGCAACAGTAACCAACAATTATTATCGACTATCTCCATGTCACGATCATGGTGCATGACTCTAGCTGTCATGCCTCCGGTCTGGCCGGAACCGCTCAATGACAATCCACGATCGCCAATCATGGGAAGAAATTAACTTTCCGTAATCGCTGGGAGAAGAACGAGGCTGCAGGCCGGGTGCCTCCTTTTAAATAGGAGTAAGAAGAAATGCTCGAGAGAGGAACACATATACACTCATGCATACTCTAAATAAAAGAGCTTTTTCCTCTGCTTCTCGAGAATCCTTCCCATTCTATGACCGGAATCCACCTCTGACTTAGACATCGGAGTGTCCCCGTCGGAACGACTCCAGCAAAGGATCTATTTTGCAGATGAACCAAGGAGCGGTCCTGTGGTGCAGCAACTTCGACCAGCCGATACAGGAACTCCACGCCAACAGGTCTAGATGAATTCCGAGAAGTCAGAAGGACAAAATCCATCTAGGGAGCTGTACGCATCTCTGAGACATGAGTCAAAAGCCAAACAACTAAACTCTAGTCCCAAACCCACAAGTCCAGCATATCAACACAGAATTGTTTTATCGTCAAAAAAACATTTTCCAGTAATCATCAATATTCATAACAAATTAACTAAACTAAAAGCAGAAACATTTTTTCGATTATTTTCCACTGTAAACAATGTTATCGACGATTTGTATTAGGATTTTGATTCAACAGGAAGCCATAGCTCGAATTAAATGCGGAGTAGCAGAGAATGATATCAGACAGACATTTAAATACAGAAGTAATGATCAATACTTAGGGTTTATGATCAATCGATCAAGAAAAGGGAAGACGGAAACAGCGATTACTATACCTCTGTTATTCCGAAGGGATCTGAGGACGGTCTTGTACCCGAGGGTATACTTCCCGCTTTTCATCACGAGAGCGAGCCTGTTGTTTATGCTCTCCTGGGTCTCTTCTTCTGCATCACAAAAAAAAATGGAGCGAGAAAATGATCAAAATGTTCCACAAAAATCAACGCAAATTTAGGGTTGAGGATCTGAGGAAGAAAGGGATTTCTAAAACAAATGGCTCCGAAAGAGATTGAGGAGGATACCGTCTTCTTCGCGAGCACCATGACTGCTCCGGGACAAAACGGCGGCGGCGGACCACTAGGGAAGGAAGCGAGAGGAAAGAACCCTGGGTCTCGGTGGTGGGTTTTCGGTGGTGGGCGACTGGCTGCAAAGGAAATGCTGGAGCGTTTTAGCTGGTTATGCATACATCCTAATGTAAGCGTCGCAGTTACATGATTTCCCCCACCTGTGAGTGTCGTAGTAGTCCATTAACATAAAAAGCAATTCTTTGCACACCGGGGGCAGTCCCGATTGATCCGCGTTACGCTTGCATGGCACCATGGAATTTCCGTCCTTTTGGTATTAAATTAAGGATAATAACTTTTGCCGATACCATTGATATCCAATCCAATCCGATTTTAATAGGATGAATAAAATCCAATCTATCTAATTTATAAATAAATATAATTTATAAAAAAAGTTGACTCAGATTCGGATAGGATAATAATATATCCCGATCCAAACCCGATCCATTTATATATAAAAAAATTATATTTATAAAATATTTAAATAAATTAGATATGGAATGAATATACTTGACTTGACCCGAATCGACCCGATCCATTTAAATTTTAAGTAAACTAGATTTTATGAGACTGGGTATATCCAACTCGATCCGATCCAAACATGATTTTTTTTATACCCGATCCGAGATGGATATAGGACGAGTAATTTTTTAGTGGAATGGATACGGGTTTTGGATGACCCGATCCAAACCTGACCCGTTGCCATACTTATATTAAATCAGTCATCTAAAATAATGAAAAATGGAGGCACATGACCGAAATCTTATATATTCCATAATTAAAATTTCAAAAATTTATGATAGAACATATTCTTTTCCTTCAAAACTAGCCTTTTTTTTCTCATTTTCTGTTGGTACCAAAATAATAGGTATGTTCCTGTTCTCTCTTCTTCCTCCTCCATTTTCTTCTCTATCCAAGCATATGATGTCTAAGTTCTATTTTTCTACTGTTGCCGTCAAGATCGCCATAGCCTGCAGCTTTGACATGTCGCGAATGCGTTAAGCTCCCATAGGATACTTGGTCCTCTGTTTCGGTACGCTCCTTGGTCTGCTACCCTTCAAAACAGAGGAGACCCGGGCCGGAAGTTCCGGCGGAGATACTTCGACAGTCAAGCCAGTGAGACGATCTAGAAAAACAAAACCTCTGAGGCGGAGAGCTTGGGGACTCTTCGTGCATAGAGGGTGAAAGATAGAACTGAAATGTAAAGACAAAGTAGAGTTGAGGATCAGAGAGCTTGGGAGGTTCTACTGGCAGGATCCTTGCCCGTTAGCTTTCTGTCTCTTACCAATTGCCTCTCTCCTCTCGCTCAGGGATTCTTTTTTCTATTTTATATGAGAACAATAGCCCATATCAGGTCTGGGGCTTCCCTGAGATGTCCTTTTCCTAGTACAGTTTCCTATGGGAGGGGCGGGCGCCGTGCCGTTAAGCCACGAGCCACGGTGGGACGTTTCTATTCTCGGAGGGACCGTCGAAGCATCGCAGGGCCTACGGCCTTAATGAAATACTTCTCTTCGAAGAGGTTCAGGTTTCGTGTCGCGAGGGTTGAGACCCTCGGTTGCGCGTCATCGATGTGGCAGTACGCTACAGAACTTGGGGCCTGGAGGAGCATACCTTGCATAAAGCATGCGGGTGGCGCGTTGTAGAGCTTGAATTAATGGAGGGCATGCACCACCTCCCAGAGGTTGCAGGTGGACGAGAACCCCCCTTGCCGTGGTTTGAATTTCGTTGATCCTTCCCTCCTTCACTGTTGGCAGGAATTCCGTCCTCCACAAGGCAACGAAGGGGCTCGCTTCAGGAGCCCTGCCCCTAGAAGCATGAGCACGACCCCGGCCGGGAGCTGGCCTCAGCTGGAGGGCTCTCCCTATAAGCACAACCTCGACTGGGAGTTGACCTCAGCAGGAGAGCTCGCCTTGGCAACATAAGCATGACCCCGACTGGGAGCTGCCTCAGACGGAGGGCTCGCCTCATGAGCACGGCCCAGTTGGGAGCTGACCTCGACAAGTGGCTCTCCTTGAAAGCATGAGCACGACCCCAGCTGGGAGCTGGCCTCAGATGGAGGGCTCGTCCTATGAGCACAACCCCGGCTAGGAGCTGACCTCGATAGAGGGCTCGCCTTGGCAGCATGAGCATGATCCCGGCCGGGAGCTGGCCTCAGACGGAGGGCTCGCCCTATGAGCACGATCCTGGCTCGGAGCTGACCTCGGTAGTTGGGCTTGCCTTGGGAGCATAAGCACGACCCCAACCGGAAGCTGGCCTCAGACGGAGGGCTCGTCCTATGAGCACGACCCCGGCTGGGAGCTGACCTCGGTAGGAGGGCTCGCCTTGGCAGCATGAGCATGACCTCGGCTGGGAGCTGGCCTCAGACGGAGGGCTCGTCCTATGAGCATGACCCTGGCTAGGAGCTGACCTCGGCAAGAGGGCTTGTTTGGGCAACATGAGTATGACCCTGGCCGGGAGCTGGCCTCAAACGGAGGGCTCGCCCTATGAGCACAACCCCGGCTAGGAGTTGACCTCAGTAGAAGAGCTCACCTTGGTTCTTTGTTTGGCCACCATGTCCATGTAGCAGATCTCTTGCCAATGCGAATGCTAGCACGGGCTCCACGTCAACGAATGTGCCACATCAGATGCCCCCCACTCCTGAGCCCAGAGAACGAAGCGGCACTCGGGGCGAGGGAAGTAATGATCACGCTGATATGGAGGGGCGCACTTCATCTGCCATCAATGTTAGGAATAGTGTCCCAAAGCCAATCATTTAGGATGTAGATGGTTGTACTATTTTGTAATTGTATATGAATTCTTTAAATGAATAAAAGTTATTTTTTTAGCTATTCATTACATGTGCATTTTCCTTAAAAGAACTCTTGTGTGATAGAATCCTTAGAATACACTATATTTGATACAGAGAGGATGTATCGAGTAGTTCTTAAACTGGTTCACAACCAAAGGATACATTGTTATAGGACGACGATGTATCAAGCATAGGTTGTTTTATGTCACATTGATTGGTTGTCCTCTTAACCAAGGAGTATAGAGACACTGATATGACATACATGTGAAATATATGACATCTTACTGAACGTGACCATCTGCGGAGCTTCCTTCTGTCAAAGGGTTGCTCGCGAAGGGATATAGATATATGTGTCCCTCAGACTTGAGGTCACCATGGTAGCTTGCAAGCAACTCACTATATTTTGGTATGAGACTACCTGGATTTCTAATCCAGTGACGGAAGGTTTCTTGATATAGTCAAGTACTTGTGGAGCAGTGGTGGATCAAGATGGGATTGACTTTTCTAAATGGTTTGGAGTGAATGACTCACTATGTCTCAATTTAACAAAACCTTGGCCATGGTAGTTCTTGTGAGGAGTCACAGATCTTGGAAGGTTGAGACATGATCTGGATGTACTAAATTAGGATTGGCAGTCAAATCCTAGGTCATCATGAGCATTATGAGATCAAATGGATGAATTATGCAATAACCATATGCTAAAGGTTCTAGAGAGTTGCTCTGCATCTTCGACCAATTCGGATGTCGGATATCATTGCTAGATGATGACTTTGACTGGTACTGGAAACGTTCTAGTACTACCAGCTTAGTATTCGAACCTATGGGGTCACACACCATAGGGATTTCTACCTGATTTAAAAGCCGATCGACGATTGAAAATCGTTTAGCATCATTATGGGATCAATATGATTGACCATGATCCAAATGTCGACACTTGGCTATGATGAGGATTTTTTACTAATTTGATTAGTGAATTTTTGGAAGACTTATTTGCAATATGATTGCAATCTGATGGGTCAAGCCAAATGTGATTTGGCTTAGGATCAAATTAGATTTGATTTGTCATGCTTACTTTCCTTTAAAAGACTCAAATTTGAATTTTGAATTCAAATTTCAAATCTTGGGGCTCCAAGATTTTATATGGAATGCATTATTTGGAGTGCAGATTTTCTTCCATATAAACCTAGAGCTAATTTGGTTCAACCCTTAACCCTTTCCCCCAATCACTTCTCCTTTCATATCTCTCTCTCTTTGCTGCTACTATAAATAGGTATCTTTGTAGGGGTAGCAGTGTTAGTTGAGATTGACTTTTGCTGGGCTTTTCTTAGAGATGAAGGGAAGGCATCCTTAGAGTGGGGTTTGAGAGGATTTGGATTTTGGGTGTGTGCCTATTTAGCAATCAAGCTAGGATTTGGGAAGAAAGAGTTAGTTGTGAAGGGTTCCACTTCTACTTCTCCCCATTGTTCACCACCAGATTTTCCGGCGGCTTGAAGAAAGTCTTGCAGGTCCAACGAAGGATAATATCAACCTCAAGGATCCTGAGGAGCTAGCACTCCAAGGAAGTTGATTGGGATCGAGCCCTGGTGTGAACTATCCATAAAGGCCAGACATTTATGTGGCTCAGTGGCTCTTCATCACCCACATCCAAAGGTTAAAGGTAATGTACCCTTTCCTTTTCTTTGCTCTTGATATCTCAACATGCACTTTTATTATATCAGATCCTGTTACAGGTAGATTGGACTTGATCAATCTACCAAGTCTTCTACAATGCTATACTTTAAAATAGTTTTAAAATATAGTCTGTTTGCCTGCTATACCTTTTAAACTTTCATTGGTATTAGAGCTAGGTTGCTGTAGCATAATAATAGTAGCATATTAAGATATCATTAGCTTTCCTCACAAAGTACTTGGATTAAGGTGGATTCGCCATGGCCGTTCGGTCATATGAGAGAAGTATGGTTTGAAGGCCATCACTTCCCATTTAATGGGATTCTCCTATGGCGTGTAGGGGTGCTGCTGTATCATGACCTTATGAAGAAGAAAGTGAGAGATTTGATAGGTTAAAATAGTTTTAATCTATGGATGTTTGATCTAAAAACTTTGAATAGTTCAAGTAAAATGCATGAATTTGAAGTCACTATTTTCTACCCCAGTAGACAAGCCGACTCGACCCCTACTCGAGCTTACTCGTTTCTGCAGACAGAATAGTCTTTATGTTCTGTGTTCTGGATGAGCTGACTCAACCCCTGCTCGAGCCGACTCGTCTCTACAAATAGAACAATTTGTCAGTTTTTAGTTCTAGATGAGCCGACTCACATTCTGCATGAGTCGACTCGACCAGAAAATTTTGAAATAGTGATTTCAAATTCTATATGCTTGTAAAATTGTTTTACAATATAAATTGAAATTATTTTGATTTATAAAGATTATTGAACTTAATTAAGAATTAAGTTATCTTGAATAACAAAGTGATTTAGGAATATGATTCAAAGACTTTAAGTCATTTCAATAACCTTTAAGGGTTATGGGTTAGCTTCAATTAGATCCTTAATTGGATTAAACCTAAGTTTTGATGAATAGATCAAATAAAGAACTAATCTAATCAAATGTTGAGTTAGGATTTCTTCTCTATATATCTCTCTAATAGTTAGATTGATTAGTTCATAAATTTAAATGGACCTAATTTGTGGCTCAGTGGTCAACCCGAGTTTTTAAGCTAGTCTAATCGAGTCTGATGAACCAATTGGTATTTAAGATAAGTATGGCATTTGATCATAGTTTTATAGGACTACCTCTTACCTGGCCAACCCGGTTGGTGTCTAAGACAAGACAGTTAATGGTGGAACGCATCCCATGATCGCACTTACATAGTCAATGTGGTTAATCAAAATTGATTGGGTAGCTCACTGACTCGTGTTAACCCATGTCATCTAAGGTTAATCAATCTTGATTGATTTTAGGTGCCCATGGATCATTAGTTTCTGAAACCCTCTTTTATGACTAATATAGTCAGTGGGAGGTTGATCCATGTCTTCTATCTATTTCATCTGTCATATTAAAATTAAACCCTCTAAATCATTAGGTTCATAAAAGGATGAAGTTTTGTGGAGATAACTAAGTCCTAGCCTCCCATTAAGTGGAATGATAATGGGTCCAATAGTTAGGTATTCATCGGTAGATCCAGAGATCGGGTGTTCATCGAGCTATTGGAATTACAATTCCTAATATGATGGCTCAGTGCGACTCTCTTAACGATGGTCAGGTAGGCCGGCCAAAGTTGGGCTTGAGTATTCGTTGGTTGGAAGCATTGAATTTTGTAATATTAATGGTTGGACCTAACCGGGACCTTCAATAGAAGGCCCAAAGGTCGATTGAAGTGTACCTTGGGGCAAAATCTAAATACTAGAGTTACTTGGAGAAGTAAAAGGTTAAAGAATCTACCTTTAGATGTGCATGGATAGGCCGGCCAAAGTCAAGCTCATGTGTTATCTATTGGGTTTTAGTACCCACTAAGGAATTAAAGTAATTCCTCGAATTAGAGGTAGAGGCTACTTGTCTGAACAAAATAGTTGGAAGGCCTTTAGACTAAAGTCCATGTCTTTGGATTAATAATTCATATATACTAATAAGTTTTGGTTTTCCTTTCAGATGTCTACCAACTTGTCACTCCAATCTCTTCTCAATAATGAGAAGCTCAAGGGTCCCAACTTCGATAGCTGGTATCGAAGGCTCAGGATTGTCATGGAGCATGAACGGATCTTATATGTGATATCGGATCCAGTGCCTGAAATCCCTGCTCCCAATGCTCAGGGTTCCATCAGAGACACTACCCGATGTATCATGTTGGCAGCGATGAATGATGAGTTCAGTCGCAAATTTGAGGAAGCCTAACCAGAGGAGATCCTTCAAAAGTTGAAGGAGTCCTTCGGTACACTAGATGACGTTGAGAGGTACAAGGTCTCCTTGCTATCTACAACATGCGGATGCTTGATGGGGCCTCAGTCACTGATCATGTATTGACATGATCGAGATGATTGAGTGCCTGGACAAGCTCGGATGTTCCTTGCATAAACTGCTTGGAAAAGATGCGATACTGAATTCCTTGCTTTCTTCTTATCTAGACTTTCTCGATCATTTTATAATGAATAAGCTTGTAGTTAACTACCACGGTCTCTTGGAGTTACTGCAGACTTATGAGAAAGACCACCAACTCAATAAAGGGAAAGTAAATCTAGTGGGAGGATCCCCTATAGGGCGTTGTCCCTTTAAGAAAGAAAAAAAGAGAAATAAAAGAAAGAAGGTGCAAAATGCTTCTGAGCCCGGTCAGGTCAAGAAGGTGAAAGCTGATAAGAGCCAAGTGGAGTACTTCTTCTGTAAGAAGCAGGGTCATTGGAAGAGGAACTGCCATCTTTATATTGCATCCCTTGACCTGAGCAGGTCTAAGAAGATGAAGCAGTAGGGCAGTACTGGACAAGGTATTTATATGATAACACCTTGTAGTTTCTCTATCTACGATACTACTAATTGGGTATTGGATACTAGAAGTCCAATTCACATTTGCAATTCTTTGTAGGGACTTCAAGTTAGTAGGAGATTCGACGATGGTGAGAAATCTTTGAATGTGTTCCAATCTTGGCATTGGGAACCCTCAAATTAATTTTCGAGTCTTGTACAATCATTTTGAATGAGTGTCATTATTGTCCGTCTTTCATTTTGAATGTCATTTTTGTAAGCCAGTTGGTCATGTATGGTCATGAACTATCAATAAAAAATGACATTTGCAAAATCATTTGGAATGGTTCTGTTATGATGAATGGATACATGAATAATGATATTTATGTACTATCGCAACTTGTTAGTGTAGTGTACACATCTAGCAAACGTCCTAGGATAGACAATGTAACCGAAGCGTATCTATGGCATTTAGGCTAGGTCATATCAACAAGAACAAGATAAATAGGTTAACAAGCGAGGGTCTTCTCGAAATTAGTGAATGTGATTCGCTACCAACCTGTGGTTTTGTCTTCTTAGAAAGATGACAAAATCACCTTTTACTAGAAAAGGTGAACGAGCCAAAGAAATTATAAGTCTGGTATATACTGATATATGCGGACCTATGAATATTAGTGTTAGAGGTGGGTACAATTATTTCATTATGTTTATAGACGACCTTTCGAGGTATGATTATATCTTCTTGATGAGACATAAATTTGAATCATTTGAAATATTTAAATGATATCGTAACGAAGTAAAAAAATAAACTATAAAGTATATCAAAACCCTTCTGATGGGGACATTGACCAGTCCAAAATCTGATACAGCCCAGCCTAGAACCTAAAGCCCAGCCCAGAACTTGAAGCCCAGTGCAGAACCTGAAGCCTGCCTAGCCCAGAACCGAAGCCCCATATCTTGAAATCAATGAGGCACACATTCCAATGCAGTATGATTCTCGATGCAGCACAAATCCTGAAGTAGCACAAATCTTGGAGTAGTACCAACCTCGGAGCAGCACAAATTTTAATGAAGATAAATATAATATTTTATTTCTATGGGTGTACAAGGGATTGGGATATCTCAAAATTTTAGGATTAGTTATTTTCGTTATTTTTAGGATCACATTGTTTTAGAATTTATTTTTATTATTGTTTTAGGATTTAGTTTATCTCAATTTGTTAGGATAGAGTTTTGGTTAGGATGGTTCTTAACTAATCGGGGACTATAAACTTTATTTAAGCTCTTTTTCATGGAAATTAAAATCTGAACAATGAATTATTGAAAGAGATCTTTGCTTTATTTCTCCAGTTAGGGGATCTTTGCTTCTCCAATTATGAGACCTTTATTTCTCCGGGTAAGAGAAGGGCCCCAACCTTTGTTTTTCTGGGTAGGAGAACGGCACCCCAATTTTTATTTCTCCGGGTAGGAGCAGGGCATGAAGTCTCAACCTTTATTTCTCTAGGTAGGAGAAGGGTGAGAAGCCCTGTATTTTTTTCTTCTGAGATCTTCCTTCCTGTTGCAGCCCATATCGTCGTGGCTTGTAGCTCTAACACATCGGGTTTCCTCCGGATCGTTGGCTTCCGTCTCGTGGTCGACCGGCTAGCTTGCTCGGGGGTCCTGTAAGATAGAAAAAAACCTTGGGTCAGGGATTCCAGCGAAGGCACTTCGATGATCAAGTCAGTGAGATGATCGAGGAGAACAGATACCTCTAAGGCAGAGAGCTTAGGGGACTCTTCGCTTCCAGAGAGTGATAAAAGAGAAGATAAAAATGGAAAGAGTCTGATGCGGGATTGATGCAGAGACTAATCTAACAATTAAGAGCTTAAATTTGATGAGCAATGATAACAAACTTAGATAAACTATCAAATTAATTTAATGAAGATAGACTAAGTCTCTACTAGCTACCTGCAAGTTAATCATCATGCAATCACATAAAGAACCCTAGATCCGATGATTGAGAAACCATCGAAACTAGGACATCCTGATTTCAAACAACCAGATCTAATAAGACTTGGATGGTTACTTACCAATAATATTTTTTCCTCCTTTGTTTCAACATATCTAGATTCAACTTTCAAGATCTCGCAATAGGATTACAAACTTCAGTTCCTTCGAAGCAGATCTTCTCGTTGAAGGTTGGATGGCAAGGGAAACCTCCTCTTCTGATCGAGCACACTAGAGATCTTGTAAGAGAACTTTGATTAGAATGGTGGAAATGGAGTGGAAATCTGAAAAGAGAGCGAGAAAAAATGATGGTTAGCTTGGATTGGATGTTGAAGATGGTGGTGCCTGACTTCTTGGATCTTAGACTCGGGAGATAACTAGGTCTTCAGCACCCCACACTAATGAATACACTACTTAACCAACAGATCACTCTCACACTATAATTACTTAACCAGCAATTGCACTCTCAACGCTTACCCAGCAATTGGAGAAAAACCAACTGAGTCTCAATGCTTACCCAGCAATTGGAGAACAACCAACTGAGCTTCATTAATGAATCATAAGATGGAATACAAGAAGGGAATGGGGTGGTATTTATAGACCCCTTACATAGTAGCTTGATAAGAACAAACTCATGGTAGCGGGACAGGAAAGAATTCTTTTGAATACAAGATAATTAAAGATGACATTGGACTCTACTCTCCTCCTTGACTTGGATGAAAACTCTTTGTAATTTAAACTGGATAGGATTCCCTTTGTAATTGAACTCCTCCTTATGATGGGCAATGAGAAGATTTCATAATGGGTGACAAAAATTAAGAAGGGGTGCTAAATATGAGATGGCATCCTTCTTTTCCCTATCTTGGCATCAATCCCTCCTTCCTTCTTGGTTTTCTTACATTTCAATTTTAAATGGTAGATTAAAAAGGTCCTCCATTTGAATTGGACTCCTTGAATTTAAAAGTAGATAGATGATGACTCCTTTGAATTTGAAAGTAGATAGATGATAACTCCTTGCATTTGAATTCTTTTGGACGACCAAGAGAAGCTTCATAAGGGGCGACAAGAATGAAGAGCCCTTTCTTATTACTCCTCTTAAAGTGGGCGACAATTTGAATAGCATTTAAATGGGCGACAATTCATGAGGAGGCGTCCCATTTGAATGCAAATGATGTCTTCAATTTGTATTTGGCCGACCAAGGATCTTGGTGATGTGGCATGGACCCCTCTTGGTGACATGGCTTGTCTTGATCCCTTTGAACTCCCTTCAATGTGGTTAGGGTCTTGGCACTTTAGCTTGATCCTTCAATTGGATTTGATTACATACTAACCCATGAACCCCTTGTCTAATTACAAGACTCAAATGACAAATCAATTGACTAACCAGCAAGCCTAACTTGATCAAATAACATATAACTTGACCACATTACAAATTAAGTAGACTGACCTTCATCACATAACTCGATTACTTATACGACTCAAGCTGAAATTAAAATATAATAACTACTTATTGGTGATCCACGATGAGCTTGGAGGGTTCTGACATCTCTTCCTAGCTGTGGTGTCCTCACTAATTCTCCCGGAGTGGGAGGAACTCGACCCTGTCGAGTATGGGTTGACTTTGCTCTGGTAATGTTCTAGCAAGTCTGGGTTAAGTCTTTACAGATCCTTTTGAGTGATCCACGAATCATCAATTCCGATCTACCTTGCCATCGAACTAGATAATGCTGATAATCTTTACTCCTAGTAGTGATAGTTTTATGATCCAAAATCTACTCAATCTTATCTCTCCTTTCTGGTAATTTGGCTGGTGGACACTTAGGGATATGGTTACTCTCAAAGATGGAATTAGGTCCAAATGGCTCACTAGGTATCGTTATTGGCTCCTTATACTCAACATGATCTGATACATTGAAGGTTGGACAATACCTAATTCAGGTGGTAATTCTAACACATAGTCATTAGATCCAATTTTCTTTATGATCTTGTATGGTCCTACACTACAGGCATGTAATTTTTTCATGGTTCTAGGTGAGAACCATTCAAGATGAAGCCTGATCATGACAGAGTCTCCCTCATTAAATTCTTTGAAACGTTTATATGAGTTAGCCATATGCTTATAAGATTCATTGCTTTCAATAATTTTCTTACTTATCTCTTTATGCAATTCCTTAATATGCTGTGCATATGACTCTGCAGATTCAGAAATGTGTGCATGCATGGGCAAGGGAATAAGATCTAAAGGCTTTCTAGGTTTATTCCCATGGACAATCTCAAATGGACTCTTGCTTATAAACCTATTGACTGAACTATTGTAAGCGAATTCAGCTCTTGGTAGTAAAAGATCTCAATTCCCAGTATTTCCACCTACAAGACATCTAAGCAAGTTCCCCAGGCTCCGGCTTATTGCCTCCATCTGACCATCTATTTGGGGGTGGTAGGATGTAGAAAATTTGAGCTTAGTTCCTAACAAGTGCCAAAGAGTTTTCCAAAAGTAACTCATAAATCTGATATCCCTATCAGACACTATGGTTTTAGAAAGACCGTGTAACCTAACCATGCAATCGAGAAAAATTTTGGCTACCTTAAAAGCATCAAAAGTTTGTGAACATGGTATAAAATGTGCCATCTTAGAGAACCTATTGACCACTACACAGATGGAATCATGTTTTCTTAAAATCTTAGGTAAACCTAACATGAAATCCATACTAAGGTCTTGCTAAGGACAGTCCAGTATAGGTAAAGGGGTATATAAGCCAATGTTTTACTTTTACTGTTTTGCAATAGCACAAGTTCGACACCTAGCTACAACCTAAGCTACTTCCTTTTTCAGACTTGGCCAATAAAACTGGTCCTCAACAGCTGGAATGGTCTTATTTTTACTAAAGTGACCAGCTAGACTTCCAGCATGGGTTTTCTAAATCAAAAATTCTCTAAGGGAGGTTCTAGGAATACACAACCTATTATCCTTAAAGAGGTAGCCATCTTTCAAGGTATACTCATTATTTAGACTAGAGGGTCCTTGTTTGACATACTAATAGGTCTCACTAAAATCAAGACAAGTTTCATACTGATCCTTCAGTTTGTTAAATCCTACAACTTCAGTACTAACTGAGTTAAGGAGTATGGATCGTCTACTAAGAGCATCAGCAACCTTATTCTCAGTACCAAAGTTGATGCAGAATGCCATCTCTGATACCAAAGTTGATGCGGGATTGATGCAAAGACTAATCTAACAATTAAGAGCTTAAATTTGATGAGCAATGATAGCAAACTCAGATAAACTATCATATTAATTTAATAAAGATAGATTAAGTCTCTACTAGCTATCCGCAATTTAATCAGCATGAATCACATAAAGAACCATGGATCCGATGATTAAGAAATCACCGAAACTAGGATGACCTGATTCAAACAACCATATCTAATGAGACTCAGATAGTTACTTACCAATAACGCTTTTCCCTCCTCCATTTCAACAGATCTGGATTCAACTCTCAAGATCTCGCGGTAGGATTGCAAACTTCAGTTCCTTCGGAGCAGATCTTCTCGTTGAAAGTTGGATGGCAAGGGAAACCTCCTCTTTTGATCGAGCACACTAGAGATCCTGCAAGAGAACTTTGATTAGAATGGTGGAAATGGAGTAGAAATCTGAAAAGAGAGCGAGAAAGAATGATGATCGGCTTGGATTGGATGTTGAAGATGGTGGTGCCTGACTTCTTGGATCTTGGACTCAGGAGATAACTAGGGCTTCAGCACCCCACACTCACGAATACATTGCTTAACCAGCAGAGCACTCTCACACTACAATTACTTAACCAGCAATTGCACTCTCAACGCTTACCCAGCAATTGGAGAAAAACCGACAGAGTTTCATTAATGAATCATAAGATGAATTACAAGAAGGGAATGGGGTGGTATGTATAGACCCCTTACATAGTAGCTTAATAAGAACAAACTCATGGTAGCGGGATAACAAAGAATTCTTTTGAATACAAGATAATTAAAGATGATATTGGACTCTACTTTCCTCCTTGACTTGGATGAAAACTCTTTGTAATTTAAACTAGATAGGATTCCCTTTGTAATTGAACTCCTCCTTATGATGGGCAATGAGAAGATTTCATAATGGATGATAAAAATTAAGAAGGGGCGCTAAATATGAGATGGCGTCCTTCTTTTCCCGATCTTGGCATCAATCCCTCCTTCCTTTTTGGTTTTGTTACATTTCAATTTTGAATGGTAGATAAAAAAGGCCCTCCATTTGAATTGGACTCCTTGAATTTAAAAGTAGATAGATGATGACTCCTTTGAATTTGAAAGTAGATAGATGATGACTCCTTTGAATTTGAAAGTAGATAGATGATAATTCCTTGCATTTGAATTCTTTTGGGCGACCAAGAGAAGCTTCATAAAGGGTGACAAGAATGAAGAGCCCTTTCTTATTACTCCTCTTAAAGTGGGTGACAATTTGAATAGCATTTAAATGGGTGACAATTCATGAGGAGGCGTTCCATTTGAATTCAAATGATGTCTTTAATTTGTATTTGGCTGACCAATGATCTTGGTGATGTGGCATGGACCCCTCTTGGTGACATGGCTTGTCTTGATCCCTTTGAACTCCCTTCAATGTGGTGAGGGTCTTGGCACTTTAGCTTGATCCTTCAATTGGATTTGATTACATACTAACCCATGAACCCCTTGTCTAATTACAAGACTCAAATGACAAATCAATTGACTAACCAGCAAGCCTAACTTGATCACATTACAAATTAAGTAGACTGACCTTGATCACATAACTTGATTACTTATAGGACTCAAGCTGAAATTAAAATATAATGACTACTCATTGGTGATCCACAATGAGCTTGGAGGATTCTGACGTCTCTTCCTAGCTCTGGTGTCCTCACCAGAGTCTTTGTTGCTCTTCTTAGCTTTGTTTCGCTTACCTTTACTTACTATTTTCTGTGGGTCTTATATAGATGAGAAGCTTTTCAGGGGATTCCAGGTTCTCTTCCTTGAAGGAGGCTTTTCGTTGCCTGCTACTG
This sequence comes from Areca catechu, assembly GCA_021397845.1. Taxonomy (NCBI): domain Eukaryota; kingdom Viridiplantae; phylum Streptophyta; class Magnoliopsida; order Arecales; family Arecaceae; genus Areca; species Areca catechu. The sequence continues at coordinate 98,457,348 of CM038046.1, forward strand.
CCTCTCTATCGGGCTGGTTCTGTGCTTGAGCCTCCAGTCATAACGAGATGTTGCCACTTTGGAGGAGGCCGTCCGGGTGCTGCCGGGTATAGGGCTATAGGGGGACGCCCTTCTCTGGGAGGCCCAGGCATCCTGTTATGGAAGCTGTAGTCTCCCAGTCGTGCAATCATCGATGTGTTGGCATACCGTAAGGCTGGGAGCCTGGCATTGTCTAGATCATGCAGGTCGTGCGCACGACACGCCATAGGGGGCGCGTGCCCGTATGGCAGGGTATGCGCCACCTCTCGAAGATTCAGGGAGGTCAGGTACTTTGCTAACTTTGTTTTGAATTCTGGTTTCCCTGCTCTTTGCATCTTTGATGGGAAACCACACTCCTGGTAGGAGGGCTCAGACCGGGGCTCGCCCAATGAGCCTTGCCTCGACTGGGAGCTGATCTCGAAAGGGCGGTCCCTTTGGCTTTTCATCATACAGCCTTGCCCAGGTGGTGGGCTTCTTTGCCGTGTGGCCATCCGCAGGCTCCACATCAATGGATGTCACCGCATCGATCCACTTCAGTGGATGTCGCCGTATCAGTTGCCCTCCACTTTCGAGCCCGGAGAATAAAGCGTCCGCTCGGGATGAAGGGAGTAATGATTGGGCTGGCATGGAGGGAGTGCGCCCCTTCCGTTTCCAATACCGGATGCACGACATTCAGGCAGTCATGCTTCCACACTATCCGGGCGTCGCCACATCTTCTCTCCCTGAAGACGGTTATTAATGCTGCATCATCTTTAAGGAAACTGCTTCAAGTTCGAAGCATCACTTCGATATGTGGCATCTCTTGATTGGCTTGGCACGAGACATGGCACACATCTTCTATGGGCACGGAGTGACAGGGCTTCAGGCTGTTAAATAGGATTCATCTTTCCGATCTTCGGAGGTTCTTCAGGTGATGGAAGAACTAGACTTTCGCTCCAGACCCACTTTTCTCCTTTCTCTTGGGTGAAGTCTTGAGAAGCTAAACTCCCTTCCTTCTGTCTTCTTCATATTGTGGTGATGAAGTTCAACCTCAAGGACCTTCGGGAGATGTCTCGGAAGAGGGCCGCTGCCAAGGCGCCCAAGGGGGAGCCTAGTGCGAAGGTTCGGGAGGGTGACATTGACTCCTTTTGGGCCAAAGAGGTGGTCCACTTGGAGAGGAGGGTGCAGGTCCTCCAGGCTCAACTAGAGGAGGAGAAGGCTCGGACTGCGACGGCGGTTGAGAGGGCAGCGATGGCTACCGTGTGGGCGGAGATGACCAAGAAGGAGGTGACGGAGGCCATCCCCAAGTTCATGGCTTCCCAGGCTCTTAGGGATGAAGTTGTCGAGGCTGTCCTGGACTCTTACCACCACGGATTTTGGGAGCACAAGAGAAAGGCCTTTTGCTTCTACGATTTGAAGGGTCTTAACAACATCAAACCCTCCATCCTGTTCCCTAGGGAGGATGATGAGCCCAGCTTTGGGGAATCAGAGTCTGAGGAGGTTGGGATGGATCCTGAAGCCTCGAGCATCTCGCGGGGAGCTGGTGTCGTCCGTCGGTCTAGAAAGGGGCTGGCGGTCAAGTTTAAATCTTCCTTTCCTTATCTCTCTCTCTCTTTCTTTATTTTCTTTATTTTTTATTTCTTTTCTTTTTCTCTTTTTTTTTTAAATCAAGGAGGGCCTTCGATTTGTTGGGGGCACCTTACAGGGGATGTACATGAGATTTACATCAATGAAACATTCTCTTTTTGATGGTTACTATTCTGCTTCTTTCTTTTTGTGTTGCCCGGCTACGGTTAGATGGCAGATGGCGGGATTTGCTTGGGGTTCCCGGTTAACATCTCCAGACTATGAGCTGGGCGATGGAATTATTTGTCTCTGGGTGTTGGGCTTCATGAGCTCCTAGGTTTGAATGCCGGGCTTTAGGAGTCTCCGGGCATGAAGTGCCAGGCTTCTTGGAGTTTCCGAGCTTAAGGTGCCGGGCTTCTTGAAGTTTCCGGACTTGAGTGTGGGGTGCTATGACTCACGACGGGGTGCTACTTCCCGACTTTGGTGCGGGGCTCTATGGCTCCCGGCTTTGATGCGGGGTGCTTGTGGCTCCCGGTGGGATGATACTTCCCAACTTTGGTGTGGGGCGCTGTGGCTCCCGGCTTTGATGTGGGATGCTTGTGGCTCCCGGCGGGGTGATACTTCCTGACTTTGGTGTGAGACACTATGGCTCTCGGCTTTGGTGCGGGGCGCTGTGTCTCCCGACTTCAGTACGGGGTGCTACTTCCCGGCTTTCGTACGGGGTGTTGTGGCTCCCAGCTTTAAATAGGACAAATGAGTTCCTGCACAAGTGAAAAACAAGATTGCACAAAAAAGGAACTTGAATTTATTATGAAAGAGCCTTACGTTATTGGTGGTACATCCTCAAGTTGCTGGCATTCTAGATTTGCGTGAGGTGGGTGCCATCGAGCCCGGTGAGGTAGTAGGCCCCAACCGGTAGGGCTTTGATCACTTGGTAAGGACCCTCCCAATTCGGGGAGAGTTTCTCGCATTCCCCCGGTTGGGATGCTTCTACCCACCTAAGCACGAGGTCGCCTGGGCGGAACACCTTGGGCTGCATGTGGGAGTTGTAATAGCGCGCGAGTCACTACTGGTAGGCCACCATCTAGAGTCGGGCTTTGTCCCTTATCTCGTCCAGCAAGTCTAGGTTGAGAAGGAGGCATGTCGGGTTCTCACCTTCACTGTATTGCTCTACCTGGAGTGTGGGCAAACCAAATTCCATTGGGATTCCTACCTCAGTCCCGAAGACGAGGTTGAAGGGCATCTCGCCGGTGGTTGTACGGGGGATGGTATGGTAGGCCCACAACATGCTGGGTAGCTCATCCACCCATCGGCCATTGACTTTGTCCAGCTTCATGCGGAGCCCTTGCAGGATTGTGCGGTTGGTCACTTCAGCTTCCCTATTTGTTTAAGGGTGAGCCACCAAAGTGAAGTGGTGGTGGATGCCAAGATCGGAGCAAAATTCTTTGAAGGCTCGATTGTCGAACTGCTCCCATTATCAGTGATGATTGTGTGCAGGAGGCCGTATCTACAAATTATAGATTTTCAAAAGAAAGACTGGACCTTCGTCTTTGTTATCCATGTCAAGGTCTCGGCCTCGATCCACTTGGTGAAGTAGTCGATGGCCACGATCAGAAACCTCCATTAGCCAGACGCCGTAGGGAAAGGGTCCATGCTCCACTAGACAAACAGCCATAGGGCAGATAGCTGGGAGATAGGGGCGGCCAGCTGTCGCTGAATGCATGCGTGGCGTTGTTACTTGTCGCATTTCTTTACAAAATCAGCCACATCCTCTCGCATGGTCTTCTAGAAGTATCCTTGCCATATAGCCTTGTGGGCTAGGACACTGTCCCCCACATAATTATCGCAGATACCTTCGTATATCTCCTAGAGCACGTAAGTAGCCTCCGAGGGCTTTAGGCACTTTAGTAAGGGATAGGAGTAGGATCTCCGATAGAGCTGCCTGTCCAGGATCGCGTAGCATGCATCCTTCTTCTTGAGAAGGCCGGCCTCCTTTCGGTCCTCTAGCAGGGTGCCGGTGGTGATATATTTGATGTAGCGGTCCATCCAGCTAGCCTCATGGGAGACCTGCTAGACCTCAACTGTGGCCTTACAACTGGGGGCCTCGAGATGTTCGATGAAGGTGGCCAGCCTGAAGAGGATGTCAGCTCGGGCATTCTCTGCCCACGAGATATGGGAGATGCTAAAGTGCTGGAGGGTCGATGTATAAAAGCACACCCGATCCAGGTACTTCACCATCATGGGATCCCATGCTTCATACTCGTCGGAGACTTGGCTCGCTACTAGCTGTGAGTCTGTGAAGACCTTCAGCCTTTTGATGCCCAGTTCGTGGGACACCTTCAGCCTCGCAAAGAGTGCTTCATACTCTGCCTGGTTGTTGGTCGCCTTGAAGAGGAGTCGTAGTGCACATTCCGCAACGACCCCATCAAGACTGGTAAGGATGAGACCCGCTCCGCTTCCTCCTATGTTGGACGTGCTATCTACGTGGAGTATCCACATTTCTTCCGCTGGGGTCGAGTCTAGCCTAAGCTTGGATGGTTGGTCCACCTCCTCTGGACTTTCTTCGGCCTAGGTACATTCCACCATGAAGTTGGCTAGAACTTGGGCCTTCTATGCTTGTCGTGGGCGATGTGTGATATCAAATTTGCTAAGCTTCAGTGCCCACTTGGCCAAGCATCTGAAAATGTCAGGACGGCTTAGGATAGCCCTCAGGGGATGATCAATGAGGACGGTAATGGGATATGCTTGAAAATAAGGCATGAGATACTGCGCAAATGTTATTAGTGCAAAAATAATTTTTTCTGGCCGGGTGTACCTGGTTTCGGTGTCACGGAGTAGCTTGCTGGTATAGTAGACTGGTCGCTGAGAGCCATCCCGGTCAACACAAACTAGCACGGAGCTGATCGCCTTCGGTGAGATCGCTAGGTACAGGAGGAGCTCCTCTCCGGGCTCCGGCCTGGATAGTAGTGGTGGTGAAGCGAGGAGCTTCTTCTGCCCCTCGAACACTTCTTGGCACTCTTCTGTCCAGGTAAAGTCATTCTTCTTTTGGAGGACCTTGAAGAATAGCTGGGAATGCTTAGGAGAGCATGGATTGAAGCGGCTCAAAGCCGCGATGCGCCTAGTCAGATGCTAAACCTCCTTGGAGGCAGGATGTCGCATGTTCATGATCGCTTGGATCTTCTCGAGGTTGGCCTCTATCCCCCTTTGGGTCATCATGAACCCTAGGAACTTCCTCGCTACCACGCCGAAGGTGCACTTAACGGGATTTAGCTCTATCTGATAGTGGCAGAGGTTATTGAAAGCCTCCGCCAGGTCGGCAATATGGTCTTGCTCCAGGCCACTCATGACAAGCATGTCATCCATGTACACTTGCATGTTGCGACCGATCTGGTCCTTGAAGATCATGCTGACCAAGCACTGGTAGATGGCCCCTGCATTCTTGAGGCCAAAGGGCATTATCTTGTAACAATACGTACCTCGGTCGGTCATGAACGATGTGCACTCCTCGTCTTCTAGATGCATGCGGATCTGATCGTATCCGGAGAACGCATCCTTGAAGTTGAGATATTTGACTCGAGGTCCCATCCACTAGCTAATCAATCTTGGGGAGGGAGAAGTTATCCTTTGGGCATGTCTTGTTGAGGTCAGTGTAGTCCACACAGATCCACCATTTTCCAAAAGCTTTCCTAACCATCACCACATTAGCAAGCCAGTCAAGATATCGTACCTCTCGAATGAAGCCTGCCGTGAGAAGTTTTTCAACCTCCTTGTTGATAGCCTTCTGCCATTCCGGGATGAAGCTCCTCTTTTTCTACCTGACCGGATGATGTTTGGAGTCGACGTTCATCCATGAGTTATGACCTCCGGTGGGATATCGGGCATATCAGTGACAGTCTAGGTGAAGACATCTGCATTGGCATGCAGGAAGTCGAACAAACGGGATCTCTCTTCTTCAACCAGCAGGGTCCCAATCTGCACCATTTTCGAGCGATCATCCCCCAAAGGGAAAGACAGTAGGGGTTTGACCGGCCCACTCTTTGGTTTGGATGTTGCCGGATCAGGCTGGTCTATGGCAGCAGGGCTGAGATCCGCTCCCCTTAGACCCGGGGCGGTCTGCCAGCAGCACTGCACCAGCTACCGGGATCCCCTCATCTCTCCGGTCCCCCATGGGGTTGGGAACTGGACCAAGAGGTATCTCATGGAGATGGTGGCATCAAGCAGATTGAGTCCTGGGCATCCCAGGATGGCGTTATAGGGGATTCTGACCTCCTACCTGGCATGCTAATCTATTGCCGCTTGGATCATCATGGCGTGCAACTCTGATGCGTCGGGTTCCCTTCGAATCCTTGGCTCCCATCTCGCGATCGATTGGCTAGCTTGCTCGGGGGTCCTGCAAGACAGAGAAAAATCTTGGGCCGGAGATCCGGTGGAGGCACTCCGACAATCAAGTCAGTGGGACGATCGAGGAGAATAGATACCTATGAGGCGGAGAGCTTAGGGGACTCTCTACTTCCAAAGGGTGATAAAAGAGAATATAAAAAATGGAAAGAGTCTTTGTTGCACTTCTTAGCTTTGTTTTGCTTACCTTTACTTACCATTTTCTGCTGGTCTTGTATAGACAGGAGGCTTTTCAAGGGATTCCAGGTTCTCTCCCTCGAATGAGGCTTTCTGTTGCCCCCTGCTGCCTCTCTATTGGACTGGTTCTATGCCCGAGCCTCCAGCCATAACGGGATGTTGCCACTTTGGAGGAGGTTGTCTGGGTGCTGCCGGGCATAGGGCCATAGGGGGACGCCCTTCTCTGGGAGGCCCAGGCATCTTGTCATGGAAGCTGCAGTCTCCCAGCCATGCGGTCGTTGATATGTCAGCATACCGTAAGGCTGGGAGCCTGGCATTGTCCAGATCGTGCAGGTCATGCGCACGACGTGTCGTAGGGGGTGCATGCCCTCATGATAGGGTATGCACCACCTCTCAGAGACTCAGGGTGGACATGTACTCTGCTATCTTTGTTTTGAATTCTGGTTTCTCTCCTCTTTATGTCTTTGGCGAGAAACCACACTCCTGGTAGGAGGGTCTACTTTGGAGGGACGGACTCAACCTCAATTGCGAGCTGACCTTAGACGGGAGGCTCGCCCAATAAGCCCTACCTCGTCTGGGATTTGACCTCGAAAGGGCGGTCCCTTCTGGAGTGGTGGACTCGACCTCGACCGGGAGCTGACCTCAGACGGGGGGCTCGTCCAATGAGCCTTGCCTCGATTGGGTGCTGACCTCGATGGGGTGGTCCTTTCTGGAGAGGCTTACTCGACCTCGATAGGGAGCTGACCTCAGACGGGGGGGGGCTCACCTAATGAGCCCTGCCTCAACTAGGAGCTGACCTCAAAAGGGTGGTCCCTTTGGCTTTTCATCATGTGGCCTTGCCTAGGTGGTGGGCTTCTTCGCCGTCATGGCCGTCCGCAGGCTCCATGTCAGTGGATGTCGCCGCACCGGTCCATGTCAGCGGATGTCACCGTATCACTTCCCATCTTTCTTCTTCATCTCTTATTTTCCCCTTTCTGCTCCTCCCTTCCCTGTTTCAACTCCTAAACACAAATCCCATCGAAACCCATCCCCTAACCAACAGTCACCGATGTTGCTACCGAAGCCAACCCCTCGCTGAGCCATCTTCACAACACTTGTGGTATGCTTCGGCCTCCTTTCTCACTGTTGTCAGCTGTTTCCCACCACCATCGGATAGTCTCCCACCACCGCACAGCCTCCATCTTCAATCCCGTCTCCACCCAATCCCACCGAAAGGACCATGGACAAGCCGACAACCTCCACTGCCAGCAACCGACAACGAGGACCAAGAAGAACCCTGCCCTGGATCCATCGCTGTCAAGTCTCCGGTTGACCACCACTGCCCCTCCAAGCCCCTGCACCACCGTCGCTGGTCTCCATCGATCAGAATCTCCCGATCCTCCCCCCATTTCACCCTCCTCCGATTGCCAATGCTCGTCGATGCCATGTTGACTTTCTTCTCCTTCTCCAACCGCATCGAGCACAGCCACAGCCCGATCTCTAACAGCCGACTCACCTCCCATGGCCGCCGCATGCCCATAGCCACTGCCCGTGCTGCAGGTCCTTGCCACCCTTCTTCCACCATGTTGTCCCTCCTCCGGCGAAGGTTTCTTCGAGGACACCAGTGAGACCCCACCAAATCTACCCGTTCTGAGACCATCGCCACCCTGCTGCCGTCTTCGCCCGATCCGCACGACACCACCAGCCACCAAAACCCCGTCCGTCCAGCCATCTTCTTCCCATGCCGCCATCATCCCCTGCCTAGCATTGACACCGATGAGCCCCTCCGTGAGCCTCCCCTATCCCTGGATTTCGTCCGTGGGGAAGAAGAAGTAAGGCCACACACGAACGTGAATGTAAATGCTGCATTCGGGGCCGACTTCTCCTCCTGCATGATCCTCAGAGCATAACCGGTCCCCCTTGCCAACTTTAGTAAAAAAACCAGAGAAAAAAAAAGAGTGAAAAGAAAGAGAAAAAATATATGAAAGAAAAAAATATATGAAAAAAAGGGGTTTATTTGAATAAAATTTTTTGGGAAAAATAATTTGGGCATGGTTGAACCTAGTCTAAAAGTCATTGCCTAAAGACCAACAATCCACCCTTCTCTAAAATAATCCTGATCGGGGTTTGTCCCACATCACCTTCGATCATATCGAGGTGGTGAATATCTTTTCGATGATTTTCTTACATATCTTGAGGAGAATGGGATTCTCTCTTAATGGACACCTCCAGTGACACCTCAGTTAAATGGAGTGTTTGAAAGAGGGAATCGAACCCTGTTAGACATGGTTCGATCCATGTTGGGCTTTGCTTCTCTATCGCTATCCTTTTGGGGATATGCTCTAGAGTCAGCCTGCTACCTTTTAAAAAGGGTTTCGAGTAAGTCCGTTAGTAAAACCCCATATGAGATATGGACTGGACGTAAGCCAACACTCACACACCTTCAGGTCTAGGGTTGCCCGGCTTATGTCAAACATTTGAAAATGGATAAGCTTGGACCTAGGTCTGATAGGTGCTTATTTGTTGGATATCCAAAAGAGTCTAAGGGATACTACTTCTACTTGGTAGAGGAACAAAAGTTGTTTGTCAGTCCTAGGGCTATCTTTTTGAAAAAGGAGTTCATTGGTAAAGGAACTGTAGCTGCTAAGATTGAACTTAGTGAAGTTCAACAAGTAGAAAAACTGACACACTTAAGGGATAACATAGAACTGGTTGTGATTAGATCACACCCAGAGCCCATGCAGGAACCATTAAGGAGATCTAGTAGGATACCGCGTTGACTGGACATATACTATGATTTCTTGGTCTGGGATGGTGATCTCATTGAACTCGATGAGAATAATGAGGACTCGATCACCTATATGGATGCAATGCAAAGGTCCAACTCTAAACTATGGCTAGGAGCCATGAGATCTAAAATGGAGTCCATGGAAATCAATAATGTATGGACATTGGTTGATCCACATGAAGGGATAAAACTCATTAGATGCAAATGGATTTTCAAAAGGAAAAGGGGTGTAAACGGGTAGGTAGAGACCTATAAAGCCCATTTGGTTGCTAAGGGGTATCGTCAACGTTATGGTATTGACTATGATGAGACGTTCTCTCTCATGGCATTACTCAAATCCATTCGGATTATGCTTTTTTAGTGGCATACTTTGACTATGAAATCTAGCAAATGGATGTCTGAACATCTTTCTTGAATGATAAGCTAGAAGAGGAGGTGTACATGGTATAACCTGAAGGGTTCATATCCATAGACGAGTCAAAGGTGTGCAAACTTCAAAGGTTCATCTATGGACTGAAGCAAGCATCTTGGAGTTGGATATGCGATTTGATAAGTATATCAAGTCGTATGACTTTGTTAGGAACGGAGAAGAATCTTAAATTTATAAATGAGCTAATGGTTCTGTGATTGTATTCCTTGTGTTGTATGTGGATGACATTCTTTTAATCGGAAATGACATCCCAGCACTACATGGAATAAAGGTCTGGTTGTCTTCCTAGTTCTTTATGAAGGATTTGGGTGAAGCCTCTGGATATGAAGATCTGTAAAGATAGATCTAAGAGGCTTCTCTAGGACTATCTCAGTCTATGTACATTGATACTATGCTAAAGCGGTTCAGCATGGAGAATTCCAAGAAAGGGTATCTCCCTGTAGGCCCTGGAATTACACTCTCCAAAAGGGATTATGCGATGACTCTTGAGGAGAGAGAGCGTATGAGTAGAATCCCATATGCTTCGATAGTGGGTTCTATCATGTATGCCATGACATGTACTAGACTAGACGTGGCATACTCACTAGGTATAGTGAGCAGATACCAGTCAGACCCAGGTGAAGTTCATTAGAAAGTGGTAAAGACCATCCTTAAGTATCTACAAAATACTAAGGACCAATGGCTGATATATGGAGAACATGACTAAAAACTTGTGGGGTATACTGACTCCAGTTTTCAGTCAGATAAGGATGACAGCAAGAGTGTGTCAGGGTTTATCTTTACCCTATATGGGGAAGCGATCTGCTAGAAAAGTTTCAAGCAACCTACTATTGCGACTCAGTATGCGAAGTAGAATATATCACAGCATCGCATGCAGCAAAGGAAGCTGTGTGGTTGCAGAAGTTCCTAGGCGAGCTGGGAGTGGCACCTTCCCTAGATGGTTCTGCTTCGATGTATTGTAATAGCATTGGAGCCATTGCTCAAGCCAAAGAGCTGAAGTGCCATCACTGTACCAAACACATTCTGCGACACTATCACTTTGTACGAGAAATCATGGAACGAGGTGACATCGACTTTCAGAAGATCGATGGAAACGAGAACCTGGTCGACCCCTTCACTAAAGCCGTCGGAGTTCAAGAGTTCAACAATTGTAAACGAAAAATGAGAATAAGATTCTATATTAATTAGCTTTAGTACAAGTGGGAGTTGTTGGGAATAGTATTCCAAAGCCAATCGTCTAGGGTGTAGATAGTTGTGCTATTTTATAATTGTATATGAATTCTTTAAATGAATAAAAGTTATTCTTTTGGCTATTCATCACATGTGCATTTTTCTAAAAAGAACTCTTGTATGATGGAGTCCTTAGAACTACATTATATTTGATATAGAGAGGATGTATCGAGTAGTTCTTAAATTGATTCACAACCAAAGGATACATTATTATAGGACGATGATGTATCAAGCATAGGTTGTTGTATGTCACATTGGTTGGTTGTCCTCTTAACTAAGAAGTGTAGAGACATTGATATGACATACAGGTGAAATGTATGACATCTCACTGAACATGACCATCTGTGGATCTCCCTTTTTCCAAAGAGTTGCTTATGAAGGGATATGGGTATATGTGTCCCTTAGACCTGAGGTTATCATGGTAGCTTGCACGCAACTCACTGTACTTTGGTACCGGACTACCTGGATTTTTAATCTAGTGATGGAAGGTTTCTGGGTACAGTCAAATACTTGTGAAGTAGTGGTGGATCAAGATGGGATTGATCCCTCCAAATGGTTTGGAGTGAATGACTCACTATCTCAATTTAGCAAAACCTTGGCCAGGGTAGTTCTTGTGAGGAGTCACAGAACTTGTAAGGTTGAGACACTATCTAGATGTACCAAATTAGGGTTGGCAGTCAAACCCTAGGTCATCCTGAGCATTATGAGATCAAAGGGATGAATTATGTGGTAACCATATGCCAGAGGTTCTAGAGAGTTGCTCTACATCTTGGACCTATCCGGACGTCGGGTATCATTACTAGATGTTGATTTTGACTGGTATTGGAAACGTTCTAGTGCTACTGGCTTAGTGTTCGAACCTATGGGGTCGCACATCATAGGGGTTTCTACCTGATCTAAGGGCCGATCGATGATTGAGAATCGTTTAGCATCACTATGGGGTCAATATGATTGACCATGACCCAAATGTCGACACTTCCATAAGTCGACACTTGGATATGACGAGGATTTTTTACTAATTCGATTAGTGAATTTTTGGAGGACTTATTTGCAATGTGATTGCAGCCTGATGGGTCAAGCTAAATGTGATTTAGCTTAGGATCAAATTAGATTTGATTTGTCATGCTCACTTTCTTTTAAAAGACTCAAATTTGGATTTTGAATTCAAATTTCAAATCTTGACTGAAATTGGCTTCAAGATTTTTTATGGAATACATTATTTGGAATGTAATTTTTCTCCCGTATAAACCTAGAGCTAAATTGGTTCAACCCTTAACCCTGTCCCCCATTCACTCCTTCCATATCTCTCTCCCTCTTTGCTGCTACTATAAATAGGTGTCTTTGTAGGGGCAGCAAAGTTAGTTGAGGTTGACTTTTGCCGGGCTTTTCTTAGAGAGGGAGGGAAGGTATCCTTAGAGTGGGTTTTGAGAGGATTTGGATTTTGGGTGCAAGCCTATCTAGCAATCAAGCTAGGATTTGGGAAGGAGTTAGTTGGGAAGGGTTCCACTTCTACTTCTCCTCATTGTTCCCCAACCATATTTTATGGCAGCTTCAAGAAAGTCTTGCAGGTCCAAGGAAGGAAAAGATCAGCCTCAAGGATCCTGAGAAGCTAGCAATCCAAGGAAGTTGATTGGGATCGAGCCTTGGTGTGAACTATCCATGGAGGTCAGATATTTATGTGGCTCAGCGGCTCTTCATCACCTTCATCCAAAGGTTAAAGGTAATGTACCCTTTTCCTTTTTTTACTTTTGATATCTCTACATGCACTTTATTATGTTGGATCTTGTTGTAGGCAAATTTGTAGATCGACTTGATCGATCTATCAAGTCTTCCCTATGCTATACTTTAAAATATTTTTAAAGTATAGTCATCTGCCTACTATGCCTTTTAAACTTTCAATCAATGCCTTATGTGTCGGTATTCGGGAGATCGTGCCTCCACACCGACAAAGCAACACCACGTTAGCCCCCTTCAAAAGTGGCCATAAATGCCATGTCATGCTCGAAGGAGTTGCCTCCGAATCGAAGCATCGCTCCCTACGGGTCCTTACATGTGGTGTGCTCTGGCTGGTTCGGGCAAGATATGGTGCACACCTTTGACAGGTACGAGGTGACGGGGGCTTCGATTCATTTGAAAGGGACTTGTCCTTTTGTTGTTTAAAGGGCTTTCAAGCAGCGAGGACAAGGCTTTCCCTGCAGAGCGATTTCTTCCCTCTCCATTCTCTTGATCAAGGTCATGTGGTCTTTAGTAGGTTTGACCCTTTCTTTCCCTCTCTTTGTTTCTTCCTCCCTGTTGCTCTTCTCCTTTGGCCTATGCTGGGGGAGAACCTTAGTTAGATCCTCTAAGTCTCCTTCCTCTTCATTTTCTTTCCTGTCACTTTCGATGAGTCCTTCCAGTAGAGGCACTGCCACCAGGACTTTTTTGATGGGATGGGGCCATTTTAGCCGAGGCCTCCTTCCTCGGATAGCGAGGAGGAGGAAGTCCCGATTATGTCCTGTAAGGGTCCCCACAAGACGGGGATCGTCATAGGACCCCCTACGATTCCTCCTCCATCTGCTCTTCCTCCATCTATTCTTCCCCCATCTACTCCTCCTGTTAGGGAGTTTGGTGGTCCCACTGGTGTTGCCTCGGTGATGACTGACGGGGACCTCCTCCATGTCCAGAGGTCATTTGGGATCCTTGATTCCATTCGACTCTCTATCTCTAGACCAGAGGAACGGGTCACTTCAGGTAGCCTGGGCCGAATTGCCTTATACGAAGACTTCTTCTTCGGAGGTCTTCGTCTTCCCTTTCATGTCTTTTTCCTTTCCTTCCTCAGCAACTACCGCATGTTCTAGCCCAACTTGCCCCCAATGCCATATGGACCATTTTTTGTTTCATTATCTTTTGTCATTTTCATGGGATCATCGCCCATTGCTCCCTCTTCAGGGCATTGTTCTTCCTGAAGCGCCACCCATCCGATAGCGGATGGTGGTTCGTGTCCCCCTGCAAGGGGGCCCTCAAGCTAGATCTGCCCACTTTCATCAAGGGGTGGAAGAGCAGATTCTTGTTTGCCTCGATTGAGGGGGTGGATTGGGTCTAGAGTGACCTAGACCTCTCTCACAACTAGCAGTCTACGATCGAGCTGATCGATAGGGAATTATTCGACTGGATCATCTCCTTCGAGGTTCCATCCCTTCGAGATTTGCTGACCGAGCAGAATCTCATTGATGCTAGAGTCAGCCAGACCCAGACCCAGGGTAAGGCTTGATATCGGGCTCTTTTTTCTTTGTACAGTGGGTCCAACTTTGGCATGAGACTAACTGGTCGGTCTAGTCTTGCAGGTATGAAGTTTAGCTTCGAAGAACTCCTGGGAATGTCAAAGAAGAGGGCTATCACTACGGGGTTGAAAGGGGAGCCTAAGAAGAAAGCCCTGGAAGAGCCAGGAAGGAGGGCCGGCGATGAGCCTGAGGTGAGGAGGTCGGCTGTCGTGCTGGCAGCTCCTGGGTCCAGGGCCCAGGCTCTGTCTTGCCAGCCCAGGGGCGAGGCCAGAGCTGTGGAGGAGGCCTCGCCATCAACCCCGGTGGCCCCTCCATGCACTGAGGACCCACCATAACCAGAATTGGTGGAGGTGGTAGAATCGCCCACCGCTGAAGTGCCGACTCTACTGCTCGGAGCTAAAGTTACTGACGACCGGTCGATCGATGCATCACCCTCACCGACGACCGATGCTAATTCCTCCTAGCCGCTTGTGGCATCCAGCCAGTCAGTAAGAAGGCTCATGATCTTCCTCCCTCGGGATGCCAAAATAACCGAAGATGGGAAGATGGCGGAGGACATCCTGAACTCCCTCATCCAAGCGTCTGATCGCTAGGGCCGGACTGGGAAGGTGCCGGCAGAGCTTGTCACTGGGGTGTTTCCTAACTCATGTCAATAAGTAGATTCCAGAGTCATTTCCATCTTTCCATTTTCCCATGGAAGGTACTGAATGATGTCTTCTATGTAGGTGGCAGCCAACGTCCAGCTCTTGCAGGACTCTTGCTGGGCACTGCTGTAGTGGGAGGACCACTTCCACCATGAAAGGGATGAGGCTCGAGGTATGGCCGCTCAGGCTCAAGAGTTGTAAAACTAGCTGACTAGCTCCTGGGTGAGGGTGGAGCTGGAGAAAAAGTCTGCCCAGCTTGAGGTGGCTCTGAAGGAGGAAAAGGGGGAGAGCTCCCGGAGGGCTGAGAGGGCGACGTCTTCTGAGGCTGAGGTGGCATGATTGGAGGGAAAGGTTCAATCCTTCTAGACACAGTTGGAGGAGGAAGCTACCCGAGCTTCGATAGTGGCAAAGAAGGCTACAGAGACTGTAGCCTTGATAAAGATGGCCAAGAAAGAAGCTATCGAGGCTGTCCCTAAATACATGGCATCCCAGGCCTTCATGGATGAGGTCACTGAAGCCATGCCAGACTCCTATCACCAGGGGTTCAGGGACTTCAAGGGCAAGGCCGCCCGCCTCTTCAGATCGAAGGGGCTGGATAGCATCATGCCTTGTCTTCCATTCCCGATGCAGTCGAGTGCACCTGCCGCTGATGCAGAGCTGGAGCTGGGAGTTGTTGAGGTCGAGGCTGGATCCGGAGCTGCTTAGGATGCCCCTCAGCCGACCAAAGTCACTTGCCGGCTAGGGAAGGAGTCGACAATGGAAGAGTAGGCTTTTACTTTTTCCTTCTTGTAAATTAGGTTTTTGGAAGGCTTCATGCCCTGTCGGGAGCCTTCATAGGATGTAAAAAGCATTTTGATCAATGAAAAAGGCATCCTTTCCTTCAAACTGGCATTGACTATTCATTCATCATTTTTATTTTTCTTTTTCATTTATCTTTTTTGTTTTTGCCTTGAGATACTTTCAGAGGTTCCTTCAGAGCTCGTGAAGGATTCATTTTCTAATGCCTTTAGTTTGGACTTTATCTTCTTCTTTTTTCTTCAATTCCTTTACCATTTTGCATGGTAAGGAAATAGTCTTCATGGTTGCCGTAGACGTGTCTCTCCTAGAAATTAGTTGCCGTAGGTTGATTCCGTAGCCTTAGAATTGGTACGAAGGTTTCCGGGAACACTTCATCGCTGCTTTTCCAGCCTTGTAGTCATGCAGACCCGAGTGCAAAACTTCTGGAGCTCCTTGATTTGCCAAGCTGTGAGTCAAGCAGTAGATGGTGGGATTTCAAGAATTCCTAACTGACATCCCTATACTGTGAGTGAGGTTGCTGGATGCCGAATTCCTGGAGCTTCTTGATTTGATTGGCCATGCTATGAGTCAAGCAGTAAATGGTGGGACTTCAAGAGTTTCCCAGCAAACATCTTGGGACTATGAGCTAGGCCGAATATGAAACTTCTAGAACTTCTCAATGGGAGCTATGAGTCAAGCGGTAGATGGCAGGACTTCAAGAGTTTTCCAGTAAACATTTCTGGACTATGAGCAAGGTGGTAGATGCAGGGCTTCGTAAGTTTCCTGGCTTGAGGTGCAGGGCTTCGTAAGTTTCCTAGCTTGAGGTGCGGGGCTTTGTAAGTTTCCTGGCTTGAGTTGTGGGGCTTTGTAAGTTTCCCGGCTTGAGTTGTGGGGCTTTGTAAGTTTCCCGGCTTAAGGTGCCGGGCTTCGTAAGTTTTCTGGTTTGGTTTGCCGGACTTGGAGTCAGACGAAGATGTTCCTGCATAGGCGAAAGACAAGTTTGCACCAAAAAGGAACTTTAATGATTGAGTAGTCTTATATCACTAGTAATACATTCTCAAGTTGCTAGCACTCCATGTTCGTGTGAACCGGGCACCGTCAAGTCCAGCGAGGTAGTAGACCCCCTTGGTAGAGCCTCGACCATCTTGTAGGGGCCTTCCCAGTTTGGGAAGAGTTTGCCGCATTCTCCCGGTTAGGATGCTTCCGCCCGCCTGAGGGCGAGGTCACCTAGACGGAACGCCTTAGTCTTCACATGGGAATTGTAATAGCATGCTACCCTTTGCTAGTAGGCTACCATCCAGAGCTGGGCTTTGTCTCTCATCTCGTCCAGCCGATCCAAGTTGAGGAGAAGATGGGCTGGATCCTTGGCTTCATCGTATTACTCAATCTAGAGTGTGGGCAGGCCAAGCTCTATTGGAATCACAACTTCAGTGCCAAAGACAAGGTTGAAGGGCATCTTGCCGATGTCCATGAGGGTGTAATGTGGTAAGCCCACAACACACTGGGCAGTTCTTCGGTCCATCGACCCTTGGCCTCATCTAGCCTCATGCAAAGCCCTTACAAGATAGTCCGGTTAGTCACCTTGGCCTCCTCATTGGTCTGAGAATGAGCCACCAAGGTGAAGTGGTGATGGATGCCGAGGTCTGTGCAGAACTCCTCGAAACCCTGGTTATCAAATTGCCGGTTGTTGTCCATTATGATTGAGTGCGGTAGCTTGAACCGGCAGATGACTGACTTCCAAAAGAAGGATCTGACCTTTGCTTCTGTTATCCGGGCCATGGGTTTTGCCTCAACCCACTTGGTGAAGTAATCGATGGCCATAATTAAGAATTTTCATTGGCCAGACATGGGAGGAAAGGGTCCTAGGATGTCCATTCCCCACTAGGCTTAGCCACGGAGCTGATAGTTAAGAGAGTGGGGCCACCAACTACCACTGGATGTGGGCGTGATGTTGGCAATGGTCACACTTCCTCACAAAGCTGGCAGCATCTTCTTGCATGGTCTCCCAAAAATATCCTTGCTGGAGAGCCTTGTAGACTAGAGTTCTGCCCCCCACATGATTGCCATAGATGCTTTCATGTATTTCTTGGAGCACGTAGGCAGCTTCTGAGGGCCTCAAGCACTTCAGCAAGAGGTAAGAGAAAGACCTCTGGTATAATTGTTCATCCACCATCATATATCATGCAGCCTTCTTCTTGAGGAGGCCGATTTCCTTTCAATCCTCGGGTAAGGCACCGGTAGTGATGTACTTGATGTAGGGGTCCATCTAGCTGGCTTCAGTGGTGACTTGCTACACTTCTGCTATGGATTCATAGCTGGGGGCTTCGAGGTACTCGATGAAGGTATGCCCCAGCAATGACTCAGGTAGGGTGGCAAGTCTGAAGAGGACATCAGCCTGGGCATTCTCTGCTCCTGGGATGTGGGAGATGCCGAAGAACTGGAGGTTCATCGTGTACAAGCATACCTTGTCCAGGTACTTTGCAATCATGGGATCCCGAGCTTCATATTCACCGAAGACTTGGCCCACTATGAGCTGAGAGTCATTGAAGACCTTCAATCTCTTAACACCCAACTAGCGAGACACCTTTAGCCCTGTGAGGAGTGTCTCATATTCAGCTTGATTGTTGGTCACCCTAAAGAGGAACCGCAGTGCATACTCCGCAATGACCCCATCAAAGTTGGCGAGAATAAGGCTGGCTTCGCTCCCTCCAACATTGGATGCGCCATCGATATGAAGGATCCATATCATCCCTCCAGGGCCGGGTCTAGCCCGAGCTCAGCCTATTAGCTTGTCACCTCTAGGTCCTCATTTGCCCAGGTCCATTCCACCAGGAAATCGGCTAGGACCTGGGTCTTTTGCACTGGTCGTGGATGGTAGGTGATGTCAAACTTGTTGAGTTTCACCACCCACTTGGCCAGGTATCCCAAAGTGTCAAGGCAGCTCAGGATAACCCTCAGTGGCTGATTGATGAGGACAGCAATGGGGTGCACTTGGAAATGGGGCCCGAGATGCTGCATAGACATTATTAGTACAAAAATGATCATTTCGGATCAGGTGTACTTGGCTTCCGTGTCTCGGAGCAGCTTGCTGGCATAGTAGACTAGTCGTTGGGTGCCATCTTTATCAGTGTAGACCAGCACCAAGCTAATCACCTCAGGTGAGACCGCCGGGTACAGGAGGAGCTCTTTCCCAGGCTTCGACTTGGATAGTAATGGTGGGGAGGCAAGGAGCTTCTTCAGCCCCTCGAATGCCTCCCAACACTCTTCCATCCAAGTGAAGTCATTCATCTTCTATAGCACCTTGAAGAAGGGCTGGCAATGATCGGCAGAACACGAGATGAAGCAGCTCAATGCCATAATGCATCTAGTCAGGTGCTGGACCTCCTTCTTGGAGATGGGGTGTCTCATGTTAGTGATTGCCTGGATCTTCTCAGGGTTGGCCTCTATTCCCCTCTAGGTGACCATGATCCCATAAACTTTTCCACCGTGATGCCAAATGCACACTTGGTGGGGTTCAACTTCATCTGATAGATATGGAGGTTATCGAAAGCCTCTGCCATGTTAACAACATGATTTGACTCTAGGCCACTCATGATGAGCATGTTGTCTACATATACCTGCATGTTGTGGTCGATCTGGTCTTTGAAGACCTTACTGACCAATCACTGGTATGTGGCCCATGCATTCTTAAGACCAAATGGCATCATCCTGTAGCAAACATACCTCGGTCGGTCATAAATGCTGTGTGCTCCTCATCCCCTGGATGCATGTGGATTTGGTTGTATTCGGAGAATGCATCCATGAAGCTAAGGAACTTGTGGCCCGAGGTCGTGTCTACCAACTTGTCAATCTTGGAGAGGGGGAAGCTATCCTTTAAGCATGCTCGGTTGAGGTCAGTGTAGTCTACGTAGATCCTCCACTTCCTAGAGACTTTTCTGACCATCACCATATTAGCAAGCCAGTCGGGGTATCGTACCTCGTGGCTGAAGCCCGCTGTAAGAAGCTTCTCAACTTCTTCATCGATTGCCTTCTGTCACTCTGGGGCAAAGCTCCTTTTCTTCTGCTGGACTGGACGATAGTTGGGGTCGACATTCAGCTTATGGGTGATCACTTTTGGAGGGATGTCGGGCATATCGATGGCAGTCTAGGCAAAGACGTCCGTATTAGCTCGCAAGAAGCTAAGCAAACGGGATCTCTCCTCCTCAAGTAGCAGGGCTCCCACCTGCACTGTCTCAAGGGATCCTCTCCCAAGGGGAAGGACAATAAGGGCTCAACAGGTCCATCCTTCGGCTCTGGCTCCATCGGATTTGGTTGGTCAATGACTGGGTTTGGATCAGCTCCTCCTAACCCTGGGACAATCTATAGGCAGTGCTAGAATGGCTAGCATGATCCCCTCATCTCCTCGGTCCCCCGAGGGGTTGGGAATTGAACGAGGAGATGCCTAGTAGAGATGGTGGCATCGAGCAGGTTGAGTCCGGGATGCCCTAGGATGGCATTTTAAGGCTAAGGGAATCTCATAATAGTAAAGGTCGTCAGCACAGTCCTTTGCCGAGGTGAGGTCCCGCCAGTTATTAAGAGTGTAATATCTCCCTTAACTCCAATTGAGTCTCCGATGAAGTCCACTAAGGGCATGAATACAGGTTTTATTTGGTTAGCAGACAAGCTCATCCTTGCAAAAGCATCATGAAAAAAGATATCTATAGAGCTTCCACTATTAACCATGATTCTCTTTACAAGATGCTTTGCTATCATCATTTCCAAGATGACAGCATCATTATTTGGGTTATCCACCCTAATCAACCCCTCTCCCACGTAAGGGAGTACATCATCACTCTCCTCTCTCCCCCTAGCCCTCTTCGAGGTTTGGCCTGCCCCCCAATAAATCATTCCTATCAATTTCTCAGTGGGCCGATTGTCAATGGTGAGTGGATGGGGCTCTTCATTCTGGGCTACCAGGGGAACTCCTCCCTCCATGTACTTCCCAAGGTAGTCATGCCTGATCAGGTCTTCTATCTCCCTCTTCAGGTGGTGGCATTTCTCAGTGTCATGGCCATGGTCCTAGTGAAAGTGGTAGTAGAGGGACTAGTCGTGTCCAGTGGACGACCTCAAAGGAGGGGGATGGTGCAGAAAGCACTCGCCCTTAATCTCCAAAAGAATCTTTGCTCTCGGGGCGAGGAGAGGAGTGAACTTCTGTTGCCCAGGTGGCTAACCAAGAGGGGGTGAATTGGGAATATAAAAAAGAAATTTAAAGCAGATAATGTGCAACTGAAAAATCCCTTATAAGTGGTAGGTGCCATGATAGAGTATTAAACTGTAGAAGCTAAATAGAGTCAAGTAAGCACAACACAAACACACAAAATTTATAGTGGTTCGGAGCAACCCAGCTCCTAAGTCCACTATCCAAGATACCACTTGGGATTTTCACTATATTCAAACCCGAATACAATTGGATTGTTTTGCAGGATCACAATCCAAAACCTCTGCACTTTGGTTTTAATGGGATCACCAAAGAAAACCCAACACCCTTTGGTTTTGAACAGGCTCACCAAAGAAACCTAACTTGGTTTTACTAGGATCACCAAGAACCCAACACTTGATTTTTATCAAGGCTCACCAAGAACCTATTTGGTTTTTCAATCCGGCTCACTAATAACCCAATAATTCAATAAGATGAATTGAAATAAATGCAACAAAAATGACAAACTCAATTTGTCGGATAGTTGCCAGTGCAGCTTGATAGAAGTCCACTTGACTTGCACTTGAATGAGCTTTAATTGCTTCTGTGGCTTCTTCTAAAATTGCTTCAAGCTTCTGATCAGAGTTGGTGAAGACTTGAATGCTTGCTTGAATACTCTTATACTCTCTTTCTTTTTGGTAGGTAGGATATTCAATGTAGCTCTCAAAACTTTGAAGAACTTTTTAAATCTCTTACTTCAAGGAAGTTCAAATCCTTCAAATATAAGGTCTTCTATCACTCCAAGGCAATTATAGCCATTGTAGATCGTTGAGAAGTGGTTCGTGACCGTTGGAGTACTTTTTGGCATTCAAAAATAAATTCTGGAACTAGCCATTGGATACTTGAAAGTAATGTTCGAGTCAGCTCGGATTCCTTCGAGTCGATAGGTCGAGTCACCAAATCTTCAATGCAGTCGGCTTTTTATCTCAGGGTGCAAAACTTCACTCTAGATGAGTTGGCTTTTGATAGTTCGGGTCGGCTCGAACTTATATCTTTGAAAAACTTGAACTCGAGGAGTCGGCTCTTTTGATCTTTGGTCGGCTCTTCTTCTCAGGTTCTAAAATCATCACTCTAGAAGAGTCGGCTCGATGTAGTTCGGGTCGGCTTGCTTTCTCAGGTCGTCAAAATTAGGTATAGCAGAGTTGGCTCTTTCTGGTTCGGGTCGGCTCGCCTGGCTGTTCTCAGAAATTTTCACAAACTGGACTCTGGAGGAGTCGGCTCGGACATATTCCAATCGACTTGGATTTACTGGAGTTGGCTCGGTTACCTTCGAGTCGGCTCAGATTGCTGCGTACTAGAATCCTTGCTACATGCCGTGAAGTAGAGTCGGCTCTTCAACATGCTGGGTCGGCTCGAGTATTTTTCTTCAGGACTTTTACAATTGGACTCAAAGAAAACTCTCACCAATTCTCTTACATTTTTCATGCAAACCAACTCAAAATAATTTTAAGGCACACATACACAGAAGTAACCCTTTTTACATGATTTTTTCTTAGCTTTTTCATTGGGTTCTTCTTTACAAAAACAAATTACAACACAACTCAAATAAGAAACAAAGGTGTAGGAGTTGAAGTTTGAACAATTAACTCATCCTACAAAAACTTGTAAAACACTTGAAGAGTTGTTAGAAATAAATGTACATGCTCCAATGTTTGGTTATCATCAAAATCACTTATGGGGTCAACAATCTCTCCCTTTTTGATGATAACAAAACACTGGGCATGAAAAATTCTTTACACTTTATATGTATAAAAGTATTTGAAGGTTAAATATTCATATGTATCAGAGCTAATTAAGTTTGTAAATAAGTATCAGAGCTCAAGAGATGATATCATTGTATATCATCAAGGTATCAAACTTTTCATGCTTCATAATATTATAATTAGCACAAAACATAGAGTATCAGAGTTTGAAAAAAAAAATTTGACAGAATTAAGATCAATTTGTAGAGCAATAGCAATCAGAGAATTAAGATTAAGTAGCAATTAGAACAAAATCATTCAAGAGAATCTCCCCCTTTCTCTAGGTTTTAAAGTAATTAAGCATTAGGTTCGTTTGAATACTATCACTTTTGTGCTCCCCCTTTTTCATTCTTTTTAAGTACTTTAGGAACAATTTGTAGGAAGATCAACATACATAAGAGAATTTTCATGACAACACATTTCTCCAACAGATTTCTCCTAGTTCTCACATTTCAGAATTTTCATAACAATGCATTTCTCTCCCTTTTTGTCAATCAATCAAAAAGGTGATTTCAAATAAAGCTTAGATTTTGAAATAGATTGAGAAAGTCTTTAATATTTGTTTGAGATAATTTCACTTTCTCAAATTGAAAATTCTAATTAAAATTCATCACAGTTGTATCAAAACATTAAAAGAATAACTCATCATAACAAAAGATCTTTAATTTCATCAAAAGATATGCCATACAAAGTAAGAAAGAAAATATGTTCATATTATAAAAGTAAAACATTAACAATATCAGAATTACAACCAAAAGACTAGCCAAATAACCTATTCTTCTTCTTCTTCACTAGAAGAAGAGGAGCCTACCTCTATAACCTTATCAGAGATCTTAGTTTTCAGGGGTTTAAACCTTAAATCCCTGAACCTAGTTCTAACAGGGGCTTTAAAAGTCTTAGTCTTCTTGGTTTTGGGTTTGTTCTTGGTCTCAACAGGTTTAGGTTCAATTGAAGGAAGATCAGATGAAGGAATAGAAGCAGGAGTTTCAAGTGACTCCTTGAAGATCTGCTCAGGAGCATCTTCAGTAGTGATTGTTTTCTTTTGTGATTGCAGTAGGATGCTTCTGATCTCTTCTTTAAAATCTCCATTTCCTTTTCAATTTTTTCTTAGTGAAGCTTCTGTTCAGATCTCATTTCCTGTAAGCTTGCATTAACTGTACTTTTCATTTCATTAATTACAGAGTTCATGTGATCTGTCAATGAACTTGAAATTGTTTTCATCTTCTGAAATATTAGCTTTTTGAGGTCAGATGGAGTAATCATTGTACCTTCAGATCTTTCTTCAACAGTAGTAGCTTCATCATCCTTTGAATAAGTAGCAGCAACCTGACTAGATACTTTCTTTGTCCAAATTCTTTCCTATAGCTTATAACCCATTCTTTTCAGTGAATTGAAGGAGTAAGTGTTAAAGTGATGTAGTGGCTTGCCTATCTCATTAGTTAAGTCAACTCCAGCTTCTTCAAACAGTAGAGTGAAGACCATACCATAGGGTAGACAGGCTTTGATTTTCCTGGCTACTTCAGTCATTTGAATCATCATTATGCAGGGAAGATTGAGCGGCTTTTCTTCTATTAGATGTCCCATAAAGGTCAAGTCTTTCTTGCTGACCCAGTCAAAGCGACCAGTCCTAGGAAGAAAAATTCTACTGACCATATTGTGTAGAAGCCTCATTTCCTTTGATAGTAAGTTGGCCTGAACATGCTGAACGAAGCTCACATCTTCTTTCTTCAAAATGAGCTTTAATAAGTGTTCTTTGTCCGGTAAAGTAAGCTCAGTGGCGCCGTCTGTTGGCATCTGCAGCAAATTGCCCAACTTTTCTTCATCTACGATGATCTTGATTCCCTTGACTATTGATTCCAAATGAAATTCTTAAAGAACAATATTCTCATAGAAGATCCGTACCAGTGAGGGATAGGTTAAGATGTCCAAAGAACAGAAATGTTTCCAGCCCTAACTTTTTATCCATCTTCCGATCTTCATTTCCATCTCTTCTAGGAAGGAGAAATCTATTCTTCTTATTTAAGTGACAGGCCGGTTGGCCATTGAGACAATCTGTCCAGGAGGAGAAGGAGTTTCTTCTTCTTCTTGCACAGGAGCAGATCTTTTCCTCTTTTCTCTTTTCCTTTTGCATCTTCACTGCGTGCGCTTGATTCACCAACTTGAAGAATCTTTCTTGCAGATCTTCGAGAAGCCATTGCAGTAGAATTTAGGCAATTCAGGTTCTAGGGAATGAATTTTGGAAGTTTGGTAAAGTTTCCGAGAGGAGTAGAGTGTGTTTGAAGTAAAATAAAAAGAATGAAGTACAGGAAAATATAGCTCGAAGCTACTTAAGTAGTGATTTCCCGACTTTCGAGTCGGCTCACCCAACCCTAGAAATATCCAAGTCGGCTTGACTAGAGCAAACTCAGAAAAATTAGAACATTGAGTCGGCTAGGTAAAGACTTAGTCGACTCGACCAGAGTGATAGGTAGAGAATTCGACATTCGAGCTGGCTTGACTAGAGCAAGATTGCTTGAGTCGACTCGAATAGAAACTTTCCATAGAAAAATGAAATGATTCAGAATTGAATTTGATAAAATGAAAGTCCAAGAAAAGTTGCTCAACAATCATAAATACATATAGGAGGTTTTCTAGATAATTCATCCTTAGTTTTAAAGGAAATCAGGTTATTTAAATCTAGAAAGGATCACAAAGCCCTAATTCTTCTCTAAGCAATTCAAATCTATCCCGATTTGGTGGCTTAGTAAAATGTCAGCTAATTATTTTTAAATAGGGATAAATTCTAGTTCAATGTCACCATTCAAAACATGGTCTCTAATAAAATGGTGTCTAATCTCTATGTGTTTAGTTCTAGAATGCTGAATAGGATTTTTGGTTAAATTTATAGCACTTGTGTTATCATACTTGATAGGAATTTTGTATTGTGTAACACCAAAGTCTTCTAGTTGTTGTTTAATCTATAACACTTATGCATAACAACTCCCTGCAGCAACATATTCTATCTCAGCAGTAGATAGTGCTATCGAGTTTTGTTTCTTGCAGTGCCATGAGATTAAATTCAACCCTTGAAATTGACATGTATCACTAGTGCTCTTTCTATCAACTTTACAACCAGCATAATCAGCATAAGAAAATTCAACTAAATTCAAAGAAGATTCTTTTGAAAATCAAAGACCTAGATTACTTGTACCTTTCAAATATTTCAATATTCTTTTAATAGCGAGCATATGTGTTTCTT
Organism: Areca catechu; assembly: GCA_021397845.1. Taxonomy (NCBI): domain Eukaryota; kingdom Viridiplantae; phylum Streptophyta; class Magnoliopsida; order Arecales; family Arecaceae; genus Areca; species Areca catechu. Next base: position 98,482,810 of record CM038046.1, read on the forward strand.
TAGGATTATATTGAAATCTAGCACATACACATACACTATACAAGATATCCAGTCTACTAGCAGTTAAATATAATAAAGATCTAATCATACCTTTATATAGCTTTTGGTCAACATTGGATATGTTTTCATCTTTGTCCAATTTGCAAGATGGGCTCATGGGTGGGTCATTTGTTTGCTTATCTCCATACCAAACTTCTTGATTATTTTCTTAATGTATTTGGCTTGGTTAATAAAGATCCCTTCCTTTGTTTACTTTATTTGAAGTCCGAGGAAGTAATTAAGTTTACCCATTATGCTCATTTCAAATTCTCCCTGCATTAGCTTAGCAAGTTCTTTACAAAAATTTTTATTAGTTGCACCAAATATAATATCATTTACATAAATTTGTACAATTAGTATATCATTATTTTTCTTTTTGATAAAAAGGGTTTTATCAACATTTTCTCTTGAAAAATTATTTTCAATTAAGAAAGTGCTAAGTCTATCATACCAGGCTCTAGGAGCTTGTTTCAAACTATATAAAGCTTTATTGAGTTTAAATACATGATTTGGAAAAGCATGATTTTCAAAACCCGATGGTTGTTCTACAAAAACTTGTTCAGCGATAAAACCATTTAAAAATGCACTTTTACATCCATTTGAAAAAGCTTAAAATTCATGTAGCAAGCAAATGCAAGAAGTAATCTAATGGCTTCTAGTCTTGCTACGGGTGCTTAGGTTTCATCAAAATCAATACCTTCTTCTTGACTATATCCCTTAGCTACTAATATAGCTTTGTTTCTTATGATATTTCCTTATTCATCTAATTTATTCTTATAGACTCATTTGGTTCCTATGATTGGGTGGTCTTAGGTCTATCAACTACTGTCCAAACCTTATTTCTTTCAAACTAGTTCAATTCTTCATGCATAGCTAACATCCAGTTTGGGTCATTTTTTGCTTCTTCTAAAGTATGAGGCTCTATTTATGATAAAAGGCTAGGTAGTCATGTGCAGACCTAGTCCTAATACCTTGTGAAGGATCGCCAATAATTAATTCTTTAGGATGGGAAGTAGCGTACCTCCATTCAGTTGGCAGATTGGTGTGATCCTTCCTTACTATTTTTTCTCCTTCTTCAATTGGTTTTTCTTGAATACTCATGTGTTCTATTTCTTTTTGAATAGTACCTGCATCATTGTCAATACACTCATCTTTTTTAGATGGTGAAGGGTTAGTTTCATCAAAGATAACATGCACTGACTCTTCAATAGTAAGAGTCCTTTTATTAAATATCATATGCTTTGCTATGTAGTGAATAACCAAAAAAAATTGTTTCATCAGATTTAGCATCAAATTTTTCTAGATTATCCTTTCCATTGTTAAGCACAAAGCATTTGCATCCAAATATATGAAAGTAATTTATGTTGGGTTTCTTTTCATTCCAAAGCTCATAGGGGGTTTTCTTCAAAATAGGACGGATCAAAATACGGTTTAAAATATAACAAGCAGTATTCATCGCTTCTGCCCAAAAGTATCTTAGAAGATTACCTTCACATAATATTGTTCTGGCTATTTCTTCCAAAGTCCTATTTTTCCTCTCTACAACACCATTTTGTTATGGTGTTTTAGAAACGGAGAAGTTGTGATCAATGCCATTTTCAGTCAATAATCATCGAAAAATTGATTTTCAAATTCAGTGCCGTGATCACTCCTAATTGAAATTATTGAAAGATTTTTATGATTTGAAACCTTTTTGTGAAATTTTCTAAACATTTTAAAAGTTTCATCTTTGTGAGCAATAAACAAAACCCATGTAAATCTGGAAAAATCATCTACAATCACAAGGGCATATTTCATACCTCCTAGGCTTGTGGTCCTAGTTGGTCCAAATAAGTCCATGTGAAGTAGTTCTAGAGGTCTAGAAGTTGAAATCATATTTTTGGATTTAAATCTCCCCCTAGTTTGTTTATCCATTTGGCATGCATCACAAGCATGATCAAAATCAACTTTAAACTTAGGCATGCCTCTAACAAGATTTTTGGAAATTAACTTGAGAATAGTATGCATGCTAGCATGACCTAATCTTCTATGCCATAATAAACAAGACTCCTTGGTTTTAGCATTCATTGCAACTAAACTGGAACTACTTGACATGGCAAGATCATTTAGATCTACTACATAAATATTTTCAAGTCTATTCCAATAAATTTACTACTAGAATTAAGAGAGTTTGTTACTATACACATAGATGATTCAAAGATAACTTTGAATCCTTTATCACATAATTGACTAATACTTAATAAATTATGCTTCAACTTATCTACTAGCAATACATTTTTAATGAAAGTACAGGGGGTTATCTTGATCTTACCAATTCTGATTATTTTTTCCTTGCCATTGTCTCCAAAAGTAACCATACCTCCTTTTATTTCCAGGGTGATGAACTGATCCTTGTCACCCGTCATATGCCTTGAACAGCCACTATCAAGATACCATCTTTTCTTTAATTTCTGGGTTGCAAGACATTCCTACAAGAAAATCAAGGAGTTATTTTAGATACCTAAGCTAATTTGGATCCTTGCAGGTTAGCCGAGGTGGTTCCTTTGGGAATCTAAATTTTTCTTGATCTATTGTGGACATTTCTAATAGTATTGATGTTGAAAGCTTTATGTCCTAGTTCTTTGTAAGCAAAACATCTGATTCTAGAATTTTGAAATGATTTATACTTTGAAATTCTAGATGCATGAAGTGCAGAAATAGCAGGTTTTGTAATTGAATTTTTTGGAACATACAAAGTGATTTTTGAAGTGGAAGTATAACCTTTTGTTACAAAAGCTTTTTGAGAAGCAGGCTTGGGAACAAAATCTTTCTGTTTCACAAATGTAGTTGCTGAAATGAAATTTGAATTTGAAGCTGTTGCCACTCTCGCCGCCGCGCCCGTGGCTCCGATCCGTGGATCCTTCCTGACCGCCTGGCGAGGGAGCCTCCCCGGCTGCTGCGAACCTGCAAGAAGGAGTTAGAAGACCCTGGCCGGGGATCCCGGCGAGGGAGCTCCGACGATCAAGTCAGTAGGCGACGAGAAGGAACAGACTCTCCAAGGCAGACCCCCCGAAAGGGTTCCAGACTTGGCGAGTTTACTAGTAAGAAAGGCACTCTGGGGACCGGAAATTCGGCCGGGCCTCCTTGTCGAGCTCACGCCGAATTATCCCCTCTCGGGATCTCGGATCTCTCTCTCTCGGAGCGAGGCCTCTTGCCGCTGCTTTTCTCCTTGTCCCCAGGCTTGTTCGCTTACCTTGTCGTCCCCAGATTCCTTCCTTTTATCTCCTCTCGTCGTTCGCCTGTCTTCTCCTCCTGGGAGGCTCCCCTCCCCTGTCCCTTTCTCTTTCCCCTTTTCGGTGGGGAGGGCCAGGCGGCTTTCCGACCTCGTCCGCCGAGCCCAGCAAGGAAAAGGCAAAGTTAGGAAAGGGGGGCGGGTGGCGCTGGTAAGGCGGCCGGTCAGACCTCGGGCCCAACGAGAGCACTCTCTTTCCCGAGCGTGGGCGCCATCCATATATGGGCCTGCTTTGTCAGAATCGCGCCTCTCGATTGCGGGACCTGTCGGGCCGATGCAAATGGTGTTTCGCGTGCCGCCGCTATTCGTACGAGGCGCCGTCTGTGATGCGTACGGCCCGAGGGTAGATCTCGGGGCCTGCGCCTCCTTCCCTGGGACCTTCCCCGTACGGGTGGCCTGGCTTCGGCCGAGGTGGGCCCATCTTCGGGGGCCACCTGGCGAAGGAGCGAAGGACCGGCCGACCTCAGCCTAGGTGGACCCCTCCTGGGTGGACACCTGGCGAGGTGGCAGGAGGTCGCCTGGGTTTGGCCGACCTCACTTAGACGGACCCCTCCGGGTTTGAGCGCCAACGAGGTGGTAGAGGAACTCCGAGCCGAGCTCGACCTCGGCGAGGGCAGCCTTAGAAAGTCGTCGGGCGGTGTGGTCTTGCCGAACCTGGTCTTAAAGACGTGGCGCTGACTCGGCCGGAGAAACCTCCACGTGGCTCGATCGCATTTGGCGGTATCTAAGCCTGGCCACGTCACTGTTACGGCCGTAACAGTTGCCCCCCAGCCCGCCGTTCCATCGGGGCGTCGTAGAACGGAACATCGGGATTAAATGCGGACATGACGTGGGGAGGCGAAGATCTTGCATCATAATTGCCACGATCCTCGTCGCCGTAGCTCGATGCGCCTGAAACCCTATGGGAAGCCGCCACGCGTCGCCCACTTGCCCGTAATAAATGAGTCGCTTCGAGGCGGAGGCCGTTACCCTGCTAACGAGGCGTCGGTGTTGGGCGTGCATCCACGTGGCGATCGTCCAGTGGCCCGAGGTGGAATGACGGGTATGATCGCTGTCGGCTGAGTTTGAAAGGGAGGGGACTTTCCAGAACGAGGCCTTTTCCCTTGCTCCGTGGGCGGTTTGCTGCAGGCTAACTTCTGTTGCCCCGCGCTCGTCTGGTGTATTTTCGGTGAGTGCCTCCATCTTCTCCGGTTCCCCTCCTTCTCTTTCTTTTCCCTTTGATCCTTTGTCCTTCTCTTTTCCATGGCGCGCCGTCGCCATGTCTCTTCCAATCCGGACGAGGCCGGTCCATCCCGGCCGAGGACTCCATCTTCTTCCTCCTCAGATGAGGAGACGATCCCGGAGGAGATCCGCCGGCGTTTGCAACCCGGGGGTGTCACCATTGGCATCCCTAGGGGGATTCGGTCTCCTCCGGTTGCTCCTGCCGTGCCCCTTCGTTCTCTTCCTGCTCCACCTCTTCTTCCCGCCGGTCCCTCTGGTCATGCTTCCACCATGACCGAAGGCGATCTTTCTCTGCTCCGGGATGCCTACGGTATCCCGGGGTCAATTCGTTTGTCTGTTCCGCGGTCCGGGGAGCGCGTCACCATGAGTGGCCCCGGCCGCATAGCCTTCTACGAAGACTTCCTCCTTGGGGGTCTTCGGTTTCCTCTGCATCCCTTCTTCCTTTCTTTTCTCAGCCATTTTCGGCTTGTCCCGGCCCAGCTGGCTCCCAATGCCATCCGGGTCATCTTCTCTTTTATAGTCTTTTGTCACTTCCACGGGTTCGTTGCCCGTTTCTCCCTCTTCAGGGCCATGTTCACCCTGAAGAAGTGCTCCACCGATGACGGCTGGTGGTATATTTCACCCCGGCCCAGGTGTCTCCGGTTCGACCTCCCTTCCTCGGTCAAGGGCTGGAAGAGCCGGTTTTTCTTCGCCTCAGTCGAAGATGTCGACTGGGCCTGGAGTGAACCGGACCGGTCTCCGAACCGGAACTCTCGGGTTGAGTCGGCGGACCAGGAGGCCTACTCCCAGCTCCTGAGCGACGTGGTCCCGGCACTCGATGTTCTACTTTCGGAGCAGAATCTTTTTGAGGCCGAGATCAGTCCCGTCTGCGAGACGGGTGAGATTCGGCCCTACTTTGACTCCTGCCCCCTTTTTCTTCATGACCGAGCCGGCTGACCTTCTGTTCTTTTGTATTGCAGGAATGATGTTTTCACTGGAGAGCCTCCTGGAGGGCGTAGCCCAGAGAGATATCCCCGAGGTAGAAGAGCCCGCGGCCAAGAGGGCTCGTACCGAGGCTGGCCGGGAGATCGCGCCGGCGACCGCACCCAGCCCGATGGCCGCCGCTCCCCCGCCCAGGTTGCCTCAGGGCGGGGCCGCCGATGCCTTGGCTGCCCGACCTGGTGGCGCCGCTGTTGAGGGGGCTCCACCGCCCGAAGCTCCGTCAAGCGCCGGTCCCGTCGTCGTCGCTGCCTCGACGGCACAGCCTGTGGCCACCGCCGGCCCGTCGACCGCGGCCTCAGCTAAGGGGGCAGCCACCGCAGGAGCCGGCCTGACAGCTCCGCCACCGGTGATCACCCACCGGTGCTCGGTCATCCGCGACAAAGGGCTCGCGAAAAAGATCATGGAGTATGCCTCCACCGCCCGAGATCGCCGAGCTCGGGGCGGCCGGGATTATGCGGATGCCTTGCTCGGGATCCTCCCGCAGCTCTTCACGGTAAGCCCGAGCACCTTTTTCTCTATTTTTTCGAGACCTAGTCTCCTTTTCTCCTGACCTGGTTTGTTCTTGTTGGTGCAGATCGGGAATGACGTTCTCCTACTGAGGAACTTCCTCGTAGGGAACGCAAAAAGGGATGCCGAGAAGGAGCAGAAGCTCGGCAAGCTCACGGCCGATGTCAAGGACCTCATGGAAAAGGGGGTCGAGCTGCGAGCCAGCAACCAAGCCCTCTAGTCTGACCTGGCGCGTTCTGAGGGGCGGAACAAGGAGCTGGAGGCTTCCTTGTCGGAGGAGAGGATCTCCTACCAGCGTCGTATGGAGGAGGACGCGGCGGAGAAGGCTCGCCTGCAGGCCCACTCCCAGTGGCTGGAGCGCCAGCTGGAGGAGGCCCGGCGAGATGCGAGCACGGCGAAGGATCGGAGTGCGTACATCAACGGACTCCTGGAGGCCGCGAAGCGGGAGGCGCAGGAGGCCATCCCGAAATTCTGGGCTTCCGACGAGTACACGTTGGAGGTCCGGGAGGCCGCCGTGGACTCCTTCCTGAAGGGGTTTCGGATGTGCCAGGAGAAGGTGGGGGCCTTCTTCCCCGAGCTCGACCTCAGCGGGGTGGTGCTCGGAGGCAGGAGGCAAGGAGTCGAGAGCAAGGCCTCCGGTGCGGCCGACGCCACTCCTGCGGCCCTGTCGGCTAGCGAAGCCGTGGCTCCGGAGCAGCCTCAAGAGCCGGCCGCCGTAGAAGTCGAGGGTGCAGCGCCAGCGCCCCCGGCGGAGGGCTCCGACCCCGCACCACACTGAGCCCATTGTCTTCTCGCCCGCTTTGTAGTTGTTTTTCCCTCTTTTTCTCTTTCTTCTTTTTGGGGACTCCCGGCCTGTCGGGATTCCCGGCTTGTACTGGTTGCTTGAATCAATGAAAGTTTTCTTGGACCAAACCTCGAGTTCATCCCATCTCCCTTCTCTTTTTCCTTTTTTCTTTTTGAGATGTTGGCATGGAATGCTGAAACGATCGCAGGCCCGGTCCTTCCATTGCTCAAACCGAAGGTTGGGGCCCCCGGGTCGCGTGGCGGCAGAGTAGGCCTTAAGCGGGTCCGTCTTTGGAATCGCCTTCATACTCGCATGGGCGACATGGTTTCTGCACCGCCTTCCAGGCCGAAGCCCGGGACCTCCGGATTGAGCCTCGGAGCCGCAGGCCTTCTCCAACCTTGCGCGGCTTGCCGAGCTGTTCTCCAGGCTCGCGTGGGCGAACTGGGTTTCGCGCCACCTTCCAGGCCAAAGCCAAGGATCTCCAGACTGAACTCGATGCCGCAGGCTTTCTCAAGCCTTGCACGGCTTGCCGAGCTATTCCCCGGGCTTGCATGGGCGAACTGGGTTCTGCGCCACCTTCCAGGTCGAAGCCCAGGATCTCCGGACCGAACCCGATGCCGCAGGCTTTCTCAAGCCTTGCGCGGCTTGCCGAGCTGTTCTCCGGGCTTGCGTGGGTGAACTAGGTTCTGCGCCACCTTCCAGGCTGAAGCCCAGGATCTCCGGACTGAACCCGATGCCGCAGGCTTTCTCAAGCCTTGCGTGGCTTGCCGAGCTATTCTCCGGGCTTGCGTGGGCGAACTGGGTTCTGCGCCACCTTCCAGGCCGAAGCCCAGGATCTCCGGACTGAACCCGATGCCGCAGGCTTTCTCAAGCCTTGCACAGCTTGCCGAGCTATTCTCCGGGCTTACGTGGGCGAACTGGGTTCTGCGCCACCTTCCAGGCCGAAGCCCAGGATCTCCGGACTGAACCCGATGCCGCAGGCTTTCTCAAGCCTTGCGCGGCTTGCCGAGCTGTTCTCCGGGCTTGCATGGGCGAACTGGGTTCTGCGCCACCTTCCAGGCCGAAGCCCAGGATCTCCGGACTGAACCCGATGCCGCAGGCTTTCTCAAGCCTTGCGCGGCTTGCCGAGCTGTTCTCTGGGCTTGCGCAGGTGAACTGGGTTCTGCGCCACCTTCCAGACCGAAGCCCAGGATCTCCGGACTGAACCCGATGCCGCGGGCTTTCTCATCGAAGGGAGAAGGGAGCGTTTGAAGTGGGGGAACTTTATTACAGGAGCAGGGAACCTTACATTACTGATAGTACATCCTTAGGTTCGAGGCGTTCCACGTCCGGGGGAACCTGGCACCTCCCAACTCCTCCAAATAGTATGCACCATGAGGGAGGGCTTCTGCCACCCGGTATGGGCCTTCCCAGTTGGGTGAGAGCTTGCCGCATTCCTGTGGCTGGGAAGCTTCAGCGCGCCGGAGGACCAAATCTCCGGGACGAAAAACCTTCGGCCGCACTCGGGAGTTGTAATACCTAGCCACACGTTGCCTATACGCCGCCATTCGAACTCGGGCCTTGTCCCTCGTTTCCTCGAGAAGGTCAAGGTTGAGCATCATCCTGGCTGGGTTTTCTGTCTCGTCATATTGCTCCACACGCAGTGTGGGTAGGCTGAGCTCGATCGGGATGACTGCCTCGGCTCCGAAGACGAGGTTGAACAGGGTTTCATTGGTAGCCGTCCTCGGGGTGGTGTGGTATGCCCAGAGGATGCTGGGGAGCTCGTCGGCTCACCTGCCCTTGGCCTGGTCCAGCCGCGTGCGGAGGCCCTGAAGAATGGTCCTGTTCGTGACTTCGGCCTCCCCATTGGTCTGGGGGTGCGCCACCGAGGTAAAGCGATGCCTGATGCCGAGGTCGTTGCAGAATTCTTCGAACTCCCGGCAGTCGAACTGGCGCCCGTTGTCAGTGACCACGGTGTGGGGGAGGCCGAAGCGGCAGACGATGGACTTCCAAAAGAACTTGGCGACTATCAAGAACTTTCGCTGTCCAGACGCCGGCGGGAATGGGCCCAGGAGGTCCATCCCCCACCGGGCGAACGGCCAGGGAGCTGAGAGCTGGGAGATTGGGTTGGAGGGCTGCCGTTGAATCGTGGCGTGACGCTGGCACCGGTCGCATTTCTTCACGAAGTCGGAGGCATCTTCCTTCATTGTCTCCCAGAAGTAGCCCTGACGGAGGGCCTTATACGCCAATGCCCTGCCCCCCACGTGGTTCCCGCAGACGCCTTCGTGAATCTCCTGGAGCACAAGCTTGGCTTCCGTGGGTCCTACGCACTTGAGGAGGGGGTAGGAATAGGATCTTCGATACAACTGCCCGTCCATCAGGACGAACCGCACGGCCTTCTTCCTGATGAGGCGAGCCGCCTCGCGGTCCTCCGGCAGGGTGCCACTGGTGATGTATGCGGCGTACTTGTCCATCCAGCTGGGTTCGTGGCTAACCTGATGGACCTCCACCGGTGCCTCGAGGCTTGGGATCTCAAGGCGCTCCACATGAGCGCGTCCCAGCATCGAGTCTGGCAGGGTCGCCAGCCGAGAGAGAGCATCCGCGCGGGCGTTCTCCCCGTGGGGATATGGAAGATGTTGAAGTGCCGGAATCTGGACGCGCCCGCTTTTACGAGCTCCAAGTATTTTGCCATTTGGGGGTCGTGTGCGACGTACTCCCCGGATACCTGTCCTGCCACGAGCTGGGAATCAGTGAAAGCCTTGAGGTTGGTTACGCCCAGCTCGCGGGAGACTCTCAGTCCAGCGAGGAGTGCTTCATACTCCGCCTGGTTATTTGTTGCGGGGAATTGGAAACGGAGTGCGCATTCGGCGATGACCCCGTCGCTGTTGGCTAGGATGAGCCCAGCCCCGCTCCCGCCGGAGTTTGAGGCTCCATCCACGTGGAGGATCCAGGCATTCTCCCCGGGCTCATCGGTGCCTATCTTCATCGGCTGGCCTGAGGGGCCTTCCTCGGGCTCCTTGCCCAAGCCTGCACATTCGACCAAGAAGTCGGCCAGCACCTGTGCCTTCATGGCCGACCTCGGCCTATACGTAATGTCGAACTCGCTGAGCTTTAGTGCCCACTTTGCCAATCGTCCCGAGGTATCGGGTCGGCTGAGCACTACTTTCACTGGTTGATCTGTCAGGACAGCGATGGGGTGCACTTGGAAATAAGGCTTGAGACACTGGGCAGACACTATTAGCGCAAAAACGAGTTTCTCGGGCCGAGAATACCTGAGCTCCGCGTCGCAGAGAAGCTTGCTGGTATAGTATACCGGTCGCTGGATCCCCTGGCCATCGGTCCGAACCAAGACCGAGCTGACGGCTTCCGGGGTGACCGCTAGGTAGAGGGTAAGCTCCTCCCCCTCCTCGGGCCTGGACAGCAACGGTGGCGACGCAAGCATCTTCTTCAGCTCCTCGAAGGCCTTCTGGCATTCCTCGGTCCAAGCGAAGTCGTTCATCTTTCTCAGCACCTTGAAGAAGGGACGGCAGCGGTCTGCTGACCTGGAGATAAAGCGGCTAAGGGCCGCAACTCGGCTGGTGAGTTGCTGCACTTGCTTTTTGGAGGCGGGCTGCTCCATGTCCAAGATGGCCTGGACCTTCTCCGGGTTGGCCTCAATTCCTCTTTGGGTCACCATAAATCCTAGGAATTTCCCGGCGGAGATGCCAAAGGCGCACTTCGCTGGGTTCAGCTTCATCTGATGGCGTCGGAGGTTGCCGAACGTCTCCGCTAAGTCGGCCACATGGTCCGAATCGAGTTTGCTCATCACCAGCATATCGTCCACGTACACCTGCATGTTGCGGCCGATCTGGTCTTTGAAAATTCTATTGACCAGGCGCTGGTATGTTGCCCCTGCATTCTTGAGGCCGAATGGCATCACCCTGTAGCAAAAAGTTCCGCGGTCAGTTATGAAGGCGGTGTGCTCTTCGTCCTTCGGGCTCATTCGGATCTGGTTGTATCCGGAGAAGGCGTCCATGAACGACAGGAGGCGATGCCCCGAGGTGGTGTCGACCACCTGGTCGATCTTTGGAAGAGGGAAGCTGTCCTTCGGGCAAGCTCGATTGAGATCGGTGTAGTCCACACAGATCCTCCACTTACCACTACTCTTTCTTACCATGACCACGTTTGCCAGCCAGCTAGGATACTGGACCTCCCGCACAAAACTGGCGGCGAGGAGCTTCTCCACTTCCTCGTTGATCGCCTTCTGCCTTTCCATGGCAAAGCTCCTCTTCTTCTGGCGGACCGGGCGGCAACTTGGGTCCACGTTTAGCCTGTGCATGATGACCTCGGGCGGGATGCCCGGCATGTCAGCTGCTGACCAGGCGAACACGTCAGCGTTCGCGCGGAGGAACTCCAGCAGGCGGGTCCGTTCTTCTTCAGGGAGCTGGGCCCCGACTTGCACCGTCTTCAGGGGATCCGACTCGAGGGAAAAAATTAGCAGGCGCTCTACGGGCCCTCCCCTGGGTTCCTTCTCTCTTAGGTCGAGGTCGTCGATATCGGGGGCGAGCTCCGCGCCCCGGGCGCTCGGGACCGTCTGGAGGCAGAGCGGGACTGGCTGGGTCGTCCCCTTCATCTCCCTGAGTCCGGAAGGCATGGGGAACTGTACCAACAGCCTTCTCGTGGAGATTGTGGCGTCCAGTTGGTTGAGCCCGGGATGCCCGAGAATGGCGTTGTAAGACGAAGGGAGCCTGACGATGGTAAATGTTATTAGGACGGTCGCCTGCCGGGGTGGGGATCCGGCAGTGACCGGAAGAGTGATCTCCCTCTCAACCCCCACGGAGTCCCCCGTAAAACCTACCAGGGGGGTGTGCACCGGTTTCAGCTGATCGTGGGACAAGTTCATCCGAGAGAAAGCGTCGTAAAAAAGTACGTCAGCCGAGCTTCCACTATCCACCATGATTCGATGTACAGGATGCTTCGCGATGGTCATCTCGACCACCACGGCATCGTTGTTTACATTGTCATTACCCTCCCCCCCCTCGGGAGGGATTACATTCTCCGGGTTCCCGACTTCCCTGGCTCTCTTCGCCGCTCGACCGACCCTGCACGAGATCATGCCCACGGGCTTCTCCGTTGGGCAGTTATCGATTGCAGGGATGGGCGGTAAGGTCGCGAGCGGCTGCCCCTTCGAGGGGGCCTCGTTCTTGACGAACTTCCTGAGATAGCCCCTCCTAATCAGCTCCTCGATTTCTCGCTTCAGGTTGCGACACTCCTCCGTGTCGTGCCCGTGCTCGCGGTGGAACTGGCAGTACTTCGATTTGTCTCGGACGGCTCTCGGGTTCTGAGGAGGAGGTCGGCGGAGGTAGCGCTCGCCCTCGATTTCCATGAGGATCTTCGTCCGAGGTGCGAGGAGAGGGGTGTACCTCCGCTCGGGAGTGGCCTCGCCCCTCGGCCTTGGATTCGGGCGAGGGTCGGTAGATGGCCCGGGCTTTCGAGCTCCCGGGGTGTCTCCTGGGGGCGGCCTCTTCGGAGTCTTCCCGTCCAACTCTCGACGGGTGCGGTCGGCCTCCTCCGCTCGGATGTACTTGTGGGCGCGGAGGAGGAGCTCGGAGTACGTCCTGGGCGGCTTCTTGTCTAGGGAGTATGTCAGGCGGGACGTCTTGAGCCCGCGCTTCAAAGCTAGCATGGCGACGGGCTCGTCCAGGCTGTAGATTTCCAGGGCTACGGTCTTGAACCGGGTGATGTAGTCCCGGAGCAGCTCCTGGTCCTGCTGGCGGATGGAGAAGAGGCTGTCCACCTCTCTCGGCACCTTTCGGCAAGCGTCGAAGTGTGCCACGAACTTTTTTTCCAGCTGATGGAAGGAGCAAATGGATCCGGGCTCGAGGCGGGTGAACCAGACTCGAGCGGCCTTCCGGAGGGTGGCCGGGAAGGCGATGCACAGAAGAGCGTCAGTGGCCCCCTGGACCCTCATGAGAGCTTTGTAACTCTCCAGATGGTCCAGAGGGTCGGTGGTCCCATCATAGGGATCCACCTGTGGCATGCGGAACCATTTTGGGATCGGTTCCGCCTGGATTTCTTCAGAGAAAGGGGGGCGGGAGTCGTAGCCCGCCGGGTCTGCCGACGAGTTCTGCAGGTCGGCGAATCGGCGGGCGAACTCCGCTAGCTTGCGCTCATGCTCCTCCAGGCACCTCTCGGCCTGGCGCCTGATGGCTTCGTCGGTGGAGTCTTCCACCGAGGCTGCGGGTGAAGGGGGCACCGATCGGTCTCGGCTCGAAGTCAGGCCTCGGCGTCGCTTGCTGCGATGCACCGTTTCGGCCTCGTCGGTCGGGGATCGACTCTCGTGATCCTCCGAACCGGAGTAGTTTCTTTTTGCGGGAGCTTGGTGGCTCTCCCGGGAGTTGGAGACGGCCCTCGGATGGGATGGCCTGCCCTAGATGGAGAGCAGGCTCCCACACTGCCCCGCGGCTCGGGCCGCGGGGGTCCCTGGCTGCGGCTGCGTGGCCAGGGACCGCTGCTGATGCTGAAGCTGCCGGACCGCTGAGGTCAAGGTCTGCAGCTGTTGGATGATGGCCGCAAGGGGTCCGTCCGTTGGGGTAGGCTGTGGTGGAAGAGGAGGGGGAGCTGGAAGCTCCCTCTCCGGGCTGTGGGCCCCTGGAGGGGAGTGAACCTCCCCCATACGGCTGGTGGACGCCTCGTGGCCACGAGTGACCACTATTGTCAGAGAGCGCGACACCTGCAGAAAGCCGGCCCCCGCTTGGGTTTGGTGTCCTGCCTCCCTACCTGGTGCGCCAATCTGTTGCCGCTCTCACCACCGCGCCCGTGGCTCCGGTCCGTGGATCCTTCCTGACCACCTAGCGAGGGAGCCTCCCCTGCTGCTGTGAACCTGCAAGGAGTTAGAAGACCCTGGCTGGGGATCCCGGCGAGGGAGCTCCGACGGTCAAGTCAGTAGGCGACAAGAAGGAACAGACTCTCCAAGGCGGACCCCCCGAAAGGGTTCCAGACTTGGCGAGTTTACTAGTAAGAAAGGCACTCTGGGGACCGGAAATTCGGCCGGGCCTCCTTGCCGAGCTCATGCCGAATTATCCCCTCTCGGGATCTCGGATCTCTCTCTCTCGGAGCGAGGCCTCTTGCCGCTGCTTTCCTCCTTGTCCCCAGGCTTGTTCGCTTACCTTGTCGTCCCCAGATTCCTTCCTTTTATCTCCTCCCGTCGTTCGCCTGTCTTCTCCTCCTGGGAGGCTCCCCTCCCCCGTCCCTTTCTCTTTCCCCTTTTCGGTGGGGAGGGCCAGGCGGCTTTCCGACCTCGTCCGCCGAGCCCAGCAAGGAAAAGGCAAAGTTAAGAAAGGGGGGCGGGCTCGCTGGTAAGGCAGCCGGTCAGACCTCGGGCCCAACGAGAGCGCTCTCTTTCCCGAGTGTGGGCGCCATCCATATATGGGCCTGCTTTGTCAGAATCGCGCCTCTCGATTGTGGGACCTGTCGGGCCGATGTAAATGATGTTTCGCGTGCTATCGCTATCCGTACGAGGCACCGTCTGTGATGCGTACGGCCCGAGGGTAGATCTCGGGGCCTGCGCCTCCTTCCCTGGGACCTTCCCCGTACGGGCGGCCTGGCTTCGGCCGAGGTGGGCCCGTCTTCGGGGGCCACCTGGCGAAGGAGCGAAGGATCCGCCGACCTCGGCCTAGGTGGGCCCCTCCTGGGTTGACACCTGGCGAGGTGGCAGGAGGTCGCCTGGCTTCGGCCGAGGTGGGCCCGTCTCCGGGGGCCACCTGGCGAAGGAGCGACGGACCGGCGGGCCTCGGCCTAGGTGGACCCCTCCTGGGTGGACACCTGGCGAGGTGGCAGGGGGTCACCTGGCTTCGGCCGAGGTGGGCCCGTCTCCGGGGGCCACCTGGCGAAGGAGCGAAGGACCGACCGACCTCGGCCTAGGTGGACCCCTCCTGGGTGGACACCTGGCGAGGTGGCAGGGGGTCGCCTGGCTTCGGCCGAGGTGGGCCCGCCTCCGGGGGCCACCTGGCGAAGGAGTGAAGGACCGGCCGACCTCGGCCTAGGTGGACCCCTCCTGGGTGGACACCTGGCGAGGTGGCAGGAGGTCGCCTGGCTTCGACCAAGGTGGGCCCGCCTCCAGGGGCCACCTGGCGAAGGAGCGAAGGACCGGCCGACCTCGGCCTAGGTGTACCCCTCCTGGGTGGACACCTGGCGAGGTGGCAGGAGGTCGCCTGGCTTCGGCCGAGGTGGGCCCACCTCCGGGGGCCACCTGGCGAAGGAGCGAAGGACCGGCCGACCTCGGCCTAGGTGGACCCCTCCTGGGTGGACACCTGGCGAGGTGGCAGAAGGTCGCCTAGGTTTGGCCGACCTCACTTAGACGGACCCCTCCGGGTTTGAGCGCCAACGAGGTGGTAGAGGAACTCCGAGCCGAGCTCGACCTCGGCGAGGGCAGTTTGCCTTAGAAAGTCGTCGGGCGGTGTGGTCTTGCCGAACCTGGTCTTAAAGACGTGGCGCTGACTCGGCCGGAGAAACCTCCACGTGGCTCGATCGCATTTGGCGGTATCTGAGCCTGGCCACGTCACTGTTACGGCCGTAACAGAAGCATTAAAACCTATTCCAGCTTTATTACCAGAAATTCTTTGATCTTTAATAATCAACTCAAGCTTGTTAGGAGATAAAGTTAGTTTTTCAACAAGTGGCTTGAGTTTTTCAACCTTTTTTTTTAGCTCATTATTTTCTTTCAATAAAATATTATTTTTATCATGAAACTCACTATTTTTAGTTTTCAACACATTACATTTTTCAAAAAGGTATGAAGTTCTTTTTGTAATAAAACATTCTTTTCTGAAATCTCCTCTTTTTCTTTGAGTAAAAAATCATTGATATGCTTTAGTGATCTAATATTTACTCCTGTTATTTTAAATTCAGATAAAATATCATGAAATGCAGAATTTAATTCATCAAATGTGAATTCAATTTGAGTATTGGGGGAAGTTACCTTATCATCGAGACCCGTTAGACATAAGTTAGCTATTTTCGTGGTCTCTTCTTCTTTCGTTGAGGTGGAGTCTTCACTATCGCTCCACGTGATAACCATCGCTTTTTTTTTCTTCTTTTTGAAAATTTTTTAAGTAGTAGATAGTCCAGATGAATGTGCCCCGATTTCTTACATTCATAGCAGGTGGGGACTTGATCCTTATCTTTCTCTTTGTCCTTGTCCTTTTCTTTTGAATGTTCTCCTCGTTTATGGAATTTTCTGTTGTATCTACCTTTCTTCTTTCCCATAAACTTTCTGAATCTCCTCACGACCATTGCAATGTCTTCATCTTCAAGATCATCTTCGAAGGAGGTGGAGTCATCTTCTATCTCTTCATCATCCTTTGATTCTAATGCAGCCTTGAATGAAATTATTTTATTCTTTTTCTGATCATCATCTGTTCTATGCTGCATGGCCAATTAGTGTGTGATGAGAGAACCCATTAGTTCATCCATTGATAAAGTATTCAAATCTTTAGCTTCCTGGATGGCAATAACTTTAGGATCCCATTTGTCAGGAAGTGATCTTAATATCTTCTATACTGAGTCAGCATTTGAGTATACCCTACCAAGACTTTTCAAACCATTAATAATATCTGTAAATCTAGTATACATGGCAGAGATATTTTCATTAGGCTCCATTTTAAATAATTCATAATTGTGCACTAAAAGATTAATCTTTGAAGTTTTCACTTGAGAAGTTCCTCCGTGGGTCACCTCCAGTTTATCCCAAATTTTCTTTGCTGAAGAGCAAGTGGAAATTCGATTAAACTCAATACTATCCAAAGCACAGTAAAGCAAGTTCATGGCTTTGGTATTGGATTTCCCTAATTTTATGTCGTGTTCATCCCAATCCTTTTCAGTCTTAGGGACATCCACGCCATCAATTTTAATCATGGAAACATGTGGCCCTTTAAGAATGACCTTCCACAATTGAAAATCAACAGCTTGTATATAAATTTTCATTCTTGCTTTCCAATAAGAATAATTTGTGCCTGTGAAGAGTGGAGGTCTATTAGTTGATTGGCCTTCCGCCAAGGATGTACTCATTGGATGAGCCATCAATCTTTACTTTAGTATAATCAGAGACATTGCTCTGATACCAGTTGTTGCCCAGGTGGCTACCCAAGAGGGGGGTGAATTAGAAATTCTAAAAAAAACTTAAAGTAGATAATGTGCAACTAAAAAATCCCTTATAAGTGGTAGGTGCTGTGACAGAGTATTAAATTGCAGAAGCTAAATAGAGTCAAGTAAGCACAACACAAACACATAAAATTTCTAGTAGTTCGGAGCAACCCAGCTCCTGCATCCACTACCCAAGATACCACTTGGGATTTTTACTATATTCACACCCGAATACAATTAGATTGTTTTGCTGGATCATAATCCAAAACCTCTACACTTTGATTTTAATGGGATCACCAAAGAAAACCCAACACCCTTTGGTTTTGAACAGGCTCACCAAAAAAACCTAACTTGGTTTTACCAGGATCACCAAGAACCCAACACTTGGTTTTTATCAAGGCTCACCAAAAACCTATTTGGTTTTTCAACCAGGCTCACCAATAACACAATAATTCAATAAGATGAATTGAAATAAATGCAACAAAAATGATAAACTTAATTTGTCGGATAGTTGCCAGTGTAGCTTGATAGAAGTCCACTTGACTTGCACTTGAATGAGCTTTAATTGCTTCAGTGGCTTCTTCTAAAATTGCTTCAAGCTTCAAATCAGAGTTGATGGAGACTTGAAAGCTTGCTTGAATGCTCTTGTGCTCTCTTTCTTTTTGGTAGGTAGGATATTCAATGTAGCTCTCAAAATTTTGAATTTTTTTTTAAATATCTTACTTCAAGGAAGTTCAAATCCTTCAAATATAAGGTCTTCCATCATTCTAAAGCAATTCTAGCCATTGTAGACCGTTGAGAAGTGGTTTGTGACCATTGAAGCACTTTTTGGCATTCAAAAATAAATTCTGGAACTAGCCATTGGATACCTGAAAGCGATGTTTGAGTTGGCTCGAATTCCTTAGAGTCAGCTCGGATCCTTCGAGTCGATAGGTCGAGTCGCCAAATCTTCAGTGCAGTCAGCTCTTTGTCTCAAGGCATAAAACTTCACTTTGGACGAGTCGACTCTTGATAGCTCGGGTCGACTCGAACTTATATCTTTGAAAAACTTGAACTCAAGGAGTTGGCACTTTTGATCATTGGTCAGCTCTTCTTCTTAGGTTCTAAAATTATCACTCTGGAAGAGTCGGCTTGATGCAGTTCGGGTCGACTTGCTTTTTTAGGTCGTCAGAATTAGATCTGGCAGAGTCGGCTCTTTCTGGTTCGCGTCGGCTCGCCTGGCTCTTTTCAGAAATTTTCACAAATTGGACTCTAGAGGTGTCGACTTGGACATATTCCAGTCGACTCGGATTTACTGGAGTTGGCTCGATTACCTTCGAGTCGGCTCGGATTGCTGCGTACCAGAATCCTTGCTGCGTGACATGAAGTAGAGTCGGCTCTTCAACATGCTAGGTCAGCTCGAGTATTTTTCTTTAGGACTTTGACATATGGACTCAAAGAAAACTCTCACCAACTCTCTTATATTTTTCATGCAAACCAACTCAAAATAATTTTAAGGCACACTCACACAGAAGTAACCCTTTTTACATGATTTTTTCTTAGCTTTTTCATTGGGTTCTTCTTTATAAAAACAAATTACAACACAACTCAAACAAGAAACAAAGGTGCAGGAGTTGAAGTTTGAACAATTAACTCATCCTACAAAAACTTGTAAAACACTTGAAGAGTTGTTAGAAATAAATGTACATGCTCCAATATTTGGTTATCATCAAAATCACTTATGGGGTCAACAACTTCTCTTCTTTGGTGGGGTCGACTCTGGATCTCGGCCTCGATAGTGGGGTCGGTGCCAACTTCTGGGCTTGGAGAGCAGATGTTTCCCCAACGGCCTATCTCTTGAGGGGCCTCCCGTTGAGCTCCCTCCTGGTGTGGTCTACCTCCTCCACATGGATGTACTTGTGAGCTCAGAGGAGGAGCTCTAAGTAGGTCTTCGAAGGCTTCTTGTCAAGAGAGTAGGTGAAGCGGGAGGTCCACAACCCCCTCTTCAGAGCCAGCATAGTGACTAGCTCATCGAGGTGGTAGATCTCTAGGGTGGTGGCCTTGAAACGAGATATATAGTCCTGGAGAGACTCTCGATCCTACTGATGAATCAAGAAGAGGCTGTTAACCTCATTTGGCACCTTCTTGCATGCATCAAAGTGCGCCACAAATCTCTTCTCCCACTGGGAGTAGGAGTCAATGCTTTCCGACTCAAGTTTAGATATCTAAGCTCGATCGGTCTTGCATAGGGTAGCCGGGAAGGTGATGCAGAGAAGAGCATCAATAGCCCCCTGGACCCTCATCAAGGCTTCATAACTTTTCAGGTGGTCCAGGAGGTCGGTTGTCCCATTGTAGGGATCAACTTGGGGCATGTGGAACTGGCTAGGGATTAGTTCCTCTTGGATTCTGTGGGAGAAAGGGGGATGGGTGTCATAACCCGTAGGCTCGCTGGGAGAGCCCTGGATCTCTGCAAATAAGTGGGAGAGATCAGCCAGTTTGCGCTCCTACTCTTTGAGGCACCTCTCCACCTGGCGATGGATGGCCTTGTCAGTGGACCCCTTGGTAGAGGCTATCAGGGATGAAGGAGGTGCGGAGTGGGGGAACTCTTGCCTGAGGTCCTGGCCATACCGGCATCGTTAGTGGGAGTGTACACCATGGTCCAAGACTAGGGATTGGCTCTCCTAGATGGTCAAACCATCTTGCTACCTCTTTTCGGCTGCCTAGTAATCTCCTCTCGGGTGGGAGACCACATGTAATGGCCCCTCCTAGAAAGACCACAGGTTGGTACGGGGATCGATGGCATGAGCTGCTGGCATCCCTGGTTACTGCTGTATTGCCAGGGATTGGTGTCTCTGATAGAGTTGGTGCACCGTCGTAGCCAGGGCATGGACCTATTGGGCCAGTGTGGTTATTTAGGGATCCATCGAAGGCAGCGGTTGTGGAGCGGGGAGCCCCCACTCTGGGCTCTAATCGCCATGATAGGGGGCCCCTGCCTTACTGGCGGAAGCCTCACGTGCTCTGGTTGTCACCATGAAGCTTTAGGGCTTCTGTAGATGCTTTGTTGGTAGTGAGGGACTGGCTACTGGACTTCCCACAGTCACTGAAGTTCTAGTGCTTCGTTTTCCTTACCTGGTGTGCCAATCTATTGCTGCCAAGATCGCCATGGCTTGTAGCTCTAACATGTCGCAGACACATCGAGCTTTAGTAGGGTGCTTGGTCCTTTATTCTAGCACGGTCCTTGGTTGGCTAGACTGCAAAATAGAGGAGACTCAGGCTGGGGGTTCCGGCAGGGACACTCCGACGGTCAAGTCAGTGGGATGATTTAGGAGAACAGAACCTTTAAGGCGGAGAGTTTGGAAACTCTCCGTGCATAGAGGGGGAAGATAGAACTGAGATGTAAAGACAAGGTAGAGTTGAGGATCAGAGAGCTTGGGAGGTTCTGCTGGCTAGTTCCTTTCCCATTAGCTCTCTGTATCTTGCCAATTACCTCTCTCCTTCCACTCGGGGATTCTTTCTTCTATTTTATATGAGAACAATGGCCCGGACCAGGTATGGGGCTTCCTTGAGAGTGGTTCGGAGCAACCTACTCCTATGTCCACTATCCAAGCACCACTTGGGGTTTCCGCTATATCTCTCACCAGAATACAGTCGGATTATTTTAACAGGCTCACAATCCAAATCTCTACATTTTGGTTTTACTAGGATCACCAAAGAAAACCCACACTTGGTTTTAACACAGGCTAACCAAGAACCTAACTCCCTTTGGTTTTTAGAACCGGGCTTACCAAAGAAACCCAACACACTCTCAAGACACAGCCCCTTGTGTTCTTAGAGAGAAAACAAGATATATCAAATGAAAAAGCAACTTTACAACAAACCAAATTTATTTGATAGTTGTCGATGAAGATCAAATTGAAGACTAGCTTTAAATGCTCTTGAATACTCTTCAAGCTACTTCTTAACTTCCTCAAAAGGTTGGATTCAAGAATGAAGATCAATTGGTGAAGCTTTGAATCCTTTCTTGAATGCTCACTTGAAGTTAGTTGGTGAAAGACTTGAAATCAACTTGAATGCTCCGTAACTTCCAAGAATAATCAATGAATCATTGTTTAATCCCTCATAAATACTCTCTTTTATAGTTTTCAAGCAAAACTAGCCGTTGTAGGGCCTAGGAAACCGAAAAATAGCTATTGGAAGGCTTTTGGAATTCAAAAAACTATTTCAGCAACTAGCCATTACAAGCCAGAACCCGTCACTTGAGTCGGCTCGAGAACTATGAGTCGGCTCGAAGTCTTAGACAACGCAAAAATAAATTCTGAAGGAGTCGACTCTTCAAGGCTGAGTCGGCTCGAAGTCTCAATCACCAACAACATAACTCTTGATGAGTTGGCTCTTCTGGGCTTGAGTCGGCTCGAAGTCTCAGTCACCCAAAACATAAATTATGGTCGAGTCGACTCTTCTGGGCTGAGTCGGCTCGAACTCTCAGTCAGGAAAAATATAAGTTTTGGTCAAGTTGGCTCCTGAAGCTCGAGTTGGCTCAAACTTCTGAAACTTTGAAATCTTTGTGCCATGCCAGTATAGGAGTCGGCTCTTGCAAAAATTCTTCTTAAGTCATCAAATCTCTCCAAACTTCTTCAAATCAAGATTCCAACAAGAGTAGGTTTTCCAAATAGTTCAAAGAGCTTACCACACATGTCTAACCTACTTAAACTTATTTTTTACTAATTTATAGTCCTTTTTACAAGATTACATGGATGACAAATTAGGGCTTTACAACTTCAAATGTACATGAGTTCATACAATACTGGAATACATTCCAGCTGGATAGAAAACCAATTGATATAAAGATAAATACTTAATGCAAAACTTCTTAAGTGATTGAAAGAATTAGTAAAGCATACATGCTCCAATATTTTGTAATTATCAAAATCATTCCAGGGGTCAACAATCTTTCCCTTTTTGATGATGACAAAACGCTGAGCATGAAAGGGTTTAAAACACTTTACAATTACTTGTAATGATATACTGTGTACCATATTCACATGTATCAAACAAGATAGTGTGTATCAAAGCAAATAAAGTATCAAGATGTTTAAATGAAGTAGTATCAAAACAAATTTTTCAACAAGCATTAGGTCAATAAGTTTACTATACTAGTCATGCACTAAAATTGTATGCAAGTATCAAATCATCACCATACTAATTTTCAGCTTCAAATATGAGAACTTTTTACTTTGCATTTGAAGGATATTTTAATAGATGCTCAATAAATACTCCCCCTTTCTCATATAATATTCTCATTTTTCATGCTCTCTCATTTTTCATGCTTATTTTTAGCTCTCTCCTCTCATTTTTCATTCTCTTCTCCCCCTTTTTGTTATCAACAAAATATACAACCATAATCGAATACAAGCATTTATATATGTAACAATTAAAACATAACTTTCAAAAGATAAATAGATACATAAAGAAAGTTAGTACAAAGTGTGATACATAACAAAAATGCTAAAGCACACTAAAATAGTATCGAGTCTAGTCTTAATAGGAGCAAAGGGTTTGGAAACTCTAAGTCTATATTTGGGTGGAGGTTCTGAAGAGATCAAGATGGGTGTAGGTCGCATAGAAGGAGGATCAAATAATTCTAAGGTGCTGGTGCTTGATAAAATCTGAGTCACTGGAGTGTTTGATATGCCAGTGCTCGATCCCTGAGTGCCAGTATCAAGCCCAACAAATTGAGTAGTTGCAACATGAGTGTCACTGAAATGCTCAGTCTCTCACTGTGCATAGTCATCATCATGATCAATTGATCCTGCTGAAGGTGGAGGAGGTGTTGAATGGCTAGCTGTGTAGATTTGTTGAAGAACTGATAATATATGCTGAAAGCCATCTCGCATCTCAGTCTGAAGAGCCACTATCCTGGCATTAGTCTCTGCCCTACCTTTTTGTAAAGTAGCGAGCTCCTCTAAGATAAGCTGCAACCTGCGATCATCATCCAAACCACCAGAAGCAGACCCTCTCATAGGTGAATGAAGTGTAAAAGGTGCTGACTTAGAAGGTCTAGCCTCATCAGTCGATAACTTTGCCTTAGTGCTCTCTGCCTGACCAGTCTGGTCATCCTCATCTGACTCCCCATCAGAATGTGTAGCTGATAGCCTAGAAGTCTTCCTGATCCACTATCCATCTACTTTCAGAAATCCCATTCTACTCAAGGACTTTACGTTATATCTGTTTGTATGTAGTAGAGGCCTACTGTCCTTATCAGATAAGCCCACCTCAGCATCCTGAAAAAGCAGTGTAAAAACCATACCATAAGGAAGACAATCTCATGCCTTGCGAGCTGTTTCCCGCATCTGAGATATCATGATGTAGGGCAAGTTGAGGGCCTCCCCCTCAACCAAACATCTCATGAATACAAGATCTCTCTCACTTACCCATTCAAACCTTCCAGTTCTGGGTAGGAATATATGGCTAATAATTTTGTGAATTAATCTCATCTCCAAAGATAGTTGGTTTGCCCTAACATGCACAATTCCAGAAACATCATTCCTTTCTAAGATTATTCTCAAAGTCTTCTGCTTCTCTTTTAATACCAAGAAACTTTTCCCTTCCTTGTGAATCTGAAGAATGTTGCTTAGTTTTTACTCATTTACCATCATGTGTTTGCCCTTAACTATAGATTCCACATGAAAAGTACCCAAATATAGATTTTCAAAAAATTGCCTTACTAAGGTTGGAAATGTCAGTAAATCCATCAAGCAAAACGATTTCCATCCTTGAGCAATAAGCCATTCCCCTACTCTTAGATTTTCTTATTCATGAAAAGTAAAATCCACACATCTTCCAGGAGTAACTTGCTTGTTTCCTATACGAATGATTTGCCTTGGAGCTTCCGGAGATTCCTGCTGCTCTTCTTGTTGCTCATCCGTAGAATTTGAAGTGTCCAATTTCTTCTTCGTTCTTCTTTCCTCGGTGACTGTCCACATAACTCTTTTTGCTCTCTTCCCTATGGCCTTCCTAGGACCCATCTTGCTAGGATTTGAGGTTTGGAGGAGTTCTAGAGTGTTTTCTAAGGTTTGGAGGAGGGAGCGGTTGGAGTAGAATAGGAAAAATGGAAAGAAAGGTGAATTTCAAAACCTACAGAACCCTATTTAAAAAAGCTTGAGCCCGACCTTCGAGTCGGCTCGATAGAATAGGGGTTTCTAAGAGTCGGCTCGAGCAAAAATGAAGGTTAAAGCTCAAAAGTTAAAAAAATAAGAACCTATAGGTAGCTTAGCACTAGATGAAGTGGTATTAGCTCTGAAGTGAAATTTGAAAAGTCTAGATAATTTTTCCTTATTTTTGAAAAATTAGGTTAATACTCTTAGTATGGGTCATATAGACCTAACTCACCTCTAATATTTTCAAATCTATCTTGGCTAAGAGATTCGGTGAAAATATCAGCAAGTTGATTTTCTGTAGGCACAAATTCTAATTCTATAATATTATTCAATACATGGTCTCTAATAAAATGATGTCTAATCTCTATATGCTTCATTCTAGAATGCTGAACTGGATTTTTAGATAAATTAATAGCACCCGTGTTATCATATTTAATATAAATCTTAGACTGAATAATACTATAATCTTCTAGCTATTGCTTGATCCACAACACTTGTACACAACATCTCCCCACAGCCACATATTCTGTCTTAGTAGTAGACAGTACTACAGAGTTCTGTTTACGGCAGTGCCATGAAATCAAGTTGACACCTAGAAATTGACAAGCCACTTATGCTCTTTCTATCAATCTTACAGCCACCATAAGCAGTGTCAGAATAGCTAATTAACTTAAAGATGAATGCTTGAAATACCATAATCCTATATTACATGTGCCTTTAAGATACTTAATGATTCTTTTAACAGCAATAGTGTATGATTTTTTTGAATTTGATTGAAAGCGTGCACACATACAAACACTAAATAAAATATCAGGTCTACTGGCAGTTAAATAAAGTAGAGATCCAATCATACCTTTATACAATTTTTGATCAATAGTTGTGCAATTTTCATCTTTATCAAGTCTGCATGCATGACTCATGGGTGTTCCAACTTCTTTGCTTGATTCCATGCCAAACTTTTTGATAATCTCTTTAATGTATTTGGCTTGGTTGATTTGAATTCCTTTGATTATTTGATTTGAAGCCCAAGGAAGTAGCCTATCTCACCCATTAAACTCATTTTGAATTCACCCTGCATTAACTTAGCAAAATCTTGGTGCAAATATTCATCAGTATATCCAAATATTATATCATCAACATAAATTTGAACAACCAAAATATCTTTATTTTTCTTTTGAATAAACAAGGTAGTATCAACACTACCTCTTATAAAACTATTTTCAAGTAGAAACTTAATCTATCATACCAGGCTCTAGGTGCCTGTTTAAGACCATATAAAACTTTATTCAACTTGAAAACATGATTTGAAAAAGTATGATCAATAAAACCGGGTGGTTGTTCTACAAAAACTTCTTCAGATAGAAAACCATTTAGAAAAGTACTCTTTATATTCATTTGAAATAATTTAAAGTTCATAGAACATGCATATGCCAAGAGTAATCTAATGGCTTCTAACCAAGCTACTGGTGCATAGATTTTATCAAAATCTATTCCTTCTTCTTGATTGTAACCTTGAGATACTAGTCTAGCCTTATTCTTAATTACATTACCATGCTCATCTAGCTTGTTCCTATAAACCCATCTAGTACCTATAATAGGATAGTCATTTGGTCTTTCTATAAGTGTCCAAACATTGTTTCTCCTAAATTGGTTTAACTCATCATGCATAGCTAACATCCAATTAAGGTCAGTTTCAGCTTCTTCTATGGTGTGTGGTTCTACATGAGATACAAAAGCAATCAAATTATGTGCATCCTTATGTGAAGCTCTAGTTTTTAACACCTTGAGATGGATCTTCTATAATAAGTTCTTTATGATGTGAGTGTACATACCTCTATTCTTTAGGTATATCTTCATGATCTTTGCTTACCATTTCTTTATGTTGTTTATTTGTATGCTTATCTTTGATAGTCATGTCTTTTAGTCCATGTTCAAGTGTACCTGCATCATCATCAGTACAATCTTCTTTTCTAGAAGATGTCATGTCAGTTTCATTGAAAACAACATAGATTGATTCTTCCATAATTAAAATTCTTTTATTGAAAACTCGATAGGCTTTACTATTTATAGAATAACCAAGAATATAGCCTCATCGAGTTTTGCATCAAACTTTCCAAGATTATCTTTACCATTATTGAGAACAAAACATTTGCAACCAAAAATATGAAAATAATTTATATTCGGCTTTCTATTGTTCCACAGTTCATAGGGGGTTTTTCTTATAATAGGTCTGATCAAAACTTTGTTTAAAATATGCAAGAGTTATTTATAGCTTCTGCCCAAAAGTATTTTGGAAGATTTCTTTCATAAAGCATTGTTCTGGATATTTCTTCCAAAGTACTATTCTTTCTCTCTATAACACCATTTTGCTGTGGTATTATAGGAGCGGAGAAGTTATGATCAATACCGTGCTTTGTGCAAAAGTGATCAAAATGTTGATTTTCAAATTTCGTACCATGATCACTACGAATAGAAATAATAGAAAGATTTTTCAAATTTGAAACTCTTTTATAAAACTTTTTAAATGCTTTAAAAGTCTCATCTTTATGTGCAATGAATAAAACCCAAGTGTATCTTGAAAAATCATCTACAATCATAAGACCATACTTCATACCACCTAGGCTTGTTGTCCTAGTAGGTCCGAAGAGATCTACGTGAAGTAGCTCTAAAGGTCTAGTAGTAGAAACAATATTCTTTGATTTAAAACTCTCCTTCACTTGCTTTCCTAATTGACATGCATCACAGACATAATCAAAATTTACTTTAAACTTTGGTAGACCTTTAACCAAATTTTTTGAAATAAGTTTTGCAATAGTATCCATACTAACATGTCCAAGTCGTCTATGCCATAATAGACTTGATTTCTTGCTCTTATCATTCATTGCCACAAGACTTGTATTGCTTGACATAGCTAGATCATTAAGATCAACTACATATATATTACCAAGTCTATGTCCAATGAATTTTGTATTAGAGTCAAGAGGATCAACTACTATACACATTGAAGACTTGAAAAAAACATTAAAACCAATATCACAAAGTTGACTGATGCTTAAAAGATTATACTTTAATTTCTCTACAAGTAATACATTCTCAATAAAAGTAGGAGTAATTTTAATTTTACCAATACCAATTATCATTTATTTGCGGTTATCACCAAAGGTTACCAAGCCACCATCTTTTTATTCTAGGATGAAGAATTGATCTATATCACTCGTCATATGTCTTGAATAGCCGCTATCAAGGTACCATCTTTTCTTTGCATTTATAGCTGTAAGACATCCCTCATCCTCCAAAACCCATAAGGCATATTTTAGCTATTTTTGTTGTATCTTCTTCATCTTCAGTTGATGTAGATCTATCACTATCACTCCATACTGCAAGCATTGCTTTCTTTTTTTTTTGCTTGAACAACTTTTTCTTGAATTCTGGACAATCAGGACGTATGTGTCCTGGTTTCTTGCATCCATAATAAATTGGAGTTTGATCTTTATCCTTGTCCTTTTCTTTGTCTTTTTCTTTTTCTTTTCCATAGTCTCCTCTTTTGAATTGCTTCCTCCATCTGTTTGTTCTTCTTCTGTCCATAAATCTTAAACTTTCTCAAACTAGGGCAAATTCACCATCTTCCATATCATCATCCGATGTTTCTAAATCTTCATCTTTTTCTTCTTTAGTAGCTTTAAATGCAATAGCCTTTTTCCTTTTTGAATCTTCTTCCGTTCTTTGCTGCATTGCTAGCTCATGAGTGATCAATGACCCCAGTAGCTCATCTAATGATAGTGTGTTTAAGTCCTTTGCCTCTTGAATAGCTATAACTTTTGCTTCCTATTTTTCTAGCAAAGATCTCAGAACCTTTTAGACTAGATAGCATTAGTATAAGTCCTACCAAGACTTTTAAGATCATTTATAATATTAGTAAAATATGTGTACATAACAGATATAGTTTCATTTGGATCCATTTTAAATAATTCATAATTGTGCATAAGAAGATTTATTTTTGAAGTCTTAACCTGCGATGTGCCTTCGTGTGTGATCTCAAGCTTATCCTAAATTTCTTTAGCAGAATTGCAAGTAAAAATTCTGTTAAACTCATTTGGGTCCAAAGCATCATAAAGTAAATTCATGACTTTGGCATTTAGCTCGACCAATTTTATATCATTTTCGTCCCATTTCTCTTCCGATTTGGGAACCTCAACATCATTAATTTTAATAGTGAGTGTGTGAGGTCCTTTTAGAATTATTTTCTACAAATAAAAGTCTACAGCTTGAATGTATATCTTCATCCTAGCCTTCCAGTATGTGTAATTAATTCCAGTGAAAAGTGGAGGTCGATTTGTGGATTGACCTTCGGCCAAGGAGGTGCTCATGGGATGTGCCATCAATCTTTACTCTAAGAAATTTTCAGAGACTCTGCTCTGATACCACTTGTTACCTAGGTGGCTTTCTAAGAGGGGGGTGAATTGGGATTATAAAAAACTTTAGCAAGTAAGTGCAATTTAAAATCCTTTTAGTGTTATGATGAGTAATGCAATGCGGAAGCAAACAATTAAACACAATCAAGGCAATCACAAACACAAAAGATTTAGAGTGGTTCAGAGCAACCCACTTCTACATCTACTATCCAAGCACCACTTGGGATTTCTACTATATCCCCCATTGGAATACAGTTGGATTATTTTAACAGGCTCACAATCCAAACCTCCACACTTTGGTTTTACCGGGATCACCAAAGAAAACCCACACTTGGTTTTAACACAGGCTAACCAAGAACCTAACTCCCTTTGATTTTTAGAACCGGGCTTACCAAAGAAACCCAACACACTCTCAAGACACATCCCCTTGCTATTCTTTGAGAGAAAACAAGATATATCAAATGAAAAAGTAACTTTACAACAAACCAAATTTGTTTGATAGTTGCCAATGAAGATCAAATTGAAGCCTAGCTTTAAATGCTTTTGAATGCTCTTCAAGCTACTTCTTAACTTCCTCAAAAGGTTGGATTCAAGAATGAAGATCAGTTGGTGATGCTTTGAATCCTTTCTTGAATGCTCACTTGAAGTTAGTTGGTGAAAGACTTGAAATCAACTTGAATGCTCCTTAACTTCCAAGAATAATCAATGAATCAATATTAATCTCTCATAAATACTCCCTTTTATAGTTTTCAAGCAAAACTAGCCATTGTAGGACCTAGGAAACTGGAAAATAGTCGTTGAAGGGCTTTTGAAATTCAAAAAACTATTTTAGCAACTAGCCGTTACAAGCCAGAACCCATCACTCAAGTAGGCTCGAGAACTATGAGTCGTCTCGAAGTCTCAGACAATGCAAAAATAAATTCTAAAGGAGTCAGCTCTTCAAGACTGAGTCAGCTCGAAGTCTTAGTCACCAACAACATAACTTTGGATGAGTTGGCTCGAAGTCTCAGTCACCCAAAACATAAATTATGGTCGAGTCGGCTCTTAAAGCTTGAGTCAGCTCGAACTTTTGAAACTTTGAAATCTTAGTGCCATGCTAGAATAGGAGTCGGCTCTTGCAAAAATTCTTCTTAAGTCATTACATTTCTCCAAACTTCTTCAAATCAAGATTCCAATAAGAGTAGGTCTTCCAAATAATTCAAAGAGCTTACCACACATGTCTAACATACTTAAACTTGTTTTTTACTAATTTATAGCCATTTTTACAAGATTACATGGCTGACAAATTAGAGCTTTACAACTTGAAATGTACATGAGTTCATACAATACTAGAATACATTCTAGCTGGATAGAATTCCAATTGATATAAAGATAAATACTTCCTGCAAAACTTCTTGAATGATTGAAAGAATTAGTAAAGCATACATTCTCCAATATTTTGTAATCATCAAAATCATTCCAGGGATCAACAAACTTAATGCTGAATCTACAAAAATTTCCATGCATGCTAATTAGTCCCGTATCATTTGGTATTAGAGCAGATTATGGCTTAATTTTTGCATATCATAATTCCTGTACATGGTCTGTTCAAATAATTGTTTCTTTATATAGGTATCTAAAAAAAATCAGATTCTTATTTTCCTAGATTTTTCATATTTGATTCCTATTTATCAGTATTTTTTCATAATTTATTTCGAATTATAAATTTTCTACATGCCTAATTTCTACCTAGGAAAATTTCTACCCCTAATTTCAGCAAGCATAATTTCAGCATGTTAGGGTTCTTTGCATAATTCTTGCCTATTTTAATTTTTTTTGCATATTTCCTACATATTAGTCAATTTCTTGCATAAGATATTTCTATTAAAAAAATATAAAAATATATAATAAAAATACAAAAAAAATTACATTGCATCAATTTTTCATATGTGTGCCATTATATACATAAGCTACATCAAGGGCAATTTCACTATGTCAGATGGGGGAAGGATTTGATCACCTCTCCTTAGCCCAAAACAATAATCCTTGCATTCAAACACAAGCCTAATTAAAATCAAGTAGCAACCTAAAGGATTTAGGGACACCAATAGGTCGGGTTCGAACTTTGTGGGAAGACAAGTGCACCTAATACCCCACCTATTACTGGAAGAGGGTGTCTAAGGCTAGAGGTCTAGAGGCAAACACCTTAAGTAGATTGGTGGATACTTAATTGGGTCCCCATGAAAGTAGAGGGGCCTCCCACCACACCACCTCTTACCTGGCCCGTGGAAGGATTAGGTGTTGTGTTGTGTGTAAGTTGAGTCAACCCATTCTGTTTGGACTCTAGGTCTAGGAAATCGTAGTCATTTGTCCTTTGAGTCTTGCATGTGCACTAGGTCAGGAGTCTCATATCATCCACCACACCCACAGTCGGCTGAACCCATGGATAATTCTAATCTTGAATCCCAAATAAGAGCCCTCACTGAGCAGATGGCCCAATCATTTACCTAGATGAACCAGAGGTTCGATCAGATGGAGATTGTTGCCTAGTAAGCAACCCAAGAGAGAAGGTGAATTGGGTCTCTAGAAATAATTACTTGGTGCAATGTAATTGTATGTTATCCAATATAATAATTAAACAAGGTACTAAGAATTCAAATGTAATGCTCTTAAGTAAATGTGCAGTGAAAATAAAGAGCAATAAATGAAAGAGCAATAAGAGAGAACAATCAACCACAAAGACAAAGAAGTATAGTGATTCGGTGCTATCCAATGCACCTACATCCACTCTCCAAGATCTCCTTGGAAATTTACTATAATCTCTACCGATTACAGTTGATTAGTTTTTCAGGTTCACTAATAAAAAACCCAACTTGTTTTTACAAGGCTCACAAGTCAAAACCTCACTTGGTTTTACGGGCTAACCAATAACCTAAATGGTTTTAAGGCTTACCACCAACCTTCCTTAGTTTTCTAAGCTAACCAAAAATCTAATTGATTTTCAAAGGCTCACCAATAACCTCACTTGGTTTTATAATAGGCTAACTAAGAACCCTTACAACAAATAATGGTTTAAAATAAAGAGAATAAAAACTTTCTAATAAAAAGTGGGTATTTCTTTGAAGCTCGATGTTATGGTGCTTTTGAACTTGATGAAGCCTCTTGAATGCTCAATAATGGATGATCTTTAATGCTCTTGAAGGCTCTTGAATACTTGGAGGCTTGCTTTGCTTGAGAGTGGTTGAACTTCAATGAATAGGAGTGAATGCTCTCTTTTCTTCTCTCTTGGATACTTCTATTTCATTCTCTTCAATAATTATTCTTTTGATTTGATTTGGAGCATATAAATACCTTTCCAAGGCCTCAAATCTGGTTTCTAGCTATTGGAGGAAAAAAGGGTCGAGTTTTGTGTTTGAAAAACTAGTCGTTACTGTTCCCAGAACTTCATGTGTCGACATTTCAGGCTGTGAGTCGACACTTCAGGTCAACACTTGAACTTCTTGAGTCGAATCTAGTTCAAATATCTTCAATCTGGCTTTCTGGAAATCTCAAATGTGTCGACACTTCCTCAGGTGAGTCGACACTTCATATCCATTTGTCGACACTTCTGCAGTTCTTCATATTTAGCAAGTTCTGTGACTTAAAAATCTCAGACGATGAGCTGATCCATGTATCGATACTTTGAGTCGATACTTCAAGTCCATGTGTTGACACTTCAGACATGCCATCTGAAACATTCTTGCATACCGGCTTGAGTCGACACTTCACTTCTATATATCGATACTTGGTATCATGTGTCGATACTTTGAGTCGACACCTTACTGAAATCTTCACAAAAATGCCTGAACTTGTGCTAAATCAAATTTATACTTCACTCAAATATCCATTCAAGCAAACTTTAACTGTCCAAGTCCTCTTCGAGCAGATCTTTCATCTAAATTTGGCTTCTTCAATCAAATAATCATTTTTCAAATTTGTGAGCACCTTTTTTTATAAAAATACATTTCAAAGAAATCATTAGTACTCAACTTATATACTTAACCGTTTTGCTTATCATCAAAATCAATAATGGAGTCAACAATCTTTCCCTTTTTGATGATGACAAAACCCTTAAGTATAAATTGCATAACAAGCTTTTAAAAGAATTCATCAAGGTGCATAGAGCTAAATGCAATAGGTGTATCAAAGTAATTTGCAGTATTGACATGATGTATCAGAACAAGAGTGATATAATGATTAAGAGTGTCACAGCTTGTTATACTGATTGAGAGTATCAGAGCTTTGGGATATATATAAGACATATACACATGTATCGTGATACTCTATAAGAAAACATGTTTAGGAGGCAAAAATTTAGCAATAAACAAGGCTCCCCCTGAATTGATGATCCATAAAAGAGTTTGTAAATATCTTTCCAAACATTTAAAGAAGGGATTTAGGATGAAATTCAATTTAGAAAAGATTTTCAATATAAACAAAGTATTGTCCCCCCTTTCTCAAGAAATTTGTAAACAATTTTCAATTCAAGTTTTCAAAATAATTTTCAAATTTGCAAATACTCTTATTATGCCTTGCGCAAATACTCTTATTACCCCTTTCACATCACATTTATACATCACATTTATACTTTAGTCTTATTACTCCCCCTTTTTGTTATCATTAAAAAGGCTAGAAGACAAATAGGCAAGACATTCAAGATATAGCATTGAAGTACATTAATGAATTCATTCATTCATTCAAAAATGAAGACAATGAAGTACTAAAGAAATTTAAAGCATTTCATTCATTTAAAGTCAAAAGTTTGTACAACAAAGATATCTAAAGATACAAAGATACAAAAGATGCATAGAAGTAAACTATCTAAAGATACAAAGATACAAAAGATGCATAGAAGTAAACTATTTAAAGATACAAAGATATCCTAATCCTCATCCTCATCATCATTAGAAGATCCGATCTCAATCGGTCCAGTATCAGTAAAAGAGCGAGCTCAAGGCCACATCGATCTGAGATCTCGGAGGTGGGTCCTGGTCGATCATGGAGAAGTACGATGACCACGTCCTCTGCGTCGAGCATACATCCAGCCTCTAGCTGGAGCAAAAGAGGTGGAAGCTATGCCCTTAGCAGGAATAGAGCAGATCAGGGCAACAGTCTCTGCGATTGTCGAAAGTGGTGTACGATCAAAGGATGGACCAGAATCAAGATACTGAGAGCCAGGTGTGTAAAAATCTAGCTCTCGGATAAGAGAGGATGTATAGATGGTAGGTGTATCAATAGAGGGTGTATCAAAAATAGGCGTATCAGTTGACAATAAGATAGTTATATCAACGGTAGGTGTATCAGCTGAAGAATAAATGGGTGAATCTGCAATCGATGAATCAATGATAGGACTGTCAATAATGGGTGAATCAATAATAGGTGAAAGAATAGGAATGGAACATGATCATCTGATCTGGAAGGAGGAGAAGATAGGACTGGAGTCTGCATAGGTGATCTAGAAGGATCATAAGTGGGACTCCTAGGCAAGTCTGCCGTCACCTCTGCCACTGGCTTTAAAATCAGATCTTGGAAGTCGAATCCATCAGAGTCAATCTCCTCATCATCTCTATCATCATCACGTCACCATCAACAACTAGTGCTGGAGCAGGCGGAGCTGTATCTATATCAAAAACTGGAGTACTCCCTGTAGGTCTGAATAGAGCGGTCATAATAGCTGAGATGCCATCACTCAGTCCATATGGCTCTCTCTGGTCTCATCAATGAAGCAGTCAAGATGCTGTCTAATGGTCAAAATATCTATCTCTATGTGTCTGACTCTGTCCAATAAGCTCTCTGAAACTGTTAGAGTATCCAACTGAACTAGCTAAGGCTGTGAAGTAGTAGGCTCAGACTGAGAAGCGGTCTCTGGCTGAGCTGCTGTCTCAGGCTGACTCTCTGTAGGTCCTGCCTCACTGGAAAGGATGCGCTCCTCCTCTGTAGCATCATCAACATCAACTCTATCATCGGCCTGACCAGATACTCTGCATCTCCACTGGCCTCGGAACAGATGATAACCCATCCTGTATAATGACCTGATATCATAAACATCAGTATGAAGTAGCATGCGAAAGGGATCGTCCTCAAAACTGATGCCATACTCCCTGAACAATAAAGTCAACCCCATCCCGTAGGATAGGTAGAGTCGCTGACTTGTCGAAGCCTCCATCATCTGATGAACCATGAGCATCGGAAGGTAGATGGGTGTGCGTTGTACCAATGAGACCATCACGAGCAACTCCGGCTCTATGATGTAATTGAAACGTCTGGTCTTCGATAGAAGGATCCAGGTGATAATGTGGTGCAATAGTCTCATCTCTGCAGATAATTAGGATGCAGGTACGGTGGCTCCTTCAGGCAAAATGTCTGCCTCGAAAATACACTGGAGACCACTCACTCGATCAATCGGGCTATCAACAACTGATCTAGTCATTGGAATATCCCATACTCTGCTCAATGTCTCTGAGGTAACTGGGATGTCCCTACCTCTCACCTGAGCCAGCCAATCATCACTCCCACGGGCTAGTGATCCATAAAACTCCCGAATAAGCCCTGAATAATATCTCTCACTCAAAGAACAAAAAGATGTCAAACCAGCATCTCAAATCCACTATCCGATCCTGAAGTGCTACTGGTCGATGAAACTAAATTCTACGTGGTGTCCTCCTCCGACGGTCTTCGAACTCATCCGGCTAGAAGCTACGAAAAGAGGTCGAGCAGGTGGATCTGGAGCTCTAGCTTCGTGTCTAGCCTTGGTTGTTCGTTCTTCCTCCTGATTAGGCTGCCAAGGGTGACAGACTACTTGTTTTCAGGGTTTCATTGCATAGAATAAGGATTTGAACAACTTTGGAGGGGAAACCTATGGTTTCTAGGGTTCAAATTGGAAATGGGAGGTAGAATGTCGCTAAATCCAAACTAGAAAGCATCCCAAACAAAGAATCAAAAGGTTTTGAGCACAAAATGGAGGGAAGGAGTGTGGAGTACCTTAGGGTATGTGTTGGCTCGAGAGGGGAGAAGAAATGAGGAAAAAATACTTCGGAAAGCCCTTATTCTTGATCTGCTGCCATTCATGTGTCGACTCACGAATGTGTCGACACATTAATGTGTCGACACATCAACTTAAAAACTTAAAAATAAGAGAAAAAAGGGTTAATCAAGATCACTGGAAATTTAATTAATTTCAATAAAATTAACAATGATTGAGTATGATTGATGTCAAGTTTGATTGTTTTGAGTCAAAGATAGAAAAATTTTAATCAAAAGGATTAATGATCCCGAGCTCTCTTCTAATTATACAAAACCGATCTTCCAGGAGAGACTTAGTCAAAATATCAGCTAATTGAAATTCAGTACTAATAAATTCAAGCACAACATCATTATTTTCAACATGATCTCTAATAAAATGATGTCTAATTTCAATATGTTTACTCCTAGAATGTTGAACAGGATTTTTGGTCAAGCAAATAGTACTGGTATTATCATACTTTATAGGTGTACTAGTCAACTTGATTCCAAAATCTTCAAGTTGTTACTTAATCCACAAGATTTGAGCACAACAACTTTCTGCTGTAATATACTCAGCCTCAGCTGTGGATAGTGCAATTGAAGTTTGTTTCTTGCTAAACCAGGAGATTAAGTTAACTCCAAGAAATTAGCAAGTTTCACTTGTATTCTTTCTATCCAATTTACAACCAGTAAAATCAGCATCAGAATATCTAATTAATTCAGCAGATGAATCTCTAGAATACCATAAACTAATATCAATTATTCCAGATAGATATCTAATAATGTGCTTAACAGCCATCAGATATGATTCTTTAGGTTTAGACTGATATCTAGCACACATGCATATACTGAACATTATATCTGGTCTACTAGCAGTTAAGTACAGTAAAGAGTCAATCATACCTCTATATAACTTTTAATCTACTGATTTACCATGCTCATCTTTATCAAGTCTACAAGAGGGGTTTATAGGTGTACCTATTGATTTGGTACTCTATCCCAAACTTCTTTATAATCTCTCTTGTATACTTAGCTTGGTTGATGAAGATTCCATCTTTAGTTTGCTTGATCTGGAGTCCGAGAAAGAAATTGAGTTCTCCTATCATGCTCATCTCGAACTCACCTTGCATTAGCTTAGCAAACTCTTAACAAAGAATTTCATTAGTAGCACCGAAAATGATATCATCAACATATATTTGTACTACTAATAAATCATTATCTTTCTTCTTCAAAAACAAGTTTTTATCAACATGACCTCTAGAAAATTTATGTTCAATCAAAAATTTGCTGTCTTTCATACCAGGCTCGAGGTGCTTGCTTTAATCCATAAAGTGCTTTAAGCAATTTAAAAACATGATCAGGATGTGCGTGATTTTTAAATCCAGGTGGTTGTTCAACAAAAACTTTTTCTGTTATAAAACCATTTAGAAAAGCACTCTTAACATCCATTTGGAATAGTTTAAAATTCATAAAACAAGCAAATGCTAATAATAGTCTAATTACTTCAAGTCTAGCAACAGGAGCAAAAGTTTCATCAAAATCAATTCCTTCTTCCTGATTGTAGCCTTTAGCAACTAGCCTAGCTTTATTTCTAACAATAATTCCATTTTCATTTAATTTATTCCTGAATACCCATTTAGTGCTAATAATAGAAATATTAGATGGTCTTTCATTAATATTCAAACATCATTTCTATTAAACTGAATTAGTTCATCTTGCATGGCATTTATCCAGTTAAGGTCTTTTTTAGCTTCTTCAAAATATTTAGGCTCAATTTGAGAAACAAAAGCTATATAGTCACATTCATTTCTAATCGAGGCTCGAGTTCTTATCCCTTTAGATGGATCACCTAGGATTAATTCCTTAGGATGTCCATGAGCATACCTCCACTTCTTAGGTAGATCTTGGTGATTTAGAGTGTCTTCACCTTTCTCACTTTTATCTTGATCTTCTTTACTTGGCTGAGAAGGTTGATCATTCAGTGTCAACTTTTGAAGCTTGTCAGCACCGCACATTCATCAGAAGTATCATCTTTTCTGGAGGATTTGTTAGTAGATTCTTTAAAAATAACATGTACAGATTCTTTTACAACAAAGGTTCTTTTGTTGAAAACTTTGTATGCCCTGCTTGATGTGGAGTATCCTAAAAAGATACCTTCATCAGACTTAGCATCAAATTTTCTAAGATTATCTTTTTCATTATTTAAGATAAAATATTTGCAACCAAATACTCGAAAATACTTTAAAGTTGGTTTTCTTTGATTCCAAAGTTCGTAAGGAGTTTTCTTCAAAATAGGGTGGATTAAAACTCGATTCAAAATGTAACATGCAGTATTAATAGCTTCAGCCCAAAAATATCTCGATAAATCGTTTTCATAAAGCATAGTGCATGCCATCTCTTTTAAAGTATATTTTTTCTTTCTACTATCCCATTCTGCTAAGGTGTCCTAGGTGCATAAAAGTTATGTTCAATACCTTTTTCATTATAAAAGTTTTCGAAATCTTGATTTTCAAATTTAGTTCCATGATCACTACGAATGGATACAATTGAAACACCTTTTTCATTTGAAAATTTTCGATAAAACTTTATAAATACAGAAAATGATTCATCTTTATGTGCTAGAAAGAAAATCTATGTAAATCTCGAAAAATCATCCACTATGACAAATCCATATCTCTTGCCTCCTAGACTTGATGTTCTAGTAGGTCTAAAGAGATCCATATAAAGTAGTTCTAGTGGCCTACTAGTAGTTACAAAACCTTTAGGTTTGAAAGAGGTTTTAACTTGTTTTCCAAATTGACATGCTTGGCAAACTCTATCTTTTTCAAAACAAAGTTCAGGTAAATAAATTATTTTTGCAAAGTTTTGAAAGTAGATACATACTAGCATGCCCTAATCTTCTATGCCAAAGCCAACTAGTCTCATATTTAGTAGAATTCATTGCAACAAGGCATTCTCCATTAGGCAAAGATAGATCATCCAAATCTACCAAATAAATATTACCATGCCTTTTTTGAATGAATTGTACTCCATTTATATCCAGACTAGCAATAATGCAATAAGATGATTTAAAAACAACTTGAAAACTTTTATCATAAATTGACTAATACTTAAAAGATTGTGCTTTAAACCTTCAACTAAAAGTACATTACTAATACAACTAGAAGGAGTTATGTGAACCTTACCAATACCAATAATTTTTCTTTTACCATTATCCCCGAAAGTCACACTCCCTCCATTCATTACTTCAAGAGAAGTGAATTGCTTCACATCTCCCGTCATGTGCCTTGAGCAACCACTATCAAGATATCAAAGTCTTTTGTTCTCCTTGGTTGCAAGACACACTTGCAACAAAAATCAAGCTTTGTTTTTAGGCACCCCAAGCCAACTTGGGTCCTTTAGGGTTAGCACTTAAAATGGTTCCTTTTGGAACCCAAACTTTTTCAAAAGAATTAATTTTTCTCAAATCACATTGAAAAGATTTATGACCTTGCTTTTTACATGAAAAACATGTTATACTAGAAGATGCAGGAACAAAAATTTTTTTAAAGTACTTTAGTTGTTTTTGTGGTCTATAGCCTAATCCTGCTTTATTAAAAATGGCTCTTTGATTATTTAAAAGTAGGTTTAGTCTTTCTGAACTATAGATAAATTTTTCAATAAATGGCTTCATTTTATCAAGTTCATTTTTGTACTTTACATTTTCTAATTCTAAATCTTTATTTTTTTTAAAAAGATCACCATTAGAAATAATAGTTTTGGATCTTTTTAAAATTTCATTTTTCATTATCAAAGCATTGTTTTTCTTTTCTAAAATATCTAGTTTAGTTTTCAGATCACTAACTTCATTTAACAAAGTATTGTTTTCATGAGAAAAACTGTTTGCATGCTTTTTCAAATTTTTATTTTCAAATAAAATTAATTTATAATCATACATAAGTTCATCAAAAGCATTTCTTAGCTCATCAAAAATAAAATCTATTTTGGTATCAGATATTACCTTATCTTGCTCTTGATGTGCCATAAGACAAAGATTTGCAACTTCTATCTGTTCATCTTCAGAACTGGAGTCCTCACTATCACTCCAGGTGGCCATCATTGCTTTCTTTCTTAACTTCTTCCTTGACTTCTTTAGAAGAGGGCAATCGAACTTGTAGTGTCCTGGATTCTTGCACTCAAAGCATGTAGGTATTTCCTTCTTATTTTCTTTTTCCTTTTCTTTCTCTTTCTCTTTTCCCTTTTCTTTATTTGATTGAAATTTTTTCTTGTAAGGAAACTTCCTCTTCTTCATGAATCTTCTAAATTTTCTAGCAAGGAGAGCTTCTTCACCTTCATCTTCTTCTTCTTCTTCTTCGGACTCATCGATTGAGGATTATTCTTGTATGTTTAATTTGAATGCAATCCTCTTTTTCTTTTTATCCATGTCCATTGACTTTTGCTTCAAATTTAGCTCATAAGTCATGAGCGATCCAACCAGCTACTTTAATGGTAACTTATCAACATCCTTTGCTTCTTGGATGGCGGTCACCTTCGAATCCCACGATGTTGGAAGTGATCTGAGGATTTTATTCACAAGATCAGCGTTAGACATTACTTTTCCTAGACTTCTTATTCCATTTACAATATTTGTAAATCTAGTGTACATGTCAGTGATTGACTCATTAGGTTCCATTCAGAATATTTTATAAGTATGCACTAATATGTTCACCGTAGTATTTTTTACTTGATCGGTACCCTCATGGATAACTTCAAGTGTGTCCCATATTTCTTTGGCTGAAGTGCAAGTAGATATCCTATTGAATTTACTAGGATCTAATGCACAATAAAGGAGATTCATTATCTTAGCATTGATCTCGGATTGCTTAATGTCATTTTCATCCCAATCCTCTTCGAGCTTTGGGATGGAAACACCATTAATTACAACCGAAAGAATATGTGGACCTTTATCAACTACTCTCCATAAATTATAATCAATAGAATGTATATAAATTCTCATTCTAGTTTTCCGATATGTATAATTTGATCCATTAAAAAATGGAGGTCTATTTGAGGCTTGACCCTCAACTACGCTA
This sequence comes from Areca catechu, assembly GCA_021397845.1. Lineage (NCBI taxonomy): Eukaryota > Viridiplantae > Streptophyta > Magnoliopsida > Arecales > Arecaceae > Areca > Areca catechu. Next base: position 98,523,354 of record CM038046.1, read on the forward strand.
GTACCAATAGGGGCTGCCATAGATCTTTACTCAAGATGGTAAAATCTATACAATAAAAACATGGCTCTGATACCACTTGTTGCCCAGTAAGCAACCCAAGAGGGGGGGTGAATTGGTCTCTAAAAATAATTACTTGATGCAATGTAATTGTATGTAATCCAATCCAACAATTAAACAAGGTACTAAGAATTCAAATGTAATGCTCTTAAGTAAATGTGTAGCAGAAATGAAAAGCAATAAATGAAAGAGCAATAAGAGATAATAATTAACCACAAAGATAAAGAAGTATAGTGATTCGGTGCTATCCAATGCACCTACATCCACTCCCCAAGTCTTCTTGAAAATTTACTATAATCTCTATCGATTATAGTTGATTAGTTTTCCAGGCTCACTAATCAAAAACTCAACTTATTTTCACAAAGCTCACAAGTCAAAACCTCATTTGGTTTTATGGGCTAACTAAGAACCTAAATGGTTTTAAGGCTCACCACCAACCTTCCTTGGTTTTCTGGGCTAATCAAGAACCTAATTGATTTTCAAAGGCTCACCAATAACCTTACTTAGTTTTATAATAAGCTAACCAAGAACCCTTACAACAAATAATAGTTTAAAGTAAAGAGAATAAAAGCTTTCTAATAAAAAGCGGGTATCTCTTTGAAGCTCGATGTTGTGGTGCTTTTGAGCTTGATGAAGCCTCTTGAATGCTCAAGAATATCTACTCTTTAATGCTTCTGAAGGCTTTTGAATGCTTGGAGGCTTGCTTTGCTTGAGAGTGGTTGAACTTCAATGAATAGGAGTGAATGCTCTCTTTTCTTCTCTCTTGGATACTTCTATTTCATTCTCTTCAATAATTATTCTTTTGATTTGATTTAGAGTATATAAATACCTTTTCAAGGCCTCAAATCTGGTTTCTAGTCGTTAAACTTGAAAATCTAGTTGTTGGAGGGCAAAAGGGTCGAGTATTATGTTTGAAAAACTAGCCGTTACTGTGCCTAGAACTTCATATTTTGACACTTCAGGCTATGAGTCGATACTTCAGGTCGACACTTGAACTTCTTGAGTCGACACCTAGTTTAAATATCTTCAATCTGGCTTTCTAGAAATCTCAGATGTGTCGACACTTCCTCAGGTTTGTCGACACTTTGAGTCGACACTTCATATCCATGTATCGACACTTCTGCAGTTCTTCATATTCAGCAAGTTTTGTGACTTGAAAATCTCAAGCGATGAGCTGATCCATGTGTCGATACTTTGAGTCGACACTTCAAGTCCATGTGTTGACACTTCAGTTATGCTATCTAAAACATTCTTGCATACCGGCTTGAGTCGACATTTCACTTCCATGTGTCGACATTTGGTGTCATGTGTCGACACTTTGAGTCGACACCTTACTGAAATCTTCACAAAAATGCATGAACTTATGGTGAATCAAATTTATACTTCACTCAAATATCCATTCAAGCAAACTTCAACTGTCAAAGTCCTCTTTGAGCAGATCTTTCATCTAAACTTGGCTTTTTCAATCAAACAATCATTTTTCAAATTTGTGAGCAAATTTTTTTTATAAAAATACACTTCAAAAAAATTATTAGTACTTAACTTATACTTAACCATTTTGCTTATCATCAAAATCAATAACGGAGTCAACAGAGACTAGGCTAAAAATCCTAGAGGAGGCACATGGGCCTCATATTGAGCCAGACCTTGAGTCACCTCCCCATCCTAGGAGAGCCCAACACCCTGACCCATACTTGGAGCCCAACCATAGGAGAACCCCACACCCTGTACCAATCTTGGATCTTAGTGTAGGGAAAACCAATTATAAATTCACAAGAGCACCTACATTTGGTGGTAATCATGAGTTTGAGGATTATCTTAATTGGGAAATGAATATGGACCTATATTTTGAAAGAAATATGGGTTTCTATCATGAAAGAAAGCAGTTCAAGTTTGCTAAAGCTAAGTTAGTTTGCCAGGCTAATGCAGACTGGGATAAGTTTGAGAGAATGGCTAGACTAGAAGAAGAAACACCCATAACTACTTGGAGAGTCATGAAAAGAAAACTTAGAAAAAAGTACCTACCCAGGTCTTGTGAACTTAGAACCTATGAAACTAGCCCCTATACACCTAGATCTAATAAATCCATAACCCATAGGTCTGAGCCCATGTCTTATAGTCCAAGGAACCTGATGTGGCGACATCTGACATCCATTGACGTGGAGCACACGGGTGGCTACAATAATAAAAGACTTGCCACTTGGGCATGGCACCTCAGCCCCTCGTCTAAGGTCGGCTCCCTGCCAAGGTCAGCTCCCAGCCGAGGCCAGACTCATTGGGCAAGCTCCCCGTTTGAGGCTAGCTCCCTGTCGAGGTCAGCTCCCAGCCGAGGCCAGACTCATTGGGCAAGCTCCCCGTTTGAGGCTAGCTCCCTGTCGAGGTCAGCTCCCAATCGAGGTCGGGCTCATTGGATGAGCCCCCCATTTGAGGTCGGCTCCCTATCGAGGTTAGCTCCCAGCCGAGGTCGGGCTCATTGGATGAGCCCCCTGAGGTCAGCTCCTAGCCGAGGTCAGCTCCCAATTGAGGTCAGCTCCTAACTGAGGCCAGGCTCATTGGGCAAGCCCCCCATCTAATGTCAGCTCCCTGCCAAGGTCAGCTCTGATGCGGGATAAATAATTAAAACTAAATTACTGTTATTAAGACCTAATTATTTGAGAAAAGTAAAGAATAATTTTTATATATTTTTTTCAGATTTTTAAAGAAGACTCAAGATATGCAATTAAGGAAACTAGTTCTAGTTAACTACTTGCACAAGTAAACCTACAAAGTAACTAGAAAGTAGGACTTGGTGGTTGAGAAACCATTGTAAACTAGGATTTACTTTCAACTAATCAGAAATTAAAGAGAAGGGATTAAGTTTTCAATTTTACCAACAAAAATTGCTCCTCTGAAATAGATCTGGTAGGACTCTCAAGATTTTCACGACAAAGTTTTAAGAACTCAATCCTGGGCTCTGATCTTGTACGCGATGCTGGTTTCGAGGCAAGAATAACTGACTTCGATTCTTGATCACATGCAAATACTCAACAACGAAAAACACAAATTAGGAAGCAACAAAGGAAGGGAAAAGAATAGAAGGAAAAGGGTTAGAAGTGGTGGCTAGGGTTTTTTATCGGCTGGATAGGTAGGATAACTAGGGCCTCGTACCCCACGATATTTCGAAGAACAAAGGAAAAGGGTCTCACACCCTGTGATGTTCTGAAGAACAAAGAAAAAGGGCCACACACCCCACAATGCACATAGCAAAGGAAGAAAATTTGGCAGAGCTTCTTTATTGATGAATAATAATTATATTTACAAGGGGGTTGATCGGGTATTTATAGACCCTCAACCGGTGGTGTAAAGTATTCAAAACTAGACTTTTTCTCCCTTGGACTACAACTCCTGGAATTTTGGTTTGGGTGGCCTGGACTCTTAAATGTTGGGCTGATCTGGACTCCTTTCAAAGTGGGCGAAAACCATGAACTTCCCATCCAAAATGGGTGCCAAGATGGAGATAGGGTGAGGTGGCTTGATGTACGGTCAAGATGCTTCATCACTTGGCCTTGGTTGCTGGACTCTGGAGTCTGGATGATGTGGGCTTTTGCAAGTAAGCTCTTCAGTCTGGATAGGACAAGACTTAAGAGTTTTGGTGAAACTCTTGAGTTTTGGGAACTTAAGCAGCTGGCAACCTATTTGATTGAAATGCTTGAAGTAGAAACCCTTGGACTTCCAACACTTTGGTGAGCAAATATCCTAGAACTCCTTTGAAGTTGGCATGGAAGAAATGCTTGGCCGTCTCTTGGAATTTTTGGCATGAAATTCCTGAGTGAGAGGGCACCAATTGGAAGACTCCTTCTGCTTTACTCCTCTTAAAAAGAAGGGACGCCAATTCTTGCTTTCATTTAAGATATTGCATGTGGGATGTCTAAACATAAGTGACATGTCATGTGATAATGTCCTGGGTGATGTGGCGAGTGATGACAAGTCATGTAGTGTTGTCCCGATGAAGTGGCAAGTGGTATCCATACAAGTCATGTGGTGTTGTCCCGATGAAGTGTTAAGTGATGTTCAAATATAGCATGTAATGTTGTCCAAATTCTTGAAAAGGTGGCACCAAGACTTGGTTATATATTACAAGTGACTTGGGCTAGCACATGGAGTTACATGGCTTGTCTTGAGCTAGCACATGGGTCATATGGAATCTTGATTTAGGTGCACATGGGTCTTGACTTGAGTGCATATGAAGTCACATGGGTCTTCAATTGGGTCCCCCTTGTATTACAGGACTCAATAACTAATTATTACAAGACTCAAAATTAAACCAACCAAATAACTAAGCCCCACTTGATCAATTGATCAAAAGGCATAACCTCATGCAACAAAAAGAATAAATTTGGTAAATAGGGTTTGGCCCAAAAGGGTTTGACACAACCTATAAATGAGGTTTTGACTCAATGTAGTAAAAAGGGTTTAGCCCAAAAGGCTAAATAACAAAATCCTAATTACAGTTGGTAAAAAGGGCTAACCCTAACTAAGTCAAAATAATAGAATTTAAAAAAAAAATATTTACATGGTAAAAGGGGTTGGGTTCAGGGCTTTATTCACAGGTGATCCATAGGGATGTGGGTTCAACCTGTCGATATTTTCTGACCTTGGTATCCACACCAATTCTCCCCAGGTGGGAGAAACTTGACCCTGTCGAGTATGGATCAGCGTCGCTATGATAGCGCTTTAGTAAGTCTGGGTCAACTCTCTGCAAGTCCTTTCTGCTAATCCAAGAATCATCAGTCTCAGGTCGTCCTTGCCAATGAACCAGATATCGCTAGTAATCTTTGCTCCGGGTAGAAATGACCTTGTCATCCAAGATCCGCTCGATTCTTTCTCTCCAGGCTGGTGGTATGGCAGGTGGACATACTTGGGTTGTGTTGGCTTTGGCTCCTTAGTTTTGATGATTAACAAAAGGTTGAGTATATGTTTGGACTAATGTTTTATTTCAAGATAAAGTTTCAGGCCTTAGGTTATTCAAAAAGAGTATCAAGAGTACAATGATGAAACCAAGTTTGCTTGATTTGGGAAAGAGCTCTTCTACCTTAAACAAGATCAAATTTCTCATATTGGACCTTTATATTAAGAAGTAATTGACAAAAGAAATAAAGGCCTAGAGAAACTCAAGCATGGCACGCACCTCTCCAGAGTTTCAGAAAATTTCAGATCAGAGGTCGACCACCAGAGGTTGACACCTTGCCAAAGGTCGACCACCAGAGGTCGACTCATGAAGAAAAGAAAAGTTCAGCAAGGTCGGCACGGCAAAATTTCAGTGGCACGCTTCAAAGGTCACCACCTGAGGTCGACACCTGTCCAGAGGTCGACACCAGAGGTCGACTCATCGCCTGAGAATTCAAACTGGGCATAATTATGGTTTTCTGGATTTTTGCCTAAGATAAAGTGGAGGTCGACTCATGAGGTCGACACTTGACCCAGAGGTCGACTCATAGCATAACGGCTAGTTTTTCTGAACTTTTGATTTGATTTCTAACGGCCATAAACGGCCATATTTTTGATTCTAACGATCTTGTGGAGTTGTTTCAGCTTGAATGAAGTATTTAACCTCCACCTAACTTCAAAAAAGTAAAGGAGACAAAGTGAAAAAGAAGAGAGTAAAAGTACAAAGCTTTCAATCAATCCTAAGCTAAAAAGAGAGAAAATCCAAGAGATTCCTTAGCCAAAAGCTTTCCATTTTTGAGGAATCCAGCTTTCAAGTCTTTGGAATTTAGTGAGGTCCAAGATTCCAAGAGGAAGACTTGAAAAGTCTCCAACAAGAGCTACATCGAATTATTTTTTGCTAAAAAAGGAGTTTGTCTTCTTTTTATTCATTGTATTCATACTCTATTTGTGCTAGCCTAGTTTCAAGGGAATTTGAAACTAGTGTGAGGTTTGTTGGTGAGCCAATTGATAAAACCAACTAGGGTTGCTTGTAAGCCCGAAGCCAAAACAAGTGTGTAAGGTTTGTTGGTGAGCCTAGATAACAAAACCAACTTAGGTTTTGACTTGTGAGCCTTGTAAAACAAGTCGGCTGTAATCTAGAGAAGATTATAGTGGAAATTCCCAAGTGGAGCTTGGGGAGTGGATGTAGGTGCTAGGTGCACCGAACCACTATACGTTGTATGTGTTTGCATTGCTTTACTCTCTATTGCTCTTCAATTGTTGTTATCTTTCATTGCTTCCGTTGCACAATTACTTGAGAATTATGACTCTTCACATTTGAAATTGATAGCACATATATTGCTTTATTTTAAAAAAAGAAGAAAGACCCAATTCACCCCCCCTCTTGGGCACCATACCTGGGCAATAAGTGGTATCAGAGCACCGGTACTCTCTTGTAGGTCCAACGATCTTGAGTGAAAGATCATGGCCGCCCCAATTGGAATGGGTGTAGTTGAAGGTCAAGCATCAAATCGCCCTCCTTTCTTTAATGGCATAAACTACACATACTGGAAAACTCGTATGCGCATTTATTTACAAGCTGTAGATTATAATATATGAAGAGTAATTACTAAAGGGCCTCATCAGCCCACTCACTTGGTTAATGGCATTATCACCCCAAAATCTGAAGAAGAATGGGATGACAATGACATTAAACAAGCTGAGTTAAATGCAAAGACGATGAATTTGCTATTCTGTGCACTTGACCCAAGTGAATTTAACAGAATATCAAATTGTATTTCCGCCAAAGAAATTTGGGATACACTTGAGGTTACCCATGAAGGTACACACCAAGTGAAGACCACAAAGGTGAACATGCTCATTCATACGTATGAGATGTTCAGGATGGAACCAACTGAAAGTATTAGTGAGATGTATACTAGATTTACCAATATAGTAAATGGTATGAGGAGTTTGGAAAAGATTATATCTAATGGTGAACTTGTTAACAAACTTCTCAGGTCTCTTCCGGCTTCATGGGATACGAAAGTAACGGCCATAGAAGAAGCCAAGGATGTCAATACTCTACCTCTTGAGTAGCTTCTTGGATCACTGATGACTTATGAGCTTACACTAAAACAGAAGACAGTGGACAATGACAAGAAAAAGAAAGCCATAGCCTTCAAGTCCATTACAAAGGAAGAGTCAAGTGATAAATCAAAAGAAGAAGCTGATGATGATGAGACAGCCCTCATTACAAGAAAATTCAGAAGATTCATGAGAAAGAAGAAGGGCTTCTACAAGAAAAGGCCACAAAAAGGTGATTACAATAAAGATAAAGAGAAAGAAAAAGAAAGGGATCCACCCATCTGCTTCGAGTGCAAGAAGCCTGGACATTATAAAATGGATTGCCCTTTGCTTAAAAAGAGTCGAAGGATGTTGAGAAAGAAAGCCATGATGGCTACCTGGAGTGAGAGTGAGGACTCCAGCAGTGATGAAGAGCAGCAGGAAGTCGCCAACCTATGTTTCATGGCCAATGAAGATGATGAGGTAAATTCTGAACCTGAAAATGAATTTACTTTTAATGAACTACATAATGCTTGTGATGATTTAGTTTTGGAGTATGAAAAACTAAAACTGAAAAATAAGAAATTAAGAAAGCTAAATCAAGAGCTTACCAAAAACTCAGACAAGTTTTCAACTGAAATTGAAGATTTAATTCAAGAAAACAAGAAATTAACTGAACATGTAAAGACCTAGAAAAATGATAAGGACAATCTTATAAAAGAAAAGGATTCTTTGAAAAATAATAGAAGTTTTGAAACTAATGAGAAAATTGAAAAACAAAACAAAGAACTGTTGCTTCAAAACAAGAATTACAAAGAAGAGTTAGAAAAAGTGAAACCTTTTGTAGAAAAGTTTACTTATAGTTCAGAAAAATTAAGTATGCTTTTAAACAGTCAACATGCAGTTTTTAACAAAGCTGGACTTGGATTTAAGTCACAGAATCAGCAAAAACTTTTCAAAAACTTTTTCATACCTGCATCTTCTAATATTACCTGCTATGCATGTGGTAAGTTAGGACATAAATCATATATTTGTAATAGAAGAAAATCAAGTACCTTTGGAAAGATTTGGGTTCCAAAAGGAACCAATTTGTCTAACCCTAAAGGACCCAAGATGACTTGGGTACCTAAAGTTTCAACTTAATCAATTTCTGCAGGTGTGTCTTGCAACCAAAAATAAAAGAAGAATGTGGTATCTAGACAGTGGTTGCTCAAGGCACATGACTGGGGATGTGAAGCAATTCTCATCACTAGTAGCTATAAATGGTGGAACGTTACTTTTGGTGATAATGGAAAAGGTAAAATCGTCGGAATTGGTAAAATCCATTTCACCCCTAATGCTTATGTAGATAATGTATTATTTGTTGATGGCTTGAAGCATAATCTTTTCAGCATTAGTCAGTTTTGTGATAAGGGTTTTAAAGTAATTTTTGAACCATCTTTGTGCATGGTGTCTAGTCTAGATGTCGATGGCATCAAGTTCACTGGTCATAGGCATGGAAACATTTACATGGTTGATCTTGATGATCTAGCCATGGAAAGTGGTTAATGCCTAGTGGCTAGGGAAGCCAAGGCAAGTGAAACTAGTTGGCTTTGGCATAAGGCTAGGGCATGCTAGTATGCATTTGATTTCAAAATTAAGCAAAAAGAATCTTGTAAAAGAATTGCCAAAACTCACATTTGAAAAAGATAAGATTTGTGCTGCATGTCAATTTGGAAAACAAACTAAATCTACTTTCAAACCTAAAGGAGTAGTATCTACTACTAGACCCCTTGAATTATTGCATATGGACCTCTTTGGACCAACCATAATAACTAGTTTGGGAGGTAAGAAATATGGGCTAGTAATTGTAGATGATTACTCACGATTTACTTGGGTAATGCTTTTAGCTCATAAAGATGAAACGTTTTCAGCTTTTGTTAAATTTTATAAAAGGGTTTCAAACGAAAAAGATCTCACTATTGTTTCTTTGCGTAGTGATCATGGAACTGAATTTGATAATCATGATTTTGAAGTTTTTTGTAATGATAATGGCATTAGTCATAATTTTTCTACACTTAGGACACCTCAACAAAATGGGGTGGTAGAAAGAAAAAACAGGACTCTTGAAGAAATGGCACGCACAATGCTTTGCGAAAATGATTTACCTAGATATTTTTGGGCAAAAGCCATTAATACTTCCTGTTACATTTTAAATCATGTTTTAATTCGACCTATTTTGAAGAAAACACCATATGAGCTTTGGAAAAATCGAAAACCTAATCTTAAATATTTTCGTGTATTTGGTTGCCGCTGTTTCATATTAAACAATGGCAAAGACAATATCAGTAAATTTGATGCCAAGTCAGATGAGGGTATCTTGTTAGGATACTCTACTTCTAGCAAGGCACACAGGGTCTTCAACAGAAGAACTCTTCTAGTTGAAGATCAATTCATGTAGTGTTTGATGAAACTAATGAAAAATCTTCTAGAAAAGAATATTCTATTGATGATGAAACAGGTACAAAGAAGCTTGAACAATTGACAATCAATGAAGATGTGCCCAAAGGAAATGATGATCAAGAAAATGAAGATCAAATTCAAGAGATCAATGCAACTTCACCAAAACCTTTACCTAAAGAGTGGAGGTATGCACACGGACACCCCAAAGAGCTAATTATTGGTGATCCGTCAAAGGAAGTAAGTACACGCTCCTCTATCAGAAATGTTTGTGATTATTTAGCTTTTGTTTCTCAAATAGAGCCTAAGTCAATTAAAGAAGCTGAAAAAGATTGTAACTGGATTAATGCCATGCAAGTTGAACTAAATCAATTTAAAAGAAATAACATTTGGACTTTAACTGAAAGACCCCCTAATGTTTTTGTAATTAGCACAAAATGGGTTTTTAGAAATAAACTTGATGAACATGGTATTGTAACTAGAAACAAAGCTAGACTTATTGCTAAAAGCTACAACCAGGAAGAAGGGATTGACTTTCATGAAACCTTTGCTCCTGTTGCTAGGCTGGAAGCAATTAGACTTTTACTTGCTTTTGCTTGTTTTATGGATTTCAAGTTATTTCAAATGGATGTTAAAAGTGCCTTTTTAAATGGATTTATTGAAGAGGAAGTTTATGTTGAACAACCTCCTGGTTTTGAAAATCATGAATTTCCTAACCATGTTTTTAAATTGTATAAAGCATTGTATGGTTTAAAGCAAGCTCCTAGAGCTTGGTATGATAGATTAAGTTTATTTTTGATGAAGAATGATTTTTCTAGAGGTAATGTAGATAATACATTATTTTTGAAAAAGAAAAATGATGATCTCTTAGTAGTACAAATCTATGTAGATGATATTATTTTTGGTGCTACTAACGAATGTCTTTGTCAAGAGTTTGCAAAGTTAATGCAGAGTGAGTTCGAGATGAGCATGATGGGAGAACTCAACTTCTTCCTCGGACTCCAAATTAAGCAAACCAAAGAGGGGATCTTCATCAACCAAGACAAGTACACAAAGGAAATATTGAAAAAGTTTGGGATGGAGACTACCAAACCAATAGGTACCCCTATGAGCTCTTCATGTAAATTAGACAAAGATGAATGTGGTAAATCAGTAGACCAAAAATTATATAGAGGCATGATTGGTTCATTGCTATATCTAACTGCCAGTAGACCAGATATAATGTTTAGTGTTTGTATGTGTGCACATTTTCAGTCTGCTCCTAAAGAATCACATCTCTTAGCTGTAAAACATATATTTAGATACTTATCTGGGTCAATTGAAATTGGTCTTTGGTACTCTAGAGAGTCATCATATGAATTGATTGCTTATTCTGATGCTGATTTTGCTGGGTGTAAACTTGATCGTAAAAGTACTAGTAAAACTTGTCAATTCATAGGAGTTAATTTGATTTCATGAAGCAGCAAGAAACAGAATTCGGTTGCTCTATCTACAGCGGAAGCCGAATATATAGCAGTCGGAAGCTGTTGTGCTCAGATTCTATGGATCAAACAGCAACTCGAGGACTTTAGCATCAAACTAACTAAGACACCCATAAGATGTGATAATACTAGTGCAATCAATTTAACAAAAAATCGTGTACAACATTCAAGAAGCAAACATATTGAAATAAGACATCACTTCATAAGAGATCACGTTCAAAACTCTAATGTGTTGTTAGAATTTATTTGTACTAATTATTAATTGGCTGATATATTCACAAAACCATTGAATGAAGATAGATTTTGCATGATCAGAAGAGAATTGGGAGTCATTGACCCTTTTGCTTGAAACTCTTCAATTTCCTTCAAAATTCCTCAAAAATGATTTATAAATTCTCAAAAATATTTAAAGCTTCTCTAAGAATTCATTCTAAATTTTATCAATTTCTTTTTATTTTTACCAAATTTTATTTTGACTAGTTTATTTTCGGAGGTCGACACTTAAAATTTCGGAGGTCGACACTTGGGGTCGACTCCTGAAATTTTTGAGAGGTCGACACTTGGTCGGAAAACCTATTTTTAAAAAACCCGTCCGCGAGCCCTTTTCCTCCGTTTCTTTTCGCTTTCTCATTCATGTGGTCCCCCTCCAACGTTCCTAAGCTCTGAATAGTGGATTACCAACCCTCTCCCTCCTCTTTTTGGGTAATCTTTTCCTCCCCTCATGGTTTCTCTTGGACCGAACCGGTTTTTACCGTGTTCCTCATTTTTGGGCAACCGTAGGTTTTTGCCTCTATTTACCCTCAATTATCGGTTGATATTCGATTGAAAACACTCATTTCTTCCCTCCATTTCATGTATTTCCTCTATTTGCTCTCTTTTTTTCAATTTCACAAACCCTCACTTACCTTTTCACGGTTCCTTCATTTGCTCAACCGTGAATTCCTTTTCTCCTCTCCAAATTCTTGGTTCTTCTTTTTGTTAGCATTGCATTATCCTACTTCTCCCTAAATTACCCTCTTCCATCCATATGGGTCCAAGGAAGCAGTTGGCTGTAAGGAAAAGGAAAATGGAACAAGGCTGAGGTAGTACTGAGCGACGAAGAAAGACCAGACATGAGCGTGAGTTATCCCCAGAGGAACCTGCACCAGTGCCAGCCAGCTTAGTATGGAAGAGCATTGCGAGCAGGAGACGTGTGGATATACCCTTCTGGGATCAGCATCACTTTTTTATAGGAGATGTACTGAGAGATGTAGGTCTGGTTCACTTCTGCACGATGACTGAGAGATTCTACCCAGACCTCATCAGGGAGTTCTATGCATCCATGGCCACTGATGGCATTGGATGGTCTGCTACTGTTCGTAGGATCGAGATTCCAGTGACACCGGAGGTCATCAGTCGTGTTTGGAGGATTCCATTTCATGGCACAGCCGCCACTACTATCAACGACCGAGAGCGTGCCTTCAGATGTATCTTAGAGCGCGATGATGTTAGCGGCATTTCCATAGTAGCCGCTAACCAGCTATCATTGGAGATGAGAGTGCTGCATCATATCATCGCCCGTATCTTGATTCCAAAGAGCGGGAGGTTCGACTTTATTACTAAGCGTGAGCTAGTGTTGATGGTGTCCCTGAGACAGAGGACTCCCATCAACCTTCCCAGGATCATGCTTCAGCAGATGGGAGAGGCAGCATCTCATAGGAGACTAGTTCAGCCATATGGCATGGGGCTGACACAGTTATTCAGGGAGTATGGAGTATCATTTGATGGTATACCCTTCAGTCAGCTGCAGCATACTGACACATAAAGAGAGAAATCCCTGCATAGGATGGGATTTCGATTGATTGGTGATCGTTGGGTGCGACAGGAGTCTGGCCGGAGCCAGATGAGGAGGAGGAGATTCGAGCAACTGAGGTAGGGCCTTCAGAGCCTACTGATCATGGTACACCTCCTCGTCCAGCACCAGAGTTAGAGACTGCGGAGCCTGAGCCATTCACGCCACCCCCCTCATCAGCTCCGGCACCTTCTGCTACTGCTACACCATAGAGGACTACAGCGAGCACATCAGACTTTGAGCAGAGAGTGACTGATCACATTTCAGAGGTCCGGACAGAGATTGCTGGTGTACGACAGGAGCTACATGGTCTGCGGATCCACACAGACATGCGCATTGGAGCTCTGTCAGCTACTGTTGATGCAGGATTCCGACAGATCCTCAGCTTACTGAGATTGGCATTGCCACCAGGGACTGTAGATCCGACAGTGCCTCCTCCACATTCTGATGATGATAATGATGATGATGACTCCAGTGGCTACAGTGACAGTGATGGAGATCAGCCTAGAGCAGGTAGCTCTGATGTTCCACCTGCTAATCCGATTCCAGAGATTCCTCCTTCTGCTGATCCTCCTTCTACTGATCTTCCTAGTACTGATCCTCCAGCTACAGATATGCCAGTAGATACTAAGATTACTGAGTCACTCTTTGAGTCTATTACAGGCATTCCAGATGATAGAGTGGAGCATACAGAGACTGATATTGATGATCCCACTGGTTATGAGTTTGTCAGCAAGCACACTCCAGCTCAGTCTACTCAGCATACTGATCCACCTACTCCTACTGCTACTACTTCTGTTAGGACTCCTTCGGAGTCTTTTCCACGGACCTATAGATCTCGTAGGACTACCCCTAGGTTTGGTCCCTCTTTGAGGACTCAGAGTCTCACTCATAGGACTCCAAAATCCTCATCTAGGATCTCGGCTCCTATCTCTTTTGATGTACCTTCTGATGAGGAGGAGCCTCATAGATTTGCTTGATATATGATGTTTACTGAGGTACTAGTTTGCTTTGTATGTTCTGATGTATCAGTGTTTTGTGCTTACTATGTAAGCAATTTTGTAACTGAATACATTCATTTATATATTTATCTACATTGTGGTATTTTACTGTCTGATGCCAGCTCTTAGCATTTATCTTTTTAAACCCTCAAGTTAGAATGTCTTTGCTATATCGAATGCACAAATTGAGGGGGAGCATGTATTTTATGCAACCAAGTACTTCATTGCAATGGAACATAATTTTCTTTAGTATATCTTTTACTACAAAGAATGTACTTTTTGATTCTTGACAAAAAGGGGGAGTATAGTAAAGTATATATGGTTCTTATGACTCTTTCATAGAGTAGAGTAAAGCTTGTATGGTTCTTAACTTTTTGACTCATGAGAATGTTTTCACAAAAAAAGGGAGAGTAGATGAAAAGTAAATTTTTATGATATACTCATATATGTGAGGTTTCTTTGAAAATTTTTTAATGCTATATTTTGCTTTTGGACTTAATTGCATATATACTCAAAGTTTTGTCATCATCAAAAAGGGGGAGATTGTTGGCTTTGGCTCACTTTTGATGATTAACAAAAGGTTGAGTATATGTTTGGACTAATGTTTCATTTCAAGATAAAGTTTCAAGCCTTAGGTTATTCAAAAAGAGTATCAAGAGTACAATGATGAAACCAAGCTTGCTTGATTTGGGAAAGAGCTCTTCTACCTTAAACAAGATCAAATTTCTCATATTGGACCTTCATATTAAGAAGTAATTGACAAAAGAAACAAAGGCCTAGAGAAACTCAAGCATGGCACGCACCTCTCCAGAGTTTCAGAAAATTTCAGACCAGAGGTCGACCACCAGAGGTCGACACCTTGCCAAAGGTCGACCACCAAAGGTCGACTCATGAAGAAAAGAAAAGTTCAGCAAGGCCGGCATGGCAAAATTTCAGTGGCACGCTTCAAAGGTCACCACCTGAGGTCGACACCTGTCCAGAGGTCGACACCAGAGGTCGACTCATCGCCTGAGAATTCAAACTGGGCAGAACTATGGTTTTCTGGATTTTTGCCAAAGATAAACTGGAGGTCGACTCATGAGGTTGATACTTGACCTAGAGGTCGACTCATGAGGTCGACTCATGGCATAATGACTAGTTTTTCTGAACTTTTAATTTGATTTCTAACGGCCATAAACGGCCATATTTTTGATTCTAACGGTCTTGTGGAGTTGTTTCAGCTTGAATGAAGTATTTAACCTCCACCTAACTTCAAAAAAGTAAAGGAGACAAAGTGAAAAAGAAGAGAGTAAAAGTACAAAGCTTTCAATCAATCCTAAGCCAAAAAGAGAGAAAATCCAAGAGATTCCTTAGCCAAAAGCTTTCCATTTTTGAGGAATCCAGCTTTCAAGTCTTTGGCATTTAGTGAGGTCCAAGATTCTAAGAGGAAGACTTGAAGAGTCTCCAACAAGAGCTACATCGAATTGTTTTTTGCTCAAAAAGGAGTTTGTCTTATTTTTATTCATTGTATTCATACTCTATTTGTGCTAGCCTAGTTTCAAGGGAATTTGAAACTAGTGTAAGGTTTGTTGGTGAGCCAATTGATAAAACCAACTAGGGTTGCTTGTAAGCCTGAAGCCAAAACAAGTGTGTAAGGTTTGTTGGTGAGCCTAGGTAACAAAACCAACTTAGGTTTTGACTTGTGAGCCTTGTAAAACAAGTCGGCTGTAATCTAGAGAAGATTATAGTGGAAATTCCCAAGTGGAGCTTGGGGAGTGGATGTAGGTGCTAGGTGCACCGAACCACTATATGTTTTGTGTGTTTGCATTGCTTTACTCTCTATTGCTCTTCAATTGTTGTTATCTTTCATTGCTTCCGTTGCACAATTACTTGAGCACTATCACTCTTCACATTTGAAATTGATAGCACATATATTGCTTTATTTTAAAAAAAGAAAAAGACCCAATTCACCCCCCCTCTTGGGCACCATATATGGGCAACAGGTTGGTTCACTCTCAAGGACTGGATGAGGCCCAAATGGCTTACTAGGAGTCAACGTTAGCTCCCAATACTCAATAAAGTCTGAAATGTTAAAAGTTTGACTAATACCTAGTTCAGGTGGTAACTCGAGCACATAGGCATTAGACCCAATTTTCCTAATCACTTTGTATGGTCTACTACTAAGGGCATGTAACTTTTTCATGGTTCCAAGTGGGAACCGTTCAGGTCATAATTTAACCATGACAAAGTCTCCTTCATTGTATTTCTTGAGTCTTCTCTTAAAATTACCCTTGGTTAATGTATGACATCTTGATGAAAATTTGGCATGAATTCCTAATAGATGCCATAGTGTTTTCCAGAAATAGGTTGTAAACCTAACATGTTCAATGAATGTATGTAATACACTAACCTCTACAAAGTGCAATCTATTGGTTGGAGAAACATAGGAAGCTTCAGGAAAAGGTAGAAAATAAGAAGTGGATCCGGGGTTAGACTAGAAATAAGAAGGGTTTCAGGGAATAGTCCTAGACTAATGGGGTTGACCTTAAGGGTTTGAGGTATAGCTACAAGGTCTGCCCTATAGAAGAATGGGTCACTAATCTCAGGGAAGAGATCTTCAATTAGAGTCAAAGGGGTGACTTCAACCTGAGGGTACCGGACTAAAGAAATCATGTCCTTAATAGGCTCTATGACTTGAGTCTCTTCTTGTGTTTCCTCAGGTAAAGTCTCAGTAGTAGGGTTAGGTTCCTCTTGGATCTGTTTTCCTAAGGGTCCTACCAATATAGTTTCAGTCTGGGTAGGGTCAGGGTCAACTAACTATGGGTTAGCTTTAGTTTAGGTATGGTCAGGATCATCTAGCTCTGGGTCTACCTCCTGTATCTTCTCATCTACATACTCATCTACCAAGCACACATTAGCTTCATAAACTTCTACTACAATGGCAGCTTGGTGAACCTATAGGGTAGTAGAGGTGGGTCGATTAAGGGGAGGTGGACTGATTTTGAGGTTCTGACTAGGTGTACTGATCCTAGTGGATTCGGGTCGATGGGTTAAGGGGGCCAAGAGAAGTTGGTCTAGGTGACTAGGATTAGTACGAATCTTATGGATTCTCTCTAGATTTTTGAATCGCTTATCTATTCGGTCACATTTATTGTTCATCAGGGCAAACTGATCATTCATGAATCTCATAAAGGTTTTAAGGTTATACTCCATGGTCACAATAGGTTGGGGTGAGACTACTGGTTGGGTCAAACTCTTAATCTATTGGTTATGCAATGCAGAAACATAGATTTCGACTCAGATTAGGGTTTCCCAGACCTAGAGCTCAAGTAAAATGGGTAAGTTCAAATTACAGCAAACTCAATAATTACCCTGTCCACTGGCCAGGTAAGAGGTGAGGTTGTGGGAGGCTCCCCCTGCTCTTGCAGGGTCCTAATTAAAAACCACGAAGCCACTTAGGGCATTCGCCTCTAGACCTCTAGCCTTAGACACTAGATTCAAGTGATAATCAAAGGATTGGGTGCACTAGCTTACTCACAATACTTGGAACCCGACTTGTTGGTGTCCCTAGCTTACTAGAACAAATTAATTCTAATTAATTTTAATTAGGTTAGGATCGATGTAAAGGTGGTGGTTGTGGGCTAAGGAAGGGTGATGAAATTCCTCCCTTATGTAGATATTGAATGCCCTTAAGATTAGGTTACTTGATGCAATCACATAAATATGAAACCCTAGATGCAATCAAACTAAAATAATTAAAAATAATAGAAAAATAATAATTAATTATTTTTTTTTGTATTATCAGCAAATTAAGTTTCATATCAGATTAATTTCAGTTTCCAATCTCAGGATTTCACGTCCGGCCATAGCTCATTACTCCCATGGGTCATAAGTATACTTTCGTATACTCGCTCAGGAGGCGTGATTTCCTTCCACCAGAAAATAGCAGAAAAATAATTATTTTTATTTTATTTTTCTATGATTAGTAGAGGATTAATAGTAGATTTACAAAAAAATTATTATTAATTTTTTTGAATTTTTTTAATATGGTTTTGATGCAATTTAATTTCAGCCTAACTAGGTATGTAGAAATTTCAGCACAAGAGCAATTAAACCCTAGTTTAACCTTCGCTCTGATACCAAAATTGATGCGGGACAAATAATTTAAAATAAATTACTGTTATTAAGAACTAATTATCTAAGAAAAGTAGAGAATAATTTTTTTATATTTTTAAAGAAGACTCAAGATATGCAATTAAGGAAACTAGTTCTAGTTAACTACCCGCACAAGTAAACTTACAAAGTAACTAGAAAGCAGGACTTGGTGGTTGAGAAACCACCATAAACTAGGGTTTACTTTCAACTAATCAGAAATTAAAGAGAAGGGATTAAGTTTTCAGTTTTACCAATAAAAATCGCTCCTTTGAAATAGATCTGGTAGGACTCTCAAGATTTTCATGGCAAAGTTTTAAGAACTCAATCCCGGGCTCCGATCTTGTATGCGATGCTGGTTTCAAGGCAAGAATAACTGACTTCGATTCTTGATCACCTGCAAACACTCAACAACGAAAAACACAAATTAGGAAGCAACAAAGGAAGGAAAAAGAATGGAAGGGAAAGGGTTAGAAGTGGTGGCTAGGGTTTTTTGTCGGCTGGATAGGTAGGATAACTAGGGCCTTACACCCCGCGATGTTTTGAAGAACAAAGGAAAAGGGCCTCACACCCCGCGATGTTCCGAAGAACAAAAAAAAAGGGCCTCACATCCTGTGATGCACATAGCAAAGGAAGAAAATTCGACAGAGCTTCTTTATTAATGAATAATAATTATATTTACAGGGGGGTTGATGGGGTATTTATAGATCCTCAACCAGTTGTGTAAGGGATTCAAAGACTAGACTTTTTCTCCCTTAGACTACAACTCCTGGAATTTTGGTCTGGGTGCCCTGGACTCTTGCTTGTTGGGCTGATTTGGACTCCTTTCAAAGTGAGCGACAACCGTGAACTTCTCATCCAAAGTGGGCACCAAGATGGAGATAGGGTGAGGTGGCTTGATGTTCGTGGAGTCCTGCCATCCACCGCGAGGCTCATAATTTGGCAACTACTGCACTGATAGTCCGAAGATGTTTGTGGAGTCTTTGAAAGGTCCCGCCATCTATCGCTTGACTCTTAGTTCAACCCTTGCCCTACTCATAGTACAAAGATGTCCGCGGTAACTCAATGCAGTCCCGCCATCTACCGCGAGGCTCACAGCTTAGCATCTGCTGAGCTAATAGTTCGAAGATGTCCCTAGGAACCCCGTCAGTCCCGTGTTCCACCACCTGACTCACAGTGCGATCAACCGATGAGCCTGCATTAAAGCCCTAAGCCTGGAGTAGCTCGCCACCTTGTCAAGGATGTAAGACTCCTTCCTTGATTTTTAAAACTCACCTCCAGTGCAACCTTGTCTTTCGTTTGTGCAGGGACTCGTTCAATTGACTCTGAGCTAGCTTAAGCCTGGAAACTCCTGAAGCCCAACACTTTAAGCCCGGAAACTTATGAAGCCTGGCACCTAAGCTCGGAAACTCCCGAAGCCCGGTACTTTAAGCCTAGAAACTTATGAAGCCTGGCACTTTAAGCTCGAAAACTTATGAAGCTTGACACTTTAAGCCTAGAAACTTATGAAGCTCGGCACTCTAAGCCCGGAAACTCCTGAAGCCCGGTACTCTAAGCCCGAAAACTCCTGAAGCTCGACACTCTAAGCTCGAAAACTCCCGAAGCCCAGTACTTTAAGCCTAGAAACTTATGAAGCTTGGTACTCTAAGCCCGGAAACTCTCGAAGCCAGGCACTCTAAGCCCAAAATCTTATGAAGCCCGGCACTCAGGACCAGAAGCTCCGTTGACCTCCCAGCTCTGGTTGCCTTTCCCACAGTCTGGAGATGTCCACTAGGAAATCCTAGAAGTCCCGGCCATCTACCGCCCGACTCGTAGCTTGGTGCACCCAGCTTCCTTCATCAGGCTCCTCAGCCTCCGGCACCAGGCCCCTCAGCCTCCTTCATCAGGTTCCTCAGCCTCCAGCACCAGGCCCCTCGGCCTCCTTCATCAGGCTCCTCAGCCTCCTACATCAGGCCCCTCGACCTCCTTCATTAGGTCCTTCAGCCTCTGGCATCAGGCCTCCCGGCCTCCGGCACCAGGCCCCTCGGCCTCCTTCATTAGGCTCCTCGGCCTCCTGCATTAGGCCCCTCAGCCTCCTTCATTATGCTCCTCAGCCTCCGGCATCAGGCCTCCCGGCCTCCTCCACCAGACCCCTCAGCCTCCTTCATCAGGCTTATCAGCCTCCTGCATCATGCCTCTCGACCTCCTCCAGGCCCCTCGACCTCCTTCAGGCCCCTCGGCCTCCTTCATAAGGCTCCTCAGCATCTGGCATCAGGCCTCCCAACCACCTCCACCAGGCCCCTCAGCCTCCTTCATCAAGTTCCTTAGCCTCCAGCATTAGGCCTCCCAGCCCCCTCCATCAGGCCCCTCGGCCTCCTTCATCAGGCACCTCATCCTTCGGCATCAGGCCTCCTCCTCCTTCATCAAGCCCCTTGGCCTCCTTCATTAGGCTCCTCAGCCTTCAGCATCATCCTATGAGAGCCAAAGGTCTGGAACAGACTTAAGATGGCCCTGAGCACATGCCTCCCTATTCTGAAGACTAAAGAAGGGGAAACGAAAATGGAGACACACCGAATGACAGAAGACATGTTTTTTTTCATTTGATCAAAAGTCTCTTACATCAAAGGAGATCCCCCGACAGGCTAGAGATCTCACAAAGGATAGATTACAAGTAGAGGAAGGGGGAGCTCAGACCAATGAATGGGCTCTCCCCCCCAACGATGACCTCCAGCTCCTGAAGTATGCCAGCCATCTCTGCTATGGCGGATGCCCTTCCTCAGGTGTTTCACTAGCCATCGGCTGAGGAAGAAGCATCACTCCACCACCGCCTCTACCGTGCTGTCATTGGAACTCACCAATCTCGCAATTCCAAGGGTAGCTGCAGCGGTGCCCCGTTAGGCTCCCTTCCGCAGCACCATAGCGATCGTGGCCTCCTCCATGACGACCACCACCCTGGCCGCCGCCTCATCATCAAGGACCTCCGGTCTTGACTGGAGGTGCGAGCACCCTCTTTCTCCCTCTTCAGCTCTACTACCCTCATTTTTGAGAGCAGCCTCTTTTTTTCTCCTTCGGGGCTCTCATTGGAGGGAACTTCAAGCTCGACAGATTTCTTCTCCATCCTAGATGTCCATGCCATGGTACCATCCGATTGCCCCTGAAGAAGGTGAAAAGACTCTCTCTCCCCTTTTGCCTCCTCGACCGAGGGACTGAAGTCCATCAGGGGCCCTCCTCTGGCACATCCCGAAGGCGAGGGGAGGGAAGAAGGAAAAAGCATGGAGGAAGGAGAGGAGCGCACTGTGGAATGTTGCACATTGGTACTCAAAAGGTCCCTTAAAAAGGCATGGTGGTAGGCCCTTCACAGTAAAGACCGTCGCTTGCCTCCGCTTCATCCCGATGCAGAGCATGTGCCCTTTCAACTCCTTGTCCAATGTGAGGTTGCCACATGGCCCTTCAGGATGCCCCAGATGTGCCAAGCCCATAGTCATCACTTAGATTCAAATGAAGCAGTTATGTTGCCTTAGTGGGAAACTGAGTAGAGCATCACCTCATTTGTACCAGGGGCATGATTTTTGGGCCACAAGCACCCGAGGCGTTAATGGCATCATAGGAACATCCCCCACGTCAGCGGGCTCATTACTTCCTTCGCCCCAAGCACTGCCACACCCTTAAGGCTCGAGAGTGGGGGGCATCTAATGTGGCGACATCCACTGACGTGGAGCACACGAGTGGCTATGATAATAGAAGACTTGCCACCAAGGCATGACACTCAGCCCCCCATTTGAGGCTAGCTCCCTGTCGAGGTCAGCTCCTAGCCGAGGTCAGGCTTATTGGGTGAGACCCCCGTGAGGCTGGCTCTCTGCCGAGGTCAGCTCTTAGTCGAGGCCAGGTTCATTGGGCGAGCCCCCCGTCTGAGGTGGCTCCTTGTCGAGGTCAGCTCCGAGCCAAGGCCGGGCTCATTGGGCAATCCCCCAGTATGAATCAGCTCCCTGCCGAGGTCAGCTCCCAGCCGAGGCCAGGCTCATTGGGCGAGCCCTCCATTTAAGCTCAGCTCCCTGCCAAGGTCAGCTCTCACCCGAGGCTGGGCTCATTGGAAAACCCTCCCGTCTGAGGCCCACTCCCTACCGGGATGTGTCCGTACCCCAAAGTGGAGCCCCCAATATGGAGTTCCTGCTAGAAGAACAGATATTTGAATTATGGTGAAGCAAAGTCTGGCTACCCATAGCTTTCTGCAGGCGGTGCTAGAGGTATGACGTGGGCGCCCCCAGACCCCACACCTAGCGACATACTGCCACGTCCACAGCTGTACCACCAATAGCCACCGATGGTCATGGCACAACACTTAGAGCTTCCCCAAGTGAAGAATCCGACCAAGGCCCTAGAACCTGCAGCCTAGGGCAGTCTCTTCCAAAATAGAAGCGCCCCTCCTATAAGGGGCATCGAAGCCAAGAAGGTGAGGAGGACTTTCTCGACTCAGAGCACCACCTGAAGGCCCAAGAAAGGGAGGACAGAGTCTCTCTCTCTCTCTCAGGCTCCCCCAAGGCCACAGGGGTCCGACCCGGCCTCCAAAGGAAGGAAAGGAAGGTAAGCACATGGAGAAAAGTGAGGGAGAGGTAAGTAGGCAGGTGACCCAGCACCACTGGGCAAACCACTAGCCAGAGAAGCATCCCCGCTCCCTGCTCTCAATCCCTCCTTTTTTCTATTCCTTTACATTCCTGTTCTCGAGTCACACCCTCCCGGTGGATGGGTCCCCCAAGCCCTATGCCATGGAGGTCTTGTCTATTTTCTTCAATCATCCCACGAACTTAATCGTCAGAGTGTCCTCGTCGGAATCCTCGGTTCGGGTCTTCCCTGTCTTGTAGGAAGGGGGAAGAGAGCCGGCATGGCCGGGAGCGAACAGCCACGGAGCAGACGGGTCCCCGAGCCATCGTGGTGCCCGATGGTGATAGGAGGATCCCCCGACATGATCGAGTTGCAGGCGATGATGATCTTGGTGGCAGCAGAACCCATAACCCTTAGGTATCAGCCTAGTGCCAGTCAGGTTGCCCCTAGTCAACCTGAACCCCATAGGATCAGTACCCCTAGATATGAGCCAAGTATTAATCCACCACCCCTTAGTTGACCCACCCCTACCACCACTGAGTACAAGCCAAATATTAGTCAGGTATCCCTTAGTCGACCTAAGCCCATTAGGACTAGTGCCCCTAACCCAAGACCAGGTCCTAGCCAAGCCAACCCGAGCCGACCCAACCTGAGCTGACTTGACCCGAGCCTAGTATCCCACTAATTCCCATGAATAATAGGAGTGAGGACCCTGAAGTTCAAATTGATTGCACTGATATTCAAGACTTAGGGTATCCCCAGGTTGAGGAGCTAGAGAAGAATAAGAGCAAGTCACCAGAGGTTCAAAGAAGTCCCAACACCATGTGCTTTAGATGCGACAAACCAGGACACTATGCTAGCCAATGTCCGACCAAAGCCTTACATATAGGAAAGCTAGAAGAGGACGAGTCTGAACCCATTGCTGAACCTAAAGAAGAGGTGTATGAGGTTGACTCAAGTCTGATCGAGGAGTATGAAGAGGTTGAAATCATTGAAAATCTAGGGAAAGAAACTCTCGAGCCCATTAAAGAATCTAAAGAAGATACCTATGACTTGAGCCTAGAGCAAGAAAGTGAACCCACTGAGGACCTAATAGAAAAATATCCTAAACCCACTAAAGAATTTGTAGAAGAAGTGACTGAGCCAGGATCAAACATAGTTGATGAGAGTGAGGGTTCACCAGAATTGTCCATTGAGGAGGTCTAGGAACCAATCCCTAAGGAATAGTCCCAGGAAATTGATATTATTTTAGAGGACTTTCCAGGTAAGCTTTCCAAAGACCTTCCTGATGACCTGCTGCCAATAATGAAATCCCAGCCTACTCTAGAACTAGTGCCTGTAGACCACCCTAGTGCCAAACATGTGGTTAGGACAAACAAGCCATTAATTTTTCTTAAGCATAGGAGTCTGTTGAACCATGTCTACCCTAAAGACTTTCATGCTGCAATTTATGTCCTACAGTTTTGGAGAGGATATTTACTACCCCTACAAAACTTACTGTACCCATACCATAGGACTTTCAGGTTTTATGATTCCTAAAAAAATTTAAGTTTGAAAGTTGAAAGGTGGATTGAGTTTTGGGTCTAAATCCTTAGCATAAGGGACGAAGTGAATATAGATACTGAGGTGCTATCTGGTTTCGATCCTAAAAGACCCTTAGGACTAATCCCACTATTCACACTTGCACAGATCTCTGCACAGCATCTGCATCAGGACATTAGCATTCACTTAAACACTAATAATAACATGGCTAATTCTCGATATCAAGTCAAAGAGTATGCTGAGGGAGATCATGTAGAGATTAGGTCTAGACCTGAGTGGTTTCCTTTGGGAGCCATTAAGAAGCTACACACCTATGAAGGTAGACCCTTACAAGTGATAAGGAGAGTTGACCCTGGTGCCTTTGTGCTTAAGTTACCCCTGGATTTTGGCTTTAGCTTGACTTTCAATATATCGAGCCTAGTTGTGCATAGGGCACCAGCAATGACACCCAGTGAGATTTTTGGACCTCACCCTCTTCTTGAGAAAGAAACCTTACCTGAGTGTCCACTAAATTGCCTTGGGAGAGGAATACGGATCAAGCGTGACCTAGATGGCCAAGTTATTATGACCCAGGGACCAAGGCTATCCATATCGTTTGGTTCGATGGCAAGGCCGACCAAACTCTAAATGTTTGTGAATCCCTTGATGGTGCGGGCACCAGGGCTAAAAGAAATCGACAGGTTGAATCACAACCCTGTGGATCACCTGTGAGTAAAACCCTGAACCCAAACCCTATTTATCATGTAAATATTTAGTTTAAATTTTGTTATTTTGGTTTAGTTAGAGTAAACCCTTTTTACCAACTGAAATTAAGATTTTGTTTATTTTGGGATAAAACCCTTTTTACCAGGTTGAGTCAAAATCCCAATTGAGTCAAACCCTAATTACCCAATTGGGATCTTAGTGGTCCAATTTAATTAGCCCTTTTTACCAACTTTAATTGGGTTTTTTTTGGAAGCCTAATTAAGTATGGTTCGTTCAATTAGTTATCAGTTGGTTAATTATTCATTGAGTCCTTGTAATTAGTTGAGTCATTGAGTCCTGTATTACAAGAGGGGACCCAGACAGCATCCCATGTGCACCCAATTGAAGACTCAAGACAACCCATGTGCTAGCCCAAGTCACAACCCCTTCTTGGCGCCACATTTTCAAGGATTTGGACATCAACACATGACATTGGGACAACACCATTTGGACATTTTATTTTGGGACAAGGACACATGCCATATCTCTTGTGTTTGGACATGCCATAAAATCAAGACATCACCACATGACTACACTCTTTGGTCGGCCCATAAGAAGAATTATTTGGTGCCACTTAATTTGAGATAAGTAAAGCAGAAGGACTCTCCCAAATGGCGCCCTTCCACTCAAAGTTATTCCACACCAAATGGAGAATTCGGCCAAGCAAATTCTCTCCTTCCTTGACTCCACTTGCTAGGGAATTTCAAGCCAAATTACTTATCTCAAGTGTTGGAGGTCCAAGGGTTTCTACTCCTAACATTTCACTCAAACAAGTTGCTAGTTGCTCAAGCTTCAAGAACTTAAGAGTTTCACCAGAACTCTTGAGTCTTTTCCAATCCAAACAGAAGAGTCCATGCACCTACAGAAGGCTACATTATCAAGACTCCTGAGTCCACCCATCATGACCAACCAAGGAAGCAATCGTGGCCCTTCATCGAAGCTCATCACCATCTCCATCTTGGCGCCAACATTGGATAGGAATCCTAGTCAATCCATCAAGCAGGAGTCCATGTGTAGTATCAAAATTCTAGAGTTATAGTTCAAAGGAATAAAAGTTTTGTATCTGAGTCCCTTACTTCACTGGTTGGGGCTCTATAAATACCCCACTAGCCTTCCTTGTAATTCATGAATTATTAGTGAAATACAAAGAAATTCTACCAAAATTTTTCTTTACTGTGTGCATCGCGAGGTGTGAGGCCCTACTTATCCATCCGACGAGAAGATCCATCCATTACTTCTAACCCTTTCCCTTCTTTCCTTTCCTTTTCTTACTTCTTTTTAAACCTATTTTCCTTTGCTGAGTGTTTTGCAGGTGATCAAAGATCTAGATCTGGTGTTCTTGCCTCGGAACCAGCATCGTACAGAAAATCGAAGCCCAGAAGCAAGATTTGGAAACTCTGCCGTGAAGATCTTGAGAGTCCTATTAGATCTGGAGAAACGATCTTCGTTGGTAAATTAAAACCTATTCCCCCTCTTTAGTTTCTGACTTGTTGAAGGTTAATCCTAGTTTCGGTGGTTTATCAACCACCAGGTCTTGCTTTTTAATTGCTTTTCTTAGGTTTACTTATGCGGGTAATAGACTTATTAGTTTCTTTTACTATTTCCTTTGAGCTCTCCTTTAAAATTTGAAAATATAAAAAAAATATTAATTACTGATTTAATTATTTATTTATTTGTTCCACATCAGTTTTGGTATCAGAGCAGGTTAAACTAGGGTTTAATCTCTCTTGTACCGACTTAGTTCTCTTTAAGTACTCGGATCGGGTGCTTCACCATGGCCGTCCGGTCATAGGAAAAAGTAGGGCTACAAGACCCTCACTTTCCATTCAAACAGGATTTTCTATGGTGTGTAGGGGTGCCACTGTGAATTGACCCTTGAAGAAAAAAATGAAGAGATAGGTATTTTTTTTAGGTTTTTAATTTCTGCATCTAGGTTTTAATTTCTGCATCTCGGCCATCTTAGTACATACTCTGTTCTTTTAATTGTTTCTATATGTTGATAACTCAAAATTACCTAATTCTTATTTTGTCAAATCCATCATAATTGAAAGTATTTCTTATATTTTTCTTATAAATTATTGTGATCTATAGATTTTCTGCTCACCAGAATAGTGTCTGAGAACATTCTATTTTGAATTTCAGCAGTTCTAGTTTAGTTTTTTTTTTGCATAAATTTTGCATATTTTAATTTCCTGCAACTTATGGTTTTTTCTACAAACTATATCTCTGCTGAAGAAAAATATACAAAATAATAATAATTAATTTATTTTTTTGTTATTTTAATTATTTTAGTTTGATTGCATCTAGGGTTTCATCTTGTATGTGCATCATTTAAACCTAATCTTAAGGGCATTCAATATCTACATAAGGGAGGGATTTCATCACCCTTCCTTAGCCCACAATCACCACCATTGCATTGGTCCCAGTCCTAATTAAAAATTAATTAGACTTAATTTGCTCTAGTGAGCTAGGGACACCAACAAGTCAGGTTCTAAGTATTGTGTGTAAGCTACTGCACCCAATCTTTTGATTATTACTTGAACCTAGTGTCTAAGACTAGAGGTCTAGAGGCAAATGCTCTAAGTGATTTTCATGGTTTTTAATTAGGACCCTGTGAGTGCAGGGGGAGCCTCCCATGACCCCATCTTTTACCTGGCCAGTGGATAGGGTAATTATTGAATTGGCTGTAATTTGAGCTGACCCATTCTACTTGAGCTCTAGGTCTAGGAAACCCTAGTCCGAGTCAAGTTTGTATCTCTGCATTGCATAACCATTAGATTAGGAGTCTCACCCCAACCCAATTTAACCATGGATCCTAATTTTGAAACCTTTCTAAGGTTCATGAATGATCAGCTTGTCTTGATGAACAATAAATTGACCGAATAAATAAGCAAATTGAAAATCTAGAAAGAATCTGTAGAACCTGTACTAACCCTGGTTTACCCAAACCAACTACCCTTAGTCAGCCATAACCCACCAGGATCAGTGGCTATAGTCAAAACCTAGGTACTATTCAGGTTTCCCTTAGCCAACCCTTTGCCACTGCCCTAGATCCTAGTCATTGTTTCTTTAGTTGACCTTCCCCTTCTAGCCCAGATCCTAGCCAATTTTCTCTTAACCGACCTACTACTACCCCATTGCTTTACAAAGATAACATTGAAGAGGAAGTAGGCAGGATATACCTAGAATTAGCTAACCTAATAGACACCCAAACTGAAGCCAGCCCAGGGTTAGTTGACCCTGATCATATCCTGACTGAAACTGTACTAGAAGGATCCTTAGAAAAAGAGAACCATGAGGAACATAACCCTACTGCTGAGACTTTACCTGAGAAAAAATTAGAAGAGAGCCAAATCATAGAGCCTAGTCCTGAAAATCATGAACTTAAAGTAATCAATGAGGACTTGATTTTCCTAAACCAGCACCCTCAGGAAGAGTTCACCCCATTAATCCTAATTGAGTATCTCTTTCTTGATATTCTTGACTCATCCTTCTTTCAGGCTGACCCTTTATTACCCGTGGACATAATTCAGTGTCCAAACCTTAAGGTCAACCCCATTAGTCAGGGATTGTTCTATGAGCCTTTTTCTTATGCCCTACCCCACCAGGCTAGCCTTGAATCCACTTCTTATTTCCTATCCTGGCCTGAAGTTTCCACTCTTTCTAGAGCCACTCGATTACATTTTGATGAAATTAGTAGGTTGCATAAGTTCTTTGAGCATATTCAATTTGTATCCTATTTTTGGAAAACACTATGACATTTATTAGAAATTCATGCCAAATTTTCATCAACATGTCATACATTAACCAAGGGTAACACTAAAAGAAGACTCAAGGAATACACTGAAGGAGACTTTATAATGGTTAAACTATGACCTAAATAGTTCCCACCTGGAACCATGAAGAATTTACATGCCCATAGTAGTAGACCTTACAAAGTGATTAAAAAAATAGGATCTAACGCCTATGTGCTCGAGTTGCCACCTGAACTAGGCATTAGCAATAGTTTCAATGTTTCAGACCTTATCGAGTATAGAGAACCAACGTTGATTCCTAGTGAGCCATTTGGGCCTAATCCTGTCCTTGAGAGTGAACCAATCTAAGTGTGTCCACCTACCATACCACCAGCCCAGAGAGACAAGATCGAACGGATCTTAGATAACAAGATCATCGCTACCCGGAGCAAAGATTACTAGCGGTATCTAGTTTGATGGCAAGGGTGACCTGAGTCTGATGATTCTTGGATCACTAGAGAGGACTTGCAGAGTGTTGCCCCTGACTTACTAGAGTATTATAATAGTGAAATTGATCCATACTCGATAGGGTCGAGTTCCTCCCACCCGGGAAGAGTTGGTGCGGGCACTAGGGCTAAAAGAAATTGACATGTTGAACCACATCCCTGTGGATCACCTGTGAGTAAAACCCTGAACCCAAACCCTATTTATCATGTAAATATTTAGTTTAAATTTTGTTATTTTGGTTTAGTTAGAGTAAACCCTTTTTACCAACTGAAATTAGGCTTTTGTTTATTTTGGGATAAAACCTTTTTTACCAGGTTGAGTCGAAACCCCAATTGAGTCAAACCCTAATTATCCAATTGGGATCTTAGTGGTCCAATTTAATTAGCCCCTTTTACCAACTTTAATTAGGTTTTTATTTTAGAAGCCTAATTAAGTATGGTTGGTTCAATTAGTTATCAGTTGGTTAATTATTCATTGAGTCCTTGTAATTAGTTGAGTCATTGAGTCCTGTATTACAAGAGGGGACCCAAACATCATCCCATTTGCACCCAATTGAAGACTCAAGACAACACATGACATTGGGACAACACCATTTGGACATTTTATTTTGGGACAAGAACACATGTCATATCACTTGTGTTTGGACATGCCACAAAATCAAGACATCACCACATGACTAAACTCTTTGGTCGGCCCATGAGAAGAATTATTTGGCACCACTTAATTTGAGATAAGTAAAGCAGAAGGACTCTCCTAAATGGTGCCCTTCCACTCAAAGTTATTCCACGCCAAATGGAGAATTCAGCCAAGCAAATTCTCTCCTTCCTTGACACCACTTGCTAGAGAATTTCAAGCCAAATTACTTATCTCAAGTATTGGAGGTCCAAGGGTTTCTACTCCTAGCATTTCACTCAAACAAGTTGTTAGTTACTCAAGCTTCAAGAACTCAAGAGTTTCATCATAACTCTTGAGTCTTTTCCAATCCAAACTGAAGATTCCTGCGCCTGCAGAAGGCTACATTATCAAGACTCCTGAGTCCACCCATCATGACCAACCAAGGAAGCAATCGTGGCCCTTCATCGAAGCTCATCACCATCTCCATCTTGGCACCAACTTTGGATAGGAATCCCAGTCAATCCATCATGCAGGAGTCCAGGCTACTTGTATCAAAATTCTAGAGTTGTAGTTTAAAGGAAACAAAAGTCTTGTATCTAAGTCCCTTACTTCACTGGTTGGGGCTCTATAAATACCCCACCAGCCCCCCTTGTAATTCATGAATTATTAGTGAAATATAGAGAAATTCTGCCAAAATTTTTCTTTGCTATGTGCATCGTGGGGTGTGAGGCCTTCATTTGTTCCTTTGGAACATCACGTGGTGTGAGGCCCTACTTATCCATCCGACGAGAAGATCCATCCATTACTTCTAACCCTTTCCCTTCTTTCCTTTTCCTTTTCTTACTGCTTTTTAACCCTATTTTCCTTTGTTGAGTGTTTTGCAGGTGATCAAAGATCTAGATCTGGTGTTCTTGCCTCGAAACCGGTATCGTACGGAAATCAGGCCTGGAAGCGAGATCTGGAAACTCTGCCATGAAGATCTTGAGAGTCCTATTAGATCTGGAGAAACGATCTTCGTTGGTAAATTAAAACCTATTCCCCCTCTTTAGTTTCTGACTTGTTGAAGGTTAATCCTAGTTTCGGTGGTTTATCAACCACCAGGTCCTGCTTTTTAATTACTTTTTTAAAGTTTACTTGTGTGGATAATAGACTTATTAGTTTCCTTTACTATTTCCTTTGAGCTCTCTTTTAAAATCTAAAAATATAAAAAAATATTAATTACTATTTTAATTATTTATTTATTTGTCCTGCATCACTCGAGAGGACCCGCAGCACCATGACCCAATCCTTTTACCTGCACCAGATTGACCCTTACTTGATAGGGTCGAGTTTCTCCCACCCTGGAATAATTGATGGAGACATCAGGATCAAACCTAGTTCACTATGGGTCCCAAAATTTTGAGATATTTCAGTCTCCCTTAACCATTTTTCAATTTTGCCCAAAAATCAAGTCTTGTTAGCCTTGTGAGTCTTGTAATTAGGGCCTGAGTCAGTTGAGTCATTTGAAGTCCTGTAATTAGGATTTAGCTTAATTAAGCTCAAGTGAACCCATTTGAGTCCTGTTTTGGACTGTTGAGTTCTGCTTTTATATCTGAGTCCTGTTTTTAGAGTTGACTCATACCATTAGATTTTTTTGAGTCGAGTTTTGGGTTATGTTCAGCTCAATTGAGCTAAGTTGGTTGAGTTAGCTCATGTTGAGCCATTTATCATTTTGAGTCTTGTAATCATATCCAGTTCTATTGAGTTAAGTCCAGTCAGAGAAGACTCAAGCATGTGAAGGACCACACCCAGTGTGCCACCTCAGCAGCTGCGTGGAGTCCCAGTCACACCCTGGATTGTGCCACCCTAGGATTACTTGGAGGATCATGAAGTCGGCCCATGCATGAGGAGTTGATGTCTGCACACCAGCACACCCCTTCCATGTCCCAGGCACACCAAGTCCACATGCCAATGGATATATTTTAATCTCCAAATTCATGGATGCTTGCTTAGGAATGTTGTGGACCACCCCAATCCCAAGATGGAAGTTATTTGGCACCCCTCATGGTCCCCACTTGGCCATCCACTACCTACCATGTTTGGAGGAAATTTTGTTTGGGATGAAAGTGATTTCTTCCATGTATTCAACCCCGAACTTTAGGAAGAAAGTGGGTGCCCCTTTTTTTCCTTGTTTTCATTTGCTTGGGCCCTAAGTCTCATGACTCTATATAAGGGACCCCTTTGTATGAAAATCTCAACCACTTATTCATGAAATAAAAAGTCTTCTTGAGTTATTTGCTTTGTGTTTTGTCCTCCGTAAGGAGTGGGTGAGAGACCCGTTTGCCTTTGATCTTTGAGCATCGAGAGGTGTGAGGCCCTATCTATCCAACGTTCATCAACCTTGGACGCCCACCTTCTTCAAGCCATCTTCCAACTGCCCCATCCTATCTCTCTTTTCTTTGTTCCTTCATCAATCTAGCAAGTTTCCCATCACATCTAACTCCTTGTTTGGTGTTTTGCAGATCCCTTGAGTTTTATATGAATCAGAGTCTATTTGCCTAGCCATCAGGTTAGTGGATAAAAAGCTGACGGATCCGCGAGTTTTCAGCTTGACCTTCCAGGCCACATCCAGGAGCGAGGAGTGATCCCTTTGCAGAAGCAACAACAAACATTGCCAGGTACACACCCCCTAGCCCTCTAGATCTTGATATTGCAGAAAAGCTAGCCCTACCGGGATTTCTTAGCCTTGGCGGTCCTGTTTTTATCTCTTTTGAGGGTCTTTTTTGCATACTTGAGGTCCAGAATTTCTATAGGATCACCCTTTTATCTATTTGACTTGAAAACTGGGAATTAAAATCTTAACTTAATGTTGAATCCATGAAAATCTCCTTGCATGCTAATTAGTCCTGCATCACAATATGTTGGAACTATCAGAAATTAAAAAATCCTTTAATTCTGTTATGCGGTTCCTTTATTACAGCACCCTCTTGATTATTAAACGAAGTTAATACATTTCATAAGTTTGCCATGGCATAAATGCTCCCTAAAATAGTCTTTTTTCCTAACCCTACGATACCTAGTACCCAACTTATGACATCTCATGCCTGAACCAAGCCTTTTCACTAACGTATGATATCCCGTGACCTAATTATGATGCTTGCTGGCCAAAATACTCCATCCCCTTAGGATCCAAGCCATTTCAACACATGATGATATCATGTGGCTTGATTATGACACATGTTGGCCAACTTATGATATCCCTTTTTTGAACTGAGCCTTTTTACTAGATTTTGGAGAACTTATGGCATCTCGTCCCTAGGAAACTTCATGAACCGAGCCTTTTTAGCATCTTATAACATCTTGTCCCCAAAGACTTCCTGAACCAACCTTTTTTAACTACTTATGACATCTCGTGTCCAGCTTATGACACCCCCCACTCCAAACTTGAAGA
Source organism: Areca catechu (assembly GCA_021397845.1). NCBI lineage: Eukaryota > Viridiplantae > Streptophyta > Magnoliopsida > Arecales > Arecaceae > Areca > Areca catechu. Next base: position 98,556,416 of record CM038046.1, read on the forward strand.
ACCAACCTTTTTCATAATATTATGACATCCTATGTTTCGATTATGACACCCTGTGGCTGACTTATGACATCCAATCCCAAAATACTCCCCAAACTAACATTTTTTACCTATTTATGATACCCCGTGGCCAACTTATGATACCCGATGTCTAGCTTATAGCATCCCCTGCCCTAACTACTTTAGAAACTAACCTCTTTCACAATATGTGACATCTTGTACCCTAATTATGATATCCGTGGTCGACTTATGATATATCATCCCCAAAATACTCCCTGAACTAACCTTTTTCACCTACTTACGACTCCCCGTGGCCAATTTGTGACATGCCTTGTCCAGTTTATGATATCCCTTGCCCCAACTACTTCAGGAACTAAACTTTTTTGCAATGTTATGACATCGTATGGCTTGATTATGATACTCCATGTCCAATTTATTACATCCTCCGCTCCAACTACTCCAGGAACCAACCTTTTTTCATAATATTATGACATCCTACGACCCAATTACGATATCTCGTGGCCGATTTATAACATCCCCTCCCTAAAATATTTACTAAACCAACCTTTTTCACCTACTTATGACACTCCGTGACCAACTTATGATACCCTGTGTCCACCTTATGACATTCGCTATCTAAAATACTTCCCGAACCATACTTCTCACGACCCTATGACATCATGCAGTCGATTATGACACTTTGTGTCCACCTTATGACATCCCCTACTAAATTACTGAGGAGCTAACCTTTTTCACTACCTTATGATATCCTATGACCTGAATAGACATATTGTGTCCATCTTATGACATCCCCATAAAAAATACTCCATGAACCAACCTTTTTCATAACCTTATAATATCCTACGGCCCCATTATAACACCACGTGTCAAGCTTATCACATCTCATGCCTAAACTATTCTAGGGAAGCAAACTTTTCACATGTGCATGACAACTCGTGGCCCGATTATGGCACCTGTGGTAGATTAATGACATCCTATCCCTAAAATACCCTCGAAACAACCTTTTTCACATACTTGTGACATCCCATGGCACGATTATAACATCCTGTGGCCCATTTATGACATCATGTGGTCCACTTATGACATCTCATTCCTAAAATTCTAATTGAACCAACCATTTTCACCTACTTATGATACCTTATGCTTAACTTATGGCACCCCATCTCTACCTTATGACTTCCCCTGCCCAGAATATTAACCCAAACCAACTTATGATATCATGTTGTCAATAATGATGTCTTGTTATCTATTTTATGACTTTTATTATATTATTTATTGATAACAATTGATTTTTACATCTTCAATAGAGACTATCACAAATGATCAATTTGATGACTCTATAGGTGGTGCTTGTCCCGAGAATCCACCTTGTTCTACTACACTACATGCATATAATGATAATGTTAAACTCCTTGTTGGAATGGAGTTCAATTGATCAACTGATGTGTACAATTTCTATAATAAATATGCAAAAAAATCAGGTTTTGGAATCACAACCATGTGCAGTAGATCAAATGATAACAAGTAATTATGTTTCAAATATCTAACAAGCTAGAGACAAGGAAAGTCTAGGAAAAAGATTTCCATGAATCATAGGGACTCGGGCAAAATTGATTGCAAGGCCTTGATAAAGACCAGACTTAATTCAAAAATTGGTAAGTGAAAATTGGATGAGGTTATTCTAGAATACAACCACGAGCTTTCTATATCAATTGTTGGTATCTACGATTTCATTAGAGGATTAGTACACCAGAAAAGGTAAATATTAGTAACATGCATGCCTCAAATATATCCATAATTCAAATTTACTCATTCTTGTCAATAAAGAATGGGGGTAAAAGGTAATTGGAGTTCATAGAAAAGGATGCTCATAATTTCATCTCTTGAGAACGTCAAAGTAAGCTAAAAAAAGGAGATGCACAGTCAATGATAATCCACTTTATACCAATGCAAGCTAAAAATATAATTTTTTTATACATATTGGACTTGAATGAGAATGGACAGCTTAGGACTATGTTTTAGATCCATCCATGATCAAGAATGACATGCTCTTACTTCGATGATGTATTGGCTTGTGACTCCACTTACCTAATCAATACATACCAATTGCCATTCAGTCCATGACAAAGATATAAATTGAGAATCTACCTTGTTGATCATGATCTACATATGTTGAAACATATATAAAATGAAACTCAATATGTTCTATTGTTTAGACCCAAAAAAATGGCCTTATATCATCTTAATTGTATATTTATACAACTTTTGATGCATAGATTAGAGATCAACAAAATATATGAATTTTGTTTTCTAGGCATTTTTAGTGGTACAGATCATGATCAATGTTGTGGATTTTTGTTTTGGCTGCCCAATTATTGATTTTAGATTTTAGAGGAGTAGATAACCTCTCAGCTCAAAAGGAGTAAAGTCTCTCTCACCCTTGACTGTTATTTTGTGGATTCGGCAGGCTTTTCAGTCCACCTCAGCTCACCCTCTCATCTACGACATAGTTAGGCCTTTACAGGGGTATTCGGGGATTGTGGTTAGGCATGTTTATAGAGAAGCCAATTCTGCAGCTGATTGGATGGCTTCATTTATAGCTAATCACTATGGGGAGGTTCTTTGGTCTAACTTGGGGGACGTTCCTATATCCTTTAGGGATATCTTCCTTGCTGATTCTCTTCGTTGTACTTATTCTCGAGTTGTGGCCTAATTGCTTTGCTTAATTTTAAAAAAAAAGTGTATTGCTTAGTAAAGGAGAAAAAGGAAAGAAACTACAACAATGGTTTAGTATTTTTGAATACTTTGTTACCATCTTAATGATATGCTGCTGACTTTGTTTTTCCAAATTTCATTATACTTGTTAATTCATCTTAATATTTTTCTTTGAAACAGTGGCTCAGCATCCTGAAAAGTCAAATGGTATCTCCAGCTTTCCTATCCTTCTCAATTCTATGTATTTCTAGAGCTCATTTTACATTTCTATAAGTGCTTTAATTACAAAAGACACGAAGGATTTAATCGAATACATCCACAGAGATGAGGCTGCTGATAAAATAGCATTCGAAACTCCTAGTGAGAAAGATCAGGTGGTAGTGGCCATTTGTCCTCCAGTCTCTGTTGCTGGTGATAGTGTCAAGATTTCCAATGTGGGTGCAGGTAAGCAAACTAGTGAATCTGGACAAAAGTGGACTTGTCAATCTTCTTGTTGGAGTTCCTCAAAAAGCCCTAATCATTTGTAGGATTGGTTCATAGCCCAAATAGATTTGCATATTGCATGGTAAAATTTATTTTGGAATCCATGATTCAACTCACATAGATTTTTACTGGATTCCTACTATAGTTGTGCCATAAACTGGATTCAGATTTGTTTGTTTATTTTCTTCTCGTATGTTAGTATGGTTAATTCATGATTGAATATAGTGAGAGTGAGACCTTTTTTTTCATAGAGATACCATGTCTTTTTTCCTAGTTCTATTTTTCTTGTAGAAATGCATATCCACCTATTCAGATTTAGGTAGGAAAAGCAAGTGATCCATTTTGAACTAGAGTACAGAGTCAAGATTATTTTTCATTTTGAAGCATGATAGCTTGACTATTTCTTCCTTCCAGGAATAACATTCAGCACAGCCATCCCAGTTCTTGAAGGCCCATTTATCCTTTCAGAACCATGCAATCCTTCATTTGGTTCCTATACAAATGTAAGATCTAACTTTTCTTTGGACAATTTCACTATCCTTATCCACAGAAATATTTTTTCTATCTTATGACAAATGATCAGGAGCAAGAGTACAAATAATTCAACCATATAAAATTCAGTTTATGTTCCAAGCCTGCATTGTACAATTGCTGAATAGTCAGAGCACTTTATTTACCATGTTATCAGTTCTAATATGTATGTTGGTAGAAAATTTTCTTTATCTTGCATGGGATTAAGCTCGCTTAAGCTTAAATCATTCATCACCATATTGTAGTAGGTGCATATGTAAAGATAAAAAAAAGGATTGTTGTGCTAAATAATTACTATTGCATTTCATGTAGGATTTTCATCTGCTGCTTGGTGTGGACCAGAAGAAGAAGTCCATGCAAAGGATTAACTTCTTGTCATTTCTTTGGATGGGTAAAAGAAAGACCTAGGAAAGGATGGCAACAAGATCTTGCAATCAGAAACTTAGAACTATTCTCTGTTGACAGTTTTTTTTTATCATTTTACATATAGCTAAAACATATTCATGGTATATATGCACAAGTGTTGTAGAACTTGGATGCATGTTCAACTTTATTTACCATGTTATCAATTCTTACTTATGTTCGTATTATTTTGAGACTCATGTACATACTTATGTAAGTTTCCTTGAAATGACTCTATTGTACGTGCTTGCTTGTGTTTTGATAAAGCTTTGTGCCAATAAAGACAATCCAAGTTCTTTTGCATGTTCAGACAGGCTGTCCTTTGGTTTTCAACTTTGGTTGGTGTTGCTTTTAAAATATGGGACCTACTTGTTTGTGGATGATTGGCTTCCTCGATAGTTATGTATGATAGTTATGTATATCATCAGGATATCTCCGAGGGATTTGCTGGAACTCAAGCAGCATCTCGAAAACTTGGCTTTATATATAAAAGTTTGGATATCTCAAAAAATCCCTCAAAGATGTTCTCTCAGAAAATCTCTCAGAAATTATTCCTAGAAAAATCCCTTGGAAAATCCCTCAAAAATCTTCCCTCGAAAAATCCCTCGAAAATTTTCTCTCGAAAAATTCCTTGAAAAACCCCTCGAAGATGTTCCCTCAAAAAATCTCTCAAAAATTTTCTCTCAAAAAACTCCTCGAAAAATCCCTCGGAGCTGTTCCCTCAAAAAATCCCTCGGAAAATCCCTCGAAAATTTTTCCTCAGAAAATCTCTCGAAAATTATTCCTCAAAAAATCCCTCAAAAAATTCCTCGGAGATGTTCCCTCGAAAAATCCCTTGAAAAATCCCTCGAAGATATTCTCTCAGAAAATCCCTCGAAGATGTTTCCTCGAAAAATCCCCCGGTAATATTTCCTCAGAAAATCCCCCGGTAATATTCCCTCGGAAAATCCCTCGGAGAATTTCTCTCAAAAAATTTGTCAGAAATTTCCAAGGAAAAAATTCCATCAGAAATTTCCTTGGAAAACAAATTCCCTTGGAAAAATCCCTCAAAATTTTTTTTTGAGGATGGTTTTTCTGACGACCATGTTTCCGTCAGAAATCCATCAGAAATATAAATTTTTGACAATTTTTTTTCCTTTTTCCCTTAGAAAATCCCTCAGAAATGGCCCTATTTTTTGTAGTGTATATTTATGGTTGAGTTCAATGAGGCCGTATATAACACTATTACGATATAAGATTTTTAAAAAATGGGCACAAGTCAAGGACAAATATGAAGAATGCAAGTATGTGGATTGGTTGCAAGATCTTTATGAATGCCATGATAAATGGATTCCAGTTTACATCAAGAATACATTCTTTGTAGATACATTGGATTGATACATGTGGACTTATTATCATATGTAATATTGCTTTCCTAATCATAGAATCCTATCGAGATATTATAGAATCCCCTCGAGATATCTGAGTTGGTGAGAAAGATGATTCTATGACCTATTTGGATACCAGGTTGTCATGTAATCCCCTCAGGATGTCAAAGAATCCCCTCAGGATATCATGAGTTGGTGACAAACCTGATTCTAGGACCTATTTGGATATCGGGATGTCATACAATCCCCTCGAGATGTCATGAGTTGGTGAGAAAGGTGATTCCAGGACATATTTGGATATCAAGGTATCATAGAATTCCCTTAGGAGTCATAAAATTTCCTTAAGATGTTATAACTTCATGCCAAACCTGATTCTGGGACCTATTTGGATACTAGGGTGTCATAGAATGTCATTAGGATGCCATAAAATTTTCTCGGGATATCATGAGTTCATGCGAAACCTGATTTAGGGGCCTATTTTTTACTGGGATATCATAGAATCCTCTCAAGATATCATAGAATGCCCTGATAAATAGGTTCTAGTTTATATCAAAGATATATTCTTTGTAGTTAAGTTGGATTGATAAAACTTTAGTTATTATCATGTGAAATATTGCTTTCGTAATCATTGTATGACATTGTGAGAACATAGAATGCCCTGATAAATAGGTTCCAGTTTATATTAAAGATATATTCTTTGTAGTTAAGTTGGATTGATAAAACTTTAGTTATTATAATGTGAAATATTGCTTTCGTAATCATTGTATGACATTACGCGACACTTTATGAGTTATCTACTCTATTTCTGACATCTTGTATAGGCATGTCTTCATCCTAGAGTGAGAGCATTAACCATTTATTTGATGGGTGGTGCGGGCACCAGACTCAGAAGAAGACTTCAGAGCTCCATCTGGATCTCTGATTGACCTTGCCCGAAGAATTAGGGTTTTATGGCTTGTAATAAGGGTTGACTTGATCAACTCAATTTTAGCTTAAGTCTGTACTCCCTGCAATTTATTTTTGTTGAGTCATGTTGACTCAGTAGTGGTCTAGGACTTCAACCTAGGGTGTCACATTTTCTCCCAAGGCCAAGCAAGTGGGCGCCACACTCCCAGCCACACTCCCAGCCACACGCCTGAGTCCAGGGGGCGCCACATCTCCATCCAGTATACTCTGGTCCCCACATCATAGATAGCAGCTCCCTTCTCTCATGCGCCATTTGAGGAGAAAGCAACCAGGGATCCACAAATCAAGGGGGCAGCCCAAGACCTTCCATAAGAGCCAAGCTTTGAAAGGGAAGAAATTCTTCTTGGAGAGAACTTCAAGGAGGCGCCCATTCCCTGCCAAAAATACCCAAAACAAAGATGGGAAGGACCATGACTTAGGGAGAAAGAAAAGGAGGAGTCCAAAAGAATTGAGCCATGGAAGGAAAGAAATCCTCTCTTGAACAACAAAGCTTGGAGGCGCCATCTTCCTTCCTTTTAAAACCCAAATCAAATTTTTTTGGAACCTTTGGCCGGCCATATGTGTAGGGATTGATCCTACAATCCTAATTTGAAGATCCCCTCCTTTAGTCCCACATGGGAAGATGTAAAACCCTACTCTCTTGTAAAGTCCTATAAATTAAACCCTTCTTGTAAATTTGAAAGTAATCTGATGAATGAATTCAAGTTTTTGTGTGAGCAAACTCTGTGTTTTCTCTCTTTCGCACTTGCATCCAGGTGTTGAGCTCCATGAGGGAGTAAATCCGGGTTCCCCAGGAACCTTGAGGAGGTGTGAGATCTCCAAACCCCAAACCCTAGGTTAGCCACTTCACTCCCAAACCCTAGCCGCCCATCATCCTTCTCTTTCCACCAAGCCCTAGCATATCCCACCTCTCACGGCCATCCTCTTCAAGTCAAGGCCGACCCCAGCATCCGGGTCCAGTCCGGATACTTCAGATCCAGAGCAATTCCCAGAGGAAGTCAGATCAACCTCCAGGAGAATCCGGATTTCAGCACATCAACTTTCAAGTTCTTCAATCTGGTAAATTCTTCCTTGAGTATCTGATTCCATCACTTGTTCTTCTTCTTTCCCAGATCTTGAGTCCAGGAGAAGCCAACTCAGCCACAGGACCAGTATTGGAGGATCCATTGCGAAGATATCCGAATCCGAGGATCCAACAATCTGCTCGGGAGAGTTCTTCCACCAAACTCTGTGAAGATCACTGTCTGGTCGGTAACCCATCTCTTCTCTTTATTTCTGTCCTGTTGAAAGTTCAGAGTGAAACCCTAGGTCTGGGAGTTTCTCAACCCCCAGCAATCCGTTACTTCTGAACTACTCTGATAACCCAGTTTTATTTAAATTGTGCTTTCAATTATTACCTAGTTTCTTTCAATTTAGTTTAACTTTCCTTTGAGTCAAAGCCGACTTCTGAAAATATTAAAAAAAAAAAAAATCACAAAAAAAGAATTAGTCATAGTTTACTTCCGCATTGCATCATCTTCTCTTTTGTTCTGCATCAATGGGTTTGTCAATTTGAAGACTACCTTAAAGGAATTCATCGGGAAGCATAAGGATGTGTTGGAGAAGAGAAAAGAAGCTGAAAATGAGCAAGATAATAAGTCATTCCAAACTAATGCTTTCCTTAAGACATCCTCATCTTTTAAGAGGTAAGTAAGAACCATATACATGAGTCGCATATTCAAAAAATTTTAGAATGAGGTCCTTAAGATGATTGCATCCAATGCTAAATTAATCGAAGAAGTTGATAACTGCATTATTTATTCCATGAAGTCATTTGAAAGAATTGAGGTTAATGGAATTGAGAAGGAGATCATCAAAAATCTTATTGTTTCATTCTTTATTGACTTGGAGAAAATGAGATCTTTTCAGTTCAAGGGATACTTGTGTAGCCATGCTAATGGTGCTAGATCCACCCAAGTGCCAAAGTGAGTTGGAGATGGGATGCCGGTGGCTGTACCTACAAAAGAAGTCCTAGCTAGAGGTGGCTCTGATGAAGGGCCTTCGATGCTTAAGTTAGTATCTTAGACCATAAAGTACGAATGGAGTTAAGCAGCGAGAAATAATGCATGTATGCTTGCATATGTTCATACCTCTGGAGGGCTCATAGAGAACCCCCATTTTTATATCTAGGCTTCAAGGGTAATATTGGAATATCTGGGTATGATGCAGGTAGACAGGAGGTGACTACTTTTTGGCCTCTAACTGGAATGAAATCATCCTTCTTTATCTGGAGTATCCTTCTTCCATTAATGGAAGATTTTATCTTATGTGCCTTTCCGCCGTCTACCTTAATGGCTTCTTGAGTTTTTGGTCATGCTTCTTTAATGACTGATATTTGCACTTGATTATGAAATTTGATTATTTATCTATTATGGGAGGCATATCAAAATGAGCATTGATAGGCTTTTTGCTTTGATCATTTTACAGGATGTCCTTGTAAGGGGCCTTATTTGCTTGGCCTTAATTCCAAGTGTCAAGGTTCGGTAAATTTTTCACAGAACATATGGGTCGAAGTAGTCGAGTGACAGTTATACCAAAGGTCTGAAAGACCGAATGTCGAACTTGGAAAGAGTCAAGAAGATTGAAAGTTTAAGGCTACAGGTTTGGTTTGGCAGAGATCTAGTGGGGGCGAAGGTTGAACCTGGCAAGGAGCCAGAAGGCTGAAGATATTTTAGTATGACTAGTAGAACCAGGAGTTCTAAAGTGTTGGTCCCAGCTTTGGCTCTCAAGGAGTGGGACCAAAGGATTGATGGGGTCCTTGGAGAAATATCCCAAGATAAGAGTTATCCTTTTGGATGATTCGACAGCTTGAACTTAAGTTGCTCCAATTGCACAGGTTTGGTCATATCTGGGTCAGCCCATGTAATTTCCACTTATTATGAATTAGATTCAGCCAGCCCATGTTTAGTTCTAGCATCTTCGAGATCTCGAGGGTGCAGTTCCCCCACATCATTTGCCCCCCACTCCTTAATCCGAATGTGAAGCTTTTTGGGTTGACGAATAGTTCTAGTACTATGCCTGAGGATCCTAAGAATTATTTCAAATTTTGTGTTTTTGAGAAGAGATTCTATCATAGAAGTTTCTGCACCCTATATTTATGACATTTTTTCAAAGATGTGAAGAGTTATTGCAATCAGTTTTCCTTATAAAGGAATCTTCTAAGCGATTTATCATCACCAATTTTTTGCTTGGGAGTTTCTTTGTCGAGTGATGATTTTTGGTGGAGAGGGGCAATTTCCAGTGACCTTCCAGCAAGTTTCCCGATGACTCAAGTATTAATGGATCCTTACGACGTACAAGATTTATGGAGGGTAGTTTTATGGTGCCGAAGGGCTAGCACTTTGACTAGTAAGGGCTCTAGTGAGTCTACCAATGCTTCCAGAGCTGAAGTATGGAAGGCAACCCTAGGATACAGGATGTTCCTAGGGAGATAAAATTTGTCGAAGAGTAGGTTTGGACTTTTCTTTGGGTGGTGGGTGATCACCAGGCCTGTGAAATAGGATCCACAGAGCATGCATGTATGGCTTTTGAATCAATTATTTAGGTATGGAGAAGATTTATCATCCAATTTTTAGGCTGTTAGTTCTTTTCCTTCACTTGTTTCTTTTTAATATGACACTGTCTATAGGAATATTTTACACAGTTGGCTCATCATCTCAACTTTTATATAGAGTCGGTCGAGATTGTGGAAGCAAGAATTGCAAGGATGGAGGAGAAAGTTGCCGATGTTGAGGAGCTTTATGAGGCTGAGACTCAAGCTTCCAAAGTGAAAGGGGAGTTTTGGGAATAAAAGGAGCATGTAGATGCCTTATCAAAAATATTATCTGTGTAGTAATAAAATTAGGCTAAGCAAGTAGTTGTGTGGCTTCGATTTGCCAAAGGATGATTGACATGAACAGTGGAGAAGCCTAAGCTATTTCAAATACTAAAGCTATAAATCGCCAAATTAAAGAAAAACTTTCAAACTAAAATTAAGGACTTGAAGGCTGAGATGAATTGCGAAATCCAATGGTTCTGGGAAGGACTCAACTTGGCTAGGAGTGAGAATGAGTGGTTATGGAAAGTGCTTCGTTTGGCTTGTAATCATATACAAGGTGAGGGGTCCTCAGGATAGGATGAGAGGGCTTGGTAAATTGAGTGGGCTAGAGATGAAGCCACAGCCAAAGTTCAATTCCTCCAGCAAGCATTAGAAAAGGAAAAGGATAGGAATGCATCCACATTCCAATGGGTTCAAGATTTCCATGCCATAGAAATAGAGGAGAAGTGACTTTGTGGAACCAACTGAAGGTAGCCAGAATTTCCATTGATGGGTTGAAGAAGAATGTTGGTGATTATGATGATGAAATCATGAGGCTGCAAAGCAAACTGTCCTTAGTCGAAGCATGCATGGGGGCTACCAACACTCGACTTCAACATACTAAAAGCAAAGCATACGAGGCCAAATTCGAAGATTGCAAGCTTATAATGGCCCAAATTCTCCTGAATGTCAGGACTAGCCTGGTTTGGATTCTTGTCACATAACAGGCCTGGCATCTCTTTAAGTAAGCTAGACGAATCAAGAATGAGGGCGAGGGAATTAGGATTCTTGCTCACTGTAACTTTTTGCTTTTTTACTCCAACTTGTAAACACCTTTGAGATAAATAAAATGTGAAACTTTTCTAAGTATTATGATTTGGTGTTTTTTGAAAGTACTTCATTGCTCTTCAGGTGATTTCAGTTCTGTTAGTTTTCCTTTGGTAACCTTTAGGAAAGGTGGTGAAATGGTTGGGATTTTCTATCGATCGAGTCATGTTAATTTTGGATTTCCGTTGACCAGGTGTGGTATTCAAAAAAACATTTTATCATGGGTTGCATGGAGAACAAGGGGCATTAACTATGTTATGATGACCTAGGTGGATATGACACTCGAGGTGAATTATAGCCTTTTGCATAGAAGATGAAGAGTTGGTGGGAGGTATTTGAGATGCTTCAACACTAGTGATCCAGGGGAGCATGGTCAAGCTATCTTCGGATGCCACTTGGTAGCTATCTATCAAGAATGGTTTTGTTTTAGACAGATCTAGGCCATCAAGAAGATATTTATAAATAGGGAGGTTTTGGGCACTTATGCTACCTGTTATTTTTGAAGACCCCTCTTACTTTAACTTTTTCCTTTAGAGTTTCTTCCCACCGTTCGACAATCGCCTACGGCGAATCTTGCCAATGTTTTTCATTGTCTTCTCCATTCTCCTTTGTTCGAAATCTTGGTTAGGTTAGTTTGGGGCTTTCTTCTTTCTCCTTAGAGCCATTCCTATTCTTGTCTTTGCAGTTTTTATTTTCTATTTTTAGTTTTAGGTTCTTAGAGTTCTTTCTATTTATTTTTGGGATGTTTTTTTTTTTTTTTCGATATTTTTGTTCGATCCTTCAATGTCATACTCCAAATGGTCTATCGAGTTGACCGGTTCATGGTCTTTAGATCATGAACCTACCGAATCAGAGATTACCACTGAGGATCAGCTTAAAGAGTCGGGGGTTACTGTCGGGGATGTGAAAGTTGCCCCAGACCAGGGAATAACCATGGCTATTGCCATGCTTCAGAAGCCAGAAAGTCTGGAAGGAGGGCTCCCAATGAATCCTGAAGGAGAATTCCTTCCTAGGAGCATCTAGTCCAGGATTCGACAATCGAATTTGACAAAGTTACAAAACAAGTATCAAATTCCCCCGAATTTTGAGCTAGAGATTTTTCTAGATACTGACCAGGCATGTAACCCTCCCCGGAGTCGGTTTACTTTGTATATGGAGTATTTTCCAGCCATGTTAAGATTACCCTTGCTTCCTTTTTTTATTGAGTTCTTTAGAGCTATAGGCTTCCTCCTTGTGCAGTCATGCCAAATACATGGCAATTCATCTATGATTTTTTCATAATTTGTTGCTTGATCGGGGTATGCTTATGATTCCACTTTTTAGGGCCTTTTTTCTTTCAGTAAGCACTGCCACTACCATGGATGGTGGTTCGGTGCCCCCATAAAAGACAAGGGTAGCGTCCCTTGATTCAGGATAATCATTCTTCCATCCATCATTGAAAGAAGTACTTTTTTGTGAAGCACCTAGATAATAAAGATTTGGGTTTTACACGATGGGGTACCCATTCATGTCTATTGACTCGCCTCATACTTTTATCCGAGGAGGAGGAATGGTTTGGGGTTCTTCAATGCTTTCAAGTTCCCATCTTGAAAGATCTACTATCTGAGATGATCCTTTTTAACATAGGGGTTAGCCAAGTTCAGTCAAGAGATGAGAAGAATCCCAATCCATTCTTTCTGCTTCCTTACTTTAGTCCAAGAAGAATGATAAATGGAGGGGATTCTATGATATAAAGGGGATTTTATGACATCCCAGTATCCACATAGGTCCTAGAATCAAGTTTGGCAGCATTTTATGACATCTCGAGCTGATTGTATTATAAATGGAGGGGATTCTATGACACCTCGATATCGAAATAGATCCTGGAATCAGGTTTGGTACTTTATTATGACATCCTGAGAGAATTTTATGATATCTTGAAAAAATTCTATGATATCCTAAGGGAATTCTATGACACCCCAGTATCCAACAAGGTCCCGAAATCAGGTTTGGCATCCTTCTATCACATCGCGATGGGATTCTATGACATCCTAAGGAGATTTTATAACATATTGATATCTAACTAGGTCCCGAAATTAGGTTTGGCACCCTTTTATGACATCCTGAGGGCATTCTATGACATCGTAAGGGGATTCTATGATACCTCAGTATCCAACTAGGTCCTAAAATCATATTTGCTACCATACTATGACATCTCAAGTTGATTCCATGATATTCTAGGGAGATTCTATGATACCCCAATATCCAAATATGTCCTGGAATCAAGTTTGCCACCATTCTATGAAATCTTGAAAGGATTCCATGACATCTAAAGGGGACTCTATAATATCCCGGTATCCAAATAGGTCCTGGATCAGGTTTGGCACCATTCTACGACATCCTAAGGAGATTATATGACATGCTAAGGAGATTCTATGACACCCTGGTATCTAAATATATCTTAGAATTAGGTTTGCCACCATTCTATGACATCTTGAGAGAATTTTATAACATCCTAAAATGAATTTATGACACCCTGATATCCAAATAAGTTCCAAAATCGGGTCTGAAATCATTCTGTGACATCTTGAGAAGATTCTATGACATCCTAAGAGAATTCTATGACACCACGCTATCCAAATAGTTTCCTGAATCAAGTATGGCACCATTCTATAGCATCCCAAGAAGATTCTATGATATCCTAAGGAGTTCTATGATATCTTATAGATCCATGATGTTGTTGTTAAGATACCATAGCTAACAATTTAATTAACCAATTTTTAAATAAAATTAAAAACATGTAGAAAGGATAAGTCAAGCAAATCCATGAAGAAGGTAGTACTTAGAATAGTTTGAAATATTTAATTTTTATTAAAAAAAGAACAATATTTTGAATCAAAAAATAAAATTAAAAAATATAAAAGAATAAAAATTTAAACTCGAATACGTTCAATCTATTAGTCAGATCTTAGCATATACTTACAAGAAAAATAAATGACAGGAATTTAAATTGCATAAAAATATTTTTTTCATTAATTAAAATCAATTACAAGAAAATAACAACTAAAAAAATAACAAAAAGCAGTAACAAAGTATCTAAAGTTGATTCACTGCAATCTCGTCGAAAAGTTGGTTGATGTCACTCACCTTCTTTCTCTTCTTCTTCCTCTTTGAATCTTGATCGTGAAAATAGAATAGGCTTGAAGATGGTATAGGGGCAGAACTTTTCTCTAAGAAACCTCACTTTTAAAGGCCAACTCACAACCCTAAACTAAACCCTCTACCTTGTACCATACTCTTCTTTCCAAGATGCCTTCTTCTATAGCCCAGGGGTCCTTTAAATAGAGCTTGGTGAAGGCTCTAAATCAACTCAAATTAATATGGACCATAAGATGACTAATCTCTAGTGTCTTTGGATCATATGGGCTTCTATAGACCAAGCAGCTGATCCATGGTGGACCGATCGCTTTAAAATTTATGCAAAACTTAATTATTTTAATTTTTTTTTTAGATTCTGGATCCATTTGAACTCTGATTTGTGTACCATTTGATCCGTTGGATTCTACAAATCAAGCTCTTTATGTTGGTAAGCTTTTTAATCAATAATCCAACTATTTTTAGATTTCAAAGTTTTAAAAATTTTCATTTATCTTTGTACCTGATAAAGAGGAAGAAATATGAATTAAACTTTTCATTAAATATTTTAATGGATGATGGTGCTTCAGATCGATATCTACTTTTTATAATTATACTTTAATTTCATATTTTTTAAAGATATTTTAAAAATAATTAATTTTATAAGAAGGTCTAGTTTAATTATGAAATTAGGATTTTTACAAGATGTTAGCACCAATAATTACTTAAAATACTTAAAATAAATGTATAAATACATGATTTATCATACTCCACAACTTATTCATTGCTAGTCTCTTAGCAATGCAATAGACATATAAGTATTAAATTATAACCATGTATGATTACGAGCCTCCTTTACAAAAATAGATTTAGAATTGAAAGTAAAAAGATCTAGAAAGTATCACTAACTATGTATTAAGTTTTAAAAGTAGATTTCATAGTCAGTATAATTAAAAACATTCTTAGAATTCATCTAAAGATCTATAGCATTTGTGTTCATGATGACTAACTTAGCATTTTAGTACTAGCTTGTAAAAGACAAATGTTTCTTCGCTCATCACCTATTTTGATTAAGTTTTTATATGCCCCCAAATCAAGCTCATGAATCTAAGGTAGCTCTCACTTGAATTTTTTTTGAGTGCTGAGCATTATAGCTTTCCCTTCACTATTTGACATGAACCTCCATACTTTATGTAGGTGCAGAGACCCGATTACTAAGCTTAGGATAATCCATAGATACTCGATATTTTATACTTTTACTTTGGATAGGCAGCTCTTTCCTTAAATTCAAGGTAGCTTTCACACTATTTGATATTTTTTAGGTAGACAGCTCTATCCTTAATTCAAGTTTCTTTAATTGGAATGTATATCAATTATCAATTTTTAATGATAATTAGATACTTAATTAGCCTTACAACTAACGTTTACTTTGCCTCACCAGTGTGCATGTGCAATCGAAAGTGCTAATAGCCTTTAGATGACCTAAGTAGACTGCTAAGAGACCGACCACTAGTCTACTTCTTGACTCTCTATAGTCATCAACAAATACTTTCTAACTCTATTACTTTTTCTTAGTTTATTTTGCTTAAGATTTTCTTTCTTGATACATGATTTATTCAAAATAAAAGTTTTCTATTTTCAAGATTTTAAAAAGATTTTTAAAAAAATTTCAAAAATCTCCAAAGATTTTTAAGTTTTTTTAAAATTTTAAAATTTTATCCCTACCCCCCAACTTAAATACCATTGTCCTTAATGGTATAAACAAGTTAAAGAAATAAATTCAAACTATAAGGACAAAAAAAATATAGGAATAGACTTTACCTGAGAAGAGAAGCTTATCAATAAACTAAAGGCCATAATAATTAATTTGGATTAGTTTACAGAAGCCCCTATGGTCCATAGGCACTAGATATTAATTATCCTACAACCCTTATTAATCTGACTTGATTTAGAGCCTTCACCAAGCTTTATTTAAAGGACCCCTAGGCTACCGAAGAGGGCATCCTGGAGAGAAGAGTATGGTATAGGATAGAGGGCTTAGCTTTGGATTGTAGGTTGGTCTCTAAGAATGAGATTTCTTAGAGTGAGCCTTCACTGGCCGCTTGATCTACAGAAGCCCCTATGGTCCAGAGACACCATAGATTAATCATCCTATGACTCATATTAATCTGACTTGATTTAAAGCCTTTACCAAGCTTTATTTAAAGGACCCCTAGGTTATAGAAGAGGGCATCTTAGAGAGAAGAGTATGATACAGGATAGAGGGCTTATTTTTGGATTGCGGGTTGGCTTCTAAGAATAAGATTTCTTAGAGAAAAGTTGCCTCTACACCATCTTCAAGCCTATTCCATCTTCAAGATCAAGATCCAAAGAAGAAGAAGAGAAAGCCCAATTCACTCCACGAAGTACGACGAAAGAAGGTGAAGTAACATCAACCAACTTTCTGACAAGGTTATGATGAATCAATTGCAAATTCTTTGTTATCACTTTTTATTATTTATTTAGTTATTTTTTCTTATAATTAGATTTTAATTAATATGAATTTTTTTATAATTTAAATTCCTGTCATTTACTTTTCTTGTAACCAGATGCTAAGATCTATTTAATAGATTAAACGTACCCGAGTTTAAATTCTTGTTTTTTTATATTTTATATTTCTATTTTTTGATTCAAAATATTATTCTTTTTTTATAAAAATCAAAGATTTTAAACTATTCTAAGCACTACCTTCTCCATGGATTCGATCTGACTCATCCTTTCTATATATTTTTAATTTTATTTAAAAGTTGATTAATTAAACTAATAGTCACGGTGTCTTAACGATAATATCATGGATCTACCAAGTTTTTGGTATCATTACTAAGGAAGGCACAAATACTAACATTTTTTATCTATTTGATTTCTTATAAATTCAATTTACTTTTTTTAAATTTTTTATAGAAAAAATAAAAAAGAGAAAAAAGTGGAGAGAGAAAATCTATGATTTTGGTGAGATCAACCCTAATCCTAGATTAATTTTTTTAGTTATTTTTAATTATTTTCTTCTTTTTCATATTCACCAAAAAATTTTCATTTTTTTTGTTTCTTTTGATTAGTTTCCTTTTTAGAAAAATCTACCTAATTTTTTTGATTAGATATATTTTTTTTATTACTTTCCTCCTTTTCAAATTAACATTAAAAAAATATTTTTAGTTGCTTTCAATTAGTTTCTTTCTTTTCGAACTAATCTAAAAAAAACTTTTTTATTTTTTCCTTATTAAATTAACCTAAAAAGAAAAAAAAAATTTATTTACTTTTAGTTAATTTTTTTAACTAACCTAAATTTTTTTTGATTTCTTTCTTTTTAAATTAACCTAAAAAGAGAAAAAAATACTTAGCTTTCCAATTAACTACCTTAAATACTGATTTGATTTATTACTTTAATTATAGGATCTATAGTTACTTTATATACCTAACATATTTTAGTCTTTTTTTCTCTCACATCTAATTAACAAAAAATAAAGCCTACATTTTATTTCTCTTATTTAAATTAACATAACCTAAAAAAAATAAAAACATCACATAATACTTAACTAAAATAGAGTAACTAATTAAAACTTAAAAGATTATTACTTGTTTGGGACATCTTTTTTTTGCATTACATATTTTCATAAAATATCTTATGGGTAACAACCTAGAAATAATATAAGGTATAGATTTGATAACCCTTCCTTGGCCCACAAACCACCACTCTGCATCTTGCATTGACTCAAGCCTGTTAATTAAAATCAACTAGACGTCAGCCCCTAAGAAATTTAAGCTCAATAAGACAAGGCACTCGGAAGAGTTAGATCAGATTAGGATTGACTGATTGACTGGTGTTTAGGAAAGGGGTTCAAGGATGATGTAGCCCTAAAGAAATGTGGTTTTTAATTAATTCAGTTGATTGATCTGGCCAATCTAATTGGTGTCTAAAGAAAGCAATGGACGGACCCCCACCGATCTTACCCTTACCTGGCCAGTTAATTAGTTAGTTTCTGACTTAGAGGGCTCCAAGATTATCTTGGTAGTTAGGAGTTATCTAGATTTAGGATAACCCTAGGATAGAGAGTACATGCTATGCTAACTTGTTTATGAATAACATCAAATCCTAACTAATTCTTTTCTTTCTCTCTTACCTCTAGGACTTCTTAAACTTTCTTAGCTCTAGGACTTCTTAAGCCCTTATCTTTAAAACTTTTTTCTATCTTTCTTCATTCTTCATCTCACCACTCCTTTTAAAAAAAAATAAAAAGATAAATACATAAATAAGTAAGATTACTCTGATCTAAAATCTTGATTATATATCTGAATAATTAAAATAAATTGATAAACTAAATCAGTGCTAGGAGCATGAATATTTATAGTAGAGTACCTTTTTTTTTGGTATACCAAGTTTATTCAAGCCCTACTCATTTTGAGAGTGAATGCCCAACCATGTACCAACCTCTTGAGTCCATGTATGACCAAGTTTATTAAAATCAAACCTAAATGCCTATAGCTTAGGAAATAATCTATACTTTAATGCCTATAATTTAGGTTGGGGGGCTTAACTAGATTTTTCATGGCAACCACATCCAATGGTTATCCCAATAACTCAAGGATCCATGTTCATAGATGCACCATATTATGATTAACCCTATCGACAATGTCAACCTTCTATAACTACCTATAGCCCATTATCTAAAGAGAAGGTTTAGCAAGCATCATGCTCGCCTCCACTACAAACCAACCTAGATGTCGATAGGTTTGCTCAATTTCAATAAATAATTATAGCCTAATAGAAATTTATCGATAAACTAATAGATCAAACTGATCAATGATAAATCAAGCTTAATAAAGAGAAGGGGGTGAATTGCCTAGTCAATCCAAGAGTAACTTAGGGGACCATACCTAGCTCAAAACTTTAATAACCCTATATCTTTTTATGAACAATCAACTCTAACTCCCAGGAATGAATTGGTTTTAGAATAACTCTACACAACTATAAAGATCAATATAGAAAGTTTGGCTAAGGCAGAAAAAAATATGGAGAAATTAAACTTATGGAATGAACTAATTCCATCATTACCCCACTTACCTATGACCCTATTTCCTAGTGTCTTAGAATCATCCTTGTCTTTTAATGAGATGGGAGAATAAATAGATACAATGATGAAATTAGTTGATCCTTCCCAAGAACTACAAATGCATAATATAATAGAGGAAGCCAACCCCATAGTTCTCTCTCAAGATTCAGTAGATCCCTATCATGCTCATCTTGGGATGGGTAATTTTAATGTAGATAGATATACCTTACAAGTGAATAACTTAATACAAACAACTTACTTCAAAACTACCCCACTTTGGATTGACAAACAACAAAAGCCATCACCTAGCCCACCAATAGTTCTCTTGTTAGAGTCACCACCTGATCTAGAACAGAAACCACTTCTTGATGCATCCATTGAAACTTTCCTAGTGAACCTGTTGCCTAGGTGGCTTTTCCAAGAGGGGGTGAATTGGAAATTTGAAAATTTTAATAGATATGTGCTCTTTAAAAACTTTTTTGAAGTGTTAGGTGCTGTGATTTAGATAATTAAAGTAGAAGCAGAAGCAAGGAGAAAAATCACAATGCAAACACAGCAGGTTTATAGTGGTTCGGAGTACACCAGCTCCTATGTCTACTATCTAAGATACCACTTGGGATTTCCACTATATTCTAACAAGAATACAGTAGGATTGTTTTACCACGATCACAATCCAAATCCAACATCCTTTGGTTTTTAAACCGGGCTTACCAAAGAAACCCAACACTTGGTTTTAGCAGGATCACCAAGAACCCAACACTTTATTTTGCACAGGCTAACCAAGAACCTATTTGGTTTTTAAACTAGGCTCAGCAATAACCCAACAATTTAGATAAAAAATTGAAAAGAACAAGCAACAAAATGACAAACAGATGTTGTCTAATGGTTGCCGATGTAGCTCAAGAGAAGCTCTCTTAATTGCACTTCAATGCACTTCAAACGCTTCTTCAACTTCTTCAAAGTATGCTTCAAGCTTCAGATGAGAGTTGGTGAAGACTTGAAGACTGACTTGAATGCTCTCTTTTGTGCTCTCTTGCTCACAAGCTCAATAAATGTTCAACTAAGCATTCTTTTTTTTCAAAAGTTATCTCAATCCCTCATTTATAGAGTATTGTACTCTTCTTAGGTGATTTTAGTCATTGTAGACCGTTGGGATATGACATTTGACCATTGGAGCACTTTTCAAATTCAAAAATGATGTTCTGAAACTAGCTGTTACCTCCCTGGATTGACCTTGGAGTCGGCTTGGATCCTTAGAGAAGTTCTGGTCGAGTCACCTCGTTTCATTTGGGTCAGCTCGGATATCCAGTGTTCTAATTCCTTACTCTGAAAGAGTCGACTCGCCTTAGTTCGAGTTAGCTCGGATTCACAGGTCTTCAAAACTGCACTCTGGAAGAGTCGGCTCTTCTTATTAGAGTCAGTTCACCTAGCTATTATCTCAGAACTATTTTTTCTTGATTCTGGAGGAGTCGGCTCGAACTTTTGAAGAGTCGACTCGGATGTCTGGTGGAATGATAGAGTCAGCTCGGACTTCCTTCAGGTCGGCTCGCCTGTCTGATTCAGAAAATGGTTCTCTGGATGAGTCAGCTCGGGTTCCTCTGAGTTGGCTCAGATATCTGCGTGCAGAAGTTCGAGCCGACTCAGATGTTTGGCAGAATGATAGAGTCGGCTCAGACTTCCTTCGGGTCGGCTCGCCTGTTTGATTCAGAAAATGATCCTCTAGACAAGTTGGCTCGGGTTCCTCTAAGTCAGCTCGGATATCTACATGCCAGAAACCTTCATGCATGCCATGAATAAGAGTCGGCTCCCTTTACTCGAGTTGGCTTGGATAAGTTTTACATTGAATTCTCAGTTCTTCTCTAGAAATCATCCAGCAAGACTTCAAACATTCAAGAGACTCTCTAACTCTTCTAACAACAATTTCTAAGAAATTTTAAGCTTGAAACACACTCAGAAGTAACCCATTTTCATGATTTTTACTTTACTTTTTCTTTGGGCTCTTCTTTACATGACATACTTACAACACAGCTCATGACAAAACTCAGATTGTAGGAATTTTAATTGAGCAATAAAATCATCCTACAAAATATTGTAAAGCACTTGGAGAGTTGTTAGTAAAACAAATTCATGCTCCAATATTTTGTTATCATCAAAATCATTCAAGGGGTCATCAACAATCTCCCCCTTTTTGATGATGATAAAACACTGGTTATGGAAAAACTTTACAATTACATGTATGAGTATATTTGAAGTTACATATTAACATGTATCAGAGCTTTTATATTTGAAGAAACTATACATGTTTCAGAGCTCTTATATGTTTATATGTATTAGAGTATCAAAGCTTGCATTTTGATAGTGTATCAGAGCTCTTTGAAAAACATTACATATTAGAGCTTTTGACCAACAAGGAATCAATAAGTATCATTGTAAACAATTATCAATTATGTTAGAGCAAATTGCAAGCTATCAGAGCAAATATAAATAAGTAAGATACAATATTTGTATCATTCTCCCCCTTATTTATATATTTTTCATGCACAATTGTACATACTCCCCCTTTTTGTCAATAATCAAAAAAATAATCAGTTGAAATCATTCTCCTCCTTTGTTAAGTACACAAAGCTAGTTTTTGAAATAGAATAAAAAGTTTGAAAATATTGTTTGAGATAATTTGACTTTTAAATAGATTTGACAATCTATTACCAAAATCAACAGAGCAAATATATCATTGCAAAGTATTATGCTAACACATTTCACAAACACATCGAGTAAGATAAAGAAGCTTTCATTTCATTCACAAAATTCTCAATACAAATTACAAAAGATTGAAAGCAAAGATACAAGAAATAGTCTACTCACTATCACTAGGCAATTCTATAATAGGGTCTACTGGTTCTACTTTAATCTTTGCGCTAGTGCTAGTTGATGGTCTCGGTGGTGGCATGGAAGAGATAGGATCAATAAAAGGTGGCTGAGAAGCCTCAGGTCTAAGATATGGTGCATGCTACCTAGGGTGTGGTGTAGGCTGAGTAGGTTGACTTGGAGGTGGTGCTGGCTGAGATTGTCTATAAGCAAAAGAAGCTATAACGGTAGTTGTAAGCTCGGTAAGGTTCACCCAGACAGAACTAAGCTCTTCTTCCATCTTCTATATCCCAGTGTTATGTGCAACCAGTTCACTTGCTTGGGCATTTGCAAATGCCTCTACAGAACCTCTAAGTCTCCCAAACTCTGATCTCAAAATGCCAATCTCTTTTGTTTAGTCATCTTCCATTTTTCTTGTAGCCTCTAGTGACCCCATTTTGAATCTCATCTCTCTTAGTTCAACTTTGAATTCTTCAATGTTTTGGTCAACAGATTTTTTGATATCTTCAGTAGCTATCCTGAGAGAATCAGATATAGGCTGAATGTCAATCTATGGTGCAGGTCTGGTAGACTCAATGATGTCGACTTTGGAGCACAACTGTCTAACCTCACCACTGATCTCATCAAGTTTGATATCGGCTATTTGGCGAAGCTCGCCAAACATCAAACTCATAGAGCTAGTCAGGGTCTCAGTGAGTGATCTCATCTAATCTGTAATAAAGTCTTGAGACATTGAAACTCCTGATGAATCAACTAATGGTCCCTGAGCAGAAGGTGCTGGTGGAGAAGCTAGTGATGGAAAGATCCTGGGACTCCCATACTCTATATGCTTAGTCTCCATAATATCAAAAGCAATGGGCTCAGTAGCAAGCTCATCAGTAGCAGAGGTAGTAGCAGTGGCAGCAGTCTCCTCAAGGGTGGAAGGAGTAGTAGTGTCAGTGATAATCTCCTTGGGTAGCTGCTCATCATCATCATCCTCATCATCATCGCTATTGGAGGATCCTATAGCTCTCACAACTATTCCCTTTTTCTTTCATGCTCCTTCAGTAAGTTGATATTCCATTCGTTGCAAGGATTTGGAGGTGTAGGTATCAGTATGGTGAAGGGGCCTACCATCTTCACCATCAAGGTTTACTCTGGAGGCCTGGAAGAATAGGGTAAGAACCATACCATAAGGCAAACAGGTCTTTACCTTCCTGACAGCTTCTTTCATTTGCATAAGCATGATGTGAGGTAAGTTAAGGGCCTCCCCCTCAATTACATGTCCCATAAAACTAAGATCTTCTCACTTACCCAATCAAATCTTCCAGTTCTCAGGAGAAAGATCCTGCTGATAAAATTATGCAACAATCTCATCTCAAGGGACAATATATTGGCCATTACATTACCAATACCATACACATCTCTTTGTTTAAAGTTATTCTAAGGGTTTTTTCTTTGTCTTTCAGAACCAAGTGTTTCAAGCCCTCGTTCGGCATCTCCAGTAGGTTACTAAGCCTTTCTTTAGTCACAATAATCTTCTTCCCTTTAACTGTAGACTCAACATTCTGTTCTTCTAATCTCAAATTTTTATAAAAAGTTCTTACCAGATTCGAATAGGTTGGCACATTCAGTGAGCAAAAGAAGCTCCAACCCTGATCTTCAATTAGATCCCCAATTCGTAGCCCCAGTTCTTTTAGGAAAGTGAAGATGATTCTTCTCCTGCTTGTCACTAGTCGATTGGACATTGAAACCGGTTATCTCGGAGAAGAGGGAGCTGCAATTATTTCTTTTATTTGTTCTTCCCTCTCAGCTGATCAAGTCGGCTCTTCTTGTCGACGCTTTGTCTTTCTTTCTCTTTCTACATTGGGCTTGGACCATTTAGATCTCTTCTTGATGGCCATTTTTGGAGCCATTGCACACACTTGGGAAGAATTCAAGAATCGGAGCTTGAAAAGGTAGGTTTTGGAAGAATGGAAGTGAAGTTCGAGTGGGAAACATGGGTTTTGAGCAAGAGCAAAAAGCATAAACAATAAGAATAAGTCCTTCAGCTCTATTAAAAAATAGCTTGCCCAACATTTGAGTCGACTCAACAAGCCCTAATCTGCTCGAGTCGGCTCGAGCAGATCTTTACAAAACTAATCAGAAATTCGAGTCGGCTCGACTTGAGCACTGTAGCTTGAGTCGACTCGAATAGGAACTCTTCACAAGATTCAAAAAGGTTCAAAAATGAAAATTAATTCCAAAAAATCACAAGGAGAGATTATCGAAGATTTTGGTTTGATATAAGAGGATTTCTAGATAATTTTTTCTTAATCTTGAAGAGATTAGGTTAAGGAAATTTTTTAAAAAGGGTCACATAAACCTAATTATCCTCTAATCATTTCAAATCTACCTTGATTAAGTGGTTTAGTGAAAATGTCAGCAAGTTGGTTTTCAGTTAGAATAAATTCTAATTCAATTTCACCATTCAAAACATGATCTATTATAAAATGGTGCCTAATCTCTATGTGCTTAGTTCTTGAATGCTGGATTGGATTTTTTATCAAATTTATAGTATTTGTGTTATCACATTTGATAGGAATTTAAGATTGTGTAACACCAAAGTCTTCTAGTTGTTGTTTAATCCATAACACTTATGCACAATAAATCCCTGCAGCAATATACTCTGCTTCAGCAATAGATAGTGCTACCGAGTTTTATTTCTTATAGTGCCATGAGATTAAATTCAACCCTAGAAATTGGCATGTGCCGCTAGTGCTTTTTCTATCAATTTTACAACCAGCATAATCAGCATCCAAAAATCCAATTAAATTTAATGAAGAATACTTTGAAAACCATAAACCTAGATTACTTATTCCTTTTAGATTTCTTATAATTCTTTTAGCAGCATGCATATGTGATTTTTTAGGATTAGATTGGAATCTAGCACATATACATATGCTAAACAAGATATCAGGTCATATGCAGTTAAGTAAAATAATGATCCAATCATACCTCGATAGAGCTTTTGATCAATGTTATGGCCATTTTCATCTTTATCCAATCTGCAGGTAGGACTCATGGGTGTGCTCATTTGTTTGCTTGACTCCATACCAAACTTCTTGATAATCTCTTTGATGTATTTGGCTTGGTTTATGAAGATCCCTTCCTTTGATTGTTTTACTTAAAGTCCAAGGAAGTAGTTCAATTTATCCATTAGACTCATTTCAAATTCACCCTGCATCAACTTAACAAATTTTCTACAAAGACTTTCACTAGTTGCACCAAATATAATTTAATCAACATAAATTTGTACAACTAATATTCATTATTTTTCTTTTTGATGAAAAGAGTTTTATCAACATTTTATCTTATAAAATTATTTTCAAGTATGAAAGTGCTAAGTCTATCATACCAGGCTCTAGGTGCTTGTTTCAAACCATACAGTGCTTTATTGAGTTTAAAAACATGATTTGGAAAAGTATGGCTTTCAAAACCTGGTGGCTGTTCTATAAAAATTTGTTCGAAAATAAAACCATTTAAAAAAGTACTTTTCATATCCATTTAGAATAGTTTGAAATTCATGTAGCAAGAAATACAAGAAGTAATTTAATGGCTTCTAGTCTTGCTACAGGTGTATAGGTTTCATCAAAATCTATTCCTTCCACTTGATTATATCCTTTAGCTACCAACCTTGCTTTGTTTCTAACTACATTACCTTGTTCATCTAACTTATTTTTATAGACCCATTTAGTTCCTATGATGGGATGGTCTGATGGTCTATCAACTAAGGTCCATACCTAATTTCTTTCAAACTGGTTTAGTTCTTCATGCATGACCATCATCCAGCTTGGATCATTTTCAGCTTCTTTTAAGCTATGGGGTTCTATTTATGAGACAAAGGCTAGGTAATCATGTGTATCTCTATGTGATGATCTAGTCCTAACACCTTGTGAAGGATCACCAATAATTAAGTCTCTTGGATGAGAAGTAACATACCTCCATTCCCTTGGTAGATCAGCATGATCCTTACTTACCATTTCTTCTCCTTCTTCGATTGGTCTTTCTTGTATGCTCATATCTTCCATCACCTTTTGAAGTGTACCTGCATCATTATCTATGCACTCTTCTTTTGTTAAAGGTGAGGGGATAGTTTCATCAAAAATAGCATGCATTGACTCTTTTACAGTTAGAGTTCTTTTATTAAATACTCTATATGCTTTGCTATGTAATGAATAACCAAGAAAAATTGCTTCATCGGACTTAGCATCAAATTTTCCTAGATTATCCTTACCATTATTCAGCACAAAGCATTTACAACCAAAAACATGAAAGTAATTGATATTAGGTTTCTTTTCATTCCAAATCTCATAGGGGGTTTTCTTTAAAATTTGATGAATTAAAATACGATTTAAAATATAACAAGCAATGTTCACTGCTTCTACCCAAAAGTACCTTGGAAGATTGCCTTCACATAATATTGTTCGAGCCATTTCTTCCAAAGTCCTATTTTTCCTCTCTATAACACCATTTTGTTGTGGTGTTCTAGGAGTAGAGAAGTTGTGATCAATGCCATTTTTTATGCAATAATCATCGAAAAATTGATTTTCATATTCCATACCGTGATCACTTCTAATAGAAATTATTGAAAGAATTTTTTGATTGAAACTTTTTTGTGAAATTCTTGAAAATTTTTAAAAGTTTCATCTTTATGAGCAATAAACAAGATCCAAATAAATCTAGAGAAATCATCTACTATCATAAGAGCATATTTCATACCATATAGGCTTGTAGTCCTAGTTGGTCCAAATAAGTCCATGTAAAGTAGCTCAAGGGGTCTAGAATTTGAAATCATATTTTTGGATTTAAAACTCTCCCTAGTTTGTTTACCCATTTGAATGCATCACAAACATGATCAAAATCTACTTTAAACTTAGGCATGCCTCTAACTAGATTTTTAAAAATTAACTTGGTAATAGTATGCATGATAGCATGACCTAATCGTCTATGCCAAAGTAAACAAGACTCCTTGGTCTTAGCATTTATTACTACTAGACTGGAACTACTAGACATGGCTAGATCATTAAGATCCACTACATAAATATTTTCAAGTCTATGTCCAATGAATTTGTTGCTAGAATCAAGAGAGTTTGTTACAATATACATAGATGATTCAAAGACAACCTTGAAGCCTTTATCACATAATTGACTAATACTTAACAAATTATGCTTCAATTTGTCTACTAGCAATATATTTTTAATAAAAGTACAAAGAGTTATTTTGATCTTACCGATTCTAATTATGTTTTCCTTGCCATTGTCTCCAAAAGTAACCATACCTCCTTCTTTCATCTCTAGGGTGATGAATTGATCTTTGTTACCCGTTATATGTTTTGAGTAGCCACTGTCCAGATACCATCTTTTCTTTAATTCCTGGGCTGCAAGACATTCCTGCAAAATAATCAACAAGTTCTTTTAGGTATTCAAGATAACTTGGGTCCTTGCAGGTTAGCAGAGGTGGTTTCTTTGGGAACCCAAATCTTTCTTACTTTATTTTTAACATTTCTAACAATATTGCATTGAAAGGCCTTATGTCCTAACCCTTTACATGCATAACAAACAATTATAGAATTTTGAAATATACAAATTTTATAGTTCTAAATGTAGAAGCATAAGATGCAGATGCAATACCTTTTGACATAAAAGATTTTCTATTTGAAATCTTAGGTGCACACATTACAGATTTAGAAGTGGATGTAGAAATATTTGTTGCAAAAGCTTTTTGAGATATTGATTTTGGAACATAAGCTTTTGAAGTCACAAAGGTAGTAGCTAAAATTCCATTTGAATTAGAAGAATTAAAGCCAATTCTAGCTTTATTTCCAGAAGTTCTTTGATCTTTTAAAATTAACTCAAGCTTATTTGAAGATAAAGTAAGTTTTTCAACTAAAGGCTTGAGCTTTTCAACCTCCTTTTTTATATCATTATTTTTATCAGTCAAGGCTTTGTTTTTGTTAAGATATATATTTTTCTCAATTTCTAAAGCCTTGTGATTTTCAGAAAAGATACTTAACTTTTTATGCAGTAAATTGTTCTTTTCTGAAATCTCTTCTTTCTCCTTTAGTAAAGTGTCATTGATATTCTTTAAAGCTCTAATCTTTACTCCAGCCTTTTTAAATTCAGATAATAAGTCATGAAATTTAGAATTTAATTCATCAAAGGTGAATTCAATTTGAGGTTCGAGGGACAATACCTCATCTTCGAGATCCATAAGACACAAGTTAGCAATTTTTATGGTCTCTTCTTCTTCAGTTGAAGTCGACTCCTTGCTGTCTCTCCAAGTAGCAACCATCATCTTCTTTTCTTCTTCTTAAAGGTTTTTTTTAGTAGAGGACATTCAGGACGGATGTGCCCAGGTTTCTTATACTCATAGTAGATGGGTATTTGATCATTTTCTTTTTCTTTTCTTTTGTCCTTGTCCTCGCTGTACTCCCCTTTCTTATGAAATTTTTCGTAATACCTTCCTTTTTTCTTTCTCATAAATCTTCTAAATCTCCTCACAACCATTGCGATGTCTTCATCTTCTAAGTCATCTTAAGAGGAGCTGCAGTCATCTTCCGATTACTCATCTTGTTTCTTTGAATCCAATATAGCTTTAAAGGAAATTATTTTCTTCTTTTTCTAATCATCATCAATCCTATGCTACATGGCTAGTTCATGTGTGATGAGAGAACCCATAAGTTCATCAAGAGGTAAAATATTTAGATCTTTCACTTCCTGGATAGCAGTCACTTTGGGGTCCCACTTGTCCGGAAGTGATCTAAGGATCTTCTGTACTAAGTCAGCATTTGAGTAGACCCTACCAAGACTTTTTAAACCATTAATTATATCTGTAAAGCAAGAAAATATGACAGAGATAGATTCATTTTGTTCTATTTTAAATAAGTCATAATTATGTACTAGAAGATTAATTTTTGAAGTTTTCACTTGGGAAGTTCCTTCGTGGGTCACTTCTTTATCCTAAATTTTCTTTGCAGAAGAGCAAGTAGAAATTTGATTGAACTCGTTAGCATCCAAAGCATAGTATAATAAGTTCATGGCTTTGGCATTCAATTCTCCCATTTTCATGTTGTGTTCATCCCAATCCTCTTCAGGCATTAGGACATCCTCGCCATCAATTTTTATCATGGGTACTTATGGACCATTGAGAATGACTTTTCACAATTGAAAATTGGCAGCTTGAATGTATATCTTCATTCTAGCTTCCCAATATGAGTAATTCATGACTGGAATAGTGGAGATCTATTAGTAGATTGGCCTTCGGCCAATAAAGTACTCATGGTATGAGCCATCAATCTTTACTATAATTGTATTCAAAGACACTGCTCTGATACCAGTTATTGCCCAGGTGGCTTTTTCAAGAGGGGGTGAATTAGGAATTTAAAAAAATTAACAGAAATGTGCTCTTTAAAAACTTCTTTGAAGTATTAGGTGCTGTGATTTAGATAATTAAAGTAGAAGCAGAAGCAAGGAGAAAAATCATAATGCAAACATAATAGGTTTATAGTGGTTCGGAGCACCCCAACTCCTACATCCACTATTCAAGATACCACTTAGGATTTTCATTATATTCTAATAAGACTATAGTATGATTGTTTTACCAGGATCACAATCCAAACCCAACACCCTTTGGTTTTTAAACCAGGCTCACCAAAGAAACCTAACACTTGGTTTTAGCAGGATCACCAAGAACCCAACACTTGGTTTTACACAGGCTAACCAAGAACCTATTTGGTTTTTAAACCGGGCTCACCATTAACCCAATAATTTAGAAAAAGAATTGAAAAGAATAAGCAACAAAATCACAAATAGATATTGTTTGATGGTTGTCGATGTAGCTCGAGAGAAGCCCTCTTAATTGCACTTTAATGCACTTCAAAGGCTTCGTCAACTTCTTCAAAGTATGCTTCAAGCTTCAGACGAGAGTTAGTGAAGACTTGAAAACTGACTTGAATGCTCTCTTTTGTGCTCTCTTGCTCACAAGCTCAATAAATGTTCAACTAAGCATTCTTTTTTTCAAAAGTTGTCTCAGTCCCTCATTTATAGAGTCTTGTACTCTTTTGAGGTGATTTTAGTCATTATAGACCATTGGGATGTGACATTTGACCGTTGGAGCACTTTTCAAATTCAAAAATAGTATGTTGGACTAGCCATTACCTGCCTGGAATCGACCTTCGAGTCATCATGGATCCCTCAAGTCGGCTCGGATCCTTAGAGAAGTTATGGTCAAGTCACCTCATTTCATTCAGGTCAGCTCGGTTACCCAGTGTTCTAATTTCTTACTTTGGAAGAGTGAGCTCGCCTTAGTTCGAGTCGGCTCGGATTCATAGGTCTTCAAAACTGCACTCTGGAAGAGTCGACTCTTCTCATTAGAGTCGGCTTGCCTGGCTATTGTCTCAGAACTATTCTTTCTGGACTTTGGAGGAGTCGGCTCAAACTTCTGAAGAGTTGACTCGGATGCTGGTGGAATGATAGAGTCGGCTCGGACTTTTTTTAGGTCGGCTCGCCTGTCTGATTTAAAAAATGGTACTCTAGATGAGTCAGCTCGGGTTCCTCTGAGTCGGCTCAGATATCTGCATGCCAGAAACCTTCATGCATGCCATGAACAAGAGTCGGCTCTCTTTACTCGAGTCGGCTCGAATGAGTTTTACATTGAATTCTCAGTTCTTCTCCAGAAATCATCCAGCAAGACTTCAAACATTCAAGAGACTCTCCAACTCTTTTAACAACAATTTCTAAGAAATTTTAAGCTTGAAACACACTCAGAAGTAATCCATTTTCATGATTTTTACTTTACTTTTTCTTTGGGCTCTTCATTATATGACATACTTACAACACAACTCATGACAAAACTCAGATTGTAAGAGTTATAATTGAGCAATAAAATCATCATACAAAAACTTGTAAAGTACTTGGAGAGTTGTTAGTAAAACAAATGCATGTTCCAATATTTTGTTATCATCAAAATCATTCAAGGGGTCAACAGAACCTTACCCAAGAAGTCCAACTCATTGGTATTAAAAAAGATATTAGATGGGATATTACTAAAATGAGGGATCAAGATTTTAGAAATTTTACAATCGATTTATCCATATTCGATACTAATTTTTAAAATTACCTCCAAAATATTTCTATGATATTAAAATGATGTATGAAGACAGGTTTAATATTAATCTAAAAAAAAGTGTCTAGCTTTAAAATGGAAAAAGATATTGACTAAATACATCATACTCGAAAAAGAGAGTAGGGTAGATCAACCCATAATTGAAGAAATTCCTAAACTACCACCTCCAATCTTGGCCCAACAAACACAATCCCTTCCTACATATTGTATAAACTATAATAATATTTTTAAATCCTAGAATAACATGCTTGCCCAGTATACTTTATTGATTCAAGCTAATCTTCATAGAGTACTCTATGAATGATTTCTGCCATAATGATAAGGCTCCTGATTGACCCTATCCTTTTGATAATATGAGAGATATATTAAAGTTAATCATCCACCAGATTCTCTCATAATGTCTAGTTGAAGATGTTAAACTTAGAACTTTGTTGCCCAGGTGGCTACCCAAGAGGGGGGGGGGGGTGAATTGGGACTTTTTAAAAAATTGAAGCAAGTAATGTGCAATTCAAAATCCTTTGCAAGTGGTAGGTGCTGTGATAGAGTTATAAAATGCTTCTAAACAGAGTCAAGAAAGCACAACACAAACATACCAAATTTATAGTGGTTCAGAGCAACCCAGCTCCTATGTCCACTACCTAAGATACCACTTGGGATTTTCACTATATTCACACCCGAAATAATAGGATTATTTTACAAGATCACAATCCAAAACCTCGATACTTTGGTTTTACGGGATCACAAAAGAAAACCCAACACCTTTTGGTTTTAACAGGCTCACCAAAGAAACCCAACTTGGTTTTCACAGGATCACCAAGAACCTAACCCTTGGTTTTAACAAGGCTCACCAAGAACCTGTTTGGTTTTTTCAACCGGGCTCACCAATAACCCAACAATTCAAAATTGAATTGAAAATAAATGCAACAAGAATGACAAACTCAATTTGTCGGATAGTTGCCAGTGTAGCTTGTTGGAAGTCCACTTGAATGCACTTTGAATAAGCTTTAATGACTTTAGTGGCTTCTTTTTAAAGTTGTTTCAAGCTTCAGATTGGAGTTGGTGAAGACTTGAAAGCTTGACTTGAATTCTCTTGTGCTCTTTTGCTGTTGGTAGGTAGGATATTCAATGAAGCTCTCTTTTCTTTTAAGAACTCACTAATGACTTCAAGAAAGTTCAAATCCTTCAAATTTAAAGTCTTCCATCATTCCAAGGAAGTTCTAGCCATTGTAGACCGTTGGAAAATAATTTGTGACCGTTGGAGCACCTTTTAGCATTTAAAAACAAATTTTAGAACTAGCAGTTGGATACCTGAAAGTGACATTTGAGTTGGCTCGGATTCCATCGAGTCGGCTTGGATCCTTCGAGTCGATAGGTTGAGTCACCAAATCTTCTATGCAGTCGGCTCTTTATCTCAGGATGCAAAACATCACTCTAGACGAGTCTCTTTATAGCTCGGATCGACTCGAACTTGAATCTTGAAAATCTTGAACTCGAGGAGTCGGCTCTTTTCAGCTTGGATCGGCTCTTCTTCTCAGGTTTTGAAAAACCTCACTCTGGAAGAGTTGGCTCGATGCAGTTTGGGTCGGCTCGCTTTCTCTGGTTTTCAGAATTAGGTTTGGCAGAGTTGGCTCTTTTTGGTTCGGGTCGGCTTGCCTGGCTGTTCTTAGAAATCTTCAGAAAATGGACTATAGAGGAGTTGGCTCGGACTGATTCCAGTCAACTCAGATTCACTGGAGTTGGCTTGCTTTCCATCGAGTGGGCTCGGATTGTTGCATTCCAGAATCCTTGCTGCGTGCTGAAAGGATTATGCCCTATAAGCCAATATTTGTATCTCCCAGACCATTGTAAATTGACAAGTTAATAAAGGCAATATTTTTTCATCATTCGCTGTGTCATTATATGATGAACCCCATAGATTAGGGCTATGGTCCTAGGGCTATGATGAGATCATACCAGTGAGATCTAAGGTCTTAAAACCCTAATCTAGAATATTCCTAGTCATAGGAACCCTAAGTTGGGGATCAGGGTTTCCGGTTAGACTGGCACATCCTATGTATGCTGAAAAGGGTGACTGCTCTCACAGTCACTTGTGTGGGACACTAATACAAGGATGTGGGTGCTCATTAGCGAATGAGTTCACTGAATAGATCCAGTTTGAGAACATCTAATGGAGCCTTAGCTGCATGTCAATAGATGTTTCTCATAGTGGGAGTTGTACAAGTAGTCCTATGACCTGAGACTGCCATAGTACCTTATGTACATGAACCCATGCTTTGGTTCAATCTCAATCATGACACTGGGTCATGCACGAGGTTGATGCTGGGTATGGTGAATTGTATATGAAGGTAATGAGTAGGTCAACAAGGAATTGATCACTCCTAGTAGGAGGAGATTGCATCCAGCCAAATTAGGTCAGATGATGATTCAGGAAATCTTTGATCAAAGTACAGATATTAGAAATGATTTCTAATATCGAATTAATTGAATCATTAGTGTATGACTGAGCTGGGAATGAGTATAAGCTGGTTTTGACATGTTTCCATATCCATAGTTATATTCGGGATGCAAGATGATTGAAGGATCGAATTGTACGGGAACTTTCCACTGAAGGGTAGTTTTGGAATTTCACTAGAATTTCCATATCTTCCAGGTAGACATGACACGTTGCTAGACGTCAATCTTGTCTTGTGGGTTGATCAAATTAAATGGTTTAATTGGATCACTAATTAGGAGGAGTCCTAATTGACTAACTCGAGTTAGCTCGATTTGACCTAAATCGATTAGAATGAGTTCTGATCAAATTAGGTCAACTTGCACTCGGACCCACTGCTGGCTAGGTATGGAACCCAATGGGTCACACACTTAGGATAGATAATCAAGGATTTAATTTGGAATTAAATCTCGTTTGCAGATGAACACACTAGCATGTGTTGCAAACCATGGCTTCTACTTGAATCGGATTCGAGTTAGGGTTCCGATTTGGTCTTTTTTAGATCCAAATTCATTCCGGTTTGAATCTAATTGAAGATTCAAGACATTGGGCTAATAGTAGGCTAGCAATTGGGCTAACCTAAGAGGTTAAACCCCTTTCCCACATCGCCTAAGCCACTTCCCCTCTCTTCCCACGCGCGCATGCAAGGAGAAGAGTCCACGCGCGCGTGGACTCTCTCCAAGAGGCATTTTTGCGTGAGAAAAGAAAAGGGGATCGGCGTTTTGGCTGAAGGGGCGTGGAAGAGAGTCCACCTAGGTGTGGACTCTTCAAAAAATGGGATTACCGTGAAAGAAAAAAAAAAAAAAACACCGAAGGGGCGCGACTCTTCTCTTCTGCGCGCGCCCTTCTATGTTTTTTCGCAACTCTTTCTTGCGTCTTCCCATCCCAAAGGCCGTGAGATTAATTCAAGGGCCGTGTGATAAAGGGAAAGGACGTGAGAAGGGAGAGAGGGGCGTGAGAGGGTGATTACAGATGGATAGGCGCCTCTCTGTCGCCTATTTAAGGAGAAGACTTCACCATAAAAAAAAAAAAAAAAAACTATTCCAGATTTTCTACAGCGAAGCCTTGCTTCTATTTTCCCTCTCCCTCTCCAGAAGATTGTTTCCCCCTCCTCTCTTTCCTCTTTGATTCCTTTACAGAGCCTTGGCTCTGTCGAATCTCAGAACAGAAGGAGAGTCAGAGAGAAACTCTCCGACGGTAAAGGAAGAAGGCGCCTCTCTTTTCTTTCTTACATTAAGACAATCTTGTCTTAATTTTCTTCTCCCTCCAAGACAAGCCTTGTCTCATTTTAGGACAAGGGCTTATTCTTAAGACAAGAGTGTCTTAAGGGGCCAAAGTTGCTAGAAGACAAGGAGAAGGGTAAGAGAGAAGGTTTAGTCCCAGTTTGGCTAGAGGAGTTCTAGCCAATAGCCCATATATCAAGTTCTTGGGGTAGAACTTGATTGGAAGGAACCAAAATTAAGGAGTCAGTGTCTTGATCATCTGCCCGTGTGGATCACCATCGGAGGGTGGACAAGTGGACGCCTGGTGTGTTCAAGAGGCTACTCAATTTGGAGTTTATTTCTGCATCAGACTGGTAATAGCAATCTGAGGTTAGTATTTAAACAATGTTTAAATTTGGACATGCATGTAGTCATAGTTTTTAATTGCTAATAAGGAGATTTGGGATTAGGGTTCGGACATGGTTTCATAAATTTTTGAAATCCACGCTTCCACACTGGTTCACGAACCCAACACGTGCCAGTAAGCAGAGTCAGCTCTTCATCACTTAGGGTCGGCTCGAGTGTCTTCTTCAGGATTTTTACAATTGAACTTAAAAAAAACTCTCACCAACTCTTTTATAATTTCACACAAACCAACTCAAACTAAAACTCATGGCACACACACTCACAGAAGTAACCCTTTTAATTGATTTTTCTTAGCATTTTTGATTAGGTTCTTCTTTACAAAAATATTTACAATACAACTTGTTGCTGCGTCAACTCCTGGACCGGGGACTAAGGGCGGCTGGGTAGGCTAGAGCACTCCTCTCCCGGGCGAACCTGCACAAAGTCCCCAAGGGCACCGGTGGTGTTCCGGTGGGGAACCCTTTGATGCTTAAGTTAGTAGGAGATTAAAGGCAACAGAATGGAGGAATCAAGGAATGAACAGTCTCTGGAAAGGGAAGAGTTGTGCTACCTTCGAACGGGGTCCCCTAGGTACCTTATATAGGCATGGAACAGTCCAAAATCCGTTAGGAGAGAGGCTGAGAAAGATCGATCTTCCCCTAGGAGCATCTGGAGAGTGGTCACGTGGCGCGCAGATACGACAGCATCGTGGAAGTAGTGGAGCAGGGCTGTTGGGATAGCAGGATCCCGTAGTAACAGAAAGGTGCTTCTGGAATACTTTGGATGCAAAGGCTTGCCTGTTGGACGTCGACCGTGAGAAAGTCGGTCGATTGGACCTCTGAAAAAGAGCGATGGGCCGGTTCTTGCTGAGGGTGAGCCGTCATGGTATAACAGTTGTCCCCCTTGCCCTTGTGCTTCGAGCGAGTCTGTAGGCTCGAAGGGCGAGGGCATTAAATGGCGGTAAATGCACCAGCCTTTCAAATGATGGCTAATCTAGTTCGGCGTACTGCGTCCGGCCACCTTCTGCTCCAATTTTTGCCCTGGGATAGGTGTCAGTGCCTGTTGGCGAGGATAGGGGGCAGTTATGGCCGGTACGGCGTGTGGCATCTGCCCGTTTGGATTCTCGATGTGACGTGGGACACGTGGCCCCATCATGGTGGTTGGTGCGCTTGCTAGAGTAGCCCATCCACTGTTGCTTCTACTGTCATGCGGATCATGGCCGGATACGATCCGACGCGAACCCTCGGATTCCCGTCCAACTCGAGAACTAAAGCGGCAGCTGTCGGATCTTGGCACGTGGGGGATGCATTAGGATGCGTCCCCCAGATGCCTATAAAAGGAGGAAGGTAGCGCCCAGAAGGAACTTTTCACCGTTTGTGCTTGCAGTGAAAGCAGCCCACTCCCTCCTGAACTGCTCTAACCTCCTTTAGAGATTCAAAGAATTAGGTTAGTCCCGTCTTCATCTTCCCCCACTTCTTTCCTTTTCTGTAACCCATCTTAGAATGTCTCTGGCTCGTAGTCATAGGGAACCAGGTCCTTTTGACATTCCATCGGCCATGACCCGAGAGAGGGTCGAGAATCTTAGGATCATATATAACATTCCTTTCACCTTGCACCTGACCATCCCCAGCCGCGAGGGTAGGGTGAATGAGCCTTTGAACTTATGAGCCCTCCCCATGTACGAAGACCACCTGAAAGCCAGTCTTCATTTCCCAATTCACAACTTTTTCGTCCAAATCTTCAACACCTATAGGATCACACCTTCCCAGCTGATGCCGAACAGCATTAGGGTCCTTTGTAGCTTCGTATTCCTTTGTTGGGAGGCCGACATAGAGCCTAGGGTATCCCTATTTTCAAACTTTTTTCTACTGAAGCAGGACTTCCGAAGTCAGGAGTGGTGGATGTTCAGTCCATGCCCTGGTCGGAAGATCCTATGGGGGATTTCGTCCGCAATTCACAGATGGAAGTCTCGGTACTTCTTCATAGATAGCTTAGAGCCATGGGGCTTTGAGGCGGCCTGGAGGGAGCCAAGGCCAAATGCTCTGAATGGAAGGAAAGTCTCGAGGGCCGACGAGGCTGACTTCTACAAGTTGGAGGGAGAGGATCCAAAGTTTGTCGGCTTTATGCTTCTTGAGGGGAGCCTTCACCATGCCGAACTCAGCCGGCACCCGATGTTAGGTAGGCCGAGAGTCATGTAGAGAGAGAGATCGGCTTTTTATCCTCTATCGGTTTGGCGACTGCATCTAACTTTGACTTTGATTATTGGCAGGTGAGAAAATGAAGCCGGATCGGGCAGTCCTTTCAGCACGATCAGCGTAACGGAGAGCTGTCTGTATTACGGAGCCTATGCTACAGGAGCAGAAGAAGCAGGCCGCTTAACCGGCGCCCGAAAGGCTGAAAAAATGATGGACGATGGAACCGTCCACCGAGGTGGTGTCGATGGAGTCAGGGGATGACATGCCCTTGACCGAGCACCGAAGGCTGATCGCATCGGAGCTATCCTCTTCGGTAGGACAGCCGGCCGCCCAGGCAGAAGAGAGGTGCTCGATGTCGACAAGGGTGGAAGCAGTCCCTGCATCCCTGCTGTTGGAGATGACTATGACGATCCCCCCGACGACCCGGGAAACCCTTACGGGGGAGGGGCCATCGGCCGTTGACAAGAGGGTCGGCGGTGCCCAAGAGGAGGAGGAGCGCCAACAGTGGCACACTGCTGAGGAAGCAAAGGAGCTACTTTAGAGGGCCACCCCCAACACTGACGGGCGGTCGATGAACGAGGCAGCCAGAAGTTCTCTCCGTCATCTTCTGGGGGTAAGTCTCACTCTTCCTGTCTTCACTTCGAATTTATGATTGGCAATTCTCTGACCATGAGCGTTTGTCGGTAGCTGGTCAAAGACAACCTTTTGATGGATGAGGGACTGGGTGAGCTATTTTATATAAAGGAGCAGTTAACCCAAAGGGCCGAAGCGGCCGAGCTGGCGAGGGACACAGCCTGGGAGGCGCTGATGGCTTCCAGGGAAGAGGTGCTCGGCTTGAGGGCCGTAGCGGCAGAAATGTACCCCCTACGGGCCAAACTGGAGGCCCAGAAGAAACAAGTGGGGGACTTGCTTGCCCAGAAGGCGGATCGGGAGGCAAGGCTGAAAAATAAGAAAAAAAAGATAAAGACCTTGGCCCATCGGTGGACCGTCGAAGAGGGTCGTTTGACCGATCTTGACATCCATGCAAAGGGGTATCAGGCATCGACGGAGAGATACAATGGCTTGCTGAAGATGGCCGGCGAGATGGCCGTTGCAGAGTACAAAGCCTCCGAGGACTTTATGGAGGAGATGAACGAAGTCGGGACGGTCGGCTTCGACTACGGATATGACAAGTTCCTGGGAAAGGTTAGTGCTGCCTTCCCAGAACTCGACTTGTCGTTCCTTCAGCCACCGAAGCCAGTGGAAGTAGAAGTTTTGGAAGGGACGGACCTGACTACCCAAGCGGTCGATGCCCTGGCGGAGGTCATCACGGAAGTAGCTGGAACGGACACCCCAGTTGGAGTCGAGACGGAGGCAGCCGAAGGGGCCGAGGGGGTCGGAGCGGTTGCTGTTGCTGAAGGGGCCGAAGTGGCCGTAGATGCTGTAACTTCCGAGGGTCAGACCTAGTTGTTTGTGAAGGTCTGACCTTCAGTTTGTAAAGACACCTTTTTAAAGTAATGAAAAACTTTTGTTGTCTTTTTGCACTGTCTCATATCTTCCTTTCTGAAATTTTGCTAAGTATTGACCAGTCGGCAGATCTGAGTATGTGGTCAGATCTCCAGGGTAAACATCGAGCAGTAACTCAAGCTGAACCAGATCCCCATAGGATTTCTACTTTAAGTACTGGCCCGTCGGCTTTCTGGACCAAGAATTAATTAAGGCAGTGGTCGAATTTCAGCTCAGGCCAGAGCAACAAGCTTAGGAAATTTATCCTAAGTGTTGGTCCGTTGGCTCTCCGGACCCAGAAGCAGTTGAGGCAGCGGTCGGATTTTAGCTCAGGCTAGAGCAACAAGCTTAGAAAATTTATACTAAGTGTTGGTCCATCGGCTCTCCGGACCCAGAAGCAGTTGAGGCAGCGATCGAGTTTCAGCTCAGGCCGGAGCAACAAGCTTAGGAAATTTATCCTAAGTGTTGGTCCGTCGGCTCTTTGGACCTAGAAGCATTTAAGGCAGCGGTTGGATTTTAGCTCAGGCCAGAGCAACAAGCTTAGAAAATTTATCCTAAGTGTTGGTTCATCGGCTTTCCGAATTAGGCTGTCCTAGAGCCTTTGCTGACCGGAGTCGGACTTTCGAAAGTGGGCTTCCCTAGAGCCTTTGCCGACCGGAGTCGAACTTTCGAAAGTGGGCTGCCCTAGAGCCTTTGCCGACCGGAGCCGGACTTTCGGAAGTGGGCTGCCCTAGAGCCTTTGCCGACTAGAGTCGGACTTTTGGAAGTGGGCTGCCCTAGAGCCTTTGTCGACCGGAGTCCGACTTTCAAAAGTGGGTTGCCCTATAGCCTTTGCCGATCGGAGCTGGACTTTTGGAAGTGGGCTGCCCTAGAGCCTTTGCCGATCGGAGCTGGACTTTCGGAAGTTGGCTGCCCTAGAGCCTTTGCTGACCGGAGCCGGACTTTCGAAAATGGACTGCCCTAGAGCCTTTGCTGACCAGAGCCAGACTTTCGGAAGTGGGCTGCCCTAGAGCCTTTGCCGACCGGAGCTGGACTTTCGAAAGTGGGCTACCCTAGAGCCTTTGCCGACTGAAGCCGGACTTTTGGAAGTGGGTTGCCCTAGAGCCTTTGTCGACCGGAGCCGGACTTTCGGAAGTGGACTGCCCTAGAGCCTTTGCCGACCGGAGTCGGACTTTCGGAAGTGGGCTGCCTTAGAGCCTTTGCCGACTGGAGTCGGACTTTTGGAAGTGGGCTGCCCTAGAGCCTTTGTCGACTGTAGTCGGACTTTCGAGAGTGGGTTGTCCTAGAGCCTTTGCCGACCAAAGTCGGACTTTCGGAAGTGGGCTGCCCTAGAGCCTTGCCAATCGGAGTCAGACTTTCGAAGATAGGTTGCCCTAGAGCCTTTGCCGATTGGAGTCAGACTTTCGGAAGTGGTTCGTAGAAGAAATATGAACTTCGTTGATAGTACTTGTGGAGATTGTCTATATTCCACGGACGCGCCAACTACCGTCCGTCCAAAAGTTCAAGTCGATAAGTGCCAGCTCAAACCACTTTGGCGACTCGATAAGGTCCTTCCCAATTTAGGGAAAGCTTGCCCTGTTCAGTCGGCCTCAAGATTTCGGCCCTCTGCAGGACCAAGTCTCCGACTCGGAAAGCTCATGCCTTGACTTGTGAGTTGTAATATTTTGCCATCTTTTGGCGGCATACCGCCATCTTCATGCTTGCCCAAAGTCTAGTTTCCTCAAGCAAGTCCAGGTCAGCCCTTCATCGCTCGGAGTTGGCTGATTCGGCATAGTGGTCAATCCGAAGAGATTGAAGAGAAGTCTCAATAGGGATGACAGCTTCACTTCTGTAAGTGAGGTTGAACGGAGTTTCGCCGGTCGACACTCTGGCAGTCGTCTGATATGCCCATAATACTGAATGGAGTTTTTCCGCCCAAAGTCCCTTCGCTTCATTGAGCAAGGTCTTCAGCCCATGCAATATTGTTCGGTTGGTGACTTTAGCCTCTCCGTTGCACTAAGGGTGACCTACCGAGGTAAGTCGGTGAGAGACATGATATTGCTGACAAAAATCCTGAAACTTAGAGTTGTCAAATTGTCTTCCATTGTCAGTAATAATCATCCAGGGAATGCCGAATCGAAAGATAATATTGTTCCGGACGAAGTTCTCCACCTTAGCCTCCGTTAACTATGCTAGTGGTTCAGCTTCCACCCACTTGGTGAAATAGTGGATGGCCACAAGCAAAAATTTTCATTGCCCGGAGGCCAGGGGAAAGGGTCCCAGAATATCTATCCCCCACTGTGCGAACGGCCAAGGGGTAGTAATCAGAGTCAGCTCATTAGCGGGTCTCCTTTGAATGACGGAGTACCTCTGACACACGTCGCACCTTCGGACGAAGTCCAATGCGTCCTTCTGAATAGTGGGCCAATAGTATCCTTGCCGGATGATCTTGTAAGCTAAGGATCTTCCTCCGAGGTGGTCGCCACAAATGCCTTCACGGACTTCTCTAAGGGCGTGGTCGGCGTCCACCGGCCCCAAGAACTTTAGTAGCGGCTATGAGAATGACCGCTTATATAAGATGCCGTCAAGGATGACGTACTTGGAGGCTGTCAAGCGCACCCGCTTGGCCTCCGCCGGATCTTCTGTAAGAGTTCCTTTGGCCAAGAAAGTAAGGATCGGATCCATCCAAGAAGCTTCTTGTTTCACCTGGTGGACCTCGGTCGGCTCTTCAGCAATGCTAGGGTGCCATAGATACTCCACAAAAGTTCGGTCAGAGGTCCCACTGGCGGCCGTAGCCAACCTTGATAGAGTGTTTGCCCGAGAGTTCTGCATACGAGGTATGTGAAGGATTTCAAAAAATTTGAACCGAGGAATGAGGTTTTGTACCTTGTTTAAATATTTTGCCAGGGCTGGAATCTTTGCTTCAAATTCCCCCTTCACTTGATTAACCACCAGTTGGGAGTCGAAAAAAACTCTAAGTCGGCTGATGCCTAGTTCGTTGGTGATTCGTAGCCTCACGAGGAGGGCTTCGTACTCTGCTTGATTATTTGACACCTGAAATAAAAAATGTAATGCATGCTCCAGGTTCTCCCCATCCGGGTCGGCCAGAATCAGTCCGGCCCCATAGCCTGCGAGGTTGGATGCTCCATCCACATGGAGAGTCCAGGCTGGTTCTACTTCATAGATAGCATCTGCTTCAGGTACTTCGGCCATTCGAGGAGGCATCTCCTGTCTCCATGTACACTCTGCAATAAAGTCAGAATTACTTGGGCCTTCAAGGTGGATCGTGGCTGGAAAGAGATGTCAAATTTGCCTAGCTTGACGACCCACTTGGCAAGCCGACCAGATGTATTGGGGCTCCGAAGGATTGCCTTGAGGGGTTGGTCGGTCATCACCACGATCAGATGCATCTGGAAAAATGGTCAGAGCCGCTTGGCGGATGTGACCAAAGAGTATATCAACTTTTACATCTTGGGGTACCTTGTTTCGACTTCATGAAGGACTTTGCTGATATAATAGATAGGCTTCTACTGTCTGTCCTCCCCGACTCGCATGAGGATGGTGTAGATCACTTCGTCTGACACTGAAAGATAGAGGTACAAAGGCTCCCCCTCCATCAGCTTGGCCAGCTGCGGAGGGTTCTTCAAGTACTCCTTCAATGCTTCGAAAGCTGATCGACACTCGTCAGTCCAAACAAAACCCTCCGACCGGTGCAGGGTCTTCTCAGCCGAATGAGAGATAAAATGGTTGAGAGAGGCGATTCGGCCGGTGAGCTCTTGGACCTGCTTTTTGTTGGTCGGGTGTGCCATCTTAGTGATGGCCTTTCTCTCATCGGGATTCATCTCAATTCCCCTCTATGTGACCAAAAAATCGAGGAACTTGCCGGAGGTTACCCCAAAAGTGCATTTCATGGGGTTCAGCTTCATCCAATGATGCCTGAGTGCATCAAAGGATTCTTGCAAATTCCTGATATGGTCAGCCTTATGGAGACTCTTCACTATCATGTCGTCCACATAAGCCTCCATGTTCCTACCCAGTTGACCTTCGAACACTCGATTGATCAGCCTCTGAAAGGTGGCGCCGGCATTTTTTAAGCCAAAAGGCATCATCCGATAACAGTACAGACCCTTGTCAGTGACAATGGTGGTCTTCTCCTCATCTTCCGGATGCATCTTTATTTGATTGTAGCTGGAAAAGGCATCCATAAAGCTGAGAAGTTGGTGGCCGGCCATGGCATCCACCAGCTGATCAATTTTGGGTACTGGGAAGCTATCCTTCGGATAGGCCTTGTTGAGGTCGGTGTAATCTACATAGATCCTCCACTTCCCGTTGGACTTCTTCACCATAACCACATTTGCCAGCCACTCAGGGTAGTGGACTTCCTTGATGAAGCCAGCATCATGGAGCTTCTTTACTTCCTCATCAATGGCTTTCTGTCTTTCGGCAACAAAGCTTCTCTTCTTCTGTTGGACAGGTCGGTAGGTCAGAT
The DNA here is from genome assembly GCA_021397845.1 of Areca catechu. Classification (NCBI taxonomy): domain Eukaryota; kingdom Viridiplantae; phylum Streptophyta; class Magnoliopsida; order Arecales; family Arecaceae; genus Areca; species Areca catechu. Next base: position 98,600,018 of record CM038046.1, read on the forward strand.
CGACCTTGAGTTGGTGAGTGATGACCTCCGACGGTATTCCAGGCATGTCCGACGCTGACTAAGCAAAGACATTGGCATTACTCCTAAGAAAGCTGATAAGTTCCGACTTAAGGTCTTTACTGAGGGAGCCTCCAATCTGAAGGACTTTGGTGGGATCATCCTCTCGAAGGGGAACAAATAGAATCCTTTCCCTTGGCTGATCGAGGCCATCGGCCTCAGCTCTTGGGTCAAGTTGCTCCAGAGTGGGGCGGCCTTCTGACTATTGATTCATAATGGTCAGACATTGCCTGGCTATCCGACGGTCTCCCCTCATCACTCCGACCCCGCTCCTGGTCAGAAATTTTGCCAATAGATGGTAAGTGGACACGATGGCTCTGAATTTGCTGAGGGCCGGTCGGCCCAGGATAGCATTGTAAGGCGAGGTCGTTCGAACGACCACAAAATTGATGAGGTGGGTTTTTTGGAGAGGCTCCGTCCCAATTGTCATAGGGAGAACTATTTCTCCTTCTACTCCAACGGAGTTGCCCCCGAAGCCTGTTAGTAGTGCGGGGGATTCCCGCAGCATGGATATGGATAGATTCATTCTTACAAAAGCATCATACAACAATATCTCTGTCGAGCTTCCATTATCAATAAGTATTCTCCTTACATCGTAATTGGCAATCACTACCGACATGACTACAGGATCGTTCTCAAAAACATGAGTTTCCAGGAGATCTTCATCAGAGAAGGTGATGGCACTGGAGCCCCAGGACCTTTTAGCAATATCAGTCCTATCCTCATGACTTCCTCTGGATCGCCGATGCAGCATGCCGACATCTCCCCAGTTGGCCTTTGGTTGGGGAGCTCCGTCTCCTCCGGAGGGTTTCGGGCATTTGATGCTTCAGCTTGATTTCGATGGGGTTGGACATACTTGCACAGGTATCCCCTCTGGATGAGGTCTTCAATGGCGTCCTTCAGCTGCAGGCACTCTTCAGTACTGTGCCCATGATCCCTATGGAAATGATAGAATTTATCTTTGTTCCTTAGGGCAGGGGGTCCCCTCATTGGCCGAGGCCTTTGCAGAAAGGTCTCGTTCTCGATCTCCATCAAGATCTTCTCTCTTGGCAGGGACAGAGGCGTGTAAGTCTCGAACCTTCGGGGGTAATCCCTCGGTTTCGAACTTCGGCATTGGGCCGACCGCCGACTATCACTCGGTGGTCGGACTTCAGGAGCCTTATCACTTCACTTCTTAGGTGCCGGCCTTCCTTCAGCTTGACGTCAGCCGGTCGCTTGTTCTTCTGTCAGGACGTACTTCTATGCTCTAGCCAGGAGTTCACTGTAGCTTGTCGGATGTTTCTTATCCAGGGAGAAGGTCAGCCTGGACGAGCGAAGCTCTCGTTTGAAGGCTGACATCGCTACAACCTCATTCAAATCCGGGACTTTCATGGCCGCTGAGTTGAAACGGGCCATGAAATCTCGAAGGATCTCTCCCTCCTTTTGCAGTATGAGGAAGAGGCAGTCGATATTCCTCGGGGTCCGACTACAAGTCCTAAAATGGGAAAGAAAAAATGATTCGAGTTGCGAGAAGGAGTGGATCATACCTGGCCGGATGGTGGAGAACTACATCCAGGCGGTCTTCTTAAGGGTTGCAAGGAAGGCGATGCAATGGAGTGCGTCGGAGGTGCCTTGGACCATCATATGGGCTTTGTACGTTCCTAGATGGTCCATCGGATCAGTGGTACCATCGTAGGGGTCCACCTGTGGGATCTTGAAGTGGCGGGGAATCATCTCTGCCAGAATCTCCTCAGAGAACGGGGGACAGGAGTCGTATACCTGTCCCCCTTCGGCCTTTTGCCGAAGGATGATTTCAGCAATGCGCTCTTCCATGCGCATGATCTTGCTGGCATAGTCCTTCGGAGGTTCAGCAACAGGTCGATCGCCGACCGAAATAGATTCAGCGTAGGAAGGCGAAGCCGACCTTGCCCTCTTACTGTCAACACTATCACCCAAGGACCTCCGAGGCTCCACGGCGGCGTGAGAATAATGTTGAGGGACCTCCGGCCATCGGCTTCCCTCAGTAGTAGTTATAGGATTGGTGCAGGAAATAGCTGGTGGCTGTTGGCGGTTATCAGCTGCTTCCTGGAAATGCTGGACTGCAGTTGTAAGTGTTTCAATGCGATTCACCAAAGTTTGGAACTGATGCAACCCCAACGTGATGGTGGGTTCTGTGGTGGTAGGAGCGGTGGCAGTGATATCGTTCTCCCTGAGAAGCTCCTCAGACCTGGAAGGAGAGATGCCCCTCCTAGCAGTGGCATTTGGAACTCTTCCCTTAGCCATTTTGTTGTCGGGACAATGAATTCCTCCTTTTAGAAGAAAGAGAGCAGCCCTCCTTTTAGTGCCAATCTGTTGCTGCGTCAACTCCTGGACCAGGGACCGAGGGTGGCTGGGTAGGCTGGAGCCTCCTCTCCCGGGCGAACCTACACAAAGTCTCCAAGGGCACCGGTGGTGTTCCGGCGGGGAACCCTCCGATGCTTAAGTTAGCAGAAGATTGAAGGCAACAGAATGGAGGAATCAAGGAATGAACAGTCTCTGGAAAGAAAAGAGTTGTTCTACCTTCGAACGGGGTCCCCTGGGTACCTTATATAGGCACGGAACAGTCCAAAATCCATTAAGGGAGAGGTTGAGAAAGATCGATCTACCCCCAGGAGCATCCGGAGAGTGGCCATGTGGCGTGCAGATACAGTGGCATCATGGAAGTAGTGGAGCAGGGCCATCAGGATAGCAGGATCCTGCAGTAATAGAAAGGTGCTTCTGGAATACCCTAGACACTAAGGCTCGTCAATCGGACGTCGGCCATGAGAAAGTCAGTCAGTCGGACCTCTGAAGGAGAGCGATGGGCCGGACCCCAGCAGGAGAGGATCGTTCGGACCTCAGCCCCGATGGGTCGGACCTTTGAAGGAGAGCGATGGGTCGGACCCCAGCAGGAGAGGATCGTTCGGACCTCAGCCCCGATGGGTCGGACCTCTGAAGGAGAGCGATGGGTCGGACCCCAGCAGGAGAGGGTCGTTCGAACCTCAGCCCTAGTGGGTCGGACCTTTGAAGGAGAGCGATGGGCTGGACCCCAGCAGGAGAGGGTCGTTCGGACCTCAGCCCCGGTGGGTCGGACCTCTGAAGGAGAGCGATGGGCCGGACTCCAGCAGGAGAGGGTCGTTCGGACCTCAGCCCCGGTGGGTCGGACCTCTCTTAGTTGGAGCCTTGAGACGGGGCGGCCAGATCGGACTGCAGGACTGGGCCGGTTCTTGCTGAGGGTGAGCCATCATGGTACAACACAACTCAACCAAGAAAATAGAAGTGTAGGAGTTGAAGTTTGAACATGTTATTCATCCTACAAAAACTTGTCAAACACTTGAAGAGTTGTCAGAAATAAATGTACATGCTCCAATATTTGGTTATCATCAAAATCACTTATGGGGTCAATAGACTTGTTGGAAGGCAACCCAATATTTATTTTTATACTCTTTAAAATAAAATTGAAAAAAAAAATCTAATATAAATTAATTATGGCATCCTTCATCTTATTGATAAGCTCCTCTTCTCAAGTAATGTCTATCTCTATATATTTCTTTTTGTCCTTATGGTTTGAATTTATTTTTTTAACTTGTTTATACCTTTAGGGATAATGGTATTTAAGTTAGGAGGTAGGTACAAATTTTTAAAAAATTATCCCTATCCTCAACTTAAATATCATTGTCCCTAATGGTATAAACAAGTTAAAGAAATAAATTCAAATCACAAGGACAAAAAGAAATATATAGGGATAGACATTACCTGAGAAGAGAAGCTTATCAACAAGATAAAGGCTACAATAATTAATTTAGATTAGATTTTTTATTTTATTTTTAAGAGCATAAAAATAAATATTAGATTACCTTCCAACAAGTGCTAAGTTTAACGTCTTCAACTGAATATTATGAGAGTATGGTGGATGATTAATTTCAATATATCTCTCATATCATCAAAAGGACAGGATTAATCAGGAGGCGTTGTCATCATGGCAAAAAAATGATTATAGAGTACTCTATGATGATTAGCCTGAATCAATAAAGTACACTGGACAAGCATATTATTCCAGGATTTAAAAATATTATTATAATTTATACAATATGTAGAAAGGGATTGTGTTTATTGGGCCAAGATTGGGGGTGGTAGTTTAGGAATTTCTTCAATTATGGGTTGATCTACTCTACTCCCCTTCTCAGGTATGATGTATTTGGTCAATATCTCTTTCCATTTTAAAGCTAGATACTTTTTTTACATTAATATTAAACCTATTTTCATACATCATTTTAATATCATGAAAAGATTTTGGAGGCAGTTCTCAAGATTAGTACCGAATATGAAGAAATCAATTATAAAATTATAAAATCTTGATCCCTCATTTTAGTAATATCCCATCCAACAGCTTCTTTACGTGCTTTTAGAATACCATTGAGTTGGCCTTCTTGGATAAGGTTCATTGAGAAAGTCTCAATGGGTGCATCAGGAAGTGGTTTCAATTCTAGATCAGGCGGTAACTCTAACAAGGAAACTATTGGTGGGCTAGGTGATGGCTCTTATTATTTATCAATCTAAAGTGGGATGGTTTTGAAGTAGGATATTTGTATTAAATTATTCACTTGTGAGTTATACCCATCTATATTAAAATTATCTATCCTAAAATGAGCCTTATAGGGATCTATTGAATCCCAAGAGAGAATTGTGGGGGTGGTTTCCTCTATTATATTATGCATTTGTAGTTCTTGGGAAGGATCTACTAATTTCATCATTGCATCTATTTATTCTCCCATCCTGTTAAAAAGCATGGATGATTCTAGGACACTAGGAAATAGGGCCATAGGTGAGTGAGGTAATGATGAAATTGGTTCATCCCATAAGTTTAATTTCTCCATATATTTTTTTGCCTTACCCAAATTATCTATATTGATCTCTATAGTTATGCAGAGTTATTCTAAGACTAGTTCATTCCCAGGAGTTAGAGTTGATTGTTCATGAAAAGATATAGGGTTATTAAAGTTTTGAGCTAAGTATGGTCCCTTTATGTTACTCTTGGGTTGACTAGGAAGTTCACCTCCCTCCTCTCTATTAAACTCGATTAATCATTGATCAATTTGATCTATTAGTTTATCGATAGTTTCTTGTTGGGCTATAATTATTTATTGAACTTGAGCAAACCTATTGATATCTAGATTGGTTTGTAGGGGAGGTGGGTATGATGCTTGTTAAACCTTCTCTTCAAATAATGAGCAATAGATAGTTAAAGAAGGTTGACATTATAAATAGGGCTAATCATAATATGGTGTATCTACGAACATGGATCCTTGAGCTACTGGAATAACCACTGGGTGTGGTTGCCATGAAAAATCTGGTTGAGCTCCTCAACCTGAATTATAGGTATTAAAGTATTGATTATTTTTTAAGCTGTAGGCCGTTTGAGTTTGATTTTGATAAACTTCGTCATACATAGACCAAGAGGTTGGTACATGGTTGGGTATTCACTTTCAAAGTGAGTGGAGCTCGAATAAACATGGTGTACTAAAAAAAGGGTACTCTATTATAAATATTCATGTTCCTGGCACTGAATCAGTTTATCAGATTGTTCTTGTTATTCAGATATACAATCAAGATTTTAGATCAAAAATATTCTTATATATATATATTTTAAAAGGAGTGGTGAGATGAAGAAGGAATAAAGATAGAAAAGAGTTTTAAAGATGAAGGTCTAAGGAGTCCTAGAGCTAAGAGAAATAGAAAAGAATTAGTTAGGGTTTGATGTTATTTACAAACAAGTTAACATAACATAGACTCTCTATCTAGTGTTATCCTAAATCTAGACAGCTTATAGTTGCCAAAACAATCTTGGAGTCCTCTAAGTCAAAAACTAACTAATCAACTGGCCAGGTAAGGGTAAGATCGGTGGGGTCCTCCATTGCTTTCCTTAGATACCAATTAGATTGGCCAGGCCAATCAAAGAAACCAATTAAAAATTATCTTTTTTCAGGGCTACATCATCCTTGAACCTCTTTCCTAGATACCAGTCAATCAGCCAATCTTGATTCGGTCTAACTCTTTCGAGTGCCTTGTCCTATTGAGCTTGAACTCCTTAGGGGCTGACGTCTAGTTGATTTTAATTAGCAGGCTTGGGTTAATGCAAGATATAGAGTGGTGGTTTGTGGGCCAAGGAAGGATGATCAATTCCCCACCTTATATTATTTATGGGTTGTTGCCCTAAGATATTTTATGAAAATATGCAATACAAAAAAGAAAGATGTTCCAAATAAATAATAATCTTTTAAATTTTAATTAGTTACTTTATTTTAGTTAAATATTATGCAATGTTTTTATTTTCTTTTTAGGTTATGTTAATTTAAACAAGAGGAACAAAAGGTAGGCTTTAATTTTGGTTAATTAGATATGAGAGAAAAAAGACTAAAATAGGTTAGGCATATAAAGTAACTATAGATTCTATAATTAAAGTAATAAATCAAATCAGTATTTAAGGCAGTTAATTAGAAAGCTAAGTAATTTTTTTTTCTTTTAGGTTAATTTAAAAAGGAAGAAACTAAAATTTTTTTCTAGATTAGATTGAAAAAAAATAACTAAAAGCAAACAAAAATATTTTTTTCTTTTTAGGTTAATTTGATAAGGAAGAAATAATTTTATTTTATTTTTAGGTTAGTTTGAAAAGAAAGAAACTAATTGAAAGCAACTAAAAATATATTTTTTTATATTAATTTGAAAAGGAGGAAAGCAATAAAAAAGGAAATAAATCTAATAAAAAAATTAGGTAGTTTTTTTAATAAAGAATCTAAAGGAAAAAAGGAAATTTTTTTAGGTTAATATGAAAAGGAAGAAATTAATTAAAAGTAACTAAAAAAAATAATCTAGGGTTACGATTGATCTCACAAAAATCATAGAACTTTCTTTTCTCCTTTTTTTTTTATTTTTTTGATCTACAAAAAAAAATAGTAAACTGAATTTACAAAAGATCAAAGAGATTAAAAACATTAGCATTTGTGCCTTTTTCGGCAACGGTACCAAGAACTTGATAGATTCATGATATTATTGTTAAGACACCATGGCTATCAGTTTATTAATTAATATTTAAACAAAATAAAAAATATGTATAAAGAATGAGTCGGGTCGAATCCATAGAGAAGGCGTGCTTATAATAGTTTGAAATCTTTGATTTTTATAAAAAGATAAGAATACTATTTTAAATCAAAAAATAAAATTAAAAAATATAAAAAAATAGAAATTTAAACTCGGGTATGTTCGATTTGTTAGTCAAATGTTAGCATATACTTGTAAGAAAAGTAAATAATAGGAATTTAAATTATATAAAAATAAATTTTGCATTAATTAAAATCTAATTACAAGAAAATAACAACTAAATAAATAACGAAAAGGGTTAACAAAGTATCTGAAGTTAATTCATCGCAATCTCGTCAAAAAGTTGGTTAATGTCACTTCGCCATCTTTTGTCACACTCCATTGAGTGAACTGAGTTTCCTTTTCTTCTTCCTCTTTGGATGTTGATCTGGGAGATGGAATAGGCTTGACGAAGGTGTAGGGATAGAACTTTTCTCTAAGAAACCTCACTCTTAGAGACCAACCTGTAATCCAAAGCTAAGCCCTCTATCCTATATCATACTCTTCTCTCTAAGATGCCCTCTTTTATAGCTTAGGGGTCCTTTAAATAGAGCTTTGTAAAATCTCTAAATCAAGTCAGATTAATATGGGCCATAGGATGATTAATCTCTAGTGTCTTTAGACCATTGGGGCTTCTGTAGACCAAGCAGTCGGTCCATGGTGGTCCGATTGCTTTAAAATTTATACAAAACTTGATTATTTTAGTTTTTTTTAGATTCTAGGCCCATTTAAACTTTAATTTGTATACCATTTAATTCATTGGATTCTATAAATCAAGCTCTTCAAGTTGGCAAGCTTTTTAATTAGTAATCCAACCAATTTTATTAGGTTCTAGAGTTTTAAAAATTTTTATTAATCTTTGTACTTGCCAAAGAGGAAGAAACATGAATTGAACTTTTTATTAAATATTTTAATAGGTGTGTGGTGCTTTAGCTTGACATCTACTTTTCATAATTATGCTCTAATTTTATCTTTTTTTAAAAAAATAATTTTACAAGAGGCCCAGTTTAATTATGACATTAGGATTTTTACGAGATGTTAGTACCAATAATTACTTAAAATAAATGTATAAATACATGATTTATCAACATCCTAAGGGGATTCTATGACACTCGATATCCAACTAGGTCTTGGAATCAAGTTTGGTACCATTCTATGACATTCTGATGGCATTCCTTGACATCCTAAGGGGATTTTATCGCACCCCAATATCCTACTACATCTTAAAATCAGGTTTAGCACTATTCTATGACATCTCGAAGGGATTATATGACATCCTTAGGGGATTTTATCACACCCCGATATCCTACTACATCTTAAAATTAGGTTTAGCACTATTCTATGACATCCCGAAGGGATTATATGACATCCTAAGGAGATTCTATGACACCTGACATCCAACTAGAGACCATATTAGGTTTGCTACTATACTATAACATCCTGAGGGGATTCTATGACATCCTAAGGAGATGGAGTATTTTGGCTAGCAAGTATCATAATCAGGCCATGGAATGTCATACACCAATGAAAAGGCTCCGTTCGGGCATGGGATGTCATAAGCTAGGTACAGGTATCATAGGGTCAGAAAAAAGACTACTTCGGGAAACATTTATGATATGGCAAACCTACGAAATGCATTAACTTTGTTTAACAACCTAAGAGGATGCTATAATAAAGGAATCACACAATAGAAAAAGAATATCAAAAGATTTTTTACTTCTTGATGGCTCTAACATATTGTTTCATAGCAATTTAGTAAAGAAGCTGCTACTAACAACCTTAGAGCTGAGTAATGGTAGGGAAATAGAGCTTGGACACCAAGCACTCAGACAAAAAAGGAATGGAAGGAGGAAGAAGAGAGAGAACAAGAACCTGCCTATTATTTTGGCATGAGCAGAGAATGGGAAAAGGGATTTGATGTGGCAACATCTGCTGACGTGGAGCCTATGCAGACACCAGCTGGCAGCCACGTGGGTAAGGGTTGCCACCTGGACATGGTGCCTGAACAGAAGCTCAAGGCGAGCCCTCCTGCCAGGATTAGCTCCCAAGCGGGGTCGATCTCATAAGGTGAGCCCTCCATCTGAGGTCAGCACCCAACCAGGGTCATGCTTATGTGCTTAAGGCGAAACCTCCTGCTAGGGTCAGCTCCCAGGTGCGGTTGAGCTCATAAGATGAGCCTTCCGTCTGAGGTTAGCACTCGGCTTGGGTCATGCTCATGCGCTCAAGGTGAGCCCTCCTGCCGGGGTTAGCTCCTAGGCGGGGTCGATCTCATAAGGCGAGCCCTTCGTCTGAGGTCAACACCCGGCCGGGATCATGCTCATGTGCTCAAGGCAAGCCCTCTCGCCAGGGTCAGCTCCTAGGCAGGGTCAAGCTCATAAGGCAAGCCCTTCGTTTTAGGTTAGCTCCTGACTGGGATCACGCTCATGCTCAAGGGCGAGCCCTCTGGCCGAGGTTAGCTCCTAACCGGGGTTGCGCTCATGTTCTGGAGGCAAGCCTTCCTGCCTCAAAAAAGTTGATACTCCTACCAACAGCAAGAGAAAGGAGAGCCCAATCACTCGCGACCTCCAAAAAATGCAGTGCACTTCATCATTGACTCCCACTCCACAATGCATCACTAGCAAACCCTACATGGAGCTGCTGCACCAGGCTTCGAGCCCCGTAACGAGCTGCCACACTGACAGTCATGCAGCCATGGGCATCAATCTTCACGATAAAAGAGAGAATCTCCCCCAAGAGGAGTATTCCGTCAAGGCCCCAAGGCCCTGCGATGCTTTGATAGTCCCTCCAGTAATGAAAACATCCCATCATGGCATGGGATTCAGTGGCACGGTGCCTGCCCCTCCTACAGGAGACCGCACCACCAAAAGGATAGGATCTGTCTCACACATTCCTAATAGAAGGATCTCCTCCTAAGAACTGGTCTGAGAGGGGGGAAGTCGCAGGCAACGGTAAGCCCCTTTCAGAGAGGGCACATGAAAAAGGACACCGAAACAAAGTTCTAGATTCGGTCTGGGCCATCTCACATACATAAGGTCAGGGAGAAAGAAGGCAAGAGGTAAGCGAGCAAATGACAGAGAAAGGAGAGACAGGGAGCTAATGGGCAAGGAGCCAATTAAAGGATCCTCCCAAGCTCACCTATCCCACCTCGACCTTGCCTTCACATCTCGGTCTTTCCTTTCACCCTCTACGCAGAGAGTCCCCCAAAACTCTCTATCGTAGAGGCTCTATTTTTCTTGATGGTCCCACTGACTTGATTATCGAAGTGTCCCTGCCGGAATCTCCGGCCTAGGTCTCCTTTCTTTTGCAGGACAGGGTGCATATGCCAAAGGACCGGCGGGGAGGGATATGCCCGATGCCACACCAGAGCTATAGGCCATGATGATCTAGGTGGCAACAGATTGGCATGCCAGGAAGGGGGACAGGACATGATTTTTGACAAGCTAGTCCCCCATTGCTAGAAATGTCCATGGAGCCCGCACGAACTCGCGAAGCCTCTGCCGGATGAGGAGGAGACTAAAGCCTGATAAGGGAGCTCCCCACTCTGCCTCTGGCGCCTCTAACAGACCCTCGAGTTACCACACTGGCCCAGCAGGTCCATGCCCTGGCTGTGGCTGTGCACTAACTCTTTTAGAGCCATCGGTCCCTAAAGACTCAGCAGCAACTGGGGACCCCGGCGGCCCACGTTGCTGGTCCTCATGCCCTATGGTCCTTTTGGGAGGGGCCATTGCATATAGCTCCCCATTTACAAGGTTACCATCGGACGGTGGTAGAGAAGAGGTGATGTGGTCCAACTGCACTGGAGAGCTATTCCTTAATTTCGGACCATGATGTACCCTCTCACCAGCGATGTCGGTGTGGCTAGGAACTCAGGCGAGAGTTCCTCCACTCCTACCCTCCCTTTTCCCCGACATTTTTGGCCAAAGGGTTTACTGATGAGGCCACTCGCCATTGAACGGAGAAGTGCCTCGAAGAGCAGGAGCGCAAGCTAGCCGGCCTGATCCACCAGTTTGCAGAAGTTCAGGGCTCTCCTGGTGAGTCATGGGTTATGACACCCGCCCTCCCTTCTCCTACAGGATTCAAAAGGAACCGATCCTTAGCCAGTTCTGCATGCCTCAGGTCGATCCCTATGATGGGACAACCGAACCCCTGGATCATCTGGAAAGTTATAAGGCTCTGTTCATCAGTGTAATTAGGATTTCTGTTCTGTTCTGTTCCTTTTCATTATCTTCATTTCAGAATCTGCCTAGAATAGTACAGATTTTATTTTGAATTTTTGTTTCATCTAGTATGTCATCTAGAAGTTAGGAGTTTTCTGTGATTTTTTTAGATTTTTTTGATATTTTTTTCTGCACTTATCAACACCACTTTTAAACTGCAACACACTACTTCTGCACCTAAAATTTGAAATTTGCATGCATCTCATGACAAATCAAATTAAGGGCATGAAATTGACATAGGGTCAGGATTTCATCACCTGTCCCTAGCCCAAAAATCACCAAATTGCATATCGATCCAATCCCTAACTAAAATTGATTAGACATTAATTGCCCTAGTGGGTTAGGGACATCAATTTGGCCGAGCCCGGGTTATTGTCAACTCATTGTGTCAACTAGTCTTGTGTGTGCCCTATTACTTGGTGTCTAGAATTGGGACTAAGGGCTTGGGTGCTGATCCGTCTATCGGGCCAATTCCACCGGGCCTAGGTAGGCCAGAGACAGGATCTCACACTCCCCTTGTTCTAAAACCTGGCCAAGTATAGAGTTACTACAATCTAGCTTGCCACCTTGATTAGGCAACTAGCTTGGAACTCTAGGTCCAGTTCAATTCAATTGGGAAAGCTTGTGCAACCCATTTCTTCATCTATTATTGAAAGCTGGTGTCAAGGATAGAGGTTAAGTGGCTCAAGCCAAAGCGGTTCTTGTGGTTTTTAATTAGGACCCAATGAAAGCTGGGGGAACCTCCCACAGACCCACCTCCTGACTGGCCAGTGGAAGAGAGTAGCTATTGATTTGATTGTATCTAGTCAACTCAGTTTATTTGGACTAACCGGTTTAGAAAACTCATAGTTCGGGTCTGAGTCTAATTGTTTGCATGACAACTAGGTCAGGCACACCTTACCACCCTTCACAAGCCCAACCTAGTTCATCCATGGATACTAGTATGGAAAGCCTTATGAGATCTATGATCGAGAAGATGGACCGTTTGGATGCTAGGTTTGACCAGTTCGAGGAAAGGATAGGAACCCTAGAGGAATCTAGGTTTACCCCAACTAAACCACCTTCACCCAGATTACCTTCAGTTCGCCCTAGAGCCCAACGACAGGAACATACACTTGATCCAATTCATAGAAGGCCACATCAGGATTATACTGATCACACTCCGGAGCCAAATCCTAGAAGACCTCGCCATGATACTTTTGATCAGGATGATCGGGCCTTAAGGAATATACGTCTAGATGCACCAACCTTTGAGGGAAGCCTAGATCCTAAGGTGTACATAGACTGGGAGGCTGACATGGACCAATATTTTGACTGGTATGATATGTCTGAAGAGAGAAGATTCAAGTTTGCCAAAATCAGACTAGTCCGTCAGGCTAGGTTGTATTGGGGAAATGTCGAACGCATAGCTAGGCAGAGGGGAGACTTACCTATAGTGACCTGGAGAGACATGAAGAGAAAGCTTAGAGAGAAATATTTGCCTATGTCTTATCAGTAAAGGTTGTTAGATCAGTGGCAACGATTGACACAAGGAAATAAGACCGTTTCTGAGTACGTTGCTAAATTTGATGAGTTTGTAATGCGATGCAACGTAGTCGAGTCTGAGGCAGCCACATTGTCGAGGTTTAGATCAGGATTGAATGAAGATATAAAAGGGGAACTGTTTTTGAGAGAAGTCCATGATTTAGATCAGGCATACCAAGTTGCCATGGACTATGAGAGGTTTCAAAGGAGAGCTACATTTAGGCGACCTGAGCCCATTAGGTTTAATCCTCCTGTTAGGCGACCTAGTTCAGTCCCTGGTACAACCAATATACCAAGATCCAGCTCGAATCCAACCCCTAGGACCAACCCTGCCATTCCCCCAATTCCTAGAGAAGACAAAGGAAAGAGCCCTGAAGTTCGAGGTGAGAGGGAGCGAGTTTGCTATAAGTGTCGTAAACCAGGTCATTTCATGAGCCAATGTCCCTCTAGAGCTTTACATATAGGGGAGGCAGAAGAAGGTGAATCAGAACCCCTGGAGAATGATGAAGAGGAGGTTTATGAAGCAGGGGATTGCTTGGCTGATGAGTATGAAGGAGATGAAGAAAATGTAGACTCATCAGATGTGTTAGGAGTTGTGAGATGTATCATGACACAGACCAAGGAGCAGGAAGACTGGCGTAGGACTAGCATCCTACACACATTTGTCAAAATAGGAGAAAAGGTCTGTAAGATCGTGATCGATAGTGGAAGCTGTGTCAATGCCATTTCCACTAGTGCAGCCAAGAGTCTAGGATTACCCACTGAACCACATCCCAATCCATATAAGGTATCCTGGATCGATTCCACTTCTATCCCAATCAAGCAGAGATGTCAGGTCCGAATCCAACTTCAGTCCTATCAGGAACGAATCTGGTGTGATGTACTCCCTATGGGAGTAAGTAGCATCATCCTAGGTAGGCCATGGCTGTTTAACCATGATGTGACAATTTTTGGTCGATCAAATTCCTGTGCTTTCAATTTCAATGGCAAGAAAATTGTCATTCATTCAACCCAGCCTAAGGACAACACCAAAAGAGGAGTTAGCAGCCTAAAAGAAAAAAGGACTGGATTAAATTTGATAGGTGCAAGAGAATTAGAAAAAGACATTAATGAGGGAGCACCTATTTGGATGGTAGCTGCTAAGGAAACTATGGACCACACCCCTGTAGAACACCCTCAAGAGGTGGTCCAATTATTGAAAGACTTTGAAGACGTGTTTCCCGAGGATCTTCCCGACAATCTTCCACCTTTAAGGGACATGCAACATGCCATAGATTTAGTTCGTGGCGCGACTTTACCTAATTTTCCTCATTATAGGATGAATCCAACTGAACATCAAGAGTTACAAAGGCAAGTTAGTGAACTTCTTAGAAAGGGGTTTGTTAGAGAAAGTTTAAGCCCTTGTGCAGTCCCTGCCTTGTTAACCCCTAAAAAAGATGGTACCTGGAGGATGTGTGTAGACAGCCGTGCCATCAACAAGATTACTGTCAAATATAGGTTTCCAATCCCAAGACTGGACGATATGTTAGATATGATAGCCGGATCAACAATTTTCTCCAAGATAGACTTAAAGAGTGGCTATCACCAGGTTAGGGTTAGGCCTGGAGATGAATGGAAGACCACTTTTAAGACTAAAGATGGATTATATGAGTGGTTAGTCATGCCGTTCGGTCTATCCAATGCACCGAGCACCTTTATGAGAATTATGAATCAGGTGTTGAAAACTTTCATCGGGAAATTTGTGGTGGTCTACTTTGATGACATTCTTATCTATAGCAAGACTAAGGCAGACCATTTAACCCACCTAAGACAAGTTTGCCAAGTCCTTAGAAAGGATAGTCTCTATGCCAATATCAAGAAGTGTGATTTCTTAACACATAGAGTTATCTTTCTAGGATTCGTAGTAACATCTGAAGGAGTGTCCGCTGACCCTGCGAAAATTAAGTCAATAGTAGAGTGGCCTGTACCCAAGAGTATCCATGATGTTCGTAGTTTTCACGGTTTAGCCACCTTCTATAGGAGATTCATTAGAGGGTTCAGTACGATAGTGGCTCCAATCACTGATTGTATTAGGAAGGAAACTTTTGAATGGACTAAAGCAGCAGACAAAGCCTTCCTAACAATTAAGGAAAAAATGACACACGCACCCGTCTTGAGGTTACCCGATTTTACCAAAGTGTTCGAGGTTGCTTGTGATGCTTCTAGGGTAGGAATTGGAGGTGTCTTGAGTCAAGAGAATCACCCAGTAGCATATTTCAGTGAGAAGTTAAATGAAGCGAGACTAAGGTATTCCACCTATGATAGGGAGCTGTATGCGGTAGTTCAGGCATTACGTTATTGGAGGCATTATCTTCTACCACAAGAGTTTGTCCTATTTTCTGACCATGAAGCTCTTAGGTTCCTTAGTTCTCAGAAGAAATTGAACCCTAGGCACGGAAAATGGGTAGAGCTCATACAAGCTTATACGTTCGTACTGAAACATCATGCCGGAACTGAAAATAGGGTTGCTGATGCATTGAGTCGTCGTTCAATGTTGTTGAATTCTGTGAGCACTGAGGTAGTAGGGTTTGAAAGATTAAAAGAGGAATATCCTACATGCCCTGATTTTGGTGACATCTATCGATCCCTTCAACAAGGACCATCTAGTGAGCATAGTGATTATACCATTTTAGATGGATACCTTTTCAGAGGAAATCAGTTGTGTATTCCCAAGACCTCTGTTAGGGAATTTCTGATCTGGGAAGTTCATGCTGGGGGCTTAGCAGGACATTTTGGTAGGAATAAGACCATCTTAGCAATAGAAGACCAATTCTTTTGGCCTGGTCTCAAAAGAAATGTGGCCCAGATTGTAGCTCAGTACCGTATCTGTGCTGTTGCAAAACAGCAAAGACAGAACACTGGTCTGTACACAACTTTACCTGTCCCTGATTGTCCATGGCAGGATATCAGCATGGATTTTGTAGTAGGCCTCCCTAAGACGTCTAGGAAGTATGATTCTGTCTTTGTGGTTGTCGATCGTTTCTCCAAGATGGCTCACTTCATTCCTTGTTCTCAAACTTTAGATGCTTCGAAGGTGGCCAAGCTTTTTCTCGATCAGGTCGTTAGGCTTCATGGTTTACCTAAAACCATTGTGTCCGATAGAGATGTCAAATTTACTAGCTATTTCTGGAAAACCCTCTTGCACATGCTCGGTACCAAGCTGAAATTCTCTACTGCCTATCATCCTCAAACCAATGGCCAGACTGAGGTAGTAAACCGAAGCTTAGGAAATATGTTGAGATGCTTACTTGGTGACAACCTAGGAAACTGGGACCTATTACTTTCTCGTGCTGAATTTGCCTATAACAGCTCAGTTAATAGGTCTATTGGAAAAAGTCCATTCGAAGTGGTCCATGGATACAGACCTAGGAAGCCTTTAGACCTAGCTCCTTTACCCACACATGCACGGATGTCCGAGTCTGCCGAGTCATATGCACAGCATATTAGGGAATTGCATAAGGAGATTAGCCAAAAGATTCAAACGAGCAATGAACTCTATCAGCATATGACTAATTCACATAAACGATTAAAAGAATTTAATGAAGGGGACTCCGTCATGATCAAACTTAAACCTGAAAGGTTTCCGCCGGGAACTATGAAGAAACTCCATGCCCGGGGAGCCGGACCTTTCAAAATAATAAAGAAAATTGGACCAAATGCTTATGTATTAGAATTACCACCAAGTTATGGCATTAGTTCAACATTTAACGTTTCAGACTTAAAAGAATACAAAGAACCTGCATTGATACCTAGTGAGCTTTTTGGTCTTAATGTTTCTTTTGAGAGTGAAACACCAAATGAGTGTCCACCACCAAGTGTTCCTGAGAGAAAGGAGAGAATTGAAAGGATCTTGGATGACCAGATCATTACCACTAGAAATAAAGGCTACCAACGTTATCTGGTTAGATGGCAAGGATGTCCTGAATCTGAAGACTCCTGGATTTCTTGAGAGGACCTACGACAAATCGACCCGGATGCATTAGAAACTTATCAAGCCAACCCTCACTCGATAGGGTCGAGTTCCTCCCACCCCGGGAGAATTGGCGTGGGCACCAGAATCAGGAAGAGACTCCAACCAATTCAAGTCAAATCCGAGTCCTTATGGTTGGATGAGTAAAAGAAAGTCCTGTAATTTTTTTTTTTCTTTAATTTTGAGTCCAAATAATTATGTAATTCGAGTCCATTTCAATTTTATGTTGGGACTAGTCCAGCCTGATTAATCTTGTATTTGAGAGTTGGGTCCAAATGAGTCAAGTCCAATCCATGAAGAATCAAACCAAACCTCCATGAAGAATCAAACCAAACCACATTTGAAGACTAAAGAAGACTCAAGACTTATACTCCAAAGAAAGACCAAAGCCACCTCAAGTGGGGACCACATGCCACATGACACATGCCACCTCATCATCCAAGGTTGCTGCCACATCACACATACCACCTCACCATCCAAGGTTGCTGCCACATCACACATGCCACCTCACCATCCAAGGTTGCCGCCCAAGAGAAGAAAAGGGGAATTTGAATTTGAATTGGCTACAACCTCCTCCACAACTTCCTCCATTACTCATGGGATGCCCCATATTTTTCTCCACAAATTTTTCTCCATGATATTTGGTGTAGTTTGAATTCAAAATGGCTTAATAGTCTATAAAAGACTCTTAGTCTTCTTGTAAAGAAAGGATGGTAAAGAAAAAATAAAAATTTTCTTCTATGTGAGTTCTATGTGCCTAAGTGGTAGTTCTAAATTCCTCTCCCTATCCCACGCCAACCCTACTTTCTCCTCCTCCATCTCCAACGCCTAAGACACTCTCCTTCTTCTCCAATCTCAAGCTAGCTCTTCAATATTCAAGGTTGATCAAGAAGACCATCACAAGGAGGCCGGCCTAATCCATTTCAAGTGATCTACCATGGCGCCAAGATTATTCTTCAACAATGCTTCCTCGACTCTTCTTTAGTTTCTCCATTTCATGACTAACGTATTTTACCAAGTTTCTAATCTCGAGGTTTCTTTGTTGTAGGGTTCTCCAGGATTCCGAACTCAAGAGGAAGGAATTACTTGCCATAATCCAGAAAACAAGAAGGGCCCTCAATTTGTAGTATGGTCTTGTCATTTGGGAGGTCTCTTCATGAGTGAACTTGATCTACTTGAAAGATTAATGCTAGGTATGTTCTAGTATCGATTAGGTCTGAAATATTAAATTTGCCTAGCTTAACTTGTGTGGTTCGAATCTTATTCCTATTTCTTTGTTATTTTGATAGTCTTATTAATTAGGTTTACGTTTGATCGTTCGAGTTCTCTTCATTAGACCTCCTTTGATACTATATGCTGAACTAATTATATGCAAATAAAAAATTGCTAAGTTAATCTTTGCTAATCTCCTTTAGGGTTGCATAGTTGCATCCTCATCTTGCATGTCCCCACCACTGAAGAACCATTCTTGAGCCGACTGGATGGAGGAACCAGCCGACTCCGGCACTGGCATAAGAAAGAAGTTCTCTGGTACACAAATCCAGTCAACTAGCGCCAAGGCCCAGCCGACTTATCCAGAACATGGTTGAGAATGTTCTGAGAATCTCAGGGATCCAAGCCGACTGGATTTCAGCCTAGCCGACTCGTCCAGAGTGATCTATTTTCTCAACTGTGGAACCTAGCCAACTGGTGTTCAACCCAGCCGACCTGAGCCTAATCCGAGCCAACTCGAAGAATGTCGGAGCCGACTGGAATGACGGGGTCACCTCCAACGGCTAGTTCCAGTTTTCTATTTTTGAATTTCAAAAGTGCTCCAACAGTAACCTGTCACTTCCCAATGGTTACAACGTTCAAAATCAAGGGAAGGCAGTTGAAGTCTCTATAAATGAGGTATGAGAACATCCTTGGAGAGATTAATGAGTTAATGAATATTTATTGAATATTTGTTGAAGTAAGAAAAGAGAGAGCACTTGAGCTTTGAAACCAGCCTTCAAGCCTTCACCAACTCTTACCAGAAGTTTAAAGAATCTTTTGAGAAAAGCAAGGAAGCCATTGAAGTGCATTAAAGAGCATTCAACTGAGCTTCATTAGAGCTGGATCGGCAACCACCTGACAACTGAGTTTGTCATTTCTGTTGCTTTTTATTCTACTCTTAGAATATTTGGATTATTGGTGAGCCCGGTTGTAAAAACCAAATAGGTTTCTTTGGTGAGCCTTCTTAAAACCAAAGTGTAGAGGTTCTAGGTGAGCCTGTAAAAACCTAGTGTGGGTTTCTTTGGTGAGCCCGGTTTAAAAACCAAAGTGTAGAGGTTGGGATTGTGAGCCTGAAAAATAATCCAACTGTATTCCGGTTTGGGGGATATAGTGAAAATCCCGAGTGGTGAACTTGGATAGTGGACGTTGGAGCTAGGTTGCTCTGAACCACTATAAATTTGCCTTGTGTGCATTGTGGTTTATTTACTTTTCAGCTTCTGCACTTATTCTCTGATTAACACAGCGCTCAACCACTGAAAGGAATTACTTGTACACATACTTGCAAAAATTTTGTAATTCCCAATTCACCCCCCTCTTGGAAAAAGCCACCTAGGCAACAGCTGGTATCAGAGCAGTGTCGCTGATTACTTGAGTAAAGATTGATGGCTCATCCCATGAGTACATCCTTGGCCGAAGGCCAGTCAACAAATAGACCTCCACTATTCACAGGCACTAATTATTCTTATTGGAAAGCATGAATGAAAATTTACATTCAAGCTATAGATTTTCAATTATGGAAGGTCATCTTAAAAGGGCCACACATTCCCACGATCAAAGTTGATGGCGTGGACATCCCTAAGCCTGAAGAGGGCTGGGATGATCATGACATGAAAATGGGGGAATTGAATGCCAAAGCAATGAATTTACTATATTGTGCTTTGGATGCAAATGAGTTCAACCGAATTTTCACTTGCTCTTCAGTAAAGAAAATCTGGGACAAACTCGAAGTGACCCATGAGAGAACTTTCCAAGTGAAAACCTTAAAGATAAATCTTTTAGTTCACAATTATGAATTGTTTAAAATGAAACCTTCTGAAATAATTTCTGCCATGTTCTTTAGATTTACATATATTATTAGTGGTTTGAAGAGTCTTGGTAAGGTATACTCAAATGCTGATCTAGTTCAAAAGATACTCCGTTCTCTACCTGACAAGTGGGATCCCAAAGTGACTGTAATCCAAGAGGCCAAAGACCTCAACACATTACTGCTAGATGAACTACTGGGATCACTCATCACCCACGAGCTGACTATGCAGCACGGAACTGAAGACGAACAGAAGAAAAAGAAAATAATAGCCTTCAGAGCTGCTTCCGAATCAAAGAGGGATGATTAAGATTCTGAAGAAGAAAGCACCTCCTCCAATGATGACCTAGAAGATGATGATATTGCAATGGTTATGAGGAGATTCAGAAAATTTATGGGAACAAAGAAAGGAAGATTCAACCGGAAACTCCATAGGAAGGATTACGGAAAAGAAAAAGAAAAGGACAGAGAGAGATAAAGATGTAGTCCCCACATGCTATGAATGCAAGAAGCCGGGGCACATTCATCCAGACTATCCTCTGTTGAAGAAATCCTTCAGACAGAGAAAGAAGAAGAAAGCCATGGTTGCCATATGGTCCAATAGTGAAGAATCATCTTCATCTGATGAAGAAGAGACCACCAAGACTGCAAATCTATGTTTGATAGGTCTCGAAGATGAGATGACATCCCCTAGCAATTGCACTGAATTTACATTTGATGAATTAAATTCTACATTTTATGATCTATTATCTGAATTTAAGAAAGCTGGAATAAAGATAAAATCATTGAAAAATATGAATGACTCTTCACTCAAACAAAAATATGAAGTTTCAGAAAAGAACCTTTTATTGCAAAAAGAACTACATGACTTTTCTGAAAATATTGAAAAGCTGAAAAATGAAAATCATTTTTGTGAGAGGAAAAACAATGATTTACTTGCTGAAAATAGTGAACTGAAAAAGGAGGTTACAAAACTCAAGCCATTAGTTGAAAAACTTACTTTGTCTTCAAATAAGCTTGAGCTAATTTTAGAAGAACAACGGATTTCAGGAAATAAAGCTGGAATTGGTTTTAAAACTTTTATTATGAATGGAATTTCAGCAACTACTTTTGTGAAATCTAAAGGACCTGTTCAAAACATTTTATCACAAAAAGTTTTAGCCACACCAAAAACTGTTTCAGCTTCAAAGTCTTTATTGTATGTTCCTAAGAACTTGAGCAAAAATGCATATATTTCAAAAGGTTCAAAATCTGCATCAAGTGCATCAACTTTTAGAACTTCAAATTCTTCTTCTATTAAAAATTCTAAAGTTGTATGCTATGTTTGCAAAAGAATAGGACATAAAGCTTTTGAATGCAATAACTCTAGAAATGTCCTTAAGAGTGTAAGAAAAATTTGGGTTCCCAAAGGAACCACCTCTGCTGACCTGCAAGGATCCAAGGTAGCTTGGATACCTAAAAGAATTCATTGATTATTTTGCAGGAATGTCTTGCAGCACAAAGATTGAAGAAAAGGTGGTACTTAAACAGTGGCTGCTCAAGACAATGTGACGGGTGACAAGGACCAGTTTATCACTCTTGAAATTAAAGAAGGAGGCCTAGTCACCTTTGGAGACAATGGCAAAGGGAGAATAATCAGATTGGTAAGATCAAAATAACTCCCTTCACTTTTATTGAAAATGTTTTGCTAGTTGACAAGTTGAAGTATAATCTCTTAAGTATAAGTCAATTGTGTGATAAAGGCTTCAAGGTTGTCTTTGAATCTTCTATATGTATAGTAAATAACTCTTTAGATTCTAGCAATAAGTTCATTGGACATAGGCTTGGGAATATCTATGTGGTAGATCTTAATGATCTTGCCATGTCAAGTAGCCCTAGTCTAGTGGCAATGAATGCTAAGACAAAGAGTGGTGTTTACTATGGCATAGATGATTAGGTCATGCTAGCATGCATAGTATTGCCAAATTGATTTCTAAAGATCTTGTTATAGGCATTCCTAAGTTTAAAGTTAATTTTGATCATGTGTGTGATGCATGCCAAATGGATAAACAAACAAGGGGGAGTTTTAAATCAAAAAATATTGTTTCTACAATAAGACCACTTGAACTACTTCACATGGATCTTTTTGGACCTACTAGGAACACAAGCCTAGGAGGTATGAAATATGCTCTTGTGTAGATGATTTTTCAAGATTTACTTGGATTTTGTTTATTGCTTCGAAAGATGAAACTTTTCATGTTTTCAGAAAATTTCATAAAAAGGTTTCAAATCAAAAGAACTTATCTTTAATTTCAATTAGAAGTGATCATGGAACTGAATTTGAAAATCAATTTTTTGAAGATTATTGTACTGAATTTGGCATTGATCACAACTTCTCTGCTCCTAGAACACCTCAGCAAAATGGTGTTGTAGAGAGAAAAAATATAACATTGGAAGAAATGGCTCGCACAATGTTGTGCGAAGGCAATCTTTCAAAGTACTTTTGGGCAGAAGCCGTGAACACTGCCTGCTATATTTTAAACCATATTTTGATCCATCCTATTTTAAAGAAAACCCCCTATGAGCTTTGGAATGATAGAAAACCCAATATTAGTTATTTTCATGTGTTTAGATGCAAATGCTTTGTGCATAACAATGGAAAAGATAATTTAGGAAAATTTGATTCTAAAGCTGGTGATGCAATTTTCCTAGGTTATTCATTACATAGCAAAGCATATCAGGTTTTTAATAAAAGGACTCTTACTGTTGAAGAGTCAATACATGTTGTATTTATTGAAACTAACCCTACACCTTCTAGACAAGAAGAGTGCATAGATAATGATGCAGGTACGATGCAAAAAGGAATGGAAGACTTGAGCATTCAAGATAAAGACACTCTAGAAGGAGAAGAAACGGTAAGTAAGGATCACACCGATCTACCGAAGGACTGGAGGTATGTTACATCTCACCCTAAAGAATTAATAATAGGAGATCCTTCACATGGTGTTAGGACTAGGTCTGCACATAAGGATGTACATGATTACCTAGCCTTTGTATCACAAATGGAACCCCATAGCCTAGAAGAAGCTGAGATTGACACAAACTGGATGATGGTAATGCATGAAGAATTAAATCAGTTTGAAAGGAATAAGGTATGGACACTTGTAGATAGACCTGCTGACTATCCCATAATAGAAACCAAATGGGTCTATAGGAATAAATTGGATGAGCAAGGAAACATAATAAGAAACAAAGCTAGATTAGTGGCTAAGGGATATAACCAAGAAGAAGGTATTGATTTTGATGAAACTTATGCACCTGTAGCAAGACTAGAAGCCATTGATTACTACTTGCATTTGCTTGTTACATGAATTTCAAACTTTTTCAAATGGATGTAAAAAGTACATTTCTTAATGGTTTTATCTCTGAACAAGTTTTTGTGGAACAACCACCAGGTTTTGAAAATCACACTTTTCCAAACCATATATTTAAATTAAATAAAGCATTGTATGGTTTGAAACAAGCACCTAGAGTTTGGTATGATAGACTTAGCACTTTCTTAATTGAAAATGATTTTTCAAGAGGAAATGTAGATAAAACTTTATTTATTAAAAAGAAGAATAATGTCATCTTAGTTGTACAAATATATGTTGATGATATCATTTTTTGTGCAATTAACGAATCTCTATGTAAAGAATTTGCTAAGCTTATGCGGGGAGAATTTGAAATGAGCTTAATGGACGAACTAAACTACTTCCTTAGACTTCAAGTAAAACAAACAAAGGAAGGCATCTTCATCAACCAAGCCAAATACATCAAAGAAATCATCAAAAAGTTTGGTATGGAGAGTAGCAAAACAATGAGCACACCCATGAGCCCAGCTTGCAGATTGGACAAAGATGAAATGGATCCAATATTGACCAAAAGCTATATAGAGGTATAATCAGATCCTTATTGTATTTGACTGCAAGTAGACCTGACATTTTATATAGTGTATGTGTTTGTGCTAGATTTCAGTCATCACCAAAAGAAACACATATGCTTGCTGTTAAAAGAATAATTAAATATTTGAAAGGAACAAGTAATTTAGGAATTTGGTATTCTAAGCATTCTACCTTGAACTTGATTGAATTCTCTGATGCTGACTATGCTGGTTGTAAAATAGATAGAAAAAGTACTAGTAGTACATGCCAATTTTTAAGATTGAATTTAATTTCATGGTACTGTAAGAAGCAAAACTCCGTAGCCTTGTCCATAACTGAGGCTGAGTACGTGGCTGCTGGTAGTTGTTGTGCTCAAGTGTTATGGATTAAACAACAACTAGAAGACTTTGGTGTATCTTAATCTAAAATTCCAATTAAATATGATAACACAAGTGCTATCAATTTGACAAAGAATCCAATTTAACACTCTAAAACCAAGAACATTGAAATTAGACATCATTTTATTAGATATCATATTTCAAATGGTGATATAGTGCTTGATTTTGTTCCTACTGAAGATCAATTAGCTGATATATTTACTAAGCCACTTAATCAAGATAGGTTTGAACTATATAGGAGTGAATTAGGACTTTGGATCCTTTTTAAATTCTCTAACCTAATTCCTTCAAATTTAAGGAAACATTATCTAGAGAACCTCCTGAATTCATTCTATATCTTTGAGCCTAAATTTCCTTTGAAATTCTCTCCAAAATCTCTCAAATTTTGTGAACAAAATTTCCAAAAACCCTGTTTCTTTGTTCGAGTCGACTGGTTCTTAAACCGAGTCGACTGGATTTTCTGAGAGTTTTGAGCATGTGCTGGCCTAGCCGGCTCGAGTATTTTCGAGTCGATTAGATCCTTTGAGTGTTTTGGGAGAGTTATGGCCGAGTCGACTCGAACCTTCTTAGGGCTTATTCGAGTCGACTAGAATTTAATGCCTGAGTTTTTTAGTTAGGGATATAAACCCTTCTCCGAGCCGTCTAACCTCTATTCTGTCTTCTCTAACAGCTCGTTCCTCTCCTAATCTTACTCCAAAGATTCCCATCTCCATTCTAAACTCTCCAATCTCTCTTTCCTTTCTCTTTCTTAGCAATGGCTCCAAAGCGTGCTACCGAGAAATGCTCCATTAGGGCTGCTCCGTCTGTGGAAATGGAAAGAAGGTCGAAAAGGCATCAAGAAGAGCCGACTACCACTGCTCACAGTGAGGAACTTGTGGAAGAAGCTGCAAGGGATGCTCCAACTGTTCCAAGTCAAGTCCCTTCGATGTCCACAAGACCGGTAACCTCTGGCCATCGAATTAACTTTGAATTTATTAAGGCGATTGGGTTAAAAATCAGTGATTTGATTGAAGATCAAGGTTGGAGAAAGTTTTGTTCCCTAAATGAGAAGTCTTACCCCTCTCTTGTTAGAAGTTTTTATGAAAATCTGAGATTGGGAACAAATCATGTTGAGTCTATTGTTAAAGGAAAAAGAATTATTATCAATGAAGAATTTCTACATGGTCTACTGGACTTACCTACTGAAGGAGTGAAATTCCTAGTGATTGACAATAGAGAAAAGGCTTTAAGAAAAATCTTAAATAGAGAGGATGTTAGTGGAATTGGAACTGTTTTTGCAAATACATTGTCTCTCGAAATGAGGTTTCTACATAATTTTATTTGCAGAATATTTTTGCAAAGAACAGGAAGATTTGATTGGGTAAGTGAGAAAGACTTATGCCTTATGGAACACATCATGGAAAAGACTCCTGTAAATCTATCCTACATTATAATTATGCAAATGAAGGAGATAGTTAGAAAGGCTAAAGCCTGCTTACCCTATGGAATGATGCTAACCCTGTTGTTCAAGTCTCAAAGAGTTAGTTTGGAAGGTGAAGATGGAGTTGAATTGCACCATACATATGTCTACACTTCCAAATCACTAGAGAGAATGGGTTACATCCAAGTTGAAGGAGTTTGGAGGAAGAAAGGGACAAATGTCAGGGCAATAGGCAGCTCTAACAGTGAAGAAGAAGAAGAAGAAGACGAAGAACCTGCTGGCATTGATACAGTTGAAGCTGGAACATCTACTGTGCCTGCACCTGAGCTTGAATCACTTATTTCTGAGCCTGCTGCTACTTTTGAGGAGACTGGAGTACCTTCTCCTATTTTTGATATGCCTGCACCCGAGTTTGATTTGCCTGCAGCTGATCTACCTCTACCGGCCTACACTCCCGCAGCTACACATCCTCCAATCATCCACAATCAAATTGAAGAACAGATGAAAAGTTTGACTGATACACTGACAGGAACAATCACTTCTCTTTTTGATAATCTAAAAAAGTCAGTGGATAGTAGACTGGATAAGCTAGAAGAACATGTTACAAATCTACAAGAAAAGGTTGATGCAATAGAAGCTTCAAGATCTGTACCTCAAGTAGAACTTCAACCAATCCTACACTATATCTCTTCTAGTTCTGAAGCTATAAAGAATTCTATTGATGCAACATTGAATGAATACAGAACTGAGTTGAGTGAAGTCAGATGCAAAATGGGTACTATTACAGAAACTATAAATATGGCAAATGACTACACTCAAGGCATTGGGATTATTAGGTCAGAGCTTGGAAGACTTAGAGGATCTGCTGAAGCATTTGCCAATGTCCAAGCTTCTGAACTTATTGATGATGCAAAAGGAAATCGGTGAGGTGAAAGAGGCAGTAAACAAGGTACCGGCAAGCCTCAAGGATATGGAACAACAGCTTGGTGCAATCTGGATGGAGATGGTTTCTATCTGTGGCACTGTTAGATCCTCGGAGGTCACTGCTAGGACTAGACCCTTGTATGATCCTCCTCCTATTTCCACTAGGGCTCCTACTACTTCTCACCATCCTAGAGCACCTCCACCTCATGCATCTTCTAGTAGATCTCCTAGACCTGCTTCTTGGCATGGTGCCAATATACCTAAGGATGATTCTGAGTAGATCTTTAGTAATTTCAGTACCCTTTGGAAACTTTTTGAAGTTTTTGTAATGCTTGATGTATTGAGTCTTTTGATGGAAATGCAATGAATATCTTTTTTGGACACTTTCGTGTATTTCTTTTATCCTGTTAACTCTCTATATTCTTTTAAATAAAATTCTCTCTCTAATTTGAAAAAGTAAAATTATCTCAAACAAATCCTGAGACATTCTCAATCTATTTAAAATCTGAGCTTAATTGTTTAACCTTTTTGATTTGATGACAAAAAGGGGGAGAACCATAAAGTGCATGAAAGAAGAAACTTAATGAATTGGAATTGAACTGCTAAAGTCAACTTGACAGGGGGTGCTTAAATATTGCATATCTTTTCTGCTAAATTGTTCAAATGAATGATAAAGGGGAAGAAATTTAGAGAAATTTCATATTGTTTAGAAAGTTTATAAAAAGGGGGAGATATACATGTTTAATTTACATGCTTCAATGATTACTATGATGCTCTCTACTTATTACATCTAATTGTCAATACTTAATGCGGCTTGATACATACAGGCAATTATTCTCTGACACTTACAGTTTATAAAATTGGCTTTGTGTATAGCTGTATAGCATATATTGATATATATCTGAGAATAC
Source organism: Areca catechu (assembly GCA_021397845.1). NCBI lineage: Eukaryota > Viridiplantae > Streptophyta > Magnoliopsida > Arecales > Arecaceae > Areca > Areca catechu. The sequence goes on from CM038046.1 coordinate 98,627,572, forward strand.
AGTTAATATTGCGATATATCAAACAAATGTAAATGCTTACTATGATATACATCTACTTGTGAATAGAATAGATTCTTTTCATGCCCAGTGTTTTGTCATCATCAAAAAGGGGGAGATTGTTGACCCCTAAAATAATTTTGATGATAACAAAACATTGGAGCATACATTTGGTTATCTAACAACTCTTCAAATGGTTGACAAGTTTTTGTAGGACAACTACATTGACATACTTTCTAAATCCTGCAATCTTTATTACTTTGTGTTGAGTTGTAAAGTGATTAGAATCTTGTAAAGAAGAACCCAACAAAAATTTCCTACTTAAATCAAGATAAAGGGTTTACTTCCAATAGTTTTCAAGCTTCAATTTTTCTTGATTCTATTGTAAGAAGACCTTGAAGAAGTCTTCAAAGCTTGGCACAAGAGTTCTGGAGAATTTAATTTGATCTGGCTGAAGAACCATTCTCGAGCCGACTGGATGGAGGAACCAGCCGACTCCGGCACTGGCACAAGAAAGAAGTTCTCTGGCACACAGATCCAGCCGACTGGCGCCAAGGCCCAGCTGACTCATCCAGAACATGGTTGAGAATGTAATGAGAATCTTAGAGATCCGAGCTGACTGGATTTTAGCCCAGCCGACTCATCCAGAGTGATTTATTTTCTCAATTGTGGAACCTAGCTGACTGGTGTTCAACCCAGCTGACCCGAGCCTAATCCAAGCTGACTCGAAGAATGTTCGAGCCGACTGGAATGACGGGGTCACCTTCAATAGCTAGTTCCAGTTTTCTATTTTTGAATTCCAAAAGTGCTCCAACGGTAACCTGTCACTTTCCAATGGTCTACAACGTTCAAAATCAAGGGAAGGCAGTTGAAGTCTCTATAAATGAGGTATGAGAACATCCTTGGAGAGACTAATGAGTTAATGAACAGTTATTGAATATTTATTGAAGTAAGAAGAGAGAGAGCACTTGAGCTTTGAAGTCAGCCTTCAAGCCTTCACCAACTCTTACCATAAGATTGAAGCATGTTTTAAGGAAAGCAAGGAAGCCATTGAAATGCATTGAAGAGCATTCAACTAAGCTTCACTAGAGCTGGATCGGCAACCACCTAACAACTGAGTTTGTCATTTCTGTTGCTTTTTATTCTACTCTTAGAATATTTAGATTATTGGTGAGCCCGGTTGTAAAAACCAAATAGGTTTCTTTGGTGAGCCTTCTTAAAACCAAAGTGTAAAGGTTCTAGGTGAGCCTGTAAAAATCTAGTGTGGGTTTCTTTGGTGAGCCCGGTTTAAAAACCAAAGTGTAGAGGTTGGGATTGTGAGCCTGAAAAAAAATCTGACTGTATTCCGATTTGGGAGATATAGTGGAAATCCTGAGTGGTGAACTTTGGTAGTGGACGTTGGAGCTAGGTTGCTCCAAACCACTATAAATTTGCCTTGTTTGCATTGTGGTTTATTTACTTTTCAGCTTCTGCACTTATTCTCTGATTAACATAGCGCTCAACCACTGAAAGGAATTACTTGTGCACATACTTGCAAAAATTTTGTAATTCCCAATTCACCCCCCTCTTGGGAAAAGCCACCTGGGCAACAAGGCCGTCGCCCTGAAGATCTACCACCTCGATGAGCTGGTCTCCATGTTGGCCCTGAAGGGAGGGTTGCGAACCTCCCGCTTCACATACTCCCTCGATAAGAAGCTCCTGAAGGCTTATTCGGAGCTCCTCCTCCGAGCTCATAAATACATTTAGGACGAGGAGGCCGATCATGCCAGATGGGAGTCGAAGGGGAGGCCATCAGAGGGGCGGGCCATTGGGGAAGTATCCATTCCCCCAGCCCAGAAGATGATGCTTGCCCAGTGATCAGGTCCGAGATCAAGAGTTGACCCCTACAGAGAAGAGAGGTCACTCCTCCCCTCACCTCGAGAGCAAGGAACCTTGTCCGCTAGCCATTGATAGCTGGGCCACTGAAAGGCTAGCAATGGTGGTATCCTAGGGGGAGGGAGAATCTCGAAGAAGAAAGAAGGATGATGATGTACCCCCTCTTTTTGTAAGCTAAGAGATTGAATGAGGTGAGCGACCCAGAGGATAAGCAGCTGCTTGAGAAGTAATGACGGCGAAGTGTCCCAAGAAGACCAGGGCTGATATTGAAAGCCCCATAATCCATCCACCGGATTCATAGTTTGGTATCTTCAAGACGGGCCCCTCCATCAGGCCCGCACTCATCTGCTGTACTCATAATCTGGAGATGGCGGAAAGGCAACCCACCATCTACCGCCTGACTCATGTTCAGCATCTTCAAGATGGGCCCCTCCATCAGGCCCTCTCTCCTCTACTATACCACAATCCGAAGTGGCGGCAGGGCAACCCACCATCTATCGCCTGACTCATAGTTCGACATCTTCAAGATGGGCCCCTCCATCAGGCCTACTCTCCTCTGCCATGCTCACAGCCTGGAGATGGCAACGGGATGCCATATACTACGTGACTCATAGCATGGTAGACTCTCAAGATGGGCCCCTCCTTCAGGCTCGTTCTCCTCCACCGTTCTCATAGCCCGGAGTTGGCAACGGGATGCCATCTATTGCATGATTCACAGCATGGCAAACTCTCAAGACGGGCCCCCCACGAGGCCTGCACTCTCCACCATACTCACAATCTAGAGATGGCGACAAGGCAACCCGCCATCTACCGCTTGACTCACAGTTCGACATCTTCAAGACGGGCTCCTCCATCAGGCTCGCTCACTTGCTATCATGCTCATAGCCCGGAGATGGCAACGGGATGCCATCTACTGTGTGACTCACAACATGGCATACTCTCAAGATGGGCCCCCCCACGAGGCCCACACCTTCTATCGTGCTTACAGCCTGGAGATGGCAATGGGATGACATCTACAGTGTGACTCGCAGCATGGCAAACTCTAAAGATGGGCCCCTCCATCAGGCCCACTCTCCTCTACCGTGTTCAAGCTTGGAGATGGCAACGGGAAGCCATATACTGCGTGACTCATAGCATGGTAGACTCTCAAGATGGGCCCCTTCATCAGGCTTGCTCTCCTCTACTGTGCTCACAGCCTAGAGTTGGCAACGGGATGCCATCTATCGCATGACTCACAGCGTGGCAAACTCTCAAGATGGGCCCCCCACTAGGACCACACTCTCCACCGTACTCACAGTCCGAAGATGGCGGCAGGGCCAACCTGCCATCTACCGCCTGACTCACAGTTTGGCTTCTTCAAGATGGACCCCTCCATCAAGCCTGCTCACCTGCTACCATGCTCACAGCCCGGAGATGGCAACGGGATGCCGTCTATCATGTGACTCACAATATGGAAAACTATCAAGACGGGCCCCCCTACGAGGCCCGCACCCTTTACCATGCTTACAACCCGGAGATGGCAATGAGATGCCATCTACCGCATGACTGCAGCATGGAAAACTCTCAAGACGGGCCCCTCCATCAGGCCTGCTCTCCTCTACCGTGCTCACAGCCCGAAGATGGCAATGAGATGCCATCTACTGCATGACTCATAATGTGGCAAACTCTCAAGATGGGCCCCTCCATCAGGCCCGCTCTCCTCTACCATGCTCACAGCCCGGAGATGACAATGGGATGCCATCCACCACATGACTCACAGTATGGCAAACTCTCAAGATGGGCCCCTCCATCAGGCCCGCTCTCCTCTACCATGCTCACAGCCCGAAGAAGGCAAGGGATGCCATCCACTGCATGACTCATAGTGTGGCAAACTCTCAAGATGGGCCCCTCCATCAGGCCCACTCTCCATTGCTATGCTCACAGCCTGGAGATGGCAACAAGATGCCATCCATTGCATGACTCACAACGTGGCAAACTCTCAAGATGGAACCCTCCATCAGGCCCGCTCTCCTCTGCCATGCTTACAGCCCGGAGATGGCAACAGGATGCCATCCACTGCATGACTCAGCATGGAAAACTCTCAAGATGGGCCCCTCCATCAGGCCTGATCTCCTCTATCGTGCTCATAGTCCAAAGATGGCAACGGGATGCCATTTACCATGTGACTCATTGCATGGCAGACTCTCAAGACGGGCCCCTCCATCAGGCCTGCTCTCCTCTGTCATGCTCATAGATTAAAGATGGCAATGGGATAACATCTACCATGTGACTCACAGCGTAGCAAACTTTTAAGATGGGTCCCTCTATCAGGCTCGCTCTCCTTTGCTGTGCTCACAGTTCGGAGATGGCAATGGGATGCCATCTACCGCATGACTAACATATGGCAAACTCTCAAGATGGGCCCCTCTATCAGGCCCGCTCTCCTCTACCATGCTCATAGCTCGGAGATGGCAACGAGATGCCATCTACCGCATGACTCGCAGTATGGCAAACTCTCAAGGTGAGTCCCTCCATCAGCCCCGCTCTCCTTAATCGTGCTCATAGCTCAGAGATGGCAATGGGATGCCATCTACCACGTGACTCATAGTGTGGCAAACTCTTAAGACGGGCCCCTCCATCAAGCCCACTCTCCTCTGCCATGCTCACAACCTAGAGATGGCAATGGGATGCCATCTACCGCATGACTCACAGTATGGCAAACTCTCAAGATGGGCCCCTCCATCAGGCTTACTCTCCTATGCCATGCTCATAGCCCAGAGATGGCAAAGGGATGCCATTTACCATGTGACTCATATCATGGCAAACTTTTAAGATGGGCCCCTCCATCAGGCCCGCTCTCCTCTACTGTGCTCATAGCCCGGAGATGGCAACAGGATGCCATCCACCGCATGACTCATAGCATGGCAAACTCTTAAGATAGGCCCCTCCATCAGACCCGCTCTCCTCTACCGTGCTCACGGTCCGGAGAAGGCAACAGGATGCCACCTACCGTGTGACTCACAATATGGCAAACTCTCAAGGCGGGTCCCTCCATCGAGCTCGCACTCCTCAGTCATGCTCATAGTCCGAAGATGTTAATCAGGAAATTTTAGAATCCTGCCATCTACTGCTCGACTCATAGTCCGGTGATAGCAAGCCAGGACATCCCAGGAGCCCTGCGATCAGTCAGCTGGACTCCCAACCCGATGAAGGCAAATCGAGAGATACCAGAAGCCTCACTCCCAGTCGCTTGAATAGCGATTTGGCAAATCAGGAAGCAAAAGTGATGGAAGTGGGGAAGGCCCCATCACCTCATGCATACTACACAATACTATGGGGTGGGACTTCATTTTCCTCTCCATGAAATGCGATGTAAGCAGGGATCCTGTGACCCCAGGCAACATCGACAGTGGATGGTACAAAGTCCATAGGTGCATACATTGCACTGCACCCCTTCTTGAGGACTTCTACAACACCATCATCACCAGCCTCACCCTCCCTCGCACTTGACATCGCCTTCAACCTAGTTAGCAAGGAGTCAAACCAGGAACATAAGGCAGAATGCAAGGCATTTTAGCTAAAGCAAAAAGGGAAGCTACATTCATTGAAATGTTTCTTACATCGCAGAGAGGCTCTCAGCGATCCGAGGAGCCTTAGAAAAAAGAGAGAGAGAGAGAGAAAAGAAGAAAGGAAAAGCAAAGAGAGAACATTAGCTATAAAGGAAAAAAGGGCTTTCATTGCAAAGTCTTCCGTTACATTTCTTAGAGACTCCCGACAGGCCGGAAGGCCTCCTAAAATTTTAAGTTACAAGTAAGAGAGAACAGGCTCAGGCCTCCCTTGGCGCACCTGCCCGGCCAACGGGCTAGTACTCCGGCTCTGGACTCTGCCCACGGGATCGGGTGGAGGCATTCCAGTCCCTTCTACCCAGGGGGTGGGTGCCCTTCCTTAAGTGAACTTCTGGGAAGGTGCCCTTCCTTAGGGACCCCATGGCACCTTCTGGGAAGGAGAACAGAGCCATTGCCTCTATCACCCCGTCCTTGGAAATCACTGGTCTTGTGATTCTAGGGGCAGCTTCAGCGGCTTCTCGTTAGGCCACCTCCATCAATGCCATAGGGGCCGGTCTTCTCCATAGCGACCATGACCAGCACCGCCTCCTCGTCCGAGTACATCAAGAAGGTTCACAGGAGGACCACCCTTGACATTAAGGTAGCCTCCTTCTTTGCTTCCCCTGCCTTCCGAGGGGCTCCTCCTCTTCTTCCCCTTGAGGAAGGCTTCGAGCTTGGTGAATTTCTTCTCCAGGCTAGATACCTTCACCTTAGCACTAGCCGCTTGCTCCCGAAGGGCCACTACGTGGCTGGCCAGCCTTCAGATCGAAGACCTAAAGTCTATTAGAATCCTTCCCTTAGTACAGGCCGAGGGAGAGGGGTGGAAGGAAAGGAACATAGGAAGAAGGGCTTCAAAACCTCTAGAACAAGAGGGGATTAGAGAAGAGAGAAATGACTCTATGAAGGCCCAATCGAATGCAGTCAGAGTCCCTTTTAAAGGAGCAAAATGGGGAAGGTGAACCCTTCATAATAAAGCTTGCCGCCCACTGCTACCTCGTGCCCACCAAAGGCGTGCATCTCTTTGACTCCCGGCCAACCAAGAGCTACAACATACCGACATCCGATGGTCCCGATGCCTTGGGTTAGGGGCGTCACTTCGAATCCAAGGAAGTATTAATGATCCCTTCATCAAAAAATTGAGCATGGTGTCACCTTGATAGAGGGAGGGTGCAACTTTCGGAGCGGCAATGCGTGAAATATTAATGGCATAGAAGGCACACTTTTCCATGTCAGCATGGTTATTACTCTCCTTACCCTGAGTGCCGCATCGTTCTTTGGGCTCGAGAGTGGGGGGCATCAGATGTGGTAACATCCACTGATGTGGAGCCTATGCAGATGCTAGCTGGCAGCCATGTGGGTAGGGGTTGCCACCTAAACATGGTGCCTGAACAAAAGCTCAAGGCGAGCACTCTCGCTAGGGTCAGCTCCCAAGCGAGGTTGAGCTCATAAGGCGAGGCCTCCATCTGAGGTCATCACCTGACCAGGGTCGTGCTCATGTGCTCAAGGCGAGCCCTCTTGCTGGGGTAGCTCCCAAGCGGGGTCAAGCTCATACGGCAAGCACTCCATCTAAGGTCAGCACCCGGTCGGGGTCGGCTCATTCGCTCAAGGTGAGCCCTCCTATCGGGGTCAGCTCCAAAGTGGGGTCGCACTCATAAGGCGAGCCCTCCGTCTGAGGTCGTGCTCATGAACTCAAGGCGAGCCCTCCTGCTAGGGTCAGCTTTCGGGCGGGGTCGAGCTCATAAGGCGAGCCCTCCATCTAAGGTCAACTCCCAACTGGGGTTGCGCTCATGCTCACAGGGCGAGCCCTTTGGTCGAGGTCAGCTCCCAACCGGGGTCGTGCTCATGTTCCGAAGGCAAGCCTTCCCAACTCGAAAAAGCTGATACTTTTACCAATAGCAAGAGAAAGGAGAGCCCAGTCACCCGCGACCTCCAGAAGGTGCAGTGCACTTCATCATTGACTCCCGCCCCATAATGCATCACTGGCAGACCCTGCATGGAGCTGCTCTACCAGGCTTCGAGCCCCATGACGAGCTACCATGCTGACAGCCGTGTAGTCGGGGGCGTCAACCTTCATGATACGAGTGAGAATCTCCCCCAAGAGGAGTATTCCATCAAGGCTCCAGGGCCCTACGATGCTCTGACAGTCCCTCTAGCAATGGAAACATCCCATCATGGCACGGAGCTCAGTGGCATGGCACCTGCCCCTACCACAGGAGACTGCACCACCAGAAGGACAGGATCTACCACACACACCCTTAATAGAAGGATCTCCTCCGAAGGACCGATCCGAGAGGGGGGAAGCCATAGGCAACGGTAAGCCCTTTCAAGAGAGGGCACACAAAAAAGGACACCGAGACAAATCCCCAGATCCAGTTTGGGCCATCTCACATACATAAGGTCAGGGAGAAAGAAGGCAAGAGGTAAGCGAGCAAGTGACAGAGAAAGGGGAGACAGGGAGCTAACGGGCAGGGACCCAGTTAGAAGATCTTCCCAAGCTCACCTATCCCATCTTGGCCTTGCCTTCACATATCAATTCTTTCTTTCACCCTCTATGCAAAGAGTCCCTCGAAACTCTCCGCCACAGAGGCTTTGTTTTCCTTGAACATTCCACTGACTTGATCGTCGGAGTGTCCCTGCCAGAATCCCCGTCCCGGGTCTTCTTTCTTTTGTAGGACCGGGTGCACGCGCCAAAGGACCGGTGGGGAGGGAGACACCCGATGCCACACCAGAGCTATAGGCCACGATGATCTAGGCGACAACAAGATCATTTTGGAGAAAAAGGTCATTTTCATCCGTGGATTTTTGAAATTTTGATTATGAAATACATTAAATTTCAGTCATGTTTGACAACCTGCATGCGCCTCCATTTTTCATTGCTTTAGATGCCCAATTTGATGTTGAAAGGATGCAAATCCCATCATGCCACTCAAGCACAACATGGACCAATCGAGATGCATGGTGTGCTCCATGTCAGATTTATTACACCACCCCTAATGTACAAAGAATTACTCTTAACATAAATCTAAATCGCGAGCCCACCTACCCTAGCCTGGTTTTGGGGGTCTTCATATCAATGGGCCATCCATCCTTCCTTCCTTGCAAGGCCTTTTTGTCTAGGTTCATATTTCTTGATTAGCACATCAAAAATAAATCTGGATTTTTTTTGTCTGGATTGCTATTTTCTCTTAGATTTTTACATTATTGCTAATGCCCTATTCCCATCTTTGATCTCTATAACCAACTTGAATCTTCTTTCTATCTATAAATATTTTATTATATCATACACATCTAATAAATCTGGATGGCTTTTTGCTTCTTTTTCCTTTAAAAAAATATAATAAAAATAAGTTTAACCAAGATGTACTTAATAAATCCATCTAAATAAGCTCAACCTATGTAGTAATCACAAATCAAAGCAAATCACTAATTTTTTTGGGTTGATGTGGCTATTGAGGATTAGTGTGTTGTATGAGTGGGTTGGTAAGTTGGGCACCATCTATTGCTCAACCGATCACCAAACTGCACAGTGATCTATAGATCTTTCACTCACTTTTCACATTCCATAACTTCCTACTAATCCTTGAATCTTCAACAAAAGAATAATACCAAGCTAAAATAAATAAGAGAGGATTATCCAAACCTATGTATTATCCTTGGGATGGCTGTTGTCTCTAGATATAACATGATAAGAATCTATGGCCTTAGAATGTACATGTTAATAACCTGTAATTTTGTAATGTGGCACACATGAGTGTTGACCCTGGAAATGATTTTGATGATTACAAAATATTGGAGCATGAATAGTATACTAACAATTTTAAATAATTAAGAATATTTTTGTAGAGAGCTTTCTAATAAACAATTATCAATTAAAAACTTTATAGATCATTGAAATTATTTGTAAGCCATTAGAATGTAAGTCAGCTCTCAAGGATCATCGTAAATCTTATGTATCATGGTAAATCCTTTAAGAGAGTCTTTGTATCATGGGAAGAGTCGAGAGCTCAAATTTTATAATTAAAAGTATTTGAGTTGGTTATAGAGTCGATGTATACTCTAGAAGTCATTGGAAGATCTTTGGAATCATTGAGGAGCCAAAATATATCAAATTCTAAGTAGAATTGAAGTTCTAACTGAAAGAGCTAACTCTCATCAAGAGAGCCAACTCTGGCATGGCATGTAGAACTAGCACTGTTCAAGAGAGCTGACTCCTAAAATTAGAGCCTTCTCTCTTAAACAGGCAAAGAGCATATTTTCTGGGCATAGTTTAGAAGAGCTTTCTCTCATAATTAGAATATTCTCTCTCAAATAGGTAGAAAACATGGATTTTTGACCCAGTTCAGAAAAGCTAACTCACAGCAAATGAGCCTTCTCTCTCAAAAAGGCAAAAAGCTTGCTTTTAGAATATACTGTAGACAAGCCAACTCCTTTTTAGCAAGCCGACTCTCAGCCCATAAATTACTATAGTAATAGCTAGTTCCAAAACTTGTAAATTTTAATTTTCAAGGTTTCTAATAGTTGTTTTTTACTTTTCAACATCTCTAAATGGCTAAAAAATCATGAGAACCAACAAAAAAAATTCTTAGATAAGTATAAAAGAGTGGATTAAAGTCGAAGAAAAATATTCTTTGAACATTCTTGAGAAGATTCCTTGCCAATCATTGCAAATAATAAAAAACTTAAGAAAAACATAACTCCTTCTCACCTACTCTCTTGCAAAATTAAGTGAAGATCTAAGTGAGCTTTGATGATCAATCATTGAAGACTTGAAGAGTCTTTAAGAGGAGCTTCATCGACAACCTTCTACTTTTTTTGGAGTTTGTATAATTGCTCTATTTTTATATTTTTGAGCTATTATTTATTTCAACAGGGAGCTAAAACTTAAGATTGGATTTAGGTTTTGATTGGTTGACCCTGGAAAATTAATTAGAATGTTTATGAGCCTAAAAAATAAACGGTATATTAGGATTTTGGTTTGTGAGCTCGGTATAAAACAAATTGGCTGTATTCTTGTAGGAATATAGTGAAAATTCCAAGAAGTTCTTAGATAATGGATGTACAGCTAGGATTGCTCCGAACCATCATAAATCTTATTGTATTTGTATGTTTGCTTGACTCTTTATTTTTCTCTCTCTCATATTTTAGTATTATCACTTGATACAATTTTGGCTCACACACATCATTTGAGTTTCAAAGGTACATACTTATTTCAATTATCAAAAATCCAATTCACCTCTCTCTTGGATATCGATCTAGATAGCAAGGGATATCAGAGCCCCATTTTAGTGTTGTTAATCCAATGATTAAAAGAAAAGATTATGGCAACCCACATGAGCACTTCATTAGTCAAAAGATAATCTGGTAATAGACCTCCACTATTTAATGGTACTAATTACACATATTGAAAAGCTATAATAAGGATTTACATTCAAGCAATAGACTTTCAACTATAGAGAATTATCATTAAAGGTCCTCACACACCCACATAAAAGGTTGATAGCATTGACCTCCCTGAACTGGAAGGTGAATGGGATGATCATGCTATGAAGATGGCTGAGCTAAATATAAAAGCCATGAACCTTTTGTATTATACACTAGATCCTAATGATTTCAACCAGATTCTTACTTGTAATTCTATAAAAAAAATGGGATAGGCTTCAAGTCATATACGAGGGCACTAACCAAGTTAAGAACTCAAAAATTAACTTTCTTTTGTACAATTATGAATTGTTCAAGATGGAACCAACTGAAACTATTTCATAAATATTCACATGCTTTACTGACATTATCAATGATATCAAAAATCTTGGTAGGACATACTCCAATAGTGATTTAGTGGACAAGATACTTAGATCATTACCGGATAAGTGGGATGCAAAAGTCACTATAATTTAGGAAGCAAAGGATCTTAATAACTTACCTTTGGAAGAGCTTCTTCGATCTTTGATGCCTTACAAATTAAACATGAAGCACCGCAGTGAAGAATAAGGAAGAAAGAAGAAAACTATAGCTCTCAAGGTAGCAGCTAAAGAGAAAAAGGAAGAAAAACAAAGCCTCTCATCGGAAGAAGAGATAGGATATGAGGACATGGCCATTGTAATGAGAAAACTTAGGAGATTTATGAACAAGGATAGATCAAAATATAGAAAGAAGCATATGGCTAAGGGGAGCCTAGCAAGGAAAGAGAGAAAGAGAAGAATAAGGACAAAGATCAACAACCCATATATTATGAGTGTAAGAAAGCGAGGCACTATCGGTCTAACTATCCTATATTGAAAAAGATTTATAAGAAGAGCAAGAAGAAGAATGCCATGGTAGCCATATGGAGTGATAGTGATGAATCAAGCTCCAATAAAGAAGAAGAGCAAACAAAATCAGCTAACCTATGCTTAATGGCATTGGAAGATGAGATATACACTAAACCTAAAATTAAATTCACATTTGATTAATTGCATATAGTATTTTATAACTTACAAAATATTAAGAAAGCTAGTTAAAAAAATAAAAATCTTGAATAGTCAAAAGATGTTTTACAAAAAAGAAAGATGATGCCTTAAAGAATAATGATTTGTTACAAAAAAAACTGAATGATTTAGTTGAAAGCAACAAAGAATTAGAAAAAGGGAAGGATGATGATTCGTAAAAATTGAAGGCTTTGAAAATTGAAAATCAAAATTTGCAAAAAGAGATTGGAAGACTTAAACCTTTAGTTAGTAAATTGACTTTGAAACAAACTTGAGTTGATTCTCAAAAACCAAATGAAAACTTTTGATAACACTGGAATAGGATATAACTCAAAATTTAGTAATAGATTTTCAATAACTAGGTTTTCTAGAACCAAATTTTCAGCACCTAATCCATCATAAAAGTTAAATGTTGTTTGTTTTTGTTGTAATGAAATTAGGCATAAAGCTTATAAATATAGTTTAAGAAAGATAAATGGAAGTAAAGTTAATAAAATTTAGATTACCAAAGGGACCATGATGACTAACCCCAAAGGATCCAAAAAAGCTTGAGTACCTAAGAAGCTTAATTTATTTTGTAGGAATGTTTTGCAGTCCAAGGATCTAAGAGAAGATGGTATTTGGATAGTGGTTGTTCAAGACATATGATGGGTGACAAGGAATGATTCTTTATCCTAGAAATGAAAGAATGTGGTATTGTAACTTTTGGTGATAATAGTAAGGGAAGAATCATTGGTAGGTAAGATCAAAATCATCCCTTCTATATTTATTGAAAATGTACTACTAGTAGATAAATTAAAGCACAATTTTTTGAGTATTAGTCAATTATGTAACAAAAGTTTCAAGATTATATTTGAATCTTCAATTTGCATAGTTAATAGTTCTTTTGATTCAAGCATTAAGTTTATGGGACATAGACTTAGAAACATATACATGATAGATTTGAATGATCTAGCCATAAAAAGTAGTACAAGCCTAGTGGCCATGAATGCTAAAATCAAAGACACTAGTTGGCTTTCGCATAGAAGACTTGGACATGCTAGTATGCATACATTATCTAAATTGATCTCTAACGATCTAGTTAAAAGTTTGCAAAAATTGAATTTTTAAAATGATCATATATATGATGCTTGTTAACTTGGTAAATAAACTAGGGAGAGTTTTAAATCTAAAAATATTGTTATAATATCTGGACCTCTAGAGCTATTGCATATGGACTTATTTCAACCAACTAGAATTATAAATCTAGGAGGTAAGAAATATCAACTTGTAATAGTAGTGATTTCTCTAGATTCACTTAAGTATTGTTTTAAGCACACAAAGATGAAGCATTTTCTATTTTTTAAAAAAATTATAGAAAATTTTCAAATCAAAAAAAATCTTTTAATTATTTCAATAAGAAGTGATCATGGTATAGAATTTGAAAACAAAAACTTTGAAAAATTTTTAATAAACATGGCATTGATCACAACTCTCGGCTTCAAGAACACCATAATAAAATAGTGTTATGGAGAAAAAATAGAACATTGAAAGAGATGGCTCGAATAATGTTATATGAAGGCAATCTTTGAAAGTACTTTTGGGTTAAAGCTGTGAACACTACATATTATATTCTAAATAGTATTCTTAATAGACCTATTTTAAAGAAAATCCCCTATGAATTTTAGATTGATCAAAAACTTGATATAAGTTATTTTCATGTATTTGGTTGTAAATGTTTTATCTTAAATAATGAAAAAGATAACCTTGAAAAATTTGATATAAAATTGGATAAAGATATCTTTTTTGGTTATTTTACTTCTAGTAAAGCCTATAGAGTTTTTAATAAAAGGACTTTAATTATGGAAAAATCTATACATGTTATATTTGATGAATCTAATCCTTTACCTTCTAGAAAGGAAGAGTGCATTGATGATGATGTAGGTAAACTGAATAAAGGAATAAAGGACTTGGACTTCAAATATAAATCAATTGAAGAAGAAAAGGAAGAGGTAAGCAAAGACTATGAGGACTTGTTTAAAAAATGGAGGTATGCACATCACCATCCTAAGAACTTAATTATAAGTTGTCCCTTAAAAGGTATTAGAACTAGCTCATCATTTAGAGACATCTTTGATTACCTTATATTTGTTTCTTAAATTGAATTCAATTACATAGAGAAAGCTGAAAAAGATCCAAATTGAAAGATAGCTATAATAGAAGTTGAATCAGTTTGAAAGAAACACTATTTGAACCTTAGTTGGTAGATCTAAAGAACATCCAGTCATAGATACTAAATGTATATTAAGAAATAAATTAGATAAAAAAGGTAATGTAGTTATTAACAAAGCAAGATTAGTAGCCAAAGGATATAATCAAGAAGAGGGAATAAATTTTGATGAAACTTATAAACCCATAGCAAGGTTAGAGGCCATAAGACTTTTACTCATATTTGTATATTATATGAATTTCAAATTATTTCAAATGAATATAAAAAGTACTTTTATAAATGGATATATTTCAGAAAAAGTTTTTGCAGAGAAACCCCCTAGAATTGAAAGTCACAATCTTTTCAATCATATTTTTAAATTAAACAAAGCTTTGTATGATTTAAAATAAGCACCTAGAGCATGGTATGAAAGGTTTAGTAAATTTTTACTTGAAAATAATTTTATTAAAGAAAGTTTGACATAATCTTATTCATTAAAAGAAAAGATAATGGAATATTAGTTGTACAAATTTATATAGATGATATAATTTTTGATGAAACTAATGAAGATCTTTGTCAAGAATTTGCTAAGCTTATGCAAGGTAAATTTGAAATGAGTATGATGGGTGAACTAACATTCTTCTTTGGACTTTAAATCAAAAAATAAAGGAAGAGATATTCATCAACCAAACTAAGTACATCAAAAAGCTATTAAAAAAGTTTGGAATGGAAACCATAAAAGTAATTGGCACACTAATGAGTCCAACCTGTAAGCTTGACAAAGATGAAGAAGAAAATAGCAATGATTAGAAGCTATATTGAGGTGTAATTGGATTATTACTATACTTAACTGTTAGTAGGCCTGACATATTATATAGTGTATGTATATATTCTAGATTTCAATCTAATCTAAAATAATCATATATACTTGCTATTAAAAGAATCATAAGGCATCTTAAAGAAACATCTAATCTAGGATTGTGGTATTCTAAGATTGATTATTCTGATGCTGATCATGGTGGATGTAAAATTGATAGAAATAGCATTAGGATTGAACTTAATCTCATGGCATAGCAATAAATAAAACTCCGAAGTCCTATCAATGCTCAGGTAGAATATGTGCTGCAAGAAGTTGTTATGTTTAAGTACTTAGATTAAGCAACAACTAGAAGATTTTGATGTTTAAGCAAACTAAAATTTTAATTAGATATGATAACACTGGTGCTATAAACTTGACTAAAAATCTTATTCAACATTCTAGAATAAATCACATAGAAATTAGACATCACTTTATTAGGGATCATGTGCAAAATGGATACATTGAGCTAGAATTTGATTGTATTGATAAGTAATTAGCAGACATATTCACCAAGTCACTTAGTAAGGATAGATTTTCATGATTAAAGATGAATTAAGGCTATATGATCCACTTTAGAAATTGTCTTAAAATTCACCAAAATTAAGAAAAATTCTCTAGAGCCAATTCTTCACTATTTTGAGTATGTGCAACCTTATTCCATTGATTAGAATTTCCAAAGATTATTTTCCTAACCTTTTGGACCCAAAAATTGAAGTTCTGCTTGAGCCAACTCGAGCTGACCTAGGCCAGAGTGAGCTGACTCTAATATTGAAAACTTAATTTTTTTAAAACCATTAAAAACCCAAGCCACCTTTACTCTTTTACTATTTCATCGAGCTATTCTCTTACCTTTCACTATCCACCACCATCCAAAATCCTAAGGAACCACTCTTGAGCCCTAATCCTTATGAATCCAAGTCAAATAGGACCCCAGAAGGTGTTGGCATATGAAAGAAGGAGAATCAAAGGATCTTCTTTGGTTGAGCATCGGTCCAAGCATCGAAATGATGAGCTGGCCCATGTTGTTCGATTGATTCAGTCTCAATCAGCAATTTCGATGGCAAACTGACCCATAACCACCGGTAGGAGAGTTTACCTTGATTTCTTCGAGCAGGAACACCTCTAAATCAGTGATTAGATTTGAAATTAACGGTAGGAGAAGTTTTGCACACTCAATGTATCGATTTATGCAACCCTTGTTCGATCTTTCTTTGAAAATATGAGGCTAGGGAATGATTCGATCAATTCCACTATCAAAGATTAGTTAATTATTTTGGATGAAACAAGATTGAGCTGTCTGTTAGAAATGCCCAAGTAAGGAAGATGTTACTTGCATTTAAAAAAGAAGATAGATGGTTTGAGGACTAATTTTAAAAAAAAGAGATGTAATGAGTATTAAAAATTCACAGGCAAGTTAGTTATCTTTAGAAATGAGACTCCTTCATAACATGGTCAGTCGTGTCTTTATCCCAAAGACCAATTGATTTGATTGGATGACTGAGAAAGATATTGCATTTATGCACTACAAGATTGAGGGCCACCCTATCAATCTTCCCTTTTTGATGCTATCTCTGATTAAGGAGGCTGCTAGGAAGTAGAGGGCATGAACCTTGTGGTATGGTCTTCACTTTAGCCTTCCAAGAGTTTGAGATACATTACACTAGTGAGGATGCCAGGAGACTCCTGCACACTGATAGATATGTGAGAGGTCACTTCACCAGATGGGATACTAGAAGGTAGATGGCCATTGGATGAAATGTGTATCATGATAGAGACTTGCTACTACTGATACTTCTGAGAAGGATGATGCTAATTTTGATGATAAGGATGATGTGAGGATGAGGCACCTGATACTGTTGGACCATCCATTGAAGAGACTTCAGGATAGCCAGCTAGTCCAAGGACTCTTGCAACATTGACACTTGCTGAACCATTTGTACCACCCTCAACTACTATTATGCTTTGATGGTGATCCATGCTTAACAAAGATAATTAATTCTAGGATTTTTATTTATATTAGGATATTTTCAACTCAATCATTGGATAGCTTATATTTATGGGATGGGCTATGATCTTAACAAGATATGGTTCATACTCGACAAGATAGCCTATGCTAAGGATTAGTTTGAAAGATTCTGAAATAAATATGAATTTTGATTGTTTAGATTAGAATAGATACATGATTTATGTTTGTGATTATCTAGAAATCCGAAGACATCTTTTTATCATTTAAACCTCTCGATCTCATATTTGATTTAAATTGATTTATTTTAATAAAACCATTATCTATCTTTTTAAATCTAAATATTTATCTATTTCTTTATTTTCTTTATAAAATAATTATCCTTGATCATCGAGGATACAACCCTACTCACTCTAGCTATGGTAGTGAGTTAGGTTTTATTTTTGACCGCCTATGACATCGATCAAATTTTGGCATCGTTGCCAGCTGCTCACAATGGTATCTTGGTCCAGTAACAAGAAGATGAAAAATGGTGCTTAGGCAGTGGCACAGCATGGAATGGTGGGCAGTTGAATGGATAACAAATGGTGGCTAGCAACAACGGGAGTGAAGGCAAGGTGATGGGAAGAATGCCAGCAATAGTGATGAGCAACATCTCAGCTTCATGGTGGTGTTAGGCAGACAACGATGAGGTCAGGCGACTGGCAGTGGTGAGGATGATTAAGCAAGGGTGGAGGATGGTGGCCTGTGGCTTCTCCCGGCCAGAAACAAGCTCTCGGTGTCTCCTCCAACCATGGGTGACAATCGAATGGCATCTTCGATGAAAATGGTGCTCAAGAAGGCTGATGGTTCATGGAACAGGGTCTGTGGATTAACAACAATGGCTACCTATGAGCCGTGGGGTATTTCATAGACCAAGCAATTGGTCCATGGTGGACTGACTTCTTTAAAATTCATGCAATTCTTAATCAATTTCAAATTTTGATTCTAGGCTTATTGAACTCCAATTTAAATACCATTTATATCATTGAATTTTAAAAATTAAGCTCTTTCAATCCATTGACTCATTTTCTATAAAACACTAATAAAAAATATTAATTCTTAATAAATATAGATTAATTAATATTTATTTTAAGGCTTAAATTGAAATATTAAATAGACTTTTCATACCCCCTAACTTAATCATTGCTAGTCCTTGAGCAATGTAATTAAGATATAAGTATTAATTTTATAACCATGTGTTAATAAGATTCTCCTTTAGATCTAGGCTTGAGGTCATAAGAAGTTAGCTAACATCACTAATTAAGTATTGAGTTCCTAAAGTAAATCTCATAGTCAGAACTATTAGAAACTTTCTTGGAATTAGTATTAGATTATAAAGAATAATTATATCTTCAACTATTATCTACTTTTGGTCAATTATTTATACACCCCCCAAATTAAGAACATAAGTTGAGGTAGCTTTCATACCACTTAAATTTTTCTCTTCTTTTTCTTCACTTCTATTTTTTTGTTGGCTATATCTTCACATTGCCCACTTTTTGATGTGAATAATAATGCTTACGTAAGTGAAGGTACCTGGTTACTCGATGGAAAACCAATATTTAAAACTTGTCCCTCTTTTTCTTTTTGTTTTTCTCTCTCTTTTTTTTTCAAGCAAGTAGCTCTTTCCTCAAATTCAAGTTAAATGGGGGGTGTATATCAATTATCAATTTTTTAGTAATAATTGAATCTTTAATTGACCTTACAACTAATACCTGCTTTACCTCGTTAGTGTGCATGTGCGATGGAAGTGGTAATAGTATTTGGGTGATTAAAGTAGGCTGCTAAAAGTTTGACTAGCTGTTACTCCTTAACTCACTACAATAATTAGAAAATACTATCTAACTCTGTTACCCATTTCCTATTCTATTTTGCTCAAGAATTTCTTTCATGGAATATGATTTATAAATTCTTTTTTCATAATTTTTTTCAAAATTTTCTCCATAATTTTTAAAAAGTTTTTTCATAATTTTTTTCCATTTTTAAATTTTTTTTAAAGATTTTCAAATAATTTTTAAAATTTTTAAATTTCAATGGATTTTTTCTTACCCCCCAACTTAATTTTCATTGTCCTCAATGGAGTAAGAAAAAATTAGGACATGAAAGTATAAATGTAAAGTGCATTTCGTGATAACAAAAAGGGGGAGTAGTAGTAAGATTAAAGTATAAATGTGATATATATTTGTGAGTAGTAAGTATAAATGTAAAGTGCATTTCATGATATGCAAGGGGTAAATGAGAGTATTTCCAAAATTTGAAAATTATTTTGAAAACTTGAATTGAAATTATTTACATATTCCTTAAGAAAGGGGGAGCTATACCTTGTTTTCATTGAAAATCCTTTTTAAAATGAATTTCATCTTAAAACCCCTCTTTAAGTATTTGAAAAGATATTTACAAATTATTTTATGAATCATCAATTCAAGGGGACCTTTACTTATCGCTGAATTTTCATGTAGAGTATCACTATACATGTGATTATGTTTAATATATATCCCAAAGCTTTGATACTTTCAATCATTACAACTTGCTCTGATAATCTTAAATCATTATATCATTCTTATTCTGATATATCTTGTTGATATTAAAAATTACTTTGATACAACTATTACATTTAATTCTATGCACCTTGATGAATTCTTTTAAAAGCTTTTTATGTAATTTATACTTAAAGATTTTGTTATCATCAAAAACGGGAAGATTGTTGACTCCGTTATTGATTTTGATGATAAACAAAATAGTTAAGTATAAGTTGAGTACTAATAATTTTTTTAAAGTATGTTTTTGTTGAAAAAGGTGCTCACAAATTTGAAGAAGCTTGTTTGATTGAAGAAGCCAAGTTTACATGAAAAGAACTGCTCAAAGAGGACTTGGAAAGTCAAAATTTGCTTGATTGGATATTTGAGTGAAGCATAAATTTGGTTCAGCACAAGTTCAAGAATTTTTGAGAAGATTTCAGTAAGGTATTGACTCAAAGTGTCGACACATGATACCAAGTGTCAACACATGGAAGTGAAGTGTCGACTCAAGCCGGTATGCAAAAAATGTTTCAAATGGCATGGTTGAAGTGTCAACACATGGACATAAAGTGTCGATTCAAAGTGTCGACATATGGATCAGCTCATCGCTTGAGATTTTCAAGCCACAGACTTGCTGAAAATGAAGAACTACAGAATGTCGACACATGGAAGCTAAGTGTAGACTCACCTTAGGAAGTGTTGACATATCTGAGATTTTCAGAGAACCAGATTGAAGATTTTTGAACTGGATGTCGACTTATGAAGTTCAAGTGTCGACCCGAAGTGTTGACTCATAGCTTGAAGTGTCGACACATGGAGTTCTGGAAATAGTAATGGCTAGTTTTTCAAATACAGAGTTCGACCCTTTTGCCCTCCAATGGCTAGTTTTTCAAGTCTAACGGCTAGAAATGGGATTTGAGGCCTTGGAGAGGTATTTATATGCTCCAAATCAAATCAAAAGGATAACCATTCAAAACTATTCATAACAATTGATGAGAATGAAATAAGAGCATTCAAGAGAGAAGAAAAGAGAGCTTTAACTCCTATTCATTGAAGATTCAACCACTCTCAAGCAAAAGCAAGCCTCCAAGCATTCAAGAGCCTTCAAGAACCTTCAAGAGCATTGAAGATCATCTATTCTTGAGCATTCAAGAGGCTTCAACAAGTTCAAAGCACCTCTACATCGAGCTTCAAAGAGATACCCACTTTATTTTAGAAAGCTTATATTGTTTCTCTACTTCTAAACTTTTTTTATTGTAAGGGTTCTTGGTTAGCCTATTGTAAAACCAAGGGAGGTTATTGGTGAGCCTTTAAAAACTAATTAGGTTCTTGGTTAGCTCGGAAAACCAATGGAGGTTGGTGGTTAGCCTATAAAACTATTTAGGTTCTTGGTTAACCTGTAAAACCAAGTGAGGTTTTAACTTGTTGTCCTTGTGAAAACAAGTTGAGTTTTTGATTAGTGAGCCCGGAAAACTAATCAACTGTAATCAGTGTGATTATAGTGAATTTCCAAGGGGATCATGGGGAGTGGATGTAGATGCATTGGATAGCACTGGACCACTATATTTCTGGGTCTTTGTGGTTGATTGATCTCTCTATTTGTTTTACTTTTATTGCTCTTTATTTTTGCTGCACTTTTATTTAAGAGCATTATATTTGATTTCATTGTACCTTAATTTATTGTTAAATTGGATTGCATAGCATCAAGTAAATATTTTTTAGAGACCCAATTCACCCCCTTTCATCCCTCCTCTTGGGTTGCTTACTGGGCACCAAGTGGTATTAGAGCCCTGTTCTCAATATATAAGCTTTACCGCCTTGAGTAAAGATCTATGGCAGCCCCAATTGGTACTAGTATAGTTGAGGATCAAGCCTCAAATAGACCTCCATTTTTCAATGGATCAAATTACACATATTGAAAAACTAGGATGATAATTTATATGCATTCTATTGATTATAAATTATGGAAAGTTATGGATAAAGGTCCTCATGTTCCTTCAGTAGTGGTTAATGGTGTTTCCATCCTAAAGCTCGAAGAGGATTGGGATGAAAATGATATTAAGCAATCCGAGATCAATGCCAAGGCAATGAATTTCCTTTATTATGCATTAGATCCTAGTAAATTTAATAGGATATCTACATGCACCTCTGCTAAAGAAATATGGGATATACTTGAAGTTACCCATGAGGGTACCGATCAAGTAAAAAATACTAAAGTGAACATGTTAGTGCACACATATGAGATGTTTCGAATGGAACCTAATGAAACTATCACTGATATGTATACAAGATTCATAAATATTATAAATGGAATGTGAAGTCTTGGAAAGGTAATGTCTAACGCTGATCTTGTGAATAAAATCCTCAAGTCACTTCCAACATCATGGGATCCAAAGGTGATCGCAATCCAAGAAGCCAAGGACATTGACAAACTACCTCTAGAGCAGCTGGTTTGATTGCTCATGACTTATGAGCTAAATTTGAAACAAAAAATAATGGACACGGATAAAAAGAAAAAGGGGATTGCTTTCAAATAAAACATACAAGAAGAATCTGTAGGGTTCGGTAACCAGTGCGGAAGTGTGGATTTCAAAACTTTATGAAATCAGGTCCGAACCCTAATCCCAAAATCTCCTTATTAGCAATTAAAACTTATGACTACATGTATGTCCAAATTTAAACATAGTTTAGATACTAACCTCAGATCGCTATATCCAATCTGATGTAGAAATAAACTCCAAATAGAGTAACCTTTTGAACACACCAGGCGTCCACTTGTCCGCCCTCCGATGGTGATCCACACGGGCAGATGATCAAGACAGTGACTCCTCAATTGGGTTCCTTCCAATCCAGTTCTACCCCAAGAACTTGATATATGGGCTATTGGCTAGGACACCTCTAGCCAAACGGGGACTAAAACTTTCTCTCTTACCCTTCTCCTAGTTTTTAGCAACTTTGGCCCCTTAAGACACTCTTGTCTTAAGAATAAGCCCTTGTCCTAAAATGAGACAAGGCTTGTCTTGGAGGGAGAAGAAAATTAAGACAAAGTTGTCTTAATGTAAGAAAGAAGGAAAAGAGGCGCCTTCTTCCTTTACCGTCGGAGAGTTTCTCTCTCTGACTCTCCTTCTGTTCTGAGATTCGACAGAGCCTAGGCTCTGTAAAGGAATCAAAGAGGAAAGAGAGGAGGGGGAAACAATCTTCTGGAGAGGGAGAAGGAAAGAGAAGCAAGGCTTCGCCGTAGAAAATCTGGAATTAGATTTTACGGTGAAGCCTTCTTCTTAAATAGGCGACAGAGAGGCGCCTTCTCATCTGAAAACATCCTCTCACGTCCCTCTCTCCCTTCTCACGTCTTCTGTCTTTATCTCATGGCCCTTGGGATTAATCTCACGGCCTTTGGGATGGGAAGACGCGAAGAAGGATCGTGAAAAACACAGAAGGGCGCGCGCAGAAAGAAGAGTCGCGCCCCTTCGGTGTTTCTCTTTTCTTTTTCACGGTATTTTTCCCCTTTTTGGAGAGTCCACGCCTAGGTGGACTCTCTTCCACGCCTCTTCAAAAATCACCGGCCTTTTTTCTTTCTTTTCACGCAAAGACGCGTCTTGGAAAGAGTCCACGCGCGCGTGGACTCTTCTCCTTGCGCGCGCGCGTGGGAAAAGAAGCGGAGGGACTTAGGCGATGTGGGAAAGGGGTTTAGCCTCTTAGGTTAGCCCAATTGCTAGCCTACTATTAGCCCAAAGTGTTGAATCTTCAATTAGATTCAAACCGGAATGAATTTGGATCTAAAAAAGACCAAATCGGAACCCTAACTCGAATCCGATTCAAGTAGAAGCCATGGTTTGCAACACATGCTAGTGTGTTCATCTGCAAACGAGATTTAATTCCAAATTAAAACCTTGATTATCTGTCCTAAGTGTGTGACCCATTGGGTTCCATACTTAGCCAGCAGTGGGTCCGAGTGCAAGTTGACCTAATCTGATCAGAACTCATTCTAATCGATTTAGGTCAAATCGAGCTAACTCGAGTCAGTCAATTAGGACTCCTCCTAATTTGTGATCCAATTAAACCATTTAATTTGATCAACCCACAAGACAAGATTGACGTCTAGCAACGTGTCATGTCTACCCGGAAGATATGGAAATTCTGGTGTAATTCCAAAACTACCCTTCAGTGGAAAGTTCCCGTACAATTCGATCCTTCAATCATCTTGCATCCCGAATATAACTTTGGATATGGAATCATGTCAAATCCAGTTTATACTCATTCCCAGCTCAGTCATACACTAATGATTCAATTAATTCGATATTAGAAATCATTTCTAATATCTGTACTTTGATCAAAGATTTCCTGAATCATCATCTGACCTAATTTGGCTGGATGCAATCTCCTCCTACTAGGAGTGATCAATTCCTTGTTGACCTACTCATTTCCTTCATATACAATTCACCACACCCAGCGTCAACCTTGTGCATGACCCAGTGTCATGAATGAGATTGAACCAAAGCATGGGTTCATGTACAAAAGGTATTATGGCAGTCTCAGGTCATAGGACTACTTGTACAACTCCCACTATGAGAAAACATCTATTGACAAGCAGCTAAGGCTCCATTAGATGTTCTCAAACTGGATCTATTCAGTGAACTCATTCACTAATGAGCACCCACATCCTTGTATTAGTGTCCTACACAAATGACTGTGAGAGCAGTCACCCTTTTCAGCATACATAGGATGTGCCAGTCTTACCGGAAACCCTGATCCCCAACTCAGGGTTCCTATGACTAGGAATATTCTAGATTAGGGTTTTAAGGCCTTAGATCTCACTGGTATGATCTCATCATAGCCCTACAACCATAGCCCTAATCTATGGGGTTCATCATATAATGACACAGCGAATGACGAAAAAATTATTGCCTTTATTAATTTGTCAATTTACAATGGTCTGGGAGATACAGATATTGGCTTATAGGGCATGATCCTTTCAATCTCCCACTTGCACTAAAGCCAATCGCTCTTATTCTTTAACCCCATACAATCGAGGTGGCGATCAAACTCCCGCTGTGGTAGAGCCTTAGTGAACGGGTCTGCTATGTTGTTCTTTGTATCTACTCTATTGATGCAGACTTCTTGTCTTTCGATTATCTCTCGGACAAGATGGAAGCGTCTCAGAATGTGCTTGGACTTGTGATGGGCTCTCGGTTCCTTAGCTTGAGCAACTGCTCCAGTGTTATCACAATAGAGTGGCACCGGGTTCTCAATCTCAGGAACTACTCCCAACTCTGTGATGAATTTCTTCATCCAGACAGCTTCCTTGGCGGCTTCACTGACAGCTATGTACTCTGCCTCGGTAGTTGAGTTAGCTACAGTCTGCTGTTTAGTGCTCTTCCAACTTACTGCTCCACCATTCAAGGTAAAGACATACCCTGAAATGGATTTACTATCATCTGGGTCTGATTGAAAACTAGAGTCTGAATAGGCTTCTAGTTTAAGATCAGATCCTCCGTATATAAGAAAAATATCCTTAGTCCTTCTCAGGTACTTAAGAATATTTTTCACAGCCTTCCAGTGATCCTCTCCTGGATCAGCCTGAAATCTACTGGCTACACCCAAGGCATATGCCACATCAGGCCTGGTACATAACATAGCATACATAATCGACCCTATAGCCGAAGCATAAGGTATAGAATTCATTCTATTTCTTTCTTCAGGTGTCTTAGGAGACATCCTCTTAGAAAGACGTATGCCATGACCAATAGGTAAGTAACCTCTTTTACTTTCCTCCATGCTAAATCTCTTTAGCACCTGGTCAATGTACCTAGACTGGGACAAGCCAAGCATCCTTCTTGATCTTTCTCTATAGATCTTTATACCCAGTATATAGGATGCTTCTCCCAAGTCTTTCATGGAAAACTGTTTCGATAACCACACTTTGACTGATTGTAACATTGGGATATCATTCCCAATAAGAAGTATATCATCAACATATAGAACTAAGAAAACTATGGCACTCCCACTAGTCTTCTTGTACACACAAGGTTCATCCTCATTTTTGAAAAAATCAAATTCTTTGACTGTTTTATCAAATCGGACGTTCCAACTCCTGGATGCTTGCTTTAATCCATAAATGGATTTCTTTAGCCTACATACCTGATTAGGTTTAGTCTCCAAGACAAAACCTTCTGGTTGTGACATATAAACCTCTTCCTCAAGGAAACCATTGAGGAATGCAGTTTTTACATCCATTTGCCAGATCTCATAATCATGATATGCTGCTATAGCAAGCATAATCCGAATAGATTTGAGCATGGCAACAGGGGAAAATGTTTCATCATAATCTATTCCCTGTTTTTGTCTGAAACCCTTAGCCACCAATCTGGCTTTATAAGTTTCAACTTGGCCATCTGCCCCAATCTTCCTTTTATAGACCCATTTACACCCAATAGGGTTAATACCCTCTGGTGCATCAACCAAAGACCATACTTGGTTGACATACATGGAGTCCATCTCGGATCTCATGGCTTCCAGCCATTTGTCTGAGTCTCTACTCATGACTGCTTCCGTATAGGTTAGAGGCTCATCATTTTGAATGATTTGGGCTTCATTATTTTCAATTATGAACCCATACCTCTCAGGTGCCTGTCGCACCCTTTCAGACCTACGGATAGGAGTGTGTTCAGGTTCTATATTAACTATGTTGTTACTTGACTGAGAAGTGTCTATTTGTTGAATCTCATTAAGTTCGATATTTCTACCAGTGCCCTTTTGTAGGATAAATTCCTTTTCCATAAAAGTGGCATGCCTACTGACCAAAACCTTTTGTTCAGTAGGGTGGTAGAACACATATCCTATACTATCTCTAGGATATCCGATAAATAGACATTTGTCTGCTCTAGCATCTAGTTTATGTCCAAAATTTCTTTTTACATAGGCTGGACATCCCCATATCTTAATATACTTAAGATTGGGCTTCTTACTTCTCCATAATTCATATGGAGTGCTAGAGACAGTTTTAGATGGTACTCTATTCAAGATATAAGTTGCTGTTTCCAAAGCATATCCCCAGAAAGTAAAAGGTAACTCCGTGAAGCACATCATGGACCGTACCATATCCAATAAAGTACGATTCCTCCTTTCAGCAACACCATTTAATTGTGGTGTGTAAGGAGGAGTCCATTCAGAGATGATCCCCTTATCTTTAAGGTGATCAAGAAACTCAGTGGATAAGTACTCACCTCCTCTATCTGATCGGAGGATTTTTATACTTTTTCCTGTCTGTTTCTCTACCATACTTTGATACTCTAAAAATTTTTCAAAAGCATCGGACTTATGTTTCATTAGATACACAAATCCATACCTTGAAAAATCATCAGTAAATGTGATGAAGTATGAGTATCCACCATAGGCTTGAGTTGTCATAGGCCCACATACATCTGTGTGTATGAGTCCTAATAACTCTTTTGTCTTTTCTCCATGTCCACTAAATGGAGTCTTGGTCATCTTACCCATGAGACATGATTCACAAGTTCCTAATGACTCATAGTCATAAGGATCAAAGAAATTTTCTTTGTACAACTTGTTAATCCTAGTCTCACTAATATGTCCAAGTCGACAATGCCAAAGTAAGGTATTGTTAACATCATCTCTTTTCCGTTTGTTAGAAACATGAAAAATATTGTCATTAGTGGAAAGAGTTAAGAGACCATTACAGAATATGCCATAACATATAATTTCATTAGATAAAGAAATTGAGCAGCCACTGCTCATTACATTCATAGTATATCCTTGTTTAAGTAACAAGGGTACAGATATGATATTTCTAATGATTTTTGGCATATAGTAACAATTCCTTAGCTCCAAGATCTTCCCTGAAGGTAACTTCAAAACATAAGTCCCTACAGCTTCTGCTTGGATGGGGTCCCCTCCAGCACCGTAGAGCTCAAAGTTACCTTCCTTCAATACTTTAAGCCCCTGAAGTCCCCGCAATGATTTGCAGATGTTATGACCACAGGCGGTATCCAACACCCAAGTATTTGAAATGGAAGAATCCAATGACAAAATAGTATGAACTTCTTTCATACCTTTTGGTGCCTCTAATGCACCAGGCTTCACACTTGCAAGGTAAATCTTGCAGTTCCTTTTCCAATGACCCGGCTTGCCACAATGAAAGCAGGTCATCTGTCCGGAGGCCTTCTTTCCTTTCTTCTTCTTAATGCCCCCTTTGGGATTCATCCTCTTACTGGAACCCCTTTTGCCTGTCTTCTTCTTATCCACAAGAAGAACTGGAGCCTTATTTTTCTTTACATGGCTCTCTGCTGTTTTCAACATATTCAACAGCTCAGGCAAGGAAGAATTAAGTTTGTTCATGTGGTAATTAAGAACAAACTGTGAAAATGACTCTGGGAGTGATTGCAAGATCAAGTCTTGATTCAACTCCCCATCCATTACAAAACCTAATTGACCTAATCGAGTGATTAGATCAATTATCTTTAATACATGGTCTTGTACTGATGTACCTTCTGTCATCCTTGCATGGAACAACTGCTTAGATATTTCATATCTAGCAGTTCTACTGTGTTCTCCATAAAGCTCTTTTAAATTTAGCAGTATGGAGTTAGTATCCATGCTATCATGCTGCCTCTGCAACTCGTTAGTCATAGAGGCAAGCATAACACATTTGACAGTAAGTGAGTCATTTTGCCACATATTATATGTGGTCTTCTCCTCTTGCGAGGCATCTTCCCTTGGTGGTTCCAAAATCGGGGTATCAAGAATATAGGAAATTCTTTCTTGACTGAGTACTATTTTCAAATTTCTCAGCCAATCAACATAATTAGGCCCAGTCAATTTGTTGGCATCTAAAATACTACAGAATGAGAGTGAAGAGGCCATTTATCTACATTTAAACAAAGAACGAAAACATAAGCAAACAACCATGAAATGACAACACATAATTAAATTAGGACTTTAATTTAATTATGTCTCCCACTATTTTATCGAGCATCATAACCCTCTATACGATGATCGAGAAAACCTTAATTGATCTTTCTTAGTGGGGTTGAGATCCCAATCCCTTATAAAAGACCTTGTGTGTACACAACAAATCTTATATAAGTTCATAGGTAGGAAAACTCTTTCCAATTGTAACCTGTACAATTCTCAACTTATTTCGGCCTCTAAAATATTAATAGCCTTGTGTATACACAACAAACTATAATATTTTAGTTAAGTAAGACCCTTCATAGCCATATAGTCATGACTTTAATAGTAATACCCTTGTGTGTACACAACAAAATATTATTTTAAATCATGCCATAAACAAATAATTGTATTAGGCCAAAAATTGTGTTAGTCACCATATTAGATCTTGTGTGTACACAACAAACCTAGTATAGATCGTAACACAATGATGACCTATCATGAAGGAAGGCCAATAATAGTATTTTAACACCAAGCATGTTAGTCAAGAATTAAATCAATCAGATCGGCCAGGCTAGTGGAAGAGATGTGGGGGTCCCCCCGTTGCTTTCCTAGACACCAATTTAAAATTGGCCAGGTCAGTCAACGGAACCAATTAAAAACCACGATTCCCTTTACCTTCCCAGAACCACCTTTCTAGACACCGAAATGACTAATTATCCATCATGACTAATAATGCTTATCGGTTAACTATACTACCACTTAATATAATTTTAAGAGGGGTTCATGCAATGCCAGCACATTCAATTAAAAACTATCACATATATTAGTACATGCTTTAAACTAAGCAAATATGTGAAATGTGTGCCATCATACTAGGACAACCATTTACCACATAATGGATACACCATTATGCCAGGGCAACCTTATTTCAGTATGATGGCTCCAGGGCTAATCATATCTCTAAGACAATTAGGGTTTCAGTGGAAAACCCTAACTGGTGGCAATCATCAAACTCATGTTCAATCAAAGACATGCATTGTGCATCAATATAAAAACTTTAACATGATACTACATCATGAATTGAACTGCATAAGTTTTAATCCTAATAAGGATGCTCTGATACCACTGTAGGGTTCGGTAACCAGTGCGGAAGTGTGGATTTCAAAACTTTATGAAATCAGGTCCGAACCCTAATCCCAAAATCTCCTTATTAGCAATTAAAACTTATGACTACATGTATGTCCAAATTTAAACATAGTTTAGATACTAACCTCAGATCGCTATATCCAATCTGATGTAGAAATAAACTCCAAATAGAGTAACCTTTTGAACACACCAGGCGTCCACTTGTCCGCCCTCCGATGGTGATCCACACGGGCAGATGATCAAGACAGTGACTCCTCAATTGGGTTCCTTCCAATCCAGTTCTACCCCAAGAACTTGATATATGGGCTATTGGCTAGGACACCTCTAGCCAAACGGGGACTAAAACTTTCTCTCTTACCCTTCTCCTAGTTTTTAGCAACTTTGGCCCCTTAAGACACTCTTGTCTTAAGAATAAGCCCTTGTCCTAAAATGAGACAAGGCTTGTCTTGGAGGGAGAAGAAAATTAAGACAAAGTTGTCTTAATGTAAGAAAGAAGGAAAAGAGGCGCCTTCTTCCTTTACCGTCGGAGAGTTTCTCTCTCTGACTCTCCTTCTGTTCTGAGATTCGACAGAGCCTAGGCTCTGTAAAGGAATCAAAGAGGAAAGAGAGGAGGGGGAAACAATCTTCTGGAGAGGGAGAAGGAAAGAGAAGCAAGGCTTCGCCGTAGAAAATCTGGAATTAGATTTTACGGTGAAGCCTTCTTCTTAAATAGGCGACAGAGAGGCGCCTTCTCATCTGAAAACATCCTCTCACGTCCCTCTCTCCCTTCTCACGTCTTCTGTCTTTATCTCATGGCCCTTGGGATTAATCTCACGGCCTTTGGGATGGGAAGACGCGAAGAAGGATCGTGAAAAACACAGAAGGGCGCGCGCAGAAAGAAGAGTCGCGCCCCTTCGGTGTTTCTCTTTTCTTTTTCACGGTATTTTTCCCCTTTTTGGAGAGTCCACGCCTAGGTGGACTCTCTTCCACGCCTCTTCAAAAATCACCGGCCTTTTTTCTTTCTTTTCACGCAAAGACGCGTCTTGGAAAGAGTCCACGCGCGCGTGGACTCTTCTCCTTGCGCGCGCGCGTGGGAAAAGAAGCGGAGGGACTTAGGCGATGTGGGAAAGGGGTTTAGCCTCTTAGGTTAGCCCAATTGCTAGCCTACTATTAGCCCAAAGTGTTGAATCTTCAATTAGATTCAAACCGGAATGAATTTGGATCTAAAAAAGACCAAATCGGAACCCTAACTCGAATCCGATTCAAGTAGAAGCCATGGTTTGCAACACATGCTAGTGTGTTCATCTGCAAACGAGATTTAATTCCAAATTAAAACCTTGATTATCTGTCCTAAGTGTGTGACCCATTGGGTTCCATACTTAGCCAGCAGTGGGTCCGAGTGCAAGTTGACATAATCTGATCAGAACTCATTCTAATCGATTTAGGTCAAATCGAGCTAACTCGAGTCGGTCAATTAGGACTCCTCCTAATTTGTGATCCAATTAAACCATTTAATTTGATCAACCCACAAGACAAGATTGACGTCTAGCAACGTGTCATGTCTACCCGGAAGATATGGAAATTCTGGTGTAATTCCAAAACTACCCTTCAGTGGAAAGTTCCCGTACAATTCGATCCTTCAATCATCTTGCATCCCGAATATAACTATGGATATGGAATCATGTCAAATCCAGTTTATACTCATTCCCAGCTCAGTCATACACTAATGATTCAATTAATTCGATATTAGAAATCATTTCTAATATCTGTACTTTGATCAAAGATTTCCTGAATCATCATCTGACCTAATTTGGCTGGATGCAATCTCCTCCTACTAGGAGTGATCAATTCCTTGTTGACCTACTCATTTCCTTCATATACAATTCACCACACCCAGCGTCAACCTTGTGCATGACCCAGTGTCATGAATGAGATTGAACCAAAGCATGGGTTCATGTACAAAAGGTATTATGGCAGTCTCAGGTCATAGGACTACTTGTACAACTCCCACTATGAGAAAACATCTATTGACAAGCAGCTAAGGCTCCATTAGATGTTCTCAAACTGGATCTATTCAGTGAACTCATTCACTAATGAGCACCCACATCCTTGTATTAGTGTCCTACACAAATGACTGTGAGAGCAGTCACCCTTTTCAGCATACATAGGATGTGCCAGTCTTACCGGAAACCCTGATCCCCAACTCAGGGTTCCTATGACTAGGAATATTCTAGATTAGGGTTTTAAGGCCTTAGATCTCACTGGTATGATCTCATCATAGCCCTACAACCATAGCCCTAATCTATGGGGTTCATCATATAATGACACAGCGAATGACGAAAAAATTATTGCCTTTATTAATTTGTCAATTTACAATGGTCTGGGAGATACAGATATTGGCTTATAGGGCATGATCCTTTCAGAATCCTCAATAGATGAGTCCGAAGAAGAAGAAGAAGATGAAGGTGAAGAAGCCCTCCTTGCAAGGAAATCCAAAAGATTCATGAAGAGATTGAACATGTCACTTACCCCGTAACACTTTCCCCCTACTTTTGTGTTTGAAGCGATTTACTTAATTCAACTCAAAAGTATGATGGTAGGTTCCCATTGGCTCTTGATGGGACAAAATTTTTATTCATGTTATGTCGCCATTCCCAAAATGCAAAGGAGTTCTTCTCGAATATTGATACCAATTCCTTACTTTGACAGACTTGGACACTTAGTCTCTTATGAAGGAAGTGTTAGGGGGAGATTCATATTCTTTCATTATCACTGTTAGTGCTATCTTGGATGTTGGTTTGGAGATGGCAGCCTCTAGGCCCCCAGCCAAAGGTGATCCTCCTTTGGAATGTGCAGGAGTTCCAAGTAGTGAGAAAGATAAAGGTCTAACTCTTCATTCACTAAGCCTCTTGATGCGAGACTACTAAGAGAGATGATATGCATGCAAGTGATTTTCTTTTGTTGTTTTTATATTTAAGGGGATTGATCGATTCTCGAATTCGAAGTAAGAATAGATTTAGGGATTTGCATAATGATAAGAGACTTTAGCATGCAGACATAGCCCCAAAACAGTGATAAAGAAAGGACCCCGGGATTGAAAAATCCTGGTAGGACTTAGCTCTAAGACAATATCCTACTTAGGAAACTAGGAAGTGCAAACCTCACAAAGCTCTGAAGCGCCCGATGTCGAGTTCGCTCAAACTGATGGATGTAGCTTGGAAGATCAAGTCCTCGACCCTATGGATTCGTCGGCTTTCTGTCCAGTGGTCCTGAAGGCAAGGAAGACTGACTCCTTTATCCGTGGTACCTGAATGACCTGCGAGTAACCTAGAGACAAGTTAGAAAGCAAAGAAGGAATGGGAATGCAAGGAAATAAGAGAAAGGGTGAAGAGAAGGTGGTGATCAAGGCAGGTTCTTCTTGCTGGGTGTCCAGGAGAATCTTCCAGGGGGTGTCCAAGCTTGGGAAGAAGGGTTGGCGGCTTGCGTAGAAGAAGGTAACCAGGGCCTCTCACCCCTCAATGTTCCGAAGGACAAAGGTGCACTCTCTCGCAGAGTTCCAAGTCTAAGACAAAGGCTAGGAAGAAGAAAACTTCAACTTTTTTTTTCATTCATCCAAATTTTTTACAAGAGGGTTAGGGTCCTTTTTATAAGCACCCAAGTCCTCATTTAAACATTTGAATTCAAATTTGAAAGAAGGGGATACAAGACTTGATTTGGGGAGGAGAAAAGGGTAGGTTGTCTTCATGAATCAAGGGGCGCCCCTTTGAATTTTGAATTTCTCCTCTCATGAAGCATGGCCGACCAACTTTTGAAATTTAAATCCTTTTATGAAGCTTGGCATCCAACTTTGAAATTTGAATCTCTTCTTGGCTGACCATGATGCTTGATCTTGGTAGCTTGATTTCGGGAGTTTTGTGTGGATATTGTTTACTTGGATCAAGGAAAGAATAATGGGCATCCCATATTTGAATTTAAATTTTGTTTCATCTTGAATTTGGCTGCCCAAGGTGCTTGGTGAAGTGGCGCCTCCCATGCCATGTGGCATTGATGATGTGGCACCCCATGAGCTGAAGTGGCACCTCCCATGCCACATGGCATTGATGATGTGGCACTCCATGAGTTGGCACTCCTACTTGGTTTGGAGGAGAGGTGGCTTGGCTCATCTTCAATTGGGCTTGACTTGATTGCCCACCTGTGGACCCATCTTCAAACTAGCTTGAGCCCATCTTCAAATTGACTTGAGCTTGAGAACCAATTTGGCTAATTATAGGATCAATTGACCCTAACTTGACCAAATTGGCCAAATTACAAGACCAAACCAAAAATTGAAACCAACTAGATACTAATTACATAACTCAAAAGCAAATTACTCAGGCTTTAAGCCTTATTACAGGATCCAAAAGACTTAGAACCCTAATCAGAAATCCACAGAGGGTTGAGGAGCCTCTGTTTAATCCTGGTGCCCGCACCAATTCTCCCAGGGTAGGAGGAACTCGACCCTGTCGAGTAAGGGTTGACTTGGCCTTGGTATTTCTCAAGAAGGTTAGGGTCGAGGCACTACAAATCCTCTCGGGTAATCCATAAATCATCTGACTCCGATTGGCCTTACTAACGGACCAAGTAATGCTGATAGCCTTTGCCCCGGGTTGTGATAGCTTGATCATCCAAGACACGCTCGATCCATTCTCCTCTCTTAGGTAATAATTGGAGGTGGACACTTAGGGTCGGGTCCACTCTTAAAGAATAGGTCAGGCCTAAATGGCTCACTGGGTATTGTTGCCGGCTCCCTATACTCGACTAAGTCTGAGACATTGAAAGTCGAGCTAATGCCAAAATCCGGGGGAAGCTCAAGCACATAGACATTAGGGCCAACTCTCCTTATCACTTTAAAGGGGCCAGCTCCACGAGCATGTAGCTTCTTAATGGTTCCTGGTAGAAACCATTCAGGCCTAAGCCTAATCATTACAGAATCCCCTATTTCAAATTCTTTGGCTTGCTTTCAGGAATCAGCCAATTTCTTATATGTATTATTACTTAGATTGATTTTTGGCTAATCTCCTTATGCATGCTATGTGAATGACTCTACGGACTCTGAGCTCGTACTGACACCTAATAAAATGCTGACTCAACTTTGCATTCCTATTGAGAGGAATTTTATTGGACTCTTTGGGCATAAACCTAATAGACTATAGACTCTCTAGGTTTGACTTTGGTTTGGTATGCACACAAAAATTTGCAATGGAGTCCTAGCAAATGCCATAAGGTCTTCCAAAAGTAGGTCACAAACCTAACATACTCAAAGAATTGGTGCAACCGAATGACCTCAATACAGTGTGATTTAAAAGTTTGGGGAACATTAGAAGCCTTAGGGTATGACAGGAAATAGGAATCGGAGTCTTGGGACAATCTCTTGGAAGCATGAAACAGACCTTGGTTACTCGGGATGACCTTAAAATTTGAAAATTGATCTATGGATGTCATATGGTCCACTTGTTTCTATAGTTCTTGGGGCTCGGTGGGGTTCATCCCATAGTGAGGAAGGTTTGATAAGGAGGATTCTGGGACCAAGCTTATAGCATGCTAGATGTCCCTAAGGGGTGGTGTTGATCAAGTAACTCATCGGGAAACACATCCTCAAATCTTTCAAGGCCTCAACTACTTCTTGAGGGTGTTCTCTTTGGGTTGGCTCTTGGACCACTTTAGTGGCAGGGGTTCCCTCAGTAATCTCATTGGGTGGTAGTTGATCAGGTTACTCATCGGGAAGTACATCCTCAAATTCTTTCAAAGCTCCAACTATTTCTTGAGGATGTTCTCTTTGGGTCGGTTCATGAATCTCTTTAGTGGTAGGGGTTCTGATGCGAGACAAAAGGAGGGGTAGGGAGGATCGAACGGTGAGCCTAGAAGTCACCTAGATTAGGGAATTCTATTTTTTTTCCTAATTTGATGGCGAAGGAATAATGTGATAGAAGATAAGGATCTGGATCTCATGGACTTTGGGACTCACCCTAACGAAGCGACCTCTCACCTCTAAGGCATTACACCCTCCTCGATACTTCGAGGTGCTAGGATGGATCTTAAAGACCACGAGGAGATATAGAAGATGGAATGGGAAGGGGGATAACTGGGCATGACCTCACATCATGTCCTGGGGTTGGGCCTCACACCCTCTCCTCACGGAGTGAAGAAGAATCACTCTTCTCTAAAATAAAAATTTCATTTCTCAATTTTTTTTACAAGAAGGATTAGAGCCTATTTTATAGACACCAAGCCATTTTGAAATTCAAATTCAAAATTCAAAAAAATAACAAAATAAGGAAAGAAAAGGGGAGGCATTTGTGGAGGAAATTGTGGATCCATTCAAATTTGAATTCAAAAAAATGAGATCTGCGCAGGCATGATGAGCTTGTAGAAAAAAACTCCTGCTCTAAGAAGCATGCTGCCCTGAGACCGTGCAAAGTGTTTTGCCCTGAGATCCGTGCAAACTCCTTCTGTGACCGTAGAAAGGATTGAGCGGAATGGGGTGGATGATGTGGACCTTGATGTCGAGCTTGCAGGCGGCGGCAGAGGACGTGGGCTGGTGGATTTGTAGGAGGTCGATGGATTTGGAGGAGGACAGTGGATTTGGAGGCGGTACTCATGGGGAGGAGCGCGATGGCAGACGATAGCTTGGATTCGTCGCAACGGGGCTTTCTATCGAAACACTACAAGGAGGTGAAGGAGCATTGGAGGAAGAACCTTGCCTTCTTGGACTACTATAAGAAGATGCTGGGCCGTGCATAGCCGCTGCCCAAGTGGACCGATGCCGACATTGAGTTCATCGCCTCCGATCCCGTTTACGGCCCCGAGTTGAAAGCTTTAAGGGAATCAAAGAAGTATGTAATTGTTGGGGCGCTCCTTGGTGCAGTACATCTAGGAGGAGTTTGATGGAAATATTCAAAGAGCCTGCATGGTTTTGTTTGGCTACTAGGTTGTGGTGTTGTCTTTGGATCAGAAGTTACAGAACACGTTAGGGGGGGGGGCCAGATCGGACCGATGGGAGGAGGGGGGATCGATGGGCACGGACGGGCTGGAGCCGGTGGAGACAGCTCTGGCAGCAGAGGGCATCGGGCATGGAGAAGGAAGGCATCACGGGCATGGGCATCATGGGCATCACGGGCATGGAGCAGCAGGGGGAGATGGACGGCCGACGGGGTCCATCCAATCGTCGGGCATGGTGGCACGGGGGAGATGGAGGGCCATCGGGGGGGTTGCCGGTGGTCAGGCATGGATAAACCTGGAATAGTTCCGGGATAGGTCTGGAATAAAACTAGAATAATGGGAATAGGTGGAATAGCAGGGATAAAAATTTAAACTAAAGAAAAATCAGAAAAAAGAAAAGGAAAACTCGGATGGGTTTTGATGTACCCATCATTCCTCGGAGGTGGAGAAAACTCAACTCTGTCGAGTCAGGCTTGCTGCAAATTTTTTTTTCCCTTTTTTTTCTCTCTTCTTTTCATTTTTTTCTCTTTTTTTTTCTAACCCTAATCATAACCCGTTCTGATACCAAAATTGATGTGGGACAAAAGGGGGGTAGGGAGGATCGAACGGTGAGCCTAGAAGTCACCTAGATTAGGGTATTCTATTTTTTTTTTCCTAATTTGAAAAAGGAATAATGTGATGGAAGATAGGGATCTGAATCTCATGGACTTTGGGACTCACTCTAACGAAGAGACCTCTCACCTCTAAGGCATTACACCCTCCTCGATACTTGGAGGCACTAGGATGGATCTCAAAGACCATGAGGGGATATAGAAAATGGAATGGGAAGGGGGATAACTGGGCATGACCTCACATCATGCTCTAGGGTTGGGCCTCACACCCTCTCCTCACGGAGTGAAGAATAATCGCTTTTCTCTAAAACAAAAATTTCATTTCTCAATTTTTTTTACAAGAAGGATTGGAGCCTATTTTTTAGACACCAAGCCATTTTGAAATTCAAATTCGAAATTCAAAAAAAATAACAAAATAAAGAAAGAAAAGGGAAGGCATTTGTGGAGGAAATTGTGGATCCATTCAAATTCGAATTCAAAAAAATGAGATTTGCATAGGCATGATGAACTTGCAGAAAAAACTCTTGCTCTGAGAAGCATGCTACCCTTAGATCTGTGCAAAGTGTTTTGCCCTGAGATACGTGCAAACTCCTTCTGTGATCATGGAAAGGATCGAGCAGAATGGGGCGGACGATGTGGACCTCGACATCGAGCTCGCGGGCAGCGGTGGAGGACGTGGGCCGGTGAATTTGCAGGAGGCCGATGGATTTGGAGGAGGACGGCGGATTTGGAGGCGGTACTCGTGGGGAGGAGCACGATGGCGGACAATAGCTCGGATTTGTCACAGCGCGGGTTTCTATCGAAACACTACGAGGAGGTGAAGGAGCACTGGAGGAAGAACCTTGCCTTCTTGGACTACTACAAGAAGATGCTGGGCCGCGCAGAGCTGCTGCCCAAGTGGATCGATGCCAACGTCGAGTTCATTGCCAACGATCCCGTCTATGGCCCCCAGTTGAAAGCTTTAAGGGAATCAAAGAAGTATGTAATTGTTGGGGCGCTCCTTGGTGCAGCACATCTAGGAGGAGTTTGATGGAAATATTCAAAGAACCTGCATGGCTTTGTTTGGCTACCAGGTTGTGGTGTTATCTTTGGATCGGAAGTTGCAGAACACATTGGGGGGGGGGGGCGGGGTGCCAGATCGGACTGATGGGAGGAGGGGGGATCGATGGGCACAGACGGGCTGGAGCCGGTGGAGACCGCTCGGGCAGCAGCGGGCATCGGGCATGGAGAAGGGAGGCATCACGGGCATGGGCGTAAGCAGCAGGGGGAGATGGACGACCGATAAGGTCCATCCAATCATCGGGCGTGGCGGCACGGGAGAGATGGAGGGCCGTCGGGGGGGTTGCCGGTGGTCGGGCATGGAAGATTCAAGATGAATGGGAAGAAAAAATGAGAAAAATGGAGTTTTCGGAGTTTTCTGGGAGGAAGGATATGACAGGGATAAACATGGAATAGTTCAGGGATATGTCTAGAATAAAACTAGAATAATGGGAATAGGTGGAATAGCAGGGATAAAAATTTAAATTAAAGAAAAATCTGAAAAAAGAAAAGAAAAACCCGTATGGGTTTTGATGTCCCCATCAGGTTCCCTCAGTAATTCTCCTTCTCTAACTCCTTGGCCTTGATCAGGTTAACTTCTAGCTCCCTTTCCTTAGGCTACTAGATCCTCTTTCAACCTGAGCCTTAGGTTGAGTTGGACTAATTATAAATTTCTTCCCATGGTGACTAAAGGCACAGGTATTGGTCCGACCAAATAGGGTTGCATCATGATCGTAAAGCCAGGGTCATCCTAGGATAATGCTACTGACTTCCATGAGAAGGACATCACACCAAATCTTCTCCTGATATGATTGCAATTTGATCAAGACTTGGCATCTAGACTTGATAGGTATGGAAGTCGAATCTATCCATGAGACCTTATAGGGGTTGGGATGGGGAACTGGGGTCAATCCTAGGGACTTGACAGTACTCAGTGAGATAGTGTTGACATAGCTTTCACTATCTATTATGATCTTGCACACCTTATCCCCTAATTTGACGAAGGTTTGTAGGATGTTAGTCCTAAGCCAATCTTATTGCACTATGTTCTGGGTTAGGATGCACCTAACAACTCCTAACAGGTTATCAGACTCGTGCAGTTCTTCCTCTCCCTCATACTCTTCCAACAATTGATCCTCAGCTTCATAAACTTCTCCTTCCGGTTTCGTAGTGGGTTCTAACTCATTTTCAGCTGGGTCTTGTATAAGTTGAAGGGAAAAACATGCTAGGAAAAAGAAAAGTATTTTAAAATGATTTTAAAATAAGCAACAGAAGGCTTGATAGATAGATCAAAATGATCTAGTGATCTGCCCGCAACATGATCTAGTATAATAATGAAGCATGCTACTAAAAACATCAACATCAATAGAAAAGAGGATAGAGGCATAAGGGTACCTTACCACTATACCTTTAGGATGGAGGTGGTTAAAATGCTCTCAAGCCACACACGTGCTTGGCCTTTATGAGTAGTTCACACCAGGGCTCGAAACTGACCAACTCCCTCGGAGTGCTAGCTCTTCGGGATCCTTCGGGCAGATCTTTTTCTTCCGAGAATACAAGGAGGAGAGGTGGAACCCTTCATAAGAAACTCTCTTTCCAAGACCTAGCTTGAATGCTAGGTTTCTCACACCCAATCCCAAAGACCTCACAAACCCTTTTCCTCTTTTTCTCTTATGGCGTGGAGACCTTGTAACCAGCCAACAAAACAAAACCAAGAACCAAGAATTAGCCAAATCCCTATAGAATAACCTTTCTTTATAGGGGCAGCCATGAGAGGGAGAAAGAGGAAGGAGGAGTGATTGGGGGAGAAAGTCAAGGGCCATACCAAATGGGTCCAAGCCAAAAAAAGCAAGTATGACTATCATACAAAGAAAGCCTGGAGCCAAAAATGCCCAAAAATCGAAATTTGAATTCAAAATTCAAAGTCAAATCTTTCCAGCAATTCTTCCTAAAAAATTAGCTTATCAGTCAAGTGTCGACACTTCAAAAATATCCAAGTGTCGACACCTGGAACATGGTCAATCACATCGACCTCCAGTGATGGCAAACGATTTTCAATCATCAATCAACCTTTAGATCATATAGAAACTCCTATGGTTGTGACCCCATAGGTTCGAACACTAAGCCGGTAGCACTGGAACACTTCTAATACCAGTTAAAGTCCTCATCTAGCAATGATACCTGACATCTGGATATGTCAAAGATTGCAGAGCAATATTATTGTACCTTTAGCATATGGTTATCGCAAAATTCATCCCTTTGAGCTCATAATGATTAGAATGACCTAGGGTTTGACAGCCAACCCTAATTTGGTTCATCCAGATCATGTCTCAACCTTACAAGTTCTATGACTCATCATAAGAACTATCCTGGCCAAGGTTTTGTTAAATTGAGATACAACGAGTCATTCACTCCAAACTATTTGGAGAGGTCAATTCCATCTTGATCCACCACCACTCCATAAGTACTTGACTGCACCCAGAAACCTTTCATCACTGGATTAGAAATCCAGGTAGTCCGGTACCAAAGTATAGAGAGTTGCTTGCAAGCTACCATAGTGACCTCAGGTCTAAGAGACACATATACCCATATCCCTTCGCGAGCAACCTTTTGGCAGAAAGAGGCTCCGCAGATAGTCACGTTCAGTGAGATGTCATACATTCCACTTGCATGTCACATCAGTATCAAAACACTCCTTGGTTAAGAGGACAACAAACCAATGGAGATACAACAACCTATACTTGAGACATCGTCGTCCTATAACAATGTATCCTTTGGTTATGAACTATTTAAGAACTACTTGATATATTCTCTCTATATCAAATATAATGTAGTTCTAAGGACTCCATCACACAAGAGTTCTTTCCAGGAAAATGCACATGTGATGAACAGCCAAAAAAGGATAACTTTTATTTATCAAGAAATTCATATATAATTATAAAATTAGCACAACCGTCTATAGCCTAGATGATTGGCTTTGGGACACAATTCCCCAACAACTTTCACTTGGACTAAAGCCAATCGGTATAGAATATTATTCCCATTTTCCATTTATAACCATCGAACTCTTGAATTTCGATGGCTTTAGTGAAGGGGTCAGCCAGGTTCTCCTTTTTATCGATCTTCTGAAGGTCAATGTCACCTCATTCCACGATCTCTCGTACAAGGTGATAGCAGCGAAGAATGTGCTTTATGCGATGATGAGACTTCGGCTCTTTGGCTTGAGCAATGGCTCCAGTGCTGTCATAATACACTAGAATAGGACCATCCAGGGAAGGTGCCACTCGCAGCTCACCAAGGAACTTCCACAACCACATAGATTCCTTCGCTCCATCTGATGCTGCAATGTACTCTACTTCGCATACCGAGTCCACCACAGTAGGCTGCTTGGAACTTTTCTAGCAGATAGCTCCTCCGTTCAGGGTAAAGATAAATCTTGACACACTCTTGCTGTCATCCTTATCTAACTGAAAACTGAAGTCAGTATACCCCACAAGTTTCATGTCAGGTTCTTCATAAATCAGCCATTGGTCCTTAGTATTTTGCAAATACTTAAGGATGGTCTTTACCACTTTCCAATAAGCTTCACCTGAGTCAGACTGGTATCTGCTCACCACGTTTAGTGAGTATGCCACATCTGGTCTAGAACATGTCATGGCGTACATGATAGAACCCACTACCAAAGCATACAGGATTCTACTCATATGCTCTCTCTCCTCAGGAGTTGTCACACAATCCTTTTTGGAGAGAGCAATTCCAGTGCCAATCGAGAGATAGCCTTTCTTAGAATTTTCCATGCTAAACCGCTTCAGCACAGTGTCAATGTACGTAGACTAGGATAGTCCTAGAAGCCTCTTAGATCTATCTTTATAGATCTTCATACCCAATATGTAAGAGGCTTCACCCAAGTCCTTTATAGAGAACTAAGATGACAACCAAACCTTTATTCTATGCAGTGCTAGGATATTATTCCCAATTAAGAGAATGTCATCCACATACAATACAAGGAATACAATTATAAAATCATTAGCCCATTTGTAAATGCAAGGCTCTTCTTCATTCCTAACGAAGCCATATAACTTAATACACTTATTAAATCGCATGTTCTGACTCCGTGATGCTTGCTTCAATCCATAGATGGACTTTTGAAGCTTACACACCTTTGACTCATCTGTGGATGTGAATCCTTGAGGTTGTATCATATACACCTCCTCTTCTATCTCACCATTCAGGAAAGTTGTTCGGACATCCATTTGCCAGATTTCATAGTCAAAGTGTGCCGCTAAAGCAAGCATGATCCGAATGGATTTGAGCATTGCCACAGAAGAGAACGTCTCATCATAGTCAATACCATAACATTTATGATACCTCTTGGCAACTAGATGGGCTTTATAGGTCTCTACCTGCCTGTCTGCATCCCTTTTCCTTTTGAAAATCCATTTGCACCTAATGGGTTTTATCCCTTCAGGTGGATCAACCAATGTCCATACATTGTTGACTTTTTCATGGACTCCATTTCAGATTTCATGGCTCCCAGCCATTTCTTAGAGTCGAACCTCTGCATTGCATCCATATAGGTGATCGGATCCTCATTATTCTCATCGAGTTCAATGGGATCACCATCCCGGACCAAGAAATCATAGTATCTATCTAGTCGACTCGGTACCCTACCGAATCTTCTTAATGGTTCCTGTATGGGCTCAGGGTGTGATCTAATCACAACCACTTCTATGTTATCCCTTAAGTGTGTCGGTTCATCTACTTGTTGAACTTCACTAAGTTCAATCTTAGCGGCTACAGTCCCTTCACCAAGGAACTCCTTTTCCAAAAAGATAACCCTAAGATTGATGAACAACTTTTGTTCCTCAGCCAAGTAGAAGTAATACCCCTTAGATATAGGGTTCCGGTGCAACGCAGCGGAAGGGTAATTTCAAAAATTGAAATTAATATGCACCAAAACCCTAAAACAGGAACTCCTTAATAAGACTAGAATGTATGAAGACAAACATTTCTATGCAAATTGAATTAGAATACCAACCTGTAATCACTAATTCCAATTTATGAAGACTTAAAACTTGAAGATCAACGGGCTATTTGAATTCACCAGGCGTCCAAGTGTCCGCCCTCCGATGGTGATCCACACAGAGCAATGATCAAGAACACTATCTTCTTGTCCAATGGTTCCTCCTATTGAGTTCTTCTTCCTAGAACTCAATTCTTCGAATTATGGCTGGAATTCTTCCACACAAGAGGTTGCCTTCCTTTCTTTTATCTCTTCTCCTCCTTCCACTAAGACCTTGACCCTCTAAGACACTCTTGTCTTGAAGATAAGACTTTGTCCTAAGGGGATTTAGGCTTGTCTTAAATTGGAGGAGAAATTAAGACAAGAATGTCTTAATGTAAGAAGGAAAGAACAAAATCAGAACTCCTTCTTTCCTTTACCGTCGGAGACTTTCGCTCTTGTTCTTGTTCAATGGCAGAGTTTCGACAGAGGTGTACTCTGTAAAGGAAACAGTGCAAGAACAAGAAAAGAGAGAAAGAGTCTTTAGGAGAGGAAGAAGGATTAAAAACATTACCGAGTTCTGATTTTCCTGACCCCTTAAATATATCTCAGAGAGGCGCCCACACATCTCTTCGTGAAAAACTTCTCACGCCCTTTCTCATTTTCTCACGCCCCATCCTTCCTTCTCACAGCCTTCCAGATAAATCCCATGGCTTTTCTTAAATGAAAAATCGTGATGTTTTTTTTTTTTTTTTTAAAAAAAGAAAGGAGTCGCGACTTTTAATCTCCGAAGAGATGTTATTTCGCGCAACCGGGAAGCAACGAATGCTTTCTGCCTTTCTCAAAAAAAACATCAACCCTTGGATTCCAATCCAAGGGGGGACAATTGAGGCGCTAAAAGAGAGAAGGAAAAGCCGCCCCATATAAAACACCGGAGTTTTTTTTCTTTATTTTTTATGGAGCGCACCAAGAGTCCATGCGCCATGGACTCTTCCAAATGGCATTCCAAGAGTCCATTAGCACATGGACTCTTGGCATTTTTGGCATGAAAATGCTAAGGGGCGGGTGGGGGGCTAGCCTAGATACATGGTTAGCCAATAGGGTTAGCCATAATCCCTATAACTTCAATTAGGGTCTAATTAGATCCAATTAGAACCCAAATTGAACCAATCCGGAACCCTAATTCGAATCTAATTCGAATAGAAGCTAGGATTTGCAACACCTGCTAGAGTGTCATCATGCAAAGATGATTTAATTACAAATTTAAACCCTTGATCAATTCTCTTAAGTGTGTGACCCATTGGGTTCCACATCTAGCCAGCAGTGGGTTCGAATACAAGTTGACCTAATTTGATTAGAACTCTTTCTAATTGATTTAGGTCAAACTGGGCTTACCCGATTATGATCAATTAGGACTCTTCCTAATAAGTGATCATTCAATTTAATCAACCCACAAGACAAGATTGACGTCTAGCAACGTGTCATGTCTACCCGGAAGATATGGAAATTCTGGTGAAATACCAAAACTACCCTTCAGTAGAAAGTTACCGTATAATTAAATCCTTCAATCAGCCTGCACCCAAAATATAATTATGGATATGGATATATGTCAAATCCAATATTATATTTGTTTCTAGCTCAAC
This sequence comes from Areca catechu, assembly GCA_021397845.1. NCBI lineage: Eukaryota > Viridiplantae > Streptophyta > Magnoliopsida > Arecales > Arecaceae > Areca > Areca catechu. Next base: position 98,672,370 of record CM038046.1, read on the forward strand.
CTTATATTGATGATTCAATTATCTTGATATTAGAAACCATCTCTAATATCTTTACTTTGATCAAAATTCCCTGAATCATCATCCGATTGATAACTAGCTAGATGCAATCTCCTCTTACTCAGAGTGATCGATTCCTTGTTGACCTACTCATTACCTCCATATCCAATTCACCATTCCCAGTATCAATCTTGTGCATGTCTCAGTGTCATGATTAGGATTGAACCAAAGCATGGGTTCATGTGCATAAGGTACTTATGGCAGTCTCAGGTCAAAGGATTACTTGCACCACTCCCACTATGAGAACCATCCATTGACATGCAGCTAAGACTCCATTAGATGTTCTCAAGTTGGATTATTTCAGTGAACTCATTTTCTAATGAGCACCCACATTCTAGTATCAGTGTCATACATAAGTGACTGTGAGAGTAGTCTCCCTATTCAGTATACATAGGATGTGCTAGTCTTACCGAAAAACCCTGATCCCCTACTCAAGGTTCCTTTGACTAGGAATATTTTAGATTAAGGTTTTAAGACTTTAGGTCTCATTGGTATGATCTCATCATAACCCTAAAATCATAGCCCTAATCTATGGGGTTCATCATATAATAATAATCACAGCGTATGATGAAAAATAATGCCTTTATTAGAATATTGTTAATTACAATGGTTTGAGAGATACAACATAGATTGGCTTGTAGGGCATATCCCTTTCAATCTCCCACTTGCACTAAAGCCAATCGCCTTTAATTCTTATTCCCATACTCTCGAGGTGGCGATCAAACTCTCGCTGTGGTAGAGCCTTAGTGAATGGGTCTGCTACGTTGTTCTTTGTATCAAATCTATTTATGTAGACATCTTGTCTTTCTACTATTTCTCGGACGAGATGGAAGCGTCTCAGAATGTGCTTGGACTTATGATGAGCTCTTGGTTCCTTAGCTTGAGCAACAGCTCCAGTGTTGTCACAGTAAAGTGGCACTAGGTTTTCAATCTCATGAACAACACCCAACTCTGTGATGAACTTCTTCATCCAGACTGCTTCCTTGGCGGCTTCACTGACAGCTATGTATTCTGCCTCTTTGGTTGAGTCAGCTACAGTCTGCTGCTTGGTACTCTTCCAACTCACTGCTCCACCATTTAGGATAAAAACATATCTCGAAATGGATTTGCTATCATCAGGGTCTGATTGAAAACTAGAATCAGAATAAGCTTTTAGTTTAAGATCAGAACCACCATAAACCAGAAAAATATCCTTAGTCCTTCTCAGGTACTTAAGAATATTTTTAACTGCTTTCCAATGATCCTCTCCTGGATCAGCCTGAAACCTACTGACAATGCCTAAAGCATATGCCACATCAGGCCTGGTACATAACATGGCATACATTATGGACCCTATTGCCGAAGCATAAGGTATAGAATTCATTCTATTTCTTTCTTCAGGTGTCTTAGGAGACATCCTTTTGGAAAGATGTATGCCTTGACTCATAGGAAGATAACCACTTTTACTTCCATCCATGCTGAATCTTTTCAGCACTAAGTTAATGTACCTAGACTGGGATAAACCTAGCATCCTCTTAGACCTATCTCTATAGATCTTAATACCTAGTATATAGGATGCTTCTCCCAAATCTTTCATGGAAAACTGGTTTGATAGCCAAACCTTGACTGATTGTAATATTGGGATATCATTCCCAATGAGGAGTATGTCATCTACATACAGAACCAAGAAGACTATGGCACTCCCACTAGTCTTCTTATAAACACAGGGTTCATCCACATTTTTGATAAAACCAAACCTTTTAATAGTTTCATCAAAGCGGATGTTCCAACTCCTTGAAGCTTGCTTTAATCCATAAATGGATTTCTTTAGCTTGCATACTTGATTAGGTTTATTCTTTGAAATAAAACCTTCTGGCTGTGACATGTAGACTTCTTCCTCAAGGAAACCATTGAGGAATGCAGTCTTCACATCCATCTGCCAGATCTCATAATCATGGTATGCTGCTATAGCAAGTAAAATCCGAATTGATTTGAGCATGGCAACAGGTGAGAATGTTTCATCATAATCAATTCCCTATTTTTGTCTAAAACCTTTTGTCACTAATCTAGCTTTATAGGTTTCAACTTGGCCATCAGCCCCAATCTTTTTCTTATAGACCCATTTGCACCCAATAGGATTAACACCCTCTGGTGCATCAACCAAAGTCCATACTTCGTTGACATACATAGAATCTATCTCGGATTCCATGGCTTCTTGCCATCTATCTGAATCAGTACTCAATATAGCTTCCGTATAGGTCAGAGGTTCATCATTTTGAATGACTTGGGCTTCATTATTTTCAATAATAAACCCATACCTCTCAGGTGCCCGTGACACTCTATCAGACCTACAGGGAGGAGTTTTGTGTTCTGGTTTTGATCTAACTATATGTTCTATTGATTGAGAATTGTCTATCTATATTTCTTGTACTTCTCCAAGTTCAATAGTTCTACCATTGCCCTTTTCTAAAATAAACTCTTTTTCTAGAAAAGTGGCATGTCTGCTGACAAAAATCTTTTGTTCAGTTGGATGGTAAAACAGATATCCTCTACCCTCTCTAGGATATCCTACAAATAGACATTTATCCGCTCTAGGTTCCAACTTATGTCCAAAATTTCTTTTAACATAAGCTGGATATCCCCATACCTTAAAATATTTAAGATACGGTTTCTTTTCACTCTAAATTTCATATGGAGTATTAACAATGGATTTAGAAGGTACTTTGTTCAAAATGTAAATAGTAGTTTCTAGGGCATGATCCCAGAAGGAAATGGATAAATTTGTGAAGCACATCATGGATCTAATAAGGTACGATTCCTCCTTTCAGCTATACCATTTAGCTGTGGTGTATAAGGAGGGGTCCATTAAGAAAGAATTCCATTAACTTTAAGATAGTCTAAAAACTCCGTGGATAAGTATTCTCCTCCTCGATCAGACCGAAGAACTTTAATACTTTTTCCGGTTTGTTTTTCGACCATACTTTGATACTCCTTAAATTTATCAAAGGCTTCAGATTTATGTTTCATAAGATACACATATCCGAACCTAGATAAATCATATGTAAAAGTGATAAAATATGAGTATCCACCTCTGGCCTAAGTTTCCATTGGACCACATACATCAGTATGTATAAGTCCTAAAAACTCAGTTGACCTTTCTCCATGTCCAGTAAATGGAGTCTTGGTCATCTTCCCCATGAGACATGATTCGCAAGTTCCTAATGATTCATACTCATAAGAATCAAGGAATTTTTCCTTGTATAACTTGCTTATCCAAGACTCATTAACATGACCAAGTCAATGATGCCAAAGTAAAGTATCATTAAAGTCTTCTCTTTTTCTTTTATTATTGACATGAAAAACACTATCATTGGAAGAAAGAGTTAAGAGCCCATTGCTAAATATGCCAGAACAAACAATTTTATTAGACAACATTATCGAGCAACCAATGCTCGTTACATCCATTACATATCCTTATTTTAATAACAAGGGAACATATACAATGTTCCTAATAATCTTAGGCATATAATAACAATTTTCTAACTCCAAGATCTTCCCTGAAGGCAACTTCAGAATATAGGTCCCTACAGCTTCTGCTTGGATGATATCACCACTAGCACCGTAGAGATTGAAGTCACCTTCCTTCAATACTTTAAGTTTGTGGAGGTCCTGTAAAGATTTGTATATATGGTAACCACAAGCGGTATCCAATACCCAAGTATTTGATATAGATGAATTTAATGTCAATATAGCATGTATCTCATACATACCTTTTGGTGCATCTGATGCACCAGGCTTCACAGTTGCAAGGTAAGCCTTGCAATTCCTTTTCCAATGTCCCACTTTGCCGCAAAAGAAACAGGTCGACTGTTTGGAGGCCTTCTTTCCTTTCTTATTCTTATTGATGCCACTCTTAGGGTTTAGCTTCCTATTAAAATCCTTTTTGCCTGATTTCTTCTTATTGGTCTTATTAATAAGAAGTAGTGGATCCTTTTCTTTCTTTATGTGGCTCTCCACTATTTTTAACATATTTAACAGCTCAAGCAAGAAAGTGTTCAGTTTGTTCATGTGATAATTCAAGACAAACTGAGAAAATGACTCCGAGAGTGATTGCAGGATTAAATCCTGATTCAACTCCCCATCCATGATAAAACCTAATTAACCCAATCTGGTGATCAAGTCAATTACCTTCAGAACATGATCCTGAATGGATGTACCCTCTGTCATCCTAGCACGGAATAACTACTTAGATATTTCATATCTAGCAGTTCTGCTATGTTCTCCATAAAGCTCTTTTAAATTGAGCATTATGGATTGAGTATCCATGCTTTCATGCTGTCTCTGTAACTCATTGGTCATAGAGGCTAGTATGATACACTTGACAGTAAGGGAGTCATTCTGCCACATTTTGTATGTGGCCATATATTCCTCTGTGGCATCATCCCCTAGTGGATTAAGACTAGGGGTATCTAGAATATAAGAAAGTTTTTCTGAACTCAACACAATCTTTAAATTTCTCAACCAGTCCACATAGTTTGGACCAGTCAGTTTGTTGGTATCTAAGATACTTCGCAGTGATAATGAAGATGCCATTTATCTATATTTGACAAAGAACAATACATAAGAAAACAACCATGAAATGACATACATAATTAAATTAGGTCTTTAATTTAATTATGTCTCCCACTATTTTATCAAAAATCATAGCCCTCACTATGATAATCGAGAAGAACCCTGATCGATTTTTCTTAGTGAGATTGAGATCCTAATAACTTATAAAAGATCTTGTAGAAAACACAACAAATCTTTTATAAGCTCAAAGGTAGGAAACTCTTCCAATTATATCTCATATAATTCTCAAGAAGTAACTTGGCCTCTAGAACATTATTAGTTTTGCAGAAAACACAACAAACCATAATGTTCTAGTTAAGTCAAGACCCTTTCATTTCTATACAGTCAATACTCAAATATAATGCCCTTGCAGATAACACAACAAAGCATTATATTGAATATACTATAAGCATATCTATGCACTAGACTAGTATTATGTCAATCACCATATTAGGTCTTGCAGATAACACAACAAACCTAATGTGGTTCATAACACAATATTGATCCAGCATGAAGGAAGGCCAATATATAGTATTTTTAACACTAAGCATTTTAGTCAAGATTTAAATTTAATCAAATCAGCCAGGCAAGTGGAAGAGATGTGGGAGTCCCCCCGTTGCTTTCCTAGACACCAATAAAAATTGGCCAGGTCAGTCAACGGAACCAATTAAAAACCACAATTCTATTTACCTTCCCAGAATCACCTTTCTAGACACCGAATGATCAATTGTACATCATGACTAGTGATGCTTATTAGTTAAATATACTAAGACTTAATATAATTTTTTAAGATGAGGGATTTATAAATTGCTAGCACATCCTTATAGAATGTATCACAATCAACATATCACTCTTATAAACAAATATGTGCTAAGTGTGTCATCATACTAGGACAACCATTTACCACATAATGGATCCACCATTATGCCAGGGCAACCTTATTTCAGTATGATGACTTAAAAACTAAACATATCTCTATAATAATTAGGGTTTGAGTGAAAGACCCTAACTAGTGGCATACATCAAAACATATATGCAATCAAAGATATGCTAAGTGTAGTAACATATTAGGATTTAAAAACCCTAAGATGTGACATACAAACTATCATAAATTATAGTCCTAATTAAGGTGGCTTTGATACCACTGTAGGGTTCCGGTGCAACGCAGTGGAAGGGTAATTTCAAAAATTGAAATTAATATGTACCAAAACCCTAAAACAGGAACTCCTTAATAAGACTAGAATGTATGAAGCAAACATTTCTATGCAAATTGAATTAGAATACCAACCTGTAATCGCTAATTCCAATTTATGAAGACTTAAAACTTGAAGATCAACGGGCTATTTGAATTCACCAGGCGTCCAAGTGTCCGCCCTCCGATGGTGATCCACACAGAGCAATGATCAAGAACACTATCTTCTTGTCCAATGGTTCCTCCTATTGAGTTCTTCTTCCTAGAACTCAATTCTTTGGATTATGGCTAGAATTCTTCCACACAAGAGGTTGCCTTCCTTTCTTTTATCTCTTCTCCTCCTTCCACTAAGACCTTGACCCTCTAAGACACTCTTGTCTTGAAGATAAGACTTTGTCCTAAGGGGATTTAGGCTTGTCTTAAATTGGAGGAGAAATTAAGACAAGAATGTCTTAATGTAAGAAGGAAAGAACAAAATCAGAACTCCTTCTTTCCTTTACCGTCGGAGACTTTCGCTCTTGTTCTTGTTCAGTAGCAGAGTTTCGACGGAGGTGTACTCTATAAAGGAAACAGTGCAAGAACAAGAAAAGAGAGAAAGAGTCTTTAGGAGAGGAAGAAGGATTAAAAATATTACCGAGTTATGATTTTCCTGACCCCTTAAATAGATCTCAAAGAGGCGCCCACACATCTCTTCGTGAAAAACTTTTCACGCCCTTTCTCATTTTCTCATGCCCCATCCTTCCTTCTCATGGCCTTTCAGATAAATCCCACGACTTTTCTTAAATTAAAAATTATGATGTTTTTTTTTTTTTAAAAAAAGAAAGGAGTCGCGACTTTTAATCTCCGAAGAGATGTTATTTCGCGCAACCGGGAAGCAACGAATGCTTTCTTCCTTTCTCAAAAAAAACATCAACCCTTGGATTCCAATCCAAGGGGGGACAATTGAGGCGCTAAAAGAGAGAAGGAAAAGCCGCCCCATATAAAACACAGAAGTTTTTTTTCTTTTTTTTTTACGGAGCGCACCAAGAGTCCATGCTCCATGGACTCTTCCAAATGGCATGCCAAGAGTCCATTAGCGCATGGACTCTTGGAATTTTTGGCGTGAAAATGCTAAGGGACGGGTGGGGGGCTAGCCTAGATACATGGTTAGCCAATAGGGTTAGCCATAATCCCTATAACCTCAATTAGGGTCTAATTAGATCCAATTAGAAGTAATAACCCTTAGACTCTTTTGGAGACCCAACAAAAAAGGCATCGGTCAGACCTATGTCCAAGTTTGTCTGTTTCCAAAAGTTTTACATAAGCCGGGCAACCCCAGACCCGAAGATGTGAGAGTGTCGGCTTACGTCCAGTTCATATCTCATATCGGGTTTTGTTTATGGATTTACTCGGAGCCCTATTCAAAAGGTAATAGGCTGATTCCAGAGCATATCCCCAGAAGGATAGCAATAGAGAAGCAAAGCCCATAATGGACCGAACAATATCTAACAGGGCTCGATTCCTCCTTTCAGACACTCCATTTAATTGAGGTGTCCATTGAGAGAGAATTTATTCTTCTCGAGATATGTCAAAACTCCCGGGAAAGATATTCACCACCTTGATCTGATCGAAGGGTTTTGATACATCTTCTAGTTTATTTTTCTACTTCATTACGATATCGTTTGAACATTTCAAATAATTCAGATTTATGTCTCATCAAGAAGACATAACCATACCTTGGAAGGTAATCTGTAAATGTAATGAAATAACTGTACCCACCTCTGGTACTAATATTCATGGATCCGTATACATCAGTTTGTACCAGACTTAGAATTTCTCTGGCTCATTCACCTTTTCTAGTAAAAGGTGATTTTGTCATCTTTCCAAGAAGACAGGACTCACAGGTTGGAAGTGAACCACTTTCACTAAAGTAAAGGAGACCTTCTGGTGGGGGTACCAGGATCAGACATAGATTACTGGGTCCTATCTGGTTTACTTAGCCATGTATCAAATTTTGTAATCAAGTAAGATTGAGTCCTATAATAAGTTGAGGCTAGTTGATTTGTCTTAATCCTAGTCTAGTCTTTAAGTCTTGTACTTGAGTATTAATCCAGTACCAGTTCAATTTTTGTACAAGAGAAGAGGATATCCTATTTTAGAGTTCCACCAAGCCTCATCCAGGAGCCAGAGGCCTTCACTTCAGCCAATTGGGCCTTGTTTGCCATCCTAGGATCCAAGATTCCTTCTAGATGCCCTCCAAATACTTTCTAGATGCCTTGATACCCTCCAGATGCCAAAGTATATTCGCAAACCAGGGCACCTCATGATTCCAGGAATATGCCAGTATCCCAGGCCAAGAGATTCCAAGCCCAGGAGTCAAGCCCATGAGCCAAGAACTAAGATTCCAAGGAATATGCTGATACCAGGGCGCCCCAGCTTCCAAGGCCCATAAGCCCATGTACCAAACCAATGGAGGATGCCCCTTGCTTCCCTAAAGCCAATCCCAACTCTATTTTTGGCATCCAAGCCCAAGAGACCAAGCCCAAGGTGCCTTTGACCAAGTCCAAGGAAGGGAGAAATTTAATTCAAACAAGGAGATCTAGTTTTATTTTCACTCAAATTGTATTGTCCTAATTTTAAGCAAACTTGTAATCCCTCTCCCACTCAAATTTGTAATCCTATCCTAACTAGGAGAGGACTTGGGGAATATCTATAAATACCCCACCCCTCCCCCTCTTGTAAGCATCTTTTATTCATGAATCAAAATCCTGCTGAAATTTTGTGTTAAGTTGTGTTCTTGTGTTGAGATGTGTGAGTTTTGTTTGTGAGCCCTAATTCATCCAAGCCCTAGCCATCCCAAAGCACTCTCATCCAAACCCTAACATGCCAAGGAGAAGAAGCCCTAAGCCATCCATCAGTAAGTGGCTATCTTCTCCCCTTTAACCGCCAGCTTCTGAAATCCTAATTTCCTTTTTCCCAAACCCTAGTTCGCTTCTTTTGCTTTCTAACTTATTTACTTGCTGACCTCTGATGCTTGCAAGATCCCTATAGTTTTTCCCTCCAAGGAGGAGGCCCTCTTTGCCTCCAGGATTGATCCTAGATAGCTGCTGAATCGAGGAACTAAAGGCTTGTCTTCCAGGTGACGATCCCGAGTGCTGTGCGACCCCTTCATCGACAGGATCTTCGAGTCGGTGCTTGGTAAAATCCTTCCCCCGCCTAACTTTTGATTTGCTGAAGCTATGCTATCCTAACTGGGGGTTTCTCAATCTCCGGGATCCTATCTTTTATTATTTTGCATGTCTTTTGTGGGTATGATAGTTTCTTTTGTTACATGTTTGCCTGCAATTCTTTACTTGCTTTCAGGTTATTAGCCTACACACTTAAATCCATGAAATTACAAAAAAATTAGATTTTCTATTTTTTATTTATTTGAATCAGTCCTAGGATCATCCCAAATCAGTTTAGTATCAGAGCTAGTTTAGGATAGCTTGCATCTTCATCATAAAATCCTAAAAACATCCATTGCTGTTTTATTGCATCATGTCATCTGCAGTAGGTATCTGATTTTTGATCTAGTTCATCATCTAAGGAATTTTATTTTTTTATAAAATTTGCATGACATTTTTTATGTTTAGTTTTGTTAATTATCATAATTTTTAATTATTTTTAATGAAACAAAAAATATAAAAATTACTGCATCTTAGGAGCCCTAACAAAAACCTTAGATTTTTGCACCAGTCCAAAAACCCTAGGAGTTGTATCACCATCTGATTTTTGTTTTACATCAAATTTAGTAGAGATCATCATCACCATACATCCTCTATTATGTAATTTTTTTAGATTCTTTCTACATCAAAAACTATGTCAAATTCTGTATCAAACTGAATCCTAATTTTCTGATTCTGTGATTTCTGCACACCTGACTAAACCTAACCTAACCAACTTCCGAACCCCTCAATCCCAAGCCTAATTTTGTTTGCTAACCTAATCAACTTAAAACTAACTTGCCATCTCATAAAATACCCAAAAATATTTTTTATTTCTCTGATTGTTATTAGTTTGCATTAGGGTTCATTGAATGTGCATCATCTGATTAAACTATTCTTAAGGGCAATTCACTATCTCATATCAGGGCAGGATTTCATCACCTGTCCTGGGCCCAAAACAACCACCATCATCCTAATCTAAGCCTTAATTAAAATTAATTAGACTTAATTTGCCCTAGTGGGCTAGGTAACACCAACAAGTTGGGTCCGAATTATATGGGCAAACTAGTGCATTCAATTCTTCAACTATTACTGGAATCTGGTGTCTAAGGCTGGGGGTCCAGAGTAAAATGACCTAAGTGGTGTTGTGATTTTTAATTGGGTCTCTACAAAAGCAGGGGAGGCCTCCCACACTCCCACCCCCTACCTAGCTAGAAAAAGGATTAGTTGTTGAGTTGGGTGTAAGTTGAGTCGACCCACTCAGTTTTGGCTCTAGGTCTAGCAAACCCTAGAACTAATGATCCTTGCATGCTTGGCTGCACCACATCACCTTGATTGATTGATTGATTGCATGACCACCAGGTTAGGAGTCCAATACAGTCAGTCTAAGCCCAACCCTAGTTCAACCATGGATTCCAATTTTGAGGCCATCATGAAAGCCATGATTGATCAGCTTGCCTAGTTGAACCATACCCATACCCAAACTCAAAATCAGTTAGCCCAAATGAACACCCAAAACCAAACCCAGTTTGCCCAGATGAACACCCAATCCTAGAATCAGTTTGTTCAATTAACCACCTAGATTAACCAAATGACCCAATCAAATACCCAAGTAACCCATAGGTTTGACCATTTGATCTATAGATCTGAGCCCATAACCTATGAACCCATAATCTATGAACCCATAACCCTTAGTCGCCCACCTTTGCTACTCCAGCCATTAATCAATTCTCCCTTAGCCAAACCCCTCTTACCACCCCACTAGTCGCAAGGATGACCTTGAAGAGGAAGTGTATGAAGCTAATATGAGCTTAGTAGATGAATATGAAGAAGACGAAGAGGAGTTACCCATAGAAGACCTAGAATTAAATGACCTAGTAGGTACCCAGACTTAGACCAACCCAGAGTTAGTTAACCCTAACCATACCCTGATGGAAGTCAACCCAAAATTAGTTGACCTTGACCATACCCAAACTGGACTAGTAGTGGATGACCAGTTGGAGGAAGAGAACCTAGATACTACTATTAGGATCTTATTTGAGGAGCCACTAGAAGAAAGCCTAATTATAGAGCCCAGTCCTGAATTTCATAAGCCAGAAGAGTTTATTAAGGACTTGATCTTTGTAACCCAGTACCCTCAATATGAATTCCCTTCTGTAGTTCCCATTGAGAACCTCTTTCCTAAAATTAGTGACCCATTTTTTCATTATACAAACCCTGTAGACACACCTCAACCCCATAAGGTTAACCTCATTAGTCTAGGTCTAATCCCTGAAACCTTTTCTTACATCTTACTTCTTCCAGTCAACCTTGAACCTTTTTCTTACTTTCTACCCCACTAGACTAACCCTGAATCCATCTTGTATTTTTTTCCTTTTCTAGAATCTTCTTATATTTCTTTAACCATTCACCTGCATCATGTAGAGGTTTGCATATTGCATGCATTCATTGAGCCTATCATGTTTGCATCATACTTTTGGAAAACCCTTTAGCATCTATTAAGGGTTCCTATTAAATTTTTATGTGCATGCCAAACTAGAGTCAAACCTAGAGAGCTTATAATCTATTAGGTTTAGTCCCAAAGAGTCCAATAAATTTTCTTCGATAGGAATGCTTAGTCGGGTCTATTAAGTATTGGTTTTGAGTCCAATAAGTTCCCAGATCCAATTCTATCTGTCCACACCTGCATTGACCTCTACATAGCATTTGCATCAAAAATTTAGTCAAAAGATGGACATAAGTAATGCATCCTATAAAAACTTGGCTAATTCTCGAAAACAAGCTAAAGAGTTTTCTACATGGATTTTGTAATGATCAGGCTTAGCCCTGAGCGGTTTCCTCCAAGGACCGTAACAAAATTGCATGCTCGCAGAGCTGGACCATTCAGAATAATGAAGAGAGTTGAACCCAATGCCTATGTGCTTGACTTGCTACCATATCTAGGTATTAGCTCCACTTTCAATACTTCAGATCTTATGGAGTACCTGGAGCTAGCAGCAATACCTAGCGAGCTCTTTGAACCTCTCCCTTTTCTTGAGAGTGAACCCACCCCAGAGAGTCCACTTATAATTTGGCTATTAGTGAGAAAACATTTGAGCGAATCCTGGATGATCAAGCCATCAATACCTGGAACAAAGGCTATCAGAGGTATTTGGTCAGATGGCAAGGTCGGCCGGAATCTGAGGACACATGGATCACCCGTGAGAATCTATAGCACCTCAACCTAGACCTTCTTGAGCAGTATGGAGCCAAGTTGATCCTTACTCGACAGGGTCGAGTTCCTCCTGCCCTAGGAGAATTGGTAGGGGCACCAAGATCAGACACAGATTACTGGGCCCTATCTGGTTTACTTAGCCATGTGTCAAATTGTGTAATCAAGTAAGATTGAGTCCTGTAATAAGTTGAGACTAGTTGATTTGTCTCAACCCTAGTCCAGTCTTTGAGTCCTATACTTGAGTATTAGTCTAGTACCAGTTCAATTTTTGTACAAGAAAAGAGGATACCCTGTTTTAGAGTTCCACCAAGCCTCATCCAGGAGCCAGAGGCCTTCACTTCAGTATACTATCCTAATTGAGAATTTCTCAATCTCCGGGGTCCTATCTTTTATTATTTTGCATGTGTCTTTTACGGGTATGATAGTTTCTTTCATTACATGTTTGCCTGCAATTCTTTACTTGCTTTCGGGTTATTAGCCTACAAACTTAAATCCATAAAATTATAAAAAAAATATATTTTCTATTTTTCCTTCATCTGAATCAGTCCTAGGATCATCCCACATCACCCTCGTACTTCAACCTGTTTATCCTGTTCTTGTTAATATGACCTAGCCCTATCCTAGGGCATTTGCTAGACATGTACACTACACTAACAAGTCATGATAGTACATAAATGCCATTATTCATATATCCGTTCATTATAACAGAACCATTCCAAATGATTTTACAAATGTCATCTTTATTGATAGTTCATAACCATACATGGCCAATTGGCCTACAGAAATGATATTTAAAATAAAAGATGGACAATTATGGCACTCATTCAAAATAATTGTACAAGACTCGAAAACTAGTTTTAGGACTCCCAACGCCAAGACTGGAACATGGCTTCCATTTTCTACATTCAAGAATCTCTCACCATCCTCGAATCTTCTACTAACTTGAGATCCCTGCAAAGAATTGCAAATGTAAAATAGACTTCCTGTATCCAATACCCAGTTAGTAGTATCGTAGATAGAGAAACTATAAGGTGTTATCATATAAATACCTTGTCCAGCACCTTCTGGCTGCTTCCTCTTCTTGGACCTGTTCGGGTCAAAGGATGCAATGTAAAGGGGATAGTTCCTCTTCCAATGTCCCTGCTTCTTGTAGAAGAAGCACTCCGCTTGGCTCTTATCATCCTTCTCCTTCTTGGCCTGACTGGGCCCAGAAGCATTCTGCACCTGTTTCCCTTTTACTTTTTTTTTCCTTTCTTGAAGGGATGACGCCCTGCAGAAGATCTTCCCACTAGATTTTCCATCCCTTTGTTCAGATGGTGGTCATTCTCATAAGTCTGCAGCAACCCCAACAGACCATGGTAGTTAATTGCAGGCTTATTCATTCTATAATGATCGAGAAAATCTAGATAAGAAGAGGGGAGGGAATTCAAAATCGCATCCTTCCCAAGCTATTAATGCAAGGGACATCCGAGCTTGCCCAGGTGCTCAATCATCTCGATCATGTACAATACATGATTAGTGACTGAGGCCCCATCATGCATCCATGCATTGTAGATAGCATAAGAGATCCTGTACCTCTCAACATCGTCTGGTGTCCCGAAAGACTCCTTCAATCTTTGAAGGATTTCTAATGGCTAGGCTTCTTTGAATTTGCGACTGAACTCATCGTTCATCGCTACCAACATTATGCATTGGATAGTGGTCCTGTCAGAGAGCCACTTATGATAAGCGTCTCTGACCGAACCTCGAGCATTGGGAGCAGGGGTTTCAGGTGCCGAATCTGATATCACATACAAGATTCGTTCATGCTCCAGGACAATCCTGAGCCTTCGATACCAGCTATCAAAGTTGGGACCCTTAAGCTTCTCGTTATCGAGAACAGACCGGGGTGACAGGTTGGAAGACATCTAAAAGGAAAACCAAAGCTAATTAGTGTATATGAATTATTATCCTATAGACATGCACTTTAGTTTAAAGGCTTTCCTGCTATTTTGTTCAGACTGGTAGCCTCTACCTCTAATCCGAGGAATCACTTTGATTCCTAAGTGAGTACTATAGTCCAATAAACAACACATGAGCCCGACTTTGGCCGGCCCACCCATGCACGTCTAAAGGTAGGTTCTTCAACCGATTACTTCTCTAAGTAACCTCTAATATTTAGGTTTTGCCTCAAGGTGCACTTCAATCGGCCTTTGGGCCTCCTATTGAAGGTCCCGGTTAGGTCCAACCATTAACATGACAAAATTCGATGCTTCTAACTAACGAATAGTCAAGCCCGACTTTGACCGGCCCACTTGACCATCGTTAAGAAAGTCGCACTGAGCTATCATATTAGGAACAGCAATTCCAATAGCCCGATGAACACCCAATCTTTGGATCTACCGATGAACACCCAACAATTGGATCCATTACCATCCCACTTAATGGGAGGCTAAGACTCGGTTATCCCCATAACTTCATCTTTTTATGGACCTAATAATTTAGAGGGTTTAATCTTATTATGATAGAAATAGAGATGAAAAGACATGGATTAACCTCCAACTGACCACATCAGCAATCAAGAAGGGTTACTCATAACTAATGATCCATGGGCACCTAAAATCAGTCAAGACTAATTAACCTTGGGTGACATGGATTAATACGAGTCAGTGAGCTATCTAATCAATTCTGATCGACCATATTGGCCAGGTAAGTGAGAACATGGGTTGGGTTCTGCCATTAACCGTCTTGCCTTAGACACCAACTGAGTTGGCCAGGTAAGAGGTAGCCCCAAAGAACCAAGATCAAAATGCCAAACTTACCTTAGACACCAATTGGTTCATCAGACTCTATTTGAGTAGCCTAAAGACTCAGGCTGTCCACTGAGCCATAAATTAGGTCCATTTAGATTTATGGACTAATCAATCTAACTATTAGAGAGATCTATAGAGAAGAAATCCTGACTCAACATTTGATTAGATTAGTTCTCTAATTAGGCCAATTCATCTAAACTTAGGTCTAACCTAATTAAGGACCTAATAAAAGCTAACCTATGATCCTTAAGGCTTATTGAAATGACTTAAAATCTTTGAATCACATTCCTAGAGTTCTTTATCATTTTTAATTCTTAATTAAGTTCAATAGCCTTAATAAATTAAAATAATTTTAATTTATCATGCAAAATAATTTTACAATAAAAAAAAATTTGAATTCATTATTTTCACACGTTTTGATGCCAAGTGTCGACACTTGCCAGGGCCAAGTGTCGACTCCAGGACTGAGATAGGAAGAAAAATAGAATGCCAGTTTTTTGGCAATTTGCTCATGAGCTGACACTTCCAAGGCTAAGTGTCGACTCACGGCCTGAGAAAGGATGAAAACAGTAATTTCAAATCCAAAGTTTCTCCAAACTTTCAATCAAACCGATCAAAAAGAAACTTTTAGATCTTATCTAATATATTTTTATGATCATGTCATTAGATTAAAACATTTTTAATCTACATTTTTTTTCTTCTTATTTTCTTTTTCAATAGTCAATCACAGCGGCACCCCTACACGCCATAGGAGGCCTCATTGAATGGGAAGAGAGGGCCAAGGTGAAGCACAAAATCCAAGTACTTAAGAAAAGATGATGTTAAAGCATGCTAGCATCATTATACTATGAAAGGAACCTGGCTCAGATACCATTGAAGGGAAAAACATGCTAGGCAGAAGCAAAATATTTTAAAATGATTTTAAGATAAGCAGCAGAAAGCTCGGTAGATAGATCAAAATGATCTACCGATCTGCCCGTAACAGGATCTAGTATAATAATGAAGCATGCTACTAAAAACATCAACATCAATAGAAAAGAGGATGGAGGCATAAGGGTACCTTACCGCTATACCTTTAGGATGGAGGTGGTGAAAATGCTCTCAAGCCACACACGCATCTGGCCTCTACGAGTAGTTCACACCAGGGCTCGAAACGTACCAACTCCCTCAGAGTGCTAGCTTTTCGGGATCCTTGGGGCCGATCTTCTTCTTCCGGGAAGACAAAGATGAGAGGTGGAACCCTTCCTAAGAAACTCTCTTCCCAAGACTTAGCTTGAATGCTAGCTTTCTCACACCCAATCCCAAAGACCTCACAAACCCTCTTCCCTTTTTTTCTCATATGGCGTGAAGACCTTGTAACCAGCCAACAAAACAAAACCAAGAACCAAAAATCAGCCAAAGCCCTATGGAATAACCTTTATTTATAGGGGCAGCCATGAGAGGGAGAAAGAGGAAGGAGGAGTGATTGGGGGAGAAGGTCAAGGGCCATACCAAATGGGTTCAAGCCAAAAAAAGTAAGTATGACTATCATACCAAGAACGCTTGGAGCCAAAAATGCCCAAAAACCGAAACTCGAATTCAAAATTCAAAGTCAAATCTTTCTAGAAATTCTTCCTAGAAAATCTGCTCATCAGTCAAGTGTCGACTTTTCAAAAATACCTAAGTGTCGACAAGTGTTGACACTTACAAGTGTCGACACCTGGAACAAGGTCAATCACATTGACCTCCAGTGATGGCAAACGATTCTTAATCGTTGATCAGCCTTTAGATCAGATAGAAACCCCTATGGTGTGCGATCCTATAGATTTGAACACTAAGCTGGTAGCACTGGAACACTTTCAATACCAGTCAAAGTCCTTATCTAGCAATCATACCCGATGTTCGGATATGTCAAAGATTGCAAAGTAATATTCTAGAACCTCTAGCATATGGTTACCACATAATTCATCCCTTTGACTCATAATGCTTAGAATGACCTAGGGTTTGACTGCCAATCCTAATTTGGTTCATCCAGATCATGTCTTAACCTTACGAGTTATGTGACTCCTCACAAGAACTACCTTGGCCAAGGTTTTGCTAAATTGAGACACGGCGAGTCATTCACTCCAAACTATTTGGAGAGGTCAATTCCATCTTGATCCATCACCGCTCCACAAGTACTTGACTGTACCCAGAAACCTTTCATCACTGGATTAGAAATCCAGGTAGTCTGGCACCAAAGGATAGTGAGTTGCTTGCAAGCTACCATGGTTACCTCAAGTCTGAGGGACACATATATCCATATCCCTTCGCGAGCAACCTTTCGACAGAAAGGGGCTTTATAGATGGTCACATTCAGTAAGATGTCATACATTCCACTTGCATGTTACATCAGTGTCACAACACTCTTGGTTAAGAGGACAACCAACCAATGTGAGATACAACAACCTATACTTGAGACATCGTCGTCCTATAACAATGTATCCTTTGGTTGTGAACTATTTTAAGAACTACATGACATATCCTCTCTATATCAAATATAATGTAGTTCTAAGAACTCCATCACAAAAGAGTTCTTTCTAGAAAAAATGCACCTATGATGAATAGCCAAAAAAGGATAACTTTTATTTATTAAGAAATTCATATATAATTACAAAATTAGTACAACCATCTACAGCCTAGATAATTGGCTTTAGGACATAATTTCCAATATAAGTAGGGCTTTGGATGTACATTGGCTAGCATAATGACCAAGTTTATTGCATCTAAAGCATGTGTTGTGAGGGTTGGGGCTTCTTTGGACCTTAATTGACTTACCCTTGTCCTCTATACTAAAATTGGGTCAACTTGGGTCAGGTTGGCTCAGACTGGGTCGGCTTGGGTTGGGTCGACTCGGGTAGGCTTGACCAGATCTAGGGGTTTGGCTAGGGTTTCTAAAGGGTTCAGGTCTGCGATAGGTGGGTATCCTCTGGAATCGCTCATAATTCCTAGTGACTTGGTAAGCCTACTCTAGGTCATTGACCTCTCTAAAATAAAGCTCCCTTTGGATATCCTCATGTAGGCCAGCCCTAAACCTAGACAAGGTCACAGATTCAGATTCGTTAATGTTATATCGCATGAGATACTCATCAAACTTTGCGATGTACTCGGCCACGCTCTTGTTTCCTTGCTTCAAATTTTACCATTGATCTAATAACTTCTATTGGAAAGACATTGGGAGGTACTTCTCTCTTAGCCTAATTTTCATGGCCCTCCAGGTTATGGGTTCTTGTCCTCTTAGCCTGATCATCCTCTCAATACTATTCCAATAAAACCTAGCCTAGCGAACCAATCTAAGTTTGGCAAATTTGAACTTCGTCCCTTCTGACATCATATACCATTCAAAGTATTGTTCTATGTCTCCCTCCCAATCTATGTAAACTCTAGCTTTATGTTCTTGTTGGCTCTCTCTTCTTGGTCCATAAGCTCCTGATTGGGTCTCCTAGGGTGAATCTCTTGGGTGGGGTTAGGATGTGGGACTCTTCTGGGCTCAGCCTCTAAGGGAGAATCATGTTGACGGGAACCCCTAGGATGTGGATGTGACTCAAACTCTGGTTCAGTGTGATACTCCTGGACCCTTTCTAGAGTTCCTAACCTGGTTTCAAAACCATAAAATCTTTGAGTCAACTTGGCAAGCTGCTCAGTGAGGAGCCTAATTTGATTCTCGAGGTTGTGCTCCATGGGTGCACCTGACTGAGAGTGATGTGGGTGATACAGGACTCTTGACCTAGTTGACATGCAACCCACAAAGAAAGGTGCTACGATTTTGCTAGACCTAGGAGTTCAAACAGAATGAGTTAACTTAGATGACACACAGCAAACAACTAGCCCTTTCACTGGTCAGGTAAAAGATGGGAGTGTGGGAGGCCCCCCCCGCTTTTGCAGGAACCCAATTAAGGAACCACAACATCGCTTAGGTCGTTTGACACAAAACCTCTTGCCTTAGACACCAGCTTCCCGGTACTAATTGAATGGTTGCATGCACTAGCTTCCCACAATAGTTAAACCCGACTTGTTGATGTCCCTAAGCTATTAGGTTGCTAATAGATTTTGAGTTAGGCTTAGGTTCGAAATGCAATGATGGTTATTTTTGGGCCAAGGAAAGGTAATGACCTCCTTCCCATATCTTATGATATTGTCACCTTTAATATAAGGTATGCATATGATTGCATACACATGAAACCTAATGAAGAGTACTAAAGTTTTTTTTTTTTTTGTGTGTTTTGATGTGTATAGGCAGAAATATGAGTTGCTAAAAATTAAATGAGATGAACCTAAGTGCAGAAATTAAACTATGCAGAAATAAAAGTATGCTGAAATTAGACTTGCTAGAATTTTAGGGTAGAATTGTTCTCAGGAAGTAATTGGGCATGCAAAAGTTCTACAGACCGAAATAAAATTTAAAAAAATTTTAAAAAACACTATCAATTACGAGGAATCTAGAAAAATAAGAATCAGTAGTTTCTAAATTTTCTACATGCAAAAATAATTAAAAAAATAGAAATAATTAAAATAACAGACTATGTACTGGTTGGACATGATGCAGAATTTAATGATATAGAAATCTAATGATGCAAAACTTAGTTATGCAGAAATGTTCTTTAGGACCTAAGATACCTATCTCCTTGTTTTCTTCTTCAAGGGTCAATCATATCGGCGCCCCTACACGCCATATGAAATCCCCTTTGAATGGGATGTGAGGGTCTTGCAGCCCTACTTTTTTCTATGACCGGACGGCCATGGTGAAGCACCCGATCCGAGTACTTAAATAGAAATAAGTCCTAACCATGCTCTGATACCAAACATGATGCAGGACTACTAAGAGAGATGATATGCGTGCAAGTGATTTTCTTTTGTTGTTTTTATATTTGAGGGGATTGACCGATTCCCAAATTCAAAGTAAGAATAGATTTAGGGATTTGCATAATGATAAGAGACTCTAGCATGCAGACATAGCCCCTAAATAGTAATAAAGAAAGGATCCCATGATTAAAAAACCCTGGTAGGACTTAGCTCTAAGACAATATGCTATTTAGGAGACTAGGGAGTGCAAACCTCACAAAGCTCTGAAGCACCTGATACTGAATTTGCTCAAACTGACGGATGCGGCCCGGAAGATCAAGTCCTCGACCCTACAGATTCGTCGACTTTCCGTTTGGGGGTCCTGAAGGCAAGAAAGATCGACTCCTTTGTCCATGGTACCTGAAGGACCTGTGAGCAACCTAGAGACAAGTTAGAAAACAAAGAAGGAATGGGAAGGCAAAGAAATAAGAGAACGAGTGAAGAAAAGGTGGTGACCAAGGCAGGCACTTCTTGCTGGGCATCCAGAAGAATCTTCCAGGGGGCGTCCAAGCTTGGGAAGAAGGGTTGGCGGCTTGTGTAGGAAGAAGGTAACCAGAGCCTCTCACCCCTCGATGTCCTGAAGGACAAAGGTGCACTCTCTTACAGAGTTTCAAGTCTAAGACAAGGGCTAGGAAGAAGAAAACTTCAACTTTTTTTTTGCATTCATCAAATTTTTTTACAAGAGGGTTAGGGTCCTTTTTATAAGCACCCAAGTCCTTATTTGAATATTTGAATTCAAATTTGAAAGAGGGGTTTATAAGACTTGATTTGGGGAGGAGAAAAGGGTGGGTTGTCTTCGTGAATCAAGGGGCGCCCATTTGAATTTTGAATTTCTCCTCTCATGAAGCATGGCCGATCAACTTTTGAAATTTAAATCGTTTCATGAAGCTTGGCATCCAACTTTGAAATTTGAATCTCTTCTTGGCCGACCATGATGCTTGATCTTGGTAGCTTCATTTGGGGAGTGTTGTGTGGATATTGTCTACTTGGATCAAGGGGAGAATAATGGGCATCCCATATTTGAATTTGAATTTTGTTTCATCTAGAACTTGGCCGCCCAAGGTGGTTTATGAAATGGCACCTCCCATGCCATGTGGCATTGATGATGTGGCACTCCATAAGCTGAAGTGGCACCTCCCATGCCATGTAGCATTGATGATGTGGCACTCCATGAGTTGGCACTCCTACTTGGCATGGAGGAGAGGGGGCTTGACTCATCTTCAATTAGGCTTGACTTGATTGCCCACCTGTAGACGCATCTTCAAACTAGCTTGAGCCCATCTTCAAATTGACTTGCGCTTGAGAACCAATTTGGCTAATTATAGGACCAATTGACCATAACTTGACCAAATTGGCCAAATTACAAGATCAAACCAAAAATTGAAACCAACTAGATACTAATTACATGACTCAAAAAAAAATTACTTCGGCTTTAAGCCTTATTACAAGACCAAAAAGACTTAGAACCCTAATCTGAAATCCACAGAGGGTTGAGGAGCCTCTGTCTAATCCTCATGCCTGCACCATCTCCAAGAGCTCCAAGGACATAAAGAAGAACAAAATAAAGATATATGTATTTTTTTTGCTAGTATATCTTGAATGAAATTTCTCCAAAAATGAATAAAAAGAAATTTCTTTTCCTTCATCTTTTGTTCATTGTCTTCACTATTCTTATATTTGAAGAATGTGTGCTGCTCCATGAACTTTAAAAATATCCACCTGAAGAACATCTATCAAGAATAAGCATTTATCTGTATTCCTCTGACAAGTTTTGGTAATGAATCTTAGGCTTTCTTTAACAATATTTTCCTGAAGAATATCTATCAGGAATAATCATTTATCTATGCTCCTCCGACTAGTTTTTGGTTACAAATCTTAGGCTTTTTTATCCATAAAATTTATTTTCTAATTAGTCTCAAGAATATATAAGCTACTTGAGTCTTTCCTGATCACTTCAACCAACATTTTGGAGTCTTTCCTATTCACTTTAGGATAGATGATGGATTTCTAAGCCTAATCAGAAGTTTGGGCATTGTATGTGCCCTCTACCTGATCACTTTAATACCTGATCAAAAGTTTGGATAATGCCTGTACTCTCTACCTGATCACTTTAGAATAGATGATGGCTCCTGAACTTGATTAAAAGTTTGGATAATATTATGCCCTCTATCCAATCACTTTGTATAGATAAAATTGATCAAAAGTTTAGACAATGCTTGTGCCCTCTACCTGATCATTTTAGATGGATGAAGTTGATAGAAAGTTTGGATAATGCTTGTGCTCTCTATCTAATCACTCTAATAGATGAAGGTGATCGAAAGTTTGGACAATGCTCATGTCCTCTACCTGATCATTTTGGATAGATGAAACTGATCGAAAGTTTGAATAATGCATATGCTCTCTAATATGTTTCTTTAGTATAATCTGATAGGAAGTTTAGACAATACCTATGCCCTCTACACAATCACTTTGGATAGATGAAGCTGATCAAAAGTTTGAATAATGCCTGTGCTCTCTACCTGATCACTTTGGAGTATATGATGGCTTCTCGAGCCTAATCCAAAGTTTGGACAATACATGTGCCCTCTACCCAATCATTTCAAATAGATGAAGCTAATTGAAAGTTTGGACAATATCTATGCCCTCTACCCGATCACTTCAAATAGATGAAGCTGATTATAAGTTTGGATAATACCTATGCCTTCTATCCAATCACATTGAAATAGATGATAGCTCCCTGAACCTGATCGAAAGTTTAGGCAATATCTATGCCCTCTACTCGATTACTTTGAATAGATGAAGCTAATTGAAAGTTTGGACAATGCATATGCTTTCTACCTGATTACTTCGAATAGATGAAGTTGATCAAAAGTTTAGATAATACTTGTGACCTCTATTCAATCACTTCAAATAGATGAAGTTGATCAGAAGTTTGGACAATGCATGTGTCTTCTACTCGATCACTTTGGATAGATGAAGCTGATCGAAAGTTTGGACAATGCATGCATCCTTTACCTAATCATTTTGGATAGATGAAGCTAATCAAAAGTTTGGACAATATCTGTACCCTCTACCTGATCACTTTGGATTGATGAAGCTGATCAAAGACTTTAATGAAACAATTTCCACTATATTCCTAGAATAAAGAATTAGTTGTGGATTGGATTAAAATATCAAAAGGAGGTGTATTGAGCTATATATTGCCAAACAAGATGAACTTATCCATTGTTACCACATAGAACTTGTATCCCTTCATCTACCAATAATTGAAACCCTATGGTATAAAGACATCAAGAGGCACCTTGAAGATTAGACAAATCCTCCTAAAGCAAATGTTGATGATCATTGCACCACCTGACTAATGCCAGCCTCTTACCTTGTATCTGGTGGATACTTATAAATTTAGAACATCAATGGGATGCTCCTTAAATGTGCTAGCCCTGAAGCATCAAAATATATGATGAAGGAGATCCATGCTAGAGTATATGGAACTCACATGAGTGATCACATGTGAGAAAGAAAAATCATGAGGCTTGGTTATTTTTGGATAGATATAGATCATGATTATTATAAAAAATTGTCAAAAAATTGTTGCAAGTGTTAAGATCAACGCGCTATAGGAAAAACCACAATATGTTACCATCTTACCCTTTTTGCAACTTGGGGACTAGATGTGTTTAGAAAAATAAATTCAAAAGCACCAACAAATATAAGTACATTTGGATTACAATTTATTATTTCACTGAATGGATAGATATAGTATGTTTCAAGATAATCGTGGCTACTTTCATTGTAAAGTATGTCAAAGGACTAATTTGCTACTTTTGTATACCTCACAGACTATAATAGACAAAGGATTGAGTTTCATAGACTATAACCGGTTTCACATTAAGAATCACTTCTTGTTATAGTAACCATAAACAAATGAGGTGGTTGAAGGAGCAAAAAGGAATTTAAGTAAAATCATTGAGAAGATAGTCACCACCTACTAGGACTAGTTTGATAAATTGTGACATGCACTCTAGGCTTATAGAACATCAATCAAAACCTTAACTAGGATGACACCTTACTGTCTTCCTATTGAATGGAGGCTGTGTTCCCAATAGAACTTGAGATACCCTCCCTTCTTGTCCTACTAGAATCTGAGATTGATGAAGTAAAATAGAATCATATTAGATATGACCAATTGAACCTCTTAAATAAGAGACTTAGAGCCTTATGTCATACATAATGTTATCAATAGAAGATGGCCTAAGCCTATAATAAGAAGGTCATTCCATAGAATATTAATGCTGGTTATTTGGAGTTAAAGAAGATTCAAGTGCCTGAACTAGAAAAACTCCAACTTAGTTGGGATGGTTCATATATAGTTAAGGAAACCCACTCCAAAAATGCCCTTGACTTTTCAAATACAAAAGAAAATGAACTTCATACCTCAATCAATGTTGATTATTGGCGTAGAGTCCCTATTCTGGCCAGTCAAAGCTACTGGATTGCAGGACCGCTCCCTAGTTCACCTGCAAAACAAATTCCTTGCCGGAGTTGCTCCGGTGGGGGACACTCCAATGCCTAAGTCAAAGGCGAGCTCTAGCCACAGAATGGGAAAGGTTTTGGAGAAACAGAGAGAAAAGACTCTGAGATTTTTGGAATATATTGTGCCTCTTACCTCGAGCATTCCCTCTTATCGTTATTTATAAGGAGACATCCAGCCTGCGGTTCCATTCTTCTTCCAGCGGTTATGGCGGAGAGTTAATTCCTTCCTCATGATCCGGAGTCGTGGATTATCGTCGAACGGTTCTGGCCAGACTGGAGGCGTTGAAGCTGGAGTTACGAACCATGATTGTGTCCTGGAGATGGTCGATAGTAACCGTTGGTTACTGTTGCTTATCATGTTTCATAGTGATTTCAGACATATCGTGGATCCATCCTCAAATTTCCTCCTTTTAAGGAGATTCTCATAATCAGATCGAGAAAGTCTTCATCCTCGGATCTTCTTAAGATAGATTGGAGATCGAGGACTTGGTCCTTGTCAAAGGCCGGAGATCATGTCTCTGGTATGAACCGAAGAATGTATCTTCAGAGGTTAGTGAGGGTTGTCCCTCGGATCAGGTTGGGGGGTCTTGTCTTTATGAGCCGAAGGACTTGATCTTCGACGAAGGCTGAAGACGAGATCTGAAGGCCTTGCCTTTGGGTGCCGTAGACCCGCGAAGAGCTTCGACTTGCCCATTGGTTGGCTGGTTTTTCATGAATGCCTGGGTCTGAAGATGGTGGTTCGGAAGAGAGGTCTTTAGCCGGCAGAACCGGTGGTCGGCTCATACTTGGACCGGGATATCCCAACAGTTGTCCCCCTACTCTCAGTTTTCGAAGTGAAGATTTGCCTCGAAGAGTGAGAGTATTAATGGATTATTGTTTTTCTTCTGGGGGATGGTGTAGTGGATGATCGTGAAATCTCTGATTGGACTGTCCATCATAACTGCCGGTTGATTTGAGGGTCAGGTAGTGGACATCTATCATTTCCTGATTGAGGGAAGAGAAGAGAGTGGGCGGCCCTGGGACCATCTCTTCTTTTTCTGTTGCATGACAGTTCAGCCAATCTTTTAGTTGGGATTTGGATGGTTGTCGTGGTTCCTTCTTGCACATTGGATGATGAATGTGCTTCATCCTGGCCATTGATCCAAATGGGTTATACCCTTTGGATTATTCTTTGTCAAATCAGCCTGGTGGGGCTTCAGGACCTTTTGGTCTCTTTTTTAGAAAGGGAGAAGGTCCGATTGAAGAAGCTTCTTCAACCTCACTTCATTCTTCACTCAGCCTTCCTTGCTCTTGACTATCAGTCTCTTCTGCAGGTAGAACCTTCCTTCTACCTTTTTGCTCCATTCTTTTACCATGGCTAAATCTGTAGGGAGCCAAAGGGGACAAGTTGGACCTTCGGAGGTCGGTGATGTAGTGAGTCCAGAATCAGTTCCTAGCTCTGTTTCACCGGAAAAGATGACTCATCTTTGGGAATGCTATCGCATTCCCGAGGGGTTTCCTTTCATTCTTCCCGCATCTGAGGAATGGGCGAACAAACCTCTTCCCGGATGCTTGAATGTGTATGAAGATCATTTGAAGGCAGGCCTTCGATTTTTCCTACATTCCTTTTTTATCAAAATCATTCGCTTGTACCGAGTGGTGCCTGCATAGTTGACTCCAAATAGCATTCAAAATATCTGTGGATTCCTAGTTTGATGCCGCATAGCTAACATAGAACCTAGGACCAACTTGTTCATTGCCCTTTTTGTGCTCAAGAGGGATTTCCATGGTAGCGGATGGTGGGTGATCAGCCCTCGACCGGGCTGCAAGATCATCAAGGACATGCCCAGCGCCATCCACGGGTGGAAACCCATCTTTGTCTTTGTATTATCTATCGACCTGTGGGGCTTTGATAGTGATTGGAAGGAGCCGCGTTTAATCGCCAATGATGGAAAGAAGGTTTTGGTAGTTGATCAGTCTGATTATGACCTTCTGACTGATTCAGAAATTCTCCCTATCCGTGAGTTGTTGGAGGAGAGGAATCTCCATCTTGCAGGGATTATTAGCCAGTTCCCTGTGTTAGGTATAATGGCAGAAATTTTCACCTCTTCCCTCCCATTCCTGTGTTGTTCAATCGACGCAAAGGAGTTTTTCTATTTGTAGGTGGCGGAATGAAGCCTAGCCTGAGCTGGCTTCGTCAAACTTTCGACAAGAGGGTAGCTCAGGCCCCTCTCACAAGGTCGGCGGTTCAGAAGAAGGTCCAAAGAGATGGTCCTGAGGGGGACCGGGGCACTTCATCCTCCCGGGGAACCTCCGGGGAAGATGTGGTGCCAATGGTGGGGGCCCTGACAAGACCTCATCCAGTTGAAACCTCGTCGGTAGTTACTTCTCCAGTCCACCCAAGGGAGAGTCTGCCTCAGATGGCAGATGCGCCACTGCCTTGTCCCCTACCACTGACAGGGGCAAGGCACCACAAGTCAAGGGAGAGTTTGTTCGTGAGGCTTCTCCAGCTGGAAGCCATCCCGCAAACTCTTCGGAGCTTTTCCCTACAGGGGGATTGTTGGTTCCCATCGTGGCCAGGTAGGCACTAAAGAATACATTGTTGCCTCATGATTTGGCAGTTGTCCAAAGCTGAAGCCTTGCCAGAGTATCTGATTCTGCTTTTTCTTCCTTGCAACAGGTATGGTTCTCACTATATCTCCTTTGCTCTGAGAACTGTTCGGTTCATATCTTCATATTGTCGATGTAGTTGGTCTATGATGACATCACCTTCATGGAGGAGTGCCTAAGAAATATCGATAGCCTCATCCATGGCCTCAAGGAGGATCTCCATACTACTAAGGCCAAAAGAGAAGTGGCCGAAGAACTGAAGCAATCCATGAAAAACCAACTCGTTCATATGGATGCTGAGGTTCGTGGACTGAGGGGCGAGCTAAAAAGTGCCTAGTTGATAATTGTAGAGCAAGGAGCAGGGTTGAGGAAGAGCAAAAAATGAGTCAAATCCTTGGAACAATATGCCAAGGAGGATCAAAAAAGAATGGAGAGTCTGACCAAGGCAGCGGAGGAGGTCGTCAAGAGGGCCGAGGAGGCAGTCCTGCAGTCCGAGGTGGCTAAGAGAGAGTTCGCAACTCTAAAGAAGCTGGTAAGTGATGCTGTAGTAGATTTCAGGAAGTCCTCATAGCTCTAGGAGGAGATGAATGAGGCAACCTTATACGGCTATCAGCATGGCTTCAACGACGGACTCGCCAAGGTCAGAGGGGCCTTTCCACACCTTGATCTTTCTAGCATCCCCACTTTCAACATAGTTGAAGAAGAAGAGGGGGAGGAGGAGGCTAAAGCCATAGAAGAAGTTGAAGAGATGTCGAGCCTGAGGGAGGAGATTCTGACCATAGTTGGAGATACAGACGTAATTTCGGTGTAGGTCGGAGAGGCCAAAAAAGTCGAGGAGATGCTATGCTTGGGAGAGGAGGCTCCCACCTCAGTCGAGGGTCTAGATGTGGTTCCAACTCTAATCTCGACCCAAGAGGGGGCTCAGGTTGAGGAGGAAGTCCGAGCTGAAGGTTCTCTGGTCCCAACTCAAGTCGATGAAATCCTTTCTGCGCAGATTGACAAGTTGCTTCAATCCTATGGTGTTGGGTCTCCTTCAACTGGTGTTGAGTGATCTAAGTAGCTTTAGGCATTGCTTTTTTCTTTTGACATTCCTCCGAAATGTAATTGACAACCTCTTGAATGACAACTTTTTGAACTACAAAGTAGCTCTCTCTTATGTCGTATTTTTGGATATAGCTTGAATAAGGTCATCGGCTTAGTCTGTAGTTCGAGCTTCACTACTCTCTCTTCTGTTCAGTCGAATGGCTAAGGTCGAAGGTCGTTTGGTTGGAGGTTGACGAAGATGAACTCTGGAGCAAGTCGGGATGCCGCTGCTGAAGACCATCTACGATAAACCAAGCTGACGTCACCTTCCTTTCATAATTAAACTGTCCATCAAGGGATAGACATGATGGACAGGTGTCATTTTCTTGTTGACCAGTGATTAAGGAACCTTGATCGTGATTCCCGTTGCTCGTGCTGAATGTGTCGATATTCGAACGGTCGCGTTTTCTTGCACCTTAGGTGCCGCCAAATCTTTCTTTTTCGAAAAGGAGCCATTAATGTTGTTACCGTACGATGGGATTCCTCTAGATTCAAAGCACTGGCTGTTGCCATCCCATGAATAGCTCTCAAGCGGTCTCCTGGGGTCTCGAAGCATCGCTCGGACATGTGGCACTCTTTGGTGTAGTTGGGAAAGGGCATGGAGCACGTTTCCCTGTGGTCAGTCGTGGGTACAGGGTCCTTATAAATAGGACATTGTCCTCTGCTGTCAAAGGTCATCACCTTTTTAGACTTTTTCGTTGAAGATTCCTTTTTTCTTTTAGAGCTTCAATTGAAATGAAGTTCAGCATCTCCGAGCTTCGTAGGGTGGCAAAGAAGAGAGCCGTCAGTTCCGGAGATAGGGGAAGCCCAAGATTCCTTGGGTCGAGCGACGTCAATGACCCCATCATTGATCATTTGGGGAGAAGGGTCCATGTCATGAAGGCTCAACTGAAGGAGGCCAGGACCCAGGTCGAGGCGGCCATCGCAGAGGCAGAGGAGGCCAAGAAGAAGGTGGCAGATGCCATCTTGGACTTCAAGGCATCTTCTACTTTCAGAGAGGAGGTCGCTGAGGTGGCTCTGGATTCTTATCACCAAGGATTCCGGGAATGTAGGGATAAGGCCTTCAAGTTTTATGACTTGAAGGGTCTTGACAACATCAAGCCCTCTGTTCCCTTCCCTGGACATGAATTCGACTCTGATTTCGAGGAGTCGGATTCTAATCCGGACAGAAACCCTAGGGCCCCTTCATCCTCCTTCCAAGACTCCCCCCGCCGGCATGGGAAAGGGCTGGTGGGTGGTTAATAGACGTGCTTTCCAATTCCCTGCAATCCTTTTTCTTTTCTCTCTTTATGAGAGTTTTTCTTTTTCTTTTTTTTGTAACAAATTTAGGAAGGAAATGAAGTATCTTAACTTTTTTTAACTTTTTTTACCTTCTCTCATGTTTCCTTTGTGTTGTGTCGCATTATGGTATGTTGAGAGTGTAGACTTCTCAAACCACTTGTAATTTACGAAAAAGAGGTGAGATCGGCTGGGCCATCCCAGGAATGTTTATTGTTGACAGGAAGGATGACATAGGTCCGTTCAAGCACGTTTTTGGATTTACCGTAGGGTAAGGCATCTTTGCCGTCCCTGTGCATTTCTGTTGTGATCAAGGTAGGCTGTTTAGGCCTGCCCCGACGTGTCTTCGGATTTACCATAGGGTAGGCTATGAAACCCATCCCTATGCCTTCTTTAGTATAAGGTAGGCTAGTTAGGCCCGTCCCGGCATGTCTTCGGGTTTTTCGTAGGATAGGTCACTTGAACCGTCCCTATGCCTTCTTTAGTATAAGGTAGGATGGTTAGGCCCGCCCCGACATGCTTTCAGGTTTTTCGTAGGGTAGGTCACTTGAACCGTCCCTGTACCTTTGATCTTTTTGGTGGTCCGATGGGGCCATCTGTTGTGCTCATCGAACATGCTGATAAGGTGAGTGGATCAAACTCTCCTTTACGCCATTGGCCGATTCCTCAGATCGTGCCATTTAAGCCATTGTCGTAATAGGCCGTTTAGAGTTGAGCAAATTTGCACAAGAAATGTAGGGGTCATTTTATTGATAGTATTTACGAATGTTTTGTACATTTCATAGCCGGGATATAATTCTCCCTTCTAAGGTCTTGAGCCGATACATTCCTGGACGTATGACCTCTTCAATCAGGTATGGACCTTCCTAGTTGGGAGAAAGTTTGCTCTGTTTCGCCGGCTTGGACACTTCTGCCTTTCGCAACACCATGTTCCCTGTATGGAAGATTTGCTTCTTTACTCTGGAATTGCTTCGTTATTCTGGAATTATAATATTTGGCGACCTTTTGCTGATACATCGCCATTCTTATCTGGGCCTGAAGCCTGGTGCTTGGCAGCAAATCCTGGTTGATCCTCCTGTGATTGGAATTTTTAGGCTCTTCATAGTTGTCGATTCTTAAGGACTGGAGGGAGACTTCGATAGGAAGAACAGCTTCAGTACCGTATGCCAGGTTGAATGGACACTCGCCGATCTCCATCCTTGGGGTAGTTTAGTATGCCCAGAGGATGGAGGTCAGCTCTTCGGCCCAAAGTCCTTTGGCAGCGTTCAACCTTGTCTTCAGGCCATGGAGATGGTCCGATTAGTTACTTCGGCCTCTCCGTTGGACTGTGGGTGGGCAACAGAAGTCAGCCGATGTTGAACATGGTACCAAGCACAGAAGTCCCTAAACTTTGGATTATCAAACTATCTCCCGTTGTCTATGATTATTGCATGTGGAATCCCGAACCGAAAGATGATGGAATTTTTAACAAAATTCTCAACTTTGCCTTACATGATTTGGGCTAACGGTTCGGCTTCGACCTACTTTGTGAAGTAGTCGATGGCTACAAGGAGGAACTTCCTCTGTCCAGAAGCTAGCAAAAATGGACCGAGAATATCCATCCCCCATTGGGCAAAAGGCCAAGGGGCTATCAGTTGAGTCAAGTGACTTGCGGGTTGCCTCTGAACATTGGCATACCTTTGGCATTGGTCACATCTTCGTACGAAGTCAGCCGAGTCCTTCTGGATGAAGGGCCAATAATATCCTTGTCAAATGATCTTGTATGCTAAAGACCTGCCCCCTAAGTGATCACCGCATATGCCCTCGTGAACCTCTCTTAGGGCGTATCCGCATCTGTCAATCCTAAGCACTTTAGCAAAGGTTGAGAGAATGATCTTTTGTAGAGGGTTCCGTCCAAGATGACATATTGGAATGCCATCCAGAAGATCCTTTTGGCCTCTGCTTTGTCTTCTGGTAGCATACCCTCAGTTAAGAACTTGATGATGGGATCCATCCAACTTGGCTCAGCGTTAATCTGGTGTACCTCCATAGCCTCCTCGGCTATACTTGGAGTTTCAAGATGTTCAACGAAGGTACGTCCGAGAGGTTCTGGGGTTGTAGTAGCAAGTCGAGACAATGCATCTGCCTGAGAGTTCTCTGATCGAGGGGCATGAATAATCTTGAAATGCTCCAGTTGAGAAGATAAAACCTGCACTTTCTCCAGATATTGCACCATGGCAGGGTCCCTAGCTTTGTATTCTTTTTTAACTTGATTCACAACCAATTGAGAGTTTGAAAAATCCCGGAGTCGCTGAACTCCAAAACTCTTGGCGATCCGAAGTCTGGCAAGTAGAGCTTCATATTCAGCTTGGTTGTTAGAAGCATGGAAGGAGAATCGAAGTGCATATTCTACAGTATGGCCGTCGGGTTCAGCCAGTATAAGATCGGCTCCACATCTAGTGGCATTGGAAGCTCCGTCCACATGGAGCACCCAAACGGACACCATATCTTTTGAAATTCCTTCTTTTACTGAATGTACTTCATCTTCGAACCTCCAAGTGCACTGAGCCAGGAAATCTGAAAGCACCTGGGCCTTCATAGCTGATCGGGGCTGAAAGCTAATATCAAATTCACTTAGCTTTATAGCTCACTTGGCTATCCTCCCTGAGGTGTTAGGGGATCAGAGAACAGCCTTGAGGGGTTGATCAGTCAGCACCATGATGTCATGGGCATGGAAATACGGCCGTAGTCACTTTGCTGCAATCACCAGGGAGTAGATGAGCTTCTGCATTTTTGCATACCTTGTCTTGGCATCATGCAGAACTTTGCTGAGGTAGTAGATTGGCTTGTGGGAGCCATCTTCATCATCTCTTCGAACAAGAACCGAACTGATCGCTTTATCTGAAGTGGAGAGGTATAAGTAAAGCACCTCACCTTCTTGAGGTTTGGAAAGTAGAGGTGGGGTCTCTAAATACTTCTTCAACTCTTCAAAGGTAGTACAACAGTCTTCAGACCATTCGAAGCCCCTTGACTGCTGAAGCACCTTGAAAAATGGAAGACACTTCTCAGCTGAGCGAGAAATGAACCTGCTTGGGGAGGCAATTCTCCCTGTTAGCTGCTAGACTTCTTTCTTGCAAGAGGGATGCCTCATATCTTTTAGGGCCTGGATCTTATCAAGATTTGCCTCAATCCCTTGCTTGGTAATGAGGAAACCTAGAAATTTGCCCGAAGTGACCCTAAAGGCACATTTTATTGGATTCAGCTTCATGCGGTAGTGTTGCAGAGCACTGAATGATTCTTCCAGGTCCTGGATGTGATCCTTTTGGAGGAGGCTTTTGATGATCATATCATCGACATAGGCCTCCATGTTCCTCCCTAGTTGCTTCTCGAACACTTTGTTGATCAATCTTTGGATTGTCGCTCCAGCATTTTTTAGCCCAAATGGCATCATCTTGTAGCAGTACAGATCTTTGTCGGTGATAAAGGCCATCTTCTCCTCATCTTGGGGATCCATCTGGATCTGATTATAGCCAGAGAAAGTATCCATGAAGCTCAGTAGTTGGTGGCCGACGGTGGCATCGACCAGTTGATCAATTTCTGGAAGAGGGAAGGTATCTTTTGGGCAAGCCTTGTTGAGGTTCGTGTAATCGATGTAGATCCTCCACTTACCATTAGCTTTTCTCACATTACTATATTGGCCAACCATTCGAGGTAGTGGGCCTCTTGAATGAACCTTGCCTTGAGGAGCTTGCTTACTTTCTTGTCTATTGATTTCTGTCTTTTAGGGGCAAAGCTTCTCTTTTTTTGTCGGATCAGTTTATACCCGGGGGTAACTTCTAGCCGGTGAGTGATTACTTCAGTGGGAATCCTTGGCATGTCTGAAGCTGACCGGGCAAAGACATCGGCATTATCTCTGTGGAAGCGAATCAGCTCCGTTTTGGTTTTTTCATCAAGCATACTTCTGATCTGCATGACTTTGGTGGGGTCCTCTTTCGTCAAAGGTACCAGGATAGTTCTTTCCATGGGTTCACCATAATTTGTGGTTGGGTCCCTCAGATCCAACTGATCCAGGGTTGCAGAATCATTGGAGTGCTTATCTTGAATCATTAGGCACTGTCGTGCCGTTGTCTGATCTCCTCTAACTTCTTCGATACCATTCCTGGTGGGGAAACGTACCAGGAAATAATAGGAAGACATTACGGTTCAAAACTTGTTCAAGGGAGGCCGCCCCAAAATAATGTTGTAAGCTGAGGGGGTTCGGACTACCATGAAATTGATCGGCAGTGTCTTTTATCGAGGTTCGGTGCCAAGGGTTATAGGCAATACTATTTCTCCCTTGGCATCAACTTGATTATCCCTGAAGCCAGTGAGCAGTATGGGGGATCTCCATAGTCGATGTCTAGGCAAACACATATTAGAGAATGCATCGTAGATCAAGACATCAGTCAAACTTCCATTATCGACTAGGATCCGTTGTACATCATAGTTGGCCATAACGGTCGAGATTACAATGGGGTCATCGTGTGGGAGCCGAACTCCCACGAGGTCATCGTCGGAGAAGAGAATAGCATTGTTGTCCTTGAGTCGCTTCAGGACATCGTCTTCGTCTCTTCTCCAGTTGGTAGGTTGATGTATCATCCCCACGCCTCCATTGGTGGGCCTTTGATTTGGCAATTCGACCTCTCCAGGAGTTGGTTGGGGAATAGCAGCTTCTGACTGAGGTCCTTGGCAACCAATATATCGCCCCAGATACCCCCCTTTGATGAGATCCTCAATTGCATCTCTCAATTGGATGCAGTCTTCAGTGTTATGGCCGTGGTCCCGGTGGAATCGACAGTATTTGTTCCTATTCCTTATGAAATAGGATGCCTTCATGGGACGGGGCCGCTGGAGAAAGTCTTCTTTCTCTATCTCCATGAGAATTTTTTCTCGAGGGAGGTTGAGGGGGGTGTAGGAGTCGAATCTTCCACCCGATGCTCTAGGTCTGTGGGGACTCCTTCGACGGTCAGTATACTTGTTATTGTTGGAGATTAGGGGACCTTGTCCCCTGTTGTTTTTTTTTTTTGAAGGGGGCTTCCCTTCGATTAGTCATCAGTTCGCCGCATGCTTTTCAGCATCGGCATATTTCTGAGCTCTCGCGAGTAGCTTAGCATAGCTTTTGGAGAACTTCTTATCTAGGAAAAATGTGAGCCTAGATGTACGAAGTCCCTTTTTTAGAGTAGACATGGCCACGTGCTCGTTGAGATCGGGGATCTCAAGCATGGCCGCATTAAATCTGGAGATGTAATCTCACAGACTTTCTCCTTTGTTCTGGTGAAGGAGGAACAGTGTATCGAGGGGTCTTGCGACAAGTCCTGAAATACAAGACAAACAATTTTTTTAACTCGAAGAAAAAATCAATGGTACTTGGGTGCAAGCTCGAGTATCACATTCGAGCAGCTTTCTTCAAGGTGGTTGGGAATGTGAGGCAGTACATTACATCAGAAGCTCCTTGGATCATCATATGGGCTTTGAAACTGCCCAAGTAGTCGAAAGGATCGGAGGTGCTATCGTAGGGTTCTATCTAGGGAACCCTGAAGTGCCGAGAATGACTTCAGCCATGATGCGATCAGTATAGGGAGGATGCAGATCACATACTGTTGCATCATTGTGACCCTGTTGCTCCCTGATTCTTGCCATTTTCGACTCGATGACCTTGAATTTTCCATCGTAATCAGGGAGAACCTGGTTCGGTGCTTTCTCTACAGGGGTAGAGTTCTTAGAAGAAGGAGAGGAGGTTTTCCTAGATCTTTTCCCCCTTTGTGGGGAATCAGCAGGCCTAGGCATTTCTGAATTTCGACCTTTGGGAGAGGGTCGAAGGCGGGGGGAGAGATGTATGGACCCCTCTCGAGGAGCTCTCTTCCTCCATGAGCATGAGCTGTGTTTGGAGGTGGTCGATGGAGGCACCACTTGGAAAGCTTTGCTTTGGAAGTCCTGAACTATTGCCGTGAGGTTAGTGACTTGGTTCAGGAGGGCTTCAAACTGCTGTCGTTCTACGACCATGGTGGGAGGTGGAACCTCGTTCTCTACCGGTGCTCCTTCCCCCTGGGATGGAGCGCGACTTCGGCTAGTTAAGGTGATCTGAGTCTTCCCTCTTGCCATTGGAAATTTTGTACTTCCCCTTATTAGGGAGGGGAGCTTAATAACAGAGAGTTGCCCCCCCTACCTGGCATGCCAATATGTTGTCATAGAGTCCCTGTTCCGGTCGGTCGGAGCTACTGGATTGCAGGACCGCTCCCTAGTTCACCTACAAAACAAATCCCTTGTCGGAGTTGCTCTGGCGGGGGACACTCTGATGCCTAAGTCAGAGGAATGGAAAAGGTTTTGGAGAAACAGAGGGAAAAGACTGAGATTTTTGGAATATATTGTGCCTCTTACCTCGAGCATTCCCTCTTATCATTTTTTATAAGGAGCCATCCAGCCTACGGTTCCGTTCTTCTTCCGGTGGTTACGATAGAGAGTTAATTCCTTCCCCATGATCCGCAACATGGGTTGTTGATGCACAGTTCCGGCTAGACCGGAGGCGTTGCAGCTAGAGTTACGTGCCATGATTGTGTCCTGGAGATGGTCGATAGTAACCATTGGTTACCATTGCTTATCGTGTTTCGTAGTGATTTCAGACAGATCATGGATTCATCCTCAAACTTCCCCCTTTTAAGGAGATTCCCGTAATCAAATTGGGAAAGTCTTCATCCTCGGATCTTCTTGAGATAGATTGAAGATCCTGTCTTCGACATAGATCGAGAACTTGGTCCTGTCAAAGCTGGAGATCGTGTCTCCGGTATGAACCGAAGAACGTATCTTCGGAGGTTAGAGAGGGTCGTCCCTCGGATCAAGTTGGGGGTCTTGTCTTTATGAGCCGAAGGACTTGGTATTCGGCGAAGGTTGAAGACGAGATCTGAAAGCCTTGCCTTCAGGTGCCGTAGACCCGCGAAGAGCTTTGGTTTTCCCATTGGTTGCCTGGTTTTTCCCGAATGTCTAGGTCCGAAGACGGTGGTTCGGAAGAGAGGTCTTTGGCCGGCAGGACCGGTGGTCGGCTCGTACTTGGACCGAGATATCCCAATATTGATCATGTCAAAAAATACTTCACTAAAAATATAGAAATAATTAGGGATTATCTTTTCCCAAGGATAAGGCATTTAGTTGATTTGTTCACTTTCTAAAAACAAAATCACAAAGTCATTATTCCTCACTAACCCTTTTAAGCCTATATATGAAGCTTTCCTAGGCACCTAGTACTCACAAAAGAGGATCCAAAGCTAGATAGCTAAAGCTAGGGAAAGAATGGAAATAGAAAAAGAAAAAAGATCCAAAAAGTAAAAAAGGAAAAAGAGAAAGCTAAAAAAGAATAAAAGGAAAACTAAGACTCAAGAGAAGAAGCCGCAGCCCAGAAAAAGCAACCTAAGAGGAGGGGTGAATTGGATTTTCAAAAATTTTTGACAAATGTAAACTTTATTTTGTGTACATCAAAAATTAAAAATAAACCAAAATAATGAATATAACAAGATATAGTGACAAGATATGATAAACAAAAATGCAAGCTAGAAGGAACCAAGCACAAATACCTAGATTTATAGTGGTTCGGTGCCAACCTCTACACATACATCCACTTTCCAAGCTTTATACTCCAAAATTTCATAACAAACTATACAAGATTATAGTAAGATTATTTTCTAGAATCACAATCTCAAACCCAATTAGTTTTCAAGAGGTTCACTGACCAAAATCTTTCCTAACTAAGTCCCCTTGACTTAGTCCAACACAAATGTCTAATTATGGGCTTGGACTAGCCTGCCAACCCCTGTTTCTTAACCCAAGAAACTTACTACATTCAATAAAGTAAATTATGCTTTAAACCTTTTGCAAGCAATACATTTCAATATAAGTTGATGGAGATATCCGAATGTTTCCAAGACCAATGATTTTTTTTTAATTATCTCCAAATGTTACATCACCTCTATCTTCAATTTCTAGGATGATGAACTGAGATTCATTCTTGTCATGTGTCTTAAACAATCTCCATCTAAGTACCATCTTCTTTATGTAGCATCGG
Source organism: Areca catechu (assembly GCA_021397845.1). Classification (NCBI taxonomy): domain Eukaryota; kingdom Viridiplantae; phylum Streptophyta; class Magnoliopsida; order Arecales; family Arecaceae; genus Areca; species Areca catechu. Next base: position 98,709,814 of record CM038046.1, read on the forward strand.
ATGCCAAGCACGCCAACATCACAAGATCGTTTCTTTAATTTAGATACCCAAGTCATTTTGGATCCTTTTGAGTTAGTGAGCTTAGTTCATTTTGAAACCTAGATTTACTTGACAAGAATACCTCCATTTTTCTTTAAATGACAATCAAAAGCTTTATGTCCTTGTGTATTACATTTGAAACAAGTAATTGAAGGCCTTTTGAAACTAGTTTAACAAACATATTTTTTTTTTTAAAAAAAAATAATTAAAACCTAATCTAGCTTTACCATAAATTGCTTTTTGGCTTTCTAAAAGTATTTGAAGTTTTTAGAACTAAAAGTAAATTTTTCAATAATAGATTTGAGTTTTTCAACTTCCTTTTTAAGAATTTTATTTTCTTCAATCAAACACTTCTTTTCTTTGAGAAAACTTTATTTTTTTCTAAAATTTCATTTCCTCATTTGTCAAAAATTGATTTTGCTTTTTTATGTTCTTTATTTTTTGTTCTTTGAAGCTTTAAATCATCTATTAGTTTATAAAATGTCTCTTGCAATTCTTCAAATAGAAAATCTTGGGTGTTTTTAGAACATACCTCATTTTCATGAGCCATGAGGTAAAGATTTGCAACTTCTTCTTCCCCTGTCTCTTCTTCATAACTAGATTTATCACAATCGCTCTAAGTTGCTATCATAGCCATATTTTTATATTTTTTGGGACCTTTCTTAAGTAATGGATAGTTGGCTTTGAAATATCCTGGACTTTTACACTCATAGCAAAGAGGTGGTTGCTCTTTTTCCTTTTCTCTACTTTTTTTTGACTACTTTATTCTTGAATCCAAACTTCGTTCTTCTTGTAAATCTTCTAAACTTTCTTGTGATCATAGCCAATTCATTTTCATTGTCGATTTCCTCTAACTCATCACTAATGTCTTTATTATTGGCCACTGATTTTAAAGCAATAGTCTTTCTCTTTATGACTTCATCTTCAGCATTTGGACGTATGCTCAACTCATGAGTCATGAGTGATCCTATCAATTTTTTTAAAGATAGCTTATTTAAGTCTTTTGCTTCTTGTATGATTGTTAACTTAGCTTTCCAATTCTTTGATAAAGACTTGAGAATCTTTGAACAAGATCACCATTAGTATATCTTTACCAAGACATTTTGAACCATTAATAATGTCAGTAGACCTTATAAACATTTCAAAAAGGTTTCTCAAGGTTTCATTTAAAAAAGTTCATAATATGAATAAATATATTAATTTTAGATTCTTTGACTTGATTAGTACTCTCATGGATATCTTCAAGTCAATCCCATATATAAAATATTTATTTACATTTAAAGCATAATATAAAATATTCATAGTTTTAGCATTTAACTAGTCATTCTTTTATCTACATCATCCCAATCTTTTTTAGGCTCGGAAGAAGGCACACCATCAAATCAAAATCATGGGTGTGTGTGGTCCATTAACTATGACATTTCCCATATCAAAGTCTTGTGCTTGTATAAAAATTACCATTCGAGCTTTCCAATAAGTATAATTTATGACATTAAAAAGAGATGGTATATTTGTTTATTATCCTTCATTGATTGAAGGGCCAATCAGGATTGCAATGGTATTTTGCTCTTAATGGTTAAATCAAAGCACTAAGCACTTACTCTGTGATGGTATTGTCCTTCATTGTTGAAGGGCCAATCAGGATTATGATGATATTTTGCTCTTGATGGCTAAATCAAAGCAGTAAGCACTTACTCTGATACCACTTGTTGTTTAGAAATAACAATCCAAGGAAAATGAATTAGATTTTTCAAAAAAAAAATAAAAATATATAAATTTTGCTAAGTATGTGCAGAAAATATTGAAACAATATCAAAATAAAGAATATAAGTAAATATCTAGCAAGATATTAACAACATAAATAATATCAAGATGAAGGCAATCATCATATAGGTACAAATGCAAAGATTTATAGTGATTCAGTGACTACTCTTGCACCTACATCCACTTTTCAAGCTCATCCACTTGAGAATTTTACCAAAATTATTTATCAGGCTTACAATCTCAAATCCAGTTGGTTTTCACAAGTTCACCTGCCAAACATTTTCCCAACTAAGTCTCCTTGACTTAGTCCAATATAAGAATCCAATTTTAGGCTTGGATTAGCCTACACATCCAAGTTTCTTCACCTAAGAAACTTATTACATCAAAACAGCACGGAGATGAGAATTTAAATCAATAAAAGTTAAACTCTTAAATCTCTAGGAGGTTGTTGGAATGGTAGCTTTAATAGGAATACTTCCTCCTTGAATGCTTGAGTAAAGCTTGAATAATAGCTTGATGAAGATTCTCTATAGTAGGTTTGCTCATTCAATGCAGTCAAGCTCTCAACAATCAATTAAGGGTTTGAACGCTCTCTGAAGTATTCTTCCTTATTTTTCTTTATTTTTCAAAAGAGTTTCTAGAATATTATCAAAGGATGCATTGTTAGATCAATTCCCTAGCTTTAATATATCTAAGGATAGCTTGAAATCATGAAAAGACTATTCAATAGTTCAAAATAGTTGTTTATAGCCATTAGAAACAAGTCTACCTAGCTGTTAAGTTGTTAGGAGATAGTGGAGTCAGCTTGTAAATTTCAAGGGTTGACTCGAATTCTTTGAGAGTTAACTTAGCTTTTTAGGAGTCAACTTATGATCCACAACCACAATTTAGCTCTCTACCATTTTGACTACAGGCACTTATGAGTCGACTCTGCTAATATTAGGATTGACTCTTCTTAAGGATTCAACTCATAATGAAAAAATTATTCACTAAAGCTTTTTATCTTCTATTCTAAGATAACTTTGGAGTTAACTTGTGAAATAGTGGGATTGACTCATGTAGAAAAGTTGACTCATGAAATACTAGAGTCGGCTCAAGGCTAGAATATCATTTTTAATTATTGTCCATATTTTGCTTTGAGACACCATTAAAGTTGACTCGATTATTACTTGGGTTGAATCTTGTAGGGGAGTTAGCTCATTAAGCTTTAAAGTTGCCTCTTGAAGTACTGGGGTAAATTCATGACTATCTGGAGTCAACTTAAGTCCATTGTATTCTTTTATGTATCTCTTTGTCTTGGCACCCTGAGATAGTTGTGGGGTTGGCTCTTATTTTAGTGGAGTCGGCTCTTCTAGAGGTGTTGACTTATAATATTTTGGAGTTGGCTTATGTAGGGATGGCAATAAAATCCAAATCCATGGGTGCCTGACCCAGACCAACCCGATTAGGCCGGTAGTCAATGCTTTGACTGGGTTTGGGCCGGGTTTGGATAAAACCCGATACTTAACTTTATGTTTGGGTCAGGACTAGGTAGATATACACCCGACCTAAATCTAACCTGAATTATTTTAATATTTAAATATATAATTAATATATATTATATTAAATATATTTTATTAATTTTTAATTTTTAATTTTTAAATTTTAAAATATTTAAATCCTTTATCCTTTTCAAAGAAGAGAAAGAAAAGATATACGACATTTTTAAAGATTTTGCATTTGAAGACAACAATTCAAGTAAAAGTTTTTACTAGTAATTTTTTTAACAAATTCTATTCTTCATGATTCATTATAATCAATCATTACAACAATGATTAATTTTTTGTAGGTGGATCGGGTAAAGAATCATGTTGCAACTAAGGATTAATCGAGAATTATTCTTTATATTTTTTTATAACTTAGAACATTGAGTTAGATGTACTTTTAAATTATATTTATGTCTTTATTTACTTCAGAAGTATTAAATTAAGTCTTGTTGAATTTTATTTGTTTAAGATAATTTAATTTTTTTTTATTGAATATGAAACTAAATACTATTGAACTAAAAATATAGTTAAATTTTATTTGGTTAATGTATGTATGATCTATAAAATGGTAGATGATTTTAAAGTTGATAAAAATAAAAAGATATTTAATATGACTCAATTAGATTCGGGCCGGGTAAACCCAAATTACCCGATACCCGATTGATATGAGTTTGAGTAAAAAAAATCCAATCCCGATAGTATTTGGACTGGGTTTGGATAATTTATTGAGTATTCGGATTTGGGTTTGGATAGTTATACACCCGGCCTGAACCCGGCCCATTACCATCCCTAGGCTCATGAACTACAGGACCTTAAAAATGATCCATGCTAGACCTAGCTTTCTACATATTAAAGTTGTTTTAGGATAAATCTTCTTAATGAGCAAAATTTTCTTGACTATATTTGAGAGGCTTTTCTTACTTATATATGCAACCTGTATGCTTAAAGAATCTTCTCCTATAAATATATTCTTAAGCATTCATTATAATAAATATACCTAAGTATTTTGACATCATCAAAAGCAATTCCTGAGTCAATTGATGTATCCACCAAATGTGGCATTATCGCTGATGTGGAACCCATGACTGCACCAGCTGGTGGCCATGCTGGTGGAAAGTGCCACCTAGACGCGACGATCGAATGTAGATCCGGAGTCAAGCCGCCCTAGTGCTTGGAGCGCGCTCCCGCCTTCCGAGGTCGAGCCCCCAACCGAGGTCAGCTCTCATCTGGGGTCAAGCTCTCAGCCAAGGTCATGCTCCTGCTTCTCGGGGTCGAGCTCTCGAGAAAGAGGTCCCCTATCCTTCCAAGGTCGAGCCCCCGGTCGAGGTCAGCTCCCATCTGGAGTCGAGCTCATAGTAGAGGTCGTGCTTCCACTTCCTAGGGTTGAGCTCTCGAGATAGAGCTCCCCCATCCTATCAAGGTCGAGCCCCCAGCCGAGGTTAGCTCCCATTCGGGGTCTAGCTCCCGGCAAAGGTCATGCTCCCGCTTCTTGGTGTCGAGCTCCCGAGATAGAGCTCCCTTATCCTTTCGAGGTCAAGCCCCTGGTCGAGGTCAGCTCCCATCCGGGGTTGATCTCCTGATCAAGGTCGTGCTCCTACTTCCCGAGATCAAGCTCCCAAGATAGAGCTCCCCCATTCTTCCAAAGTCAAGCCCCTGGCTGAGGTTAGCTCCCATATGGGGTTGAGCTCCCAGTCAAGGTCATGCTCCTGCTTCCCGGGGTCGAGCTCCCAAGATAGAGCTCCCCCATTCCCACCAAGATCGAAATTCCTGCCAAAAGCAAAAGGGGAGAAGATTAGCAAAAGTTTAGACTGTGGCATGGAAGCTCCCAACTACCTACAACCTCCCAGAGGAGGAGGTGTATGCACTGCTGAAAAATTCAAGCTTTGCAACGTGCCATCCTCATGCTCTGTGCAATGCATGCTCTACTAGGTTCTAGGCCTTGTAGCATGCTGCCATGTCAATGGCCATGCAACTGGGGGCTTCGACCCTCGCGACATGAAATTTGTACCTCCTCCAAGAGGAGTATTCCATTAAGGCCCCAGGCCCTACAACACTCTGACGATCCCTCCTGAAATAGAAATGCCCCATCATGGCACGGGGCTCAGTGGCATGGTGCCCATCCCTCCCATAAGAAACTGCACCACCAGAAGGACAAGATCTATGCTACACCGGTGAACACCCCCAATAGAAGGATCTCCTTCCGAGGACTGGTCCGACAGGGTGGAGGCATAGACAAAGGAAGACCCCTCCAAAAAGAGAAACTAGGAAAAGGACATCTTAGTGAAGCCCCAGACTTGGTCTGGGCCATTCTTCTCATATAAAATGGAAGAAAGGATCCCCGAGAGGGGGGAGAGAGGCAACTGGTAAGACTCAAAGAGCAAATAAGAAAGGAACCAGCCAAGAAAACCTCCCAACTCTATGATCTCCACTTCATCTTGCCTTTCCATTTCTCACATCTCATCTTTCATCCTCTACATGGAGAGATCCCTAACTCTCCATTACAGAGATTTTGTTTTCCTTGATCATCGGAGTGTCCCCATCAAAATCCCTGGCCTGGGTCTCCTCTCTTTTGCAGGTCATGCTAGTCCTGGAGTTGACCAGGGAAGAGGATCAAGTATCCAATGGGAGCCCGATGAGTCCGTGACATGTCAGAGCTACAGGCCACGATGGTCCAGGTGGCAAAAGATTGGCGCACCAGGTAGGGGGAAGCAGAAATGCCATTGACTATGGAAGTTCTGGTAGCAAGTCCCCGACCACAAGACTGACACCCATGGACATCCATGATCTCATGGTGACAATGCATGCATTGGAGGCTTCCACCAGCTGTGCAGGGCCCCCCCTCATCGTGGTGACCTATAGAGCCCTGAGGGGAGCTCCCTACTCCACCGCTGCCACCTCTGATGGATCCCTAGATCACCGCACTAGCCTAACAGGTCCATGCCCTAGCTATGGCAGTGTGCCAGCTCCACCAGAGACACCGATCCCTGGCCATGCAGCAGTAGTTAGGGATGCCAGCGACCCACACCATCGACCCTTGCACTAGCCTACGATCCTTCCAGGAGGGGTCATTACATGTGGCCTCCCACCTACGGGGAGACCACCAAACAGTTGGGAAGAAGTAGCATGATGGCCCGATCAGGCCCTTCCCTTAGGAACCAGAGTTATATAGCTGGATTAGGCCCTTCCCTTAGGACTAGGAGCATGCTACATAAGACTCCTAAATCCACATTCTCTAGGGTTATGGCTCCTATAGTGTTAGAGTTTCCTTCTGATGAGGATTAGCCTCTCAGATACTTATCAGTACTTCCTGTAGTTTCATTTTGGGTTTCATGTATGTTCAGTATTTCCATCTTATGATTTTCCTCAATCCATGTTATGTTATGTTCTGTTATGTTACATTATGATCCGTTATGTTATGTACTTCCTCTTGTACTGAAACTGTTTATCAATGAAAGTTATCTTTCTTAATTATGAAATTTGCTCTCCTTTTGTCTATTTAACAATTTGTTTTATACATAAATTTAGGGGGAGAAACCTCTTTTTAATGTTTAATGATGACAAAAAGGGAGAGTAGAAAAGGTTATATAAGCAACAAATTCAAATTTTTTTTCAGGAATTCATAAGTTACTTGAAATAGGGGGAGAAATTAAGAAATTCTAATCTTGAAACTCTTGAAACATTACTATATGAACTAATAATTTGATTCATTTTCACCTAAATATGTGTATGAACTTTGTTTGATGACAAATGTAAAGATGTTTTGATAAACTTATTCATTTCTAGAACTTTTGATACTATACCAGTCAAATTTTTGAACTTATATGCTTATGTTGCCCAATGATGAAGCAACCTAAGAGGGGGGGTAAATTAGATTTTATAAAATTATTTAAAATATTTCTAGATATAAAACAAGTATGTGATATTTGTAATTAAGTGCTTGTATTTTGCCAAAATGTTTATGTGCTTCAAAATAATATGCAGCAGAATTAATAAAGTAAATGCTCAAAAAAAATAATCATACAAACACAACAAATTTATAGTGGTTGATTGCACTCCAAGGCACATATATCCACTCCCAAAGTTTTTCTTAGAAATTTCACTATAATCACCAAGATTATAGTCGATTAGTTTTCTGGGCTCACTAATCAAAACCCAACTTATTTTTCCGGGCTCACAAGTCAAAACCCCTTGTTGGTTTTATAACTTAAGCTAACCAACAACCTCCGATGGTTTTACGGGCTCACCAACAATCTAGTTGGTTTTGATACAAAGGCTTACCAACAATCTTGTTGGTTTTCACACAAGGCTCACCTACAAACCTCTTTGATTTTCCAAGGCTCGCCAAAAATCTTAAAAAACAAAGTAAGCATAACATGAAAAGAACACAATAAAAGCTTTCTTAAATAAAGCAAATATCTCTTTGAAGCCCTTGATTGTTGATGAAGAACTTGTCTTCAAGTTATTGAAGCCTTTGATTGCAGCTTGATGATGTGAACTTGGATATACTCTCTTATTTTTGAAAGCTTGAAGGCTTGAACCACTCAACTCTTGAATCCTTGAAGGATATTCAATAATCTCACCAAAGGATTGCTTTCCCATTTGATTTTTGATGTTTATATAGCTCTCCAAATCATAGATGACCGTTTATGACCATTGGGAATGACAAAATAGTCGTTTGAAGCAAGTTAGAATCAATTTCGCACTTCTGAAAAACTAGCCATTACTTCAAGTGTTGACACTTGAATCTGGTGAGTCGATGATTGATTTCTATGAGTCAACACTTGGTTTCTGTGAGTCGACAGTTGATTTCTGTGAGTTGATACTTGGGTCAACTCAAGTCAAAAATTCTAGATTTTCACAGTTCTGTATTTTTAATGTTCTCAGGCCTTGAGTCGTCACTTGAACTTCTTCGACACTTGCTTGTGCCAGTGCTGAAACTTGCTGAAACTTCTCCAAAATCAAACTTTAAGTCCTTCCAAGTTTTCCTTATGTTCCAAAGTTCTTATACTTGAAATTCCATGAATTTTAAGGACTTCTTCAACTGAAATACAAGCATTTCTTCATTCAACATGGATGAGTACTAAGGTCTGATAAATACACTAAAATATATAATTAGTACTTATATATACTTAAGTATTTTGTCAATCATCAAAATCAAGACCAGAGTCAATAATCTTCCCCTTTTTGATGATGACAAAACTCTTAAGTATATAAATAGGGTAATCTTAAAAAGATTAATAATAAGATAGACATGTAAGCTCAAAATTAATGAGTATCAAGCTCTCCCTCAAAATATGATCCAAAATATTTTTCAAAGTATGCAGAAATTTTCAATTTTCTTCCCATTACTAATTCTTCCCTTAAGATTATAACATTTTACTTTCTTCTCCCCCTTTTGCACTTTCTTTCATTTCTCTTATAATTTTTTTCATGTTTATCATATCTTTCCCCTTTTCATACTTAACATATTCTCCCCCTTTTTGTCATCATGAAAAAGGGTGAAAGGCAATATAAAAAGGGAATGAAGGTGGAAAGAATAGCGAGAGATCATCAAAATCAATACATGAAATCAATTAATCATAATATCAATTAAATATGATACTAATTAAACATGATACCATAAAAATGACATGCACATGAAAAGAATAATTCAATATATATTAGCTCTAATATGCATAACCAAGGTATGATTAAGACAACAATCCATTCACCTCACTTGTTCATGGGATAAGGCCACAGTGGCACCCCAACACATCATAAGAGACCCCATTGAATGAAAAAAGAGGGTCTTTAAACCCTACTTAGCTCCTATGACCAGATGGCCATGGTGACTATTGTACCCCAACGGCTCACCCTCAAGCAGAACCGGCCCATTCTTGCAGTTCGACCGGGCCACCCCTTTAGAGCTTCGACCGTTACCCTGTCAGCGGTCCAACCCACCAGAGCTAAGGTGATGTGGCAAGCATATGATTAATGTTTAGATTATGGTTTGTAGAGCAATGAAACATAATTACAATAGCATTGTACTCATCATAATAAGACTTAAGGATTACACGAAATGGAACTTTTACTTGATTAGACACAATCCTAAACTAAGAAGGAAGAAGATCTAGATAATAGGGGCTAATGATTATGGACTTACCTTGATGAGCTTTCCAACCTTTTTTTGATTCATACCTTGAAACTACCAATGCTCTGGACTAGAGGACTTGGATAACAAAGATCAGAACATCTGGACTTGGACTTTAGTCTGTCGGTTCATTGTCAAGGGGGAACCCGGTTCTCAACTCAAAGACTTCGAAGGACCCTGCAATTGAAGATCAAAGGTTAAGGAAGAAAGAGACAAATGTAAAGAAAGGTTGGGAGGATTTGTTAACAAAGAAGAAATTGCAGAAGATCTGGCCGACTCCAATGCCTTCATCTTATACTGGAATGGTGAGTTGCTTGGAGAAAAAAAAAAAAAAAATGGCTTTGGCGTGGAGGAAGAAACTTTCACACAAGACAATTTGCTTCAAAACTTCACTTGTATTTCATTCATTTTCAATCCCCCTTTACAATAGGCATCCAAGGCTTTTAATAGCCTCACAAAGCTAGCTTTTGAAATTTAAAAACTCCCCAAATTGAGGAGGATTACAAGGGGGTTGGAGGATTTGATGGAGAGTTTGGAGGGATGTAGGGGGAGTTGGAGGATTTGGTGGAGGGCTTGGGGGGATGTGGCCGACCTCCTTGAATTTGAATCTCCCTTGTTGGCGCCCAAAGGATGATGAAGTGGCTGGTGAGGTGGCACCTCTAGCTGATGACGTGGCATGGTGAGGTGGTCTTCTAATTTCAAGTTGACATGTGGCGCCAAGTGGTCCTATTTGATGGTCCTTTTCTCTTGCTTGGTGGTGTGTCTTCTCTTCTTCATGGGGTCAAATTCTGGGGTCCAGAATTTGAGTCTTGTTGTTGGCTTTCATGGCTTTAAGACTTGAATAAACTTAACTCAACTGAATTAGACTTAACTTAACTGAATTAAACTCAACTGACCTAGACTTTAAAACTTGAAATGGACTTACAGAAAATGAAATTTTAAAAGTAATTACAGGACTCAATAAACACTCTTAATTTGAAACTCAAAATTAATTACAGGACTCTTAAAAAAGGAAATGACTCCTTGTTGGAGTGAAGTTTCATTCGGTTTCTGGTGTCCACACCAATTCTCCTGGGGTGGGCAGAACTCGACCCAGTCGAGTATGGTTCAATTTTGCCTTGGTAATGCTCGAACAAGTCTGGGTTAAGTCTTTGTAGGTCCTCTCGAGTAATCCAAGAGTTGTCTGACTCAGGTCGACCTTGCCATTGAACCAGGTATCGCTGATAGTCCTTATTCCTGGTAGTAATGGTCTTGCCATCCAGGATTCTCTCAATCTTCTCTCTCCGCTCGGGTAGGGTTGGTGGTGGACACTCGAAAATATGTTCACTCTCAATGAAAGTTTCTGGTCCAAAAGGCTCACTAGGTATTAGTACTGGTTCTTTGTATTCTACTAGGTCTGAAACATTAAAGGTTGTACTGATACCCATATCATGTGGAAGTTCCAAAACATATGCATTAGGCCCTATTTTCTTTAAGATCTTGAAAGGTCCCGCTCCGCGGGCATGCAGCTTCTTTATGGTTCCAGGTGGGAACCGTTCAGGGTTGAGCCTAATCATTGCATAATCCCCTTCACAGAATTCTTTAGCCCTCTTATATGAATCAGCTAAATGTTTGTAAGTCTCATTGCTCAGTTTGATCTTATTACTGATTTCTTTATGCAAATTTGTGACATGCTGTGCGAATGATTCAGCAAACTTAGAAATTTACACAAGCACTTACAAAATACAGACTGAACTAGGCATCCTTATTGAGAGAAATTTTATTGGACTTTCTAGGACCTAAACCTAACAGATTATTGACTCTCTAGGTTTGACCCTGGTCTGGTATGCACATGAGAATTTACCATGGGTTCCTAGCAAATTCCATAAGGTTTTCCAAAAGTAGGTAGCAAAAGGAATAGGCTTTAAAAGCTCATGCATCCTAGTAAACTCATCCAAATGAAACTTAATGGCTCTAAAATTATGATAAGACTCAGGGAAAGGAAGGAAATAGGAATCCGAGACTTGGGGTAATTTAGGAGAATCTTGAAACAGACCTTGGTTACTCATGATGACCTTAAGATTAGATTTTGATCTACAGGCGGGATGCTTCTAGGTAGTTGAAGGTCATCAGGAAAGTCTTCTAAAATAATGATTGGGTTCTTCTCAGGTACCTGAAGGAGTTCTTGTGTCAAAGCTAAAGTATTGGGTTCTTCCTGAGGGCATTGTCTTACGGGAACCAAGTCCTCACTAAATTTTGGTTGTTTTGATGTTTCAGGACTAGGCTCAATAATCTTTTCTTTACCAAAGGTTTCCTCAGGTAAGATACTAAAGTTGTTCTCTTCACAGTCTTCCCCTTCATATTCATCTATTAAACTTATGTCAGTCTCATACACATATTTACTAGGTTGTTCAAATTTGCCTTCTTCCTTCCCTAGCCCTTCAGTTTGAGGATACCCTAAGTCTTGAGTATTCATGAACTCAACTTGTACTTCAGGGTTCTTACTCCTATTATTCATATGAGCTAATGGGATAGTAGGAGTTGGTTGGTCTAAGGAAAATTGTTTAGCCAGCATTTGGTTCAATTGGGCCATTAGATCATTTAAGCCTCTCAGCATGGTTTCAAGATTCGGGTCCATGGCTACACTGGACTGGGTCTGGACTGGTAAAAATGAGGCTCCTGATCTAGTTTTTATGCATGCAAGTAGACTCAAATTTGAGCTAAGGTTTCTAGACCTAGAGCATAAATTAGAGTTCTAATTAAGTGAACCAACTAGCTAGTAGTACTTATGGGACTTAGCCAGGTAGGTGGAGGGGAGTGAAGGTCCCTGATTGCCAACCTTAGACACCAATCTGAGATTGGCCAGGTAGGCGGACCAAATCACAAGCCCTGATGCACCAATCCTAGACACCAAGCCAGTAAGCACACACTAATTAGCTAACACAGTTAACTTGACCCTAACCTGAACCCAACTTGTTGGTGTCCCTAACCCACTAGGGCAATTAACGTTCTACTCAATTTTAATTAACGGGCTGGGATCGATATGCTGGTTGGTGATTTTTGGGCTAGGAACAGGTGATGAAACCCTGACCCTATGTCAAATTGATGCCCTTAATTTGATTTCTCATGAGATGAATGAAATGCAAAGGTGCTGCAGAAGTGTGTTGCAGTTTGAAAGTGGTGTGGAAAATGTGATGAAAAAAATGTCCTAAAGTTCTGAAAAATTCACAAAGGATTCCTAACTTATATGTTTCAATGCAGATGAAAGAAATTTTAAAACTAAAATCTGTACTACTCTAAGCAGATCCTACAAATGAAGATAAATAAAAAGGACAGAACAGAACCCTAATGACAGTGTCGAACTGCAGAAATTTTCATTTTTTTTATAATTTTTTTCTGATGATGAAATTTAATATGGTGATAACTGACTTAAAAAGGAACAAGAAAAAAATATTTCAACAAAAAATTAGCGACATGCCTTTGGAGCTGCAGACGGATTACAGTAAACAGATACAAATTTTCAGAAAACAGAACCTAATCAAATAAGTGCAATGGCTTACCCAAACTTCAATCTAAAAAATTCATGTCCGGCCAGGGGCTCATTATTCCCACGGGTCATGACAGTGTACTGGAGTATACCCGCTCAGGAGGCATGAATTTTAGATCTTGCTTGGATTTAAAGAAAACTATTCTACCCTAATGCAACCATGCTCTGATACCAAAATGATGCGGCAAGCATATGATTAATGTTTAGATTATGGTTTGTAGAGCAATGAAACCTAATTACACTAGCATTGTACTCATCATAATAAGACTTAAGGATTACACGAAATGGAACTTTTACTTGATTAGACACAATCCTAAACTAAGAAGGAAGAAGATCTAGATAATAGGGGCTAATGATTATGGACTTACCTTGATGAGCTTTCCAACCCTTTTTTGATTCATACCTTGAAACTACCAACGCTCTGGACTGGAGGACTTGGATAACAAAGATCAGAACATCTGGACTTGGACTTTAGTCTGTCGGTTCATTGTCAAGGGGGAACCCGGTTCTCAACTCAAAGACTTTGAAGGACCCTGCAATTGAAGATCAAAGGTTAAGGAAGAAAAAGACAAATGTAAAGAAAGGTTGGGAGGATTTGTGAACAAAGAAGAAATTGCAGAAGATCTGGCCGACTCCAATGCCTTCGTCTTATACTGGAATGGTGAGTTGCTTGGAGAAAAAAAAAAAAAAAATTGTCTTTGGCGTGGAGGAAGAAACTTTCACACAAGAACACAAGACAATTTGCTTCAAAACTTCACTTGTATTTCATTCATTTTCAATCCCCCTTTACAATAGGCGTCCAAGGCTTTTAATAGCCTCACAAAGCTAGCTTTTGAAATTTAAAAACTCCCCAAATTGAGGAGGATTACAAGGGGGGTTGGAGGATTTGATGGAGGGTTTGGAGGGATGTGGGGGGAGTTGGAGGATTTGGTGGAGGGCTTGGGGGGATGTGGCCGACCTCCTTGAATTTGAATCTCCCTTGTTGGCGCCCAAAGGGTGATGAAGTGGCTGGTGAGGTGGCACCTCTGGCTGATGATGTGGCATGGTGAGGTGGTCTTCTAATTTCAAGTTGACATGTGGCGCCAAGTGGTCCTAGTTGATGTCCTTTTCTCTTGCTTGGTGGTGTGTCTTCTCTTCTTCATGGGGTCAAATTCTGAGGTCCAGAATTTGAGTCTTGTTGCTGGCTTTCATGGCTTTAAGACTTGAATAGACTTAACTCAATTGAATTAGACTTAACTCAACTGAATTAAACTCAACTGACCTAGACTTTAAAACTTGAAATGGACTTACAGAAAATGAAGTTTTAAAAGTAATTACAGGACTCAATAAACACTCTTGATTTGAAACTCAAAATTAATTATAGGACTCTTAAAAAAGGAAATGACTCCTTGTTGGAGTGAAGTTTCTTTCGGTTTCTGGTGTCCACACCAATTAAATGATGCGGCAAGCATATGATTAATATTTAGATTATGGTTTGTAGAGCAATGAAACCTAATTACACTAGCATTGTACTCATCATAATAAGACTTAAGGATTACACGAAATGGAACTTTTACTTGATTAGACACAATCCTAAACTAAGAAGGAAGAAGATCTAGATAATAGGGGCTAATGATTATGGACTTACCTTGATGAGCTTTCCAACCTTTTTTTGATTCATACCTTGAAACTACCAATGCTCTGGACTGGAGGACTTGGATAACAAAGATCAGAACATCTGGACTTGGACTTCAGTCTGTCGGTTCATTATCAAGGGGGAACCTGGTTCTCAACTCAAAGACTTTGAAGGACCCTGCAATTGAAGATCAAAGGTTAAGGAAGAAAGAGACAAATGTAAAGAAAGGTTGGGAGGATTTGTGAACAAAGAAGAAATTGCAGAAGATCTGGCCGACTCCATTGCCTTCGTCTTATACTGGAATGGTGAGTTGCTTGGAGAAAAAAAAAAAAAAAAATTGGCTTTGGCGTGGAGGAAGAAACTTTCACACAAGAACACAAGACAATTTGCTTCAAAACTTCACTTGTATTTCATTCATTTTCAATCCCCCTTTACAATAGGCGTCCATGGCTTTTAATAGCCTCACAAAGCTAGCTTTTGAAATTTAAAAACTCCCCAAATTGAGGAGGATTACAAGGGGGGTTGGAGGATTTGATGGAGGGTTTGGAGGGATGTGGGGGGAGTTGGAGGATTTGGTGGAGGGCTTGGGGGGATGTGGCCGACCTCCTTGAATTTGAATCTCCCTTGTTGGCGCCCAAAGGGTGATGAAGTGGCTGGTGAGGTGGCACCTCTAGCTGATGACGTGGCATGGTGAGGTGGTCTTCTAATTTCAAGTTGACATGTGGCGCCAAGTGGTCCTAGTTGATGTCCTTTTCTCTTGCTTGGTGGTGTGTCTTCTCTTCTTCATGGGGTCAAATTCTGGGGTCCAGAATTTGAGTCTTGTTGCTGGCTTTCATGGCTTTAAGACTTGAATAGACTTAACTCAACTGAATTAGACTTAACTTAACTGAATTAAACTCAACTGACCTAGACTTTAAAACTTGAAATGGACTTACAGAAAATGAAATTTTAAAAGTAATTACAGGACTCAATAAACACTCTTGATTTGAAACTCAAAATTAATTACAGGACTCTTAAAAAAGGAAATGACTCCTTGTTGGAGTGAAGTTTCTTTCGGTTTCTGGTGTCCACACCAATTAAATGATGCGGCAAGCATATGATTAATGTTTAGATTATGGTTTGTAGAGCAATGAAACCTAATTACACTAGCATTGTACTCATCATAATAAGACTTAAGGATTACACGAAATGGAACTTTTACTTGATTAGACACAATCCTAAACTAAGAAGGAAGAAGATCTAGATAATAGGGGCTAATGATTATGGACTTACCTTGATGAGCTTTCTAACCTTTTTTTGATTCATACCTTGAAACTACCAACGCTCTGGACTGGAGGACTTGGATAACAAAGATCAGAACATCTGGACTTGGACTTCAGTCTGTCGGTTCATTATCAAGGGGGAACCCGGTTCTCAACTCAAAGACTTTAAAGGACCTTGCAATTGAAGATCAAAGGTTAAGGAAGAAAGAGACAAATGTAAAGAAAGGTTGGGAGGATTTGTGAACAAAGAAGAAATTGCAGAAGATCTGGCCGACTCCAATGCCTTCGTCTTATACTGGAATGGTGAGTTGCTTGGAGAAAAAAAAAAAAAAAAATTGGCTTTGGCGTGGAGGAAGAAACTTTCACACAAGAACACAAGACAATTTGCTTCAAAACTTCACTTGTATTTCATTCATTTTCAATCCCCCTTTACAATAGGCGTCCAAGGCTTTTAATAGCCTCATAAAGCTAGCTTTTGAAATTTAAAAACTCCCCAAATTGAGGAGGATTACAAGGGGGGTTGGAGGATTTGATGGAGGGTTTGGAGGGATGTGGGGGGAGTTGGAGGATTTGGTGGAGGGCTTGGGGGGATGTGGCCGACCTCCTTGAATTTGAATCTCCCTTGTTGGCGCCCAAAGGGTGATGAAGTGGCTGGTGAGGTGGCACCTCTGGCTGATCACGTGGCATGGTGAGGTGGTCTTCTAATTTCAAGTTGACATGTGGCGCCAAGTGGTCCTAGTTGATGTCCTTTTCTCTTGCTTGGTGGTGTGTCTTCTCTTCTTCATGGGGTCAAATTCTGGGGTCCAGAATTTGAGTCTTGTTGCTGGCTTTCATGGCTTTAAGACTTGAATAGACTTAACTCAACTGAATTAGACTTAACTTAACTGAATTAAACTCAATTGACCTAGACTTTAAAACTTGAAATGGACTTACAGAAAATGAAATTTTAAAAGTAATTACAGGACTCAATAAACACTCTTGATTTGAAACTCAAAATTAATTACAGGACTCTTAAAAAAGGAAATGACTCCTTGTTGGAGTGAAGTTTCTTTCGGTTTCTGGTGTCCACACCATAAGGTCTGAACGACCCTCTCCTGCTGGGGTCCGACCCATCGCTCTCCTTCAGCGGTCAGACCCACCAGAGATGAGGTCCGAATGACCCTCTCCTGCTTGGGTCCGACCCGTGACTTTCTTGCTAGGGTCCAGCCCGTTGCTCTCCTTCAGCAGTCCGACCCACCGGAGCTGAGGTCCGAACGACCCTCTCCTGCTGGGGTCCGGCCCGTCGCTCTCCTTCAGCGGTCTGACCCACCGGAGCTGAGGTCCGAACGACCCTCTCCTGTTGAGGTCTGACCCATGACTCTCTTGCTGGGGTTCGACCTGTAGCTCTCCTTTCGAGGGTTGGCCTTTAGTCCGGCCGACCGACTTTCCCACGGTCGACGTCGATAGGCGAGCCTTAGCATCCAGGGAATCCCAGAAGCACCTTTCTATTACCGCGGGATCCTGCTATCCCAACGGCCCTGCTCCACTACTTCCACGATGCCACCGTATCTACGCGCCACATGGCCACTCTCCAGATTCTCCTAGGGGCAGATCGGTCTTTCTTAGCCTCTCCCCTAACGGATTTTGGACTGTTCCGCGCCTATATAAGGTACCCGAGGGGCCCCGTTCGAAGGTATGAGAACTCTTCCTTCTCCATATGCTGTTCTTCGCTAGTTTCTCCATTCTGTTGCCTTCAAACCCTCGCTAACTTAGGCATTGGAGGGTTCCCCATCGGGACACCACCGGCGCCCTTGTGGACTTCCTTGCAGGTTCGCCCGGGAGAGGAGCACTCCAGCACATCCAGCCACCCCCGATCCCCGGTCCAGGAGTTGATGCCACAACAGATTGGTGCTAGAGTAAGGGGCCTTTCTCTAAAAGGATGAACTCATCATCCCAGCAACAAAATGGCTAAGGGAAGAGCTTCGAATGCTACTACCAGAAGAGATATCTTTCCTTCCAAGTCTGAGGAACCTCTCAGGGAAAATGATATCGCTGCCACCGCTCCTACCACCGCAAAACCCACCATCACATTGGGGTTGCAGCAGTTCCAAACTTTGGTAAATCGCATTGAAACACTTACTGTTACAGTTCATCATTTCCAGGAGGCAGCTGACAACCGTCAGCAACTACCAGCTATTTCCTGCACCAATCCTCTAACTGCTGCTGAGGGAAGCCGATGGCCGGAGGTCCCTCATCATTGTTCTCATGCCACCGCGAAGCCCCAGAGGTCCTTGGGTGACTGTGCCGATGGCAAGAGGGCAAGGTCTGCTTCGCCTTCCTGCATTGAATCTGTCCCGATTGATGGTCGGCCTGCTGCTGAGCCTCCGAGGGACTATGCCAGCAAGATCATGCACATGGAGGAGTGCATTACCGAAATTGCCCTCTGGTAGAAGGCCGAAGGGGGACAGGTATACGACTCCCGTCCCCCGTTCTCTGATGAGATTTTGGTGGAGATGATTCCCCGCCACTTCAAGATCCCATAAGTGGGGACCCCTACGATGGTACCACTGATTCGATGGACCATCTGGGCATGTACAAAGCCCATATGATGGTACAAGGTACCTCCGATGCCCTTCACTACATCGCCTTCCCCGCTACCCTTAAGAAGACCACTCGGATGTGGTTCTCAGCCATCCGGCCAGGTACGATCCACTCCTTTTCTCAGCTCGAATCACTTTTCCTTTCCCATTTCAGGACTTGCAGTCGGACCCCGAGGAATACCGACTGCCTCTTCCTCGTGCTGCAAAAGGAGGGAGAGATCCTTCGGGATTTCATGGCCCGTTTCAACTTAGCGGCCATGAAAGTCTCGGACTTGAATGAGGCTGTGGCCATGTCAGCCTTCAAGCAAGGGCTCCGCTCATCCAGGCTGACCTTCTCCCTGGACAAGAAATATTCGACAAGCTACAGCAAACTCCTAGCCAGAGCGTAGAAGTATGTCTTGGTAGAAGAACAAGCGACCGATCGACGTCAAGCTGAAGGAAGGCCGACCACCAAGAAGTGGAGCGATAAAGCTCCCGAAGTCTGACCTCCGAGTGATAGTCGACGGTCGGCCCAATGCTGAAGTCCAAAGCCGAGGGACTTCCCCTGGAGGTTCGAGACTTATGCACCTCTGTCCCTGCCAAGAGAGAAAATCCTTATAGAGGTCGAGAATGAGACCTTTCTGCAAAGGCCTCGATCGACCATAGGGATCATGGGCACAGTACTGAAGAGTACTGAAGAGTGCCTGCAGCTAAAAGATGCCATTGAAGACCTCATCTAGAGGGGATACCTGTGCAAGTCATCTGACCCCATCGGGACCGGGCTGAAGCATCAAACGCCCGAAACCCTCCGGAGGATACGGAGCTCCCCAATCAGAGTCCGACCGGCAGGGATGTCGGCATGCTGCATCGGCGATTCAGAGAAAGTTATGAGGACAGGATCGATATTGCTAAAAGGTCCAGGGGCTCTAATGCAATCACCTTCTTCAATGAAGATCTTCTGGAGACTCATGTTTTTGAGAACGATCCTGTAGTCGTGTCGGCAGTAATTGCCAATTATGATGTAAGGAGAATACTTATAGATAATGGAAGCTCAACAGAGGTATTGCTGTACGATGCTTTTGTGAGAATGAATCTATCCAGGTCCATGCTGCAGGAATCCCCCGCACCACTGATAGGCTTCGGGGATAACTCCATCGAAGTGGAAGGGGAGATAGTTCTCCCTGTGACTATCGGGACGGAGCCTTTCCAGAAAACCCTCCCCATCAATTTTGTGGTCGTTCGGATGACCTCACTTTATAATGCTATCCTGGGCCAATTGGCCCTCAACAAATTTAGAGCCATCATGTCCACTTACCATCTATTGGCAAAATTTTCGATCAGGAGCGGGGTCGGAGTGATGAGGGGAGACCGTCGGATGGCCAGGCAATGTTTGACCATTATGAACCAACAGTCAGAAGGTTGTCCCACTCTGGAGCAACTTGATCCGAGAGCTGAGGCTGATGGCCTTGGTCAGCCAAGAGAAAAGATTCTGTTTGTTCCCCTTTGAGAGGATGATCCCACCAAAGTCCTTTAGATTGGAGGTTCTCTCAGCAAAGACTTTAGTTCAGAACTGATCGGCCTCCTTAGAAATAACGCCGACGTCTTTGCTTGGTCGGTGTCGGACATTCCTGGAATACCGTCAAAGGTCATCACTCACCAACTCAAGGTCGATCCGACCTACTGACCTGTCTGATAGAAGAAGAGAACCTTTGCTGCCAAAAGACAGAAAGCCATTGATGAGGAAGTAAAGAAGCTCCGTGATGCTGGCTTCATCAGGGAAGCCACTACCTTGAGTGGCTAGCGAATGTTGTTATGGTGAAGAAGGCCAATGGGAAGTGGAGGATCTGTGTAGATTACACAGACCTCAACGAGGCTTGTCCGAAGGATAGCTTTCTAGTACCCAAGATTGATCAGCTGGTGGATGCCACGGCTGGCCACCAACTTCTCAGCTTTATGGATGCCTTCTCCAGTTACAACCAAATAAAGATGCTTCTGAAAGATGAGAAGAAGACCGCCTTTGTCACCGACAAAGGTCTGTACTATTATCGAATGATGCCCTTTGGCTTGAAGAATGCCGGTACCACTTTTCAGAGGCTGATCAATCGAGTGTTCGAAGGTCAACTGGGCAGGAACATGGAGGCTTATGTGGATGACATGATAGTGAAGAGTCTCCATAAGGCCAACCACATTAGGGACTTGCAAGAGTCCTTTGATGCACTCAGGAACCATCGGATGAAGCTGAACCCAACGAAGTGTACTTTTGGGGTAACCTCTGGCAAGTTCTTCGGGTTTTTGGTCACACCGAGGGGAATTGAAGTGAACCCCGACAAGATAAAGGCCATCACTGAGATGGCACATCCGACCAACAAAAAGTAGGTTCAAGAGCTCATAGGCCGAATGGCCTCTCTCTGCTGTTTCATCACTCGTTCAGCTGAGAAGTCCCTGTCGTTCTTTAAAACCCTTCATCGGTCGAAAAGCTTTGTTTGGACTAACGAATGTCGGACAGCTTTTGAAGCATTGAAGGAGTACTTGAAGAACCTTCCATTGCTGGCCAAGCCGACGGAGGGGGAACCTTTGTAACTCTATCTTTCAGCATCGAACGAAGCAATCAGCGCCGTCCTCGTGCGAGTCGGAGAGGACGGATAGCAGAAACTTATCTATTATATCAGCAAAGTCCTCCACGATGCCGAAACAAGGTACCCCAAGATGCCAAAGTGGATATATTCTTTGGTCACGTCTGCAAAGCGACTCCGACCATATTTCCAGGAACATCTGATTGTAGTGATGACCGACCAACCCCTTAAGGCAATCCTTCGAAGCCTAGATACATCCGGTCGACTCGCTAAGTGGGCCATCAAGCTAGGTGAATTTGACGTCTCTTTCCAGCCACGATCTGCCTTGAAGGCCCAGGTAATTGCTGACTTCATTGCAGAGTGTACATGGAGACAAGAGACGCCTCCTCGAATGGCCAAAGTACCTGAAGCCGATGCCATCTATGAAGCCAAACCAGCCTGGACCCTCCATGTGGACGGAGCGTCCAACCTTGCAGGCTGTGGGGTCGAACTGATCCTGGCCAACCCGGATGGGGAGAACTTGGAATATGCATTGTATTTTTTATTTCATGTGTCAAACAATCAAGCGGAGTACAAAACCCTCCTTGCGAGGCTACGAATCGCCAACAAACTGGGCATCAGCCAGCTCAAAGTCTTCTCCGATTCCCAACTAGTGGTTAATCAAGTAAAGGAGGAGTTTGAAGCAAGGGATCCGACCCTGGCAAAATACTTAAACAAGGTACAAAATCTCATTCCTCAATTCAAATTTTTCGAAATCCTCCACATACCTCGTTTGCAGAACTCTCGGGCAGACGCTCTGTCAAGGTTGGCTACAGCCGCCAGTGGGACTTCCGACCAAACTTTTGTGGAGCATCTGCGGCACCCCAGTATTGAGGAAGAGCCGACCGAGGTCTACCAGGTGGAACAAGAAACTTCTTGGATGGATCCGATCCTTACTTTCCTAGCTAAAGGAACTCTTCTGGAAGATCTGGCGGAGGCCAAGCGGGTGCGTTTGATGGCCTCTAAGTACATCATCCTTGACGGTGTCTTGTATAAGCGGTCATTCTCACAGCTGCTATTAAAGTGCTTGGGTTTGATAGATGCCGGCTACGCCCTCAAAGAAGTCCATGAAGGCATCTGTGGCGACCACCTCGGAGGAAGATCCTTAGCTTACAAGATCATCTGACAAGGTTATTACTGGCCTACCATTCAGAAGGATGCATCAGACTTCGTCCGAAGGTGTGACGCGTGTCAAAGGTACTCCGTCATTTAAAGGAGGCCCGCTAGTGAGATGACTCCGATCACTGCCCCATGGTCGTTCGCACAGTGGGGGATGGATATCTTGGAACCTTTTTCCCTGGCTTCCGGGCAATGAAAATTATTGCTCGTGGCCATTGACTATTTCACCAAGTGAGTGGAGGCCGAACCACTAGCACAGATAATGGAGGCCAAGGTGGAGAACTTCATCCAAAATAATATCATCTTTCGACTCGACATTCCCCAAACGATTATTACTGACAATGGAAGACAGTTTGACAACTCTAAATTTCAGGATTTTTGTCAGCAATATCTGTCTCTCACCGACTCACATCGTTCGATCACCCTCAGTGCAACGGAGAGGCTGGAGTCACCAACCGGATGATCCTGCACGGGTTGAAGACCCGACTGAATGAAGCCAAAGGGCTTTGGGTGGAGGAACTCCACTCAGTATTATGGGCACATCGGATGACCACCAGAACTTCCTCCACCCAGTATTATGGGCACATCGGATGACCACCAGAACGTCGACCGGCGAAACTCCATTCAACCTCACTTATGGAAGTGAAGCGATCATCCCTATTGAGACCTCTCTTCAATCTCTCCGGATTGACCACTACATCGAACCGACCAACTCCGAACAATGAAGGGCTGACCTGGACTTGCTTGAAGAAACTAGACTTCGGGCAAGCATGAAAATGGTGGTATGCCGCCAGAAGATGGCGAAATATTACAACTCGCAAGTCAAGGCACGATCTTTCCGAGTCGGAGACCTGATCCTGTGGAGGATCGAAATTTCGAGGCCGACCGAGCAAGGCAAGCTTTCCCCAAATTGGGAAGTACCTTATCGGGTCACCGAAGTGGTTCGAGCCGTCACCTATCGACTTGAATTTTTGGACGGACAACAGATGGCACATCCGTGGAATGTAGACAACCTCCATAAGTATTATCAATGAAGTTTACATTTCTTCTACGAACCACTTCCGAAAGTCCAACTCTGGTCAGCAAAGGCTCTAGGGCAGCCCACTTTCGAAAGTTTGACTCCGGTCGGCAAAGGCTCTAGGGTAGCCTACTTCAGAAAGTCCGACTCCAGTTAGCAAAGGCTCTAGGGTAGTCCACTTCCAAAAGTCTGACTCCGATCGGTAGAGGCTCTAGGACAGCCCACTTCCGAAAGTCCGACTTCGATCGGCAGAGGCTCTAGGGCAGCCCACTTCTAAAAGTCCGACTCCGGTCGGTAGAGGCTCCAGGGCAGCCCACTCCTGAAAGTTCGACTCCGGTCGGTAGAGGATCTAGGGCATCCAACTTCTGAAAGTCTGACTCTGGTCGGCAGAGGCTCTAGGGCAGCCCACTTCTAAAAGTCTGACTCCAGTCGGCAGAGGCTCTAGGGCAGCCCACTTCCAAAAGTCTGATTCCGGTCGGTAAAGGCTCCAGGGCAGCCCACTTCTGAAAGTCCAACTCCAATCGGTAGAGGCTCTAGGGCAGCCCACTTCCGAAAGTCCGATTTTGGTCGGCAAAGGCTCCAGGGCAACACACTTCCGAAAGTCTGACTCCGGTCTGCAGAGGTTCTAGGGCAGCCCACTTCCAAAAGTCCAACTCCGATCGGCAGAGGCTCTAAGGCAACCCACTTCTGAAAGTTTGACACCGGTCAGCAAAGGCTCTAGGGCAGCCCAATCCAAAAAGCCGACGGACCAACACTTAGGTTAAAATTCCTAAGCTTGTTGTTCCGACCTGAGCTGAAATCTGATCGCTGCCTCAACTACTTCTGGGTCCTGAAAGTCGATGGACCAACACTTAGGTTAAAATTTCTAAGCTTGTTGCTCTGGCCTGAGTCGAGATTTGACCGCTGCCTCAACTACTTCTGGGTCCGGAAAGCCGACGGACTAACACTTAGGTTAAAATCCCTAAGCTTGTTGCTTCGGCCTGAGCTAAAATCTGACCGCTGCCTCAACTACTTCTGGGTCTGGAAGCCGACGGACCAACACTTAGGTTAAAATTCCCAAGCTTGTTGCTCCAGCCTGAGCTGAAATCCGACGGCTGCCTCAACTACTTCTGGGTCCGGAAGGCCGACGGACCAACACTTAGGTTAAAATTTATAAGCTCGTTGCTCCGGCCTGAGCTGAAATTCGATCGCCACTATAATTACTTTTGGTCTAGAAAGCCAACGGACCCATATTTAAAGTGGAAATCCTAAGGAAATCTAGTTCGACCTGGGCAACTATTCAACATTTGCCCTAGAGGATCGACCGTCTGCTTAGATCAGCCGACTAGTCTACACTTAGTGAAATTCCAGAGGGAAGAAAATGAAACATTATGAAAGAAGTTTTTCAGTACTTCAAAAAGGTTTCTTTACAAAATCGAAGGTCAGACCTTTACAAACGACTAGGTCTGACCCTCGGGGAGGTACAATATATACGGCCACTCCGGCCCCCTCGACGATAATAGCCGCTTCGGCCTCTTCAACTCCTTTGGCTGCTTCTGCTTCGGGTCCAACTGGGGCATCCGTTCTAGCTAATTCTATGATGGCCTCCTCTGGAGCATCGATCGCTCGGGCAGTCAGATTCGTCCCATCCAAAACCTCTTCTTCCGCCGGCTATGACGGTTGAAGGAATGATAGATTGAGTTATGGGAAGGCTGCACTGACCTTTCCCATGCACTAATCGTATCTGTAGTCGAAGTCGACTATCACGGCCTCGCTCATCTCCTCCGTGAAGTCCTCGGAGGCTTTATAAGTCGTGATGGCCTTCTCGCCGGCCGTCTTCAGTAATTCCTGGGCCGACTTAAACAGGCCCTTGTACCTCTCTGCCGTCGCTTGATGGCCCTACACGCGGACCTCGCATTCGGCCAAACGCCCCTCCTCGATGGCCAGCCGGTGGATCAGGGCCTTGATCTTCTTCTTTTAATTCTTCAAACTTGCCTCCCGGTCTGCCTTTTGGGCTAGCAAGTCCTCCAACTGCTTCTTCTGGGCCTCCGATTTGGCCCGCAAGGTGGACACCTATGCCGCTGCAGCCCTCAAGCCGAGCACCTCCTCCCTAGAGGCCGTCAGTGCCTCCCAATCCATGTCCCTTCTCTGCTACTTTGGCCCTCTGGGTCAATTGCTCTTTCAGATAGAGCAGTTCACCCAGGCCCTCGTCCATCAGCAAGTTGTCTTTGATAAGCTGCTGACAAACATGCACAGTTAGAGAATCGCCATCCATGAGTTCGGAGTGGAGAAATAAAAAGTGATACTTACCCCCAGAAGGTGACGGAGGGAACTCCTTGCGGCCTCATTCACCGACCGCCCGTCGTTGTCGGGAGCGGCCCTCTGAAGCAGCTCCTTAGCCTCCTTAGCATCATGCCACTTTTGGTGCTCCTCCTCATCTTGAGCACTGCCGGCCCTCTCATCAACGACCGACGGCCCCTCCCCTATAGGGATTCCCTTGATTGTCGGGGGGGTCACCACAGTCGGCTCCGACGGTAGGGACAAAGGGGTCGCTTCCGCCCCGGTCAACATCGGGAGCCTCCCTTCTGTCTGGGCGACCGGCTGTTCGACCGAAGAGGACCGCTCGAATGCAATCACCCTTCGACATTCAGTCAGAGGCATGTCATCCTCTAACTTGATCGACACCACCGTGGCAGACGGTTCTGTCGTCCATCATTTCTTCGGCCTCTCGGGCATCGATTCTGCCACCCGATTCTTCGGTTCCTGTGGTGTCGGCTCTGTAATGCGAACAGCTCTTCATTGTACAGATCGTGCTGAAAGGATCGCCCGATCTGGCTTCATCTTGCCACCTGACAGCAAATAAAGTTAAAGTGAGGTGCGGTCGCCAAGCCGACAGAGGATAAAAAAGCCAATCTCTCTCTCTACGACTCTCGTCTTACCTAACATCAGGTGTTGGCTGAGTCCGACTTGGTGAAGACTCCCCTCGAGAAGCATAAAGCCGACAAACTTTGGATCCTCACCATCCAATTTGTGGAAGTCAGCCTTGTCGACCCTCGAGACTTTCCTTCCATTCAGAGCATTCGGCTTCAGCTCCCTCTAGGCTACCTCAAAGCCCCATGGCTCCAGGCTATCTACGAATAAGTATCGGGACTTCCATCCATGAATGGCGGACGGAAGCCCTCCTAGTATCTTCCGGTTAGGGCGTGGACTGAACATCCACCACTCCTGACTTTGGAAGTCCTGCTTCAGCAGGAAAAAGTTCGAAAATAGGGATACCCTAGGCTCAATGTCGGCCTCCCGACATAGGACTACGAAGCTGCAAAGAATTCTAATGCTGTTCAGCGTCAGCTAGGAAGGTGTGATCCTATAGGTGTTGAAGATCTGGACAAAAAAGTTATGAATTGGGAAGCGAAGGCCGGCTTTCAGGTGATCTTCGTACATGGGGAGAGCTCCTAAGTTCAAAGGCCCATTCACTTTACCCTCACGACTGGGGATGGTCAGGTGTAAGGTAGAAGGAATGTTATATACAATCCTAAGGTTTTCGACCCTCCCTTGGGTCATGGCCGAAGGGATGTCAAAAGGACCGGGTTCCCTATGGCCACGAGCCGAACTTCGACTCCCAGAAGCCATTCTAAGATGGGTTGTAGAAAAGGATGAAGATGGGGGAAGATGGAGACGGGACTAACCTGGTTCTCTGGATCTCTAAAAGAAGCTAAAGCAGTGCAAGGAGGGAGGAGGTTGCCTTCTCTTCAAGCACAAGCAGGGTGAAAGGTTCCTTCTGGGCACTGCTCCCCTCCTTTTATAGGCATCCGGGGGTAGCTTCCCAATGCGTCCCCCCACGTGCCGAGATCCGACGGCCGGCACCTCAGTTCTCGAGTTGGATGGGAATCCAAGGGGACGCGCTGGATCATATCTGACTGCGATCCGTGTGACAGTCGAAGCAATGGCAGATGGATCACTCCAGGAAGTGCACCAACCGCTCTGATGGGGCCACGTGCCCCATGTCGTGTCAAGAATCCAAATGGGCGGTGGCCATGCACCGTACCAGCAATAACTGCTCCCCCTGTCTTCGCCAACCAGGCACTAACACCTGTCTTGGAGCAAAAATCATAATAGAAGGCGGTCGGTCGTAGCACGCCGAATCGGATTCACCATCGTCTGAAAGATCGATGCATTTATTGCTATTTAATGCCCTCGCCCTTCGAGCCTATGGGCTCGCTCGAAGCACAAGGGCAAGGGGGACAACTGTTGTACCCCGACGGCTCACCCTCAAGCAGAACCGGCCCATTCTTGTAGTCGACCGGGCCACCCCTTTAGAGCTCCAACCGTTACCCCGTCAGTGGTCCGACCCACCAGAGCCGAGGTCCGAACGACCCTCTCCTGCTGGGGTCCGGCCCGTCGCTCTCCTTCAGCGATCAACCCACCGGAGCTGAGATCCGAACGACCCTCTCCTACTGGGGTCCGACCCGCGACTTTCCTGCTGGGGTCCGGCCCGTCACTCTCCTTCAACGGTCCGACCCACCGGAGCTGAGGTCCGAACAACCCTCTCCTACTAGGGTCTGGCCCGTCGCTCTCCTTCAGCGGTCCGACCCACCAGAGCTGAGGTTCGAACGACCCTCTCCTACTGAGGTCTGATCCGCAACTCTCTTGCTGGGGTTCGACCTGTAGCTCTACTTTAGAGGGCTAGCCTTTAGTCCGGCCGACCGGCTTTCCCATGGCCGACGTCCGACAGGCGAGCCTTAGCATCTAGGAAATTCCAGAAGCACCTTTCTATTACTGCGGGATCCTGCTATCCCAACGGCCCTGCTCCACTACTTCCACGATGTCGCCGTATCTGTGTGCCATGTGGCCACTCTCCAGATTCTCCTAGGGGTAGATCGATCTTTCTCAGCCCTCCCCTAATAGATTTTGGATTGTTCCATGCCTATATAAGGTACCCGGGGGACCCCGTTCGAAGGTATGAGAACTATTCCTTCTCCATATGCTGTTCTTCACTGGTTTCTCCATTCTGTTGCCTTCAACCCCTCGCTAACTTAGGCATCGGAGGGTCCCCCGCCGGGACACCACCGGCACCCTTGGGGATTTCCTTGCAGGTTCGCTTGGGAGAGGAGCACTCTAGCACATCCAACCACCCCCGGTCCCCGGTCCAGGAGATGACACCGCAATAGTGACTAACCTAATCTGAAGTAGTTACTAGGAGCTCTTCTCTTTCCTTATTTAAGATTCTTATTAAAATAAATCTTTGATACCAATTGAATGTAACTCCCTTCAAAGGATTAGATTTGAAAAACAAGGAGTATCAGAGCAATATAAGTATGATATCAAGAAAACATTGAAAGCATCATACATGACAACAAATTTTTGGATGCTTCTTCTAAATATAATTTCCCCTTAAAAATATGCATTTATCGAGGAATAAAACATGAAAGCATAAGCATGTCATAATTTCAGACAATTTCAGATATGAACATAAATACTAAGTCTAAAAGCAAAGATTTGAATTTCCAAGATATACAAAATTTTCAAAATGCAAGGGATTGATCATCATGATTTCAAATTTATTTGAAATGATTTGATATCCATACAGATGCTAGAAATAATTTAATAGCAAGTTTAGCTACTAGAGCAAGGGTTTATCAGTATGTATACCTTCTTCTTAAATGTAATCCTTAACTACCAGTTCTACACTTGTTCCAAATCATTTCTAGTCTAAGCATGGATACAAAAAAGAATACATTTCATGAAAACCATATGATTTGAAATGATTTTGATTATCTATACAAAAGTTAGAAGTAATATAGTACCAAGTTTAGCTATTGGAGCAAGGATTTATCAATATGCATACCTTTTTCTTAAATATAATCTATTGCCCAGGTGGTTTTTCCAAGAGGGGGGTGAATTAGGAATTTAAAAAATTCAGGCAATAATGTGCTCTTTGAAAATCCCTTATAAGTGTTAAGTGCTGTGATTAGAAAATAGAATGCAGAAGCATAATCAAATAAGAAAGGCACAACACAAACACAAGAAAATTATAGTGGTTCATAGCAACCTAGCTCCTACATCCACTATCCAAGATTACCACTTGGGATTTATACTATATCTCTTACCGGAATACAGTCAGATTGTTTTCATAGGCTCCCAATCCAAACCTCTACACTTTGATTTTTAAACTGGGCTCACCAAAGAAACCCAAATTGATTTTACCAGGATCACCAAGAACCCAACTTGGTTTAAACACAGGCTAACCAAGAACCTATTTGGTTTTTAAACCAGGCTCACCAATAACCTAACAATTCAATAAAAGAATTGTAAAGAAAAGCAACAAGATGACAAACAGATTTTTATCGAATGGTTGCCGATGCAGCTCGAGAAAAGCCCACTTGAATGCACTTCAATGCACTTTAATGGCTTCAATAGCTTCTTTATTAAGTGCTTCAAGCTTCAGATGAGAGTTGGTGAAGGCTTGAAGGCTATCTTGAATGCTCTCAGTGCTCTCTTGCTTGTTGGCTTGGTAAGATTTTCAATAATGCATTAACTCTTCATCTCTTTTTCAAAAACTTACTTCAAAGAAGTTAAAATCTCTTAAATATATAGTCTTGTACCTTTCTCAAATGATTTTAGTTATTGTAGACCGTTAGGATGTGACATTTGACCATTGGAGCACTTTTTGGATTCAAATTTCAAGTTCTGGAATTAGCCATTATAAGTCTGAAATCGACCTTCGAGTCGACTCGGATTACTCGAATCGGCTCGGATCCTCAGAGTAGTTCTAGTTGAGTCAACTCTCTTTAATCTAGTCCGCTTGCTTGCATAGTGTCCTGATTCCTCACTCTGTAAGAGTCGGCTTGCCTTGATTCTAGTCGACTCGGATCCTCAGGCCTTCAAAATGCAGTCTAGAAGAGTTGGCTCTTTCTCTTTAGAGTTGGCTCGATTGGCTATTGTTCTCAGATCTCTTTTTCTGGACTCTGGAGGAGTTGGCTCAATTTACTGAAGAGTCAGCTTGGATGTCTAACTATATGATAGAGTCAGCTCAGACTCTCTTTGGATCGGCTCACCTGTCTGATTCAGGAAGTAGTACTCTGGACAAGTCGGCTCGGGTCTCTTAGAGTCAGCTTGGATATCTGCGTGCCAGAATCCTCATGTGTGCCATGTGCTAGAGTCGGCTCTCTTCTCTTCGAGTCGGCTCGAATGAGTTCTTCAGTGAATCTTCAGTGAATTTTCAGTTTTTCTTCAGAATTCATCCAACAAGGCTTCAAGCTTTCAAGATATCTTCAAACTCTTCTTATAATACACTCAAAGTAATTTAAAGCTTGAAATAAACTAGAAGTAACCCATTTAATTGGTTTATACTTAAATTTTTCTTTGGGTTCTTCTTTATAAGATTCAATTATAATACAACTCAACACAAGAAATAGAAATGTAGAAGTTAAAATTGAGTAATGAATTCATCCTACAAAAACTTATAAAATACTTGAAGAGTTGTTAGTGAAACAAATACATGCTCCAATATTTTGTTATCATCAAAATCACTTATGGGGTCAACAATCTCCTCCTTTTTGATGATGACAAAACACCGGGCATGAAAAATTCTTTACAATTACATGTATGATTGTATTTTAAGAGTAAGCATTTATATGTATCAAAGCTAGCTGTATTTGCAAGTAAGTATCAAAGCTTTTGTGAAAAACTATATAGTATTGGTGTTAGTGCTTTTGTATGTATCAAAGTATTGAATTTTGTATGTTTCAAAGTATCAGAACATAGCACAAACACAAAGTATCAAAGCTCAAAATTATGAGTATTAGAGCTAATTCTTGAGCTAAAATTTTTAAAACAATCAGAGCAAATTAAATTTTTGAAGCAATCAGAGCAAATTAGAAGTTGATCTAAAGCCATTCAGTTTCAATAATTTACTCTCCCTTTCTGATGATTTGAAAATTTTGAAACAATTTCATGCTTAGTCAAATATATTCTCCCCCTTTCTGTATATTCTCAAATAGTTATAGTATTTTTCATGCAATCTCAAAGTTCTCCCCCTTTTTGTCAATAATCAAAAAGGATATTCAAATAAAGCTCAATTGTTATGATAGAGTGAGAAAGTTTATAAAATTTGATTGAGATAATTTCACTTTCTCAAATCAACTTTGATATTCTAATTAAAATTCATCATATTAGCATTGTACAATTGAAGATATGGTTGCAAGACATTGCACAATTCAATTCAAATACAAAAGATATGTCAACCAAAAGTGCTTTCATTTCATTCAAAGTATTCAATACAAGTTACAAGAAATTGAAAGCAGTACAATCAATCACTATTTAGTTTTGTAGTATTGGATGGCCTAAAGATGAGGAGCTGGCTTCCTAGGATGAGTGGTAGATGTAGGTCCAGGTGTGGGTACAGGTCTGGGTGTAGGAGTGGCAAAAGCTACAATGACAGTTGTTTTTAGTTGATCTAGTTGAAATTGAACCACTTCCATTGCTTCTTGAAGCTTTTTGATCTCGGTGTTTAAGGCAACTAGCTCAGTAGCCTGTGCATTTGCAAAAGCTTCAGCAAACCCTCTTAATCTTCCAAATTTTGATCTTAGGATTCCAATACCCTTTGTGTAGTCTTCCTCTATCCTCTTTCCTTCTTCTAATGAACCCATTTTAAGTCTTACTTTATTCAGCTCAGTTCTGAATTTTTCTAAAGTTTGATTGACAGTTTTCTTAATTGATTCTGAACTAGATGATACCATATCAAGGATGGGCTGTAGATCAAGTTGTGATACAGATCTAGAGGTCTCAAGTGTGTCAATCCTGCTGCGCAGATCTCTGATCTTACCTCCAAACTGATCCAATCTATCATCCACTGACTGGCAAAACTTGCCAAACTTGCCAGATAAGGAGCTAGTCAATGTCTCAGTCAAAGATCTCATCTACTGAGTAATAAAATCCTGGATCACTGAAGTATCAACTGAAGGTGCAGGAGGTCTTGGAGCAATATGTGATGGTGGTAAAGGAGTCTCAGACTCAAGGTGCACTGTCTCCATAGCCTCAAATGTAGTATGCTCAGATCCAGTAGGTGCAAACTCAGTCTCAGCTGGCTCAGAAATAGGCTCAATAGAGGTACCAAACTCAGCAATAAGTATATCAAATATGTGCTTTGAGGTGGGAACAGTCTTCTCTGGTGCTGATGGTCCTGCAGTGGAGATCTCCCTTGCAAGGTCTTCAATGTCATCCTCAGAACTACTGCTGCTGCTGGAGGAGGGTGCAATTGCCCTTTCTTCAGTGCCTTTCTTCTTCCACACTCCTTCATTATAGATATAACCCATTCTAAGGAGTGATTTAGCAGTGTAGGTTTCAGTGTGATGGAGGGGTTTACCAACCTCCCCTTCTAGGCTGATCCTTAAGGCTTGAAACAATAATGTTATAACCATACCGTATGGTAAACAAGCCTTTACCTTTCGAACCGCTTCTTTCATCTGCATTATCATTATATAGGGCAGGTTGAGTGACTCCCCCTGAATAATGTGCTCCATGAAGCTCAAGTCATGCACACTGACCCAATCAAATCTCCCTGTTCTTAGAAGAAAAATCCTGCTTATAAAACTGTGGAGTAGTCTCATCTCTAGAGAAAGAATGTTAAACATTACAATCTCTACTCCATCAACCTTTGTTCTGCCCAAAATTGCTTGTAAGGTCTTTTGTCTGTCCTTTAAAACCAGATGTTTAACCCCTTCCGCATACATTTCCAAAATAGAGCTGAGCCTTTCTTCTATGACTATAACCCTTTTACCCTTGACAGTAGACTCAATATGATGGGGTTCTAATATGAGGTTCTCATAAAATGCTCTAACAAGTGTTGGGTAAGTAGAAATATTTAAATAACAAAAGTATGTCCAACCTTGTGCTTCAATTAAATCTTCGATTTTTAATCCAATTTCTTCCAAAAAGTTGAAAATGATGCGTCTACCGCTAGTAACAGGCCAATTTGTCATAGAAACTACCTGTCTTGGAGATGGAGCAGTGGCCAACTGTTCTCTTTCTTCCTCTTATTCTTCCACTATTCGAGTTGGCTCTTCCTGCCGATGCTTTGACCTTCTTTCAGTTTCTACAGAGAGTGCCGCTCTTTTTGATCTCTTTCCCATAGCTGTCTTAGGAGCCATTGCAATAATTTTGGCAAGAATGAAGAAATTAAAGCTTTGGGAATAGGATTTTGGAGGATTGGAGATTGTTTTGAGTGGGATGTTAGGGTTTGGAGTCAAAATGAAGAGCATGAAAAATCAGAAAAAGTTACTCGACTCTATTAAAAAATCATAAATCTGACATTCGAGTCAGCTAGGTTTGCCCTAAAATCATCCCAATCAGCTCGTCCAAGCAAACTCAGAAGAAATAGAGATTCGAGTCGGCTAGGCAAACCCTAAATTGATCTAGTTGGCTCATGTAGAGTAAGAGCTGAAATGTCAGAGATTCGAGCCCACTCGACCAGAGCAAAATTGCCCGAGTCGACTCGAATAGAAACTTTCCACAAAAGTTTAAATGATTCAAAAATTGAAATTAATTCAATAGAATCTCAAGGAAAGTTGTTCAATGAACTTGAATTAATGTAGAAGGTTTTTTAGATATTTTTTTCTTAAATTTGAAGGAATTAGGTTAGGAAAATCTAGAAAGGATCCTAAAGTCTTAATTCTCCTCTAAGCAATTCAAATCTATCTTGATTGAGTGGCTTAGTGAAAATGTCAGCTAGTTGGTTCTTAGTTGGAATAAATTCTAGTTCAATGTCACCATTCAAAACATGATCTCTAATAAAATGGTATCTAATTTCTATGTGCTTAGTTCTAAAATGCTGAATTAGATTTTTTGTCAAATTTATAGCACTTGTGTTATCATATTTGATTAAAATTTTAGATTATGTAACACCAAAGTCTTCTAGTTGTTGTTTAATCCATAAAACTTGTGCACAACAACTTTCTACAGCAACATACTCTATCCAGTAGTAGAAAGAGCTACCGAGTTTTGTTTCTTACAGTACCATGAGATTAAACTCAATCCTAGAAATTGGCATGTGCTGCTAGTACTTTTTCTATCAATTCTACAACCAGCATAATCAGCATCCAAAAATCTAATTAAATTCAATGAAGAATATTTTAAAATCATAGACCTAGATTACTTGTACCTTTTAAATATCTCATAATTCTTTTAACAGCAAGCATATGTGATTCTTTAGGATTAAATTGGAATCTAGCACATACATATACGCTATATAAGATATCAGGTCTACTTGCAATCAAGTATAACAAGGATCCGATCATACCTTTATAGAGCTTTTGGTCAATATTGGATCCATTTTCATCTTTGTCCAATCTGCAATATGGGCTCATGAGTGTGTTCATTTGTTTGCTTGACTCCATACCAAACTTTTAATTATTTCTTTGGTGTACTTGGCTTGGTTGATGAAGATTCCTTCCTTTTTTTATTTTACTTGAAGTCTAAGAAAGTAGTTAAGTTCACCCATTAGGCTCATTTCAAATTCTCCCTGCATTAATTTAACAAATTCTCTACAAAGAGCTTCATTAGTTGCACAAAATATAATATCATCAACATAAATTTGTATAACTAATAAATCATAATTTTTCTTCTTGATGAAAAGAGTTTTGTCAACATTTCCTCTTGAAAAATCATTTTTAATCAAGAAAATGCTAAGTCTATCACACCAGGCTCTAGGTGCTTGTTTCAAACCATATAATGCTTTATTCAATTTAAATCATGATTTGGAAAAACATGATCTTCAAAACCTGGTGGTTGTTTTGCAAAAACTTGTCCAGAAATGAAACCATATAGAAATGCACTTTTCACATCCATTTGAAAAAGTTTAAAATTCATGTAGCAAGCAAATGCAATAAGTAATCTAATGGCTTCTAGTCTTGCCACAGGTACATATGTTTTATCAAAATCAATGCCCTCTTCTTGGTTATATCCCTTAGCCACTAATCTAGCTTTGTTTCTTACTACATTTCCTTGCTCATCTAACTTGTTTTTATAGACCCATTTGGTTCCTATGATTGGATGGTCTGAAGGTCTATCAACTAATGTCCATACCTTATTTCTTTCAAAATGGTTTAGTTCTTCATGCATGGCCATTATCCAATTTGAGTCAGATTCAGCTTCTTCTAAGGTATGAGGTTCTATTTGTAATACAACTGCTAGGTAATCATGTGCATCTCTATGTGATGACCTAGTCCTAATACCTTATGAAGGATCACCAATAATTATTTCTTTTGGATGAGAAGTTACATGCATTCATTCCCTTGGTAGATCAACATGATCCTTACTTACTATTTCTTCTCCTTCTTCGATTGGTCTTTCTTGTATGCTCATATTTTTCATTTCCTTTAGAATTGTACCTGCATCATTATCTATGCACTCTTCTTTCTTAGAAGGTGAAGGGTTTGTTTCATTAAATATAACATGCATGGATTTATCTACAGTAAGAGTTCTTTTGTTAAATACTCTATATGCTTTGCTATGTAATGAATAACCAAGAAAATTGCTTCTTTAGATTTCGCATCAAATTTTCTTATATTATCTTTATCATTGTTAAGCACAAAGCATTTACAACCAAATACATGAAAATAATTAATATTGGGTTTCTTTTCATTTCAAATCTCATAAAGGATTTTTTTCAAAATAGGA
The DNA here is from genome assembly GCA_021397845.1 of Areca catechu. Classification (NCBI taxonomy): domain Eukaryota; kingdom Viridiplantae; phylum Streptophyta; class Magnoliopsida; order Arecales; family Arecaceae; genus Areca; species Areca catechu. The sequence continues at coordinate 98,745,637 of CM038046.1, forward strand.
TGAATCAAAACAAGGTTCAAAATGTAACAAGCAGTGTTCAACGCTTCTGCACAAAAGTACCGTGGCTGTGAGACCAACTACCCTCATCAACTGAGCATACATAGGATAAGCTAGTCTTATTGGATTCATCGATCCCCGAATCGATGGTCTAATGACTAGGAACATTCTAGATTAGGGTTTATAGAAATTATGTATCATTGTTATTTTATCATAACCCTAATTCCATTGCCCTACTCTATAGGGTTCATCATAGTCAAAAACATGACACAGCAGTGTATGATGAGTCAAATACCTTTATTATAAATAATGATGTCATACATGAATTGGAAGTTTATAAAAAGGCCCATACAATGATTGGCTCTTAGGGCATTTTTTTATCAAACTCCTACTTGCACTAAAGCCAATCACCCTTATACTTCATGCCCATATAATTCAAGTGGCGATCTAACTACTATTTAGCTAATGCTTTAGTGAATGTGTCTGCTATATTGTTCTTTGTGTCAACTCGTTCAATGATAACATCTTATCTTTCTATAATCTCTCGAACAAGGTGGAACTATCTTAGAATGTGCTTGGACTTGTGATGAGACCTTGGTTCCTTAGCTTGTGCAATAGCCCCAATGTTACACAATATAATGGCACTGGCTGTTGTACATTAGGAACCATGCCCAATTCCATGGTGAATTTCTTCATCCAGACAGCTTCCTTTGCAACTTCACTAGCAGCTTCACTAGCAGCTATATACTCTGCCTCAGTGACTGAGTCAGTAATAGTAGGCTGCTTGGTACTCTTCCAACTCATTGCACCACCATTCAGGATGAAGACATACCCCGATATGGATTTGCTATTATCTGGATCTGATTGAAAACTAGAATCTGTATAGCCTTCTAGTTTCAACTCAGATCTTACATATACTAGAAAAATATCTTTAGTCCTTCTCAGGTACTTAAGAATATTTTTTATAGCTTTCCAATGATCCTCCACTGGATTTGCCTGAAACCAGCTCACTATGCCCAAGGCATAAGCAACATGGTACATAACATGGCATACATAATCGATCCTACAGCCGAAGCATATGGAATCATAGCCATCCTCTCTCTTTCTTCTGATGTCTTAGGATACATCTTCTTAGAGAGTTGTATGCCTTGACTCATTGGCAAGTAACCTTTTTTACTTCCATCCATGTTGAATCTCTTCAACACTAAGTCAATGTACCTAGATTGGGATAAGCCTAGCATCTTCTTGGATCTATCTCTATAGATCCTTAAACCCAATATATAGGATGCTTCTCTCAAATCCTTCTTGGAATACTTTGATGATAGCCAAGTTTTAACCAATCGCAACATTGGGATATCATTCCCAATGATCAGTATGTATCCACATACAAAACTAAGAAAACAATGGCACTCCCACTTGTCTTCTTATGCACACATGGTTCATCCACATTTTTGATAAAATCAAATCCTTTGATTATTTCATCAAAATGGATGTTCCAACTCCTCGATGCTTGCTTAAGTCCATAAATGGACTTCTTTAACTTGCATACCTGGTTTGGTCTCCCACTTGAGACAAAGCCCTCTGGCTGTGACATATAGACTTCTTCCTCAAGGTTTTCATTGAGGAAAGCAGTCTTTACATCCATTTGCCAGATCTCATAGTCATGGTATGTTGCTATGGCAAGCAGTATTCGAATGGACTTGAGCATGGATACTGGAGAAAAGGTTTCATCATAGTCTACACCATGTTTTTGTCTAAAACCTTTTGCTACCAGCCTAGCCTTATAGGTTTCAACTTGACCATCTGCTCCAACTTCTTCATGAAGACCCATTTACACCCTATCGGGTTAATTCCTTCAGGTGGATCTACCAAGGTCCAAACCTGATTGGAATACATGGAGTCCATTTCAGATTTCATGGCACCAAGCCACTTGTCAAAGTCCTTACTCTCGACAGCTTCCGAATAGGTCACAGGATTATCATCCTGCATGATAATGGCTTCATTGTCATCCCCAATGACAAAGCCATATCTGAGAGGTGCTCCCCGCACCCTCTCTAACCTTCGAAGATGAGGTGTGTATTGTGGCTATTCTTGATCTACAAGAACCTTTGGTTGAGGAACTTCACTTGAAGGCTCATCGGTTTGTTGGTTATGTTCTTCACACAACTCAAGTGAAGAATCACTACGTCCTTCTTGGATAAACTCTTGTTCCAAGAATGTAGCATGCTTACTGACAATTATCTTTTGCTCAGTAGCATTATAAAAGAGGTATCCCTTACCTTCTTTTGGGTAACCAACAAACCTACACTTGTCGGCCCTAGAACTTAACTTATATCCAAAGTTATTCTTGACATAAGCATGGCAACCCCAAATCTTTAAGTACTTAAGACTTTGGTCTTTTACCATTCCATAACTCAAATAGAGTGCTACTTACTGACTTAGATGGAACCCTGTTTAATATGTATGCAGCAGTCTCCAAGGCATGTCCCCAGAAAGAAATGGAAAGATCTGTGAAGCTCATCATGGACCTCACCATGTCCAACAAGGTGCGATTTCTCCTTTTTGCCACTCCATTTAATTGGGGTGTATAAGGAGGGATCCATTCAGAAATAATGCCTTTGTCCTTGAGATGGTTCAAAAACTCACTAGACAAGTATTTCCCTCCTCGATCGGATTGAAGAGCTTTAATACTAAGTCCAGTTTGTTTTTCAACCATACTCTGATATTCTTTAAACTTATCAAAGGCTTCGGACTTGTGTTTCATAAGATACACATAACCGAACCTTGATAAATCATCAATAAAAGTGATGAAATAAGAATATCTTTCTCTGGCCTGAGTTGACATAGGTTCACACACATCAGTATATACAAGACCTAACAATTCAATTGCCCATTCTCCATATCCAGTGAATGGAGACTTGGTCATTTTTCCTTTGAGGCAAGACTCACAAGTTCCTAATGATTGAAAATCATCAGGATCAAAGTAATCCTCTTTGACTAACTTGTTTATCCTTGACTCACTAATATGACCTAACCGGCAATACCAGAGATATGTGACATTGACATTATCTCTTTTTCTCTTCTTGTGATCTACAAGAAGTATTTCATCAATGAGTACTAAAGTTAGAAGACCATTCACAAAGCAACCATGCCCAAATATTGTATTATTATGAAGACTAGAGCATCCATTGCTCTTTACACTTATTTCATATCCTTATTGTAATAACAAGGGTATAGAAATAATGTTTCTTACAATATTTGGTACATAGTAGCATTCTTCCAACCTTATGATATTACCCGAAGGTAATAACAGAAGATAGGTGCCCACAGCTTTAGCATATATGGGTTCTCCATTTGCCCCATATAATTTGAAGTCACCTTTCTTTAAATTTCTAATTCTGTGGAGTCCTTGTAAAGATTTACAAATATGTGATCCACATGCGGTATCCAATATCCATGAATTAGAAATAGATTCACTCAATGATAAATTGATTTGTATCATGTACAAACTCCTAGATGCACCACTTGCATCTAGCTTCACATTTGCAAGACAAGTCTTGCAATCCTTCTTCCAATGCCCAAACATGCTACAATGGAAACAGGCTCCATCAGCCTTCTTCCTCGACCAGTCCACATAGTTTGACCAATTAACTTATTAGCATCCAAGATGACATGCAATGATAAATTTGAAGCCATAAAAATAAATGTCCTATATTTAATTAAAGAACAATATTAGCAGACCACTCAAGATGACATCCATAACTAGATAAGGACTTTCTATCTAGTTATATCTCCCATTATTTTCTTCAAATACCATAACCTTAACTATGGTAAGCGAGAAACCTTTCCTGGTTTCTTTAGTGCGGTTGAGATCCTTATTCCTCATGAGTGCCTTGTGTATGCACAACAAACACACATGAGTTCAAAGGTAGGACAACCTTTCCAATTGCAACCCATGCAATTCTCAACAATTATCTTTGCCTTTAAGACACTTATGGCCTTGTGTATGCACAACAAACCATAATGTCTTAGTTTAGTCGGACCCTTCATTTTCATATAGCCATGATTGAATAATGTTATCCTTGTGTATGCACAACAAAGCAACATTTCCAACCATGCCATAAAGCACTAAGTGCACCAAGACAAATCTTATATCAAATCCTAGAGTTGGCCTTGTGTATGCACAACAAACCTACTATAGTCTTGACATAAATTTGGCTTAGCATGAAGGAAGGCAAAATGTAGTACACTTAACCAATTAGCATTATCAAATTAAGATTTAGATATGACCAAATTGGCTAGGTGAGTGGAAGGGGTGAGGGGTCCCCCCGTTGCTTTCTTTAGATACCAATTAGATTGGCCAGGTCAGTTAATGGAACCAATTAAAAAATCTCATTCCCTTTACCTTCCTAGAATCACTTGCTTAGACACCAATCGGCTGATCAAACCTTAATCGATTTTGCATCATGACTAATTTTATACTATGACTAAATATAATTTTGATGAGGGCTTTGATGGTCTCGAAAACATAAATACTATCATGATAATTACATTTATAACTACAAGTATAAACATAAACATGATAACTATGTTTATAACAAATATAAACATATTGCATATAACTTTAACATATGCAGAACATTTCATGTCATCAAGCATATTACCCTAATATGCAAAGCATTACATGACAACAAGCATATTACCCTAATATGCAAAACATGACATGATAAATGTAAAATACTATTCACCTCACTCATTCATGGGAATTACCACAAAGTTGCACCCCTACTCGCCATAAGAAATCCATAGAATGGACAGAGTGGGCTTTTTACACCCTACTTTACTCCTATGACCGGACGGCTATGGCAACCCCAATCCAGAGCAGTTACTTGGTTCAATCAACATGCATAATTTCATACTTGAAATGATAACATGCATTTCATGAAAAACAGAAATTAAACATATTACCCTAATATGCAAAATTTCATATCAATGCCTTAACATGCCTTTTTCATGAAGAAACCAGAAATCTAACATATTAACCCTAATATGCATTTTCATCACAAGATTCTGGTAGAGTCGACATGATAGGATTCGAGTCGACTCGGTCACTAGTCGGGTCGACTCGATATGTGGAAATCATGAACTTCAAAAATGATTCATAATTGGTATGCCACAAGGAGGACTCTGATACCACTGATGGGAATTCTTCCAGGATGTCGAGAATCATGTAGCATGCGGAAGTGAATTTCAAAATAAAAATTCTAGGCATGAAACCCTAATTGGCAAGAAAATCCTAATTCCTAGGAACCCCTCATGCAATACCAATCAACGAAACATAAATGAAGTCAGAATACATATTTGGATCGCTGAAATCCAATCCTTTCCATGAGGCTCATAAGTGCAAGCCCTCCAATGGTGATCCACATGAGAATGGTACCAAGGAAGAATCCCTACCGGGGTTGCTTGCTTCAACAAGACTCTTAGGGCAGCCTTTGGACCTTTGACCACCGTAGGACTCTCGGACCTACTGTAGGGCACTCTGGATGCTCTCCTAAACCTCTCTTGGTTTAGGTATGACCCTCCTCTAGGACTCCTTAGGCTTATATCCAAGAATAAAGCCTTGTCCTAAAAGACTAGACCTTGTCTTAACAAGACGAGTCTTGTCTTAAAACTAAAAAAAGGGTAACAGGAAAGAGGCTCTCAAATAAAAATATGGTGGAACTGGAACTCCAAAATCGGATGACCGACTCATAAAAAAAATATTTTCTCATTCCACCATACACCCCATTTATAAAAATCAGATGCGGTGAGAAAACATTTCTAGAGTCCTTATCAGATATGTCTTTTCATATCAGATAAGTCTCTTGATGTTTCAAGAGGTTTATCTAAAACCTTTTTCCTTTCCAGCTTAAATTCCCTGAATGCCACATGTTATTACCAGTTTTAAGAGAGGAAAGGTGTCTTCTCTAATCTGAAATATTACAATGCTTGAAGTATTTTAGAAGGAGAAGGACTCTACTCTGAAACCATGCGCACACGTAGAAGAGACGCGTCTCTTCTGCGTGCGATTTTTGTTTCTGTTGTTCCACACCATTCCTTCCATCTGTTTGACCGGTCAATGCATCTCAAAATGTGTGTGGAGAATTTGAAGAGGAATCTCTCAGATGAAACTCCTAGAGTTTCATCTGCAAAAGTCCTTCTGCATGCCAATTCATTCCCTGCGCACGCCAAGAGTCCCTTTATTCCATGGTCAGCTTTATCCACATCCCATGCAACCTTTGACTAGTCAAAACATATGCAATATGGGTGTCAAATGAAAGAGCATTAAGTCCTCTTTCCATCCATATAATTAGTTTTTAGATCAGAGGACTATAGACTCTTCTAGGCCTTTTTGAATGCCAAGGTATCCTTTTGGCATCTAGAGTCCCAACTCAAATGGACTCTTCAATAGAACGTCCAAAAGTCCAAAATAAAATCAGATCAAGCTCTGATTTGGCTATCCCCACTTAGGACTCAACCTAATTTAGGTTTTCCTTAATTAGGTTAACATAATTAGCAAGCAACCGGACCCAATCCAATTGGGTTATGAATTGGGTTAGCCTACATATGCTAGTACGCAATCTGGCTAAACAATTAGGATCCCATGACCCTAATTAAATCATGAGTGACTTCCTTAGCCAACTCTCTATTGTGTGTGACCCATTGGATTCCATATCTAGCCAGCAGTAGGTTTAGGTCTGAGCCGATTCAATCTGATCGAACCCGATTGACCTAATTAGTTCAAATCGGCTCACCTAATTGTCCAATTCGAATCACATATCGTATTGACTCATAAAACCAATCCAGTTGGTTCATAAAAACTCACAAAACAAGATTGACATCTAGCAACGTGTCATGCCTACCCGAAAGATAAGGAATTTGATAAAATTACCAAAATACCCTTTAATAGTAAGTTACCATGCAATTCAATCTTTTGATCTCCCATTATCTCGATTAAGTGATGGATATGGATAAATGTCAAACCCTAATACTTAATCATATAGAATCTCAGCTCGATCATGAGGACTCAGTTGATGACTAATTAGAAGCCACTTCTAATCTCATCCCACTTTGCAAAAAAGATTCCTTGAGTCACTCATCGAAGAGATTACACAAGATAACATATCCTCTTACCAGGATTGATCAATTCCTTGTTGGTCCACTCACATCCTTCATACACCTTCCACCATACCCAGAACACCCTGTACATGTCACAATGCTATGAATGAGTATGAACCAAAGTATGGCTTAGTGTGCATAAGGAACCATGGTGATCCAGGTCTGAAGATCACATGCACAACTTCTACTCTGGGACCTATCTTTTGACAAGGAGTAAGACTTCTATAAGATAGTTTCAGTACGGATCAGTTCAGTGTATTCATAACCTAATGAGCACCCTTATCCTTATATTAGTGTCTCTACACAAGTGGCTATGAGACCAACCATCCTCATCAACTGAGCATACATAGGATAAGCTAGTCTTACTGGATTCATCGATCCCTGAATCGATGGTCCAATGACTAGGAACATTCTAGATTAGGATTTATAGGAATTAGGTCTCACTGTTATTTTATCATAACCCTAATTCCATTACCCTACTCTATGGGGTTATCATAGTCAAAAACATGACACAGCAGTATATGATGAATCAAATGCCTTTATTATAAATAATGATGTCATCATGAGTTGGAAGTTTACAAAAAGGCCCATACAATGATTGGCTCTTAGGGCATTTTTTTATCAGCCTGAAGATGAGAGATCTCGTCTGCTCGGCTTTCTATGGGCCAATGTAGATGTCTTCGCCTAGACTATAGCGGACATGCCCGGGATCCTGCTTGAGGTGATCACCTATAGGTTAAACATTGGCCCCAACTACCGCCAAGTCTGGTAGAAGAAAAAGAGTTTTGCCCCAAGTGGTAAAAGGTGATTGATGAGAAAGTCGAAAAGCTACTTGCGGCAAGCTTCATCCATGAGGTATGGTATCTTGACTGGCATGCTAATGTAATGATGGTTAGGAAAGCTTCCGAAAAGTGGAGGATTTGTATGGATTACACCGACCTCAACTGGGCAGGTTTGAAGGATTACTTCCTACTTTTCAAGATTGACTAGCTGGTGGATGCGACCTTGGGCCACAAGCTCCTTAGCTTCATGGATGCATTCTCTAGATATAATCAAATCCGCATGCATGCAAAGGATGAGGAGCACATAGCATTTGTGACTGATAGAGGTACGTATTGCTACAGGATGATGCCATTTGGCCTTAAGAACATAGAGGCCACATACCAGTGCTTGGTCAACAGGACCTCAAAGACAAGATCGACCGCAACATGTAGGTATACATGGATGACATGCTTGTCATGAGCAGCCAAGAGTCAGACCACATTGCCAACCTAGTGGAGGCCTTTGACAACCTTTTCCTCTACCAGATGAGGCTGAACCTTATCAAATGCATTTTAGCATTGTGGCGAGAAAGTTCTTGGGATTCATGGTCATCCAAAGGAGGATAGAGGCCAACCTCGAGAAGATCCAGGTGATCACAACATGAGGCACCCTATCTCCAAGAAGGAGGTTCAACGCCTGATTGGATGCATAACGATGTTAAGCCATTTCATCTTGCATTCCACTAAGTGCTGCCAGCCATTCTTCAAGGTGCTACGTAAGATGTACGACTTCGCCTAGATAGAGGAATGCTGGGAGGCTTTCGAGGTGCTAAAAAAGCTCCTCACCTCCATGCCATTGCTATACAGGTTGGAGCCTAGGGAAGATCTCCTCCTATACCTGGTTGTCTCACCGGAGGGGATCGCTTGGTGCTAGTCCGCGTCGATAAGGATGGCACCCAGCGACTAGTCTACTATACCAGCAAGCTACTCCACGATGCTGAAACCAGGTACACTTGTGATGATCCTAGGATTGATTTTGATGATTACAAAATATTGATGCATGATATGTTACTAATTATCTTTGTAAAGATTATTTTTTTAGAGTATCATAGGTTTAGAAGATGTTTGAAGTGGTTTAGAAGATGATGGAAGAAGTTTAGAGACTTTTGGAAGCCTTTTGGATAAAGCTCACTCGAGCTGACTTGAGTGACTGTTCCAGAACAGTAATGGCTAGTTTTCTACTCTTCTCCAATGGCCACAAATGGCTAGATTTCAATTCCCAATGGACTCCAACGGTTAAAACAACAAGGGAACACTTCTAAAACATATATATGATAGATCAAAGTGAAGAGAAGAGACATAGAAGAAGAAAAGGATAAAAAGAGAGAGCTTTAATGTTCAAATTCAAGAGAGGGTTCTTTACTTCCTATCACAACTCTTGAAGCTTTATTTGAAGAAAGAGGAGAGCTTAGAAGAGCTACATTCAATGGGCTAAAGCTGCAACCATCCACTCTCAAGGAGTTTGTATTTTATGTTGCATTGTTTACTTGCTTGTTTTTCTTATTTTTGTTTTGGATTTTTGGTGAGACCGTGAAAACCAAATTTGGGTTCTTGGTAAGCCTGGTGTAAAACCAAGAGTGGGTTTTTGGTGAGCCCATGAAAACCAAGTTTGGATTCTTGGTGATCCCGATGTAAAACCAAGATTGGATTTCTTTAGTAAGCTCGGTGTAAAAACCAAAGGATGTTAGGTTTGGATTGTGATCCTGGTAAAACAATTCGACTGTATTATAGGAAGAATATAGCAGAAATCTTAAGTGGTATCTTGGATAGTGGACGTAGGAGCTGGGTTACTCCAAACCACTATAAATTATGGTGTTTGTGATTATTTTGTTTGAGCTCTTTATTTGCTTCCATATTTAATTCTTTAAATACTTCACTCACCATACTAAGATTTCAAAAGGGCACATACTTGAGAAAAAGTTTTCATTCCCAATTCACCCCCCTCTTGGGAAAGCCACCTGGGCAACAACTTGATTCAAAAAGATTATCTTTGCACTCATTATATCTGTGCAGCATCTAAGGCCCTATTTCTAAGCACATCCAACACTGTCCTCACTAACCAGCCCCTTAGGACCATCCTGAGCTGCCTTGACATGTCGGGTCATCTGGCCAAGTGGGCAGTGAAGCTCAATGAGTTCAACATCACCTCCATCCATGGCTAGTGCAAAAGTCCCAAGTCCTTGCTAATTTCCTGGTGGAATGCACCTGGGTGGCCAAAGACCAAGAGGAGGTGGACCAACAAGCCAAACCTGGGCTAGATCCAACCCCGGGAGTGATGACATGGATTCTTCATGTCGACAGCACGTCCAACGCTGGAGGGAGTGGAGCCGGGCTTATCCTCGCCAACCCCGACGGAGTCATCACTGAATGCGGCTGCGTTTCCTCTTCAAGGTAACTAACAATCAGGCTGAGTATGAGGTGCTCCTTATGGGATTGAAGGTGTCCTACATGGTGCAGGATGGTGATGAAAAATTTTACATAAAGAGATTGAGTAATCAAAGTTAAGTAATAACCCTAAACATAATAGCAAGATTCAGCCATAAAGGAGTGAATAAGTGCACTAAATAAGACTAATAAAGAGATAGTTGGTATCCCACAGTGCAAAACACATGCAAGTAAAGAAAATGAACCTTCTTAATTGAAAAATCATCTGATTAGGATAAAACCTTATTCAATATTTCAGACCTTAAAGGAAAGGAAGGGATTTTGTACCAACAATGAACTCAAGAATTCCTTGTAATGGGATCACTCTTCAACACTCGAAGATTGATGACTAGATAAAAAGGCTATCTCTTCCTCGAATATAGAAACTTTTTGTTACTGATTTAGAGGCAAAGAGGACACCATCCTTGATTGGAAGCACTTAAGGGATCCTGTAAAACAAAGAACATGAGTGGGTGTGGAAGGGTTGGGAATAAACAAAGCAAGAATAATGGAGATAGGAAAGGGAAGGAAAAGGCTTGATGGTGATTTCTTTGATGTTGGAAGAATCGATTGGTGGAGACTTCTTGAAGCTAGAACAATGGTTGGGCCTCATGTCCTTCTCCCTCACAGAGTGCTAAAGAAAAAAGATTGCAATGGAGGAAAAAAAGAACTTCAAATTTCATTCATAACATCATATGTTTGATTACAAGAGGATTAGGGGTATTTATACACTTCCCTAGCCCTTTCAAATTCAAATTACAAGCTTAAAGAGTGAAGTGAAGAGTGGAGGGATAAGTGAAATTTATGCATGAAGAGTGGAAAGATAAGTGCGGGAGTTACAACTTGAATTCAAGTTCAAAACTCTTGGGCACCCAAATGGAGGTGAGGTGGCATCATGATGTGGCATGGGAGGTGAGGTGGCTTCCCATCTTGGCATGGTGAGGTGGCGCTCCAACTTGGCCAGGTGATTGGGGTGGTTTGCTCCATCCCATCTTGATGCTTCATGGTCTTGATCTTATCCAATTTGAACCCAACTTGAACCCAACTTATCTAATTACAAGACCAAACTATTTACAAGATCAAATTGATCCCAATAAGACTAAATTGAGCCTAGCAAAACTAAATTGAAATTAGAATTGGAATGGACTCGACTCTAATTACAAGACTCATGCTGAAATTAAAAATAAAGTTGAAGATAAAATTGGAGTCTGGTTTATTCACTTGTAATCCATATGGAGCTTGGGTTGACTTTATTTGGTTGAAGCCTCTTTTGTATCCTGGTGCCTGCACCAACTCTCCTGGATGGAAAGAACTTGACCCTGTCGAATATGGTTAACTTGACTTTGGTAATGTTCTAGTAGATCTAGGTTGATTCTTTGTAGATCCTCTCGAGTGATCCATGAGTCTTTGGATTCCGGTCGACCTTGCCAATGAGCCAAGTAACATTAATAACTTTTATTTCAAGTAGTAATAGTCTGGTCATCTAGAATATGCTCAATCCTATCTCGTAATTCTGATAAAGTGGCTGGTGGATACTCAGGGATAGGCTCACTCTCAAAAATAGGCTCAGGCCCAAAAGGCTCACTAGGTATCATTATTGGCTCCTTATACTCTATTAGGTCTGAAACATTGAAGGTCGAGCTAATACCTAAATCAGATGGTAACTCAAGCACATATACATTAGGTCCAATTTTCTTTATTATTTTAAACAGACCTTCATTGCGGGCATGCAACTTTTTCATGGTTCCTGGTGGGAACCATTTAAGTCGAAGCCTTATCATGATATAGTCTCCCTTAATGAACTCTTTGACCTCTTATATGAATTTGCCATATGCCTATAAGTTTCATTGCTCAATTGAATTTTCTTACTGATTTCCTTATATAAATCTTTAATATGATGAGCATATGACTTTGTAGACTCAGAAATTTGTGCATGCATGGATAAAGAAATGAGGTCTATAGGCTTGCTGGGCTTGTAACCATAGGCAATCTCAAATGGGCTTTTTCCAGTGGTCCTATTGACTGAGCTATTATAAGTAAATTCGGAAAGAGATAATAATAGATCCCAATTTCCCATACTATCGCTAACTAGGCATCTTAACAGGTTTCCTAGACTTAGATTGACAACTTCAATCTGGCCATCAGTTTGAGGATGGTAGGCAGTAGACAATTTGAGTTTGGTTCCTAGCATATGCTAAAGGGTCTTTCAGAAATAGCTAGTGAACCTAACATCTCTATCTGACATAATAGTTTTGGGTTATCCATGTAGCCTAACCACTTCATCTAGAAAAAGTTTAGCCAATCTCGAAGCATCGTAAGTCTAAGAACAAGGTATGAAGTATGCCGTCTTAGAGAATCGATCAACCACAATATAGATAGAATCATGTTTCCTTATGATCTTTGGTAACCCTAATACAAAGTCCATACTAAGATCCTGCCAAGGGCAATCAGGGACTGGTAGAGAGGTGTATAGGCCTGTGTTCAGCTTTTGCTGTTTAGCAACAACACATGTTCAACATCGAGCCACAACTTGGGCTACATTCCTTTTGAGACCAAGCCAAAAGAATTGGTCTTCTATAACAAAAATGGTCTTGTTTTTACCAAAATGGCCAGCTAAACCTCCAGCATGAATTTCCTACACTAAAAATTCTCTAATGGATGTTTGAGGGATACACAACTTATTTTTCTTGAAAAGGAATCCATCATGAAGGGTATAGTCACTATACAAGCAAGATGGTCCTTGGTGAAGAGATTGATAAATGTCACTAAAGTTGGGACACTTAGGATATTCCTCTTTTAGCCTATCAAACCCTACAACTTCATTGCTAATCGAGGTCAAAAGCATGGATCATCAATTAAGGGCATCAACGACCTGATTTTCAATACCAGCATGGTGTTTCAAGATAAGGATATAAGCTTGGATATATTCTCCCACTTCCCGTGCCTAGGGTCCAACTTCTTTTGAGAGTTAAGGAATGGAGTGCTTCATGATCAAAATATAAGACGAACACCCGCGGTAATAGGTTATGTCTCCAATATCTTAAGGCTTGAACTACCGCATATAATTCCTTATCATAAGTTGAATACCTAAGTTTTTCCTCATTTAACTTTTCACTGAAAAATGCCACTGGATGATTTTCCTGACTCAAGACTCCTCCAATTCCTACTCTAGAGACATCACAAGCAACCTCAAACACCTTTGAAAAGTCAGGTAATCTCAAAATGGGTGCTTAGGTCATTTTCTCTTTGATTTCTAGGAAGGTTCTATCGGTGACTTTGGTCCATTCAAAGGTTTCCTTCCTAATGTAGTCGATAATGGGAGTAACAATTGAACTGAATCCTCGAATAAATCTCCTATAGAAGGTGGCAAGGCCATCGAAGCTATGCACTTCATGTATACTAGTGGGTATAGGCCACTCAACTATGGACTTAACTTTCTCTAGGTTGGTAGACACTCTTTCAAAGGTGACAACAAATCTAGAAAGATAACTCTATGGGTCAAGAATTCACATTTCCTCAGGTTGGCATAGAGACTATGTTATCTAAGGGCTAGGCAAACTTGCCAAAGATGGTTAGGTGGTCTTCCTTAGTCCTACTATAGATAAGAATGTCATCAAAATAGATCACAACAAATTTTCCAATGAATGTTCTTAAGACTTGGGTCATGATCCTCATGAAGGTACTTGGTGCATTGGAAAGACCAAAAGGCATCACTACCCACTCATACAGGCCATCTTTAGTCTTGAAAGCTGTTTTCCATTCATCCCCAAGTCTAATTCTCACTTGATGATAGCCACTCTTAAGATCAATCTTGGAGAAAATAATGGTTCCGGCCATCATGTCTAACAAGTCATCCAAATGGGGAATAGCGAAATGATACTTGACTATTATCTTATTAATGGCTCGACTATCTACACACATTCTCTATATGCCATCTTTCTTGGGGGTCAAAAGTGCAGGTATTGCACATGGGCTCAAGCTTTCCTTAATGAATCCCTTTTGGAGAAGATCTCCAACTTGTCGTTGTAACTCAGAATGTTTAGTGGGATTCATCCTATAATATGGAAGATTTGGTAATGTGGCTCTTGGGACCAAATCTATGGCATGCTGAATGTCCCTTAAAGGTAGAAGGTGATTAGGGAGGTCCTCTGGAAACACATCTTGAGATTCCTTCAAAAATTTTATCACTTCCTAGGGTTGTTTCTTATGGGATTGATCCTGGACTTTCTTGGTAGACAAAATCCAAATAGGTGAACCCTCATTAAGCTCTTGTTCTAATTCCTTAGCACTGATCAAATTCATCCCTTGTTTCTTGTCCTTCAGATTACTAGACCCTCTCGTAATGTTGTCCTTAGGTGGTGAAGAATTGATCACAAGTTTCCTTCCATTATGGGTGAAGGAACAAGAATTAGAATGACCATATAATATAGCATCATGATCATACAACCATGGTCGGCCTAAGATGATACTACTAACCCCCATAGGAAGAACATCACACCAAACCTTCTCTTGGTATGCTGGACCTAGATTGTAACTTGGCATCTAAACTTGATAGGAATTGAGGTCGAATCTATCCAATATACCTTATATGTGTTGGGATGGGGAATAGTGGGTAAACCTAAGTCTCTGACATCACTGGTTGAAATGGCATTGACACAGCTCCCACTATCTATGATGATCTTGCAAACTTTTTTTCCTAATTTAAGAAAAGTTTGTAGGATGTTGGTCCTACGCCAATCTTCTTGCTCCTTGGTCTAGGTCAAGATGAATCTAACAACTCCCAAAAATTTAGATGAGTCAATGATTTCTTCATCTCATTCATACTCATCAACGCTCCTACTTCATATACCTCTTCCTCATAATCTTCTGTGGATTCAGGGGCTTCCTCTTCCAATTCCCCTATCTGTAAAGCTCGGGTAGGGCACTGACTATAGTAGACAACTTTATGGCACCTAAAACAATGAACATTACTCTCTCTTTGAATTTCAGGGCTTTTACCTTTTTCACCTTGCGAGCTAGTGGGATAGCGAGACTGGATCGGTTGGATGGAATTTGACTCGAACTTGGCCTATTTTCAGGGGAGCTAATCTTATTTGGTTTAGGTCGACGGATAATGGGTCACCTCTGAAATCTCTCACAGTCCCTAGCAATTTGGTAGGCTTTGTCTAGATCATGGACTTTTCTCAAAAATAATTCTCTTTGAATTTACTTACATAGGCCAGCTCAAAATGTAGACAAGGTTCCAGCTTCAAACTCAACCACACTACATCTCAGAACAAACTCGTCAAACTTGGCAATGTACCCAGACACAGTCTTATTTCCTTGACTTAATCTCTGCCATTGATCTAAAAGTCTTTCTTCATAGGGCATAGGCAGATATTTCTCTTTGAGTTTAATCTTCATGGCTCTCCATGTCACTATGGGTATGTCTTTTCTCTGGCGACTTAAACACTCAACATTCTCCCAGTATAACCTAGCCTGTCGGACTAACCTAAGTTTGGCAAACTTAAATTTCCTCTCTTCTGACATCTCATACCACTCAAACTACTGGTCCATGTCTCCCTCCCAGTCTATATACACCTTAGGATCTAAGTTTCCATCAAAAGTGGGTGCATCTAGATGAATGTTCCTAAGAGCTCTTTGTTGCCCAGGTGGCTTCCTAAAAAGGGGGTGAATTGAGATAATAAAAACTTTGAAGTATGTGCATTTTAAAAAAATCTTTTAGGTTGGTGTTGTGATAGATTATGCAACAAAAGTAATTAAATCAACAAATACAAAGAAGTCAATCAAACACAATCACAAATACAAAGAAATTAGAGAGGTTCGGAGCAACCCGCTCCTACATCCACTACCCAACACCACTTGGGATTTCCACTATATCCCCCACCAGAATACAGTCAGATTGTTTTAACAAGCTCACAATCCAAACCTCTACACTTTGATTTTTAAACTGGGCTCACCAAAGAAATCCAACACTTGATTTTAACACAGGCTAACCAAGAACCTAACTTCCTTTGGTTTTTAGTATCAGGCTTACCAAAGAAACCCAAGCTTAGGTTTTAATAGCCTAACCTAAAAATCTTTCAACACTCACAAGACACAACCCCTTGCTAATCTTGGAGAGAAAATAAGATATATCAAATCAAAATAGCAACTTTACAACAAACCCAATTTGTTTGGTAGTTGCCAATGAAGTTCAAATTGAAGCCTTGCTTTAGATGCTCTTGAATACTCTTAAAGCTACTTCTTGACTTCCTCAAAATTTGGATTCAATGAATGAAGATGAGTTGGAGAAGCTTTGAATCCTTTCTTGAATGCTCACTTGAAGTTGGTTGGTGAAAGACTTGAAATTTACTTGAATGCTCTTTAACTTTCTTTCCTCTATTTTTGGTTCAGGCTGCCCGGCATGTCGGGGGCCTAGAGACACTTGTAATGAATAGTTTATTTTAAATGAAATATACATTTCCAATCACCTCAGCTTGTGACTTCCTTTCCTTTCTCTCTTTTTTCTTTCTCTATTTTTTTTTTTTTGAACATGTGATGAAGTTAGAGAAAGGTCCTTTAGCCTGCCGAGTTGCTCCCACTTTGTTCTTTAAGGCCCAGGAAGTGGAAGGACGTTTTTGAGTGCCGGAGAGCTGAGCTCCGAGCTTTGCCGCTTGAGGGTTGAGCTCAAAGCTTCTGTGCCGAAGAGCAAGGCTCTAGGCTTTGCTGCTTGAGAACTGGGCTCAAAGCTTCAGTGCCGGAGAGCTGGGCTTCGGGCTTTGCTGAATGAGAGCTGGCCTCAAAGCTTCAGTGCCAGAGAGCTAGGCTCTAGGCTTTGCTGAATGAGAGCTGGGCTTCCAGACTTTAGTGCCAGAGAGCATGGGATCCGGGCTTGAGTGCTGGAGAGCATGGGATCCAGACTTGAGTGCTGGAGAGCTGGGATTCCATACTTGAGTGCCGAAGAGTGTGGGATCTGGGCTTGAGTGCCGGAGAGCATAGGATCCGGGCTTGAGTGCTGGAGAGCTGGGTTTCCAGACTTGAGTGCTGGAGAGCATGGGATCCGGGCTTAAGTGTCAGAGAGCGTGGGATCTGGGCTTGAGTGCTGGAGAGCTGGGCTTCCAAACTTGAGTGCCGAAGGACTGGACTCCAGGCTTCAGTGTTAGGGAGCTGGGTTCCGGGCTTCGGTGCCGAAGGACTGGACTCCGGGCTTCAGTGCCGGAGAGCTGGGACTCGGGCTTCAGTACTGGAGTGCTAGACTCCAGGCTTCAGTGTCGGAGAGCTGGGGCTCTGGGCTTCAGTGCCGGAGTGCTGGGGCTCCAGGCTTCGACATGCCAGACCTTGGGCCAGGCAGCAAGCTTCCTGCAAGGCAAGAATGGTTTGCACAAAAAGGAATCTTTATTATTATCAGGAAAGGCTCTTACATTACTGATAGTATATTCTCAAGTTACAGGCATTCCATGTTCATGGGAATCTAGCACTGTCCAGACTCGCGAGATAATAGGCTCCATATGGGAGAGCTTCGACCAGCTGGTAGGGGCCTTCCCAGTTCGACAATAGCTTGTCGTACTCATGAGGTTGAGATGCTTCAGCTCGGTGCAGTACCAGGTCGCTCGGGTGGAAGACCTTCGGCCTCACTCCTGCATTGTAGTACCGGGCTACACGCTGTCAGTAAGCCACCATCTGGAGTTGGGCCTTGTCCCTGGTTTCCTCGAGGAGGTCCAGGTTGAGGAGAAGGCATGCCGGGTTCTCTGCCTCATTGTAGTGCTATATCCGCAGTGTGGGCATGCCAAGTTCAGCTAGGATAACAGCTTCTATGCCGAAAGTGAGGTTGAAGGGAATTTTGTCCGTTATCATCCTGGGCATTGTATGGTAGGCCTAGAGAATGCTTGGAAGTTCTTTTGCCCACCTACGCTTGGCTTGGTCCAGCCTGGTCCTGAGTCCCTGGAGAATCATCCGGTTGGTCACCTCGGCTTCCCCATTGGTCTGGGGGTGAGCGATCGAGGTGAACCGGTGCTGGATGCTGAGCTCGGCACAGAAATCTTAGAACTCCTGACTATCGAACTGCCGCCCATTATCAGTGATGACATTGTGGGGAAGCACAAAGCGGCAGATGATCGACTTCTAGAAGAATTGACGGACCTTAGCTTCCGTGATCTGTGCTAGTGGCTCCGCTTCTACCCATTTGGTGAAGTAGTCGATGGCCACTATCAAAAAGTTCTGTTGCCTTGGTGCAGGAAAAAATGGATCTAGGATGTCCATTCCCCACTGGGTGAACAGCCATGGAGCGGAGAGCTAGGAGAGGGGCGCCGCTGGTTGATGCTGTATGTGGGCATGGTGCTGGCACCGGTCGCACCTCTTCATGAAATCAGCAACGTCCTCCCTCATGGTCTCCTAAAAGTAACCTTGAATGAGGGCCTTATATGCCAGTGTCCTCCCCCCGACGTGGTTCCTGTAAAGGCCTTCGTGGATCTCTCGGAGCACGAAGATTGCCTCTGCGAGTCTTAGGCACCTTAAGAGTGGATAAGAATAGGATCGATGATAGAGTTATCCTTCCATGAGGACGAACCGCGAGGCCTTCTTTTTGATGAGGCCGGTCTCTGGTCGGTCTTCTGGCAGGGTGCCATCGATGATGTACCGGATGTACCTATCCATTAAGCTCGGCTCCGAGGTGACCTGCTGCACCTCTACGGGAGCTTTGTTGCTTTGATTTTCGAGGTACTCGATATGAGCGCACCCCAGTGATGAGTCTGGCAAGGTCGCAAGTCTGGCAGTGTATCGACGCGAGCATTCTCACCCTGGAGGATATGAGAAATGCTGAAGCACCGAAAACCTGTAGCGCTTGAGCGGACCTGCTCCAAGTACTTCATCATTTGGGGGTCTATGGCTTCGTATTCTCTGGAGACCTGTCCGGCCACCAGTTGGGAGTCGGTGAAGACCTTCAGGTTTCATACACCTAGCTCATGGGAAACCCTGAGGCCCGTGAGGAGTGCCTCGTATTCTGTCTGGTTGTTTGTCGGAGCGAACTTGAAATGGAGTGCGCATTCAGCCACAACTCCATCGCTGTTGGTGAGGATCAGGCCTGCACCGCTTCCGCCCTCATTGGATGTGCCATCAACATGGAGGATCCAGGGTTCCTCGTCATATCGGGCTCCTCTTGATGCTCCGGGATTGTCTGCTCTGGCTCTTTGGCTAGTCTCGCGCACTCGACCAGGAAGTCGGCCAGCACTTGGGCCTTCTGG
Source organism: Areca catechu (assembly GCA_021397845.1). Lineage (NCBI taxonomy): Eukaryota > Viridiplantae > Streptophyta > Magnoliopsida > Arecales > Arecaceae > Areca > Areca catechu. The sequence continues at coordinate 98,765,261 of CM038046.1, forward strand.
GATGACCTCGGTCGGTATGCGTGTCGAACTTGCTGATCTTTAGTGCCCACTTGGCCAAGCATCCAGATGTGTCGGGATGGCTGAGCACAGCCCTCAGGGGCTGGTCCGTTAAGACCATGATTGGATGTGCTTGGAAGTATGGCCTGAGATATTAAGCAGACATGATAAGAGCAAAAATGAGTTTTTCGGATCGTGTATACCTAATCTCAGCATCCTGAAGGAGCTTGCTGGCATAGTACACCGGCTTCTGGGCCCCGTCCTGATCCATGCAGATGAGGACCGAACTGACAGCTCTGGGGGTAACCTCCAAGTATAACAGGAGCTCCTCTCCCATCTCTAGCCTAGAGAGTAGTGGTGGTGACACTAGGAAGTCTTTGAGCTCCTCGAAGGCCATCTTGCACTCCTCTGTCTAGGTGAGGTCGCTCATCTTGCGCAGCACCTTGAAGAAGAGAAGGCAATGGTCCACCAACCTCGAGATGAACCGGCTCAATGCTGCTATCCGGCTTGTCAAGCACTAAACTTGCTTCTTCGAGGTCGGGTTCTCCATGTCGATGATGACCTGGACCTTCTCTGGGTTCACCTCAATACCTCTTGGGGTCACCATGAAGCCAAGGAACTTCTCCACCACCATGTCGAAGGTGCACTTTGTCGGGTTTAGCTTCATCTTGTGCTCTCGAAGGTTATGGAAGGCTTCCATGGGGTCGGCTACATGGTCCGAACTAGGCTTGCTCATGATAAGCATGTCATCCACATAGACTTGCATATTCCTGCCAATCTGGTCTTTGAAGACCCAGTTGACTAGGCACTGGTACGTGGTGCCATCATCCTTCAAGCTGAATGGCATCATCCGAGAGCAGTACGTTCCCCAGTCAATGATGAAGGTAGTGTGCTCCTCGTCCCCCGGGTGCATCTGGATCTTTAATATTCGAAGAATGCATCCATAAAGGAGAGCAAGCGGTGCCCCGAGGTGGCGTCCACTAGCTGGTTGATTTTCAGCAGAGGGAAGCTATCCTTGTCCACCTCCTCATTGATCGCCCTTTGCCTCTCTAGTGTGAAACTTTTCTTCTTCTACCGGACAGGGTGGTACTTTGGGTCGATGCTCAGTTTGTGAGTTATAATCTCTGGTAGGATCCTTGGTATGTCGGTCACCGTCTAAGTGAACACGTCAGCATTCACCTGGAGAAACTCCAGAAGGTGGGCTCGTTCATCATCCTGCAACTGCCCCTCAATTTGCACCGTCTTCGATGGGTCGGTTCTGATGGGGTACGATAGCAGGCACTCGACCAGGCCACCTCTGGGATCCTTCACCCTTTGGTCGAGGTCGTCTACACTCGGGTCATCCTCGGCAGCCTTGGCCCGGGGGACAGTTTGGAGGCAATGCTGAATAAGCTGAGGTGCCCCACTCATCTCCCTGACACCGTAGGGGGTTGGGAACTACACCAATAGTTGCTTCATGGAAATGACCGCGTTGAGTAGGTTGAGCCCGAGTTGGCCAAGGATCACATTGTAGGCTGAGAGGAGCCTCAAAACTATGAAGGACATCAGACGGTACTCTGCCGAGGTGGCATCCCGACAGTAATGAGGAGAGTAATCTCTCCTTCGACTCCTATGGAGTCACCCATGAAACCAACAAGGGGCGTGTGCATGGGTCTGAGCTGAGCAGAGGAGAGAGATTCATCCTAGAGAAAGCATCGTAAAAAAGTACATCTATGGAGCTTCCATTATCAACCATGATGCATTTTATAGGATGTTTTGCGATCGTCATCTCGACGACCATAGCATCATTGTTTATATTGTTATTTTCATCCCCCCTTCTCTCGCAAAGAAAAGTACATTCTCAAAATTTTTCCCACCACGGGCCTTCTTGGAAGCATGCTCGGCTCCCAAGCATATCATCCCCACCGGCTTCTCGGTAGGGCAGTTGCCGACGGCAGAGACTGGAGGGAGTGTGGCGAGTGCCTGTGGTTTCACCCTCGGGGCGAGGAGAGGGATGAAGCTCCCTTCCGGGATGGGGTCTCTTCTCAGCTTCGGCCTCTAGCGGGAGTCCGGCAAGGCTGGTCCGGGCTTCCGCGTCCCAGAGGTCTCCCTGGGAAATGGCTTCTTCATAAGCCTCCCATCTAGCTCCCTCCTCGTTCGATCCTCCCTCTCAGCGTGGATGTACTTCTGGTCTCGGAGGAGGAGCTCAGAATAAGTCTTGGGGTGTTTCTTGTCAAGAGAGTAGGTTGGGCGGGAAGTCCTGAGCCCTCTCTTTAGTGCCAGCATGGCAACTGGCTCATCAAGATTGTAGATCTTCAATGCAGTAGTCTTGAAGCGGCCACCTAATCTCGTAGGGGTTCGCGGTCCTGTTGTCAGATGGAGAAGAGGCTATCAGCCTCTCATGGCACCTTCCGACAGGCATCAAAGTGGGCCATAAACTTTTTCTCTAGTTGAGTGAACGAACCGATGCTTTCAGGCTCAAGGTGAGTGAACCAGACCCGAGCCGCCTTCCTGAGGGTTGCTGGGAAGGCAATGCAAAAGAGGGTGTCGGTGGCCTTCTGGATCCTCATAAGGGCCTTGTAGCTTTCCAGGTGGTCCAGGGGGTCGGTGGTTCCATCATAGGGATCCAACTGTGGTATACGGAACCAGCTAGGAATCAGTTCCTCTTGGATCTCTCAAGAGAAGGGCGGACAGGCATCGTAGCCTGTTGGCTCGCTAGCGAAGCCCTACATGTTTGCAAATCGGCGGGATAGCTCTACCAGCTTACGCTCGTGCTCCTCCAGGCACTTCTCCGTTGTATGCCTGATGGCCTCATCGGTTGAGCCCTCCACTGAGGCCATAGGAGATGGAGAAGGTGACATGGGCCGGTGTCCATGAAGGGGGGTCTTGCCCTTTTGACCTCGGTGGGCTCTAGTCATTACCCGCTCGAGGGTTGGGGACCGGCTCGGCAGATCCAGCCTGTTATCTCTTCGCTAGAATCTGGTGACTACCCCGGTGGTCGGTGATGGCCCGCGGTTGTGAAGGCCTTCCTTGGAAGGAATGCAGGCTATCGCGAGGTGCTACGGCATGGGCCGCGAGGGTCCCTAGCTACTGGTGGGTAGCCATGAACCAGTGCTGGTGCTGGAGCTGACGCACTACCGCAGTGAGGATCTACATTTGCTGGGCGAGTGCAGCTAGCTGAGCGTCCATCGGAGGTGGTTGAGCTGGAGTGGGGAGCTCCCCTTCTGGACTGTGCGGGTCCCCATAGGAAGGGGGATCTCTCGCATGGCTGGTGGAGACTTCTCTCGCTCGCGTCATCACCATCCTCCCAGTGAGCTATTCACATGGGGTTCAGATTGGATCAAAGATCATTATCTGCCCCCCCTTCCTAGCATGCCAATCTGTTGCCACCAAGATCGTTGTAGCGCGTAGCTGAGGTCGAGGTCAGAGCTCACCGCCATCTTATTGGATCCTGCTCGATCGCCCAAACCTGCAAAATAGAGTTAATGACCCAGGCCAAGGATTCCAGTGGGGGCACTCCAATGCTCAAGTCAGTAACGATCCAAGGGAACAGATCCTTCTGGTCGACCCCGAGTATGGACTCCATGCTGGGAGGAGAAGTTGTGGGATGAAAGAGTACGAGCGGGCTGAGCTCAGATTGTGGGAGTGACCACAGAGGAAAGCTCGAACTAGGTGGCTGTGTCTGTCTAGACCTCTCCTATGGGTTTCGCGGTAGCCTCGAGTGTTATCTTCTTGTGCGTTGCCCCCTTCTTGCTCGTTGGACCTCACTCGTCTCAAACTCCCTTTTTTTTTTTGAATATAGGGGTGTCTATGTGTATGTGAGCATACCTCGTTTGAAGTTGGGAGACCCCTTTTTGCTAGGGCGTTGCCTGCCGCTTACCTTGGGATCTTCCCAATGCTCATGGGTGCGTACGGTGATGTTTTGTGCCGTGGATGGGTTGTCTTTCCATTCTGGTGATATGGAAGCTATCGTTCGTGCTGACATTCCTTCTGGTCACTTCCTTTTGGGCAACTTTGCAGGATCTCGATCGACGGGCCACTACCTCCTGGATCTGGATCTACTAGTTGACTTCCAATTCTGAAGGGTGTAGATGGTTGGCGGAGAATGCAGAGCCTCAATCGGAGGATTCCTTCCACTCTGGTGAAAGTGGCCGCTTGGGTCATCATCACAGCCTGGCAGGCATCCTTTCGTGGTCTTCAAGCGTCGGGCCATCATCCAGGGAGGGTGGTGACATCCTTCAACAATGGACCTCTTTGTTCAAGATGGAACCAATCTGGAGAGGCAGAGCTCGACTTCGGCCTTGACATCTCGACTCGGAGAAAGCACAGCCTGGCGAAGGAGGGCGAAGCTCAACTTCGGCCTCGGCATCTTGACCTGGAGGGAGCACGGCCGGGCAAAGGAGGGTGGAGCTCGACTTTGGCCTCGGTGTCTCGACCCGGAGGGAGTGCGGTCAGGCGAAGGAGGGCAGAGCTCAGCTTCGGCCTCGACGTCTCGATCCGAAGGGAGCACAGTTGGGCGAAGGACAGGCGGAGACGTCCCACGTGGTAGCTTCATCCGACGTGGGTCCCACGTCAGCGATCCAACCACATCAAGACTTAATTAATTCTTTGATTAATTAAGTTTAATTGGATACTAATTATATTAGGTTCAAGCTATTTTTAATTGATCAAACTAAATTAAATTGAAATTAGAATTAAGTTTAACCAAGTCAAACCTAGGAACCTCATTTTTTTTCTTGCGCCACTTTGTTCTTCATCCAAAAATGAATTTATTTATGAAGAGTCTCAATACCAAAATATGATTAACACCCTCCTTATTATCCATTCTAACAAGGATCAAATCAAAATAATTTTTAAAAGGATTTTTAATATTATTTTGTATCTTGTTTGACTGAGTCAAAATTGGATAATGTGCTCCCTTGTTCTACATGAATTTTTTGATTTTTCATGTATTTTTATTTATAAGAAAATTATTTTGATGCCTTCTCTCAGTCTCTTTTGGGTTAGGATAGGTTTAGATAAATTTTGAAATTTATCTAAATTGATTTAAATTTAAATTTGTTGGGTTTTGAATGAGTCAAACTCCTAGTCGAAATAGAACTTCTAAACCTATCCTAATATCTTATCCTAATCCCCATGCCACTATTTTTATTGGATTTTTTTGGTTTGCATGAATATAGAAGGACTTTCATGGGTTTTCAGATGAGAAACACTATAAAAAAAAATTGGGAATGGGGTGTGAAAACTAGTTAAGCATGGGAGTTCTTCTTGGTGCTAGGGAGAAGAGAAAAAGAAAGGACAACAAAATGGAAAAAAATGGTTTTCTATTTCTTTTTCTTCCTCAATCTAATTTTTCATTATCCTCCATCTTTTCATATTCTTGTAGGACTCAAAAAAGATTTGAAAGAGGTTTTTTAAATCAACCATCCATAGCCTTCACACAGAGCTAGCATTTTAGGAAAAGTATTTCTTGAGATTTCATATGGACTTTTTGTAAAGGCTGGACACCCTCTATGGCTACGAAGCGATGTCCAGACCTTCTACCATGCTCCATCAATAGTGGTGTTCATCAACTCATGATTGGAGTGGACACCAGGGCCAGAAAATATCGATAGGTTGAACCCACATCTCTGTGGATCACCTATGAATAAAGCCCTGAACCCAATCCCTTTTCCATGTAAATATTTTATTTTCAATTATGTTATTTTGGCTTAGTTAGGGTTAGCCCTTTTTACCAACTATAATTAGGGTTTCATTATTTAGCCTTTTGGGCTAAACCCTTTTTACCACATTGAGTCAAAACTCCATTTATCGGTTGTGTCAAACCCTATTGGGCCAAACCCTATTTACCAATTTATTCTTTTTTGTTACATGTGGTCTTATCTATTGATCAAATTGGGTTCCAATTGATCAAGTGGGGCTTAGTATTTTGGTTGGTTTAATTTTGAGTCTTGTAATAATAGTCATTGAGTCTTGTAATACAAGGGGGACCCAATTGGAGACCCATGTGCTAGTCCAAGACAAGCTATGTGACTCCATGTGCTAGCCTAAGACAAGCCATGTGACTAGCCCAAGTCAGTTTACTTTTGGTTCCACCTTTCCAAGAAATTGGACAACACCTGTCATAACATCAGGAGACATCAACACATGTCATGTTTGGACATGTCATGCCATTTCATTTTGGGACAAGAAAACATGCCATGTCACTTTTATTTGGACATCCGACATGCCATGTTTTTTATTTTTGGTCAGCCAAATGAAAGCAAAATTGGTGCCATTTAGTTTTAAGATGAGTAAGTGTGAAGGACTCTCTAATTGGTGCCTCTCACTCAAGAATTTCATGCCAAAAATTCCAAGAGTCGACCAAGCATTTCTTCCACGCCAACTTCAAAGGAGTTCTAGGATATTTGCTCACTAAAGTGTTGGAAGTCCAAGGATTTTTACTTCAAGCATTTCAATCAAATAGGTTGCCAGCTGCTTAAGTTCCCAGAACTCAAGAGTTTCACCAAAACTCTTAAGTCTTCTCCTATCTAGACTGAAAAGTCCACTTACCTGCGAAGATCATCCAGACTCCAGAGTCCAGCAACCAAGGCCAAGTGATGAAGCATCTTAACCGTACGTCAAGCCACCTCACCTTATCTCCATCTTGGTGCCCACTTTGGATGAGAAGTTCATGGTTGTCACCCACTTTGAAAGGAGTCCAGGTCAGCCCAACAAGCAAGAGTCCAGGCTGCCCAGACCAAAATTCTAGGAGTTGTAGTCCAAGGGAGAAAAAGTCTAGTCTTTGAATCCCTTGCACCACTGGTTGAGGGTCTACAAATATCCCATCAACCCCCCTAGTAATTCATTATAATTTTATTCATCAATAAAGAAGCTCTACCAAATTTTCTTCCTTTTCTATGTGCATCACGGGGTGTGAAGCCCTTTTTCTTTGTTCTTCGAAACATCACGAGGTGTGAGGCCCTTTTTCTTTGTTCTTCGGAACATCGTCAGGTGCGAGGTCCTAGTTATCCTTTCTTCCATCCAGAAAACCCTAAAAATGCCACCTTCCTTCTTTCATCTTCCTTTTTAAATTTTATTCTTTCTTCCATGTTTACTTTTGAGTGTTTGATTGATATCAGGTGATCAAGATCGAACATGATGGTGGTTCTTGCCTTGGAATCGATATCGCGGAAAATCGAAGCCCGAAGATCGAAATCTTGAAGCCCTGCTGTGAGATTCTAAGAGTTCCAATATATCCACTTTAGAGAGAAAATTTGCCATTGGTAAAATTCAAAAACCCTCTCTACTCTTTAGTTTCTGAACTTTTGAAAGTAGACCCTAGTTTAAGGTGATTTCTTAATCACCAAATCCTGATTTTTTTTAGTTACTTTGTTAGATCTACTTATGCAGGTATAAACTAGTTGACTAGTTCCCTAATTACATACTTTGAGTCTCTAAAAATATAAAAATTATAAAAAAAAAATTATTGCTATTTTTCACCGTTGATTAGGTTAATAATCAGTAGATTAGGTTTTCATATTTGTCCCGCATCAGTGATAAGATATGGGATTTGATCCTATTTATGGTTGTAGATTAGATCTACAACATGCATCAGTTAGATCGATGCATGCTGATTTTATTTTCAGCACCTATACTCTTTTCATATCTTGTCATGATCCTGTAGGGTAGATTTTTAGAATTGTTTTAATACATGATTTATAGATTAAAATTATTTTTAATCTTATTTACTTTTACTGGTTTAAAAAAAAATCCATGCATAAAATCTTGTCCTAGTTTTTCAATAGAATTTAGGCTCTTATTGAAAGATTGATGTATGAGGATTGAAAGTGTGTGAACTTCTCTTGTATTTATTAATTTCTCTTATAGTGAAGTTGCATGCCTGTGGAGGTAGGCCCTAAGTTGATCTATGTTAATTTTTCTTCTTCTTCTTCTTCTTCTTCTTCTTCTTCTTCTTCTTCTTCTTTTTTCTTCATCTTTCCTCTTGTGGTATCGATATCATCATTAGCATTGCATTCTTGAATGGGGATCTATAGATTGCAATCATGTGGGATTTCTAACAATTAGTATCAAAGCCCTAGATTATCCTGGTTATGGCAAAGCTAATCAAGGTTGAAAAAGATAGAGAAGACATGCTGAATTAAGATAGATATCAATCGGTATGTGGAAAGAGCAACTTCTCCCTAAGCAAGCAAGGGTGAAGGTGGTGCGGGCACCAGACTCAGAAGAAGACTTCAGGGCATCTGGATCTCTGATTGACCTTGCCCGAAGAATTAGGGTTTTTTAATTTTGTAATAATGGTTGACTTGGTCAACTCAATTTTAGTCTTGAGTCTGTATTTCCCTGCAATTTAAATTTTGTTGAGTCATGTTGACTCAGTACAAGTCCTAGTAGTGGTCTAGGTCTTCTTCAGGTTGGTGCCACTTTTTTTTTTTTTTTCAGTCAAGTCAAGGTCCAGGGTGCCACATTTTTTCTCCCAGGCCCAAGCAAGTGGGCGCCACACTCCCAGCCACACACCAGAGTCCAGGAGGCTCCATATCTCCATCCAGTGTCTTTGGTCCCTACATCACAAGAAGTAAGTTCATTTTTTTTCTTGCACCACTTGGGAGAGAAATCCATCAAGATACCTCAATCCAAGGAGGAGCCAATTTCTTTCCAGAAAAACCCAAGCCAGGATGGCAAGAATTTTTCTTGAAGAGAGGATCAAGGAGGTGCCCCACAATCTTCCATAAAAATCCAAGTTTAAAAGGGAAGAGAGCATGTCTTGGGAAGGAATTCAAGGAGGTTCCCAAAAGTTTCCAAAAGTGCCAAAGCCATGAAAGGAAGAAGCCTAAACTTGTGGAGCAAGACTAGGAGGTGTCCAAATGAGCCAAACCATGAAGGAAAAATCCTTGATTCATGGAGAGATACTAGGAGACACCCCCATAACCTGCCATTTGGAGATGATTTTCAAGTTTTCTTGGAGTTTTTGGGCTGCCCACTCATGAAAGGAGTCTTGGGAAGAGAATTTGATGCCTAAAGTGTGGGTTAGTCCTATTAGTCCCACATGGGAAATGTATAAAATTTTATTTCATTGTTATGTCTATATATTCAACTCTATGTAACTCTTGAATTTAATGATGAATGAAATCAATTTCTGTATGAGCAACTTTGTGTTTCGCTCTTCCGCACTTGTATTCAAGTGTTGAGCTCCGTGAGGGAGTAAATCCGGGTTCCCTAGGAACCTTGAGGAGGTGTGAGATCTCCAACCCCAAAACCCTAGGTTAGCCACTTCAATTCCAAACCCTAGCCGCCATCATCTTCTTCATTCCACCAATCATCCAAACCCTAATCTACCTCATCATCTCCAGCCCCTCTCTTCCAAGTAGAGGCCGACCACCAGCATCCAGGTCCAGATCGGCTACTTCGAATATAGAGCAAATCTCAGAGGAAGTCAGATCAGCATCCAGGAGAATCAGGATTTCAGCAACATCAATTTTCAAGTTCTTCTTATCTGGTAAATCCTTCCTTTGAGTATCTGGTTCCATAACTTGTTCTTCTTCTTTCCCAGATCCTAAGTTCAGGAGAAGCCAACTCTGCCAAAGGACCAGTATTGGAGGATCCATTGCGAAGATATCCGAATTCGAGGATCCAACAATCTGCTCAAGAGAGTCCTTCTACTAAACTCTGTGAAGATCACTGTCTGGTCCATAACCCTTCTCTTCTCTTTACTTTTATCCTGTTGAAAGTTCAGAGCGAAACCCTAGGTCTGGGAGTTTCTCAACCTCCAGCGATCCTTTACTTCTGAACTACTCTGATAATCTAGTTTCTTTAAATTGTGCTTTCAATTATTATATAGTTTCTTTCAATTTAGTTTAACTTTCCTTTGAGTCAAAGCCGACTTCTGAAAGTATAAAAAAAAAAAAGAGAAAAAAAAAATAGTCTTAATTTACTTCCGCATCGCATCATCTCTTTCGTTCTGCATCATTTTTGGTATCACAATTTTTGTTCTTCATCATTTTGGTATCAGAGCCCTGTCTAAGGTTCTTGCTTGTTTGATTATTTTTTCGTTCCTTTTTACTTTTGCTGCCTGGAGTAGACTCCCCTGGCCGTCCGGTCCTAGGAACAAGCGAGATGCAAGCCTCCTCCTCCCATTCCACGGGGGTTCCTAGGGCGTGTAGGGGTGCCGCTGGGTTATAACTCCTAGGCAGGGATTGTAAACGGGACACACGTTCTGTTTTCTGCCAGTAACTGCCCTGTTATCCGAATTGTTTCTCCCTACAGAAAACTTCAAATTAAGTAATTCTTGTTTTGCTGGAACTATATAATTGAAAGTAATTTACATAAAATTTTTGTGATTTATTAATTTATGTAGATTTTCTGAGATCAATTTTACTGCTGTTCTGTTTTTTATTTTCTGCAAGCTGTTTTTATTTGAGTGTGCATAAATTGAATCTATCTTAAGGGCACCGAAGTTGTAACATAAGGGGAGGATTGGGACCCTCTCCTTAGCCCAAAACCACCTCCCGTACATTCGAACCTAAGCCTTAATATTAAAATTAATTAGACCTAATTTGCCCTAGTGGGCTAGGGACACCAACTAGTCGGGTCTAGGCTAGTGTTGAGTCAGTTTGTCTAGTTACTCTGTGTGTGCTTTGTACTCAGTGTCTAGAATGGTGGTTCAGGGATTCTATCCCGAAGGGCTTGTGTGCTGGTCCGCCTACCTGGCCAATCACTGATTGGTGTCTAAGATTGGCAATTAGGGACCTAACACTCTCCTTACACCTGCCTGGCTGAGTCCCGAGTTACTACAGGCTAGCTTGCCACTCTGATTGGGCATCTAGTTTGGGCTCTAGGTCTAGTTAGCCCGTAGTCGTTTTAGTCGAGTCTCATTTGGTGTGCTTGCTTGCATCATCATGTCCACCTGGAATGGAGTACCCTACCAACCTGGTCAAACCCAACCTGATTTAGAGGCCATGATTAGAACTCTTACCGAAAGTATGACCAAATTGAGTCAGGATATGACTGATACTGTTGCCCAGTTTAGGAATCCAGTCTGTGAGGATCTTACCCAGCTTAGGAATCGAGTCCAAGTACTTGAGGAACCTAGACATCAGAATTGGACTCCTGACCCAGATTTTAATGTGCCTCAACCTCACCCACACCAAGAGCCTAGGAGGACCTTATACCGTGATCTCGAGCATAACCCTAGGAGCCTATATCCATACTTGGTTGACTCAGAGAAGGGACCCGTTAGGAACACCGAACCTTATGCACCCACTTTTGATGGAAGACAAGATACATATATTAAGTGGGAAGAACAAATGGATTGGTATTTTGAGTGCACTAACATATCAGAATTAGGACAAGTTAGGTTGGCCAAAACCAAGTTCACCAAACATGCTAGGTCGCATTGGTATGCTATTGAGCGTGAGTGTTATCAAAGAAAAGAGGAAATATATACTTGGAGAGATATGAGAAGTAAGTTGAGAATAGGTACCTAGGTAGATCCTATGAGAAAAGACTTTTAGACCAATGGTACCAATTGCGACAAGGTAATAGGCCTGTGTCTAAATATATCGAGGACTTCCAGTGGTATAACATGAAATGCAATACCATTGAGACCGAAGCTCAGATCACATCGAGGTTTAGGGTTGGGTTACACCCAGACATTTATAGGAAGCTATGCCTTGAAAAGACCAATAAGTTAGACCGAGCCTACCAAGAAGCCCAAGACTATGAGTGGTCTTTAAGATATAACCAATCAAGTACTTTGGACTTAAAGCCAACCTCTACAAACTTGAGTCAAGTTCCGATTGATCCGACACCCATAGTGAACCAGACTTTTGTTTGTCAATTCCCACTTGTGTCACCTCTTGACCAGAAGGATAACACTGAGAAGGAGTTAGGCATGGCCATCCCAAAATTAGTTGACCTGACCAGAGCCGTACTTAAAGAGGAATCAAAGGAGAATAGATTAGAACCTTTCAGTGAGATTGAGGAAGAAATATTTGAGCCTGACATAAGTTTGATAGATGAATATGAAGAAGAAGAATTTGAGGATATCTCCCCAATAATTCAATTAACCAACTCCTACCTGATGGGGTTATTGAGGGGACCCCTGCCACTCAAGGAATTCAGGAGCTAACCCTAAGAGAAGACCCTTTTGAGGAAGTTCAGGAAGAGGAAATTGCTCCCAATGAGAGTTTAAGTGAGAATACCCCTGAACTCATTGAGGAATCCAAAGAAGACACCCCTGAGTCAAATCTAGTAGAGAAGTGTGAAGAAGGAAGGGGTTCACAAGAATTGCCCATTGAGAAGGTCCAAGAACAAGAAAAAGACAGTAGCTTAGAAGACTTTCTAGATAAACATTCCAAAGACCTTCCTGATAACCTTCCACCTTCTAGGAGCACCCAGCCTACCCTAGAACTTGCAATTGTAGACCCTCATAGAGCAAATCATGAGGTTTGGATGAGTGCACCTATAGAACAATGTCCTCATTTTAAGGTCGTCGTGAATAACCAAGGTATGTTTCTTGTTTCCTATAAGCCACCTCAAAACTCTGATTCTTATTTCCTACCCTTCCCTGAATCTTCTCATGTTTCTAGAGCTATGGGATTACACTTTACTGAGATTTCTAGGTTGCAAGACTTCTTAGAACCTATTAGGTTTGCCACCTACTTCTGGAAGACCTTATGGCACCTACTAGGCATCCATGATAAGTTTTCATGCTCTGCATGCCATCCTCCGACCCAAGGTCAAACCTAGAGAGCCTTAGTTTGTTAGGTTTAGACCTAGGGTTCCTTTGAATAAAGTCCATTCTTTAGGAATGCGTCGTCAGTCGAGTTTAGGACATTGACTCGATTTTGGTTTGATTGAGAGCACCAAGAATTGGGATTTGTATTTTATCCAGGGCTGAGATTGCATTCAATGTTTCGATCAATAGGTCTATAAGCTAGAGTCCCTTTGAAATTGTTCATGGATACAAGGCTCACACACCACTTGATCTGATTTCACTATTAGCCCACACACACAAGTCTCTTGATGCACTTGCATAGCATGTAAAGGACTTGCATAAAGAAATTCATGCCAAAATAACTTTAAGTAATGAAACTTATAAGAAGTTGGCTGATTCTCAAAGACGAGTCAAAACTTTTGTTGAGAGAGACTATGTAATGATTAGGTTAAGGCCTGAGCAGTTTTTTCCTGGAATCATTAGAAAGTTACATGCTAAAGGAGCTGGACCATTTAGAGTAGTGAAGAGAGTAGGATCCAATGCCTATGTGCTCGAGTTGTCTCTAGAACTAGGCAATAGCTCTACTTTCAACATTACAGACATAGTAGAGTATAGGGAGCTGTGATTCCTAGTAAGCCTTTGAAACCTAATCCTGTTATTGAGAGTGATCCCGACCCTGTGTGTCCACCAACAAACTGGCCTGTGAGGAAAGAGCAGATTGAAAAGATCCTGGATGATCAGGTTATCTCTACTCGTAATCGAGGATACCAAAGATACCTGGTCCGCTGGCAAGGAAGGCCAGATTCTAATGACTCTTGGATCTCCCGAGAAGAATTACAAGAATTGGACCCAGACCTCTTGGAGAGATACCAGAGCCAGCTTGATCCATACTCGACAAGGTCGAGTTCCTCCCATCCCGGGAGAATTGGTGCGGGCACCAGACTCAGAAGAAGACTTCAGGGCTCCATCTGGATCTCTGATTGACCTTGCCCGAAGAATTAGGATTTTTTGGTTTTGTAATAAGGGTTGACTTGGTCAACTCAATTTTAGTCTTGAGTCTGTATTTCCCTGCAATTTAAATTTTGTTGAGTCATGTTGACTTAGTACAAGTCCTAGTAGTGGTCTAGGTCTTCTCCAGGTTGGTGCCACTTTTTTTTTTTCAGTTAAGTCAAGGTCCAGGGTGCCACATTTTTTCTCCCAGGCCCAAGCAAGTGGGCGCCACACTCCCAGCCACATGCCAGAGTCCAGGAGGCACCATATCTCCATCCAGTGTCTTTGGTCCCTACACCACAAGAAGTAAGTTTCTTTTTTTCTTGCACCACTTGGGAGAGAAATCCATCAAGATACCTCAATCCAAGGAGGAGCCAATTTCTTTCCAGATAAACCCAAGCTAGGATGGCAAGAATTTTTCTTGAAGAGAGGATCAAGGAGGTGCCCCACAATGTTCCATAAAAATCCAAGTTTAAAAGGGAAGAGAGCATGTCTTGGGGAGGAATTCAAGGAGGTTCCCAAAAGTTTCCAAAAGTGCCAAAGCCATGAAAGGAAGAAGCCTAAACTTATGGAGCAAGACTAGGAGGTGTCCAAATGAGCCAAACCATGAAGGGAAAATCCTTGATTCATGGAGAGATACTAGGAGACACCCCCATAACCTGCCATTTGGAGATGATTTTCAAGTTTTCTTGGAGTTTTTGGGCTGCCCACTCATGGAAGGAGTCTTGGGAAGAGAATTTGATGCCTAAAGTGTGGGTTAGTCCTATTAGTCCCACATGGGAAATGTATAAAATTTTATTTCTTTGTTATGTCTATATATTCAACTCAATGTAACTCTTGAATTTAATGATGAATGAAATCAATTTCTGTGTGAGCAACTTTGTGTTTCTCTTTTCCTCACTTGTATTCAAGTGTTGAGCTCCGTGAGGGAGTAAATCCGGGTTCCCTAGGAACCTTGAGGAGGTGTGAGATCTCCAACCCCAAAATCCTAGGTTAGCCACTTCAATTCCAAACCCTAGCCGCCATCATCTTCTTCATTCCACCAATCATCCAAACCCTAATCTACCTCATCATCTCCGGCCCCTCTCTTCCAAGTAGAGGCCGACCACCAGCATCCAGGTCTAGATTGGCTACTTTGAATACAGAGCAAATCCCAGAGGAAGTCAGATCAGCATCCAAGAGAATCAGGATTTCAGCAACATCAATTTTCAAGTTCTTCTTATCTGGTAAATCCTTCCTTTGAGTATCTGGTTCCATAACTTGTTCTTCTTCTTTCCCAGATCCTGAGTTCAGGAGAAGCCAACTCTGCCAAAGGACCAGTATTGGAGGATCCATTGCGAAGATATCCGAATCCGAGGATCCAACAATCTGCTCAAGAGAGTCCTTCCACTAAACTCTGTGAAGATCACTGTCTAGTCCATAACCCTTCTCTTCTCTTTACTTCTGTCCTGTTGAAAGTTCAGAGCGAAACCCTAGGTCTGGAAGTTTCTCAACCCCCAGCGATCCTTTACTTCTGAACTACTCTGATAATCTAGTTTCTTTAAATTATGCTTTCAATTATTATATAGTTTCTTTCAATTTAGTTTAACTTTCCTTTGAGTCAAAGCTGACTTCTGAAAGTATAAAAAAAAAAGAGAGAGAAAAAAAAAATAGTCTTAATTTACTTCCGCATCGCATCATCTCTTTCGTTCTGCATCATTTTTGGTATCAGAGTTTTTGTTCTGCATCAGAAGGATGTCCTCATCTAACAAGGGTTGATGATACTCTCTTATGCAAGGAGAACTGACTATGATGGAGGAGAAGAATTGAAAGCTACTTTAAATGCAGGCAGTGAGCATGATCTCTTACTCTGGAAGTAGTCTACTGGCTACAAATGAGCAAGGGACAAAGCATGCAAAGCATCTACATAACTTCTAGAAGATCCTCATTGATCTTATCAGCATTGGTGAGAAGGTTGAAAATAAGATTAGGGTATTGGTCTTGCTTTCGTCACTTCCTCCTCCTTTTGAGTCTTTGATGACTACTCTTCTTATGAAAAAAAGCACTATCAAGATGGATGAGATCACTTCTGCACTTCTTCAAAATGAAATTCTCAAGCGATAAAACTAAGCCTCGAGTTCAGGCAGCTACTTAGCTTTAGCAGTGGTTAGAGGTAGAGGTGGCAAAGGACAAATTTGTAAAGGATAGCAAGGTGAGCGGTCTAGGTCCAAGTCGAGAGATTCTAGCAAGATCAGATGCCACCAAAATAATGAGTTAGGGCTTCAAGTTAGAGATTGTCCATAGGTCAAAGATCAAATGAAGGCTACTGTAATGGTAGTCTATGGTAGCGACATTAATGAATATGATGAGGCACTTATGGTATCTGACAAGTTATCTACTTCTTTCACTCAATGAATTTTAGATTATGCTTGTCTGCATCATGTTTGTTGTGGAGATGAGCTGTTTGACTCTTTAAAAAGCAAAGAGAGCACTATTTATTTGCCAAAGGGATCAAGCTATGCAATCAAAGATATGAGGACAGTCAGCTTGCAAACACATAATGGAATAGTAAAGAAATTGGGTGAGGTCAATATATACCCAGTTTTAGGAGTAATCTAATTTCACTAGGTAGATCATATTCAAATAGCTATAGATGGAAGTTAATATTGGAGTTCTGAAGGTTGTACATGATAATAGGGTTGTCTTAAAGAAAAAAAGTACAGAAAATACTACCTCTTGGCAAGGAGCTCAACATGAGGTAAAGCTAGATGCGAGTGGGAGCTCAGAGCGAGGTGGAGCTCCAAGTGTGAGTAGGAGCTTAGCATGAGATGGAGCTCCATGTATGAGTAGGAGCTTAGCACGAGGTGGAGCTCTGGATGCAAGTGGATTGGGTACAAGATGAGAGACTTAGGAAGACGACAGGCGATGTCGCAAAGTGAAGTTCTTATTATCGCCAGAAGCTAATCAAGCAGGTCTCAGGTTAGACAAATTATAGCATATGACAGAGGTGGAATGAGCAGCCTAGCTCGACTCCTATGTTTGTCTATCCATGAGTAATCAGGCATTTATCCTAGGGCATGAGAGTGAGATCATTCACAAACTCTCAAAAGTTATGTGGAGACTAAACATTGAATTGAAGTGGAGGTTATTAGGTAAAATGCCTCAAATTCGATCCAGAGGAAGATGCAACCCATGTACATAGTTCATGTAGGTGCGTAGACCCGCAACTTGCAGGAGATGTGGCCCGTAGGTTTGCAACCCCCAGACCACAACCGCATAGTCCATGGAACACGACCACATGGTCCATGTGCAGTCCATGCGCGGTTCAGTGCAGACATGCACAGCCAGCGCACATTTCTGTGGTCTTCACACAACGCACGTGGGCGGGGGTCTCGTATGGCTCACGCACAGTCCATGCACGGCATAAGTGTGCCATAGTGGGTAAAACCCAGTTTTAACTCATTTTTGGAACTTTAAAAGGGCAGGTTTTTGAGTGGCAATTGCAAGAGTCTCTTTAATTTTTTTTTTTTAAAGAACCTTTTATGAGGAATTTAGGCTTTTTATTAAGATATTGATATATGAAGATTGAGAGTATGTGATATTTTCTTATATTTATTGATTTTTTTCATAGTAAAATTGCATGCCCCATAGAGGTACGTCTATTTTTTTTTTTCTTTTTCCTTCATCCTTCTTCTTATGATATCGATATCATCATTGGTGTTGCATTCTTAGGTAGGGATCCATATTCTGCAATCACATGAGATTCCCAACACAAGGAGCATTCTAACCTAGGAAAAAGAAAAATAGTCACTCTTACTGTTAGCATAGAGTCCTTGTTCTGGCCGGTCAGAGTTACTGGATCGCAGGACCGCTCCCTGGTTCACTTGCAAAACAAATCCCTTGCCAGAATTGCTCCGGCGGGGGACACTCTGATGCCTAAGTCAGAAGCGGGCTCCAGCCACAGAATGGGGAAGGCTTTGGAGAAACAGAGGGAAAAGACTCTGAGATTTTTGGAGTATATTATGCTTCTTACCTCGAGCATTCCCTTTTACCATTATTTATAAGGAGCCATCTAGCCTGCGGTTCTGTTCTTCTTCCAGCAGTTACAATGGAGAGTTAATTCTTTCCCCATGATCCGCAGTCGTGGGTTGTCGTCGAAAGGTTTTGTCCAGACCGGAGGCGTTGCAGCTGGAGTTACGCACCATGATTATATCCCGGAGATAGTCGATAGTAACCGTTGGTTACCATTACTTATCGTGCTTTGTAGTGATTTGAGACAGATCGTGAATCCATCTTCAAACTTCTCCCTTTTAGGAAGATTCCCATAATCAGATTGGGAAAGTCTTCATCCTCAGATCTTCTCGAGATAGATTGGAGATCCTATCTTTGGTATAGATCGAGGACTTAGTCTTTGTCAAAGGCCGGAGATCGTGTCTTCGGTATGAATCGAAGAGCATATCTTCGGAGGTTAGTGAGGATCGTCCCTCGGATTAGGTTTGGGGTCTTGTCTTTATGAGCCGAAGGATTTGGTCTTCGACGAAGGCTGAAGACGAGATCCGAAGGCCTTGCCTTTGGGTGCCGTAGACCCGCGAAGAGCTTTGGCTTGCCCATTGGTTGCCTGGTTTTTCTCAAATGTCTGGGTCTGAAGACGGTGGTTCGGAAGAAAGGTCTTCGGCCGGCAGGATTGATGGTCGGCTCGTACTTGGATCAAGATATCCCAACAGTTGCCCCCCTACTCTCAGTTTTCGAAGTAAAGATTTGCCTCGAAGAGTGAGAGTATGAATGGTTTGTCATTTTCCTTCTGGGGAATGGTGTAGTGGATGATCGTGAAATCTCTGATTGGACTGTCCATCATGACTGCCGATTGATTCGAGAGTCAGGTGGTGGACAGCTGTCATTTCCTGATTGAGGGAAGAGAAAAGAGTGGGCGGCCTTTGGACCATCCCTTCTTTTTCTGTTGCGTGATAGTTCAGCCAATCTTTTGGTTGGGATTTGGGTGGTTGTCATGGTTCCTTCCTGCCTGTTGGATGATGAACGTGCTTCATCCTGGCCGTTGATCCAAATGGGTTATACCCTTTGGATTATTCTTTGTTAAATCAGCTTGGTGGGGCTTTAGGGCCTTTTGGTCTCTTTTTTGGAAAAAGGAGAATGTCCGGTTAAGGAAGCTTCTTCAACCTCACTTCATTCTTCGCTCAGCCTTCCGTGTTCTTGACTATCAGTCTCTTCTGTAGGTAAAACCTTCATTCTGCCTCTTTGCTCCATTCTTTTATCATGGCTGAATCTGTAGGGAGCCGAGGGGGACAAGTTGGACCTTCGGGGGCCGGTGATGTAGTAAGTCCGAAGTCAGTTCCTAGCTTTGTTTCATCAAAAAAGATGACTCATCTTTGAGAACGCTATCGCATTCCAGAGGGGTTTCCTTTCGTTCTTCATGCATCAAAGGAACGGGCGAACAAACCTCCTCCCAGATGCTTGGATGTGTATGAAGACCATTTGAAGGCAGGCCTTCGATTTCCCCTGCATCCTTTTTTTATCAAAATCTTTTGTCTATACCGAGTGGTTCCTGCGCAGTTGACTCTGAATAGCATTCGGAACATCTACGGATTCTTGGTTCGATGCCGCATAGCTAACATAGAACCTAGGACCAACTTGTTCACTGCCCTTTTTGTGCTCAAGAGGGATTTCCATGGCAGCGGATGGTGGGTGATCGGCCCTCGACCCGTGGGGCTTCGATAGTGATTGGAAGGAGCCGAATTTATTCGCCAATGATGGAAAAAAGGTTTTGACGGTCGATCAGTCTGATTATGACCTTCTGACTGATTCGAAAATTGCCCCTATCCGTGAGTTGTTGGAGGAGAGGAATCTCCATCTTGCAGGGATTAGCAAATTCCCTATGTTAGGTATAATGACAGAAATTTTCATCTCTTCCCTCCTATTCCTGTTGTTGTTCAGTCGACTTAAAGGAGTTTTTCTGTTTGTAGGTGGTGGAATGAAGCCTAGCCTGAGCTAGCTTCATCAAACTTCTGAAAAGAGGGTAGCTTAGGCCCCTCTTACAAGGTCGGCAGTTCGGAAGAAGGCCCGAAGAGATGGTCCTGAGGGGGACCGGGGCACTTCATCTTCTCGAGGAAACTCCGGGGAAGATGTGGTGCCGATGGTGGGGGACCTGACAAGACCTCATCCAGTTAAAACTTTGTCGGTGGTTACTTCTCCAGTCCACCCAAGGGAGAGTCTACCTCAGATGGCAGATATGCCACCGCCTTGCCCCCCTGCAGTTGACAGGGGCAAGGCGCCGCAAGTCGAGGGAGAGTTTGTTCATAAGGCTTCTCTAGCTGGAAGCCATCCCGTGAACTCTTTGGAGCTTTCCCCTACCGGGGGATTGTTGGTTCCCGCCGTGGCCAAGCAGGCACTGAAGAATACGTTGCTGCCTCACGATTTGGCAGTTGTCCGAAGCCAAAGCCTTGCCAGAGTATCTGATTCTGCTTTTTCCTCCCTGCAATAGGTACGGTTCTCACTATATCCCCTTTGTTCTGAGAATTGTTCGGTTCACAACTTCATATTGTCGATGTAGTTGGTCTATGACATCACCTTCATGGAGGAGGGCCTGGAAAATGTCGACAGCCTCATCCATGGCCTCAAGGAGGATCTCCACACTGCTAGGGCCGAAAAAGAAGTGGTTGAAGAACTGAAACAATCCATGGAGAACCAACTCGTTCACATGGATGCTGAGGTTCATAGATTGAGGGGCGAGCTGAAAAGTGCCCAGTTGACAATCATGGAGCAAGGAGAAGGGTTGAGGAAGAGCAAAAAATGAGTCGAGTCCTTGGAACAATTTGCCAAGGAGGATCAAGAAAAAATGGAGAGTCTGACCAAGGCGGCTGAGGAGGCCGTCAGGAGGGCCGAGGCGGCAGTCCTAGAGTCTGAGGCGACTAAGAGAGAGTCTACGGCTCTGAAGAAGCTAGCAAGTGATGCTATAGAAGATTTCAGGAAGTCCTCACAGTTCCAAGAGGAGATGAGTAAGGCAACTTTATACGGCTATCAGCATGGCTTCAACAACGGATTTGCCAAGGTCAGAGGGGCCTTTCCATACCTTGATCTTTCTAGCATCCCCACTTTCAACATAGTTGAAGAAGAAGAAGAGGGGGAGAAGGAGGCCAAGGTCGTAGAAGAGGTTGAAGAGATGTCGAGCCCGAGGGAGGAGATTCTGACCGTAGCTGGAGATGCGGGCGTAATTTCGGTGCAGGCCAAAGAGGCCAAAAAAGTCGACGAGATGCCATGCTTGGGAGAGGAGGCTCCCACCTCAGCCGAGGGTCTGTATGTGGTTCCAACTCTAATCCCGACCCAGGAGGGGGCTCAGATTGAGGAGGAAGTCCAAGCTGAGGGTTCTCTAGTCCCAGCCCAAGTTGATGAAATCCTTTCTATGCAGATTGACAAATTACTTCAATCCTGCAATGTTGGGTCTCCCTCAATTGGTGTTGGGTGATCTAAGTAGCTTTAGGCATTGCTTTCTCTTTTGACATTCCTCCGAAATGTAATTGACAACCTCTTGAATGATAACTTTTTGAACTACAAAGTAGCTTTCTCTTATGTCGTATTTTCGGATATAGCTTGAATAAGGTCATCGGCTTAGTCTGTGGTTCGAGCTTCACTACTCTCTCTTGTGTTCAGTCGAACGGCTGAGGCCGAAGGCCGTTTGGTTGATCGTTGACGAAGACGAACTCTGGAGCAAGTTGGAATGCCGTTGCTGAAGGCCATCTACAATCAACTAGGCTGATGTCACCTTCCTTTCATAATTAAACTGTCCATCAAGGGATAGACATGATGGATAGGTGTCATTTTTCTATTGACTGGTGATCAAGGAACCTTGATCATGAATCTCGTTGCTCGTGCTAAATATGTCGATATTCGAACGGTCGCATTTTCTTGCACCTTAGGTGCCGCCAAATCTCTTTTTTTTGAAAAGGAGCCATTAATGCTGTTGCCGTACGATGGGATTCCTCCAAATTCGAAGCACTGGCTGTTGCCATCCCAAGAATAGCTCTCAAGCGGTCTTCTGGAGTCTCGAAGCATTGCTCGGATACGTGGCGCTCTTTGGTGTGGCTGGGAAAGGACATGGAGCATGTTTCCCCTTGGCCAGTCGTGGGTACAGGGTCCTTATAAATGGGACCTTGTCCTTTGCTATCAAAGGTCATCATCTTCTCAGACTTCCTCTTTGAAGACTCATTTTTCTTTTAAAGCTTCAGTCAAAATGAAGTTCAGCATCTCCGAGCTTCGTAGGGTGGTAAAGAAGAGATCCATCAGTACCAGAGATAGGGGGAGCCCAAGGTTCCTTGGGTTGAGCAACGAATCGTTGATCGTTTGGGGAGAAGGGTCCATGTCCTGGGGGCTCAACTGAAGAAGGCCAGGACCCAGGTCGAGGCGGCCGTCGTGGAGGCGGAGGAGGCCAAGAAGAAGGTAGAAGATGCCATCTTGGACTTCAAGGCGTCTTCTGCTTTTAGAGAGGAGGTCATTGAGGCAGCTCTGGATTCTTATCACCAGAGTTCCAGGAATGTAGGGGTAAGGCTTTCAAGTTTTATGACTTGAAGGGTCTTGACAAGATCAAGCCCTCTGTTCCCTTCCCTGGACATGAATTCGACTCTGATTTCGAGGAGGAGTCGGATTCTGATTCGGACAGGAACCCTGGGGCCCCTTCATCCTCCTTCCAAGACTCTCCCTGCCAGCATGGGAAAGGGCTAGCAGGTGGTTAATAGATGTGCTTTCCAATTCCCTGCAATCCTTTTTCTTTTCTCTCTTTATGAGAGTTTCTTTTTTCTTTTTTTTTTGGTAAAAAATTTAGGAAGGAAATGAAGTATCTTAACTTTTCTTACCTTCTCTCATGTCTCCTTTGTGATGTGTCGCATTATGGTATGTCGAGAGCATAGACTTCTCAGACCACTTGTGATCTACAAAGAAGAGGTGAGATCGGCTGGGCCGTCCCAGGAGTGTTTGTTGTCGACAGGAAGGACGACATAGGTCCATTCAAGCATGTTTTTGGATTTACCGTAGGGTAAGGCATCTATGTCGTCCCTATGCATTTCTGTCGTGATCAAGGTAGGCTGTTCAGGCCCGTCCCGGCGTGTCTTCGGATTTACTGTAGGGTAGGCTATGAAAACCAACCATCCCTGTGCCTTCTTTAGTGTAAAGTAGGCTGGTTAGGCCCGCCCCGGCACGTCTTCGGATTTACCGTGGGTAGGTAGTGAAAACCATCCCTGCGCCTTCTTTAGTGTAAGGTAGGCTGGTTAGGCCCGTCCCGGCACGTCTTCAGGTTTTCCGTAAGGTAGGTCACTTGAACCGTCCCTGTGCCTTTGATCTTCTTGGTGGTCCGATGGGGCCATCCGTTGCACTCGTCGGACATGCCGATAAGGTGAGTAGATCAGACTCTCCTTTGCACAGTTGGCTGATTCCTTAGATCGCGCCATTTAAGTCGTTGTCATTTTGTTGACGTAACAAGCCGTTCAGAGTTGGGCAAATTTGCACAAGAAATGTAGGGATTAGTTTATTGATAATATTTACGAAGGTTTTGTACATTTCATGGCCGGGACAGAATTTTTTCCTCTAAGATCTTGAGCCGATATGTTCCTAGATGTATGATCTCTTCAATCTGGTATGGAGCTTCCCAGTTGGGAGAAAGTTTGCCCTGTTCCGCCGGCCTGGATACTTCTGCCTTTCGTAACACAATGTCCCTTATGCGGAAGATTTGCTTTTTTACTCTGGAATTATAATATTTGGTGACCTTTTGCTGGTATATTGACATTCTTATCTAGGCCTGAAGCCTGGTGCTTGGCAGCAAATCTAGGTCGATTCTTCTGTGATCAGAATTTTCAGGCTCTTCGTAGTTGTTGATTCTTAAGGACTGGAGTGAGACTTCGATAGGAAGAACAGCTTCGGTACTGTATGCCAGGTTAAACGGAGATTCGTCAATGGTCGTCCTTGGGGTGGTTCGATATGCCCAGAGGATGGAGGTCAGCTCTTCGTCCCAAAGTCCTTTGACGACGTTCAACCTTGTCTTCACCCCATGGAGAATGGTTCGATTAGTTACTTCGGCCTCTCCATTGGACTATGGGTGGGCAACGAAAGTTAGCCGGTGTTGAACATGGTACCGAGTATAGAAGTCCTTAAACTTTGGATTATCGAACTGTCTCCCATTGTCTGTGATTATTGCATGTGGAATTTCGAACCGAAAGATGATGGAATTTTTAACAAAATTCTCAACTTTGCCTTCTGTGATTTGGGCTAGCGGTTCGGCTTCAACCCACTTTGTGAAGTAGTCGATGGCTACAAGAAAGAGCTTCCTCTGTCCAGAGGCAGGCAGAAATGGATCAAGAATATCCATCCCCCATTGGGCAAAAGGCCAAGGGGCTGTCAGCTGAGTCAAGTGACTTGCAGGTTGCCTCTGAACATTGGCATACCTTTGGCACTGGTCACATCTTCGTATGAAGTTAGCCGAGTCCTTCTGGATGGAGAGCCAATAATATCCTTGTCGAATGATCTTGCATGCTAAAGACCTGCCCCCTAAGTGATCACCGCATATGCCCTCGTGGACCTCTCTCAGGGAGTAATCCGCATATGTCGGTCCTAAGCACTTTAGCAGAGGATGAGAGAATGATCTTTTGTAGAGGGTTCCATCCAAGATGACATATTGGGATGCCATCCAGCGAATCTTTTTGGCCTCTGGCTTGTCTTCTGGTACCATACCCTCATTTAAGAACTTGATGATGGGATCCATCTAGCTTGGCTCGATGTTGATCTGGTGCACCTCCATAACCTCCTCGACTATACTTGGAGTTTCAAGATGTTCAACGAAGGTGCGTCCGAGAGATTCTGGGGTTGTAGTAGCAAGTCAAGACAATGCATCTGGCCGGTAGTTCTCTGATCGAGGGACATGAATAATCTCGAAATGCTCCAGTTGAGAAGATAAAACTCATACTTTTTCTAGGTATTGCACCATGGCAAGGTCCCTGGCTTCGTATTCTCCTTTAACTTGATTTACAACCAATTGGGAGTCTAAAAAAGCCAGGAGTCGCTGAACTCCCAAACTCTTGGCAATCCAAAGTCCAGCAAGCAGAGCTTCGTATTCAGCTTGGTTGTTAGAAGCATGGAAGGAGAATCGAAGTGCATACTCTACAGTATGGCCGTCGGGTTCAGCCAGTATAAGACCGGCTCCACATCTAGTGGCATTGGAAGCTCCGTCCACATGGAGCATCCAAATGGACTCCGTATCCTTTGAGATTCCCTTTTCTGCTAAAGGTACTTCATCTTCGGACCTCCAGGTGCACTCAGCCAAGAAATCTGAAAGTACCTCGGTCTTCATAGCTGATCGGGGCTGAAAGCTGATATCGAATTTGCTTAGCTTTACAGCCCACTTGGCTATCCTTCTTGAGATGTCAAGGGATCGGAGAACGGCTTTGAGGAGTTGATCAGTCAGCACCACGATGGCGTGGGTGTGGAAATAGGGCCATAGTCGCTTTGCTGCAATCACCAAAGAGTAGATCAACTTCTGCATTTTCGCATACCTTGTCTCGACATCATGCAAAACTTTGCCGATGTAGTAGATCAGCTTGTGGGAGCCGTATTCATCTCTTCGGATAAGAACCGAAGTGATCACTTCATCTGAAGCGGAGAGGTATAAGTAAAGAACCTCGCCTTCTTGAGGTTTGGAAAGCAGAGGCAGGGTCTCTAAATACTTCTTCAACTATTCAAAGGCAATACAATAGTCTTCAGACCATTCGAAATCCCTCGACTATCAAAGCACCTTGAAGAATGGAAGACACTTCTCGATTGAGCAAGAAATGAACCTGCTTAAGGAGGCAATTCTCCCTGTTAACTACTGGACTTCTTTCTTGTAGGAGGGATGCCTCATATCCTTTAGGGCCTGGATCTTCTCAGGATTTGCCTCAATCCCTCGCTTGGTAACGAGGAAACCCAGAAACTTGCCCGAAGTGACCCCAAAGGCATATTTCATTGGATTCAGCTTCATGCTGTAGCATCGCAGAGCACTGAATGTTTTCTCCAGGTCCTGGATGTGATCTTTTTGGAGGAGGCTTTTGACGATCATATCATCGACATAGGCCTCCATGTTCCTTCCCAGTTGCTCCTCAAATACTTTGTTGATCAATATTTGAAATGTCACTCCAGCATTTTTGAGCCCAAATGGCATCATCTTGTAGCAGTACAAACCTTTGTCGGTGACAAAGGCTATCTTCTCCTCATCTTGGGGATCTATTTGGATCTGATTATAGCCAAAGAAAGCATCCATGAAGCTCAGTAGTTGGTGGCTGGCAGTGGCGTCGACCAGCTGATCAATTTTTGGAAGAGGGAAGCTATCTTTTGGGCAAGCCTTGTTGAGGTCTGTGTAATCGATGCAGATCCTTCACTTGCCATTAGCTTTACTCACCATTACTACATTGGCCAACCATTCAGGGTAGTGAGCCTCTCGGATGAACCCTGCCTTGACGAGCTTGCTTACTTCCTCATCTATTGCTTTCTGTCTTTCAGAGGCAAAGCTTCTCTTCTTTTGTCAGACCGGTTTTCTTCATAGATAGCTTAGAGCCTTAGGGCTTCGAGCCGGCGTGGAGGGAGCCAAGGTCGAAGCCATCAACGGAAGGAAAGTGTTGAGGACCAACGAGGCTGACTTTAATAAGATGGACGTGGACGACCCCACCTTTGTATTCGATCTAGTTCGAGAGCAGGGTTCTCCGAACCATGCCGAACCGACCGGTTTGGAGCGTACTGAACCGGACCGGCGGCCGGCCAGCATGGTTCGGCTTTAAAAATCGGCATAGTCCCATTTAAAAAACAAAAAAAAAATCTTACCGCACCGAACCGGCCCGAACCGGTGCGAACCGGACCCGAACCGGTCGAAATGGGCCCGAACCGACCGATTCGGCCCGGTTCGGCTCGGTACGGCTTGGGAAGAGGGGGGCAAGTTTTTTTGTTGGTGTCACATGGCTACTGTAGCCATGTGATGTTTTGTCGGGGGGGAGATGCCTTTCCTTTTAATTAAGGAAAGGCACAGAGAGCTCTTACGAGCCCTTTTTGTCCTCTATTGCAGCGCACCATGGAAGGAAAAGCAGAAAAAAAATTCGTGGATCAATTTCAACCCAATTCAACCTGCAAAAATCGAAGGGGTAGGTAGAATCAATATCTGTATACCTTTCTTTTTCCGTATTTTCATCTTTCGTAGCGTTAAATTTTGTTAAAATCCATGCAAATTAGAAAATTAAGAAGAAATGCTGTCAAAATTTATTTGTTGGCAATGATTTTAGAGTATGTGGTAGATCTAGGATAGATCTACACAATGATACTAAAATCTTAATTTTTTGTTAAGTATATAATTTTTTAAATTAGAAATTAATTTTGGATTAATAAATTAATTAGAAAAAATAATTAGAAAAAAAAATTGTAATTATTAATTATTAATCTAGGGCTTGTAAGCTACTCTCACTATAAATTTCATGTCGATTTATTCAAGTTTTGTGCATCTCATAAATAGTATCCGTAGATTTTAAATTGAAAAAAAATTGACTTTTAATGCATTTCTAGGCTCTTAAAAAAATATATGTAGCATGTATGATGAAATCCTACATGAATCTAAAATTTAAAATATTTTTATTTTTCTTTATTTTTTAAAAATTTTTAATTAAAAAAATAAAAAA
The DNA here is from genome assembly GCA_021397845.1 of Areca catechu. Classification (NCBI taxonomy): domain Eukaryota; kingdom Viridiplantae; phylum Streptophyta; class Magnoliopsida; order Arecales; family Arecaceae; genus Areca; species Areca catechu. The sequence continues at coordinate 98,792,609 of CM038046.1, forward strand.
AAATTAAATTAAATTCTAAAAATTAGGTTAATTAACTGTTAATTAATAAACATTATTATTGACCTTATATGTAATTTAAATATTCAGGTATGGATCCATCAAGGAGGAAGAAGGATCCGGAACGGGATATTGGCCGGTCACATGGAGAGACTCTCGGGTTGGCATCACTAGAGGTGTAAATGGTGCAATACCGAATTCAAAGGTGGAGGGTAACAAGGTTGAAGTAGCACTTGGCTGGCGGCTATCCTGATGTATATGCATGCCGATAGTTCCACAGGAGGTCCATTAGTTGATGAAGAAATACTTTGCTGATTTTAAAGCTGGGAAGGAAGAGCAGCAAAGAAGAAGGCAGAGGTGGACCGCAGAGCCGCAGAACCACATTTTTATCACTTCAGGAAGTCAGAGGAAGCATCTATTCCTTCTGATGAGGAGGCACAGATAGAGGCTACTATTCAGGTTAGCTTGTATGAGCAGAGGCAGCAGGAGGAGGCAGCCAAGCATAGACAGTGATTCGGGCCATCAGCTTTTGACTCAAGATCGAGATCCGCTTCTGCTAGTGCTCCAGGAGAGTCTGAGATAGTTTAAGAGGACCTCCTCAATCAGAGAGCCCGTCATGAGAGGCACCGGCTGTATTGCATCCATGTTGAGAGCATTTGCCAGTAGGAGGAAGTCTTCCAAGTTCAGGGACATTCCAGAGGGAGCCACTATCCATGATATCGATCCACATGCATTTTTCAGTAGAGATTCCAAGCAACAGAGGATTGACACAATGCTAAAAAAGGATAAGAAGAAGGATATATGGTGGGCCATCTTCTCCTGGTTTCATTTAAGTCATATCCCAGCCCATGCAGCAGACAATCCATATTATCGCTCTGCTATTTCATCTATACAGGCTGCTGGTGCAGGTTTAAATCCTCTAGCATCGAGGGATATCTATGGTAATCTTCTGGACAGCAATAAGGAGGAGCTAGAAGGATGGATATCCTCATATCAGAGCAAGTGGCTTGTGTATGGATTGACGGTGATGTGTGTGGTTGGACTGGTCCTACTAGACGGAGCATCATCAATTTCTTGACTTATTGTGATGGGAAGACTTTTTTCAGAAGTCTATTAATGCTTCAGATCAGGTGCACGATGCCAATTATATCCTCAGATTGATGGAGGAGGTGATTGATCAGGTGGAAGAGCATAATGTCGTACAGGTCATCACTAATAATGGACCACATTACAGGGCCGCACGGTAGATCTTGATGGAGCGGTGGCCGCATATTTTCTGGACCCCTTGTGCTGCATATTGTATAGACCTCATGTTGATGGATATTGGTAAAATTCACAGGGTGCAGAAGATTGTTGAGCTAGCACAGTCAATCACCAGATTTATATATAACCATACATGGGTCTTATCATTGATGAGGAGCTTTACAGGGAAGGAAATATTGAGACCGGGGGTCACACGGTTTGTAACTAATTACATTGCACTTGATAGTCTTCTTGGCAAGAAAGAAAAGCTGCGTCAAATGTTTGTCAGTCATGACTGGCAGGAGAGCAGATATACTAGGGCAAATACTGAGGGAAGCAATGTGGAGAATTTAGTGACGAGATAGATATTCTGGCAGCGGGCTGAGAGGGTAGTAGAGGCTATCAAGCCTCTATATGAGGTACTTCGTGCCGTGGACTCTGAGAGGTATGCTCAGATGGGCTTCTTATATTTCATGATGCAAAGGGCAAAGGAAAAGATCCAGGAGGCAGATCCATCACATGCATATGAGTATATCCGGATCATTGATGGACGGTGGAGTTATCAAATAAGTTCGGATTTGCATCTAGCACGTACGTAGTATTTTATGAAGTCCCTAAAAATTATGTTTCAATTAGATTCATACAAGTACGCTTGACTGATTCTTAAAATATATGTGCATCTTACTATCTAAATCCGAGATTTCAGTACTCCGTACCGGACATTGCTATGGATGAGGATCTTATGTCTGCCCTGCACAATCTTATATATAAGATGTAGCCTGATCCAGATATCGCTGCTATGTGCCTTGAAGAAGTAAGTTAGGTTGAAATTATTGAATGATTTTTAATAGCATTAATTTCAACAAGCTAACAAATTTTTTTCTGGCAGACAAAATTTTTTAGGGAGGGCACAGATTCATTTGGATCCACTGTAGCGGTCAGAAGTAAATCAAAGATGAACTCTGGTAGGTACTACTAAGGAATAAGTCTAATATTATATAAGGATTAAATTTTTTATTTTGCCAAATCTAAAATTCTAAATGATGTAATATCTTTTGCAGCTGAATGGTGGGTACATTTTGGTGGATCTGCTAAAAATTTAAAGATTCTTGCAATGAAGATCCTCTCCCAGACGGTGTCCTCCAGTGGATGTGAGCGCAATTGGTCTGCAATTGGTCTACATCTGGTCTTATCCACTCCAAATAGAGGAACCGTCTGAAATAGAAATGCCTCAACGATCTTGTGTATGTACACTATAATTTAAGGTTGAGACTAAAATATATTCAGGAAGAAGTAGAATTGAAATATCCTGATCTCACTGCAAGTTCATATGTTGATGAGGATGAAGATCCAATGATTGGATGGGTCATGGATCAGCAGCAGCAGCAGCCAGAGCTTGATGAGCCAGGATCGCCTTCTCGACCAGCCAGTTTTGTAGCTAATGAGGCTGGGGTGGATGCTGGACAATGGGCAACAAGTCATATTCCTCACAGGGCTCCAGCAAATACAGTACATCGTCCGTCCTCAACATCTAGTAGACCTGGAGATAGAGAAAAAGGAAAGGCAGTTGCACCTCCATCGGAGCACTCAGTCCACTCAGATTCAGATACCAGAGACAGTGATGATAGGCTTCAGATAGTGGAGGATCTAGTGATCAGGGAGGGGCAGGAGGACAGGAGTCGCAGCCACCTAGTCCTATTCGATTCACTGGGGAGTCGCAGTTTTTCCATGCCACGCAGGATACAGATCATGGAACACCATCTGATGACCTCGTGGTGATACGATTCCATATTGGCGACGGGCTCCGCGTGGTCGTTCGGGACACGATACAGCTGCAGATCTTGCACATGGAATAGGATCCTTGGATATATCTGGATCATCCTCATATTCAGGATCCTCTTATCCACAGCTACCGGTAGCTTCTGGTCCATATGATCCATATGGTGCATCCGAGACGTCAGCATCCAATGGTTATTATCCCGAAGCATTTTATGCATCTGATTTTGTTGCTGGTATATTTGGATTCCCCCCTGCACCTGCACTGCCATATCGTCAGTCTCTGGACAGCTCTCAAAGTCAGGACATCAAAGAGGGATCTGCGATTAGCTATGACCCATCACGTATACCTCCTGGGATGAGTTAGAGTATCATGCTACCTGGCAGAAGGGACATGCCGAATTTCCTACAGAGTACATACATGATCCCTATATTTATGGACATCATCACTCTACCCGATTCTAGACATTGGTATGCAATTATATGTTTATGCCACATTTTACTTTTATTAATTGCTGAGAATTTTAGTTTAATTATCATTTTTTTTATTTCAATTGAAAATAGTCCTAAATATTAGTATTTAGTCCTAAACCCTAAAATAGTACGGAGTACGCCATCCTAAACCCTAAATCCTAAACCCTTAAAAAATAAACCCTAAACCCTTAAAAATTAAAATAAAAACCTTAAAACTACAAAAAAATCAAAAAAAAAATTTTGGGCGTACCGGTTCAAGAACCGATACACCCCACCATACCATGTCAGCATGGCACGGTTCGGTACTGAACCAGTACCAGCCGGCCACCGGTACGGCACCCGATACCGGTACCGGGAATCTTGTTCGGGAGGATAACCTCCATTCAGTTGGAGTCAGCCAACAACAATCCCTGGGTAGGGTAGAGGCCACCATCGTAGGTCTTCTGTTTCTTCGGTCAAACTCATCTTTCTGCTACTAACTTTAGTTTGTTCTCTGGCAGGAGGAAAAATGAAGCCGGATCGAGCAACGATCATAGCGCGAGCGGCTACGAAGAGGGGCATCTGGATTGCAAAAATAACGGCCGAAAGGCCAAAGAAGCAGCGGATGGAGGGGCCGGCTGCTACCATTGTAGCGGTAGACTCCGACGACGACGTGCCCCTATCGGAACGCCGCGTTGAGATAGCACAGGAGCGTTCATCCTCAATAGGACAGTCAGCTGCCCGGTCTGCTGAAGAACCTCAGGGCTGATCGATGCGGAGACAGCCCCAGCGTTGCCAACCACTGAGTTGGCGCAAGAGACTCCCTCAACAGCCGGAGGGAGAAGGGCAGCCGAGGGAGGAGAAGCCGGCAGGGTGGAGGCCGGCGAAGCTAGTGATGAGGCGCATCAGAAACAGCACACCATACATGATGCTGAGCAGGTCAAAGACCTGCTCAAAAGGGCTGTTGCAGATGCCGATTGGAACGAATCAGGTCGGCGAACAGTGAATGAAGCCGCCAGGAGCTCCTACCGCAACCTGATGGGGGTAAGTCACCCGTACCTGAGTCTTTGGCCTTTCCTTTATTTCCTGTAGGTCACTAACGCTGTCTTGTTGTTTGCAGCTCCACGCATCTTGCTGATGGACGATGGCCTGGACGAGTTGTTGTACCTGAAAGACTACTCGGCCAAGAGAGCCGAAGAGGTTGAGGCGGCCAAAGCCGTGGCAGAGGCGGACAAGGCCGTGGCAGAGGCGGCACTAAAGGCCGCTGGAGAAGAGCTGTCTGCCTGTCAAGCAGAGATGGAGGCTCATAAGAAGCAAGCGGAGGACCTGCAAGCCCGGCTGATCGATCGAGAGGCCAGTTTGAGGAAGAAGTTGAGCTCCCTCACCCGTAGGCTTGAGGAGACACGGGCGGCTGAACACGAGAAGCACTGGTGGGAGCAGTAGGCCATGGCAGGGAAGTACATGACCCTGTTCAGGGAGTCCGAAGTACAGAAGGCCAAGGTAGCCGACGAGGCCGTCAAGAAGTATAAAGCCTCTGATGACTTCAAGAAGATGGATGAGGCCGGAGCAATCGGCTTTGATATTGGCTACGAGGAGTGCCTGGCAAAGGTCGGTGATGCCTTTCCGAAGCTGAACCTCGCCTTTCTGTAGCTTCCGAGACAGATGGAAGGGGAGGGCGCAGAAGAAGAGGCGAGCCCGATCGATAGAGGGGTCAAACCCCAGGTTGAAGCCGGCACAAAGGCCGAAGCTAAAGCTCCAGGTGTAGCAGATGTAGGGATGGCAGACATCCCGGTCGGGGCTTCGGGCGCGGCCGAAGGGGCTGGAGCCGAAGTCCCATCTGTACCCTCGGTGGGTCAGACCTACCTTTTGTAAGAAACCCTTTATGCAATGAAATAGAAGTATTGCCTTTTCTGTCAAAGCTTTTGTATGTCTCTCTGTGCATGTTGGGTCGGTCGGCTTAACCGAACCCTTTGTTTCAAAAATATTTCTAAGTGTTGACGGTCGGCTTAATTGGACCGTAGATTCTCCGAAGTGACTAGAACAGTGGCTCAATTCGAACCCAGACACTTAGAGATTTTTCTAAGTGTTGGTCCGTCGGCCCATCCGAACGGGAGATCTTCGAAGTAGCCGTAGGACAGTAGCTCTGTCCGAACCAAGACACTTAAAGATTATTCTAAGTGTTGGTCCATCGGGCCATTCGAACAGGAGACCTCCAAAGTAGCCGTAAGATAATAGCTCAGTCCGAACTTAGACACTTAGAGATTTTTCTAAGTGTTGGTCCATCGGCCCGTCCGACCGCGAAGCCAGAGATTTTTCTAAGTGTTGGTCCATCGGCCCGTCCAACTGCGAAGCCAGATCTTCATATGGATCCTTTTGAAGCTGTTACTGACCGAAGTCGGACTTTCGAAAGTGGGCTGCCCTAAAGCCTTTGCCGACCGGAGTCGGACTTTTGGAAGTGGCCTGCCCTGAAGCCTTTGCTGACCCGAATCAGACTTTCGAAAGTAGGCTGCTCTAGAGCCTTTGCCGATCGAAGTCGGACTTTCGGAAGTGGGCTGCCCTAAAGCCTCTGCCAATCGGAGTCAGACTTTCTGAAGTGGGCTGCTCTAGAGCCTTTGCCGACCAAAGTCGGACTTTCGGAAGTGGGCTGCCCTAGAGCCTCTGCCGACCGGAGTCGGACTTTCAGAAGTGGGCTGCCCTAGAGCCTTTGCCGACCGGAGTCGAACTTTCGGAAGTGGTTCAAAGAAGAAATGATGGCCTTTATTGATAGTGTTGAGATACGACACATTTGGTCTATTTATATTGATCTGATAGAGGTTGAATCTGGTTGATCAAGTGATATGCAAAGCTGACCAATGCCCAAGAGGCGTAAAGATGATTAATGCTTAAGAGGCATAAGGCTGATCAACATCCAAGAGGCATAAGGCTGATTAATGCCCAAGAGGCGTAAGGCTGATCAATGCCCAAGAGGCGTAAGGCTGATCAATGTCCAAGAGGCGTAAGGCTGATCAATACCCAAGAGGCATAAGGCTGATCAATATCCAAGAGGCATAAAGATGATCAATGCCCAAGAGGTGTAAGGCTGATGAATGCCCAAGAGGCGTAAGGCTGATGAATGCCCAAGAGGCATAGGCTGATCAACGTCCAAGAGGCATAAAGATGATCAATGCCCAAGAGGCGTAAAGATGATCAATGCCCAAGAGACATAAGGCTGATTAATGTCCAAGAGGCATAAAGCCGATCAACGCCCAAGAGACATAAAGCCGATAAACGCCCAAGAGGCGTAAAGGCGACCAATGCCCAAGAGGCATAAGGCTGATCAACTCTCAGGAGAAATAAAGCTGATCAATGTTCAAATGACGTGAGGTTGTTCGACATCCAGAAAATAACTGATCAACTATGAGAATGCTTATTGCACGTGTTGATGTCTTAACAAATTAACCGTTTACAGCTGTAGTTGGAAACGGTTAAGTCTGAGGTCTATAAATACCAGTGAGCGCGATGGAGAAGGGGATCCTGATTCCGAAACACCTTCCACTCAATTTTTCTTCAGATCGTATCTGTCTAGTCCAGACACCATTGATGAGCTTGGGAGCAAGAGCACTTCAACGCATAGAGCCTCCAAGAAGATGAAGATTAATTAGCTCAACATGTTTTCATTTGATCTAGCTTAGCCCAAGCATCATTGTAATTTGTTTGGACACAACAAATTGGCGCGTCAGGTAGGCGAACTCAGTGAAAAAGTCTCAAGAATCTGAAAGAAAATATGGTGAAAGGTAGGAATCGAAATCTTCCTATTGAAGACATTCCTCGTCCTCCAAAGGAGAACAATCCCATTCTTGGCGAGAGGATGGAAGTTCTTCCTGCTGTAAATTTGGATCAAGAAAGGTTAAATACTCTGTTGGACAATGTAGAAGTACTCACTACGGCAGTGCAAAATCTCTAAGAAATCGTTGCAAAGGAACAATCGTGACCTGCTGCATCAAGAAGTAGCCGGCGACCTTCTCTTCAGGTAGGTAGACATCTTAGTCCAAGAAAACATTCATCTTATCAACATTCTTCAGGTCAACAATCACCTTCAAAGCAACATCACCGATCTCATTATCACACCAAGAAATAAAACATGGAAAAATGCCCGTGATCTCATTCAACATCCTCTGAGGAATCAACTCCTGACAGTGCTCAAGTTCTAAACCTTGCAAGAGCAAATGATTTTAATAAGAAATTCAGAAAGCTAGAGTTGCAGATTGCCAGAGTTGTTGAGCAGAGGATACAACACCAAGCTGCGATATCTTACCCCCTTTTTTCAAGAAGATTATAGAGGAGAGAATTCCTCATCATTTCAAAATTCCACAGATTGAGCTGCATGATGGATTGTTTGATCCCTTGGATCATCTGGGCAGCTTTAAAGCCCACATGTTGATCCAAGGAGCATCAAACGCACTCCACTGTCTTGCTTTCCCAGCAACTTTAAAGAAATTTGTGAGAATGTGGTATTCAAGTCTCCAGCCGGATACCATTCATTCTTTCAGTCAGTTGGAGAAGTTGTTCGTCTTTCATTTCAGAACAAGCAGAAAAATGCCCAAAAACTCCGACAGCTTATTCTTCATTCAACAATCAGAAGGAGAGTCTTTGAGAGACTACATAATGAGGTTTAATTCTGCCACATTAGAAATTCAAGGTCTTAATGAATACGTGGCGATGTCAGCTATGAAGAAGGGATTGCGAGCCTCTAGATTCACATTCTCTTTAGATAAAATGTTTCTGACCAATTATTCTGAACTACTGGCCCGTGCCCAAAAATACGCTCAAGCCGAAGAACAAGTCCTGAGCCGGCGACAGGTAGAAAGAAAATCGATGCCAAGTAAAAAGAATTCCAAAGAAGATGACTTCCGATCACCTGGAGTCCGATCAATTCAATGGCAAGGTCAGAGGCCGAAGAACTTTGTCGGCAGGAACTATGTCAATAGATTTGACACTTATACTCCCCTAACTCTCTCTCGAGAGAAAATTCTGATGAAAATTGAGAAAGAAAGTTTTCTTCAGAGGCCAAGGCCAATGAGAGCTCCATCTACTGTGCGCAACAAAACCAAATTTGTCGGTTTCATCGTGATCATGGACACACTACGGAAGAGTGTATCCAACTGAAAGATGAGATTGAAGATCTGATCAAACGAGGTTATTTGGACAGATATGTCTTATACCAAAATCAAAACCGACCAATTGAAGCAGCAGTACCAAGGCCAACGGCCCCAAGAATGATCACTGATGGGACGGAGCTCCCAAATCAACAGCCGACTGATGGTTCGATTGGAATGATTCACCAAGCATATTATGAAGATGATCGGAGCACCAAGAGGCTTCGAGAAATATTAGCTTTTCTAATAATGACTTACAAGGCGTCCAAATGCCGCATAATGATCCTGTAGTGATTTCCACAATAATTGCAATACATAGAATTCTGGTTGATAATGGAAGTTCTACTGAAGTCTTGCTTTATGACACTTTCTCAAGATGAATTTATCAACTAATAAGCTATGAAGAATTCATATGCCATTAACTGGATTTGGCAGAAATTCCGTAGGAGTAAAGAGAAATTACACTTTCCGTAACCCTCGGAACAATGCCGAAGCAAAGGACATTTCCTCTTACTTTTATGATTGTTCGGATTTCCTCTGCGTATAATGCAATCTTGGAAAGACCTGCTCTGAATAAGTTCCAAGCCATCGTGTCGACATCATTTACTGATGAAATTTCCGATCCAAAATGGAATTGGAGAGATAAGAGGAAATCAAAAGATGGCTCGTTAATGTTTGACAATTCAAAATCAATAATCAATCAACTCAGTTTCTGAACAAATGGATCCGTGTGATCCAACTGAAGGGGTAAGCATGTCAATAGAAAGAACTATTCATGCTCCTTTGATAAAAGATGATCCTACTAAAACTGTTCAGATTGGAAGTTCCTTATTGAAGACCAAAGGAAGAAGTTGATTGACTTTCTATAAAAAAATGCTGACATATTTGCGTGAAAGGTTGCCGATATGTTAGGGATTCCTCCTGAAGTGATTATGCACGAACTCAAGGTTGATCCACTTAGTCGGCCTGTTCGACAAAAGAAACGAAATTGTCCCGGAAAGATAAAAAGTTATCAATGAATAAGTGACCAAATTGCTTGATGCTGGATTTATCAGGGAGGTTCATTATCCTGACTGGTTTGCCAATGTAGTAATGGTAAGGAAAGCAAATGAAAAATGGAGGATATGTATAGATTATACTGATCTTAATAAGGCATGTCCTAAAGATAGTTTTCCTTTGTCTAAAATTGATCAACTCGTTGATACAACGGCTGGACATAAATTCTTGAGTTTCATGGATGCTTTCTCTGGATATAATCAGATACGAATGAGTCCAGAAGATGAAGAGAAGACATCCTTCATCACAGATCGAGGGATATATTGTTACAAAGTAATGCCATTTGGTCTTAAAAATGCTGGAGCTACTTATTAGAGGTTAGTGAACAACATCTTTGAAGATCAAATTGGAAAGATTATGGAAGTATATGTAGATGATATGATCGTCAAAAGCAATCAGTCTGATGATCATATAAAAGATTTGCAGATAGCCTTTGATATTCTATGGTAAAATCACATGAAGTTAAATCCGACCAAATGTATTTTTGGTATAACTTTTAAAAAAATTTTAGACTTCATAGTTACGAAGCGAGGGATTGAAGCTAATCCAGAAAAGATTCAAGCCATATTGGACATGAGGCATCCAGCTAATAAGAAAGAAATTCAACAGTTGACTAAACGAATCGCTTCATTAAGCCGATTTATTTCTCGTTCGGCTGAGAGATGTTTGTCTTTCTTCAAAGCTTTACGACAGACCAAGGATTTTAATTGGTCGAATAATTGTCGGTTAGCATTTGAAGAACTTAAAAAGTATTTGACAAATCCAGTCATATTATCTAAACCCCAAGAAGGAGAAGATCTATATCTTTATATGGCTGCATCTGATGAAGCAATCAGTTCTGTGTTGGTGAGAAAGAAATATGAAGAATCACATAAGCCCATTTATTACATCAGCAAAGTCCTTCATGATGAAGAGACAGGGTATCCAAAACTTCAGAAGATTGTTTATACCTTGGTAATATCGGCCAAACGCCTTAGGCCATATTTTCAATCCCATCGTATTATTATATTGACCGATCAACCTCTAAGGACTATTCTACAATGTTCTGATACTTCTGGTCGGATGGCAAAATGGGCAGTCAAATTAAGTGAATATGATTTTACTTATCGGCCTCGATCTGCAATAAAGGCTCAAGTACTGGCTGATTTCATAGCCGAATATACTTGGAGTGACAATGAAAAAGAAATCCAGCCATCTGATGGAATGGAAAAGGCCGATGCATCCTAGATATTACATGTAGATGGAGCCTCAAATTCTTCTGGTTGTGGGGCTGGATTGATCTTATCCAATCTAAATGAAGATATCACAGAATATGCACTCCGATTCTCTTTCAAAATCTCTAATAATCAAGCCGAATATGAAGCCCTCCTGCTGGTTTAAAAATTGCAAAGGAATTACATGTCTGAAAATTAAAGGTATTATCTGTTCACAATTAGTCGTCAATCAAGTAAAAGGAGATTTTGAGATTCACGATGCCACTTTAGCTTTGTATTTGAAGAAAGCTCAAGAGCTTGGAGCTTTATTTGATTCTTGGGACATCAGCCATGTCCCTAGAACTGAAAATTCTCGAGCCAGTTCATTGTCCAGATTGGCTACTTCTACGCCTAATCTAATGGGTCGGACTTTAGTGGAACACTTGGAGATCCCAAGTATTTCAGCAAGTGAAAAAGAAAAGGTTTTTCAAATAGAGCCGAAATTGGGTTGGATGTACCCGATAATTAAATATCTGACTGAAGAGATATTACCTGAAAATAATGTAGAAACTAAATAACTCCGAAAGATTGCTTCTCAATATGTTATCTTAGATGACTTGTTATATAAAAAATCATTTTTCCAGTTGCTATTGAAGTATTTATCTCCTTCAGATGCCGATTATGCTCCTAGAGAAGTACATGAAGGAATATGCGATGATCATTTGGGAGGAAGGTCATTGGCTTATAAAATCATAAGGCAAGGATATTACTGGCCGACTATACAGAAAGATGCTATGGATTTTGTAAAAAAATGTGATTCCTGTCAAAGGTATGCAAATATACAAAGACGTCCTGCCAGTCATCTAACACAGTTAGCAGCTCCTTGGCCATTTGCTCAATAGAAAATGGAGATACTTGGTCCATTTCCTCCAGCTTCTGGGCAACAAAAATTTCTGATTGTTGCCATTGATTATTTTACCAAATGGGAGAAGCCAAGCCTTTAGCTCTAATTACTGAAGCAAAAGTTGAAATGTTCGTCAGAAACTTTATCATATATAGGTTCGAAATCCCTCATGCTATCATTACTGATAATGGAAGGCAATTTGATAATCAGAAATTTAGAGATTTCTATGCTCAATATAACATTCTTCACAAACTGACATCCATTGGACATCCGCAATATAATGGGGAAGCTGAGGTAACTAATCGGACAATTCTTCATGGATTGAAGACCCGATTGAATGAAATCAAAGGATCTTGGGCTGATAAACTTTATTCTGTTTTATGGGCTTACCGAACGACTCCCCGATCTACAATGGAAGAATCTCCGTTCAATCTTGCTTATGGGAGTGAAGCTATGTTACCTATAGAGATTATTCTTCACTCTAGAAGAATGGACTGCTTTGAAGCATCGAATAATGCTGACCAAAAGAGAATTGACCTGGATCTGCTTGAAAATTCCATATTGGAGGCACATTAAAAAATGGCAGCGTATCGACAAAGAGTGGCACGATATTATAATTCAAAAGTCAAGGCTTGAATCTTTCGAATTGGCAACCTTGTTCTGCGCCGAACAATAATATCTTGACCAACTGAACAGGGCAAACTTGCTCCAAATTGGAAAGGCTCTTATCGTATCACTGAAGTTGTACGACCCGAGACCTATCGATTTGAAAGTCTGGATGGTTATCCAATGGCTAAACCATGGAATATAGAAAATCTTTGTAAATACTATCAATAAAGAGATTTTTCTCTTTTGTTCCTTTCATATGAAGGAAAAATATGAAGTTGAAGTATTCTCTAAAAGAAAGAGAGAAAAGAAAGGTTGGCCTGATAAGCTGACCATAATCTGACAAATCGAGTTGGTCTAACCCACTAACTCATCAATATTTTATGATCAGAATAATTGATCAATCAAAAGGTTGGCCTGATAAGCTAACCATAATCCGACAAATCGAGTTGGTCTGACCCACTAACTCATCGATATTTTATTATCAAAATAATTGATCAATCAAAAGGTTGGCTTGATAAGCTAACCATAATCCGATAAATCGAGTTGGTCTGACCCGCTAACTTATCAGTATGTTAAAATCGGAATAACCAATTGACTGGAAGGTTGACCTGATAAGTCGACCATGACATAAGTAATGAGAGTTGGCTTGAATTGCCACTCCATCAATATCATTGTCTCAGAATATCAAAGATATTGGAAAGCTAGTTCAGCATATTGAACTAGTCATTATACTTGGCTTGATATGTTGATTATATAACAACGAGAAAAAAACAGAGGATTTCATTAATATTTTGCTAAAAAAAAATAGAAGCAAAACAAACATCGAACATTGATTCATAAAGAGTTGCTGAAAACTTATGATTACAAGTGCTATTCGACTTTCTCCGCATTGTTTGATCACATGAAGTTTTTTCTTGTTCAGATGTTTCTTTAACAGGGGAAATTACAAGATTATCGATTGGCTTCTCTTCTTCTTCTTCTACGGAATCGTTTATGGAAATAGAGGAGATGTCAAGGTCAGGGTATAGTTTTTTGACCTTGTTGATACAATCTTCAAAGCCGAATTCATAGCCCTTGGCTCCTATTTGGTCCATTTCATCGTTGAATGCTTCAGATTTTTTGAATTCTTCAATTACAAGAAACCTCCCTTGGTCAGTGAAGCATTTTCTTATTCGGTTTGTTCCAACTTCTTTTCAAGAAATATTATTCTTTCTTCCATTTTGGATTTTTGGTCCAGTACTTTCTCATATGCATGAGTCTTTTCTTCTATGGCTGTACCAGCCTGCCAAAGTATTTTCCTTCTTTTTTCTGCATTGGCCAAAAGATCCATAGCATGTTTTTCTATTATTCTTAATTGATTTCTCAATGACAAGATCGTTGCAGTCGATCGGACAACCCTTGACTCTAAAGCTATCCGATTAGCATCAGCTGTCCTTTTCTTCCTTGGCCAAAGCTAATTGCTTCTGAAGATATGTTTGAAGGTTAGTTGTTTGGCACCAGCTTTCTTTAATCATGGACATGTCATTGATAAACTGAACAAAAGATTCAGGATGACATTAGAACAAGAATAAGTTATTTTGAAACGAAAGAGACGGTACCTACCTTCATTATTCCTGGATAAATGGATGATAGAATCTCTTTTACTCCATGTTTGATTGTTGTTTCCCAATCTTTCCAAAGAATGGTGGATTATAGTATGGTTTTTGCCAGCTTTGGATTGTTAACGCTCGTATCAGCGACGAGCACTTGAACGTCTTTATCTTCATTTGGATCGAATGACTCTTCCATAGGAGCTTTACCTTTTTCTGTTGAAGTATGCTTAGCAGATGGATCACACTCTAGTTCTTTTGAAAGAGGAACGGAAGGCTCTTGTTCCTTTTCCTTGGATGAAGATGCAACATATTCGAAAAATTCTGGCTTATTGGAAGTACTTCTTGACAAGCGGCTTCTTCTTATGCAAGATCTTTCTTCTCTGAATCGTATAGGTTTGGCCTTCCTCTTGAGTGTTTGATGAAGTTTCTTGCCATCTGATTCCATTTTTCAAATACGATGAAGATTTCTTCTTGAAATCAAAAGTTTCTAAGGAAAAAAGAAACTCAAAATACTCGAGACAAAAGTGGCTCAAAGACCCGAGCCTGAAACCTATTTATATAGAGAACTACAATGATCATGATTTATGGTCCAAATTCCGAGAATCTTGAGATCTTGACACGTTTGAGATCCTGATTTGGTGGGAATTCGTGCGCCATTTCTAATTTTCAGAAAGTCAGTTATAAAAATATATATAATGGTATTTGGTTTGAATTTGAATTCAAATCTTATATGATCTCTAAAATACTGACAAATGCGGTTATATGACCTGCCGAACGACTGCTCTTCTAATAGGAAAATGGCATTTGGTAAAGTTGATATGATGACTTATTAAACTTCATCTGGAAAAATCTCTCATAAAGGATTCTTCTTCTTAAAATATTAAGGAAAAAGATGTTTGGTAAATTTGATTGAAATATTATACTATCTATGAGTAAGTTAGGGGTTTGATTGATTTAAAGATTAATTTTTCTAAATGTTCAGTAAGTGCTAACTTCTTCCTCATGAGAAATTAGAGATTATGCTTTCCGATCGACTTATCCCATTAAAGATTCATATTCATTGAACTTGTTCGGAATTGATTTGACTAAATTTTTCCGAATAATAATTAGTGTTTATAATCTGATTTGGATAATTTCATGATTAAATCGGTCTTTCTCAGAAATTTCCTTATATGATCCGATGATTTCATACTTAGAAGATTTTTTGCTTATAAAAGTTGGAACTCTTTGATTTTTATTGAGATAATCTATCGTATCTTCTTTCTTAAAAAAAAAAAAAGAGAGAGAAAAAGGAGAGGAAAAGGCATTTACCTTACTCAAAATATGATAGACATTGTTAAAGGAAAGAACTTTTCATTTCATGTTAAAGACAATAAGTTCCTACATCATTCATACAGATTGATCGTTTACATTCTTTTTAATTACATTTTCTTCTGTTTCAACTTGACTTATAGTAGGAATTATTTCCGTTTCTTCTTGAATTTGAAAGCCTGATGTTGGTTCTTTGGTTTGATCACCGACCGGTTCTTCGGCTTGGTCTTCGACTAGTTCTCCAACCTGATCTTCTTCTTCAGAATCCTCTTCATTGGAATCTTCCTCTATCTTTGAAGTATCAAGATCAAGGTAAAATTTATTTACTTTCTTTAAATAGTCGGCGCGACCAAGGTCGTAGCTCTCAACTCCCGCTTCGTAGAGTTTGTCTTCAAAAGCCTTTGATTGAACATACTATTTATGGCTTCATTAACGGCCTCTTCAACAGCTTGTTCAGCTTTCTTTGTTGCCGTTAAAGCTTTTTCTTCAGCCACTAAAACTTTCTTTTCAGCTGTTAAAATTTTTCCTTCGGCTTTTTCCAAGTTGACGGACATCGATCGGAGTTTCTTTTTCTTCTTTTTCAGCTTTGACTCCATGATGTTCATTTTCGATCGTGTATCGTTCAGCTCTGCTTCTAGAGCTGATGTTTTGGTTGATGTTTATTCTAACTTCCTTTCCATAGCATTCTTTAGTTCCTCAGCAACCTCTTTTTCCGCCCTTGCAATTGCACATAGTTTGACGAAACTGATCGAAGTTTTTCAGACTTTCATCCATGATGCTGATCCCATGGATAAGCTATGCATTTGTATATTAAATTGGTCAGACTTATTAAAGAAAGAAAAACGATTGACT
Organism: Areca catechu; assembly: GCA_021397845.1. Classification (NCBI taxonomy): domain Eukaryota; kingdom Viridiplantae; phylum Streptophyta; class Magnoliopsida; order Arecales; family Arecaceae; genus Areca; species Areca catechu. Next base: position 98,808,729 of record CM038046.1, read on the forward strand.
CTTTAATTGTTTAGAGTGCAAATTGATTCCATACCTTCAACAGTGCTGGATGAAGCAATAAAACTATATCGTCAATTTGCTGGGACTTGGTAATTTCCCAGTCTTTCGAAATGATGATAGACCTTAAGAGACGACGAGCTAGCATTGGATAATTTAGACCCGAATCATCAGCATATACATAAAAATCAGCTGTAACATCTATAGCTGGTACTCTTTCTTCTTCCTCCTCCATCATCGGAGACTTTTCCTTATCAATTCGGTCAGCAAGAAATGATGATGGACCAGCTTCTGAAGTTTTAATTGATCGTCTTTCTTGTACTAGAGGTTGAAGAGATGCCGATAATGGTACTTCATCATCTTCCGATACACTTGCTATTAGTATCGGAGAGATAGGATCTGCTAAAATTGCTGAAGCTGTTGAAGTTGTTGGTTTTATCTTCTTCGGTCTCTTAATTCTTCCTTCTTCTTGGTCGGAGGGGGTGGCTTCTACTCTTCTTTTCTTCGACAGTTTTCGAAGTTTCCGAACATCCACCATGACTGATGTATCTGTAATGATTAAAAAGTTAACAGGATTGATTGCCAGTAAAGAAATGAATAGATAACATCAGCAATAAAAATACCTAAAGGGATTGGGACTGATTTTAGCCAAAAAAAGTCCTCTTTGATTGAGAAGTTCTTTTATCGAGAGAATCTCCATCCCTATGAACTTCTCATAATCTTCTTGGTCGATTGTCAGAATTTTCTTGCCATCATTGGAAGTTAACTGGGGTTCTCTATGGCCAATGGTGAAATCCCAAGGAATTTTAGAGATGCTGTAGAAGAAGCAAGGCTTCCAACCATGAATGGTTGACGGAAACCCCAAGATAAATTTCTGACCATGGCGTGGATTGATTACCCACCACCCATGGCCATGGAAATCTCGTTTTAGTACGAATAAGACAGTGAAAAGGAAAGTTATGGAAATTATATCTGCGTCCTTGCAAAGAATCAAAAAAGCACAGATTATTCGAATACTATTGGAAGTTAATTGGACTGGTAATACACGATATAGTCTAAAGATCGTAAGGAAAAAGGGATGAATCGGAAATCTAAGACCGGCTCTTAAATGTTCTTCATAAATTGTCAGGCTACCAGGTGGAGGCTGATCTATTTGCTCTTCAGAATTTGGAAGGACTACAGCATAATCGTCTGAAATGTTATAATACTGCTTCAATGCTAGAATTCGGTGTTCTGTTAAGGAGGACCTAACATCACCTATTTTTACTGATTCGGCTTGTTTTTTCTGTTTCTGAGAAGTGGATTCTTCAGGATTATCAGTACGACTAATTTCTAAGATTCTAGCCATAAAGAAAGAAAGGAGCAAAGGAAGATTAACTTAAAAAGAAAGTAGAAAAGAGAGGAGGCCGACCTGAGAGGTTTTCTCTTGCTCCTAAGATGAAGAAACTGAAATGGGAGAAAACCTATTTTTCTGGAGAAGATGGTGTTTATATGCTGTCCTTCAACGGTTTAAAATTGTTTTCGAATAACGGGATTGATTCAGATCTTGCCACCTGTCCGTAATATCTGGTAAAAAGATATAGTTTTCGAAGAGTTGAAATGACTATTCGTAATCCGATGGCAATGTGCTGCTGATGGGATATTTGCATTTATTTTATGATGAAGATCTTTCGGCTTTTTGTGGATTTCAAAAATTGTAATAATGATAGCAGGATACGGCTGTTGGTTTTTATAACCACTTCCCCTATTAGAGATTGACACGTCATCAAAACGTGCTGCCCAAGAATAGAAGCTTCTGATAGTTTCTGAGTTACCATTAATGAATTCAGAAACTGGGGGGACTAGTGTTGGGATACGACACATTTGATCTATTTATATTGATCTGATAGGGGTTGAATATGGTTGATCAAGTGATATGTAAAGCCGTCCAATGTCCAAGAGGTGTAAAGCTGATTAATGCCCAGGAGGCGTAAAGCTGATCAATGCCCAAGAGGCACAAGGATGATCAATGCCCAAGATGCGTAAAGCTGGTCAATGCCCAAGAGGCATAAAGCTGATCAATGCCGAAGAGGCATAAAGATGATCAATGCCCAAGAGGCATAAGGCTGATTAATGTCCAAGAGGCATAAGGCTGATCAACGTCTAAGAGACATAAAGATGATCAATGTCCAAGAGGCGTAAGGCTGATTAATGCCAAAGAGGCGTAAGGCTGATGAATGTCTAAGAGACATAAAAATGATCAATGCCCAAGAGGCATAAGGCTGATTAATGCCCAAGAGGAGTAAGGTTGATTAATGCCCAAGAGACAAGGCTGATCAATGCCCAAGAGGCGTAAAGATGATCAATGCCCAAGAGGCGTAAAGATAATCAATGTCCAAGAAGCATAATAAGGCTGATTAATGCCCAAGAGGCGTAAAGCCGATCAACGCCCAAGAGGCGTAAAGCCGACCAATGCCCAGAGGCATAAGGTTGATCAACTCTCAAGAGAAGCAAAGCTGATCAATGTTCAAATGACGTGAGGTTGTTCGACATCCGGAAAATAACTGATCAATTATGGATAATGCCTATTACACGTGTTGATGTCTTAATGAATTAACCATTTATAGCTATAGTTGGCTAGAAACGGTTAAGTCTGAGATCTATAAATCTGGTGAGCATGACGGAGAAGGGGATCCTGATTCCGAAACACCTTTTACTCAATTTTTCTTCAGATCGCATCTGTCTAATCCAGACATCATTGATAAGCTTGGAAGCAGGAGCACTTTAACGCACAGAGCCTCCAAGAAGATGAAGATTAATTAGCTCAACCTGTTTTCATTTGATCTAGCTTAAGCCCAAGCATCATTGTAATTGTTTGGACACAACAGATAGTTTTGCGAAGGTTGTCTAAATTCTACGGACGCGCCACTTGCCTGTTGGGGATTCCGGTGCACCGCAGCGGAAGTGTAATTTCAAGAATGATGAAATTTGCACCATAATCACTTAGCCAAGATCTCCTTATTCAGGATTAAAACATATATTGAACATTTAAACATACATTGTTAGAATTAGAGTACCAACCTGTAATCGCTAATTCCAACAAAGTTGATGTTGAAGGGGCTGATTGAATTCACCAGGCATCCAAGTGTCTGCCCTCCGATAGTGATCCACACAGAGCAGTGATCAAGACAACTCTATCTTCTTTTCAAAGGTTCCTTCTATTGAGTTCTTCTTCCTAGAACTCAATTGCTTGGACTATGGCTTGAATTCCTCCACACAAAAGCTTGCTTCCCTTTCCTTGACCCCTTCTCCTCCTTCCACTAAGACCTTGGCCCTTTAGACGCCCTTGTCTTGAAGAAAAGACCTTGTCCTAAGAGGACATAGGCTTGTCTTAAGTTGGAGGAGAAATTAAGACAATGATGTCTTAATGTAAGAAAGAAAGGAACAAATCAAAACTCGTTTCTTTCCTTTACCGTTGGAGACTTTTACTTTTATTCTTGTTCAGTAGCAGAGTTTCGACAGAGGTTTACTCTGTAAAGGAAACAATACAAGAGCAAGAAAAAAAATAAAAGAGTCTTCAGGAGAGGAAGAAAGGAAAAATTACTTCTGTTCTGACTTTCCCGACCCTTTAAATAGAAATCAGGTAGGCGCCTACACACCTCTCCGTAATCACTTTCTCACGCCCTTCTCAATTTCTCACGCCCCATCCTCCCATCTCACGGCCTTCCAGATTAAATCCCATGGCTTTTCTTAAAGAAAAAATCGCGGTGTTTAAAAAGGAAAGGGGTCGCGACTTTTCATCTCCGAAGAGATGTTATTTCGCGCGCCCGGGAAGAGTTAGCGCATTCCTTCTTTCTCAAAATCCCATCAGCCATTGGATTCTCATCCAAGGGGGGAGAGATGGTGCGCTAATGCTTAAGAAGGAGGCCGCCCCAAATAAAATCATCGGAGAAATATTTGGGGCGCGCCAAGAGTCCATGCGCCATGGACTCTTCCTAATGGCGCGCCAAGAGTCCATAAGCGCATGGACTCTTGGCATTTGGCATGGAAAAACAAAGGGGGCGGGTGGGGAGGCTAGCCAAGCTACATGGCTAGCCAATAGGGTTAGCCATATTCCTATTTTCTCAATTAGGGTTTAATTAGGTCCAATTAGAATCTAATTTGAACCAATCCGGAACCCTAATTCGAATCCGATTCGAATAGAAGTTAGGGTTTGCAACACCTGCTAGAGTGTTATCCTGCAAAGATGATTTAATTCCAAATTAAACTCTTGATCAATCCTCTTAAGTGTGTGACCCATTGGGTTCCAAATCTAGCCAGCAGTGGGTTCGAATACAAGTTGACCTAATTTGATTAGAACTCTTTCTAATCGATTTAGGTCAAACCGGGCTTACCCGATTCGATCAATTAGGACTCTTCCTAACATGTGATCTTTGAACTTGATCAACCCACAAGACAAGATTGACGTCTAGCAACGTGTCATGTCTACCCGGAAGATATGAAAATTCTGGTGAAATACCAAAATTACCCTTCAGTAGAGAGTTACCGTACAATTAAATCTTTCGATCAGCCTGCACCCAAAATATAACTATGGATATGGATATATGTCAAATCCAATATTATATTTATTTCTAGCTCAATCTTATAATGATTATTCGATTATCTTGATATTAGAAACCATCTCTAATATCTTTACTTTGATCAAAGATTCCCTGAATCATCATGCGATTGTTGACTAGCTGGATGCAATCTCCTCTTACTAAGAGTGATCGATTCCTTGTTGACCTACTCATTACCTTCATATCCAATTCACCATTCCCAGTATCAATCCTGTGCATGGCTCAGTGTCATGATTAGGATTGAACCAAAGAATGGGTTCATGTACATAAGGTACTTATGGCAGTCTCAGGTCAAAAGATTACTTGTACCACTCCTACTATGAGAACCTTCTATTGACATGTAGCTAAGACTCCATTAGATGTTCTCAAGTTGGATCATATCAGTGAACTCATTCTCCAATGAGCACCCACATCCCAGTATTAGTGTCATACACAAGTGACTGTGAGAGCAGTCACCCTTTCCAGTATACCCGGGATGTGCTAGTCTTATCGAAAAACCCTGATCCCCTACTCAGGGTTCCTTTGACTAGGAATACTTTAGATTAAGTTTTTAAGATTTTAGGTCTCACTGGTATGATCTCATCATAACCCTAAAATCATAGCCCTAATCTATGGGGTTCATCATATAATATAAACACAGCGTATGATGAAAAATAATGCCTTTATTTAGAAAATTGTCAATTACAATAGTTTAGGAGATACAACATAGATTGGCTTGTAGGGCATATCCCTTTCAATCTCCCACTTGCACTAAAGCCAATCGCCTTTAAATCTTAATCCTATACATTCGAGGTGGCGATCAAAATCTCGCTGTGGTAGAGCCTTAGTGAACCGGTCTGCTACATTGTTCTTTGTATCAACTCTATCTATGTAGACATCTTGTCTCTCTACTATTTCTCGGACGAGATGGAAGCGTCTCAGAATGTGCTTGGACTTATGATGAGCTCTTGATTCCTTAGCTTGAGCAACAGCCCCAGTGTTGTCACAGTAAAGTGGCACTGGGTTTCAATTTCAGGAACAACACCCAACTCTGTGATGAACTTCTTCATCCAGACTGCTTCCTTGGCGGCTTCACTAACAGCTATGTATTTTGCCTCTGTGGTTGAGTCAGCTACAGTCTGCTGCTTGGTACTCTTCCAACTCACTGCTCCACCATTTAGGATAAAAACATATCCCGAAATGGATTTGCTATCATCAGGGTCTGATTGAAAACTAGAATCAGAATAAGCTTCTAGTTTAAGATCAGAACCACCATAAACCAGAAAAATATCCTTAGTCCTTCTTAGGTACTTAAGAATATTTTTAACTGCTTTCCAATGATCCTCTCCTGGATCAGCCTGAAACCTACTGACAATGCCTAAAGCATATGCCACATCAGGCCTGGTACATAACATGGCATACATTATGGACCCTATTGCCGAAGCATAGGGTATAGAATTTATTCTATTTCTTTCTTCAGGTGTCTTAGGAGACATCCTTTTAGAAAGATGTATGCCTTGACTCATAGGAAGATAACCTCTTTTACTTCCTTCCATGCTAAATCTTTTCAGCACTAAGTCAATGTACCTAGATTGGGATAAACCTAGCATCCTCTTAGATCTATCTCTATAGATCTTAATACCTAGTATATAGGATGCTTCTCCCAAATCTTTCATGGAAAACTGGTTTGATAGCCAAACCTTGACTGATTGTAACATTGGGATATCATTCCCAATGAGGAGTATGTCATTTACATACAGAACCAAGAAGACTATGGCACTCCCACTAGTCTTCTTATAAACACAGGGTTCATCCACATTTTTGATAAAACCAAACTTTTTAATAGTTTCATCAAAGCGGATGTTCCAACTCCTGGAAGCTTGCTTTAATCCATAAATGGATTTCTTTAGCTTGCATACTTGCTTAGGTTTATTCTTTGAAATAAAACCTTCTGGCTGTGACATGTAGACTTCTTCCTCAAGGAAACCATTGAGGAATGCAGTCTTTACATCCATCTGCCATATCTCATAATCGTGGTATGCTGCTATAGCAAGTAAAATCCGAATTGATTTCAGCATGGCAACGGGTGAAAATGTTTCATCATAATCAATTTCCTGTTTTTGTCTAAAACCTTTAGCCACTAATCTGGCTTTATAGGTTTCAACTTGGCCATCAGCCCCAATCTTTTTCTTATAGACCCATTTACACCCAATAGGATTAACACCCTCTGGTGCATCAACCAAAGACAATACTTGGTTTACATACATAGAGTCTACTTCGGATTCCATGGCTTCTTGCCATTTATCTGAATCAGTACTCAAGATAGCTTCCGTATAGGTCAGAGGTTCATCATTTTGAATGACTTGGGCTTCATTATTTTCAATAATAAACCCATACCTCTCAGGTGCCCGTGGCACTCTATCAGACCTACGAGGAGGAGTTTTGTGTTCTAGTTCTGTCCTAACTATATGTTCTAATGGTTGAGAATTGTCTATCTGTATTTCTTGTACTTCTCCAAGTTCAATAGTTCTACCATTGCCCTTTTCTAAAATGAACTCTTTTTCTAGAAAAGTGGCATGCCTGCTGACAAAAATCTTTTGTTCAGTAGGATGGTAGAATAGATATCCTCTACCTTCTTTAGGATATCCTACAAATAGACATTTATCCGCTCTAGGTTCCAACTTATGTCCAAAATTTCTTTTAACATAAGCTGGACATCCCCATACCTTGAAATATTTAAGATATGTTTTCTTTCCACTCCAAATTTCATATGGAGTACTAACAACGGATTTAGAAGGTACCTTGTTCAGAATGTAAATAGCAGTTTCTAGGACATGACCCCAGAAGGAAACGGGTAAATTTATGAAGCACATCATGGATCGTACCATATCTAATAAGGTACGATTCCTCCTTTCAGCTATACCATTTAGCTGTGGTGTATAAGGAGGGGTCTATTCAGAAATGATTCCATTAACTTTAAGATAGTCTAAAAACTCCGTGGATAAGTATTCTCCTCCTCGATCAGAACGAAGAACTTTAATACTTTTCTCGGTTTGTTTTTCGCCATACTTTGATACTCCTTAAATTTATCAAAGGCTTCAGATTTGTGTTTCATAAGATACACATATCCGAACCTAGATAAATCATCTGTAAAAGTGATAAAATATGAGTATCCTCCTCTGGCCTGAGTTGTCATTGGACCACATACATCAGTATGTATAAGTCCTAATAACTCAGTTGACCTTTCCCCATGTCCAGTGAATGGAGTTTTTGTCATCTTACCCATGAGACATGATTCGCAAGTTCCTAATAATTCATACTCATAAGGATCAAAGAATTTTTCCTTGTATAACTTGCTAATCCTAGACTCATTAACATGACCAAGTCTATGATGCCAAAGTAAAGTATCATTAAAGTCTTTTCTTTTCCTTTTAGTATTGACATGAAAAATACTATCATTGGAAGAAAGAGTTAAGAGCCCATTGCTAAATATGCCAGAACAAATAATTTTATTAGATGACATTATCGAGCAACCAGTGCTCGTTACATCCATTACATATCCTTGTTTTAATAACAAAGGAATAGATATAATGTTCCTAATAATCTTTGGCATATAGTAACAATTTTCTAACTCCAAGATCTTCCCTGAAGGCAACTTCAGAATATATGTCCCTACAGCTTCTGCTTGGATGATATCACCACCAGCACCGTAGAGATTGAAGTCGCCTTCCTTCAATACTTTAAGCTTGTGGAGGTCCTGCAAAGATTTGCATATATGGTAACCACAAGCGGTATCCAATACCCAAGTATTTGATATAGACGAATTTAATGTCAATATAGTATGTATCTCATACATACCTTTTGGTGCATCTGTCGCACCAGGCTTCACAGTGCAAGGTAAGCCTTGCAATTCCTTTTCCAATGTCCCGCTTTGCCGCAAAAGAAACAGGTTGACTGTTTTGAGGCCTTCTTTCCTTTCTTGTTCTTATTGATGCCACCCTTAGGGTTTAGCCTCCTACTAAAACTCTTTTTGCCCGATTTCTTCTTATTGGTCTTATCAACAAGAAGAAGTGGAGCCTTTTCTCTCTTAACGTGGCTCTCTGCTGTTTTTAACATATTTAACAGCTCGGGCAAGGAAGTGTTCAGTTTGTTCATGTGATAATTCAAGACAAACTGAGAAAATGACTCCGGGAGTGATTGCAGGATTAAATCCTGATTCAGCTCCCCATCCATAATAAACCCTAATTGACCCAATCTGGTGATTAAGTCAATTAATTACCTTCAGGACATGATCCTGAACGGATGTACCCTCTGTCATCCTAGCACGGAATAACTGCTTAGATATTTCGTATCTAGCAGTTCTGCTTTGTTCTCTATAAAGCTCCTTTAAATTAAGCATTATGGATTGAGTATCCATGCTTTCATGCTACCTCTGTAACTCATTGGTCATAGAGGCCAGTATGATACACTTGACAGTGAGGGAGTCATTCTGCTATATTTTATATGTGGCCATATCTTCCTGTGTGGCATCATCCCCTACTGGATTAAGACTAGGGGTATCAAGAGTATAAGAAAGTTTTTCTGAACTCAGTACAATCTTTAAGTTTCTCAACCAGTCCACATAGTTTGGACCAGTCAATTTGTTGGTATCTAAGATGCTTCTTAGTGATAATGAAGATGCCATTTATCTACATTTAATAAAAAACAATGCATAAGCAAACAACCATGAAATGACTTACATAATTAAATCAGGTCTTCAATTTAATTATGTCTCCCACTATTTTATCAAAAATCATAGCCCTCACTATGATAATCGAGAAGAACCCTGATCGATTTTTCTTAGTGAGATTGAGATCCTTATAACTTATAAAAGATCTTGCAGATAACACAACAAATCTTTTATAAGCTCAAAGGTAGGAAACTCTTCCAATTATATCTCATATAATTCTCAAAAATAACTTGGCTTCTAGAACATTATAAGTCTTGCAGAAAATACAACAAACCATAATGTTCTAGTTAAGTCAAGACCCTTTCATTTCTATACAGTCAGTATTCAAATATAATGCCCTTGCAGATAACACAACAAGGCATTATACTGAATATACTGTAAGCATATCTTTGCACTAGATCAATATTATGTCAATCACCCTATTAGGTCTTGCAGATAACACAACAAACCTAATGTAGTTCATAACACAATAATGATCCAGCATGAAGGAAGGCCAATATATAGCATTTTTTAACACTAAGCATTTAAGTCAAGATTTAAATATAATCAAATCGGCCAGGCAAGTGGAAGAGATGTGGGAGTCCCCCCGTTGCTTTCCTAGACACCAATAAAAATTGGCCAGGTCAGTCAACGGAACCAATTAAAAACCATGATTCTCTTTACCTTCCCAGAACCACCTTTCTAGACACCGAATGATCAATTGTTCATCATGACTAGTGATGCTTATTAGTTAAATATACTATGACTTAATATAATTTTAAGAAGAGGACTTTATAAAATTTGCCAGCACATTCTAATAGAAGATATCACACAGATAAAAACAAATATGTGCTAAGTGTGTCATCATACTAGGACAACCATTTACCACATAATGGATCCACCATTATGCCAGGGCAACCTTATTTCAGTATGATGACTTCAAAACTAATCATATCTCTATAATAATTAGGGTTTGAGTGGAAAAACCCTAACTAGTGGCATACACCAAAACATATTTGCAACAAAAATATGCTAAGTATTATCAGGATTCATGGATCTAAAAAACCCTAACATGCAACACTACATCAAAACCACATGGAAATTTTCATATGTTTTATCTGTAATAAGGGTGGCTCTGATACCACAGTTGGGGATTCCGGTGCACCGTAGCGGAAGTGTAATTTCAAGAATGATGAAATTTGCACCATAATCCCTTAGCCAAGATCTCCTTATTCAGGATTAAAACATATATTGAACATTTAAACATACATTGTTAAAATTAGAGTACCAACCTGTAATCGCTAATTCCAACAAAGTTGATGTTGAAGGGGCTGATTGAATTCACCAGGCGTCCAAGTGTCCGCCCTCCGATGGTGATCCACACAGAGCAGTGATCAAGACAACTCTATCTTCTTTTCAAAGGTTCATTCTATTGAGTTCTTCTTCCTAGAACTCAATTGCTTGGACTATGGCTTGAATTCCTCCACACAAAAGCTTGCTTCCCTTTCCTTGACCCCTTCTCCTCCTTCCACTAAGACCTTGGCCCTTTAGACGCCCTTGTCTTGAAGAAAAGACCTTGTCCTAAGAGGACATAGGCTTGTCTTAAGTTGGAGGAGAAATTAAGACAATGATGTCTTAATGTAAGAAAGAAAGGAACAAATCAAAACTCGTTTCTTTCCTTTACCGTCGGAGACTTTTACTTTTATTCTTGTTCAGTAGAAAAGTTTCGACAGAGGTTTACTCTGTAAAGGAAACAATGCAAGAGCAAGAAAAAAAATAAAAGAGTCTTCAGGAGAGGAAAAAAGGAAAAATTACTTCTATTCTGACTTTCCCGACCCTTTAAATAGAAATCAGATAGGAGCCTACACACCTCTCCGTAATCACTTTCTCACGCCCTTCTCAATTTCTCACGCCCCATCCTCCCATCTCACGGCCTTCCAGATTAAATCCCACGGCTTTTCTTAAAGGAAAAACTGCGGTGTTTAAAAAGGAAAGGGGTCGTGACTTTTCATCTCCGAAGAGATGTTATTTCGCACGCCCGGGAAGAGTTAGCGCATTCCTTCTTTCTCAAAATCCCATCAGCCATTGGATTCTCATCCAAGGGGGGAGAGATGGTGCGCTAATGCTTAAGAAGGAGGCCGCCCCAAATAAAATCATCGGAGAAATATTTGGGGCGCGCCAAGAGTCCATGCGCCATGGACTCTTCCTAATGGCATGCCAAGAGTCCATAAGCGCATGGACTCTTGGCATTTGGCGTGGAAAAACAAAGGGGGCGGGTGGGGAGGCTAGCCAAGCTACATGGCTAGCCAATAGGGTTAGCCATATTCCTATTTTCTCAATTAGGGTTTAATTAGGTCCAAAATTAGAACCTAATTTGAACCAATCCGGAACCCTAATTCGAATCCGATTCGAATAGAAGTTAGGGTTTGCAACACCTGCTAGAGTATTATCCTGCAAAGATGATTTAATTCCAAATTAAACTCTTGATCAATCCTCTTAAGTGTGTGACCCATTGGGTTCCACATCTAGCCAGCAGTGGGTTCGAATACAAGTTGACCTAATTTGATTAGAACTCTTTCTAATCGATTTAGGTCAAACCGGGCTTACCCGATTCGATCAATTAGGACTCTTCCTAACATGTGATCTTTGAACTTGATCAACCCACAAGACAAGATTAACGTCTAGCAACGTGTCATGTCTACCCGGAAGATATGGAAATTCTGGTGAAATACCAAAATTACCCTTCAGTAGAGAGTTACCGTACAATTAAATCTTTCGATCAGCCTGCACCCAAAATATAACTATGGATATGGATATATGTCAAATCCAATATTATATTTATTTCTAGCTCAATCTTATAATGATTATTCGATTATCTTGATATTAGAAACCATCTCTAATATCTTTACTTTGATCAAAGATTCCCTGAATCATCATGCGATTGTTGACTAGCTGGATGCAATCTCCTCTTACTAAGAGCGATCGATTCCTTGTTGACCTACTCATTACCTTCATATCCAATTCACCATTCCCAGTATCAATCCTGTGCATGGCTCAGTGTCATGATTAGGATTGAACCAAAGAATGGGTTCATGTATATAAGGTACTTATGGCAGTCTCAGGTCAAAAGATTACTTGTACCACTCCCACTATGAGAACCTTCTATTGACATGTAGCTAAGACTCCATTAGATGTTTTCAAGTTGGATCATATCAGTGAACTCATTATCCAATGAGCACCCACATCCCAGTATTAGTGTCATACACAAGTGACTGTGAGAGTAGTCACCCTTTCCAGTATACCCGGGATGTGCTAGTCTTATCGGAAAACCCTGATCCCCTACTCAAGGTTCCTTTGACTAGGAATACTTTAGATTAAGGTTTTAAGATTTTAGGTCTCACTGGTATGATCTCATCATAACCCTAAAATCATAGCCCTAATCTATGGGGTTTATCATATAATATAAACACAGCGTATGATGAAAAATAATGCCTTTATTTAGAAAATTGTCAATTACAATGGTTTGGGAGATACAACATAGATTGGCTTGTAGGGCATATCCCTTTCATTGCCATCCATCCAAATGCTCGAGTCGGTAAGTTCCGGCTCGAATTACTTCAACAACTCGATAAGGGCCTTTCCAATTGAGGAAAAGTTTTTCTTGCTCGGTCGGTCTTGAGATTTCTGTCCTCCACAAAACTAGATCTTCGACCTAGAAGATTCAAGCCTTGACTCGAGAATTGTAGTATCTTGCCATCTTCTGACTATAAGTCGCCATCTTTAAGCCCGCCTAGAGCCTGGTTTCATCAAGCAGATCTAGGTCAGCCCTCCTTTGCTTTGAGTTGGTCGGTTCGGCGAAATGGTCAACCTGCAGGGATTGTAAGGAAACCTCCACAAAAATGACTACTTCACTTTCATAGGTCTTGAATGGAGTCTTCCTAGTCGCCGTTCGGGAGGTTGTCCGATAAGCCTAGAGCACTGAGTGAAGTTCTTCCGCCCAAAGTCCTTTGGTGTCATTCAGTCAGGTCTTCAGTCCAAGCAGGATTGTCCGATTGGTGATTTCGACTTCTCCGTTGGACTGAGGATGACTGACTGATGTTAGTTGATGGGAGATATGATACTGCAGGCAAAAGTCTCGAAACTTGGGATTGTCAAACTGTCTCCCATTATCGGTAATGATTGTTTGTGGAATGCCGAATAGGAAGATGATGCAATTACGGACAAAGTTCTCCGCTTTGGCTACTGTAATTTGTGCCAGTGGTTCGGCCTCCACCCATTTTGTGAAGTAATCAATGGCCACGATCAGGAATTTTTCCTGGCCGGATGCCGGGGGGAATGGTCCCAGGATGTCCATCCCCCACTGTGCGAACGACCAAGGTGCGGTGAGTGGGATTAGCTGACTGGCCGGCCTTCTCTGAATGTTGGAGTATTTTTGACATACGTCACACTTTCGGACGAAATCCGACGCGTCCCTCTGGATAATTGGCCAATAATATCCTTATCGGATGATTTTGTAAGCCAGGGGGATCTTCCTCCCAGGTGATCGCTGCAGATACCTTCGTGTACTTTTCTGAGTGCATAGTCGGCGTCAGTCGATCCTAGGCACTTCAATAGTGGCTGTGAGAATGACCGTTTATAAAGAGTACCATCAAGGATGACATACTTTGAAGCCATCCAGCATACACACTTGGCTTCGATCGTATCTTCCGGTAGAGTCCCTTTGACCAGGAATGTAAGGATTGGATCCATCCAAGAGGCTTCTTGTTCCACTTGGTGGACTTGCATCGGCTCCTCAGCAACACTTGGGCACCGCAGATACTCCACGAAGGTCCGGTCGGAGGTGTTGGTAACGGCCGTAGCCAACCGTGACAAAGCGTCCACCGGGGCATTCTGCAATCGAGGTATATGGAGAATTTCAAGAAATTTAAATCGAGACACGAGGCTTTGTACCTTGCTCAAGTACTTGGCCAGGGTTGGATCTCTCGTCTCGAATTCGCCCTTCACCTGATTCACCACCAGTTGAGAGTCGGAGAAGGCCCTGATTCGGCTGATACCTAACTCATTGGCTATTCTTAGTCCTGCAAGGAGAGCTTCATATTCTGCTTGGTTATTGGATACCTGAAATGCAAAGTGTAAAGCAACTCCAAGCTCTGTCTGTCGAGGTCGGCTAGGATTAGGCCTGCACCATAGCCTGCAAGGTTGAACGCTCCATCCACATGGAGGATCAAAGCAGGCTCTGCTTCTTCAATGGTGTCATCTTCAGGTACGCCGGCCGCTTGCGAGGGTACTTCCTGTTTTCAGGTACACTCTGTAATGAAATCAGTAATTACCAAGTCTTTATGGCTGACCAAGGCTGGAAAGAGATATCAAATTCACTAAGCTTGACGCCCATTTGGCAAGCCGACCGCATGTGTTCAGGCTCATGAGGATTGCCTTAAGGGGTTGGTCGAACAAGACGATAATCGGATGTGCCTGGAAGTAGGGTCGGAGTCGCTTGGCTGCTATGACCGAGGAATAGACAAGCTTCTGCATCTTTGGGTATCTTGTTTCGGTGTCGTGAACTTTACTGATGTAATAAACAGGTCATTGCTGATTGTCTTCTCCCACTCGAACGAGGATGGAGCTTACCGCCTCGTCCGACGCCGACAGGTACAGGTATAATAGCTCTCCCTCCATCGGCTTGGCCAACAATGGAGGGTTCTTCAGATAATCTTTCAAAGCTTCAAAAGCCGACCGACACTCGTCGGTCCAATGGAAGCGGTCCGACAGGCAGAGGGTCTTGAAGAAAGGTAGGGACTTCTCGGCCGACTGGGAAATGAAACGGCTGAGAGAGGCTATTCGACCAGTAAGTTCTTACACTTGTTTCTTGTTGGTGGATGCCCCATGTCAATAACAGCTTTGATCTTATCGGGGTTGACTTCAATTCCTCTTTGTGTGACCAAGAAGCCAAGGAACTTCCCGGAAGTCATCCCAAAAGTGCACTTGGCAAGATCAGCTTCATCCGATGACATCTCAGCACGTCAAAGGATTCTTGCAAGTCTCTGATGTGATCGGCTTTGTGAAGGCTCTTGACTATCATATCATCAACATAAGCCTCCATGTTCCTTCCGAGCTGCCCTTCGAAGACCCGGTTGATCAGCCTTTGGAAAGTGGCACCAGCATTCTTCAGGCCAAAGGGTATCATCTTGTAGCAGTACAGCCCTTTGTCAATGACGAAGGCCATCTTCTCCTCATCCTCCGGATGCATTCTGATCTGGTTATAGCCAGAAAAGGCATCCATGAAGCTCGAAAGCTGATGACCGACCGTGGCATCCACTAGTTGGTCAATCTTTGGCAAGGAAAAGCTATCCTTCAGACAAGCCTTGTTGAGGTTGGTGTAATCCACACATATCCTCCACTTTCCATTAGCCTTCTTCACCATTACAACATTCGCCAACCAGTCGGGGTAATGGGCCTCTCTGATGAAGCCGGCATCAGAGAGCTTCTTGACCTCTTCGTCAATTATCCTTCATCTTTCGAGAGCAAAGCTCCTCTTCTTCTGTCTGACAGGCCTGTAGGTCGGATCTACTTTAAAGCTGGTGAGTTATGACCTCCAGCGGAATGCCTGGCAGGTTCGACGCCGACCAAGCAAAGACGTCGATGTTATTCCTTTGGAAGTCAATCAATTCCAACTTGGCCTCCTCACTAAGAGTGCTTCCAATTTGGAGGATCCTGGTGGGGTCATCCTCCTGAAGGGGGACAAACAAGATCTTCTCGATCGGTTGGACATGGCCATTGGCTTCGGCCCTGGGGTCAAACTGTTCCAGAGTAGAATGACTATCCGATTGCCTGTCTTGAATGGTTAAGCATTGTCTGGCCATCCTGCGATCTCCTCTCATAACTCTGACCCCGTTCCGAGTCAAAAATTTTGCCGGCAGATGGTAAGTACAGACGATGGTCCGGAACTTGTTGAGAGCCGGTTGGCCCAAAATGGCATTATAAGCCGAGGTCGTACGTACGATCGCAAAGTTGATGGGGAGAGTCTTCTGAAAAGGTTTGGTACCGATGGTCATGGGCAGAGTTATCTCTCTTTCCACTCCGACGGAGTTTCCTCCAAAGCCTGTCAACGGCATGGAGAATTCCTGTAGCCTTGATCTGGACAGGTTCATTCGGACAAAAGCATCATATAACAATACTTCCATGCAGGGTTTTCTGAACCGTGCCGAACCGGCTGGCTCGGGGTGTGCGGAACCGGCCGGTTCGAGGCGTACCGAACCGGATCGACGGTCGGCCGGCACGATTCAACTTTAAAAAATGGCACAGCCACCCTAAAAATCAAAAAAAAAAATATCGCACCGAACCAGACCCGAACCGGTCGAAACGGGCCCGGTTCGGTGCGGTTCGGCCCGGTTTGGGTCGGTACGGTGGGAGGGAGCATGTGGGGCTTTTTTTTTTTTTCCATATGGCACTGTAGCCATGTGACTGCTTTGAAAGGGGGGTTTGCTTGGGTTTTAAGAAGGGAAAAGGCACAGAGAGCTCGTAAGAGCTCTCTGCTGCCTCTCTGCTACAGCATCGTGGAAGGAAAGAAGATCAAAAAAAAAATTTGTGGATCAATTTAAAGCCAATCCAACCTGCAAAAATCAAAGGAAAAGCTAGAATCAAGGTCCGTATACCTTTCTTTTTCCATATTTTTTCTTTCGTAGCGTTAAATTTTGTTAAAATCCGTGCAAAATAGAAAATTAAGAAGAAATGCTATCAAAATTTATTTGTCAGCTATGATTTTAGAGTATATGATAGATCTAAGATAGATCTACATAATAATACTAAAATCTTAATTTTTTTGTTAAGTATATAATTTTTTTAATTAAAAATTAATTTTAGATTAATAAATTAATTAAAATAATAATAATTAGAAAAAAAAACTGTAATTATAAATTATTAATCTAGGGCTTGTAAGCTACTCTCACTATAAATTTCATGTTAATTTATTTAAGTTTTGTGCATCTCGTGAATAGTGCCCGAAGGTCTTAAATTGAAAAAAATTGACTTTTTATACATTTCTAGGATCTTAAAAAAATATATGTAGCATGTATGATGGAATCCTACATGAATATAAAATTTAAATTTTTTTTATTTTTCTTTATTTTTTTGAATTTTTTAAATAAAAAATAAAAATTAAATTAAATTTTAAAAATTAGGTTAATAAAGTGTTAATTAATAAAGATTATTATTGACCTTATATGTAATTTAAATATTCGGGTATGGATCCATCAAGGAGGAAGAAGGATCCGGAGCGGGACATTGGCTGGTTATATGGAGAGATGCTCTTGGATCGGCATCACTAGAGGTGTAAATGGTGCAATACCGAATTCAAAGGTGGGGGGTAACAAGATCGAAGCAGTACTTGGCTGGTGGCTATCCTGATGTATCTGCATACCGACAGTGTCCACAGGAGGTCTGTCAGTTGATGAAGAAACACTGCTGAATTTAAAGGTGGGAGGAAAGAGCAGCAAAGAAGAAGGCAGAGATGGATCGCAGAGCCGCATAACCACCTTCTTATCACTCCAGGGAGTCAAAGGAAGCATCTATTCCTTTTGATGAGGACGTACAGATGAAAGCTGCTATTCAAGCAAGCTTGTATGAGCAGAGACAGCAGGAGGAGGCAACCAGGCATAGAATGATTCGGGCCATCAACTTTTAACTCAGGATCGGGATCCGCTTCTACTAGTATTCCAGGAGAGTTTGAGACAGTTTAGGAGGACCTCCTTAGTCAGAGAGCCCGTCAGAAGAGGCATCGGCTGTATTGCATCCATGTTGGGAGCATTTTGCAGTAGGAGGAAGTCTTCTAGGCCAAGGGACATCTAGAGGGAGCCACTATCCATGATGTCGATTTACATGTATTTTTCAGTAGAGATTCCAAGCAACAGAGGATTGACACAATGCTGAAAAAGGATAAGAAGAATGATATGTGGCGGGCCATCTCCTCCTGGTTTCATTTCAGTCATATCCCAGCCCATGCAGCAGACAATCCAATTATCGCTCTGCTATTTCATCTATACAAATTGCTGGTGCAGGTGTAGATCCTCCAGCATCGAGGGATATCTATGGTCATCTTTTGGACAGCAATAAGGAGGAGCTACAAGGATGGATATCCTCATATCAGAGCAAGTGGCCCGTGTATGGATTGACGGTGATGTGTGATGATTGGACTGGTCCTACTAGATGGAGCATCATCAATTTCTTTACTTATTATGATGAGAAGACTTTTTTTCAGAAGTCTATTGATGCTTCAGATTATGTACACGACGCTAGTTATTCTTCAGATTGATGGAGGTGATTGATCAGGTGGGAGAGCTTAATGTCGTGCAGGTCATCATTGATAATGGACCACAGTACAGGGCCGCAGGGCAGATCTTGATGGAGCGGCTGCCGCGTATTTTCTGGACTCCTTGTGCTGCACATTGTATAGACCTCATGTTGATGGATATTGGTAAAATTTGCAGGATGCAAAAGATTGTTGAGCTAGTACAGTCTATAACCAGATTTATATATAACTATACATGGGTCTTATCATTGATGAGGAGCTTTACAGGGAAGGAAATATTGAGACCGGGGGTCATACGGTTTGCTACTAATTACATTGCACTTGATAGTCTTCTTGGCAAGAAAGCAGAGCTATGTCAGATGTTTGTCAGTCAAGACTGGCAAGAGAGCAGATATACCAGGGCAAATACTGAGGGAAGCAATATGGAGAATTTAGTGACGAGACAAACATTCTGGTAGCGGGCTGAGAGGGTAGTGAAGGCTATCAAGCCTTTATATGAGATACTTCGTGCCGTGGACTCTGAGAGGTATGCTCAGATGTGCTTCTTATATTTCATGATGCAAAAGGCAAAGGAAAAGATCCAGGAGGCAGATCATCACATACATATGAGTGTATCCGGATCATTGATGGATGGTGGAGTTATCAAATGAGTTCAGATTTGCATCTAGCATGTACGTAGTATTTTATGAAGTCCCTAAAAATTAAGTTTCAATTAGATTCATACAAGTACGCTTGACTGATTCTTAAAATATATGTACAGCTTACTATCTAAATCCGAGATTTCAGTACTCCGTACCGGACATTGTCATGGATGAGAATCTTATGTCTGCCCTACACAATGCTATATATAAGATGGAGCCCGATACAGATATCGCTGCTATGTGCCTTGAAGAAGTAAGTTAGGTTGAAATTATTGAATGATTTTTAAGAGCATTAATTTCAACAAGCTAACAATTTTTTTTCTGGCAGACGAAATTTTTTAGGGAGGGCACAAATTCATTTGGATCCACTATAGCGGTCAGAAGTAAATCAAAGATGAATCCTGGTATGTACTACTAAGGAGTAAGTCTATTATTATATCAGGATTATATTATTTTATTTTGCCAAATCTAAATTTCTAAATGATGTAATGTCTTTTGCAGCAGAATGGTGGGTGCATTTTGGTGGATCTGCTAAAAATTTGAAGGTTCTTGCAGTGAAAATCCTTTCCCAGACAGTGTCATCCAGTGGATGTGAGCGCAACTGGTCTACATTTGGTCTTATCCACTCCAAGCAGAGGAACCGTCTAAAACAGAAACGTCTCAATGATCTTGTGTATGTACACTATAATTTAAGGTTGAGGCTAAAATGTATTTAAGAAGAATTAGAATTGAAATATCCCGATCCAACTGCAAGTTCATATGTTGATGAGGATGAAGATCCAATGATTGGGTGGGTCATGGGTCAGCAGCAGATGCCAGAGCCTGATAAGCCAGGATCGCCTCCTCAACTAGCCAATTTTGTAGCTAGTGAGGCTAGGGTGGATGCTGGACAATGGGCAACAAGTCATATTCCTCACAGTGCTTCAACGGATACAGCATATCATCCGTCCCCACCATCTATTAGACCTGGAGACAAAGGAAAAGAAAAGGCAGTTGCACCTCCATCGGAGCACTCAGTCCACTCAGATTCAGATACCAGAGATAGTGATGATAGTGCTTCAGATAGTGGAGGATCTAGTGATCAGGGAGGGGCAGGAGGACAGGAGTCGCAGCCACTTAGTCCTATTCGATTCACTGGAGAGTCGTAATTTTTCCATGCATGCAGGATACGGATCATGGAGTACCATCTGATAGACCCCGTGGTGATATGATTCCATATAGGCGACGGGCTCCGCATGGTCGTTCGAGATACGATACAGCTGCAGCTCTTGCACGTGGAATAGGATTTTATTTTTAGGGAGGGCACAGATTCATTTGGATTCACTGTAGCGGTCAGAAGTAAATCAAAGATGAATCCTGGTAGGTACTACTAAGGAGTAAGTCTATTATTATATCAGGATTAAATTATTTTATTTTGCCAAATCTAAATTTCTAAATGATATAATACCTTTTGCAGCTGAATGGCGAGTGCATTTTGGTGGATCTGCTAAAAATTTGAAGGTTCTTGCAGTGAAAATCCTCTCCCAGACAGTGTCATCCAGTGGATGTGAGTGCAACTGGTCTACATCTGGTTTTATCCACTCCAAGCAGAGGAACCGTCTAAAACAGAAATGTCTCAACGATCTTGTGTATGTACACTATAATTTAAGGTTGAGGCTAAAATGTATTTAGGAAGAATTAGAATTGAAATATCCCGATTCCACTGCAAGTTCATATGTTGATGAGGATAAAGATCCAATGATTAGGTGGGTCATGGGTCAGCAGCAGATGCCAGAGCTTGATGAGCCAGGATCGCCTCCTCGACCAGCCTATTTTGTAGCTAGTGAGGCTGGGATGGATGCTGGACAATGGGCAACAAGTCATATTCCTCACAGGGCTTCAGCGGATACATCATATCATCCGTCCCCACCATCTACTAGACCTGGAGACAAAGGAAAAGAAAAGGCAGTTGCACCTCCATCGGAGCACTTAGTCCACTCAGATTCAGATACCAGAGATAGTGATGATAGTGCTTCAGATAGTGGAGGATCTAGTGATCAGGGAGGGGCAGGAGGACAGGAGTCGCAGCCACATAGTCCTATTCGATTCACTGGAGAGTCGCAATTTTTCCATGCCATGCAGGATACGGATCATGGAGTACCATCTGATAGACCCCGTGGTGATATGATTCCGTATAGGCGACGGGCTCCGCGTGGTCGTTCGGGACACGATACAGCTGCAGCTCTTGCACATGGAATATGATTCTGTTTTTAGGGAGGGCACAGATTCATTTGGATCCACTGTAGCGGTCAGAAGTAAATCAAAGATGAATCCTGGTAGGTACTACTAAAGAGTAAGTCTATTATTATATCAGGATTAAATTATTTTATTTTGCCAAATCTAAATTTCTAAATGATGCAGTGTCTTTTGCAGCTGAATGGCGGGTGCATTTTGGTGGATCTGCTAAAAATTTGAAGGTTCTTGCAGTGAAAATCCTCTCCCAGACAGTGTCATCCAGTGGATGTGAGCGCAACTGGTCTACATTTGGTCTTATCCACTCCAAGCAGAGGAACCGTCTAAAACAGAAACGTCTCAACGATCTTGTGTATGTACACTATAATTTAAGGTTGAGACTAAAATGTATTTAGGAAGAATTAGAATTGAAATATCCCGATCCCACTGCAAGTTCATATGTTGATGAGGATGAAGATCCAATGATTGGGTGGGTCATGGGTCAGCAGCAGATGCCAGAGCTTGATAAGCCAGGATCGCCTCCTCGACCAGCCAATTTTGTAGCTAGTGAGGCTGGGGTGGATGCTGGACAATGGGCAACAAGTCATATTCCTCACAGGGCTTCAACGGATACAGCATATCATCCGTCCCCACCATCTATTAGACCTGGAGACAAAGGAAAGGAAAAGGAAGTTGCACCTCCATCGGAGCACTCAGTCCATTCAGATTCAGATACCAGAGATGGTGATGATAGTGCTTCAGATAGTGGAGGATCTAGTGATCAGGGAGGGGCAGGAGGACAGGAGTCACAGCCACTTAGTCCTATTCGATTCACTAGAGAATCGCAATTTTTCAATGCCATGCAGGATACGGATCATGGAGTACCATCTGATAGATCCCGTGGTGATATGATTCCATATAGGCGACGGGCTCCGCATGGTCGTTCGGGACACGATACAGCTGCAGCTCTTGCACGTGGAATAGGATTCTGTTTTTAGGGAGGGCACAGATTCATTTGGATCCACTGTAGTGGTCAGAAGTAAATCAAAGATGAATCCTGGTAGGTACTACTAAGGAGTAAGTCTATTATTATATCAGGATTAAATTATTTTATTTTGCCAAATCTAAATTTCTAAATGATGTAATGTCTTTTGCAGCTGAATGGCGGGTGCATTTTGGTGGATCTGCTAAAAATTTGAAGGTTCTTGCAGTGAAAATCCTCTCCCAGACAGTGTCATCCAATGGATGTGAGTGCAACTGGTCTACATCTGGTCTTATCCACTCCAAGCAGAGGAACCGTCTAAAACAGAAACGTCTCAACGATCTTGTGTATGTACACTATAATTTAAGGTTGAGGCTAAAATGTATTTAGGAAGAATTAGAATTGAAATATCCCGATCCCACTGCAAGTTCATATGTTGATGAGGATGAAGATCCAATGATTGGGTGGGTCATGGATCAGCAGCAGATGCTAGAGCTTGATGAGCCAGGATCGCCTCCTCGACCAGCCAATTTTGTAGCTAGTGAGGCTGGGGTGGGTGCTGGACAATGGGCAACAAGTCATATTCCTCACAGGGCTTCAGCGGATACAGCATATCATCCGTCCCCACCATCTATTAGACCTGGAGACAAAGGAAAAGAAAAGGCAGTTGCACCTCCATCGGAGCACTCAGTCCACTCATATTCAGATACCAGAGATAGTGATGATAGTGCTTCAGATAGTGGAGGATCTAGTGATCAGGGAGGGGCAGGAGGACAGGAGTCGCAGCCACTTAGTCCTATTCGATTCACTAGAGAGTCACAATTTTTCCATGCCATGCAGGATACGGATCATGGAGTACCATCTGATAGACCCCATGGTGATATGATTCCATATAGGCGACGGGCTCCGCGTGGTCGTTCGGGACACGATACAGCTGCAGCTCTTGCACGTGGAATAGGATGCTGTTTTTAGGGAGGGCACAGATTCATTTGGATCTACTGTAGCGGTCAGAAGTAAATCAAAGATGAATCCTGGTAGGTACTACTAAGGAGTAAGTCTATTATTATATCAGGATTAAATTATTTTATTTTGCCAAATCTAAATTTCTAAATGATGTAATGTCTTTTGCAGCTGAATAGCGGGTGCATTTTGGTGGATCTGCTAAATATTTGAAGGTTCTTGCAGTGAAAATCCTCTCCCAGACAGTGTCATCCAGTGGATGTGAGTGCAACTTGTCTATATCTGGTCTTATCCGCTCAAAGCAGAGGAACCGTCTAAAACAGAAATGTCTCAACGATCTTGTGTATGTACACTATAATTTAAGGTTGAGGCTAAAATGTATTTAGAAAGAATTAGAATTGAAATATCCCGATCCCACTGCAAGTTCATATGTTGATGAGGATGAAGATCCAATGATTGGATGGGTCATGGGTCAGCAGCAGATGCCAAAGCTTGATGAGCCAGGATCGCCTCCTCGACCAGCCAATTTTGTAGCTAGTGAGGCTGGGGTGGATGCTGGACAATGGGCAACAAGTCATATTCCTCACAGGGCTTCAGCGGATACAGCATATCATCCGTCCCCACCATCTATTAGACCTGGAGACAGAGGAAAAGAAAAGGCAATTGCACCTCCATCGGAGCTCTCAGTCCACTCGGATTCAGATACCAGAGATAGTGATGATATTGCTTCAGATAGTGGAGGATCTAGTGATCAGGGAGGGGCAGGAGGACAGGAGTCGCAGCCACATAGTCCTATTCGATTCACTAGAGAGTCACAATTTTTCCATGCATGCAGGATACAGATCATGGAGTACCATCTGATAGACCCCGTGGTGATATGATTCCATATAGGCGACGGGCTTCGCGTGGTCGTTCGGGACACGATATAGCTGCAGCTCTTGCACGTGGAATAGGATTCTGTTTTTAGGGAGGGCACAGATTCATTTGGATCCACTGTAGCGGTCAGAAGTAAATCAAAGATGAATCCTGGTAGGTACTACTAAGGAGTAAGTCTATTATTATATCAGGATTAAATTATTTTATTTTGCCAAATCTAAATTTCTAAATGATGTAATGTCTTTTGCAGTTGAATGGCGGGTGCATTTTGGTGGATCTGCTAAAAATTTGAAGGTCCTTGCAGTGAAAATCCTCTCCCAGACAGTGTCATCCAGTGGATGTGAATGCAACTGGTCTACATCTGGTCTTATCCACTCCAAACAGAGAAACCGTCTAAAACAGAAACGACTCAACAATCTTGTGTATGTATACTATAATTTAAGGTTGAGGCTAAAATGTATTTAGGAAGAATTAGAATTGAAATATCCCGATCCCACTGCAAGTTCATATGTTAATGAGGATGAAGATCCAATGATTGGGTGGGTCATGGGTCAGCAGTAGATGCCAGAGCTTGATGAGCCAGGATCGCCTCCTCGACCAGCCAATTTTGTAGCTAGTGAGGCTGGGGTGGATGCTAGACAATGGGCAACAAGTCATATTCCTCACAGGGCTTCAGCGGATACAGCATATCATCTGTCCCCACCATCTATTAGACCTGGAGATAAAGGAAAAGAAAAGGCAGTTGCACCTCCATCGGAGCACTCAGTCCACTCATATTCAGATATCAGAGATAGTGATGATAGTGCTTCAGATAGTGGAGGATCTAGTGATCAGGGAGGGGCAGGAGGACAGGAGTCGCAGCCACTTAGTCCTATTCGATTCACTGGAGAGTCGCAATTTTTCCATGCCATGTAGGATACGGATCATGGAGTACCATCTGATAGACCCCGTGGTGATATGATTCCATATAGGCAACGGGCTCCGCGTGGTCGTTCGAGACATGATACAGCTGCAGCTCTTGCACGTGGAATAGAATTCTGTTTTTAGGGAGGGCACAGATTCATTTGGATCCACTGTAGCGGTCAGAAGTAAATCAAAGATGAATCCTGGTAGGTACTACTAAGGAGTAAGTATATTATTATATCAGGATTAAATTATTTTATTTTGCCAAATCTAAATTTCTAAATGATGTAATGTCTTTTGCAGCTAAATGGCGGGTGCATTTTGGTGGATCTGCTAAAAATTTGAAGGTTCTTGCAGTGAAAATCCTCTCCTAGACAGTGTCATCCAGTGGATGTGAGTGCAACTGGTCTACATTTGGTCTTATCCACTCCAAGCAGAGGAACCATCTAAAACAGAAATGTCTCAACGATCTTGTGTATGTACACTATAATTTAAGGTTGAGGCTAAAATGTATTTAGGAAGAATTAGAATTGAAATATCCCGATCCCACTGCAAGTTCATATATTGATGAGGATGAAGATCCAATGATTGGGTGGGTCATGGGTCAGCAGCAGATGCCAGAGCTTGATGAGCCATGATCGCCTCCTCGACCAGCCAATTTTGTAGCTAGTGAGGCTGGGGTGGATGCTGGACAATGGGCAACAAGTCATATTCCTCACAGGGCTTCAGCGGATACAGCATATCATCCGTCCCCACCATCTATTAGACCTGGAGACAAAGGAAAAGAAAAGGCAGTTGCACCTCCATCAGAGCACTCAGTCCACTCAGATTCAGATACCAGAGATAGTGATGATAGTGCTTCAGATAGTGGAGGATCTAGTGATCAGGGAGGGGCAGGAGGACAGGAGTCGCAGCCACTTAGTCCTATTCGATTCACTGGAGAGTCACAATTTTTCCATGCCATGCAGGATACGGATCATGGAGTACCATCTGATAGACCCCGTGGTGATATGATTCCATATAGGCGACGGGCTCCGCGTGGTCGTTCGGGACACGATACAGCTGCAGCTCTTGCACTTGGAATAGGATTCATGGATGTATCTGGATTATCCTCATATTCAGGATCCTCTTATCCGCAGCTACTAGCAGCTTCTGGTCCATATGATCCATATGGTGCATCTGAGACGTCAGCATCCAGTGGTTATTATCCCGAAGCATCTTATGCATATGATTTTGTTGCTGATATATTTGGATTCCCCCCTGCACTGCCATATCATCAGTTTCTGGACAGCTCTCAGAGTCGGGACATCAAAGAGGGTTCTGCGATTAGTTATGATCAATCGCGCATACTTCCTGGAATAAGCTTAGAGGAGTATCATGCTGCCTGGCAGGAGGGACATGCCGAATTTCCTACAGAGTACATACATGTCCCTATATTTATGGACATAGTCACTCTACCCGATTCTAGACATTGATATGTAATTATATGTTTATGTCACATTTTACTTTCATTAATTGCTGATAATCTTAGTTTAATTATCATTTTTTTTATTTCAATTGAACATAGTCCTAAATATTAGTATTTAGTCCTAAATCCTAAAGCAGTACGCCATCTTAAATCCTAAACCGGCCTAAATCCTATATCCTAAACCCTTAAAAAATAAACCCTAAACCCTTAAAAAATAAAATAAAAACTTATTAAAGAGGTCTTCGTCGGAGACATGGGATTCTAAGAGGTCTTCGTCGGAGAAGCTGATTACATTGGAACCCTAGACCTCTTCACAATGTCTTGATCTTCTTCATATCTCCAGCCGGTCCGACGGTGTAGCATGCCAACATTCCCATTGGTCGGATGTTGGTTGGGAAGCTCCGTTTCCTCTGAGGGCTCTCTGGCAGTTAAAGCTTCAGCCCGATTCCTTTGGGGTCGGACGTACTTGTGCAAGAACCCCCGTCGGATCAGATCTTCGATCGCATCCTTCAGCTGGAAGCATTCTTCAGTGCTGTGCCAATGGTCCTGATGGAACCGGCAGTTCTTGCTTTGTTCCATGATGTGGAGGGGCCCCTCATCGAACGAGGTCTTTGCAAGAATGTCTCATTCTCAATTTCCAGGAGGATCTTCTCCCTCGGAAGGGAGAGGGGCGCGTAAGTTTCGAACCTCCTGGGGAAGTCCTTCGGCTTCGAGCTGCGGTGTCGGGCCGGATTGTTGCCATCGCTTGGAGGTTGGACTTCGGGAGCCTTATCGCTCCGCTTCTTGGGAGCCGACCTCCCTTCAGCCTGGCGTCGGCTCGCCGCCTATTCTTCTACCAGGATGTACTTTTGTGCCCGGAACAGCAGCTCGGTATAGCTTGTCAGGAATTTCTTGTCCAGGAAGAAGGTGAGCCTGGACGAGCGCAGCCCTCTCTTGAGGCCGACATAGCTACATCTTCATTCAGATCCGGGATCTCCATGGCCGCTGAGTTGAAACGGGCCATGTAATTCCGGATAGTCTCTCCTTTTATAGTACAAGAAAGAGGCAGTCGGTGTTCCTCGGCGTCCGACTGCAAGTTCTGAAATGGGAGAGAGATTTTCAAGCTGAGAAAAGGAGTGGATTGTACCTGGTCGGATGGCGGAGAACCACATCCGAGCGGCCTTCTTGAGCGTCGCAGGGAAGGCAATGCAATGGAGGGCGTCGGAGGCGCCCTCACCATCATGTGGGCCTTGTAGATGCCCAGGTGATCCAGCGAGTCGGTGGTACCATCGTAGGGGTCCACCTGTGAAATTTTAAAATGATGGGAAATAGGCTCTCCCATGATTTCAGCAGAGAAAGGCGGGCGGGAATCATATGCCTGCCGTCCATCAACTTTTTGCTGATCCACCAGTACAACGATCTGCTCCTCCATATGCTGGAGTTTGGTTGTGTAGTCTCTCGGGACCTCGCTGCGATACTGGTCGCCGTCTGGGACTAAGTCAGCGAAAGAGAGTGAGGCGGACCTCACTCTCTTCCCATCAACATGAGCCCTCTATGACCTTCGAGGCTCAGGAACATCGTAGGAATGGGGCTGAGGGATTTCACGCCGTCGGCTTCCCTCAGCAGTAGGCTGGTGGTTGGTGCGAGACGCTGCAGGCAGCTGCTGCCGGTCGTTAGCTGCGTCCTGGAAGTTTTAAACCGCGGCAGCAAGGGTGTTGATGCGGTTCAACAAGGTCTGGAACTGGTGCTATCCCAGAGTGATAGTGGGCTCAACGATGTCGTTCTCCCTGAGGGGCACTTCCGATCTGGACGTGGAGTGACCTCTCCTAGCGAAAGTGTTCTGGGCTCTTCCCTTTGCCATTGCTTTAGTTAGCAGATGGACTCCTTTTAGAGAAGGAAAAACATGCGCCCTTCCTCTAGCGCCAATCTGTTGCTGCAACTTCTTCCGGACTGGGCTCAGATGGCTGGGTTGGAGCGCTCCTCTCCCGGTTCCTGCAAAAAAGTTTCCAAGGACCGGTGGTGTTCCGACGGGAGACACTCCGATACTTAAATTAGCAGGAGCTTGAGGGTAACATAATGGAGTCAAAATGGAGATAAGCATATAGAGCGGGAAGAGAGTCCTTGCCTTTCGAAGTCTCCCGGTTTACCTTATATAGATGTGGAACAATGCCAAAATTCATTAGGGGTGAAGCCGGAAAAGACTGATCTACACCTAGGAGAATCTGGAGAGTGGCCACGTGGCGCCAGAATAAGGTGACATCGTGGGAGTAGTGGAGTGGTGGTGCTGATGTGGCAGGGTTCTATTGTAACAGAATTCTGGTATCGGCTGGAAGAGGCTTCTTGAGCCCCCTGGACTATCTTTGAAGTAGCCTTTCGAGAGTGAGTCATTTAGACCTTAACATCAGTGGATCGGTCGGGCCTCCGATGGAGTGCGTCCATCAGACCTTCAGCAAGAGCAGGTCAGCCGGACCTCAGCAGAAGTGGGTCATTCGGACCTCGACTTCAACGGGTAGGTTGGATCTTCGATGGAGAGCATCCGTCGGACCTTCGACAAAGAGGGCCGCCCAGATGTCTATAAGAGTGGTCCGGTCGGACCTCAGCAAGAGCGGCGGTCTGGTTCAATAGTGAGCCGGTTGGGTATAACAGCATTCAATGAGAACAACTCTGCAGCAATGCTTTTTATTATGGAATACATACATCTCTGCCGCATAATAAATTTGCCTTGAGCACTTCCTAGAGCCATCATTTCAACGAAAAAAAAGCAAAAAAAAACAAAAACTCCTAAGAGGATGATGCCATTTGAATATCTGAAATAGCATAGCTCAGCCAAATCAGCGATATGAGGTTTGTTTCTTATGGCTACAGTAATGCGCATCTAAACAGGATCTCAGGTCATAAATCAGGAGGCCTTAACTCCTAACACTAATCTGCTATTTTAAAGCAAACCATAAAGTGTCCGTTTCCAGGACCTATGCCAGCCAGAGAAGGCTCTTTGTAACTATCCTCCTCAACAATGAACAAGGGTGATTTTATCCAAAAAAAAGATAAAAAGAAAAAAAGAGAAGGAGACGAAGAAGAACAAGAAGAAGAAAAAGAGAGTCAAGGGAAAATCATAAAAAGTAGCATTAGTTGATATGGTATCCACGAGAAAAGAACAAGGTTCACATTTAATTGAATTTACAGAAGAAAATCTAAAACAAGGACTTAATAACTAGCAGAACAAAAGCAAGATTATAGGGAAGGAAGTTATAGCTAGTATAGAAATGAAGATGAGGCCCAACTCCAGATAGGACATTAGAACTTGAGCAATTGCTCTTGTTTTCGAGGTTCTGTTACACAGAAGAATGAATAAAGAAATAAAACATTAATAATATTCCTGCTGCAGGAATGAAGTAGAGTGTGCTTCTGATATATTATGTAACTAATGCATATTTGGCAACTTCAGAGATAAACTAATAAAATGGCAATAAGGCCACTAGATATTTTTTAGAATGTTGGTGTCATGTCTAACATAATAGATCATGTGATGGGTCAAATAACTAGTGGTCGATGGTCATTTTCAAGAGTTGTTCTCTTATCTATTTTAGGTAGGAAAAAACAAGAACCAAGGAGAGTAAGGGAAAAGAAAAAATTGAGGTGGCAAAAGACGGAAGTTGGTTTGCTTTCAGGAAGCCAAACCACACAAAGTTAGACAAGGCTAACAATCAGGAATTAAACAAACTTTTTGTTTTTATTCATTTGAAGTTCCAAATTTATACAAGAATCACAACAGAAAATGGCCAAAACAGAACAAGAGAATAGCAATAACTTCCAAACTGGACCCAGACAAACTCCTATTAAGACTCATCCACTACGAAACATCATAGTTACTTTGACTCGATCAAAATATAACGGCCAGTTTCACTTGTTCTAAAACTACTAACATAGCACACATGAAACTAAAGCACATGACATTTTTACCCGTAAGAAGCACCCTTATCCTCAAGGGATGTATCTAGAAGTCTCAGCCATAAATCTGTTTACTCTCCCAAGTTGCACCAGCAAGACATAAGCCTAACCAGCACACTAGAACTTCTTCCTTCTTCCTCCTTGTGCATAGACCCCAGCATAGCAATGGGCATGAGAACAATAAAGTTATCCTCAACTTGGACTGTAGAAGAATCATCTTAGACTGCACAATGGACCTGATCTTCTTAAAGAAACATAAAATACTGGGTGAATGTTGGAGCCCTCTAGTAACTTCAATTTGTAAGCCACGGGTATCACCTTCTGAATGATTTCAAACAGCCAATGAAATCTGGGAGATAACCCATGATTTTTTCTAAGAGATAAGGAGGCTTGCAGATAAGGTTGTAATATCAAGCAGACAAAACACCCAATCTCAAAACTCATGTTTGTCCAATTAGCACCACAGATTTTCTTCACACACTCTTGGGCTATCAACAGCTGCTCTCTAACTCCTCTATGACTCGTCCTATGCATTTTTAATTCCAAATCAATAGCTTCCACTTGAGTAGTTCTGGAATAGAATAATAACATAGGTGGCAACTTATAATACACAATGTCATATAGTGTTTTCTTAGTTGACAAGTGAATGTTGGCGAAGCAACAATACTCAGCCCAGGAAATATCTTGGTTTGTTAATTGCAAAGAACTAGAGATACACCTCAACCATTCAGTTCAGAACCTCTAAATCTACCAAAATTATGATTTTTTTAGCATATTTTTGAGTAAAGATGTAAGTATGTAACATTCACAAGTATTTTTTTGAAAGAGCTTTTCAGGTTGTAGGAAACAAGCTTTACCTTAGCTCATCTAACACCCTCAGACAGATGGTCAAACCAAGGTGACGCACTGAACAATTGAGATGTACCTCAAGTGTTTTATAAGTCACTAGCTAAAAGTTGGAATGTTGGATTTCTTGAACTAAATATTGCTACAGCACCAGCATTTACTCATCAATTAAGCAAACACCATGTGAGAGTGAATGGTGAGCTACCACCTACACTACTATCTTGTGTTCGAGAGATTACTCAAGTGGAAGCAATTGATCTAGAATTACAACATAGAGAGTGAGATATCAAGGACTTAAGAGAAGCTGATGGTAGACCGAGTGTGCATAAAAAAATAAAGGCTCCAAGGTTCACCCAATATTTAATGTTTCTTGCTTAAGAACAAGAACAAGTCCAATGTGACGGTGCAAGATAATATACCCACATTCAAGGGTAAGGATGACTATCGTTCTCTAACTTTGGAGGTCTAGATTTCCCACAGAAACCGAAGTCCATCTTTTCCCACGTGATTTTTTTCCTTCCTCTCAATTCCTGTGTTTTCCTACCCAAAAATTAGGGGACATAAGAAGAGAACTCCCTAAAATATTATCAACCACCAGCTCCTAAAACCATCACGTAGTCCGTTGCATTAGCGCATGACAAGTTGGTGTGAGATCCAAGAATGGAGGAATAAAAGGGTTGGACAATTGGAAAGCAAGGTGGGCTCTCTAGCTACTAGCAAAGAGGGAATGCTAAAGGGGTTGCATGAACCATTCCCAGTCGTGAATGTACTTTTTGACCCATTCTCTAGAATCTGTGTTCATGAACTAGATGAGAGGTCTTAAAGTCATGCTCGTAACTATGGATATTAAGTAAAATGGAAATGGAGGAACAAGTTAAGAAATCTCAGCTAGCACTTACCTACCTAAAATGATGAAGCTAGATTTTCCTCATTTTAATGGTAAGGAAGACCCCATGAGTTGGATTTGCAAAGCTAATAGGATTTGACCAAACTCCAGAGGATGAGAGGGTGTACCGTTAGAATGGTTTAAATTGATGGAGAATCTGGTCACCTTTTGGGAGCATTTCAAGCACAAACTTCATAATACATATGATCCAATCCAACATCAAGGACTTTTTTATGATCTAACGAGATTGCAAAAAATTGGTTAAGACATCACCAAACCCAATTTTAGAAAATTGTAGATAGCAGCAGATAGATTGACTCAAGGTCATCAAGTTAGTTTTTCATAAATGGCTTGAAGTAGCATATTAAGCTTTTCATGAGTTGCTTGAAGCAAAGTATTAAACATGATGTGAAAGCATGCAAGTTGACCACACTCTTAGTGACAATTGGTTTAGTGGGTTGTACAACTCATGCATTCAGTCCACATGGTGTACAACCTCAATAGAGGTGAGGAGGCCAATGTCCAACATGCCCATGGTGCCCAACCACAGTCCCTTATTTGAAGAACAGGATAAACAAGGGAGAATGCTTCAATGGCTATGCAATAGTATTCAAGACATAGATGGAAGAAATTGTTGTTTATTTGGGGCAAACAGTTGGATGGGGAAAATGAGAATGTGGATGATGAGGTGGCTAGTGAAGGTGCTATACAGAACTTTAAAGTGTCTAAGATTTAAATCCATGCCATATATGATACATGAGGCCCACAAATTATGAAAATGCAAGGTAAAATATGTCTACACCCAACATTCGTTAAAGGTTGTACCAGCCGGGGTCAGTATGGCATAGGTGCATATCCTAGGACAAACCAAAAGGAGATTGGAAGAGAGAGAGGGAGGGAAAGGGAGAGGGAGAGAGGAAGGGGGAGAGCCAAGGGCTAAATCATAACCCTAACCCTAGTGGAGCGAGAGTGTGAGAGACAGAGAGAGAAAGAGAGAGAGAGAGAGAGAGAGAGAGAGAGAGAGAGAGAAGGGGAGAGAGGGAAGGATGAAGGGAAGGGCAGAGGGCAAAACCCTAACCCTAGCACACAGAGAAAGGGGGGAGGGAGGAGGGGGCTCGAGTGGTTAACAATGATGGTTGAGAGGGAATAAGCAGCATCTGGCACCATCAAAACCCTCAAACATGGGGGAAGGAGGCTCTTAGATTATCGTGAGCAGTGATTTTTGGGGAGGTGGGAGGGGCTTAATCGAACCAGGGGTGGGGGAAAGGTTTTATAATTGAACTGACCCACTAAACTATTCCAATTTAGCATCAGTTTGATTCATATACGCCAAAACACGTAGTTCGAATCAATTCCGCAATCATTATCCATTCCAAATCATAGTTTTAGTAGATTTTGGAAGTACCCACTTTTTAAATAACAAAATCACTAAAAAGTTTTACTCCTGATAGCAAAGGAAAATTTGAAGTTATAGTAGCAAGTGGGGAAAAGCTTCCAAGTTTTGGGTGATGCAATGGGGCATGTATGATGATCCAAGGAGTTTCAATTAATGTTGATTTTTTCTTTAATTTTCTTCCATTAGTAGCCTATGATGCAACTTTGGGTGTCCAAACGATTAAACACATTGAGACATTGTTTTGAGATTTTTCAAAATTATAAATGAAGTTTGATGTTGCTCAGAAAGAGGTTGTTTTGATAGGTTTGACAACCCAGACGATAAGGTCATGAATGAAAAGGAGAAGTCTAGGGAGTTGGAAAAAGAGAATAAATCCTCTTACAAATTTTTGTTCTCTTTGCAAGATCCACAAGGTAAACCTCTTCCTAAATCTGACACAGGTTTTCTTAATCCTTTCGGTGGAGAAAATTCTTTAGTCCTTTGAAGATGTTTTTGAGAAGTCAAGATGTTTTTGAGAAGCCACGTGGGTTACCTCCCATATGATCCCATGAACACATGATACCTCTTAAGAAAAGGAAATAGACAAATTCTTGTGAGGTCACATAGGTACCTCCCCTTTTAAAAGGAGATTAAGGATTGGAGGCTGATATGTTGCCTATGGGTGATTCAACTAAGTCCAAGCACATATTCTTCTCTAGTGTTGCTTGTGAAGAAGCAAGATGGCTCATGATGGCTTTGCATAGACAACAGGACTCTATAAAATCAAAGACATTTCCTTTTCAAGTCATTGATGAGTCACTGGATGAGTTTTGTCGAGCATTCTTTACCATATCATAAAATCATAATGCACTTAGATGACATCTCCAAGACATCATTCTAAACACACTAGGGATTATATTAAGTGATGCCTTTCAGTCTCTCTAATGTGCCATCAACCTTCCAATAATTAATGTATGAGGCATTCAAAGACAATTAAGGTTCATATTAGTCTTTTTCATGATATTTTAATTTATAATAACTAGTGGGAGGAGCATTTTGGAACATATTAAAATTCCTCTACAATTTTAAGAACTCACAAATTGTTTCTCAATAAGGAAAGAGCAAGGATTTAAGAACCAAACAAGCCGGTATGTTACCTTTTGTACCATACCATTCCAATGCAAAACTAACACTGTTGACGGTGTTGGGTTGTCAAAACCGTCTATACAATAAATAACGGTCATATCAATCCATACTGAATTGTACCATTGTACGTGTACTAGCAATATTGTATCGGCCATATCGGTCAGTATCAATGATTATCATTCTCTTTGATGCTATCAGTTTCAGTACATATAGCATATATCAGTATTATACAGATCATATTGTCCAACAAAAAATAATAGAAAAGTGCATATTTGGAGAGGAAAATAAATATCTGGGACATATAATTATTGTTGATCTAGCCATGTTATAGTGGCACAAATCAGCTACAATCAAGGGCTTATGTCATGTGGACATTTCTGTTCTTGACTAAGTACTAAAGAAAACACATCCAAAATTAGGGCAAAAATGCAAGGCCCTTGACACATTGAAAAGGAATGCTTCAAGTGAAGTCATCTGAGTAGCTTAAGAAGAAAAAGACATAGGAACCTGTTTTGGCTTAAACAGGTTCTGAGATGCCTTCTATCATGGAATAGGACTCATCGAGATCGAGTATCAGTGGAGTCCTCATGCAAAGAAAGTGGGACTAAAAAATTACCAGGACAGCTTAAAAAAAGTGGATTGCAAAATTAATGGGGTACGCTTCATTATTGAATTGCATAAAAGGAAAACAGATAGTAGCAAGTGTTATTTCAGGAAGGGATAAAATGGAGAGATTGCAGATACATCAGCCCCTATTCCAAATTGTTTGAATCTGATTAGAGAGGGGTGCACAATAGTTCTATCTTGCAGAAAACAATAGAATTATGCCAACAAGTTGAAGTCATGGGTCCTAGGAAAAACAAGGAAGGTATGCTTTATTTTAAAAATCAAATTTATTGGCAAATTCACTTTTTTTCTTTCAATTATGGAAGATAAGCATTCTAGCACTCATAATGGTTTTATCACTTGTTTTTCTATTAGAAGGCATGAGAAAAGTACCACAGAATTGATTAGGTATGACATGTGAAAAGAAAGGTGAAAATCTTAACCCAATTGGACTTTTGCAACCACAACCTGTTGCAAGGCATGTATGCACTGATATTTCAATGGATTTTGTTGAACTGCCTAATTCCACAGAAAAATTGGATATTTTTGTGGGAGATATTCTCTCAGAGATTGCTCAATCTATCCCCATCTCCCACCTATACATGGCTGCAACCATAGCTTAAAATTTTTCCAATAAAAATAGCTAAAACTAAGCAAGAGAAAGTAGAAATAACTTCCTACAGATTAATAAAAAGTGGAGAAAGACAAATTCCATAAGACTCAACCTAATCTAAACATCATAAGTACTCAAATCAATCAAAAAATAACTCCAACACTTAGTTATTTACTGCAGAACTGCAGACAATTTTTTACATGCATGAAAGTAGAGCATGCAACAGCTGGGCAATAAAGAGGTCCAAGAAAAACAAGCCTTTTTTGAATAGAAATATGATTGAGATAGATATGGGTTAAAACTGTGGAGAGAATGAAGAATCTGCATATTAGAAGAGCTATGGGTATCAGACCAATTTAAAGACGGAAAAGAAATAGAGATGGCACAGACATGAACTATGAAGATCTGAGGCGACTTCGGTAGGGAGGTACCCTAATATCAAATGTTTGTTGAATAATTCAGGAAGAAGAGGAATACCTCAGCTAAGATAGATGAAAATCATTCGGAAGGACATAGAAAAGCAACAACATCAGAGGCAGCACTAGAAAGGAATAATTGGCAAATAAGTACTAGTAAAGTTCATCCCAAAAAGCCAAAACATGGCTTGATGAGTATGCTTAGCATTATCAAGTATTAATGTCAATAAATTGGTATCTATTGGTTCTTTTTCAATCCACCTAAATAGGTAAAAAACTTGAACAGTTAGCAAAATTTGCACCACATTGTAACATATGTACCCATGCTGCATAGCCAGATTGCTTATAATGTAGTGTATAAATATGGCTTATAATGTAGTGTACAAATATGATATATAGCACTACAAGTGACATAGGATGATACAGTAGAAAATTTTTATTTATCCAAATCTAACTAAATTAACATTTATAAGTTCAAATAGTTTGGGACAATCCATTCTTCTCTCAATAACATGACCAATTTAAGTCAAAATAACTAACTCTGAAGAGAAGAAACAGGTTGAAGGGATATACTCTTATACTTTTTTCCAATTCTGGACCCATCTGTTATTATCAAGAATCTATTTCTATTCTTCTTAATCTTTACCCACAACTGTTTTTCTTCTCTACCTTTTCTTTCTTTCCTTCTTCCTCTGTTTCTCTTTTTCTATCGGAAGCAATAACAACCAATAGAAGTAAAAGCAAACAAACAAGAAGAAGCAATAGTCTAGACAAGCAGCACAGGTTTTTCTTATTACTCTGGTGATATACATTGTTTTTTTAATGAAGGGGAATTTCTGCTGTTTGGGTAATTATTGATGTTAGAATTTAGTGGTAATTTCCATCAGATTAGATACATAAAAACTTAATTTTATATAAGCTTATATAATATAGTGCAAGAATGTTGCCTTAAGTTAATCAAATCAATCAACTCTTCGCTGATGCAAGATACTACTTGTTTTTATTTACATCAAGATCAGAAACCAAACCAAAGAGGCTATCTATTCTTTCTCCTTTTGGTTATGTCTTGATACATCTTGCTTAGCGGAACTTCAAATTCCTTGATCATTCTCTTTGATCAAAATGTCGGTGTTGGCTGAAGCTTTGAAGATAACATTTAAAATTTAAAATCATTAGGTTTAATATGAAAAAAACATTAATAAATAAAAATACTTTTACAATACTAAAATCACAGCCCTTGAATAAAGGATTTATTTGAAAGGACTTCAAAATAGCCGTTGATTTTGTTTGATGCAATTTTTGAATTAGCACTGAAGATGAACATTCAAAATCAAGGCTTATCATTTCTTCTGCTTTTCCTTCCTTTTTTTTTTTTTTGAAATTTCAATATGTTTGGAATTGTAATCTATTTCATGCAATTACGTGCATGCTAGCTAAAATCATATTCAAATAATCAAACTACATTTCATTTAATTCTAAGGGTTGTTTGTTTCCAACCATTGAACAGATTGCAGCCGCAAATGAGCAACTGATTTGGAAGTATCCAGAACAACTGCATGGCTGCATCAGAACTTTAAAAAAGGGGCCCAAATCAATTGAAACTGCAATCAAAATTGGCTGCAATTCCTATTATAGAATTTGTCACAATTGGAAGCAACCATCGCCACTCTCCGACCACTAAAAAATTAATAATTTATAATTAACATGTTAAATATATATTACTTATTTTCAAAAACTTATATAGAATATATATTTTTTATAAAATATACAAAATTATTCTAAAATCAAACAATTTTTATAATAATTATTATAATAATACATATTATACATATATTTATGAATACAATAATATATGTGACTATAATAATATCAAATTATATTATAGAAATATAATTACTTTAATAAAGGGAGAAATTAGCACTACGTGGTGAGATAGGTACATTTAGAATCAATTTCAAGCCATCTACTAAAGGTTGTAACAATCCGAACAATCCCACTACATCAGGACCCTTTTGACACTGCAAAAAAACCATTACTTTATGTTTAGCTAGCACCAGAAAGGCAACTCCTAGTAGATGTGGTAGAATTAAACCCTAAATCATCAAATTCCCACAAATGGAATGAGAAGTGGGTCCATGTAAATGATCTAGACCTTGCACCCAACAACAGTCAATCTTTATATGGAGTTTGGGATGATTACCATAATAATCTAATAATAATTATTAATAATATTCTTTTCTTGTTATAATTATAAATAATATTATAACTAAACAAATATATAATAACTATAGCAATTATATCGCTATTAAATAACTTGATATTATACTAATTAGATATAATTCTTTCTATATCGTAGTTATAAAAATAATAGGATAATTATTATACTATAATTGAAAAAGTAAACAACTCAGTTTTCAATAAGGTAACTTTACCAAATTGTTTGCAAGTTTACCATATCTCTTTTAGCATCATACAACCAAACAGTTATGATTGTATTTGTAGTTTTGAGTTACAGATAACCGAACAGGAAAGTTTTTGCAACTGCAATTTCAATTGCAACATGTATCTAAAGTGCATGCAGTTGAATTGCAAGAAAACAAATAGCCCCTTACCATTTTTGATGATTATGTAGGGTTCGGTGGCAAGGCGGAATCATAGATTTCAAAAATTTTTTATCTTTATGAAATCTTCACCAAACCTTCAACCCAAAATCTCCTTAAAAGAATTAAAATATATAAGATGTTTATATAAGATTTAATCTCAAATTAAGATACTAACCTGTATCGCAAAATCCAAACTCTGAATCTCCACCAGGTGCCCAAATGTTCACCCTCCAATGGTGATCCACACAGAAAAATAATGAAGACAATAATTTCTAGTTCTTGGCTCCTCTTCTTGAATTCTTTTTCAAGAATTCAATTCTTGGACCTTTAGGCTGAAATTTTCTTTAAAGAAAATTTCTTTTCTTCCTTCTTTCCTCTTCTTGAATTTTCTTCAAGAATTCCCTTTCTTGAATCCCTTTTCTTGAATTGAATTGAAAGAAAAATTAAGACAGTCAAAGTCTTAATTCAAGAAGGAAAAGAAGAATAGATCCTTTCGCTTTTTTTTCCTTTACCGTTCAAGACCTTCTTCTTATTCTTGTTTAGGGTCAGAGTTTCGACAGAGGATACCTCTGTAAGGGAAACAATACCCAACAAGAACAAGAGGAATGAGTATTCTGGAGAGGAAGAAAGGGAATTGGATCTCTGAATTATGTTACGTGAAAACCCCCGAGAACCCCAACCCTATTTATAGATCTCAGAGGGTGTCATCTCGAAACAACGCAACCCTCTGAAACCCCAGGGATCACGATCCCTCATTCCTCATGCGTCCTCTCAACCAAAAATCACGATTCTCCGATTTGATTTTCGTTTTTCCGACGAGGAGGACTCTCGGAAAAACTTCAGGAAGAATCGCGACTTTTGGAGACGGATTTGCGATCGAAAAGCGACGGATGTTTTCCTTAATTTTTTCTGGCCATCAGATCCAGATCCAAGGGCGCCAGACAAGGATCTGAATCGCCCCTTTTCAGATTTTTCTCCGACGTTTTCTTTCTCACGCGTTTTAAGAGAAGTCCACGCGCGTGGACTCTCTTTCTTGGCGCGCGCGGGTGAGAAAAGGGAGGGGGCGGCTTGGAGAGAGGGTCTCAGTGAACTAAATTCACTTGGGTTCAGCCATGGGTTAGCCCAATGTCCTAAAAAATAAATTGGACCTTAATCTGGTTCAATTAGAACCCAATTAAGCCCAATTCGGAACCAAATTCGAATCTGATTCGAATAGAAATTTGGTCTGCAACACATGCTAGTGTGTTTATCCTGCAAACATGATTTAATTCCAAATTAAATCCTTCATCAATTTTCTTTTGTGTGTGACCCATTGGGTTCCACACCTAGCCAGCAGTAGGTCCGAGTGCTATTTGACTTAATTCGGTTAGATCTCAACTAAGCCGATTTAGGTCAACTCAAACTAGCTCGACTCGGTCAATTAGAATTTAATTCAAATTGACTGATTTGAATTACCATGACTCAATCATATACCTACAAGACAAGATTGACGTCTAGCAACGTATCATGTCTACCCGGAAGATGTGGAATTTTGGTGGAATTACCAAAATACCCTTTAGTGGTGAGTTACCGGGCAATTCAGTCCTTTGATCACTTGCATCCCGAATATGATTATGAATATGGATACTTGTCAAATCCAATTTTCATATTCATCCCTAGCTCAATCTTTATAATGATGATTCATTAATGAACCATTAGAAAATAACTCTAATGTTCATACTTTGATCAAAGGTTTCCTGAATCCATCATTTGAAATTAGCTGGATGCTATTCCCTCTTACTAGGGCTGATCAATTCCTTGTTGACCTACTCACAACCTCCATATACAATCCACCATAACCAGTATCACCTCGTGCATGACTCAGTGTCATGATTGATTGCGAACCAAAGTATGGATTCATGCATATAAGGTACTATGGTAGTCTCAGGTCAAAGGACCACATGCACTACTCTCACTATGAGAATTATCTATTGACAAACAGATAAGGTTCCATTAGATATTCTCAATCTGGATCAATTCAGTGAACTCATTCTCTAATGAACACTCACATCCTAGTATTAGTATCAAACACAAGTGACTGTGAGATCAGTCACCCTCATTACAAAACATATATATAGGATGTGCTGGTCTTGCCGGAGACATTGATCCCCAACTCAATGTCCCATCGACCAGGAATATTTTAGATTAGGGTTTTAAGGCTTTAGGTCTCACTGGTATGATCTCATCATAACCCTAGAACCATAGCCCTAATCTATGGGGTTCATCATAAAATTAAAAAGACACAGCAAATGATGAAACTAATACCTTTATAAAATGTCAATTCATTGATTTTGGGATCAAAATTACAATATTTCAATTGGCTTTCAGGGCACAATCTTTCAGATTATATCACTTAATCTTAGTGCTGCAGAATCCAATGCATATTATCCACTTAAAACAAATATCGAATAACCAATATCCTTTATCTTTCTTTGTTTCAAAAAATGACTCGACAATGTCCACCTAGATCCAATATGGATACCCTAGCTCTTTAATTATGCATATCTATATTTATGTCAGCTGAACAGAACAGAGGATATGAATACCAATATCTGATATGTATTCAATTCATTTTCAGCCTTAAATGGTGAGGATAGGTCAGCAATAGATTTTAGAAATTAATATATTGCAAGGGTTTAGACTTTAGACTATGGTAATGGTATAAGGCCAACTGCCCTTATAGATTATTCTTTACTTTATTTTTCTGTAAGTATGGAGATTGCCAAGATTCACTTCATATGCATATCCAAGCATCAGACTCATCCCTCTTTACACTAATATTTGGTAAAATCATAATTACTAAAGACTAGTATTTTTCTGAGACACCAAAATAATTTATAATTGACAATCGATAATATCTAATAACAAAAAATCTTTTGCAATATCTGAGTAGTAGAAAATAATTTGCAAATCACAACATATGTACAACAACATTATGCTCTCATTTTCTAAATAAGCATTTATGTAAATTTGTATGTAGTATGCATGCATTTTTCTATGAGCTCAGAACAATGCCATATGTATATATCAAGCAAGGTTTTAGAAGCCAGAGCCACTGGCATTCCATCACACTAATCATGAGTCAAGATGTGACCAAGGTGTGCCCAAAAAACATTTTTTTTAGTCAAAAATATTAAAAAAGAGTTAAATATGTGCGATGCTAATACATGCAGGTGTTCATATTGGCCCAACACAGGATGTGCCAGTGAGTAAAACCGGCACCTAAATCCTTGGAACTATTAAGCTATAATTTTATATATTACATGATCTTAACCATATCCAAGCCCATTGAGACTTTCTCAGAAGATTTCAAAATATAAACTCTAATTTGATTCACATGATAGGGGCACCAGATTTGGTTCTAATTGCAATTTGGACTAGTTTGTTAATGTCATCATGACAGAAGTATCCAAGGATTCTATGGGAGTAAAATGGATCTGACAATATGATCAATGAATCTGATGCCACAGATGTTACCTATCCAATCATCCAGGTGGAGCAAAGGATAGGTCCAATGCGGAACTTTTTGCAACATGTTTTGATTATTGAGGGTGACATGATCTTTGGCACATCCAAGGTTGTTCAACTTTACAGGGTTCCCATCCAAGGCTTTGTTTTACCCTGAGTTGATTTTGTAATGGACTTTGAAGCAAGTTTAGCTCCAACACTGGGTAGTTTCTAGGCCCAACAATGGTTTGCATGGTTCAGGTTTGAGATTAACGCCAAACCAAACCAAACCCACCTACTCACAGAGATTCAGTGATAAGTAGTGTTCGGTTCATCTTCCAATTTTATAAGCTAGAAATGTTTCTTTCTATTTTTATCTGTCAATATTAATCAGGTTTATGAATAGATACTATGTTTAAAGCCCTAAAAAGATCTAAAAGATTAAACTTTCAGCTTCACATCACATCGAAATCAGGTCATATTCCATAATAAAACATCAAGTTATATGTCAATGTCAAGACTAAAAAATATTAGCTCTGATTATTGCATTCTTAAATTACGCAGCAAATAATATTAATAATATCTAATAACTAATATCCTTTTTTAACCAATGATTATTCATATTTTGATAGCTTATTGCAATTTAGTTTTCTTTAGTTCTACACTTCTACTTATAGTTGTATTCTTCTACTGTATATGAAATGAAAAGGATTTGTTAGGGTACAAAATCAATGTTTCCAAGTTCTGCATTATTGAAGGAAAATAAGCTGAAGGCATTACAGAATATCAGTTATTCTCTTTTTTTTTCCCAGTGGATTTCCATCATTTGTTAGTAGAAAATATTTTGGTATGATAGACCATTCTGGGTCAACAATTTGAATCTAAGATAAATGCAGGACCATCTCCCTATGTGTATGCATAGTGTAAAATGTTAAAAAGGATTCTTCTGGTCCATCCACATCATTTCTAAAGATTTAGGAAGATGCTCTACCTTTTAGATCATACAACTAGATAATTATAATGGAAGTGAAATAATGCAGTGCACTGTATGGGCAGTAACTAATCCAAAACCTGACAGAATGAAAAAACTAGAATCCTAACACATCAAAATGACAAAATCTCTTTCCGAGGCAAAAAGAGAAGGAATATTATCTATGATATTATATAATTAAGTTGCACCTTTCATTTTTCCTTGTGAAAATCTAGGGATCACAGGGCAGAAAGTA
Organism: Areca catechu; assembly: GCA_021397845.1. Taxonomy (NCBI): domain Eukaryota; kingdom Viridiplantae; phylum Streptophyta; class Magnoliopsida; order Arecales; family Arecaceae; genus Areca; species Areca catechu. The sequence goes on from CM038046.1 coordinate 98,852,486, forward strand.
GCATACAGCTCTGCAGATCATCAAAGCAAGCACAGATTCCAGAAGACCATTGCATAGCATCCTGACTGATCGGACAATGAGATGGGTGACTATCATCTGCAGAAGCACTGTCAGCTTCAGGTTCTGACTGATTTAGAGGAATATATGGAGGTGGGACATAGCTTCCTTTCCCAGTCATTCTCTCTGAAAGGCAAACAAGTATCGTTTCTCAACCGATAGCATCTACATTACAGTTAGTTTAACTTTATTGAAATGAAAGAAGAAGAAGAAGAAGAAGAACTGATCTTTCAATTTAACTTTAAAGACTCATTAGAATGTAAATCTAACACTGAAACGTGTACAAAACTATTCTGAAACTAGTCCCTCAATACCTGCAAAACTATCTTACGCAATTATCAAATGCTGATCCTATGAAAGGATAAATTGGAACTGCTTTCAAAATAATATTAAATAATAAAATCCTCAAATATTTGCATAAAAATAATCAAGGAGGATAAAAACTTCATGGTGGTCAAGGTCATATCTACATTTAGACAAAACTGGGCTGCAACAATATAGCTGCACCAGATATCAAGCATTTATACAAATTAAAAATGTTGTCAGTCTCAATAGCAACTGATGGGGGGTAAGACACCCCAGTCCTCAGCATCCCCAGAATGTTTCAGCCAAACTCTGGAGAGAACCACTCCGACCCCCTTTTCTTTCCAACTCCAGTGGTCCTCCCTTATAGATGAGTTGTGCCCAGACAACCCTCACAATAATTAGCACTATTTGAAGCCTAGCTGCTGACCTCAAACCGAGAGGAATGCTACTGTCGGTTCACCGTAAGCAAAAATGTGTACCCAGAATCGAAGGGTTTACCAAGACATCCCTGGAATAGCAGATGGAAGAATGCCAATTACATGAATTTCTGGGAAGTCTCATTCGATCTCAATAAACCAATGCTTACCCATAACCAACAGGATAACCGCGCCTCTAGCCTTTGGCTCTCGGCTAAATCTAGTCTTCGGCCCGGCCACAGTCCGACCCGACTCCCACTGTAACTGATTTCTTGGCCCAGCAAGGGTTCCCCTCCTTTTTCTTGATTCATAAAGTGGTGGCTCATAATGATTACTTCCGAGGTTCGTGATCTCGGCCCTCGACTCTAATACAAGGGTCAGGTCTTACTCCACCTCACCATCCGAAAGGAAAGAGTAAGCGATCCCTTAGGCACTGTACGGAATGACCTTGGGGGAAACTGCTCCACGCTCGTTCTAATGTATCTAGGAATAAGCTCAGGAAATCATAATCCATAATCTCCGAATTCTCTTTATTAAAAAAGACATGATCAGTTACAGGCAACCATCCAAATTTTCATTAATAAAAATGACCGGCTACATAGATGAGATAAAATTCCATCGTTAGGGAGACAAGCAAATAGCTTAGCTTTCCGCCTAGATCTCTAATAAAGATTCAATAGCCAGTCAGATTCTACCAGCTCATCAAGAATTTCGATATTCCTATTGTTCGATACTGACTTGAGCATCGAAGTTCTTTTATCGGAGCCATCTCTAATAGAGTTTTTGCAAGTATAGATATTGAGCACCACCTCCTCCGGTAGCGAGCCAGATTTCAACCATAATAGCAACCATCAAGCCATGATCAAAAATATACCAGGCAGTTGCAATACTAACAGCTAATTACAAGGCATATTACAGTGCCCTCCAGAGGCATCATTGTGTTCTTAATAACAGGTTAATTTTTGAAAGATATACACCAACTTGACATGAAATCGATGCATCATTTGAACCAATCAAAACGATGTCACAAATGTTGGTACTAACACAAAGAACTGCCGTTAACTGACTCCCAAGATGACCCCTACAGCAAAACTATCGCAACAAAATGAGGAATAAAGTCCAACTGGAAATACATAAGATCATTTTTAGAAATTAAACATGGAAAAAAAAAAACAAAAGCCTAGAATATGTAACTCGAAGCTTTTTAAGCAAATATTAAATATCCGAGCAATCAAATTGGACACAAAATTAAAAGCGGTAAACAATCACAAGAAAGAGAAACAAGCTCACTTTTATCATTTAGTTATCAAACAAGATCCCAAGAAATACTATTTTGACCCAATCACCGCATTCGATTTAAAAAAAATTATGCATTAGATTATAGCATGGCATCCTAAAGCAAAATTTTAATCTTTAGCTACTGTTATGATATCCCGATTTTAGTCCAATTAATTATTTTTTCTATTATTTTACTGGACACATCAGCTGGCAAAAAAAGTCTTCGGCTTCATGTTACCATCTTAATCCGAAGACCATATCTAACATCTTTCTTTATGATTGAGCCAAATTTATCCATGTCTTCGGCTTCGTATTACTATCTCGGTCCGAAGACCATGCTTAATATTTATGGCTTTGTAATTCATTCCGGAAGATGTTATTAACTCTGGATCTTCGGCTTCATATTATTATCTCCATCCGAAGACCATGCTTAATATTTGTGACTTTATGTTCATTCCGGAAGATGTCATTAACTCTGGATCTTCGGCTTCATATTATTATCTCAATCCGAAAACCATACATAGCATTCCAGGAGGTAAGTTTGTTTACTGTCTTCGGCTTCGTACATCCACCTTTATCCAAAGACTTGACCGCCCAGGTGAACATCTTCGGCTTTATCCCCTCAATATGATCTAGAGACTAAGTATTCATTTTTTGTCATTTCCGAAAGAATCCGAAGCGTGAAGCTAACATTCCCTTCAGGAGCGCTACTAAAGACAATGTAAGGCTCGCTTCGGATCTATGCGTAAAGAAAGAAGGTTCTGGAGCTTGTGGATTTCTTGGACAAACAGTTAAAATATGTTTGGGTTGTTACAACCACCCACATGGTCCGAAACTTCAGAATTGAACAAATCCCGAGTGTAACGGCTTTTCCGGCAGCCACTATTTACAGTTATGAAGTGGTTGCACCCGTCAACCTCCATAATCGTAAGTAGTTGCATTGGAGCCTATAAATACTGGTAAGAGGAGACACTCAGGGGACTTTTGGCTCTTTTTATCTTGGCATTTTTGCGAATTTCTCTCTTTTTCTCCTTGCTCTCAAAACTCTCCATTCTGTTGTTGCTTGGGCTCTTTCTGACTTAAGCATCAGAGTGTCCCTCGCCGGAAAACCTCCGGTCAGGGACTTCTTTGCAAGTATCGGTCGACGGCGGTCCGGCGAAAGAACCACTCTATCAGGTTGACAATGGTTCAATATCAATAGATTGGTGCGCCAGGAAGGGGTTCGATTTGATTCCTTTATTTTGAAGGAGAATTTCTGCTGAGCAATAATGGTAAAAGGGAAAAACAAGAACGCTTCCACAAGTCAGGAGCAGCAGGCTCCTCCATCAAACGGACCTCCGGTCAGCACTCTTCCGGCGGTTCAGGGATTGTTGCCCAGAAATGGAGCCCAAGAGGCGGGGTGAATTGGGTCTTTTAAAAAATTTAAGATAATAATGAGAGGGACTAGTGGTGCTTGTGAACAATGATGAATTTAATGCAAGATGTTAGCAATAATTAAAGAGCAAGAGAGGAAGAGAGTAATCACACACAAACACAAGGTTTATAGTGGTTCGGTGCAAACCTAGCACCTACATCCACTTCCCAAGCCATCCTTGGAAATTTCACTATAATCCAAACTAGATTACAGTTGACTTGTTTTTCACAAGGCTTACAAGTCAAAACCTAAGTTGGTTTTATCACTTAGGCTTACCAACAAACCTTAACACTTGTTTTGTCTTCGGGCTCACAAGTTAAGCCTAGTTGGTTTTATCCCTTTGGCTCATCAACAAACCACAATAACATTCTTTCAAGACACCCTTGAAAGCAAGGTTAAATCACAATAAAACAGATATACAATTTAAAACTAAAACAAACTCTCTTCAAGAGTAGATTGGAATCTTTGAAGCTCAGTAGATGTTTTGTCTTCACTCTTCCTTGGAATCTCCTTCAAAGTACCTCTTTTGGAATGAAATAAGGATGAGCTTGTAGGCTTTTCAAGGAATCAAACTATAAGAGGCTTTTGATGTGAAGTATTTGAGAGAATATTAGCTTTTTGGATTTGAGTAGACTTGAATGCACTTCAATACACTTCCATACACTTGCATATATTTAAAATGAGGTTGGTGGAGGTTAAATACACCAAGAACCTTCCAAAAAATGGTTTGTGACCGTTGGTACCTCGGAAATAGCCGTTTGGAGCTTGAAAAGCAAATTCTGCACGCCAGAAAAATAAATCCGTTAGAGCTGTCAGGCTGCAAGTGTCGACACTTGGCTGTCAGGTGTCGACACTTGGCTGTCAAGTGTCGACACTTGATCTCTGGGTGTCGACACTTGAACATTCAAGTGTCGACACTTGATGCACATGTGTCGACACTTGACACAAAAATCCTCAAATTACAAAGTTCTGTATTTTCAAAATTCTCAGGCCTTGAGTCGACACTTGGAACCTATATCCAAGTGTCGACACTTGGATATAGGTGTCGACACTTGGCATGCCAAGGATTTTTGTCTGTGCCAAATGCTGAAGTGTCGACACTTGACTGTCTAGGTGTCGACACTTGAGACTGAAAATTCTCAGATTCAAGTATAAATACCTCGAAAACATAAATATAATTCTTGAAAACAAAAACACATAATATTTAAACATTTTTATGCCCTTTTTCAATAAAAAGGATGTCCGGATTTGTGAGAATTGCTCCGTGCCATTACGTGCCATAAACCATAAGTTTTTGAGATTTTGAGGTGCTCTCTTCCTGAAAACTCATAACTTGAAATCCTCATTAGAATATAATATGCACTCAATGTTTTATTATTTATCAAAATCACTGGGTGGAGCCAACAATCTCCCCCTTTTTGATGATGACAAAACCTTGAGTAAAAAGGCAAAATATTTCAAACTTTAACCATTATAATTTATGAATATGAATTTAAGTCCATAAGAGAGACAAAAACTTCATAGTTAGGAAGAATTAATCTCCCCCTTAATTAGATACTTCTTATTAAGGTAAACTTCAAAGATTCTTACAAGGTGAAAAATCAACACAATCAATACAATTTCTCAACAAATTTATGAATTAACACCTTTTTTTACACCTTTTTCTCCCCCTTTTTGTCAATCATTAGAAAGGGGAATAACCTCCCCCTCACAATGAGCATGGAGACAAAAAGATAGTAGAGAATCAAATAACATAGATATCAGAGCCAAGATTATACTAATATAAAAGAGTATCAGAGCTAAAAATATACCAAGATAAAAGAGTATCAGAGCCAAAAAATAGTAAATTGATTCATTGAAACACAAATAATGAGTACTGAACTGAAATAAATATAATAGATAAGATGTCAGTACAAAATTTGCTAGTCATCAGCAAGAGCTGAAACATACAGATATCATATAAGTATCAAACATACAACACAAGAGCTATAATAGACATCTGTGAGGCTAATCCTCATCAAATGAAATATCAAGACTGAATGGAGCACTGATCGTAGATCTAGTGGCTAATGCCCTAGGAGGTGCTAAAGCTCGACGATTCCTAGTGCGGCCGGAAGGACCAAAGGTGGGTACAACCCTAGATGATCTAGTGGAAGGGGGTGAAAGAAGATCAGCTGGCGTAACAAGGTCCGGTGTGGAATCAGCCAAGGCAGTAGTAGGAGCTGGTGTAGTGGAAGGATCTCGACTAACCACCTCATAAGCATCGACACCGCCATCACTGTCACTGTCACCGCCCACAACCTCTGTAGCTCGGTCGCCATCCTGATCACCATCCTCAACAGAATAACATGGTCGCTCTGGTGATCACCGCCATCATCATCATCATCGTCATCATCATCATCATCATCAGATTGTGCAACTGCAGGGGCTGTAGGAGGTATAAGGGATCTCAGCAGACCCTCAATGCGAGAGAATCCCTCTTCCATAGATCTGCGAATCTCAGCATACTCCGAGGTTGTATGTGCTCGTAGAAGCTCAACCTCACTACGTAGCTGAGTCATCTCACCCCTGATCTCTGTGAACTGCTCTCTGGCATGCTCCTCAAAAGATAGTTTTGTAGAAGGTGGCGGAGGAGCTGAAATGTCAGGAGACAAATGCTCTGTCTGTGTCAATGGGATATCTGCTGGAGGAAAAACTGCTGGCTCAGATGGTCCAGCCTTTGCCTCTCGAATCTCGTCCTCCTCTTCTGGCTCCTGGCCAGACTCTCTGTGAAACCATCGACCTCCAACTAACCTATATCCCATGCGGTGCAAAGACCTCTCGTCGTATACATCTGTGTGTAGTATCTCCTTGGGGATCTCCCCCTCCAATGATACTCCATACGCTCTGAATAGTCTGGTCAGTGCCATGCCGTATGGTAAACAGTGTCGGCGCTGTATCGCAGCATCATGCATCTGAGTGAGCATCAAGGATGGAATATCAATCTGCCTCCTCTCAATCAAGCTCGTCATCACCATCAACTCCCTCTCGATGATGAAGTCAAATCTCCCAGTCTTCGGTAGTAGAATCCGTGCAGTGATGTGGTGCAATAGGCGCATCTCCAATGACAACTGGTTCGCGATAACTACGGATATACCGCAAACGTCCTCTCTCTCAAGAATGCACCTAAATGCAGCCTTTCTATCATCTACCGAAAAGACACAGACTCCCCTCCGGGGGATCTCCCAAACTCTGCTCAGTAACTCATCTGTCAATGAAATCTGAATACCCCTGACTGAAGTAGTCCATAATAGACGTCGACAGTCTAGTGCACCATAAAACTCTCTCACTAGGTGAGGATAGTACCTTTCCTGCATGGTGCAGAATGGTACTAATCCTGCATCAGTGAGTACCTGTCGAAAATCGAAGTGGTGCCTGTCGAAACACTCCAAGTCGACTCTCCTCCCCGATGCTACTAACTTCCCTGCCATCCTCTCTACAGGGGGGAGCTCGGTGTGGCTGTACTGCTAGGCTGTGCTGTATCAAATATGGCCTTCGACCTCCTCTCAACACCACGACTGGGCCTCTCCCTAACTGCAAGTCTCTTCTTAGGACCCATTACAGCAAACTGACCAGGGAAGAAGAAAGATAGGTTTAGAACTTTGGCTACAGGCATAGATAAGGAGAGTTTCATTTCAAAAAAATGTTCAGATAGGTTTTGAAAACCATAATTTAAACCAACAACGTTTGAAAAAACCGTAAATTAGTTTAAAGTGGGATTTTTACAACTTTGATCAAATGACGATATTTCGAACATATTTTTGTTCGTTAAAACATATTTGAACCTTTGGAAAGTAATTTTTGTAAGGCCTAAAAAATCAAAACCCATGGGATTTGGGTCTAAACACTTAGGATTTTAGTAAATAGGCAAAAATGTCGCAAATATATCATTAAAAACCTTTCTAAATCAACAATAAATGGATTTAGTATGTTTAATTTAGATGAAAACCCAAATTATTTCGGTCAAAATCAATAAAACAGTGTTTTTTGCGAAAAGTGGGTGAAAACGACCAAAATGAAAGAAACTGTTGCAGGTGGTTTGTCAAGATCCTACACTAGGCATGCAAACAGCTGCAGGAGCAGAATGGATTTTAAAACATTTTTTAAAATTCGTGCAGCGGAAATCTGCTCTGCCAGGAACTAATCTAAATCTAGTTGTATTTAGGCATGTATAATCATATAAAATATTTGCATAATATTAAACAATTAAGTCTATCCATGCATGATTAAAAAAATAATTTTCCATACCTTTATTTTGCCTGGAATAACTCTGGAATAAACCTGGAATAGGCTGGAATAACTGGAATAAAGTTATTCCAGTCGTCTTCCTCCTTGGGCTGTTTGAAAACTCTGTTTTTGGCTTTCAAAACGACATCGGAACACCACCTTCCGGACCTCCGTTTGCTCCCAAATTCGAGCAGCGGCAACTTGGACAAGTGCTCTTCAATCTCCAATTGAAATCAGCAAGAAATGGTTAGCCAAATAATTATAAAAAATCATCAAAGTCTGCTGCCAGATTTCTGCAGCAGAACTGGGCAGCAGACTTTGGTCTTCATTTTGGAGCAGTTGGGGCGATCCCGGTCCACGTGGCTGGCTCCTAGGAGTAGAAGGATACTCCCTCTAGAGGGGAGACATGCCCGAGGCTCTCGGATCCGTCTCCACGCATGGTGCTAGCCGCTGGAAGAGGGCTTCACGGTCACAGGAATTCTGCAACAGGGCAGAACTGAGCACTTGAAACAATTGGATTTAAAACCTTGTTTCTCTCCCTCACACACTCCGAATCCCAGCCTAACAAGTACCCATTGGGTGGAAAAGGATCAAGCTCTCATCCTCTCAAAGGGAAGAACACACACTTCCTTTTTCTTCTTCACACGGTGTATCAATCTTGGCTGAAAATTCTCTTTGAAACAGGGGATAGCTGGAGTTTTTAAAGGCTGCAGGGAAGAGGGAGATGGAGAGGCTGGGAGGCCATGAGGTAGCTGCTGCCATTAACATCATTAACCAGCAATTAACAAGGAGGAATGGCAGCCGGTGGAGGAGAGGAAGAGACGCCCAGCTGGTTCAAAGTTTGGATGCTTGGATTTCTTTGGTCGTTTGGCCTTCTTTGGATGCTAGGCATTCCTCCCAGCGAAAGGAAAATTCCAACGTGGGAAAACCGTGTAAAACGGTCAAGGGAGAAAAACCACCGGTTCAAAGGAAAACCGGTCCAAACCCAAAAATGGTTCAATCCCATTAAACCACTTGGTTCAATCCAATTGAACCGGTTCAAGCCCAATTAAATTGGTTCAATTGGTTCACAACCAATTAGAGGCCGAAACGAACTCTGAATCAGTTCAAAACTGATTCAGAAAAATCCTGGCACAGTCCTGGTCAACCCGGAACAATTTCTGGTTGACACAGACAAGGGCAAGACGGAAAAAATAGTGCTAAAAAAAACTATGACCATTAAACCGAGACGATTCTCAATCGTAATCGGTATCCGGATCAGAGTGTAATCCTCTGTGGCGTGTGACCTCATAGGTTCGAACCTAAACGGTAGTACTGGAATAATTCCAGTACCAGCACAGGAAACCATCTAGCAATGGGTCCCGGTGTCCGGATAAGTCGAAGATACGGGAGCAAACTATCGAACCTCTGGTATATGGTTACCGTATAATTCATCCCTTTGACCTCTAATGCTCAGGACGACTGAGATTAGGCTGCCAACCCAGACAGAGTCAGTCCACTACGTGTCTCAACCTCGCAAGCCCAGTGACTCTTCACTAGGGCTACCCCGGCCGAGGATTTGCTAAATTGAGATACTGCGAGACATTCAATCCAAATTATTTGGACAGGTCAATTCCATCTTGGTCCATCACTGCTCCAAAAGTACTTGCCTGTACCCAGAAACCTTCTGTCACTGGATTAAAAATCCGGGTAGTCCGGCACCAAAGCACAGGGAGTTGCTTGCAAGCTACCGTGATGACCTCAGGTCAGAGGGACACATATACCCATATCCAATCGTGAGTTTCCCTTTGGCAGAAAGGGGCTGCACGGAGTCACGTTCAATGAGATACCACATATCCCACTTGTAGATTACATCAGTGTCACCACACTCATTTGGTCAAGTGGACAACCAAACGATGTGAACTACAACAACCTATACTTGATATATTGCCGTCCAATGCAATATATCCTTTGGTTGTGAACATGGTTTAAGGACCACTCGATACATCCTCTCTGTATCGAAGTCAGTGTAGTCCTAAGGACTTCATCACATGGAAAGAGTTCATTTCAGGGAAATACAATATGTGATGAGCTGCCAATAATAATATTTTATTAATTCATAAAAAGAATACAATACTGAGCACAACCGCCTATAACACAGGTGATTGGCTTTGGGACACAATTCCCAACAACTCCCACTTGTACTAAAGCCAATCAGAAGAGTATCTAACACCCTTTTCCCATTTACAATAGTCGAACTCTTTTATTCGAGGGCTTTAGTGAAGGGGTCGGCCAGATTTTCTTTTCCATCGATCTTCAGAAGATTGATGTCGCCTCGTTTTACGATCTCTCGTACGAGGTGGTAGCACTGCAGAATGTGTTTGGAGCGGTGATGAGCTTTAGGCTCCTTAGCTTGAGCAATGGCTCCAGTGTTGTCACAGTACACCGGAATAGGACCATCTAGGGAAGGTGCCACCCCTAGCTCTCCAAGGAACTTCCGCAACCACACAGCTTCCTTTGCTGCATCTGATGCTACAATGTATTCTGCTTCGCATACGGAGTCTGCAATAGTTGCTTGCTTGGAACTTTTCCAGCAGATCTCTCCTCCATTCAGGGTAAATACAAACCCTGACACACTCTTGCTATCATCTCTATCTGACTAAAAACTGGAGTCAGAGTACCCCACAAGTTTCAAGTCAGGTTCTCCATAAATCAGCCATTGATCTTTAGTATTTCTTAAATACTTAAGGATGAACTTAACCACCTTCCAATGCACCTCACCTGGGTCAGACTGGTATCTGCTCACTACTCATAGTGAGTATGCCACGTCTGGTCTAGTACAAGTCATAGCATACATGATAGAGCCTACTGCAGAAGCATAAGGTACTCTACTCATGCGCTCTCTTTCCTTAGGAGTTGTCGCACAATCCTTCTTGGAAAGAGTAATTCCAGAACCTATCGGGAGATAGCCTTTCTTGGAATTTTCCATGCTGACCGTTTCAACACAGTGTCAATGTACGTAGACAGGGACAGTTCCAAAAGCTTCTTAGATCTATCTCTATAGATTTTCATACCTAGTATGTAAGAAGCTTCACCCAAGTCCTTCATGGAGAACTGAGATGATAACCAGACCTTTATTCCTTGTAATGCTGCGACATCATTCCCGATTAAGAGAATGTCGTCAACATAGAGTACTAGGAATACAATCACAGAACCATTAATCCATTTATAAATGCACGGTTCTTCTCCATTCCTAACGAAGCCATACGATTTGATACACCTATCAAACCATAAGTTCCAACTTCGAGACGCTTGCTTGAGTCCATAGATGGATCTCTGCAACTTGCATACTTTTGATTCATCTGTGGATGTGAACCCTTCAGGCTTTATCATATACACCTCTTCTTCCAGCTCCCCATTTAAGAAAGCGGTTCGGACATCCATCTGCCAGATCTCATAATCAAAATATGCTGCCAAAGCAAGCATGATCCGAATGGACTTGAGCATTGCCACAGAGGAGAAAGTCTCGTCATAATCGATACCATATCGCTGACGATACCCCTTGGCAACCAGACGGACTTTATAGGTCTCTACCTTCCCATCTGCGCCCCTTTTCCTCTTGAAGATCCATTTACACCCGATGGATTTTATTCCTTCAAGCGGATCAACCAATGTCCAAACATTGTTGATTTCCATGGACTGCATTTCGGATCGCATGGCTTCAAGCCATGCCTCAAAGTCAGATCTCTGAAGTGCATCCATACAGGTGATCGGATCCTCATTGTTCTCATCGAGCTCAATGGGATCGCCGTTCCGGACCAAGAAACCATAGTATCTGTCCGGCTGATGCGGTATTCTATCGGATCTCCTAATAGGTTCTGGGTGTGATTCAATCACAGCCGGTTCTACGATGTCCTTAGAGTGTGTAGGTTCTTCTATTGGCTGAACTTCATCAAGTTCAATCTTAGAAGCTATAGTTCCTTCTCCAAGGAACTCCTTTTCCAAAAAGATAGCTCTAAGAGCAACGAACACCTTTTGTTCATTCTCCAAGTAGAAGAAATACCCTTTGATTTCCTTAGGATAACCAATGAATAAACACCGGTCAGACCTAGGACCAAGTTTGTCTGAGTCTAAATGCTTTACGTAAGCCAGACAACCCCATACCCGAAGGTGTGAGATTGAGGGTTTACGTCCATTCCACATCTCATACGGAGTGGAGACAACCGACTTACTTGGAACATTATTTAATAAGTAACAGGTTGTCTGAAGCGCATATCCCCAAAAGGATAGCGGCAGAGTTGCAAAGCCCATCATGGATCGAACCATGTCCAACAAGGTTCGATTCCTCTTTTCGGACACACCATTCAACTGAGAGAGAATTCCATTCTTCTCAAGATATGTCAAAAATTCACCAGATAAGTATTCACCACCTCGATCAGATCGAAGGGTTTTAATACTTTTTTCAGTTTGCTTTTCTACTTCATTACGGTATCGTTTGAACATTTCAAACGACTCAGACTTATGTCTCATTAAAAAGACATAACCGAATCTTGAAAAGTCGTCTGTAAAAGTAATGAAATATTTGTATCCTCCTCTGGCACTAACTGTCATCGGTCCACATACATCAGTATGTATTAAACTTAGAAGTTCTGTAGCTCGTTCACCTTTTCCAGTAAAAGGTGACTTGGTCATTTTACCAAGTAAATAGGATTCACAAGTGGGCAGTGATTCAGAATCACTGACATCGAGAAGTCCATCTCCTCGCATCTTATTTATCCTGTTTTGGTTAATATGACCTAGCCTACAGTGCCAAAGATACAAATCATTGACATTATCTAACCTTGGGCATTTGCTAGAAGTGTACATTACACTAACAGGCCTTGATAGTACGTATATGCCATTATTTAATCTAGCTTTCATTATAACATAGTTATTCAAAATAACATTGCAAAAATCTCCTTTTATTGATAGTTCAAAACCACAATTGGCCAAAAGGCCTACAGAGATTATGCTCATAATGAAACTAGGACAATAGTGACAGTCGACTAGTTTGACAGTACAAGACTCAAAGACAAGACGCAGGACTCCGACCGCCAGTACTAAAACACGATTTCCATTCCTGACACTCAGAAACTGTTCTCCATCTTCAAATCTTCTACTAACTTGAAGTCCCTGTAATGAATTACAAACATGAATTGGACTACCAGTATCCAATACCCAGTTAGCATTTTCAGCAATTGAGTAATTACAAGGTTTTATCATATAAATACCTTGTTCAGCAGACTTCTGCTTCCTGGGCCTGTTCGGATCAAGGGACGCAATATAAAGAGGACAGTTCCTCTTCCAGTGTCCCTTCTTCTTGCAGTAGAAGCACTCTACAAAAGACTGATCAGCCTTATACTTCCTGGTCTGACTAGGGCCAGGAGAATTCTGCACATTCTTTCCCTTCTTATTTATTTTCTTCTTCCCTTTCTTAAAGGGACGACGACCTCTACTTCCTTCCACTAAATTCACCACCCCCTTATTCAGTTGGTGGTCTTTCTCGAAAGTCTGCAGTAACCCCAAAAGACCATGGTAGTTAACTGCAGGCTTGTTCATTCTATAATGATCGAAAAAATCAAGATAGGAGGAGGGAAGAGAATTCAGGATCGCATCCTTGCCGATCTGCTCGTGCAAGGGGCATCCGAGTTTGCCCAACTTTTCAATCAACTCGATCATGTACAATACATGATCAGTGACTGAACCACCATTCGACATCTTGAAATTGTAGATGGCACAAGACACTTTGTACCGTTCTACATCATCCGGGGTGCCGAAGGATTCCTTCAACTTTTGAAGGATTTCATCAGGTTGGGCCTCCTCGAATTTGCGACTGAACTCGTCGTTCATTGCCGCTAACATAATGCATCGGACAATAGTCCGATCAGAGACCCACTTCAGATAAGCGTCTCTGACCTCACTCCGTGCATTAGCGGGAGGGATTTCAGGTACCGGATCTGCTATTGCATAGAGGATCCGTTCATGCTCCAGAACGATTCTCAATCTTCGATACCAACTATCGAAGTTGTGACCCTTTAACTTCTCGTTATCGAGAAGTGACCGGAGCGATAAATTTGAAGACATCTGAAAAGAAAATAAGACCAAATTAGTTTATGAATTAATAACTTAACCAAAAGACTTGGACTTTAGTCTAAAGGTTTCTCCCACTAATTTTTCAGATTGGTAGCCTCTAACTCCAATCCGTGAAAAAACTTTTTCAAGTGGGTACTGAAATCCAATAGGCCTCGCATGAGCCTGACTATGGCCAGCTCACCCATACGAGCCTAAAGGTAGGTTCGTAAACCAATTGTTTCCCTAAACAATTTTCAATATTTTATTTTGCCCAGAGAGCACCCCAATCGACTTAGGGGCTTCCTATTGCGGGTCTCTGGTTAGGTCCAACCATTAAAATGACAAATCCAATGCTTCCAGCTAACTAAAGACCAAGCCCGACTATGGCCGGCCCACCTGGTCCCGTTAAGGAGGTTGCACTGAACCATCTCGATCAAATAGAAATTCCAATCGCCGGATGTACACCCGTTCTATGGAACTGCCGATGCACACCAAGCTAGTGGACACATTTCTATCCAACTTAATGGGAGGCGAAGACACTATCAACTCCTTGACTTAGTCTTTTTAAGGACCTAATAATTTTAGAGGATTTTTTTATAGTTGTGACAGAAGAAAAAGATTAGGACATGGATCATCCTCCCACTGAATCAATCAGATTCCAGGAGGGTTAAAATAAATCAACAAATGATCCATGGGCACCTATAGATCAGTCAGACCGATCAACCTGGGTGACATGGGTTAACTCGAGTCATTGAGCTTTTCCAATCAGTTCTGGTCAACTCGACTAGCCAGGTAGGTGAGACATGGGTGAGTATCCGCCATTAACCATCTTTCCTAGACACCAACCAAGTTGGCTAGGAAAGAGGTAGCCTCATACAGCCATGATCACAATACCAAACCTACCTCGACACCAGTCGGTTTACCAGACTCGATTAGACTAGCCTAAAGACTCGGGCGTCCACTGAGCCACTAATTGGATCCATTTTAGATGAACGGATCAACTAATCTAACTATTAGATAGTTCTAAAGAAGGACCTTAAACAACTTTTGTTTAATCTTCTTATTATCTGGTTCAACTAAATTTAGGTCTAACCCAGTTATGGACCTAACTAGTCAGCTAACCCAATTTAACCCAAAATGGCTTATGCAAATTTGATTAGATTTCATAAACCTAAAATTTTTTTTAATAACCCAAACACTTAATTAAAATAATTTTTAATTAAGTCTTTACGTAAAACATTTTTTACATAATAAATCATGCATCAAAATATTTTACAAATATTTTATAAAACAAGCCTAAAACATGTATCTCCAAATTAAAATAAATTTTAATTTTTAATATTCTTTAAGGATCCTTCTGAAGAGGCCAACATAGACGATCCGCATCATGTCAAAAATATACGGTCATGGTGAAGGTCTCAACTAGGTTCCAAAAAGAAAACTGGATACATATTAAGATTAAATAATTTTTAATCTATTAACATGCATACTAGATTAGATTACAAATGTAACCTGGCTCTGATACCACTGAAAGAAACCGTTGCAGGTAGTTTGTCAAGATCCTACACTAGGCATGCAAACAGCTGTAGGAGCAGAATGGATTTTAAAATATTTTTTAAAATTCGTGCAGCGAAAATCTGCTCCGCTAGGAACTAATCTAAATCTAGTTGCATTTAGGCATGTATAATCATATAAAATATTTGCATAATATTAAACAATTAAGTCTATCAATGAATGATTAAAAAAATAATTTTTCATATCTTTATTTTGCCTGGAATAACTCTGGAATAAACCTGGAATAGGCTGGAATAATTGGAATAAAGTTATTCCAGTCGTCTTCCTCTTTGGGCTGTTTGAAAACTCTATTTTTGGCTTTCAAAATGGTGTCGGAACACTACCTTTCGGACCTCCGTTTGCTCCCAAATTCGAGCAGCGGCAACTTGGACAAGTGCTCTTCAATCTCCAATTGAAATCTGCAAGAAATGGTTAGCCAAATAATTATAAAAAATCACCAAAGTCTATTTCCAGATTTCTGTAGCAGAACTGGGCAGCAGACTTTGGTCTTCATTTTGGAGCAGTTGGGGCGATCCCGGTCCGCGTAGCTAGCTCCTAGGAGTAGAAGGATACTCCCTCTAGAGGGGAGACACGCCCGGGGCTCTCGGATCCGCCTCCATGCACGGTGCTAGCCGCTGGAAGAGGGCTTCACGGTCACAGTAATTCTGCAACAGGGCAGAACTGAGCACTTGAAACAATGGGATTTAAAGCCTTGTTTCTATCCCTCACACACTCCAAATCCCAGCCTAACAAGTACCCATTGGGTGGAAAAGGATCAAGCTCTCATCCTCTCAAAGGGAAGAACACACACTTCCTTTTTCTTCTTCACACGGTGTATCAATCTTGGCTGAAAATTCTCTTTGAAATAGGGGATAGCTGGAGTTTTTATAGGCTGCAGGGAAGAGGGAGATGGAGAGGCTGGGAGGCCATGAGGCAGCTGCTGCCATTAACATCATTAACCAGCAATTAACAAGGAGGAATGGCAGCCGGTGGAGGAGAGGAAGAGACGCCCAGCTAGTTCAAAGTTTGGATGCTTGGATTTCTTTGGTCGTTTTGCCTTCTTTAGACGCTAGGCATTCCTCCCAGTGAAAGGAAAATTCCAACATGGGAAAACCGTGTAAAATGGTCAAGGGAGCAAAACCACCGGTTCAAAGGAAAACCGGTCCAAACCCAAAAATGGTTCAATCCCATTAAACCACTTGGTTCAATCCAATTGAACCGGTTCAAGCCCAATTAAATTGGTTCAATTGGTTCACAACCAATTGGAGGCCGAAACGAACTCTGAATCAGTTCAAAACTGATTCAGAAAAATCCTGGCACAGTCCTGGTCAACCCGGAACAATTTCTGGTTGACACAGACAAGGAAAAGACAGGAAAAAGAGTGCTCAAAAAAACTATGACAATTAAACCAAGATGATTCCCAATTGTAATCGGTATCCGGATTAGAGAGTAATCCTTTATGGCGTGTGACCTCATAGGTTTGAACCTAAACAGTAGCACTGGAACAATTTCAGTACCAGCACAGGAAACCATCTAGCAATGGATCTCGGCGTCTGGATAGGTCGAAGATGCGGGAGCAAACTATCGAACCTCTGGCATATGGTTACCGTATAATTCATCCCTTTGAACTCTAATGCTCAGGATGATCGAGATTTGGCTGCCAACCCAGACAGAGTCAGTCCACTATGTGTCTCAACCTCGCAAGCCCAGTGACTCTTCACTAGGGCTACCCCGACCAAGGATTTGCTAAATTGAGATACTGCGAGACATTCAATCCAAACTGTTTGGACAGGTCAATTCCATCTTGGTCCATCACTGCTCCACAAGTACTTGCCTGTACCCAGAAATCTTCCATCACCGGATTAAAAATCCGGGTAGTCCGGCACCAAAGCACAGGGAGTTGCTTGCAAGCTACCGTGATGACTTCAGGTCAGAGGGACACATATACCCATATCCAATCATGAGTTTCCCTTTGATAGAAAGGGGCTGCACGGAGTCATGTTCAATGAGATACCACATATCCCACTTGTAGATCACATCAGTGTCACCACACTCATTTGGTCAAGAGGACAACCAAACGATGTGAACTACAACAACCTATACTTGATATATTGCCGTCCAGTGCAATATATCCTTTGGTTGTGAACATGGTTTAAGGACCACTCGATACATCCTCTCTGTATCGAAGTCAGTGTAGTCCTAAGGACTTCATCACATGAAAAGAGTTCATTTCAAGGAAATACAATATGTGATGAGCTGCCAATAATAATATTTTATTAATTCATAAAAAGAATACAATACTGAGCACAACCACCTACAACCCAGGCGATTGGCTTTGGGACACAATTCCCAACACAAAAGACGAGGGAAATCTGATAAAAATACGTTTAAATCACTATTCCCTCAAAAGGAGTTTTAGAAATCCACTAAAACATGTAGAAATCCGGTTAGATTAATGAAAAACATTCGGAAAACCCCATTCACGGTTGTTTGGTTCAAAAACGTCAAAACCAAAAATGAGGAAAAATAAAATAAAATTGAAAGGGGGAAATACCTGATTTGTGATGGATTAAAGAGTAAAAGGTTGGATTTGGACAGAGGGGACCACTGTTGCAAGAAATCGGCGGGGGAAAAAAAATTACAAAACCCTCGATCGGCCTTTTTAAAAACAATTCCTGTTTCGCAAGTGTCGACACTTCGAATGTGTCAAGTGTCGACACTTGGTCAGGTGTCGACACTCGACAATTTCCAAGTGTCGACACTTGGCCAAAAAAGTCGAGAAAATCCTAAAATTTTTTGAAAAAATAGGAAATATTTTGATAAAGTTTTTGGGGCTTTAATCAATAGATTTTGAGCTCTAGGATTTCGGTATAATTAATACTAAGAGAGTTCTAGGAGAATGGATCAATGACATCTAACTCTCTTCTAATCAGACAGAACCTATCCTCACTCAAAGGCTTGGTAAACACATCTGCTAACTGATCATTAGTACAAACAAAATCAATAATAACATTAGAGTTTTGTACATGATCTCTTATGAAATGATGTCTTATTTCAATGTGTTTACTTCTTGAATGTTGCACAGAATTTTTAGATAGGTTGATTGCACTAGTATTGTCACATCTTATGGGTGTCTTAGTTAGTTTAATGCCAAAATCTTCGAGTTGCTGTTTGATCCAGAGGATTTGAGCACAACAGCTTTCAGCTGCTATATATTCGGCTTCTTTCGTAGATAGAGCAACTAAGTTCTGTTTCTTACTACTCCAAGAGATCAAATTTACTCCAAGAAACTGATAGGTTCCACTAGTACTTTTACGATCAAGTTTACACCCAGCAAAGTCAGCATTAGAATAAGCAATCAATTCAAATGAAGAATCTCTAGAGTACCATAAACCAATTTCAATTGAGCTAGATAGATATCTAAGTATGCGTTTAACAGCCAACAGATGAGACTCTTTAGGATTAGACTGATATCTAGCATACATACAGACACTAAACATGATATCTGGCCTACTGGCAGTAAGATATAACAATGAACTGATCATGCCACGATATAATTTTTGGTCTATAGACTTACCTGATTCATCTTTGTCAAGTCTACATGTAGAGCTCATAGGGGTACCTAAAGGCTTAGTGTTCTCTATCCCAAACTTCTTGAGTATTTCTTTTGTGTATTTTATTTGGTTGATAAAGATCCCCTCTTTGGTTTGCCTTATTTGGAGTCCGAGGAAGAAATTCAGTTTTCCCATCATGCTCATTTCGAACTCACCCTGCATTAACTTTACAAAATCTTGACAAAGAGATTCGTTAGTAGCACCAAATATTATATCATCTACATAGATTTGTACTACTAAGAGATCATCATTCTTTTTCTTTAAAAACAAAGTTTTATCTGCATTACCTCTAGTAAAATCATTTTTCAGCAAAAAGGAGCTCAAACGATCATACCAAGCTCTTGGAGCTTGTTTCAATCCATATAAAGCTTTATGAAGTTTATAAAAATGATTTGGAAATTCAGAATTTTCAAAACCAGGGGGTTGCTCAACGTAAACTTCTTCTTCAATTAAACCATTTAAAAAGGCACTTTTAACATCCATTTGATATAGTTTAAAATTCATGAAGCAAGCAAAAGCCAACAATAGCCTAATTGCCTCAAGTCTAGCTACAGGAGCAAAGGTTTCATCAAAATCTATCCCTTCCTCCTGATTGTATCCTTTGGCAACTAGTCTAGCCTTATTTCTAGTTACTACTCCATTTTCATCAAGTTTATTTCGAAAAGCCCTTTTTGTACCAATAATTGAAGTGTTTGAAGGCCTATCTACTAATGTCCAAACATTGTTTCTTTTAAATTAATTAAGTTCATATTGCATAGCATTTATCCAATTACTATCATATTCAACTTCCTCAATAGTTTTAGGTTCAATTTAAGACACAAAAGCTAAGTAATCACAGATATTTCTAAGGGATGATCGAGTACTTACACCTTTAGATGGATCATCTATAATTAGTTCTTTTGGGTGTCCATGAGCATACCTCCATTCTTTTGGTAATGGATCAACAGTTGATATATTTTCATCACCTTGTGCTTGATCTCCTTCAGTGTTTTGATCATCGTTCTGTTCCTTGGTAAGCCCTTCATTGTTGTTTATTTCTTCAGTTTTCTTGCTACCTGTTTCATCAGAAAGTACATCTTCTTTTCTTGAAGATTTTTGGTTAGTTTCATTAAATACCATATGTATGGATTCTTCAACAATAAATGTTCTTCTGTTGAAGACCCTGTATGCCTTACTAGATGTGGAGTAGCCTAGAAAGACTCCCTCATCTGATTTGGCATCAAATTTACTCAAATTATCTTTACCATTGTTTAAGATGAAACAACGGCATCCAAAAATATGAAAATAATGAATTAAGGGTTTTCTACCCTTCCAAAGCTCATAAGGTATTTTCTTTAAAATCGGTCGAATTAAAACTCGATTTAAAATATAGCATGCAGTATTTATGGCTTCTGCCCAAAAATATCTAGGTAAATCATTTTCACAAAACATGGTGTGTGCCATTTCTTCAAGAGTTCTATTTTTTCTTTCTACTACCCCATTTTGTTGAGGTGTCCTAGGTACAGAAAAATTGTGATGAATTCCATTTTCAATACAAAATTTATCAAAATCGGCATTTTCAAATTCGGTTCCATGATCACTTCTCAAAGATACTACTGAAACACCTTTTTCATTCAAAACTCTTTTATGAAATCTAATAAATTCAGAAAAAGTTTCATCTTTATGTGTTAAAAATATGACCCATGTAAATCGTGAGAAATCATCTACAATGACTAGACCATACTTCTTACCTCCCAAACTAGATGTTCTAGTTGGCCCAAAGAGGTCCATGTGAAGCAATTCCAAAGGTCTAGATGTAGAGATTACTCCTTTTGGTTTGAAAGAGGATTTTGTTTGTTTTCCAAGTTGACATGCACCGCAAATCTTATCTTTTTCAAAATTGAGTTTAGGCAAATCCTTTACCAAGTTCTTTTTGCTAAGTTTTGAAATTAAATGCATGCTTGCATGTCCTAGTCTACGATGCCAAAGCCTACTAGTCTCATCGATCTTGGCTTCTATTGCCACTAGACATTGACCTTTCTGAATAGGAAGATCATCAAGATCAACCATATAAATATTGCCATGCCTATGACCAATGAACTTAATGCCATTGTCATCTAGACTAGAAACAATGTGTTGCCACTCTCGTCGTCGCGCCCGTGCCACGGATCTGCCGATCCCTCCTGACCGCCTGGCGAAGGAGCCTCCATGGCCGCGGCTAACCTGCAAGGAAGGGGTTAGAAGACCCTGGCCGGGGATCCCGGCGAGGGAACTCCGACGGTCAAGTCAGTAGACGACGAGAAGGAACAGACTCTCCAGACGGACCCCCGAAAGGGTTCCAGACTTAGAGAGTTTACTAGTGAGAGAGACGCTCTGGGGACCAGAGCGTCGGCTGGGCCTCCTTGCCGAGCTCACTCCAAGTGATTCCCTCTCGGGATCTCTGGGTTTTCACTCTCCAGAACGAGGCCTTTTGCCGCTGCTCCTCCTTTGTCCCCAGGCTTGTTCGCTTACCTTGTCGTCCCCAGATTCCTCCCTCTTTATCTCCTTTCATCGTGTGCCTGTCTTTTTCTCCTGGGAGACTCCCCTCCCCTGTCTTCTTCTCTTTTCCCTTTTCGGTGAAGGGGGGCCAGGCGGCTTTCCGACCTCGTCCGCCGAGCCCAGCAGGGAAAAGGCAAAGACAGAAGAGAAAAAAGGGGGGGCGGCGCTGGCAAGGCGGCCGGTCAGGCCTCGGGCCCAGCGAGAGTGCCCTCTTTCCCAAGCGTGGGCGCCATCCATCTATGGGGCCTGTTCTACCAGAATCGTGCCCCTCGGCTGTGGAACTTGTCGGGCCGATGCAAGTGATGTTCCGCGTGCCGCCGCCCTCCGTACGGGGCACCGTCTGGGGTTCATACGGCTCGAGGGATGGCCTCGGGGCCCGCGATTCTTCCTTGAGATCTTCTTCGTACGGGCGGCCTGACCTCGGCTGAGGTGGACCCGTCTTCGGGGCCCACCTGGCGAAGAGCGAAGGACCAGCCGACCTCGGCCTAGGTGGACCCCTCCTGGGTGGACACCTGGCGAGGTGGCAGGAGGTCGCCTGGCCTCGGCTGAGGCGGTCCCGTCTCCGGGAGGCCACCTGGCAAAGGGGCGAAGGACCGGCCGACCTCGGCCTAGGTGGACCCCTCCTGGGTGGACACCTGGCGAGGTGGCAGGAGGTCGCCTCGACTCGGCCGAGGTGGACCCGTCTCCGGGAGGCCACCTGGCGAAGGGGCGAAGGACCAGCCGACCTCGGCCTAGTTGGACCCCTCCCGGGTGGACACCTGGCGAGGTGGCAGGAGGTCGCCTAGACTCGGCCGAGGTGGACCCGTCTCCGGGAGGCCACCTGGCAAAGGGGCGAAGGACCAGCCGACCTCGACCTAGGTGGACCCCTCCCGGGTGGACACCTGGCGAGGTGGCAGGAGGTCGCCTGGCTTTGGCCGACCTCACTTGGGCGGATCTCTCCGGGCTTGGGCGCCATCGAGTCGGCAGAGGAGCCCCGATCCGAGCTCAACCTCGGCGGGGGCAGTTTGCCTTAGAAGATCGCCGGGCGCTGTAATCTTGTCGAACCTGGTCCTGAAGACGTGGCATTGACTCGGCCGAAAAAGCCTCCACGTGGCTCGAGCGCATTCGGCGGTACCTGGGCCTGGCCACGTCACTGTCACGGCTGTAACAGTTGCCCCCCAGTCCACCGTTCCGTCGGGGCATCGTAGAACGGAACGTCGGGATTAATTGCGGACATGACGTGGGGAGGCGAAGATCTTGCATCATAATTGCCACGATCCTCGTCGCTGTGGCTCGATGCGATTGAAAACCTATGGGGAGCCACCACGCGTCGCCCACTTGCCCGCAATAAATGCGTCCCTTCGAGGCAGAGGCCGTTGCTCTACTAACGAGGCATCGATGTCGGGCGTGCGCCCACGTGGCGATCGTCCAGTGGCCCGAGGCAGAATGACGGGTACGGCCGCTGTCCGCTGAGTTTGAAAGGGAGGGGACTTTCCAGAACGAGGCCTTTTCCCCTTGCTTCGTGGGCGGTTTGCTGCAGGATAACTCTTGTTGCCCTACGCTCGTCTGGCGTATTTTCGGTGAGTGCCCTCATCTTCTCTGGCTCCCCTCCTTCCCTTTCTTTTTCTTTTCTCTTTGATCCTTCGTCCTTCTCTTTTCCATGGCGCGCCGTCGCCATGTCTCTTCCAACCCGGACGAGGCCGGTCCATCCCGGCCGAGGACTCCATCTTCTTCCTCCTCAGATGAGGAGACGATCCCGGAGGAGATCCGCCGACGTCTGCAACCCGGGGGTGTCACCATTGGCATCCCTAGGGGGATCCGGCCTCCTCCGGTTGCTCCTGCCGTGCCCCTTCGCTCTCTTCCTGCTCTACCTTCTCTTCCTGCTGGTCCCTCCGGTCATGCTTCCACCATGACCGAAGGCGATCTTTCTCTGCTCCGGGATGCCTATGGTATCCCGAAGTCAATTCGCTTGTTTGTTCCGCGGTCCGGGGAGCGCGTCACCATGAGTGGCCCCGGCCGCATAGCCTTCTACGAAGACTTCCTCCTTGGGGGTCTTCGGTTTCCTCTGCACCCCTTCTTTCTTTCTTTCCTCAGCCATTTCCGGCTTGTCTCGGCCCAGCTGGCTCCCAACGCCATCCGGGTCATCTTTTCTTTCATTGTCTTCTGTCACTTCCACGGGTTCGTTGCCCGTTTCTCCCTCTTCAGGGCCTTGTTCACCCTGAAGAAGTGCTCCACCGATGATGGCTGGTGGTATATTTTGCCCCGGCCCAGGTGTCTCCGGTTCGACATCCCTTCCTCGGTGAAGGGCTGGAAGAGCCGATTTTTCTTCGCCTCAGTCGAAGATGTCGACTGGGCCTGCAGTGAACCGGACCGGGCTCCGAACCGGAATTCTCGGGTCGAGTCGGCGGACCAGGAGTCCTACTCCCAGCTCCTGAGCGACGTGGTCCCGGCACTCGACGTTCTGCTTTCAGAGCAGAATCTCTTTGAGGCCGGGATCAGTCCCATCCGCGAGACTGGTGAGATTCGGCCCCACTTTGACTTCTGCCGCCTTTTTCTTTATGACCGAGCCGGCTGAATTTCTGTTCCTTTGTGTTGCAGGGATGAAGTTTTTGCTGGAGAACCTCCTGGAGGGCGCAGCCCAGCGAGATGTCACCGAGGTGGACGAGCCCGCGGTGAAGAGGGCTCGTACTGAGGCGAGCCGGGAGGTCGTGACAGCGACCACACCCAGCCCGATTGCCGTCGCTCCCCCGCCCAGGCTGCCCCAGGGCGGGGCCGCTGACGCCTCGGCCACGCGACCTGGTGGCGCCGCTGCTGAGAGGGCTCCACCACCTGCAGCTCCGTCCAGCGTCGGTCCCGTCATCGCCGCTGCCTCGACAATGCAGCCGGTGGCCACCGCCGGCCCGTCGACCGCGGAATCATCTGAGGGGGCGGCTGGCGCAGGAGCCGGCCGGACACCTCCGGCACCGGTGATCACCCACCGGGACTCGGTCATCCGCGACAAAGGGCTCGCGGAGAAGATCATGGAGTATGCCTCCACCGCCCGGGACCGCCGAGCTCGGGGCGGCCGGGACTACGCAGATGCCCTGCTCGGGATCCTCCCGTAGCTCTTCACGGTAAGCCCGAGCTCCTTCCTTCCTTTTCTTTTAAGACCTAACTCCTCTTATCCTGGCCTGGTTTGCTCTTGTTGGTGCAGATCGGGAACGACGTTCTCCTACTGAGGAACTTCCTCGTAGGAAACGCACAGAGGGACGCCGAGAAGGAGAAGAAGCTCGGCAAGCTCGCGGCCGATGTCAAAGACCTCATGGAGAAGGGGGTCGAGCTGCGAGATGAAAAACAGGCCCTCTAGTCCGACCTGGCGCATTCTGAGGGGCGGAACAAGGAGCTGGAGGCCTCCTTGTCGGAGGAGCGGGCCTCCCACCAACGCCGCACGGAGGAGGACGCGGCGGAGAAGGCTCGCCTGCAGGCCCACTCCCAGTGGCTGGAGCGCCAGTTGGAGGAGGCCCGGCGAGACGCGAGCGCAGTGAGGGACCGGAGTGCGTACATCAACGGACTCTTGGAGGCCGCAAAGCGGGAGGCGTAGGAGGCCATCCCGAAATTCCGGGCTTCCGACGAGTACACGTCGGAGGTCCGGGAGGCCACCGTGGACTCCTTCCTGAAGGGGTTCCGGATGTGCTGGGAGAAGGTGGGGGCCTTCTTCCCCGAGCTCGACCTTAGCGAGGTGGTGATCGGAGGCAGAAGGCAGGGAGTCGAGAGCAGGGCCTCCGGTGCGGCCGACGCAACTCCTGCGGCACCGTCGACTAGCGAAGCTGCGGCTCCGGAGCAGCCTCAAGAGCCGGCCGCCGTAGAAGTCGAGGATGCAACGCCTGCGCCCCCGGCAGAGGGCTCCGACCCTGCACCACACTAAGACCGGCGCCTTCTCCTTGTTGTTGTAGTGTCTTTTTCTTTTTCCTTTTCTGCATTTTCTTCTTTTGGGGACTCCCGGCCTGTCGGGACCCCCGGCTTGTACCGATCCCTTGTATTAATGAAAGTTTTGGTTTGATAAAATTTCGAGTTCATCCCATCTCACCTTTCTTTTTCCTTCTTTCTGAGATGTTGGCCTGGAATGCTTGAAACGATTGCAGGCCTGGTCCTTCCATTGCTCAAATCGAAGGTTGGGCCCTCCCGGATCGCGTGGCGGCAGAGTAGGCCTTAAGCGGGCCCGTCTTTGGGATCGCCTTCATGCTTGCGCAGGTGACACGATTTCTGCACCGCCTTCCAGGTCGAAGCCCAGGATCTCCGGACTGAGCTCGATGCCGCAGGCTTTCTCAAGCCTTGCGCGGCTTGCTGAGCTGTTCTCCGGGCTTTCGTGTGCGAACTGGGTTCTGCGCCACCTTCCAGGCCGAAGCCCAGGATCTCTGGACTGAGCTCGATGCCGCAGGCTTTCTCAAGCCTTGCGCAGCTTGTCGAGCTGTTCTCCGGGCTTTCGTGGGCGAACTGGGTTCTGCACCACCTTCCAGGCCGAAGCCCAGGATCTCCGGACTGAGCTCGATGCCGCAGGCTTTCTCAAGCCTTGCGCGGCTTGCCGAGCTGTTCTCCGGGCTTGCGTGGGCGAACTGGGTTCTGCGCCACCTTCCAGGCCGAAGCCCAGGATCTCCGGACTGAGCTCAATGTCGCAGGCTTTCTCAAGCCTTGCGCGGCTTGCCGAGCTGTTCTCCGGGCTTGTGTGGGCGAACTGGGTTCTGCGCCACCTTCCAGGCCGAAGCCCAGGATCTCCGGACTGAACCCGATGTTGTAAGCTTTCTTGTCAAAGTGAGAAGGGAGTGTTTGAAGTGGGGGAACTTTATTACAGGAGCAGGGAACCTTACATTACTGATAGTACATCCTCAGGTTCGAGGCGTTCCATGTCTGGGGGAACCTGGCACCTCCCAACTCCTCCAAGTAGTATGCACCATGAGGGAGGGCTTCTGCCACCCGGTATGGGCCTTCCCAGTTGGGTGATAGCTTGCTGCATTCCCGTGGCTGGGAAGCTTCAGCGTGCCGGAGGACCAAGTCTCCGGGATGGAAAACCTTCGGCCGCACTCGGGAGTTGTAATATCTGGCCACACGTTGCCTATACGCCGCCATTCGAACTCGGGCCTTGTCCCTCGTTTCCTCGAGAAGGTCAAGGTTGAGCATCATCCTGGCTGGGTTTTCTGTTTCGTCATATTGCTCCGCACGCAGTGTGGGTAGGCTGAGCTCGATTGGGATAACTGCCTCGGCTCCGAAGACGAGGTTGAACGGGGTTTCGTCGGTAGCCGTCCTCGGGGTGGTGTGGTATGCCCAGAGGACGTTGGGAAGCTCGTCGGCCCACCTGCCCTTGGCCTGGTCCAGTCGCGTGCGGAGGCCCTGAAGGATGGTCCTGTTCGTGACTTCGGCCTCCCCATTGGTCTGGGGGTGCGCCACCGAGGTAAAGCGATGCTTGATGCTGAGGTCGCTGCAGAATTCTTCGAACTCCAGACAGTCGAACTGGCGCCCGTTTTCAGTGACCACGGTGTGGGGGAGGCCGAAGCGGCAGACGATGGACTTCCAAAAGAACTTGGCGACGTTTGCTTCAGTGATCCTCGCCAAGGGTTCGGCCTCGACCCACTTCGTGAAGTAGTCGATTGCCACTATCAAGAACTTCCGCTGGCCAGACGCCGGTGGGAATGGGCCCAGGAGGTCCATCCCCCACTGGGCGAACGGCCAGGGGGCTGAGAGCTGGGAGATTGGGTTGAAGGGCTGCCGCTGCACCGTGGCGTGACGCTGGCACCGGTCGCACTTCTTCACGAAGTCAGCGGCGTCTTCCTTCATCGTCTCCCAGAAGTAGCCCTGACGAAGGGCCTTGTATGCCAATGCCCTGCCCCCCACGTGGTTCCCGCAGACGCCTTCGTGAATCTCCTGGAGCACAAGCTTGGCTTCTGTGGGTCCTACGCACTTGAGGAGGGGGTAGGAGTAGGATCTTCGATACAATTGCCCGTCCATCAGGACGAACCGCACGACCTTCTTCCTGATGAGGCGAGCCGCCTCGCGGTCCTCCGGCAGGGTGCCATTGGTGATGTATGCGGCGTACTTGTCTATCCAGCTGGGTTCATGGCCGACCTGGTGGACCTTCACCGGTGCCTCGAGGCTTGGGACCTCAAGGTGCTCCACATAGGCGCGTCCCAGCATTGTGTCCGGCAGGGTCGCCAGTCGAGAGAGAGCATCCGCGCGGGCGTTCTCCCCGCGGGGGATATGGAAGATGTTGAAGCGCCGGAATCTGGACGCGCCCGCCTTGACGAGCTCCAAGTATCTCGCCATTTGGGGGTCGTGCGCGGTGTACTCCCCGGACACCTGCCCCGCCACGAGCTAGGAATCGGTGAAAGCCTTGAGGTTGGTTACGCCCAGCTCGCGGGAGACTCTCAGTCCGGCAAGAAGTGCTTCGTACTCCGCCTGGTTATTTGTCGCGGAGAATTGGAAACGGAGTGCGCATTCGGCGATGACCCCGTTGCTGTTGGCAAGGATGAGCCCAGCCCCGCTTCCGCCGGAGTTTGAGGCTCCGTCTACATGGAGGATCCAGGCGTCCTCTCCGGGCTCGTCGGTGCCCATCTCCATCGACCGGCCTGAGGGGCCTTCCTCGGGCTCCTTGCCCAAGCCTGCACATTCGACCAAGAAGTCGGCTAGCACCTGTGCCTTCATGGCCGACCTCGGCCTGTACGTAATGTCGAACTCGCTGAGTTTCAGTACCCACTTTGCCAATCATCCCGAGGTATCGGGTCGGCTGAGCACCGCTTTCAGCGGTTGATCCGTCAAGACGGCGATGGGGTGAGCTTGGAAATAGGGCCTGAGATGCTGGGCAGACACTATTAGCGCAAAAACAAGTTTCTCGGGCCGAGAATACCTGAGCTCCGCATCACGGAGAAGCTTGCTGGTATAGTACACCGGCCGCTGGGCCCCCTGGCTGTCGGTTCGAACCAAGACTGAGCTGACGGCTTCCGGGGTAACCGCTAGGTAGAGGATAAGCTCCTCTCCCTCCTCAGGCCTGGACAGCAACGGTGGCGATGCGAGGGTCTTCTTCAGCTCCTCGAAGGCCTGCTGGCATTCCTCGGTCCAAGCAAAGTCATTCATTTTCCTCAGTACCTTGAAGAAGGGACGGCAGCGGTCCGCCGACCTGGAGATAAAATGGCTGAGGGCCGCAACCCGGTCGGTTAGTTGCTGCACTTGCTTCTTGGAGGCGGGCTGCTCCATATCTAGGATGGCCTGGACCTTCTCCGGGTTGGCCTCGTTTCCTCTTTGGGTCACCATAAATCCTAGGAATTTCCCGGCGGAGACGCCAAAGGCGCATTTCGCCGGGTTCAGCTTCATCTGATGGCGTCGAAGGTTGCCGAAGGTCTCCGCCAAGTCAGCCACGTGATCCGACTCGGGTTTGCTCATTACCAGCATGTCATCCACGTACACCTGCATGTTGCGGCCGATCTGGTCTTTGAAAATTCTATTGACCAGGCGTTGGTACGTTGCCCCCGCGTTCTTGAGGCCAAATGGCATCATCCTGTAGCAAAAAGTTCCGTGGTCAGTTATGAAGGCGGTGTGCTCTTCGTCCTCCGGGCTCATTCGGATCTGGTTGTATCCGGAGAAGGCGTCCATGAACGACAGGAGGCGATGCCCCGAGGTGGTGTCGACCAGTTGGTTGATCTTTGGAAGGGGGAAGCTGTCCTTTGGGCAAGCTCGGTTGAGGTCGGTGTAATCCACACAGATCCTCCACTTACCACTACTCTTTCTTACCATGACCACGTTTGCCAGCCAGCTGGGGTACTGGACCTCCCGCACAAAACCGGCGGCGAGGAGCTTCTCCACTTCCTCGTTGATCACCTTCTGCCTTTCCATGGCGAAGCTCCTCTTCTTCTGGCGGACCGGGCGGCAACCTGGGTCCACGTTTAGCCTGTGCATGATGACCTCGGGCGGAATGCCCGGCATGTCAGTTGCTGACCAGGCGAACACGTCAGCGTTCGCGCGGAGGAACTCCAGCAGGCGGGTTTGTTCTTCCTCAGGGAGCTGGGCCCCGACTTGCACCGTCTTCAGGGGATCCGAACCGAGGGGAAAGGTCAGCAGGCGCTCTACGGGCCCTCCCCTGGGTTCCTTCTCTCTCAGATCGAGGTCGTCGATATCACGGGCGAGCTCCGCGCCCCTGGCGCCCGGGACCGTCTAAAGGTAGAGCGGGACTGGCTGGGTCGTCCCCTTCATCTCCTCGAGCCCGGAAGGCATGGGGAACTGTACCAACAGCCTTCTCGTGGAGATGGTGGGGTCCAGTTGATTGAGCCCGGGACGGCCGAGAATGGCATTGTAAGGTGAGGGGAGCCTGACGACGGTAAATGTTATTAGGACGGTCGCCTGCCGGGGTGGGGATCCGGCGGTGACCGGGAGAGTGATCTCCCCCTCGACCCCCACGGAGTCCCCTGTAAAACCTACCAGGGGGGTGTGCACCGGTTTCAGCTGATCGTGGGACAAGTTCATGCGGGAGAAAGCGTCGTAAAAAAGTACGTCAGCCGAGCTTCCACTATCAACCATGATTCGATGTACAGGATGCTTCGCGATGGTCATCTCGACCACCACGGCATCGTTGTTTACATTGTCATTAGCTTCCCCCCCTGGGGGGGATTACATTCTCTGGGTTCCTGACTTCCCGGGCTCTCTTCGCCGCTCGATCGGACCCGCATGAGATCATGCCCATGGGCTTCTCCGTCGGGCGGTTGTCGATCGCAGGGACGGAAGGTAAGGCCGCGAGCGGCTGCCCTTCAGAGGGGGCCTCGTTCTTGATGAACTTCCTGAGGTAACCCCTCCTAATCAGCTACTCGATCTCCCGCTTCAGGTGGCGACACTCCTCTGTGTCATGCTCGTGCTCGCGGTGGAACTGGCAGTACTTCGATTTGTCTCGGACGGCTCTCGGGTTCTGAGGAGGAGGTCGGCGGAGGTAGCGCTCGCCCTCGATTTCCATGAGGATCTTCGTTCGAGGTGCGAGGAGAGGGGTGTACCTCCGCTCGGAAGTGGCTTCGCCCCTCGGCCTTGGATTCGGGCGAGGGTCGGCAGACGGCCCGGGCCTCCGAGCTCCCGGGGTGTCCCTCGGGAGCGGCTTCTTCGGAGTCTTCCCGTCTAACTCTCGACGGGTGCGGTCAGCCTCCTCCGCTCGGATGTACTTGTGGGCACAGAGGAGGAGCTCGGAGTACGTCCTGGGCGGCTTCTTGTCCAGGGAGTAGGTTAGGCGGGACGTCTTGAGCCCGCGCTTCAAAGCCAGCATGGCGACGGGCTCGTCCAAGCTGTAGATCTCCAAGGCTGCGGTTTTGAACCGGGTGATGTAGTCCCGGAGCAGCTCCTGGTCCTGCTGGCGGATGGAGAAGAGGCTGTCCACCTCTCTCAGCACCTTTCGACAAGCGTCGAAGTGTGCCACGAACCTTCCTTCCAGCTGATGGAAGGAGCAAATGGATCCGGGCTCGAGGCGGGTGAACCAGACTCGAGCGGCCTTCCAGAGGGTGGCCGGGAAGGCGATGCACAGGAGAGCGTCAGTGGCCCCCTGGACCCTCATGAGGGCTTTGTAGCTCTCCAGATGGTCCAGAGGGTCGGTGGTCCCGTCGTAGGGATCCACCTGCGGCATGCGGAACCGTTTCGGGATCGGTTCCGCCTGGATTTCCTCAGAGAAAGGGGGGCGGGAGTCATAGCCCACCGGGTCTGCCGACGAGTTATGCAGGTCGGCGAATCAGCGGGCGAACTCTGCCAGCTTGCACTCATGCTCCTCCAGGCGCCTCTCGGCCTGGCGCCTGATGGCTTCGTCGGTGGAGTCTTCCACCGAGACTGCGGGTGAAGGGGGCGCCGATCGATCTCGGCGCGAGGACTGGCCTCGGCGTCGCTTGCTGCAATGCACCGTTTCGACCCCGTCGGCTGGGGATCGGCTCTCGCGATCCTCCGAACCGGAGTAGTTTCTCTTTGCGGGAGCTTGGTGGCTCCCTCGGGGGTTAGAAGCGGCCCTCGGATGGGATGGCCTGCCCTGGATTGAGCGCAGGCTCCCACGCTGCCCCGCGGCTCGGGCCGCGGGGGTCCCTGGCTGCGGCTGGGTGGCCAGGGACCGTTGCTGATGCTGAAGCTGCCGGACCGCTGAGGTCAAAGTCTGCAGCTGCTGAATGACGGCCGCAAGGGGTCCGTCCGCCAGGGTAGGCTGCTGTGCAAGGGGAGGGGGAGCCGGAAGCTCCCTCTCCGGGCTGAGGGCCCCTGGAGGGGAGTGAACCTCCCCCACGCGGCTGGTGGACGCCTCGCGGCCACGAGTAACCACCATCGTCAGAGAGCGCGACACCTGCAGAAAGCTGGCCCCCGCTCGGGTTTGGTGTCCTGTCCCCTACCTGGCGTGCCAATCTGTTGCCGCTCTCATCGTCGCGCCCGTGCCACGGATCTGCCGATCCCTCCTGACCGCCTGGCGAAGGAGCCTCCCTGGCCGCGGCTAACCTGCAAGGAAGGGGTTAGAAGACCCTGGCCGGGGATCCCGGCGAGGGAACTCCGACGGTCAAGTCAGTAGACGACGAGAAGGAACAGACTCTCCAGACGGACCCCCGAAAGGGTTCCAGACTTAGAGAGTTTACTAGTGAGAGAGACGCTCTGGGGACCAGAGCGTCGGCTGGGCCTCCTTGCCGAGCTCACTCCAAGTGATTCCCTCTCGGGATCTCTGGGTTTTCACTCTCCGGAGCGAGGCCTTTTGCCGCTGCTCCTCCTTTGTCCCCAGGCTTGTTCGCTTACCTTGTCGTCCCCAGATTCCTCCCTCTTTATCTCCTTTCATCGTGCGCCTGTCTTTTTCTCCTGGGAGACTCCCCTCCCCTGTCTTCTTCTCTTTTCCCTTTTCGATGAAGGGGGGCCAGGCGGCTTTCCGACCTCGTCCGCCAAGCCCAGCAGGGAAAAGGCAAAGACAAAAGAGAAAAAAGGGGGGGCGGCGCTGGCAAGGCGGCCGGTCAGGCCTCGGGCCCAGCGAGAGCGCCCTCTTTCCCAAGCATGGGCGCCATCCATCTATGGGGCCTGTTCTGCCAGAATCGTGCCCCTCGGCTGTGGAACTTGTCGGGCCGATGCAAGTGATGTTCCGCGTGCCGCCGCCCTCCGTACGGGGCACCGTCTGGGGTTCGTACGGCTCGAGGGATGGCCTCGGGGCCCACGATTCTTCCTTGAGATCTTCTCCGTACGGGCAGCCTGACCTCGGCTGAGGTGGACCCGTCTTCAGGGGCCACCTGGCGAAGAGCGAAGGACCAGCCGACCTCGGCCTAGGTGGACCCCTCCTGGGTGGACACCTGGCGAGGTGGCAGGAGGTCGCCTGGCCTCGGCCGAGGCGGACCCGTCTTCGGGAGGCCACCTGGCAAAGGGGCGAAGGACCGGCCGACCTCGGCCTAGGTGGACCCCTCCTGGGTGGACACCTGGCGAGGTGGCAGGAGGTCGCCTGGACTCGGCCGAGGTGGACCCGTCTCTAGGAGGCCACCTGGCGAAGGGGCGAAGGACCAGCCGACCTCGGCCTAGGTGGACCCCTCCCGGGTGGACACCTGGCGAGGTGGCAGGAGGTCGCCAGGACTCGGCCGAGGTGGACCCGTCTCCGGGAGGCCACCTGGCAAAGGGGCGAAGGACCAGCCGACCTCGGCCTAGGTGGACCCCTCCCGGGTGGACACCTGGCGAGGTGGCAGGAGGTCGCCTGGCTTTGGCCGACCTCACCTGGGCGGATCTCTCCGGGCTTGGGCGCCATCGAGTCGGCAGAGGAGCCCCGATCCGAGCTCGACCTCGACGGGGGCAGTTTGCCTTAGAAGATCGCCGGGCGCTGTAATCTTGTCGAACCTGGTCCTGAAGACGTGGCGCTGACTCGGCCGAAAAAGCCTCCACGTGGCTCGAGCGCATTCGGCGGTACCTGGGCCTGGCCACGTCACTGTCACGGCTGTAACACAATGCACAAAGAAGATTCAAAAACAACTTTAAATTTTTTGTCACAAAACTAACTAATGCTAAGCAAGTTATGCTTTAAACCATCAACATATAATATATTATCAATATAAGAGGTAGGGGTGATATGGATTTTATCAATACCGATAATTTTACCCTTTCTATTATCACCAAAAGTTACATTGCCACCATTTTGATATGTGAGTGATGAGAACTGCTCCACATCTCCTGTCATATGCCTTGAGCAACTGCTATCAAGGTACCACATCCTTTTCTTATTGGTTGCAAGGCATACCTGCAATAAAGATCAAGTGGAGACTTTAGGTACCCAAGCCATTTTGGGTCCTTTTTGGTCAGTGGCATTGGTTCCTTTCGGAACCCAAACTTTCTTAGTGTTATATAACTTTCTTTTGTTGCACATATAAGATTTGTGTCCTTTGATACCACAAGTATAGCAAGTAATAGATGAAGATGCAGACACAAA
The DNA here is from genome assembly GCA_021397845.1 of Areca catechu. Classification (NCBI taxonomy): domain Eukaryota; kingdom Viridiplantae; phylum Streptophyta; class Magnoliopsida; order Arecales; family Arecaceae; genus Areca; species Areca catechu. The sequence goes on from CM038046.1 coordinate 98,886,383, forward strand.
GAAATTTTTAAAGAGTTTCTGTTTCTTATGAGTTCTGAATCCTAAACCTGCTTTGTCAAATACTACTCTTTGGTTATTTAAGAGTAAATTCAATTTTTCAGAACTGTAAGTAAATTTTTTTACAAAAGGTTTTAGTTTTTTAATTTCTTCTTTATATCTTTTATTTTCATTTAAAATTTCTTTGCTTTGTTTTGACAAATTTTCATTTGAAAGTAAGTCACTTTTCTTTTTAAAGATATCCTTTTCTTTTTCAAGTACCATAATATTATCATTTAATTTTTTATTTTGTATAAGAAGGTATTCATTTTCATTTGAAATGTTGTTATTTGTTTTGGCTAGATCCAAATTTTGCTTCTTTAAATCTTTATGTTTTGATTTTAACTTTTGAAATTTTATGACTAGTTCGTCAAAAACTTCATGAAGCTCATCAAAAGTAAATTCATTTTTGGTTTCGGAACATACCTCATCATGATCGGCCATCAAACAGAAGTTTGCTACCTCTTGCTGTTCTTCCTCAGAACTGGAGTCTTCACTTTCACTCCAGGTTGCCATCATGGCTTTCTTTCTCAGCTTTCTTCTACTTTTCTTTAACAAGGGACAGTCTACCTTGAAATGCCCGGGTTTTTTGCATTCAAAACACGTAGGCTGCTCCTTTTCCTTTTCTTTGTCCTTCTCTTTACTCGGCTCATCTTTCAAAGGTTTCTTTTTGTAGTTAAACTTTTTCTTTCTCATGAACCTTCTGAATTTTCTTGCTAACAAAGCTGTCTCATCTTCTTCATCATCTTTTTCGGAGTCTTCACTTGAGTCCTCTCTAGCAGTAGATTTGAACGCGATTGCCTTCTTCTTTTTGTCGACCTCTCCATTCTTTTGTTTGAGGGAGAGCTCATAAGTCATTAAAGAACCCAACAGTTGTTCTAGCGGGAGAGTGTTGACATCCTTAGCTTCTTCAATAGCAGTGACCTTTGCATCCCATGAAGCTGGTAAAGACCTGAGAAGTTTATTCACAAGTTCACCGTTAGAAATAATTTTTTCTAGGCTTCTCATGCCATTCACAATGTTTGTGAACCTAGTATACATTTCACTAATTGACTCAGTAGGTTCCATTTTAAATATTTCATATGTATGTATAAGCATGTTGACCTTGGTGGTTTTCACTTGGTGTGTACCCTCATGGGTAACCTCAAGTGTATCCCAAATCTCCTTGGCGGAGAGACAATTTGATATTCTATTAAATTCACTTGGATCAAGAGAACAAAATAAAAGGTTCATTGCCTTAGCATTAAGCTCGATTTGCTTAATGTCATTCTCATCCCAATCATCTTCTATTTTTGGAGTGAGAATGCAATTAATCAACATTATAGGCTGATGAGGACCTTTTACAATTATCCTCCATAAATTATAATCAAGAGCTTGAATAAATATGCGCATGCGTGTCTTCCAATATGTGTAATTAGTGCCATTAAAGAGTGGGGGACGATTTGAAGCTTGACCTTCAACAATACCCATTCCTATTGGGGCTGCCATGATCTTTTACTCAAGATCCTTGGACCTACAAGAGAGTACCGGTGCTCTGATACCACTTGTTGCCCAGAAATGGAGCCGAAGAGGGGGGATGAATTGGGTCTTTTAAAAAATTTAAGACAATAATGAGAGGGACTAGTGGTGCTTGTGAACAATGATGAATTTAATGCAAGATGTTAGCAATAATTAAAGAGCAAGAGAGGAAGAGAGTAATCACATACAAACACAAGGTTTATAGTGGTTCGGTGCAAACCTAGCACTTACATCCACTCCCCAAGCCATCCTTGGGAATTTCACTATAATCCAAACTAGATTACAGTTGACTTGTTTTTCACAAGGCTCACAAGTCAAAACCTAAGTTGGTTTTATCCCTTTGGCTCACCAACAAACCACAATAACCTTTTTTCAAGACATCCTTGAAAGCAAGGTCAAATCACAATAAAACAGATATACAATTTAAAACTAAAACAAACTCTCTTCAAGAGTAGATTGGAATCTTTGAAGCTCAGTAGATGCTTTGTCTTCACTCTTCCTTGGAATCTCCTTCAAAGTACCTCTTTTGGAATGAAATAAGGATGAGCTTGTAGGCTTTTCAAGGAATTAAACTATAAGAGGCTTTTGATGTGAAGTATTTGAGAGAATATTGGCTTTTTGGCTTTTGAGTAGACTTGAATGCACTTCAATACACTTCCATACACTTGCATATATTTCAAATGAGGTTGGTGGAGGTTAAATACACCAAGAACCTTCCAAAAAATGGTTTGTGACCGTTGGTACCTCGGAAATAACCATTTGGAGCTTGAAAAGCAAGTTCTGCAAGCCAGAAAAATAAATCCGTTAGAGCTGTCAAGCTGCAGGTGTCGACACTTGGCTGTCAGGTGTCGACACTTGGCTGTCAAGTGTCGACACTTGGCTGTCAAGTGTCGACACTTGATCTCTGGGTGTCGACACTTGAACATTCAAGTGTCGACACTTGATGCACAGGTGTCAACACTTGACACAAAAATCCTCAAATTACAAAGTTCTGTATTTACAAAATTCTCAGGCCTTCAGTCGACACTTGGAACCTAAGTGTCGACACTTGGTGTCGACACTTGGAACCTAAGTGTCGACACTTGGTGTCGACACTTGGATATAGGTGTCGACACTTGGCATGCCAAGGATTTTTATCTGTGCCAAATGCTGAAGTGTCGACACTTGACTGTCAAGATGTCGACACTTGAGACTGAAAAATCTCAGATTCAAGTGTGAATGCCTTGAAAACATAAATATAATTCTTAAAAACAAAAACACATAATATTTAAACATTTTTATGCCCTTTTTCAATGAAGAGGATGTTCGGATTTATGAGAATTGCTCCGTGCCATTACGTGCCATAAACCATAAGTTTTTGAGATTTTGAGGTGCTATCTTCCTGAAAACTCACAACTTGAAATCCTCATTAGAATACAATATGCACTCAATGTTTTGTTATTCATCAAAATCACTGGGTGGAGCCAACAGGGATCACCGCCTCCTTTGATAATGGTGGAGAAGCAACAATTCGAGAATCTGGTGAACAAGGTAGAAACCTTGATGGCGCTGGTGTAGCACTTGCATGAGGTTGCAGCCCAAAACAATATCCTCCCTCTGTTCCACGGTCTGGCTATCCACCTGAGAGGGAGAGAGATCAACATCGAGAAATCATCCCCAGCTTCTCATAGATCCGGTCATCTCATGGATGCTACACCTCTCCACCAGATCGACAGGCGGAGAATCATGCCGAAAAGAAGAGGGTCCGGCGATCTCCCTCTGTTTCTTCTAGGAGCTACATGCCAGAAAATTCAAGACAGAAGGAGATCAACCATGAGGTGCAGGAGAAATTCAAGGCTATGCAAGCGCAGATAGCAAGAATTTTAGAACTGAGAAGAAGTGATGAGGTTGTAACCTTCAACTCTCAGCCCCCTTTTTCTGATGAAATTATGGATGAAATTATCCCTAGGCATTTCAAAATCACATAATTAAAGGTCTACGATGGGACTTCGGACCCCCTTGACCATCTAGGGAGTTACAAGGCACATATGATAGTGCAGGGAGCAACTGACGCTCTCTACTGCATTGCTTTTCCTGCTACATTGAAGAAATTCGCTCAAATATGGTATTCGAGCCTGCCTCCGAACTCAATTCGTTCCTTTGCTGAGTTAGAGCGGCAATTTGTCACACACTTCAGGACGTGTCAGAAAATGCCGAGCAACATTGACAGTTTGTTTCTTCTCCAGCAGCAAGAAGGAGAAAGTTTGAAAGGTTTTGTCCACCATTTCAATTTGGCCACTTTGGAAATTCCAAACTTGAATGAGCATGTGGCCATGTCCGCCTTGAAGAAAGGCTTAAAATCATTTAGGTTCACTTTTTTCTTGGATAAACAATTCCCAACGAGCTATGTCGAGCTGCTAGCAAGAGCTCAGAAGTATGCTGTTGCCGAGGAGCAAGCGACAAGCCAAAGACTGGCGGAAAGGAGATTTCCTCCAAAGAAGAAAATCATTAGAGAACTGAATGCACCATCTTCTAACAATGCTTCGGTTTCTAGGCATAGCCCCAGATCCAGATAACAGAACAATCGATTCGACGCCTATATATCCCTCAATTTGCCTAGGGAGAAGATTCTGCTGGAGATAGAGAAAGAGAAATATTTTCAAAGGCCACGTTCCCTAAAGACGCCGGCAAAAACAAGGGACAAAAGCAAATACTACTGATATCATTGAGACCATGGCCATGACACTGAAGAATGCTTCTAGATTCAGGATGCTATCGAGGATTTGATAAAAAGAGGATATCTAGAAAAATATGTCAACCGCCTAGAGTATCAAACCGAAGCAACTGCCCTCCCAAGAATATCCGAAGAAGCTGACTTGCCTCACCAGAAGCCAACCGATGGAGATATTGGGATGCTTCATCGGTCATCGGCATGGGATATAGAAGCTGAAGAAAATATTCCGAAGAGGCTTAAAGGAAAAAATTCTATTACTTTTACTGATGAAGATATTCGAGATGTACAACTCCACATAATGACCCTGTGGTGGTCTCGGTAGTAATTGCCAAATTTGATGTAAAAAGATTATTGATTGATAATGGAAGCTCAGTTGATGTGTTGCTGTATGATGCTTTTCTTCGGATGGGCTTGCTTGAACGTGAATTATGAAGATCCTTTATTCCGATAACCGGTTTTGATGGAAATCAAATTGGAGTTGAGGTTGAAATGGTCTTGCCTGTGACTTTTGGGTCTGAACCATTTCAAAGGACTCTTCCAATCAATTTTATTGTGGCCAGAACTTCTTCTGCTTATAATGCAATCTTGGGGCGTCCGGCATTGAATAAATTCAGAGCCATAGTTTTAACATACCATCTGTTGGTTTGGTTTCCTACCAGGATAGGCATAGGAGAAGTAAGAGGAGACCAAAGGATCCCTCATCAGTGCCTCATGATTCAAAACAAACAGACATCCAAACCTTTGGCACTTGACCAGCTGGATCCGAGAGATGAATCCGAAGACTCTAGGGAACTAGTGGAAAAGATACTTTTCATACCATTATCCAAAGATGAGCCAACCAAGCTTCTACAAATTGACAGCTTACTCGATGAGGAGTCAAAGGTAAAACTAATTTCCTTTATTCGAGATAATACTGATATTTTTGCTTGGACAGCTTCAGACATGCCTGGAATTCCACTTGAAGTGATTACTCATCGCCTAGAAGTCTCTCCCAATTATAAGCCGGTATGGCAAAAGAAGAGAAATTTTGCTCCAGAAAAGTAGAAGGTAATCGATAAAGAAGTTAATAAACTCCTCGAAGCAAGCTTCATAAGAGAAGTCCAATATTCGAATTGGCTAGCGAATGTGATCATGGTAAAGAAATCAAATGACAAGTGGAGGATTTGTATAGACTATACTGACCTCAACAAAGCATGCCCAAAAGATAGTTTTCCTTTGCTGAAGATTGATCAGTTGGTTGATGCTACGGCTGGTCATCAAATGCTGAGCTTTATGGATGCCTTCTCAGGCTATAACCAAATCCAAATGGATCCTGAAGATGAAGAGAATACTGCTTTTATTACAGAGAAAGGGCTCTACTGTTACAAAGTGATGCCATTTGGGTTGAAGAATGCTGGAGCAACCTTTCAAAGACTCATCAACAAAGTCTTCAAAGACCAAATTGGGAGAAACATGGAGGCCTATGTCGATGATATGATAGTAAAGAGTCTTCATAAGTCTGATCATATTGCAGACTTGAAAGTGTCCTTTGATGCCCTAAGACACCATTAGATAAGGCTGAACCCAACCAAGTGCATCTTTGGTGTAACTTCTGGGAAGTTCCTGGGATACTTGGTTACCAAGCGGGGAATAGAGGCTAATTCGGAAAAAATACAGGCTCTTCGGACTATGAGGCACCCTACTAGCAAGAAAGAAGTGCAAAGGCTAACAGGGAGAATAGCATCTTTGAGCCGTTTCATTTCCCACTCTGCAGAAAGGTGTTTACCCTTCTTCAAGGTTCTTCGTCAAACACAAAATTTCGAATGGACAGAAGATTGCCGAATCGCCTTCGATAAGTTGAAGGAATATTTGGAAAACCTACCATTACTCTCCAAACCCTATGAAGGAGAAACACTTTATCTATATCTGTCAGCCACGGATGAAGTGGTTAGTTCGGTTCTGGTACGGAGAGATGCCAATCATTCACAGAAATCGGTCTACTATACCAGAAAGGTGTTGCATGAAGCAGAAGTCCGATATCCTAGAGTACAAAAGATCATCTTCTCTCTAGTGGTTGCGGCGAAACGGCTTCGGCCTTATTTCCAAGCCCATTCTATGGTGGTTCTAATGGATCAACCCTTAAAGGCCATACTTCGTTGTCCTGATACTTCAGGGAGAATAGTTAAGTGGGCTATCAAATTGGGGGAATTTGATATTGAATATCAGCCCATATCATCAATGAAAGCATAAATTTTGGTTGATTTTATGGCTGAGTGCACATGGAGATCTGAAGAGGACCAATCAAGGACCGAAGAGGAAAAAGCCGAAGACAATCCATAGTTTATTTGGATGTTCATATTGACGGTGCTTCGAACGCCAATGGCTGTGGTACAGGTTAATTCTTGCTGGACCGAATGGGCAGGTTATTGAATATGCTCTTCAGTTTTCTTTTCAAACATCAAACAATCAGGCAGAATATGAAGCACTCATTGCTGGACTTAAAATCTTCTAGAAGCTAGAGATTAAAAGGGTCAAATTTTTTCTGATTCATAGCTGGTGGTGAATCAAGTGAAAGGTGATTTCGAAGCTCGAAATCCAAATATGATCCAGTACCTAGAAAGGGTCCGAAGCCTGGCATCTGGGTTGGAATACTTTGAAATTGTTCATATGCCAAGAACAGAGAATTCTCGGGCAGATGCTCTTTCAAGACTTGCAACAACTGCGCTGGATTCTCTTGGGAGGACGTATGTGGAATATCTTGAAGACCCCAGCATATCGGAATCCCCAGCTGAAATATGTCAAGTTGAACATGAACCTTCATGGATGGATCCAATTATCAAGTTCTTAAAAGAGGGTACCTTGCCTGAGGACAAGTTGGAAACTAAGCGGCTTCGGTGGATGGCCTCTCAATATGTCATCTTGGATGAAGCATTGTATAAGAGGTCTTTCACACAACCTTTGTCGAAATGTTTAGGTCCATCCGATGCAGATTACGTACTCAAGGAAGTGCATGAAGGGATATGCAGAGACCATTTGGGGGGCAGATCTTTGGCATACAAGATAATCCACCAAGGTTATTATTGGCCTACCATCCAAAGGGATTCGGCAGGATTTGTTCGAAAATGTGATCATTATCAGAGATACGCCAATGTGCAAAGGCGACCCGCCAATCAGTTGACTCCGTTAACAGCCCCCTGGCCTTTCGCACAATGGGGAATGGATATCCTTGGTCTATTTCCTCCAGCTTCTGGACAGCGAAAACTTCTCATGTGGCCATTGACTATTTCACTAAATGGGTCGAAGCTGATGCATTAGCCCAGATTACTGAGGCCAAGGTTGAAAGTTTCATAAGAAATTTCATCATCTTCCATTTTGGAATTTCCTATTCTATTATAACTGATAACGGGAAAAAGTTTGACAACCCGAAGTTCAAAAACTTTTGCACTCAGTATCATATTTTACACAAACTTACTTTAGTAGGGCATCCTTAATGTAACGGAGAAGCTGAAGTGACCAACAGAACTATTCTTCATGGTTTAAAAACCAAGTTAAATGATGCTAAGGGATCATGGGCTGATGAATTGAATTCGGTTCTTTGGGCATATCAAACTACTCTTAGAATAGCCACTGGTGAATCTCCGTTTCATCTTTTTTATGGTACTGAAGCAGTACTTCCTATAGAAGTCTCTCTGCAATCTCTTCGAATTGATCACTATGAGGAGCCCAAAAACTCTGAACGCCGAAGAGTCGACTTGGATTTATTAAAAGGCATATGACTTCAGGCACAATTGAAGATGGCTGCATATCAACAGAAAATGGTGAGATACTACAACTCTTGCATAAAGGAACGGACCTTTCTTCCTAAAGATCTAGTTTTACGGAAGTCTAAGATATCCAAACCAACTGAGCAAGGTAAACTTTCTCCTACATAGGAAGGGCCGTACCGGATCAAAGAGGTTCTTCGACCCGGAACTTATCGGTTGGAAACTTTGGAAGGTGTTTTATTATCTCGACCATGGAATGTACAAAATCTCCAAAAATATTATCAATAAAGGTTTCATTCAAGGTCATTAATACAGATTCAATCTGTTTCTCTTCATTCTATTTTTAAAAGGCATTATGGTAATCTCTGTGATCTACTATATGAAATGCCGAGGTAAGCATACCTAACCTATCTTATTTCTCTTAAAGGCATGAGGATGATCTCTGGATCTACCTCACGAAGTGCCGAGTTGGGCTCAAGATAGTCCATCTTAATCTAAAAGGCATGAGAATGATCTCCGGATCTACCTCACAAAGTGCTGAGTTGGGCTCAAGATAGTCCATCTTAATCTAAAAGGCATGAGAATGATCTCCGGATCTACCTCACGAAGTACCGAGTTGGGCTCAAAAGTCCATCTTAATATAAAAGGCATGAAGATGATCTCCGGATCTACTTCATGAAGTGCTGAGGTGGGCATGATCAGCCTGTCTTAGTCCCAATATGAAAAGGCATGAGGATAATCTTAGGATCTACCTCATGAAGTGCTGAGGTAGGCCCAATCAGTCTATCTTAATTCTTAAGTGACTCAAGGTCTATTTTATCCTAAGTCCGAAGACTTAGAGTAAATTCAAGTCCGAAGACTTGATCTTTATTTGGTATTCTTCTATCCTAAGTCTAAAGACTTAGTGTAAATTCAAGTCCAAGAGACCTGATTATTATTTGGAATTCTTCTATCCTAAGTCCGAAGACTTAGCATAAATTCAAGTCCGAAGACTTGATCTTTATATCTGGATTTCTTTTATCCTAAGTCCGAAGACTTAGTGTAAATTCAAGTCCGAAGACTTGATCTTTATTTGGTATTCTTTTATCCTAAGTCCAAAGATTTAGTGTAAATTCAAGTCTAAGAGACCTGACTATTATTTTGAATTCTTCTATCCTAAGTCCGAAGACTTAGCATAAATTCAAGTCCGAAGACTTGATCTTTATATCTGGATTTCTTTTATCCTAAGTCCGAAGACTTAGCATAAATTTGAGTCCGAAGACTTGATCTTTATTTCGGTATTCTTCTATCCTAAGTCCAAAGACTTAGTATAAATTCAAGTCCAAGAGACCTGAATATTATTTGGAATTCTTTTATCCTAAGTTCGAAGACTTAGTATATTTTCAAGCCTAAAAACTTGATTTATATCTAGATTTCTTTTATCATAAGTCCAAAGACTTGATTCTTATATGGTATTCTTTATCCTAATTCCGTAGACTTACCGAAGATTTGAATCCGAGGAATTGGTTATTATCTAATATTCTTTTGTTCTATATCCAAAGAAATTATATTTTTCAGATCCAAAGATTCGGTATTTTGTGCCTCAGAATTCTTAATTACCCGAAGACTTCACACTTAAAAAATTTCTATCCAGCCACATGCAATTGGAAATTCCAAAAGGAGTTTTTCATTAATAACAATTTTCTTACATCCCAAAAGGAGAAAAGGAAAAGTTACAAGTTTTCCATTGGAGCCTCATCAGTTAGATCAATCGGACCCGCCACTTCTTCAGTCATTGTTGGTGCTTCAGGGTCTGTTTGGGGTTCAGGCGCAGTTAGACTCTCAAGATCAAACAGTTGGATACCTGAAATGCCCAAGTCTGGGTAGAGTTTTTGCACCTCCTCCACTCCATCGTTGAAGTCTCCTTGATAGCTATGAGTCCCTGCTTCAACCATTTTAGCTTCAAAGGCTGGAGATGCTTTGTAATTCTCTATTGCCTTCTCCAGTTGATCTTTTAAAGATCGGCTTTCTTCGATGGCCTCTTCCTTTCTTTTGGAAGCTTCTTCGAAACATTCGTTAGCTTCCTTGAGCGAGGCTTCCAAGGACCGAATCTTGATTTTTTTCTTCTTAAATCTCGCCTCTTGTTCAGAGTGCTCTGATCGAATTTTTTCTATTTCGGCTTTCAGATTCTGAACTGAAGCATCACTCTGGGTGAGCTTCTCTTCCATAGAACGCCTTTGCTCTTTGGCTATAGCCTTCTCAGCTTCGGCCATTTTAACTTTTTCTTTCATTTTTTTGTAAGTCACTCTGAAGTCAAAGATGCTTTCTTCCATATGTGTGATATCATACATCATCTGCAATAGCAAGTAGAAAACTTAGTAGTTATAGACCTAAGTTTAACACAGTAAATGGATATTTACCTTCAGAGCGGATGAGAACATCGAATCTGAGATTTCTTCGATGCACCGGGACTTGACTTTGTCCCAGTCTTTCGGAAGAAGAGTGTGCTTCATCAATTGCCTTGCCAACTCGAGATTCTCCAAGCCCTCTTGATCCGAGAAGGTGGTGAAATCCACATTGCATCTCCCCTCTGAGGTGGCGTTCCACCTGGGATCGTCTTCGGATCGATACTTTGATCTCTCTTGACTCTTATTCTTGGGAGGGGCAATCACGGATTCTTTATTGAAATTTACGTCGTGCTGACCCATAGTTGGCATCGGTCGAGGACTCTTCGAAGAGGGTGTCCTTGAAGAGGGACTTCTAGCAGGTTTAGGTGGAATCGGAGCAGGAATATTTTCATCCGATGCGGGCCTCATCGGAGGTGTGCTGGAACCCTCCTCGACCCTTCTCTTCTTTCTGACTTTGGTCGTGGAAGGAGCAACCACTGCTCTTTTTTTGGAAGTTGCCGAACCTTTTCTAGTTGTGGCTTCATTTTCTTACCTACAATCAAGAACAAAAATTTCATCATATACATATGCATGGAAAAAAGAAGCAAGAAAAGTCAGAAGACTACTAATTCTATATCTAGTGTCGGGACCTCGCTGATATGGGCCCGATGAAGGTTTTCTTCCCTCAGCAATTCTTTAAGTAAAGGGATCTCTGGTTCTGCTAAAATGTTGAATCCCTCGCATCGAATCTCAAGACTTTCTTCCTGGCGTTTACATCCAAACGCAGAGTTTTCTAGTCTGTGTTGAATCCCCAATGGGTATAGTATACAAAAAAGAAATTGGGCTTCCACCCATGTATGGCGCTAGGGGTTCCATTCAATAGTCTTTGGCCTGGCCGAGGACCTATGGCCCACCACCTTTTGCCGTGAAAGTCCCTTTTCAACATGAACAAAAAGGTAAATAGGGAAGTCTTCAGCTCTATTTTTCTAAGTTTGCAAAGAACTATAAACCCACAAATGTTCCTAAAACTATTGGGGGTCAATTGAGCCGGGACTATTTGGTAGTGGTTGAGAATTTTTGTGAAGAAAGGGTGAAGTGGAAGCCGAAGACCAGCCTTGAAGTGGTCTTCGTATATAGCGATAGAGTGCATCAGAGGTTTATCTACCCTTTCTTCGGGTTCTGGAAGAATCGTATGAAAAGTCCGTGGGATATGGTAACATTGCTTAACTTCCTCTATTTTAGCAAGGGAAAAAGAACTTTTAACGGAATCCGGTGATCGTTCCAGGCTCCTTTTCCTACCAGAACCCTTCCTCCCACTGGTTTCACCTCCTGACGGATCCCTACCAGCCCCACCTACCGGTGAGTTCCTGACGGTTTCCCTCTCCGGCAGTTCCCTATTGATCTCACTTCCCGGTGAGCCTCTACTAGGACTAAAAGAGAGATTCCTAGAAGTTTCTGACATTCTAAAGAAGGAAGCAGAAGGAGGGAAGAAGGACCTCTAACCTGTGAAAAAATAAAAATGGTGGATCGCGGGGGAAGATGACAGACTGCAAGAGAAGACAGCGGATTATAAGGGAAACAGGGATTCCAGGGGCACAGGCACGAAGGAAAATTTTTCTCTCAAGTTCTCTCCCCTTTTTATAGGTGAAGGAGGTGGATCATCGAGGCGGTTTGGAGATCTAAACGATCGTGCACCATATCGACGGTTTCGATCGTGGGTACGGTCTTTTAGAAAATTTATTAATGAGGCAAGCAGATGGCGATCTATGTGAAATCCCATTACTGGCTGAGATTACACCAACAAAGCTGTCGTGCTCTGGATGATTGCCACGTGTCCGATCTCAGTCAGATAAAAATCTTTTTCTCGAGAATTTCCTAAGACTTTTCCAGATTCGAGGCATTTCTTTTGAGGCAGCCCATGGTGGAATGACACATGTCTTCGCCATGTTTTATCGCTCCACCAGGCAGTTATGGCAAAAGATGTGTCAGGACTTAGTGCCATCATTACCTGATAGTTATCACTATAAGACAAATTTAAAGTACTCCCATTCTTCGAAACTTAATCATTTCAAACTTGAGAGTGGGGGATAGCTGTTATGATATCCCGATTTTAGTCCAATTAATTATTTTTCCTATTATTTTATTGGACACATCAGCTGGCAAAAGAAGTCTTCGGCTTCATGTTACCATCTTAATCCGAAGACTATATCTAACATCTTTCTTTATGATTGAGCCAAATTTATCCATGTCTTCGGCTTCGTATTACTATCTCGGTCTGAAGACCATGCTTAATATTTATGGCTTTGTGATTCATTCTGGAAGATGTTATTAACTCTAGGTCTTCAGCTTCGTATTATTATCTCCATCCGAAGACTATGCTTAATATTTGTGGCTTTATGTTCATTCCAGAAGATGCCATTAACTCTGGGTCTTCGGCTTCGTATTATTATCTCAATCTGAAGACCATACCTTGCATTCCAGGAGGTAAGTTTGTTTACTATCTTTGGCTTCGTACATCCACCTTGATCCGAAGACTTGACCTCCCAGGTGAACATCTTCGGCTTTATCCCCTCAATATGATCCGGAGTCTAAGTATTCATTTTTTGTCATTTCTAAAAGAATCTGCAGCGTGAAGCTAACATTCCCTTCAGGAGCGCTACTAAAGAGAATGCAAGGCTCGCTTCGGATCTATGTGTAAAAAAGGAGGTTCTGGAGCTTGTGGGTTGCTTGGACAAACAGTTAAAATATGTTTGGGTTGTTGCAACCACCCATATGGTCTGAAATCTCAGAATTGAACAAACCCCGAGTGTAACGGCTTTTCCGGTAGCCACTACATACAGTTATAAAATGGTTGCGCCCATCAACCTCCATAACTGTAAGTAGTTGTGTTGGAGCCTATAAATACTGGTAAGAGGGGACACTCAGGAGACTTTTGGCTCTCTTTTTCTTGGCATTTTTGCAAATTTCTCTCTTTTCCTCCTTGCTCTCAAAACTCTCCATTATGCTGTTGCCTGGGCTCTTTCAAACTTAGGCATCGGAGTGTCCCCCGCCGAAAAACCTCCGGTCAGGGACTTCTTTGCAGGTACTGTTTGACGGTGGTCCGGTGGAAGAACCACTCCATTTAGTCGACAAAGGTTCAGCATCAACAACTACCACACTTCCATCAATAAATAAAAAAAAATGTCCAAATTATTTTTTTTTAAAAAAATAACTTCTCTCTAAATGGAATCCCTGATAAAATCACACAAGACAAAACATTAGAAAGAAAATTAGAGATAAAGTGGATTCTCCCTCGACGAATTCCATTTTCGAACCTTTTTAGGGCTTTTGTTTTTCTCATTTGGTACGACACGAAGCGACGGAGGATGCAATGCGAAGGAAAGGAGAAGGTGAAGAAGGAGGAATCTCTGAAAAATGGAACGAGGCTTCGCGTTTAAGATCCAATGCTCCATAGGAACAACATGTTAAAGATCACCTCTCCTCTCCAGAAGCAAGCTCCTCACACTCCGAACTTGTTCCAATCCCGAGACCAGGGGTGTAATCAAACCGAGCCTGTTCCAGCTTGGCTCTGACCAAGCTTGATCTATGGTTAATTTCATATATCACCTTTTAAATTTAATTTAAATTATTTATGATTATTTTGAGTTTAATCTAAGCTTAAAATTTTAAACAAAGTTGAATATGAGCAATTTTGTTAAGTATTACATCAGTTGGTCCTTTATCGACTCCAGTGATATCTGAGAATCTACCGCATTCTTTGTTCTAGGATGCTCCACTGATAGAGATCTATAAAAATAATCTTTTTAACCAGTAATGATCGGTGAAATGTTCTGCGATATTCAAGTCAATATGGATGGAATGGACTACAACAACTAGAGTCGGAATGATAATAGAAAGGCTGAGCATGAGAATGAGGTAGGAATGTATTACTTGCACCGGGATCCCCTCTTACTATTTTATAGTTACACAAAGTAACATAATGTCATTTTGGAGGTAGTCTTCTCTGATATGTGCAACAAAATTCATTAGAATATTGGAATCTTATCTCCTGGAATCTTTTATGTTGGTATTTTTCTATTAGGATAGCTGGTTCTGTTAAAATCATGCTCCCCACTACTTTGTCCATCATGATTCCTATTAAGATAGCCGTGGTCTCTATTGGGACTACCATGGTCGGTCGGTTTTTGTCATTTACTTGGACATCATGAACTTTGAGTACTTTGATGGCCTACATGTCACCGAGAGAGAGCCTTGCTGAGAAAGAGGGCCCTGACAAAGTATCTTAGCATGCCCAACTAAGTTCATTTGGAAGTTAGTAGGACCCGAGTAAATATTTGGTAGATGTGCATGAAGGGATGTCAATCGGGCCCTGGCTATTTGTAGTCCCTCGATGCAGGTTATTAGAGATAGTTGGTGTGGTGGCCGAGTTAGTCATCTTCGCTTAGTCAGTTATTGGATGATTCAATAGTCGGTAATCATATTCTTTTTGATAGATGGTATAGTTGGCGAAGTGGTTTCTTCTTAGATGGATGTCCGGTGGCCATCTATGCCTTAATCGGTGGTCCGGTGGCTGTCTCGAGGTGGAGTGAGTAATTTTCACAACAAATGCCCCTACTCCTGAGTTGAGAGTGTCACCGAGTAAATTTGTCAAGCCTTATCATCTTTAGGTGAAGGGAGTAATTACTCTATCAGCCTTGAGAGTTGGACAGATCTTTTCATCCTCTAGGCATTGACTGACTTCTTAAAAATTGTCACTTGTCATTATGTCATCTCAATCATGGGAGGGAGAAAATTATTAGTACAGCACCTGAAAGGACTACAAAATAACTACTGAAGCGGTTGACGATTCATCTGATTTTCTGCAGCCTTTTAATGATTTGCATGGAAACCGGGGGCAAGGGCTAATCAGCCAATTGGAATTTTAAAGTAGCATGGTAGTATCCAGTAGGAGTGGACCACATAATAAAATCTGAGGGTCTAGCTTAGATTGAAGATTAGATTCTAGCCATTGAAACAGCTATAAATAGAGTCTTATTGCCATCGCTTTCTTGCTACTGTGCTTTTGGATTGTAGAAGGAAAATAAAGCGGAGAAAGGGAAATTTGGCTCTAGCCTTCCAGAGGTTTAGCTCCTAGTTGGTTCTCCTTGTCTTCTTCGTGATTTCCTTCGTTACTCTTTCTCCAAAACTTTTCCTTTCTCGTTGCTCTGGTCCTTCATTTTCTGCCTTCACCTAGCTCTTGGGGTAAAGGATTTCCTCTTGAACTTTTTCTTGATCTTGTTACTTTTGAAATTTAGAAGATATTACCCGAGGATGAAACTTGGAACTCACCTTTGGCGGGACACTATGGTAGTGGAGTGGTTGTCTTGGCAGATCTGTGGGCTAAGGCTCCAACTATAACTGAAGTTGAGATCCTCTAAATATGTGAAAAGTTCCACTTTCCAAGTGCTTTTCATGCCCACACCCCTGAACAAGAGAATTGAGTGACCGCCTATCTAGTTGATCAGATAGCTATATACGAAGAATCCCTTCATGCCAAGCTTCAGTTCCCCCTTTTCCCATTCCTTATAAATATTCTTGATTTTTACCAATTCATCCTGACCCAGTCAGTGCTAAACTCCTTCCTGATTCTTTCTTGCTTCCTCATCCTATGCCATTTCTTTGATAGCTAGCCCCAAGTATCCTTATTCAGGGCTCTCTTTATGTTGAAGAGGTACCCTAAGGTGCGGGACTGGTGGTTCATCAACCCTTGTCATGGGCATGCTTTCATCTATGGCCTCCCCTCTACCATTCATAACTAGAAGGGGAGGTTGAGCTTTGTATCTTCTGACCTACCTAGGGGAGGAGCTAGATATGGGGAGAGCCAAACACTTTTCCAGATAAGAATGATCAAGTCCTTGAGACTGACAAAAAGGACTACAAAAAATTGTGTGACAAGAAGAAGTTTGACCTTAAAGAGCTTCTGACTGAGGGGAACCTTCAACTCACTAGATTGAGCCTAACTAATTCTCTTAGTAAGCATTTCTTAGATAGCCTCTTTTCTTCTTGCATTTTTAAAAATTTTGGCCAAGCAACCTACTCGATTTTTTATAAAGATGAAGGTTTCACTGGATGCCTTGAAGAATGCCAATCAGAAGAGGGCTACAATTAAGGGAGGGGCCCTGAAGCTAAAAAAGGTTATGGCTAAGAAGTCCTAAGTGGATCCCTTTCTTGGTGGCCCATGGCTTTGACCAGAACACTAGCATCGAAACTAAGAGAGGCTCCTGCTACTATAGGCAACGACGATGACATGGTGGTCATCTCGGCGCTGACTCCAATTGCACTGACTTCTTTCACACAAACTTCTTCCTTGGTGCTAGCACCACTAACAACAACATCAGCAACAATAGCAGTACTAGCACCGACTCCATCGGTGGTGGCATCATCACAATGACTAAGCCCTTTGGCCTGAGTGGCGGTTGAGACATCTCGAGGGAAGGCTCTAGTGACCTTCCTGGGATCTAAAGAGGATCCTCAAAATGAAGAATAAGAGTATATCATCATGTATGCTCAAGTGAAGGTGACCTCTTTGGCACTCTATAATGAGAAGCTAGCTGAAGAACTAGCTAATATGATCCTCCTCCCACGAGACTAGGGGTTGGAAATCCGAGTCATTGGAGGATATCTTTACTTCCTTCTTCCTAGCCCTTGTTGAGGTAAGTATCTTTTATTTTTTTATTTTATCGAGTGATATATATCCCGAGTAATTGACTTCATTCTTCTTCCTGTAGTTTATGCATGACATCGCCATCATCAAGGAGGGCTTTGGAAACTTCGCTGAGTTGAACCACTCCTTGAAAGATAAAGTGGAGGTCACCGAGGCATGAACCAAGGTCTCGGAGGAGTTGAGGAAGGCAAGCAAGGCCTGACAGGCCAAGCTTAAGGAGGAACTACAAACCTCCCAAAATTTTACTCAGGAGTAGGAAGCCCGAGCAATGAAGAAGGACGAAGAGCTTGCCAAGGAGCAAGCTTGGATCATTGAGCTGGAGATGAAACTAGCCAATGCCAAGTTGAAGGTGATGGTCATGGACTCCAAGGTTCTGAATTCATGGTCGAGGCCATGGAGTCTAGGGTTCGAGCCATTGAGGAGCATGTGATCTTTGCCGGAGCCCAAGTAGTTGAAGACTACAAGAAATCCAAGGACTTCGAAAATGAAATTGTCGAGGGCTCTTTGGATACCTACAAACTTAGATTTGCATAGTGCAAGAAGAAGGTTGCCGAGGCATTCCTGGCTTTGGACCTGAGCGAAATCACCAACCTTGAACCTAAAGAAGAAGCTAGAGGGGAGGAGGAATGAAAGGAAGAAGCTGATGAGGGAGCTAAGACTAAGGCTAAACTAGTCAGTACCGAAGAGCTTGTTGGGATGTCCGAGGTAGACCCGATCCCAATCCCTAAGGAAGTAGTAGCGGATCCTGAGGATTAGACCTAGGGTTTTTCATGTTCCTTCTTTATACTTCTTCTATTCTTCCTTAGAATTTGGGATTCAACTTTTGTAATACTTCATTATTTTTTGAAGTTATTTCTTAACCTTTTAGGACTATTTTTTAGTCATCATCTTTTTGTATTTGACTATCATCCTCTTATATTATTATATTTTGATATATATGAACTATCATTATCGATGAATTCATGTTTTATAATATTATCATGCTTTAATATAAGAGCTATTATTATTGATGAATTAATTTTTTAGAATAATGTATTAATTTAATTAATTAATTAAGTATTTATTTTTATAAAATTTGTATTACATAAAACCATAGACTTGCCTTTTGATTAATGTATACATTCTATGACATTCATATATTTATATATTTTTATACGAGTGGAAGAATTATATACATTGGCAATTAATTATCCAGTTTATATAATTTAAGAATTATAATTAATTTATAGGTAATTACAGTAAATCAAACAGTATGTTGAGGGTTTGTGAAAAATTTTGGATAGTATTTTCTTTTAGTTCTCCTCTCATATCTTCAACTGTGTGGGGAGATATAAGAGAAAATATTATCAAGTTTTTTTTGACCTCTATTGCATATTATTTGATTACTATAATTAATCCATGAAATTAATACAATTTCTAAATGGGATAGGACCTAACTTTACTTATTAGTTGGTGATAGGATGCATTAAATAGCACTAAAAGGTCACGATGTTCTAAGTTTGTATCCCATTACTAAAGGCAAAACTCAGGATAATGAGAGTGGCCAGCGGTGATATTTTGGATGCGAGATGTAAGAGCTTGGATGCTTAGGTGGAGGCCATCATTGAGAGGTGTTTGGACTTGAATGTGAAGTCCAAGAAAGGAGAGATGGGGTTTCGAAGAAGAATACTTGAGCAAAAGTAGAATCTTTACGAGAAGAGCCATAAGAGTGCTTCATTAGAGGTGAAGCATAGGGAGTCAGAGTCTAGAAGTTCATTACAACCAAGGAGCACTACTCATCGACCTCTTTAGATATTTGGGAACTTTTAGATTCTTTGTCTGATTCTTCCTCTTCTTCCACTTGTTTATCCTCTTCCTTTTCTTGCTCTTCTTTCCCTTCTAAAACAATCTATCCAAGAGGGGGACGATGAGGAAGAAGAGAAAGAAGATGGATGAAAAAGAGGAAGAATCAAATAAAAAATTTGAAGGGTACCAAACATCTAAAGAGGCTAATGAGTAGTGCTCCTTGCTTGTGATGAACTTCTACACCTCTGACTCCTTGTGCTTCACCTTCGGTGAGGCACTCTTGTGCCTCTCCTCACAAAGATTATGCTCTTACTTCGATACTCTTCTTCAAAGCTCCACCTCTCCCTTCTTAGACTTCACTTCTAAGTTCGAGTACCTTTCATTGATGTCCTCCATTTAGGCATCCAAGCTCTTATATCTCACATCTAAAATGTCATCTCTAGTTGCTCTCATTTTCTCGAGTTTTACCTGTAGTGATGGAATGCGAACTCAGAATTACCGTGACCTTTTGGTATCATTTTATTCATGCATTGCCTTGAATCATTTTAAATACTTGTCTTGCTATGTTAAATAATAAAATAATTAGTATGTATTTTGTCTTGTATCTATATATACAGAATCTTTAGATAATATATTATGGACCGTAGTTGGATGGATTGTCAGTAGTTGACGGGATGATTTCTACTGAATATAAGGAGGGTGTAAAGTACTTCTGTGATTGTATTTTTGGGAATGTGGAACTCTTAGTTAAGGACGGGCTCATTATCCTTATAACAAATGTGTCTATAGAGAAATGCTTGATAGTGATATAATAACTATTCATTTATTTAAGAGTGGATTTATGTCAAACTACAAATATTGGTACTTGCACGGGAAGACGTGGAAGATAATTGCAAGGGTTAGAGCCAATAGGATATGAACATAGATAGATGCTAGACATGGTTATGGATGAGACTAGTCTTGAATTTGACTAAAATATGGAAGATGATCCAGAAGCTGATGGTGGATATTTCTATCATATGCTAAAAGATACTGATAAACCATTATGGCTGAGATGTGAAACACACACTATACTATCAATTATGTCAAAGTTATTAAACTTGAAGACCAAGTTTAATATGATGGTCAACTTTTATGATAGGAAAATAGTAATAATAAAGAAGATACTACCGAAGGATGAGAAGCTTGTTGGGAGCTTTTATGTTTCAACGAAAATGGTGAAAGGATTAGACATGGCATATAAAAAGATAGATGCATGTTACAATGATTGCATGCTTTTTTATAAGGAGGATCAACTAAAGAGCTCATATGATGTATACAATGAAAGCCGATTTAAGCCACAATAAGAGGATAAAAAACAGAATGACATACTATATAAGGTTCTTTGATACATTTTTCTCATTCCTAGGCTTCGGAGGCTCTACTTATCTAAGAGTACTGCCAAATAAATGAGATGGTATAAAGAAAGGATTCACAAGCACATCGATATAATGTATCATCCATTGGATAGTGAGGCATGTAAGAACTTTGATGTTTGCCACTCTCTATTTGCTCAGGAATCATACAATATCTGACTGGATATGTCTACGGATAGGTTTATACCGTTCAATCATGCAGTGGCCTTTTATTCATACTGGCCAGTCTTTATTACTCTATGCAATCTACCTCCTAGGTTGTGCATGAAAGAACATAATATCATTTTTATATTAGTCATTCCTGAACCATGATACCCTAGTAGAAATATTGATGTACATCTAAGACTTCTTGTTAATGAGCTGAAATTCTTATAATCCGATATTACAAAAAAGTAAAATTTTATAATGAAGGCTGCATTAATGTGAACCATTAGCGATTTCTTGCTATGGGATGCTGTCAGGATGGAGCACTAATAGAAAGCTAACATGTCCATATTGTATGGAGAATACTAAATCATTTCAGCTTAAGCACAGTCTTAAGCCTTGCTGGTTTGATTGTCATCATTAATTTCTTCCTAAGTATGATTCCTTTCGAAAGCAATGGGATAATTTCAGGAAAATAAGAAAGAGGAAGACTGTGTACCCCCGTGCCTCAATGGTTTGGAAGTATTTCAGAGCATATCCCAAGTGGACGAAGTCTAGTTTGGCATACTATTTAACAAGCAAAAATATCGGGGATTTGATAGGACTTATAACTGAGTGAAGTGCAGCATCTTTTGAGGGTTGCCATACTGGTCCACCAATTTGATCCATCATAACCTTGACATCATAGATATCGAGGAGAATATATTCGATAATATTTTTTATACTATTATGGATGTTAAGGACAAGATGAAGTACAATCTCAAGGCTTGAGTAGATATGAAGAATATATGCAAGCATCTTCTATTAGAGCTGGTTGATGTGTCACCTAAAAACTTTCTGAATCTAAGAGCATCTTATACCTTAACGAGTGAATAGTTGAAGGATATATATAAATATTATAAAAATCTTAAATTCCTAGATGATTATACAAGTAATCTAGCTCGGTACATTAATGTCAAAGATCGTAGATTCTATGGACTAAAAAATCATGTCTATCATGTTTTCATGCAATGATTACTATCATTAGCCTGGCATGATCTCCTTCCCAACTCGATATGGAGTTCTTTGACCAAGTTTAATCTTTTTTTAGATATATTTGTGCTACCAAACTATCTGCTGACCATATCTCCAGTCTTGAGGCTAGCCATGTAGAGACCATATACAAGTTGGAGAAGATATTCCCTTCTAGCTTCTTTGATTCCATAGAGCACCTCGTGATTCATCTAGCATATAAAGCTAGGATATGGGGACTAGTACAATAGAGGTGGATGTATCCAATTGAAAGATACATGCACAATCTCAAGAAGAAAGTAAAAAAGTAAAGCTAGAGTTAAAGGTTCTATTATGGAGACTTACATAATTAAAGAAATTTTAAATTTCAATCGATACTACTTTAATTCCAATATGTTGACAAAGCTAACTTAAGTTGGTTGAAATGATGATGGTGGTGGTAAGGGATTAGAGCAAGAGATTTCAATATTTGCCTATCTCACTCATGAATTTTGACATGAGGTTCGTCGGGTTTTAACTGATACTAAATTTTAATAGATGGAGACATATATTTTGCTAAATTATGAGAAGGTTGACCCATATATTGAGTAACTATCCATTACAATCTCAACTCTTCAATTGCTTATTACAGTATACTTATCTTATGCATATTTAGCCAATATGATGGGATACTGAGCAAGATAATTCGAGAACAAGTGAGCAAAAAACTTCTACATGATGCTCACAAAACTTTGCTAATTGGTTCCATTAACTGGTAAGCATCCATTATTATTTCATGTATTTTAATTTTTTCTAATTTATTCTTTTATAAAATGTTGGTCATGTAAGGGGATGATTTTATTTCTAAAAAGCTAAAACTATTAGGTTACGAACTAACAAAATACTTAACATGTTATAATAGCTATAATATAAATGGTTTTAAATTTCACACCCATAAATATAGATATCATAAGAGTACAATGAAAAGTGGTGTATGTATAAAGGGTAGCTGGTGGGAAGAGGTGGAGAGTGACTACTGTAAAATCCTTGAAGAAGTGATTAAGTTGATCTATATTGGAGATAATAGTGTTATTCTATTTAAGTGCCAATGTTTGATAATAATAATGATATGAAGGTTGATCTACACATGGACTTATTAAAATCAAATATGAATCAAAAGCATATCTCAACGAGCTATTTATGCTAGCTCACCAAGCTATTTGTACTAGCTCACTAAGCTATTTAAGTGAATTATACTTCTTTTCCATCAAGAAAGAGAGAGGAAAGATTGGTGGGTTATATGCAAAATTAAGTCTCAAGCCATTCATTATACGCTCAAAAAAGAAGAAGAGCCCCATTTATCAAAATGCTTTCAGGAGGGAAAACATCAAGAGTTCATCAATCCTTCATAAATGCAAAGTTGGATGCTCCAGGAATTCTCTTACATGATGGCCAGCATGAGGAGATAGATCATATTGAGTTTATTTAAGGGAGCAATCCTTTCCATGAAGGGAAGGAAGAGGAAGAAGAAGAAAAAAATGAAGAAATGGAAGAGGAGGAAGAAGATGAAGAAATGGAAGAAGAGAAAGAATCAAAAAGAAGAATCTGAAGGTTATCAAATATTTGAAGAAGCCGATGAGTAGTGTTAAGTATATAATCCTTGAATCATTATAAATACTTGTCTTGCATCATTTTAAATCTTGCATTGATATCTATGGTTATATAAGTAATTTAATGAATCTATTTATTTTTATTTTAAGAGATTATACATCATATCTTGTAGAGACTAGAGTTGTACCAATCGAGGAGAGAGCTCTACAGGACCCCATAGTCATATGCAGTAGCAACCGCTTCAGACTCAGTACCATGGTCGAGGACTCACCCAGCTCATGGTACCTCTGACTCAACCAGAGGATAGAAAGCTCATCCATATTCAGAGCCGCTCATAAGTACTGTATCTTCTTATTAATATATTTAAAACTTAATCATTTTAGAGTTAATCTTATTATTAAATTTTAATTTTGTAGTACATTTAGAGAGCCTAGAGTTTCTCAGGTGGTTATTAGGATCATTTGTTGATTGATGTTGAGATTAGTAAATAAGTTCTCCAATTGGCCATTGGTGCGGGCACCAGACTCAGAAGAAGACTTCAGGGCTCCATTTGGATCTCTGATTGACCTTGCCCGAAGAATTAGGGTTTTCTGATTTTGTAATAAGGATTGACTTGGTCAACTCAATTTTAGTCTTAAGTCTGTATTTCCCTGTAATTTAAATTTTGTTGAGTCATGTTGACTCAGTACAAGTCCTAGTAGTGGTCTAGGTCTTCTCCAGGTTGGTGCCACTTTTTTTTTCAGTCAAGTCAAGGTCCAGGGTGCCACATTTTTTCTCCCAGGCCCAAGCAAATGGGCGCCACACTCCCAGCCACATGCCAGAGTCCAGGATGCGCCACATCTCCATCCAGTGTCTTTGGTCCCTACACCACAAGAAGAAAGTTCCTTTTTTTTCTTGCACCACTTGGAAGAGAAATCCATCAAGATACGTCAATCCAAGGAGGAGCCAATTTCTTTCCAGATAAACCCAAGCCAGGATGGCAAGAATTTTTCTTGAAGGAGGATCAAGGAGGTGCCCCACAATGTTCCATAAAAATCCAAGTTATAAAAGGGAAGAGAGCATGTCTTGGGGAGGAATTCAAGGAGGTTCCCAAAAGTTTCCAAAAGTGCCAAAGCCATGAAAGGAAGAAGCCTAAACTTGTGGAGCAAGACTAGGAGGTGTCCAAATGAGCCAAACCATGAAGGAAAAATCCTTGATTCATGGAGAGATACTAGGAGACACCCCCATAACCTGCCATTTAGAGCTGATTTTCAAGTTTTCTTGGAGTTTTTGGGCTGCCCACTCATGGAAGGAGTCTTGGGAAGTGAATTTGATGCCTAAAGTATGGGTTAGTCCTATTAGTCCCACATGGGAAATGTATAAAATTTTATTTCTTTGTTATGTCTATATATTCAACTCTATGTAACTCTTGAATTTAATGATGAATGAAATCAATTTCTGTGTGAGCAACTTTGTGTTTCTCTCTTCCGCACTTGTATTCAAGTGTTGAGCTCCGTGAGGGAGTAAATCCGGGTTCCCTAGGAACCTTGAGGAGGTGTGAGATCTCCAACCCCAAAACCCTACCAAAACCCTAGGTTAGCCACTTCAATTCCAAACCCTAGCCGCCATCATCTTCTTCATTCCACCAATCATCCAAACCCTAATCTACCTCATCATCTCCGGCCCCTCTCTTCCAAGTAGAGGCCGACCACCAGCATCCAGGTCCAGATCGGCTATTTTGAATACAGAGCAAATCCCAGAGGAAGTTAGATCAGCATCCAGGAGAATCAGGATTTCAGCAACATCAATTTTTCAAGTTCTTCTTATCTGGTAAATCCTTTCTTTGAGTATTTGGTTCCTTAACTTGTTCTTCTTCTTTCCCAGATCCTGAGTTCAGGAGAAGCCAACTCTGCCAAAGGACCAGTATTGGAGGATCCATTGCGAAGATATCCGAATTCGAGGATCCAACAATCTGCTCGAAAGAGTCCTTCCACCAAACTCTATGAAGATCACTGCCTGGTACATAACCCTTCCCTTCTCTTTATTTCTGTCCTGTTGAAAGTTCAGAGAGAAACCCTAGGTCTGGGAGTTTCTCATCCCCCAGCAATCCTTTACTCCTGAACTATTCTGATAATCTAGTTTCTTTGAATTGTGCTTTCAATTATTATATAGTTTCTTTTAACATTAGTTTATCTTTCCTTTGAGTCAAAGCCGACTTCTTAAAATATATATTAAAAAAAAATACATTAATTTTAATTTGCTTCCACATTCCACATATTCGTTCTGCATCATTTTTGGTTTCAGAGCATTCGTTCTGCATCAGCCATCAGGGGCTCATGATGTAGCTTGAAAGATATTCCTGATAAGTCAAATATATTTAATTTTTAAATTGATAAAATATTTATATTTTATCTATTTAATACAATCTTGCTTCTACTTATGGAAGTACTACCAATTCAAGACTCTTCAAGATGAAAAGGCTAACTGTCTGACCTTCGAGGAGGTGGTCGCACGTAGGCTTTGGAATAGGCTACACAGTCTCAAGTAGTAGACTAGAGAGTATTCTAATTTCGAGTCACCATCAGATTAGAAGTCTTTCAGGGATCACTGGATGCAGGCAAACATATAGAAGGCCTTTGCAACTAGTGGAGTATTGAGAAGTACTCCGATAGGTGATAGAGGGCACGATAGAATTGTATCACCTAGCAGGATTCAATCAAGTATACCAGTAGCTCTGTTGGCATTTTATGATGGCCGATAGATTGGTAAGAATTTTACACTTATATTAATTTCATATTAAATTTATGATATATATTTTAATCAATTTATTTTTACTATTTATTTATTATGGACATGGCAGTTGGGTTATGCACTAGGGTAGCTATAGTTGTGGGAAGTCACACAATAGTCCAGGAGGACTGGTAATTATTTAGATCTGAGATCTCGATATATTGCAATAACAACTTAAAATATTAAGTATTAATTTTTTATTTATACTAATATATATAATTAGACTAATAAATTTATAAACTGTCTAGGTAGATTATGTAGAGTATGTCGTATCATGTCATGGTGAGAACCCATCTCTCGGTCCCTTCTTGATCATTAGGAATGGCTTAGAGCCATCGGAGGGGTGAGTAGGAGCCAGGTGATAGGATTTGGGCATAGCTTCGATCCTCCACCAACTCGTTACTCTTTGGCATCCTCATCTTAGGCCTCGATGACCTAGACATGGGATGATGTACATATCAAGGATGTCATGACCTGCCTTTTTATATAGTGATCTCAGAGCTTCCATGATGCTGTCTATGATACGATCATCGAGATTTTTTAGGACCTGCATCTACATGATTAGTTGACTTCATTATCACAGCCATCATAGTAGGTAAGTCTATTAATAATTTTTTTTACTTATTTTAAATTTTATACTTGAAAACTTTACATATTTAGGCTTGAGTCAGGAAAGGAGACCCATGGGCTAAAAATTCAATCTAACCATCCAATCGATAGGCTGGGGGTGTCTATTGCTTCGTATCATCGAATGAAATATGTAGTGTTGACCCCAAAAGTGATTTTGATGATAACAAAATATTGGAGCATACATTTGGTTATCTAACAACTCTTCAAATGATTGACAAGTTTTTGTAAGACAACTACATTGACATACTTACTAAATCCTATAATCTGTAATGCATTGTGTTGAGTTGTAAAGTATTTAGAATCTTGTAAAGAAGAATCCTACAAAAAATTTCTGCTTAAATCAAGATAAAGGGTTACTTCTAGGAGTTTTTAAGCTTCAATTTTTCTTGATTTTATTGTAATAAGACCTTGAAGAAGTCTTTAAAGCATGGGACAAGTGTTCTGGAGAATTGAATTTGATCTGGCTGAAGAACAACTCTCGAGCTGACTGGATGGAGGTCCCAACCGACTCTGGCACTAGTACAGGAAAGAAGTTCTCTGGCACACAGATCCAGCTGACTGGCACCAAGGCCCAGCTGACTCGTCCATAACATTGTTGAGAACATTCTGAGATTCTTAGGGATCCGAGCCGACTGGAATTCAGCCCAGCTGACTCATCCAAAACTTGGTTGAGAATGCTCTGAGAGCCTCTAAGATCCCAGCTGACTGGAATTCAGCCTAGCCGACTCATCCAGAGTGAGCCTTTTTCTCAGCTGTGGAAGCTAGCCGACTGGCATTCAGCCTAGTCGACTCGAACTTGGTTTGAACCGACTCGAAGATTGTCTGAGCTGACTGGAATGATGGGGTCACCTCCAACGGCTAGTTCTAGTTCTCAGTTTTTGAATTCCAAAAGTGCTCCAATGGTAACCATCACCTCCCAACAGTCTACAACGTTCAAAATCAAGGGAAGGCAATTGAAGTCTCTATAAATAAGGTATGAGAACATCTTTGGAGAGACTAATGAGTTAATGGACATTTATTGAACATTTATTGAAGTGAGAAATAAGAGCACTTGAGCTTTGAAGTCAGCCTTCAAGCCTTCATCAACTCTTACCAGAAGCTTGAAGCACCTTTTGAGGAAAGTAAGGAAGCCATTGAAGTGCATTGAAGAGCATTCAATAGAGCTTCACTCGAGCTGCATTGGCAACCACCCAGACAATAGAGTTTGTCTTTATTGTTGCTTCTTTATTCTATTTTTAGAATATTTGGGTTATTGGTGAGCCCAGTTTTAAAAACCAAATAGGTTTCTTTGGTGAGCCTTTTAAAAACCAAAGTGTAGAGGTTCTAGGTGAGCCTGTAAAAATCGAGTGTAGATTTCTTTGGTGAGCCCGATTTTAAAAATCAAAGTGTAGAGGTTGGGATTGTGAGCCTGTAAAACAATCCGACTGTATTCCGATTTGGGGGATATAGTGAAAATCCCGAGTGGTGAACTTGGATAGTGGACATAGGAGCTGGGTTGCTCCAATCCACTATAAATCTGCCTTGTTTGTGTTGTGTTTGATTTACTTTTTAGCTTCTGCATTTATACTCTGATTAACACAGCACTTAACCACTGAAAAGAATTACTTGTGCACATACCTGCAAAAATTTTGTAATTCCTAATTCACCCCCCTCTTGGGAAAAGCCACCTGTGCAATAGCTGGTATCAGAGCAGTGTATCTAATTACTTGAATAAAGATTGATGGCTCATCCCATGTGTACATCCTTGGCCGAAGGCCAGTCAACAAATAGACCTCCACTATTCACAGGTACTAATTATTCATATTGGAAAGCATGAATGAAGATTTACATACAAGCTATAATTTTCAATTATGGAAGGTCATCTTGAAAGGGACACACATTCCCATAATTAAAGTTGATGGCATGGACATCCCTAAGCCTGAAGAGGACTGGGATGATCATGACATGAAGATGGGAGAATTGAATGCCAAAGCAATGAATTTATTATATTGTACTTTGGATGCAAACGAGTTCAACCGAATTTCCACTTGCTCTTCAACAAAGGAAATCTGGGACAAACTAGAAGTGACCCATGAGGGTACTTCCCAAGTGAAAACCTCAAAGATAAATCTTTTAGTTCATAATTATGAATTATTTAAAATAGAACCTTTTGAAACAATTTCTGTCATGTTCTCTAGATTTATAGATATTATTAACGGTTTGAAGAGTCTTGGCAGGGTATACTCTAATATAGATCTAGTTCAGAAGATCATTCGTTCTTTACCTGACAAATGGGATCCCAAAGTGATTGCAATTCAGGAAGCCAAAGATCTAAACACATTGCTGCTGGAAGAACTGCTGGGATCACTCATCACCCACGAGCTGACAATGCAGCATAGAACGGAAGATTAGCAGAAGAAAAAGAAGGCAATAGCCTTCAAAGCTGCTTCCGAATCAAAGAGGGATGATGAAGAATCTGAAGAAGAAAGCACCTCCTCCAATGATGACCTAGAAGACGATGACATTGTTATAGTTGTGAGGAGATTCAGAAAATTTATAGGAAGAAAGAAAGGAAGATTCAACCGAAAATTTTATAAGAAGGATTATGGAAAGGAAAAAGTGAATGACAGAGAGAGATAAATAAGTAGTCCCCACATGCTACGAATGCAAAAAGCCGGGGCACATACGTCCAGACTGTCCATTATTGAAGAAATCCTTCAGACAAAAGAAGAAAAAGAAAGCCATAGTTGCCACATGGTCCGACAATGAAGACTCATCATCATCTGAAGAAGAAGAGACCACCAAGACTGCAAATTTATGCTTAATGGGTCTCGAAGATGAGGTAACATCCCCTAACAATTTCATTGAATTTATATTTGATGAATTAAATTTTGCTTTTCATGACTTATTATCTGAATTTAAAAAAGCTGGAGTAAAGATAAAATCATTGAAAAATATGAATGATTCTTTACTCAAACAAAAGGATGAAATTTTAGAAAAGAACATTTTGTTACAAAAAGAACTTCATGACTTTTCTGAAAAATTTGAACAGCTGAAAAATGAAAATCTTTTATGTGAAAAGAAAAACAATGATTTACTTGTTGAAAACAATGAATTGAAAAAGGAGGTTACAAAACTCAAGCCCTTAGTTGAAAAACTTACTTTGTCTTTAAACAAGTTTGAGTTGATTTTAAAAGAACAACGAATTTCAGGAAACAAAGCTGGATTCGATTTTAAAACTTCTTTTGTGAATGGAATTTTAGTAACTAATTTTATAAAATCTAAAGCACCTGCTCAAAATGTTTTATCGCAAAAGGTTCTAGCTACACCAAAAACTGTTTCTACTTCAAAGGCTTTATTATATGTTCCTAAAAATTTGAGCCAAAATGCATACATTTCAAAAAGTTCAAAATCTGCATCAAGTGCATCAACTTTTAGAACTTCAAATTCTGTTTCTATCAAAAACTCTAAAGTTGTTTGCTATGTTTGTAAAATAATAGGACATAAAGCTTTTGAATGCAATAACTCTAGAAATGTCCTTAAGAAAGTAAGAAAGATTTGGGTTCCCAAAGGAACCACCTTTGCTGACCTGCAAGGACCCAAGGTAGCTTGGGTACCTAAAATAATTCATTGACTATTTTGCAGGAATGTCTTACAGCCCAAAGATTGAAGAAAAGGTGGTACTTAGACAGTAGCTGCTCAAGACATATGATGGATGACAAGGACCAATTTATCCCCCTTGAAATGAAAGAAGGAGGTATGATCACCTTTGGAGATAATGGCAAAGGGAGAATAATCGGTATTGGTAAGATCAAAATAACTCCCTTCACTTTTATTGAAAATGTTTTGCTAGTAGACAAATTGAAGCATAATCTCTTAAGTATAAGTCAATTGTGTGATAAAGGATTCAAGGTTATCTTTGAGTCTTCTATGTGTATAGTAACTAACTCTTTAGATTCTAGCAATAAGTTTATTAGACATAGACTCGGGAATATCTATGTGATAGATCTTAATGATCTTGCCATGTCAAGTAGCCCTAATCTAGTTGCAATGAATGCTAAGACCAAATAGTCAGGCTTACTATGGCATAGATGATTAGATCATGCTAGCATGCATACAATTGCCAAATTAATTTCTAAAGATCTTGTTAGAGGCATGCCTAAGTTTAAAGTTGATTTAAATCATGTTTGTGATGCATGCCAAATGGATAAACAAACTAGGGGGAGTTTTAAATCAAAGAATATAGTTTCTACAACAAAACCACTTGAACTACTTCACATGGATCTTTTCGGGCCTACTAGGACCACAAGCCTAGGAGGTATGAAATATGCTCTTGTAATAGTAGATGATTTTTTGAGGTTTACTTGGGTTTTGTTATTGCTTCGAAAGATGAAACTTTTCATATTTTCAGAAAATTTCATAAAAAGGTTTCAAACCAAAAGAACTTATCTTTGATTTCAATTAGAAGTGATCATGGAATTGAGTTTGAAAATCAATTTTTTGAAGATTATTGTACTGAATTTGGCATTGATCACAACTTCTCTGTTCGTAGAACACCTTAACAAAATGGTGTTATAGAGAGAAAAAATAGGACATTGGAAGAAATGGCTCACACAATATTATGTGAAGGCAATCTTCCAAAGTACTTTTGGGCAGAAGCGGTGAACACTGCATGTTATATTTTGAACTGCGTTTTGATATGTCTTATTTTAAAGAAAACCTCCTACGAGCTTTGGAATGATAGAAAACCCAATATTAGTTATTTTCATGTGTTTGGTTGTAAATGCTTTGTGCATAACAATGGAAAAGATAATTTAGGAAAATTTGATTCTAAAGCTGATGATGCAATTTTCCTAGGTTATTCATTACATAGCAAAGCATATCGGGTTTTTAATAAAAGAACTCTTACTGTTGAAGAGTCAATTCATGTTGTGTTTATTGAAACTAACCCTACACCTTCTAGACAATAAGAGTGCATAGATAATGATGCAGGTACATTGCAAAAAAAAATGGATGACTTGAGCAATCAAGACAAAGACACTCAAGATGTAGAAGAAATGGTAAGTAAGGATCACACCGATCTACCGAGGGACTGGAGGTATGTTACATCTCACCCTAAAGAATTAATAATAGGAGATCCTTCACATGGTGTTAGGACTAGGTCCGCACTTAAGGATGCACATGATTACCTAGCCTTTGTATCACAAATAGAACCCCATAGCTTAGAAGAAGCTGAGACTGATCCAAACAGGATGATGGCAATGCATGAAGAATTAAACTAGTTTAAAAGAAATAAGGTATGGACACTTATAGATAGACCTTCTGACCATCCAATAATAGGAACTAAATGGGTCTATAGGAATAAATTAGATGAGCAAGGAAACATTATAAGAAACAAAGCTAGATTAGTGGCTAAGGGATATAACCAAGAAGAAGGTATTGATTTTGATGAAACTTATGCACCCGTAGCTAGACTAGAAGCCATTAGATTACTTCTTGCATTTGCTTGCTACATGAACTTTAAACTCTTTCAAATGGATGTAAAAAGTGCATTTCTTAATGGTTTTATCTCTGAACAAGTTTTTGTGGAACAACCACCAGGTTTTGAAAATCACACTTTTCCAAATCATGTATTTAAATTAAACAAAGCATTGTATGGTTTGAAATAAGCACCTAGAGCCTGGTACGATAGACTTAGCACTTTCTTAATTGAAAATGATTTTTCAAGAGGTAATGTAGACAAAACCTTATTTATCAAAAAGAAGAATAATGACATCTTAGTTGTGCAAATATATGTTGATGATATCATTTTTGGTGCAACTAACGAATCTCTATGTAAAGAATTTGCTAAGCTTATGTAGGGAGAATTTGAAATAAGCTTAATAGGTGAGCTGAACTACTTCCTTGGACTTCAAGTAAAACAAACAAGGGAAGGCATCTTCATCAACCAAGCCAAATATATCAAGGAAATCATCAAAAAGTTTGGTATGGAGAGTAGCAAATCAATGAGCACACCCATGATCCCAGCTTGCAGATTGGACAAAGATGAAAATGGATCCAATGTTGACCAAAAGCTATATAGAGGTATGATCAGATCTTTATTGTATTTGACTGCAAGTAGACCTGACATATTATATAGTATATGTGTATGTGCTAGATTTCAGTCATCACCAAAAGAAACACATATGCTTGCTGTTAAAAGAATAATTAAATATTTGAAAGGAACAAGTAATTTAGGAATTTGGTATTCTAAACATTCTACTCTGAATTTGATTGGATTCTCTGATGCTGATTATGTTGGTTATAAAATAGATAGAAAAAGCACTAGCGGTACATGCCAATTTCTAGGGTTGGATTTAATTTCATGGCACTTTAAGAAGCAAAACTCCATAGCCTTGTCCACAACTGAGGCTGAGTACACGGCTGCTGGTAGTTGTTGTGCTTAAGTATTATGGATTAAACAATAACTAGAAGACTTTGGTGTATCACAATCTAAAATTCCAATTAAATGTGATAACACAAGTGCTATCAATTTGACAAAGAATCCAATTCAACACTCTAGAACCAAGCACATTGAAATTAGACATCATTTTATTAGAGATCATGTTCCAAATGGTAATATTGTGCTTGATTTTGTTCCTACTGAAGATCAATTAGCTGCCATATTTACTAAGCCTAATCAAGATAGATTTGAGCTAATTAGGAGTGAATTAGGACTTTGTGATCCTTTCTAAATTCTCTAACCTAATCCTTCAAATCTAAGAAAATTTCATCTAGAAAATCTCCTGAATTTATTCTATTTTATTGAGCTTTAATTTCCTTTGAAATTCTCTTCAAAATTCTTCTAGTTTTTGTTCAATTTTCTAAAACTCTATTTTCTCTGTTCGAGTCGACTGGATCTTAATCCGAGTTGACTGGATTTTTCTGATAATTTTAAACTTGTTCTGGCCTAGCCGGCTCGAGCAGTTTTGAGTCGACTAGATTTTTAGATGATTTTATGAGTGCTCTGGGTGAGCCGACTAGAGCCTTTTTAGGTCTACTCGAGTAGACTGGAATTTCATGTCGAAGTGTTTTGCTTAAGATTATAAACTCTTCACCGAACCATTTAACCTTTATGTTGTCTTCTCTAACGGTTCATTCATCTCCAAAAACTACTCCAAAGACCTCTATCTCCCTTCCAAGGACTCCAATCTTCCAATTTTCCATCTTTCCTAGCAATGGAACCCAAGCGTGCAATAGGTAAATGCTCCGTTAGGGTTGCTCCAACTATTGAAAAGGAAAGAAGGTCCAAAAGGTGGCAAGAAGAGCCAAGTTGCACTGTCCACAGTGAGGAACTTGCAGAGGAAGCTGCAAGAGATGCTCCAACCGCTCCTAGACAAGTGCCTTCGATGTCTACACATTCGGTAACCTCCGGTCGTCGCATTAACTTTGAGTTTCTTAAAGGCATTGGGTTAAAAATAGGAGATTTAATTGAAGATCAAGGATGGAGAAAATTTTGTTCTTTGAATGAAAAGACATATCCCACTCTTAGAAGTTTTTATGAAAATTTAAGATTGGGAACGAATCATGTGGAGTCCACTATTAAAGGAAAGAGGATTATTGTCAACGAGGAATTCCTACAAGATGTATTGGACTTACCTTCAGAGGGAGTAAAATTCCTAGTGATTGATAATAGGGAAAAGACCTTAAGAACAATATTGAACAAAGAAGATGTTGGTGGAATTGGTACTGTGTTTGCTAACACCCTGTCACTAGAAATGAAATTGCTTCATAATTTTATTTGTATAATTTTCTTGCAAAGAACAGGGAGATTTGATTGGGTGAGTGAAAAAGATTTATGCCTTATGAAACACATCTTAGAGAAAACTCATGTCAATCTTTCCTACATTATAATTATGCAAATGAAGGAGATAGTTAGAAAGGCTAAATCATGTCTACCCTATGGAATGATGCTTACCCTCCTGTTTAAATCTCATAGAGTCGGTTTGGATTGTGAAGATGGATTGGAATTACACCATACAGATGTCTACACTTCTAAAACTCTAGAGAGGATGGGGTACTTCCAAGTGGAAGGAGTATGGAGGAAGAAAGGCACAAATGTAAGGGCTATAGGCAGCTCAAGTAGTGAAGAAGAAGAGGAAGAAGAGAATATAGAGATAGCTGGAACTTCTTCTGCACCGGTTCCTGAGCCTGAGTCACTTCTTTCTGAGCCTACTGCTATTGTTGAGGAGACTCGAGCACCTTCTCCTGTGTTTGACATGCTTGTAGCGGAGTTTGATTTACCTGCACCGAGTTTGACTTGCCTGCAGCTGATGTTCCTTTACCTGACTACCCTTCTGCAGCACCACAACCTCCAATCATTCAAGTTCAGATTGAAGAACAAATGAGAAGCTTGACAGATACACTAACAGGTACTATTTATTCTTTGTTTAGTGATCTGAAAAAGTCAATGGACAACAGATTGGATAGACTAGAAGAGCATGTTTCTAATCTACAAGGAAAGGTTAAAGCTATGGAAGCTTCAAGGTCTGCACCTTCGATAGAACTTCAACCAATCCTGAATTGTATCTCTTCAAGTTCTGAAGCAATTTTGAAGTCTGTGGATACTACATTAAATGAATACCAAACTGAGTTGAGAGAGCTTAGATGCAAGATGGGTACTGTGATAAAGACAAGGAGTATGGCAGATGATTACACTAGAGGCATTGGGATCATCAGGTCAGAGCTTGGAAGACTTTAAGGATCAGCCGAGGCATTCACCAATATCCAAGCTTCTGAGCTTATATCAATGCAGAAAGAAATTGATGAGATGAAGGAGGTAGTGAACAAAGTGCCAGTTAGCCTCAAGGACATGGAGCAATAGCTTGGAGCAATCTAAATGGAGATGGTGTCTATCTGTGGCACTGTCAGATCCTTGGAGGTCACAGCTAGGACCAGATCCTTGTATGATCCACCTCCTATTTCCACTAGGGCTCCTAGTACTTCTTATCACCCTAGGGCACCTCTTCCACATGCTTCCTCTTGTAGAACACCCAGACCTACTTCTTGGCATGGTGCCAATGTTCCTAAGGATGACTCTGAGTAGATATTTTATAGTTTTAGTACCTTTTTGGAAGCTTTTTGAAACTTTTGTAATGGTTGATGTACTGAACACCTTTTTGATAGAAATGAAATGAACATCTCTTTTTGGTCACTGTATAATTTGTGTATTTATGCTATCATGCTTATACTCTTTATTTTGTTTAAATAGAATTCTCTCTCCAAGTTGAGAAAGTGAAATTATCTTAAACAAATCTTGAAACTTTCTCAATCTATTTAAAAATCTGAGCTTAACTGTTTAATCTTTTTGATTTGATGACAAAAAGGGGGAGAACCATAGACTGAATGAAAGAAAAAGCTTAATGAATTGGAATAGAACTAATAAGGTAAATTAGATAGGGGGAGTTTAATGATTTTTGAATGATCTTTGCATACTTTTTCTGTTGAAATGTTCAATTGAATGATAAAGGGGGAGAAACTTAGAGAAATTTCTTATTGTTTAGGAATTTTATAAAAAGGGGGAGATTTACATGTTTAATTTACATGCTTCAATGATCACTATGATGCTCTCTACTTATTACATCTATCTATCAATACTTAATGCTACTTGACATAATCAAGCAATCATTCTCTGATACTTACAGCTTATAAAATTGACTTTGTGCATAACTGTATAGCATATATTGATACACATTTGAGAATATAGTTGATATTATGATTTGTCTAACAAATGTAAATGCATACATCCACTTGTGAATAGAATAGATTCTTTTCATGCCCAGTGTTTTGTCATCATCAAAAAGGGGGAGATTGTTGACCCCCAAAATGATTTTGATGATAACAAAACATTGGAGCATACATTTGGTTATCTAACAACTCTTCAAATGATTGACAAGTTTTTGTAGAACAACTACATTGACATACTTTCTAAATCCTACAATCTTTAATGCGTTGTGTTAAGTTGTAAAGTGTTTAAAATCTTGTAAAGAAGAACCCTACAAAAAATTCCTGCTTAAATCAAGATAAAGGGTTACTTCTAGGAGTTTTCAAGCTTCAATTTTTCTTGATTTTATTGTAAGAAGACCTTGAAGAAGTCTTCAAAGCATGGGACAAGTGTTCTGGAGAATTGAATTTGATCTGGCTGAAGAACAACTCTCGAGCTGACTGGATGGAGGACCCAGCCGACTCTGGTACTAGCACAGGAAAGAAGTTTTCTGGCACACAGATCTAGCCGACTGGCACCAAGGCCCAGCCGACTCGTCCAGAACATGGTTAAGAACATTATGAGATTCTTAGAGATCCGAGCCGACTGGAATTCAGCCCAGCCGACTCGTCCAAAACTTGGTTAAGAATGCTTTGAGAGCCTCTGAGATCCCAGCCGACTAGAATTCAGCCCAGCTGACTCGTCCAGAGTGAGCCTTTTTCTTAGCTGCGGAAGCTAGCCGACTGGTGTTCAGCCCAGTCGACCCGAACTTGGTTTGAGCCGACTCGAAGATTGTCCGAGCCGACTGGAATGACGGGGTCATCTCCAACGACTAGTTCCAGTTCTCAGTTTTTGAATTCCAAAAGTGCTCCAACAGTAACCTATCACCTCCCAATGGTCTACAACGTTCAAAATCAAGGGAAGGTAGTTGAAGTCTCTATAAATAAGGTATGAGAACATCTTTGGAGAGACTAATGAGTTAATGGACATTTATTGGATACTTATTGAAGTGAAAAGTGAGAGCACTTGAGCTTTGAAGTTAGCCTTCAAGCCTTCATCAACTCTTTCCAGAAGCTTGAAGCACCTTTTGAGGAAAGTAAGGAAGCCATTGAAGTGCATTGAAGAGCATTCAATAGAGCTTCACTTGAGCTGCATTGGCAACCACCCAGACAACAGAGTTTGTCTTTATTATTGCTTCTTTATTCTATTTTTAGAATATTTGGGTTATTGGTGAGCCCGGTTGTAAAAACCAAATAGGTTTTTTTGGTGAGCCTTTTAAAAACCAAAGTGTAGAGGTTCTAGGTGAGCTTGTAAAAACCTAGTATGGGTTTCTTTGGTAAGCCCGATTTTAAAAACCAAAGTATAGAGGTTGGGATTGTGAGCCTGTAAAACAATCCGACTGTATTCCGGTTTGGAGGATATAGTGGAAATCCTGAGTGGTGAACTTGGGTAGTGGACATAGGAGCTGGGTTGCTCTGAACCACTATAAATCTGCCTTGTTTGTGTTGTGTTTGATTTACTTTTTAGCTTCTGCATTTATACTCCGATTAACACAGCACTTAACCACTAAAAGGAATTACTTGTGCACATACCTGCAAAAATTTTGTAATTCCCAATTCACCCCCTTCTTGGGAAAAGCCACCTAGGCAACATGTAGGAATAATTTGTTCAATAATTGAAGAAATATATCAAAATATATCCCTATGTATTGATATATACTCTTTCATATCAAAACTTATTAATAATATTTTATTTTCTTCATTACAGGATGCTGGGATATTTGGATCTCATCCACTAGCTATTGGAGAGGACATGCAGGAGTAGGAGTAGGAGGATGACAATAATGAGGATCTTAAATGATTTTTTTTTTTTTGATGATATATATAATTTTGATACTTATAAAGCAATATTAATTTGTAAAATTGTATATTATATTTTAGATATAATATAATTAGTTTTTTATGTGTAATTATAGTACTTGATTGTTAATTTACTTATAACAGGTTTAAGAAATCTAATTATATGCTAGTATAATTAAAACATATTTAAAAAAAATAAATTTAGATTTTTTTAAAAAAAATTACAAAACGTATTACCAATGGCAAGTTTCCATTAGTAAT
Source organism: Areca catechu (assembly GCA_021397845.1). Lineage (NCBI taxonomy): Eukaryota > Viridiplantae > Streptophyta > Magnoliopsida > Arecales > Arecaceae > Areca > Areca catechu. The sequence continues at coordinate 98,924,647 of CM038046.1, forward strand.
AAGTATTAGCAATGGCTTTTAATTTGTATCGAGGCATTTAGTTGCTAATATTTTTTACTTTAAATTTTAAAAAATAAAAATGTTATTAGGATGGCTATGCTATCATTAATATTATTGCTAATACCACTTATTAGCGATGGATTCTTTTGCCATTTTTGATGGATTATTAGTAATGGAGAGCTATCACTAATAGCATTATTGATGGCAAAAGGATTTTAGTGATGGTAGTTAGGTATCGCTAATAATCCTTTTTCTTATAGTGTATCGAGGGTGCACCAGCCTTAGTGATGTAGGTGGACTGCGAGCCATGCTGGATGAACCTATTGATGCGGTACCTGAAAGATGGACAACTGCTCAAAGATCAAGCCTAGACTTAGTAAATCAATAGCTCCTTGGTCTAGTATGTGATGATCGAGGGAAAGCTATAAAGGCGATCCTACTCGATGCTACTTCTTCGCTACCTTCGACCTGTGGAGGCTGACTATGCCTTGTGAGAAGTCCATGAAAGCAATTATAGGAGCTGCCTTGGAGGATGGACTTGGCGTACAAGATCCTTCGACAAGGATATTACTAACCAAAAATCTGCATGGATGATGTTGAGTTCGTGTCATTCTACGACTGTTGTTAATAGTATACCAACATTCAACATCAACCACCAGCATCTCTTACTCCAATCAATTCACCCTGGCCATTCGCTTGGTGGGAGATTGACTCCTTGACCCCTTCTTACCGACCTCTAGGCAAAGAAAGTTCCTCATCATTACCATCGACTATTTCACCAAATGAATAGAGGCAAAACCCCTAGCCCAAATCACTGAGAAGGAAGCTCACAGTTTTATTTGGAAGTCTATTGTTTATCAATTTGGCTTGCCTTGAATGATCATCACCAATAATGGCTGCAGTATGACAGTGCATCCTTCAATGACTTTATTAGGATTTGCAAATTATCCATCAGCACACCTTTATCGCACATCCATAGACAAATGAAGAAGTAGAGATCACCAATCGAACCATTCTACAAGGTCTAAAAACTTGGCTCGACAAAGTCAAGGGGCTTTGGACAAATGAGCTATATGGTATCCTTTAGGCTTATTGAATAACATACCGGCTTTGAACCGGTAGACTCCATTCAATCTTGCCTTCGGAACCGAAGTGGTCACCCCCTTGGAGCTAGGCTTTCCCTCGTACAGGGTCCAGGCCTATGATAGGTATTGGAATTTGGAGGACCTCAGAGCGAACCTTGATCTACTCAAAGAAGTCTAAGAGAAGGTTTAGATTCGAATGGTGACTCACTAACAATGAGCATCTTGCTACTTCAATTCCAAAGTCAAGGAAAAATAGTTTCTTAGAAAGGCTGTAATCAGCTAGCTGACTAAGCAAGGGAAGCTCTTGCCCAATTGGGAAGGACCATACTGTGTCGTTGAGGCTATATGCTTTAGCACCTATCATCTAGAATAATTGGATAGGATACCTATCCCATGTACCTGGAACTTTGATAATCTTTGACCTTACTATCAATAAGATTTCTCTTCAACTCATGAGCTAACTCCATCTGTGATGAAGCCTCTCTCTCCTATGTGAAGTAGTCATTAAACTCTGGCTGATGAAGATAGGGGCATGCTTGCAAATTCTTGGGTAAGCTATGCACCCTAGGTGGGGGTAACTACACCCCTATCAAAGTCCTGTCACTTTAGTAAAAGGTGAAAAGCCGACCATTTTCTCTCGACACTTCTGTGAAGCATCGGGAAGACTCCGCAACCCACCGATGCTTTTGAAAAGCGTCGGTATTCTCTACAACCTGCTGACGCTTTTAAGCATCGTCAAGTACTGGATGTTTATCGATGCTTAAAAGTATCACCGGATTTCTAAAAGTGTCGTTAAATTTTTACTCTGCAACTCGCCGATGCTTTTGAAAAGCATCGGCATCCTCCGCAACCTGTCAATACTTTTAAGCGTCACCAAGTACCGAATGTTTATTGATGCTTAAAAGCATCGCCGGATTTCTAAAAGCATCGTTAAATTTTGTCACTACCGATACTTCTAAGCATCGTAGGATTTCCTAAATCCCTTTTCCCAACCTCCCACCCCCCCGCCCGAGCCCTAGATCCCGCCCGAGCCACCGAACCTCCTCCTCATCCTCCTCTTCCGCTCGATTCGCTGACGTAGCACCTCCTCCTCCTCCTCCTCCTCCTCATCCGGCCGGTAGCTCCTTCACCGATCCGTGCCCTAGATCCCATGCTCGATCCATTGGTGCAACCTTGTCCTCCACTGATCCCTCCCTCCTCCGGTCGGTAGCTACTCCATCTCTTTCATCAACTCCTCGCGTGCCGGCCACCTCGATCCTTCTTTGTTCATCAAATCCGTGGGTTTGCTTTCGGTATTTATTTTGTTTTAAGATTATGGATTTTGATATTTAAATTTGGATTCGGTAATCTGAACAAGTACTTATTAATTTTTTAATGGATATATAATAGATTTGGATTCTTTGTTATATTTCATTTAGTGTGGATTCTTTTTAATGGAATAAAAAGCTATTCAGCCAAAGAGCATGCATGAATGTTATAAGAATTTAATTTTCTAAAAGGAATTAATTTTTGGGATATTGGAGCATACCTCCTTGGGTTTTTGTGATAGATAAAATTGATTGTGACTTGATGACAACACTAGGCATTCACATAAATAAAGTTATATTTGTTTTAAAAAAAGATATTTTAAAATTTTAAATTAGATGATTTGAGGGGATATATAAATTCTTAACAAGGATTTAGCGCATGACAAAAGGATTAACGTTGCTAAAATGTTGATGGTAAATCGCAGTTTTGTCCAATGTCTACACCTGTCTTTATTTAGCCAGAGAACAAGGGCCATGATTTCTGGTTAATAATTAGAAATTCTGGATTGAAGACTTAGATGGTGCATCTCTATGTATTTATACTTCGATAATAATACATGGATTGGTCTCCCTCCTTTTTTCTTAACAAAAAAAATGTCATCTTAAAAAAAATCAATAAATTTGAAACAAAATATTTTGATGATATATTCCTATATTAGGTTTACAGTAATACATCCTTGGCAGAACATTAGAAATTAAGATAACAGCCAACAATATTGGATCAAGATCACCATTCTCCAATCTCATAATGCTAACATAAAAAATACCATAATAGAGGTCCAATGTATGAAACAAAAATCAATTGTGATTGAGGTTTGCATGTTATTTTGGATGATCGTTTTGATGGCTTTAACATTATATCAAAAAATTAGATTCATATTTTTGCATGCTACCAGAAAAACTTATAATCATATTAACAAACTGGTCAAAAATGGAGAAGCTAATTGGTGATGCTTGGGCATATCTCCTTGGTTACAGTTGAGGCACATAAGGTTGGCTGGGTATTACAATTTTTTTTTTTGAAAGTTGGGAGAAATCATGGTATAGTGTCTACAAACAATTAATATTTTGAAAAAAATTATATTGAGTTTTGGAATCAAACTATATGTTAAGCCTTGTTTTCTTATCATGTATTTGCTTGGAGAGTAAAGAAGCTCTATAACTAATGTCAAAATTGGTTTAAGGTTTGTATATGGAGGCTATGATGATTATGCGATGTATGTTTGGCTGATTCAACTGTTTCTAATGGCAACAATCTTGGATGGCCTTCTTTTGTAGGCAACCGATTATAGTCGTTTTGATTTAGTTGCAGATTAAATAGTATATAACTGAGCTTCCTCCTTATTTTTTATTATTTATTGTTCTTTTTCTTAGTAGATGATTTTTATTTCTTTATAAATTTCTTAGTATATACCTGCATCTTACTGAATATGTTATGCTTTAAGGTTAGTTTCATTATTGCAAATCTTTTATTTCAATATTATCTGTAGCTTTGTTACGATCAATTATTATTTTTTAAATATTTTTTAAAAAACTTGCATTACATAGAAAATAGACCCATCAATTGATTAAAGTATATATTCTACAGCATCCGTATAATTATTTTATTTTTGTACGAATGGGAGAAATATGTATAGTGGTCAATTGAATGTCCAGTTTGGACAGTTTAAGAATTGTAAATAATTTTATAGATGGTTATGAATCAAATGATACGGATAGAGTTACAGATATATTTCGGATAACATTTCCTTTTAGTTCTCCTCATACATATTTATTTGTATGGGGAGAACTAAGAAAAAATGCTGCCAAAATTTTTCTGGAACTTATATTGCGTATCCTTTGGTTACTGTAAATGACCTATATAATTAATACAATTCTTGAATGGGATAGGACCTCTTTACCTATTAGTTGGTGATAGGTGCATTTAATAATATTGTAATTGATCTATTGAATAAATTTATTTTGTTCTTATAAATATTTATTTATTTCAGTTAGTTTTATCTTACAATGGATAAGAGTTGGATAACTAAACTGAAAAATAGCAAAGAATATCTAGATGGAGTACAGAATTTCATTAGATTTGGTATGGAGAGAAGTAGTATCAATGGAAAGATTTTATGTCCATGCCGAAAATATGTAAATTCCAGTTCTCTATATCCAAATATTGTTGAAGAACATTTGGTATGGAATAATTTTTTAAGAGGTTATATAGAGTGATTTTTTCATGGAGAGTCAAGGTTACAATCTACATGTAACCAAACCTCTAATATGGAACATATACCTGATTTTGGATCCAGTAACCGACAGAAAAATCTTGCAAGAATGATGATATTAGGGGTTTGCTCAGAGATTCTTTTGAATATGATGCTTAACATCCTGGAGATTGCAGTGGAAGACAAATAGCAACTGGGTTACCTAAGGATCCTATATTTACTGAATCTATACATGATGGAGAGCTGATACCCCCAACTAATGTTGGAACAGATCGTTATCAGAAGCTGATAAGAGATGCAGATCAAGAATTATATGCCGGTTGCAAGAACTTTTCAAAAAAAATTTTCTTGTACATTTGTTTCATATAAAATATTTTAATGGATGGTCTGATAAGAGTTTTACTATGTTGCTCAAGTTGTTAAAGGATGCATTTCCTGAAGATACTAGTTTACCAACATCTTGTTATGAAGCAAAAAAATTAGTAAAGAAATTGGATCTTAGATATGAAAAGATTCATAGCTATCCAAATGATTGTATATTATATCGGGGAGAACATGCTGATCAAGAGTCGTGTCATGTGTGTTGATGTTCATGATGGACAAAGAAAAAAGAAAATGAGAGTGAGGGATTAGATGAATTGGATGCAACACAAATTAAATAAAAGTCGATGAAGGTATTATGCTATTTTTCTCTTGTACCTAGATTGAAATGATCTATGCATCATCAAAGACAGCTTCGTCAATGAGATGGCATGATGAAAGCCATACAAAAGATAGAATACTGAGACACCCAGCGGATAGTTTAGCATGGAAAGCATTTGATGACAGACATCTTGATTTTTCATCTAATGCTCGAAATGTCAGGCTGGGTTTAGCTAGTGATGGGTTCAATCCATTTCGGACCTTAAGTTCTGTCTATAGCACCTGGCTAGTTGTTCTGATTTCTTATAATTTACCACCATGGATATGTATGAAACAGTCTTCACTTATTTTATCAATGGTCATTCAAGGTGATAAGGGTCCAGGAAAAGATATTGATATTTTTTATAACCTTTAATAGATAAATTAAAACAACTGTGGGAGGGTATCAGTGCAATTGATGTTTCGAATGGCCAAACATTCAATTTGCGGGTAGCTCTATTATGGACTGTTAACGATTTTCCTGCATATGCTAATTTATCTGGCTGGAGCACTAAGGGACGAGTTGCATGTCCTTCTTGTGGTGAATCAACCCATTCAATTTGGTAAAACATGGAGGAAAGTTCTGTTATATAGGACATCATCGTTGGTTGGAGGCAAATCATCCATTTCGATTTCAGAAGGATTTATTTGATAGTACTATAGAGTTGGGATCTGCTCCAATTCTACCTTCTAGTTCTAATATTCGTAGACAAATGCTTGTTATTAGACACAATTACGGTAAGATGACAAAATCCTCTAAAAAGCGAGGAAGAGATGATGTTGAGACTTCAGTACAAGAAGTATCGGAGGAAGTCAATACTTGCATCTTAGATATAGCAGTGTTCGAGGATCCGGATAATTTCTTTGAAGTTGAAAATGATGATGATATAATCACAGCATCTACCCATCAGCATACTAAACAATTATGGAAGAAAAGAATCATATTCTTTGACTTACCTTATTGGGAGCATAATATACTCTGGTATAATCTTGATATTATGCATATAGAAAAGAATGTTTGTAATAATTTGATTGGAACAATCTTAAATCTTGATAGAAAGACTAAAGATAATATGAAGGCACATCTTGATTTAAAAGAAATGGGCATCCAAAATGAACTTCATCCATAAATGCTTGCAAATGATAAAACTTATATCCCTCATGCATGTTATACAATGTCTAGTCGAGAAAAAGATCTCTTCCTGACAGTTTTAAAGAATATCAAGGTTCCTGATGGATATGCATCAAATATTTCACAATGTGTGAATCTGAAAGAGCAAACAAATTCAAATCTTAAAAGTCATGATGGACATATACTAATGCAAGATATTCTTCCATTGGCTTTAAGGTTGTCAATGCCAAAACAAGTTATTACGGTTGTCTTTCAGTTATCATCATTCTTCAAGGCATTATGTTCTAAGGTTTTTGATCCTCAGGAGCTTGATCAATTGCAGTCTCAAGTCATACTTACGCTATGTCAGATGAAAAAGATTTTTCCTCCTGAATTTTTTATGATTATGGTTCATCTACTCATTCACCTAGCTTCGGAAGCTAAACTTGGTAGACCAGTACAGTACAGATGGATGTACCTATCAAGAGGTAATACTGTAAAACTAAAATTTCATAATTTAGATATCTTTTTCATTATTTAATATGATATAAATATTATACTTTTTGAAGGTCTCTTGTATGTTTGAAGGATTATGTACGAAACAAAGCCCATCCCGAGGGCTTAATAGTAGAGGGATATATTGCTGAAGAGCGTTTAACATTGTTCAAGATATCTCGAAGGTGTAGAGACTATATTCAATCGACCTCAACGTCATGGTGATACTATGGAGAACAGATCTATACAAATTTGCATCATCCAAAAAAATTATAGAAAAAGCTGAAAGTATTGTTCTTGACCATAAATCCTTGTCATAAGCACACTGTTATGTATTGCTACATAGTGATATAATATCTGACTATCATAGGTTAGTCTATCTACACATGGATAATACTAAATATTAGACATATTATCGTCAAACTTATATTTGATTGTCATGCATGAATTTTTAGCTGTACAATGATAAGCCAATCATTCCACTTGTCCTAATCCAAGGATTGAACAAAGATGGTTGGTTGAGTTATTTCCTAATTAGCTTGCCTATCAGGTTAGTATATATAAGTCGTATAATAATTTTATATATATTTAACATAGAATAAGTGATCGATAATTGATATTATACTTTTTAGGTATCGGTACTGATGGAGAAAAATAGTTCAGCAGAATTAATAGCACTTGCTAGAGGCCCAAATTATATTGTGAACAAATATAATGATTTTATTATAAATGGCTTTAAATTTCATACCAAGGAGTGCGAGAACTTAGAAAAACTTAGAACAGTGATGTTATGGTAGAAGTAGATGAAAAATCTTATTATGGTATACTTAAAGATATTTTGGAGTTGGATTATTATGAAATTTTAAATTTGTATTATTTCGATGTGATTGGGTGGATATAAATACACCAAAAGTTTTGAAAAATGACTCAAATGGATTCATACTTATTAATTTTTCAAGATTGATACATACAGGTGTGTTATTGAAGAATTATCCATTTATCTTTTTATCTCAAGCTCGATAAGTTTTTTATGTACAAGACTCAAAAGATAAAGAATGGGCTACTGTTATTAAGACAAAATTCAGAGACTTATATGACATGGAAAAAAGGGTGGAAGAAGAAGAAGATGATACTTATACTCAGTGTATGCCTTATAATATTGTGCTGGATGATCATATAAATGATATAACCATTTTGGTTAGGTTAGATTCCGAAGAAGGTACAACTGGTTGATTATGACAAGTAAGTAGTTTATAGGATGGTTTATTTTTTTGCATGAATGATTATGTTATCTTTTAAATTGCAATTCATTTTCGTTATAATTTGATTATAATGTTGACTGACTTGTTTTTAAATAATGCATGTTAGGTACACCATGCCTCGAAGGAAGTGATTATCAGATGTACAGTTTTAGTTTTCCCAGATCGAGGCTGGTACTTCTTCAGCACAACAGTCCTAGGGCAGTCGATCATCTTCACATTGGTCTAATGCCAGTCCCTCTATTTCTGCACATCCGGCCGATGCTACTACCTCTCCACCTCAAGACGATGCCATTTGCTCTGAGTCTGTACATCACGATCCTCCTATAGATCATCCTGATGACGAGTCTATCGTCGATGACATACAGATATAGGGTAATTTAATAATTTCATCTCATTTCACTTTATACATATGCAATAGTTTTGATATATAATTTTTTGTATTTTTTTTGTAGATGGATCCGGGAGACTTAGGTGGAGGCGAGGACCCATACTAGTCCGTGATGTGTGGCAGTTACTTGAGGGTGAGAGGATAGTCATAGAGTGCAACAAGCTATGGCAGCCTATTAAGAAAGCTGCTAGCTTGTTGACTAGTTTTCTGGGGACAGTAGCATGCCGGGGTCAGCTATGTCCCCTGAATTATTCGAAGTCGAACGACATGCTTCCTGCATATGAATTATACAGGTTAAAAAATTGATATATTATTTTATATCTTAGGTTTTAATAATTAAATTGCTTATTTCATTTAATACTTATTTTATTATTTATTTAAATTATACAGCAAGTTCGTTCTCCCTCTAGATTCTTCTGATTTTGTACTTAAGTCTCTCAATCGCAAGTGAAAAGAATATAGGACGAAGTTGAAGGGAGACTATAAGCGAGAGGGTAGGATAGAAGAGCAGGTTGCAGCTACCTGTCCTCCTGATGTTCACCCTCATCAATGGAGGGAGCTGGTACATTATTGGTTCTCTGAGAGGGCATAGGTTGTGTAGCATCATCAAATACTTCAAAATTTATTAATTTTCACTCGTCATAATTATATTTATATAATATATAACATAGTTTTAATTTTATTTTGTAGATATATTCTGCTATTGGTAGAGCTGCACAAGTAGCTCAGTCTATTCCTCACACAGCAGGGTCCAAGAGTTATGCATAGCTCAGGCATGAGTTTGTATGTTCTCATCCTATAATATTTTTAGTACATTTTTAGTTTTAACATCATGTATCATCATGTATCATGCATGCGCCATGTATCATGGTATGGGGGTACAGGATATGTTATCTTTATATAGGCTGATCAGCAGGGGAGGGAGCCTGGTGAGGTGGAGTTCTATTGAATGACTCATGTTCACTAGGATGGCAGTTTTATTCGGGAAGAGTCCAGAGATATATATGTGTTTTTTTATTTATATTATATCATAATTTATATTTATATTTTTATTAAGTATTGATATATGTATTTTTTATAAAACATAGGATAGGGCTACCTCTTTGATCTCCGAGCATGCTCGCGAGGGTACATCATCTACTTAGAGCAGTCGCATCAAGGCCGAGGTATTCTCGGAGTTGATGGGACCAGAGCATCCTGGACGAGTGAGGGGTTATGGGATTGGAGTTATCCCTACTCAGTTATCTGAGGTGAGTAGATATACTCGGGATGCTAGAGAGAGTCATGATTGTCACATGTTCGTCGACTTCAGGAGGAGATAGCAGAGCTTCGACAAATACATGATGCAGACAGAGCAGAGATGCAGACCATTAGGTCCAACTAGAGCATGTTACATCTGTGCTGCATATGTTCATGTCATCTCAGGTAAGTAATTATTTATTAATTTTGTATGTATCTAATAATTAAGAATATATATAATGTATGTATCATAATTATTGTATATTCCTGGTGCATCTACGAGTCGCAGACCTGACGACGACCAGTCTCCCGCAGATCAGTGAAGCCAGCTATTTTTTTTATTTTTTTTGTATATCTTTTTGTTTATTTGAACTTGGATTGCATCTACGAGTCGCAGACCTGACGACGACCAGCCTCCCGCAGATCAGTGAAGCCAGCTATTTTTTTTATTTTTTTTGTATATCTTTTTATTTATTTGAACTTGGATTGATACTTATATATATATATATATATATATATATATATATATATATATAACTCTTTATAATTGGTTTGTGTTTGTGTTTGTGTATGTTGGGTGTAGGTTTGAATGTTTTCATTTGTTTATATATGTTGGATGTGATACAGGTTTGAATGTTTTTCATTTTGATAATGTATACAGGTTGTTGTATGTATTTCATGTATAGGTATAGCTGTTTATATTTTTTTAAAAAATAAATAAATCTGTCGATGCTTTAAAGTGTCGCCAAGTCTAAACATGTCGATGCTTTAAAGCATCGCTAGGTTTGGACCTGGCGATGCTTTAAAGCATCGCTAGACTTAAATCCTAGCGACACTTTAAAGCATCACTAATTGCCGACGCTTTTAAAAAGTATCGCTAGGTTTTAAACCTAGCGATGCTTTAAAGCATCGGGAAATTAAAATTTAGCGATACTTTAAAGCGTCGACAAATACCGATACTTTTAAAAAGCTTCAACACATGGCGTCCCCACGCTTACATAGCCGACACTTTAGCGATGCTTTAAGAAGCATCAGGAGCTTGCTTGGCGATGCTTAAAAGCATCAGGAAAGGTCAAAAAAAGCATCGATAGAGGCCTGTTTCACTGTAGTGTGGATGAGCTTGGCTTCCTAAGCAAGGCAATACATGCTTCTAAGCCCTGGTGGAGTAGTTAAACTCCCTAGTCAGGTTCTAATATCCATAATCATTAGTTAAGTAGTTAATCTCCTAGGCATGGCAGTCCGTCACCTTTAACTCTTAGTGGAATAGTCAGACTTCCAGGTTAAGTTTTGATTTCCGTAATTCCTGGTTAAGTGATCAGACTTCTCGGCATGGCAATCCACCACCTTCAAGTCTTGGTTAAGCAATCAACCTCCTAGGAAATACTTCCACACCCATAATCCTTAGTTAAGCGATCAAACTCCTAGGCATGGTAATCTTTCACCTTCAAGCCCTGGTATAGCAATCACTCCTAAGCGAGGCTTCCATGCCTATTATCCATGGTTAAGCGATGGACTCCCAAGCATGGTAATCCACCACCTTCAAGCCTTGGTTAAGCAATCAGACTTTCGGACAGGCTTCCATGTCCATAATCTCTAGTTAAACAATCAAACTCTTAGGCAAAAACCAAGCAAGCTATGTGCCCTTTGGTGAGGTAACTCAGCCTCTTTAGTATTCTACTAATTGCAGGTCAAAGAAAAGTCTTAACTTGAGTTGGGAGACCCTCCCTCCTTATGCATGGAACCCTTTAGAATAGAATACGAGGGTCATAGCATTCCGTTCATTCCATCTCTAGAGCCTTGCATGCATGTGGTAAGGGGAATGACCCTCGCTTGGCTATTTGCCAACCTTAACATTTTATTCTAAAGTCCTAGATAAGCTTTGTACCCCAAAAAAGGTTGGCAAACCTTCTATTCTAAAGTCTTGGATTAGCTTTGCATTCTAGGCAGAGTTAACAAACCCTTTATCATAAAGTCCTTGGTGATCTTCGTGCCCTAGGCAAGGCTAGCGAGTCCTTTATTTTAAAGCCTTGGACAAGCTTCACACCCCAGGCAGGGTTAGTAAACCCTCCATTCTAAAGTCCTGGGTAAGCTCGTGCCCCTGGTAGGGTTGGTGAATCCTTTATTCTAAAGTTTCAGAAAAGTTTCACACCCTAGATAGAGTTGGCAAACCCTTTATTCTAAAGTCCTAGGCAAGCTTTATTTTCTAGGTAGGGTCATTGCACCCTTTATTTTGAATCACATGAAGGCCATACGATCGGATAAGGTCACCAAGTCCTTTTAGCAACGAGGCTCCCAAGCAAAGCTATTCTTAATACATCCAAGAGAAATCAACATCCTCTGAAGCTTATACAGGCATAAATCTCTTGAATAATTGGTTGAAGCCCAATATGAAGACACAAAAAATAGTGGAGGCATTCAAGAAATAGTAAGCAACATGCAAACTCAAGAAAATATCAAAATAATAAAGACTTATTTCATTAATAAGAATCAGGTTACACAATTTTGTGGCTCTATGGACAAATTACATTGATCTAAGAATACTTTGAAAGACACAGATGGGGGATAGGGACAGGTTACAACAGCCTCAAAGGATCAGGACACAACTCCCTAAAGCTCCAAAGTTCCTTTGATACTTCATGCCAGCAAAAGGAGGATCAAGACCAATTAAAGGCTTCCTATAGTGACAAGATTTTCCTCCAAAAATAGCAAGGCACCTCCTATAGGTCCAGAAGGCTTCCAGGTCCCCCTAAGGCATGTGGAGGGGAAGTTGACCGGCAAAGAGAAGATACACATCATACTCTAGTAACTAGGCTAGCATGCAAAATGTGGAGGTAGACCACCTTTGATGGGATGAAGGCAATGAAACCACGAAACCTCGCCTATAACCAGATGGAGGAGAAATCCTTGGGAGATCCAGGTGAAAGAAACAATGTTGTAAGCATGCTGAAAATCAGGGTTTCTAAAACCCTGTTGGATGAAATCTATGAAACTATTTTATAAAAAAAGCATGCTAAATTATTTAAAAATAATACCCTAGGATATAAGTAACATGCTAATAAGGTAATAATCTCATGAAATCAGATATAAAAATAAAATAAAATTAGGAAGGTTTGATCAACTTACCTTGATCTCTATCCTCCTTCAACCTTGATCAGATTGGCATCAGGGTTGCTATCGGAGCTGTGCAAGCACTTGGCCTCTACTAGTATCCACATGGGGATGATGCTGATCGGCTTTTTGAGGCCCCCCGAAGTGCTAGCTCCTTGCAATTCTCTCCTCTAGTTTGGATCTTGAACCTCTTCCAAGACGTTTTCGAAGAAACTAGGCTATAGTCCTATAGCCATCTCGCAAACCCTTCATAAAATAAATCAAAACTTTTATTCGGGCACCTTAGGGAGGATGAACCCTCTCTTCTTCCTTTTTCCTCTCTCTTAACTCACTTCTCTAAGAGGGTTTTAGTGTGGAATAAATTAGAATAAGGGTGGATGGGAGGTAGAAAGAATGATGTGCCGCAAGGGAAGCAAAAACTAAACTTATGTGTGCTCTCTACTATCCTTCTTTTAATTTGTGATTTTTTTTCACCTCCCAAAAATCTCCATGCCAAATATAATCAAGTAAGGCTTCATTTAAGTGGGTTATTATTCTAATTTAAGTTAAATTCAAAAGGAAAGAGAGCAACAAAAAGGAGTCCCGACATGGAGAAAATAGTGATGAGAAGCAATTTCTGTGCTCATCTCGCAAAAATATGAGAGTCCACATCCCAAAACAAGGTAAATCCTATCTTAACTCAAAGTAATTCAGATAAGAACTTGAGATAATGATAGAGTTTATCTAGATAAGGGGATAGAGACCAAGAGAGGAGCGGAGCCAACTTTTGGCATGCCCTCTCTCAATTTTATGCACACCAAAATTCTTTCACCACATAAATACCATACAATCTCCAATTCTATGGGATTTAGAGTGTGATTAAGTCCAATCCAATTATATTTAGGTGCCCTATTTTATTTGGTTCAAATCAAACTCAATTCAAGCTCGATTCAAATAAAATTTGAAAAAGCTATTAATCCTAGTCCAACTAGGATTCTTAAATCCAATTAGATCAAGCCCAATTAAAATAAATATTATTTAAATTACTTAGGACTTGATCCAAAATGTAATTAAGTTATTTATATTATAAATTTTGTAATTAAGTCCCTGGTGCCAAAATTAGCAGGTACCAAAATTGATCCAAGCCATGATTAGGTCAATCCCTTATTGTATATGATTCCTTAGATTCCATTCTGTATGATAGTAAGACATACTATGATCTCTATCATAATATCATTAAAACCATTTTTAATGGACCAAAACTTTTCCAGCTTAACCCAATCATGGATCGTTGATCTGAAAATGATCCAAGTAAGTTTCCACAATCCACTTGTGATACTAGTAGTATATGGTGGCAACTCAGTAGAATAAAAAGATAAACTCATAGGTGTAGTTCCTATGTGATTTCTCTATTGAAAGTCCTGATAGGATGTAGATCATGGATCCTCATCAAATCCTAAGCATCTGTCATATGCAAACTAATCAGCTCGAGTCCAATCATGATTCTATGAAAACTCCTTTCTATTATTATGCTACTGTGGCTATAGACTCAAAGACTCAACCTTTTAGATTGTATAGGACTATTCCTCTACTACCAAGGTTGATAGATCCCTTATAGGTATACACCCAAGTCTTACAATGAATCTACTATGGGCAACATACACTACAAGGCCTCATATGGCTAGGGATCATATTTATACACTTATCAAATTATAGCAACCTTATTGTAAGTGATTGAGGTACCATAGGTATAGGAAGAACTCACACAACTATAGCTCGAGAAGTCACTGACAAGTGAGTAAACATGTATATGACTTCTTATTCTTTGGTCACACTTAATATCATTATTCTCTAACAACTACTTGTACTCTCACTCCAATGTCCCTATACTATAGATGCAAGACTTGTCTACCCAAAAGGGAAGCGATTTGTGCACTGATCTTGATTGATCAATCACCATCCCTGTGATGATCTAATGATTAAGAGCATTTAGGAGTTAATCTATAATAACATATGTCTCAAATTCTCAACTCTTGAGAATATATACCATTGTCCATTACTCAATGAATGATTCATAAATATATAATAATATGAATGAAAAAATATCCAATTTTATTGATAAAAATTTGATCAAGTATAATTTGATATCCCATAATTACAATGTGTCACCAACTTGGCTTCCAGGGCATACACATCTAATAATCTCCTAGTTGCACTAAAGTCAATTGGCCATATACCTATGTCCCATCTTCTTAAGATGGGCTTCAGTCTTTTATTGGCTCAACTACTTCATCAGTGGGTCTGCCACATTATCCATGGAGTCAACTCTCTTCACCTCGACATACTTCTTCTCGAGATAGTTGCATTAATATAAAATTATCGCTCGATGTACATGGATTTCTGGTAAGACTTGGGCTCCTTAGTAAGGGTTATAGCACCGTTGTTATTGTAGTATAAGGGGATGGTATCTGATGGCATCACTTCAAGCTCTGTAACAAACTTCTTATACCAGAATGCTTCCTTTGCAGTTTCTGAGACAGCGATATATTCAGCTTCCATTATTGAGTCTACAATGATGGGTTGCTTAGAACTTTTCAAGATAATTAAACCACCATTGCAAAGAACACACAACCTAATATAAACTTTCTATCATCAGGATCAAATATAAAGTCTAAATCTATGTATCTCTCAACCTATAATTCTAAATTTTCTTCAAAGATCAAGAATAAATCTTTAGCCCTTCTTAAGTAGAAAAGTATGTTTTTCATAGCACTCTAGTGCTCTTCGCCTAGATTTACCTGATCTTGCTCGTAACACTTATAGTGAGGGCTATATCAAGTCATGTATACACATGGCATACATAAGACTCCTAATTGCCGAAGCATAAGGGATCTTGCTCATTCTCTAAAACTCCTTAGGTATTCTAGGATACATCTTTTTGGAAAGATTAATGCCATGCCTGAGAGATAGAAGTCTTCTCTTAGAGTTTTCTATGCTAAACCTTTTTAGCACTTTCTCTATATACATTTTCTATGATAGGCCTAGTATCCTATTCGATATATCTCTATAGATCTTAATTCTCAGAATGTATAATGCTTCACCTAGGTCTTTCATGAAAAATTCCTTGCATAACCAACTCTTGACTCAGATAAGCATAGAATATCATTTCCAATTAGGAGGATGTCATCCACATATAATACGAGGGATGTCATTGCCCTCCCACTGACCTTCTTGTACATAAAGGCTCCTTTTCACTCTTGATAAAATCAAATAATTTGATCACATTGTTGAAATGAGTGTTCCAACTCCAAGAAGCTTGCTTTAGCCCACAAATGGATATATGTAGCTTACAGACTTTATGATATTCACCACTAGAAGTGAAACTTAAGAATTGCTCCATATAGATATCTTTCTCAAGATATCCAATTAGGAATGCTATTTTTATATCCATCTATCAATTTTTATAGTCATGAAATGCTATGATGGCAAGCAATATGCGGATGGATTTTAGAATGGCTATGCAAAAAAGTATCATGATAGTCAATGCCTTTACATTAACTATACCTCTTTGCCACTAGTCTAACTTTATAGGTCTCTACCTTACCATCTGCACTTATCTTCCTTTTATAGATCCATTTACATCTAATAGGTACAATACCCTTAGATGGATCTACCAAGTTTTAGACATGGTTTGAGTGCAGCATGTCAATTTCTAATTTCATAACACAACCATTTTTCAGAGTCATTATTTAATATTACCTCATTATAGATCTTCAGATCAACTATTTGATCCCTATCTCTCATGAAGAACATTTCCTCTATATCCTCTATAAGTATATCTAAGTATCTTTTAGGGGGATGGGAAATCTTGCTAGACCTATAAGGTGGAAGAGGTGGAGCTACATTGACTGGCTTAGCTAGAATAGGTTCAATAGATTCTACAGTCCACTGCTCGATAGAGACCTTTTTGACCTCAATTTATGTCCCATGACCACCATCTTGGATAAACTATTTTTTCAAGAATATGGTATTTTGGCTCACAATCACGTTGTGATCCTCTGGTAAGTAAAAATAATATCCTAATGATTCTTTATGATCCTCTATGAAATAGGCTCTAGCAGACTTAGCCTCTGATTTGTTTGCCTATAACATTTTGACATGAGCTAGACATCTCCAAATCCTGTTATGACCAAGACTCAATTTCTTACCATACCACATCTCGTATGGTATGGTAAGAACATATTTAGAGGGAACCCTATTCAAAATATAAGCTACAGTAAGTAGGGCATGTTCCCAAAGATATAAGGATAAATCAATGAAGCTCATCATGGATTGGACCATATGCAATAGGGTCCTATTTTTTCTTTTTGACATCTCGTTAAGTTGAGGTGTACTAGGTGGAGTCTACTGTAAAACTGTGACATTATCTTTGAGAAAACCCAAAAACTTTTTACTAAGATATTCCTCTCACCGATATGATTGAAGAACCTTATGAAAACTTTCTATTTGCTTCTCTACTTCATGTCTGAACTCTTTGAACTTTTAAATGCTTCAGACTTATACCACATAAGAAAAGCATACCTATACCGTGAATAATCATTGGTAAAGATTATGAAATATTGATAACCACCCTAGGCCTGCATATCAAATGGCCCACACACATCAGTGTGTACCAGGGCAAGTACCTCAATGGCCCTCTCCCCATGTCCCATAAAGGGTAACTTAGTCATCTTTCCTAGAAGGCAAGATTCATAAACTTGAAATAAATCTAAATTCAATGGGTGAAAGACACCGTCCTCCAATTTTTTTATCCTATCCTCACTAATATGACCAAGTCTCAGGTACCACATATACTTGTGGTTAAGGTTATCTCTAGGTCTTTTCTAACTTGCGACACTTACCAATTACTCGTTAACATTAACTGACTCATCAGCATGATCAGCATGTATATGATAGAGACTATCAATCATAAAGCCATATGCAACCAAATTATTTTCTAAATAAATGGAGCAGTGGTCCTTATTAAAATTGAAACTATATCCCTCCTATGCTAATATAGATATAAAAATCAAATTTCTGCTAGCAACAGGTACATAGTAATAGTCTTTGAGCATTAAACAATATCTTGACAGTAATCAAAGAGGGTTGGTTCTAATAGCAATAGCTACAATTTTTTCACCATTGTTGATAGGAAGGATCACTTCGCCCTTCCCTCAACATTCTACATCCTACTAGATCCTGCATTGAAGTGCACAAATGTGTACTTGATCCAACTGAAAGTAGAAGAAATAGTTAGGTTCATTTCAACAACAAGCATATTTGACATACCTTCTAAAGGTCTGTAAACCCTTTTCTTCAAGCTCTCCAAGTACATAGGACCCCTTGACCTCTTCAAGGTCCCTTCTATATCCTAGTCTAAGACACACCCTAAAACTTTAGGCCAATCAATGTAATTGGATTCAGTCAAATGGTTAGACTCAGTTTTGGGCTAAGATATTGGAGCTAATATGATTATTTGAAGAGAGATAAGGCTTTAGTTAGATATTTGTACTCAAACAACTATTTATTCTAGGACTTTAAAAAAAAATATAAACTCCCATATTTTCTCAGATCTCTCATACTCTTCAGTGAAGATGCAAAAACTCTTATATGACTAGGATTTATAGTAGGTACCATAATTCTACTGATCTACATGTACCTCATCTAATAGTTATTGGTAACATCTAAACTAATGAGTGGATAACTCTTATCCAATGCTTCTCAGGCAAATTATAGCAACTTGATCTCTAAATAATCTGGGCTCACCTAACAGTTATTGCCCACACTCCTAAGTTAAGTCTGACCCATCATTCAATCTGAAAGTGAAGCCGTCATTTGGTATCTTACCTAACAATTATTAGATCTAACCCCATCTTCATCCTACAACATCTCATGTTTAATAAAGTGGTTGCACCCCTCCTAATACAACTAAACCACTATATCCAGTCAAGAATAATCAATACCTAAGAGATGACTGCATCTCTATAACAGTGGAAGACCTATAGACTTAATATTTATGAGAAGATTTGGGTTCAGGTCTCATCTAAATTAGTCAGCATAACTTATATCTAATTAACCTGATTTAGGTCAGCATAACTCATGTTTGACTAAGTTGGATTAGATCAGCACATCTCATATATGACTCACCAAATTTGGATTATCATAACTTATGTTTGACTAGCTTGGTTTGGGTCAGCCCATCTCATGTTTGACTAACTTGGTTTGGATTAGTCTATCTAATATCTGACTAACCAGGTTTGGTAAGCATATCTAATGTTTGACTAGCCTAGTTCATGTCAGCATATCTCATGTCTAACGAACCTAGGTGGCATGGATGAACTCAAATCAACAGGCAACTTAATTCAAAACTTAATTACCAAATTGGTCAGAAAAATAAAATCAATGGGAGGGTTCTATCATTTAACCTCTTTTCTTAGACACCAACTGAGTTGACCAGGTAAGAGTTAGTCTCAATTAATAACCATGATCAAGACTTGCCTTAGATACCAATTGGTTCATAAGAATCAAACAAGTTAGCCTAGAGACTCTAGCTCGGATCTTTCAGCCGAATTAGATCTTAAATTAATTAATTCATATCAAGTGTGAATTGTGTAACCAAACTATAACTAAGATTAATTTTGAGCTCTTTTGACCCAACCCTAATCAACTATTGATTAGATTTGATCAGCTGCTCAAATTGAAATAGAGTTCTAGCCTGATCTAATCAAAATTCTAATATTAGTCTAATCATTAGACCTAATTGATACACCCATACCCACATCAATGAACTGAAAATTTAAATAAGATCAATGGGAGGGTTCTATCATTTAACCTCTTTTCTTAGACACCAACTGAGTTGGCCAGGTAAGAGTTAGTCTCAATTAATAACCATGATCAAGACTTGCCATATACACCAATTGGTTCATAAGAATAAAAAACAAGTTAGCCTAGAGACTTCAGCTCAAATCTCTGAGCCGAATTAGATCTTAAATTAATT
Source organism: Areca catechu (assembly GCA_021397845.1). Lineage (NCBI taxonomy): Eukaryota > Viridiplantae > Streptophyta > Magnoliopsida > Arecales > Arecaceae > Areca > Areca catechu. Next base: position 98,944,551 of record CM038046.1, read on the forward strand.
AATTCATATCAAGTGTGAATTGATGTAACCAAACTATAACGAAGATTAATTTTGAGCTCTTTTGACCCAACCCTAATCAACTATTGATTAGATTTGATCAGTTGCTCAAAATTGAAATAGAGTTCTAGCCTGATCTAATCAAAATCCTAATATATAGTCTAATCATTAGATCTAATTGATACACCCATACCCACATCAATGAACTGAAAATTTAAAATCTAAAATCAATTTTAGATTATATTTAAGTTCATGGAATTAATAGTTTATGATCATGAATTAAATTTTCAGATCTAAATCCTAGTTCATGTATCTTATACATCTTATTTTAGATCAAATCGATTAACTTACATCTTATATAATTAATTTTATATCTAAATCATGAACCTAATTTCCTTGCCATGTTCTTCTTCATAAGTCAAATCATAAGCAGTACCCTACATATTATAAGTGATCCCATTGAATGGAAAGAGTGGGTCTTTAAACCCTACTTAGTTCTTATGACTAGATGACCATGGTGTGCACTCAATCCGAGTACTTGGTTAAAAAAAATAATAAATTATGAAATTAATTTATTTTATTTTTAGATTGAATCTAATCTAGCATGTTAGATTAATCCTAGGCTCTGATACCATTAAAAGAAAAGCATGATGAAAATTAAGGTTTCTAAAATCCCGATGGATGCAATCTATGAAACTATTTCATAAAAAAGGCAAGCTAAATTATTTAAAAATAATATCCTAAGATCTAACTAACATGCTAATAAGGTAATCATCTTATGAAATTAGATATGGAAATAAAAAAAAATTAGGAAGGTTTGATTAACTTACCTTGATCACTATCCTCTTTCAATCTTGATCAGATTGACTGATCGTCGAGGTTGCTATTGGAGCCATGCAAGTACCTGGTTATATTGGTATCCATATAGGGATGACACTGATCAACTCCTCAAGGCTCCCAAAGTGCTAGCTTCTTGTAGGCCTCTCTTTTGGCTTGGATCTTGAACCACTTTTGAAACATTCTTAAAGAAACTAGGCTGTAACCCCTGTAACCTTCTCCTGAACCCTTCATGAAATAAATCAGGACTTTTATTCGGACACCTTAGGGAGGATGAACCCTTTCTTCTCCCTTTCTCCTATCTCTTAGCTCTCTTCTCTAAGAGGGCTTTAGCATGAAATAAATCAGAAGAAGGGTAGATGGGAGGTAGGAAGAATTATGTGAGGCAAGGGAAGCAAAAACTAAACTTACGCATGCTCTCTACTCTCCTTTTATTTCTAATTTTTTTTACACCTCCCAAAAATATCCATGCCAAATCTAATCAGATAAGTCTTCATTCAAGTGGGTTATTATCCTAATTTGAGTTAAATTCAAAAGGAAATAGAGCGACAAAAAGGAGTCATGGCATGGAGAAAATAGCAATGAGAAGCAATTTCTATGCTCATCTCTCTATTTCTTTCTTAGTTTGTCACCCAAACATGAGAGTCCACATCCCAAAACAAAACAAATCCTATCCTAACTCAAAATAAATTTTGATAAAAACTTGAGATAAGTATAGAGTTTATCTAGATAAGGGGATAAAGACCAAGAGAGGAGTTGTGCCAAACTCTTGCATGCCCTCTCTCGATTCTACACACAGCAGAAATTTTTCATCACACAAACACCATACAAACTCCAATTCCATGATATTTAGATAGTGATTAAGCCCAATCCTATTATGTTTAGGTGTTTTATTTTATTTGGATTTAAGTTGGTTCAAATCAAACCCAATTTGAGCCTGATTCAAATCGAATTCAAAAAGGCTAGAATCCTAATCCAACTAGGATTCTTAAATCCAATTGGTCAAACTCAATTAAATTAAATCTTATTTAAATTAATTAGGACTTGATCCAAAATCTAATTAAATCTATTTATACTGTAACTTTTATAATTAAGTTCTTAGTACTAAAATTAGCAGGTGCCAAAATTAGTAGATGCCAAAATTAGCAAGTACCAAAATTAATCCAAGCAATGATTAGGTCAATTCTCTATTATGTGTGACCCTTCAAGTTCTATTCTGCTAGTAGTAAGACACTATGATTTCTTTCATAATATCATCAAAATCCTTTTTGATAGACAGAAACTTTTCTAGCTTAACCCTATCATGGATCGTTGATCCAAAAATGATCCAAGTGAGTTTTCACAATCTACCAGTGACACCTAGCAATATGTTGTGGCTACTTAGCATAATAGAAAGATGAATCCATGGGTATAGTTCTTGTATGATCAAGTCCCTCTATTGATAGTCCCAATAGGATATAGGTCATGGATCCTCGTCAAACCCTAAGCATCCATCATATATGCATAGCACAATCACTCAAGTCTAATCATGATTTCATAAAAACTTCTTTATATTATCATATTGCTATGGCCACAGACTAAAAAACTCAAACAAAAGGTTGAATAGGACTATTCTTCTACTATCAAGGTTGATAGATCCTACATAGGTACACTCCCAACTCCTACAATGAACCTACTATAGCCAATATATACTACAAGGTCCCATATGGTTAGATATCATGTTTATGTACTTGTCAAACTATAACAACCCTTGTTATCCAGGTGGCTTTTCCAAGAGGGGGGTGAATTGAGAATATAAAAAATTTAAACATATATGTGCTCTTTTGAATCTACTTTAGTGTGGAGGTGCTGTGTTTCAAATAATTAAGAGCAAAAGTAAACACAAATAGAGAGAGCACAATGTAAATATAGCAAATTTATAGTGGTTCGGAGCACCCTCGCTCCTATATCCATCATCCAAGTTACCACTTGGGATTTTCACCATATTCACCACCAGAATACAGTTGGATTGTTTTACCAGGCTCACAATCCAAAATCCAACTTAGTTTTTCAACTGGGCTCATCGAAAATCCAATACTTGGTTTTGAACAGGATCACCAAGAACCTAACCTTGGTTTTGACCAGGCTCACCAAAAACCCTTACACTGTTAGTTTTAAAATGGGATCACTAACAACCCACACTTGATTTTTAAAACAAGCTCACCAATAATCCATAAACTCACAAAGAGTTAAAAGAAAGTAAGCAACTAATGACAAACCCAAGTTATCTGATAGTTGTAGTTGTAGCTCAAGAGAAGCCTTCTTAAATGGGCTTTAATGTACTTCAATGGCTTCCTCTTCTTTTTTAATAAGGCTTCAAGCTTTTGATTGGAGTTGGTGAAGACTTGAAGGCAGACTTGAATGTTCTTCTTTCTGCTCTCTTGCTCACAAGCTCATTTAATGTTCAATTAAGCATTAGATTCTTCAAAGGTTGTCAAAATCCCTTATTTATAAAGTCTTGTTCTCTTCTTGGTTGGATATAGTCATTGTAGACTGTTGGGACTTGACATTTGACCATTGGAGTATTTTTTAAATTCAAAAATAAAGTTCTGGAACTAGTCGTTACTTGCTTGAAATCGACCTTCGAGTTGGCTCGAATTCTCAGAGAGTTAATTCTTCACTCTAGTCGAGTCGGCTGGAATCCTTAGTGTCGATAATTCCTTACTCTTATTGAGTCAGCTCGAATTCTCAGATCTTCAAAGTTGTACTCTAGAGGCGTCGACTCTTCTTAGTAGAGTCAGCTCGCTTGGCTGTTCTCTCAGAACTAATTTTTCTTGGACTCTAGAGGAGTTGGCTCGGAATACTGAAGGGTTGACTCGGATTGCCTTCGAGTCGGCTCGCCTATTTGATTTAAGAAATGATGCTCTGGACGAATCGGCTCGAGTACTTCGAGTCAGCTCGGATCTCTACGTGCCAGAATCCTTCAACTATGCCATGGATTATAGTCGGCTCTCTTCATGGAGTCGGCTCGAGTGAATTTCCAACAAAAACTTTAACTCTTCTCCAGAATTCATCCAGTAACTCTCCAACACTTAAAACCTTCCCAACTTAACGATAACAAATTCTAAAGAAATTTAAGCTTGAAAAATATATAGAAGTAACCCTTTCTCATGAATATTACATCAATCTTTCTTTGGATTCTTCCTTATAAGAAACATTTACACCGCAACACATAACATATAACAAGGTTGTAGGGGTTTCAATTGGGCATTAAGATCATCTTACAAAAACTTGTAATGCACTTGAAGAGTTGTTAGTAAGACAAATACATGCTCCTATGTTTTGTTATCATCAAAATCACTCAAGGGATCAACAATCTCCCCCTTTTTGATGATTACAAAACACCGGGCATGGAAAAACTTTATAATGATACGTATAAATATATTTGGAAGTAAATATTAATATGTATGAGTTGTATACTAGGAATGTATTTGAAATCAATGTATCAGAGTTTGCATATAGACAATGTATCAGAGCTTTTGAAATAAGTTCAATATGTATCATAATAAATACTTATCAAAAGCTATTTTTGCCTAAAATGTATCAGAGTTTTAGATTGGCAAAAGGTATCAAGTCTTAAGATATCAACAAATGCTTGTAGCAAGTTCTAAATAGAGCAAATTTGCAAATATTTGAGAGCAAATGTAAATGAATTCAAGCCATTCAACAAATTTTTCTCCCCTTTTTTGTATGTTCTAAAAAAAATTGAAACAACATGATTTTCATTAAAAAACATTCTTTTTCATTTGTTTCTTCTGCCAATTTTCCATGCATACATTAACAATACCATTCTCCCCCTTTTTGTCAATAATCAAAAAGGTATTCAATTAAAATTGATCTCCCCCTTTGTTAAGTACACTAATCTTGATTTTTGAAATAGAAAGAGAAGATTAACAAGATTGTTTGAGATAATTTCACTTTCTCAAAAAAATTTTGATAATCTAATTTAAAAATCATTATCACATTACACAAATCATATTACAAACACAATAAAAAAGTAATAAAGGAGATACTTTCATTTCTTTGAAAATGTTCAATACAACTTACGAAAGTTTGAAAGTAGAAATACAAACATCAGTCTAGTCACTATCACTAGGCTCTTTTATAATAGGTTCTACCTTAATGGGTTTAGATCTACCTAGCCAAGATTTAGGTATACTAGAAGGTCCTCTAGTGCTAGTGGATGTTTCAGGTGGTGGTCTAGAAGAGATAGGTTCTGGGTCAAATAAACCAGGAGGAACAGAAGGTGGTGGCTGAGTAGACCGAGGTGGAGGCTGTCTAAAGTATGGTGCAGGCTATCTAAGATGAGGTACAGGCTGACTAGGTGTAGGTCTAGCTACTCCAAGAGCCTGAATGTCTGAAGATAGCCTGGCTAGAAAAACCCATAACTGTGCTCACTTTGTCTGAATCTTCTTGTTTCCTTCTTGGAGAGCAATGAGCTCACTAGCCTGAGCTTTAGTAAAAGCCTCTGCTAATCCTCTCATTCTTCCAAACTCTTCTCTGAGAATTCCCACTCCTTTTGTATAATCATCTTCCATCTTCCTTCACTGCTCAATGGATCCCATCATATAGCTCATCTCTTGTAATTCTGATATGAACTCTTCAATACTATGAGCTACAGTCTGTCAGATGTCATCAGATGCTGTCCTGAGGGAGTTGGATAGTGCCTATATATCAATCTGTGGCTGTGGTCTGGCAAACTCAACACTGCCTACCCTGGAGTGTAGCTGTCTAATCTCACTATAGATCTCCTTAAGTTTGGTGTCGACTGTTTGACAAAGCTTGCCAAACATCGAACCAATGGAGCTGGTCAGAGTATGAGATAGCTATCCCATCTGCTGGGCAAAGAATGCATGAGACACTAAAGGTTCTAGAGTAATAGTAGATGGACCAGGAATATCAGTAGATGGACCCGGAGCAAGTGTAGCAGTCACTGCAGGTGTTGGTAAAGGAGGTACTGGTACTAAAGCAGGTGATGATGCTGGTGCAGGTAGAGATGCTGGTGCTAGTGGAGATGCTGATGCTAGTGGAGATCCTGGGGAAGTCCTAGGACTCCTCTCTCTATGCTCTAACTCCTCAGCATCAGTAATAATAAGCTCAGTAGCAGCAATAGTAGTGGTAGTCTCCTCAAGTGTAGAAGGCTCAGCAGCAGTCCCAATCTCCTCAGGTAGTTACTCTTCATCATCATCTAATGATGCTCCAGCTCTCTGACCTGATCCCTTCTTCAACGAAGCCCCTTCAACCTAATGATAACCCATACTTTGAAGTGATTTAGCTAAGTAGGTATCAGTATGGTGTAACAACCTGCTGTCCTCACCATCTAGCACAACTCCAAAATGTCTGAAAATGGGTGTGAAGGCCATACCATAGGGTAAACATGCCTTGGCCTTCCTAACTGCATCTCTTATCTGAGTCAGCATAATGTATGGGAGATTGAGGGCCTCCCATTCAATCATATATCTCATGAAAACCAAATCTCTCTTGTTGACCCAGTCAAATCTTCCAGTGCGAGGCAAAAATATTCTGCTCATAATGTTATGAAGTAGCCTCATCTCTAGGAAAAGGACATTAGCCTTTACATTAGAAATTTCATCCATAGTATTGGTTTCTAAGATCAGCCTCAAAGTCCTTTATCTTTCCCTCATAACCAGATGGCAACTTCCATTGCTTGGCATTTGGAGAATTTGGCTCAGACATCCTTCATTCACAGTCACTTTAACCCCTTTTATAGTTGAAGTAACTCCATTTTCCTTTAGGGTTAGTTTTTCATAGAAAGTTTTGACTAGGCTAGGGTATGTAGGTAAATCCAAAGTGCAGAAAAATTTTCAGCCCTGAGATTCTATCCAATTACCAATCCAGAAACCCTGGTTTTCTAAAATTATAAAATTAATTTTCCTACCAGTAGTCACGGGTCAGTTCCCCATCAAAATGATCGATCGAGGCTGCTTGGGGGATGGATTTCGGTCTTCCAGTTCTTCCACTACATTAGTCCGAGTCAGCTCTTTTTGCCGTCTCTTTGTTCTTCTTTCTCTTTCAACAGGAGGTCGGCTCGTTGAGATCTCTTGCCAACAGCCATCTTCAGAGCCATTAGGACCAATTTGGTTCGGATGGAATGTATTTTGGGAGAATGTAGGGTAGGAGTTTGAGATTCTAAGCTTGGAGAGAGTGAATAAGAGCTTTGCTAGGGTTTGAATGAACCTATGGCTCTAAGAAGGGTTCTATAATTTTTTATATAAAAATGCTTAACTCGTAATTCGAGTCAGCTCGACTTGAGCACTGTAGCTCAAGTCGACTTGAACCAAAATTTCATAAAAGGTTCCAAACAATTCAAAAATAGTCTCAAATGAAAGGTATACACTATGAGAAATGGTCAATATCCTTAATTTGATGTTGGAGGCTTTCTAGATAGTGTTTCCTTAGTTTTGAAGGATTTAGGTCAAGTTTTCTAAAATGGGTCACATAGACCTAATTCATCTTTAATCAATTGAAATCTATCTAAATTAAGAGGTTTAGTGAAATATCAGCAAGTTGATTTTCAGTAGGAACAAATTCAAGTACAATATCACCATTCAAAACATGATCCTTAATAAAATGATGTCTAATCTCTATATGCTTTGTTCTAGAGTGCTGAATTGAATTTTTAGACAAATTAATTGTACTTGTGTTATCACATTTGATAGAAATTTTAGATTGTGTAACACAAAGTTTTCTAGTTGTTGTTTAATCCAAAGCACTTGTGCACAATAACTTCCAGCAGCTATATACTCTGTTTCAGCAGTAGATAGTGCTACAGAGTTTTGTTTTTTACAGTGCCATGAGATTAAATTCAACCATAGAAATTGGAATATACCACTAGTATTTTTTCTATCTATTTTGCATCTACCATAATTAGCATCTAAAAAACTAATTAAATTCAATGAAGATTTCTTTGAATACCATAGACATAAATTACTTGTTCCTCTTAGATATTTTATAATTCTTTTTACAGCAAGCATATGTGATGCTTTTGGATTAGATTGAAATCTAGCACAAACACATATGCTAAATAAGATTTCAGGTCTATTAGTAGTTAAGTATAACAATGATCTGATCATATCTCGATAGAGCTTTTGATCAATGTTGTTGCCATCTTCATCTTTATCTAATCTACAGGTATGACTCATGGGTGTACTTGCTTCTTTGCTTGTCTCCATACCAAACTTTTTGATGATTTCTTTGATGTATTTGGCTTGGTTTATGAAGATCCCTTCCTTTGTTTATTTCACTTGAAGTCCAAGGAAGTAATTTAGTTCACCTATTAAACTCATTTCACATTCACCTTGCATCAACTCAGCAAACTCTCTACAAAGTGTTTCGTTAGTTGCACCAAATATAATATTATCAATATAAATTTGTACAACTAACATGCCATTATTCTTCTTTTTAATAAAAAGAGTTTTATCAATATTTTTTCTTGCAAAATCATTTTCAAGTAAGAATTTGCTCAATCTATCATACCAGGCTCTAGGTACTTGTTTAAGTCCATACAATGCTTTATTGAGTTTAAAAATATTATTTGGAAAAGCATGACTTTCAAAACCTGGTGGTTGTTCTACAAAAACTTGTTCTGATATAAAATCATTTAAAAATGCACTCTTTACATCCATTTAGAAAAGTTTGAAACTCATGGAACAAGCAAATGCAAGTAGTAATCTTAAGGTCTCTAGTCTTGCTATGAGTGCATAGGTTTCATCAAAGTCTATTCCTTCCTCTTGGTTATACCCTTTGGCTACTAATCTAGCTTTGTTCTTAACTACATTACCTTGTTCATCTAGTTTATTTTTATAGATCCATTTGGTTCCTATAATGGGATGGTTTGATGGTCTATCAACTAAAGTCCACCATTGTTTCTTTTAAACTGGTTTAGTTCTTCATACATGGCCATCATCCAGTTTGGGTCATTTTCAGCTTCTTCTAAATATGTGGCTCTATTTGTGATACAAATGCTAGGTAATCATGTACATCTCTATGTGATGACCTAATCCTAATACCTTGAGAGGGATCACCAATGATTAAATCTCTTGGATGAGAAGTTACATACCTCCATTCCCTTGGTAGATCAGCATGATCCTTAATTACCATTTCTTCTCCTTCTTTAGTTGGTCTCTCTTATATGCTCATATCTTCAATTTTTTTTTCAAGTGTACCTGCATCATTATCTATGCACTCTTCTTTCTTTGAAGGTGAGGGGTTAGTTTCATCAAACATAACATGCACAGATTCTTCAACTATTAGAGTTCTTTTATTAAATATTTTATATGCTTTTCTATGTATTGAATAACTAAGGAAAATTGCTTCATCATATTTAGCATCAAATTTTTCTAGATTATCCTTTCCATTATTCAGCACAAAGTATTTACAACCAAAAACATGAAAATAATTAATATTTGATTTCTTTTCATTCCAAAGCTCATAAGGGGTTTTCTTTAAAATTGGACATGTTAAAACACGGTTCAAAATATAATAAGCAGTGTTCACTACTTCTGCCCAAAAGCACCTTGGAAGATTGCCTTCACATAACATTGTTCAGGCCATCTCTTTCAAAGTCCTATTTTTTCTCTCTACAACACCATTTTATTGTGGTATTCTAGGAGTGGAGAAGTTGTGATCAATGCCATTTTCTATGCAATAATCATCAAAAAATTGATTTTCAAATTTCATGCTGTGATCACTCCTAATAAAAATAATTGAAAGGTTTTTCTGGTTTAAAACTTTTTTGTAAAATTTTTGAAAGACTTTAAAAGTTTCATCTTTATGTGCAATAAACAAGACCCATGTAAATCTTGAGAAATCATCTACTTCACAAGAGCATATTTCACACCATCTAGGCTTGTGATCCTAGTTGGTCCAAATAAGTCTATGTGATGTAGCTCAAGGAGTCTAGAAGTTAAAATCATATTTTTTGATTTAAAGCTCCCCTTAGTTTGTTTACCCATTTTGCAAGCATCGCAAACATGTTCAAAATTTACTTTAAATTTGGGCAAACCTCTGACAAGATTCTTGGAAATCAATTTGGCAATAGTATGCATGCTAGCATGACCTAATCGTCTATGCCAAAGTAAACAAGACTTCTTGGACTTAGCATTCATTGCAACTAGACTGGAACTACTAGACATGGCTAGATCATTCAATCTACCACATAAATATTCTCAAGTCTATGTCCAATGAATTTGTTGCTAGAATCAAGTGAACTACTATACACATAGATGATTTAAAGACAACCTTAAAGCCTTTATCACATAATTGACTAATACTTAATAAATTATGCTTCAATTTGTCTACTAGCAATACATTTTCAATAAAAGTAGAGGGGGTTAATTTGATCTTACCAATATCGATTATTTTCTTCTTACCATTATCTCCAAAGGTTATTGAACCTCCTTCTTTCATCTCTAGGGTGATGAATTGAGCTTTGTCACCCGTCAAATGTCTTGAACAGCCACTGTCGAGATACCATCTTTTCTTTTTTTTTTGGCCTGCAAGACATTCCTGCAAAACAATCAAGAAGTTCTTTTAGGTACCCAAGCTACCTTGGGTCCTTGCAGGTTAGTAGAGGTGGTTCCTTTGGGAACCCAAATCTTTTTAATTTTATTCTTTCCATTTCCATTTTTCTTTAATAGATTGCATTAAAAAAATTTGTGTCCAACCCCATGACATGCATAACAAACAATTCTATTATTTTGAAAAGAAGTAAACTTGAAGTTCTAGATGTAGAAGCATGGATGCAGATGTAGAAGCATGTAACACAAAAGCATTTTGAGAAATAAATTTTGGTACAAATGCTTTTGAAGATACAGATCAAGTAGTAGTTGAAATTCTATTTGAATTTGAAGAATTATAACCGATTCTAGCCTTGTTACTTGAAATTCTTTGTTCTTTTAAAATCAACTCAAGCTTATTTGAACTTAAGATAAGCTTTTCAACCAAAGGCTTGAGTTTTTCCATCTCCTTTTTTAAATTAGAATTTTCATCAACTAAAACTTTGTTTTTCTCAAGATATAGATTTTTCTCAATTTCCAAAGTTTTGTTATTTTCAAAAAAGACAGCTAATTCCTTTTGCAATAATTTGTTCTTTTCTGAAATCTCTTCCTTTTCTTTTACTAAAGAATCATTAATGTTCTTTAAAGCTCTAATTTTTGTTCCAGCCTTTTTAAATTCAGAAAGCAAATCATGGAATGCAGAATTCAGTTCATCGAAAGTAATTTTAGCTTGAGGTTCAAGGGATATTATCTCATCTTCGAGACCCATTAGATATAGATTGGCAGTTTTTGTGGTCTCTTCCTTTTCTATTGAAGTCGACTCCTCACTATCACTCTAAGTCACAACCATCGCTTTCTTTTTCTTCTTCTTCAATATTTTCTTTAGTAAAGGATAATCAGGATGGATATGCCCTAGTTTCTTACACTCATAATATGTGGGCATTTGATCTTTTTCTTTTTCTCTTTCCTTGTCTTACTATGTTCACCTCTCTTGTGAAACTTTCTGAAGTATCTTCCCTTCTTCTTTCCCATAAATCTTCTAAATCTCTTCACAACCATAGCGATATCTTCATCCTCTAAGTCTTCTTTGAAGGAGGAGCATTCATCTTTCGATTCCTCATCTTATTTCCTTGATTTTGATGCATCTTTGAAGGCAATAGTTTTCTTCTTTTTCTGATCATCTTCAGTCCTCTGCTGCATGGCCAGTTCATATATGATGAGAGAACCCAGCAGTTCATCTAGAGTTGTGTGTTTAGATCTTTTGCTTCCTGGATGGCAGTTACTTTGGGATCCCATTTGTCCGGAAGTGATCTTAAAAGCTTCTGTACTAAGTCAGCATTAGAATAAACCCTGCCAAGACTTTTCAAACTATTAATAATATCTGTAAACCATGAAAATATGGCAGAGATAGTTTCATTTTGCTCCATCTTAAATAATTCATCGTTATGTATAAGAAGATTAATTTTTGAGGTCTTCACTTGGAAAGTTCCTTCATGGGCCACTTCGGGTTTATCCCAATTTTTTTTTGCAGATGAGCAAACAGAAATTCAATTAAACTCATTTACATCCAAAGTACAATATAGTAAATTCATGACTTTGGCATTCAGTTCACTCATTTTCATGTCGTGTTCATCCCAATCCTCTTTAGGTTTTGGGACATCCACGCCATCAACATCAATTATGGATATTTGTGGACCCTTAAGAATGACCTTCCATAATTGAAAATCAATAACTTGAATATATATCTTCATTCTAGCTTTCCAGTAAGAGTAATTCATGACAGTGAACAGTGGAGATCTATTAGTGGATTGACCTTCGGCCAAAGAAGTACTCATGGGATGAGCCATTAATATTTACTCTAATTAAGTTCAGAGACTCTGCTCTGATACCAATTATTGCCCAGGTGGCTTTCCTAAGAGGGTGGTGAATTGAAAATATAAAAAATTTAAACAGATATGTGCTTTTTTGAATTTACTTTAGTGTGTAGGTGCTGTGTTTCAAATAATTAAGAGCGGAAGTAAACACAAAAAGAGAAAGCACAATGCAAATACAACAAATTTATAGTGGTTCAGAGCACCCTCGCTCCTACATCCACTATCCAAGATACCACTTGGGATTTTCACTATATTCACCATCGGAATACAATCATATTATTTTACCAGGCTCACAATCCAAAACCCAACTTGGATTTTCAACTGGGCTCACCAAAAACCCAACACTTGTTTTGAACAGGATCACCAATAACCTAACCTTGGTTTTGACCGACCTCACCAAAAACCCTTACACTATTAGTTTTAAAATGGGATCACTAACAACCCACACTTGGTTTTTAAACTGGGCTCACCAATAATCCATAAACTCATAAAGAGTTAAAAAAAAGTAAGAACTAATGACAAACCCAAGTTGTTTGATGGTTGCAGTTGTAGCTCAAGAGAAACCTTCTTAAATGGGATTTAATGCACTTTAATGGCTTCCTCTTCTTCCTCAATAAGTGCTTCAAGCTTCTGATTGGAGTTGGTGAAGACTTGAAGGTAGACTTGAATGTTCTTCTTTGTGCTCTTTTGCTCACAAGCTCATTTAATGTTCAATTAAGCACTAGCTTCTTCAAAGGTTGTCCAAATCCCTCATTTATAGAGTCTTGTACTCTTCTTTATTGGATATAGTCATTGTAGACCATTGGGACTTGACATTTAACCGTTGGAGCACTTTTTAAATTCAAAAATGAAGTTCTGGAACTAGCCATTACTTACTTGAAATCGACGTTCGAGTTGGCTCGGAATCTTAAAGAGTTTATTCTTCACTCTAATCGAGCTGGCTCGCCACAATCGAGTCAGCTCAGATCCTCAGTGTCGATGATTCCTTACTTTGGTTGAGTCTGCTCGTCTCAGTCGAGTCGGCTCATCCTAATCGAGTCGGCTCGAATTCTCATATCTTCAAAATTGTACTCTAGAGGAGTCAGCTCTTGTTAGTAGAGTTGGCTCGCCTGACTGTTCTCTCAAAACTAATTTTTCTTAGACTTTGGAGGAGTCGGCTCGGATTACTGAAGGGTTAACTCGGATGCCCAACTAAATGGTTGAGTCGGCTTGGACTACCTTTAGGTCAGCTCGCCTATCTGATTCAAGAAATGATGCTCTGACGAGTCAGCTCGGGTTCCTTCGAGTCGACTTAGATCTCTGCATGCCAGAATCCTTCAACCGTGCCATGGATTAGAGTCAGCTCTCTTCATGCGAGTTGGCTCGAGTAAATTTTCAACAAAAACTTTAACTCTTCTCTAGAATTCATCCAGCAACTCTTCAACACTTAAAACTTTTCCCAACTCAACTAATAACAAATTCTAAAAAAAATTAAGCTTGAAAAATACATAGAAGTAACCCTTTTTCATGAATAGTATATCAATCTTTATTTGGGTTCTTCTTTACTTGAAATATTTACACCGCAACACATAACATATAACAAGGTTGTAAGGGTTGCAATTGGGCATTAAGATCATCCTACAAAAACTTGTAATGCACTTGAAGAGTTGTTAGTAAGATAAATATATGCTCCAATATTTTGTTATCATCAAAATCATTCAAGGGGTCAACAATCCTTTTGTAAGTGACCGAGACACCACAGGTTAAGGAACCACTCACATAACTATAGTTCGAGAAGTCACTGACGAGTGAGTAAACATCCATGTGACTTCTCGTTCTTTGGTCATACTCAGTACTATCATTCTCTAACAACCACTTACACTTGCACTTCAGTGTCTCACACATAGACTCGAGACTCATCTATCCAAAAGGGAAGAGATCTATGCACTAATCTTGATGGATCGATTGCTATCCTCATGATGATCCAATGATCGAGAGCATTTAGGAGTTAACCTATAATGACACATGTCTCAAATTCTTATAACCTATAATGACACATGTCTCAAATTCTTAACTCTTGAGAATATGTGTTATTATCCATTAACTCCATGGACAATTTATATACACATAAAAATATGAATAGAAAAATATCCAATTTTATTGATAAAAATTTGATTAATATAATTTGATGTTCCAGAAATTATAGTGTGATAACCAACTTGGCTTCTAGGACATACACATTTAACACTAGGATAGCATCAAGAGTGCTAATAGGCTATCCCCCACCACATCCTTGGTGAGATGTCACCGGCCATCGAGTAAGGTGAGGATCTCCAGGCTACTTCCACTTCTAACCTAGCTGTCTTTCTATAGAGAGTGAGGTGATTTAGGATAGCATCAAAGATGTCAAGGAGCCATCCCCACACATTTCTAGTGTGGTGTCTTTGATCGTCAGGCAAGGCAAGGTTCTTGGAGTTGCACTGGTACTAGCTTAATCACCATCGAATACAAAGATGGGTCATGATTGAGGAATTGGATGATGAGGCAGATGATCATCACCCCTTCTCCAGCTCCATCCTTTGACCAATGATAGTAGTAATTTAATGACTGGAGTGCTGGCTATTTTCAATACCTCTTATGCTAAGGTGAGCATTCATTAGCATGCCCTGATGCAGTCAAAGTACCCCTCTTGAAGAAAACCCTTCCATCAAGAAAGGAAATTTGACACTTATACTAGAAGTTAGTTGTGGCTCTGACATTCTTCTATTCACTCAAACTCTGGAGGAACTTAGCAGAGATCTGCTCCACTACACCTCTATTTATAGAGAGGTTGAGGGAGAGGCCATCATGCCAGCAACCAATCAATGTTCGATAAGTGTTCTTGTCCCATTAGCTAGATGCCTGCTCTCCCTTAGAATCAGAAGATGAGGCACCAAGCATTCCTTCTACGGTTGACATCCCTTCAGAGGGTAGCATATATATGCTCTCATGCCCCTATCGAAGCTATGCCATGAATACACTAGTTTCTCTCCAAGAATCATTCCCAGTCAGAGTCTCTTCTTAGGAGGCAAGCCAAATTTACCTCCTAATTTGCTCGCCTCCCTTTGGAAGGTGATTAGACATTGAGAACCCGAAGGTGTCTCAAGATTTGCACAAAGACATTCTCTTGGAAACAACACATCAAGTACACATAGAACATCACAAAGAAGCAAAGTTGGAAAAGAAGTAAAGAAAATTATTTATTGCTCTGGAAAGTACACATAGGTAGAGTGAAGTGCTTTTATAAGCCTCGCTCTCCTAGCCCTCATAATCCTCACCATCTCTTCTTTGGAGGTGTTTGTAGGAATAAGGGGGCCAATCACCGATTCGATCTCTAGATAGCAGCCATAGAGTATCATCTCGCATCATGAAAGGCCTTGGTCAAAGGAGTTAGCGATCATTGCTGCAGGGATCTCTTGTGGAACTCAATCCTAGTGATCCACCTTCAAGCTCATGGCAAGAGACTTAGATCACCTCTCTGACTCAGCATTCAAGTGGTTAGCCTCGTGTAGGGACTTGAATAGCTCCACCCGTGCTCTAGCTAAGCACCATGCAATCTTGCTTCTTTCCAAAAGAATGATAGTTTGGAGGAAGTCTATCTTTTGTAGCAGGTCCATGCAGTCTTGGATGGACCACCATATCCTCCATAGGTCTTCTTTGCTCCCAACTGCCTTGGCTGCTATTGGGTGAACTATTTTGCCTTCTCCACTAGCTTCATCGGCAATGCTGGACAATGCTTTTTGCCTGTGAGGACTTCTCCTTTACCAACCTCACCAATGGCACCGAACAACATGGCTAGGTCATGAGGTCCTAGCCTATCAATTTCAATCTCACCGCTGACAAGGCTGACAAGCATGGGGTGGGGATGGAAACACAGGTTGCAAGCTTAGTTACTAGCAACCGTCTGGACTCCTTATTAGTGGAGCTTCGCATCGTGTTAGTTTTCGTTTGGTTCCATGGCTAATGTCGATCCTTAGAGGTGCTTTAGATACTTGAGGGTTGCTTCCCTTAGCCTCACTACCTCCAAGTAGTATCTAACTCTCTTTGTATTGTATCATTTCTTGCAGATAAGCTATCGAGCTCATGCATGAGGGTTTAGCAAGCCTCCTCAATCGTGCTTCACTCTTGTTCTACCCAAACTTGGCCTTCCTTAGTAGATTTTCGTGCTTCCTATATATGAGCAATCCTCTTGCAAACATCACCTCATGACCAGTAATGGAATGCTCCAATGCATGAGTGTAGAAACCCACCTATAACACCAGAAGTGTCAATATCTAGTGAAGGTTGTAACGATGACCCTCAAGAGATGTGCCATTTATCTCAATGGTGTAATAATGCAGCGATGCTAGCACCTCCTCCACTGACATTCATCGTAGCACCACCCATAGTAGTAGCAGGTCTCCTTTACAACAAAGACCTTGGACTCTCTCATAGTAGATGGTAGGTATGAAAGAATGGCACCCCACTCCATTTCTATTTAAAGCTTTCAATCAGTAGCGGCAACCCAGGCATCACAGTGATTGGCAACAATTCACTGGCAAACATGTGCTTGCATCCTAATAGGCATGCTATTTTGCTCAAACTATGACCATTTTGAGCCATGAACCATGATCATCACTCCGAATAATTGTGTTCACCTCATTAAATATGATGGATGCACACAATCCATCTGGACATGATGAAAATTTATCCCTAGTCATGTGCATTCTACACCACCAGGATTTACTGCCTCGTTTGACACTAGGCAAAGCATCCTTCATATGCTTCCCTAACTGGGACCAGAGGTGAACTATCTCAGTAGCTGACTTTATCAAGCAAAGATCCATTGTTGAGTCCCATAGTCTTCAACCTCTACTTCCAACATCTAAGGTAAAGGAGATGCCTTGTCCTAGGAGTGGGGGAAAATTGATGCACTTGGCAATGGTTAGGCCCACGTGGATCATCGCAAGGCTCGCCATCTCACCTGTCATCCCAACACATGAAGTAGGCCCTTCAGATTTGGACATGTGGCACCAGACATCACGTAAGGAAACTTGACATGTTCTCCTCCTATAGAGGGGCAGGTAACCTTGCACCATAATTCTATCACAGGCCACTGCCCACTAATTTAGTTATCCTATAGAAGCATGCCTATCGTGTAAACGAACTCTGTGCCATCTCCACCCACTCCTCTAGGGGCATCACTATGTAATGATGTAATGACCACCACTCCCTATATCATATAATATCCCTTAGGCATCAGGTACCCCATATATCTTGCCTATAAAATCTATTTCTTAGACTCCCTAGGTAAGTCTTTTTTCATAAAAGCTTTCACTGGGAAAGCATCTCTGAAAGTCTTAAGCCCTCTAAGAGACTCAACAGTTCTTTCAGAGCCACCCAAAAGCTCTAGATCACTATTTGGGTGAAGGCTAGGACTACCTTACCTTATCTAAGCTTCTCTCACTCTCCTAAGTCTCACCAACACCCATCTCCATCACCTCACCTATGCCTACTTCCATTACCTCACCCACTTCTACTACCTCACTCAGTTTCACTCCATCTTGCTACCACTCCATCACCCCACTATCCATTTAAAAGCTACAAACACCTCTTTTTTATTTGCTTTTATGGGAGACTGACATAGACATAAGAGGGTCTACTACGGGGAACTGCTCCATCATGGTTAGACTTCCATGTTTTCTTTATTTTGTAGGTTTCGGAATGCCCATGCTTGATGGAGGGAAACTCGAAGATATTCAACCTAGCAACCACCTCAAGCTATCTTAGCAAGTCTAAAGCAGAATTGCAACACCCTCCAACAGCTATGCAACCATCTGATAACACTTCAGTAGTCACCTACTATAGTCAAAAGATAATAATAGTTTCTTCTTCAAGCAAGAAAAATGGAAGGTACTTCGAAGCTATCTGGTGCACTTCAATGCAGCCACCTTGGAAGTTAAATACCTTAATGAGTCTATCTCCACATCAGCACTGAAGTGAGGACTCCTAAGTAGTCACTTGAGTTTCTCCTTGGATAAAAACTTTCCAACGAGTTATGTTGATATCCTCACTCATGTAAGGAAATATGCTTGAGTGAAGGAAAGTCATTTCCTTTGCCGAAAGGAGAAAAGAAAGGAGAGCGGGAAGAAGCGAGCATGCAAGGAAAAAACTTGTGTCCAGCTAGAAGTTTCCAAATCCCTAAAGAATTCAAACCAAATTATCCTGTATGGCAATTCACCAACTATACTCCCTTGACTACCTCTTGATCCAAATCCTGATTGAAATCGAGAACAAAGATTACCTATATCGGCTACTATCGATGAGAGGTCCATTAAAGAAGAAGGACAAGAACAAGTATTGCCTCTTCCACAAAGATCATGGTCATGACACAGAAGACTATCAGTAGTTGAAATAAGAAATTAAGAAATACATCAATGGCCATAGGAAAGAACAAACTCCTCATGAGCACCCTAGCCAAGGACTCAATTGAGTAACCTACCTACCGCAATGATATTTGGAGTAATCTTAAGCGGGGGTAAAAGAATGGGGAGTTGCCTAAAAAAAGGTATCGAGCAATGCCAACCAGTCCTTTGGCTGAGAATATTATCACCTTTTCTGATGATGAAGTAAGAAAAATTCAAGCTCTATATAATAATGTGGTCGTCATCACCATGACTGTGATCAACTATGATGTAAAAAAATTTTAGTTGATAATGGAAGCTCTGCCAATATCTTATTCTATGATGCATTCCAAAAAATGAAACTACCACTTGAGAGGCTGAAGAGGATAAATATCCCATCACTGGATTCTTTGGGAGTACAACTATTGTAGAAGAAGAAATCCCCTTACTGGTGACTATAGGTCAACCACCTAGACAAGCAATAGTCTAATTAAATTTTCTAGTCATCTGAATACCATCACTTTATAATACTATTCTTGGATGACTAGGGTTAAATGCATTAAGGGCAGTAGTCTCCACCTAACACCTACTTAACACCTACTTATTTGTTTCTTGACCAAGTACGAGGTTAAGAAAATCAGAGGAGATTTGATATAGGAGAGATAGTATTTTCTTGCAATTATTAAGACCTAAGAACAAACTAAGGTCCCATAGGCCAAATAGCTAGATGTCAAGGAAAACACTACTGATAGAGGGGAGCTTGCCAAGTAGTTGATGAGTATTCTTCTAGGAGATAACCTAGATAAAACTATTTAGATCAAATCTCTTTTAGCTCCCGAAGTCAGAGAATGATTGATTTTATTCTTTTAAGCCAATGCCGATGTCTTCTCTTGGATAGCTACTGTTGGCTTTGGCTCCTTAATTTTGATGATTAACAAAAGGTTGAGTATATGTTTGGACTAATGTTTCATCTCAAGATAAAGTTTCAGGACTTAGGTTATTCAAAAAGAGTACCAAGAGTACAATGATGAAACCAAGCTTGCCTGGTTTGGGAAAGAGCTCTTCTACCTTGAACAAAATCAAATTTCTCATATTGGACCTTATTATTAAGAAACAATTGACAAAAGTAACAAAGGCTTAGAGAAATTCAAGCAAGGCACGCACCTCTCCAGAGTTTCAGAAAATTTCAGACCAGAAGTCGACACCTTGCCAAAGGTCGACCACCAGAGGTCGACTCATGAAGAAAAGAAAAGTTCAGCAAGGCCGGCACAGCAAAATTTCAGTGGCATGCTCTAGAGGTCGACCACCAGAGGTCGACACCTGTCTAGAGGTCGACACCAGAGGTCGACTCATCACCTGAGAATTCAAACTGGGCAAAACTATGGTTTTCTGGATTTTTGCCTAAGATAAACTGGAGGTCGACTCATGAGGTCGACACTTGATCCAGAGGTCGACTCATGAGGTCGACTCATGGCATAACGGCTAGTTTTTCTAAACTTTTGATTTGATTTCTAACGGCCATAAATGGCCATTTTTTTGATTCTAACGGTCTTGTGGAGTTGTTTCAGCTTAAATGAGGTGTTTAACCTCCACCTAACTTCAAAAAAGAAAAGGAGACAAAGTGAAAAGGAATAGAGTGAAAGTACAAAGCCTTCAATCAATTCCAAGCCAAAAAGAGTGAGAAAACCAAGAGATTCCTTAGCCAAAAGCTTTCCATCTTTGAGGAATCCAACTTTCAAGAGTTTGGCATTTAGTGAGGTCCAAGATTCCAAGAGAAAGGCTTGAAGAGTCTCCATCAAGAGCTATATCGAATTACTTTTTGCTCAAAAGGAGTTTGTCTTGATTTATTCATTGTATTCATATTCTTTTTGTCTTAGGCTAGTTTCAAGGGAATTTGAAACTAGTGTGAGGTTTGTTGGTGAGCCAATTGATAAAACCAACTAGGGTTGCTTGTAAGCCCGAAGCCAAAACAAGTGAGTGAGGTTTGTTGGTGAGCCAATTGATAAAACCAACTAGGGTTGCTTGTAAGCCCGAAGCCAAAACATGTGTGTAAGGTTTTGACTTGTGAGCCTTGTAAAACAAGTCGGCTGTAATCTAGAAAAGATTATAGTGAAAATTCCCAAGTGGAGCTTGGGGAGTGGATGTAGGTGCTAGGTGCACCGAACCACTATACTCTTGTGTGTTTGCATTGCTTTACTCTTCTTTTGCTCTTTAATTGTTGCTATCTTTCATTGCTTCCGTTGCACAATTACTTGAGCACTATCACTCTTCACTTTTGAACTTGATAGCACATATATTGCTTTAATTTTTAAAATACCCAATTCACCCCCCCTCTTGGGCACCATTTCTGGGCAACAAGTGGTATCAGAGCACCGGTACTCTCTTGTAGGTCCAACGATCTTGAGTGAAAGATCATGGCCGCCCCAATTGGAATGGGTGTAGTTGAAGGACAAGCATCAAATTGCCCTCCTTTCTTTAATGGCACAAACTACACATACTGGAAAACTCGTATGCGTATTTATTTACAAGCTGTAGATTATCATATATGGAGAGTAATTACTAAAGGGCCTCATCAGCCCACTCACTTGGTTAATGGCATTATCACCTCAAAATCTGAAGAAGAATGGGATGACAATGACATCAAATAAGCTGAGTTAAATGCTAAGACGATGAATTTGCTATTATGTGCACTTGATCCAAGTGAATTTAACAGAATATCAAATTGTATTTCCACCAAAGAAATTTGGGATACACTTGAGGTTACCCATGAGGGTACACACAAAGTGAAGACCACAAAGGTGAACATGCTTATTCATACGTATGAGATGTTCAAGATGGAACCAACTGAAAGTATCAGTGAAATGTATACTAGATTTACCAATATAGTAAATGGTATGAGAAGTTTGGGAAAAATTATATCTAATGGTGAACTGGTTAACAAACTTTTCAGGTCTCTTCCGGCTTCATGGGATGCGAAAGTAACAGCCATAGAAGAAGCCAAGGACGTCAATACTCTACCTCTTGAGCAGCTTCTTGGATCACTGATGACTTACGAGCTTTCACTAAAGCAGAAGACAGTGGACAATGACAAGAAAAAGAAAGCCATAGCCTTCAAGTCCACTACAAAGGAAGTGTCAAGTGATGAATCAGAAGAAGAAGCTGATGATGATGAGACAGCTCTCATTACAAGAAAATTCAAAAAATTCATGAGAAAGAAGAAATGCTTCTACAAGAAAAGGCCACAAAATGGTGATCACAATAAAGATAAAGAGAAAGAAAAAGAAAGGGATCCACCCATCTGCTTCGAGTGCAAGAAGCTTGGACATTATAAAACGGATTGCCCTTTGCTTAAAAAGAGTCGAAGGATGTTGAGAAAGAAAGCCATGATGGCTACCTGGAGTGAGAGTGAGGACTCCAGCAGTGATAAAGAGCAGCAAGTAGTCGCCAACCTATGTTTCATGGCCAATGAAGATAATGAGGTAAACTCTGAACCTGAAATTGAATTTACTTTCAATGAATTGCATGATGCTTTTGATGATTTAGTTATGGAATATGAAGAATTAAAACTGAAAAATAAGAAATTAAGAAAGCTAAATCTTGAGCTTACCAAAAATTTAGAAAAGTTTTCAACTGAAATTAAAGATTTAATTCAAGAAAATAAGAAATTAACTGAACATTTAAAGACTTTGAAAATTAATAGAAGTCTTAAAACTAATGAGAAAATTGAAAAACAAAACAATGAACTATTGCTTCAAAACAAGAATTACAAAGAAGAGTTAGAAAAAGTAAAACCTTTTGTAGAAAAGTTTACTTTTAGTTCAAAAAAATTAAGTATGCTTTTAAATAGTCAACATGCAGTGTTTAACAAAGCTGGACTTGGATTTAAGCCACAGAATCAGCAAAAACTTTACAAAAATTTTTTCATACCCGCATCTTTTAATATTACCTGCTATGCATGTGGTAAGTTAGGACATAAATCATATATTTGTAATAGAAGAAAATTAAATACCTTTGGAAAGATTTGGGTTCCAAAAGGAACCAATTTGACTAACCCTAA
This sequence comes from Areca catechu, assembly GCA_021397845.1. Taxonomy (NCBI): domain Eukaryota; kingdom Viridiplantae; phylum Streptophyta; class Magnoliopsida; order Arecales; family Arecaceae; genus Areca; species Areca catechu. The sequence continues at coordinate 98,967,274 of CM038046.1, forward strand.
AGGACCCAAGATGACTTGGGTACCTAAAGTTTCAACTTGATTAATTTTTGCAGGTGTGCCTTGCAACCAAAAATAAAAGAAGAATGTGGTATCTGGATAGTGGTTGCTCAAGGCACATGACTGGGGATGTGAAGCAATTCTCATCACTATCAGCTATTGATGGTGGAAACGTTACTTTTGGTGGTAATGGAAAAGGCAAAATCGTTAGAATTGGTAAAATCCATATCACCCCTAATGCTTATGTAGATAATGTATTATTTGTTGATGGCTTGAAGCATAATCTTTTCAGCATTAGTCAGTTTTGTGACAAGGGTTTTAAAGTTATTTTTGAATCATCTTTGTGCATGGTATCTAGTCTTGATGTCGATGGCATCAAGTTCACTGGTTATAGGCATGGAAACATTTACATGGTTGATCTTGATGATCTAGCCATGGAAAGTGGTCAATGCCTAGTGGCTAGGGAAGCCAAGGCAAGTGAAACTAGTTGGCTTTGGCATCGTAGGCTAGGGCATGCTAGTATGCAGTTGATTTCAAAATTAAGCAAAAAGAATCTTGTAAAAGAATTGCCAAAACTCGCATTTGAAAAAGATAAGATTTGTGCTGCATGTCAATTTGGAAAACAAACTAAATCTACTTTCAAACCTAAAGGAGTAGTATCTACTACTAGACCCCTTGAATTATTGCATATGGACCTCTTTGGACCAACCAGAACAACTAGTTTGGGAGGTAAAAAATATGGGCTAGTAATTGTAGATGATTACTCACGATTTACTTGGGTAATGTTTTTAGCTCATAAAGATGAAACGTTTTCAGCTTTTGTTAAATTTCATAAAAGGGTTTCAAATGAAAAAGATCTCACTATTGTTTCTTTGCGTAGTGATCATAGAACTGAATTTGACAATCATGATTTTGAAGCTTTTTGTAATGAAAATGGCATTAGTCATAATTTTTCTGCACCTAGGACACCTCAACAAAATGGGATGGTAGAAAGAAAGAACAGGACACCAGAAGAAATGGCACGCACAATACTTTGCGAAAACGATTTACCTAGATATTTTTGGGCAGAAGCCATTAATACTTCATGTTACATTTTAAATCGTGTTTTAATTCGACCTATTTTGAAGAAAACACCATATGAGCTTTGGAAAAATCGAAAACTGAATCTTAAGTATTTTCGTGTATTTGGCTGCCGCTGTTTCATATTAAACAATGATAAAGACAATATCAGTAAATTTGATGCCAAGTCAGATGAGGGTATCTTCTTAGGATACTCTACTTCTAGCAAGGCATACAGGGTCTTCAACAGAAGAACTCTTCTGGTTGAAGAATCAATTCATGTAGTGTTTGATGAATCTAACGAAATATCTTCTAGAAAAGAAGATTCTATTGATGATGAAACAGGTACAAAGAAGCTTGAACAATTGATAATCAATGAAGATGAGTCCAAAGGAGATGATGATCAAGAAAATGAAGATCAAACTCAAGAGATCAATGCAACTTCACCAAAACCTTTACCTAAAGAGTGGAGGTATGCACACGGACACCCCAAAGAGCTAATAATTGGTGATTCGTCAAAGGGAGTAAGTACATGCTCTTCTATTAGAAATGTTTGTGATTATTTAGCTTTTGTATCTCAGATAGAGCCTAAGTCAATTGAAGAAGCTGAAAAAGATTGTAACTGGATTAATGCTATGCAAGATGAACTAAATCAATTTAAAAGAAATAACGTTTGGACTTTAACTGAAAGACCCCTTAATGTTTCTGTAATTGGCACAAAATGGGTTTTTAGAAATAAACTTGATGAACATGGTATTGTAACTAGAAACAAAGCTAGACTTGTTGCTAATGGCTACAACCAGGAAGAAGGGATCAACTTTGATGAAACCTTTACTCCTGTTGCTAGGCTAGAAGCAATTAGACTTTTACTTGCTTTTGCTTGTTTTATGGATTTCAAGTTATTTAAAATGGATGTTAAGAGTGCTTTTTTAAATGGATTTATTGAAGAGGAAGTTTATGTTGAACAACCTCCTGGTTTTGAAAATCATGAATTTCCTAACCATGTTTTTAAATTGCATAAAGCATTGTATGGTTTAAAGCAAGCTCCTAGAGCTTGGTATGATAGATTAAGTTCATTTTTGATGAAGAATGATTTTTCTAGAGGTAATGTAGATAATACATTATTTTTGAAAAAGAAAAATGATGATCTCTTAGTAGTACAAATCTATGTAGATGATATTTTTTTGGTGCTACTAACGAATGTCTTTGTCAAGAATTTGCAAAGTTAATGCAGAGTGAGTTCGAGATGAGCATGATGGGAGAACTCAACTTCTTCCTTGGACTCCAAATTAAGCAAACCAAAAAGGGGATCTCCATCAACCAAGCCAAGTACACAAGGGAAATATTGAAAAAGTTTGGGATGGAAACTGCCAAACCAATAGGTACCCCTATGAGCTCTTCATGTAAATTAGACAAAGATGAATGTGGTAAATCAGTAGACCAAAAATTATATAGAGGCATGATTGGTTCATTGCTATATCTAACTGCTAGTAGACCAGATATAATGTTTAGTGTTTGTATGTGTGCACGTTTTCAGTCTGCTCCTAAAGAATCACATCTCTTAGCTGTAAAACGTATATTTAGATACTTATCTGGGTCAATTGAAATTGGTCTTTGGTACTCTAGAGAGTCATCATATGAATTGATTGCATATTCTGATGCTGATTTTGCTGAGTGTAAACTTGATCATAAAAGTACTAGTGGAACTTGTCAATTCCTAAGAGTTAATTTGATTTCATGGAGCAGCAAGAAATAGAATTCGGTTGCTCTATCTATGGCGGAAGCCGAATATATAGCAGCTGGAAGCTGTTGTGCTCAGATTCTATGGATCAAACAGCAACTCGAGGACTTTGGCATCAAACTAACTAAGACACCCATAAGATGTGATAATACTAGTGCAATCAATTTAACGAAAAATCCTGTACAACATTCAAGAAGCAAACATATTGAAATAAGACATCACTTCATAAGAGATCATGTTCAGAACTCTAATGTGTTGTTAGAATTTATTTGTACTGATTATCAATTGGCTGATATATTCACAAAACCATTGAATGAAGATAGATTTTGTATGATCAGAAGAGAACTGGGAGTCATTGATCCTTTTGCTTGAAACTCTTTAATTCTCATCAAAATTCCTCAAAAATGATTTATAAATTCTCAAATATGTTTAAAGCTTATTTTTCTAAATTTTATCAATTTTTTAAATTTTACCAAATTTTATTTTGGCTAATTTATTTTTGGAGGTCGACACTTAAGTTTTCGGAGGTCGACACTTGAGGTCGACCCCTGAGATTTTTAGAGGTCGACACTTGAGGTCGACCCCTGAGAATTTTTAGAGGTCGACACTTGAACGGAAATCATCTTTTTTAAAACCCGTCCGCAAGCCTCTTTTTCTCCATTTCTTTCCATTTCTCCTTCGTGTGGTCCCCCTCCAACTTTCCTAAAGCTCTAAACAGTGGATTTCCAACCCTCTCCTTCATCTTTTTGGGTAAATCTTCTCCTCTCCTCTTGTTCTCCTTTGAACCTAACCGTTTTTGACCGTATACTTTGTTTTTGGGCAACCGAAAGCTTTTGCCTCTATCCACCCTCTAATATCGATTGTTTTTCAATTGAAATCACTCATTTCTTTCCTCCGTTTCTTGCATTTCCTCCATTTACTCTCGATTTTCTCCATTTTCACAAACCCTATCTTACCATTTCACCAACCCGTGAACCTCTCTTCTCCTCTCTTTTCTTGGTTCCTTCCCTCTTAGCCTTGCATTATCCTACTTCTCCCTAATTTACCCCTCTTCCATCCATATGGGTCCAAGAAAGCACTTAGCAGTAAGAAAAAGGAGAATGGAACAAGGCCAAAGTAGCACTGAGCGACGAAGAAAGGTTAGACATGAGCGTGAGCCGACCCCAGAGCCACCTGCACCAGTGCTAGCCAGCTTAGTACGGAAGAGCATTGCGAGTGGGAGACGTGTGGACATACCTTTTTGGGATCAGCATCACTTTTTTATAGGAGATGTACTGAGAGATGCAGGTCTGGTTCACTTCTGCACGATGACTGAGAGATTCTACCCAGACCTCATCAGGGAGTTCTATGCATCCATGGCCACTGATAGCATTGGATGGTCAGCTACTGTTCGTGGGATCGAGATTCTAGTGACACCGGAGGTCATCAGTCGCGTTTGGAGGATTCCACTTCATGGCACAGCTGCCACTTCTATCAGCGACAGAGAGCATGCCTTCAGATGTATTCTAGAGCGTGAGGATGTTAGTGGCATTTCCACAGTAGCCGCTAACCAGCTTTCACTGGAGATGAGAGTGCTGCATCATATCATCGCCCGCATCTTGATTCCAAAGAGCGGGAGATTTGACTTTATTACTGAGCGTGAGCTGGTGTTGATGGTGTCCCTGAGACAGCGGACTCCCATCAACCTTCCCAGGATCATGCTTTAGCAGATGGGTGAGGCAGCATCTCACAGGAGACTAGTTCAGCCATATGGCATGGGGCTGACACAGCTATTCAGGGAGCATGGAGTTTCATTTGATGGTATACCCTTTAGTCAGCTGCAGCATACTGATACATATGGAGAGAAATCCCTGCATAGGATGGGATTTCGATTGATTGGTGACCGTTGGGTGCGACGAGAGTCTAGCCAGGAGCCAGATGAAGAGGATGAGACCCGAGCAGCTGAGGCAGGGCCTTCAGAGCCTACTGATCATGGTAAACCTCCTCGTCCAGCACCAGAGTCAGAGACTGCGGAGCCTGAGCCATTCACGCCACCACCCTCATCAGCTCCAGCACCTACTGCTACTGCTACACCACGGAGGACTACAGCGAGGATATCGGACTTTGAGCAGAGAGTGACTGATCACATTTCAGAGGTCCGGACAGAGATTGCTGGTGTACGACAGGAGCTACATGGTCTGCGGATCCACACAGATATGCGCATTGGAGCTCTCTCAGCTAGTGTAGATGCAGGATTTCGATAGATCCTCAGCCTACTGAGATTAGCATTGCCACCAGGGACTATAGATCCGATAGTGACTCCTCCACATATTGATGATGATGATGATGACTCCAGTGGATACAGTGACAGTGATGGAGATCAGCCTGGAGCAGGTAGCTCTGATGTTCCACCTGCAGATCCGATTCCAGAGACTCCCCCTTCTACTGATCCTCCTTCTACTGATCTTCCCAGTACAGATCCTCCAGCTACAGATGTGCCAGTAGATACTGAGTTTACTGAGTCACTTTTTGAGATTATTACAGGGATTCCGGATGATAGAGATGAGCATACAGAGACAGATATTGATGATCCCACTGCTTATGAGCTAGTCAGCAGGCACACTCTAGCTCAGTCTACTCAGCATACTGATCCATCTACTCCTTCTGCTACTGCTTCTGTTAGGACACCTATGGAGCTTTTTCCTCGGACCTATAGATCTCGTAGGACTACCCCTAGGTCTGGTCCCTCTCTAAGGACTCGGAGTCTCACTCAAAGGACTCCAAAATCCTCATCTAGGATCTCGGCTCCTATCTCTTTTGATATACCTTCTGATGAGGAGTAGCCTCATAAATTTGCTTGATGTATGATGTACTAGTTTACTTTGTATGATCTGATGTATCAGTGTTTTGTGCTTACTATGTAAGCAATTTTGTAACTGAATACATTTATATACTTATCTACATTGTGATATTTTACTGTCTGATACCAGCTCTTAGCATTTATCTTTTTAAACCCTCAAGTTAGAATGTTTTTGTTATATTGAATGCACAAATTGAGGGGGAGCATGTATTGTAATGGAACATAATTTTCCTTAATATATCTTTTACTACAAAGAATGCACTTTTTGATTCTTGACAAAAAGGGGGAGTATAGTAATGTTTGTAAAGTATATATGGTAAAGTATGACTCTTTCATAGAATAGAGTAAAGCTATTATGATTCTTATCTTTTTGACTCATGAGAATGTTTTCACAAAAAGAAAGAAGTAAATGAAAAGTAAAATCTTTTTGACTCATGAGAATGTTTTCACAAAAAGAAAGAAGTAAATGAAAAGTAAAATCTTTTTGACTCATGAGAATGTTTTCACAAAAAAGTAGATGAAAAGTAAGATTTTTATGGTATACTCATGCATGTAAGGATTCTTTGAAAATTTTTATTATTGCTATATTTTGCTTTTAGACTTAATTGCATATATACTCAAGGTTTTGTCATCATCAAAAAGGGGGAGATTGTTGGCTTTGGCTCCTTAATTTTGATGATTAACAAAAGGTTGAGTATATGTTTGGACTAATATTTCATCTCAAAATAAAGTTTCAGGACTTAGGTTATTCAAAAAGAGTACCAAGAGTACAATGATGAAACCAAGCTTGCCTGGTTTGGGAAAGAGCTCTTCTACCTTGAACAAAATCAAATTTCTCATATTGGACCTTATTATTAAGAAGCAATTGACAAAAGTAACAAAGGTTTAGAGAAATTCAAGCAAGGCACGCACCTCTCCAGAGTTTCAGAAAACTTCAGACCAGAGGTCGACCACCAGAGGTTGACACCTTGCCAAAGGTCGACCACCAGAGGTCGACTCATGAAGAAAAGAAAAGTTCAGCAAGGTCGGCACGGCAAAATTTCAGTGGCACACTCCAGAGGTCGACACCTGTCCAGAGGTCAACACCAGAGGTCGACTCATCACCTGAGAATTCAAACTGGGCAGAACTATGGTTTTCTGGATTTTTGCCTAAGATAAACTGGAGGTCGACTCATGAGGTCGACTCATGGCATAACGGCTAGTTTTTCTAAACTTTTGATTTGATTTCTAACGGCCATAAACGGCCATATTTTTGATTCTAATGGTCTTGTGGAGTTGTTTCAGCTTGAATGAGGTATTTAACCTCCACCTAACTTCAAGAAAGAAAAGGAGACAAAGTGAAAAGGAATAGAGTGAAAGTACAAAGCCTTCAATCAATTCCAAGCCAAAAAGAGTGTGAAAACCAAGAGATTCCTTAGCCAAAAGCTTTCCATCTTTGAGGAATCCAACTTTCAAGAGTTTGGCATTTAGTGAGGTCCAAGATTCCAAGAGAAAGGCTTGAAGAGTCTCCATCAAGAGCTACATCGAATTACTTTTTGCTCAAAAGGAGTTTGTCTTGATTTATTCATTGTATTCATATTTTTTTGTCTTAGGCTAGTTTCAAGGGAATTTGAAACTAGTGTGAGGTTAGTTGGTGAGCCAATTGATAAAACCAACTAGGGTTGCTTGTAAGCCCGAAGCCAAAACAAGTGAGTGAGGTTTGTTGGTGAGCCAATTGATAAAACCAACTAGGGTTGCTTGTAAGCCCGAAGCCAAAACATGTGTGTAAGGTTTTGACTTATGAGCCTTGTAAAACAAGTCGGCTGTAATCTAGAAAAGATTATAGTGAAAATTTTCAAGTGGAGCTTGGGGAGTGGATGTAGGTGCTAGGTGCACCGAACCACTATACTTCTTGTGTGTTTGCATTGCTCTACTCTTCTTTTGCTCTTTAATTGTTGCTATCTTTCATTGCTTCCGTTGCACAATTACTTGAGCACTATCACTCTTCACTTTTGAACTTGATAGCACATATATTGCTTTAATTTTTAAAATACCCAATTCACCCCCCCTCTTGGGCACCATTTTTGGGCAACAAGTGGTATCAGAGCACCGGTACTCTCTTGTAGGTCCAACGATCTTGAGTGAAAGATCATGGCCGCCCCAATTGGAATGGGTGTAGTTGAAGGACAAGCATCAAATCGCCCTCCTTTCTTTAATGGCACAAACTACACATACTGGAAAACTCGTATGCGTATTTATTTACAAGCTGTAGATTATCATATATGGAGAGTAATTACTAAAGGGCCTCATCAGCCCACTCACTTGGTTAATGGCATTATCACCTCAAAATCTGAAGAAGAATGGGATGACAATGACATCAAACAAGCTGAGTTAAATGTTAAGGCGATGAATTTGCTATTCTATGCACTTGACCCAAGTTAATTTAACAGAATATCAAATTGTATTTCCGCCAAAGAAATTTGGGATACACTTGAGGTTACCCATGAGGGTACACACAAAGTGAAGACCACAAAGGTGAACATACTTATTCATACGTATGAGATGTTCAGGATGGAACCAACTGAAAGTATCAGTGAAACTTCATGATGACTCGAGAGGAATCGAGGCCAACCCCAAGAAAATTTGAGCACTTCTTGAGATGAAGCACCATGGAACAAAAAGGAGGTTCAATGCTTATCTTGTTAGATAACTTCGCTCAGTCAATTTATTTTCCAATTAGCCAAAAAATCTTTGCCACTCTTTAAAGTCATAAGGTATTAACAACTTCGAGTGATAAAAAAACTTTTGATCAGCTTCCAAAGATCTGAAGAAATATCTTAGCCCTTCTTTATTACTATCAAGTCCAAAAGAAAGTGAGTAGTCTACATTTACTTATCTATTTTTTCTAATACCATTAGCTTTACTTTTTAGTTAGAGAAAATGTAGGTATACAAAAACCCATTTATTGCACTAGTAAAATTTTAAGGGATGCGGAAATAAGGTATTCCAAGGTTGAGAAGATGATTTATGCTCTTGTGATCACATCAAAGAGATTATGATCATATTTTCAATCTAATTCTATAATTATCCTAGTAGATAGCCTCTAAAATCCATGCTTTGAAGACTAGACATACAGAGGTGCCAAGCTGAGTGGACCATTATGCTAGGAGAGTTCGATATTGAATACAGATCTTGCCCCAGCTTGAAATCTCAGGTCCTTGCAAACTTCATCATAGAATGCACCATACCTGATAAAAAAAGAGAAGAAAAGAGATTAAAAGAAGAACCAACCACACCTTCTTAAGTTCTGCACATCGATGGTGCCTCAAACTTTCAAGGGAGTAAAGTCAAATTAATCCTCATAAATCCTGATAGGATAGTGATGGAGTATGCCTTAAGATTTGGCTTCAATACTACCAATAATGGGGCTTGTTGCCCAGCGAAGCAACCCAGGAGGGGTGTGAATTGGAGCAAGAATTTAAATCAAGTGCTAGTATATTTTCAAAGTATTTGTGTACTCAATAATAATATGCAGCATAAGTAAAGAAGTAAATGCAGAAGGATTAAATAGCAATCACAAACACAAAAATTTTATAGTGGCTCGATATATCCCAAAATACCTACATCCACTCCCCAAACTTTTCTTGGATATTTTACTCTAATCCAACCTTGATTACAGTAGATTAGTTTTCCAGGCTCACTAATCAAAACCCCTTGGTTTTCACAAGGCTAACCAAAAATCTAGTTGATTTTTCACATAAGGCTTACCAATAACCCAAGTTGGTTTTCACTCAAGGCTCACCAACAAACCTAATTGGTTTCACTCAAGGCTCACCAACAAACCTCAATACTAGTTTCAATCCTCTTGAAACTAGTCACAACAAGAATAATTCAAGTACAATGTAAAAATACAATAAGCTTTCTAAAAAAGCAAATAAACTTAATGAAGCTCTTGAAAGTTATTGAGAAGCTTGTCTTCAAGTTGTTGAAGCCTCAATCAATGCTTGAAGAATGTGGACTTGAATGCTCTTGAATGCTTGAAGGCTCAACTTCACTCAAAAGTATTGAATGCTTAATTTGTTCTTCAATAAATCACTATTCATTCACTATTCAATGCTTCCCTCTTGTGTTTTGTGGTCTTTAAATACCTTTCCAAGCCTTAAAAGATAGTTTATAGCTGTTGGAGAGGAGAAAATAGCCATTAGACACAAAAATAGAAAAGTTTAGAACTTCAAAAAACTAGACATTACTGTTCTGTCAGACCTGCAAGTGTTGATACTTCAGTCTATGAGTTGATACTTGAGTCAACACATGAGTTGACACTAGTTCAAAAAAGTATTCTGAAGCTCTCTGGAATGCATTGGTATGTCGATACTTCTTTTGGTGAGTTGACACTTGAGTCGATACTTCATCTTCATAAGTCGACACTTGAGAAAATTCCTGAAATCAGCAAGTTCTGTCTTCTTTTTGGTCTCAGGCCTTGAGTCGATACTTGACTGACTATGAATCGATACTTGAGTTTATACTTGATAAATCATGAGTCGATACTTGAGCATGCTAGCTAAAACTTTTTATGCGTATCAGCTTAAACTTCTGTGAGTTGACACTTGAGTCGATACTTGAATTCCATGAGTCAACACTTGGCTGAAACATTACTGAAACTTGTCCAAATTTAAAGTTTGAGTCCTTTAAAATCATTCTTATGTGCCAAGGTCCATATAACTTGAAAATCCATCAACATAAGTAACTTCTTCAACAAGATGACAAGTAATTCAACCTTTTAACATACTATAACTTTGATGAGTACCTTATTCTGTTAAACATACTTTTAACACACACAATTAGTACTTAAATATATTTAAGTATTTTGTTATTCATCAAAATCAAGCGAGGAGTCAACAATCTTTTCCTTTTTGATGATGACAAAATTTTTAAGTATACAAACATAGTAAGCTCAAAATATTTGCAATAAGTATCAGAGCAATTGACTATAAGTATTAGAACTAAGTTGCAATGATTATTAAGAGCAAGAACTCATCATTTAATATGTAACTTGAATATATGTATCAGAGCTATATATAAGAATGAATTCAATTCTCATAATTACAATGTATTAGAGCAAAGTATCATCATTTAGCATATAACTTAAATGAATTTCATTCATATAGCTACAATGTTTTAGAGCATATGCTTATATAAGATGTTTAAAAGATGTATCAGAGCTATATATATTAGAATGTATCAGAGAATATGCATATACAAGATGGTTAAAAAGTGTATCAGAGCTAAGATAGATTTTGAAGAATGAGTATCAAAGCAAAAATAAAAAAGTTTGAAATGTAATATGAGTGTTAAAGTAAAATCTTTAAAATATCAGAGCAAATAATATAATATAAAGATAGAGAGTATCAGAGCTGATATGGTGACATCCGTTGACATGGACCAGAGCGGCGCTATCTGCTAACATGGAGCCTACAGATGGCCATGGTGAAAAAGAAGCCCACCACCTAGACAAGACCGTATACCAAAAAGCTAAAGTGACTGCCCTGCTGAGGTCAGCTCCTAATCGAGGCATGGCTTATTAGATGAGCCCCCCATTTGAGGTCAGCTCCCGATTAGGGTTGAGTCTGCCTATCTATAAAGGACCACCTTGCCAAGGTCAGCTCCCAATCGAGGCAGCGCTCATTGGGCGAGTCCCCCATCTAAGGTTAGCTCCCGGTCGAGGTCGAGTCCACCTCGCCAAAAGGACTACCTTGCTGAGGTCAGCTCCCAATCGAGGCAAGGCTCATTGAGCGAGTCCCCCGTTTGAGGTCAGCTCCCGATCGAGGTCGAGTCCGCCTCTCCAAAGCAGACCCTCCTACCAGGAGCATGGTTTCCCGCCAAATCTATAAAGAGTGGGGAAGCTAGAGTTCAAAGCAAAGACAGAGAGTTCCTGGCCACCTTGACCCTCCGAGCGGTGGCGCATACCCTGCCATGGGTATAGGCACCCCCCTTGCGGCACGTCGTGCGCATGATCTGCACGATCCAGACATCATCAGGCCCTCAGCCTTGTGGCATGCTGACACGTCGACAATCGCACGACTAGGAGACAACAGCTTCTGTGACAGGATGCCTGGACCTTCCAGAGAGGGGCATCCCCCTATGGCCCTATGCCCTGTAGCACCTAGATGGCCTCCACCAAAGTGGCAGCATGCCGTTATGGCTGGAGGCATAGGCACAGAACCAATCCAAGAGAGAGGCACTAGCAGGCAACGGAGAGCCTCACTTGAAGGAGAGAGCCAGGAACCCTCTGGAAAGCCTCCTGTCTATATAAAACCTATAGAAAATAGCAAGTGAAGGTAAGTGAAAAAAGGACAAGTAAAAGGAGGAGAAGCAAAGACTCTCCCATTTTTCCATTTTTCCATTCTAGTGTAGCTATTATCTTTTCCTCTGTTACCCTCTAAAAGTGGAGAGTCTTCCAAGCTCTCCACCTCAGAGGTATCTATTCCCCTCGATCATTCCACTAACTTGATCGTCGGTGTGCCTTCGCCAGAATCCCAGGCCAAGATTTTCCTCTATCTTGCAGGACCCCCCTCGAGTAGGCTAGCGAGCTGGACATGAGACAGAAGCAGAGGATCCAGAGAGAGAGTCCGACATGTCAGAGCTACAAGCCATGGCGATCCGGAAGGCAACAGATTGGTGCGCTAGGTAGGGGGCAGATCAAAGCTCCTCAACCGGTGGACAACAGTAGCCACCTTTGTCCTTTGCCCCCGGGGGGTAGACTGGGGGCACGGGGATGGGGGCACGAGAGCTCCCCTCCCCTCTCTCGGGGCTCTTGGGAGTGGTCTCGAGAATAGGTCCCGAGCCGTAAAGAGGCATCGTCATCTCTGGCAAGATCAGACGGGGAATGTCAGTGACATCTCTATTGGCAGGGAAAATCCAAACCCATGCCCATGCCATGGATGGCTCGCTACATGGGTCTCAAAAAAAAAAAAAAAGGGAGAAAGAAAAGAAGATAAGGAAAAAGGGTCTAAACGTAGTGGAGAGAGATTCATGACCATGGTCTTTTCAAATGCCCGTCACTTCTCCCATGCAACGGAGTCCTACTCTCCCATGCAATGGACTCCTCTTCTCCCATGCAATGGAGTCCTCTTCTCTCATGCAACGGACTCCTCTTCTCCCATGCAATGGACTCTTCTTCTCCCATGCAATGGAGCCCTGTTCTCTCATGCAATGGAGTCCTCTCTCCCATGCAATGGAGTCCTATTCTCTCATGCGATAGAGTCCTATTCTCTCTTAAGATGATGGTCAATGAATTTTATTCAGGCCTTCTTGAGGAAGCAACATATTTCTATTTATTCATATGATCGGAGCTCAACAGGTAACTCTTTTCCCAACTATCTTTGCGATGTAAGAAACTGTATTTCATTTCTATAGGAAAAGATTCTATCTCGCCATCAACAACAAGTATCAAAGTCTAACACCTATTGCTGAGCCCACGGTCTAGGGATGTCAGTTGGGAAGCCCTAGGGATCCCGCCATCTATCGCTTGACTCTCAGTTCAGTACTTGCCATGCTCATAGTCCGGAGATGTTTGCGGTGATTGAACGAAGTCCTGCCATCTACTACGAGGCTCACAGTTTGGCAACTACTATGTTAATAGTCCGAAGATGTCTGCGGAGACTCCAAAAGGCCCCTGCTGTCTATCGCCTAACTCTTAGTTCAGCTCTTACCATGCTCACAGTCCGGAGATGTCCGTGGTGACTGAACAAAGTCCCGCCATCTATCATGAGGCTCACAGTTTGGCATCTGCTATGCTAACAGTCTGGATACATCTACAGGGAACCTCGGTGGTTCTGTTGTCCACCTCCTGGCTCACAGTCCGGCATCCGCTATACTAATAGTCCGAAAACTTACAAAGCCTGGCACTCTAAGCTGGGAAACTTTCTATTCTGTTCGAAGTCCTCTTCTCTCATGTAGTAGACTCCTATTCTCTTATGCAACGGAGTCCTCTTCTCTCATGCAATGGACTCCTCTTCTCCCATGTAGCGGAGCCCTATTCTCCCATGCAACGTAGCCCTATATTCCCCCATGCAACGAAGTCCTCTTCTCTCAAGCAACAGACTCCTATTCTCCTATGCAACGGAGCCCTATTCTTCCATGCAATGGAGCCCTATTATCCCATGCAACAGAGTCCTCTTCTCTCATGCAATGGACTCCTATACTTCCATGCAATGGAGCCCTATTCTCCCTTGCCACAAAGTCCCATTCTCTCTTAAGATGGTGGTCGATGGATTTAATTTTGGCCATCTCAGGAAGGCAATATATTTTTATTTATTCATATGGCCAGAGCTCAATAGGTAACCCCTTCCCCCACTATCTTTGCAATATAAAAACTATGTGACAGGTCCACAGAAAAAGCTCTGGGTTCACCATCAAAGGCAAGTATCGTAGTCTAGCACCTGCTGCTGAGCCCACGAGCCAGGGATGCCAACTGAAAAGCCCTATGGGTCCAACCATCTATTGCCTAACTCTCAGTTCAGCTCTCGCCATGCTCACAGTCTGGAGATGTCTATGGCAACTGAATGAAGTCTCGCCATCTACCGCGAGGCTCACAGTTTGGCACCTGCTGTGCTAATAGTCCAAAGATGTTCATGGAGACTCCAAAAAGCCCCAGCCATCTACCACCTGACTCTCAGTTCAGCTCTGGCCATGCTCACAGTCCAGAGATGTTCATGGTGACTGAACAAAGTCCTGCCATCTACCGCGAGGTTCATAGCTTGGCATCTGCTATGCTAATAGTCCGTAGACGTCTGTCAGAAATCTCGGCGATCCCGTTGCCCACTACTAGGCTCACGATTTGGCATTCGTGGCACCTCAAGCTAGGAAACTTTCGATGCCCCGTGCCAAAGTCGAGAAACTCCCGAAGCCCTGCACCAAAGTTGGGAGCCACAACACCTTGCACCAAAGCCGGGAGCCACTAGCACCCCGCATCTAAGCCCGGAAACTTTTGAAGCTCAGCACTCTAAGCATAGAAAATCCTGATGCCTGGCACTCTAAGCCCAGAAACTTTTGATGCCCGGCACTCTAAGTCGGGATGTAGCACCCTATCGGTAGCCACCAGCAACCTGCATCTAAGCCCGAAAACTTTCAAAGCCTGACACTCTAATCGCAAAAACTCCTGAACCTAACACTTTAAGCCTGGAAACTTTTAAAGCCCAGCACTATAAGTCAGGATGTAGCACCCTATCGGGAGCTATAAGCATCCCGCATCAAAGCCAAAAAACTTTCGAAGCCCTGCACACAAGTCGGGAGCTGCAGTGCCCTGCATTCAAGATCGAAGACTTATGAAGCCCAGCATTAAAACCTGGGAGCTCATGAAGCCCAGAACCCAAAGACAAGTAATTCCATAGCCTAGCTCATAGTCTGGAGATGCCAATCGGGAACCCAATCAAATCCTACCATCTGTCGTATGGCCCACAACCGGGTAACACAAAAAGAAAAGAAACAAAGTAGCAACCACCAAAGGGAAGATGCTTCATTGATGTAAACATTATGTACATCCCCTAAAGGGCACCCCCCAACAAATCAGAGGCCCCCCTTTTTTGGAAAAAAAGAAGAAGAAGAAGAAAAGAAAAAGGGGAGAGATAGATGATGAAAGGAGGATCTAAACATCGGCCGTCGGCCCCTTCCCAGACTGACGAGTGGCACCAGTTCCCCGCGAGGTGCTCGGGGAGGCTCCAGGCTTTGTCCCAGCCTCCTTAGACTGTGACTCCTCGAAGCAGGGCTCATCCTCCTCCCCGGGGAATGGGATGGAGGGCCTGATATTGTAAAGACCCTTCAAGTTGTAGAAGCAAAAGGCCTTGCTCTTGTGCTCTAGGAATCGCCGGTGGTAGGAGTCTAGGACATCCTCGATGACTTCATCCCTAAAAGCCTAGGATGCCATGAATTTGGGGATGGCCTCCGCCACCTCCTTCTTGGCCATCTCCACCCATACAGCAATCGTTGCTACCCTCTAGATTGTTGCGGTGGTCCGAGCCTTCTCCTCCTCTAGTTGAGCCTGGAGGGTTCGCATCCTCTCCTCCAAACGGGCCACTTCCTTGGCCCAGAAGGAGTCGTCGTCGCCCTCTCGGACTTTCGCACTAGGCTCCCCCTCGGGCGCCTTAAAAGCAGCCCTCTTCTGGGACATCTCCTGAAGGTCTTTGAGGCTGAACTTCATCACTGCGATATGAGAAACGTAGAAAGAAGGAGGCTTAGCTTCTTAGGGCTTCACCCAAGAAGAAGGAGGAAAGCGATTCTAGAGTGAAAGTCTTGTTCTCCCACTACTTGGAGAACCTCCAAAGACTGAGAAGATGGATGCTATTTAACGGCCCAGAGCCTTGTCACTTCGTGCTTGTAGAAGGTGTATGCCATGTCTCGTGTCGAGCCAACTGAGAGACGCCACATATCGGAGCAACGCTTCGAACCTGGAGTGGTTCCCTTGAAGCCAATGCAGCATTGATAACTATGTTTGGGGAGAGAAGATGCGGTGATGCCCGAACGACATGGAAACATGACTACCTAAATGTCGATGCTTTCAGCATCGGAAGTGGAAGGGATATCTCCATGCCAGCACAATAATTACTCCCTTACCCCGAGTGGGCGCTTCGATCTCCGGGCTTGAGAGTGGGGGGCAACTGATATGGCGACATCCACTGACGTGGACCAGAGCGGCGATATCCACTGACGTGGAGCCTGTGGATGGCCATGGTGGCAAAGAAGCCCACCATGTAGACAAGGCCGCATGATAAAAAACCAAAAGGACTACCCTACTGAGGTTAGCTCCCAGTCAAGGCAGGGCTTATAGGGAGAATCCCCCCGTTCGAGGTCAGCTTCCGATTAGGGTCGAGTCCGCCTCTCCAGAAAGGACCACCTTATTGAGGTTAGCTCCCAGTTGAGGCAGGGCTCATTAGGCGAGTACCCCGTTTGAGGTTAGCTCCCGGTTGAGGTCGAGTTCGCCTCTCCAGAAAGGACCACCTTATCGAGGTTAGCTCCTAGTTGAGGCAGGGCTCATTAAGCGAGTCCCCCATCTGAGGTCAGCTCCCGGTCAAGGTCTAGTCCATCTTTCCAAAGCAGACCCTCCTACCAGGAGCATGGTTTCCTACCAAAGCCATAAAGAGTGGGAAAGTTAGAGTTAAAAGCAAAGACAGCGGAGTACCTGGCCACCCTGACCCTCCAAGAGGTGGCGCATACCCTACCATGGGTATAGGCATCCCCCCTGCGATAAATCGTGTGCATGATTTGCATGATCCGGATAGTGTCAGGCCCCCAGCCTTGTGGCATGCCGACATGTCGACAACCGCACGACTGGGAGACAACTTCCATGACAGGATGCCTGGACCTTCCAGAGAGGGGCGTCCCCCTACAGCCCTATGCCCTGCAGCACCCAGATGGCCTCCACCAAAGTGGCAGCATGCCGTTATGGCTGAAGGCACAGGTACAAAACTAGCTCGAGAGAGAGGCACCAGTAGGCAACAGAGAGTCTCCCCTGAGAAAGAGAGCCGGGAACCCTCTGGAAAGCCTCCCGTCTATATAAGACCCATAGAAAATAGCTAGTAAAGGTAAGTGAAAAAAGAAGTAAAAGGAGGAGAAGCAAAGACTCTCCCATTTTTCCATTTTTCCATTTTTCCATTCTAGTGTAGCTATTATCTTTTTCTCTATTACCCTTTGAAAGCGGAGAGTCCTCCAAGCTCTCCATCTCAAAGATATCTATTCCCTTGATCATCCCACTGACTTGATCATCGGAGTGCCTTCACCGAAATCCCCAGCCCAAAGTTTTTCTCTATCTTGCAGGACTCCCCTCGAGCAAGCTAGCGAGCCAAATGCAAGATGGAAGCAAAGGATCCAGAGGGAGCCCGATGTATCAGAACTGCCAGCCACGACGATCCGAGCGACAACAAGAGCATATAAAAGAGAGTTTCAGAGCTAAAAATAGATAGTATCAGAGCATGAAAATAGAGCTCCCCATCAACATATGATCTAAAAATATTTTTCAAACTTTTTAAAAAAAGACTTACATGTATTAGCATTTCTTTTAAAAAAATATTTTTAAAAAAGTTTAGAAATCTCTCTTTTTAATACTTTCTCCACTTACTTATTCTTCCTTCTTGCTTATTACTTATTGCTTTCTTCTCTCCCCCATTTTTTTTACTTATACCATTTGTTCTCCCTTTATGTTTACCATTTATACGATTCTCCCCCTTTTTGTCATCATAAAGAAAAATGAAGAGTAGTGCAAAGTGGAGAAAGGAGTACCAAAGCACCCCGTTAATGTAGAGATAAGGTGTAAAGAACAATAAAAAGGTATCAAAAGCATTGAAAGTAAAGAATGAACACATAAGTTAAAAATGCTAAAAATATGATATATATATATATATTTTTCAAACATTTTGTGATACAAGAGAGATGTATACAAACAACATCCAAAATTTGATACACTGATACAAAATTTGATACAGAAACTGAAATACTGATACAAATAACAAACAAAATTTGATACACATCATAAATCTAACTGATACCCTAACCAATCCTAGTGGGTACTGTCCTCATTAAAGGAAGACCCAATCTCTAAAATAATAGTCCAATAATCCTAGAAGGACGAGGTCATGGCCACATGGATCGAAGATCGGCTAGTCTGGTATGGACGTCTCTAGGAGTGTCTCCACCGGCTTTGTCTCTGCCGCTGGCTCACATTTTCCCTCTAGCTCATGCTGGAGGGAAAGCAATGTCAGGAACAAGGTCAAAAAGGGAGATAGGTCAGTAGGTGTATGATCAAAGATAGGACCAGTGGAAAGAATACGGAATCTAGGAGTATAGAAACCTAACTCCCTGGATAATGAAGAACTAGGTAAAGATATAGAATGTATTAATGGTGTCCTATCAAAAGAAGTAGGGGGAATAGTAATCGATGGTGTAGGTAAGTCAATGAAAGTATCTGTTGATCCCTGGAATGATTTTGATGATAACAAAACATTGGAGCATGCATTTAATTACTAACTCTTTCCAAGTATTTTCTAAGTTTTTGTAGGATGTTTTAAATGAAAGACCACTCTTCCTACAACCTTGGTGTATGATAAGTTTATTTTGTAAAACTGTATTTTGTAATGAATAGCCCAAAGAAAAATCAACTATATATTTATGAAAATGGGCTATTTTCATGTATTTTACAAGTGTAAATCTCTTAGAATTAAGTTTGATGGAGTTGGAGAGCTTATAGACTTGATTGAATGCCTTTGGAAGAATTCTAAAAAGTCTGGAAAGTTTTTGGAGACAAGTTACTAGAGCCGACTCATTGCAGAAAAGCCGACTCGAAGTTTGGCACAACACATAGTATTCTGGCACGTAGACATTCAAGCTGACTCAAGAAAGAAGAGCCGACTCTGGTAGAGTGTGATTTATGAAGTTCTGAGAATTTGAGCTGACTCGATACAAAAGAGCCGACTCGACCTGAGTGAAAGTTTCTCAGACAGACAAGAGAGCCGAATCGAGTCAAAAGAGTCAACTCTTTCAGAGTTTAGAAAATCTCAGTTCTGAAGAACCAGCCAGGTGAGCTGACTTAATAGAGAAGAGCCAACTCGACCAGAGTGAAGTTTTGACCTACCCGAGGAACCGAGCCAACTCGACTCATCCGAGCTGACTCGAATGGCTATTCCAAGTGAGTAATGGCTAGTTCTAGAACTTTGTTTTTGAATCCAAAATGATCTCCAATGATCATATTTCAAATCCCAATGGTCTACAATGGCTACAAACACCTGAAATCTGTTAAGGGGAATATATTTAAGAATTTTGAATCACTTTTGAAAGTAAACATTAGACATTGATGAGCAGTGAATGAGAAATTAATGAGCTTTTGAAAGAACACTTAAGAGAGCATTCAAGAGCACACCAAACTTTCATCTGAATTCTTGAGGCATTTATTGAAGAAGTTTGAAGCCTTGAAGAGCATTCAAAGAGTAATCAAGAGGGCTTCTCAAGTGCTACAACTGCAACCATCCGGCAACTTCAGTTTGTCCTAGAGTTGCTTTGAGTTTTTTACTCTTTGTTTAAATTATTCCAAGTACATCAGGAGCTGTAACTTGGGTTTGTAAAGATTTTTGGTGAGCCTTTGAAAACCAAGAGTGGGTTATTAGTGAGCTCGTATAAAACTAACATTGTATTGGATTTTTGGTGAGCCCGGGATAAAACCAAGTTTGGGTTTTGGATTATGAGCCCGTGAAAATAATCCGACTGTATTTCGAGGATGAATATAGTGAAAATCCCAAGTGATATCTTGGGTAGTAGATGTAGAAGCTAGGTTGATCCGAACCATTATAAATTCTGCTATGTTTGTGATTATGTTTCTTGTGTTCTTATTTGCTTCCGCATTAGTTACTTAACTCATAGCACATTCCACATTAAGAACTTTGAAAAGGAGCATATACTTATAAAAATTTTAATTACCTAATTCACTCCCCCTCTTGGATAAGCCACTTGGGCAACAACTAGTATCAGAGCAGTGTCTCTGAATTTACTTAGAGTAAAGGTCATATGGCAAACCCCATGAGTACTTATTTGGCCGAGGCCAATCCACAAATAGACTTTCACTATTCACAGGAACTAACTGCACCTACTGGAAAGCCCGAATGAAAATATATATACAAATAGTAGACTTTCAATTTTGGAAGGTCATTCTTAAGGGACCTCACATATCCTTGAAAAAAGTGATGGTGTGGATGTCCCAAAACCTTAAGAGGAATGGGATGAATACGACATGAAAATGGATGAGCTGAATGCCAAAGCCATGAACTTGTTATATTATGCTTTGGTTGCAAATGAGTTTAATCGAATTTCTACTTGCACATCAGCAAAAGAAATTTGGGATAAACTTGAGGTAACCCATGAAGGAACTTTCCAGGTAAAAACATCTAAAATTAATCTTCTTGTACATAACTATGAACTATTTAAGATGAAAATGGATGAGACTATATCTACCATTTTCTCATGTTTTATATATATTATTAACAGTTTGAAGAGTCTTGGCAGGACTTATTCTAATACATATCTCATTCAAAAGATTTTGAGATCACTTCCAGATAAATGGGACCTGAAAGTGACTGCAATTCAAGAGGCTAAGGACCTCAACACATTACCACTGGATGAACTATTGGGATCCCTGATCACTCATGAGCTCACTATGCAGCATAGGAAGGAAGATGACATCAAGACAAAGAAGTCAATTGCCTTCAAAGCTGCTATAGAGTTGAAGAAACAAGAAGAGAAAATTGATGAAAAAAGCCCCTCCTTCAAAGATGAACTAGAAGACGATGATATCGCACTTGTAGTGAGGAGATTCAGAAAATTTATGGGCAAGAAAAAGGGGAGACATTGGAGAAAGTTTTATAAAAAAGGAGAATACAACAAGGAAAAGGAAAAGAAAAAAGATAAAGATAAAAAGCAATAGCCCATTTGCTACGAATACAAGAAACCAGGGCACTTTAGATTAGATTGTCCGAACTTGAAGAAAACTTACAAGAAGAAGAAGAAGAAAGCAATGGTTGCAACTTGGAGCGACAACGGGGAGTCAACTTCAAATGAAGAAGAAGAGATCACAAAAATAGCGAATATATGTCTAATAGATCTTGAAGATGAGGTAATGTCCCTTGAATCTCATGATGAATTTACATTCGAGGAATTAAATAATGCATTTCATGAATTATTGACTGAGTACAAAAAGGTCAGTTTGAAAATAAAGTCTTTGCAAAATAGCAATGATATTTTGATGAAAGAAAAAGAAGAGATTTTAAAAAAGAATAAAATTCTACAAAAAAAATTAAGTGGATTTTATGAAAAACATACAGCTTTGGAAATTGAAAAGAATGATTTTCTTGGGAAAAACAAAGCTTTATATGAAGAAAATGTTGTCTTGCAAAAAGAAGTTGAAAAACTTAAACCTTTGGTTGAAAATCTAACATTGAGTTCAAACAAACTAGAATTGATTTTAAAAGATCAAAGAGATTCAAGTAGCAAGGCTGGAATCGGTTATAATCCTTTACATACACATGAAATTTCAACTACTAGATTTATACCTTCAAAAACTTATGTACCTAAGTTTT
The DNA here is from genome assembly GCA_021397845.1 of Areca catechu. NCBI lineage: Eukaryota > Viridiplantae > Streptophyta > Magnoliopsida > Arecales > Arecaceae > Areca > Areca catechu. The sequence goes on from CM038046.1 coordinate 98,989,001, forward strand.
CAAATCAAAAGTCTTTTGCATAAAATGTTTCTACTTATGCATATAGAGCTTCTACATTTGCACATTTCCAAAAATCTAGAATTATTTGTTACTCTTGCAATGGGGTTGGTCATAAGTAATTTCAATGTAATGTGAAAAAGAAGAATAGAAGTTGTTGCCACCTAAACCGCCATGGCCTGTAGTTGAAGAGGACCTCGGATCGTGCCCTTATCGCTCCAGACCCACCCGTGCACCCGGACCTGCAAAACAGAGGAGACCCGGGTCGGTGGTCCCGATGGGGGCACTCCGATGCTCAAGTTAGTGATGATCCATGAAAACTCCGGTCAAGCCCCGTAGATGGACTTCACATTAGGAGGAGAAAGAAATATGCTGGAATAATGCAGATGAGCCACGAGCAGAGCAGGAGAAGTGGTGACGGAGGAGAAGTTTGGCGGAAGGGCTGTGTCCATCAAGACCCACAGGGTGGATCTCCTGTAGCCTTAGTTTCTCGATTTTTTCTCTTGTGTGCCACCCTTCTTGCCCGTTAGCTTGCCTCACATTTTGCATGCTTACCTTCTAGAACCTTTGAGAGTTTTTTTTAAGCTAGGATGGTCATGAGAGGCCTACCTCAAGATCCTCCCCTCGCTTGCGGGCACGTGTAGCGATGTTTCGTGTCGTGGATGGGACATCTTTCTTCACTTGTGATATGAAACCTACCATGCGCTTTGACATTCTTTCTAGTCACTCCATTTCAGGTAGCCTGGTAGAGCCTCGATCGAGGGACAGCAGCCCCCTGGATTTGAATCTTCTGGGCTAACTTCTTCTTTTGGGTGGTATAGAAGGTTGGTAGGGAGTGCAGCATCTCGATCAGGGGAGCCTTTCCTTTTCAGTGTAAGTGGTAGCTAGGACCATTATTGCCTGGCAGGCACCTTTTCATGGTCCTTGGGTGGCGGACCGCTATCCAAGAAGAGTGGCGTTGTCCTTCGGTTGTTGGTCCTTTTGTCCGAGGTGGAGTTGGTTCAGAGAGGTGGAGCTCGACTTCGACCACGGCATCTCGACCCTGGGGGAGCCGCCTTGTGAGGGAGTTGGAGAGGCGTAGCTCGACTTTGGTCGCATCGTCTCGACCCAAAGGGAGCCGCCTAGCGAAGGAGTTCGGAGAGGCAGAGCTCGACTTTGGCCATGGCATCTCGACCCAAAGGGAGCCACCTAGTGAAGGAGTCCGGAGAGGCAGAGCTCGACTTCGATCGTGGTGTCTTGACCTGAAGGGAGCCGCCTGGCGAAGGAGTCTGGAGGGGTGGAGCTCAACTTCGGCCATGGCATCTTGACCCTAGGGGAGCCGCCTGGCGAAAGAGTCCGGAGAGACGGAGCTCGACTTCTGCTAAGGCATCTCGACCTGAAGGGAGCCACCTGGCGAAGGAGTCTGGAGTGGCAGAGCTTGATTTTGGCCAAGGCATCTTGACTCGAAGGGAGCCACCTGGCGAAGGAGTCCGAAGAAAAGATCTGACATGGCAGCTTCCTCCGACATGGTGTCTGACTGGGTTTGACATGGGCTACATGTCAGCGATCTCGCCACATCATTTGCCCCCCACTCCAAAGTCCCGTTGGCACACGGTGCTCGGGGCAAAGGGAGTAAATGCAGTGTTGATTTGGAAAGACCAAAATCCTGCACCATCATTGCCAGGATCGCCGGTGCCTCGCAGGGTGGACCTCCGAGCCAACGAAGCGGTGACACATGGAGCCATCTGAGGTGGAATTATTGCTGATGTAGAATTCAAAGCAGTAGTGGGCAGAGCAGAGCGTCGCCTCTATCAATTGCTGACACGTGGAGCGGATCCAATGGCGGTGATGGGACGGTTACGGTCCGGTCACTTTGAAAGGAAACATAGTTTCTCTTTCAAAAAATTTTCATGCTCGCCAGCGAACCGGAGAGTCCCCTTCTTCCCCACAATCATCCTTTTTCTTCAAAGGCAACTAGGCTCGTCCACTCTTTGCTCTTCTTCTTCTATGGGTCGAGTAGAGTCTCTACTAGGATCTTCTTGAACCCTGTCGGTTCCCCTCCTTCTTTGTCTTCTTTTGGAAATGTCTCGCTACGGTCGAAATTTCCATCCTTCGACTAACCCTAACAAGGCCAAGCCTGCTCGACCGAGGATGCCTTCTTCCTCTTCTGACGATGAGGAAGAGGTGCGGTTCGAGCTTTCGAGGAGGCCTCACAACACAGGAATAGTCATTGGATCGCCCAGGGTTCGTCCCCCGCCTCCTCCTCCTTCAGAACCTTCTCCAGAACCCCCATGGTTGATGGGTCCTGGTGGTATCACCTCGGTGATAACCAGTGAGGATCTTGCAACCATCCAGGATATCTATGGTATTCCAGACTTTGTTCGGCTCTCGGTCCCACGATCGGGGGAGCGGGTCATCGCCAGTGGTGCAAGCCAGATAGCTTTGTATGAGGAGTCCTTTGCGAGGGTGCCTCCGATTCCCTTTTCATCCTTTCTTTCCTTTTGTCCTCAACCACTACTGTTTGGTTCCGACATAGCTAGTTCCAAATGCAGTTCGAACCATCTTTTGCTTCATCATCTTATGTCATTTCCATGGGATTGTTGCCCATTTCTCTCTCTTCAGGGCCTTCTTCACCCTGAAGCACCACCCGTTTGAGGGCGGGTGGTAGTTCATCTCTCCTCGCTTTAAGGGCATAAAATTTGAGCTCCCCTCTTCCATCAAAGGATGGAAGAGCAAGTATTTTTTCGTTTCGGTTGAGGGGGTCGACTGGGTTTGGAGCGATCTGGATCAGACCCCAAACCAAAATGCCATCATCAAGGTGGCTAATCGGGAGGTGTACACCAGATCCGCACTGACCAGATCCCTTCTCTTGAGGTTCTACTGACAGAGCAGAACCTCCATGAAGCTGGAGCCGGCTCAACGGGTGAGTTCGGCACGACCTTTAACTATTTTTTGTTTCTTCTCTGTCTTCTCGACTTTGGAACTAACCATGTCTTTTTTGTGTGTGCAGGCATGAAGTACTCTATGGAAGACCTTCTTTCCCTCTCCAGGAAGTGGGGTCCACCGGTGAGGACCAGGGAGTCCCCCTCGAAGAGAACCGAGGAAGAGGAGAATGCGTCGGCCGCATCCGCCATGCTAGTTGAAGAGCCGAGGAGGGGAGGGGTCGGGTCCATCCCCGAGCCATCGAGGCAGTAGACCCCAACCCCGGCCCTGGAGTTAGAGGTGGTAGTCTGGGCCAGTGTTGCTGCTGACATCGCTGCTGTTGTGGAGCCTCCACCACCTGAGGTCGTTGAGGTGGAGACCGAAGAGGAGCAGGAGAGGGTGGAGCCACTGCTCACGATGCTGTCCGCCATGGTGCCGAGCTCTCACTACACCTCTGACGCCTCCTCGGCTGGAGGAGGAGGCGATGCTGTGTCTACGACCATGAGGAAGGAGAAGGATCCTCGCAGGATTCCATTTGAAGTGGCACTGAATTCTTCACTTGTTCGAGACCCAGAGCTCGCCGAGCGCATGATGGATTTTGCATTCCAATTGCGTGACATGTGGGAGAAGGTGGGGAAGCTCCTTGGTGACACCATTCGAGTTACTTTCCCCCAACTATTTTCGGTGAGCATTCCTTTCTTCTCATCCCTTCTCCTCTTTTTCTTGTTTTCCTTCATTTTTGTGGCTAACATCTTCTTTGGAATAGCTCGGTGCTGACCTCCCGCTGATTTGGGACTACTGCAGGCACTGGGTGAAGAGGGACCAATAGCGAATAGCCCAGCTTGAGTCCTTGTTAGCTGAGGCCAAACTGCAGATGGACGCCACCTGGGAGGCCGAACGAAAGAATAAGGAGTTGATGGGCGAGATCGCAAGCACCGAAAGGTGCATTAAAGAGGTGGAGGAATCCTGGGCCGAGAGAGGAGCCGGTCCAAGAGCTGAGCTGAGGAGCTCCAGGACAAGAAGGCCAGGGCGAAGGAGCTCAGGGCTGAAGTGGCCCAGGAGAGGGAGTTGGCCCACACACTCCAAGGCCAGCTAAAGGTGGCGGAGCAGTGAGCCGTAGCCACCAAGAAGAAGATTGTGGTGGCAGAAGAGAGGACTGCTGCTGCCAAGAGGGAGGCCGTGGCGGTCACAAGCAAGTGGAGGTAGCGAAGAAGGAGGCCATCGAGGCGGTCTCCAAGTATAAGGCCTCGAAGGAGTTCGATGTCGAGTTCCACGAACTCGCTACGGACTCCTTTCTCAAGGGGTTCATGTACTGTCGATTGAAGGTGGAGGATCTTGTCCTGTACAGGAACCTAAGCAGGTTTTACCTTTTGACCGGCCTGCCAGAGAGCCTAATACCAGACTCGATTGAGGAGGAAGAACCAGTAGCTGCCATCGATGAAGCCTTGCAGGAGGAGGTCCTTGAGGATGATGCCCCGACTGTGCACCAGCCTGAGAAGGAGTCGATTGAGTAGCGTAGGGGTGCTTGTACTTTCTTTGTTTTCTTTCATTTCTGTTCGGGCTGCCCGGCCTATCTGGGGCCCAGAGAAAATGATGTAAAAATTTTGATTTCTATCTATGAAATTCCACTTCTTCCATTGACTTGTATATATATATATTCTTTTTGTATCACTGACTCTTCAGCAACCTTCCTTTCTTTGCTTCTCGACTGCCCATGCTCATGCCTTCTGGTGAGGCATCTCGCCTTAAGGCTTCAAGTCCTGGGCTCTTTCTTACTGAGCTCCAGGTACATGGGCAGTCAGAAGGGAAATTTTTTGACTTGCTGAGTCATTCCCACCTCACAAGTGAAGTGGTGTACTACTTCGGAAGAGGTGTATTCAACCTCGGATGGGATCACCTCCAGGTGAGCATGGCGCGAAGGGGCCTGGATGCTGTGGTAGGAGGGACTACCAGGTGCCCGACTTAGGAAGTTTTTGGGCTTGAGAGTGCCAAGCTTCAAAAGTTTCCGGGCTTGAGAGCCGCGCTTCAGGAGTTTCTGGGCTTGAGTGCCGGGCTTCAGGAGTTTCTGGGCTTGAGTGCTAGGCTTCACGAGTTTCTGGGCTTGAGTGATTGGCTTCAGGAGTTTCTGGGCTTGAGTGCCAGGCTTCAGGAGTTTCCAAGCTTGAGTGCAGGGCTTCAGGAGTTTCCGTGCTTGATTGCCGGACCTGGGGTCAGATAGCGAGATCCCTACAAGGCAAAGATGATTTGCACAAACAGGATCTTTATTATTAATGGAGGAAGGCCTTACATTATTGGTAATACATTCTTAGGTTGTTGGCATTCCAAGCACATGGAAATCTGGCACTGCCCCGTTCCGCCAGGTAGTAGCCTCCGCTGGGGAGAGCTTCACCACCTTGTATGGACTCTTCCAGTTCGAGGAGAGATTGCCGCACTCCCGAGGTTGCGATGCTTCAGCTTGGCGCAGTACCAGATCACCTGGGTGAAAGATCTTCATCCTCACCCGTGCATTGTAATACCAAGCCATGCGCTGGTGGTAGGCCACCATCTAGAGTCGAGCCTTGTCTCTAGTTTCCTTGAGGAGGTCCAAGTTGAAAAGGAGGTGAGCTGGGTTTTTTGCTTCGTTATATTGCTCCACCTGCAGTGTGGGTACGTCGAGCTCGATGGCGATAATGGCTTCAGTGCCGAAGATGAGGCTGAAAGGTATTTTGTCCATGGCCATCTGAGGAGTGGTGTGGTAGGCCCAAAGAATGCTAGGGAGTTCTTCAGCCCACCTTCCCTTGGTCTAGTCCAACCTTGTCCGGAGTCCCTAGAGGATTGTCTGGTTGGTCACCTAAGCTTTCCCATTGGTCTGAGGGTGAGCCACCGAGGTGAAGTGATGGCGGATGCCGAGGTCGGTACAAAAGTCCTCGAACTCCTGGTTGTCGAATTGCCATCTGTTTCAGTGATGATATTGTGGGGAAGTCCAAAATGGCAGATGATCGACTTCCAGAAGAATTGGCGGACCTTGGCTTCGGTGATCCATGCTAGTGGCTCCGCCTCTACCCATTTGGTGAAGTAGTCGATAGCCACTATCAGGAACTTACACTGCCTAGGAGCAGGAGGGAACGGACCAAGGATGTCCATCCCCCACTGGGTGAACGACCAAGGTGCGGAGAGTTGGGAGAGTGGCATCGCGGGCTGATGTTGTATGTGAGCATGGTGTTGGCAGCGATCGGACTTTCTCACGAAGTCGACGGCATCCTCCCTCATCGTCTCCTAGTAATATCCCTGATGGAGCGCTTTGTATGCCAGTGTCCTCCCTCTGACATGATTCTTGCGGAGGCCCTCATGTATTTCTTGGAGTACAAAGGTTGCTTCTGTGGGTCTCAAGCACTTCAGGATCAGATGGGAGTAGGACCTATGGTAGAGCTGTCCGTCCATCAGGGCAGATCACGCGGCCTTCTTCTTGATGAGGCCGGCCTCAATCCGGTCTTCTGGTAGGGTGCCATCGATGATGTATTTGATATACCGGTCCATCCAGTTAGGCTCCGGGGTGACCTGCTGGACTTCTTCGAAGGCTTCATAGCTTGGGCTTTCCAGGTACTCAATGTGGATGCGTCCCAGTGACGAGTTTGGCTAGGTCGTGAGCCTTGATAGAGTGTCGGCATGAGCATTCTCTCCATGAGGGATATGGAAGATGCTGAAGCATCAAAAACTCTTCGTGCTTGAACGGATCCACTCGAGGTACTTCATCATTTGGGGATCTCGGGCCTCATACTCCCCCAAGACCTGACCCGCCACCAGCTGGGAGTCGATGAAGACTTTCAGGTTTGGTACACCCAGCTCGCGGGAGACTCTGAGTCCCGTTATGAGTGCTTCATACTCCGCCTGATTATTGGTTACTGTGAACCTGAAGCAAAGCACACATTCAGCCATGACCCCATCCCCGTTGGCGAGGATGAGTCCTGCTCCGCTCCCTCTTGAGTTGGACGTGCCGTCCACATGGAGGACCCATGTATTCTCCTCGATAACAGGCTCCAGTTAGGGTATCGAGGTCGAGATGGTCTCCTCGGGCTCCTCGCTCATGCCAGCGCACTCGACCAAGAAGTCGCCAGCACATGGGCTTTTTGGGATGGCCTCGACCGGTATGAGATGTTGAACTCGCTCAGCATTAGAGACTATTTAGCAAAATGCCCAGATGTTTCGCGGTGGCTGAGTATGGCCCTTAATGGTTGGTTCGTCATGATCGCAATAGGATGCACTTGAAAGTACGGCCTAAGGCACTTGGCAGATATTATTATAGCAAAAATTAACTTTTCTGAGTGGGTGTACCCAATCTCTGCATCCCGAAGGATTTTGCTAGCATAGTACATCGACTTCTGGGATCCGTCCTCATCTGTTCGGACAAGGACTGAGTTGATGGCCCCTGGGGTGACTACCAGGTATAACAGGAGTTCTTCTCCTTCCTCTGGCCTGGAGAGGAGTGGCGGGGATGCTAAGAACTTCTTTAACTCCTCGAAGGCCACCTTGCACTCTTTAGTCCAAGCGAAGTCATGCACTTTGCACAGCGCCTTGAAGAAGGGCAGGCAGCAATCAGTTGACCTCGAAATGAACCTGCTCAGGGTCGTAATCCGGCCGGTCAGGCGCTGAACCTGCTTCTTCGAGGTGGAATGCTCCATGTCAACGATTGCCTGGACCTTCTCCGGGTTCGCCTCGATGCCCCTTTGGGTGATCATAAACCCCAGGAACTTCCTTGCCGCTACATCGAAGGTGCACTTTATCGGGTTCAGCTTCATCTTGTCCATCTGGAGGTTGTGGAAGGCCTCTGCCATGTCTGTGATGTGATTCAACTTCGGCTTGCTCATGACAAGCATGTCATCCACGTACACTTGCATGTTTCTTCCAATTTGGTCCTTGAAGACCCGGTTGACCAGCCGTTGGTAGTGGTACCAATGTTCTTCAAATCAAAAGGCATCATTCTATAGCAGTACGTCCCTTAATTGATAATGAAGGCAGTGTGCTCCTCGTCCTCCGGATGCATCCAGATCTAATTATATCCAAAGAAAGCATCCATGAAGGAGAGCAAGCGGTGCCCTGAGGTGGCGTCTACCAGCTAGTTGATCTTTGGCAAAGGGAAGCTATCCTTCGGGCTGGCCTGGTTGAGGTCAGTGTAGTCCATGCAGATCCTGTACTTCCCATTACTCTTCTTTACCATGACTACATTCGCCAGCCAGTTGGGTACTGCACTTTGCAGACAAAGCCGGCTGCAAGGAGCTTATCCACCTCCTCGTTGATTGCCCGTTGCCTATCAGGGGTGAAGCTTCTCTTCTTCTGCCGAATCGGGCAACACTTTGGATCAATTCTCAACTTATGGGTGATTATGTCAGGGGGAATCCCCGGCATATCTGTTGCCATCCAAGCAAACACATCTGCATTTGCTCGAAGGAACTCCAACAGGTGGGCCTGCTCCTCCTCTTGCAGCTGGGTCCTAATTTGCACCATTTCATCGGGTCAGCTTCGAGTGGGTATGATAGCAGGTGCTCGACTGGGCCACCCCTGGGATCTTCTACCCTTTAGTCGAGGTCATCGGCACTGGGATCTTCCTCAGAGCTGCTGGCCCCGGGGATGGCTTGGAGTCAGTGTTGGATCGGTTGAGGTGCACCCCTCATCTCTCCAACACCGTACGGAGTAGGAAATTGCACTAGTAGCCTTTTGGTGGAGATGATCGCATCGAGTAGATTGAGTCCGGGGCGACCAAGGATCACATTGTAGGCTGAAGGAAGCCTTACAATAGTGAAGGTCATCATGACAGTGCTCTACCGAGGTGGCATCCTGGTAGTAACAGGGAGAGTGATTTCTCCTTCAACTCCATAGAGTCCCTTGTGAAATTGACCAGGGGAGTGTGCACAGGCTTAAGTTGAGCAGAGGATAGATTTATCTTGGAGAAAGCATCATAAAAAAGGATATCGTTGAACTTCTACTATCGACCATAATCTGTTTTACAGGTGCTTTGCAATCATCATCTCGACGACCACGACATCATTATTTACATTTTTAATCCCAATTTCCTTTCCCTCGTAAAGGAGAGTACATTCTTAGGACCCTCTCCTCCCTGGGCCCTCTTGGGGGCGTGCTCAATTCCCCTCTTTACAGTTGCCCCCAGCAAAACTTCCGAGGTAGCCCCTTCTTATGAGGTCTTCAATCTCTCATTTGAGGTGGTGGCATTCCTCAGTGTCGTGGCCATGGTCATGGTGGAACTAGCAGTACTTCATCTTATCATGACCACTAGATGGCCTTAGAGGGGGTGAGAGATGCAGGTAGCGCTCACCCTCAATCTCCATGAGGATCTTCATCCTCGGAGCAAGGAGAGGTGTGTATCTTTCTTCTGGAATGGGGTCGCTCTTCGGCTTTGGCCCCTGGCAGAAATTTGGTATGGGCGTTCTGGGCTTCTGCACCCCGGATGCCTCCCCTGGAGCTGGCTTCTTAGTGGCTTCCCGTTTAGCTCCCTCTTCGTGTGTTCCGCCTCCTCGGTGCAAATGTACTTTTGAACACGAAGGAGGAGTTCGAAGTATGTCTTGGGAGATTTTTTGTCTAGAGAGTAGGTCAGGCGGGAAGTCTTGAGCACTCTCTTCAGTGCCAGCATAGCGACTAGCTCATCCAGGTTATGGATCTCCATCGTGGTGACCTTAAAGCGGGCCACGTAGTCTCGTAGAAGCTCGTGGTCCTGTTGCTTGATGGAGAAGAGGCTATCTGCCTCACGTGGCCCCTTGAGACAGGCATCAAAGTGGGCCACGAACTTCTGCTCTAGCTGAGTGAAAGAGTTGATGCTTTTGGGCTCAAGGCAGGTAAACGAGACTCGAGCCACCTTCCGGAGGGTGGCTGGGAATGCGATACAGAGAAGAGCATCGGTTACTCCCTGGACTCTCATGAGGGCCTTGTAGCTCTCCAAGTAGTCCAGGGGGTTGGTGGTCCCGTTGTAGGGATCCACCTACGGCATGCGAAACTGACTGGGGTTCGGTTCCTCTTGGATCTCTTGGAAGAAAGGGGGATGGGTGTCGTAGCCCATAGGCTCGCTGGGAGAGCCCTGCAGATTTGCAAATTAATGGGATAGCTCCACCAGCTTGTACTCCTGTTCTTCCAGGTGCCTTTCTGCCATACGCCTGATGGCCTCATTGGTTGAGCCTTCCACCGAGGTCGAAGGAGGAAAAGATAGTGTCTGAGGGGGGTCATGATGGGGGCCCTTGCCTCTGTGACCTCGACGATGCCTGGCAGTTGCCTGCTCAAGGGCTGAGGATTGGCTCTCCCGGTCAACGAATCTGATCCAATGTCTCTTCGCCAGGGTCCTGTGGCTTCCTTGGCGGTCTGTTATGGCCCGCGGCTGGAAGGCCTTCCTTGGAAGGATCGCAGGCTACATGGTGGTGTGGACACCAGAAACCGAAAGAAACTTCACTCCAACAAGGAGTCATTTCTTTTTTAAGAGTCATGTAATTAATTTTGAGTTTCAAATCAAGAGTGTTTATTGAGTCATGTAATTACTTTTAAAATTTCATTTCATGTAAGTCCATTTCAAGTTTTAAAGTCTAGGTCAGTTGAGTTTAATTCAGTTGAGTTAAGTCTAATTCAGTTGAGTTAAGTCTATTCAAGTCTTAAAGCCATGAAAGCCAGCAACAAGACTCAAATTTTGGACCCCAGAATTTGATCCCATGAAGAAGAGAAGACATACCACCAAGCAAGAGAAAAGGACCATAAACTAGGACCACTTGGTGCCACATGTCATCTTGAAATTAGAAGACCACCTCACCATGCCACGTCATCAGCCAGAGGTGCCACCTCGCCAGCCACTTCATCACCCTTTGGGTGCCAACAAGGGAGATTCAAATTCAAGGAGGTCGGCCACATCCCTCCAAGCCCTCCACCAAATCCTCCAACTCCCCCCACATCCCTCCAAACCCTCCATCAAATCCTCCAACCCCCCCTTGTAATCCTCCTCAATTTGGGGAGTTTTTAAATTTCAAAAGCTAGCTTTGTGAGGCTATTTAAAGCCTTGGACGCCTATTGTGGAGGGGATTGAAAATGAATGAAATACAAGTGAAGTTTTGAAGCAAATTGTCTTGTGTTCTTGTGTGAAAGTTTCTTCCTCCACGCCAAAGCCAATTTTTTCTTTTTTCTCCAAGCAACTCACCATTCCAGTACAAGACGAAGGCATTGGAGTTGGCCAGATCTTCTGCAATTTCTTCTTTGTTCACAAATCCTCCCAACCTTTCTTTATATTTGTCTCTTTCTTCCTTCACCTGTGATCTTCAATTGCAGGGTCCTTCGAAGTCTTTGAGTTGAGAACCGGGTTCCCCCTTGACAATGAACCGACAGACTGAAGTCCAAGTCTAGAGTTCTGATCTTTGTTATCCAAGTCCTCCAGTCCAGAGCATTGGTAGTTTCAAGGTATGAATCAAAAGAAGGTTGGAAAGCTCATCAAGGTAAGTCCATAATCATTGGCCCCTCTTATCTAGATCTTCTTCCTTCTTAGTTTAAGATTGTGTCTAATCAAGTAAAAGTTCCATTTCGTGTAATCCTTAAGTCTTATTATAATGAGTACAATGCTAGTGTAATTAGGTTTCATTGCTCTACAAACCATAATCTAAACATTAATCATATGCTTGCCGCATCATTTTGGTATCAGAGCATGGTTGCATTAGGGTAGAATAGTTTTCTTTAAATCCAAGCAAGATCTAAAATTCACGCCTCCTGAGCAGGTGTACTCCAGTACACTGTCACAACCCATGGGAATAATGAGCCCCTAGCCAGACGTGAATTTTTTAGATTGAAGTTTGGGTAAGCCATTGCACTTGTTTGATTATGTTCTGTTTTTCTGAAAATTTGCATCTGTTTACTGTAATCCATCTGCAGCTCCAAAGGCAAGTCACTAATTTTTTATTGAAATATTTTTTTTCTTGTTCCTTTTCAAGTCAGTTATCACCATATTAAATTTGATCATCAGAAAAAAAATTATAAAAAAAATGAAAATTTCTGCAGTTAGACACTATCATTAGGATTCTGTTTTGTCCTTTTTATTTATCTTTATTTGTAGGATCTTCTTAGAGTAGTAAAGATTTTAGTTTTAAAATTCCTTTCATCTGCATTGAAACATATAACTTAGGAATCCTCTGTAAATCTTTCATAATTTTTGGACATTTTTTTCATCATGTTTTCCATACCACTTTCAAACTACAACACACTTCTGCAGCACCTTTGCATTTCATTCATCTCATGAGAAATCAAATTAAGGGCATCAATTTGACATAGGGTCAGGGTTTCATCACTTGTCCCTAGCCCAAAATTCACCAACCAGCATATCAATCCCAGTCCGTTAATTAAAATTGAGTAGAACGTTAATTGCCCTAGTGGGTTAGGGACACCAACAAGTTGGGTTCAGGTTAGGGTCAAGTTAACTGTGTCAGCTAATTAGTGTGTGCTTACTGGCTTGGTGTCTAGGATTGGTGCATTAGGGCTTGTGATTTGGTCCTCCTACCTGGTCAATCTCAGATTGGTGTCTAAGGTTGGCAATCAGGGACCTTCACTCCCCTCCACCTACCTGGCTAAGTCCCATAAGTACTACTAGCTAGTTGGTTCACTTAATTAGACTTCTAATTTGTGCTCTAGGTCTAGGAAACCTTAGCTCGAACTTGAGTCCATTTGCATGCATGACAACTAGAGCAGGGACTCATATTCACCAGTCCAGACCCAGTCCAGTGTAGCCATGGACCCGAATCTTGAAACCATGCTGAAAGGCCTAAATGATCTAATGGCCCAATTGAACCAAATTCTGGCTAAACAATTTTCCTTAGACCAACCAACTCCTACTATCCCATTAGCTCATATGAATGATAGGAGTAAGAACCCTGAAGTACAAGTTGAGTTCATTAATACCCAAGACTTAGGGTATCCTCAAACTGAAGGGCTAGGGAAGGAAGAAGGCAAATCTGAACCTAGTAAATATGTGTATGAGACTAACATAAGTTTAATAGATGAATATGAAGGGGAAGACTGTGAAGAGAACAACTTTAGTACCTTACCTGAGGAAACCTTTGGTAAAGAAAAGATTATTGAGCCTAGTCCTGAAACATTAGAACAACCAAAATTTAGTGAGGACATGGTTCCCGTAAGACAATGCCCTCAGGAAGAACCCAATACTTTAGCTTCGACACAAGAACTCCTTCAAGTACCTGAGAAGAACCCAATCATTATTTTAGAAGACTTTCCTGATGACCTTCAACTACCTAGAAGCATCCCGCCTGTAGATCAAAATTCTAATCTTAAGGTCATCATGAGTAACCAAGGTCTGTTTCAAGATTCCCCTAAATTACCCCAAGTCTCGGATTCCTATTTCCTTCCTTTCCCTGAGTCTTATCATAATTTTAGAGCCATTAAGTTTCATTTGGATGAGTTTACTAGGATGCATGAGCTTCTAAAGCCTATTCCTTTTGCTACCTACTTTTGGAAAACCTTATGGCATTTGCTAGGAACCCATGATAAATTCTCATGTGCATACCAAGACCAGGGTCAAACCTAGAGAGTCAATAATCTTTTAGGTTTAGGTCCTAGAAAGCCCAATAAAATTCCTCTCAATAAGGATGCCTAGTTTAGTCTGCATTTTGTAAGTGCTTATGTAAATTTCTAAGTTTGCTGAATCTTTCGCACAGCATGTCACAAATTTGTATAAAGAAATCAGTAATAAGATCAAACTGAGCAATGAGACTTACAAACATTTAGCTGATTCACATAAGAGGGCTAAAGAATTCTGTGAAGGGGATTATGCAATGATTAGGCTCAACCCTGAATGGTTCCCACCTGGAACCATAAAGAAGCTGCATGCCTGCGGAGTGGGACCTTTCAAGATCTTAAAGAAAATAGGGCCTAATGCATATGTTTTGGAACTTCCACCTGATATGGGTATCAGTACAACCTTTAATGTTTCAGACCTAGTAGAATACAAAGAACCAATACTAATACCTAGTGAGCCTTTTGGGCCAGAAACTTTCATTGAGAGTAAACATATTTCTGAGTGTCCACCACCAACCCTACCTGAGCGAAGAGAGAGGATTGAGAGAATCCTGGATGACAAGACCATTACTACCAGGAATAAGGACTATCAGGGATACCTGGTTCAATGGCAAGGTTGACCTGAGTCCGACAACTCTTGGATTACTTGAGAGGACCTGCAAATACTTAACCCAGACTTGTTCGAGCATTACTAGGGCAAAACTGAACCATACTCGACTGGGTCGAGTTCTGCCCACCCCAGGAGAATTGGTGTGGACACCAGAAACCGAAAGAAACTTCACTCCAACAAGGAGTCATTTCTTTTTTAAGAGTCCTGTAATTAATTTTGAGTTTCAAATCAAGAGTGTTTATTGAGTCCTATAATTACTTTTAAAATTTCATTTCCTGTAAGTCCATTTCAAGTTTTAAAGTCTAGGTCAGTTGAGTTTAATTCAGTTGAGTTAAGTCTAATTCAGTTGAGTTAAGTCTATTCAAGTCTTAAAGCCATGAAAGCCAGCAACAAGACTCAAATTCTAGACCCCAGAATTTGACCCATGAAGAAGAGAAGACACACCACCAAGCAAAAGAAAAGGACCATCAACTAGGACCACTTGGTGCCACATGTCATCTTGAAATTAGAAGACCACCTCACCATGCCACGTCATCAGCCAGATGTGCCACCTCACCAGCCACTTCATCACCCTTTGGGCGCCAACAAGGGAGATTCAAATTCAAGGAAGTCGGCCACATCCCTCCAAGCCCTCCACCAAATCTTCTAACTCCCCCCATATCCCTCCAAACCCTCCATCAAATCCTCCAACCCCCCCTTGTAATTCTCCTCAATTTGGGGAGTTTTTAAATTTCAAAAGCTAGCTTTGTGAGGCTATTAAAAGCCTTGGACGCCTATTGTGGAGAGGATTGAAAATGAATGAAATACAAGTGAAGTTTTGAAGCAAATTGTCTTGTGTTCTTGTGTGAAAGTTTCTTCCTCCACGCCAAAGCCATTTTTTTTTTTTTCTCCAAGCAACTCACCATTCCAGTACAAGACGAAGGCATTGGAGTCGACCAGATCTTCTGCAATTTCTTCTTTGTTCACAAATCCTCCCAACCTTTCTTTACATTTGTCTCTTTCTTCTTTAACCTGTGATCTTCAATTGCAGGGTCCTTCGAAGTCTTTGAGTTGAGAACCGGGTTCCCCCTTGACAATGAACTGACAGACTGAAGTCCAAGTCCAGAGTTCTGATCTTTGTTATCCAAGTCCTCCAGTCCAGAGCGTTGGTAGTTTCAAGGTATGAATCAAAAGAAGGTTGGAAAGCTCATCAAGGTAAGTCCATAATCATTGGCCCCTATTATCTAGATCTTCTTCCTTCTTAGTTTAAGATTGTGTCTAATTAAGTAAAAGTTCCATTTCATGTAATCCTTAAGTCTTATTATAATGAGTACAATGCTAGTGTAATTAGGTTTCATTGCTCTACAAACCATAATCTAAACATTAATCATATGCTTGCCGCATCACATGGGGCGCGGCAACTTGGGCCGCAGGGGTCCCTGGCTGCTGGTGGGTGTTTAGGGACCGATGCTGATGCTATAGTTGGTGCACCGCAACATTTAGAAGTTGCATCTGTTGGGCGAGCGTAGCTAGCTGGACTTCCGCTGTAGGCAATTATGGTGGAGTGGGAAGCTCCCTCTTTTGGCTATGTGGGTCCACATGGGAAGGGGGATTCCCCGCATGGTTGGTGGAGACTTCCTGTGCACGGGTCATCACCATGCCTTCGGTGGTTTTCTTGTAGGGGGGATTAGCTTGAATTGAAATGTGTCATGCCCCCTACCTGGTGCGCCAATATGTTGCCACTTAAACTGCCATGTCCTGTAGCTGAAGTGGACCTTGGATCATGCCCTTATCACTCCGGACTTGCCTACACACCTGGACCTACAAAATAGAGGAGATCCGGGTCGGTGGTCCCGGCGGGGGCACTCCAATGTTCAAGTCAGTGATGATCCAGGGAAACATATCATCCTGGTCGAGCCCTGTAGATGGACTGCACATTAGGAGGAGAAAGAAATATGCTGGAAGAATGTAGATGAGCCATGAGTAGAGCAGGAGAAGTGGTGATGGAGGAGAAGTTTTGCGGAAGAGCTGTGTCCATCGAGACCTATAGGGTGGATCTCCGGTAGCCTCAGTTTCTTGATTTTTTCTCCTGTGTGCCACCCTTCTTGTCCGTTAGCTAGCCTCACGTTTTGCTTGCTTACCTTCTAGAACCTTAGAGAGCTCTTTTTAAGCTAGGATGGCCATGAGAGGCCTACCTCAAGATCCTTCCCTCACTTGTGGGCGCGTGCGGTGATATTTCGTGCCGTGGACAGGACGTCTTTCCTCACTTACGATATGGAACCAACCGTGTGCTCTGACATTCTTTTTGGTCGCTCCATTTTGGATATCCTAGCAGAGCCTCGATTGGGAGGCAACCGCCCCATGGATTTGAATCTTTTGGGCTGACTTCCTCTTTTGGGTGGTATAGAAGGTTGGTAGGGAGCGTAGCATCTCAATCGGGGGAGCCTTTCTTTTTCAGTGTAAGTGGTAGCTGGGACCATTATTGCAGCCTGGAAGGCATCTTTTCATGGTCCTTGGGTGATGGACCGCTACCCAAGAAGAGCAGTGACGTCCTTCGGTTGCTGGTCCTTTTGTTCGAGGTGGAGCTGGTCCGGAGAGGCAGAGCTCGACTTTGGCCATGACATCTCGACCTTGGGAGAGCTGCCTGGAGAAGGAGTCCGGAGAGGCGGACCTCAACTTCGATGGTGGCATCTCGACCCGAAGGGAGCCACCTAGTGAAGGAGTCCAGAGAGGCGGAGCTCGACTTCGGTCGCGGCATCTTGACCGAAGGGAGCTGCTTGGCGAAGGAGTCCGGAGGGGCGGAGCTTGACTTCGGCCATGGCGTCTCGACCCTAGGGGAGCTGCCTGGCGAAGGAGTCCAGAGAGGTGGAGCTCGACTTCGGCCAAGGTGTCTCGACCTGAAGGGAGCCACCTGGCGAAGGAGTCCGAAGAGGCGGAGCTCGACTTCGACCAAGGCATCTTAACCCGAAGGGAGCCACCTGGTGAATAAGTTCGAAGAAAAGATCTGACATGGCAGCTTCCTCTAACGTGGCATCGGATTGGGTTTGACATGGGCTACATATTAGCGATCCCGCCACATCAAAAGTAAAATTAGGAAGATTTGGATTTCCAAAGGAACCAATCCTACTAACCTGCAAGGATCCAAGAAAGCTTGGGTACCTAAAAGAACTCCATGATTGTCTTGCAGGAATGTCTTGCAACCTAGAACACAAAGAAAAGATGGTATCTGTATAGTGGCTGTTTAAGACATATGACAGGTGACAAGGAACAAGTCATCATCCTAGAGATGAAGGATGGAGGAATGGTCACTTTTGGTGACAATGGTAAGGGAAAGGTAATTAGCATCGGTAAGATTAGAATAATCCCTTCTACATTCATTGAAAATATATTGCTAGTTGATAAATTGAAGCACAATTTATTAAGTATTAGTCAATTATGTGATAGAGGCTTCAAGGTTATCTTTGAATCTTCAATGTGCATTGTAACTAACTCACTTGATTCTAGCACTAAGCTCATTGGACATAGACTTGGAAACATATATGTGGTAGATTTGAATGATCTAGCCATATATAGTAGTACAAGTCTTGTAGCAATGAATGATAAAACCAAGGAGTCTAGCTTACTTTGGCATAGGAGATTAGATCATGCTAGCATGCATACAATTACTAAATTGATTTCTAAAGATCTAGTTAGAGGTTTACAAAAATTCAAAGTTAATTTTGAACATGTTTGTGATGCATGTCAATTGGGTAAATAAACTAGGGAGAGTTTTAAATCGAAAAACATGGTTTCTACTTCTAGACCACTTGAGCTACTACACATGGATCTATTTGGACCAACTAAGACTACAAGCCTAGGTGGTATGAAATACGGACTTGTGATAGTAGATGATTTTTCAAGATTTACTTTGATTTTTTTTATTCCACACAAGGATAAAGCATTTAAATTTTTCCAAAAATTTTACAAGAAAGTTTCAAACCAGAAAAATCTTTCAGTTATTTCAATTAGAAGTGATCATGGCATAGAATTTGAAAATCAGTATTTTGATGATTATTGCACTGAGCACGGTATTGATCACAACTTCTCCACTCTTAGAACACCATAGCAAAATGGTGTTGTAGAGAGGAAGAATAGGACCTTGGAAGAGATGGCCTGAATAATGTATATGAAGGCAATCTCCCAAGGTACTTTTGGGCAAAAGTGGTGAACACTGCCTATTACATTTTAAATCATATTTTGATAAGACCAATTTTAAAGAAAACCTCCTATGAACTTTGGAATGATAGAAAACTAAGCATTCATTATTTTCATGTATTTGGTTGTAAATGCTTTATGTTAAACAATGGAAAGGATAAGCTAGAAAAGTTTGATGCTAAATCTGATGAAGCTATATTTTTGGGTTATTCAATCAATAGCAAAGCTTATAAAGTTTTTAATAAAAGAACATTAAGAGTAAAAAAATCGGTTCATGTTATTTTAGATGAATCAAACCCTCACCTTCAAGAAAAGAAGAGTGTATAGACAATGATGCAGGTATACTTGATCAAGCAATGGAAGACATGAGCTTGAAGGACAAACCAACTCAAGAAGGAGAAGAAATGGTAAGTAGAGATCATGGTGATCTACTAAGAGAATGAAGGTATGTAACTTCACACCCTAAAGATTTAATTATAGGTGATCCCTCGCAAGGTGTTTGCACTAGGTCATCACTTAGAGAAGCACATGATTATTTAGCATTTGCTTCACAAGTAGAGTCTCATAACATAGAAGAAGCTGAAAATGACCCTGATTGGATGATGGCCATGCATGAAAAACTCAACCAATTTGAAAGAAATAATGTATGGACCTTAGTAAACAGACCCTCGACCATCTTGTAATAGGAACTAAATGGGTTTATAGGAATAAGTTAGATGAACAAGGAAAAGTAATTAGAAATAAAGCAAGATTAGTGGCTAAAGATTATAATCAAGAAGAAGGAATAGATTTTGATGAAATCTATGCACCTGTAGCAAGATTAAAAGCTATTAGATTATTACTTGCATTTGCTTGCTACATGAATTTCAAATTATTTTAAATGGATGTAAAAAGTGTATTTTTGAATAGATTTATTTCGGAAGATGTTTTTGTAGAACACCCATCAGGTTTTGAAAATCATGCTCATCCAAATCATGTTTTTAAACTTAATAAAGCATTGTATGGATTAAAACAGGCATCTAGAGTATGGTATGATAGATTGAGCAAGTTTTTACTTGAAAATAACTTTGTTAAAGGCAATGTAGATACAACATTATTTATTAAAAGGAAAGAGAATGATATGTTAGTTGTACAGATTTATGTAGATGATATTATTTTTGGTGCAACTAATGAGGATCTTTTTAGAAAATTTGCTGAGTTGATGCAGGGTGAATTTGAAATGAGCTTGATGGGTGAACTAATCTACTTTCTTGGACTCCAAATTAAGCAAACAAAGGAAGGAATTTTTATCAACCAAGCAAAATACATCAAGGAGACATTAAGAAGTTTGGTATGGAATCATATATAATTGCTATTAAAATAATCATAAAATATCTAAATGAATAAGTAATCTTGGTCTACGGTATTCTAAGCAATCTTTATTAGATTTAATTGATTTTTCTGATGCTGATTATGGTGGATGTAAAATTGAAAGAAAAAGCACTAGCGGTATTTGCCAGTTTCTAGGGTTGAACTTAATTTCATGACACTGTAAGAAACAAAATTCTGTAGAACTATCCACTATTGAGGTAGAATATGTAGTTGCTGGGAGTTGTTGTGCACAAGTGTTATGGATTAAACAATAACTAGAAGACTTTAGTGTTATATAAACAAAAATTTCTATCAAATATGATAACACTAGTGCTATCAATTTGACAAAAAATCCAATTCAGCATTCTAGAACAAAGCATATAAAAATTAGACATCACTTCACTAAGGATCATGTAAAAAATGGAGAAATTGAACTTGAATTCATTGCAACTGAAAATCAACTTGCTGACATCTTTACTAAGCTACTTAATGAAGAAAGATTTGAAATGATTAGAGAAGAATTAGGGTTATGAGACATGTTTTAGAATTTTTGATATATTTTCTTCTAAATTAAGGAAAAATTATATAGAAGACCTCCTACATCAACTTAAGGATAATGACCACCTTATATAGTGTCCTTCTATCATTAAAAATCTTTTAAAAGTATTTTAGAACCTTTTTGTGAGTTTTTGCTTGAGCCAACTCGAGCAGTCATGCTTCTGGCCAAGCCGACTCGGATATCGGGCTAGACATTTTTATATAACCCGTAGGACTTAACCTAGGGCTTTTATCTCCGGTTGAACCTTAGCCAAACTTCCAAAAAACCCTTCCAAAAGCCTAGGGACCACTCTATCTACACCACCATCCTTGAATTTCAACCTCTCCTACCTTTGATTTCTGATTATGGCTCCTAGGATGGCAGTACGGAAGAGAGTAAGGCATGTGGAATCCAGTGCACAGAGGGAAAGAAGGTCAAAATGTAGAGAAGAGTTGACCCTTGTTCAAGAACAAGAGGAAGAAAGAAATGAGTCACATTCTCCGCTGAGACAGGTAATTTCAATGGCTAACCGCCCAATTACTAGTAGAAGAAGAATAGTTTTCTCATTTTTGGAAGAACTAGGGCTAAGAATTAGAGAATGGATAGAGGCTCAAGGATGGATTGACTTTTGTTCTTTAGATACTCTGACTTATCCCAATTTGGTAAGAACCTTTTATGAAAACCTTACTTTAGGTGAGTATCATATTGAATCTGTTAAAGGTGTAAGGTTAGTTATGGATGAGGAAAGGTTAAGTGATGTTCTACACATTCCTAATGAAGGACTGAATCACTTAATGTTGAAAGACAAGAAGAAAACTCTTAGACTCATCCTTGAGAGAAGAGATGTAGATGATGTGGAGAATGCATAGGCTAATATGTTGTCGCTGGAAATGAGATTGTTACACAACTTAATTAGTAGGATTTTCTTGCCAAGGACAGGCTGATTTGATTGGGTGAGTGAGAAAGATCTGGCCTTTATGAGATGCTTGATTGAGGGGGAGGCCCTCAATCTCCCGTACATTATGATGGTTCAGATGAGGGAAGCAGCAAGGAGGGTGAAAGCCTGCCTTCCCTACGACATGGTTTTCACTTTACTATTTTAGCACTTTGGAATTGACCTTACTGGAGAGGATGGTAGACCACTGCATCATACCAATACCTACTTGAAGAAGTCCCTACATCGGATGGGTTACCATCAGGTTGAAGGAGTTTGGTCGAAGAGGGTGTCAGGACAGAGGGTGGCACATCCTTCTTTAGATGAAGATGATGATGATCGAGCAGAGCACCCCATGGCTGATACTGAGATTGCCGCTGATAGAGCTGAAGATGATGATCATATTATAGAGGCTAAGACTGAGGAGCATAGACCTACAAAGAGATAGCCTGGTAGTCCTAGGACTCCACCAGGACCTTCAGTTGCTCCATCAGCACCTTCTACATCGACCATTGTTCTCACTGCTTTACAGGCCTTCATAGCATAGTAGCTAAGATAGCTTTCAGAGTCCCTGATGAGCACTTTCTCTTCAATGTTTAGCGAGCTTCGTCAAATAGTTGATACTAGACTTCAGGAGATCAGGATTGAGCTGAGTCAGTTGTCTTTTAGAGTTGAGGTAGTTGAGAGTTGCCAGCACCTACAAGATGACATTCAGTCTGATATTAGAGACTTGCGCATAGATTTTGGTCGATTGAGAGGAGCAGCGAATGCTTTTAGTACCCAGCATATAGCAGAGCTTCAGTGTCTACAGAAGGGAGTTCAGGCCATCTTTACCGAGCTCCGGACTATATGGGTATTCTTATCGAGATTTTCTTCTACCATCGAGGCTTCATGGCTCTTTTATGTGAGTTGATCATATGCTTGTTAATTTCATTGTTCAAATTTTCTTACTAATCATGCTATGCATATGACTCTCGTAGTCATGGACACTTATGCATGGGAAGGTCAAATGACATCAAATGACAAAACATAAATGATATCAAAACAAAACAAGCTCTAATGGACTTTATTATCTATGAACTAAACTTTATTGCTAGGAAACAAAAGTTCCTAATTTTCAATATTCCCCTAAATGGCTTTAAAAACTCTAGCACACAACTTTAGGTAGGTGGCAGTGAATCTTAATTTGGTATCCAATAAATGCCATAATGTCTTCCAAAAGTAATTTTGAATATTATTGGAACCTGATCAATGGTATGGTGGATGTCCCAGCTACTGGGAATTATGTCCCAAAGCCAATCGTCTAGGCTATAGGTGGTTGAGCTGAGTATTATACTCTTTGTATGAATTAATAAATATTATTTTGGCAGCTCATCGCATTCTGACATTTCCCTATAATGAACTCTTTTTCATGTGATGAAGTCCTTAGGACTACACTGACTTCGATATAGAGAGGATACATCGAGTGGTTGGTACGGGCACCAGGCTCAGGAAGAGGCTTCAGCTAATGCCAAGTTCTTTATGGATAGAAGACTAGGAATTTAAGTCCTGTAATAAGTCTATGAGTCCTGTATTTATTTTTATTTGAATAATTGAGTCATGTTTTATTTTAATTTGGGTCTAATTAGAGTTAAATTGGCTTTGTATTGAGTCGGGTTCATGATCTACTTGTATTGGGCTTCAATTAAGCAAAAATGAGTGCAACCAACTTCACCAACTACTTGGAGCACCACATCATCAAAGCACCATGCCACCTTGGAAGACAAGTCATGCCAACTTGGAGGATAAATCATGCCACATCACCAAGACACATCAACCATGAATTTTCAAATTTGAATGAAGCTCCACTCTTTATGGGTGCCCACCTTGTAATTAGGAGATTTAAATTTGAATGGGCCACTCCTATCTTTATGGGACACCCCTTGATTTTCTCCATGAAAAGTGTTGCATTTTGAATTTGAAAAGGAGCTTAATGTTTATAAAAGCTCCTAGAATTCTCTTGTAATGGTGATGATGAATGAAGAAGAAATTTTTTTTGAAAGCTTTTCCCTTTGCTAGCCAAAGTCCCTTGAGAGAAGGAAAGGTGTGAGACCTAAGTTACCTAGCCAATCCAATTTCTAACCCATACTCCATTTCTATTTGATCAACCTTGAAGACTCTCCTACAAACCACTCCAAAATTCATCCATCTCCTCTTCAAAAGGCATCTTCTACAAAGAAGTTCAGCATGCCATCAAGTGAAGGAGGTTTAAGTTGTGGACGCCAAGGAAGATCTACTTCAAGCCAAGCTTAATCCTTATACTCTATTCCAAATTCTCTTTATCCATTCGTACAACCTCCCATCTAAACATGTTAATCTTTCCATCTCCTTGTGTAGGATCCCCGAGTCTCATGGTTTCCAAGATGAAGGTTTACTATGCCAAAGAATCAGAAGCAGGAGGCCTTGAAACCTAGAGTAATTCTTTTGTCATTTAGGTACCTCATCTTGAGTGTCCTTTATCCCATTTTCAGAACATTAATAGCCGGGTAACCATTCTTATACTTTCTTTCAGATATGAAATAGCAAGGTAAGCTAGCCCTAACTTGTGTAGTTTCCTAACCACAAAGGTCCTTTCTTAATTACTTTGAGAGAGTTTCTTTCTAGTCATGTTTTTCTTTATGTTCCTTTCCTGAATTTCTATTTCTTTTATAGAATAGCTGCATGCCTATTAGCCTCATCAACATTTAATCTCTTTAATCCTTAAAGATACATCATTCGAATCTTGTTCCCCATCATTTTGGTATCAGAGCATGGTAGGTTAGGGTTACTTTTGAATTTGTGCATTTAGGTAGGTTGCTGAAATTTTCTGCATGCATAGCATTCATACATGCAACTTAGTTATTATTTTTAAAATCCAATCTAGATCTAAAATTCACGCCTCCTGAGCGGGTGTACACCATTACACTGTCATGACCCATGGGAATAATGAGCCCCTAGCCGGACATGAATTTTTAGGTTGAAGTTTGGTATGTAAATAACTTTGTTTGTTTAAATTCTGCTTGCTGTATTTCTAAATGGGCTGACTGAGATTCGCATAAAAGTCTGAATGAAAGTAGTTAATTTTTTATTGAGATAATCTTTTTCCTACTCCATATTAATCTAGTTATCATCACGTAAAATTTCATCCTTAGAAAAAAAATTACAAAAAAAATGAAAATTCCCGCATTTCATCACTATCACTGAAATTCCTTATGTTCAGTCCTGTTTTTTTTATCTAGTTTTCAGTATCTGCTCAGCATAGTATAGAATTTATTTTTAAATTTCCTTTCGTATGGCATATCATCTAGAAGTTAGAAATCTTTTGGAAATTTTTTAAATTTTTTTGAATCTGTTACATTGCACTTTTCCATCACTTGAGAACTGTACACACTAATTCTGCACCTGAAATTTGGATCCATATGTTTGTTGCATTCATTTCATGGTAAACAAAATTAAGGGCATCAAATTGACATAGGATCAGGATTTCATTACCTGTCCCTAGCCCAAAAATCACCAACTTGCATAACGAGCCCAATCTTAATTAAACGGATTAGACATTTAATTGCTCTAGCGAGCTAGGGACACCCACAAGGTCGGGTCGAGTCAAGTGTCAAGCCAACTTTGACACCCTGTTTGTGTGTGCTTGTATCTGGTGTCTAGGCAAGTGGTTCAGGGATTAGAGCCCAAAGGAAAGTTGGTTGGTTCGCTTACCTGGCCAATTTCAAATTGGTGTCTAAGGCAAGCAAAGAGGAACCTCCACTAACCTTACACTTACCTGGCCAGGTGCCAAGTTACTACAACCCGGATTGTCAATTTGACCTTACATTTGATTTGTACTCTAGGTCTAGCAAAACCCCTAGTCCGAGTTGAGTCCGTGTGCATGGCAACTAGATCAGGAGCACCTTATTAGCAAACCCAAGCCCAATCTAGTGTAACCATGGAACAAAACTTTGAGAGTCTATTGAAATCCTTGAATGACCAAATGACCAGGCTGAACCAAAACTTAACTAATCAATTAGCCTACTAGACCAATCAAAACTTGACTGATCAGATAACCCACATCACTGCTAGACTTGATCGATTAGAAGCTCGTACCCCTGGAGGAAATCATGAAGTCCAAAATGAGTTAGAGCCTAAATCCGAGTTTGAGACACCCATCAACCCTAGAAGAACTCTTCATCAAGACCATTTCTTCGAGCCAAATCCTAGGAGGCCCAATCCTGATCGAGTCCATGATCCAAATCCTAGGATAGCACACCATGATCCAGTCTATGAGCCAAACCCTAGGAGACACAATCAGGATCAGACAGACCGTGATGAGCGAACCCTTAGGAGTATTAGATTGGAAGCACCAACATTCGATGGAAATTTGGATCCTAAGGTTTACATAGATTAGGAGGGAGAGATGGATCAGTACTTCGATTGGTATGACATGACAGAGGAGAGAAAATGCAAGTTCGCGAAGCTTAGGTTAATTCGTCAGGCTAGGCTTTACTGGGGAAATGTCGAGAGGTTCATTAGGCAAAGGGGTGATGTTTCCATAGTAACCTGGAGGGCAATGAAACTTAGGCTTAGAAAGAAATACCTTCCTATGTCCTACCACCAGAGACTTCTAGACCAGTGGCAAAGATTGACCCCGGGAACCAAGAGTGTAGCCGAATACATTACCAAATTTGATGAATTTGTAATGAGATGCAATGTAGATGAGTCTGAGTCAGTTACTTTGTCGAGATTTAGGGCAGGATTGAGAGAAGAGATCCAGAAGGAGTTATTTCTGAGAGAAGTCCATGACTTAGAGCTAGCTTACCAGGTAGCACGAGATGTCGAGAAATTTCATAGGGGACCATTTTATCGCAAACCCGAACCCCCTAGAACTAGTGCACCTAGTCAGCAGCCAGGAACAAATAAGATGCGACCCAGTCGACCCAACCCTAGCACCCCTCTGACCCATAGAGATGATAGGGGTAAAGCACCAAAAGTTCAGAGGACTCCAAATTCTAATGTGGCTTGCTATAGATGTCATAAGTTAGGCCATTACGCTACCAATTGTCCAACTAGGGCCTTATACATAGGAGAATTAGAAGAAAGTGAGTCTGAACCCAAAGAACCCCTAGGTGATAATGTCGAGGAAGTATATCAGGCTGAGGATAACTTGGCTGAAGAGTATGAAGGAGACGAGGAACAAATAGAGCTTGATATGTTGGGAGTAGTTAGATGCATCCTTACCCAAAATGCGACACAAGAAGATTGGCGTAGGACTAACATCCTACAAACATTCGTCAAGTTAGGGGATAAGGTATGTAAAATAATCATATAGATAGTGGGAGTTGTGTAAATGCCATATCTACTAGTGCTGTCAAAACTTTAGGCTTGTCCACAGTTCCCCATCTAACTCCATATAAGGTTTCTTGGATAGACTCCACTTCGATTCCTATCAAACATTGGTGCCTAGTCCAAATCTAGTTACAGTCCTATCAGGAGAAAGGTGGTGTGATGTCTTACCAATGGGAGTGAGCAGTATCATCCTAGGTCGACCCTGGTTATTTGACCATGACGCGACCCTATATGGCCGATCAAATTCTTGCTCATTCATGCACCTAGGAAAGAAGTTTGTTATCAACCCAACACCACCTAAGGACACTGTTAAGAGAGGATCAAGCCACCTAAAGGAAAAGAAAATGAGAGTCAATTTGATCACTAAAAAGGAAATTGAGAAAGAACTCACTAAGGGTACACATGTTTGGATTTTACCACTAAGAAAATTCAGGAGCCTTCCCAGAAAGAATGCCCTCAGGAAGTGGCTATAGTGTTAGAAGACTTTAAGGATGTATTTCCAGATGACCTACCTGACCAGCTTCCACCACTTAGGGACATCCAGCACGCGATTGACTTAGTCCCAGGAGCCACCCTACCCAACCTTCCACACTATAGGATGAACCCTATCGAACATTTAGAGTTACAAATACAAGTAGGGGATCTCCTTAGGAAAGAATTTATTAGAGAGAGTTTGAGTCCCTGTGCAGTACCCGCATTACTGACCTCTAAGAAAGATGGCACTTGGAGGATTTCCGTTGATAGTCGTGCCATTAATAAGATCACAACGAAATATAGGTTTCCCATACCCTGTTTGGATGACATGTTAGATATGATGGCCGGAGCAACAATATTTTTGAAGATTGACCTTAAGAGTGGCTATCATCAGGTTAGGATTAGACCAGGGGATGAGTGGAAGACTGCATTCAAGACCAAGGAGGGTCTTTTTGAGTGGGTAGTAATGCCTTTTGGACTGTCCAATGCTCTTAGTACCTTTATGCGGATTATGAATCAAGTCCTACGGTTATTTATAGGAAAGTTTGTCGTAGTTTACTTCGACGATATTCTTATTATAGCGGGACCCAGAAGGACCATTTAGACCACTTGAATCAAGTCTGTTTAGCTCTTAGGGAAAATAGTCTCTTTGCAAACCTTAAGAAATGTAACTTTTTTACCCATAGAGTCATTTTCCTAGGTTTTGTTGTCACACCTGACGGAGTTTCTGCTGACCTTGAAAAGATCAAATCAATTGTAGAGTGGCCAGTGCCAAAAAGTGTTCATGAAGTACGAAGTTTTCATGAACTAGCTACTTTTTATAGAAGATTCATTCGAGGGTTTAGTACCATAGTTGCGCCAATCACATATTGCATTAAGAAAGGCCAATTTGAATGGACAAAAGCTGCTGATAAGGCCTTTCTAGATGTTAAGAAGAAAATGACACAAGCACCTATCTTAAGACTGCCTGATTTTTCCAAGGTTTTTGAGGTTGCTTGTGATGCATCTGGAGTTGGAATAGGTGGAGTTTTAAGCCAGGAGAGCCATCCCATAACTTTCTTTAGTGAAAAATTAAATGAAGCCAAGCTTAAGTATTCCACCTATGATAAGGAGCTCCATGCGGTAGTGCAAGCTTTAAGGTATTGGAGGCAATATCTACTATCGCATGAATTTATCTTGTTTTCTGATCACGAGGCCCTTAGATTCCTTAGTTCCCAGAAAAAGCTGAATCCTAGGCATGCCAAGTGGGTCGAATACATCCAGGCCTACACGTTTGTCCTAAAACACCATGCTGGAACTGAGAACAAGGTGGCCGATGCATTAAGTCTTAGAGCCCTGCTTTTGAACTCGATTAGCACTGAAGTCATTGGATTTGAAAGACTTACGGATGATTATGATAATTGTCCAGACTTTAGTGAAGTTTACCAAGCTCTGAAATTATGACCATCTAGTGGCCACAATGAGTACACCCTTTTAGATGGTTATCTTTTTAAGGAAAACAAGCTTTGTGTTCCGAAGACTTCCCTGAGAGATTTTCTAATTTGGGAAACCCATGCTGGAGGTTTGGCTGGCCATTTTGGAAGAAACAAGACCATATTGATAATTGAGGAGAAATTTTACTGGCCAGGCCTTAAGAGACAAGTAGCCAATATTGTTGCCCGATGTAGGACATGTGCGGTTGCCAAACATCAGAGACAAAACACCAGGTTATACACTCTTTTACTTGTGCCGGATTGTCCATGGCAGGATCTTAGCATGGACTTCGTTTTAGGACTGCCCAAGATCCTTAGAAAACACGATTCAATCTTTGTAGTGGTTGACAGATTTTCGAAAATGGCCCATTTTATACCCTGTTCCCAAACTTTTGATGCCTCCAGGGTAGCCAAGCTTTTTCTCAATCAAGTAGTCAAGTTACATGGGTTACATAAAACCATTATTTCAGATAGGGATGTCCGTTTTACAAGCTATTTTTGGAAAAATCTTTGGCACCTACTAGGAACAAAACTAAAATTCTCAACTGCTTACCACCCTCAGACTGATGGACAAACTGAAGTTATATATAGAAGTCTGGGGAACTTATTAAGGTGCCTTGTTGGAGAGAGTCTGGGAAATTGGGATTTACTTTTACCTCTTGCTGAGTTCGCATACAATAGCTCGGTCAATAGGTCTACTGGTAAAAGTCCCTTTGAGATTGTCCATGGTTACAGACCTAGGAGACCTATCGACCTTATCCCATTACCCACACACGCACGTGTATCTGAGTCTGCCGAGTCATATGCATCTTAAAGAATTACATAAGGAAATTAGTAAGAAAATTCAAATGAGTAATGAAGTTTATAAGCATGTGGCTGATTCATGTAAATGGATAAAGGAATTTAATGAATGGGACTCTGTCATGATAAAACTTAGACCTGAAAGGTTTCCATCGGGAACTATGAAGAAATTGCATGCCCGGGGAGCTGGACCTTTCAAAATAATTAAGAAAATAGGATCTAATGCATATGTATTAGAGTTACCACCTGATTATGGCATTAGCTCCACTTTTAATATTTCTGATCTGAAAGAATTTAAAGAACTGGCATTAATTCCAAGTGAGCCTTTTGAACTTCACCCTGCCTTTGAGAGCGAAACCCTACCTGAGTGTCCACCAGCAATTCCACTAGACCGAAGAGACAAGATTGAACGTATCTTAGATGACCAAGTGATTACTACTAGAAATAAGGGTTATTAGCGTTATCTGGTTCGTTGGCATGGTCGACCAGAATCTGAAGACTCCTGTATTACCCGAGAGGATCTACAACAAATTGACCCAGATATATTAGAAAAATACCATAGTCAAATCGATCCTTACTCGACAGGGTCGAGTTCCTCCCACCCGGGAGAATTGGTGCGGGCACCAGGCTCAGGAAGAGGCTTCAGCTAATGCCAAGTTCTTTATGGATAGAAGACTAGGAATTTAAGTCTTGTAATAAGTCTATGAGTCCTGTATTTATTTTTATTTGAATAATTGAGTCATGTTTTATTTTAATTTGGGTCCAATTAGAGTTAAATTGGCTTTGTATTGAGTCGGGTTCAAGATCTACTTGTATTAGGCTTCAATTAAGCAAGAATGAGTGCAACCAACTTCACCAACTACTTGGAGCACCACATCATCAAAGCACCATGCCACCTTGGAAGACAAGTCATGCCAACTTGGAGGATAAATCATGTCACATCACCAAGACACATCAACCATGAATTTTCAAATTTGAATGAAGCTCCACTCTTTATTGGTGCCCACCTTGTAATTAGGAGATTTAAATTTGAATAGGCCACTCCTATCTTTATGGGATACCCCTTGATTTTCTCCATGAAAAGTGTTGCATTTTGAATTTGAAAAGGAGCTTAATGTTTATAAAAGCTCCTAGAATTCTCTCGTAATGGTGATGATGAATGAAGAAGAAATTCTTTTTGAAAGCTTTTCCCTTTGCTAGCCAAAGTCCCTTGAGAGAAGGAAATGTGTGAGACCTAAGTTACCTAGCCAATCCAATTTCTAACCCATACTCCATTTCTATTTGATCAACCTTGAAGACTCTCCTACAAACCACTCCAAAATTCATCCATCTCCTCTTCCAAAGGCATCTTCTACAAAGAAGTTCAGCATGCCATCAAGTGAAGGAGGTTAAAGTTGTGGACGCCAAGGAAGATCTACTTCAAGCCAAGCTTAATCCTTATACTATATTCCAAATTCTCTTTATCCATTCCTACAACCTCCCATCTAAACATGTTAATATTTCCATCTCCTTGTGTAGGATCCCTGGGTCTCATGGTTTCCAAGATGAAGGTTTACTATGCCAAAGAATCAGATGCAGGAGGCCTTGAAACTTAGAGTAATTCTTTTGTCATTTAGGTACCTCATCTTGAGTGTCCTTTATCCCATTTTCAGAACATTAATAGCCGGGTAACCATTCTTATACTTTCTTTCAAATCTGAAATAGCAAGGTAAGCTAGCCTTAACCTGTGTGGTTTCCTAACCACAAAGGTTCTTTCTTAATTACTTTGAGAGAGTTTCTTTCTAGTCATGTTTTTCTCTATGTTCCTTTCCTGAATTTCTATTTCTTTTATAGAATAGCTGCATGCCTATTTGCCTCATCAACATTTAATCTCTTTAATCCTTAAAGATACATCATTCGAATCTTGTTCCCCATTAGTGGTCTTTAAACCAGGTTCACGACCAAAGGATACATTGTACTGGATGGCAGTATATCAAGTGTAGGTTGTTGTGGTTCACATTGTTTGGTTGTCCTCTTGATCAAAGGAGTGTGGTGACACTGATGTGATCTGCAAGTGGGATATATGATATCTCATTGAACGTGACTCCGTGTAGCCCCTTTCTGCCAAAGGGATACTCACGATTGGATATGGGTATATGTGTCCCTCCGACCTGAGGTCATCATGGTAGCTTGCAAGCAACTCCCTGTGCTTTGGTGCTGGACTACCCGGATTTCTAATCTGGTGATGGAAGGTTTCTGGGTACAGGCAAGTACTTGTGGAGTAGTGGTGGACCAAGATGGAATTGACCTGTCCAAATAGTTTGGATTGAATGTCTTGCAGTGTCTCAATTTAGCAAATCCTCGACCGGGGTAGTCCTAGTGAGGAGTCACTGGACTTGCGAGGTTGAGACATGTTATGGATTGACTCAACTAGGGTTGGCAGTCTAACCCTAGGTCATCCTGAGCATTGGAGATCAAAGGGATGAATTATACGGTAACCATATGCCAGAGATTTGATTGATTGCTCTCGCATCTTTGACCTATCTGGACGGCTGGACCCATTACTAGATGGTATCTTATGCTAGTATTGGAATTGTTCCAGTGTAACCGCCTAGGTTCGAACTTATGAGGTCACATGCCATAGAGGATTTCTCCCTTATCTAGGTACCGATTTATGATTAGGAATCATTTCGGTAATGGTTTGATTGAGCACACATTGGATTGACCCAGTTTTGGGTCGATCAGAAATTGTTAGGGTCCACCGAGAATTATTCCCGGGTGACCAGGACTTGACCAAGCTTTTTATAAATTAGATTTTGATCAATTTGTATTATGAACAGGTTTAGAACTGGTTTGGGATATTTGAACTGGTTGTGAACTGATTTTGACCCATCAACACGCTGATTGAACCCATTCACATGGTAAAAATGGCCTGGGCGAACAGGGGTTATAAGGTGCCTTTTTTCTCTCCCGTTTCCACTAGTTTTGGCTAGAAATAAATCGCTGTTTAAATGGCTCTTCACTGCTATGTTGAAAACAAATTCGATTCATTCCCAAATGTGGTGGCCTCTCGTATTCCCAGAAGGTCTCCTCAGCTCCCAAAATCATCGGTTATATGGTTCATGCTGAATATTATTTCTGGGCTGTGAAATGCTCATTGAGTCTTCCTCCTTTGAGAGCTTCTATCATCCTTTCAATCGATGATTTTGGGCCTGGTTTTTTTGAGAGATTGGGAAAGAAAGACTTCCTTGATTCCTTGTTTTCGGAAGAAAGTTTTGTTTTGGAGAAACAATAGTAGAACATAGTGTTATGTTTTTCTTCCTCCCCTCTAACCATTTCAAGAGGTTTCCGGTGACTAGCATCGCGTGAGAAGCCGAATTAGAGGAAGCCTTGGCATGTCCCCCCTCTAGACGGTTTTCTCTTAAGCACCTGTGAGCTGCATCAACCTCCATTACTGCTATTTTTGTTTCCTCTATTTTTGGTTGCAGAATTGCTATTCTGAAATTCTGGGTGAACGGGACTTCAACATTGTTGGAAGAATGATGCATTAGCTCTCCATTGAAGTAAGTTCTATCAAGAAGTTGCCTTGCTGTTGTTGCAGGAGGAGAGACCAAAGTATTGCTAGTTTTGGTTTGGGTTTGCCGCTTTTGGAGAAGAGGTAAAGAACATTCCAAATGGTTGCAGGAAGAAGAAGACTGGAATAAAGTTATTCAAGATATTCCAGCTATTCCAGTAGTTATCCCTGCTTTATTCCAAGCAGGAATAAGGTACAATTTCTAGTTTTAATTTTTATGCATGCCTAGATCTAGGTTTATTAAATTCTTTATAAATATTATATGCCTTCTTTTGCCTATATATGTATCTTGAAAATGTTAGATCCTGTATGGAGTAGGTTTTTTCTGTTGTTATTTTAAAATTATTTTAAAATAGAAACCTGCTCCTTGCGTTGTTGCATGCTTAGTGTAGGCACTCGCAACCCAGTTTTGCTTCAATTGTATCAGAGCCAGGTTTAGGTGTAACATATCTTGATTACATGTATAGTAAATTAAAATGTTTAATCTATATAAATGTATCTGTATCTTTATTACAGGGTTCGATTAGGGAGTACTTTTAGAAACCTAGTAGAGACCTTCACCATGACCATGTGTCTTTGGCACGATGCGGTTCATCTGTGTTGGCCTCTTCAGAAGGATCCTTTAAGGAAATCAAAGGAATTAAAATTGTTCTAATTCAGATACATATTTGGCATGTCTTATAAATTCTTTTTTGGGTAATGTAATATTTATAAAATAATAAAACTAGATATGATGCATGAAATAATATGTAAAAGGAGTTTTACATATTTTAATTAAAATTATTTTAATTAAAATATTGGCTTATATTCAAACAATTTTGAATTGTATGATTAAATTAAATGACAAGTTAACTTAGGGTTTATGAAACCTAATAT
The DNA here is from genome assembly GCA_021397845.1 of Areca catechu. Taxonomy (NCBI): domain Eukaryota; kingdom Viridiplantae; phylum Streptophyta; class Magnoliopsida; order Arecales; family Arecaceae; genus Areca; species Areca catechu. Next base: position 99,022,568 of record CM038046.1, read on the forward strand.
CATTTAAATAAGCCAATTGGGTTAATTGGGTCTAATTGGGTCTATATTTTAGGTTAGACCTATGTTTAGTTGAACTGGATAATAAGAAGACTAATCAAAAGTTGATTAAGGTCCTTCTTTTAGAACTATCTAATAGTTAGGTAAGTTAGTCCATTCATCTAAAATGGATCTAATTAGTGGCTCCGTGGAAGCCCGAGTCTTTAGGCTAGTCTGATCAAGTCTGGTAAACCAGTTGGTGTCGAGGTAGGTTTGGCATTGTCATCATGGTTGTATGAGGCTACCTCTTTCCTGGCCAACTTGGTTGGTGTCTAGGAAAGATGGTTAATGGTGGATACTCACCCATGATCTCACCTACCTGGCTAATCGTGTCGGCCATAACTGATTAGAAAAGCTCATTGACTTGAGTTAACCCATGTCACCTAGGTTGATCAGTCTGATTGATCGGTAGGTGCCCATGGATCAATTGTTGAATTGATTCAACCCTCCTAAAAACTGATTCGTTTAGTGGGAGGATGATCCATGTTTTTCTCTTATTCATCTGTCATAACCTGAAATCCTCTAAAATTATTAGGTCCTGAAAAAGACTAAGTCAAAGAGTTGATGGTGTCTTAGCCTCCCATTAAGTGGGTTAGTAATGTGTCCTTTAACTTGGTGTTCATCGGCAGTTCAATAGAACGGGTGTGCATCCGATTACTGGAATTACTCTCTCATAGATGATGGTTCAGTGCAACATTCTTAATGGTGATCAGGTGAGCCGGCCATAGTCGGGCTTGGTCATTCGTTGGCTAGAAGTATTGGATTTATCATGTTAATGGCTAAACCTAAACGATGACCCACAATAGAAGGCCCCTAGGCCGATTAGGGTGCTCTCTGGGGCAAAATAAATTACTGGAAGTTGCTTAGGGAAGCAATTGATTGGTGAACATACCTTTAGGTGCGTATGGGTGAGCTGGCCATAGTCGGGCTCATACGTGGTCTATTGGATTTCAGTACCCACTATGAAATAGTGATTTTATGGATTGGAGTTAGAGGCTCCTAATCTGAAAAATTAGTGGGAGAGACCATTAGACTAAAGTCCAAGTCTTTTGGTTAATTGATTAATTCATACTCTAATATGGTATTGCTTTTCCTTTCAAATGTCTTCAAATCTTTCACTCTGATCACTTCTCGATAATGAGAAGTTGAAGGGTCACAACTTCGATAGCTGGTATCGAAAGTTGAGGATTGTCCTGGAGCATGAATGGATCCTTTATATGATAACATATCCGGCACCTGAAATCCCTTCTGCCAATGCTCGGAGTTTGGTCAGGGACACTTATCAGAAGTGGGTTTTTGATCGGACTATTGTCCGATGCATTATGCTAGCGATAATGAACGATGAGTTTAGTCGCAAGTTCGAGGAGGCCCAACCAGATGAGATCCTTCAAAAGTTGAAAGAATATTTCGGCACATCGGACGATGTAGAGTGGTACAAAGTATCTTGTGCCATCTACAATGCCAAGATGCCGAATGGTGGTTCTATCACTGATCATGTATTATACATGATCGAGCTGATTGAAAGGTTGGGCATGCTCGGATGTCCTTTGCACGAGCTGCTCGGTAAGGATGCAATCTTGAATTCTCTGCCCTCCTCCTATTTTGACTTTCTCGACTATTACGGAATGAACAAGCCTGCAGTTAATTACCATGGTTTGATGGGATTACTGTAGACTTACGAGAAAGACCACCAACTGAACAAGGGGGTGGTGAATTTAGTGGGAGGTTCTAGAGGTCGTCATCCCTTTAAGAAAGGGAAGAATAAAAGGAAGGGAAAGAAGATGCTGAATGCTCCTGGCCCGAGTCAGACTAGGAAAGTGAAAGCCGATCAATCTGTTGCAGAGTGCTTCTATTGCAAGAAGCGAGGACACTGGAAAAGGAACTGTCCTCTTTACCAAGCATCCCTAGACCTGAACAGGCATAGGAAGGGAAAGCAGCAGACTGCTGGACAAGGTATTTATATGATAAAACCTTGTAATTTCTCTATTTGTGATACTGCTAACTGGGTATTGGATACCGGTAGTCCTATTCATGTTTGTAATTCATTAAGGAACGGTAGGTTAGCAAGAGATTCAAGGATGGGGAATAGTTCCTAAGTGTCAGGAATGGAAATCATGTTCTAATACTGGCGGTCGGAGTTCTGAGTCTTATCTTTGAGTCCTGTGCTGTCGAGTTAGTCGACTATCATTATTGTCCTAGTTTCATTATGTGCATAATCTCTATAGGCCTTTTAGCCAATTATGGTTTTGAACTATCAATAAAAGGAGATATTCACCAAGTAATATTGAATAACTCTGTGATAATGAAAGCTATGTTAAATAATGGCATTTATGTACTATCACGGCCTGTTAGTGTAATGTACACATCTAGCAAATGCCCAAGGTTAGAAAATATCAGTGATCTGTATCTTTGGCACTGTAGGCTAGGTCATGTTAACCAGAATAGGATAAATAAGATGCAAGGAGAAGGCCTCCTCGAGGTCAGTGATTCTGAATCACTGCCTACTTGTGAATCCTGTTTACTTGGTAAAATGACCAAGTCATCTTTTACTGGAAAAGGTGAATGAGCTATAGAACTTCTGAGTCTCATACATACTGATATATGCGGACCCATAACAGTTAGTGCCAGAGGTGGATACAGATATTTCATTTTGTTTATAGATGATCTTTCGAGGTTCAGTTATGTCTTTTTGATGAGAAACAAACTGAAAAAAGTATTAAAACCCTTCGATCTGATCAAGGTGGTGAATACCTATCTGGTGAGTTTTGACATACCTTGAGGAGAATGGGATTCTCTCTTAGTGGACTCCTCCAGGAACACCACAGTTGAATGGTGTGTCTGAAAAGAGGAATCGAACCCTGTTGGACATGGTTCGATCCATGATGGGCTTTGCAACTCTGCCGCTATCCTTTTGGGGATATTCTCTTGAGACAGCTTGTCACTTGTTAAATAATATTCCGAGTAAGTCTGTTGTCTCCACTCCATATGAGATGTGGACTGGATGTAAGCCCTCAATCTCACACCTTCGGGTCTGGGGTTGTCCGGCTTATGTAAAGCATTTAGACTCAGATAAACTTGGTCCTAGGTCTAATCGGTGCCTGTTTATTGGTTATCCTAAGAAAACCAAAGGGTATTTCTTCTACTTGGAGGATGAACAAAAAGTGTTCGTCACTCTTAGGGCTATTTTTTTGGAAAAAGAGTTCCTTGGAGAAGAGACTGTAGCCTCTAAGATTGAACTTGGTGAAGTTCAGCTAGTAGAAGAATCTGTACACTCTAAGGACATCATAGAACCAGCTATGATTGGATTAAATGCAGAACCCATTATTAGGAGATTCGGTAGAGTACCGCATCAGCTGGATAGATACTACAGTTTCTTGGTCCAGGACGGCGATCCCATTGAGCTCGATGAGAATAATGAGGATCTGATCACCTATATGGATGCACTTCAGAGATCTGACTTTGAGGCATGGCTTGGAGCCATGCGATCCGAAATGGAGGTTATGGAGATCAACAATGTATGGACATTGGTTGATCTGCCTGAAGGGATAAAACCCATCGGATGCAAGTGGATCTTCAAGAGGAAAAGAGGCACAGATGGGAAGGAGGAGACCTATAAAGCTCGTCTAGTTCCCAAGGGTATCGTCAGCGATATGGTAGCGATTTTGACGAGACTTTCTCCCCTGTGGCAATGCTCAAGTCCATTCGGATCATGCTTGCTTTAGCAGCATATTTTGATTATGAGATTTAGAAGATGGATGTCCGAACTGCTTTTCTAAATGGGGAGCTGGAAGAGGAGGTGTATATGATACAGCCTGAAGGGTTCACATCCTCAGATGAGTCAAAAGTATGCATGTTGCAGAGGTCCAATTATGGGCTCAAGCAAGCATCTCAAAGTTGGAACTTACGGTTTGATAGGTGTATCAAATCATATGGTTTCGTTAGGAACGGAGAAGAACCATGCATCTATAGTGGGTTAATGATTCTGTGATTGTATTCCTGGTACTGTATGTTGATGACATTCTCTTAATCAGGAATGACGTTGCAACATTACAAGGAATAAAGGTCTGGTTATTTTCTCAGTTCTCCATGAAGGACTTGGGTGAAGCTTCTTACATACTGGGTATGAAGATCTATAGAGATAGATCTAAGAGGCTTCTGAGATTGTCCCAATCTATGTACATTGATACCGTGCTGAAACGGTTCAGCATGGAAAATTTCAAGAAAGGCTATCTTCCGATAGGTTCTGGAATTACTCTTTCTAAGAAGGATTGTGTGACAACTCCTGAGGAAAGAGAGCACATGAGTAGAGTACCTTATGCTTCTACAGTAGGCTCTATCATGTATGCTATGACATGTACTAGACCGACGTGGCATACTCACTAGGAGTAGTAAGCAGATACCAGTTTGACCCAAGTGAGGTGCATTGGAAGGTGGTTAAGTCCATCCTAAAGTATTTAAGAAATACTAATGACCAATGGCTGATTTATAGAGAATCTGACTTGAAACTTGTGGGATATACTGACTCCAGTTTCCAGTCAGACAGAGATGATAGCAAGAGTGTGTCAGGGTTTGTATTTACCCTGAATGGAGGAGCGATATGCTGAAAAAGTTTCAAGTAGGCAACAGTTGCAGACTTGGTATGCGAGGTAGAGTACCTTGCAACATCAGATGCAGCGAAGGAAGCCATGTGGTTATGGAAGTTCCTTGGAGAGCTAGGGGTGGCATCTTCCCTAGATGGTCCTGTTCCAGTGTACTGTGATAGCACTGGAGCCATTGCTCAAGCTAAGGAGCCGAAAGCTCATCACCGCACCAAGCATATTCTGCGGCGCTACCATCTTGTACGAGAGATGGTAGAACGAGGTGACATCAATCTTATGAAGATCGATGGAAAGGAAAATCTGGCCAACACTTTCACTAAAGCCCTCGGAATAAAAGAGTTCGACATTTGTAAAAGGGAAATGGGTATTAGATACTGTTCTGATTAGCTTTAGTACAAGTGGGAGTTGTTGGGAATTGTGTCCCAAAGCCAATTGCCTAGGCTATAGGCGGTTGAGCTGAGTATTGTACTCTTTGTATGAATTAATAAATATTATTTTGGTAGCTCATCGCATTCTGATTTTTCCCTATAATGAACTTTTTTTCATGTGATGAAGTCCTTAGGACTACACCGACTTCGATATGGAGAGGATATATCGAGTGGTCTTTAAACCAGGTTCATGACCAAAGGATACATTGTACTAGACGGCAATGTATCAAGTGTAGGTTGCTGTGGTTCATATCGTTTGGTTGTCCTCTTGATCAAAGGAGTGTGGTGACACTGATGTGATTTTCAAGTGGGATATATGATATCTTATTGAACGTGACTCCGTGTAGCCCCTTTCTGCCAAAGGGATACTCACGATTGGATATGGGTATATGTGTCCCTCTGACCTGAGGTCATCATGGTAGCTTGCAAGCAACTCCCTGTGCTTTGGTGCCGGACTACCCGGATTCCTAATCTGGTGGTGGAAGGTTTCTGGGTACAGGCAAGTACTTGTATAGTGGTGGACCAAGATGGAATTGACCTGCCCAAATAGTTTGGATTGAATGTCTCATGGTGTCTTAATTTGGCAAATCCTTGACCGGGATAGTCCTAGTGAGGAGTCACTAGACTTGCGAGGTTGAGACATGTTGTGGATTGACTCAGCTAGGGTTGGCATTCTAACCCTAGGTCATCCTGAGCATTGGAGGTCAAAGAGATGAATTATATGGTAACCATATGCCAGAGGTTCGATTGATTGCTCTCGCATCTTCGACCTATCCGATGCCGGGACCCATTGCTAGATGGTATCTTGTGTTGGTACTGGAATTATTCCAGTGCTACCGCCTAGGTTCGAACCTATGAGGTCACACACCATAGAGGATTTCTTCCTGATCCAGGTACCGATTTATGATTAGGAATCATTTTGGTAATGGTTTGATTGAGCACACATTGGATTGACCCATTTTTGGGTCGATCAGAAATTGTTCGGGTCCACCGGGAATTGTTCATTGGTGACCAGGACTTGACCAAGACTTTTATAAATTAGATTTTGATCTAATTGTATTGTGAACTAGTTTAGAAACGGTTTGGGATGTTTGAACCGATTGTGAACCGGTTTTGACCCATCAACATGCTGATTGAACCCATTCACATGGTAAAAATGGCTTGGGCGAACAGGGGTTATAAGGTGTCTTTTTCTCTCCCATTTCCACTGGTTTTGGCTGGAAATAAACCATTGTTTAAATGGCTCTTCACTGCTACATTGAAAATGAATTCAATTCATTCTCGAACGTGGTGGCCTCTCGTATTCTCAGAAGGTCTCCTCAGCTCCCAAAATCACCGGTTACATGGTTCACACTGAATATTATTTCTGGGCTGTGAAACGCTCATTGAGTGTTCTTCCTTTGAGAGCTACTATCATCCTTTCAATCGGTGATTTTGGGCCTAGTTTTTTTAAGAGATTGGGAGAGAAAGACTTCCTTGATTCCCTATTTTTGGAAAAAAGTTTTGTTTTGGAGAAAACAATAACAGAACATAGTGTTCTGTTTTTCTTCCTCCCCTCTCACCATTTCAAGAGGTTTCTGGTGACTAACATCATGCGAGAAGCCGAATCAAAGGAAGCCTAGGCATGTCCCCCCTCTAGAGGGTGTTCTCTTAAGCACCTGCGAGCTGCATCAACCTCCATTGCTACTATTTTTGTTTCCTCCATTTTTGGTTGCAGAATTGCTGTTCTGAAATTCTAGGTGAACGGGACTTCAACATTGTTGGAAGAATGATGCATTAGCTCTCCGTTGAAGCAAGTTCTATCAAGAAGTTGCCTTGCTGTTGTTGCAGGAGGAGAGACCAAAGTATTGCTAGTTTTGGTTTGGGTTTGCTACTTTTGGAGAAGAGGTAAAGAACATTCCAAATGGTTGCTGGAAGAAGAAGACTGGAATAAAGTTATTCTAGATATTCTTGCTATTCCAGTAGTTACCCCTACTTTATTCCAAGTAGGAATAAGGTAAAATTTCTGGTTTTAATTTTTATGCATGCCTATATCTAGGTTTATTAAATTGTTTATAAAAATATTACATGCCTTCTTTTGCCTATATATGTATCTTGAAAATGTTAGATCCTGTGCGGAGTAGGTTTTTTTCGCTGTTATTTTAAAATTATTTTAAAATACAAACCTGCTTCTTGCGCTGTTGCATGCTTAGTATAGGCACTCGCAACCCAGTTTTGCTTTCACTAGCTAGGTTGATTAGGAGTGGGGATGTTCCAGAAGGGTGAACCAGGCTTAGGGCAATTATCAGGGAATACAATTTCCATCTTTTTTCTCTTACACTTCCATCTTTAAATTCCTACCATCTCTTCACTTTTAATCTTCATGTTAAATTCTTTTGCAGGCTCTATAATTTCTTGGGGTTGATCCTTAGGAATTGGTTCTAGATTTTCTCTGATGGTCAATATCCCATTAGGTGATCCTTCATTAATCTCTAAATGTAAATCCTTAACAGTGATTAATTTCGGGTCCTCTATTATCTCCACAAATTGTTTTTCATGGCTTTGTTCTTGGACTTCATTTTGATCATCCCCGTTGTTGATTTCTTTAGGCTAGATAATTATTTTATCTTCAAGTAATTGTTCTTGATCATAGTCGTCCATAAGGTTAGACCAGCTTCATAAACTTCTTCCTTAAGTTCTTCAACGGGTTTAGGATTTTCTCTTTCTAGCCCTTCATTTGGACAAGACTTTGATTTTATTTCATCCTTAAATTCTTCAATAGGTTCAGGAGATTTTTTCTCTAATTTTTCTATGGATTTAGTCTCTTCTTCATCTCCCTCATACTTATTGAATTTGGCAATATAATCAAATACAGGTGTATCATCTTGTCTCAATTTGTACCATTGGTCTAAAAGTTTTTGCTATAATATTTATCTAGGTACTTTTTCCTCAGTTTACTCTTCATTTCTCTCCAAGTACTTATTTTATCCCCACTATAATAACTTTTTCGCTCAACTTCTTTCCAATATGCTTTAGCATGTCGGATTAACTTTGATTTGGCAAATTGACACTTTGTTACTTCAGACATTTCATCAAATTCAAAGTATTGATCCATTTTCTCTTCCCAATCGACATATACTTCAGGATCTAAATTTTCATTGAAAGTGGGTGTATAGGGTCGATTGCTCCTAAAGACTCTCTCTTCCTGATCTACAAAGTCTTGGTAGGGGTATCCAGGGTTATACTCAGGGATGAGATCATGACATTGGGCTCTTGGACCAAGGGGAGGTGGACTAGGTGATTCAGGCTCAACATGGATCTTATGGGCTTCTTCTATGAAGTCATGGTGAAGTCGTCTTGAATTGTATTCTGTAATGAATTCATGATGATAGACTCTTGGACCTCGAGGAATTGACCTAAGTGACTCAGGTTCAGTGGGGGTCATTGGGGTCTCTTCAAGCATCCCAACATGGTCCTTCACTTGACATAATTCCTTTCTCATTTGCCCTAATTGTCCATTTATGGTATCAAACTTTTTAGTCAAGATTTTCAAAAAAAATTCAAGATTAGGGTCCATGGATAAAAACAGACTGAGTGTGGGACTATTGATATTGAGCTTCAAAACAAACAGTACAAACCTAACTTCTAGGTCTCCTAGACCTAAAAGTTCAAAATACAAGACTTAACTAGGTACTACTTAAGTATGTAATTACCCTATCCACTGGCTAGGTAAGAGGTGGGGTTGTGGGTGGCTCCCCTTGCTTTCGCAAGGTCTTAATTAAAAATTGCAAGTCTGCTTAAGGTGTTTGCCATTTGACCTCTTGCATTAGACACCAATTTCAAAGAATAAGTACAAACTCAAATAATACTTTGTCTTACCTTGTACTTGAACCCGACTTATGGGTGTCCCCAGTTTTAGGTTCCTACTCGATTTCAATTATGGTTTAGTTCAATGCAAATGTGGGTGGGTGATTGTTTTGGGCCAAGTAAAGGTAATGACATCCTTCCCTTATGTTATGATTGAATGCCCTTAATTAGATTTAGGAATGGATGCACAAACAATTCACTAACTAGTTAACACAACAACTAGTATTAGCATAAACATGTGATTCAAACCCAAATTTTAAAAAAATTAAAATTTAAAAAATTTAAAAAAAAATTATATTTTGAATTCTAGATTTTAGAAATGAGATTTTAAAATTTAAATCTTGAATTAGGATTAAAAATTCATTCTAGAAGTTAGAGTTGTTGCAAAATAGTTTCAGCCCTAACAACTTCTAGTCAACTAGTTTTAAAAACTTGAAATTAAAATTTTAAAATTAAAAAAAATTAAAATTAAAATTAAATTTGTTAGATACCTCAGTGAAGATTCTAGATTCTAAGTTTTGAAATTTAATTCTTGGGATTTGGTTAAGAAATTCATTTTGAAAGCTTGTTGTAAAAAAAAATTTCAGCAGGGAACAACTTTCAACTAGCTAGTTTTAAAAACTTAAAATTTAATCTTTTTAAAATTATAAAAATTTAAAATAAAATTGATTTGGTTAACTCTCAGATAAGAATTCTCAGATTTTAAAGTTTTGACTTCAGATTAACTCAAATTTTGATTGAGAAGGTAGTTTGAAAGCACATGCTAGAAGGTTCCAATAGTTTAGCTAACTCTTAACAACCTTAATTTAAATTTCTAATTCCTAACTCTAGATCCTTCTAAAATTCAAAAATCTGGTGGAAAATAAAAAAAAATAGAAGTCTGAATCTCAGATCAAAAAATTAAAAATTTAGAAAAAATATTTTTGTATTCTTTTGAAAATTAAATGAAATGGAAGGCAGAAATAGAATTCTGGACATAACTTCAAAAATGATCTAAGAACTCATATTTTTAAATCCAGAAATCAATGGAAATATTTTTTTGAATTTTATATTTCGAATCCTAACACACTAAGGTACTGTAAAAGTATTTTTTTGGGTTTTTTTTGTAATGAAAAAAATGCTAAAATTCATGAAAAATCTGGGTGAATACTAGAACAGAAATTTCAGCAATAAAACACTTGACTTAGTAAACCATAAGCTCTGATACCAAAAAATTGATGGGGGATGAAAATAAAATGATGAATAGAGAGTTTTAGTAAGCTAACCAGAAAGCAAACTTGAGTAATTAATTATCAAAGAAATAGTCTAAATTAATCCAAAAAAAAAATATTCATAAGAAGACTAGTTGATCTAAGTTACAATACCCGTAATGTAGATCTTGTTCAAAATAGAGATTAGAGTTTTCATGGCAAGGAAACCATCACTACTAGGACAAGTTAACCTTCAAATGATCAGATCTAATAAAACTTAGGAAGAGCTTTCCTACCAACAATGATGGCTAATTATTTGGTGAAAGAAGGAGCTCTCATCACACAAGGATTGAGATCAAACTATAAGACTAGCACTTCCTACCTTTAGGACTCACCTTGGCCATGATTCTTGGCTTGGAGACCTTCATCTTGGACTTGGAAAATCAGAGAAAACCTGCATCAAATCAGAGATTAGGCATGGAAGGAGAATTCAAAATTGAAATTGAAACAAGAAGAAGGAAGGAAAATAAGGAAGTAGAAGCCGACACCTTCAAGGAATGATGCTTGGATCTTGGATCAAGCAAGTAGCACTCCACCTTTCAAACACTCAAGGGTATTCTACCCTTCAAGCACTCATTCAAGAATCTCACACTCTTTCTCAAACCTATCTTCTAACTCTCAAACTTAAGAACTTTTCACTCCAAACAAAAGAACATAGGGGAACTTAAACAAGAAAGATAGCTTTCTTCATTTAATCCAAAAATAGAATGAATACAATGGGAGGGCTTAGGCCCTATTTATAGCCTTCCATAACCCACATGGGTCGGCCAAGGAGAAAGAGAAAGTGGAGGTTAGGTCTAGCTAACTCTAGTTGGGTAGTTTCTAGAATTAGTTTTTACAATAATTTATGGGTAGAAGGTTACAACCAATTGACATGTGGCAATGACTTGGCTTAACTTGCTGATGTGGAGCCCTATACATCAAGATGTGGCCTCCCACATGGCAAGTTAGTTGGAGGGTTGTTGGGATAAGAGAACATGGCTTCGATCTCCTCATAAAAGTCTTGATGTAGTATCCTTCCTCCTCCCTAAAAAGTGCTTGATGTGGTGTCGACCAAAATGGGCTTCAAGTAGATGGCGTCCAAGTGAGGAAAATAGGCTTCAAGTAGATGGCATCCAAGTAAGGGAAGTGGGTTTCAAATGGATGGCACCAGTGAGGAAAATGGGCATTGAAGAAGTGGCCTCATACCCTGCTTGAATCTAGGTTGAGTCGACTAATGAATCGGCTCAAGTATTTGCTGAAAGAGAAGATGGGCTCAAACCCTTTATTAGATTTATCTATTTTAACTGCAAAACAAAAGTGAGTTAGTCCAAAAACTTCTTTCTTGTTGATGTCCCCATCACATAACTAGCTAGTCTCATCAATTTTGGTATTCATTGCAACTAGACATTCACCATCTTGTATAGAAAGATTATCAAGATCACCTAGATGATGTTTCCATGCCTATTTCCAATGAATTTCAGCCCATCAACACTAAGACTAGACACCATACAAAGAGATGATTCAAAGATAACTTTAAAACCTTTATCACAAAATTGATAATACTTAGTAAATTATGTTTTAAACCTTCCACTAATAATACATTATCAAAAAAAGTAGATGGAAAAATGTGAACTTTACCGACACAACTGCATAAAAGATCAGGTTTTTGCTTTAGGTACCCAAGCCATCTTGGGTCCATTAGGGTTAGTAGTGAATTGTTCTTTTTGGAACCCAAACTTTTCTTGATTTGTTTAATTTTCTTAAATTACATTAATATGCTTTATGTCCTGATTTTTCATAACAATAACATGTTATACTAGAAGATTTTGGAACAAAGAAGTTTTTTATTAACTCATGTATTGATTTTGATGATTAACAAAATACTTAAGTATATTCGAGTACTAATTATTTACTTAAGTATATTTTATTAGAAAAAGTTACTCATCAACTTAGTTAAAAAGTTGCCTGTCATACAGTTGAAGAAGTTCCCTTTCCAAATGAAAATCTCAAGTTTGAATGGACTTAAGAACATAAGAATAACTTGAAATGATCAAATGTTAAGATTGAAGTAGATTCAGCATTATTTCGAAATGTTTCAGTGAAGTGTCGACTCATGGAAATGAAGTGTTGACTCACGAAAGCCAGAATTTGAGATACAAAAAAGAGTTTCAGTGGCACGCTTCAAGTATTGACTCATGAAGACAAGGTGTCGACTCACGTGTCGACTCAATGCCTGAGATAAAAAGTTTACAGAACATGCTGAGTTTTGAGAAATTCTCTCAAGTGTCAACTCACGTGTCGACTCACCAGAAGAAGTATCGACTCACCTGAGATTTCCAGAAAGCTTCAAGGAATAATTCTTGAACTAAGTACCGACTCACAGAAGACAGTGTCGACTCAGGTGTCGACTCATGACTCGAAGTATCGATACTTAGAGTTCAGATTGCATAGTAATGACTAATTTTTTGAAGCATATAATTGACCCTTTTACCCTCCAACGGCTAGTTTCAGCCCTCCAATGGTCATATTAACCATTTGAGGCTCTAAGAGGTATTTAAAGGGTTTTTAAATGAAGAGGAAAGAAGATAACAAGTTTACATTGAATATTCTTCAAGTCTTCATCTACTTTCAAGTGAAGAAAAGCCTTCAAGCTTCCAAAGCATTAAAGTGCATTCAAGTTCAATCATTCAAGCTACATTTAAGGCTTCAACAAATTGAGGACAAGCATCCACAACAAGTTTTCAAGAGCTTCAAAGAGATACTTGCTTTATATTGAAAGCTTTTTGTATTCTTTACTATATTCTTGATTTCTTTCTTGTGTTTCTAGTTTCAAGGGATTTGAAACTAGAAGTGGAGGTTTGTTGGTAAGCCTTTGTATTAAAACCAACAGAGATTTTTGGTTAGCTTATTTTACAAAAAAAGGAGGTTGTTGGTGAGCCTAGGTCATAAAACCAACAAGATTTTTGGTTAGCCCACAAAACCAAAGGGGTTTTGACTTGTACTCCTGGTGAAAACAAGTTGGGTTGTGATTAGTAAGCCCAGAAAACTAATCGACTATAATAAAAAAAGATTATAATAAAAATCCCAAGTGGATCTTGGAGAGTGGCTGTAGGTGCTTTGATGTGCACCGAACCACTATAAAACCTTGTGTGTTTGTGTTGTTTGCTCTCTGTTCTTCACCTCTATTTGGTTTGCTCTTGTCATTTTAAATTCTACTGCATATACTTGAGTAACTCACAAACACTAACACTACACCAACATTTGAATTGATACTTGCATTCTAGAATTTAATTTTTTAGAAATCCAATTCACCCCCCCTCTTGGGTTGCTTATTGGGTAACAAGTGGTATTAGAGCCATGTTCTCAGTGTATAGGTCTAACCACCTTGAGTAAAGATCAATGGCAACCCCACTTGGTACTAGTGTAGTTGAGGGACAAGCCTCAAATAGACCTCCTTATTTTAATGGCAAAAATTACACTTATTGAAAAACATGAATGAGAATATATATGCACTCTATTGATTATAATTTATGAAAAGTAGTGGATCAAGGTCCTTATATTCCTTCGGTTGTTGTTAATGGTATTTCCATCCCAAAACTTGAAGAGGATTGGGATGAAAATGATATTAAATAATCTGAAATCAATGCGAAAGAAATAAATCTCCTTTACCGTGCATTGGATCATAGTGAATTCAATAGGATTTTCACATGCACCTCAGCCAAAGAAATATGAGACACACTTGAGGTCACTCATGAGGGTACCAATAAAGTAAAAAATATAAAAGTTAACATGCTTATACATACGTATGAAATGTTTCGTATGGAACTTAATGAATCTATAACTGACATGTATACCAGATTCACAAATATTGTAAATGGCATGAGAAGCCTTGGTAAAACTGTCTAATGCCGATCTTGTCAATAAAATTTTTAGATCTCTTCCAACATCTTGGGATCTCAAAGTAACAGTCATTCAAGAAGCCAAAGATGTTGAGAAACTTCTATTGGAGCAACTAGTTGGTTCACTCATGACTTATGAGTTGAACTTAAAGCAAAAAGCAATGGATATGAATAAGAAAAAGAAGTCTATAGCCTTCAAATCCACAATACAAGAATAGTCTTGAAATGAGGAATTAGAAGAAGAAGAGAATGAGGATGAAGAAGCACTCATAGTAAGAAAGTTTATAAGATTTATGAAGAAAAAGAAATTTTCCTATAGAAAGAAGGCTCAACCGAGCAAGGAAAAGGAAAAAGAAAAAGAAAATGAAAATGAAAAGGAGAAGGACTACCAATATGCTTCGAATGCAAGAAACCAAGACATTACACGTATGACTGCCCTCTTCGAAAGAAATCCAAGAAAAAATTTAGAAAGAAAGCAATGATGGCAACTTGGAGTGACAGTGAGGACTCCAGTTCAGATGAAGAACAAATCAAAGTCACCAATCTTTGCTTCATGGCACAACAAGAAGAAGAGATAAATTCTGAATTTGAACTTGATTATACTTTTGATGAACTTAGAAATACTTTTGATGAGCTTTTGCATATTACAAACTGATTATGATTGAAAATAAAAAATTAAAAAAAGCATGCAAACTCTTTCTCTCATGAAAACAACAATCTTATGAATAAAGTTAGTGATTTAAAGAGTAAAATTAATGTTTTGGAAAAACAAAGAAATGCTTTATCTATGAAAAATGAAGTTTTGAAAAGATCCAAAGTAAATATTTCAAACAATGAACTTTTAAAGAAAAATAAAGATCTTGAAACTAAAAATTTGAAATTCAAAAATGAACTTAAAAAGGTGAAGCCTTTTGTAGAAAAGTTTACTTATAGCTCTGAAAAATTAAATATTTTGTTAAACAATCAAAGAGCAGTTTTCAACAAAGCTGGTTTAGATTTTAGACCTCAAAAATAGCAAAAGTATTTCAAAAATTTCTTCATACCTATCTCATCAAGCATCACATGCTTTTTATGTAAAAAATTAGGTCATAAAGCATACCATTGTGACCTTAAAAAAATAAATAGCTCTAAGAAGGTTTGGGTTCCAAAAGGAACCACTCAAGTTACTAACCCTAAAAGACCCAAGATGACTTGGGTACCTAAAATCAAAACTTAATTTATTTCGTAGGTATATTTTGTAACCAAAGAAAAGAAAAGATTATTGTATCTCGACAGTGGTTGCTCAAGACACATGACAGGAAATGTGAAGCAATTCACCTCTCTTGAGGTACTTAATGGAGGGAGTGTAACTTTCAGAGATAATGGCAAAGGAAAAATAACTGGTATTGGTAAAGTTTACATTTTCCCTTCCGCTT
This sequence comes from Areca catechu, assembly GCA_021397845.1. Classification (NCBI taxonomy): domain Eukaryota; kingdom Viridiplantae; phylum Streptophyta; class Magnoliopsida; order Arecales; family Arecaceae; genus Areca; species Areca catechu. The sequence continues at coordinate 99,038,022 of CM038046.1, forward strand.
GTATAGATAATGTTTTATTAGTCGAAGGTTTGAAACATAATTTACTTAGCATTAGTCAGTTTTGCGATAAAGATTTTAAAGTTGTTTTCGAATCATTTCTTTGCATGGTAGCTAGTCCTAGTGATAATAGAGTGAAATTTATTGAAAATAGGCATGGCAACATCTTTCTTGTTGATCTTGATAATATACTTTTACATGATGGTGAATGCCTAGTTGCAATGAATCCTACACTAAATGAAACTAGCTGGCTTTGGCATTATAGATTAGGTCATGTAAGCATGCATCTTCTTTCAAAATATATAATATGGATTTAGTAAGAGATTTACCAAAATTAGTTTTGAAAAAGATAAAATATGTGAAGCATGTCAATTTAGAAAACAATCTAAAATATCTTTCAAACCAAAAGGCTTTGTTTCGACTTCTAGGCCATTAGAGCTACTCCATATGAATCTCTTTGGACCAACTAGGATGACTACCTAGGAGGCAAGAGATATGGATTAGTTATAGTGGATGATTTTTCTAGATTTACATGGATTTTATTTTTATCTCATAAAGATGAATCATTTTCAGCTTTTATGAAGTTTTATCGAAGAGTTTCAAATGAAAAAGGTACTTTAGTTATTTTTATTCGAAGTGATCATGGAATATAATTTAAAAACCAAGATTTCAAAAATTTTTGCAATGAAAAAAGAATTGATGACAATTTTTTTGCACCTAGGACACATCAACAAAATGGGATAAAGAAAGAATATGACCTTAGAAGAAATGGCATGCACGATGCTTTTTGAAAATGATTTACAAAGATATTTTTGGGCTGAAGCAGTTAATACAACTTGTTACATTTTAAACCATGTTTTAATTCAACCAATTTTAAAGAAAATACAATTACAAACTTTGAAAAGAAAGAAAACCACTTTGAAGTATTTTTGAGTGTTTGGTTGTCATTGTTTTATTTTAAATAATGGCAAAGATAATTTAGGTAAATTTGATACCAAGTCAGATGAAGGTATCTTCTTAGGATACTCTACATCTAGTAAGGCATATAGAATATTTGTTGATCCTTTGAGTGATTTTGATGATAACAAAATAATGAAGCATGCACTAATGTTACTAACTACTTTTAAAGTGCTTTACAAGTTTTTGTAGGATGAATTTATTGCTAAATTACAACACCTACAATCTTATTATGTGTCTGAGTTGTGTTGTAAATGTGTCATGTAAAGAAGAGCCCAAAGAAAAATTAAAGAAATATTCTTGAAAATGGGTTACCTCTAAGTATTTTCAAGCTTAAATTCCTTAGAATCAATTGTTAGTTGAGTTAGGAAGAATCTTGAATGTTAGAATTTTGCTGGATGTAATCTGGAGAGGAAATTAAGATTTTATTGAAAACCTCATCCGAGCCAACTTAAGTAAAGGGAGCCGACTCTAGTTCATGGCACGCATGAAAGATTCTAGCACGCAGAAATCTGAGCCAACTCGTAGGAACCCGAGCAGACTCATCCAGTGCATTAATTCTTGAATCAGACAAGTGAGTTGACTTGAAGAAAGTCCGAGCTGACTCAACCATTCAGTCAGACATCTGAGTCAACCCTTCAGAGATCCGAGCCGACTCCTCCAGAGTGCATGAAAAATCAGTTCTAGGAAAATAGCTAGGCGAGCCGACTCCAATGAGAAGAGCCGACACTTATAGAGTACAGTTTTGAAGACCTGTGAATCCGAGCCAACTCGAATTAAGGCAAGCCAACTCATCCAAAGTAAGGAATCAAGAACACTATGAAATCGAGCTGACCCGATTAAGGTGAGGTGACTCGACCAGAACTTCTCTAAGGATCCGAGCTGACTCGAGGGATCCAAGACGACTCGAAGGTCGATTCCAGGAAGTAACGGCTAATTCCAGAACTTCATTTTCGAATTTGAAAAGTGCTCCAATGGTCAAATATCACATCCTAACGGTCTACAATGACTATATCCACTTGAGAAGAGTACAAGAGTCTATAAATGAGGGATTGGGATAACTTTTGAAAAGGCTAATGCTTAGTTGAACATTAAATGAGCTTGTGAGCAAGAGAGCACTAAAGAGAGCATTCAAGTCAGTCTTCAAGACTTCACCAACTCCCATCTAAAGCTTGAAGCATACATTGAAAAAGTTGAAGAAGCCACTGAAGAGCATTATAGTGCAATTAAGAAGGCTTCTCTCGAGCTGCATCGGCAACCATCAGACAACCTTAGTTTGTCATCTTGTTGCTTATTTTTCTTTAACTCTTTTATGAGGTTGTGTTATTGGTGAGCCCAATTTGAAAACCAAATAGGTTCTTGGTTAGCCTGTTCAAAATCAAGTGTAGGTTCTTGGTGATCCTGTGTAAAACCAAGTGTTGGGTTCTTGGTAATCCTGTGTAAAACCAAGTGTTGGGTTTTTGGTGAGCCCGGTTAAAAAACCAAGTTAGGTTTGGATTGTGACCTGGTAAAACAATCTGATTGTATTCCGGTGGTGAATATAGTGAAAATCCCAAGTGGTATCTTGGATAGTGGACGTAGGAGAGAGGTTGCTCTGAACCACTATAAATTTGTTGTGTTTGCATTGTACTTTTTCTTTTTGCATTTGCTTCTGCTATTTATTATTTGAAACATAGCACTTACTGCTAAAGTAGATTTAAAAGAGCACATATCTGCTTAGATTTTTTTTTAAATTCTAAATTCATCCCTCTCTTGGGATAGCCACCTGAGCAACAACTGGTATTAGAGTAGAGTCTCTGAACTTAATTAGAGTAAAGATTGATGGCTCATTCCATGAGTACTTCTTTGGCCGGAGGCCAATCTACTTACTAATAGACCTCCACTGTTCACTGGGATGAATTATTCATACTGGAAACCTAGAACGAAGATATATATTCAAGCTGTTGATTTTTAATTATGGAAGGTCATTCTTAAGGATCCACAAATATCCATGATTAAAATTGATGGCGTGGATGTCCCAAAACCTGAAGAGAATTAGGATGAACACGACATAAAAATGGGAGAATTGAATGCCAAAGCCATGAACTTACTATACTGTGCTTTAGACGCAAACGAGTTCAACCGAATTTCTATTTGCTCATCTATAAAAGAAATATGGGATAAACTTGAAATGACCCATGAAGGAACTTCCCAAGTGAAGACCTCCAAAATCAATCTTCCAGTACATAGCTATGAATTATTTAAAATGGAACAAACTAAAACTATCTCTGTTATGTTTTCATAGTTTACAGATATTATTAACGGTTTGAAAAGTCTTAGCAGGGTTTACTCAAATACAGACTTGGTATAGAAGATTCTAAGATCATTTCTAGACAAATGGAACCCCAAAGTGACTACCATCCAGGAAGTAAAAGATTTAAACACACTAACACTAGATGAACTGCTGGGTTCTCTCATCACACATGAATTGACCATGCAGTATAGAAATGAAGATGATCAGAAGAAGAAGAAAATAATAGACTTCAAAGCTGCATCGAATTCAAAGAAACAAGATGAGGAATCGGAAGGAGATTGCTCCTCCTCCAAAGATGACTTGGAAGATGAAGATATAGCCATGGTCGTGAGGAGATTTAGAATATTTATGGGAAAGAAGAAAGGAAGACATTTTAGAAAGATTCATAAGAAAGGAGAACATAGTAAGGACAAGGACAAGAAAAGAGAGAAAGAAAAGGAACAAATGCCCACATGTTATGAATGTAAGAAACCAGGGCATATCCATCCTGACTGTCCTTTACTAAAGAAAACATTTTAGAAGAAAAAGAAGAAAGCTATGGTTGCCACTTGGAGCGACAGCGAGGAATCGACTTCAACAGAAGAAGAAGAGATCACAAAAACTGCCAATCCATGTCTTATGGATCTCGAAGACGAGGTAACGTTCCCCGAACCTCAAATAGAATTTACTTTTGATGAATTAAATTCTGCATTTTATGACTTATTATCTGATTTTAAAAATATGGAGTGAAGATTAGAGCTTTAAAGAATATTAATAATTCTTTACTAAAAGAAAAGGAAGAGATTTCAGAAAAGAACAAGATATTATAAAAAAAAATTAACTGTCTTCTCTAAAAATAACAAAGCATTAGAAATTGAAAAAAATGCATGTCTTGAGAAAAATAAAGCTTTGACTATTGAAAACTTTGAATTGAAAAAGAAGGTTGAAAAACTCACTCTAAGTTCAAATAAGCTTGAGTTGATTTTAAAGGAACAAAGAATTTATGATAATAATAAGGCTAGAATTGGTTACAACTCTTCAAATACAAATGGAATTTCAGCTACCAAATTTAAACCTTCAAAAGCTTATGTTTCAAAAGGTTTATCTCAAAAAGCTTTTGTATCAAATCCTTCAATATCCATTTCTAGAGCTTTAAAGTATATTCCCAAGTTTTCAAATAAAAAATGTTTGAAGTTAAATGTTTCTACATCTGCATCACATGCTTCTACTTCTAGCACTTCAAAGTTTACTTCTTTTCAAAATTCTAGAATTGTTTGTTATGCATGCAAAAGGATAGGACATAAGGCCTTTCAATGCAATATTTATAGAAATACTAAAAGTAAAGTAAGAAAGATTTGGATTCTCAAAGAAACTACTTCTGCTAACCTGCAAGGATCCAAGGTAGCTTGGGTATCTAAAAGAACTTGTTGATTGCTTTGTACGAATGTCTTGCAGCTCAAAAAATGAAGAAAAGATGGTATCTCAACAGTGGCTGTTCAAGACAAATTGACCTCCTCTACTTTTATTGAAAATGTATTGCTAGTAGACAAATTGAAGCATAATTTGTTAAGTATTAGTCAATTATGTGATAAAGGCTTCAAGGTTGTCTTTGAATCATCTTTGTGTATTGTAACAAACTCTCTTGATTTTAGCAATGAATTCATTAGACATAGACTTGGAAATATTTGTATGGTAGATCTCAATGATCTAGCCATGTCTAGTAGTTCCAGTCTAGTAGCAATGAATGCTAAGACCAAGGAGTCCTGTTTACTTTGGCATAGATGATTAGGTCATGCTAGCATGCATACTATTGCAAAGTTAATTTCCAAGAATCTAGTTAGAGGTTTGCCTAAATTTAAAGTTGATTTTGAACATGTTTATGATGCTTGTCAAATGGGTAAACAAACTAGGAGGTGTTTTAAATCCAAAAATATAATTTCAACTTATAGACCCCTTAAGCTACTTCACATGGACTTATTTGGATTAACTAGGACCATAAGCCTAGATGGTATAAAATATGCTCTTGTGATAGTAGATGATTTTTCTAGATTTACTTGGATTTTATTTATTATACATAAAGATGAAACTTTTAAAGTCTTTCAAAAATTTTATAAAAAAGTTTCAAATCAGAAAAACCTTTCAATTATTTCTATTAGGAGTGATCACGGCCCGAAATTTGAAAATCAATTTTTTGATGATTATTGCATAGAAAATGACATTGATGACAACTTCTCTGCTCCTAGAACACCACAACAAAATGATATTGTAGAGAGAAAAAATAGGACTTTGGAAGAAATGACCCGAACAATGTTATATGAAGGCAATCTTCTAAGATACTTTTGGGCAGAAGCGGTGAACACTGCTTGTTATATCTTAAACCGTGTTTTGATTCGTCCTATTCTAAAGAAAACCCTCTATGAGTTTTGGAATGAAAATAAACCTAATATTAGTTATGTTGCCGACCTTACCGCTGTGGCCTGCCGCTGTGAGTTGGCACTATACTGGGTCCCCTGAGCTGTGGAATCCCGATACTCTCGGACCTGCAAAAACAAGGTTAAAGACCTGGGCCAGGGATCCCGACGGGCGCACTCCGATGGTCAAGTTAGAGAGCGGTAAAGTAGAACAGATCCGCTAAGACGGAAACCTGCTGGGTCTCCATTCTTAGAGGAGTCTTAGATGAGAAGAAGAATGAGAACGAGAGGGAAGGGCGCTCTGGTTCCTACTATCGAGCTCGTTGGACTCAGTCCTGCGAGTCCCCCTGGAGCCTCCAGCTTAGGATCGCCTCTCCTTCTTGTGATATCACTTGTCCCCTTGATTGGTTACCTTGCTTCTTGCCACTGGTCTTCTTTTTTAGGTCACCGATCCATGCATACCTCCATGCCTCGATCCCCCCGGGGGGCTCTGGAGGTCAGCGACCGTCCCCCCCCATTTCTCTTATGGTCGAGAGTTAAGTGGTCAACCAACCTCATCAACCATGCTGTCATAAGAGGGGGAACTTGGCAGGATCTCGATTCTTGCGAAGGCACCCACGGGCTTGAAGCGTTGACCATGGCCCTCCCTTTTTTAGGATGCTGGGCTACCAAATGTTGGGTTCGATGCCTTGGTAGGATTCCCTTTCCAAACTAGTGCCAGCGAGGTTCTGCGCACCACTGCAGGCCTAGGGACACCGTACCGGGCGCGCTGCTTGTGCACACCATCTTCAGCAACTTCCTCGGGGCTTGCACCACTCGGTCCTTCCATCTTCCACAGAAAGGGCTGATTTCGACGAGATGGACCCATCTAGGGGTGCCACTTGGCGAAGGAGCAGAGACAGGGCCACTCTAGCCAAGGTGGATCCCGCCTAGATCGACACCTGGTGGAGTGGCAGAGGCCAGCTCGACCTCGATCGAGGTGGACCCATCTGGGGGTGCCACCTGGCGAGGGAGTGGAGAGAGACTGGCTCGACTTTGGCGAGGTGGACCCATCTACGGGTGCCACCTAGCGAAGGAGCAGAGGCAGGGCCACTCTGGTCGAGGTGGATCCCACCTGGATCGACACCTGGTGGAGTGGCAGAGGCCAGCTCAACCTCGACCGAGGTGGACCCGTTTGGGGGCACCACCTGGTAAGGGAGTGGGGAGAGCCTGGCTCAACTTCAGTGAGGTGGACCCATCTACGGGCACCACCTAGCGAAGGAGCAGAGGTAGGGCCACTCCAATTGAGGTGGATCCCACCTGGATTGACACCTGGCAGAGTGGCAGAGGCCAGCTCGACCTTGACCGAGGTGGACCTGTCTGGGGGTGCCACCTGGTGAGGGAGCAGGGAGAGCCTGGCTCGACTTTGATAAGCTGGACCCATTTACAGGCACCACCTGGCAAAGGAGCAGAGGCAGGGCCACTCCGGTCGAGGTGGATCGTGCCTAAATTGACACTTGATGGAGTGGCAGAGGCTAGCTCGACCTCGACCGAGGTGGACCCATCTAGGGGCACCACTTGGTGAGGGAGTGGGGAGAGCCAGGCTTGACTTCGATGATTTTGACCCATCTACGGGTACCACCTGACGAAGGAGCAGAAGCAGGGCCATTATAGTCGAGGTGGATCCTGCCTGGATCGATACCTAGCGGAGTGGCAGAGGCCAGCTCGACCTTGACCGAGGTGGACCCGTCTGGGGGTGTCACCTGGCGAGGGAGCGGGGAGAGCCTAGCTCGACTTTGATGAGGTGGACCCATCTACGGGCACCACCTGGTGAAGGAGCAGAGGTAGGGCCACTCCGGTTGAGGTGGATCCCACTTGGATCGACACTAGGTGGAGTGGCAGAGGCCAGCTCGATCTTGGCCGAGGTGGACCCATCTTGGGGTGCGACCTGGCGAGGGAGCAGAGAGAGCCTGGCTTGACTTCGACAAGGTGGACCCATCTGCAGGCGCCACCTAGCGAAGGAGCAGAGGAAGGGCCACTCCGACCGAGGTGGATCCTACCTAGATCGACACTTGGCGGAGTGGGAGAGGCCAACTCGACCTCGGCTGAGGTAGACCCTTCTAGGGGTGCCATCTGGCGAGGGAGCGGAGAGAGCCTGGCTTGACTTCGACGAGGTGGACCCATCTTGGGGTGCCACCTAGTGAAGGAGCATAGGCAGGGCCACTCCGGTCGAGGTGGATCTCGCTTGGATCGACACCTAGCAGAGTGGCAATGGCCTGCTCGACCTCGGCCGAGGTGGACCCATCTGGGGGTGCCACCTGGCGAGGGAGCGGGGAGAGCCTGGCTCGACTTCAGTGAGGTGGACCCATCTTGGGGTGCCACCTGGCGAAGGAGCAGAGGCAGGGCCACTATGGCCGAGATGGATCCCGCTTGGATCGACACCTGGCGGAGTGGCAGAGAACAGCTCAACCTCGATCGAGGTGGACCCATCTGGGGGTGCCACCTGGGGAGGGAGCGGGGAGAGCCTGACTTGACTTCGACGAGGTAGATCCATCTGGGGGTGCTACCTGGCGAAGGAGCAGAGGCAGGGCCACTTCGATCAAGGTGGATCATGCCTGGATCGACACTTGGCGGAGTGGCAGAGGCTAGCTCGACCTCGATCGAGGTGGACCCGTCTGGGGGTGCCACCTGGCGAGGGAGCGAAGAGAGCCTGGATCGACTTCGACGAGGTGGACCCATCTGGGGGCGCCACCTGGTGAAGGAGCAGAGGTGGGGCCACTCCGACCGAGGTGGATCCCACTTGGATCGACACCTGGCGGAGTGGCAGAGGCCAGCTCGACCACGGCCGAGGTGGACCCATCTGGGGGTGCCACCTGGTGAGGGAGCTGGAAGAGCCTGGCTCGACTTTGGCAAGGTGGACCCATCTGGGGGTGCCACCTGTGAAGGATAGAGGCAGGGCCACTCCGACCGAGGTAGATCCTGCCTGGATCGACACCTAGCAGAGTGGCAGAGGTGCCGAGCTCGGCCTCGAGTTTGGCTTTATCGCCGAACGGGCCACCTGGCAAGAGATTCTGGAGATGATGCCGCGTGGCACTGCCTGGCATCCATCTGGACCTGACGTATACTCTACATCAGCGTTGTTGCCATATCAGTTGCCCCCCACTGCCTAGTCCCATCGGAGCGCCGCTGCAGGGACATGGGGAGTTAATTCGAAGATGATGTAGGAGAACAAAAATCCTACGAAATAAATGCCAGGATCGCTGCCAATCCACTCACTGTGCCCGAGATCCAATACACAGGTGCCACATCAGTATGTCTAGGAGGTTATAATTGCGCCGCATCAAACTCGAGGCAATTTTCTGTAAATCGAAGCATCTTTGTCGGGTGCCTTCCCACGTGGCGCTCATCCGATGGCATTGGCAAAAAAAGAGTTGTATGGTCACTGTTGATTGGTTTGAAAAGAGAGGAGACTTTCTAGAAACGAGGTCTTTTGGCTTTCTCACACCTCGACGACGGTTACAGCGAGCCCCCTTCTTCACTTGAATCGCCACTCTTCTGCCACAATATCCCGGTGAGTGCCCTGCGACGTAGTTTCCTCCGTCTACTTCCTCTTCTCCTTCACCTAATCCTTCCTCGTCTTAATGGCCCGTCATCACCACTTCTCTTCTAACCCGAACGAGGCCGGTCCATCCCGGTTGAGGACTCCATCGACCTCCTCTTCAGAGGAGGACCTTCCCCTTGACGTCCGACGGTGGCTATGGCTGGGCAGCATAACCATCGGTGTCTCTAGGGCTCCTAGGACTCCTCCTGTCATTTTTGTTGTCCCCATCTCTGCCCTTCCTCCTCCAGTAGCAGAGACTTCTTGTGGTCCCTCTAGCTTTGCTTTGACGTTGACTGGAGACGATCTTTCCTGGATCCAGGAAATGTATGGGGTCCCAGACTCCATTCAACTTTCAATCCCAGGGCCGAGGGATCGGGTGACTTCCAGCGACCCTGGCAGGATTGACTTCTACGAAGACTTCCTTGGTGGAGGTCTTCGCTTTCCCCTTCATCCATTCTTTCTATCTTTCCTTAGCCATTTTCGTCTCATTCTGGCCTAGCTGGCTCCTAATGCCATCAGAGTCATCTTTGCCTTCACAGTCTTCTACCATTTTCATGGGTTCGTTGCCCGTTTCTCGTTGTTTAGGGCCCTCTTCACCCTGAAGCGGTATTCCACTGATGACGGCTAGTGGTATCTTTCGCCTTCGCCCAGGTGGCTCCGGTTCGACCTCCCTACATCGATCAAGGGGTGGAAGAACCGGTTCTTTTTGCTTCAGTCCAGGATGTCGACTGGGTCTGGAGTGAGCCGGATCAATCTCCAACCGGAGTTCCCAGGTCAAGTCGGTGGATTAGGAAGTCTACTCCCAGTTGCTGTGCAATGTGGTCCCTTCTCTTGACATTCTGCTCTTAGAGCAGAACTTGTTCGAGGCAGGGGTCAGCCCAGTATGGACGATCGGTGGGCCTTCACTCTTTCTTCTTTCTCTCTTTTCTTTTTACTGGATCATCTGATGCTCTGATCTCTTTTTCTTCAGGGATGAAGTTCTCCATCGAAAGTCTGATGGAGGGGGCCCAGAAGAGGAACGCCCTCGAAGGGGCCCATGAGGCTCCCCCAAAGAGGGCCCGAGCGGAGGCGGGCCAGGGGCCCAAGCCCACTCTGGATTCTACTAGGGCAACGGGTCTGGCTCCTAGGACACCTCAACGGTAGATGCCCGCCAAGAACGTTGTCGAGCTTGACGAGACCGGGGAGGTGGGGCGATCGGCACCTCCCCCAGTCACTTCTGCACCTGCCGCTACGCCGGCGGTGGTGACGACCCCACCAAGAGCGGCGCCCTCGATCGCAGCTCCGCCCGGCGAGGGGACTCCAGCTCAGTCCCCTTCTGATCCTCAATTGGCACCGCCCGCCCTCCATGGGGGCTCCTCCATCATCCGTGACCAAGGCCTCATGGAGAGGATGATGGAGTTTGCACCGCGGCCCCAGGACTGCCGCCTAAGGGACGGTTGAGACTACATGGATGTCCTACTCGGGACCCTCCCCCTTCTCTTCATGGTAAGCATCTAGCTCTTCTATTTTAATGTTCCAGTTGGGTCCTCTCGAACCCTCAATTCTTTTTCTGATGCAGATTGGGATCGACGTGCTGCTGCTCCGAGACTTTCTATCCACCTCAGCAAAGAAGGAGGCCGAGAAGGAGCGGAAGCTAAGTAAACTGGCGACCGATGTGAAGGACCTGGTGGACAAGGGCCAGGAGCTGCGGGGGAGGAATGAGTCCCTCTGGGAGGACCTGGCCTGCTCTGTTGGTCGGGTCAGGGAACTCAAGTCATCTCTCTTTGAGGAGAGGATCTTGAGCTAGCACCGAGCCGAAGATGATGCTGCCGAGATCACCCACCTTAGGGGGCAGTCCCGATCATGGAGCACTGGGTGGAGGAGGTCCTCAAGGAGTTGGCAATGGCCAACGAGAAGAACTCCTACATCAACGGGCTGCTGGCAGCCTTGTGGAAGGAGCAGGAGGCTGTGCCAAAGTTCTGGGCCTCCGGGGAGTTTGAGAAGGAGATGCACGAAGCCACCGTGGACTCCTTCCTCATGGGTTTCGGAGTTTGCCGGGGACAGGTGGCCACCCAGTTTCCCGAGCTTGACCTGACCGAGGTCGTCCGTGGCAGGCCCAGGGGGCAGCCTCAAGGAGGAGAAGCAGCATCGGGGGCTTTTGGCGAGGAGGCTCCCGGGAAGCCATATGAAGATGTGGTCGATGGCACGGAGGGCTCCTAGCCAGAGGAGGGTGCAGCGATCGAATGATCCCATTCTGTACCTTAGCATAGGTTTTCCTTTTGCTTGTTGTTGTCTTTTCTTCTTTCTGGGTCACCCGGTCTATTGGGACCCTTCTTTTTATAAGGAGACTTTTACTTAAAAATGAAGATCTATTTTTCCTCCAGTGTTTCACTGAACTTCTCCCCCCCCTTTTTTTTTTTGCTGCCTGGTAGTGCTGTTGTAGTGTTGCCTGCCAATGCAGTCCAAAACCTATAACTCCAGTTCATGGCTTGACTCGGACCCTTGGTCTGGAATGAAATTCAAGGGGCCTTTAAGCTCCGTGAAGGAACCCCTAGTGCTTCTGGCTTGCACCACGAAAATCTTTGGCACCGGGACTTAAGTCACCGAGGCATCCTCCGGAATGAACTCCGGGATCTTATGGCTCTGGGACTTAGGTCGCCGGAGCATCTTCCGGACTGAACTCTAGGGCCTGGAACTGGGTTCCATGCAGTGCACTAGACTGAAATCCAGGATCTCGTGGACTCAGTGCCACCTTCCGGACTGAACTCTGGGGCCTGGAACTTGGTTCCGCTCGGCACTCTAGACTGAACCCCGAGATTTTGTCAGGGAACTGGGTTCCGTGCCACCTTCCAGATTGAACTCCAGTGCCTCATGTCGGAACTGGGTTCCGTTTGACTTTCCGGACTGAACTTTGGGATTTCATGGGGGAACTGTGTTCTGCACCACCTTCCAGACTGAAGCCTGGAACTGGGCTCCTCTTGGTGCTCCAGACCAAACTCTGGGGGCCTCGCGCTTCTCGCGGACCACCTTGCAGGGCCTTTGCCTCACCTTCGTTCGTCGGACTTAAGGCCAGGCGGCGTTGGTCCTACGAGACAGAAACAATCATTGCACAAAGAGAGAATTTCATTGTTAATACTTCAGGGAATCTTACATTATTGATAATACATCCTTAGGTTTGCAGCATTCCAAGTCCATGGAAATCGATCCCCACCGAGCTCGGTAAGATAATAAGCACCGTGAGGGAGTGCTTCGACCACCTGGTAGGGACCTTCCCAGTTCGGAGAGAGCTTCCTGCATTCTCGAGGTTGGGAAGCCTCGGTGCGGTGCAACACTAGATCCCTCGAGCAAAAGGTCTTCGGCCTTACCCTGGAGTTGTACTACCTAGCCACCCATTGCCGGTAGGCCACCATCCAATCTCATGCCTTGTCCCTCTTTCCTCGAGGAGATCCAGGTTGAGCAGCAGCCACACTGGGTTCTTGGCTTCATCATACTGCTAGATCTGCAGTGTCGGCAGGCTAAGCTCTACTGGGATTACTGCCTCTAATCCAAAGACAAGGTTGAAGGGAATTTCATCTGTGGCTGTCCTTGGGGTTGTATGGTACACCCACAGGATACTGGGAAGTTCTTCAGCCCATCTCCCTTTAGCTTGGTCCAACTTGGTCCAGAGTCCTTGCAGGATGGTTTGGTTGGTTACTTCGACTTCCCCATTGGTCTGTGGATGCACCATCGAGGGAAGCAATGATGAATCCCGAGGTCATTGTAGAACTCCTCAAATTCCTAACAATCGAACTGACGTCCGTTGTCGGTGATGATAGTATGAAAAAGTTCGAAGTGGTATACGATTGACTTCCATAGGAACTTACTAACATTCACCTCCGTGATCCGGGCCTATGGCTCAGCCTCGACCCACTTCGTGAAGTAGTCGATGGCAACAATCAAGAACTTACATTGCCCGTACGTGGGAGGAAAGGGACCGAGGAGGTCCATGCCCCACTGGGCAAAAGGCCAGGGGGCAGAGAGTTGGGAAGCGGTGCAGCCGGCTGGTGTTGCATGACAGCATGACATTGGCAGTGGTCACACATTTTGACGAAGTTGGCTATGTCCTCCCTCATTATCTCTCAGTAGTATCCTTGATGAAGGGCTTTGTATGCTAGAGTCCTGCCCCCCACATGGTTCTCGCAGAGGCCCTCATGAATTTCTTGGAGCATGAGTGCAGCCTCTGTGGGCCTTAAACATTTGAGGAGTGGGTAGGAAAATGACCTCCAATAGAGCAGCCCGTCCATCAGCGCGAAGCGGGAGAACTTCCTCTTGATGAGACCAGCCTCTATCCAATCCTTAGGCAATGTGCCGTCGGTGATGTATTTGACATACTTGTCCATCCAACAAGGCTCTAGGGTGACCTGCTGGATCTCTTCGGGGATCTCACAGCTCTGAGCCTGGAGATGCTCGATGTGGATGCGACCCAATGATGAGTCCGGTAGGGTTGCTAGGCAAGAGAGGGCATCAGCACGAGCATTCTCACCATGTGGGGTGTGGGAGATTCTGAAGCGCTTGAAACCCACATAGCTCGCACGTACCAATTCCAGATACTTCAACATCTGAGGATCCCGCGCCTCATACTTGCCCGAGACCTACCCAGCGACCAGCTGGGAGTCGGCGAAGACCCTCAGGCTGGTCACATCGAGCTCGCAGGAAACTCTTAGCCCTGTGAGGAATGCTTCGTATTCCGCCTAGTTGTTAGTGGCGGCAAACTGGAGGCGGAGCACGCATTCAGCTACGACTCCCTCGTTGTTGGCGAGGATGAGCCTGGCCCCGCTCCCGCTAGAATTAGAGGCTCCATCCACATGCAGGACCCATATATCCGGTTCCGGTCCTGGTTGTTGACTTTGGGGGCTCTCTTCCACCCCCTCGTCTAGGCCTACACACTCAACTTGAAAGTCAGCCAGTACCTGCACCTTCATGGCCGACCACGATCGGTAGGCAATGTTGAACTCACGAGCTTCAACGCCCACTTCGCCAGGCACCCAGATATGTCAGGTCAGCTGAGCACGGCCTTCAAAGGCTGACCCATCAGGACCGTAATAGGGTGCGCCTGGAAATAAGGCCTGAGGTGCTGGGCAGACATTATTAGCACAAAAATCAACTTTTCGGATCGAGAGTACCTGAGCTCCGCATCACAAAGGAGTTTGTTTGTATAGTACATAGGTCTCTGGATCCCTTTATCACTCGTCCAGACTAAGATTGAGCTGACGACCTCCGGAGTGATCGCCAGATACAGGAGGAGCTCCTCCCCTTCCTCTGGCCAAGAGAGCAGTGGTGGTGATGCCAGGGTCTTCTTCAGCTCCTCGAACGCCTCCTGGCACTCCTTCATCCAGGAGAAGTCATGCATCTTCCTCGGCACCTTGAAGAAGGGCTGGCAACGATCAGCAGATCGTGAGATAAAATGATTCAGCACTACCACTTGACTGGTGAGCCGCTGGCCTTGCTTCTTGGAGATGGGCGGCTCTATGTCAAGGATTGCCTGAACCTTCTCCAGGTTGGCTTCGATCCCTCTCTAGGTCACCATGAAGTCGAGGAACTTCCCTGCCACCACACCAAAGGTGCACTTCACCGGGTTCAGCTTCATTTGGTGGAGGCGGAGGTTGCGGAAGGTCTCCCCCAGGTCGTCAACATGGTCTGAGGTCGGCTTGCTCATCACCAGCATATCATCCATGTACACCTACATGTTGCGGCCAATTTGGTCCCTGAAGACCTTGTTGACTAACCACTGGTACGTGGTGCTAGCATTTTTCAGGCCAAAGGGCATCATCTTGTAGCAATAGGTCCCGCGGTCTGTGATGAAGGCACTGTGCTCCTCATCCTCCGGGTGCATCCTGATCTGATTGTACCTGGAGAAGGCATCCATGAAGGATAGAAGGTGATGACCGAACGTGGTTTCCATGAGCTGATCGATCTTCAAGAGGGAGAAGCTATCTTTTGGGCATGCTCGGTTGAGGTCAGTGTAGTCCACGCAGATCCTCCACTTGCTATTATTCTTTTTCACCATCACCATGTTTGCTAGCCAATTGGGATAGTGTACCTCCCGCATGAAGCCAGCGTTGAGGAGCTTTTCCACCTCCTCATTAATCACCCTTTACCTTTCTACAGCAAAGCTCCTCTTCTTCTACCTGACTAAACGATACTTCAGGTCAATCTTCAGCTGGTGGGTGATGACCTTCGAGGGAATACCTGGCATGTCCGCTGCAGACCAGGCGAATGTGGTACCTGGCATGTCCACTGCAGACCAGGCGAACACATCCGTGTTCGCCCGGAGGAAGTCTAGTAAGCAAACCTGCTCATCTTCTAGAAGTTGGGCTTCTATCTGCACCATTTTCTGTGGGTTTAAGCTGAGGGGGTATGTCAACAATCGCTCTACCGGGCCACACATGGGATCCTGCACTCTCTGGTCAAGGTCATCGACATCAGATTTGAGCTTAGCACTCCGGGTGCCTGGGATGGCCTGCAGGCAATGCAGAACGGGCTGAACTACCCCCCTCATCTCTCCCACACCGAAAATAGTGGGAAACTGCACCAAATAATCTCCTGGTGGAGATGATTGCATCAAGCTGGTTGAGCCCTAGGTGGCCCAAAATGGTGTTGTATGGCAATGGGAGTCGGATTACAGTGAAGGTCATCAAAACCATGCTCTGCCGGGGCAGGGTCCTGGCGGTAACAGGGAGAGTGATCTCCCCCTCGACCCTCGCAGAATCTCCGATGAAATCCACGAGAGGGGTGTGCACCGACCTTAATTGGTCATGAGATAGATTCATTCGGAAGAAAGCATCGTAGAAAAGTACATCGATGGAGCTCCCACTATCAACCATAATCCAATGTACAAGATGTTTGGCGATGGTCATTTCGACCACCATCTCATCATTATTTATATTTTCATTTTCACCTCCCTTCCCATTTTCAAAGGGGAGTAATTTTCTAGATTTTCTCCCTCTCGGGCTCTCTTAAACACGCACCCTATCCCCCAAGAAATCATGCCCACGGGCTTCACCATAGGGTGGTTATCGACTGCAGGGACGGGGGGAAGGGCTACGAGTGGCTGGTCCTCCGCCGGGGCTCCTCTTTCCATGAACTTCTTGAGGTAGCCCCTCTTGATTAGGTCCTCAATCTCCCACTTCAGATTATGACACTCCTCCATGTCGTGACCGTGGTCATGGTGGAACTGACAGTACTTCATCATGTCGTGATGGTTCTTCAGGTTTTGAGGAGGAGGCCGGTGGAGGTAACCCTCGCCCTCGATCTCCATGAGGATCTTGGTTCTAGGAGCAAGGAGGGGAGTAAAGGCTCACTCCGGAGCAGGACCATTCTTGGACTTCGGTCCTGCTTGGAAGTCCATGGGTGGCCCGGGCTTGCGGGTCCCCTGGACATCCTTTGAGGCTGGCTTCTTCGAAGGCTTTCCGTCCAGCTCTCTCCTAGTATGGTCAGCCTCTCAGCTTGGATGTACTTGTGGACACGAAGGAGAAGCTCGGAGTACGTCTTTGATAGTTTTTTGTCCAATGAATACGTCAGACAGGAGGTCTTGAGCCCTTGCTTCAATGCCAGCATGGCGACGCACTCGTCCAAGTTATAGATCTCTAGGGCAGCGATCTTGAAGTGGGTCACATAGTCCAGCAAAAGCTCCTGGTCTTGCTGGCAGATGGAAAAGAGACTGTCCACCTCCCTTAGCACCTTTCGGCAAGCATCGAAGTGTACCATAAACTTTCCTTCCAGCTACTGGAAGGAGTTGATAGATTTAGGCTCGAGGCGGGTGAACAAGACTCGAGCGGCCTTCCGGAGGGTGGCTGGGAAGGCAATGCACAGAAGGACGTCTATCACCCCGTGGACTCTCATGAGAGCCATATAGCTCTCCAGATAGTCCAGGGGATCGGTGGTCCCATCATAGGGATCCACCTGAGGCATACGGAACTGACTCAGAATCGGTTCCTCTTAGATTTCCCGGGAGAAGGGGGGTCTGGCGTTGTAGCCCACTGGCTCACTGGGGGAGCCCTATATGTTGGCAAACCGACGGGAAAGCTCTGCCAACTTATGCTTTTGCTCTTCCAGGTGCCTTTCAGCTAGACGCCTGATGGCCTCGTCAGTGGAGCCTTTCATTGAGGCGCTGGAGAAGAAGGTGCCGACGGATCGCGGTGAGGGGCCTTTCCCCGGTGACACTTGCTGTGCTTGGCAGCATCATTGTTGTCCGCTGGGGATTGGCTCTCGTGGTCCGCTGACCTAGAATGGTTCCTATTTGCGAGGGTCTGGTGACTACTGCGAGGAATGGTCGACGCCCACGGGTGGGATGGTCTACCCTGGATAGAGCGCAGGCTTCCGCGGGGGCCTGTGGCTTGGGCCCAGGGGTCCCTGGCTGAGGCTGGGTCACCAGGGAGCGCTGCTAATGCTGCAGCTACCTCACGACCATGGCCAGTGTCTGTAATTATTGGACAATGGTAGCACACTGACCGTTCATCGATGGCAGCTAAGGGGGTGGAATAGGAGTGGGGAGTTCCCTTTCTGGGCTACGGGGGTCTGGGAAGAGGGAACTTCCCTCGCCCAGCTAGTGGAGGCTTCATGTCTGCGTGTCACCACCATACTTGGAATCGAGCTTCTCTCGAGCTCGAGGGGGGGCTTATTCATCTAGGGGCTTCGTCCCCCCTTCCTGGCGTGTTAATCTGTTGCCGACCTTACTGCTGTGGCATGCAGCTATGAGTTGGCACAAGACTGGATCCCTTGAGCTGTGGAATCCCGATGCTCCTGGACCTGCAAAAACAAGGTTAGAGACCCGAGCCGGGGATCCCGGCAGGGGCACTTCGATGGTCATGTTAGAGAGCGGTAAAGTGGAACAGATCCGCTAAGACGGAAACCTGCTGGGTCTCCATTCTTAGAGGAGTCTTAGATGAGAAGAAGAATGAGAATGAGGGGAAAGGGCGTGCTGGTTCCTGCTACCAAGATCGTTGGACTCAGTCTTGCGAGTCCCCTTGGAGCCTCCGGCTTAGGATCACCTCTCCTTCTTGTGAGATCACTTGTCTCCTCGATTGCTTACCTTGCTTCTTGCCACTGGTCTTCCTTTTTTGGTCACCGATCTATGCATCCCTCCATGCCTCGATCCCCCCAGGGGGCTCTGGAGGTTAGTGATAATCCCCCCCTCATTCCTCTTATGGTCGGGAGTTAAGTGGTCAACCAATCTTGTCAGCCGTGCCGTCATGAGATGGGGAACCTGGTGGGATCTCGATTCTTACGAAGGCGCCCTCGGGCCTGAAGCGTTGACCTTGGCCCTCCCTTTTTAGGATGTCGGGCTATCGAACGCTGGGTTTGGTGCCTTGGGCAGGATTCTCTTTCCAAACTGGTGCCAACGAGGTTCCACGCACCACTGCAAGTCTAGGGACACCGTACCGGGCGTGCTGCCTATGCGCACCATCTTTAGCAGCTTCCTTGGGGCACGTGCCCCTCAGTCCTTCCATCTTTAGTAGAAAGGGCTGACTTCGATGAGGTGGACCCATCTGGGGGTGCCACCTGGTGAAGGAGCAGAGGCAGGGCCACTCCAGTCGAGGTGGATCCCGCCTGGATCGACACCTGGCAGAGTAGCAAAGGCCAGCTCGGCCTTGACCGAGGTGGACCCATCTGGGGGTGCCACCTGGTGAGGGAGCGGGGAGAGCCTGGCTCGACTTCTGCAAGGTGGACCCATCTACGGGTGCCACCTGGCGAAGGAGCAGAGGGAGGGCCACTCCGATCGAGGTGGATCTTGCTTGGATCGATACCTGGTCTAGTGGCAGAGGCCAGCTCGACCTCGGTCGAGCTGGACCGGTCTGGGGGTACCACTTGGTGAGGGAGCGCGGAGAGCCTGGCTCGACTTCGACGAGATGGACCCATCTGCGGGTGCCACCTGTTGAAGGAGCAGAGGCAGGGACACTCCAGCCGAAGTGGATCCTACCTGGATCGATACCTGGCGAAGTGGCAGAGGCCAGCACGACCTCGATCGAGGTGGACCCATCTGGGGGTGCCACCTGGCGAGGGAGCGAGGAGATCCTAGCTTGACTTCGGCGAGGTGAACCCATCTATGGGAGCCACCTGGCAAAGGAGCAGAAGCAGGGCCACTCTGATCGAGGTGGATCCTGCCTGGATCGACACCTGGTGGAGTGGCAGAGGCCAGCTCGACCTCAACCGAGGTGGACCCATCTGGGGGTACCACCTGGCGAGGGAGCATGGAGAGCCTGGCTTGACTTCGATGAGGTTGACCCATCTGTGGGTACCACCTGGTGAAGGAGAGAGGCAGGGCCACTCCAATCGAGATGGATCCCGCTTGGATCGATACCTGGCGGAGTGGCAGAGGCCAGCTCGACCTCGATCGAGGTGGACCCGTCTAGGGGTGCCACCTAGCGAGGGATTGGGGAGAGCCTGGCTCGACTTCGACAAGGTGGACCCATCTGTGGGCACCACCTGGCAAAGGAGCAAAGGCAGGGCCACTCTGGTCGAGGTGGATTCCACCTCGATCGACACCTGGTGGAGTGGCAGAGGCCAGCTCGACCTCGATCGAGGTGGACACATTTTGGGGTGCCACCTGGTGAGGGAGCGGGGAGAGCCTGGCTCGACTTCGACGAGGTGGACCCATCTACGGGCGCCACCTAGCAAAGCAGTAGAGGCAGGGCCACTCCGGTCTAGGTGGATCCCACCTCGATCGACACCTGGTGGAGTGGCAGAGGCCAGCACGACCTCGACCGAGGTGGACCCGTTTGGGGGTGCCACCTGGTGAGGGAGCGAGGAGAGCTTGGCTTGACTTCGATGAGGTGGACCCATCTACAGGCACCTCCTGGCAAAGGAGTAGAGGCAGGGCCACTACGATCGAGGTGCATCTTGCTTGGATCGACACCTGGCGAAGTGGCAGAGGCCAGCTCGACCTCGGCCGAGATGGACCCATCTGGGGATGCCACCTGACGAAGGAGCAGAGGTAGGGCCACTCCGGTCGAGGTGGATCCCCTTGGATCGAATCCTGGCAGAGTGGCAGAGAACAGCTCGACCTCGACCGAGGTGGACCCATCTGGGGGTGCCACCTAGCATTGGAGCAGGGAGAGCTTGGCTTGAGTTCGGCAAGGTGGACCCATCTGGGGGCGCCACCTGGCGAAGGAGTAGAGGCAGGGCCACTCTGTCCGAGGTTGATCTCGCCTGGATCGAGACCTAGAGGAGTGGTAGAGGTGCCAAGCTTGGCCTCGAGTTCGGCTTTACCTCCAAACGGGCCACCTGTTAGGAGATTCTTGATATGATGCTGCGTGGCGCTGCCTGGCATCCATCTGGACCTGACACATACTCCATGTCAGCGATGTTGCCATATCAAGTTATTTTCATGTTTTTGGTTGTAAATGCTTTGTGCTGAATAATGGTAAGGATAATCTTGGAAAATTTGATGCTAAATCTGATGAAGAGATTTTTCTTGGTTATTCATTATATAGCAAAGCATATATAGTATTTAATAAAAGAACTCTAACTGTAGAAGAATCAATGCATGATATTTTTGATGAAACAAATCCCTCACCTTCAGGAAAAGAAGAGTGCATTGACAATGCTGCAGGTACACTTCAAAAGAAAATGGAATATATGAGCATTCTAGAAAAACCAACTCAAAAAGGAGAAGAAGTGGTAAGTAAGGATCATGTTGATCTACCAAGGGAGTGGAGGTATGTAACTTCTCATCAAATTATTTAATTATAGATGATCCTTCACAAGGTGTTAGGACTAGGTCATCACATAGAGATGCATATGATTACCTAGCCTTTGTATCATAAATAGAGTTACATAGCTTAGAAAAAGCTAAAAATGATCCAAACTGGATGATAGCCATGTATGAAGAACTAAACCAGTTTGAAAGAAATAAGGTATGGACTTTAGTTGATAGACCACCAGACCATCCCATCATAGGAAACAAATGTGTCTATAGAAATAAATTAGATGAACAAGGTAAAGTGATTAGAAACAAAACAAGGTTGGTAGCCAAAGGATATAACCAAGAAAAAGGAATAGATTTTGATGAAATTTATGCACCTATAGCAAGACTAGAGGCCATAAGATTATTACTTGCATTTGCTTGCTACATGAATTTTAAACTATTCCAAATGGATGTGAAAAATCCTTTTTTAAATGGCTTTATATCTGAACAAGTTTTCGTAGAACAGCCACCAGGTTTTAAAAGTTATGTTTTTCCAAATATGTATTTAAACTCAATAAAGTATTGTATGGTTCGAAACAAGCACCTAGAGCCTGGTATGATAGACTAAGTAAATTCCTGCTTGAAAATGATTTTGCAAGAGGAAATGTAGATAAAACTCTTTTTATCAAAAAGAAAAATGATGATATATTAGTTGTACAAATCTATGTAGATGATATTATATTTGGTACAACTAATAAAAAACTTTGTGGAGAATTTGCTAAGTTGATACAGGATGAATTTAAGATGAGTCTAATGGGTGAACTAAACTACTTCCTTGGACTTCAAGTAAAACAATCAAAGGATGGGATCTTCATAAACTAAGACAAATACATTAAAGAAATCATCAAGAAGTTTGGTATGGAGACAAGCAAAGAAATGAGCACATCCATGAACTCAACTTGCAGATTGGACAAAGATGAAGATGGCAATAACATTGATCAAAAGCTATATCGAGGTATGATTGGATCACTGTTGTACTTAACTGCTAGTAGACCTAATATCTTATTTAGCATATATGTTTGTGCTAGATTTCAATCTAATCCAAAAGAATCACATATGCTTGTAATAAAAAGAATTATAAAATATCTAAGAGGAACAAGTAATTTAGGTCTATGGTATTCAAAGCAATCTTCATTAAATTCGATTGGATTTTCTGATGCTGATTATGGTGGATGCAAAATAGAAAGAAAAAACACTAGTAGCACTTGCTAATTTCTAGGGTTAAATTTAATCTCATGGCACTGTAAGAAATAAAACTCGATAGCATATCTACTGCTGAGGTAGAGTATGTTGCTGCAGGGAGTTATTGTGCACAAGTATTATGAATTAAATAACAACTAGAAGACTTTGGTGTTACATAATCTAAAATTCCTATCAAATGTGATAACACAAGTGCTATAAATTTGTCTAAAAATCTAATTCAGCACTCAAGAACAAAGCACATAGAGATAAGACACCATTTCATAGGAGATCATGTTTTGAATAGTGAAATTGAATTAGAATTTATTACAACTGATAACTAACTTGCTGACATTTTCACTAAACCATTCAATCAAGATAGATTTGAAATGATTAGAGGAGAATTAGGACTTTATGACCCTCTTTAGAAAACCTAACCTAATCTCTTCAAAATTAAGGAAACTTTATCTAGAAAGCCTCCTATATCAAACCAAGACTTTTGACCATCTCTCCTTGTAAATTTCTGCCATTAAATTTGAATTTTGAACCTTTTTGACTCTTCTAGAGAGTTCTAGTTCAAGTCAACTCGAGCTATTGTGCTCAAGTTGAGCCAACTCGAATTCCTGATTAAGTCTTTATATCTCTGCTCAAGCCGACTCAAGCAAATTAGGGCTTATCAAGCTGACTCGGATGTCGAGCAAGCAATTTTTTAATAGAGCCGTAGGACGTTATCTAAAATTTTATGCTTTAAGTGCTAGCTTTGAACCCTTGTTCCAACCTGAAAATCCCTTCCATCCTTCAAAACCTACCTTTTCGAGCTTGAATTCTTGTATTCATCTTGAGCTCATGTAATGGCTCCGAAATGGACTGTCGGCAAAAGGTCAAAACAAGCCGAACCTACTACAAAAAAGGAGAGGAGGACCAAGAGACGGCAGGAAGAGCCGACTCGGTTAGTTGATGAGGAAGAACAAGAAACATAACCGGTTGCAGCATCTTCTCCTCCAACACAAATTATTTCTATGGCCAACCGACCCGTGACAAGTGGAAGATGCATAATCTTCACATTCTTGAAAGAGCTAGGGCTTCGGATTGGAGATTTATTTGAAGATCATGATGGAAATTCTCCCAGGGTGCCGGGAATCATGCAGCATTCGGAAGTGAATTTCAAAACAAAAATTCAAAGCATGAAACATAAATGGAGTCAGAAAAATATACCTGGATCATTGAAATCCAATCCTTTCCACGAGGCTCACAAGTGCAAGCCCTCCAACGGTGATCCACATAGGAATCAAACCTAGGAACCTCTTCTTTGTAGGTTGGTTGATCAATTGGGACTCTTCCGATGGATTTCTTCCTTCGGTAGCCTCTCCTTCCTTGCTTAGACCTTCGCCCTCCAGTAGAGCACTCTAAGCCCTCTCTAAAATCTCTCTTCTCTCTTTTTTGATCTTCCTAATTCCCTTCCTAAACCCTTGTCTTAATATGGCGGACTTGTCTTAAAGGAAGACCTATGTCCTAACAAGGGAAGGAAGAGACAAGCTGGATAGATGAAAGAGTGTAAGAAAGAAACCAAAATATGATACCATCGGAACAAATACCGATGGCTATTTATAGGAGAGTGGGAGGTGCCAGATAAGCTTTCTCATCAGCCTTTGATCTGTCCAAACATAGATCAAATAAGACCCTTCACTAAGAAGGAGTCTTATCTTGAAACACCATGTCCCTTTATGTGCCAACCGCCTAATTCAAGTCCCTTCAATTTTTTATCCAACTTCTTCCTTTTCCACTTGGCATTTCTAGTAAAAATGAAGCCAAGGGATGTGACTTATGAATGAGTAGCATCGGTGATTCAAAAGGACTTAAAGCAGAAGGACTCTGCTTACTTGAATTAGTGCCAAAGTGAAGAGACGCGACTCTTCACTTTGCTTCTCTTCACTTTGCACCAAATCTCCACACCATATGAGACCTTTGACCTAGTCAAAGTATATGCAATATGGGTGTCATATGAAAGGGCATCAAGTCTACTTTCCAACCATACAATTTTTTTTTTCAGATTGGAGGTCAATTGGTCATTGTGCGCCCTTTTGAATGCAGAGATGTCACTTAGGCATCAAGAGTCCCATGCCTTTTGGATTCTTCATATATGGCACATAAAATATCCAAAAAATATCAAATAAAATCTGATAAATTCACTTCACTTAGGAATCAACCCAATCTAGGTACCCCATAAATTGGTTAGTTCATTTAGCAACCTTTCAGACCTAATCCAATTGGGTTAGGAGATTAGGTCAGCCTGCACATGCTAGTGTGCAATCTAGCTAACCAATTAGGATCCCTTGACCCTAATTAAATTTCAATTGAGTTTCTAGGCTGACTTCCTAATGTGTGTGACCCATTGGGTTTTACATCTAGCTAGCAGTAGATTTAGGTTTGAGCCGATTTGATCCGATCGAACTCGATTGACCTAATTAGGTCGAATTGTCCAATTCGAATCACACATCGAATTGACTCATGAAACCAAATCATTTGGTTCATGAAAACTTACAAAACAAGATTGACATCTAGCAATATGTCATGCCTATCCAGAAGATGAGGAATTTGATAAAAATTATCAAAGTACCCTTCAGTAGTAAGTTACCTGCAATTCAATCTTTCGATCTCCCATTATCCTAATTAAGTGATAGGTATGGATATATGTCAAACCCTAAAACTTAATCATATTGAATCTCATCTTGATCATGAGGACTCAGCTGATGACTGATTAAAAACCAATTCTAATCTCATCCTGCTTTGATCAAAGGCTCCTTGAGTCACTCATCGAAGATATTGCATAGGATAACAATTCCTCTTACTAAGAAAGATCGATTCCTTGTTGGTCCACTCACATCCTTTGTACACCTTCCACCATACCCAGAACACCCCATAAATGTTGCAATGGCATGAATAAGTATGAACTAAAGTATGGCTTAGTGTGCATAAGGAACCATGGTGACCTCAGGTCTAAAGATCACATGCATAACTTATACTCTGGGATCTATCTTTTAACAAGTAGTAAGACTTCCATAAGATAGTCCCGGTGCAGATCAGTCCAATGTACTCATACCCTGATGAGCACCCTTATCCTTTTATTAGTGTCTCTATACAAGTGGTTGTAAGATCAACTACCCTCATCAATTGAGCATACATAGGATGAGCTAGTCTTTTTGGATTCATCAATCCCCGAATCGATGGTCCAATGACTAGGAACATTCTAGATTAGTGTTTATAGGAATTAGGTCTCACTATTATTTTATTATAACCCTAATTTCATTGCCCTACTCTATGGGGTTCATCATAATCAACAAAAACATGACACAATAGTATATGATGAATCAAATGCCTTTATTAATATGAAAAATTTGTCATACATGAGCTGAAAGTTTACAAAATGGCCCTTAGGGCACTTTTCTATCAGATCAGGGCTGGAGTTTCTTCTGTTCTCTAAATGTTCCAACATACCCCACTTTGGTAAGAAGTTTTAATGAAAATTTAAGATTGGAAGAGTAGCATGTTGAGTCTATAGTTAAAGGAAAGATGATTATAGTGATAGAGGAAAGACTATGTAGCATACTTGAAATGCTAAACGAAGGGTTAAAGCATTTAGTTCTGAAAGATAAACAGAAAACCCTTAGGACAATTTTAAATAGGGCTAATATGAGTGAGATTGGAAATGTGATGGCTAATACCTTGTCCCTTGAAATGAGATTATTGCACAACTTTATAAGTCGGATCTTTCTCCCAAGAACTGGTAGGTTTGATTGGGTAAGTGAGAGAGATCTTAACTTTATGGGACACCTACTTGAGGGGGAGGCCCTCAATTTACCTCACATTATACTAATTCAGATGAAAGAAGCAGTTAGAAAAGTGAAGGTCTGTTTGCCTTATGGAATGGTTCTTACTTTGTTTTTCCAGGCCTCCATGGTGAACTTAGATGGTGAGGATGGTAAGCCACTTCATCACACTGATACCTACTCCAAATCTTTGCAAATAATGGGATACCGACTAACTGAAGGAGCTTGGAGGAAGAAAGGATCATATCAGAGAGCAATTGGATCTTCTAGTAGTGATAAGGATGATGATGATAAGGAGCAGCTGCCTACGGAGATTATCACTGATACTACTGCAGGACCTTCTACATTTGAAGAGACTACAACTACCTCTATTGCTGTTGAGCCTGCTGCTACTGAGCTTATTGTTGATGGTGCTATGGAGACAAAGCATAGAGAGTATGGGAGTCCCAGGATCTCTTTAGGACCTCCACCAGCAGCACCTACATCTCCATTAGTTTTACAACCTGCACCTTCTGTGACTACATCTGCTTAGGGACCATCTGCTGATACAGTAGGAGCTTCAGTATCTTAGAACTTCATTGTAGATCAGATGAGACTACTTACTCAGACCCTGACCAGTACTTTTGGTTTGATGTTTGGTGACCTTTGCCAAACAATCGAAACCAAACTTGATGACATATGTGGTGAGATTAGACATCTTCACTCTAGGGTGGACAGTGTTCAGTCCATAGGACCTGCACCACAGGTGGATTTACAGTCTGTCACAGATTCTTTCAAGACAGCTTTTGAAGACATTAAAAAATCTGTTGATCACAGTACTGAAGAATTCAGAACTGAGTTAAGAGAAATGAGCTACAGGATGGGTTCTATGGACCAAGCAAAGAAGGTAGAAGATGATTTCACTAAAGGGATTGGAATTCTTAGAGCTGAATTTGGAAGACTGAGAGGATCAGTAGAGGCATTTGTCGATGCCCAAGCAAGTGAGCTTGTTGCACTCAATACAGGAATGAAGAAAATGGAAGAAGAGCTCAATTCTGTCTGGACTACCCTTTGTCAGCTATCCACTACTGTTATAGCAGCCTACACTTCTACTCCTAGATAGTAGGCACCTCATCCTACTCAACCTGCACCTCACCCTAGACAGCCTGCACCACACCTTAGACAGTCTCCACCTTAATCTACTCAGCTACCTTTTGTTGATCCTATCTCTTCCATGCCACCACCTGGACCATCCACTAGCACTAGAGCAAACATTAAGGTAGAACCAGTAGAACCTGTTGTAGAACTACCTAGTGATAGTGAATAGACCAATGTTTGTATTTTTGCTTTCAAACTTTTGTAATGTATATTGAAAATCATTAAATGAAATGAAAGTATTTGTTTCTCTCCTATTGTGTTTACAATGGTATCTTTGCTTCGGTAGATAATCAATTTTTTTTGAAAGTCAAATTATCTCAAACAATCTTATCAATCTTCTAATTCTATTTTAAAAACCATGCTTTGTGTACTTGATAAGAGGGAGAATGACTTTAATTGTATACCTTTTTGATTAATGACAAAAGGGAGAGAATGGGAGAATGATATATGTTTGATTGTGCATGGAAAATATATAAGTAAGGTGGAGAATGTTATAAATATTGGAAAATTGGAAATTTTCTTTGATTTTATAGAAACTTGCTTATATTTGCTCTGATAGATTTGATCTAATTTCTCTGATATATATATTCAACTTAATCATTCTGACACAATTATAATTGCTTTAATGTATTATCAATGGCTATCCATTGTTAGTTCTGAACAAACTCTAATATGGTATAGCTCTGATACATTATAGCTCTAATTCATATTGAAAGATGAGCAAGCTCTGATATACACTGAAAGCTCTGATATATATTGAACATATCTCTAAAGCTCTGATACATTGTCTGTATACAAGCTCTGATATATACTAAACTTATTCTTAAAAGCTCTGATACATATTGATCTTATCTCAAAAGCTAGGATATATTGTCAAATTCTTTCAAATACATTTTGAAATATAACTCATACATGTCTACTTATTTGCAAATATACTTTTACACGTAATTGTAAAGCTTTTCCATTACTGGTATTTTGTCATCATAAAAAAGGGGAAGATTGTTGACCCCTTGAATGATTTTGATGATAACAAAATATTGGAGTATGCACTTATGTTACTAGCTACTTTTAATATGCTTTACAAGTTTTTGTAGGATGAATTCATTGCTAAATTACAACACCTACAATCTTATTATATGTCATGAGTTGTGTTGTAAATGTATCATGTAAGAAAAGCCCAAAGAAAAATTAAAGAAATATTCTCGAAAATGGGTTACCTCTAAGTGTTTTCAAGCTTAAATTCCTTAGAATCAATTGTTAGTTGAGTTGGAAAGAATCTTGAATGTTAGAATTTTGCTGGATGTAATCTGGAGAGGAAATGAAGATTTTATTGAAAATCTCATCCGAGCCGACTCAAGTAAAGGGAGCCAATTCTAGTTCATGGCACGCATGAAGGATTCTAGCATGCAGAAATCCAAGCTGACTTGTAGGAACCCGAGCCAACTTGTCTAGTGCATCAATTCTTAAATCAGATAGGTGAGCCGACCCGAAAGAAGTCCGAGTCGACTCAACCATTCAGTCAGACATCCGAGTCGACCCTTCAGAGATTCGAGCTGACTCCTCCAGAGTGCATAAAAAATCAGTTATGAGAAAACAGTAAGGTGAGCCGACTCCAATAAGAAGAGTTGACTCTTCTAGAGTGTAGTTTTGAAGACCTATGAATCCGAGCTGACTCGAATTAAGGCGAGCCAACTCATCCAGAGTAAGGAATTAAGAACACTGTGAAACCGAGAAGGCCCGATTAAGGTTAGGCGACTCGACCAGAACTTCTTTGAGGATCTGAGCCGACTTGAGGGATCTGAGCCAACTCGAAGGTCGATTCCAGGTAGGTAATGGCTAGTTCAAGAACTTCATTTTTGAATTTGAAAAGTGCTCCAATGGTTAAATGTCACAACCCAACGGTCTACAATGACTATATCTACTTGAGAAGAGTACAAGAGTCTATAAATAAGGGATTGGGATAACTTTTGGAAAGGCTAATGCTTAGTTGAATATTAAATGGGCTTGTGAGCAAGAGAGCACTAAAGAGAGCATTCAAGTCAGTCTTCAAGACTTCACCAACTTCCATCTAAAGCTTGAAGCATATATTGAAGAAGTTGAAGAAGCCACTGAAAAGCATTAAAGTGCAATTAAGAAGGCTTCTCTCGAGCTGCATCGGCAACCATCGGATAACATTAGTTTATCATCTTGTTGCTTATTTTTTTAACTCTTTTATGAGTGTTGGGTTATTGGTGAGCCCGGTTTAAAAACTAAATAGGTTCTTGGATAGCCTGTTCAAAACCAAGTTGTTGGTTCTTGGTGATCTTGTGTAAAACCAAGTGTTTGGTTCTTGGTGATCTTGTGTAAAATCAAGTGTTGGGTTTTTGGTGAGCCCGGTTGAAAAACCAAGTTAGGTTTAGATTGTGAGCTGGTAAAACAATCCGACTGTATTCCGGTGGTGAATGTAGTGAAAACTCCAAGTGGTTTCTTAGATAGTGGATGTAGGAGTGAGGTTTCTCCGAACCACTATAAATTTGCTGTGTTTGCATTGTACTTTTTCTATTATTTGAAAAAGAATTAACTATCTTTTCTATAAATAACAAAGCATTGGAAATTGAGAAAAATGCATGTCTTGAGAAAAACAAAGCTTTGACTGTTGAAAACTCTGAATTGAAAAAAAAGGTTGAAAAATTTAGGCCATTGGTTGAAAAACTCACTCTAAGTTCAAATAAGCTTGAGTTGATTTTAAAGAAACAAAAAATTTTTGATAATAAGGCTGGAATTAGTTACAACTCTTCAAATACAAATGGAATTTCAGCTACCAAATTTATACCTTCAAAAGCTTATGTTCCAAAAGGTTTATCTCAAAAAGCTTTTGTATCAAATCCTTCAATATCCATTTCTAGAGCTTCAAAGTATATTCCTAAGTTTTCAAATCAAAAATTCTTGAAGTCAAATGTTTCTACATCTGCATCACATGCTTCTACTTCTAGCACTTAAAGTTTACTTCTTTTCAAAATTCTAGAATTGTTTGTTATGCATGCAAAAGGATAGGATATAAGGCCTTTCAATGTAATATTTTCAGAAATGCTAAAAGTGAAGTAAGAAAGATTTTGGTTATTTTTGAAGATAATGGCAAGGGAAAAATAATCAGAATTGGTAAAATCAAATTGACCCCCTCTACTTTTATTGAAAATATATTGCTAGTAGACAAATTGAAGCATAATCTGTTAAATATTAGTCAATTATGTGATAAAGGCTTCAAGATTGTCTTTGAATCATCTATGTGTATTATGACAAACTCTCTTGATTCTAGCAATAAATTTATTGGACATAGACTTGAAAATATTTATGTGGTAGATCTCAATGATCTAGCCATGTCTAGTAGCTCTAGTATAGTAGCAATGAATGCTAAGAACAAGGAGTCCTATTTACTTTGGCATAGACGATTAGGTCATGCTAGCATGCATACTATTGCCAAGCATGCTAAGACCAAGGAGTCCTATTTACTTTGGCATAGACGATTAGGTCATGCTAGCATGCATGCTATTGCCAAGTTAATTTCCAAGAATCTAGTTGGAGGTTTGCCTAAATTTAAAGTTGATTTTGAATATGTTTGTGATTCTTGTCAAATGGGTAAACAAACTAGGGAGAGTTTTAAATCCAAAAATATGATTTCAACTTCTAGACCCTTTGAGCTACTTCACATGGACTTATTTGGACCAACTAGGACCACAAGCTTAGGTGATATGAAATATGCTCTTGTGATACTAGATGATTTTTCTAGATTTACTTGGATTTTATTTATTGCACATAAAGATGAAACTTTTAAAGTTTTTCAAAAATTTCACAAAAAAGTTTCAAATCAAAAAAACCTTTCAATTATTTCTATTAATAGTGATCATGGCATAAAATTTGAAAATCATTTTTTTGATGATATTGCACAGAAAATAGCATTGATCATAATTTCTCCATTCCTAGAACACCACAACAAAATGGTGTTGTAGAGAGAAAAAATAGGACTTTGGAAGAAATGGCTAGAACAATGCTATGTGAAGGCAATCTTCCAAGATAGTTTTGGACAGAAATAGTGAACACTACTTGTTATATCTTAAACCTTGTTTTGATTTGTCCTATTCTAAAGAAAACCCCTTATAAGCTTTGGAATGAAAAGAAACCTAATATTCGTTATTTTCATGTTTTTGGTTGTAAATGCTTTGTGCTGAATAATGGTAAGGATAATTTAGAAAAATTTGATGCTAAATCTGATGAAGCAATTTTTCTTGGTTATTCATTACATAGCAAAGCATATAGAGTATTTAATAAAAGAACTCTAACTATAGAAGAATCAATGCATGTTATTTTTGATGAAACTAATCCCTCACCTTCAAGGAAAGAAGAGTGCATTGACAATGATGCAGGCACACTTCGAAAAAAATGGAAGATATGAGCATTCTAGAGAGACCAACTCAAGAAGGAGAAGAAGTGGTAAGTAAGGATCATGCTGATCTACCAAGGGAATGGAAGTATGTAACTTCTCATCCAAAAGATTTAATTATAGGTGATCCTTCACAAGGTGTTAGGACTAGGTCATCACATAGAGATGCATATGATTACCTAGCCTATGTATCATAAATAGAGTTACATAGCTTAGAAAAAGCTAAAAATGATCCAAACTGGATGATAGCCATGCATGAAGAACTAAACCAGTTTGAAAGAAATAAGGTATGGACTTTAGTTGATAGACCACCAGACCATCCCATCATAGGAAACAAATGTGTCTATAGAAATAAATTAGATGAACAAGGTAAAGTGATTAGAAACAAAACAAGGTTGGTAGCCAAAGGATATAACCAAGAAAAAGGAATAGATTTTGATGAAACTTATGCACCCGTAGCAAGACTAGAAGCCATAAGATTATTACTTGCATTTGCTTGCTATATGAATTTTAAACTATTCCAAATGGATGTGAAAAGTGCTTTTTTAAATGGCTTTATATCTGAACAAGTTTTTGTAGAACAGCCACTACGTTTTGAAATTCATGCTTTTCCAAATCATGTATTTAAACTCGATAAAGCATTGTATAGTTTGTAACAAGCACCTAGAGCCTGGTATGATAGACTAATCAAATTCCTTCTTCAAAATGATTTTACAAGATAAAATGTAGATAAAATTCTTTTTATCAAAAAGAAAAATGATGATATATTAGTTGTACAAATCTATGTAGATAATATTATATTTGGTGCAACTAATGAAGAACTTTGTGGAGAATTTGCTAAGTTGATGCAGGGTGAATTTGAGATGAATCTAATGGATGAACTAAACTACTTCCTTGGACTTCAAGTAAAATAATCAAAGGATGGGATCTTCATAAACCAAGCCAAATACATCAAAAAAATTATTAAGAAGTTGGTATGGAGACAAGCAAAGAAATGAGCATACCCATGAGCTCAACCTGCAGATTGGACAAAGATGAAAATAGCAACAACATTGATCAAAAGCTATATCGAGGTATGATCGGATCACTGTTGTACTAACTGCTAGTAGACCTGATATCTTGTTTAGCATATATGTTTGTGCTTGATTTCAATCTAATCCAAAAGAATCACATATGCTTGCAATAAAAAGAATTATAAGATATCTAAAAGGAACAAGTAATTTAGGTCTATGGTATTCAAAGTAATCTTCATTAATTGATATGTAAGAAGAACTAAATCAATTTGAAAGAAACAATGTTTGGACACTAATAGAAAGGCCATCTAATGTTTCAATAATTGGTACAAAATGGATGTTTAGGAATAAACTAGATGAAAATGGAATAGTTACTAGAAATAAAGATAGGTTGGTAGCAAAAGGATATAATCAAGAATAAGGTATTGATTTTGATAAGACTTTTGCACCAGTTGCTAGATTAGAAGCTATAAGATTACTACTTGCTTTTGCATATTTTATGAATTTCAACTCTTTCAAATGGATGTCAAAAGTGCATTTTTAAATGGTTATATTGCTGAAGAGATTTTTGTAGAACAACCAGCTGGATTTGAAAATCATGCACATCCTGATCATGTTTTCAAACTTCACAAAATACTTTATAGTTTACAACAAGCACCACGGGTATGGTACGAAAGACTCAGTAAATTTATGATTAAAAATGATTTCTCTAGAGGCCATGTTGATACTACTTTGTTTTTGAAAAAGAAAAATGATGATCTTTTAGTAGTACAGATTTATTTTAATGATATCATTTTTGGTGCTACTAATGAAACACTTTGTCAAGAGTTTGCTAAGCTCATGCAGGGAGAGTTTGAGATGAGTATGATGGGTGAACTCAACTTCTTCCTCAGACTTCAAATCAAGCAAACTAAAGAAGGGATCTTCATCAACTAAGCTAAGTATCAAGGAAAATCCTAAACAAATTTGGTATGAAGGGAACCAAGCCATTATGTATACGTATGAGTCCTTGTAAACTTGATAAAGATGAATATGGTAAAAGTATTGATAAAAAAAATATAGAAGTATCATCAGTTCTCTACTATATTTGACTGCAAGTAGACCAGATATCATGTTTAGTGTTTACATTATGCTAGATATCAGTCTAATCTTAAAGAATCTCATTTATTGGTTGTAAAGCGCATTCTTAGATATCTATCTGGTTCTATTGATATTGTTTTGTGGTATTCTAGAGATTCTTTAATTGATTTGATTGTATATTTTAATACTGATTTTGCTGGGTGTAAATTAGATAGAAAAAGCATAGTGGAACTTGACAATTTCTTGGAGTTAACTTAATCTCATGGTTTAGCAAGAATCAAACTTCGGTTACACTATCTATAGCTGACACTAAATATATTATAGCTAGAAGTTGTTGTACTCAAATCCCATGGATTAAGTAACAACTTGAAGATTTTGAAATTAAATTAAGTAAGACATCCATAAGATATGATAATACAAGTGCAATAAATCTAATTAAAAATCGTGTTCAGCACTCTAGGAGTAAACACATTGAAATTAGGAACTATTTTATTATGCTTGAATTTGTTTGTATTGAGATACATATGGCCAATATATTGACCAAACCGCTTCAAGAAGATAAATTCTGTATGATTGAAGCGAATTAGGAGTCATCAATCCTTTTGACTAAACTTTGATCTCCTTTCTTAAATTTTCTAAGCTAATACTCTTCAAAATCATATCAAATCAATCATATTTCCTTGAATTCATTTATCATGAAATTTGTAATTTTTTTCTCTCTCTATTTTTTGTCAGATTTTTGTTAAAGTGTCGACACTTCCAAGTGTTGACACTTGACCTAAGGTCGTGAGCCGACACTTGATCGGCGGGATTCCGAGAACAAATAGCCGAGCAATTTCTTGCCATTTTTCTTGAAATATCAAGAGCCGATTCATTCTTAAGCTATTTCTCACTCTCCATTTCCCTCCAAACTATATTCAATTGGCTTGATTTCTCATTTAGAGTCATTTTTCTGTCATTTTCACTGTTCATTACCTAATTCTCATGGTTTTTTCCATCATGAAAACCCTTGATTTTCTCCCACATTTACCCTTCGATCTGTTTCCTTGGGAATGGGCCCTAGAAAACAAATTATTCGAAGACCGTGAACATCTGAGTAGAAGTAGAGCGTCGAACAAAAGCTAAACATGAGGATTCAGTGCCAGCGGAGCCCTAGGTTCAGCAAGATGTCCCTGTTAGACCAATAGTAGCGAGTAGGATGAGTTCCAAGACTGTTGTTGGAAGGAGGTGAGTTGACTTTGATTTCTTAGACTAGCACCACTTCCAGATTGGTCAGCGGTTGAGAGATGCTGGCCTAGCTGAGTTTTGCACTCTTTTTGAGAGGTTTTACCCTGGCTTAGTCAGAGAGTTCTATGGATCTTTAGCTAGAGGTGCTGATGGATAGGTAGCTGAGATATGCGGGAGAGAGATCCCTTTGACTGCTAAGATCCTGAGCAGACACTAGCATATTCCTCTCATTGGATCAGTAGTAGATGCATTAGCATATAGATTTAGAGGACTGAGATGCATTTTTGAGACTGATGATATCATTGAGGGAGCATCAGTTGTTGCTTCCAAACTTTCCCAGAGATGAGGCTACTACATCATATCATCACCCGGATCCTTCTGTTGAAGATCAGACAATTCGATTTTATTATTGAGCGAGAGTTACTGGTCATGGTTTTTTTGATTCAGCATCTCTAGTTTGTCTTCCGGCACTCATGGTTCATCAGATGACAGAGGCAGCGACCAGTTGGAGGCTTTGCCTGCCCTACGGTATTGGATTGACGATACTGTTTAGGGCATATGGAGTGACTGTAAACGGAGAGGATTACATACAGTTATTGCACACATACGTCTATGACACGAGGTCTCTCCATAGGATGGGCTATCATCTGGTCAGAGGTCAGTGGAGACGACACATATTAGGTCAGACCACCAATGCAGATAATGAGGCTGCAGAGGAGGAGCGCATTTTAAAGATGAGGTCGGGCCTTCTGAGGTACATAGAGAGTTTTGAAGGCATAGGCCGAGCCTTCTACATAGCTTGAGCCAGCTGCTCCACCACACTTAGAGATGCCAGCCACTGGAGATTCTAAAGAGGACAGGATCGCCCGTTTGAAGTCAGATACCATGATCATCAGACAGCAGGTTGATCAGATACATCTGGAGATGAGAGAGCCACTAGGGCTTGAGAGATGGTATATCTACTATTTTAGCTGTATTGGCAAGACTTTCATCGAGCAGAGCACCTCCTTCTACTCACTCAGATTCACCTCCAGCACCAGTAGCTCCCCCAGCACCAAATACTGTAGATGATCAGGCTGACTCCTCCATAGAGTTTGATGTCAGAGATTTTATGATGGAGCCAAAGCCGGATGTAGCTGCTGATGAGTCTAGGACCCCTATTTCTGATCCTTCCCGATCACCCTTCCAGATTTCGATCTTACCCAGCTCATCCATTTTTCTTGATCCATCTATTACTTCCCTTCCTGCTCCTATGCCTATCGTTCATTCTACTGATACACCTGTGATTTATTCACCTACTCTTCACACATCATCTTTGATGCGGGAACTAGGTTTTTATATGCCTAGTTTCCATATCCTTTCTCCAAGACCAGCATTTGATGATACACTCCCCTAGTTTGATACAGCTGCTACTCCCACCACTCACTTTGCTCCTACTTCTGATATTCCTTCTTCCTCCTTAGCACGAGCAAGACGAAGGACCTACATCAGACATGGTAGAGGTAGAGGCAGAGCACATGACGACTCCTAGACCTACCCGAACTCGGCTATCTGATCTCCGACCGATATGCCATGACCTCGACCTTCTAGGGATACAGGGCCTGTTGTTTTAGATATTCCATCTTCCTCTAATGAGGAGACTACTCCTTAGGTTTAGTCTATGTATTAGCCCATCTGTATCTCAGTATTTAGTCCATGTATTAGCTTGTCTGTGTTTGATATATTGTGTCTATACTAGTCTTAAATATCTTATATCCAATTTATGATGTATCATGTATTAAATCCTTGCAATATTATATATATATATATATATATATATATATATATATTAACTTTTCTTATGTCATGTATCAAGTTTTTTTTTCTTTCTGTGCAACTTTCTACAATGATCAATATTTTCCGTATACCTGTTGTATTATTATTATTTTTCTCACCACTTTTTAATGATGACAAAAAGGGGGAGAGTATTTGGTGAATTAATTATTGAAAATGCAAGAGTACTTGAAAATTTAATTGAAAGTTCAAAAGTTTAAAGATTTAATGGAAAATGCAAAAATGCTAGTATTAATGAGTATTAATGAGAATCAATTAGAATTAATAAAACCTTTTTGGCACAAATCAATGCTATAAGTGAGGGGGAGCATGAAAGTCTTTTTAATAAAGTAGATAATATATTTTTGAAAATCCTTTCAAACAAAATTCTTTTGAAAATCAATTTTTCAAATCATTTTTTGAGGGAGAGTTTTTTTTGAATGTTTTGTCCTTCATTCATACCCTTCAGTTGTATGTTCTGATAATTTCATTTTTGTTATGATCTGACACGTTTATCACTATGATCTGATACTTTTTAATTTTACACATCTTGATACTCCTTATGACCTTGGTACTTTGTTAATGATTTGTTACTCTTAAAAGCCCTTTCTTATTATTTTTTTTGCTTTGATAGTCTTAAAGCTAAAGTGTCTATCTTTTTGGAAATATTTTACTACTCTTTTTGAGCAACATTCATATACACATATTTGTATATCTTTGCTCTGAAAGCTTTTTGTTCATAACTCTGATACATTATGATCTACAGCTCTGATACATTAAAATCACTATTTTTGATAATTATTTTTATGTATAACTTTGCATTTCTTCATACATTCATATACAACTCTGATACAGTATTAATAAGTCTTATTCCTTATCATTTAACACATTTGTAGACTTTGATATGTATCATCATTAGCTCTGATTTTTGTTGTCTAAAGCTCTATACCTATTGAAAATCTTTGAGCTTTCAAAAAATTCTAAGACAAAAAGGTTATAGAACATTCTGAGTTTTGAGAAATTCTCTCAAGTGTCGACACATGATTCTGAGTTTCAAGAAATTTTCTCAAGTGTCGACACATGAAGATCAAGTGTCGACTCACCAAAAGAAGTATTGACTCACCTGAGATTTCTATAAAGCTTCATGGAATAATTTTTGAACTAAGTGTCGACTCACAAAAGATAAGTGTTGACTCAGGTGTCGACTCATGACTCGACGGTCGACACTTGGAGTTCAAACTGCACAGTAACGGCTAGTTTTTTGAAGCACAGAATTGACCCTTTCACCCTTCAACGGCTAGTTTCAGCCCTCCAATGATCATATTCAGTCATTTAAGGCTCTAAGAGGTATTTAAAGGGTTTTTAAATGAAGAGAAAAGAAGAGAACAAGTTTACATTTAATATTCTTCAAGTCTTTATTTACTTTCAAGTGAAGAAAAGCCTTCAAGCTTCCAAAGCATTAAAGTGCATTCAAGTTCAATCATTCAAACTGCATTTAAGGCTTCAATAAATTGAGGACAAGCATCCACAACAAGTTTTCAAGAGCTTCAAAGAGATACTTTCTTTATATTGAAAGCTTTTTATATTCTTTAATATATTCTTGATTTCTTTTTTGTGTTTTTAGTTTCAAGAGATTTGAAACTAAAAGTGGAGGTTTGTTGGTAAGCCTTTGTGTTAAAACCAATGGAGGTTTTTGGTTAGCCTATTTTACAAAACCAAGGAGGTTGTTGGTGAGCCTAGGTCATAAAACCAACAAGGTTTTTGGTTAGCCCACAAAACCAAATGGATTTTGACTTGTATTCATGGTGAAAATAAGTTAGGTTGTGATTAGTGAGCCCGGAAAACTAATCGGCTATAATCAAGAAAGATTATAGTGAAAATCCCAAGTGGGTCTTGGGGAGTGGACGTAGGTACTTTGGTGTGCACCTAACCACTATAAAACTTTTTGTGTTTATGTTGTCTGCTCTCTCTTCTTCACCTTTATTTGGTTTGCTCTTGTCATTTTAAATTCCGTTGCATATACTTGAGTAACTCACAAGCACTAACACTACACCAATACTTGAATTGTTTTGAATTGATACTTACTTGCATTCTAGAATTTAATTTTTTAGAAACCCAATTCACCCCCCCCTTAGGTTGCTTACTGGGCAATATTTTTGAAATACTTTTGTTGTTTTTGAGGTTTATATCCCAAACCGACTTTGTTGAAAACTACACGTTGACTATTCAACAATAGATTCAATTTTTCAGAACTAAATATGAATTTTTCAACAAAAGGTTTGACTCTATCAAGCACTTCTTTAAACATCTTATTTTCCAACTCAAGGTCTTTGTTTTTCTTTATAAGCTCATCATTTGAAACAAATATCTTGGATCTTTTTAGAACTTCTATATCTTTTGATAGGGCATTCTTTTTCTTTTCCAAAATAGCAACCTTAGCTTTTAATTCTTTGTTTTTTATCACCAAGATTAATATTTTCAAAAGAAAATGAATCAGCTTGCTTCTTTAATTTCTTATGCTCAATCTTCAACAATTTATATTCATGCACAAGTTCATCAAAAATATCTCTAAGTTCTTCAAAAGTAAATTTAGATTTGGATTGTACCTCATTTTCATATGCCATGAGGTAAAGATTGGCAACTTCTTGTTATTTTTTCTCCAAACTGGAGTCTCACTTTCATTCCAAGTAGTCATCATTGCTTTCTTCTTATATTTCTTTTTGAGCTTCTTGAAGAGAGGACAATTGAACTTGTAATGACTAGGCTTCTTACATTTAAAGCAGATAGGTTGGTCCTTCTCCTTCTCTTTTTCTTTTTCTTTGTCCTTGCCTTTATCCTTACTAGGCTCTCCTTTGAGTAGCTTCTTTTTGTATGAGTACTTCTTCTTCGTCATAAATCTCCTAAATTTTCTAGCCACTAGAGCCTCCTCATCTTTATTTTTACTTCCTTCCAACTTCTCACTTGAAAGTTCTATTGGTGTAGTGGATTTGAGGGCAATTACTTTTTTTGTTCTGTCTGCATCCACTACTTTTTGCTTTAATTTTAACTTATAGATCATTAGTGAACCAATGAGCTGCTCCAAGGATAAAGTTTCAACATCCTTTGCTTCTTGGATTGCTGTTACCTTTGGATCCCATGAAGATGGCAAAGACCTGAGAATTTTGTTAACCAAATCAGCATTAGATATTACTTTGCCAAGACTTTTCATTCCATCAATAATATTAGTAAATCTTGTGTACATATTAGTGATGGATTCATTAGGCTCCATTCTAAACATTTCATATGTATGCACAAGCATATTTACTTTTGTATTTTTCACTTGATGGGTACCCTCATGTGTAACCTCAAGTGTGTCCCATATTTTCTTCATCGATATACATGTGAAAATCCTATTGAATTTACTAGGATCCAATGCATAATAAAGCAAGTTTATTGCTTTGGCATTAAGCTCATATTGCTTAATGTCATTTTCATCCCAATTTTCTTCAAGCTTTGGAATGAAAACACCATTAACCATAATTGAAGGAACATGTGGACCTTTAACTACTACTTTTCAAAGATTATAATTAATAGAATGCATGTAAATATGCATGCGTATTCTCCAATGTGTAATTTATGCCATTGAAAAATGGTCTATTTGAGGCTTGAGCCTCAATAACACTAGAACTTATTGGGGTTGCCATAGATCTTTTACTCAAGGTGGTTAAACCTACTAAGCTGAGTATAAGGTTCTAATACCACTTGTTACCCAATAAAGCAACCTAAAAGGGGGGGTGAATCAGGTTTTAAAAAACTTTTTGCAAGAATTTAAATTAGGTGTTAGTGTATTTTCAAAGTGTTTGTGTGCTCAATAATAATATGCAACATAAGTAAAGAAGTAAAAATGCAGGAGTAAATAGCAATCACAAACACAGTTTTATAGTGGTTCAGTGTATCCCAAAATACCTATATCCACTTTCCAAGCTTTTCTTGGGTATTTCACTATAATCTAACCTTAATTACAGTAATTAGTTTTCCGGGCTTACTAATCAAAATCCCTTGGTTTTCACAAGGTTAACCAAAAACCTAGTTAGTTTTTCACACAAGGCTTACCAACAATCCAAGTTGGTTTTCACTCAAGGCTCACCAACAAACCTAGTTGGTTTTCACTTAAGGCTCACCAACAAACCTCAATACTAGTTTCAGTCCTCTTGAAACTAGTCACAATAAGAATAATTCAAGTACAATATAAAAATATAATAAACTTTCTTAAAAAGCAAATAAACTCAATGAAGCTCTTGAAAGTTGTTAAGAAACTTGTCTTCAAGTTGTTGAAGCCTCAATCAATGCTTGAAGAATGTGGACTTAAATGCTCTTGAATGCTCTTGAATGCTTGAAGGCTTAACTTCACTCAAAAGTATTGAATGCTTAATTAGTTCTTCAATAAATCACTATTCATTCACTATTCAATGCTTCCCTCTTGTATTTTGTGATCTTTAAATATCTTTCCAAGTCTTAAAAGATAGTTTAAAGCCATTAGAGAGGAGAAAATAGTCGTTAGATACAAAATGGGGAAGTTCAGAACTTCAAAAAACTAGCCATTACTGTTTTGTTAGACCTGCAAGTATCGACACTTTAGTCCATGAGTCAACACTTGAGTCAATACATGAGTTGACACTAGTTCAAAAAAGTCTTCTGAAGCTCTCTAGAATGCACCACCGGTGCATCGATGCTTCTTCTGGTGAGTTGACACTTCATCTTCATGAGTCAACACTTGAGCAAATTCCTGAAATCAACAAGTTTTGTCTTCTTTTTGGTCTTAGGCCTTGAGTCGACACTTAGCTAACCATGAGTCGACACTTGGCCGACCATGAGTCGACACTTGGTAAATCATAAGTCAACACTTGTGAGTTGACACTTCATCTTCATGAGTCAACACTTGAGCAAATTCCTGAAATCTGCAAGTTTTGTCTTCTTTTTGGTCTTAGGCCTTGAGTTGACACTTAGCTAACCATGAGTCGACACTAGGCCGACCATGAGTCGACACTTGGTAAATCATAAGTCAACACTTGATCATGTCGACTAAAACTTTTTCTGCATATCAGCTCAAGCTTTTGTGAGTCGACACTTGAATCGATACTTGAATTCCATGAGTCAACACTTGGCTGAAACATTGCTGAAACTTGTCGAAATTCAAAGTTTGAGTTCTTAAAAGTCATTCTTATGTGCCAAGGTCCATATAACTTGAAAATTCATCAACATAAGTGACTTCTTCAATAAGATGACAAGCAATTCAACCTTTCAATATACTATAACTTTGATGAGTAGCTTATTCTGTTAAACATACTTTTAACACATATAGTTAGTACTCAAATATACTTAAATATTTTGTTATTCATCAAAATCAAGCCAGGAGTTAACAAGGCTAAATATGAAGCATTGATTATTAGTTTGAAAATAACCAAAGAAATCAGACTTGATCAAATCAAAATTCTTTTTGACTCTTAATTGATCGTCAAATAAGTGCAAAGAGAGTATGGAGCCAAAGAGCCAATTATGGTCAAATACCTTCAGAAAATTTAAAGACTTATCATTAAATTTCAAGGTTTTGAAAATCTAGCAAATTTTTAGATCAAAAAATACTTAAGCAAATGCTCTATCACATCTCGCCATATTAGATTTCTCAAATCTTTTAAAATGGTCCTTATTGAATACTTGGAAACTTGCAGCATCGAAGAAGTCTCTATTGTTGCACAACTAGAATTGAACTAAGCTTGATTGATCCACTGATCAGATTTCTTGATAAAGGAGATCTCTTAATAAATGAGAGAAAAGCTTATGGAATTAGGCAATGAGCTCTATGGTATGTCCTCCTTGATGGGTGATTTTGTAAAAAACCTTTTCAATTCCTCTACTCTGATGTCTGCATCTTTTTGAAGCTAACTATTCCCTTCGAAAAGTTCACGAAGGCATCTATGATAGGCACATGGGGAGAAGAACCCTTGCCTATAAAGTCTTCATATGAGGATTCTACTGGCCTGCTATATAACAAGATGTTATGGATTTTGTCTAAAGATGGTACCAAAAATTTGCTTATATTTAAAGAAAGCCTTTGGTTTGATCATTCAGATTTTAGTCCTATGGCCTTTCGACATGTGAGGAATTGATGTCCTTAGGCCATTTTCAATGGCAATTAGGTAAAGGAGGTTCCTATTAATGGTGATTGACTATTTCACTAAATTGGTGGCAGTTGAACCCTTGATCTAGATAATTGAGAAGAAAGTTCAAGACTTCATTTGGAAAGCCATCATCTACTGATTTGGATTGCCTAGGTGCATTATCTCCAATAATGGAAGGTAGTTTGATAATAAAAGATTTCAAGAATTTTGCTCGAATTTGAATAACAAACAAAGGTTCACATTAATA
This sequence comes from Areca catechu, assembly GCA_021397845.1. Taxonomy (NCBI): domain Eukaryota; kingdom Viridiplantae; phylum Streptophyta; class Magnoliopsida; order Arecales; family Arecaceae; genus Areca; species Areca catechu. Next base: position 99,081,040 of record CM038046.1, read on the forward strand.
GGGCACCCACAATCCAATGGAGAAGCAAAAATGACCAATTGAACCATTCTTCAAGGCTTGAAGTCTAGACTTAACTATTATGGGTTGATGAGTTGGATAGTATTCTTTGGTCCTATCGAGCAACTTCTCATTCTCTAACTAGCAAAACACCTTTCAAATTGACTTTTAAGATAGAAGTAATCATCCATTTAGAGATCATCATCATTTTCGATCGAATAATGGGGTATGATGAAAACATTAATCAAAAAAGGTTGCTTGTAAGCCTCGACCTTTTGAAAGAAGTATGGGAGAAAGTATATATCAAGATGGTAGCTTACAAATAGAAGGTTGCATGATATTATAATTCTAGAATCAAACCAAAACTTTCCAACAAGGAGATCTTATTCTTCAACGAGTTGAAGTCTCAAAGCCAATAGAGCAACAAAACTCGTACCCAATTGGGAAGGGCCTTACAAAATATCTAAGATCATTAAACCTGAGGCATATAACTTGAGAAACTTGGAAGGGACTCCAATTCCAAGATCATAGAATTTCGATAACTTGAAATATTATCAATAAATTTTTTCTTTCAAGAAAATGTCTATCCATTATTTTTATAAAGTGATCAAGTAGAGGGCACAAGCATTATCCAAACTTTCAATCAGCTTCATCTATCCAAAGTGATCGGGTAGAGGGTACAAGCATTGCCTAAACTTTCGATCATTATCATTTGTCCAAAATGATCAGGTAGAGGGCGCATGCATTATCAAACTTTTGATCAGCTTCATCTATACGAAGTGATCAAGCAGAGGATACAAGCATTGTCCAAACTTTTGATCAGTTTTATCTATTCGAAGTGATCGAGTAGAAGGTGTAGGCATTATCTAAGCTTAAAATCAGCTTCATCTATCAAAAGTAATTAGGTAGAGGGCATAGGTATTGTCCAAACTTTTGCTTAGTCTCAAAAAGCCATCATCTACTCCAAAGTGAATGGATAGATAGCATATACATTATCCAAACTTTCAATTAGTTTCATCTATCCAAAGTGATCGAGTAGAGGGCACATGTATTGTCCAAATTTTTGATCAGGTTCAAGAAGCCTTCATCTACACCAAAGTGATCGGGTAGAGGACATAAGCATTATCCAAATTTTTGATTAGCTTCATCTATCCAAAATAATATGGTAGAGGGTATATGCATTATCCAAACTTTTGATCAACTTTATCTATCCAAAGTGATCAGATAGTGGGCATAGGTATTGTCCAAACTTTCTATCAAGCTTAGGAGGCCATCATCTACTTCAAACTGATTACGTAAGAATACAAGTATTGTCCAGACATTTGATCAACTTCATCTATCCAAAGTGATCAGGTAGAGGGCATATATTTTGTCCAAACTTCTAATCAACTTCATCTATCCAAAGTGATCGGGAAAGGGCTAAGCATTATCAAAACTTTCGATGAGCTTCATCTATTCAAACTAATTGGATAGAGGGTATATGCATTGTCCAAACTTTTGATCATCTTCATCTATCCAAAATGATTGGATAGAAAGCATAGGCATTGCCCAAACTTTTGATCTAGTTATGCTAAAGTGATAAGGTAAAGAATGCAAGCATAACCCAAACTTTCGATCAGGCTTAGGAACCATCACCTATCCTAAAGTGATCAAGAAAGACTCTAAGATGTTAGCTGAAGTGATTAGGAAAGATTCAAGTAGCCTATATATTCTTGATGCTAGTCAGAAAAGAAATTTTACTGCTAAAAAAGTCTAAGATTTATCACCAAAAACTAGTCGGAGGAACACAAATAAATGCTTATTCCGGATAGATGCTCTTCAAGCAGATATTTTAAAGCACAGGGAGTAGCATACATTTTTCCAATATGATAATAGTGAAGATAATGAACAAAAGATGAAGGAAAAGAAATTTCTTGTATTAGTTTTTGAAGAAAATCTTATAAGTTATATTAGTAAAAAATATATATATATCTTTATTTTGTTCTTCTTTTTGACCTTAAAGCTCTTAGAGGCTTAGTGAATGAAGGCTAGGACCTTTATCTTTCTTATTGCTTGGAGCTCCTGCATATTTCAAAGGAGGATCACCTTAGGTTGGGGGGCCAAAAGCTTCTATCTCCAATCCAATGTCCAAGGTAGCACTAGCAGTGACAATAAAGGATTATGGTCTTCCCCTTGAAACAAAAGTGGTCCTAAAAGCCAATCTTTATAAGGACATTATTATAATCTACCAACTCTTGTATGACATTATTTAATTAATAAAAGGCATATTTTTATAAGGACATCATATTGCTATGTCTATATGTTTTAAATTATGATGAACCCATAGATTAAGGCAATGAAATTAGAGTTATGATGAAAATCATAATGGTGAGACCTAAGTTCCTATAAATCCTAATCTAAAATGTTCTTAGTTATTGGATCATTGATTGAGGGATCGATATCACTGGTAAGACTAGCACATCCTATGTATGCTCAATGAAGAGGGTGGTTGGTCTCACAGCCACTTGTGCAGAGACACTAATACAAGGATGTGGGTGCTCATTAGGTTATGAGTTCATTGAACTGATTCGACAAGAGAATATCAAATGAAAGTCTTACTTATCAAAAAAAAATGTTCTCTTAGTGGGAGTAATGCATGTAATCCTCAGACCTGAGATTACCATAGTATCTTGTGCACATGAACCTATGTTTTGGTGCATACTCATTCAAGACAATTAAGTCATGTATAGATGCTTCTAGGTATGGTGGGTTGTGTATGAAGGTAATGAGTAGGTCAACAAGGAATCGATCACTCCCAGTAAAGGGAGTAGTTATCCCGTGTGATATCTTCAAATGATGACTCAGGAAGTCTTTGATCAAAGCATGATAGGGTTTCTAATCTATCATCGATCGAGTCTTCGTTATCGAATTGAGATTTGAAATGATTAAGTGTTAGGATTTAATATTTATCCATGCCCATCACTTAATCGGGATAAAGGGAGATCGAAGGATTGAATTGCATGGTAACTTTCCACTGAAGGATATTTTGATAATTTACAACAAATTTCTTATCTTCCATGTAGGCATGACATGTTGCTAATGTTAATCATGTCTTGTAAGTTTTCATGAATCATTCAATTGTATTCATGAGTTAATTCGGAAGTTAGTTCGAATTGGCAACTTAGGTCAGCTCAATTTAACATAATCAGGTCAAACGGGTTCTATTGAATCGAATTGGCTTAAATCTAGACCTACTACTAGCTAGATATGGAACCCAAAGGTTCACACAAATCAAGGAATTCATCAAGGAAGTTAATTATATTTTTATTAGGGTCATAGGATTCTAATTGGCTAGCTAATTGACATACTAGTATTTGTTGGCTAGCTCAACTCCTAACCCAATTGGATTGGGTCTATTTGCTTGCCAATTAGGCTAACCAATTTAAGTAGAAATTAAATTGGGTTGAGTCCTAAGTGGGGTAGCCTAATTCAGATTTTATCTAGATTTTATTTGGACTTATCTTGGATTTATGAGAGAGTCCATGTTGACATGGACTCTTGGGCACCTTATGGCATATGACAATAATAAGGGATACAGAAGGACCAAGAGTCCTTCTGCCAATCAGTCATAAATTCCAGATAAAGTCCAAAGGGCCTTCATCCTAATCTCCACACCATGTTGAAGATGTTTTGACCGGTCAAATGAAGGAAATAATGCATGAAGGAAGTTGGCACATAATGAAGAGATGCGTCTCTTCATTATGGCACTAATTAAGATTAAGAGTCCTTCTGTTTGAAGGCTCTTAATTTTCTTCTGATGCCTTTATTTAAAGGGCACATCCCTTGGCCTTTTAATTGACTAGTAAATGCCATGTGGCAAGTGGAGAAATCGACTGGAAACTTGAAGAGACATGAATATATCTTTTGGTGCATGATAATATATATCATGATAAGCCTATCCCATCCAAAAGACTCCTTCTCATTGAAAGGTCTTATCAGATGGTTGTAGAAGAGGCATATCAGGTGCCCCATTCTACTCTATAAAAGGCATTGGTGATTTGATGCTAGATATCTTAATTTCCATTGGAAAACCCAACCTACTATTTTTTCTCCCTCCCCTTAAGACAAGGTTTGTCTTTTTAAGACAAGGCTTGTTCTTTCAAGACAAGGCTAGTGTTTTTAGACAAGAGCCTAGGAAGAAAAATAAAAGGGGTATCCGGGATCTGAGAGAAGATATAGAGAGGTCCCAGAGTGCCCTACAGGAGGGTTGGGAGTCCAGCATAGGAGGAAGTTAAGAAGGCTGCCAAAAGGAGTCCCGATCAAACAAGCAAGCTTCGTAGGAGTGCCTCCTTGGTCTGGCTCCTGTGTGGATCACCTCTGGAGGGCATACACTTGTGTGTCTCTTGGAAATAAAGGATTATAATGCTCTAGGTATTTGCCTATAGCCCTAAAGATTGAATTTATTAATTGTTATAATCAAGTGGTCTTAGGGTTTAGGGTTCCGGCTGATTAGGGTTTTGAAAATGAAAATTTTTCAAACCCAATCTTCCACTGCACCTGGCCTATGGAACCCAATAGCGGTATCAGAGCCATCTTGATGCATGAAATTAGTAGTCATGTTAGGGTTGATTGCTTACTTTAATATGATTCTATGCATGATTAGTTCAAATACATATATGCGATATGTTATATCCTAGTAACTGCTTCGAATTGGGTTAGTCACCATGGCCATCCGGTCTTAGGAGTCAAGTAGGGTTTAAAGGCCCTCTCTTTACATTCAATAGGGTCTCCTATGGAATGTAGGGGTGCCGCTATGGCCATATCCCATGAACAAGTGAGGTGAATGGATTATTATCAAAATCATGCTATGTTATGCATATTAGGTTTAATATTCTTGTATAATGTATTGAATATCATTTTTAATTAGGATGTGTTTGAGACCATCAAAGCCTTCATAAAATATTATATTTAGTCATAGTGTAAGTTAATCATAATGCAAATCTGATTGGGGTATGATTAGCCAATAGGTGTCTAGGCAAAGTGGTTTTGGGAAGGTAAAGGTAATGAGGTTTCTAATTGGTTCCATTGTTTGACCTGGCCAATTTATTTGGTATCTAAGAAAAGTAATGGGGGGACCCCCTGATCTCTTCCACTTACCTGGCCAATTTGGCTATATCAAGACCTTAAGTTAGAAATGCTAATTAATTAAACACACTATAATTTGCCTTCCTTCATGCTAAGTGTAGTTCATACTAATAATTATGATAGGTTTGTTGTATAACACAAGGCCTATCCTAGTGTTAGATATGAATTACTTTAATGCATTTGATGCTTTATAGTATTTTGATAGTGTTGCTTTGTTGTGTAATGCAAAGGCAACATTATTCGAACATGTCTACATGGAATTGAAGGGTCTGACTAAACTATGACATTATAGTTTATTATGTAATACAAGGCTATAAGTGTCATAGGGGCAGTTGATTTGTTGAGAATTGCATAGGTTGCAATTGGAAAGGAGTTCCTACCTTTGAACTCAAAAGTGCTTGTTCTGTAACACAAGGTACTTATGAGGAATTGGGATCTCAACCCCACTAAAGAAACCTGGTAAAGTTTCTCACTTACCATAGGCAAGGGCTATGGTATTCAAAATAAAAAGTGGAGACATAATTAGGTATAAAAGTCCTTATCTCATTATGGATGTCATATTGAGTGGTCTGCTTATAATTGTTCTTCACTTTCATGTAGATTTAAATATTATGGTTTCAAGTTTATCACTACGAGGCATTTTAGATGCCAACAAATTGACCGATTCCAATTACATAGATTGGTTAAGGAACCTGATGATAGTTTTAACTCAGGAGAAGCTTTCTTATATTCTTGATTCTTCGGATCTAGAGCCAATCGAAGATGATGCTTCTAAGAAGGAAATAGCCACACATAAAATGTAACAAAATAATAGTAAGACTGTCAAGTGCATCATGTTAGCCTCAATAAGCAATGAACTTCAGAGGCAACACGAGGAGATGGAATCTCAGTCTATATTTCTCAATCTAAAAGAGCTTTATGGGGAGCAAAGTAGACCTGCTTGATATGAAATATCGAAGTAGTTATTCCGTGCATGCATGAGTGAGGGCTCATCAGTTCAAACCCCTGTTTTGAAAATGATTGACTTAATCACCCGATGAAGTCAATTAGGGTTTGTGATGGATGGTGAACTGAACCAGGACTTGATCTTGCAGTCACTCCCAAATTCCTTCCCTCAGTTTATTCTAAACTATCATATGAACAAACTAAATAGTTCATTGCCTAAGCTACTTAACATGCTTAAGACAGCCAAGAGCCACTCAAAGGGAGATAGGGCTCATCTTCTTCTTATTGATGGAAAAAGGAAATAGGCAACGAAAAGGGTTTGAAGAGAAAATTCAACCCTAAAAGGAGCATCCAGAAGAAGAAGAAAGCAAAGAAGGCCACTGATGATGGAGCCTGTTTTCAATCGATAGTAGGGGCATTGGAAGAAAAACTACAGGACATATCTTGCAAGTTTGAAGCAAGATGCTGGAGTAGCATCTAAAGGTTTGTATATGATACAAACAAAAATATCATTGAGTACTTCAACTTCTGATTCATGGATATTGGATACCTCATGTCATAACTGCAAGTCATTGCAGAGACTTCATCAAATTAGAAGTTTGAAGAAAGGTGACTTCAAGCTATATGGTACAAGTGGTGAAGCCATTTATGCTGAAGTTGTAGGCACCTATCTTTTATTACTACCTTCGGGTAGTGTATTAAAGTTAGAAGATTGTTATTATGTTCCAAGTATTATTAGAAATATTATTTTAGTACTCTTGTTATTACAACAAGGTTATGAAATAAATGTAAAGGGTAGTGGTTGCTCTATTCATTATTCTAATAAAGTATTTGGACATGGTTATTTCATCTATGGTCCTTTAACTTTAGTACTCAATGATAAAGTATGCTTGTTGATAACAAGAAAAGAAAGAGAGATGATGTCAATATCCCATTTCTCTTCCATTACCGATTAGGTCATATAAGTGAGATCAGGATAAACAAGTTATTCAAAGATAATTACTTTGATTACTATGATTTTGAATCATTAGGAACTTATGAGTCCTGCTTCATTGGTAAAATGACCAAGTCTCCATTCACTAGACATGGAGATATGGCAACTGAAGTATTAGGTCTAGTACATACAGACATATGTGGACCTATGACAATTCAGGCCAGAGGAGGATATTCTTATTTTATCATATTTATTGATGAATTATCTAGGTTTGGATTTGTGCATCTAATGAAATATAAATCCGAAGCCTTTGATAAATTTAAAGAATATTAAAATATGGTTGAGAAATAAACTGGACATAGTATTAAAATTATTCAATCTGATCAAGAAGAAGAATACTTGTCTAGTAAATTTCTAAACCATCTTAAGGATAAAAGCATACTCTCAGAATGGACTCCTCCTTATACATCTTAATTGAATGGTGTAGCAGAAAGGAGAAATCACAATTTATTAGACATGGTGAGGTCCATATGAGCTTCGCAGATCTTTCTATTTTTTCTGGGGATATGCCTTAGAGATAGATGCTTATATTTTGCACAAGGTACCATCAAAGTCAGTTACTGCACTCCATATGAGATATGGGGATATGCCTTAGAGATAGATGCTTATATTTTGCACAAGGTACCATCAAAGTCAGTTACTGCACTCCATATGAGATATGAAATGGTAAAAGACCAAATCTTAAATATTTAAAGATTTGGGGATGCTATGCTTATGTCAGGAATACTTTTGGACATAAATTAAGTGCTAGGGCTGACAAGTGCAGGTTTGTTGGTTATCCCAGAGAGGGTGATGGATACCTCTTTTATCATTCTACTGAATAAAAGATATTTGTCAATAGACATGCTACCTTCTTGGAGCAAGAATTCATCCAAGATAGTGGTAATGGGACTACAATTGAACTTAGTGAAGTTTAAGATCAACAACCTACTTTTGAAGGGTTCTTGAATGAAATTTCTCAACCAAAGGTTCTTGTTGATTAAGAACAACCACAACATACACATCCTCTCCGAAGGTCAGAGAGGTTGCGGGGAGCACCTCTCAGATATGGCTTTATCATTGGAAACGATGACGAAGCATGTATCATTCAAGATGATGATCCTGTGACCTATACGAAAGCTGTCGAGAGTAAAGACTCCAACAAATGGCTAAATACCATGAAATAAAAAATGGACTCCATGTATTCCAATCAGGCTTGGACTTTAGTAGATCCACCTGAAGGAATTAACCCAATAGGGTGTAAATGGATCTTCAAGTAGAAGATTGGAGCAAATGGTCAAGTAGATACCTATAAGGCTAGGCTAGTGGCAAAGGGTTTCAAACAAAGGCATGGTATTGACTATGATGAAACTTTTTCACCAGTAATTATGCTCAAGTCCATTAGGATTTTACTTGCAATAGCAGCATACTATGACTATGAAATCTAGCAGATGGATGTAAAGACTGCTTTCCTTAATGGATATCTTGAAGAAGAAGTCTATATGTCACAGCCAGAGGGTTTCATCTCAAGTGGGAGACCAAACCAAGTATGCGAGCTTAAGAAATCTATTTTTGGATTAAAGAAGCATCGAGGAGTTAGAACATCCACTTTGATGAAACAATCAAGGAGTTTGGTTTCATAAAATCGTGGATGAACTATGTGTATATAAAAAGACAAGTGGGAGTGCCATTATATTTTTAGTTTTGTATGTTGATGACATACTTATCATTGAAAATGATATCCCAATATTACAATCGGTCAAAACTTGGCTATCTACAAAGTTTTTCATGAAGAATTTAGGAGAAGCATCTTATATATTAGGTATAAAGATCTATAGTAATAGATCTAAGAAGATGCTAGGATTATCCCAATCTAGGTACATTGACTTAGTGTTGAAAATATTTAGCATGGATGGAAGTAAAAGAGGTTACTTACCTATGAGTCAAGGTATACATCTCTCCAAGAAAATGTCTCCTAAGATATCAGAAGAAAGAGAGAGGATGACCATGATTCCTTATGCTTCAGCTATAGGATCAATAATGTATGCCATGTTATGTACCAGGCCTGATGTTGCTTAAGCTTTAGGCTTAGTAAGTAGATTCCAGGCAGATCCAAGATAGGATCATTGGAAAGCTATGAAAAATATTCTTAAGTACTTACGAAGGACTAAAGATGTTTTTCTGATATATGGTGGATCAGAGTTAAAACTAGAAGGATATACAGATTATAGTTTTCAATCAGATCTAGATGATAGCAAATCCATATCAGGGTATGTCTTCACCTATATGGTGGTGCAGTGAGTTGAAAAAGTATAAAGCAGCAAACTGTAGCTGACTCAGTTACTGAGGTAGAATACATAGCTATAAGTGAAGCTATAAAGAAAGCTATCTGGATGAAGAAATTCATCATGGAATTGGACGTAGTTCCTGAAATACAAAAACTAGTGCCACTTTATTGTGATAATACTGGAGCTATTGCATAAGCTAAGGAACCTAGGTCTCGTCAAAAGTCCAAGTACATTTTAAGATGCTTCCACCTCATTCGAGAAATTTTAGGAAGACAAGATGTTATCGTCGAATGAGTAGAAACAAAGAACAACATAGCAGACCCATTCACTAAAGCATTATATCAGTAGCATTTTGATTGCCACTTAGATTATATGGGTATAAGATACAAGGACAATTGGCTTTAGTACAAGTGGGAGATTGAAAGAAAAGTATCCTAAAAGCCAATCTTTGTAAGGGCATTATTGTAATCTACCAACTCTTGTATGACACTATTTAATTAATAAAAGGCATATTTATTCATCATATTGCTGTGTCTATATGTTTTAGATTATGATGAACCCATAGATTATGGCAATGGAATTAGGGTTATTGATGCGGGACTAATTATGCATGCTAATTATTTTTCGTGTATTAGGCATTAAGTTAAGAGTTTGTATCCCAAATTTCAAGCCAAGTTATTAAGTAGAGAATTCTATAGAATTTTTGGAAGCACGGGCATGCAGAACTAAACCCTAAAAGTAAAGAAACAGGACCGCCAAGGCTAAGAAGCCCTGGTTAGGACTAGCTCTTCTACAATACTACTACAAGAGGAGTCTATGGGATGTACCTGGTAGAGATTTGTAGATCGATCCATGAAGAGTTCGCTCTACGCTCTCGGATGCGGACTGAAAAACAAAGCTATCGACCCTGCAGATTCGCGGCTTTCAATTCGATGACCCGAAAGCTAATCAGATGGAATCCTTAGATTTGTGAACTCTGAGGGACCTACAAATCACCTAACAAGGGTTAGAAAACAAGGAAGAAAAGATTTAGATCACTGAAAGAAGAAGAAAGGGAAAGAGGTTTGAGGAAGGCAGCCAAGGGATGAAGAAGGCTGGCAGCTTAGAGGCAAGGTGAAGGGATCACACAGATACCCAGAGGGATCACACAGATACCTTTAATCACATAGAAATTCACTCAGAATTTTGAGAAAAACTCAAGCAAAATTCATTCATAATAATTCATAATAATTGATCATTAGTTAAAAGAGGGTGGAGGGGTGGGGTATCTATAGATGTTCCCATGCCCTCTCCTAGTTAGAATAGGATTACAAACTTTGATAGGGAGAAGGATTACAAAGTGGCCTAGAACTAGAATTACACAATTTGAGTAGAAATAAAATAAAATCTCCTAGTTAGAAGTGGATTCTTCTCCTTCTTTGACTTGGTCAAGGGGCTTCCTTGTTGGGTTGGGAAGTTCCTTCCTTTGACCTGGTCTTCCTCTTGGGCACTTGGGCTTGTCATGAATGGGCCTGGGGCACCAACTGCTTATGGGCTTCTGGGTTGGGGTGCCTAGGAATTTTGTATATTTCTTGGAAATCTTGGTCTCTTGGGCTTGGATGCCTCATTGAACTTAGGCTTGACTTTAGGGCAGCAAGGGGTGTCTCCAACATGGGCTTGGACGGCCTCCAAAGAGCTTTGGTGCATGGGCTGGATCCTGGTGGGCTGGAAACCTTGGGTTGGGATGCTGGAAGAATATTCTTGGTCCTTGGTATATTTTATGGACTTTGTTCTCGGATCCTGGTGAAGACTTTAGCTGATGCTCCTCTTCTTGTACAAAATTTTTAAAGAACACAACTTACTGGACTCTTACAGGACCCAGTTGGACTGGACTGAGGTTGAGATAACTAACTTATTATATGACTCACTCAACTTAACTGGACTGGATTAGTTACAAAACTTGATACATGATTAAGGGCTCAAAATTGACAAATGGCTCACAATGAGCTGACTCGTTCAACTAAGCTTGAATGTAATCTCAAGCTTGACTTATGAGCCCTAATGGCATGAGTCGACTCTAAATACAGGACTCAAGTGTAACAGAGCTCAAGGCCCAAATACAGGACTCAATGGGCACAATCAGGCTTAACTAATCAAAACCCTAATTATAGGACTTCAAGTGAATCAACTAACTTAAGCCCTATTTACAAGACTCAAAGGGCTAACAGGACTTAATTATTAGACTCAAAGATAAAATTGAAATCATGGCTAAGGGACTCAAAACTTAGGGATCCATGTGAACTAGAGTTGACCTGATGTCCCCATCAACTCTCCCGGGATGGGAGGAACTCGACCCTATCGAGTGAAGGTCGCTCTGGCTCTAGTATCGCTTAAGGAGGTCTAGGTCGAGATGCTGCAAGTCCTCTCAAGTAATCCATGAATCGTCAAATTCTAGTCATATTTGGCATCGGATTAGGTAGCATTGATAGCCGCCACCCTGGGTCGTGTTAGCTTGATCGTCCAGGATATGCTCGATCCATATTCCTCTCTTAGGCCAATTTATATATGGACACTCTGGATTAGGTTCGCTCTCAAATGATGGAATAGGTCCAAAAACCTCACTTGGAATCACTGTCGGTTCCCTATACTCAACTAAGTCTGCGATATTGAAGGTAGAGCTAATGCCTAAATCTAAGGTCAGATCAAGCACATAGGCATTGGGTTTCACTTTCTTTATCACTCTAAAGGGTTCAACTCTGCGAGCATGAAGCTTCTTAACCATAACAAAATTTCCTACATTAAATTCCTTGGCTTTCTTTTAGGAATTAGCCAGTTTTTATAGATTTCATCACTTAAATTAATCTTTTGGCTAATGTCCTGATACAAATGCTATGCAGAGATCAGTGCAGGTGTGGACATATGAATTAGGTCTGGGGACTTATTGGACTTAACACTTAATAGACTCGACTAGGCATTCCTATCGGAGAAAATTTATTAAACTCTTTGGGTCTAAACCTAACAGACTATAGGCTCTCTAGGTTTGACCATAGCTTGGCATGCACATGAAAATTTATAATGGACTTTTAGTAAATGCCATAAGTTATACCAAAAGTAAAATGCAAATCTAACATGCACAATGAATGTATGCAGTATGCTAATCTCAACAAAATGCAATATAATGATCTTAGAAATGCTGGAGGTTTTTGGAAAGGACAGAAATTAAGAGGTGGGTTCAAGATTAATCTGGTAGGATAGGGAAACAGGTTCAGGGTTAGTTGGATAAAGTAGGATATAAGAAGGGGTGTCAGGGACTAATCCTAGACTAATGAGGTTGACCTTATGAGATTGATGTCAATCCACAGAGTCTATCTTATGGAAGAATGGGTCACTAATCTCAGGGAAGAGATCAATTGGAGTCAAAAGAGGGATTTCATCCCGAGGGTACTGATTTAAAGAGATCAAGTCCTTAATAAATTATTCCAGTTCTTGGATCTCAGGACTGGGTTTTGTAATTGGGCTTTCTTCTAATGGCTCCTCAGGTAAGAGTCTAATAATAGGGTTGGGTTCCTCATCTTCTAACTGCTCTTCCACTATAGGTTCAGTCTGGGTGTGGTCAGGGTCAACTAACTTTGGGTTGGCTTCTATATAGGTATCTACCTGGTCAACTAATTCTGGGTTGGTTTCTACTTGGGTTTGGTTAGGGTCAACTAATTCTAGGTCATCTATAGGTATCTCTACCGGACTCAACTTTTTAATGTAATCTTTAGACTCATCAATGGGCTCAGGAGTTTTTTCCTCTAAATCTTCAATAGGCTCATCATCTTCATACCCCTCTACCAGACTTGGGTCAGCCTCATATACTTGTACATTGGGTTCAACAATGGGTTTAGACTCATCTTTATCTAGCTCACCTAGGTATAGGGTGCTGAATGGACACTGGCTAATAAAATGGCCTGGTTTATGATATCTAAAACACACTCTCGAGGGATTAGAACTAGACTTGCCTCTACCTTCTTTAAGGGTCGTAGTGGAACTGGCTAAGGTTGGCTCAGGTTGCGCTGGTTAGGATCTGGTCCTGGGCTAGGGGCACTAGTCCTAAAGGGTTTAGGATGACTAAAGGGAAGTGAACTAATACTAGGCTCATATGTAGGGGTACCAATCCTATGGGATTCAGGTTGACTAGGGAAAACTGGCCTAGTACTGGACTCATAGGATATAGGTTCGGATCTATGGGTTATGGATCCACTAGACTGATAGGTCATGGGTACATAGGATCTAGGTTCAGAGGATCTGGGTTTATAAGTTCTAGAGTCATAGTATCTAGAGTCATATGATTTGGGCTCAGATCTATAGGTTGTGGATCTCCTAGATTCAAGGTATGGAGCTCTCTTAGGGTTAGGCTCTAAGTATGGGTCAGGGTATTGGGCTTTCCTAGGGTTGGGCTCAGGTTTAGGTCAGGGATGGGTTTTAGGGGTTTTCTCTAAACCTCATAATTGGTTCTCTACTTGATCAGAACTATTGGTTAATTGGTCAAGCCTATTGGTTCCTTGGGTATTTGATTAGGTTATTTGGTTTATCTGGGCAATCAACTAGGCAAACTAGTTTTGGAATCGAGTATTGGATGGTTAATCTAGGTGGTTAATTGGGTAGTGGATTGGGCATTCAGTTGGTTCATTTGGTTAAATCATTCAGTCATGGCTTTCATGAAGATCTCAATGTTGGAGTCCATGACTGAGCTAGGTTGGGGTTTTGACTATTGATATTTGGTTCCTAACCTAGTGGTCATGTAATCAATCAAACAAGTTAGTGTGATGCAATCAAGCACACAAAGTGGAAATGGACTACAGTTTGCTAGACCTAGAGCCAAAATTGAATGGATTTACTCAACTTATACTTAACTCAATAGCTAATCCTTCCACTGGCTAGGTAAGAGGTAGGGTGGTGGAAGGCTCCTCCTGCCTGTGACAGGGTCCTAATTAAAAACCACCAGTCTACTTAGGGCGTTTGCCTCTAGACCTCTAGTCTTAGACACCAGTTTTCAGTAATAGTTGGGGAATTAGGTGCACTAGTTGGCCCACACAATTCGGACCCGACCTGTTGGTGTCCCTAAGCTCTTTAGAGTAATTAGGTTACTAATTGATTTTAATTAAGGCTTGGGTTTTGATGCTGGGTGGTTGTTTTGGGTCCAAGACAGGTGATGAAATCTTGCCCTGATCTGAGAGAGGAAATTGTCCTTAAAATTAATTTAATGAGATGATGAACACACTATGAGCCCTAATGCAACTAATAACAATCAGAAAAATAAATATCTTTTGGTCTTTTATGAGATAGTAAATTAAGTTTAAGTGGGTTAAGTTAGCAAACAAAATTTGGGCTTGGGTGAGGTAGGGTTTGGAAGTTGATTAGGTTTGGTTTGATCAAGTATGCAGAATAGAAATTAGGATTTGTTTGGAATAGAGTTTGGTTCAGTTTCCAGTGTAGGAAAAAAATCAAAAAAATTTCAGAATAGAGGATGATTAGTGCAAAAAGTCTCTACTAAGTTTCATGTGAATAAAAATTGATAGTGAAAAACCTAGGGTTTTCAGACTATATGCAAAAGTTCAGGATTTTCATTAGGGTTTCTAAGATATAGATTCTTTTATATGTTTTGTTTTTTATAAAAATAATTAAAAATCATGAAAATTATCAAGACTAAATAGAGAGTATGTCATTCAAATCTTAACAAAAAATAAAATTCCTAAATTAATGAAATATACCAAAAACTAGACCCTTAATAGAGATAATAGGATGCAGAAGTTTCTAGGGCAAAAAAAATAGGTGTGGAAAAATTCTACAAACTGAAATAAATCATGATAAAATTTTGAAAACTACTATCATTTATGAATAATCCATAAAAATAAAAATCAAAAGTTTCTGATCTACCTACATGTAGAAACAGTAAAAATAATAAACTATGTATAGAAATTATGTGATGCAGAAACTAGCCCTAAAACATGCTCTGATACCAAATCATGTAGGACTAATTATGCATGCCAATTATTTTTTATATATTAGGCATTAAGTTAGAAGTTTGTATCCCAAATCTCAAGCCATGTTATTAAGTAGGGAATTCTATAAAATTCTTGGAAGCACAGGCATGCAGAACTAAACCTAAAAGTGAAGAAATAGGACTGCCAAGGCTAAGAAGCTTTGGTTAGGACTAGCTCTTCTGCAATACCACTACTAGATGAGTCTAGGGGGTGTACCTAGCAGAGATTTATAGATTGATCCATGAAGAGCTCACTCTACGATCTTGGATGCGGCCTGAAAAATAAAGCTATCGACCCTGCAGATTTGCGGCTTTCAATCCGGTGACCTGAAAGTTGATCAGATTGAATCCTTGGATTCATGAACACTGAGGGACAAGCAAATCACCTAACAAGGGTTAGTAAACAAGGAAGAAAAGGATTAGATCACTGAAAGAAGAATAAAGGGGAAGAGGTTTGAGGAAGGTGGCCAAGGGATGAAGAAGGCGGGCGGCTTGGAGGCAAGGTGCAGGGATCACACAGATACTCGAAGGGATCACACAGATATCCTTAATCAGACAGAAATTCACTCAGAATTTTGAGAAAAACTCCAAAGAAATTCATTCATAATAATTCATAATAATTGATCATTAGTTACAAGAGGGTGGAGGGGTGGGGTATTTATAGATGTTCCCATGCCCTCTCCTAGTTAGAATAGGATTACAAATTTTGATAGGGAAAAGGATTACAAAGTGGCCTAGAACTAGGATTACATAATTTGAGTGGAAATAAAACAAAATCTCCTAGTTAAAAGTGGATTCTTCTCCTTCTTTGACTTGGTCAAGGGGCTTCCTTGTTGGGTTGGGAAGGAATATTCCTTCCTTTGACATGGTCTTCCTTTTGGGCACCTAGGCTTGTCATGAATTGGCCTGGGGTGCCAACTGCTTATGGGCTTCTGGGCTGGGGCACTTGGGGGCAGTATATTCCTTGGAAATCTTGGTCTCTTGGGCTTGGACGCCTAATTGAACTTGGGCTTGACTTTAGGGCAGCAAGGGGCATCTCCAACATGGGCTTGGGCGGCCTCCAAAGAGCTTTGGTGCTTGGGCTGGATCCCGGTGGGCTGGAAACCCTGGGCTGGGATGCTGGAAGAATATTCTTGGTCCCTGGTATCTTTTATGGACTTACTTTGTTCTTGGGACTTACTTTGTTATGGGATCCTGGTGAAGACTTTAGCTTATGCTCCTCCTCTTGTACAAAATTTTTAAAGAACACAACTTACTGGACTCTTACAGGACTCAATTGGACTGGTTGAGTTTGAGACAACTCAACTTATTATAGGGCTCACTCAACTTAACTGGACTGGATTAGTTACAAAACTTGACACATAATTAAGGGCTCAAAATTGATAAATGGCTCACAATGAGCTGACTCGCTCAACTAAGCTTGACTCATGAGCCCTAATGGCATGAGTTGACTATAGATATAGGAATCAAGCGTAACAGAGCTCAAGGCCCAAATACATGACTCAATGGGCACAATCGGGCTTAACTGATCAAAACCCTAATTACAGGACTTCAAGTGACTCACTGACTTAAGCCTTACTTACAATACTCAAAGGGCTAACAGGACTTGATTATTGGACTCAAAGATAAAATTAGAATCATGGCTAAGGGACTCAAAACTCAGGGATCCATAGTGAACTAGGGTTGACCTGATGTCCCCATCAGTTATGATGAAAATCATAATGGTGAGACCTAAGTTCCAATAAACCTTTGGATAATTAATTGAGGGATCGATGTTACCGGTAAGACTAGCACATCCTATGTATGCTCAATGAAGAGGGTGGTTGGTCTCACAGCTTCTTGTGTAGAGATACTAATACAAAAATGTGGGTGCTTATTAGGTTATGAGTTCACTGAACTTATCCGACAAGAGAACATCAAATGGAAGTCATACTTATCAAAAGGAATGTTCTCTTAGTGGGAGTTGTGCATGTAATCTTCAAACCTGAGACTACCATAGTATCTTATGCACATGAACCCATATTTTGGTACATACTCATTCATGGTAACTAAGTCATGTACGGGGTGCTTCTGGGTATGGTGGATTGTGTATGAAGGTAATGAGTAGGTCAACAAGAAATCGATCACTCCTAGTAAGGGGAGTAGTTATCCCATGTGATCTCATCAAATGATGACTTAGGGAGTCTTTGATCAAAGCAGATAGGGTTTCTAATCTATCATCAATCAAGTCTTCATTATCGAATTGAGATTTAAAATGATTAAGTGTTAGGGTTTGATATTTATCCATGCCAATCACTTAATCGGGATAAAGGGAGATCGAAGGATTGAATTACACAGTAACTTTTCATTGAAGGATATTTTGGTAATTTCTATCAAATTTCTCATCTTTTGGGTAGGCATTGTTAGATGTATACCCTGAAAGCCATATTGGCTTGACACATTTTAATTTTAGGGCATGAACTTTGTACTTAATTTTCCTTGTTAATAAAAGGGTATTAGTTTCATTCATATTATTATGTATATGAATCGTCCATGGAGTTAAGGGACAATGATACTTATTCTCAAGAGTTGAGAATTTAAGGCATGTGTCTTTATAGATTAACTCTTAAAAGCCCTTAATTATTAGAATATCATGAGGATGGTGATTGATTCATTAAAATCGATGCACAGATCACTTCCTTTTTAGGGTAGATGAGTCTCTGACCTATAGTGTGGTGACACTAGAGTGAGAGTGCAGGTAGTTGATAGAGATCAATGATACGGAGCATGACCAAGTACTGCAAGTTATATGGATGACTATTCACTCATCGATAACTTCTTGATGCTGTATTTGTGTGAATAGTTCCTTGAGCTAAAGTGTCTTGGCTACTCACAATAAGGTTGCTGTAGTTTGACAGCACAATCACATGGTTCCTATCCATATGGGACCTTGCGATGTTCGTTGGCTGCAGTAATTTTATTGTAGGAGTAGGGTGTTCACTTGTAGAGATCTATCAGCCTTAGTAGTAAGGTATAACCTTATTCAAGCTTAATAAGACTAAGTCCAGAAGTCTATGGCCATAGCAGGGTGATAATGAAATGGTGTCTTCATTAGTATCATAATTGGACTTGAGTCGATTAGGTTAAGCATATGACTGATGGGTTTGACGAGTATCCGTAACCAACATCATGTTGGGATTTTGATAGAGGAACTGAATCACATGGTAACTACACCTAGGGGTACTAATCTTATTCTGCTGGGTTGCCACTGTATATTGCTAGGTATCCCTAGTGGATTATGAGAGCCCGTTAGGATCGTTTTCAGATCGATGATCCTAATTAGGGTTAAGCTGAAATTATTTTAGTCCATCGAAAGGAGTTTCGATAATGTATAATGGAAATTATAGTATATCTCATTACTAGACAGGATAGGACCTGAGGGGTCACACACATTAGGAGCTCAAGAACCATTCAGCAAATCAATTTGACTTAATTGTAAGTGTTATGATTAATATTTGACCTAATTATAAGTGTTACAATTAAGATTTGACCTAGTTGTAAATGTTATAATAAATTAATTATGGATTAATTGCTAATTAAATTAAATTAGATTTAATTTAATTGAGTTAGACTCAATTAATTAATCCTAATTGATTCAGGTCAATGTCCGCTTCGAAATGGTTCGATCTAATTTAAAATCGGCTTTAGTTTGACTATAAAATCATTGAGTTTGGACCAAAACCTAGAGTCTAGTTAGACTGGGACTCTCTTTCCTTGTCTTCCCCTCCCTCCACACACCTACCAAGTGGTCTCCTTGAGTTGGGGCAACAAATGAGATGGGGTGTGAAATCCAAGGCGCTAATATTAGTTTGGCATGAAGGAGATATGAGAGGGAAGAGTCTTTCTCTTCCACTTCTCTTAAATCCTAGCTAGATAAAATGAAACACCGGTCTTTTGTTTCATTGGGATGGGCGATATTAAATTTAAATAAAGGAAGAAAGGTGGCCGACTAAGAGATCTGATTTTTGGTGTGAAGAATTATTTCTTTTCACCCTGAATATTTTTGCTTGGCTGTGAGCTTTCTTTTGGGATGTTTTACTTGAGGTTCTCTCTCCTAGCACCAAGTTCTATTCTTCTCCCTTTATTTGTTTTCTCTTTTCTTCTGTGAGATCTAGAGAGATGCTTTACTAGAGAAAGGAAAGAGAAAAGTGTCCAAAGGTCTTGCATAGTCCGATTTGCAAGATAGAAGTCGAAAGCCGGATCGAATTCGGATCGGCTTAGTTTTTAAAGTGAGCAATTTGTTGAAAGAGGAGAGGGCTGCAAGGATCTAGCTGTTCAGTGCCCTCTACGACTTGGTTACAAGAGCTTCATATGGATACCAGCAGAGGCCGGGTGATTACACGGCTTCGACAGAATCCCGGCTTTTCGGTAGCGGATTTGCATACTTTTCAGAGCAAGCTCGGATAGTGATCCAAATAAGTATGTTATGCTTAAAATAATTTTTATTTTATATATAATATTTTTTTCATGTTATTCAGCATGTTAAAAATTTATTATAAATAAATTAGATTTATTTATGATTTGCATGATTAGATATAAAATTATTTTTATATCTGCTTCTGCTGGTCAGGCTTTTGATGCCTGATTTTATGCAACATACTTTCCTGTTCTTTGGAGAATTCCAATAGTGGTATCAGAGCCGCGGTTCTCTCTTTAAAATGCATGCATGAGAATTTGATCTAAAAAATAATCAGATCAGATAGATAATTATGATTGTATTAGATCTATGTTGAACATGAGATTGTTTTAGCATAGAATTTTATGTTTTGAAAAATTATTTTTGAAATTAAAATCATAATTTTCAGATCTGAAATTAAATTTAATAATCTGAAATTAAATTGATCAAAGGTTGCACAAAGTGACATAATGTTGTCCTGCTATAGGGTTTACCTCCTATAGTGCAAAGGTTGTCTTACTTTGATGTATACCGGTTTTGAAAAAAGATTTTCAAAAGGGTTTTGATCGGCTTATGATTATTGATATTGATGTATGTGATACACCAATTTAGGGTTTATATCTTAAATGTGATTCATGATCATAAGCCATTAAAATCATGCACTTGAACCTAATTTTAAAATTGATTTGATCTAGAAAATCAAATTAGATGCATGAAGGTTTGGGTTGAACAAATTAGGTCTAGTGATTGGGCTGCGTGATTAGGGCTTGATTAGATCAACTAGTAACCCTAATATGATTTCGAGCAAGTGACTTAACCTAATCGGATAATGATTAGGGTTAGGTCAAGTGTGCTCAAAATTATTTTTAGATTTAGTCTGGTCAGATCGATTAACGATAGTGAATCGATAAGTTAAGACCTAAT
Organism: Areca catechu; assembly: GCA_021397845.1. Classification (NCBI taxonomy): domain Eukaryota; kingdom Viridiplantae; phylum Streptophyta; class Magnoliopsida; order Arecales; family Arecaceae; genus Areca; species Areca catechu. The sequence goes on from CM038046.1 coordinate 99,101,733, forward strand.
TTAGCTCAGTGATGAGCCCAGATCATTAGATGACCTAATTAAACCTTATCAGTCAATTAATGTCTAAGGAAAGTTTTGTTCATGGTTTGCTAATTGAGGCTAACTCTTTCTCAACCAACTAGTTTGGCGAAAAGAGGGTATATTGGCAGAACCCTCCCATGGATCAAACTGACCTGGCCAATTTGGTTGATTAAGTTTTCAAAAGGGTCATTTTTGACTTGAGTTCACCCATGCTAACTATTTTTAGTTAGACATGAGATTGTGCTGACTGAATGTAATTAGTTAGACATGAGATTGTACCGACTTAATGTAATTGGTTAGTCATGATTTGGCTAATCAATTTAGAAGAGACTTGAACCTAAGCTCCCAATAAATATTAAGTCATAGGTCTTCCACCATTGTAGGTGTGCGGGTGTCCTACTAGTGTTGATTACTCTCAGTTGGTTATAGTGGTCTAGTTGTATCGGGAAGACACAACCACCCTATTAGGCATGAGATGTTGCTAGGCACTGATGGGTTGGGCCCAATAAACGGGCATGTTGAGGGACTCAATGATGGCTGGTAAGTAATGAGGGGACCCTAAAGAGTTCAAGGGGCTTTATTTTCTTTGTGGAGCAGTCTTCCTCCAAAAGAAAGTCTATTTGGAAGAAGAAGAAACCTACGAAGAAGCAGAAGAAGGAGAACAAACAAAAGAAGAAGGACACTCCGAAGAAAGCCAGGGTTAGCAAAGGGAAATGTTTCCACTGCAACACAGATGGTCACTAGAAAAGGAATTGTCCTCTCTACCTGGAAAGCCTAAAGAAATAGAAGGAGGATGTGCCTTCTGAAGCTAAGCCTATACTCATTATTGAATCTAACCTAACAGTTTCATCTACTTCCAACTGGATTTTAGACTTTGGCTCTAGTGCTCATATATGCATTTCAATGCAGGGTCTAAAAAGAAGTAGAATGCTGGGAGAAGGTGAGATGGTCATACGTGTCAAAAATAGAGCAAAAGTTGCTGCTCAAGCTGTTGGATCATATTCTCTGGTATTACCTTTAGGGTTTAGATTAGTTCTTAGTGACTGTTATTTTGTGCCTGGAGCTAGTAGAAATTTGATTTCTGTCTCTGTGCTAGCACAGGAAGGATTTGAATTTATATTCAATAAAGATTTTTATAGTATTTATTTCAGAAGTAAATTAGTTGCAAAAGCTATTTTAATAGTCAATGTCTATCATTTATATGCCGATGCATCTTTGAACATTAACAAGAAAATTAATGTGAATGCCAGAGGACATAAACATCCTAGAGATGACCTAAATGATAAATTTATGTGGCATCTAAAGCTCGGTCATATAGGTGAGGACAGAATTAACAAACTGGAAAGGGATGGGATCATAAATTTAGTTAATTCTGAATCATACCCACCTTGTGAGTCATGTCTTCAAGGCAAAATGACCAAGTTACCTTTTGTAGGACATGGGGATAGGGCCACAGAATTACTTGCCCTGGTACACACTGATGTATGTGGTCCATTTGATGTGCAGTCCAGGGGTGGTTTTTACTACTTCATAACCTTTACTGATGATTGTTCACAGTATGGTTATGTGTTTCTTATGAGATACAAATTTGAAGCTTTTGAAAAGTTCAAGGAATTCAGACATGAGGTAGAAAAATAAACAGGTAAAATCCTTAAGGTTCTTCAATCAGATCGGGGAGGAGAATACCTTAGTATGAAATTTTTAGGTTATCTTAAGGACAATGGCATAGTCTCACAATGGACTCCACCAGGTATGCCTCGGCTTAACGGGGTGTCTGAGAGGAGAAACATGATATTATTAGATATGGTCCGATCCATGATGAGCTTCACTGACTTGTCTTTATTTCTTTAGGGAGTGCCTTACAAACTTCAATTTATATTCTAAATAGGGTTCCATCTAAATCTGTTCCTACCACACCATATGAGATTTGGCATGGTAAGAAACTAAGTCTTGCTCATTTCAAGATTTGGAGATGTCCAGCTTATGTCAAAAGACTAATGGCGGACAAGTTCGAATCTAGACTATGAAAGCTCTATTTATAGGATATCCTAAAGAAACTTTAGGATATTACTTTTACCTTCCAGAAGATCATAATATGATTGTGAGCAGACATGCCACATTTCTTGAAAAATAGTTTATTCAGGGTGGTAGTGGGAGGTTAATTGAGCTCAATGAGAAAGTCTTTGAACAATAGCCAGTTGTAGATCAGATCGAACCTAATCAACCAATACACATAAATGCTCTTCCACCTCATAGGTCTATTAGAGTCTCTATACCTCCTAAAAGATACTTGGGTATGCTTAAAGAGGATATAGAGACGATGTCAGACATCGACTCTAAGAAATGGTTGAATGCTATGAAGTAAGAAATTGATTCAATGCATTCTAACCAAGTTTGGTCCTTAGTGGATCCACTAGAGGGTATTGTACCTATTGGTTGTAAATGGATCTACAAAAAGAAAATAGGTGTAGATGGTAAAGTAGAGACCTTTAAAGCTAGGTTGGTGGCGAAAGGGTATAGTCAACGTGAAGGCATTGACTATCATGATACATTTTTACCAGTAGCTATGCTGAAATCTATCCGTACATTGCTTGCAATTGCAGCATATCATGATTATGAGATATGGCAGATGGATGTAAAAATTGCATCCTGAATGGATATCTTGAGGAAGATATCTACATAGAGCAGCCTTTGGGTTTCACTTCCAATGATGAAGATCATAAGATATGCAAGCCGCATAGATCAATCTATGGATTGAAGCAAGCTTCTCAAAGTTGGAATACTTGTTTTGATAATGCAATCAAATCGTTTGATTTTATCAAGAATGAGGATGAGCCATGTATTTACAAGAAGACTAGTGGGAGGGCAGTTACATTCCTCGTATTGTACGTGGATGACATCCTCTTTATTAGGATTGATATTCCCATGGTGACTTCGGTCAAAAGTTGGTTATCTAAGAAATTTTTTATGAAAGATTTAGGTGAAGCATCTTATATTTTGGGGATTAAGATATATAGAGATAGATCTAATTGGATGCATGGCCTTTCACAAAAATTGTACATAGAGGAAGTGCTGAAAAAGTTTAGCATGGAGAACTCTAAAAGAGGATTGTTACCTCTTTGGCATGGCATTAATCTCTCCAAGAAAATGTGTCCTAACACACCTGAAGAGATTCAACACATGAGCAAGCTTCCATATGCTTCGGTAATTGGAAGCCTTATGTATGTCATATTGTGTACTCGATCGATATAGCTCTTGCTGTGAGTATCACGAGCAGATATCAGTCGAATCTAGGTGAAGAACACTGGATAGCTGTGAAAAATATTCTTAAGTACTTGAGAAGGATTAAAGATTTGTTCTTAGTCTATGGAGGGAGTTTAGAATTAGGGATAAAGGGATATACGAACTTAGACTTTTATGTCTGATCCTGATGATAGAAGGTGGTGCGGGCACTAGACTCAGAAGAAGACTTCAGGGCTCCATCTGGATCTCTGATTGACATTGCCCGAAGAATTAGGGTTTTTTGGTTTGTAATAAGAGTTGACTAGATCAACTCAATTTAGCTTGAGTCTACATTACCTGCATTTTATTTTGTTGAGTCATGTTGACTCAGTAGTGGACTAGGGTTTCAACCTGGGATGTTACATTTTCTCCCAAGACCAGGCAAGTGGACACCACACTCCCAGCCACACTCCCAGTCCAGGGGGCGCCATATCCACATCCAGCAGCTTTTGGTCCCCACTCCACAGATGGCAACCTCCTTCTCTCATGCGCCAGATAAGGAGAAGTCCACCAAGAGACCACCAATCAAGGGGGCGGCCAAGACTTTCCCAAGAAAATCCAAGCAAAGGAGGGAAGAAATTTCTCTTGGAAGCACATATCAAGGGGCGCCCATTACCTGCCAAAAACACCTAAAACAAAGATGGGAAGAGCCTTGACTTAGGGAGGAAGAAAAGGAGGAGTCCAAAAGAGTTGATCCAGGGAAGGAAGAAAATTTTTTTCTTGAAAATCCAAGCAAGGTGGCGCCATCTACCTGCCATTTATAACCCAAATCCTAATTTTTGGTATTTTGGCCAACCATATGTAAGGGATTTGCCCTAATTTGGAGATCCCCTCCTTTAGTCCCACATGGGAAGATGTGAAACCCTCCTCCCTTGTAATGCCTTATAAATTAAACCCCTTTTGTAAGTTTACAAGAATCATAGATGAATGAAATCAATTTCTTTGTGAGCAACTTTGTGTTTCTCTCTTCCGCACTTGTATTCAAGTGTTGAGCTCCATGAGGGAGTAAATCCGGGTTCCCTAGGAACGTTGAGGAGGTGTGAGATCTCCAACCCCAAAACCCTAGCTTAGTCCACCCATCTCTACTCCGCCACCACCAAACCCTAATTTTCCATCTACATCCCACGGCCCCTCTCTTCCACATCGAAGCCGGTCACCAGCATCCAGGTTCAGATCAACTGTTTCAACTACAGAGCCAGTTCAAATGAGAGTCAGATCAGTATCAAGATCTCCGGAACTTCTACATCCAACAATCTTCATTAAGTCCTCAGGTCAACGTCTTTCTTTGAGTTTCTGGTTCTTCTTTTGTTCTTCTTCTTCCAGATCCTGAGTTCGAGAAGGAGGCCAACCTTGCCATAGGACTACAATCCGAGGATCCATTGCGAAGATACCCCGTCTCCAAGGATCCTACAATCTGCTCGAGAGTGTCCTCCAATTGAAGCAACGAGAGATATCACTGCTAGGTAACAAGAACCTTCCCTTCTCACTTTGTCTGTTTCGTTGAAACTCAGAGCAAACCCTAGATCTAGGGGTTTCTCAATCCCCAGCGATCCTACTTTTGAGTTACTCTGATAATCCACTCCTTTTAATTGTGCTCTCTGTCATTTCTTAGTTTCTTTCAACATTAGTTTATTTTTCCTTTGAGTCAAAGCCGACTTCTGAAAATATATTTAAAAAAAAAAAATACATTAATTTTAATTTGCTTCCGCATCGCATCATCTCTTTTATTCTACATCATTTTTGGTATCAGAGCTTTCGTTCTGCATCAATTTTGGTATCAGAGCCCTGTCTAGTGTTTCTATTTTGATTGCTTGTTTGAGTCTCTCTCTTTTTACTTTGTCTGCTCGAAGTAGACTCCCCAGGACGTCCGGTCCTAGGAACGAAGCGAGGTGCAAACCTCCTCTTCCCATTCCACGGGGTGTTCCTAGGGCATGTAGGGGATCCGTTGGGTTATAACTTCGTAGCAGGAATTGTAAACGGGGAAGTACTCTGTTTTCAGCCCGTAATTGCCCTGTTGCAAGAAATTATTTTTCACTGAAGGTAACTCCAAATTTAGTGATTTTTATTTTGATGAAACCAGTATAATTGAATCTATTTTTCATAATTTTCCTGTGATTTATTGGTTTCCGTGTGATTTCTAAGAATTAAATTACTGCAACTCTGTTTTTGTGTTCTGCAATCCAATTATTTTTGAGTGTTCATCACTTAATTCATCGTAAGGGCATTTGAGCATCTAAGATAAGGGGAGGAGTTGATAACCTCTCCATAGCCCAAAACCACCACCCACTCATTCGAACCTAAGCCTTTAATCTAAAAATTGATTAGACCTAATTTGCCCTAGTGGGCTAGGGACATCAACAAGTCGGGTCAAGGCTAGTGTTGAGTCAGTTTGTCTAGTTACTCTGTGTGTGCTTTATACTCAGTGTCTAGAATGGTGGTTCAGGGATTCCATCCCGAAGGGCTTGTGTGCTGCCGCCTACCTGGCCAGTCTCTGATTGGTGTCTAGGATTGGCATTCAGGGACCTAACACTCCCCTTACACCTGCCTGGCTGAGTCCTGAGTTACTACAGGCTAGCTTGCCACTCTGATTGGGCATCTAGTTTGGGCTCTAGGTCTAGTTAGCCCGTAGTCGTTCAGTTGAGTCTCATTTTGTGTGCTTGATTGCATCATGTCTACCCGGAATGGAGTACCCTACCAACCTGGTCAAACCCAACCTGATTTAGAGGCCATGGTTAGAAATCTTATCGAAAGTATGACCAAATTGAGTCAGGACATGAATGAGGGTTTTTCCCAGTTTAGGGATCGAGTCCAAGTACTTGAGAAACGTAGACATCAAAATTGGACCCCTGATCCAAAATTTAATAGGCTCCAACCTTACCCATGCCAGGAACCTAGGAGGACCTTCTACCGTGATCCCGAGCATAACCTTAGGAAGCCTAACCATGATATCTATAGTGTGGATCGTGTCTATGAGAGGTCCTTACAATATTCTAGACCAGTCACTCAACAACCCAAGTCTTCTAGATCAAACCATTTAGATCCACACCCATGCCCAAGTAAGGTCTCTACTAGCTTGAAACCCAGTGTGACCCAGATTCCTATATCTCAAGAATGTTTGTTTTGTGGAGAAAGAGGCCATAAATCTAGTCAGTGCCCATGCATAGGACTGGCTTGTGCACAGCTAAGTGGTAAGAATCCTAAGGATGACATTAATGAGGGAGAACCCAAGCCTACCAATGAGGAAGAACGGTTAGGTATGACAAGCCTAGAATCAGTTGACCCGATTACCACTGACCCGAAACCCATTGAAGATGGCATCGAGGAAGTATATGATGCTGGCTTGAGTCTAGTTGATGAATATGAGGGGGAAGAACTTGAAGAATGTGACATTGATACTATTGGTTCCTTACCTGAGGAGACCTTGGAAAACAACCAACTGGTAGGACCTAGTTCAGAAATTCAAGAGATTTGTGAGAACCAGGTTCCTTTAGTCAAAAACCCCCAGGAAGAACTCGTAGTGTTAGCCCGAGCTATTAGTTCGTACCCTCTAATGACAGTCATTCCCCAAGTACCAATTGAAGATCTTTGCACTGAACTGTTTAAGTTTGCCCACCCTATGGTAGATCCTCTCCTTAGGATGACTGAATCAAGCCTCTTACAATTGGACCTTGTCCCATGCTCAGCCACTAAGGTCTCTCCCGTAATCTCAGTTGGACATCCTTTTCTTGAGCGGATTGATTCACCCAGTCCTGTAGAAGTCCTCCTTATGACCCCAGATCCCTTCCTTCGCATGACTGACCTACCCTTCTATAGAGTATACCTTTCCTCACCCATAGGTCAAATTTCAAGTCTTGAGGTCATCATCCATAGGCCCTTCCATGAATCATTCTCTAATCCATTTCTTGAGAAAGTGGATCATTATTTGCTTAGAGAACAAACCTTAACTGTTGCAATCACATGTCCTAGGCTACTCCCCGAACCATCTATTGATCCATTCCTGGGAGTAGCAAACTTTTACTTTCGTAAGGATGACCAGTTGACACTCATAGATCACCATTCAAACCTTCAGGTCACCACCTTTAGTCAGCAGGTAATTCGTGACTCTGCCTCATATTTCCTCCCTTTCTCTAGGACTTCCAATGCTTCTTACACCATCCAAGTATACTTTGTCGAAGTCTTTAGAGTGAACCACGTGTCAGAACCTATTAGGTTTGCCACCTACTTCTGGAAGACCTTATGGCACCTACTAGGCACCCATGATAAGTTTTCATGCTCTGCATGCCATCCTCCGACCCAAGCTCAAACCTAGAGAGTCGTATTTTGTTAGGTTTAGACCTAGGGTTCCTTTGAATAAAGTCCATTCTTTAGGAATGCATCGTCAGTCGAGTTTAGGACATTGACTCAGATTTTGGTTTGATTGAGAGCACCAGGAATTGGGATTTGTATTTTGTTCAGGGCTGAAATTGCATTCAATGTTTCGATCAATAGGTCTATAGGCTAGAGTCCCTTTAAAATTGTTCATGGATACAAGCCTCACACACCACTTGATCTGATTTCACTATTAGCCCACATACACAAGTCTCTTGATTCACTTGCATAGCATGTAAAGGACTTGCATAAAGAAATTCATGCCAAAATAATTTTAAGTGATGAAACTTATAAGAAGTTGGCTGATTCTCAAAGGCGAGTCAAAACTTTTGTTGAGGGAGACTGTGTAATGATTAGGTTAAGGCCTGAACGGTTCCCTCCTGGAACCGTTAGAAAGTTATATGCTAAAGGAGCTGGACCATTTAGAGTGGTGAAGAGAGTAGGGTCCAATGCCTATGTGCTCGAGTTGCCATCAGAACTAGGCATTAGCTCCACTTTCAACATTACAGACTTAGCAGAGTATAGAGAGCCAGCTGTGATTCCCAGTGAGCCTTTTTGAGCCTAATCCTGCTCTTGAGAGTGAACCCAACCCTGTGTGTCCACCAACAAACTGGCCTGTGAGGAAAGAACAGATTGAAAAGATCCTGGATGATCAGGTTATCTCTACTCGTAATCGAGGATACCAAAGATACCTGGTCCGCTGGCTAGGAAGGCCAGATTCTGATGACTCTTGGATCTCCCAAGAAGAATTACAAGAATTGGACCCAGACCTCTTGGAGAGATACCAGAGCCAGCTTGATCCATACTCAATAGGGTCGAGTTCCTCCCACCCCGGGAGAATTGGTGCGGGCACTAGACTCAGAAGAAGACTTCAGGGCTCCATCTGGATCTCTGATTGACATTGCCCGAAGAATTAGGGATTTTTGGTTTGTAATAAGAGTTGACTAGATCAACTCAATTTAGCTTGAGTCTACATTACCTGCATTTTATTTTGTTGAGTCATGTTGACTCAGTAGTGGACTAGGGTTTCAACCTGGGATGTTACATTTTCTTCCAAGACCAGGCAAGTGGACACCACACTCCCAGCCACACTCCCAGTCCAGGGGGCGCCATATCCACATCCAGCAGCTTTTGGTCCCCACTCCACAGATGGCAACCTCCTTCTCTCATGCGCCAGATAAGGAGAAGTCCACCAAGAGACCACCAATCAAGGGGGCGGCCAAGACTTTCCCAAGAAAATCCAAGCAAAGGAGGGAAGAAATTTCTCTTGGAAGCACATATCAAGGGGCGCCCATTACCTGCCGAAAACATCTAAAACAAAGATGGGAAGAGCCTTGACTTAGGGAGGAAGAAAAGGAGGAGTCCAAAAGAGTTGATCCAGGGAAGGAAGAAAATTTTTTTCTTGAAAATCCAAGCAAGGTGGCGCCATCTACCTGCCATTTATAACCCAAATCCTAATTTTTGGTATTTTGGCCAACCATATGTAAGGGATTTGCCCTAATTTGGAGATCCCCTCCTTTAGTCCCACATGGGAAGATGTGAAACCCTCCTCCCTTGTAATGCCTTATAAATTAAACCCCTTTTGTAAGTTTACAAGAATCATAGATGAATGAAATCAATTTCTTTGTGAGCAACTTTGTGTTTCTCTCTTCCGCACTTGTATTCAAGTGTTGAGCTCCGTGAGGGAGTAAATCCGGGTTCCCTAGGAACGTTGAGGAGGTGTGAGATCTCCAACCCCAAAACCCTAGCTTAGTCCACCCATCTCTACTCCGCCACCACCAAACCCTAATTTTCCATCTACATCCCACGGCCCCTCTCTTCCACATCGAAGCCGGTCACCAGCATCCAGGTTCAGATCAACTGTTTCAACTACAGAGCCAGTTTAAATGAGAGTCAGATCAGTATCAAGATCTCCGGAACTTCTACATCCAACAATCTTCATTAAGTCCTCAGGTCAGCGTCTTTCTTTGAGTTTCTGGTTCTTCTTTTGTTCTTCTTCTTCCAGATCCTGAGTTCGAGAAGGAGGCCAACCTTGCCATAGGATTACAATCCGAGGATCCATTGCGAAGATACCCCGTCTCCAAGGATCCTACAATCTGCTCGAGAGTGTCCTCCAATTGAAGCAACGAGAGATATCACTGCTAGGTAACAAGAACCTTCCCTTCTCACTTTGTCTGTTTCGTTGAAACTCAGAGCAAACCCTAGATCTGGGGGTTTCTCAATCCCCAGCGATCCTACTTTTGAGTTACTCTGATAATCCACTCCTTTTAATTGTGCTCTCTGTCATTTCTTAGTTTCTTTCAACATTAGTTTATTTTTCCTTTGAGTCAAAGCCGACTTCTGAAAATATATTTAAAAAAAAAAAATACATTAATTTTAATTTGCTTCCGCATCGCATCATCTCTTTTGTTCTGCATCATTTTTGGTATCAGAGCTTTCGTTCTGCATTAGAAGGTCTATATTAGGATCTGCACTTAAAGTTACCCATGAGGGTACACATCAAGTGAAGACCACTAAAGTAAACATGTTCATTCATACTTATGATATGTTTAGGATGGAACCAATTGAAACACTTAGTGAAATGTATACTAGATTTACAAACATTGTTAATGGCACGAGAAGTTTAGGAAAAGTGATTTCTAATGCTGAACTTTTTAACAAAATTCTCAAGTCTCTTTCTGCTTCTTGGGATCCTAAAGTCACTGCCATTGAGGAAGCCCAAGATGTCAATACTCTTCCACTAGAGCAGCTCTTGGGATCATTGATGACCTGTGAACTATCATTAAAGCAGAAAACAGTGGACAATGATAAGAAGAAGAAAGCTATTGCATTCAAGTCCACAACCAAGGAAGAGTCAAGTGATGAATCTGATGAAGAGGATAAAGAAGATGAGATAGCTCTCATTTCAAGAAAATTCAAGAAATTCATGAGAAGAAAGAGGTTCAATTACAAGAAAAAGTCATAAAAAGGAGATCATAATAAGGAAAAAGAAAAAGAAAAGAGAGCAACCAATATGTTTTGAGTGTAAGAAACATGGACACTACAAAATGGATTGCCCCATACTCAAGAAGAGCAAAAGGAAATTCAGGAAAAAGGCCATGATGGCAACATGGAACGAGAGTGAAGACTTAAGTTTCGATGAAGAACAACAAGAAGTGCCCAACTTTTGCTTTATGGCCAATGAAGAAGAGGTAAGCCTTGAACCTGAAAATGAATTTATATTCAATGAGTTACATGATGTTTTTGATGAATTAGTTATGGAATATCAAAAACTTAAATTAAAAAACAAAGATTTGAAAAAGGAAAACTTAGAGCTTTCAAAATCAACAAATAAATTTTTGATAGAAAATGAGAGTTTGATTCAAGAAAACAAAAACTTGAATGAAGAACCAATCATTATCTTAAAAAATGATAAAGAAGATCTTGTGAAAGAAAAGGACTCTTTGAAAAAGGATAAAACTTTTGCTACAAATGAAAAACTTACTAAACAAAACAAAGAGTTTTTATTAGAAAATAAGAAATACAAAGAAGAACTTGAAAAAGTGAAGCCATTTGTTGAAAAGTTTACCTACAGTTTTGAAAAACTAAACATGATTTTAAACAACCAAAGAGCAGTCTTTAGCAAAGCTGGCTTAGGTTTTAAACCGCAAAAGCAGCAAAAATATTTCAAAAATTTCTTTATACCTGCTTCCTTTAGTATTACTTGTTATGCTTGTAGTAAAACAGGATACAAATCTTATATATATGACAAAAGAATGTTAAATACTGTTAGAAAGGTTTGGGTTCTAAAAGGAACTACTTCAACTAACCCAAAAGGATCCAAGATGACTTGGGTACCTAAAGTTTTCACTTGATTTATTTTATAGGTATGTCTTGCAACTAAGGATAAAAGAAGAATATGGTATCTTGACAGCAGTTGCTCAAGATACATGACTAGGGATGTAAGGCAATTCACATCTCTCGAAGATTTAAATGGTGGAAACGTAACTTTTGGTGATAATAAAAAGGGCAAAATTATCGATATCGGTAAAATCCATATTACCCCTTCTACTTATGTTAATAATGTTTTGTTTGTTGATGGTTTAAGACAAAATTTGTTTAGTACAAGCCAATTCTGCGATAAAAAATTTAAAATAGTTTTTGAATCTTTTATGTGCATGGTATCTAGTCTAGATGATGATGGCATCATGTTCATTAGTCATAGGCATGAAAACATTTACATGGTCGATCTTGATGATCTATCCATGCAAAATGATCAAGGCCTAGTGGCTAAGGAAGCCAAGATAACTAGTTGGCTTTGGCATCGTAGGCTAGGGTATCCAAGTATGCATTTGCTTTCAAAATTAAACAAAAAGAATCTTATAAAAGATTTGCCAAAACTCACTTTTGAAAAAGATAAGATTTATAGTGCATGTCAACTTGGAAAACAAACAAAATTTTCTTTCAAATCAAAAGGAGTAGTGTCTACAACTAGACCCTTAGAATTGCTTCACATGGATTTCTTTGGACCAACTAGAATAACTAGTTTGGGAGGTAAGAAGTATGGTCAAGTAATTGTAGATGACTTCTCATGTTTTACATGGATAATATTTTTAGCATACAAAGATGAAACCTTTTATGCATTCATTAAGTTTCATAAGAAAGTTTCAAATGAAAAAGTTATTTCAATTATTTCTTTATGTAGTGATCATGGTATCAAATCTAAAAATCATGATTTTGAAATATTTTGTAATAAAAATGGTATTAATCATAATTTTTCTGCACCTAGGATACCTTAATAAAATGGGGTGGTAGAAAGAAAGAATAGGACTCTAGAAGAAATGGCATGCACAATGCTTTATGAAAATGATTTACCTTGATATTTTTGGGTGGAAGCCATAAATATTGCTTGCTATGTTTTGAATCGTGTTTTAATTTGTCCGATTTTAAAGAAAACACCTTATCAACTGTATAAAGGTAGAAAACCTACTATAAAATATTTTCATGTATTTGGATGTTGTTGTTTCATTCAAAACAATGGTAAAGATAATCTCAATAAATTTGATGCCAAGTTAGATGGGGGTATCTTCTTAGGATACTCTACTTCTAGCAAGGCATACAGGGTCTTCAACAGAATAACTCTTCTACTTGAAGAATCCATCCATGTAGTGTTTGATGAAACTAATAAAAAATCTTCTAAAAAAGAAGAAACTTTTGATGATGAAATAGGTATTCAAAAGATTGGAAGAATGACAATCAATGTAGGAGCTTCCAAAGAACAAGATGGTGATCAAAAAAATGAAGAACAAATACAAGAAGTTGGAGCATCAACATCCAAACCATTGCTTAAAGAATGGAGGTATGCCCATGGACACCCTAAAGAACTTATCATTGGTGATCCATCAAAAGGGGTAAGTACTCGTTCATCAATAAGAAATGTTTGTGATTATCTAGAATTTGTATCTCAAGTAGAACCTAAACAATTGAAGAAGCTAAAAAAAATTCAAACTGGATAAATGCTATGGAAGATGAATTAAATCAATTTAAAAGAAATAAAGTTTGGACTTTAGTTGAAAGACCTTCAAATATTTTAATAATAGGAACAAAATGAATTTTCAGAAATAAACTTAATGAAAATGGCTTAGTAACTAGAAATAAAGTTAGATTAGTTGCAAAAAGCTATAATCAAGAAGAGGGTATTAATTTTGATAAAACATTTGTACCGTTACTAGATTAGAAGCAATTAGATTGTTGATTGTTTTTGCTTGTTTTATGGATTTCAAGTTATTTTAAATGGATGTCAAAAGTGCATTTTTGAATGGTTTTATTAAAAAAGAAGTTTATGTTGAACAGCCCCCTAGTTTTGAAATTCATAAATGCCCTGATCATGTTTTTAAACTCCATAAAGCTTTGTATGGTTTAAGACAAGCACCAAGAGCTTGGTATGATAGACTAAGTACTTTCTTGCTTGAAAATGGATTTTCTAGAGGCAATGTTGACACACTACATTATTTTTGAAAAAGAAAAATGATGATTTATTAGTAGTACAGATTTATGTTGATGATATCATTTCGGTGCTACTAATAAAATTCTTTGTTAAGAGTTTGCTAAGCATATGCAGGGTGAGTTCGAGATGAGCATGATGGGAGAATTAAACTTCTTCCTCGGACTCCAAATCAAGCAAACAAAGAAGTGATCTTCATCGACCAAGCTAAGTACATTGAAAATCTTAAAGAAGTTTATGATGGAGAGCACCAAACCACTAGGTACTCCTATGAGCCCTTCTTGTAAACTTGATAAAGATGAATCAGATAAAAATGTAGATAAAAAATTATATAGAAGTATTATTGGTTCACTATTATATTTAACTGCAAGTAGGCAGATATCATGTTTATTATATGTATGTGTGCTAGATATCAGTCTGATCCTAAAGAGTCTCATCTGTTGGCTATTAAACGAATACTTAGATATCTATCTGGTATAATTGATATTGGTTTATGGTACTCTAGAGACTCATCTGTTAAATTGATTGCATATTTTGATGCTGACTTTATTGGATATAAACTAGATAGGAAAAGTACAAGTGAAACCTGCCAATTTCTTGGAGTGAATTTGATTTCATGGTTTAGCAAGAAACAAAATTCAGTTACTCTATCTACAGAGGAAGCCAAATATATAGCAGTTGGAAGTTGTGCTCAAATCCTATGGATCAAACAACAACTTGAAGATTTTGGCATAAAACTAAATAAAACTCCCATAAGATGTGATAATTCAAGTGTAATAAATCTAACTAAAAATCCTGTTCAACATTCCAAAAGCAAACACATTGAAATAAGACATCACTTCATAAGAGATCGTGTGCAAAATGGTGATGTAATGCTTGATTTTGTATGTTCTGATGGACAACTTGCTGATATTTTCACTAAACCCCTTAGCGAAGATAGGTTTTGTATGATTAGAAAATAGTTAGGAATCATTGACCCTTTTATTTGAAATCTCTTCAAATTATTATTGAAATTTTCTCTTTTGATTCAAATCTTTTCAAATATTGCTTAGAATGACCCCTAGATACTTCCTTGATTTTTTTAAAATTTATTGCAATTTACTCTAGAATTTTGACCAAGTGTCGACTCACCCAAAGTGTCGATGATGGGGACATCGACTAGCCCAGAATCTTAAGCAGCCCAGATCAAACCTGAAGTCCAGCCCAGAACCTAAAGCTCAACCCATCCCAAAACCTGAAGCCAGCCCAACCTAGGAGCCAGCCTAGAACCTGATGCCAACCCAAGCCAAACCCTAGGGCCTAAGATCCTGGAGTCGATGAGCACACATCCCAGAGTAGCATGAATCACGGAGCATATCCAAATGAAGATAATATAAATTTGTTATGGGTGTACTAGGGATTGGGATATTAGGATTTTTTTTTTAGGACTTGTCTCGATTATTTGAAAGTTGTTTTAGGATCGGAGTTTTAGTTTTTAGGATTAGTTTATTCATATTAGTTTGTTTCGAATAAATTTGTTTTAGGATTTGATATATCATTATTTTATCAGATCTCCCAGTTTGTTGGGAAGTTTTGATTATTTTAGTCTATTTAAGGTATCTTTTATCATCGAAATAAAGGAAGCGAAGAATATTTTGAAAAAGAGAGAGAGAGAGAAAAAAATATATATCTAAAAAAAAGTTTATTTTAATGATAAAAAAATTTGGTTTTTTTGAAAAATTGGGTTTGGCCTAATCTAGCCTAAGGTCATTTCTTAACGACCAACGATCTAATCCCTGGAATAAATTTTGATAAGGGCTGCACGCACCAACTTGGTATCAGAGCATTAGGTTAGGTCAGGTTAGCTAATTTTATTTTAATTATATTATTTGTTAAAAAAAAATTTCAGTCTATAGATGATGCATCGAGGAGCCAATTTTCTGAAGCCTGACTCGACAGAGTAGAGTTCTTTCCACCTCAAGGAACATGATGGGGACATCGACTAGCCCAGAATCTGAAGCAGCCTAAATAAAACCTGAAGCCCAGCCCAGAACCTGAAGCCCAACCCAACCCAAAACTTGAAGCCAGCCCAACCCAGAAGCCAGCCTAGAACCTGAAGCCAACCTAGTCCAAACCCTGGGGCCTAAGATCCTGGAGTCGATGAGAACACATCCCAGAGCAGCACGAATCTTGGAGCATATCCAAATGAAGATAATGTAAATTTTTTATGGGTGTACGAGGGATTGAGATATTAAGATTTTTTAGGATTTATCTCGATTGTTTGAAAGTTATTTTAGGATCGGAGTTTTAGTTTTTAGGATTAGTTTATTCAGATTAGTTTGTTTCAAATAAATTTGTTTTAGGATTTGATATATCGTTGTTTTATTGGATCTCCCAGTTTATTGGGAAGTTTCGATTATTTTAGTTTATTTAAGATGTCTTTTATCGTTGGAATAAAAGAAGCAAAGAATTTATTGAGAAAAGAGCTTGGGTATCTCCTGACTCCCTCCCCCCCTCCTCTCCTTCTTCTTTCCCCTTTGCTCTTTTCTCTTCTAGTTCTTCCCTCCGTGCTCTCCTTCTTCTTCCAATTTCTTCCTGGATCTACTTCCCCTATTCTTCTTCCTAGTTCTACTTCTTTTTCTATCCCTCTTATTATCTCAATCTATTCTCCTTATTCCTCTTCTATCCTCCCGATCTTCTTCCTCCTGTCATCGAGTTAAACTTCTCAAGCACACCGCATACCATCATCCGTGAAGCCTCCTTGCTTCCCACCACCTGCAGCCACCAACCTGGAATCCATCGATCGTGCTTGACTACATTCGATCCTCCCTCCATTCATGGTCGTCGTCTTCCATCCATGAACAAGCCCACACCAGTGAGCGGAAACCTTTCTTCTCGATCTTCCCGTCCGACAGACCGAGCAAACCACCCCACCGCCCGTCATCGCTGCCGTTCCCCGATGCTATCGCCGTCATACTCCGCCCGACCACCATCTTCCGGACTGCCAGTTACCACCTCTTTCGTCTGTGAAAAATCACCGCTCGGCCACACCACGATCAAACCTCGTTGGATCCATCGCTACCGAATCTCTCGCTTGGAGTCGCCCATGGTTAGATCAACATCCACCACCCTGATGGATCCCGAGCTGCTGTCTTCCTTCCCCACTGCCATCGCCGGTGGAGAACCCACCGGAATCCCTACTGAAGACCTCCCCTATTTCAATCCATGGGGGGAAGCTTCCGCACGATCATGAATGCGCATGATCGTCAATGCAAGCCGGCTTCCCAATGCCGACTTCAAGCTAGGGAAAGAAAAAGTGAAAAAAAAGTATGGGTTTATTAGTATAAAAAAAAGAAAAAAAAATAAAAAATGAGAGAAAAACAATATGAAAAAAAAAGTTTATTTGAATAAAAAAAAATTAGGTTTTGGTTTAACCTAGCCTAGGGTCGTTTCTTTATGCCCAACGATCCAATCCCTGGAATAAATATTGATCAGGATCCGTACCGCATCAGTTGACACTTGAGCATTTTCCAAGTGTCGACTCATGACCATCGAGACTATATTTTTAGGGCATCTCGTAAATCATTTTCTTCCATTCTTTTCTCCTTCCTTTGTCTTGTGTGGCCCTCAAAAACTGTCCAAACCTCCAGGAATAGTGGAATCCCATCTATATCCCTCCATTTTCGGGTAAATCTCTTTCTCCTCCTTTTATTTTGCTTTCGGTCAGCCCGATTTCTTTCGGTTTCACTATGTTTCTGCCTATTTTCTCTCTTTTTCTCTCGTGTTTCTCCTTCCTCCGAGCCATTTCTTTCTTCTTTGGTCTGTTTTGCTCCAATTCTTCCTCATTCTTTCCATTTTCTCCCACATTCCCACTGCCTTTCTCTTCTTCGGTCTGATTCCCTCATTTGGTCCTCTTTCATCTTGGTTCTTTTCTCTTCCAGTTCACTCACTCTTTTCTTGCTAGTCCTAGCATGGCACCCAAAAAGCAAGTTGTATTTCGCAAGAAGAGGACTGCCCTAGAGCATGGAGAGCCTAGTTCCAGAGAGAGGAGGTCCAAGGCTCGTCAGGACCTTATGCAGCATGGCGAGGAGCAGCCCCAGGAATAGTCTGCTGATAGAATTCCCGCTTCCCAAGTTTCCCCTGTAGTTGAGAGAGTGGTAGGGAAGGTCATTGCTTGTTGGAGGCATGTGGATTTGCAGTTTTGGGACTCCTAGGGTTTTATCATCGGTGATTTACTGAGAGCATCTGGTCTCGTACGTTTCTGTACTATGAGAGAGAGGTACTACCCCCACCTGATCAAAGAGTTTTATGACAGCTTAGACATTGATGGACTTAGGTGGAGTGCGGTAGTCAGGGGAGTTCACATACCAGTGACAACGGAGACCATTAGCAGGATCTAGCACATTCCTCTAAGAGGCTTGGCAACGAACTATGTAGGGAACAGGGAAGCTGCTTTTAGATATATCTTAGAGAGAGAGGATGTTAGACGTGTTTATATGGTGTCAGCCAACCAGTTGTCGCTTGAGATGCAAGTTCTATATCATATCATAACTCAGATACTGATTCCAAAGACTGGGAGGGTTCGATTTCATCACAGAGAGGGAGCTTGTTCGGATGGTAGCCCTGAGACAGCAGAAAGCTATCAACCTACCGATGATTAAGGTGCATCAGATGGGTGAGGTGTTGTCAGGTGGCTTTTCCGAAAGGGGGGTGAATTAGGAATTTAAAAAATTTAAGCAATGATGTGCTCTTTGAAATCCCTTATGAGTGTTAAGTGCTGTGATACGATAGTAGAATGCAGAAGTGTAATCAAATAAGAAAGGCACAACACAAACATAAACAAATTATAGTGGTTTGGAGCAACCCAGCTTCTACATCCACTACCCAAGATTACCACTTGGGATTTTCACTATATCCCCCACCAGAATACAGTCGGATTGTTTTCACAGGCTCACAATCCAAATCTCCACACTTTGGTTTTTAAACTAGGCTCACCAAAGAAATCCAACTTGGTTTTACCAGGATCACCAAGAACCCTACACTTGGTTTTAACATAGGCTAACCAAGAACCTATTTAGTTTTTCAACCGAGCTCACCAATAACCCAACAATTCGATAAAAGAATTGTAAAGAAAAGCAACAGAATGACAAACAAATTTTTATCAAATGGTTGCCGATGCTGCTCGAGAGAAGCCCACTTGAATGCACTTCAATGTACTTTAATGGCTTTTATAGCTTCTTTACTAAGTGCTTCAAGCTTTAGATGAGACTTGGTGAAGGCTTGAAGGCTGTCTTGAATGCTCTCAGTGCTCTCTTGCTTGTTAGCTTGGTTGGATATTCAATAATGCATTAACTCTTCATCTCTTTTCCAAAAACTTCTTCTAAAGTGGTTCAAATCCTTCAAATATATAGTCTTATATCTTTCTCAGGTAGTTTTAGTCGTTATGGACCATTAGGATGTGACATTTGATCATTGGAACACTTTTTGGATTGAAATTCCAAGTTCTGGAACTAGCCATTATAAGTCTGAAATCGACCTTCGAGTTGGCTTGGATTACTCGAGTCAGCTCGGATCCTCAGAGTATTCTAGTTGAGTTGACTCTCTTCAATCTAGTCGGCTCGTTTGCATAGTATCCTGATTCCTCACTTTGTAAGAGTCGGCTTGCCTTGATTCTAGTCGACTCGGATCCTTAGGCCTTCAACGATATAGTCTGGAAGAGTCGACTCTTTCTTTATAGAGTCGGCTTGATTGACTATAGTTCTCAGATCTCTTTTTCTGGACTCTAGAGGAGTCGGCTCAATTTATTGAAGAGTTGGCTCGGATGTCGAAAATATGATAGAGTCAGCTCGGACTCCCCTTGAGTCCGCTCGCCTGTCTGATTTAGGAAGTAGTACTCTGGATGAGTTGGCTAGGGTCCCTTAGAGTCAGCTCGGATATCTGCAAGCCAGAATCCTCATGTGTGCCATGTGCCAGAGTCGGCTCTCTTCTTCTCGAGTCGGCTCGGATGAGTTCTTCAGTAAATTTTCAATTCTTATCCAGAATTCATCCAGCAAGGCTTCAAGCTTTCAAACATACTCAAAGTAATTTAAAAGTTGAAATAATCTAGAAGTAACCTATTTAATTAGTTTATACTTAAACTTTTCTTTGGGTTCTTCTTTACAAGATTCAATTACAATACAACTCAATACAAAAAATAAAAATATAGAAGTTGAAATTGAGCAATGAATTCATCCTACAAAAACTTGTAAAATACTTGAAGAGTTGTTAGTAATACAAATGCATACTCCAATGTTTTGTCATCACCAAAATCACTTATGGGGTCAACAATCTCCCCCTTTTTGTTGATGACAAAACACCGGGCATGAAAAATTCTTTACAATTACATGTATATTATATTTGAGAGTAAGCATTTACATGTATCAGAGCTAACTGTATTTGCGTGTAAGTATTAGAGCTTTTATGAAAAACTATATAGTATTAGTGCCAGTGCTTTTGTATGTATCAGAGCATTAAAGCTTGTATGTTTCAAAGTATCAAAACTAGCACAAATACAAAGTATCAAAGCTCAAAAATGTAAGTATTAGAGCTAATTCTTGAGCTAAATTTTTTTTTTTTTAAAGCAATCAGAGCAAGTTATGTTTTTGAAGCAAGCAGAACAAATTGCAAGTTTTGAGCTAGAGCCATTTAGTTTCAATAAATTACTCCCCCTTTCTGATGATTTGAAGATTTTGAAACAATATCAGCTTAGTCAAATATATTCTCCCCCTTTCTGTATATTCCTAAATAGTTAGAGAATTATTCATGTAGTCTCAAAGTTCTCCTCCTTTTTGTTAATAATCAAAAAGGATATTCAAATAAAGCTCAATTGTTATGATAGAATGAGAAGTTCATAAAATTTGTTTGAGATAATTTCACTTTCTCAAATCAACTTTGATATTCTAATTAAAATTCATCAGATTAGCATTGTACAATTGAAGATGTGATAGCAAGACATTGCACAATCCATTTCAAACACAAAAAATATGTCAACAAAAGTGCTTTCATTTCAATCAAAGTTTTTAGTATAAGTTACAAGGAATTGAAAGCAGTACAATCAAACACTATCTAGCTGTATAGTATTGGATGTCCTAAAGATGAGGAGCTGGCTTTCTAGGATGTGTGGTAGGTGTGGGTCCAAGTGTAGGTACAGGAGTAGCAAATGCTGCAATGACTGTTATTTTCAGCTGATCTAGATGAAATTGAACCCCTTCCATTGCTTCAAGAAGCTTTTTCACCTCAATGTTTAATACAACTAGTTCAGTGGCTTGTGCATTTGCAAACACTACAGCAAACCCTCTTAATCTCCTATATTCTGATCTTAGAATTCCAATACCCTTTGTGTAGTCTTCCTCCATCCTCCTTCCTTCTTCCAATGATCCCATTTTAAATCTTATTTCATTTAATTCTGTTATGAATTCTTCTAAAGTTTGATTGACAGTTTTCATGATTGAATCAGAACCAGATGATATAGTATCTATGATAGGCTGTAGATCAGGTTGAGATACAGATCTAGAGGTCTCAAATGTGTCAATCCTACTATGCAGATCTCTGATCTCTCCTCCAAACTGATCCAATATAGCATCCACTAACTGGCAAAACTTGCCAAACATAATATAGGGAGAAAGTCAGTGTATCAGTCAAAGTCCTCAACTCCTGAGCCATAAAATCTTGGATCACTAAAGTACTAGTAAAGTGAGTAGATGGATCCTGAACTGATGGTGTTGAAAGAACATGAGTGGAATCTGGTAAAGGTGGAGATGCTGGTAGATCAATGTGCTCAGTCTCCATAGCAGTAAACTCAGGTGCAGCTGGTTAAGAAGCAGGCTCAGTAGAGGTCCCAAACTCAACAATAGGTACATCAAATATGTGCTCTGAAGTGTGAACAGTCTCCTCTGGTGCTGTAGGTCCTGCAGTGGAGATTTCTCGAGGAATTTCTTCACTGTCATCCTCAGAACTACTACTATTGGAGGCAGCAATTGCCCTTTCTTCAGTGCCCTTATTCTTCCATACTCCTTCACTACAGATATACCCCATTCTAAGTAGAGATTTGGAAGTGTATGTATATGTGTGATGGAGGGGTTTACCATCTTCTCCTTCCAAACTGATCCTAGAGGCCTGAAACAATAAGGTTAGAACCATCCCATATGGTAAGCAAGCCTTAACTTTTCTTACAGCTTCTTTCATTTGCATGATCATTTTGTAGGGTAAATTAAGTGCCTCCCCTTGAATAACATGTTCCATAAAGCTGAGGTCACATTCACTTACCCAATCAAATCTCCCAGTCCTTGGAAGGAATATCCTACTAATAAAATTATGGAGGAGTCTCGTTTCCAGTGAGAGTGTATTAGCCATTACAGTTCCTACTCCACTTACATCTTCTCTCCCTAGCACAAATTTGAGAGTCTTCTCTCTGTCTTTCAGTACCAAGTGCTTGGACCCATTAGCAGGCATCTCTAACAAACTGCTCAGTCTCTCCTCTGTCCTAATAACCCGTTTTCCTTTAACAGTAGATTCAATGTGATGAGGTTCAAATCTGAGATTCTCATAAAATGATCTCACTAGGGTAGGATAGGTGGAAACATTCAAAGAACAGAAGTAACTCCACCCCATCTATTCTATGGAATCTCCAATTTTTAGCCCAATTTCCTCAAGAAATTTGAAAACAATTCTTCTACCACTAGTGACAGGCTGGTTAGACATTGACATCACCTGTCGTGGAGAATGAGTGGAGGCCAACTACTCAGTTTGTTCTTCTTCCCTCTCAACTGCTTGAGTCAGCTCTTCTTGTCGGCTCTTTGTTCTTCTTTCAACTTTCACTAAGGGTACAGTTCTTTTGGATCTCTTTCCTACTGCCAATTTCGGTGCCATTGCAATAGTTGTGGGAAGAAATGAGAAATGGGAGCTTAAGGAAGAAGATTTCAGGATTTTGTTAGAGGTTTTTGGTTGAGAGCTAGGGTTTAGAAAGTGAATAGAGAACAATAAGGTTCGAAAAAAATCGTACAGCTCAATTAAAAAACCAATTACCCGACATCGAGTTGGCTCTAACAACCCTAAATTGCTCAAGTCAGCTTGACCAGAGCAAAAATATAATCAACAGAGATTCGAGTCAGCTCGACCAGGGCCAAATTACCTGAGTCGACTCGAGTAGAAACTTTCCATAAAAGTTGAAATGATTCAGAAATTGAAATTAATTCAATAAAATCTTAAGGAAAGTTATTCAAAGAAGTTGAATTGATGTAGGAGGTTTTCTAGATAATATTTCATTAATTTTGAGAAAATTAGGTTAGAAAAATCTAGAAAGGATCATAAAGACCTAATTCTCCTCTAATCATTTCAAATATATCCTGATTCAATGGCTTAGTGAAAATGTCAGCAACTTGGTTCTCAGTTGGGATAAATTCTAGTCAATGTCACCATTTAAAACATGATCTCTAATAAAATGGTGTCTAATCTTTATATGCTTAGTTCTAGAATGCTGAATTAGATTTTTTGTCAAATTTATAGTACTTGTGTTATCACATTTGATTGAAATTTTAGATTGTATAATACCAAAGTCTTATAGTTATTGTTTAATCCATAACACTTGTGCACAACAACTCCCTACAACAACATACTCTACCTCAGCAATAGAAAGTGATATGGAGTTTTGTTTCTTACAGTGCCATGAGATTAAATTCAACCCTAGAAATTGGCATGTACCACTAGTGCTTTTTCTATCAATTCTACAACCAGCATAATCAGCATCCAAAAATCCAATTAAATTCAATGGAGAATGTTTTGAAACCATAGACCTAGATTACTTGTACCTTTCAAATATTTGATAATTCTTTTAACAACAAGCATATGTGATTCTTTAGGATTAGATTGGAATCTAGCATATACACATATGCTATACAAGATATCAATCTACTTGCAGTCAAATATAGCAAGGATCCGATCATACCTCTATAGAGCTTTTGGTCAATGTTGGATCCATTTTCATCTTTGTCCAATTTGCAAGATAGGCTCATGGGTGTGTTCATTTGTTTGCTTGAATCCATACCAAGCTTTTTGATTATTTCTTTGGTGTACTTGGCTTGGTTGATAAAGATTCCTTCCTTTGTTTGTTTTACTTGAAGTCCAAGGAAGTAGTTAAGTTTACCCATTAGGCTTATTTCAAATTCTCCCTGCATTAACTTAGCAAATTCTCTACAAAGAGTTTTATTAGTTGCACCAAATATAATATCATCAATATAAATTGTACAACTAATAAATCATTATTTTTCTTCTCGATAAAAAGAGTTTTGTCAACATTTCCTCTTGAAAAATTATTTTCAATCAAGAAAATACTAAGTCTATCAAACCAAGCTCTAGGTGCTTGTTTCAAACCATATAATGCTTTATTCAATTTAAACACATGGTTTGAAAAAACATGATCTTCAAAACCTGATGGTTGTTCTACAAAAACTTGTTCAGAAATGAAATCATTTAGAAATGCACTTTTCATATTCATTTGAAAAAGTTTAAAATTCATGTAGCAAGCAAATGCAAGAAGTAATCTAATGGCTTCTAGTCTTGCTACAGGTCATATGTTTCATCAAAATCAATGCCCTCTTCTTGGTTATATCCCTTAGCCATTAATCTAGCTTTGTTTCTACAACATTTCCTTGATCATCTAATTTGTTTCTATAAACCCATTTGTTTCCTATGTTTGGATGGTCTGAAGGTCTATCAACTAAAGTCCATACCTTATTTCTTTCAAACTGGTTTAGTTCTCCATGCATGGCCATCATCCAGTTTGGGTTAGATTCAGCTTCTTCTAAGGTATGAGGTTCTATTTGAGATACAAAGACTAGGTAATCATATTCATCTCTATGTGATGACCTAGTCCTAATACCTTGTGAAGGATCACCAATAATTAATTCTTTTGGATGAGAAGTTACATACCTTCATTTTCTTGGTAGATCAGCATGATCCTTACTTACTGTTTCTTCTCCTTCTTCAATTGGTCATTCTTGTATGCTCATATCTTTCATTTCTTTTTGAATTGTACCTGCATCATTATCTATGCACTCTTCTTTATTAGAAGGTGAATGATGGGGACATCAGCCTGCATGAATCTCGAAGCAGCACAAATTTCAGAGCAGCAAATAAATTTGAAAAATAAATTTAGGATTTATCTTTTATTTGAAATTTAAATTAGGATTTTGTTGGTTAGGATTGAGATATGGATAGGCTTATCTTATCCTATCTTGTATTTAAATTTGAGTTATCCCTATCCTGTATTCAAATTCAAATGAGGGTTATGGAGCTTATAAATAACACCTCATTCCTATTGTAAAAAGGTAGAAGAAATTGAATTTTTGGGATTTGGTTTATCAGTTGGTTTGGCAGTTGTTGTTCAGGGCTATGGCCCATTATGTCTTCACCTGCGGGTGTTGATGTTGTCTGTCCTTCGGGACATCGTAGGGGCGTGATGCCCTAGTTATCCCCCCATCTTCATTTTCCTCCACGTTCTTTGAAATCCCCCTCATGGCTCCAGGAGTGACCTGGGTGGCAGGTGAAATACCCTGGGCTCCGCGTGTAGTGAGATGGGTGGTAGGTGAGATACCCTAGACTGCATGTAGTGAGGTGGGTGGTAGGTATAATGCCCTAGAGGTGTGAAGTCTCTCTGTGAGAGTGGGTTTCAGGGTTCGTGGGTAGTCCATCCTCGTTATCCTCCATCCCTATTTTTTCCTTCGTCACCACCATAAAGAAATCAGAAAATAGAAAAAAAATAGGATACCCTAATCTTCGGCGACTTCTCAGCTCGCCGACGATCCTATCCCTATCCCGTGCCCCATTAGTGAAGGGTTAGTTTCATAAAAATAACATGCATGGATTCTTCTACAGTAAGAGTTCTTTTGTTAAATACTCTATATACTTTGCTATGTAATGAATAACTAAGGAAAACTGCTTCATCTAATTTAGCATCAAGTTTTTCTTGATTCTCTTTACCATTGTTAAGCACAAAGCATTTACAACCAAATACATGAAAATAATTAATATTGGATTTCTTTTCATTCCAAAGCTCATAAGTGGTTTTCTTCAAAATAGGACGGATCAAAACGTGGTTCAAAATGTAACAAGCAGTGTTCACCGCTTCTGCCCAAAAGTACCTTGGAAGATTGCCTTCACATAACATTGTTCAGGTCATTTTTCCTAAAGTCTTATTTTTTTCTGTACTAGACCATTTTGTTGTGGTGTCCTAGGAGCGGAGAAGTTATGATCAATGTCATTTTCTATGCAATAATCATCGAAAAACTAATTTTCAAATTCTATGCCGTGATCACTCCTAATTGAAACTATTGGAAGATTTTTTTATTTGAAACCTTTTTGTAAAATTTTTGAAATACATTAAATATTTCATCTTTATGAGCGATAAACAAAATCCAAGTAAATCTAGAAAAATCATCTACTATCATAAGAGCATATTTCATACCTCCTAGGCTTATGGTCCTAGTTGGTCCAAATAAGTCCATGTGAAGTAGCTCAAGAGGTCTAGTAGTTGAAATCATATTTTTAGATTTAAAGCTCTCCCTAGTTCGTTTACCCATTTGAAATGCATCACAAACATGATCAAAGTCTACTTTAAACTTAGGCATTCCTCTAATTAAATTTTTGGAAATTAACTTGGCAATAATATGCATTCTAGCATGACCTAATCGTCTATGCCAAAGTAAGCAAGACTCCTTGGTCTTAGCATTCATTGCAACTAGACTGGACTATTTGAATGGCAAGATCATTAAGGTCTACCACATAAATGTTTCCAAGTCTATGTCCAATGAATTTACTGCTAGAATCAAGAGAGTTTGTTACAATACATATAGATGATTCAAAGATAACCTTGAAGCCTTTATACATAATTGACTAATGCTTAGCAAATTATGCTTCAATTTATCTACTAGCAATACATTTTTAATAAAAGTATAGTGGGTTATCTTGATCTTTCCGACTCCGATTATTTTTTCCTTGCCATTATCTCCAAAAGTAATCATACCTCCTTCTTTCATCTCTAAGATGATCAATTGATCCTTGTCACCCATCATATGCCTTGAACAGCCACTATCGAGATACCATTTTTTTTTCAATTTTTGGGCTGCAAGACATTTCTGTAAGACAATCAAGAAGTTCTTTTAGGTATCCAAGCTAACTTGGATCCTTGCAGGTTAGCGGAGGTGGTTCCTTTGAGAACCCAAATCTTTCTTACTTTACTTTTGACATTTCTGAAGATATTGCATTCAAAAGCTTTATGTCCTAACCCTTTGCATGCATAACATTCAACTCTAGAATTCTGAAATGATGCAGATTTTGAAGTTTTAGATATTGATGCATGAGATGCAGATATAAAAGATTTTCTATTTGAGCTCTTAGGAACACACAATGTAGCCTTACGAGCAGAAACATTTATTATAAAAGCTTTTTGAGATATTAATTTTGGAATATAAGCTTTTTGTTTTTCAAAAGTAGCAGTTGAAATTCCATTTGAAGTTGAAGAATTAAAACCGATTCCAGCTTTATTTCTAGAAATTCTTTGTTCTTTTAAGATCAACTCAAGCTTGTTAAAAAATAATGTAAGTTTTTCAACAAGTGGCTTGAGTTTTTCAACCTCCTTTTTCAAATCATTGTTTTCAATAATTAAAGCTTTGTTCTTGTCAATACAGGCATTATTTTTCATTTCCAAAGTTTTAAACTTTTCAAAAAAGACATGTAAGTTTTTTTGCAATATGTTGTTCTTTTTCCTTAAGTAAAGAATCATTGGTATTCTTTAAAGATCTTATCTTTACTCTAGCTTTTTTGAATTCAGATAATAAATCATGAAAAGCATAATTCAATTCATCAAATATAAATTCTACTTGAGGTTCCGAGGATGTTACCTCATCTTCGAGACCCATTAGACAAAGATTAGCAATTTTCGTGGTCTTTTCCTCTTCAGTTGAAGTAGACTCTTCGCTATCGCTCCATGTGGCAACCATTGCCTTCTTTTTCTTTTTCTTGAAGAATTTTTTTAACAAAGGATAGTCGGGATGAATGTGCCCTGGTTTCTTACATTCATAGCATGTGGGCACTTATTCTTTTTCTTTTTTTTTTATCCTTGTCCTTGGAGTGCTCTTCTCGTTTATGGAATTTTCTATTGTATCTTCCTTTCTTCTTTCCCATAAACCTTCTAAATCTCCTTACGACCATTGCGATATCTTCGTCTTCTAGATCATCTTCGGAGGAGGTGCAGTCATCTTCCGATTCTTAATCTTTCTTTAAGTCCAATGCTGTTTTGAAGGCAATATCTTGTTCTTCTTTTGATCATCATCACATTTATGCTGCATGGCCAATTTGTGTGTGATGAGTGAACCCATTAATTCATCCAGAGATAAGGTATTTAGATCTTTTGCTTCTTGGATGGCAGTCACTTTGGGGTCCTACTTATCTGGAAGTGATCTTAAGATCTTCTATACTAAGTCAGCATTTGAGTAAACCCTGCCAAGACTTTTCAAACCATTAATAATATTTGTAAATCAAGTAAACATGGTAGAGATAGTTTCAGTAGATTCCATTTTAAACAGTTTGTAACTATGTACAAGAAGATTTATTTTCGAAGTCTTCACTTGGGAAGTTCCTTCGTGGGTCACTTCGAGTTTGTCCCAAATTTCCTTTGTCGAAGAGCAAGTGGAAATTCGACTAAACTTGTTAGCATCCAAAGCACAGTATAACAAATTATTGCTTTGGAATTTAATTTTCTCATCTTTATGTCGTGTTCATCCCAGTCCTCCTTTGGCTCTGAGACATCCATGCCATTAATTTTAATCATGGAAATATGTGGCCCTTTTAGAATGACCTTCCATAATTAAAAATTGACAGCTTGTATATAGATTTTCATTCTACCTTTCCAGTAAGAATAATTTGTGCCAGTGAAGAGTGGAGGTCTATTAGTGATTGGCCTTCAGCCAAGGATGTACTCATGGGATGAGCCATCAATCTTTACTCTAAATGTATTTAGGACACTGCTCTGATATTAGTTGTTGCCCAAGTGGCTTTTCCAAGAGGGGGTGAATTAGGAATTTAAAAAATTTAAGTAATGATGTGCTCTTTGAAATCCCTTATGAGTGTTAAGTGCTGTGATAGGATAGTAGAATGCAGAAGTGTAATCAAATAGGAAAGGCACAACACAAACACAAACAAATTATAGTGGTTCGGAGCAACCCAGCTCCTTCATCCACTATCCAAGATTATCACTTGGGATTTCTACTATATCCCCCACCGGAATATAATCGAATTATTTTCACAGGCTCACAATCCAAACCTCTATACTTTGGTTTTTAAATTGGGCTCAACAAAAAAACCCAATTTGGTTTTACCAGGATCACCAAGAACCCTATACTTGGTTTTAACACAGGCTAACTAAGAACCTATTTGGTTTTTCAACAAGGCTCACCAACAACCCATCAATTCAATAAAAGAATTGTAAAGGAAAGCAACAGAATGATAAACAAATGTTTGTCGAATAGTTGCCGATGCAGCTCGAGAGAAGTCCACTTGAATGCACTTCAATGCACTTTAATGGCTTCTATAGCTTCTTTACTAAGTGCTTTAAGCTTCAGATCAGAGTTGGTGAAGGCTTGAAGGCTATCTTGAATGCTCTCAGTGCTCTCTTGCTTGTTGGCTTGGTTGGATATTCAAAATGCATTAACTCTTCATCTCTTTTCCAAAAATTTCTTCTAAAGTTGTTCATATCCTTCAAATATATAGTCCTGTACCTTTCTTAGGTAGTTTTAGTCATTGTAGACCGTTGGGATGTGACATTTGACCATTGGAGCACTTTTTGGATTTAAATTCCAAGTTCTAGAACTAGCCATTATAAGTCTGAAATTGACTTTCGAGTCGGCTCGGATCCTCAAGTAGTTCTAGTTGAGTCGACTCTCTTCAATCTAGTCAGCTCGCTTGCACAATGTCTTGATTCCTCACTCTGTAAGAGTCAGCTCGCCTTGATTCTAGTCGACTCGGATCCTCAGGCCTTCAACGATGTTGTCTAGAAGAGTCAGCTCTTTCTCTTTAGAGTCGGCTCGATTGGCTATAGTTCTCAGATCTCTTTTTCTGGACTCTAGAGGAGTTGGCACGATTTACTGAAGAGTCAGCTTGGATGTCTGACAATATGATAGGGTCGGCTCGGACTCCCCTTGGGTCGGCTTGCCTGTCTGATTCAGGAAGTAGTACTCTTGACGAGTTGACTCGGGTCCTTTAGAGTCAGCTAGGATATCTGCATGCCAGAATCCTCATGCATACCATGTGCCAGAGTTAGCTCTCTTCTCCTCGAGTTGGCTCAGATGAGTTCTTCAATGAATTGTTAATTCTTCTCCAGAATTCATCCAGCAAGGCTTCAAGCTTTCAAACACACTCAAAGTAATTTAAAGCTTAAAATAATCTAGAAGTAACCCATTTAATTGATTTATACTTAAACTTTTCTTTGGGTTCTTATTTACAAGATTCAATTACAATACAACTCAACACAAGAAATAGAAATGTAGGAGTTAAAATTGAGCAATGAATTCATCCTACAAAAACTTGTAAAATACTTGAAGATTTGTTAGTAATACAAATGCATGCTCCAATATTTTGTTATCATCAAAATCACTTATGGGGTCAACATGAGGCCGGTACACAGCACCGACTTTGCCTACCATAGGTATGGGGCTCACCTAGATGGGTTTTAGCATATTGATGGCAGACGGATCAGGAGAGAGTCTGGACAGGAGCCAGATGAGGTGGATGAGATTATAGTACTGAGGCAGAGCCATCTGGACCCGCCGAGCCCTTTTCTCCACTGAGACTTGCACCAACTGCTACTTCAAGGTTTGAGCCATCCACTCCGGCACTTGCTCGTGCTCCTGCCACTGCACCTCATGATACTATAGAGATTGAGTCCACTTTTAAGGAGCAGATCATGGCTCAGATCACTGATGTTTGAGAGGAGGTTTTGGGACTGTCTGTCTGGACTAGTAGACTTCAGTTGGAGCTGCATGGTTTGAGGAGCCATTTGTTGAGCAGCTCACTAGTATTTGATAAGCGATGTAGGCTGATTTTACAAAGAGTCGAGACTTGCTGAGATCTTTATTACCTCCAGTAGGACCTTCAGTTCCTCCACCTCCTCCTCCGCTAGCAGACGATGATGACCATGATACTCATGATGACATTGCTGCTGGTGATACTACTCTAGATGGTGATGATACAGCTAGTGATGGCAATGGCATAGTAGATGATGATAGGGACTCTGTCAGTGATGGTGGTGATGAGGCAGCTGGCTATCATATTGTCAATAGGGAGAATCAAACTCCTGCTATTCCAGATCATACTCCAGATGCTCCCACTACTATACTTTTACTTTTGAGACTCCGATAGAGACACTTGCTAGTCATGCCGCTAGGACTACCAGAGTTGTACCCAGATTAGGCCCTTCCCTTAGGACTAGGAGCATGCTACATAAGATTCCTAGGTCATCATTCTCTAGGGTTATGGCCCCTATTGTACTTGACTTCCCTTCGAATGAGGATTAGCCTCTCAGATACCTTTTTTGTATGTTTTTTATTGCATCCTATGGTATTATGTCATGTTATCTTATTGGTGTTATGTTATGACTTGTTGTACTAAAACTAGTTATTAATGAAAGTTATCTTTTATAGTTAAAAAATTTGCTTCATGGTATGTCTTATTACTCTTCTTTTTGTTAGTTTATTTTATGCATAAATCTAGGGGGAGAAAACCCTTTTTAATGCTTAATGATGACAAAAAGGGAGAGTATAAAAGATTA
Source organism: Areca catechu (assembly GCA_021397845.1). Lineage (NCBI taxonomy): Eukaryota > Viridiplantae > Streptophyta > Magnoliopsida > Arecales > Arecaceae > Areca > Areca catechu. Next base: position 99,133,223 of record CM038046.1, read on the forward strand.
TATAAGCAACATATTCAAAATCTCAAGAATTCACAAGTTACTTAAAATAGGGGAAGAATTTAAAAATCATAATCTTGAAACTCTTGAAACATTACTGTATGAACTGATATTTTGATTCATTCTCACCTAAATTCATGTGTGAACCTTGTTTTTTGATGAATATGAAGATGTTTTGAAAGACTCATTCAATTTTAGAATTTTTGATGCTATACTAGTCAAATTTTTTAAATTATATGCTTATATACTCAAAGTTTTGTCGTCATCAGAAAGGGAGAGATTGTTGGTTTTGGCTCTTTGATTTTAATGAATAACAAAATGTCGAGTATATGTTTGGACTAATGTTTCAATTGGAGTATAAACTTCAGGTCACTAGTACTTCAAATTTTTACTCAAAAGTATCAAAATTACTAACAACAAAGCAAGATGAATTTCAATATTTAAGTTATTTTCTCACCTTGGAATATTGATAAAATGATCACTCTGGCACTTATGAAGATGAGTCTACGAGGTTCTCGAACAATATTTGGAAAATTCAGAGTTTGGCACACTTTTTGAAATGGTACAGTTTAAGTGTCACTCACAGGTCGACTCATGAAGAAAGTATCGATACTTCAGAAGACTAGCATGCAAAGTTTCAGATGGCATGCTAGGTGTCGACTCACAGGTCAACTCATAGACTCAAGTGTTAACTCAAGCTTCAAGTGTCGACTCACAGGTCAACTCAAGGCCTGAGAACAGAAAATGAGCAGACCATGCTATTTCAAGGTCTTTTTGCCAAGTGTTGACTTAGAAGAATGACTCACAGACTCAAGTATTGACTCACAGATCCAAGTGTTGACTCAGAGACTGACTCAAAGCTGAGAGCAAAAGAAAGTAGAACCCTGGAAATTCATTTATACCTAATGTCGACCCAAGTGATGATTCACAAACTCCAAGTGTCGACTCACAGATCGACTCTTGAAGAAATTCAAGTATCGATACTTAGTGTAATGGCTAGTTTTCTAGAAGTTCAGAATTGATCCCAAATATCTTCAAATGGCTAGTTTCTTTACTCTAACAGTCTCTAACAGTTTTTAAAGTATTGTTAAGCTATTTATCACTCACCAAACTCATTAAAGACAAAAATCCAAGTAGAGACAAAGTTTATCTTTTGAGAAAAGATAAGAGTGCGCTAAAAAGTTAATTCCACCTAAAAAAGTCTTCAACTCAGCTTTGAGTCTTCATATCATTAGCCAAAAAGAGTGCATTCAAAGATTCCAAGAAGGAGACAACTCAAGCATTCAAGAAGAGCTTCATCGATATTTATTTCCACTTATTTAGGAGCTATTTCTTGTGCATATTTCTGTGTACTTACTTTTATTTGTTGTTGCTAGTTTCAAAGGTATTGAAACTAGTGTTAAAGATTGCTAGTGAGCCTAAGATATAAAACCAACTTGGGTTTGACTTGTAAGCTTGGATTAAAAATAAGTTATGAAGGTTGTTGGTGAGCCTAAGTGATAAAACCAACAAGATTTGACCTGTAAGCCTTAAAAAATAAGTTGGCTATAATCTTGGATAGATTATAGTGAAAATTTTCTAGGAGAAGCTTAGGAAGTGGATGTAGGTGCTTGGAGTGCACTGAACCACTATACATCTATGTGTTTGTGATTGTTTGCTTCTTTCTTCACTTGCTCTTTATTACTTTGCACCTAATCTGCTACTTCTGCTGCATATCTCATATAGCACAATCACTTTGCTACACTAATACTCAAAGTTTAGCACATAATTGTTTAAATTTTTAAAATACCCAATTCACCCCCCCTCTTGGGCTACCTTGCTAGGCAACATATACAAGAACAAGAAAAAAAGAAAAATAAATCCAAAGTGGTCGGATATACTATGAGGACCGACCAGGCTAATATCGGCATCATACAAAGCTGGTCTTTTAGAAGAAATTTGAATTCCAAGATGTGGACCTTGAGTAGTTTGTGATAGTGCTCGAAGTCTTCATCCAAGAAAGTTTTATTATAATTAGATTGAGTCCAAGCCCTGTCTTAGGAGGACCAAATACCATAAAGTTGATTTGAAGAAATATAGAAGAACCTATTTTTCCATCCATGGATGGAAGATGGAATGCTCTTTACAAGTTTATGGGATTGTTTATGAGCAAAGCAATACCACTCTTTATTATACGGATAGGATTTTAACATGAAAATGGTCCAGAACAAGGAACATCTTGGTTTTATTCTAATTGAATCACAAATAAGGATACATTTTATAATCACCTTAAAGCCATTCGAGGAGAACTAGGTGGAGTTATTTTATAAAAGTCTAAGATATTTTTGATAAAAGAATGAAGAGAGAACCATACTCCAGTATTGATTGCATCCTCATAAAATGCACCCAAATAGAGGAGATAGAGCCCTATCATTGAGACCTGGTATAGTCATCCTAATACTATCTAGGATAGAGTACTTATCCATAAGTGTTTTGAGGTCTACTTCCTTAATCTCAAACTTTTCCTACTTAGGGCTCAAGAAGGCCTTCTTATGACATCTAATGGAAGCACCGAAAGGAGCAGGGTATCCTTTCTCAGTTGGGACTGGACTCACTATGGCCCCAGTGGGGTCTATCCTAGAGGTTTTCACTTTCCTAATAGCTCTTTTCTCCTTAGGAGCCATGGCTACAAGCAGGAAGGCTGGAATAGAAGAAAAGCTATAGGCCTTTTACTAGGGATGATGAAGTCCTAAATCTCTCGGAATAGATGAGAAAAGCTTTGAAGGAAAGTTACCTATTAATTCACTCAAATATGAAAGCAAAGAAGCAAAAGATAACAAATCCTTATCAAAGGAAGAAACTTTATTTATAATGGTGTTCGACAGCCTAGATCAAATCATCTCACCATTTGGATTTTTATCATGTTGTTTGATTCCCAGATAAAGGTGTGGACGATTCCCGTCATGCCACGTGGGTTACACTCATTGGTTAGGAGGCATGCCTTATAGATGGAGGAGTCACCATCACTTTGAAAACTATTTGCTACTAGTTTCATGATTTCTTATGAAAAGGTGTGTGCAGAATTAAACATCATATAATGGAATGGCAATGCAACATGAATTGATGTTTTGTCCCATCAAGAGCTAATAAGAACCTACCATTATACTTCTAAGTTGAATCAAGTAAATCGCTTCAAACTTGAAAGTGGGGGGCAAGTGTCATAGTATAAATGACTTGTTGATCTCTTTATGATTAATTGTTGATAAGCAAAAAAGTATTCAGTAAGGAGTTGACCACTTAACAAGGCACATGATGCCTATTGGCTAGAAGCCGACCACTTGCAAAGGCATGGGACACCTATCATCGAGGAGCTGATAACTTGTCAAAGCACAGGGCACTTATCGACCAAGAATTGATCTTTTATTGAAGCACAGGATGCTCAACAACTCATCAGATAGGTACCGATCACTTATCCGAGCCAGGTACAAAGTTTTATAACTTCATTTAAAATAAAGTATATCTCTTTAACTCATTAGAGATATTATATCAACGTTAGTAAAGTAGTTATCAAGAAGTATAATAGACCACTCAGTGAACCAATTTAGAAACTAACCTTTTAATGACCTGACTGACTTAACAACTTTTCTAATGGTGTAATTGCCTTATAAATAGTTATAATTGCTTAACCAACTCAGTCTTAAATCTCTATAAATAGGGGATCAAGAAGAACTTTAGGAGACTTTTTTTGGACTCACTCTTTTCATTTTTCTTACTATTCTCCCTTTCTAAGCTGACTTAAGTATTGGAGGGTCCATCACTGGAGAAATCCTATCAATTTCTCTAGCGACGAGAACTTTTTTATAGGTCCATGAGCTGATCAAGTATACTTTCAAAGTCATCAGCTAGCCTTCTAAAGGACCTCTAGATTTTCAGAAGCTTGAAGCCACCTTGGTGCATCCAATTCACTTAGCTTGGAGTGGTGCAACAACATTACTTACTATGCTTCTACCATCATCACTATTGTCATTAAGATCGATCTAACTTGGGCTAGTAACTTGGAGCAAGTGATGGAGAGACAAGGATATCAATCCAAGAAGCAAGGAAGTTGGGTAGAGAGGCCTTGGTTGAGTTAATGATGGCTAGATCTTCGATTTGCCTCTAAGAGTGCCCTAAAATATCACAAATAGAGGAAGTCCACTTGCATGGGTTTCCCAGCAGGAGACCCTCTAATACCTAAGTCAAATCATCTCAAGATAATAGAGGAGGTTTTGTTGAGAAGAAGGCAAAGAGAGAGAGGCAGCAATTTAGAGTTCATGTCAACGTATCCATAAGGAAAGGGGTGGGGGGAGAGAAAGCAAGAGTTTAGCTATCTTCTCTCTATACTTAATGTGGATATAACACTTGACTGGACTTGACATGGAGTTATTTGGCATTACTTGGAGGGTCCTTAGAGACTTGGAGGGTCCTTAGAGAAAGGTTATATAGACAAAGGTTGGTACCTGTCACGATCGGCATCTCGGATCTTGCAAGGGAGGTCATTGAGGTTAACCACTTGCACATCTAGAAAATATGATCAATAAGATGTAGATCTCATAGTTATGGAGGCCATTTTGCCACTATGGACTAGCTATAATTGAGTGAAAAAGTTCGGACATCTTTGCACACCTTTCAAAGTAGCCACATGGTGAAAATTGGTTGGCCAAGGTGAAGGGATGCATGGCATGTTTAAGTTTTGCTCTAATTGGTCAGCCATGCTATGCTAACTGGGGTCAATTTTGAGATGTATCGATCACCATACTTGTGTTTTTAAAAAATAATTGATTATACCAAATATTTTCATATATATATATATATATATGCTTAAAAATTTAGAAACAAAGGATATGAATTTAGAAATTACATTATCATTATTTATTTAAATTGATACTTCTATATATTATTTGTAGGAAAGAAGATCATCATTGCAAAGAGCTTGATTTATGGGTTCAAATGAAACAAGTTTTAAGCAAATCTGATTTAAAATGAGCTTGAAATTGAATTTTGAAGTTTATTATAGGATTGCAAGAATTTTAAAGCAACCTGTCTACCATGGATCGACTTTTTGGTCTATGAGATGCTCTAGGGTTCACAGGTATCCATGGCTATCATTCTATGGCTCAGAGCTATGAATCATGGAGAGATTGTAGCATGAGATCACCGTCCTGCATTGTTTGGTTATTGCTGGACCGCTATGCACCTACTCCCCAGTAGGATCTACCAACATCCGGTCATCCTTCCACTGCATCGCCTCTCTTCCAAGCTACAGATGAATCATTACCAACCATTTTTCCTCCTTCCACCACCATGAGTTGCCATCCCTTCCATCTGCCGCTGCCTTTTTGCTAGCCTAAGAGCCACCTTGCAGCCACCAACACCCGTCGCCGACAATGCCAGGATCTGGCCATTCTTTTGCCATGAGCCATGCCTCTGCCTTCATCACTACCAAGCACCACCACTCATTACCATCACCACCGGTGTAAGATGCCAGAGCCATTGTGCCATTGCCTGCTCAGTTTGAAAAAGCCACCCACCATCGCTATTCTAAGACCACTGCTACCTCCTTCCCGTTCTTCTGTCATTTCATCATTGCTACCGGTTGCTATCCATCACCACCTTCCTCGACCCGAGACACCACCGCCTAGCTACCTAATTTAGCCTAACCATCATCGGTCATCGTCCTCTCAACCTGGCCATCCCATCTCTTTGCTGTTGCCCCCTTCTCTCAGCACAAATCCACCACTGAGTGCTACTCATTGTCATCCTCCTCCTTGTCCCAAGATCACACCACTGTGTAGCCACCCATGCTCGTATCATAGCCATCCCTAACGTGTTGCTACTGTCAGCTCGAAACATGGCCTGAGATGTTGTTGACCAATTTGGGAGGAAGATCCAATGGCTAGAAGTTGAGTTGGCTAGTTTTGATCCAACATCATAATTCATGCTGATTTGATGATGGACTCAATACATGATTCTAGTTGTGATATGTACGATCTAGCAACCCACAAGTGACCTGACCTATTATGATGGCCACAAATAATCTTGATTGGAATTGGGTTGTGATGGTTTGATGCAGTGATCCTTTGATCAAGATCCAATGGCCATAAACCTTTATTCATTTAAATGTTAATTGGAGCAGGATTCTAAAGTCTATTTCAACTTGGATTTGGTTTACCACCCAACCATTGATTTTATAAAAAAATAAATCCTTGCCATTACTATGATCTCTTCCTTTAGTCCCATATCTGAAAAGTACAAATACCTCTCCTTTGTTAACACCTAAAAAGGTTCCTGTACCTCTACCTGGAGGCATCAATCCCTGGAACCCCTTTAGAGCCTTATATAAAGGGAGAGGAAGGAAAGATCCTGCATGGCTAAGGAGTTCTCATCTTTGAAAAGTAGATGAGGTTTTTGGTATTTATAATTTATTTTTTTATATAATTAGTGCTTGATTGTAATATTTTCTTTCATGAATTAGTTTTATTTCCTTATTTCAAGTAGTGTTGGTGAGGACACAAGAGCTAGGAAGAGGAAGCAAACTTTTTTCAATTCAATTTGGATCACCAATGAGTAAGTCCATGTGTTCTTCATAAAGAACACTCGAGTCCTAGTTGTTTTGAGTTTGTAATTAAGTCAAATTGAGTGTAATTTGGTCAATTAGGGTTGTTGAGTTACCAATTGAGTCCATTGAGTCCATCAATTGGTTTAGAGTCTTGTAAATAGCATTAATTTGGTTTGCTTGGTGAATTGTCCAATTTGAGTCTTGTAGTTAGTGCTTGAATAAGTCAAGGATATCTATCATAAGTACCCAAGACCCAAGTCATCATCATCTTGGAGGATCAATTCTTGGTCAAAAGAAGGTTGTCCAAAATTTTTACCAGATATCCAAACATCCAGACATTCGGACATTCGGATATCGGGACATCAAGACATTAAGACATTAAGATATTTGGACATCAAGACAAGAAGACAATTTGAATTTCATCATTATCCAAGGAAGGAGCCCCATCCAATTCCCTTTCATCGCCCATTTGAGATTCCAAGGAGGCACCAATTGAGAGGAGTAAAGCAGAAGGACTCTGCTTCTCATCTGGTGCCCCCCCTCATTCTCTCTTGTCACCCACTCCAGATGACACCCACCCATGGTTCATTCAAAGTTTAGATGGAAGGAAGAGTCCAAAGATAAGTGGAGGTTCATCCAAAACTCAAAGGAGGAGTTATCTTCTATCTACTTTCAAATTCAACAGAGGAGATATCTTCATCCAAATTCAAATTCAAAGAAGAGTTCCAAGGCTAATTAAGAGTTCAAAATTAAAGTTTGAAAGTTGTCTTAAGATAAAGATAAAGTTTTGAAGTTTAAATGGAAGCCCCCTCATCCAAACCTCTTTCAAATTCAAATGAAGGGTTCAAATTCAAACTTAAACCTTAGAAGCTGCTTCTTATCCCATGTTGCCAATCAAGGAGTTCAAAAAAATTCAGATGTGACGCCAATTGAGATTAAGAAAGAGAGATTAGTGCCAAATGAGAAGAAGGATTAGCGCGCCATCTCAATCTTAAATTTGTCGCACATTTTATTCATGAAGCCGGAATATTTCATGTTGTCACCCAAGCCATGAAAGATCTATTCAAAATTCAAAATTTCAAGGGGAAGCCAAGAAGCCAAGGAGTGTTTGAATTAGAATTTAAATTTAAATATAACTTGAATTCAAAGGAGTCCTATGATATCTTCATGTGTGAAGAACCTTATAAATAGGACCCCATACCCCCCTTGTAATTATTGTTATTCATTCATGAAATAAAGATGCATTCTTTCTTCCAAAAAAAAAATAGGAAAAAATAATTTGGGCCTAGTTGAACCTAGCCTAAAGGTCATATCCTATCAACCAACGGTTAGATCTCCTAGAATATAATCTTGATCAGGGCATATTCTCCATCAACTTGGTATCAGAGCATTAGGTTAGATTAGGATTTCATGCTTGTTGAATTCTCATTAAGTACTCGAATCGGGTGCTTCACCATGGCAGTCTGGTCATAGAAAAAAATAGGGCTGCAAAATCCTCATATCCCATTCAAAGGAGATTTCCTATGGCATGTAGGGGTGCCGCTGTGAATTGACCCTTGAAGAAGAAAACGAAGAGAAATGCATCTTTAGGGCTAATTTTCTGCAACCCATTCATTCCAGTACATGATCTGTTATTTTAATTATTTCTGCATGTAGGAAGATCAAAAAATTTTGATTTTTTTTTTGGATTCGATACATTTGGTTTTATTTTCTAATATTTTCTTAGGATTTAATTCGATCTGTAGAATTTTTTTAAGCCTGATTATTGCCTAAGAATATTTCTATTTCAGAATTTTATCATATAGTTTAAATTCCATAAAAGTTTAATTTCTAAAATTTAAAATTTAAAATTTAAAAAATTTAAAATTTAAAATCTTAATATGAAATCTAAACTTAAAATTTGAAATTTAAAGTTTAAATTTTGAATTGCTAGTGTTATCTTATCTTATCTTGATTGTGCATTCATTTTACTTGAAAACACTTAAGGGCAAGCAATATAACATAAGGGAAGGATTGAGACCCTTTCCTTAGCCCAAAACAACCAACCCCATTTGCATTGTCCTAAGCCTTAATTAAAATCAAGTAGCACTTGAAGCTAGGGACAACAACAGGTCGGGTTTTATATACATGTTAATCCATTGTAGTAGTCACTTCTGTGTGTTCTTTTGAGAATTGGTGTCTAAGGCTAGAGGTCCAAAGGCAAACACCCTAAGCGGACTGGTGGTTCTTTAATTAAGACCTCACGAAAATGAGGGGAGCTTTCCACCACCCCACCTCTTACCTGGCCAATCGAGGAGTTACTACAGTCTTGGTTATTACCTTGACTAAGCACTATATTGGCCCTTAGGTCTAGGAGCCCAGACTTAGGTTGCTTTGTAATGTTTGCATTGCTTGACCACTAGAGCAGGCCTACTCCTGTGACCCCATTTGTTCCTAAGAATGACCCTGAAGAAGAAATATCTATTGCAGACTCGGAGTTAATTGACCAGAAGGTTACTCAAGCTGAAATCGTAGTGGAAATATATGAAGCTGGAGAAAATCTGATGGATGAATACGAAGGAGAAGACTTCGAGGAGGACAACTCTTGTACCTTACATGAGGAAACCCTTGGAAAAGAAAAGATTGTTGAGCTTAGTCTTGAAACATTATAACAACAGGAAATTAGTGAGGACTTGGTTCCCGTAACTCAATGCCCTCAGGAAAAATCTAATTCTTTAGCCTTGACACAAGACCTCCTTCAAGTCCCTGAGGAACAACCCCAGGAGGTCGACATTATTTTAGAAGACTTTCAAGATGAACTTCCTGAAGACCTTCCAGATGACCTTCTACCACCTAGAAGCATCCCACCTGCCATAGATCTTACACCAATAGATCAATATTCAAATCTTAAGGTCATCCTGAGTAACCAAGGTCTGTTTCATGCTTCCCCTAAGTTATCCCAAGACTCTGATTCCTATTTCCTATCCTTCCCTTATCATGTTTCTAGAGCCATTAGGTTTCATTTTGAAGAGATTACCAGGTTGCATGAGCCCTTAAAGCCCATCCCTTTTGCTACCTACTTTTGGAAGACCTTATGGCATTTGCTAGGGATCCATGGTAACTTTTCATGTGCATACTAGACCAGGGTCAAACCTAGAGAATCAATCATCTGTTAGGTTTAGACCCTAAGAGTCTAATAAAATTCCTCTCAATAGGATTACATAGTTGAATTTATTTTTTGTCAAGTGCCAGTCTGAGTCCTAGAGTCCACAGAGTCATTTGCATAGCATGTCAAAGCATTGCATAAAGAAATCAGTAACAAAATTAAAAAGAACAATGCATCATATGAGCATGAGGCTAACTTACATAAGAGATTTAAAGAGTTTAACGAAGGAGACTTTGTTATGATTAGGTTACGACCTGAACCGTTTCCAGTCAAAATCATGAAAAAGCTACACGCTCGTAGTGCTAGACCATATAGGATTATAAAGAAGATTGGACCTAATGCTTATATGCTAGAATTACCATCTGAGTTAGGGATTAGTCCGACCTTCAATATATCTGATCTAGTCAAGTTTAAGGAACCAATGGTGATACCTAGTGAGCCATTTGAGCCTGATCCTACCTTTGAAAGTGACCCTAACTCTGAATGTCCACCAGCCAAATTATCAGAGAGGAGAGAAAAGATTGAGCAGATCATGGATGATAAGATCATAACTCCTTGAAATAAGAACTACCAAAGATATCTGGTTCATTGGCAAGGGAGACCTAAGTCTGAGGATTCTTTGATCACCAGAGAGGATCTTCAAAAGTTGAACCTTGACTTGCTAGAACATTACCAGAGCCGAATTGACCCATACTCGATGGGGTCGAGTCCTCCCATCTCGAGAGAATTGGTGAGGACACAAGAGCCAGGAAGAGGAAGTAAACATTTTCCAATTCAATTTGGATCACCAATGAGTAAGTCCATGTGTTCTTCATAAAGAACACTCGAGTTCCAGTTATTTTGAGTTTGTAATTAAGTCAAATTGAGTTGTAATTTGATCAAATTGAGTGTAATTTGATCAATTAGGATTTTTGAGTTACCAATTGAGTCCATTAAATCCATCAATTGGTTTAGAGTCTTGTAAATAGCATTAATTTGCTCTGTTTGGTGAATTATCCAATTTGAGTCCTGTAATTAGTGCTTGAATAAGTCAAGGGGTATCATAAGTATCCAAGACCCAAGTCATCATCATCTTGGTGGATCAATTCTAGGTCAAAAGAAGGTTTTCCAAAATTTTCACCAGACATCTAGACATCTGGAGATCCGGACATTCGGACATTAGGACATCAAGACATTAAGACATTAAGACATTTGGACATCAAGACAAGAAGACAATTTGAATTTCATCATTATCCAAGGAAGGCACCCCATCCAATTCTTTTTCATCGCCCATTTGAGATTCCAAGGAGGCACCAATTAAGAGGAGTAAAGCCGAAGGACTCTGCTTCTCATCTAGCACCCCCCATCATTCTCTCTTGTCGCCCACTCCAGATGATGCCCACCCATGGTTCATTCAAAGATTAAATGGAAGGAAGAGTCCAAAGATAAGTGGAGGTTCATCCAAAATTCAAAGGAGGAGTTATCTTCTATCTACTTTCAAATTCAAAGGAGGAGATATCTTCATCTAAATTCAAATTCAAAGAAGAGTTCCAAGGCTAAGGAAGAGTTCAAAATTCAAGTTTGAAAGTTGTCTTATGATGAAGATAAAGTTTTGAAGTTTAAATGGAAGCCCCCTCATCCAAACCTCTTTCAAATTCAAATGAAGGGTTCAAATTCAAACTTAAACCTTTGAACCTGCTTCTTATCCCATGTTGCTGATCAAGGAGTTCAAAAAATTCAGATGTGATGCAAATTGAGATTAAGAAAAAGAGAATAGCACCAAATGAGAAGAAGGATTAGCGCGCCATCTCAATCTTAAATTTGTCCACATTTTTTTTATGAAGCCAGAATATTTCATGTTTTCACCCAAGCCATGAAAGGTCTATTCAAAATTCAAAATTTCAAGGGGAAGCCAAGAAGCCAAGGAGTGTTTGAATTAGAATTTAAATTTAAATGTAATTTGAATTCAAAGGAGTCCTATGATATTTTCATGTGTGAAGAACCCTATAAATTGGACCCCATACCCCCTTGTAATTATTGTTATTCATTCATGAAATAAAGATGCATTCTATCTTCCAAAAAAAAAAAAAAGGAAAAAATAATTTGGGCCTGGTTGAACCTAGCCTAAAGGTCGTTTCCTAGCTACCAACGGTCCGATCTCCTAGAATATAATCTTGATCAGGGCATGTTGCCCATCAACTTGGGTTAGGTTAGTTTAGGATAGTTAATTTTATTTTTTTAAAAAAAAAACTTCAATTTATAGATGATGCATCGAGGGGCCAATTTTCTGAAGCCTGACTCGACGGAGTCGAGTTCTCCCCACCTCAGGGGAAATGATGGGGATATCGACTAGTCCAGAATCTGAAGTAGCCCGGAAGAAACCTGAAGCCCAGCCCAGAACCTGAAGCCCTGCCCAGCCCAAAACCTGATGCCAACCCAACCCAGAAGCTAGCCTAGAACCTGAAGCCAACCCAGCCCAAACCCTGGGGCCCAAGATCTTGGAGTCGATAAGCACACATTTCGATGCATCACAAATCCTAAAGTACACAAACCTCGGAGCAAGATAAATATAATATTTTATGGGGTACGAGGGATTGGAGTATCTTGAAATTTTAGGATTAGTTTCTGTATGATTTTTAGAATTTATTTTATCATTGTTTTAGGATTTATCTTATTTTTAGGATTTAGGTGGATTTGTTTAATTTTAATAGTTTGAATGTTTAGGATTGAGTTGAGGTATTAGGATATCGGATATCTCAGAGTAGCCTATTTATTATTTTACTGATCAAATAAAAAAATTATTATTATGATGAATTATTGAAAAAAATTTTTTGATTCATTTCTCCGGGTAGGGAGATCGTTGTTTCTCCGAGTAGGAGAAGGGCCCTTCTGGGTAGGAGAAGGGTGCCTCAATCTTTGTCCCTTCTGGGTAGGAGAAGGGTGAGAAGCCTGTAGTACTTTTTTTTTTCTTTCGAGATCTTCCTTTCTATCTTCCTCTCCATCTCTTCTCTATTTCAACTCCTGAACACAGCTCCCATCGAAGGACCATGGACAAGTCGACGACCTCCACCACCAATAGCTGACAACGAGAACCAAGAAGAACCCCACGCAAATCTGTGCCATCTCGATCGAAAATCTCCCTCCAGTCCAGTGCCCGGCCGACCATCTCCTCCGCTCCCAGCCCATGCCCTGATTAGATCCAGCATCCGCCCATCTCCTCAGCTCAAGACCAAGCTGGCATCCCAGCACCGCCTACACCTTCCCCATCGATAGCCACATCGGTCATCCCAAATGAATCACAATCACCGATCTCTCGTTTCCATTCATCCATGCGGAGATCCGCCCGAGAGCTAGCCATCGGCTGCTCGTGCCCCCTCCACCGGAAGATCCACCTTCTTCACTGCCGGTCGATCGTGGTCGATGCTCTGCCCAAAGACCCCTCCAGTGCCTCCATTCCCCATCTCCGCTCATGCTCCTCACCAAAGCTCAATCACCCTGCTGCCATGACACCAGCCGCCTGTTGAAGAGGCTGTGCCACCAACTCCCCTGGCCGCCATCCTCAGCCCCAACACCATCGCCGGCGAGATCCCATCAGAATCGTCCCTCTCACGATCGAAACCCTTGTTCTGGGCATTCTGCATGGCCGTCAAAGCACCGGGAGATATTTGCACGAATTTGAAAGCATCTCCAGGCTTCCCAATGCCGACTTCAAGTGCAGAGCCTTCTACACGCTTCTCAGAGTATAGCCGGCTTTCCCTAATGCCGACTTTAGAATAAAGGCAAAGAAAGTGGAAAAGAAAAGGAGAGAAAAAAAAATTTTAAAAAAATTATTTGAATAAAAAAAATTGGAAAAAGTAATTTGGGCCTGGTTGAACCTAGCCTCAAGGTCATTTCCTAGCGACCAAAGGTCCGATCTCCTAGAATATAATCTTGATCGGGGAATCGTTCCCCATCAAGTGTTCTTCATGTCTAGACTATAATTAAATTTTTAAATAGCCTATAACTATATAGAGATAAGTTGTAATATAAGGATATGATTCATGCTTAGCGGGATAGGCTATGCTTAGAATCTAATTATAAAAAAAATTATTTCTATAATTAGAGTCTTTGAATAGCTTATGGCTACGTAATAGTAGATTAAGGTCTTTATCTAGCGAGATAGGCTATGCTCGGGGATCAATCATAATTTAATAATCATATATTGAATAAATGTGTAATATAATACCAAATACTGAATCGAAATTCAAGACATCTTTCATAATTCCTTGCTTAGTTTAATTCTTGTTCTTAGTAATAAACATATTCCAACTTTTTTATCTTTTTAACTTAATTAAAACTCTAACAAAATAATCTTGAAAGTGAACATAACTCTAACCGATCTTTGAGGATATGAACCTGACTCACCCTGACTATAGTTTGAGTTGATAAAATTATTTTTGATTGCTTACAATAGTGATCAAAGTTTGGCATCAATGTCGGGAATCATTATTGTTGCCCAGGTGGCTTTCTGCAGAGGGGGGTGAATTGAAAATTTAAAAAATTAAAGCATTTAAGTTCTCTTTGAAAACTACTTTAAAGTGTTAAGTGCTGTGGTTCAAATAATTAAAAGCAGAAGCGAAAGTAGATAGAAAAGCATAACATAAACATATAGAAATTATAGTGGTTCAGAGCAACCAGCTCCTACGTCCACTACCCAAGATTACCACTTGGGATTTCCATTATATCCCCTATCGGAATACAGTTAGATTATTTTAACAGGCTCACAATCCAAACCTAACTCCCTTTGATTTTTAAATTGGGCTCACCAAAGAAACCCAATACTTGGTTTTAAATAGGATCACCAAGAACCCAACTTTGTTTTACCAGGATTACCAAGAACCCTTACAATTTGTTTTCAACGGGATCACTAACAACCCACTTGGTTTTTAGATCGGGCTCACCAACAACCCAACAATTCAAAAGGAACTGTAAAGAGAAAGCAACAGAATGACAAACAAATTTTGTTGGATGGTTATCGATTCAACTTAAGAGAAGCCTTCTTGATTGCACTTCAATGCACTTTAATGGCTTCTTCAGCTTCCTTAATAATTGTTTCAAGCTTCAGAACTGAGTTGGTGAAGACTTGTAGACTATCTTGAATGATCTTTCATGCTTTCTTGCTCTCAAGGTCAATAAATGTTCAACTAAGCATTAACCAAGCATTAACCATTCAAAAGTTATCCCAATCCCTCTTTTATAGAGTCTTGTACTCTTCTTAGGTGATTTTAGTCATTGTAGACCGTTGGGATGTGACATTTGATTATTGGAGTACTTTTTGGATTCAAATTCCAAGTTCTGGAACTAGCCGTTATAAGCCTGAAATCGACCTTCGAGTCGGCTCGGATCTACTTGAGTCAGCTCAGATCCACAGAGTAGTTCTGGTTGAGTCGCCTCTCTTCAATCGGGTTGGCTCGGTTTCTCAATAGCTTGATTCCTTACTATGAAAGAGTCGGCTTGCCTTACTTCGAGTCGACTAGAATTTATAGGCCTTTAGAATTGCAGTCTGGAAGAGTTGGCTTGGATTCATTAGAGTCGGCTCGGTTGGCTATTCACTCAGAACTCTTCTTTCTAAACTCTAGAGGAGTCGGCTCGAACTTCTGAAGGGTCGACTCGGATGTCTGACTGAATGATAGAGTCGGCTTGGACTTCCTTCGGGTTGGCTCGCCTGTCTGATTTAGGAAATGGTACTTTGGACGAGTTGGCTCGGGTCCCTTAGAGTTGGCTTGGATATCTGTGTGCCATAAATCTTCATGCGTGCTATGTGCCAGAGTCAGCTTATTTGCTTCGAGTCGGCTCAGGTAAGTTCTTCATTGAAAACTTAGTTCTTCTCCAGAATTCATTGAGCAAGATTTCAAATATTCAAAAGTCTTTCCATCTCTTCTAACAATCTTCTCTAAAAGAATTTAAGCTTGAAACAATCCAGATTAACCCATTTTCATGATTTTTACTTAACCATTTATTTGGATTCTTCTTTACATGAATCACTTACAACACAACTCATTTCAAAAACTAAGGATGTAGGAGTTGTAATTAAGCATTAGAATCATCCTACAAAAACATGTAAAGCACTTGAAGAGTTGTTAGTAAAACAAATGCATGCTCCAATATTTTATTATCATCAAAATTACTTATGAGGTCAACAATCTCTCCCTTTTTGATGATGACAAAACACTGGGCATGAAAAATTCTTTATAATTACATGTGCAATTGTATTTGAAAGTGTATTAACATGTATCAAAGCTAACTGTATTTGCAAGTAAGTATCAGAGCTTTTGTATAAGAAGAATTATACAGTATCAGTGTTAGTGCTTTTATATATATCAGAGTATCAGAGCTTGTATGTTTCAAAGTATCAGGGTTAGCAGAAACACAAAGTATCAGAGCTCAAGTTTGTAGTGTCCCAGAACTAATTCTTGAGCTAATTTTTTGAAGCAATTAGAGCAAATTACAAGTTTTGAACTAAAGCCATTTAATTCAACAAGTTTTCTCCCCTTTTTTGTATGATTTTAAAATTTTGAAACATTTGCATGTTATCATGCACAGTCATATACATTCTCTCCCTTTCTCACATATTTTTCATGCTTTCTCACATCTCCCCCCTTTTTGTCAACAATCAAAAAGGTATTCATTTGATTTTCTTAAAGCTCAATTTGTTTGAGATAATTTCACTTTCTCATATTAAGTTTGATACTCTAATATAAATTCATTTTGATCAGTATTATACAAGTAAAAATATGAGTGCAAAGTATTGTACAATTATAATCCAAACACAGAAGCAAGATATCAAAAGATGTATTTATTTTATTCATAAAAATCTTGAATACAACTAACAAAAATTTGCATACACCTCACTTTCTATTCACTATTACTCGGTATATCTACCTTAGTACTAGTGGATGGCCCAAAAGGTGGTCTAGATGATATAGGTTCTGGATCAAATACATTTGGAGGTACAGAAGTAGGATGTGAAACCTGAGGCCTAAGATGAGGTGCAGGTTATCTAGGGTGTATAGAGGGTTGAGTAGGTGTAGGTACAGGTGCAGGTCCAGGCTGAGGTCTAGTAGAGAACGCTGAAACAATAGTGGAAGATAGTGAGATAAGCTCTACCCATACAGAACTAAGTTCCTCTTCCAATTTCTTTATCCTTGTATTCAAAGAAATTAATTATCCAGCTTGGGCATTAGCAAAAGCTTCAGCTGAACCCCACAGTCTGCCAAACTCTGATATGAGTATCCCAATGCCTCGGTGTAATCTTCTTCCATTCTTTTTCCTTCGTCCATCCCACCCATTTTGAAATTTACTTCTTTCAGCTTAGCTCTGAACTCTTCTATACTTTTGTCAACTGAATTTTTAATAGCTTCAATAGCTGACCTGATAGTATCAGATAGGGGTTGCATGTCAACCTGGGATGAAAGTCTAGTGGACTCAAGTACATCAACCGTGGAGTGTAGATCTCTGACCTCGCCACTGATCTGATCTAATCTGGTGTCAACTGTTTGGCGAAGCTTTCCAAACATAGAGGTCATGGATCTGGTCAGTGTGTCTGCAAGTCCTCTCATTTGCTCGGCAATGAACTCCCGAGTCACTGAAATAGTAGATGGTCCCATAATAGATTTTGAAACTGATGGGGCAGGTGGAACCAATGGTGATGAAGGCACAACACGTGGAGAAGCAGGTGAAGGGGAGATCCTAGGACTCCCCTCCTTAGTAGGCATAGTCTCCATAGTGTCAAAGCTAATGTACTCAGCAGTAGTCTCCTCAATAGTAGCCTCAGTAGCAGCAGCAACAGGTATATCAACAAGAGGCTCTGAAGGCTCAAGTATAGAGGGTGCAACAGTGTCAGAAGTGTTCTCTCTAGCTATCTCCTCACTTTCACTATCATCCTCACTACTGCTAGATCCTATAGCTCTGATGTTTGTTCATTTCTTCTTCCATGTTCCTTCTTTAAGTTCATAACCGATTTGTTGCAAGGATTTGGAGGTGTAGGTGTCTGTATGGTGAAGGGGTCTTCCATCTTCCCCTTCAAGGTTGACTCTGGAGGCTTGAAATAGTAAGGTTAGTACCATGCCATATGGCAAACAAGCTTTAACCTTCCTTACTGCCTCCCTCATTTGCATAATCATTATATTTGGCAAATTGAGGGCCTCCCCCTCAATTATATTTTCCATAAAGCACAAATCCTTTTCACTGGCCCAATCAAATCTTCCGGTTCTTGGGAAAAAAATTTGGCCAATGAAATTGTGTAATAGCCTCAACTCAAGTGATAAGGTGTAGGCCATTACAGTGCCAACACCACTGACATCTTCCCTGTTCATCACAGTTTTGAGGGTCTTTTTGTTGGGAATTGTGTTCCAAAGCCAATCGTCTAGACTGTAGACGGTTATGCTATCTTTGTATTTATATATGAATTCTTTTTAATAAATAAAAGTTATTTATTTTGGCTGTTCATCATATTTATATTTTTCTTTAAAGAACTCATGTGATGGAGTCCTTAGAACTACATTGTTTGATATAGAGAGAATATATCAAGTAGTTCTTAAACTGATTCACAACCGAATGATACATTGTTATATGACGACAATGTATCAAGTTTTGGTTGTTGTATGCCACATTTATTGGTTGTCCTCTTAACCAAGGAGTGTGGAGACACTCATGTGACATGCAAGTAAATGTATGACATCTCACTGAACTTGACCATCTGCGGAGCTCCCTTCTGCCAAAGGGTTGCTCGCAAAGGGATATGGGTATATGTGTCCCTCGAACTTGAGGTCATCATGGCAGCTTGCAAGCAACTCTCTGTACTTTGATGCTGGACTACCTGGATTTCTAATCCAGTGATGGAAGGTTTTCGGGTGTAGTCAAGTACTTGTGGAGCGATGGTGGATCAAGATGGAATTGACCTTTCTAAATAATTTGGAGTGAATGACTCACTGTGTCTCAATTTAGTAAATCCTTGGCCAGGGTAGTTATTATGAGGAGTTACAGAACTTGTGAGATTGAGACATGAACTGGATAAACCAAATTAGGGTTGGCAGTCGAACCCTAGGTCAAACTGAGCATTATGAGGTTAAAGGGATGAATTATGCGGCAACCATATGCTAGAGGTTCTTGTGAGGTGCTCTATATCTTTGACCTACTCGGACGTCGGGTATCATTGCTAGATGAGGACTTTGACTGGTACTAGAAATGTTCCAATGCTACTGGCTTAGTGTTCGAACCTATGGGGTCACACACCATAGAGGATTTCTATCTGATCTTAAGGATAATCAACGATTGAGAATTGTTTGCCATCACCAGGAAGTTAATATGATTGACTTTGTTCTAAGTGTCGACACTTGGGATTTTGCGGGTGTCGACACTTGGGATTTTGCGGGTGTCGACACTTGGGATTTTGCGGGTGTCGACACTTGCAATTTTGCAGGTGTCGACACTTGCAATTTTCATGTGTCGTCACTTCCTGTGACGAGCAAAATTCTGGGAAGAGGTTTTTGGAAAAGATTTAACCAGGTTTGAATTTTGAATTCAAATCATTTTGGCTCCAAACTTTTTTGGAATGAATGTCATTTCTTCCTATAGAGTTTGGACCCATTTGGTATGGTCTTGATCTTCTCCTCCATTCTCTCTCCTCATCTCTTCTCCTTCCTTCTTCTCCCTCTCATGGCTGCACCTATAAATGAGGGTCATTCTATAGGCTATAGAGGTTACAACACCACTAGAGAGAAAAGAAAATGTGTTTACTAGAAGGAGAAGGATTTGTGAGGTCTAGTCTTGGGTGTGAGTAACCTAGCAATCAAGCTAGGTCTTGGGAAGAGAGTCTCTTGGAAAAGGGTTCCACCTCTCCTCCTTGTCTTCCCGGAAGAAGAAGATTGGCCCAAGGATACCGAAGAGCTAGCACTATGAGGGAGTTGATTAGAGTTGAGCCCAGGTGTGGATTTTCTATAGAGGACAGACACGTATGTGGCTCGAGCGCCCTCCTTCTTCCACTGCCTCTCTCTTGATATAAAGGTATGGTACTTTTATGTTTGTGGTTTTGTCTTGCTTTGATATTATATTGCATGCTAGATTATTATACTAGATCCTGTTACGGGCAGATCGATAGATCGTTTGGATTTATCTACCGAGCCTTCCACTATGCATGCCTTAAAATTATTTTAAAATATATTATTCTATCCTTTTTTTCTGCATATTTGTGCTAGGTGTAGGTGTTTTTCACTTTCAACGGTATCAAAGCAATAGGTTCCTTTTTGCTGTATAATGATTATAGCATGCTAATAACATCCTTCTTAAGTACTTGGATTGAGTGCTTCACCATGGCCATCCAGTCATAGGAGAGAAGTAGGGCTGCAAGACCCTCTCTTCTCATTAATGGGGTCTCCTATGGCACGTAGGGGTGTCGATGTGATTGACTCTTGAAAAAAAAAAGAAGCAAGAAAATATAGATTAAAAATGTTTTAATCTAATGACATGATCATAAAACATCTTTGGATAAGATCTAAAATGATTGTTTTGATCGATTTTGTTAAATGTTTGGAGAAACATTGGATTTGAAGTCACTGTTCTTTCACTGTCTCAGGCTATGAGTCGACACTTGGCCTTGTAATTATCGACTCATGAGTATTTTTTCCAGAGAATTGGGTTCTATTTTTCCTCTGTGATAGGTTGAAGTGTCGACACTTGACCAGGAAGTGTCGATACTGGGGCTCGTGAGTCGATACTTGGCCTTTTGAAGTGTCGACTCATGAGCAGGTCCCAGAAAACATGTTGTTCTATTTTCTACCTGTCTCAGGCCTTGAGTCAATCCAAGTGTCGACACTAGGTGTCGACACTTGCTCCTGGTGAGTCGACACTTGGGATGAAAATGCAGAGAAACAGTGAATTCATATTTTAAATTTGTTGTAAAATTATTTTACACTTGTAAATTAAAATTATTTTAATTTATTTTAAGGCCATTGAACTTAATTTTGAATTAAGATTAACCAAGACTCTAGGAATGTGATTCAAAGATCTTAAGTCATTTCAATAAGCCTTAAGGGTCATGGGTTAGCTTCTATTAGGTCCTTGATTGGGTTAGACCTAAGTTTAGATGTATTGGACAAATTAGAGAACTAATCTAATCAAATGTTGAGTTAGGATTTCTTCTCTAGATCTATCTAATAGTTTGATTGATTAGTCCATAATCTAAATGGACCTATTTGTGGCTCAGTGGAAAGCCTGAGTCTTTAGACTAGTCTAATCGAGTCTGATGAACCGATTGGTATCGAGGTAAGTTTGGCATTATGATCATGGTTCTTTGGGGCTACCTCTTACCTGGCCAACTCTATTGGTATCTAAGGCAAGATGGTTAATAGCGGAACCTAACCCATGATCTCACTTACCTGGCCAATGTGGTCAATCAGGATTGATTGGATAGCTCATTGACTTGTGTTAACCCTTGTCACCCAAGGTCAATCAGTCTTGACTGATTTTAGGTGCCCATGGATTATTTGTTATGTATAACCCTCCTTGTTTGCTGATTTGGTCAGTGGGAGGTTGATCCATGTCTTCTCATCTCTTCATCTATCATATTATTTAAAAACTCTCTAAATTATTAGGTCCTTAAAAGGACAAAGTTATAGGGATAACCAAGTCCTGGCCTCCCATTAAGTGGGATAGTAATGTGTCCAATAGTTCGATGTTCATCAGTAGATCCAAAGATCGAGTGTTCATCGGGCTATTGGAATTGCTATTCCTAATATGATAGCTCAGTGCGACTCTCTTAATGGTGGTCAGGTGGGCCAGCCAAAGTCGGGCTTGACTATTCGTTAGTTAAAAGCATTTAATTTTGTCATGTTAATGGTTGGAGCTAACCGGGACCTTCAATAGGAGGTCCAAAAGCTGATTGAAGTGCTTCTTGGGACAAACCCAATTGCTAGAGGTTACTTGGAGAAGTAATCAGTTAAAGAACCTACCTTTATACATGCATGGGTGGTTCAACCAAAGTTGGGCTCAAGTGTTGTCTATTAGACTCTGGTACCCACTAGGAAATTAAAGTAATTCATCAGATTAAAGGTAGAGGCTACCAATATGAGCAAAATAGTGGGAGGGACCTTTAGACTAAAGTACATATCTTTAGGTTAATAATTCATATACACTAATTAGCTTTGATTTTCCTTTTAGATGTCTTCCAACCTGTCTCTCCAGTCTCTTCTCAACAACGAGAAACTCAATGGACCCAACTTCGATAGCTGGTATCGAAGGCTCAGGATTATCTTGGAGCATGAATGGATCCTATATGTGATATCGGATCCGGCACCTGAGATCCCTGTTGCCAATGCTCGGGGTTCGGTCAGTTTCTCCTCCTATCTAGACTTTCTAGATCATTACAGAATGAATAAAGCCTGCAGTTAAGTACCACGGTCTATTGGGGTTGCTGCAGACTTATGAGCAAGACCACCAGTTGAATAAAGGGATGGTAAATCTAGTGGGAGGATCTTCAGGAGGAAGTCATCCCTTTAAGAAAGGGAAGAAGATAAATAAAGGAAAAAAGGTGCTAAGTGCTTCTAGGCCAAGTTAGGCCAAGAAAGTGAAGGTTGATCAGAGTTGTGAAGAGTGCTTCTTTTACAAAAAGGAGGATCACTGGAAGAGGAACTATCCCTTTGTGTCCCTTGACCCGAACAGGTCCAAGAAGAGAAAGCTGCAGGATGGTCTTGGACAAGGTATTTATATGATAACACCTTGTAGTTTCTCTATTTGTGATACTACTAACTTGGTATTGGATATAGGAAGTCCAATTTACATTTGTAATTCTTTGCAGGAACTTCAAGTTAGTAGAAGATTCGAGGATGGCGAGAGGTTCTTGAACGTGGAAAATAGAAGTCGAGTTCCAGTTCTGGCATTGGAAGTCCATAAACTTGTTTTTAAGTCCTGTACTGTCGTTTTGAACGAATGTCATTTTTGTCCATCTTTCATTTTGAATGTCATTCGGTAGGCCAATTGGCCATGTATAGTTATGAACTATCAATAAAGAATGACATTTGCAAAAAATTTGGAATGGTTCTGTAATTTTGAATGGACAAATGCGTGATGGCATTTATGTACTGTCATGACCTGTTAGTGTAATGTACACGTCTAGCAAATGTCCTAGGATAGATAATGTTAGCAAAGCGTACCTATGGCATTATAGGCTAGGTCATATTAACAGGATCAGGATAAACAAATTGAAATGCGAGGGTCTCCTCGATTTTAGTGAAGATAGTTCACTTCCAACCTGTAAGTCATGTCTTCTTGAAAAAATGACTAAGTCATCTTTTACTGGAAAAGGTGAACGAGCCAATGTGATGGGAGACAAATGGGTAGGACCGTTGGTGAGCCTAGAAGTCACCTAGATTAGGGTGCCATTTTTTTTTTGAATTTTTTTTTGCAAGGGGTGGTGAAGGAAATAATGGAGATGGAAGACAGGGATCTGGATCTCATGGATTTTGGGACTCATCATAACGAAGAGACCTCTCACCTCTAAGGCATTACACCCTCCTCGATACTTGGAGGTGCTAGGTTGAATCTCAAAGGTCATGAGGGGTTAAAGAAAATGGGTTAAAAACGGGGATAACTAGGGCCTCATGCCCATGCCCGAAGGCAAAGGCAAGAAGAATCACTCTTCTAAAAACTCAAATTTTTTTCTCCAAAAACTATTTTTTTAAAAAGGACTGAGGGTGGTATTTATAGACCTGTCCAACCCTCATTTGAATTTGAAAAAAGAATAAAAAGATAGAGATGATTCAAATTCAAATACAAGATAGGATAAGATAAGCCTATCCATATCTCAATCCTAACCAACCAAATCCTAATTCAAATTTCAAATAAAAACGTAAATCTTAAATTTATTCTGGATATGCTCCGAGATTTGTGCAACTTCAAAATTCGTGCTTGCTCCAGGATCTGTGCTAGCGATGTCCCCATCATTCCCCTGAGGTGGGAAAAACTCTACTCCATCAAGTCAGGGTCTGACTCCAGCTAGCTAGCCATGAGATTTTTTTTTCTCTAAGATTGATCAGCTGGTCGATGCCACTGCTGGCCACCAACTGCTGAGCTTCATGGATGCTTTTTCCGACTATAATAAGATTAGGATGGATCCACAGGATGAGGAGAAGATGACCTTCATCACTAACAAAGGTCTCTACTGCTACAGGATGATGCCATTCAGCCTCAAGAATGCTGGGGCAACATTTCAAAGACTAATCAACAAGATGTTCGAAAAGCAACTAGGGAGAAACATGGAGGCCTACGTTGACGACATGATCGTCAAAAGCCTCCTCCGAAAAGATCATATCCACGACTTGGAAGAGTCATTCAATGCTCTGCGATGCTACCGCATGAAGCTATATCCGGCAAAGTGTGCCTTCGGGGTCACTTCGTTAAAGTTCTTGGGCTTTCTTGTCACCAAACGAGGGATTGAGGCAAATTCTGAGAAGATCCAAGCCCTAAAGGATATGAGACATCCCTCCTGCAAAAAAGAAGTCCAGCAGTTAACAGGGACAATCACCTCCTTAAGTAGGTTCATTTCTCGGTCAGCCAAGAAATGTCTCCCGTTCTTCAAGGTACTTCGGTAGTCAAAGGGCTTTGAATGGTCTGAAGACCGTCGCATTGCCTTTGAGGAGTTAAAGAAGTACCTGGAAACCCCACCACTACTCTCCAAACCTCAAGAAGGCGAGGTACTTTACCTATACCTCTCTGCTTCAGATGAGGTAATTTGTTCGATCCTTGTCCGAAGAGATGAAGACGGATCCCACAAGCCAATCTATTACATCACAAAGTTTTGCATGATGCTGAAACGCGATATACGAGGATGCAAAAGTTTATCTACTCTCTAGTGATTGCAGTGAAGTGACTACAGTCGTACTTCCATGCTCATGCTATCGTGGTGCAGACCGATCAGTCCCTCAAGGCCATTCTCCGATCTCCGGATACCTCTGGAAGGATAGCCAAGTGGGCTATAAAGTTGAGTGAATTCGACATCAGCTTTCAGCCCCGATCGGCTATGAAGGCCCAGGTGCTCTCTGATTTCTTGGCTAAATTTATCTGGAGGTCCGAGGATGAAGCATCTTCGATAGAAGATGAAGTCCTGAAGGAGACGAAGTCCGTTTGGGTGCTCCATGTGGACGGAGCTTCCAATGCTACTAGATGTGGGGCAGGACTTATGCTGGCCGAACCTGACGGCCATACCATAGAGTACGCACTTCGGTTCTCCTTCCATGCTTTTAACAACCAGGCCAAATACGAAGCCTTGCTCGCTGGACTTCGGATTGCCAAAAATTTGTGAGTTCAACAACTCCGGACCTTCTCAGACTCCCAACTGGTTGTAAATCAAGTTAAAGGAGAATATGCAGCCAAGGATCCAACCATGATGCAGTACCTAGAGAAGGTACGGGCCTTATCCTTTCAACTGGAATATTTTGAGATCATCCATGTCCCATGATCAGAGAATTCCCGGGCAGATGCATTGTCTCGACTAGCAACTACAACACCGGAATCTTTCCGGCGCACCTTTGTTTAACATCTTGAAACTCCAAGGATAGCCGAAGAGGCTGTGGAGGTGCGCCAGATCGACGCCGAGCCAAGATGGATGGATCCTATCATCAAATTTCTAAATGAGGGCGTACTACCGAAGACAAGGCAGAGGCCAAGAAAATTCGCTGGATGGCAACCCAGTATGTCATCTTAGATGGGACCCTCTATAAGAGATCATTCTCTCAACCACTGCTAAAATGCTTGGGACCGACGGATGCGGATTATGCCCTGAGAGAGGTCCATGAGGGCATATGCGATGATCACTTGGGGGTAGGTCTCTGGCATTCAAGATCATTCGACAGGGATATTACTGGCCCTCCATCCAAAAGGATTTGGCTGACTTGTGCAAAGGTGTGACCAGTGCCAGAGGTACTCCAATGTTTAGAGACAGCCTGCAAGTCACTTACTCAACTGACAGCCCCTTGGCCTTTTACCCAGTGGTTAATGGATATCCTTGGCCCATTCCCGCCAGCATCTGGGTAAAGGAAGTTCCTCTTTGTGGCCATCGACTACTTCACAAAGTGGATAGAAGCCGAACCACTGGCCCAGATCATAGAGGGCAAGGTGGAGAATTTTGTTAAAAATTCTATCATATTCAGGTTTGCATCTCACATGTCATAATCATGGACAACGGGAGATAGTTCGACAATTCGAAGTTCAAGGAATTCTATGCTCGGTATCATGTCCAGCATCGGCTGACCTCCGTTGCCCACCCCGAGTCCAACGAAGAAGCCGAAGCCACTAATCGGACCATTCTCCATGGTCTGAAGATGAGGTTGAACGCCGCCAAAGGGCTTCGGGCCGAAGAGCTGACCTCCATTCTCTAGGCATACCGAACTACCCCAAGAATGGCCACCGATGAGTCTCCATTCAACCTAGCCTACGGTACCAAAACCGTACTACCAATTGAAGTCTCCTTGCAGTCCCTGAGAATTGACAACTATAAAGAGCCTGGAAACTCTAACATAGAAGTATTGATCTGGACCTCCTACCAAGCACCAGACTTCAGGCCCATATAAGGATGGCGGCGTGCCAATAAAAGGTCGCCAAATACTATAACTCAAGAGTGAAAGAGCAGATTTTCCGCACAGGGGACATGGTATTACGAAGGGAAAAAGTATCCAGGCAAATGGAATAGGGTAAACTCTCTCCCAACTTAGAAGGTCCATATCAAATCGAAGAAGTCATTCGACTAGGAGCATATCGACTCAAGACCCTGGATGGGAAGTCTCTATCCTAGCCATGGAATGTACAAAACCTTCGCAAATATTATTAATAAACGAGTTCCTAAATTTCCTGTGCAAAATTACTCAACCCTACTCAACTCAGAATGGCTTATTGCATCGACCGAACGACAACAGCCTAAGTGGCCCGATCTAAGAAATCGGTCAACTGCGCAAAGATGAGTCTGATCCACTCACCTTATTGGTATTCTCGACGAGCGCAATGGATGGCCTAGTTAGGCCACCAAGGAGATCAAAGGCGCAGGGATGGTTTTCATAACCTATCCTACGGTAAACCCGAAGATGCACCGAGGCGGGCCTGAATAGCCTACCTTGATCACGTCAGAAGTGCATAGGGACGATGTAAACACCCTACCCTACGGTAAATTTGAAAACGTGCCTAAAAGGACCACCGCCGTCCTTTCTGTCGATAACAAACATTTCAATAATGGTCCAACTGACCTCACATCTTCCCTATAGACCGAAAATGGTCCGAGGAATTTACACTCTAGACAAAATGTGATACAACATATCACAAGAAACACATAGGAAGAGATAAGAGAAAGATATTTCATTTAATTTTTTCTTTTTTGGTTTTTACAAAAAAAAAGGAAAACTCTCATAAAGAGAGAACAAGAAAAAAAGAAGACTCTCAAGGAGAGACCAAAAAAAAAAAGGGTAGCAGTAGAAGGATGCGGGAAACATTTCAATAACCTCCCACTGGCTTTTTCTCGTACCGGCGGGGGGAGATCTGGAGGGACGACGAAGGGGCCCCGGGGTTCCCATTCGAACCAGAATCTGACCCCTTATCGAAGTCGGAATCAAATTCATGCCCGGGAAAGGGAACGGAGGGCTTGATGTTGTCTAGGCCCTTCAAGTAATAGAACTTGAAGGCCTTCCTCCTGCATTCCCGAAACCCTTGTTGGAAGGAGTCCATAGCCACTTCGGTGACCTCCTCCTTGAAGGCAGCGGATGCCCTGAAGTCCAAAATGGCATTCGCCGCCTCCCTCTTGGCCTCCTCCACCTCCGTGACTGCCGCCGTAACCTGGGCCCTGGCCTCCTTCACCCGAGCCTCCAACATGCGGACCTTCTTCTCCAGATGGTCCACGAGAGGCTCATCATCATCCCCCGGCTTGAAGAACTCCAGACTCCTCTTCCTCTTTGGGTTGACGGCCCTCCTCTTCACGGCCTGACGAAGCTCGGAGGTGCTGAACCTTATTTTCAACTGGAAGAAGAAGTCTACGAGAATGGTGGCCCTTGGCAGCAGAAGGCAAGGTCCTATTTGTAGAGACCCTGCACCCATGACTGACTATGGGGAGGTGTGCTCCATGTCTTTTCCTAGCCGCATCAGAGAACGCCACATGTCTAAGCAATGCTTCGAGAACTAGAAGGCTGCTCGGGGGTCATTCCTAGGACAACAACTGCTGGTGCTTCGAATTCGGAGGAATTCTCATCATGCGACGGCAACATTAATGGCTCCTTTTTGGAAAAAGGAGACCTGGCGGCACACAAGGTGCAAGAAATCATGACTGTACGAGTATCGATATGCCACGTGGACAACGAGAATCATGATCAAACTTTCCTAATCACTGGTTGATAGGGAGTTGATGCCTGTCTACACCAACGGATAGATTTAGTATCAAAAGGAGGGTGACACCAGCCTAATCAATTATAGACGATCTTTGATAATGGAGTTCTAACCTGTTCCGGAGTTCATCTTCATCGACTACCAATCAAGCGGCCTTCGGCCAAGGCTGTTCGACCAAGCAGAAGAAAGAACAGTAAAACTAGTTCAAGCTACATCTAGAAACAAAATATTGCACATGCAGAAGGAGAAAAAACTACTTTAAAATCTGGATAAGTTGTCAGACAAAAGCCATTGACAATACAAAAAAGAAAAAGAAGAAAATACATGTAAAGCTACTCAGATTATTCCATATCAATAGGAGGAGACCCAACATCACGTGATTGAAGCAACTTGTCAACCTGTGCAGAAAGGATCTCGTCAATCTGGGCCGGGACCAGAGAACCTTCGGTTTGGACTCCCCCAGCCTGAACCTCCTCCTGAACTGGGATTGGAGTTGGGGTCACCCTTAGATCTTCGACTGAGGCAGAAGCCTCTTCTCTCAAGCATGGCGCCTCTTCGGCCTCTACTGCAGCTTTGGCCTCCTCTTCCTTCTCCTCTTCTTCTTCGGCTATGTTGAAGGGAGGGATGCTAGAAAGATCAAGGTGGGGGAAGGCCTCCTTTACCTTGGAAAGTCCGTCATTAAAGCCATGCTGGTAGCCATACAAGGATGCTTCATTCATTTTCTTTTGGAATTATGAAGACTTCCTGAAGTCTGGTACAGCATCATCCACCCACTTTCTCAGGGACATGGACTCTCTCTTGGCCACTTCGGACTACAGAATTGCCTCTTCGACCCTCCTGGCAGCCTCCTCCACTACCTTGGTCAAACTCTCTATCTTCTCCAGATTCTCCCTGGCAGCTTGCTCCAAGGAGTCAACTTGTTTTCTGCTTTTCCTCCACCCTGCCCCCTTGCTCTGCTATTATCAGATGGACACTTTTTAATTTGCCCTTCAGTTCATGAACCTCGTCATTCACCCGGACAAGGTGGTCCTCCATAGACTGTCTCAACTCTTTGGCTACTTCTTTTGCAGCCCTGGCAGTATGGAGATCCTCCTTGAGGCCATGGATGAGGCTATCAACATTTCCAGGCCCTCTTCCATAAAGGTAAGGTCATAGACCAACTGCATCAAAGATATGGAGTTATGGATTGAATAATTCACAGAGCAAGGGAGATGGCAAGGACCATACTTGTTGCAGGGCGGAAAAACCAAAATCGGACACCCTGGGAAGGTTCTGACTTTGGAGAACTGCAAAGTCGTGAGGCAGCAACATGCTCTTCAGCACCTACCTAGCTACGGCCGGGACCAGCAGTCCCCCCATAGGTGAAAGCTCTGAAGAATTCACCGAACGACTTCCATCTAGGGAAGCCCCATGAGCAAACTCTCCCTCGACTTGCTGCCCTTTGCCCCTATCAACTGCAAGGGGGCAAAACGGTGGCACATCCACCGCCCGAGGCAAACTACCCGTTGTGCTAACCAGGGAAGTAGCCGCCGGTGGAGTTTCGACTGGATAAGGTCTCGACGAGGCCCCTTCCGCGGGTGCCACATCTTCTCCTGAGGTTCTCTGAGGAGACAAAGTACTCCGGTCCCCCTCAGGATCGTTCCTTCGAGCCTTCTTCCGAACTGCCAACCTGGTGAGAGGGGCTTGTGCTACCCTCTTCTCAGAAGTCTGACGATGCCAGCTTAAATCAGGCTTCATCCCGCCATCTACAAGCATAAGAGTTTCTTTCAGTCAACTGAGCTACAACAAAACCGAGGGAAAGGGAGCAGAAATTTTTGTCACTATACCTAATGTGGGGAATTTGCTAATTCTCGCAAGATGGAGATTTCTCTCCTCCAACAACTCCTGGATATGGGCGACTTCCGAATTAACCAGGAGATCGTAATTGGCGGTTAAATGAGGCTTCTTCGAAATAGTGTCGAAGCCCCATGGATCAAAGGACAGTACGAACACAAAAATGGGTTTCCACCCGTGGATGGTGCTGGGCATGTCCTTGATGACCTTGCGGCCGGTCGAGGGCCAATCACCCACCATTCATTGCTATGGAAATCTCTCTTGAGTACGAAAAGGGCTATGAATAAATTGGTCCTAGGTTCTATGTTCGCGATGCTGCATAGGACCAGAAACCCGTAGACGTTCCGGATGCTATTTGGGGTCAACTGCGCTGGCACCACTTGGTACAGGTGGAAGATTTTGATGAAGAAAGGGTGCAGGGGAAATCAAAGGCCAACTTTTAGATGATCTTCATACATGGCTAAGCACCCGGGGGGAGGTTTGTTCACCCATTCCTCGGGTGCAGGGAGGACAAAAGGGAACCCCTCGAGAATGCGATAGCATTCCCAAAGAAGGGCCATCTTCCCCTAAGAAACCAAACTAGAGATCGACTCCGGACCTACTATGTCGCCGGCCCCCGAGGGCCCAACTTGTTCTCCCTGACTTTCTACAGTTTCTTCCATCATAAAAGAATGAAACAAAAAGGCAGAACGAAGATTCTACCTGCGAAATAGACTGGTAGTCCAAAGAACAAGGAAAGCTGAGCAAAGAATGAGGCGAGGTTGAAAAAGCTTCTTTGGCCGGACCTTCTCCCTTTCTCAAGAGAAAACCAGGGAGCTCTGAAGTCCCACTAGGTTGATTTGACCAAAGGCTACCCAGGGAGGTAACCCACCTTCAACTAATCGCCAGGATGAAGCGCATCCATCATCCAACAGATACGGGGAAGCCGCCACAACCATCCAAATCTTAACCGAAAGATTAGCTAGGCCACGCGCAACAGGAAAAGGAGAGAAGGTCCCAGGGCCGCCCGCTCTTTTCTTCTCCCCCAACCAGGGAGTGATAGCTATCCTCTACCTGATTCCCAAATCAACCAGCGGTCATGATGGGCAGTCCAATTAGAGATCCCATAATCATCCTCTACACTATCCTCTGGGAGGAAAACGACAAAGCATTAGTACTCTCACTTCTCGAGGCAAACCTTTGCTTCGAAAACTGAGAGTAGGGGGCAACTATTGGGGTATCCCGGTCTAGGTATGAACCGAACACCAGTTCGACTGGCCGAAGACCTTTTCTTCGGACCACTGACTTCGGACCAAGAAAGGTTAGGCTAACTACAGGAAACCCAAAGCTTCTCATCGGTCTACGACACCCGAAGGCCAGATCTTTGGATGATGTCTTCGACCCTAACCGAAGACTAGGCTTCTTGTCGACTTTCGAAGACATGCTCTTCGGTTCCTATCGAAGACACGATCTCTGGCCCTGGGTAAACACCAAGTCGTCGACCCACGTAGAGGATGAAATCTCTGACCAAGAATCTCCCTAAATAGCGAAAATCTGAAGATGGGACCACGATCTGGCCCAGATAGGCAATAGTAACCAACGGTTACTATCAACAATCTCCATGCCATAATCATGGCGCGCAACTCCAGCTACCACGCCTCCGATTTGGTCGGAACCGCTCAATGACAATCCATGATCGCCAATCATGGAGAGAAATTAACTCTCCGTAATCACTGGGAGAAGAGCGGGGCCACAGGCTGGAGGCCTCCTTTTAAATAGCGGTAAGAAGAATTGCTCGAGAGAGGTACACACACTCATACACTCACACATATACTAAATTCAAAGAGCCTTTCCCTCTGATTCTCGAGACTCTTCTCCATTCTCTAGCTGGGATCTGCCTCTGACTTAGGCATCGGAGTGTCCCCCGCTGGAACGACTCCGGCAAGGGACCTGTTTTGCAGGTGAACCAGGGAGTGGTCCTGTGGTGCAGTAGCTCCGACCGACCAATACAGGGACTCCATGCCAACAAGGACTTTGACTAGTACTAAAAATGTTCCAGTGCTACCGGCTTAGTGTTCAAACCTATGGGGTCACACAGCATAGATGTTGCCCAGGTGGCTTAGTCCCAAGAGGGGGGGTGAATTGGGAATTAAAATTTTTTTGCAAATATGTGTACAAGTAATTCCTATTAGTGGTAAGGTGCTGTGTTAATCAGAGAATGAATGCAGAAGCTAAAAGATAAAACAAACACAACACAAACAAAGCAGGTTTATAGTGGTTCGAAGCAACCCAGCTCCTACGTCCACTACCCAAGTTAACCACTCAGGATTTTCACTATATCCTCCAAATCAGAATACAGTTGGATTGTTTTACAGGCTCACAATCCCAACCTCTACACTTTGGTTTTTGAAACCGGGCTCACCAAAGATACCCAAGCTAGGTTTTTACAGGTTCACCTAAAATCTCTACACTTTGGTTTTTAGATAGGCTCACCAAAGAAACCTCTACACTCTGGTTTTTAAAGGCTCACCAAAGTAACCTATTTGATTTTTACAATAGGGCTCACCAATGACCCAGATATTCTAGATGATAGAATAAAAAAGCAACAATAAAGATAAACTCTGTTGTCTGGGTGGTTGCCGATGCAGCTCGAGTGAAGATCTGCTGAATGCTCTTCAATGCACTTCAATGGCTTCCTTGCTTTCCTCAATAGGTGCTTCAAGCTTCTGGTAAGAGTGGTTGCAGGCTTGAAGGCAAACTTTAAAGCTCTAGTGCTCTCTCTTCACTTCAATAATGTTCAATAAATGCTCAATAATTTATTAGTCTCTTCAAAGATGTTCTCATACCTTATTTATAGAGACTTCAACTGCCTTCCCTTGATTTTGAACGTTGTAGACTGTTGGAAGGTGACAGGTTACCGTTGAAGCACTTTTGGAATTCAAAAACTGAGAACTGGAACTAGTCGTTGGAGGTGACCCCGTCATTCCAGTCGGCTTGGACAAACTTCGAGTCGGCTCAGATGAAGTTCGGGTTGACTGGGATGAGTGCCAGTCGGCTAGCTTCCATAGTTGAGAAAATACCTCACTCTGGATGATTCGGCTGGGCTGAATTCCATTCGGCTGGAATCTCAGAGGCTCTCAGACCATTCTCAACCGAGTTCTGGACAAGTCGGCTAGGTTGAATTCCAGTCGGCTCAGATCCCTGAGAATCTCAGAATGTTCTCAACCATGTTCTGGATGAGTCGGCTGGGTTGTCCATCCAGTCAGCTCGAAGGTGGTTCTTCAACCATATCAACTTCAAACTTCCAGAACACTTGTCCCAAGCTTTGAAGTCTTCTTCAAGGACTTTTTACAATAAATTCAAGAAAAAAATTGAAGCTTGAAAGACTACTAGAAGTGACCCTTAAACTTGATTTTAATAGAAAATTTTTGTAGGGTTCTTCTTTACAAGATTCTAAAGACTTTTACAACTCAACACAAAACATTAAAGACTGTAGGAATTAAAAAGTGTGTCAATGTAATTATCCTAAAAAAAATTGTCAATCATTTGAAGAGTTGTTAGATAACTAAATGTATGCTCCAATATTTTGTTATCATCAAAATCACTTTAGGGGTCAACAATAGAAAATTCCTATCTGATCTTAAGGCTAATCAATGATTGAGAATCGTTTGTCATCACCATGAAGTCAATATGATTGACTTTGTTCCAAGTGTTGACACTTGGAATTTTGCAGGTGTCGACACTTGGTGAAGTATCGATAGTTAACAATTTTCATGTGTCGACACTTCCTGTGACGAGCAAAATTCTGTGAGGAGGTTTTTGGGAAAGATTTGACCTAGTTTGAATTTTGAATTCAAACCATTTTGGCTCCAAACTTTCTTGGAATGATTGTCATTCCTTCCTAAAGAGTTTGGACCCATTTGGTATGGCCTTGATCCTCTCCCCCATTCTCTCCCCTCATCTCTCCTCCTTCCTTCTTCTCCCTCTCGTGGCTGCACCTATAAATGAGGTTCATTATATAGGCTGCAAAGGTTACAACACCACTAGAGAGAAAAGAAAAAGTGTTTACTAGAAGGAGAAGGGTTTGTGAGGTTTAGGGATTGGGTGCGAGTAACCTAGCAATCAGGCTAGGTCTTGGAAAGAGAGTCTCTTGGGAAAGGGTTCCACCTCTCCTCCTTGTCTTCTCGGAAGAAGAAGATCGGCCCAAGGATCCCGAAGAGCTAGCACTCCGAGGGAGTTGATCAGAGTCGAGCTTAGGTGTGGATTTCCTGTAGAGGCTAGACACGTGTGTGGCTCGAGCGTCCTCCTCCTTCCACTGCCTCTCTCTTGATATAAAGGTATGGTACTTTTATATTTGTGATTTTGTCTTGCTTTGATATTATATTGCATGCTAGATTATTATGCTAGATCCTGTTATGGGCAGATCGGTGATCATTTGGATCTATCTACCGAGCCTTCCATTGTGCATGGCTTAAAATTATTTTAAAATGCATTTTTTTCCCTCTTTTTTTACATATTGTATGCTAGGTGTAGGTGTTTTTCACCTTCACTTTTCTTTATCTTTTAGTACTAAATGATTTGAACCCTTGTTAGGCATCTCTAGTAAGGTGCTCAACCTTTCTTTAATAACTATAACTCTCTTCCCTTTGATAGTGGATTCTATATGTTGTGCCTTTAATCTCAGATTTTCATAGAATGTTCTTACTAATGTGGGGTAAGTAGCCACATTTAAAGATCAGAAAAACCTCACCCTAGTTCTTCAATGGATTGCCTATCCGTAACCCAATTTTTTTGAGAAAACAAAAGATAATTTTCCTACCACTAGTTACGGGCCGATTGGTCATGGAAATGACTTGTCTTGGAGAGGTGGTGGTAGCTGCTGGTTCTCTTTCTTCCTCTTCCCTCCATTCTTCTCTTTCCACTACTCGAGTTGGCTTCTCTTGTCGACACTTAGATCTTCTTTCTGTTTCAGCTAAGGGAACGATTGTTTTAGATCTTTTTCCCATGGCCATTTTGGGTGCCATTGCTCTAATTTGGGAATAAAGATGGAATTGGAGCTTAGGAGAAAGTATTTCGGAGGAATGGGAGAGATATCGAGTGGAATGCTAGGGTTTATAGTGAAATAGAAAAGCATGAAAGCTCGGAAAATGTTACTAGGCTCTATTAAAAAAATAATTTGCCCAATATCTGAGTCAACTCGGCTAACCCTAAATTGCCCGAGTTGGTTCGACCAGAGCAAAATCAGACTTATATAGTGATTCGAGTCGGCTCGACCTGAGCACAATTGCCCGAGTTGACTCGAACAGAAACTTTCCATAAAGGTTAAAAGAATGTTTGGAAATGAAAATTAAGTCTAAAAAATTACATGGAAAGGTGTTCAAAGATATTGAATTAATGTAGGAGGCTTTCTAGATAATTTTTCCTTAATTTTGAAGAAATTAGGTTAGAAAAAAATTTTAAAAAGGATCATAAATACCTAATTCTCCTCTAATCATTTCAAATCTATCCTGATTGAGTGACTTAGTAAAAATGTCAGCAAGTTAGTTTTCAGTAGGGATGAACTCTTGTTCAATGTCACCATTCAAAACATGATCTCTCATAAAATGGTGTCTAATCTCTATATGCTTAGTTCTCGAGCACTAAATTAAATTTTTTGTTAAATTTATAGCACTTGTGTTATCACATTTGATAGGAATTTTAGCTTGTATAACACCAAAGTCTTCTAGTTGTTGTTTAATCCATAACACTTGTGTGCAACAACTCCCTACAGCAACATACTCTACCTCAGTAGTAGATAGTGCTACCAAGTTTTGTTTCTTACAATGCCATGAGATTAAATTCACTCCTAGAAATTGGCATGTGCTGGTAGTACTTTTTCTATCAATTTTACAACCAACATAATCAGCATCCGAAAACCCAATCAAACTTAATGAAGAATGCTTTGAAAACCATAGACCTAGAGTAGTTGTTCCTTTCAAATATCGTATAATCCTTTTAACATCATGTATATGTGATTCTTTAGTATTAGAATGGGATCTAGAACATACACATACGCTAAACAAGATATCAGGTCTACTTGCAGTTAAGTACAGTAATGATTCAATCATACCTCGATAGAGTTTTTGATCAATGTTGGGTCCATCTTCATCTTTATCCAATCTGCAGGTTGGGCTCAAGGGTGTGCTCATTTGTTTGCTTGACTCCATACCAAACTTCTTGATGATTTCTTTGATGATTTGGCTTGGTTAATGAAGATTCCTTCCTTTGTTTGTTTCACTTGAAGTCCAAGGAAGTAGTTAAGTTCACCCATTGGCTCATTTCAAATCTCCCTGCATTATCCTAGCAAATTCTCTACAAAGAGTTTTATTAGTTGCACCAAATATAATATCATCAACATAAATATGTACAACTAATAAATCATTATCCTTCTTCTTGATGAAAAGAGTTTTATCAACATTTTCCCGTATAAAATCATTTTCAATCAAAAAAGTGCTAAGTCTATCATACCAGGCTCTAGGTGCTTGTTTCAAACCATACAATGCTTTATTGAATTTAAAAACATGATTTGAAAAAGCAGAACTTTCAAAACCTGGTGCTTGTTCTACAAAAACTTATTTGGATATAAAACCATTCAAGATTATACTTTTCATATCGATTAGAAAGAGTTTGAAATTCATGTAGCATGCAAATGCAAGAAGTAATCTAATGGCTTCAAGTCTTGCTATGAGTGTATATGTTTTATCGAAATCTATACCTTCTTCTTAGTTATATCCCTTAGCCACTAATCTAGCCTTGTTTCTAATTACATTGCCTTGTTCATCTAATTTATTTTCATAGAACCATTTGGTTCTATGATGGGATGGTCTGATGGTCTTTCAACTAAAGTCCATACCTTATTTCTTTCAAACTGATTTAGTTTTTCATGCATGGCCATCATCCAATTAGGATCATATTTAGCTTCTTCTAAGCTATGAGGTTCTATTTGTGACAAAAAGCTAGGTAATCATGTGCATCTCTATGTGATGACCTAATCCTAATACCTTGTGAAGGATCACTAATAATTAAATCTCTTGGATGAGAAGTTACATACCTCCATTCCCTTGGTAGATCAGCATGATCCTTACTTACCATTTCTTCTCCTTCTTGAGTTGGTCTTTCTTGTATGCTCATGTCTTCCATTTCTTTTTGAAGTGTACCTACGTCATTGTCTATGCACTCTTCTTTCTTAGAAGGTGAGGAGTTAGTTTCATCAAAAATGACAAGCATTGATTCTTCTACAGTTAGAGTTCGTTTGTTAAATACTATATATGCTTTGCTATGTAATGAATAACCAAGAAAAATTGCTTCATTAGATTTCACATCAAATTTTCCTATATTATCTTTACTATTATTAAACACAAAGCATTTACAACCAAATACATGAAAGTAATTAATGTTAGGTTTCTTTTCATTCCAAAGTTCATAGGGGGTTTTCTACAAAATAGGACGAATCAAATCGCGGTTCAAGATATAACGAGCAGTGTTCACCGCTTCTGTCCAAAAGTATCTTGGAAGATTGCCTTTACACAACATTATTTGGGTCGTCTCTTCCAAAGTCCTATTTTTTCTCTCTATGACACCATTTTGTTGTCATGTCCAAGGAGTGGAGAAGTGGTGATCAATGCCGTTTTCTATGCAATAATCATCAAAAAAATTATTTTCAAATTCCGTGCCGTGATCATTCCTAATTGAAACTATTGAAAGATTTTTCTAATTAGAAACTTTTTTGTGAAATTTTTGAAAGACTTTAAAAGTTTCATTTTTATAAGCGATAAAAAATTCAAATAAATCTAGAGAAATCATTTACTATCACAAGAGCATATTTCATACCACCTAGGCTTGTGGTCCTAGTTGGTCCAAATAAGTCCATGTGAAGTAGCTCAAGGGGTCTAGTAGTTGAAATCATATTTTTGGATTTAAAACTCTCCCTAGTTTGTTTACCCATTTGGCATGCATCGCAAACATGATTAAGATCTACTTTAAATTTAGGCATGCATCTAACTAGATTCTTGGAAATTAACTTGGCAGTAGTATGCATGATAGCATGACCTAATCATCTATACTAAATTTAACAAGACTCCTTGGTCTTAGCATTCATTGCAACTAGACTGGAACTACTAGACATGGCTAGATTATTAAGGTCTACCACATAAATATTTTCAAGTCTATGTCCAATGAACTTACTGCTAGAATCAAGAGAGTTTGATACAATACACATAGATAATTCAAAGACATCCTTGAAGCCTTTATCACATAATTTACTAATACTTAATAAATTATGCTTCAAC
This sequence comes from Areca catechu, assembly GCA_021397845.1. Classification (NCBI taxonomy): domain Eukaryota; kingdom Viridiplantae; phylum Streptophyta; class Magnoliopsida; order Arecales; family Arecaceae; genus Areca; species Areca catechu. Next base: position 99,171,453 of record CM038046.1, read on the forward strand.
TTGTCTACTAGCAATACATTTTCAATAAAAGTACAGGGGGTTATTTTGATCTTACCGATTCCGGTTATTTTTTCCTTTCCATTATCTCTAAAAGTAACCATACCTCCTTTCATCTCTATGGTGATAAATTGATCCTTGTCACCTGTCATATGCCTTGAACAGCTACAGTCGATATACCATCTTTTCTTTAATTTTTGGCTGCAAGACATTCCTGTAAGATAATCAAGAAGTTCTTTTAGGTACCCAAGCTGCCTTGGATCCTTGCAGGTTAGTGGAGGTGGTTCCTTTAGGAACCCAAATTCTTTTAATTCTATTCTTAGAATATGCATTTTTCTTTAATGAATTACATTGAAAGAATTTATGTCCAACTCTAAGACATGCATAACATACAATTCCAGAATTTTGAAAAGATGTATGATTTGAAGATCTAGATGTTAATGTAGATGTAAAACTTTTTCTCATAAAAGATTTTCTATTTAAATTCTTAGGTATATACATTATAGCTTAATTAATGGATGCAGAAGGATTAGATACAAAAGCTTCTTGAGATATTGATTTTGGAACATAAGCTTTTGAAGATATGAATTTAGTAGCTGAAATCCGATTTGAATTAGAAGAATTGAAACCAATTCCAGCTTTGTTTTAAGAAATTTTTTGATCTTTTAAAATTAACTCAAGTTTATTTGAAGATAAAGTGAGTTTTTCAACTAGTGGCTTGAGTTTTTCAACCTCCCTTTTCAAATCATTGTTTTCAATAGTCAAAGCTTCATTTTTCTCAATACATGCATTTTTGTCAATTTCCAAAGCTTTGTTCTTATCAGAAAAGGCATGTAAATCTCTTTGCAATAAAATATTCATTTTTGAAATTTCTTCCTTCTCTTGTTGTAAAGAATCATTTGTATTCTTTAGAGTTCTTATCTTTACTCTAGCCTTTTTATGTTCAGATTATTAGATCATGAAAAGGAGAATTCAATTCTTCGAATGTAAATTCTATTTGAGGTTTGGGGGATGTTACATCATCTTCGAGATCCATTAGGTATAGATTTGCAGTCTTTATGATCTCTTCTTCTTTAGTTGAAGTCAACTCCTCGCTGTCGCTCCATGTAGCAACCATTGCTTTCTTCTTCTTTTTCTTAAATATCTTTTTCAGTAAAGGACAATCTGGATGGATGTGCCCGGGCTTCTTGCATTTATTGCATGTGGGCATCTATTCTTTATCTTTTTCTTTTCCTTGTCCTTGTCCTTAGAGTGCTCACCTCATTTATAGAATTTTTTATAGTATCTTCTTTTCTTCTTTCCCATAAACCTTCTAAATCTCCTCACGATCATAGTAATATCTTCATCTTCCAAGTCATCTTCAAAGGAGGAGCATTCATTTTTCGATTCCTCATCTTTCTTTGAATCCGATGTAGCTTTGAAGGCTATTGTTTTCTTCTTCTTCTGATCATCATCAGTCCTATGCTGCATGGCTAGCTCATGTATGATGAGAGAACCCATCAGTTCATCCAGAGGTAAAGTGTTTAGATCCTTAGCTTTCTGGATGGCAATCACTTTAGGGTCCCACTTGTCTATAAGTGATCTGAGAATCTTCTGTATTAGATCAACATTTGAATAAACCCTGCAAAGACTTTTCAAACCATTAATAATATCTATAAAATAAGTAAACATGGCAGAGATAGTTTTATTTTGTTCTATTTTGAAAAGTCCATAACTATGTACAAGAAGATTAATCTTCGAAGTCTTCACTTAGAAAGTTTCTTCGTGGGTCACTTCGAGTTTGTCCCAAATTTTCTTTACAGAAGAGCAAGTGGAAATTCGATAAAACTCATTAGCATCCAAAGCACAGTATAATAGATTCATGGCTTTGGCATTTAATTCTCCCATCTTCATGTCATGTTTATCCCAGTCCTCTTCAAGCTTTGGGACATCCATGCCATTAATTTTGATCATGAAAATATGTGGCCCTTTTAGAATAACCTTCCACAATTGAAAATCGACAACTTGATCATAGATTTTCATTCTAGCTTTCCAATAGGAATAATTTATGCCAGTGAAGAGTGGAGGTCTATTAGTAGATTGGCCTTCAGCCAAAGATGTACTCATGGGATGAATTGGAAATTTAAAAAATTAAAGCAATTAAGTGCTCTTTGAAAACTACTTTAAAGTGTTAAGTGCTGTGGTTCAAATAATTAAAAGCAGAAGCGAAAGTAGATAGAACAGCATAATACAAACACACAGAAATTATAGTGGTTCGGAGCAACCAGCTCCTACGTCCACTACCCAAGATTACCACTTAGGATTTTCACTATATCCTCCACCGGAATATAGTCAGATTATTTTAACAGGCTCACAATCCAAGCCAACTCCCTTTGATTTTTAAACCGAACTCACCAAAGAAACCCAACACTTGGTTTTAAACAGGATCACCAAGAACCCAACTTGGTTTTACCAGGATCACCGAGAACCCTTACAGTTAGCTTTCAATGGGATCACTAACAACCCACTTGGTTTTTAGACTGGGCTCACTGACAACCCAACAATTCAAAATAAATGGTAAAGAGAAAGCAACATAATGACAAACAAATTTTGTGGATGGTTGCCGATGCAACTCAATAAAAGCCTTGTTGATTGCACTTCAATGCACTTTAATGGCTTCTTCAGCTTCCTTAATAATTGCTTCAAGCTTTATATGTGAGTTGGTGAAGACTTGTAGACTATCTTGAATGATCTTTCATGCTCTCTTGCTCTCAAGGTCAATAAATGTTCAACAAAGCATTAACCAAGCATTAACCATTCAAAAGTTGTCCCAATCACTCTTTTATAGTCTTGTACTCTTCTTAGGTGATTTTAGTCATTGTAGACCGTTGGGATGTGATATTTGACCATTGGAGCACTTTTTGGATTCAAATTCCAAGTTTTGGAACTAGCCATTATAAGCCTGAAATCGACCTTCGAGTCGACTCGGATTTACTCGAGTCGGCTTGGATCCATTGAGTAGTTTTGGTCGAGTCGCCTCTCTTCAATCAGGTCAGCTCGGTTTCTCAGTAGCTTGATTCCTTACTCTGGAAGTGTCGGCTCGCCTTACTTCGAGTCGGCAAGGTTTCATAGGCCTTTAGAATTACAGTCTGGAAGAGTCAGCTTGGATTCATTAGAGTCAGCTCGGTTGGTTGTTCACTCAGAACTCTTCTTTCTGGACTTTGGAGGAGTCGGCTTGAACTTCTGAAGGGTCGACTCAGATGTTTGACTGAATGATAGAGTTGGCTCAGACTTTCTTCGGATCGGCTCCCCTGTCTGATGCAGGAAATGGTACTCTGGACGAGTCAGCTAGGTCCCTTTGAGTCGGCTCGGATATCTGCATGCCAGAAATCTTCATGCGTGCCATGTGACAAAGTCGGCTCCTTTGCTTCGAGTCGGCTTGAAAAAGTTCTTCATTGAAAACTCAGTTCTTCTCCAAAATTCATCCAGCAAGATTTCAAACAATCAAAATGTTGACACCATAAGTGATTTTGATGATAACCAAACATTGGAGCATGTACATTTATTTTTAACAACTCTTCAAATATTTTATAAATTTTTGTAGGATGAGTTAATTATTCAAACTTCAACTCCTACACCTTTGTTTCTTGTTTGAGTTGTGTTGTAATGTATTTTTATAAAGAAGAACCCAATGAAAAAGCTAAGAAAAGTCATGTAAAAAAGGGTTACTTCTGTGTGTGTGCCTTAAAAGTATTTTGAGTTGGTATGATTGAAAATTGTAAGAGTGTTGGTGAGAGTTCTTCCATGAGTTCAAGTATAAAAATCCTAAAGAAGATACTCGAGCCAACCCAGCATGTTGAAGAGCCAACTCCACTTACTGGCATGCAACAAGGATTCTGGAATGTAGCAATCCGAGCCGACTCAAAGATAACCGAGCTGACTCCAATGAATCCGAGTCGATTGGAATATGTCCGAGCCGACTCCTCTAGAGTCCAGTTTTTGAAGATTTCTGAGAACAGCCAGGTGAGTCGACCCGAACTAGAAAGAGCCGACTTTGTCAGACCTAATTTTGAAGACCTGAGAAAATGAGCCGACCCGAACTGCATCGAGCAGACTCTTCTAGAGTGTTCATTTCAGAATTTGTGAAGAAGAGCAGACCCAAGCTGAAAAGAGCTGACTCCTCGAGTTCAAGTTTTTCAAAGAAAGAAGTTCGAGCCGACCCGAGCTATCAAGAGCCGACTCGTTTAGAGTGAAGTTTTGTGTCCTGAGACAAAGAGCCGACTGCACTGAAGATTTGAAGACTTGACCTATCGACTCGAGGGATCCGAGCTGACTCGAAGGAATCTAAGCCGACTCGAACATCGTTTTCACGTATCCAATGGATAGTTCCAGAATTTATTTTTGAATGCCAAAAAGTGCTCCAACGGTCATAAATCATTCTCCAATGGTCTACAATGGCTAGAACTGCCTTGGAGTGATAGAAGACCTTATATTTGAAGGATTTGAATATCCAAAAAGTAAGAGATTTTGAAAAGTTCTTAAAAGAGAAGAGAGCTTCATTGAATATCCAATCTACTAATAGCAAAAGAGCACAAAAGCATTCAAGTCAGCCTTCAAGTCTTCACCAACTCTGGTCTGAAGCTTGAAGCAACTTTGGGAAGAAGCCACTGAAGCAATTAAAGCTTATTCAAGTGCATTCAAGTGGACTTCCATCAAGCTGCACCGGTAACTATCCGATAAATTGAGTTTGTCATTTTTGTTGCATTTATTTCAATTCATTTTTGAATTGTTAGGTTCTTGGTGAGCCTTGATAAAAATCAAGTGTTGGGTTCTTGGTGATCCTGGTAAAACCAAGTTACATTTCTTTGGTGAGCCTATTTAAAACCAAGGGAGTTGGGTTTTCTTTGGTGATCTTGTAAAACTAAAGTGTAGAGGTTTTAGATTGTGATCTGTAAAACAATCCTATTATATTTGGGTGTGAATATAGTGAAAATCTCAAGTGGTATCTTGGGTAGTGGAGTAGGAGCTGGGTTACTCCGAACCACTATAAATTATGTGTATTTGTATTGTGATTCTCTGATTTCTTTTAGCTTCTGCATTTAATTCTTAATCTCAACACACAATACTTTGAAAGGGTATTTCAATCGCACATTATCTGCTTTAAATTTCAAAAGTCCCAATTCACCCCCTTCTTGGATAGCCACCTGGGCAACAACTGGTATCAGAGCAGTGTCTTTGATTACTTTAGAGTAAAGATTGATGGCTCATCCCATGAGTACATCCTTGGCGGAAGGCCAATCTACCAACAGACCTCCACTCTTCGCAGGCATAAATTATTCATATTGGAAAGCAAGAATGAAGATCTATATTCAAGCTGTTGATTTTCAATAATGGAAGGTCATTCTTAAAGGGCCAAGTATCCCCATGACTAAAGTAGATGGCATGGACATCCCTAAGACTAAAGAGGACTGGGATGAACACGACATGAAATTAGGGGAATTGAATGCCAAAGAAATAAATTTTATATACTGTGCTTTCGATTCAAATGAGTTTAATCGAATTTCCACTTGCTCTTCAGCAAAGAAAATTTGGGATAAACTTGAGGTGACCCACGAAGGAACTTCAAAAGTGAAAACTTCAAAGATTAATCTTTTAGTACATAATTATGAATTATTTAAGATGGAGCCTAATGAAAGTATTTTTGCCATGTACACTAGATTTACAGATATTATTAATGGTTTCAAAAGTCTTGGCATGGTATACTCAAATGCTAATCGAGTACAGAAGATTTTGAGATCACTTCCTGATAAATGGGTTCCTAAAGTCATTGCCATCCAGGAAGCCAAAGATTTAAACACTTTATCCATGGATGAACTGATGGGTTCTCTCATCACACATGAACTAGCCATGCAGCATAGAATGGATGATGATTAGAAAAAGAAGAAAACAATTGCATTCAAGGCTACAATGGAATCAAAGATTGATAAAGAAACTGAAGATGAATCTACCTCCTCCAAAGATGATCTTGAAGATGAAGACATTGCAATGGTCGTGAGGAGATTCAGAAAGTTTATGGAAAAGATGAAAGGAAGATACAACAAAAAATTTCATAAATGAGGAGAACACTCCAAAGAAAAGAACAAGGACAAAGACAAAGAAAAGGAACAAGTCCCCACCTACTATGAATGTAAGAAACTGGGGCACATTCATCCGGATTGTTCATAATTAAAGAAATTTTTCAAAAAGAAAAAGAAGAAAGCGATGGTTGCCATGTGGAGAGACAGTGAAGACTCCACTTGAACTGAAGAAGAATAGACCATGAAAACAACTAACTTATGTTTAATGGGTCTCGAGGATGAGGTAACTTCCCCTGATACTCAAGTTGAATTTACTTTTGAGGAATTAAATTCTACATTCCATGATTTATTATCTGAATTTAAAAAGGTAGGAGTAAATATTAGATCATTAAAGCATATCAATGATTCTTTACTCAAAGAAAAAGATGAAATTTCAGAAAAGAATACTTTACTGCAAAAAAAACTTCATATCCTTTTTGAAAATTGTAATATTTTGAAAATTGAGAATAGTGAATTTCATGATAAGAGTAATGCTTTGTTGAAAGAAAACATTGAGCTGAAAAAGAAGGTTGAAAAGCTCAAGCCACTTGTTGAAAAATTAACTTTATCTTCTAACAAGCTTGAGTTAATTCTTAAAGATCAAAGAATTTCTTGTAATAAAGCTGGAATAGGTTTTAATGCTTCAAATCCAAATAATGTCTTAGCTACTACATTTGTGAAACAAAAGGATTTTGTTCCTAAGTTTGCTTCTCACAAAACTTTTGTGACAAAAGGTTCTACTTCCATTTCAAAACCAACTTTATATATTCCAAAAAATTCAATTACATAACCTAATATTTCTGAACCTCATGCATCTAGAACTTCAAAGTATAAATCTTTTCAAAATTCTAGAATCAGATGTTTTGCTTCCAAAGAAATAGGACACAAAGCCTTCAACTGCAATATTATTAGAAATGTCCATAATGGATTTAGAAAGATTTGGGTTCCCAAAGGAACCACCTTTGCTAACCTGCAAGGACCCAAGTTAGCTTGGGTACCTAAAAGAACTCCCTGATTTTCTTGCAGAAATGTTTACAGCCCAGAAATTGAAGAAAAGATGGTATCTGGATAGTGGCTGTTCAAGACATATGACGGGTGACGAAGATCAATTTATCATCCTGGAAATGAAAGAAGGAGGTTTGGTTACTTTTAGAGACAATGGCAAGGAGAAAATAATCGAAATTGGTAATATCAAAATAACCCCCTATACTTTCATTGAAAATGTATTGCTAGTAGATAAATTGAAGTACAATTTATTAAGTATTAGTCAACTTTGTGATAAGGGCTTCAAAGTTATCTTTGAATCATCAATGTGTGTGGTAACGAACTCTCTTGATTCTAGAAGTAAATTCATTGGACATAGACTTGAAAATATTTATGTGGTAGATCTGAATGATCTTGCCATGTCAAGTAGTTCCAGTTTAGTTACAATGAATGCTAAGACTAAGGAGTCTTGTTTATTATGGTATAGACGATTAGGTCATGCTAGCATGCATACTATTGCCAAGTTAATTTTCAAAAATCTTGTTAGAGACATGCCTGAGTTTAAAGTTGATTTTGATAATGTTTGTGATGCATGCTAAATGGGTAAACAAACTAGAGGAAGATTTAAATCCAAAAATATGATTTCAACTTCTAGACCTCTTGAACTACTTCACATGGACTTATTTGGACCAACTAGGATCACAAGCCTAGGAGGTATGAAATATTCTCTTGTGATTGTAGATGATTATTCTAGATTTATATGAGTTTTATTTATTGCGCACAAAGATAAAACTTTCAAAATATTTAGAAAATTTCATAAAAAGGTTTCCAATCAAAAAAAATTTTCAATAATTTCAATTAGGAGTGATCACGGCACTAAATTTGAAAATCAATTTTTCGATGATTATTGTACTGAAAATGGCATTGATCATAACTTCTCCGCTCCTAGAACACCACAATAAAATGGTGTTGTAGAGAGAAAAAATAGGACTTTAGAAGAAATGGCCAGAATAATGCTATGTGAAGGAATATTCTAAAGTACTTTTGGACAGAAGCGGTGAATACTACTTCTTGTATTTTAAACTGCATTTTGATCCGTCCTATTTTAAAGAAAACCCCCTATGAGCTTTGAAATGAAAAAAAATCCAACATTAATTATTTTCATGTATTTGGATGTAAATGCTTTGTGCTTAATAATGGTAAGGATAATCTAGAAAAACTTGATGCTAAATCCGATGAAGCAATTTTTCTTGGTTATTCACTTCATAGCAAAGCATATAGGATATTTAATAAAAGGACTCTCATTATTGAAGAGTCAATGCATGTTATCTTTGATGAAACTAACCCTTCACCATCTAGAAAAGATGAGTGTATTGACAATGATGCAGGTACAATTCAAAAGAAGATGGAAGACATGAGTATTCAAGAAAGACCAATTGAAAAAGGAGAAGAAACAGTAAGTAAGGATCATACCGATCTACCAACTGAATGGAGGTACGCTACTTCTCATCCCAAAGAATTAATTATTGGTGATCCTTCCAAGGTATTAGAACTTGGTCTGCACATAAGATCGCACATGATTACCTAGCCTTTGTATCACAAATAGAGCCTCACACTTTAGAAGAAGTTGAAAGTGACCCAAACTGGATATTAGCCATGCATGAAGAATTGAACCAATTTGAAATAAATAAGGTTTGGACACTAGTTGATAGACCTAAAGACCATCCAATTATAGAAACCAAATGGGTCTATAGGAATAAACTAGATGAACAAGAAAATGTAATTAGAAACAAAGCTAGATTAGTAGCTAAGGATATAGTCAAGAAGAAGGTATTGATTTTGATGAAACTTATGCACCCGTAGCAAGACTAGAAGCCATTAGATTACTTCTTGCATTTGCTTGCTACATGAACTTTAAGCTTTTTCAAATGGATGTAAAAAGTGTATTTCTAAATGGTTTTATCTCAGAACAAGTTTTTGCAGAACAACACTGGGTTTTGAAAATCATGCTTTTCCAAACCATGTGTTTAAACTCAATAAAGCCTTATATAGTTTGAAATAAGCCCCTAGAGCTTGGTATGATAGACTTAGCACTTTGTTAATTGAAAATAATTTTTCAAGAAGAAATGTTGATAAAACCCTTTTCATTAAAAAGAAGGATAATGATATATTAGTTGTACAAATTTATGCTAACAATATTGTATTTGGTGCAACTAATGAAAGTTTTTATGAAGAATTTGCTAAGCTAATGTAGGGAGAGTTTGAAATGAGCCTAATGGGTGAACTTAATTATTTCCTTGGACTTCATATAAATCAATCTAAGGAAGGGATCTTCATCAACCAAGCCAAATACACCAAGAAAATAATCAAGAAGTTTGGTATGGAGACAAGCAAACAAATGAGCACACCCATGAGCCCATCTTGCAAATTAGACAAAGATGAAAGTGGATCCAATGTTGACCAAAAGCTATATAGAGATATGATCAGATCCTTATTATATTTAACTGCAAGTAGACCGGATATCTTGTATAGTGTATGTGTATGTGCTAGATTTCAATGTAATCCTAAAGAAACACATATGCTTGCTGTTAAAGAATATTGAGATATTTGAAAGGTACAAGTAATCTAGGTCTTTGATTTTCAAAATAATCATCTTTAAATTTAATCAAATTTTTTGATGCTGATTATGCTGGTTGTAAAGTTGATAGAAAAAGTACTAGCGGCACAAGTCAATTTCTAGGATTGAATTTAATCTCATGGCACTGCAAGAAATAAAACTCGATATCACTTTCTACTACTGAGGCAGAGTATGTTGCTACAGGAAGTTGTTGTGTACAAGTGTTATGGATTAAACAACAACTAGAAGACTTTGGTATTACACAATGCAAAATTCCAATTAAATATGATAATACAAGTGCTATAAATTTAACCAAAAATCCTATTCAGCATTCTAGGACTAAGCACATAAAAATTAGACATCATTTTATTAGATACCATATTTTGAATGGTGATATAGAATTAGAATTTATCCCAACTGAAAAATAATTTGCTAACATTTTTACTAAGCCATTAAATCAGGATAGATTTGAATTGCTTAGAGGAGAATTAGGGCTGTGTGATCCTTTTTAGATTTCTTTAACCTAATTTTTTTTGAGATTAAGGATAAATTATCTAGAAAACCTCCTATATTTGTTCTTGATCGTTGAACAACTTTCCTTGAATTTTTATTGTATCGAATTCAATTTCAAAATCATCTCATTTTATGTGGAAAGTTTCTGTTCGAGTCGACTCGAGCAATTTTGCTTTGGTCGAGCCGACTCGAATTTCTGAGTTCTCTACCTATTGCTCTGGTCGAGCTGACTAGGTCTTTGCCTAGACGACTCGGTGTTCTAATTATTCTGAGTTCACTCTGGTCGAGCTGACTCGGATGTTTCTAGGGTTTGGTGAGCCGACTCGAAAGTCAGGAAATCGCTATTTAGGTAGTTCTGAACTGTCTTTTCCTGTACTTCACTCTTCTCACTTTTACTTCAAACTCACTCTACCCTCTTGGAAACTTTACCAAACTCCCAAAAATCATTATCTAAAACCTTCATTTCTTGAATCCCACTGCATTAGGTTCTTGAAGATCTGTAAGGAAGGTTCTTCAAGATGGTGAATCAAGCACATGTAGTGAAGATATAAGAGAAAAGAGAGAAAAGAGGAAACGGTCTTCCACTGAGCGACAAGAAGAAGAACTCCTCCTCCCGGACAGATTGTATCAATGGCCAATTGGCCTGTAACTTGTTGAAGGAAGATCGATTTTACATTTCTAGAAGAGATGGAAATGAAGATTGGAAGATGGATAGAATGCCAGGGTTGGAAGTACTTCTGTTCTTTAGACATCTTGACCTACCCCACACTGGTACGGATTTTATATGAGCATATAGCTATTAAAGAATTTCATTTGGAATCCACTGTTAAGGGAAAGAAAATAATTGTGGATGAAGAGAAATTGGGCAATTTGCTGCAAATGCTTACGAATGGTGCTACTGAGCTTCTTCTACTGGATAAGGAACACACTCTAAAACTGATTTTGGAAAAAGAAGATGTGAGCTCAATTCAGCATGTACAAGCAAATTTATTGTTAAAAGAAATAAGGCTTCTTCATAATATAGTAAGTAGTATTTTTCTTCCTAGGATCGGTCGCTTTGACTGGGTCAGCGAAAAAGATATGACGTTTATGGGACACTTGATAGAAGAAAAGCCACTCAACCTTCCCTATATAATGGTGATCTAGATGACTGAAGCAGGAAAAAAAGTCAAAGCCTGTCTACCTTACGGTATGGTTTTCACTCTACTATTTAAATAGGCTAGGGTTGACTTAACCAATGAAATAGACAAGCCACTACATCACTTTGACACTTATTCCTTCAACTCACTGAAAAGAATGGGTTACAAACTACAAGAAGGAATAAGGATAAAGAAGGTGCCTAGTCAGATTGCTACTACCTCTTCTGAAGATGTTGAAGCTGCTGAAGAAAGGACTGAAGGTATAATGATTACTCCATCTGACCTCAAGAAACTGATATTTCAAAAGATGGAAACTATCTCAAGTTCACTAACAGATCACATGAACTTTGAAATTGATGAGATGAGAAATACAGTTAATGCAAGTTTGCAGGAAATGAGATCTGAACAGAAGCTTCACCAAGAGAAGATTGAAAAGGAAATGGAAGGTTTTAAAGAAGAAATCAGAAGCATCTTATTGCAATCCCAAAAGGAAACAGTCACTATTGAAGATGCTCCTGAACAGATCTTCAAGGATTCACTCGACACTCCTGCTCCTATTCCTTCATCTGATCCACCCAAACCTGTTAAGACCAAGAAAAAACCCAAAACCAAGAAGACTAAGATTTTTAGAGCCCCTGTCAGAACTAGGTTCAGGGATTTAAGGTTTAAACCCCTGAAAACTAAGACCTCTGATAAAGTTATGAGGTAGGAAGAAGAAGAAGAATAGGTTATGTTGTTAGTCTTCTGGTTTTGTTTCTGACTTTGTTAATGCTCTACTTTTTATCATTTATAATTTGAATGTACTTTCTTTCCTACTTTGTATGGAAAACTTATCAATGAAATGAAAGTTTCTTTAGCAATTTCACTTGTTATCTTGTACAATGATTTAATACAACTGTAATGAGTTTTTAATTAGAATTTCCAATTTGAGAATATGAAATTATCTCAAACAAAAATTAAAGACTTTCTCAATCTATTTCAAAATCTGAACTTTACTTGAAATCACCTTTTTGATTGATTGATAAAAAGGGGGAGAATGGTGAAGAATGGCATATTATTGTCATGAAAATTTCTGATATCTTTGTTGATCTTCTATTTACTCTTAAAGTGCATAAAAAGAATGAAAAAGGGGGAGTACAAAAGTGATAGTATTCAATCAAACCTAATTGTTTAATTACTCTAAAACCTAGAGAAAGGGGGAGATTCTTTTGAATGATTTTGCACTGATTGCTATTGCTCTACAAATTAATCTTAATTCTGTCATTTTTCTCAAATCTTTGATACTCCATGTTTTGTGCTAACTATAATACCATGAAGCATGAAAAGTTTAATACTTTGATGATATACAGTGATATCATCTCTTGAGCTTTGATATTTTTTTCAAAACTAATTAGCTCTGATACATGTGAATATTTAACTTTCATATACTGTTACACATGTAAAGTGTAAAGAATTTTTCATACCCAGTGTTTTGTGATCATCAAAAAGGGGGACATTGTTAACCCCATAAGTGATTTTGATGATAACCAAACATTGGAGCATGTACATTTATTTCTAACAACTTTTCAAGTATTTTACAAGTTTTTGTAGGATGAGTTAATTGTTCAAACTTCAACTCCTACACCTTTGTTTTTTGTTTGAGTTGTGTTGTAATGTATTTTTGTAAAGAAGAACCCAATGAAAAAGCTAAGAAAAATCATGTAAAAAAGGGTTACTTTTGTGTGTGTGCGCCTTAAAAGTATTTTGAGTTGGTATGATTGAAAATTGTAAGAGTGTTGGTTCTTTCTTGAGTTCAAGTATAAAAACCCTAAAGAAGAAACTCGAGCTGACCCAGCATGTTGAAGAGCCGACTCCACTTATTGGCACGCAGCAAGGATTATAGAATGCAGCAATCCGAGCCGACTCAAAGATAACCGAGCCGACTCCAATGAATTCAAGTTGACTGGAATATGTCTGATCCGACTCCTCCAGAGTCCAGTTTCTAAAGATTTCTAGGCGAGCCGACCCAAACCAAAAAGAGCTGACACTACCAGACCTAATTTTGAAGACCTGAGAAAGCGAGCCGACCCGAATTGCATCGAGCCGACTCTTCCAGAGTGTTCATTTCAGAATCTATGAAGAAGATCCAAGCTGAAAAGAGCCACCTTCTCGAGTTTAAGTTTTTCAAAGAAAGAAGTTCGAGCTGACCCGAGCTATCAAGAGTTGACTCGTCCAGAGTAAAGTTTTATGCCCTGAAACAAAGAGACGACTGCACTGAAGATTTGGTGACTTGACCTATCGACTCGAAGGATCCGAGCTGACTCGAAGGATCCGAGCTGACTCGAAGGAATCCGAGCCGACTCGAACATCATTTTCAGGTATCTAACGGCTAGTTTCAGAATTTATTTTTGAATGCCAAAAAGTGCTCCAACAGTCACAAATCATTCCCCAACGATCTACAACAGCTAGAACTGCCTTGGAGTGATAGAAGACCTTATATTTGAAGGATTTGAACATCCAAAAAGTAAGAGTTTTTGAAAAGTTCTTAAAAGAGAAGAGAGCTTCATTGAATATCCAAACTACCAACAGCAAAAGAGCACAAGAGCATTCAAGTTAGCCTTCAGGTCTTCACCAACTCTAATCTGAAGCTTGAAGCAACTTTGGGAAGAAGCCACTGAAGCAATTAAAGCTTATTCAAGTGCATTCAAGTGGACTTCTATCAAGCTGCACTAGCAACTATCCGACAAATTGAGTTTGTCATTTTTATTGCATTTATTTCAATTCATTTTTGAATTATTAGATTCTTGGTGAGCCTTGATAAAAATCAAGTGTTGGGTTCTTGGTAATCCTGGTAAAACCAAGTTAGGTTTCTTTGGTGAGCCTGTTTAAAACCAAAGGGAGTTGGGTTTTCTTTGGTGATCCCGTAAAACCAAAGTATAGAGGTTTTGGATTGTGATCCTGTAAAACAATCCTACTATATTTGGATGTGAATATAGTGGAAATTCCAAGTGGTATCTTGGATAGTGGACACAGGAGCTGGGTTGCTTCGAACCACTATAAATTCTATGTGTTTGTATTGTGATTCTCTGATTTCTTTTAGCTTCTGCATTTAATTCTTAATCATAACACACAATACTTTAAAAGGGTATTTCAATCGCACATTATCTGCTTTAAATTTCAAAAGTCCCAATTCACCCCCCTATTGGGTAGCCACCTAGGAAACACAAAATTCTTTCCATCTCTTATAACAATCTTCTCTAGGAGATTTTAAGCTTGAAACAACCCAGAAGTAACCCATTTTCATGATTTTTACTTAACCATTTCTTTAGGTTCTTCTTTACATGAATCACTTACAGCACATCTCATTTCAAAAACTAAGGATGTAGGAGTTGTAATTAAGCATTAGAATCATCCTACAAAAACTTGCAAAGCACTTAGAGAGTTGTTAGTAAAATAAATGCATGCTCTAATATTTTGTTATCATCAAAATCACTTATAGGGTCAACAATCTCCCCTTTTTGATGATGACAAAACACTGAGCATGAAAAATTCTTTATAATTATATGTGCAATTGTATTTGAAAGTGAGTATTAACATGTATCAGAGCTAACTATATTTGCATGTAAGTATTAGAGCTTTTGTGTAAGAAAAACTATACACTATCAGTGTCAGTGCTTTTATATATATCAGAGTATCAGAGCTTGTATGTTTCAAAGTATTAGGGCTAGCACAAACACAAAGTATCAGAGCTCAAGTTTGCAGTGTATCATAACTAATTCTTGAGCTAATTTTTTGAAGCAATCAGAGCAAATTGCAAGTTTTGAACTAAAGCCATTTAGTTCAACAAGTTTTCTCCTCTTTTTTGTATGATTTTAAAATTTTGAAACATTTGCATGTTATCATGCATAGTCATATACATTCTCCACATTTCTCATATATTTTTCATGCTTTCTCGCATCTCCCCCTTTCTGTCAACAATCAAAAAGGTATTCATTTGATTTTTTTAAAGCTCAATTTGTTTGAGATAATTTTACTTTCTCATATCAAGTTTGATACTCTAATATAAATTCATTTTGACCAGTATTATACAAGTAAAAATATGAGTGCAAAGCATTGTATAATCATAATCCAAACACAAAAGTAAGATATCAAAAGATGTATTTATTTTATTCATAAAAATCTTGAATACAACTAAGAAAAATTTGCATACACCTCACTTTCTATTCACTATTACTAGGTATATCTACCTTAGTACTAGTGGATGGCCCAAAAAGTGGTCTAGATGATATAGGTTCTAGATCAAATACATTTGGAGGTACAGAAGTAGGATGTGAACCCTGAGGCCTAAGATGAGGTGCAGGTTGTCTAGGGTGTGCAGAGGCTTGAGTAGGTGTAGGTACATGTGCAGGTACAGGCTAAGGTCTAGTAGAGAACGCTGAAACAATAGTGGAAGATAGGGAGATAAGCTCTACCCATACAGAATTAAGTTCCTCTTCCAACCTGGGTATTAGCAAAAGCTTCAGCTGAACCCTGCATTCTACCAAACTCTGATGTGAGTATCTCAATGCCTCTGGTGTAATCTTCTTCTATTCTATTTCCTTCCTCCATCCCACCCATTTTGAAATTTACTTCTTTCAGCTTAGCTCTAAACTCTTCTATACTTTTGTCAACTAAATTTTTAATAGCTTCAGTAGCTGACCTGATAGTATTAAATAGGTGTTGCATGTCAACATGGGATGAAAGTCTAGTGGACTCAAGTACATCAACCCTGGAGCGTAGATCTCTGACCTCACCACTGATCTAATATAATCTGGTGTCAACTATCTGGCGAAGCTCACCAAACATAGAGGTCATGGATCTAGTCAGTGTGTCTGCATGTCCTCTCATCTTCTTGGCAATGAACTCCTGAGTCACTAAAATAGTAGATGGTCCTGGAATAGATTTTGAAATTGATAAAGCAGGTGGAACCAATGGTGATGAAGGCACAATACGTGGAGAAGAAGGTGAAGGAGAGATCCTAGGACTCCCCTCCTTAGTAGGCATAGTCTCCAGAGTGCAAAGCTAATGTACTCAGCAGCAGTCTCCTCAATAGTAGCCTCAGCAGCAGTAGCAACAGGTATATCAACAAGAGGCTCTAAGGGCTCAAGTGTAGAGGGTGCAACAGTGTCAGAAGTAATCTCTCTTGCTATTTCCTCACTTTTGCTATCATCCTCACTGCTGCTAGATCCTATAGCTCTGATGTTTGTTCCGTTCTTCTTCCATGTTCCTTATTTAAGTTCATAACCCATTCGTTGCAAGGATTTGGAGGTGTAGGTGTCTGTATAGTGAAGGGGTCTTCCATCTTTCCCTTCAAGGTTGACTCTGGAGGCTTGAAATAGTAAGGTTAGTACCATGCCATATGGCAAATAAGCTTTAACCTTCCTTACTGCCTCCCTCACTTGCATAATCATTATATTTGGCAAATTGAAGGCCTCCCCCTCAATTTTATGCTCCATAAAGCACAAATCCTTTTCATTGACCCAGTCGAATCTTCCAGTTCTTGGGAGAAAAATCTGGCCAATGAAATTGTGTAACAGCCTCAACTCAAGTGATAAGGTGTTGGCCATTACAGTGCCAACACCACTGACATCTTTCCTGTTCAGCATAGTTTTGAGGGTCTTTTATCTATCTTTCAGTACTAAATGATTTGAACCCTCGTTAGGCATCTCCAGTAAGGTGTTCAACCTTTCTTCAATAACTATAACTCTTTTCCCTTTGACAGTGGATTCTATATGTTGTGCCTCTAATCTCAGATTTTCATAGAATGTTCTTACTAATGTGGGGTAAATAGCCATATTTAAAGAACAGAAAAACCTCACCTCAGTTCTTTAATGGAATCGCCTATCCGTAACCCAATTTCTTTGAGAAAAGAAAAGATAATTCTCCTACCACTAGTTACGGGCCGATTGGTCATGGAAATACTTGTCTTGGAGAGGTGGTGGCAGTTGCTGGTTCTCTTTTTCTTCCTCTTCCCTCCGTTCTTCTCTTTCCACTGCTCGAGTCGGCTCCTCTTGTCGACACTTAGATCTTCTTTCTATTTCAGCTAAGGGAATTGCTCTTTTAGGTCTTTTTCCCATGGCCATTTTGGGTGCCATTGCTCTGATTTGGGAATAAAGATGGAATTGGAGCTTAGGAGAAAGTATTTCGGAGGAATGGGAGAGATATCGAGTGGAATGCTAGGGTTTAGAGTGAGATAGAAAAGCATGAAAGCTCGAAAAAAGTTTCTAGACTCTATTAAAAAAATAGTTTGCCCAATATTCGAGTTGGCTCGGCTAATCCTAAATTGCCCGAGCCGGCTCGACCAGAGCAAAATCAGACTTCACAGTGATTCGAGTCGGCATGACTTGAGCACATTGCCCGAGTCGACTTGAACAAAAACTTTCCATAAAAGTTAAAAGAATGTTTGGAAATGAAAATAGTCTAGAAAATTACATAGAAATGTGTTTAAAGATATTGAATTGATGTAGGAGGCTTTCTTGATAATTTTTCTTAATTTTAAAGAAATTAGGTTAGGAAATTTTTTTAAAAAGGATCATAAAGACCTAATTCTTCTCTAATCATTTCAAATCTATCCTGATTGAGTGGCTTAGTGAAAATGTCAGCAAGTTGATTTTCAGTAGGGATGAACTCTAGTTCAATGTCACCATTCAAAACATGATCTCTCATAAAATGGTGTCTAATCTCTATATGCTTAGTTCTCGAGTACTGAATTAAATTTTTTATTAAATTTATAGCACTTGTATTATCACATTTGATAGAGATTTTAGCTTGTATAACACCAAAGTCTTTTAGTTGTTGTTTAATCCATAACACTTGGCGCAACAACTCCCTGTAGCAACATACTCTACATCAGCAGTAGATAGTGCTACCAAGTTTTATTTCTTACAATGCCATGATATTAAATTCACTCCTAGAAATTGGCATGTGCTGTTAGTACTTTTCTTATCAATTTTACGACCAACATAATCAGCATCCGAAAATCCAATCAAACTTAATGAAGAATGCTTTGAAAACCATAGACCTAGATTACTTATTCCTTTCAAATATTGTATAATCCTTTTAATAGCATGCATATGTGATTCTTTAGGATTAGATTGGAATCTAGCACATACACATATGCTAAACAAGATATCAGGTATACTTGCAGTTAAGTACAGTAATGATCCAATCATACCTCAATAGAGTTTTTGATCAATGTTGGATCCATCTTCATCTTTATCCAATGTGCAGGTTGGGCTCATGGGTATGCTCATTTGTTTGCTTGACTCCATACCAAACATCTTGATAATTTCTTTGGTGTATTTGGCTTGGTTAATGAAGATTCCTTTGTTTGTTTCGCTTGAAGTCCAAGAAAGTAGTTAAGTTCACCCATTAGGCTCATTTCAAATTCTCCCTGCATTATCTTAGCAAATTCTCTACAAAGAGTTTTATTAGTTGCACCAAATATAATATCATTAACATAAATCTATACAACTAATAAATCATTATCCTTCTTCTTGATGAAAAGAGTTTTATCAACATTTCCTCGTATAAAATCATTTTCAATTAAGAAAGTTCTAGGTCTATCATACCAGGCTCTAGGTGCTTGTTTCAAACCAAACAATGCTTTATTGAGTTTAAAAACATGATTTGGAAAAGCATAACTTTCAAAACCTGGTGCCTGTTCTACAAAACCTTGTTTGGATATAAAACCATTCAAGAATGCACTTTTCATATCGATTTGAAAGAGTTTGAAATTCATGTAGCAAGCAAATACAAGAAGTAATCTAATAGCTTCTAGTCTTGTTATGGGTGTATATGTTTCATCAAAATTTATACCTTCTTTTTAGTCATATCCCTTAGCCACTAATCTAGCTTTGTTTCTAATTATGTGGCCTTGTTCATCTAATTTATTTTCATAGACCCATTTGGTTCATATGATGGGATGGTCTGATAGTTTTTTGATGCGGGACAGGGATTGGACTGGATCGCTGGTGAGCATGAAAGTCACCAGGGATTAGGATTTGCAAAGGAGGAAAGAAGAGGGTGCAGGGTTAAGATAAAATACTGGGGTTCACATAGATTCCCCAAGAAGAACAAGCACATAGCAAAGGGGCTCACACAGATGCCCTAGAAGAACAAGCACATAGCAAAGGGGCTCACATAGATGCCCTGGGCTCACACAGATGCCCAAAATCAGGGATCACACAGAAACCCTGGGAAGATGGAGAAGGGATCATACAGATACCCTAGGAGCACACAGATCCTTCACACAGAACAATAGAAATTTTATTCATCCATCCTCCTGTTACAAAAGGCTGAGGGTGGTATTTATAGATTTTCCAACCCTCATTTGAATTTGAATACAAGATAAAAAGATAAGAACGAATCAAATTCAAATATAAGATAGGATAAGATAAGCCTATCCATATATCAATCCTAACCAACCAAATCCTAAATCAAATTCAAATATAAGATAGGATAAGATAAGCCTATCCATATATCAATCCTAACCAACCAAATCCTAATTCAAATTTTAAACAAAAGATAAATCCTAAATAAATTTATTCCAAAAATGCTTCAAGATCTGTGCCACTCCAAGAATTATGCTTGCTTCAAGATCCGTGCTTGAGATGTCCCCATCATTCTCCTACGGTGGGGTGAACTCGACTCCATCGAATCAGGCTGAGCGAGGTTGATGGAACTGAAACCAATCAAAAAGGACTCCGATGCTGAACAAGGTTGATGACGGTGGCGGCCATGGCGGAGGAATGCGGCTAGCCAACGGAGAGCACTGAGGTGATCTGGTGGAGCATTCGATCTGAAGCTTGAGGGCGACGATGAATCAGGTGTTGGGGTCACCGGCTGTAGGTAGGGGAGATGTCGTTGACGGAGAGAAGAAGATGACCGCCGGTGGGCTCGGAGGTGATCTCTCCGGTGAGGTCGGCGGACCAGTCTTTCACGGAGCGGCTGGGAGCTGGGGTTGAGGATGACTGGGGGGAGAATGGTCCGACGTCGATGTTGGGGAAGGATCCGTGGACGAGATTTGAAACAGGGAAGAAAGAGAACAGTGGGCCGGTGATGAAGAAGAAAAATCCTAATCCTTTAGCTCTGATACCACTTGATGCGGGACAGGGATTGGACTGGATCGCTGGTGAGCATGAAAGTCACCAGGGATTAGGATTTGCAAAGGAGAAAAGAAGAGGGTGCAGGGTTAAGATAAAATACTGGGGTTCACATAGATTCCCCAAGAAGAACAAGTACATAGCAAAGGGGCTCACACAGATGCCCTAGAAGAACAAGCACATAGCAAAGGGGCTCACATAGATGCCCTGGGCTCACACAGATGCCCAAAATCAGGGATCACACAGAAACCCTGGGAAGATGGAGAAGGGATCATACAGATACCCTAGGAGCACACAGATCCTTCACACAGAACAATAGAAATTTTATTCATCCATCCTCCTGTTACAAAAGGCTGAGGGTGGTATTTATAGATTTTCCAACCCTCATTTGAATTTGAATACAAGATAAAAAGATAAGAACGAATCAAATTCAAATATAAGATAGGATAAGATAAGCCTATCCATATATCAATCCTAACCAACCAAATCCTAAATCAAATTCAAATATAAGATAGGATAACATAAGCCTATCCATATATCAATCCTAACCAACCAAATCCTAATTCAAATTTTAAACAAAAGATAAATCCTAAATAAATTTATTCCAAAAATGCTTCAAGATCTGTGCCACTCCAAGAATTATGCTTGCTTCAAGATCCGTGCTTGAGATGTCCCCATCATTTTTTAACTAATGTCCATACCTTATTTCTTTCAAACTGATTTAGTTTTTCATGCATGGCCATCATCCAATTAGGGTCAGATTCAGCTTCTTCTAAGCTATGAGGTTCTATTTGTGACACAAAAGCTAAGTAATCATGTACATCTCTATGTGATGACCTAATTCTAATACCTTGTAAAGGATCACCAATAATTAATTTTTTTGGATGAGAAGTTGCATACCTCCATTTCCTTGGTAGATCAACATGATCCTTACTTACCATTTCTTCTCCTTCTTAAGTTGGTCTATCTTGTATGCTCATGTCTTCCATTTCTTTTTGAAGTATACCTGCATCATTGTCTATGCACTCTTCTTTCTTAGAAGGTGAAGGGTTAGTTTCATCAAAAATGATATGCATTGATTCTTCTACAATTAGAGTTCGTTTGTTAAATATTCTATATGCTTTGCTATGTAATGAATAATCAAGAAAAATTTCTTCATTAGATTTTGCATCAAATTTTCCTAGATTATCTTTATCATTATTAAGCACAAAGCATTTACAACCAAGTACATGAAAGTAATTAATGTTGGATTTCTTTTCATTCCAAAGTTCATAGGGATTTTCTTCAAAATAGGATGAATCAAAATGCGGTTCAAGACATAATGAGTAGTGTTCACCGCTTCTGCCCAAAAGTACCTCGGAAGATTTCCTTCACACAACATTGTTCGAGCTGTCTCTTCCAAAGTCCTATTTTTCCTCTCTTTGATACCATTTTGTTATGGTGTCCTAGGAGCGGAGAAGTATGATCAATGTCATTTTCTATGCAATAATCATCAAAAAATTGATTTTCAAATTTCGTGCCATGATCACTCCTAAATGAAATTATTGAAAGATTTTTCAAATTAGAACCTTTTTTATGAAATTTTTGAAAGACTTTAAAAGTTTCATTTTTATAAGTGATAAAAGACCCAAGTAAATCTAGAGAAATCATCTACTATCGTAAGAGCATATTTCATACCACCTAGGCTTGTGGTCTTAGTTGGTCCAAATAAGTCCATATGAAGTAGCTCAAGGGGTCTAGTAGTAGAAATCATATTTTTGGATTTAAAACTTTTCCTAGTTTGTTTATCCATTTGGCATGCATCGCAAACATGATTAAGATCTACTTTAAATTTAGGCAAGCCTCTAACTAGATTCTTGGAAATTAACTTGGCAATAGTATACATGCTAGCATGACCTAATCATCTATACCAAAGTAAGCAAGACTCCTTGGTCTTAGCATTCATTGCAACTAGACTGGAACTACTAGACATGGCTAGATCATTAAGGTCTACCACATAAATATTTTCAAGTCTATGTCCAATGAACTTACTGCTAGAATCAAGAGAGTTTATTACAATACACATTGATGATTTAAAGACAACCTTGAAGCCTTTATCATATAATTGATTAATACTTAATAAATTATGCTTCAACTTGTCTATTAGCAATACATTTTCAATAAAAGTACAGGGGGCTATTTTGATCTTATCGATTCTGATTATTTTCTCCTTGCCATTATCTCTAAAAGAAACCATACTCCTTCTTTCATCTCTAGGGTGATAAATTCATCTTTGTCACCCGTCATATGCCTTGAACAGTCATTGTCGAGATACCATCTTTTCTTCAATTTTTGGACTGCAAGACATTCTTGCAAGATAATCAAGAAGTTCTTTTAGGTACCCAAGCTACCTTGGATCCTTGCAGGTTTGCAGAGGTGGTTCCTTTGGGAACCCAAATTCTATTAATTTTATTCTTAGAATATGCATTTTTCTTTAATGAATTACATTAAAAGAATTTATATCCAACTCTAAGACATGCATAACATACAATTCCAGAATTTTGAAAAGATGTACGATTCAAAGATCTAGATGTTGATGCAGATGTAAAACTTTTTCTCATAAAAGATTTTCTATTTAAATTCTTAGGTTCATACATTGTAGCTTTAGAAATGGATGTAGAAGGATTAGATACAAAATCTTTTTGGGATATTGATTTTGGAACACAAGCTTTTGAAGATATGAATTTAGTAGCTGAAACCCCATTTGAATTAGAAGAATTGAAACCAATTCCAGCTTTGTTTCCATAAATTCTTTGATCTTTTAAAATTAACTCAAGCTTATTTGAAGATAAAGTGAGTTTTTTGACTAGTGGCTTGAGTTTTTCAACCTCCCTTTTCAAATCATTGTTTTCAATAGTCAAAGCTTCATTTTTTTCAATACATGCATTTTTGTCAGTTTCCAACACTTTGTTCTTTTCAGGAAAGGCATGTAAATCTCTTTGCAATAAAATATTCTTTTTTAAAATTTCTTCTCATTTTGTAAAGAATCATTTGTATTCTTTATAGTTCTCATCTTTACTCCTGCCTTTTTACATTTAGATAATAGATCATGAAAAGTAGAATTCAATTCTTCGAATGTAAATTTTATTTGAGGTACGGGAGATGTTGCCTTATCTTCGAGACCCATTATGCATAGATTTGCAATCTTTGTGGTCTCTTCTTCTTCAGTTGAAGTCGACTCCTCGTTGTTGCTCCATGTAGCAACCATTGCTTTTTTCTTCTTTTACTTAAACATCTTTTTCAGTAGAGGACAATCTGGATGGATGTGCTCGGGCTTCTTGCATTCATCGCTCGTGGGCATCTGTTCTTTGTCTTTTTATCTATCCTTGTCCTTGTCCTTGGAGTGCTCACCTCGTTTATGGAATTTTCTATAGTATCTTCTTTTCTTCTTTCCCATAAACCTTCTAAATCTCCTCACGGCCATAGCAATATCTTCATCTTCCAAGTCACCTTCAGTGGAGGAGCATTCATTTTCCGATTCCTCATCTTTCTTTGAATTTGATGCAGCTTTGAAGGCTATTGTTTTCTTCTTCTTCTGATCATCATCAGTCCTATGCTGCATGGCTAGCTCATGTGTGATGAGAGAACCCATCAGTTCATCCAGAGGTAAAGTGTTTAGATCCTTAGCTTCCTGGATGGTAGTCACTTTGGGGTCCCACTTGTCCGGAAGTGATTTGAGAATCTTCTATACTAGATCAGCATTTGAATAAACCCTGCCAAGACTTCTCAAATATTAATAATATCTATAAAATGAGTAAACATGGCAGAGATAGTTTCATTTTGTTCTATTTTGAAAAGTTCATAACTATGTACAAGAAGATTAATCTTCGAAGTCTTCACTTGGGAAGTTCCTTCGTGGGTCACTTCAAGTTTGTCCCAAATTTTCTTTGCAGAAGAGCAAGTGAAAACTCAATTGAACTCGTTAGCATCCGAAGCATAGTATAATAGATTCATGGCTTTGGCATTTAATTCCCCCATCTTCATGTCGTGTTCATCCCAGTCCTCTTCAGGCTTTGGGACATCCACGCCATTAATTTTGATCATGGAAATATGTGGCCCTTTTAGAATGACCTTCCATAATTGAAAATCGATAGCTTGAATATAGATTTTCATTCTAGCTTTCCAATAGAAATAATTTGTTCGAGTGAAGAGTGGAGGTCTACTAGTAGATTGGCCTTCGACCAAAGATGTACTTATGAGATGAGCCATCGATCTTTACTCTAAATGTATTAAGAGACACTGCTCTGATACCAGTTGTTGCCTAGGTGGCTTTCCCAAAGAGGGTGAATTGGGAATTTAAAAAACTTAAAGCAATTAAGTGCTCTTTGAAAACTACTTTAAAGTGTTAAGTGCTATGGTTCAAATAATTAAAAGCAAAAGCAAAAGTAGATAGAAAAGCACAACACAAATATGCAAAAATTATAATGGTTCAGAGCAACCAGCTCCTATGTCCACTACACAAGATTACTACTTGGGATTTCCACTATATCCCCCATCGGAATATAGTCGAATTGTTTTAACAGGCTCACAATCCAAACCTAACTTTCTTTAGTTCTTAAATTGGGTTACCAAAGAAATCCAACACTTGGTATTAAACAGGACCACCAAAAACCCAACTTGGTTTTACCAGGATCACCAAGAACCCTTACAGTTAGTTTTCAAGGGGATCACTAACAACCCACTTGGTTTTTAGACCGGGCTCACCAACAACCCAACAATTCAAAAAGAATTATAAAGAGAAAGCAATAGAATGACAAACCAATTTTGTCGGATGGTTGTCGATGTAGCTCAAGAGAAGCCTTCTTGATTGCACTTCAATGCACTTTAATGGCTTCTTCAACTTCCTTAATAATTGTTTCAAGCTTTAGATGTAAGTTGGTGAAGACTTGTAGACTATCTTGAATGATCTTTCATGCTCTCTTTCTCTCATGGTCAATAAATGTTCAACTAAGCATTAACCAAGCCTTAACCATTCAAAAGTTGTCCCAATCCCTCTTTTATAGAGTCTTGTGCTCTTCTTAGTTGATTTTAGTTATTGTAGACCATTGGGATGTGACATTTGATCATTGGAGCACTTTTTGGATTCAAAATTCAAGTTCTAAAACTAGCCATTATAAGCCTAAAATCGACCTTCAAGTCGGCTCGAATCCATAGAGTTGTTCTGGTCGAGTCGCCTCTCTTTTATCAGGTCAACTCGGTTTCTCAATAGCTTGATTCCTTACTCTGGAAGAGTCGGCTCACCTTACTTTGAGTCGGCTAGGATTCATAGGCCTTTAGAATTACAGTCTGGAAGAGTCGGCTCGGTTGGCTATTCACTTAGAACTCTTCTTTTTGCACTCTAGAGGAGTTGGCTTGAATTTCTGAAGGGTTGGTTCGGATGTCTGACTGAATGATAGAGTCGGCTCGAACTTCCTTCAGGTCGGCTTGCCTGTCTAATTTAGGAAATGGTACTCTGGACAAGTCAGCTCGGATCCCTTAGAGTCGGCTCAGATATCTACAAGCCAAAAATCTTCATGCATGCCATATGCTAGAGTCGGCTCCTTTGCTTCGAGTCGGCTTGGATGAGTTCTTCATTGAAAACTCAGTTCATCTCCAAAATTGATCCAGCAAGATTTCAAACATTCAAAAGTCTTTCCATCTCTCCTAACAATCTTCTCTAGGAGATTTTAAGCTTGAAACAATCCAGAAGTAACCCATTTTCATGATTTTTACTTAACCTTTTCTTTGAGTTCTTCTTTACATGAATCACTTATAACATAACTCATTTCAAAAACTAAGGATGAAGGAGTTGTAATTGAGCGTTAGAATCATCGTACAAAAACTTGTAAAGCACTTGGAGAGTTATTAGTAAAACAAATGTATGCTCCAATATTTTGTTATCACCAAAATCACTTATGGGGTCAACAATTATGAAAGAATTATGCCTTAAAAGTCAATCATAGTTATTGTATTAGTGGTATTTTTTTATTCTCCCAACTCAAGATTAATATTAATGGAGGTAATTTTCGATTCATCATATGCTATGTCTTATGTTTTAATTATAAGATTTTGATGAACCCCATAGGTTAGGGCAAAGGAATTGGGGTTATGATGGAGATCATAATGGTGAGATCTAAGTTCCTATAAACCTTAACCTAAAATATTCCTAGTCGATGGATCATCAGTTTAGGGATTGATGAATCTAGAAAGACTAGCATATCCTATGTATGCTCAATGGAGAGGGTGGTTGGTCTCACAACCACTTGTATAGAGACACTAATACAAGGATGTGGTTGCTCATTAGATTATTAGTCCACTGAATTGATATGACAGAAGAACATCAAATGGAAGTCTTACTTGTCAAAAGCAATGTTCTCTTAGTGGGAGTAGTGCATGTATCCTTAGACCTGAATTACCATAATATCTTATGCACATGAATCCTTGTTTTGATGTATGCTTATTCATGATAATTAAGTCATATACAGGGTGCTTCTAGATATGGTGGATTGTGTATGAAGGTAATAAGTAGGTCAACAAGGAATCGATCACTCCTAGTAAGAGGAGAAGTTATTCCATGTGATCTTTTCGAATGATGACTCAAGAAGTCTTTGATCAAAGCATGCTGAGATTAGATAGAATTCTAATCTTTCATCGATTGAGTCTTCATTATCGAATTGAGATTTGAAAGGATTAAGTACTAGGATTTGATATTCATCCATGCCCATTACTTAATCGAGAAAAAGGGAGATCGAAGAATTAAATTACATGGTAACTTTTCACTAAAGGGTATTTTAATAATTTCTACTAAATTTTTCATCTTCCGGGTAGGCGGACATGTTGCTAGATGTCAATCATGTTTGTAGGTTTTCATAAATCAATTTGATTGGATTCATGAGTTAATTTGGAAGTATGTTCGAATTGGCAACTTAGGTTAGCTCAATTTGACCTAATTAGGTCAATCGAGTTTGATTGGATCGAATTGGCTTGGACCTAGATCTACTATAGGGTAGACGTGGAATCCAAAGGATCACACACATCAGAAAATTGGCCAAGAAAGTCAATTATATTTTTATTAGGGTCATGGGATCCTAATTGGCTAGCTAATTGACATACTAGCATATGTTGGCTAGCCC
Organism: Areca catechu; assembly: GCA_021397845.1. Taxonomy (NCBI): domain Eukaryota; kingdom Viridiplantae; phylum Streptophyta; class Magnoliopsida; order Arecales; family Arecaceae; genus Areca; species Areca catechu. The sequence goes on from CM038046.1 coordinate 99,199,071, forward strand.
AACTACTAACCCAATTAGATTGGGTCAACTTGTTTGCTATTTGTGCTAACCAATTTAAGTGAAATTGAAATTAGGTAAAGTACTAAGTGGGGCATCCTAATTCAGTATTTATCTGAATTTTATTAGGCTTTATCTTGGATTTATGGAAGAGTCCTACATGGCATGGACTTTTGGCACCATGTTACAGTGTGTGCTAAAAATAAATGTGTGCAAAAGGACCAAGAGTCCTTCTACTAGTAAAACACAAATCCTAGATAAAGACCAGATGCCTCTCCCTTATTTCCATGCCTAAATGGATGGGCTTTGATCGGTTAAAAGGTGGAAATATGGCATGGAAGGAGTTGGTGCAAAAATGAAGAGTTGCATTTCTTCATTATAGTGCAAAATTGAAACCAGGAGTCCGTTTGTTTGAAGGCTCTTATATTTCTCTGATGCCTCCTTTAAGATTTTATGCCCCTTAGCCTTCCTATAATTGGTTAATGCCATGTGGCAGGTGGAGAAAAAGGCTAGAAAAATGAAGAGACATTAATTTATCTCTTAGCATATGATTAGATATATCATGATATGTCCTCTCATCCTAATAAGACTCCTACTTGAAGGGTCTTATCAAATGGCTAAAGGAGAGACATATCAGGAGCCCTATCCCTCTCTATAAAAGGCATCATATTCTGATGCCAGAGCAATTGAGTTTTCCATTCGAAAATACTACTTGCTATTTTCTCTTCCTCCTTAAGACAAGGTTTGTCTTTTAAGACAAAGCTTGTTCTTTTAAGACAAGGCTAGTCTAATTAAAACAAGAGCTTATAGAGAAAAATAGAAGGGATATTCAAGATCTGAGAGAGGATTTAGAATATTATTTGAGTACACTATGGGAGGGTAGGGGTTCCAGCAAAGGAAGAAAGTCAGAAAGGCTACCGGAAGAGCTAGTCAAATAAGCAACTTTTGTAGGAGTGCTTTCTTGGTCCAGTTCCTATGTGGATCACCTTTAGAGGGTATACACTTGTGTGCTTCGTGGAAATTAAAGAATATAGCATTCCAGGTATTTCTCTATAACCTTAAAGTTTAGATTTATTAGTTATCATGATAACAGGTCCTAGAGTTTAGGGTTCCGGCCAGTCAGTGTTTCAAATATAAAAATCTTGAAATCCAGTCTTCCACTGCGCCCCGCCTAGGTAATCCAATACATTGGCATGGTTAGTTCATAAAAAAGAATTCCATAATTTACTAAGATCTTTTTAGAGACCTAGAATATTAAACTAGTTTCGACATTTGTTTGCACTACATTGCATCTATATAAATCATCTTAAGGGCACTAACCCCTAAATGACATATGGTGGGGATTTCATTATCCTTCCTTGACCCACAAATTACCACCCTCATATTGCATTATCCTAAGCCTATAATTAAAATAATTAGATGTTGACCCTTGAGGACTTCAAGCTCAGTAGGATAAGGGACCCTAAGAGCTAAACTAGCTTAGGATTAGCTGGTCAACTGGTGTCTAGGAATGAAGTTCAAGGATGATGTAGCCCTTAAAGAAGATGGTTCTTTAATTTGTTCCATTATCTGACCTGGCCAAATTATTTGGTTCTAAGAAAAGCAACGTGGGACCCCCACCGACTTTATCCTTACCTGACTAGTAGGCTAGTTAGTTTCTGACTTGGAAGGCTCAAAGGTGATCTTGGAATAGTTAGGAGTTGTCTAGAATTAGGAAACCCTAGAATAGAGAGTGCATTGTATGCTAACTTGATTGCAATTAATATATAACTAAAACTAATAATTCTTCTCTATCTCTCTTTGCTCTAGGACTCCTTAGGTTTGCATCTATAGAATTCTTCTTTCTCTTTCTTTTTTCTTCTTCTCTCTTCTCCACTTAAAGAATCAAATACATAAACTAGGGTTAGACATGGATACACATAGTAAGATCGATCTACCATGCCAATTGAGGGAGTATTTCACCCCTTCATTATATACATATTCTTTATGTATCCAAGCACCTCCTATAAAGGCAATCCAATATGAGATTAAGTCCAGTGTCATACAAATGCTACTATCCTACTATGGACTTAGTCAAGAAGTGTTAGGGTTTGGTGACCAGGGCGAAAGCATGGATTTCAAAAAATTTATAATGAAACCACTACCAAACCCTTAACCCAAGACCTCCTTGCTACGAATTAAAACATACAAACATGCATATATAATATAAACTAGAGTTTAGGCACCAACCTGAACCGCTAGTATCCAATCCGATGAAGAAAACCCTGATTTAGCCTTCTTCTCCACCAAGCACCCAAACGTTCACCCTCCAACGGTTATCCACACGAAACTCGGATCAAGGAAGAACTCCTTCTTCAAGTTGCTTGGAGAAGTGGAACTCTTTCGACAGCCTTTGATCTATTGACCACTGTAGGACACCCTGTCCTATAGTAGGGCACTAAAGACACTCTCTTAAACCACTCTTGGTTTTAGGACAACCCTCCTCTAGGACCCCTTAGGCTTATGTCCTTAAAACAAAGCCTTGTCAAAGTAGAAAAGACCTTGTCTTAACAAGACAAGTCTTGTCATAAAGAAAGAAGGAGGGAGAGAGAGACACTCAGAATAATACTTCTATGGAATTCTTATCTCAGACTCATTTCATCGCCCCCTATTTATAGATACAAGAGGGGTGTGTGATATGTCCTCCCATCAACTTATCAGATATGATTTTTCAAGATCGAAGAAAAGTTATCTGGCTTGAAAAATCATATCTAATAAGCCCATTCATGCACCGAAGGCCTTATTCACATCCCTTCTTTTATCTGGACAAATTCTCACCTGCCACATGTCAATTACCGGTCCCTAAGAAGCCAAGAGACATCTCTTTAATCTCCAAACATCAGAGATTATGAAGAGTCCTGATAGCAGAAGGACTCTCCATCAGAACCGCGCGCCATATGAAGAGTTGCGACTCTTCATGCACCGCGCACGCCATCATTCTTCCATGCAAATTTCAAAGAATGTTGACCAGTCAAAACATAGGCAATTTTGCTATCATTAGAAAGAGCATAAAATTTCCTTTCTGACCATATAAATTATATTCAAATCAGAGATCTATAGCTCATTTTGTACCCTTTTGAAGTTAAGGTATCATTTAGATACCAAGAGTCCCATGCCATTAGGACTCTTCATGTATGGCACCTAAAATGCCCTTAAATCCAAATTAAAAATAGATTTAGCTCTTATTAGGCTAGCCCCACTTAGGACTCAACCTAATTTAGGTTTTTCATAATTAGGTTAGCCCAATTAGCAAGAAACCGGACCCAATCCAATTAGGTTAGGAATTAGGTTAGCCTACATATTGTAATATGTAATCCAGCTAACCAATTGGGATCCTATGATCCTAATTAAATCATGAATGACTTCCTTGGCCAAGTCTCTATTGTGTGTGACCCATTAGGCTCCACATCTAGCCAGCAGTAGGTTTAGGTTTGAGCCGATTCGATCCGATCGAACCTGATTGACCTAATTAGGTCAAATTGGCTCACCTAATTGTCCAATTCGAATCACACATCGAATTGACTCATGAAACCAAATCAATTGGTTCATGAGACCTACAAGACAAGATTGATGTCTAGCAATATATCAATGCCTACCTTGAAGATGAGGAATTTTGATGAATTTACCAAAATACCCTTCAGTGGTGAGTTACCGGGCAATTCAGTCCTTCGATCTACTTGCACCCTGAATATTACTATGGATATGGATACTTGTCAAATCCAATTTCATATTCATACCTTGCTCAATCTGATAATGATGATTCATTAATGAACCATTAGAAACTATTTCTAATGTTCATACTTTGATCAAAGATTTCCCGAATCTTCATTTGATTGAAATTATCTGGATGCGCTTCCCTCTTACTAGGGTTGATCAATTCCTTTTTGACCTACTCACAACCTCCATATACAATCCATCATACCCAGTATCACCCCATGCATGACCCAGTGTCATGATTGAGTGTGAACCAAAGTATGGATTCATGCATACAAGGTACCATGATAGTCTCAGGTCAAAGGACCACATGCACTACTCCCACTATGAGAACTATCTATTGACAAACATATAAGGTTCCATTAGATGTTCTCAAGCTAGATCCATTCAGTGAACTCATTCTCTAATGAGCACCCACATCCTAGTATTAGTGTCAAACTCAAGTGACTGTGAGATCAGTCACCCTCTTCACCAAGCATACATAGGATGTGCTGGTCTTACCGGAAACATTGATCCCCTACTCAATATCCCATCGACCAGGAATATTTTAGATTAGGGTTTTAAGACTTTAGGTCTCACTGGTATGATCTCATCATAACCCTAGAACCATAGCCCTAATCTATGGGGTTCATCATATCTTAATAAAATTAATAAGACACAGCATATGATGAAAATAAAATGCCTTTCTTAATTGATAATGTCAATACATTGGTTTGGGATACAAAAAAAAAATCTCATCGAAATACAACATTTCGATTGGCCTTTAGGACATAATCCTTTCAATCTCCCACTTGCACTTAAGCCAATTGCCTTTAAGTTTTAACCCTATACAATCAAGGTGGCGATCAAACTCCCGCTGTGATAGAGCCTTAATGAATGGGTCTGCTATGTTGTTCTTAGTTTCTACTCTTTTAATGCAGACTTCTTGTCTTTCAACAATCTCTCAAACGAGATGGAAGTGTCTTAGAATGTGCTTTGATTTGTGATGAGCTCTAGGTTCCTTAGCTTGAGCGACGGCTCCAATATTATCATAGTAAAGTGGTACTGGACCTTCAATCTCTGGAACAACGCCCAACTCTGAGATGAACTTCTTCATCCAGACAGCTTCCTTGGCAGCTTCACTAACAGCAATGTATTCTGCCTTAGTTGTTGAGTCAGCTACAGTCTGCTATTTAGAACTCTTCCAGCTTACAGCTCCTCCATTTAAGGTAAAAACATACCCTGAAATAGATTTTCTATCATCTAGATCCGATTGAAAACTAGAATCTGAATAAGCTTCAAGTTTAAGATCAGATCCTCCATATATTAGAAAAATATCCTTAGTCCTTCTCAAGTACTTAAGAATATTTTTCACTGCCTTCCAGTGATCCTCTCCTAGATTAGCCTGAAATCTGCTGGCTAAACCTAAGGCATATGCCACATCAGGCCTGATACATAACATAGCATACATTATAGATCCTACAGCCGAATCATAAGGTATAGAACTCATTCTATTTCTTTCTTCTGGTGTCTTAGGAGACATCTTCTTAGAAAGATGTATGCCATGACCAATGGGCAAGTAACCTCTTTTACTTCCCTCCATGCTAAATCTTTTTAGCACTTGGTCAATGTACCTAGACTGGGATAAGCCTAGCATCCTCCTAGATCTATCTCTATAGATCTTGATACCCAGTATAAAGGATACTTCTCCCAAGTCTTTCATGGAAAACTGTTTAGATAACCATACCTTGACTGATTGTATCATTGGGATATCATTCCCAATAAGGAGTATGTCATCCATATACAGAACCAAAAAAACTATGGCACTCCCACTAGTCTTCTTGTACACACAAGGTTCATCCTCATTTTTGATAAAGTCAAACTCTTTGACTATCTTATCAAATCAGATGTTCCAACTCCTAGATGCTTGCTTTAATCCATAAATAGATTTCTTCAACCTACATACCTAATTAGGTTTAGTCTTCAAGACAACCTTCTGGCTATGACATATAGACCTCTTCCTCAAGGAAACTATTAAGGAATGCGGTTTTCACATCCATTTGCCAGATTTCATAATCATGTTATGCTGCTATAGCAAGCATGATCCGAATAGATTTGAGCATGGCAACAGGAGAAAATGTTTCATCATAATCTATTCTCTATTTTTGTCTGAAACACTTAGCCACTAATCTGGCTTTATAAGTTTTGACTTGGCCATCTGCCCCAATCTTTTTCTTATAGACCCATTTGAAGCCAATAGGGTTAACACCCTCTGGTGCATCAACCAAAGTCCACACTTGGTTGACATACATGGAGTCTATTTCAGATCTCATGGCTTCCAGCCATCTATCTGAGTCCCTATTCATGACAGCATCCGTATAGGTTAGAGGCTCATCATTTTCAATGATCCGGGCTTCATTATTTTCAATAATGAACCCATACCTCTCAGGTGCATGACGCACCCTATCAGACCTATGGATTGGAGTGGTGTGTTCTGGTTCTATACTAACTATGTTATCATTTGGTTAAGATGTATCTATTTGTTGAACTTCTTCAAGTTCAATATTTCTTCCACTGCCCTTTTGTAGGATGAACTCTTTCTCCAGAAAAGTGGCATGCCTACTGACAAAAACTTTTTGTTCAATAGGGTGGTAGAATAGATATCCTATACTATCTTTAGGATATCCTACAAATAGACACTTATCTGCTCTAGCATCCAGCTTATGTCCAAAATTTCTTTTGACATAGGTTGGACATCCCCATATCTTAAGATACTTAAGATTGGGTTTCTTACCCCTCCATATCTCATATGGAGTGCTAGAGATAGATTTAGATAGTACTCTATTTAAGATATTAGCTACGGTTTCCAAGGCATATCCCCAGAAAGAAACAGGTAACTCTGTGAAGCACATCATGGACCGTACCATATCTAATAAGGTACGATTCCTACTTTCAGCAACACCATTTAATTATGGTATGTAAGGAGGGGTCCATTCAGAGATAATCCCCTTTTATTTAAGGTGATCGAGAAACTCGATGGATAAATATTCACCTCCTTGATCTGATCGAAGGATTTTAATACTTTTCCCCGTTTGTTTCTCTACCATACTTTGATACTCTAAAAATTTATCAAAGGCTTCGGACTTATGTTTCATAAGATACACAAATCCGTACCTTGAAAAATCATCAGTAAACGTGATGAAATAAGAGTATCCACCCTTGGCCTGAGTTGTCATAGGCCCACATACATCTATATGTATGAGTCCTAATAACTCAGTTGTCCTTTCTCTATGTCCACTAAATGGAGTCTTGGCCATTTTACCCATGAGACATGATTCACAAGTTCCTAATGATTCATAATCATAAAGATTAAGGAAATTTTTCTTGTATAACTTGCTAATCCTAGTCTCATTAATATGTCCAAGCCGACAGTGCCAGAGTAAAGTATTGTTTACATCATCTCTCTTTCGTTTGTTACTTACATGAAGTATATTGTCATTAGTGGATAGAGTTAAAAGACCATTGCAAAATACGCCACAACATATAATTTCATTAGAAAAGCTGATTGAGCAACCATTGCTCATCACATTCATAGTATAACCTTGTCTAAGTAACAAGGGTACAGATATAATATTTCTAATGACCTTAGGCATATAGTAACAATATCTCAGCTCTAAATCTTCCCCGAAGGTAACTTCAAGATATAAGTCCCTGCGGCCTCTGCTTGGATGGACTCTCCTCCAGCATCGTAGAGCTTGAAGTCTCCTTCCTTCAATACTCTAAGCCTCTGCAGCCCCTGCAATGATTTGCAGATATTATGACCACAGGCGGTTTCAATACCCAAGTATTTGAAATGGAAGAATCCAATGACAAAATAGTATGAACTTCTTTCATACCTTTTGGTGCATCCGATGCACCAGGCTTCACACCTGCAAGGTAAGCCTTGCAGTTCCTCTTCCAATGACCTGGCTTGCCACAGTGAAAGCAGGTCATCTGTCCAGAGGCCTTCTTTCCTTTCTTCTTCTTGATGCCCCTTTGTGGGTTCAATCTCCTCTTGGAACCCTTTCTGCCTGACTTCTTCTTGTTGATCCTATCCACAAGAAGAAGTGGAGCCTTATTTTTCTTTAAATGGCTCTCTACTATTTTTAACATGTTTAACAGCTCAAGCAAGGAAGTGTTAAGTTTGTTCATATGATAATTAAGAACAAACTGTGAAAATGACTCCGGGAGTGACTGCAGGATCAAATCTTGATTCAACTCCCCATCCATAACAAAATCCAATTGACCTAATCGAGTGATCAGGTCAATAACCATCAGTATATGGTCTTGTATGGATGTACCTTCTATCATTCTCACACGGAACAACTGCTTAAATATCTCATATCTAGCAGTTCAACTATGTTCTCCATATAGCTCTTTTAGATTGAGCAGTATGGAGTTAGTGTCCATGCTATCATGTTGCCTCTGCAACTCATTGGTCATAGAGGCAAGCATGATACATTTGACAGTGAGTGAGTCATTTGCCACATCTTGTATGTGATCTTTTCCTCTTGTGAGGCATCTTCCCCTAAAGGTTCCAAGGTAGGGGTATCAAGAATGTAAGAAAGTTTTTCCTGGCTGAGTACTATCTTTAGGTTTCTCAACCAGTCAACATAGTTCGGTCCAGTCAATTTATTGGCATCAAGTATACTACAGAGTGAGAGTGAAGAGGCCATTTAATCTACATTAACAAAGAACATAACATAAGCAAACAACCAATGTTGACAAAACATAATTAAATTAGGACTTTAACTTAATTATGTCTCCCACTATTTTATCATAACCCTCTATATGATGATCGAGAAACCCTAATTGGTTTTCTTAGTGGTGGTTGAGATCCTAATTCCTTATAAAAGACCTTGTATGTACACAACAAATCTTTTATAAGTTTAAAGGTAGGAAAACTCTTTCCAATTGTAACTCATACAATTCTCAACATATCCTGGCCTCTAAAATATTAATAGCCTTGTGTGTGCACAACAAACTATAATATTTTAGTTAAGTAAGACCCTTCATTCCTTTATAGTCATGATTGTAATATTAATACCCTTGTGTGTACCAACAAATTATTATATTAAATCATGCCGTAAGCATCAAATGCACCAGGCCAAAATTGTGTTAGTCACCATAATAGGCCTTGTGTGTACACAACAAACCTAATACGGATCATAACATAATAATGACCTAGCATGAAAGAAGGCCTAATGTAGTGAATATTATACTAAGCATATCAATCAAGAATTAAGTTAATCTTATCAGCCAGGTAAGTGAGAGAGTAGTGGGAGTCCCCCCGTTGCTTTCCTAGACACCAATAAAAATTATCCAGGTCAGTCAACAGAACCAACTAAAAACCACGTCCTCTTTATCGATCATGAACCACTTTTCCTAGACACCGAATGATCTACTAATCATCTTGATTATTTTGCTTTTGGTATATGATACTATAACTTAATATAATTTTAATAGAGGGCAATTCAAATAGAAGCACATTCTAATATTACCATTCATCAACCATGCATCATATATCATTTTATAATGTGCCAAGTGTGTCATCATACTAGGACAACCATCTACCACATAATGGATCCACCATTATGCTAGGGCAACCTTATTTCAATATGATGACTAGAAAGCTAAACATATCTCTATATCGATTAAGGTTTAAGTGAAAACCCTAACCAGTGACATACATATATACATAAACATATCAATCATATGTAACTTTAAATTTTTGTAGAGTCCTACAAAATTGGGCAACTTCAAATTTTGTAGAGTCTTACCAAAATGGGCAACCTCAAGAGTCCTACAAAATTGGTCAACTTCAATTTTGTAGAGTCCTACCAAAATGGGCAACCTCAAGAGTCCTACAAAATTGGTCAACTTCAATTTTGTAGAGTCCTACCAAAATGGGCAACCTCAAGAGTCCTACAAAATTGGGCAACTTCAAATTTTGTATGATTTAGCCCTAATAAGGTGGCTCTGATACCATTGTTGGGGTTTGGTGACCAGGGCGAAAGCATGGATTTCAAAAAATTTATAATGAAACCACTACCAAACCCTTAACCCAAGACCTCTTTACTAGGAATTAAAACATACAAACATGCATATATAATATAAACTAGAGTTTAGGCACCAACCTGAACCGCTAGTATCCAATTCGATGAAGAAAACCCTGATTCAGCCTTCTTCTCAACTAGGCGCCCAAATGTTCACCCTCTAATGGTGATCCACACAAAACTCGGACCAAGGAAGAACTCCTTCTTCAAGTTGCTTGGAGAAGTTGAACTCTTTCGGCAGCCTTTGGTCTATTGACCACTGTAGGACACCCTGTTCTACTGTAGGGCACTAAAGACACTCTCCTAAACCACTCTTGGTTTTAGGACAACCCTTCTCTAGGACCCCTTAGGCTTATGTCCTAAAACAAAGCTTTGTCCTAGTAGAAAAGATCTTGTCTTAACAAGACAAGTCTTGTCTTAAAGAAAGTAGGAGGGAGAGAGACACTCAGAATAATACTTCGATGGAATTCTTATCTCAGACTCATTTCACCACCCCCTATTTATAGATACAAGAGGGGCGTGTGATATGTCCTCCCATCAACTTATCAGATATGATTTTTCAAGACCGAAGAGAAGTTATCTGGCTTGAAAAATCATATCTAATAAGCCCATTCATGCACCGAAGGCCTTATTCACATCCCTTCTTTTATTTGGACAAATTCTCACTTGCCACATGTCAATTACCAGTCCCTAGGAAGCCAAGAGGTGCCTCTAAATCTCCAAACATCGGAGATTATAAAGAATCATGATAGCAGAAGGACTCTCCATCAGAACCATGCGCCACATGAAGAGTTGCGACTCTTCATGCACCGCGCGCGCCATCATTCTTGCATGCAAATTTTAAAGAATGTTGACCAGTCAAAATATAGGAAATATGGGTGTCATTGGAAAGGTATAAAATTCCCTTTCTGACTATATAAATTTTATTCAAATCAGAGATCTATAGCTCATTCTGTGCCCTTTTGAAGTTAAGGTATCATTTAGGTACCAAGAGTCCCATGCCATTGGGACTCTTCATGTATGGCACCTAAAATGCCCTTAAATCCAAATTAAAACCAGATTTAGCTCTGATTAGGCTAGCCCCACTTAGGACTCAACCTAATTTAGGTTTTCCATAATTAGGTTAGCCCAATTAGCAAGCAACCGGACCTAATCCAATTGGGTTAGGAATTAGGTTAGCCTACATATTCTAGTATGTAATTCGGCTAACCAATTAGGATCCTATAACCCTAATTAAATCATGAATGACTTCCTTGGCCTAGTCTCTATTGTGTGTGACCCATTGGGCTTGACATCTAGCCAACAGTAGGTTTAGGTTTGAGCCGATTTGATCCTATCGAACCCGATTGACCTAATTAGGACAAATTGGCTTACCTAATTGTCCAATTCGAATCACACATCGAATTGACTCATGAAACCAAATCAATTGGTTCATGAAGACCTACAAGACAAGATTGACGTCTAGTAACATGTCATGCCTACCCGGAAGATGAGGAATTTTGATGGATTTACCAAAATACCCTTCAGTGGTGAGTTACCGGGCAATTCAGTCCTTCGATCTACTTGTACCCTGAATATGATATGGATATGGATACCTGTCAAATCCAATTTCATATTCATTCCTTGCTCAATCTGATAATGATGATTCATTAATGAACCATTAGAAACTATTTCTAATGTTCATACTTTGATCAAAGATTTTTCGAATCTTCATTTGATTGAAATCATCTAGATGCACTTCCCTCTTACTAGGGTTGATCGATTCCTTTTTGACCTACTCACAACCTCCATATGCAATCCACCATACCCAGTATCACCCCATGCATGACCCAGTGTCATGATTGAGTGTGAACCAAAGTATGGATTCATGCATACAAGGTACCATGACAGTCTCAGGTCAAAGGATCACATGCACTACTCCCACTATGAGAACTATCTATTGACAAACAGATAAGGTTCCATTAGATGTTCTCAAGCTGGATCCATTCAGTGAACTCATTCTCTAATGAGCACCCACATTTCAGTATTAGTGTCAAACACAAGTGACTGTGAGATCAGTCACCCTCTTCACCAAGCATACATAGGATGTGCTGGTCTTACCGAAAACATTGATCCCCTACTCAATATCCCATCGACCAGGAATATTTTAGATTAGGGTTTTAAGGCTTTAGGTCTCACTGGTTGATCTCATCATAACTCTAGAACCATAGCCCTAATCTATAGGGTTCATCTATCTTAATAAAATTAATAAGACACAAAGTATGATGAAAATAAAATGCCTTTATTAATTGATAATGTCAATACACTGGTTTGGGATACAAAAGAAAATCCCATCGAAATACAACATTTCGATTGGCCTTTAGGGCATAATCTTTTCAAGAAGATCTATATAAACAATTGGATAAATTTCTTAAGATATGCTCTTTTGTTAGAATTCAAAATCTATTTGATGAGGCCCTTAGGTTGAAATTATTCTTCTTCTCACTTAAGGGCAAGGCCAAATATTGGCTATGTTCATTAGATTCCACAACCATTTCAACCTTGGACTAACTCCAAAAGGAATTTTTTAATAAATATTTTTTAAAAGGAAAAATAAACCAGATTCAAAAAGCCATAATTAGTTTTTTCCAGTTAGAAGAGAAAATGTTCCATGAAACTTAGGAGATTCACAAAGAACTTATTCAAGTTTCCACACCATGCAATTCCCAAATGGCAACTGGTCTAGTGCTTTTATAATGGATTGTCAAAAAAGCACAGGCAAATGGTTATTTCATCCTATGATGAGATATTTTGGCTCAAGAGTGAGCATGAAGCTTGGCAACTATTTGAGACCTTGAGCAAAAACTCCTTGCATAAATGTCTACCACATCTAGAGAAACTCCTAGGCTAGATCTTAAAATAGGTAGAATGTATGAGGTAAGCCACTCTGTAGACATGCACAGCAAGGTGATACACTATCCTAGATTGTGGATGCACTATCTCAAAAACTTGATCGATTCTTTCAAGTCGGTCACACCTCTTCCTCATGTGCATAGTCCTAAGATGTTTGTATAATCTGCGTGAGTCTTACTCACATTATAGGTGATTGCTTAGCAGCCCATCAGTTTCCTGAGCTTGTATAGGAACAAGCCCACCTAGCCTGAATGCATTTGTTCCTAGACTAAGAAATGTCCCGTACTTAAATTAAATATGTAGAATTTTGGCTAGAGGAATCACCTGAATTTCTCATGGAAACAATAATCTGTGGTCAACCTAGCCTCTTACAAACCCATTACCAGTTCAATAATATATCGTACCCTCAAATTCAGGATGCCCCACACTCTTCTCCTTGTAACTATGACTCTAATTTTGAAGAGAAAGTTTTACAAGCTTTGGCAACACTAGAAACTAACTCTCAAACCCTTGATTCCCATACACAATCTATAGCTAAGCTAGAGACTCGAATCAACCAACTCACTATGGCCATTTGCAAGAGGGATGAAGGAAAACTACTTAGCCAACCTATTAGCAATCTAAAGGGACAATATCTAAAGGGACAATATAGGGCTAAAAGTTTCAATATTCATGAACCTCATCCCGAGCATGCTAAATCGATAATGACCCTTAAAAGTGGAAAGGTTTTGGAGTAACCATGAAGGACCAATATGTCGGGAAACCCAAACTCAAAATAAACTCGAATCATCTGATGATAAGAAAGACCCTAAGGAGAGGAATGAACCAATTTTCTAGCACCTGCAATTAGAGTTGCATATCTAAATGCCCTAGAAAAACCTTTACCTTCTGATAAAATGGGGGCTAAGATGAATAAAATGCTTAAATTATTCAAATAACTCTATATCAGTCTTTCGCTTTTAGATGTCATCAAGCAAGTCCCAACCTATGCTAAATTTTTAAAGGATTTGTACATCTAGAGGTGTAGTTTCAGGCACACATCCCATAGAAAGTATGCCTTACTGAGCAAGCTAGCTTAGTCTTTCGATACACTACTCCACCCAGGCTCAAGGACCGTCGTATGCCTATCATTTATTGTGTTATAGGGGGCTTAACTATTAAGAAAGCCCTATTGGACTTAGGAGCAAGTGTCAGCCTTCTCCCAAGTTCAGTATATTAACTCTTTATGTTTGGAGAACTAAAACCTATATTGGTAACCCTATAACTAGCTGATAGAACTCTTAAGGTACTATTGGGGATAATTAAAGATGTGTTAGTCAAGGTGGATGAATTCTACTTTCCTATAGATTTTATTATATTAGATATGGAATTGAGAAGTGACCTTAGCCAAATTCCAATCATTTTAGGCTGACCCTTCCTTGCAATAGTCAATGCTTGTATCAACTATAGGACGAGAGCCATGGATGTGTCATTTGAAAATAAAAAGCTAAGGTTGAATGTGTTTAATGCCATTACGGGATCATAAAGTGATGAGTTTAATGAATTAAATGTACTAGAGAAACTTGTAGAGAAAACCATCCCTAACATACCCTCGCAAGACCTTCTGCAAGCCTATCTAGCCCATTTTGATATGGACAGCTTTGATATAGATTGGTACATGGATGAAGTGAATGCACTACTAGAGCCATCTAGTTTCACTCCTCCATGGACCATGAAATATGAGCAAATGGCCCCTCCCTCTAATACACCAATAGCATCTTCATTAGAGACCCTACCTACATTGGAATAAGAGTCACTCTTAGTCATGTTAAAGGATCTATTTTTCGAACACGATGCAACCTCTAACCAGGAAACCCAACTTGTAGGGTTATAAAACAAATCCAAAGAAGTTACTAATCCACCAATAGACTGCCCAACCCAAATGTCACTTCAAGAACTAAGTAATGTAGTCTTGAAGCAAGATAGCCCTGATAACTTTACTAAGAACCCTTCTTGCAAATATTTGAATTACATTGGAATTGATAATGTAGAGAAGCTGAGTGACCTATTATATCCACCTTGGATACCAAAATGTGAGCAGTTTATAAAGTCTTCTAATATTTACCTGGCCCTTGCACTAGAGACAACATCTATCGTAAACACCAAGCCACTTCCTAGTACCAATTATCAGGAGATACAGCTTGTAGATACACATAAAAGAAATATCATGTAGAACATGACTGATTGGACTTCATCCAACCATCCACCATGGCTAGGCATATTTATTAATTTAGTGGATGTATCAATTGGCATAATTTATAAGATCCACTAAGTCTGGCTGAAGACTTTAAACTTAGCGCTCCTGGGAGGCAGCCCAATTTTTGAACTTAATTTTACTTTTTAGTTTGTTTTCTTTTTAAGATAGGTAACTTGGTTGGAGGGATAACCAAATCTTCAAGGACAATATATTGAGTTAGGTGTATTCTTTCCTATCCTTTTTATATAATGCACCCTTTATTTTCTTTTTTTATTGAGAATATTATTGATTAAGTTGGGGGGAAAGAATACTAAATCTAATTAAGTCCTCAAGTATGACTAGAAGTAATTAATTTCATGTATCTAAATTTTATCTCAATTTGAAGTTAATTAGGTACCCTAATTAATGATTAATTAATAGTCTAGATAGTTTTAGAAATACTAAGGGGCAAATTACTATGAAAATCCAACAAATAGAAAGGTTTTGACCAAATCAAATTTTAGGAGTGATTCCAGAACTCTTTTTCTTCTTATCTCAATAAAGAATCTGCTTATTGAAAGTATAGGTAGAAAGATTAAAATAAACAAAAAGTTTTTTATTAAAAAAATATTAGAGAGTCAGTCTGATTTCATAGCTCTTCTTGGACTCTTACTGAGTAACCGGTCCCTTTCATCTAAGTAAGCACTGTGGTTCGTATCAAAAGGTGAGAAGGCTAAGAGATCTATTAAGCAAAGGTACTCTACCGAGTAACCAGGTCCCTTCACCTAAGCATTGTGGTTCATGTCAAAAGGTGAGGATGCTAATACTTTAGAGGTTAGAACATTGCACTAGACTCCTTTCAAGAAAAGGAAATTAAAGTATAAAAAGATAACAAATCTAACTCAAATCAAGTTAGAGGACTTAAAGAGTGGGTTGGGGAGATGGTAAAGAAGATCTCTAAAAGCTTTTATGGTCAATACTTAACTACTAATTGGATTAACATAGTAATCCAATAAAGTACCTTTTTAATAGTTTAACTGGGAATCAACTACATTTAGGATTGCCTAAGTTAGCTTTTAATTCAAGGATGAGTTTGTATTACATGTATAATTTGTTTGCTTCACTCGAGAGAGCAAAGTTCAAGTTAGGAGATATGATAATTATATTATATACATATATATAAGTATTAATTAAATTAAATTATAATTATTTTTTAAAAATTGATATTTTTATATATCATTTGTAGGAAAGAATATTTTCATTACAAATATCTTAATTTATGGATTTAAATGAAATAAGTTTGAAGTGAATCCGATTTAAAATGAGCCCAAAATTGAATTTTGAAGTTTATTGTAGGATTGCATGAATTTTAAAGCAACCGATCCACCATTAACCTGTTACTTAGTATATGAGATTCCCTAGGGTCCATAGGCAGCTATGGCTATTAGTCCATGATTCAGAGAGATGGATAATGTAGAGACTTTAGTGCGAGATCGCCATGCTATCACCACCAGAATCGCTGTGCACCTCCTCCCCGACTGGATTTGCCAACATCTTGCTATTCATCCACTGCATCACCTCTCTTCCATGCTGTAGATGAATCACTACCGGCCATTTTCTCTCCTTCTACCACCATGAGCTACCATCCCATCCCTCCATCGCTACTTTATTGCTGGCTTGAGAGCCACCATGCAACCACTAATGGCCGTCATCGACAATGCTAAGATATGTTCATTCTTCTGCCATAAGCCATGCCCCCACTGTTGGGTTTCTTGGAGTTTTAAAGGCATAGCGGATCAATGGATTTCAAAAAATTTATTCTTGAAAAACCTAACAAATAGAAACCCTAAGCCCAAGATCCCTTATTCACTATAATCAACAAGTCATTAAATTAGGATTATAAATAATACCTGGAATGCTAGTTCCTTCTTCTTTCCACTAGGCACACAAGCACATGCCCTCCAACGGTGATCCACACAAGAATCGAGCCTAGGAAACACTCCTAAGCAGGTTGCTTAAGCCACTGGGACTCTTCAGAAGGCCTTTGTTCTTTTGGCAGCTTCTCCTTCCTTGCCCAGACCCTTGCCTTCCAGTAGAGCACTCTGAGCCCTTTCCAAAACACTCTTCACTTTTACTTTCACTCCCTAATTCACTTCCTAAAACCCTTGTCTTAAAATGGAGTATTTGTCTTAAGACTAGATAAGGGAGGAAAAGACAAAAGAGAGTGTGGCAAAGTATGAGTGTAAGAATGCAGGAATGAAATGATTTTGTCATCCACTTCAGCCTAATCACCGAAGCCTATTTATAGGAGAAGGAGAGGCACTAGATAATCCTTCTCATCAGCCTATGATAAGCCTTTCAATTTATCAAATAAGACTCATCTATAGAAGGAGTCTTATTAATGAAACATCATGACCTTTTATGCGCCAACTACCTCATTCAAGTCCCTTCAAAAATCATCCGACTTCTCGACTTGCCACTTATCTTTTTCCAATTACAAAGTAGCTAAGGGACGTGGCATTTCTAAGGAAAAAACCAGTGATAAGAAGTTGCCCAAAGTAGAAGGACTCTGCTTCTCATATTTGCACCAAATGAAGAGTCGCAACACTTCATTTGTGCTAACTCCCTTTTCCACCTCATTTCTTCTCTTTTGACTGGTCAAGAGCAATTTAAATTTGTGCGGAGATGAGGTTTAGCGGTGTCTCAATTTATCTAGGAATAGAGTCCCAAAGCAGAAGGACTTCAAGTCCTTTCTACACCCATTTAATCTTGGCGCAAAAGCTATTTGGCGCCAAGTGTCCGTCCTCATTTGGACTCTTCAAAAGATCATGATAAAAGGCCAATTTGGTGCGGGCACCAAGGTTAAAAGAAGACTTCAATCAAACCTAGTCAATACCAATTTTTTATGGATTGCAAATTGAGTTCCAACCTTGTTAATTTGTTCCTAGTCTGAGTCTTGAGTCTAGTCTTGTTTCTAATCTAAGTCTTGAGTCTAGTCTTGAGTCTTGTTAAGTCTTCTAATGTCATGAATTTTATGCTTTGAGTCTTGTTAAGTCTTAGGTCTTGAAGCCTTGGGTCAATTGAGTTGTAAGAGTCAAATGTACTCAAGTCTAAATTGAGTTATAATTTTCTTTTGAGCTTAAGTCAAGTCCAACCAAGGGAGCATACAATTGGACCAAGGGATGAACCAAAGACACATCATGTAATTCTTCAAATCAAGGGCACATGGAATATGAACCATTGGATTGAAGGAAGCTTTGATTAAGCCACCTCACCAAGGTGCCTTATCCAAGAAGTTGGGTCCCATTTGCCACATCATCTCCTCGCCAACTAGGACTGCCATGTCAATGCCACATCACCCTCCACGCCACCTAAGCTTGGGAGGGAAGAACATGTTAAATTCAAATGGGGTGACCACCTTTTTCTCCATGAATCAAGCAAAGGTTAAATTCAAGATGGGGCGGCCACCAAAGTCTCCTTTAAGTAAAGCCACTCCTTGTATCTTGCTTTGGTTGCACTTTTTTCTCCATGAAATTAGTGATTTCAAAATGCTTGGAAAGTTTATAAATACTTCACCAAGTCTTCTTGTAAATGCTATGCTTTGAATAAATGAAATCCAGAATTTTCTTATCTCCCATTAGTGTTTGCAAATGCCATCCGTGAGGGATTGAGTGAGAGGCTCAACCAAGTGCTTTAGTTCTCAAATTCTGGCAAAAGTTCTTCTTCCATTGATGCCTACCACATCTTCAAGAGCAGCCGACCACACTCCACCTAGATCACCAACAATCCCATACTCCCTTCCTTCCATTATTTCTATTCCATACTATCTTCCATCTTCTCCACAATACTAATGGTTGTTCTTACAGGATCCTAAGAAGTATCCAGTCTATGATGAAGTCCTCCTTGCCTTCAACTCAATAGCAGGAGCCTCTAGTTCCAATGGATGGGTTAGCTTGATCAGTTAGTCACCAATCCTGAGTGTGAAGGAGTGAACCTAGTGTAAGGTCATTGGAGAGTCATTATTGGTTTCTAAACCTTTTCCTTTCCTCTTGTGGTTTAAACTTTTGAATAGGGTGTAGTCCTAATTAGATGGTTCTTCTAGCTATGTAGGTCCTAGTTCTTTGGCTTAATCCAGATTTGCACTACGAAGTAATGAGCCTTCTAGTTTAGTTTTCTTTAGTGCATCTAAATAACTCCACTATGATTGAAATCTGTTCATATGTTTTAATTAGCTTAATTGCTTTAGTCATTCATGCCATATTTCCTATAAATATGCTTCATCATAATTAAATCTAGATAAAACCAGATTAGTGTTGCCCCACATTGGACTAAACCCAATCCAAGATTCCCTTAAATTGGCTAGCACATTAAGAAACCTTTAGACCCAATTCAATTGGGTTAGGAATTAGGTTAGCCTACAAATGCCACTATGTAATCTAGCTAACCAATTAGGATCCCATGATCCTAATTGACTTCTTAGGCCAACTCCCTAATGTGTGTGACCCTTTGGGTTCCACATCTAGCCATCGGTCTAGGTCCAAGCTAATTCGATCCAATCGAACCTGATTGATCTAATTAGGTCAAATTGAGCTGACCTAAATTGCCAATTCGAACCAGCTTTCGAATTGACACATGAATTCAAACTAATTGGTTCATGAAAACTCACAAGATATGATTTACATCTAGCAACGTGTCATGCCTACCCGAAAGATGAGGCATTTGATGGAAAGTACCAAAATTTCTTTTAGTAAAAAGTTACCATGCAATTCAATCTTTAGATCTTCCTTTATCTCGAATAAGTGATGGGTATCGATAATTGTCAAACTCTAGTACTTAATCATTTCGAATCTCTATTCGATAAAGAAGACTCTTCTGATGACTGATTAGAAATCACTTCTAATCTCATCCTGCTTTGATTAAAGACTCCTTGAGTCATCAATCAAAGAGATTACTTAGGATAATAATTTCTCTTACTAGGAATGATCTATTCCTTATTGGTCCACTCACATCCTTCATACACCTTCCATCATATCCAAGAACACCCCGTACATGACTCAATATCATGAATGAGTATGAACTAAAATATGGCTTAGTGTGCATAAGGAACCATGGTGACCTCATGTTTAAAGATCACATGCACAACTCCCACAATGAGAACTATCTCTTGACAAGTAGTAAGACTTTCATAAGATAGTCTCAGTGCAGATCAGTTCAGTGAACTCATACCTTAATGAGCACCCTTATCCTTATATTAGTGTCTCTAGTCAAGTAGCTGTGAGACCAACCACTCTCTCCATTGAGCATACATAGGATAAGCTAGTCTTTCCAGAAGCATCGATCCCTGAATTGATGATCTAATCGACTAGGAACAGTTTAGATTAGGGTTTATAGGAACTTAGGTCTCACCATTATGATCTCCATCATAACCCTAATTCCTTTACCCAAACTTATGGGGTTCATCATAATCTTTAAATAAGACACAACAGTATGGTGAAATAAAAAAGCCTTTAATTAATATAATAATGTCATACAAGAGTTGGAAGATTACAAAAATATCCTTATAAAGATTGGCTTTTATGGTACTTTTCTTTCAATCTCCCACTTGCACTAAAGCCAATCGCCCTTGTATTTTATACCCATACAATCTAAGTGGCAATCAAATTGCTGCTGAGGTAGTACTTTAGTGAATGGGTTTGCTATATTGTTCTTTGTATCAACGTGTTCGATAACATCTTGTCCTTGAATGAGGTGGAAGCATCTTAGGATGTGCTTGGGCTTATTATGAGACCTTGGTTCCTTAACTTGCACAACAACTCCACCGGTTGTTCTATAGGAGGAACCATGTCCAATTTTGTGATGAATTTCTTCATTCACATAGCTTCCCTTATGGCTTCACTTGCAGCTATGTACTTTGTCTACTCACTGCACCACCATATAGGATGAAAATATATCCTGATATGGATTTTCTATCATCTAGATCTGATTGAAAACTAGAATCCATATATCCTTCTAGTTTTAATTCAAATCCACCATATATGAGAAAAACATCCTTAGTCCTTCTCAGGTACTTAAGAATATTTTTCACAGCTTTCCAATGATCCTCCCCTTGATCAGCCTAGAACCTGGTTACTATGCCTAAGGCATAAGCAACATCAGGCCTGGTACATAGCATGGCATACATAATTGATCCTACAGCCGAAGTATAAGGAATCATAGCCATCCTCTCTCTGTGTTTTGATGTCTTAGGAGACATTTTCTTAGAGAGATGTATGCCTTGACTCATAGGTAAGTATCCTCTCTTACTTCCATCCATGTTGAATCTCTTCAACATGAAGTCAATGTACCTGGATTGGGATAAGCCTAGCATCCTCTTAGATCTATCTCTATAGATCTTTATACCTAGTATGTAGGATGCTCTCCCAAATCCTTCATGTAAAACTTTGATGATAGCCAAGTTTTGACCAATTGTAATAGTGGGATATCATTTCTAATGATTAGTATGTCATCCACATACATGACCAAGAAAACAAGTGCACTCCCACTTATCTTTTTGTACACACATGGTTTATTTACATTCTTGATAAAACCAAACTCCTTGATTGTTTCATCAAAGCGGATGTTCCAACTCCTTGATGCTTGCTTTAGTCCATAAATTGACTTCCTTAGCTTGCATACTTGGTTTGGTCTCCCACTTGAGATAAAACCCTCTGGCTGTGTCATATAGACTTCTTCCTCAAGATTTTCATTAAGGAAAGCAGTCTTTACATCCATCTGCCAGATTTCATATCATGGTATGCTGCTATAGCAAACAATATCTGAATGACTTAAGCATGGCTGATGGTGAAAATGTTTCATCATAGTCAATGCCATGTTTTTGTCTAAAACTTTTTGCCACCAACCTGGCCTTGTAGGTCTCTACTAGACCTTCTGCTCCTATCTTCTTCTAGAAGACCTATTATATTGGGTTAATTCTTTCAGGTGGATCTACCAAGGCCCAAACCTGATTGGAATACATGGAGTCCATTTCAGACTTCATGGCACTTAGCCATTTGTTAGAGTCTTTACTCTCGACAGCTTCCATATAGGTCACAGGATCATCATCCTGAATGATATTGGCCTCATTGTCATTCTCGATGACAAAACCATATCTAAGAGGTGCTCCCCGCACCCTCTCTGACCTTTGGAGAGGAGGTGCATGCTGTGGCTGTTCCTGATCAACAAGAATTGTTGGTTGAGGAATTTCATTCAAAGACTCTTTAGGAATTGGTTGTTGGTTTTGAACTTCACTTAGGTCAAGTGTTGTTTCACTACTTCTTTCTTAGATAAATTATTGCTCCAAGAATGTAGCATGTCTACTGACAATACCTTTTATTCAGTAGTATGATAAAAAAGGTATCCAACACCCTCTTTAAGATAACCAACAAACTTGCATTTGTCAGCACTAGCACTTAACTTATGTCTAAAATTATTCTTGACATAAGCATAGCAACCCAAATCTTCAAGAATTTAAGATTTGGTCTTTTACCATTCCATAACTCATATGGAGTGCTAATCACTGACTTTGATAGTACCCTGTTCAAAATATAAGCTACAGTTTCCAAGGCATATCCCCAAAAAAAATAGAAAGATCATGGACCTCACTATGTCTAACAAGGTGCGATTTCTCGTTTCTGCCACACTATTTAATTGGGGTGTATAAGGAGGAGTCCATTCAGAGGTTATGCCTTTGTCCTTAAGATAGTTTTAAAACTTACTAGACAAGTATTTTCCCCCTCGATCAGAATGAAGAATTTTAATACTATGTCCAATTTGTTTCTCAACCATGTTTTGATACTCTTTAAACATATCAAGGCTTCGAACTTGTGTTTTATTAGATACATATGAACAAACCTAGATAAGTCATCAATAAATGCGATGAAATAAGAGTATCCACCTCTAGCCTGAGTTGTCATAGGTCCACACATATCAGTATACACAAGACCTAATAACTCAGTTGCCCTATCTCCATGCCTGGTGAATGGAGACTTGGTCATTTTTTCTTTAAGTCAAGACTCACAAGTTCCTAATGATTGAAAATCATAAGGGTGAAAGTAATTATCTTTAACCAACTTGTTTATCCTTGACTCGCTCATATGACCTAACCGGTAATGCCAGAGAAATGTGACATTGACATTATCTCTCTTTCTCTTCTTGTTATCAACAAGTAATATTTCATCATTGAGTTCTAAAGTTAGAAGACCATTAATAAAATAACCATGACCAAATATTTTATTACTATGAGGAATAGAGTAGCCACTGCTCTTTACATTTATTTCATATCTTTGTTGTAATAACAAGGGTATTGAAATAATGTTTCTTACAATATTTGGAACATAGCAACAGTCTTCCAACTTTAAAATATTACCCGAAGGTAATAACAGAAGATAGGTGCCCACGGCTTCAGCATACATGGCTTCACCATTTGCGCCATATAGCTCGAAGTCACCTTTCTTCAAGCTTCTAATTCTGTGGAGTCCCTGCAATGACTTGCAGATATGAGACCCACATGCGGTATCCAATACCCATGAATTAGAAATAGAAGCACTCAATGATAAATTTGTTTGTATCATGTACAAACCTTTAGATGCTCCTCTGGCATCTTGCTTCACATTTGCAAGATATGACTTGCAATTTTTCTTCCAATGCCCTTGCTTGCCACAATGAAAATAGGCTCCATCGTTACCAGCCTTATTTGCTTTCTTCTTCTTCTGGATGCTCTTCTTAGGGTTGAATTTCCTTTTCAAACCCTTTTTCATTGCCTATTTTTTCTTCCCATCAATGAGAAGAAGATGACCCTTATCTTTTTTAGAATGGCTCTATGCTCTCTTAAGCATGTTCAGTAGTTTAGGAAAAGAAATATTCAGTTTGGTCATATGATAATTTAGAACAAACTGAGAGAAGGAATCCGGGAGTGACTGCAGAATCAAGTCCTGGTTGAGTTCATCATCCATTACAAACCCTAATTGACCCAATCTGGTGATTAAGTCAATCATTTTTAAAACATAGGTTTGCACTGATGAACCCTCACTCATTCGTGCATGGAACAACTACTTCGATATCTCTTATCGAGTAGCCCTACTTTGCTCTCCATAGAGCTCCTTTAGATTGAGCAATATGGACCGAGGTTCCATCCCTTCATGTTGCCTTCTGAAGCTCATTGCTCATCGAGGCTAACATGATGCACTTGATAGTCATGCTATCATTTAGCCATATTTTATGTGTGGCCCTTTCCTCCTCAGATGCATCCTCTCCGATCGGCTCAGGATTCGAAGAATCAAGAATATAAGAAAGCTTTTCCTGAGTCAATACTATCCTCAATCCACTTGTTGGCATCTAAGATGCCCCGTAGTGATAAATTTGAAGTCATAACAAAACCTACATTTAATTAAGAACAATCTAAGCAGACCACTCAAGATGACATTCATAACTAAATAAGGACTTTATATCTAGTTATATCTCCCAGTATTTTATTCAAATACCATAACCCTCACCTATGGTAAGCGAGAAACCTTGGTTTCTTTAATGGGGTTGAGATCCAAATTCCTTATAAGTGCCTTGTGTTACACAACAAACACTTATGAGTTCAAAGGTACGAATTCCTTTCCAATTGCAACCCATGTAATTCTCAACAAATAAAATGCCTCAAAGGCATTTATAGTCTTGTGTTACACAACAAACTACAATGTCTTAGTTTAGTTAGACCCTTCATTTCTATATAGCCATGATTGAATAATGTTGCCCTTGTGTTACACAACAAAGCAACAATTCCAATCATGCTATAAAGCACTAAGTGCACCAAGACAAATTTTATATCAAACCCTAGAGCAGGCCTTGTGTTACACAACAAACCTACTATAGTTTTGATATTAATTTGGCTTAGCATGAAGGAAGGCAAATTGTAGTGTGCTTAATCAATTAGCATTTCCAATTTAAGGTCTAGATATGACCAAATTGGCCAAGTGAGTGGAAGGGGTGAGGGTGTCCCCCCGTAGCATTTCTTAGACACCAATTGAATTGGCCAGGTCAGACAAAAAAATCAATTAAAAACCTCATTCCTTTTACCTTCCTAGAACCACTTGCCTAGAACCAATTGGCTGATCAAGCCCTAATTGGTTTTGCATCATGATTAACTTTACACTACGACTAAATATGATTTTAATGAGGGCTTTTAGTGGTCTCAAAACACATCCTATGTAAGACTTAATCATGTCAACCTAACATTCATGACATCATAAAACCTAACATTCATGACATCATCATGTAATCAGAACCATACACATATGACATGATATTTATTCCATCATTCGAGCATATTAACCCTAATATGCATACCATAGCATATTATAACAATACTCTATTCACCTCACTTGTTCATGGGATATGGCCACAGCGGCACCCCTACAAGACATAGGAGACCCCATTGAATGGGAAGAGAAGGCCTTTAAACCCTACTTGGCCCCTATGACTGGACAGCCATGGTGACTAACCCAATCCAAAGCAGTTACTAATATAACACATACTACAAATATGTATTTCAATTAATCATGTATAGAATCATATAAACATTTGCTAACATGCACTATCCATGATAGTATTCACTATCGTATAAAGATTAGGGTTTAACTATAATAGCTCCTAACCAGTGGCAAGCATCATACTATGATTACCATACATAATCATTCAATATTTCATTGAACCCTAATCGTTTGCAAGCATCAAAATATATGATCAAACTAACTACCACATAAGTATTCGATCATGCATTTGACCATTAACTGAGTGAAATAAGGGGGCTCTTATACCACTGTTGGGTTTCTTGGAGTTTCAAAGGCATAGCGGAACAATGGATTTCAAAAAAATTATTCTTGAAAACCCTAACAACTAGAAACCCTAAGACCAAGACCCCTTATTCACTACAATCAACAAGTCATTAAATTAGGATTATGAAGAATACCTGGAATGCTAGTTCCTTCTTCTTTCCACTGGGCACACAAGCACATGCACTCTAACGGTGATCCACATAGGAATCGAGCCTAGGAACCACTCCTAAGTAGGTTGCTTAAGCCACTGGGACTCTTCAGAAGGCCTTTGTTCTTTTGGTAGCCTCTCTTTCCTTGCCCAAACCCTTGCCCTCTAGTAGAGCACTCTGAGCCCTTTCCAAAACACTCTTCACTTTCACTTTCACTCCCTAATTCACTTCCTAAAACCCTTCTATTAAAATGGAGTATTTGTCTTAAGACAAGACAAGAGAGGAAAAGACAAAAGAGAGTGTGGCAGAGTGTGAGTGTAAGAATGTAGGAAAGAAATGATTTTATCATCCACTTTGGCCTAATCACTGAAGCCTATTTATAGGAGAAGGGGAAGTGCTAGATAAGCCTTCTCATCAGCCCATGTTATGCCTTTCAATTTATCAAATAAGACACTTCATATAGGAGTCTTATTAATGAAACATCATGACCTTTTGTGCGCCAACTACCTCATTCAAGTCCCTTCAAAAATCACCCGAATTCTCAACTTGCCACTTGTCTTTTTCTAGTTACAAAGTAGCCAAGGGATGTGGCCTTTCTAAGGAAAAAATTGGTGATAAGAAGTTTCCCAAAGCAGAAGGACCCTGCTTCTCATATTTGCGCCAAATGAAGAGTTGCAACTCTTCATTTGCGCTAACTCCCTTTTCCACAGCATTTCTTCTCTTTTGATCAGTCAAGAGCAATTTAAGGGGTGTCTCAATTTATCTAGGAACAGAGTCCCAAACCAGAAGGACTTCAAGTCTTTTCTATGCCCATTTAATCTTGGCACAAAAGCTATTTGGGGCAAGTGTCCCTCCTCATTTGGACTCTTTAAAAGATCATGATAAAAGGCCAATTAAATTTGGATAAAACCAGATTAGTGCTGCTCCACATTGGACTAAACCCAATTCAAGATTCCCTTAAATTGGCTAGCCCATTTAGCAACCTTTAGACCCAATTCAATTGGGTTAGGAATTAGGTTAGCCTACACATGCTAGTGTGTAATCTAGCTAACCAATTAAGATCCCATGACCCTAATTGACTTCCTAGGCTAACTCCTTAATGTGTGTGACCCTTTGGGTTCCACATCTAGCCAGCAGTAGGTCTTGGTCCAGCCAATTCAATCCAATTGAACCCGATTGGCCTAATTAGGTCAAATTGAGCTGACCTAAGTTGCCAATTCGAACCAGCTTTCGAATTGACTCATGAATTCAATCCAATCGATTCATGAAAACCCACAAGATATGATTGACGCCTAGCAACGTGTCATGCCTACCCAGAAGATGAGGTATTTGATAGAAAGCACCAAAATACCCTTTAGCAGAAAGTTACCATGCAATTCAATCTTTCGATATCTCTTTATCCCAAATAAGTGATGGGTATGGATAATTTTCAAACCCTAGTACTTAATCATTTCGAATCTCTATTTGATAAAGAAGACTTTGCTGATGACTGATTAGAAACCACTTCTAATCTCATCCTGCTTTGATCAAAGACTCCCTGAGTCTTCAATCAAAGAGATTACTTGGGAATTTAAATTTCTCTTAATTGGAATGATTGATTCCTTGTTGGTCCACTCACATTCTTCATACACCTTCCACCATATCCGAGAACACCCCGTACATGACTCAATGTCATGAATGAGTATGAACCAAAACATGGCTTAGTGTGCATAAGGAACCATGGTGACCTCAGGTCTAAAGATCACTTGCACAACTCCCACTATGAGAACTATCTCTTAACAAGTAGTAAGACTTCCATAAGATAGTTTCAGTATGGATCAGTTCAGTGAACTCATACCTTAATGAGCACCCTTATCCTTGTATTAGTGCCTCTACATAAGTGGCTATGAGACCAACCACCCTCTCCATCGAGCATACATAGGATAAGCTAGTCTTTCTGGAAGCATCGATCCCCGAATCGATGATCCAATCAACTAGGAACATTTTAGATTAGGGTTTATAGGAACTTAGGTCTCACCATTATGATCTCCATCATAACTATAATTCCTTTGCCCTGACCTATGGGATTCATCATAATCTTTAAATAAGATACAGTAGTATGATGAAACAAAAATGATTTTAATTGATATAATAATGTCATACAAGAGTTAGAAGATTACAATAATACCCTTACAAAGATTGGCTTTTAGGAAACTTTTCTTTCACCCACCTTCATCACTGCCAAGTGCCCCCACTCACCACCACATGACTACCCCGAGACATCGGAGGCGCAGTGCCACTGCCTCCTCAACCCAAAAAAGCCACCCATCATCATTGTTCCAAGACCACTGCTACCTTCTTCCTGTTCTTCTGCCATTTCATCATCGCCGTTAGCCGCTATCCATCACCTCTTTGCTTGGCCTGAGACACCACTGCCTAGCTATCTAATCTTGCCTAACCATCACCGATCATCGCCCTATCAGCCTGGCCATCCCATCTCTCCACTATTGCTGCCTTCTCTCAGAATAAAGCCACCACAGAGTGCTGGTCATTGTTATCCTCCTCCCTATCCCAAGATCACACCATCGTGTAGCCACCCACATTGTCACTATCATAGCCATCCCCAACATTCTACCATTGTCAGCTCGAGACATGGCCTAAGATGCTACTGATCAACTTAGGATGAAGATCTAATGGCTGGAAATTGAGTTGGCTAGTTTTGATCCAACAAAAAAATTCATGCCAATCAATTAATGGACTCAATACATGATTCTAGTTGTGATACACATGATCCAGCAACCCACAAGTGATCTGACCTGTTTTGATGGCCACAATAATCCTGACTAGAATTGGATTGCGATGGTCTTATACAATCATCCTATGATCAAGATCCGATGGCCATAAATCTTCATTCAATCAAATGTTAATTGGAGCAAGATTCTAAAGTCTATTTCAACTAGGATTTGGTTTACCACCTAATCATTAATTTTGTTAAAAAATAAATCCTAGCCATTACTATGATCTCTCCCTTTAGTCCCACATCAAAAAAATATAAATACCTCTCCTCTGTTAACACCTATAAAAAGGCTCGTGTACCTCTACATGGAGGCATCAACCCCTGGAATCCCTTTAGAGCCTTACATAAAGGGAGAGGAAGGGAAGATCATGCATGGCTAAGGAGTTCTTATCTTTAAAAAGTAGACGAGATTTTTAATATTTATATTATATATGTTTTATATAATAGTGCTTGATTGTAATGTTTGCTTTTCATGAATAAAATTATTTTTCATTACTTCAAGTAGTGTTCTTCATGACTAGACTATGATTAGATTTTAGAATAGCCTATGACTACATAGAAACAAGTCATAATCTAGGGATACAATTTATGCTTAGTGAGATAGGCTATGCTTAGAATCTACTTATAGAAAAATTTATTTATATGATTAGAGACTTTGAATAGCCTATGGCTATATAGGAGTAGATCAAGGTCCGTATCCTGCGAGATAGGCTTTGCTCAGGGATCAATTATAATTTAATAATTATATATTGAACAAATGCTTAATATAATATTAAATACCAAATCGAAATCAAAGACATCTTTCATATTTTTTGTTAATCTCTTGCTTAGTTTAATTCTTATTCTTAGTTATAAACATATTCCAACTCTTTTATCTTTCTAATCTAATTAAAACTCTAACAAAATAATCTTGAAAGTCAACATAACCCCAACTGATCCTTGAGGATACGATCATAAATCACCCTAACTATAGTTTGAGTTGGTGAAATTATTTTTGACTACCTATGATAGCAATCAGTTAGCATAAGATTTGAAATTAATTTGAATAGTTTTCTACTCAATTTTTAATATTCTTTTTAACTTATGGATTACTATTAGGAGAAATTATGTTTGGGGTAGCAACATGAGGCCCACAATGATTGAGGGGTTTGACTGGCCATGTAGCATAGCCACTGATTAAAGGCACAAGATCCAAGAGCTAGCTGAGACCAATAGCCCAATGGCATGCACCACTGAGCCATGCATCATACTGTAAAAAGCGACACAACTGCTCATCAGTATCTGAGTAGCGCTTGGTGTGAGCCAACTCCTATACCCAAGGGGTATCATTAAGCTCTCATTGACTATTTATCAGCATCTGAGGAAGGCTTGGTGGGGGCTAACTCTTGTACCCAAGGGATATCAGTGATCTCTTATGATCGCTTATCAGTATCCAAGTAATGCTCGATGGGAGCCAACTCCTACACCCAAGGGGTATCAGTGAGCTCTCACCACTTATCAACATCTGAGCAATAATCGTAGGAGCCAACTCCTATGTTTAAGGGATATAGTGAGCTCTCGCTAATTGCTTGTCAGCATCCAAGCAACACTCGATGGGAGCCAACTCCTATAACTAGAGGTATCAATGACCCTCGCCGACCATTCACCAAGAAAAACAACATATGGTGGCATTCCCAATAGGGATATTTTGATCAACCATCCTTTGAACACCAACATGCACTCAGCGCACTACAAATCTTCATGTATCCACCTGGAAAGAATCTCTCAGCTAGCTTAGCCATGCTTAGTGCCACTCAATCAATCGCCTCCATCTGACCTGACCTAGGTGAGCATCGATCCCAATGGCTCGACAACTCCAGGCCTATCAGATGCACTCCTTCCATAAGCATTACCCAAGTGATTTCATCATATCTAAGGATATCCTGAGAATGCCCAAACTAATAGAATCTCAGGGAATGCACCCATCTAGAAATCTCCAAGCATAGCACTCTGACACTAGCTACCATCACCTTTACCATATGGCAAGTCCCTCAATTGCACCCAAAGATCCCTAATCATTGCCATATCTAGATGATTAGAGAAGGCATGCATAAGTATACACAATAGCCCCATCTCCATTAACGAGGCATGGCACACCTTAAATAAAATGATAAGGATGCATTTAAGAGGATAAGAGATCCCATCAACAAAAAGGTCCTAGGCAATATGTGGAAGGTCCTGCCACATTTTAGCATATCCTCTAGGATCTGCATCAACTCAAAAATCTCCCTGGACCTCCACCTACAAAAGGACTTAATATAAGTCCCCAAGGAACGTGTGCTCTCTTGCTTATGCTCCTCACACTATCGATCTTATATTAACTTGAGCATCAGAGTGCCATTGATGAGACCGAATCGCTGACATGGAGCAAGGAGCCTGACGTGGAGCGTTCATTGATGCCCTGCTATATTCCCACTATCGGCCCCTTCGCCGGGCTGAGCTCCCTGATGCCAACGGGGCCACCCGTCGAAGCCGGGCTCCATCCTTCGCCATGTCGGTACCCGCTAGGTCGGGGTACCTAGGTCGGAGCTGAGCCAAACCCCACTAGAGGCAGACCTTTCAAGCCCGAGGTTGGGCCCTGTGTTCCAGAGTCGAGCTCAAGCCTCCTCCACCACGTGGGACTCCTTCGAGGCCGGGTTCCCTGGCCTGGGCGCACCTCAGCCACCTCAGCCAGCCCGAGCTCGGTCAAAGCTGGGCCCCTCTAGCCTGGTGCCGAGCTCGGCCCCTCTCCGCACAGCCGAGCCACCGCAAGGCGGATCCCTTGCGAGTGGGCCCCATCTTCCTATCTCGGCCCCCAACTCAAATCAAGACATCAACCACCAAGGAAGCAGCACCTCCCATCCGAAGATGGTGGCGGGCCCCCCCCGAGGACCGTACGACAGCACCCGCCATGTCACCATTAATGCTCGTGATCGCCATTCATGCCAGGAAGAAAGAAAGCTCACGTCAAGACACTATGCCCTCTACTGACTTGCTGTATGACCGGGGAAAAGATCCCACCAAGGAGCACGATTCCCAAGAGTAGTGGCACAACAGTCGAGGCCCTGCCAAGCTTCTAGGAAGGGCAAATCGAAGGAATGTCAGAGGCTTGTGGAAGCGTTTCCAGATACCCAATAAAGATGGCATACCGTTCATGGCACGATATCTCGTCATACCCGTCGACAACATGAGAGAACCCCGAGGCAAGCCACAGGAAAGGACCCAGCTAGAATAAGCAAAAAGGAGGTAACACTCATTTTTTCCAAAGAGGCAAGAACGACATTCTCTCCACACAAGAGAACACCCAATTTTCTAACAACACATCTACCACAAAGAGAAAGAGGAGAAGGGGGTGAGGCCAGACAGGAGGGCAAGACCACCTCGACCACCACATCACCCAGCTCACTCATACTCTCATACACCCCACTCACCTCTCCTAGCATGGAGCTCATCTCGAGGGGCTCAACCAGGAGGATCTGTTCCCTTGGATCGTTACTCACTTGACCATCGGAGTGCCCCCACCGAAATTCCTGGCCCGGGTCACTGACGTTGGCTGTCTTGTAGGTCATGAGGCACCGGAGGCATCCCGGTGGGCAGACGCAGACCACTTGACACCATCAGCAGCTACGGGCCACGACGATCCAGGCAACAACAGATTGGCACGCCAGGAAGGGGGCGCAGAACGACACTCGATCCAGTTCAAGCCCTGCTCAGCCACTCCACCAGGAGGAGGATGGTGACCACCCAGGCAAGGGGAGCTTCTCCCAGCCGTGCGGAGGCATCCCCTTCTCACGAGAACCCGCACGGACCGGAGACGGAAGTGCCTGCCCCGGTTCAACCGCCCCCACTGGAGACCTAGCTAACCATACATGCCTAGCAGATGCACACACTCACTACGGCGGTGTGCTAGCTCTAGCATCAGCACCAACACTGGTCCTTGGCTACCCACCAACAGCCAAAGACCCTCGTGGCCCATGCTGCAACACCACACGACAGCCTGCGATCCTTCCATTTGAGGCCTTCGCAGCCGCGAGCAGCCACAGACCCTCGGGGTACCCACCAGGCCCCGATGAAGCGATGGCGGACCAGCTCTACTGACGAAGAAAGCTGCTCACCGCACCTTGGCCGGGGGGCACCAAAACCTCGCCAAGGTAGGAAGGGTAAAGCTCCTCACCATGGGCGCAATGAGTCTGCATCACCATCTTCGCCTCTGTCAGCGGAGGGATCCACAAACGAAGCCATCAGGCGCCTGGTGGAGAAGAGCCTGGAGGAGCACGACCACAAGCTGGCGAAGTTTGCCCGCCGGTTCGCCAACTTGCCTGTCTCTACTAGTGAGCCAGCGAAATATGATGCCCACCCCACATTCTCCCAGGAGATCTAAATGGAGCCAATTCCTCGTCGATTCCGCATGCCGTAGGTAGATCCCTACGACGGGACCACCGACCCCCTGGACCACCTAGAAAGCTACTGGGCCCTCATGAGGGTCCAGGGAGCCACTGACGCCCTTCTATGTATTTCCTTCCCTACTACTCTTCGGAAGGCAGTGTGGGTGTGGTTCACCCACCTCGAGCCAGAAAGCATCAGCTCTTTTGCCCAGCTGGAACAGAAGTTCGTGGCTCATTTTGACACCTGTCGGAAGATGCCACACGAGATAAAGGGCCATTTTTTCATCAGGCAGAAGGACCGTGAGCCACTACAAGATTACGTGGCTCGCTTCAAGGCCACTGCATTGGAGATTTACAGCCTGGAGGAGCCGGTGGCGATGCTGGATCTAAAGCGAGGGCTCAAGACTTCCCGCCTGACCTATTCGCTCAACAAAAAGCCCCCAAAGACCTACACCAAGCTACTCTTCCGGGCTCAGAAGTACATCCGCACTGAGGAGACGGATCGTACGAGGCGGGAGCTCAACAAGAATCCACTAAAAGGGCCGACACCCATCGAGAAGCCTGAAGCGCGGAGGCCAGGACCGCCAGCTCAGAGCTCCCGACCAGCACCGAGGTCGAGGAATGCCCCCGCCCTTCAAGCGAACTTCACTCCCCTTCTTGCCCCGAGAATGAAGATCCTCATGGAGATTGAGGGCGAGACCTATCTGAGGCATCCTCTGCCATTGAATCCATCCTTCACCCGGGATAAGACAAAGTACTGCCACTTCCATCGTGACCACAGCCACGACACCGAGGAATGCCACAATCTCAAGTGGGAGATCAAAGAGCTCATCAAGATAGGCTACCTCGAAAAATATGTGGGGGGCAAAACTCGACCAAAGTCCCAGGGCTCGTTGCTCTCCCGCCAGCTCCAGACATCGACAACCATTCCACCGAGAAGCTAGTGGGCATGATCTCATAGGGAGCCGAGCGCACGTCCAAGAGGACCCGAGGGGCAGGGAACTCTAAGAATGTACTCCCCTTTATGAGGGAAGGGGATAATGGGGAGAAAAATATAAACGATGATGCTATGATCGTCGAGATTACGATCGCAAAGCATCCTGTAAAGCGCATCATGGTAGATAGTGGAAGCTCTACGGATGTACTTTTCTACGATGCTTTCTCCTAGATGAATATCTCCCCTACTCAGCTCAAGCCAGTATATACTCCCCTTGTTGGTTTCATAGGAGATTCCGCAAGGGTGGAGGGAGAAATCACTCTCCCGGTCACTGCCGGGACCCCA
Source organism: Areca catechu (assembly GCA_021397845.1). Taxonomy (NCBI): domain Eukaryota; kingdom Viridiplantae; phylum Streptophyta; class Magnoliopsida; order Arecales; family Arecaceae; genus Areca; species Areca catechu. The sequence continues at coordinate 99,233,471 of CM038046.1, forward strand.
CCTCGGTATAGCACCATCATGATGACGTTTATGGTTTCAGGCTTCCTTCGCCTTATAACATGATCTTGGGCCGACCTGGGCTCAACCTCCTCGACGCTATCATCTCTACCAAGAGGTTGCTTGTCCAGTTCCCAACCCCTTGCGGTGTGGGGGAGATGAGGGGTACGACCCAGCCAGTGCAGCATTGCTTCCAACTTCCAGACACTCCCCGGGGCCCGAGCACTCGAGGATGACTCCGGAGCAGACGAGCTTGACCAGAGGGCCCAAGACCCCTAGGGAGGCCCAGCCGAGCGCCTGCTTCCCTATCAGCTCAGAGCCGACCAGGCAAAAATTGTGCAGATCAGAGCTCAGCTGCGTAAGGAGGAGAAGGCTTTGCTATTGGAATTCCTACGAGCAAACACAGATGTGTTCGCCAGGACGGTGGTCGACATGCTAGGTATTCCCCTGAAGTCACCACCCACAAACTTAATGTTGATCCAAAGTGCAGGCTAGTTCGACAGAAGAAGAGAAGCTTCGCCCTAGAGAGGCAGGCGGCCATCAACGAGGAAGTTGAGAAACTCCTCACCACCGGCTTCATCCGAGAAGTGCAGTATCCGAGCTGGCTGGCAAATGTGGTGATGGTGAAGAAGAATAATGGCAAGTGGAGGATCTGTGTAGACTACACTGACCTCAACAAAGCATGCCCGAAGGATAGCTTCCCTCTGCCAAGGATAGACCAGCTGGTGGATGCCACTTCAGGGCACAGGCTGCTCTCCTTCATGGATGCATTCTCCGAGTACAAACAGATCTGGATGCACCCGGAGGACGAAGAGCATACCGCCTTCATCACTGACCGGGGGACATACTGCTACAGGATGATGTCCTTTGGCTTGAAGAATGCTGGGGCCATGTACCAATGTCTGGTCAATAAAATCTTTAAAGACCAGATCAGCAGGAATGTACAAGTGTACGTGGATGACATGATCGTCATGAGCAATCTGAGCTCGGACCACATTGCCAACCTCGCTGAAGCCTTTCACAGTCTTCAGAAGTACCAAATGAAGCTTAACCCAGTGAAGTGCGCCTTTGGGGTGGCAGCCGGGAAATTCCTCGGCTTCATGGTCACCCAGAGAGGCATCGAGGTGAATCCGGAGAAGGTCCAGGCAATCCTGGACATAGAGCACCCAACATCCAAGAGTAGGTCCAGTGCCTGATAGGGAGAATCACAGCCCTCAGCCGGATCATCTTGAGGTCGGCTGATCGCTGCCTCCCTTTCTTCAAGGCGCTACACAAGATGCATGACTTCACTTGGACTGAAGAGTGCCGGATGGCTTTCGAAGGGCTGAAGGAGTTCCTAACCTACCTCTACTATCCAGACCCGAAGATGGGGAAGAGATCCTGCTTTACCTAGCGGTCACACCAGGGGCTGTCAGCTCGGTCCTCATCCATACAGACCAGGAAGGGTCATAGAAGCCGGTGTACTACACCAGCAAAATACTCCATGATGCGGAGATCAGGTATACTCGCTCCGAAAAACTCATTTTTGCACTAATAATGTCTGCTAAGCACCTCAGACCCCATTTTCAAGCGCATCCCATCGTGGTTGTGACTGATCAGCCGCTAAGGACCATGCTAAGCCACCCCGAGACTTCTGGAAGGTTAGCCAAATGGTCCCTGATGCTGAGCAAGTACGACATCGCATATCGGCCGAAGTCATCGCAGAAGTTCCAATCCTAGCCGACTTCATGGTCGAATGTACAGGGCTTCCCAAGGAACCAGAGCAGATGGTCCCGGAGAGCCAAGCCGAGCCCGACCCACTGGAGGACCCTTGGATCCTCCACGTGGACGATGCCTCCAATTCTTGTGGGAGCGGAGCAGCCCTCATTCTCGCCAATTCTGATGGAGTCATGATGGAGTGTGCACTTCGCTTCAAGTTCCCCGCCACAAACAACCAAGCGGAGTACGAGGCAATCCTTGCGGGCCTAAAGGTGTCCCACGAGCTGGGTGTACAGAACCTCAAGGTCTTCACCGACTCCTACCTGGTTGCCGGATAAGTCTCCGGAGAGTACGAGGCTCGAGATCCCCAGATGATGAAGTACCTAGAGAGGGTCCGTTCGAGCGCAGCAGGCTTTCATTACTTCCGCATTTCCCATATTTTTCATGGAGAGAACGCTCGTGCGGACGCACTGTCAAGGCTCGTGACCCTACCAGACTCATCCCTAGGGCCCGCCTACATCGAATATCTCAAGAGCCCGAGCTACGAAAGCCCCGAGGAGGTGCAACAAGTAGCCCTCGAGCCGAGCTGGATGGACAAGTATGTCAAGTACATCCAAGATGGCCTATTGTCGGAAGACCACAAAGAAGCTGGCCTCATCAGAAGGAAAGCCGCTCGCTTTATCTTGATGGATGGCCAGCTCTATCGCCGATCTTTTTCCTACCCTCTCCTGAAGTGCCTCAGGCCCACAAAGGTAGCCATCGTGCTCCAGGAGATACACGAAGGCCTCTATGGGAATCATGTAGGAGGGAGGACTCTGGCGTACAAGGTACTCTGCAAGGGATACTTCTGGAAAACGATGAAAGAGGATGCCGTCGACTTCGTCAAGAAGTGTGACAAGTGCTAGCGCCATTCCCATATCCAGCACCTGCCGGCCACACCGATCTCCCAATGGTCGTCTCCCTGGCCTTTCGCCTAATGGGGGATGGATATCCTGGGACCGTTCCCCACTGTGCCTGGGAAGCGAAAGTTTCTACTGGTGGCGATTGACTACTTCACCAAATGGGTCGAAGCAGAGCCGCTAGCCCGGATCACAGAGGCCAATATGCACCAATTCTTCTGAAAGTCTGTCATCTGCCATTTCGGACTCCCCAATTACGTCATCACCGACAATGGGCGATAGTTTGACAACCGAGAGTTCGAGAGATTTTGCACCGAGCATGGGATCCAGCATCGGTTCACCTCGGTCGCCCATCCCCAGATGAATCGGGAAGCCAAGGTCACCAACCGAACCATTCTTCAAGCGATAATTCCAGTTGAGCTCGGTGTGCCCACGCTCTACGTACAGCAGTACGACGAAGCACAGAACTCGGCACACCTTCTCCTCAACCTAGACCTCCTCGAAGAAACAAGGGACAAAGCTCAGCTCCAGATTGCAGCATACCGGCAACGGGTCGCCCGGTACTATAATGCACGGGTGAAGCAGAAGAATTTCTGACCTGGCAACCTGGTGCTACACCAAGCAGAAGCGTCTCAGCCCCGGGAGCGCGGCAAACTCTCACCGAACTGGGAGGGCCCTTACAAAGTGTCCGAGGCCCTCTCCTAGGGGGCTTACTACCTATAAGACTTGGACAGCGCCAGGTTCCCCTGGACCTGGAACGCTTGTAATTTGAGGAGATACTATCAGTAATGTAAGTATTCCCTCCATGAGAAATAAAGATTTCTTTCTGCAACACGATCTATCTGCCTTGCAGGAAACTATAGCCGCGAGCCCAGCTCCCCGGCACCAAAGACCGGACGACCCTCCGACATGAAAGACTGGATGACCCTTCAGCACGGTGAGCCTAGCTCCTCAGCACCAAAGCCCAGAGAAGAGTCCTCTGGCACGAAGACCTGGGAAGCCCCCGTGGTGTGGGCACCAGGATCTGACAGAGGCTCCTCAACCCTCTATGGAACTCAGATTAGGGTTCCACTTCTTTGAGTCATGTAATAAGGCTATAAGCCAAAGTAATTTTATAATTTTTGAGTCATGTACATAGTCTAGGTTTGTTTTAGTCTTGTACCTTGACCAATTTGGGTCAAGTTTAGGTCATGGGTCCTGTATTTATTTTTGGTTTGAGTCTGAGTTTGGATTGAGCCCAAGCCCAATTGAAGTCAACCTGGCTTTCAAGACCAAGTCAAGTTCCTTGTGGGCCAACCCACCTCTTACACTTGGAAAGTGCCAACCTAGGTGCCACCTTAGCCACCTATGTGGCGCCACATCAGTTGCCACTTGGGCATCCAAGGAAGGAAGCAAGGAGCACCCCTCATGCATTCCACATGCCCCCTCTATACCATTTTCATTTGAGCTACCTTGGAAGGAGGAGACATCATCCCCCTCTTCCCTCCCCCACATCATGCCATGATTCATCATCAATGGGGCATTGAAGATTTCATGAAGAGACCAAGCCACAAAGCAAGCCATCTCCCAAGTCTTCTTCCCAAAGTATTCATGCAAGAGTGGAAGGTCAAGGGACACACTCCCCATTCCAAGCCTTCAACCTTGCAACGCCCAAAGCTCCCTCCACCTTGGCCGACCATGAATCACTACTCCAAGTGGGCATTGAAGGATCAAAGGAAGCAATCCCTTCAAGCAAGCCTTTTTCCATGTTTTCTTCCCAAAATGAACATGCAAAAAAGGAAGTCAAGAGGCCAATTCCCCTCTCCAAGCCCTCCCACATGCCACGCCAATCCTCTCCTCCATTTGGTCGGCCATGAAGAGCTTTCCCCATCCATGTGGGCACCAACTTTTGGGTTGTAATTTGGGTTCAAGGGTTTTGAATTATTTTGAATTCAAATGGGCCTTGGTTGCCTATTTAAAGGACCCAACCTCCTCCATTGTAAGGGGATTGATGATTAAATGAAAAAAGAGTTTGAGTTTTGTTTCTCCTCTAACCATTGTCTCCTAGAATAGGTTTGAGTGAAGCTTCCTTCATCCCCAAGGACGTCGAGTGGTGTGAGGCCACCTTTTCATCGTCCCAGGGTGTCGCAAGTCCTTCATCCTCCGGGACGTCGAGTGGTGTGAGGCCACATTCCTTCGTCCTCCGGGACGTCGCGAGGTGATGGCCACAAGTTTTCCCCTTCTTCAACTTCGGAATCCAATCGGACACCAGGCTCGAGCCCCTTCTCAACCCTCCCTTAGTTCCATTTCAACACTTCGTTCCATTTCACTAATCCCTCCTTTGCTTGCCTACAGTTCTCCCTTGGTATCATGGGCACCGGAGATGGTCTACTATGCCATCGTGACCACTAGCCCGAAAGTCGGCACATCTGTAGGTTCGACTGCTCGGGCATCCAGGCCGCATCCGTCGAGTTGAGTGATCTCTGCATCGGGCGCTTTAGACGTGTGAGGTTTGCCCCTATCTCCTAAGTAGGTATTTCATTTCAAGCTTAGTCCTACCGGGATTTCTTAATCCTGGGATCCTGTTCTATTTTTCACTATTTAGGGACTTGATTTGCTAGCGTAGGCTTCTACTATTCAGTTTCTCCTATTTCTAGTCTTTGCTTGTGATCGGGAATCAAAAAACCTAAAAAAAAAAAAAAAAAACCATCTAAAACTCATCAACTATAAAAACCTCTTTGCAACATAAGCATCCATACTAGCATCTCTAGCCCTACTCTACTCCCCTGCATCACCCTGGGCACCGGCGAGCCTAGCTCCCTGGCACCAAAGATTGGAAGACCCTCTGGCACCAAAGACCAGACAACCCTCTGGCACCGGCGAGCCTAGCTCCCCGATACCAAATCCTAGAGAAGAGTCCTCTGGCACGAAGACCTGGGAAGCCCTCGGGCACTGGCGAGCCCAGCTCCCCGGCATCAAAGACCGGATACCCTTCGGCACCGGCGAGCCGAGCTCCCCAGCAAAGGACCTGGGAAGCCCCCAGGCACTCAACATCCTCGAGCCCAGCTCCAGGATGCCTGCCCAAGACCGGAGCTCAGATCTCCGGCCAAGGGGATTCTCTCAACCAACGCGTCTTCGAGCCCAGCTCCAAGGCGCCATCTCAAGTCATCAACATCCCCGAGCCCAGAACTAGGATGCCTGCCCAGGACCATAACTCAGATCTGCGGCCAAGGGAACCTCCTCAGCCATCATCATCCTCGAGCCTGGCTCCAAGGCACCACCTCCTGAGCGACGTCCTCAGGCAATCAAGTACTGAAGCCCAGCTCTCCAAAGTCGACATCCCCGAGCCTAGCTCTAGGACGCCAACCCAAGACCAGAGCTCAGATCTCCGGTCAGGGGAATCCTCTCAACCAACGCATCCTCGAGCCCAGCTCCAAGGTGCCACCTCAAGTCATCAACATCCCCGAGCCCAGCTCCAGGACGCCCATCAAAGATCGGATGACCCTCCGGCACCAAAGACCTGGGAAGCCCCCAGGCACCGACGAGCCTAGCTCTTCGGCAATAAAGCCTAGAGAAAAGTCCTCCAGCATGAAGACCTGGGAAGCCCCCAGGCACCGGCGAGCCTAGCTCCCCGGTACTAAAGCCCAGAGAAGAGTCCTCTAGCATGAAGACCTGGGAAGCCCCTAGGCACGGACGAGCCTAGCTCCCTGGCACCAAAGACCGGATGACCCTCCGGTACCAAAGATTGGATGACCCTCCAGCACCGACGAGCCCAGCTCCCCGGCAAAGGACCTAGGAAGCCCCCAGGCACTCAACATCCCCGAGCCCAGCTCTAAGGTGACATCCCTGAGCTCTGCTCTGAGGCGATGTTCCGTAGACCCAACATCTGAAGATCAAGCCCCGAGCCTAGCTCCGAGGTGTTCAAGATGTGGACCGCCATTAGGCGCCCAGGTCCGAAATTCCTCCCTACAACCTCCTCGTATCGACAGAAAAGAGAAAAGAGGAGGGGGGAGGAAAAGTAACATACACATTACAGAAGGAAGGAAAGAAGCCAAATCTATGGAATCAGTTTTCATTGCTTGAAAAGAAAATTTTACATCATGTTCTGGGCCCCGACAAGCCAGGTAGCCAGGTTCAAAGAAAAGTACAAAAAGAAAGAAAAAGGGACACGTGAGGAGTCCTAGACTATGAGGCCGGCTCCTCCCCTGGGTGGTACATGGCCGGGACTTCCCCCTCTCCAACCTCCAGAGTAGGGTCGAACGCTTGAGCGAGCTCTGCCGGAGGAGCAGACTCAGCCGTAGCTGCCACAGAGATCGGCTCAACAGCCTTCTCCTACGGTGCTGCCTAAGATACTGCCACAATCAGGGTCGGCTCGGTAGCCTCCGGGGCAACTGGCAGAGATGCCCCGACCGGAGTAGCCCCTTGCCCTCCTATGACCACCTTCAGAGCAGGAGCCTTCTTCCCGGGAACTCGGAGCGCGGCCAACCACTCCTCGGACAACACTCCCCGCAGTTGGGAGATTTAGTATGAGTATCCCTTTGCAAAGGAGTCCGTTGCTGCTTCTTTGAAGTCCTTGAGGTACGCCGGGGAGGCTTTGAAGGCCGCCACCGCGCCCACAACATCCCTCCTCGCACCCTCCACTTTGCTCCTCGCTTAGGCCGTCGAGTTTTCAGCGCGCTCGGCCTGGCGGATCACCGTCGCCATTCCCTTCTTGGTGACCTTGATGGCATGGTTGGTGGTAGCGGCCCTCTTCTCGGCCTCAACGTCCCTCTTCTCCGCCGCTGCCACCTTCCTCTCTGATTCGGCCCGGAGCTCCTACAATCGGGCCCTCTTTGATTCGAGCTTGTCCTCGAGCTCCCTCTTCACCCTGATGAGGTCGGCAGCCTCAGCCACGAGGCTCTTGATTTTAAGGTTGGCCTCCTGGGCCTCCCTGTTCTTCCAACTCACCTCGACCCGCAGGGACTCGAGCTCGGTCAACTGCTCCTCCCCCTTCGCCCAGTTCTGGTAGAAGTCCCAGATGAGGAGCAGATCCCTACCTTGCTGTATTGAAGGAAGCATATTAATTATCAAGTGAAAAAGGAGCTCAGGAAAGACAAAAAGGGGGGGGGGGCGAGAAGGAACTTACAGCATAGAGATTGGCGAACGTCGAGCATACGGCGTCACCCAGAAGCCTCCCGCTTCCATCTCGTCGGTCGCAGGACTGGATGGAGAAGTCCATCATTCGCTCGGCAAGGCTGGAACCCTTCACCAGAGAGATGTTTGGCCCCAGCTTGAATGGGACCCTCTGGTAGTCTCTATCTCTCATCCCCACCTGCTCGGACCCTTCGACAGCGATAGTGGAGGACATCTTCATGGCAGTCCACGAGCTCAGCACTGCCTCGGGCTGTGGTGGGGGCGTCAGCCTCGCTTCCCTCAGCCCCTCTTCCTCCTCGAGCATGACGACTTCAGGGGGAGGAACCTCCGGCCTGGCGGCAGTAGTCGCCGACCTGGCCCTAGTGACCATCTCGGGCTCAAGCACAAGACCATGATCCTGCCGACTTGAGGTCGCCTGGGTGGGCTCGGCCGCCCTCTTCCACCTCCGTTCGGTGACCGGTGCATCAACCATGGCCTGCACCGGTGGTGGGCCTTCATCAACGCGAGCCCGCTTCAGAGCGGGCCCGCTAGCCTCGACAGCCTGCTCACGTTTCTAAGTAAACGAGAGCAGCTATTCCATCGAAAACTTCATTTCTGCACCGGAGAGAATGAGGTCAGCCCAACAGCAGCAAAAAAAAAAAATAGAAGAAGAGAGAGAAAAGAGAAGAAAAAAAAAGAAAGAAAAATAAATAAGAAACGAGATGGGGGTGGTCAAGTCGAACTCACCCGACTCCCGCGCCGAGCTGACCCCGGCCTTGTGAAGATTCTCTTCTAACAGCAAGACCTCGAGGGGAGGGATCTCAGCCGATCTGAGCAGGTCGTACAGATCGAGGTCGGTAGCTTCGACAGAGGAGTTCCTATTCGGAGATCGATCCGGGTCGCTCCAAACCCAATCGATCCCCTCTACCGAGGCAAAAAAGAATCTGCTCTTCCATCCTTTGATGGAAGAGGGGAGTACAAATCTAATATCCCAAGGGCGGGAAGAAAGGGACCACCACCCGTCCTCAGTAGGGTGGTATTTCAGGATGAAGAAGTCCCTAAACAAGGAAAAACGGGCAACGATCCCGTGGAAGTGGAACAGAACGATAAAACAAAATATTGTTCTGATGGCATTGGGCACCAACTGAGCAGGAACATGCTAGTAGTTGGCCAAGAAAGAAAGGAAGAAGGGATGGACAGGAAATCGAAGGCCCCCGGCAAAGGCCTCTTCATAGAAGGCGATCCGCCAAGGGCCACGGGAGGTAACCCACTCCCCGGGACGAGGGACGGAAAGCCGGATGGATTTGGGGATGCCATAAGCCTCCCGGATGGACACAAGGTCCTTAGCGGTAATCACTGAAGTGATCCCTCTAGGACCTGTCGACCGAGAAGGCTCAGGCTCAGGAAGGGAAGCAGAAGTAGAAGCGGAAGCAGAAGTAGAAGCAGGAGCAGGAGCAGGAAGGAGAGCCAAATGGGGAGGAGGAGAAGACCTGGGTTCCCTAATTGACACCGGGCCATGGTAAGGCCTTTTACTGAACTCGTACCTTGCCGCCTCCCTCTCCTCATTGGAAGAAGGAGTTTTCAGCCGGGAAGGTCCGGCCTCAGCTTGGCACGAGGGACGGAAGTTGGGACTGAAGCGGTCCATGGAAGAGAAAGGGAGAGAATAGAACAACTCCTAGATAACGAGAAGGAGGGGGCAGACGGAGGAAGATCTACGATGACTTCTAACAGGCGGGAAGGGAGAGCTAACCTGCTGAAGCTCAAAGAAGATGTCGACGGCTGGAGAAGAAGAAGAGGAGGACTCCTGTATGACTTCAGGCACGAAGAGTTTGAAAAAAGGAGGGCCTGTTTCAAAAGGACTCACCCATCCATTTGAGACAACCTGCGTCCGACTGTACCATTACAGCTTCCCCAAAAGTCATGCCACGTGTCGCCAATCAACGGGGATAGCACCCCCATCCGATCGCGGCCGCTTCAGCTTCTGGGGTGCCTAGTTCGGAGACGAGCACAAACCCCACCAGAGGCAGACCTTTCGAGCCCATGGTCGGGCCTCGTGGTCCGGAGTCGAGCTCAAGCCTCCTCCACCATGTGGGACCCCTTCGAGGCCGGGTCCCCTGGCCTGGGTGCACCTCAGCCACCTCAGCCATCCTGAGCTCAGTCAAAGCTAGGCCCCTCTGGCCTGGTGCCGAGCTCGGCCCCTCTCCGCACAACCGAGCCGCCGCAAGGTGGATCCCCTGCGAGTGGCCCCCATCTTCCCAGCTCGGCCCCCAATGCAAATCAAGACATCAACCGCCAAGGAAGCAGCACCTCCCATCCGAAGATGGTGGCAGGCCCCCCGAGGACCGTACGACAACACCCGCCACATCACCATTAATGCCCGCGGCCGCCATTCATGCCATGAAGAAAGAAAGCTCACGTCAAGACACTATGCCCTCTACCGACTTGCTGTACGACCGGAAAAAAGACCCCACCAAGGAGCGTGATTCGCGAGAACGGTGGCATAACAATCGAGGCCCTGCTAGGTTTCCAGGAAGGGAAAATCAAAAAAATGTCAGAGGCTTGTGGAAGCTTCCCCAGATACCCAATAAAAAAGGCGTACTGTTCACGGCACGATATCTCATCATACCTGTCTGACAACATGAGAGAACCCCGAGGCAAGCCACAGGAAAGGACCCAGCCAGAATAAGCAAAAAGGAGGTAACACTCATTTTTTCTAAAGAGGCAAGAACGACATTCTCTCCACATAAGAGAACACCCAATTTTCTAACAACACATCCACCACAAAGAGAAAGAGGAGAAGGGGGAGAGGCCAGATAGGAGGGCAAGACCACCTCGGCCACCACATCTCCCAGCTCACTCATACTCTCATACACTCCACTCACTCCTCCTATCATGGAGATCATCCCAAGGGGCTCGACCAGGAGGATCTGTTCCCCTGGATCATTATTGACTTGACCATCAGAGTGCCCCTGCCAGAATCCCCGGCCCGGGTCACTGATGTTGGCTGTCTTGCAGGTCACGAGGCACCGAAGGCATCCCTGGCGGGCGGACGCAGACCACCTGACAACATCAGCAGCTACGGGCCACGATAATCCAGGCGGCAATAGCCATCACTAGGGCCATGCCTAGTAGAGTTTTTTGTAGGTATTGCCCCTCGAAGAGCTACCTGTGCCACCTACTCCAGCACCTCTAGCACTTTCTCTGGTGGTTTATGAATTTTGGCATCAGTAGATTAGAGGAAGGGCTTGAAATCTTGAGGTGCGTAACCCAAAAGTTGGATAGTAATGCCACCCAAGAAGACTACATGCGGTACCAACACCATCGCCTCCTAATTGATGGAAAGGGTGGTGGAAAGCCGAGCTAACAAGCAGCCTCAACTTATGTTGGCAAGGGCTTGGCCGAAACCACCAATAGTTGTAGTTAGCATGGAGCAGTTCAACCTACTTTTCACATAGGTTCAGAACTCAGTGGCCACCACTCGGGCTATTCAGACCACTCATACACTATCTTTGGAGACCCAACTTTCACTGGTAATGCCACCCATGACACAACCAACACCTGCTTTGCCACCTACAACACTATCCCTGCCCAGCGATAGAAGCAGCACCTTCTCCACTAGCACAGACATGAGTCCTGCATAGGGATTTAGAGATGACAACTCACCATCATCATCTCAAGAGTGTGAAACTAAGGAAACAACACTCTTAGAGCCTTCAATTGGAACATGACTCCACTTTAGGCCAACAATCTCAGGAAGGCCCCTATTATCCAAGATTTGGAGGTTGATCCAAAACTCAAGGAGCTGGACTGGCATATTGAAGCCCTCGATAACCTTCCTTTGGCACCAAGCTTATGAGTTCATCAATGGTCTACCTTTTGACATTAAGATCATGCAAACATTGCTTCCTTGATACTTTAAGATCCCGCAGCTTGAAAACTATGATGGGACCACTGATTTCACTGATCACTTGGCAAGCTTCTGAGTGACTATGCTCTTTCATGGAGCACCTAATTCCATCCTTTGCCAAGCTTTCCCATCCACCTTGAAAGGAGCAACTTGGTACTAGTATTCAAGCCTGAAGCCAGGATCGGTACTCTTCTTTGAGTAGCTGAGTCAGTTTTTTGCTAACACTTTGTTAGCAGTAGGAGATAACAAAAATAGTTGGACTACCTCCATACCATCAAGTAAAGAGAGGAGGAATCAATCCAAGCCTTCATCAGTCACTTTAACATGGCCACTTTGGAAGTCTACAACTTAGACCAATTAGTTGCCATGTCGGTCCTAATGAGCAGGCTATAAAAGAATGACCTTAACAGGTCATTAATCAAGACCTATCCTCAAGATTTCATGGGCATGCTTGCCTAGGCAAAAAAATATGCTTGGACTGAAGATGCATTTATGGAGGAAGAAGTTCCTACTGCCTTGATGTTGGGGGCTGGTCGAAGAATTCTAGATGATCAAAAGCATTTCCTAAGGTAGGAGGAAAGGATCTGACCACACTCCAGGTCCCCATTGAAGAAGAGTAAGGCCTTTAAGGATCATCATGAAGGAATAGTCATACGATCCCATGGTTGCATGCATAGGTTTCAAAAATTGTTAACTAATTAAAATTAAATTATAGTGAAAATAAAAACCTAATCTAAGTATGCATAGTAGGATCTATTCATGAACATGTAATATAGATATGAAAATTAAATATCAAGTAGATCAAATCCACTTATTTGGAGCCATGCACACACTTGGCCCTACTAGTATCCACACGGAGATTACCTGATCGAAGCATCAAGGCTACCGAAGTGCTAGCACTTTGTAGACCTCACTTCGACCATTGGATCTAATCTCCCTTCTATCTTCTTTTCTTTTTCTCTATGCTAGAGACTAAGAGAGAAGAATAGATCTCCTCTATAAAGATGAAGGGAGAAAAATAAATCTCTCATATGAGCCTTCCATGCAAGATCAAGAATAGGAGGAGGGAAGAGGGTGATGGAAATTTTTTTTTGTTTTTATGATCGATGGAATATCAAGAAGAAGGATGGGTGGTAGAAGTGAGATATGATCTCACATTAATCCCAAGGAAACTCATGCACACCCAAAAAATTGTGCCCACCACTCCTTTTCTCATGCCACCTTAGAATCCTTCTCTCCCTAGAGTTTGACCCAATCTAAATTAGGATAAGTTTTTGAATCAAATCTAATAACCTAGAACTAGATATATTAGGATAGGATGGAGAGAGAAACCCAGCGGGTGCCAAACACCTTGTGCGCCCCACAATTTCCATGCACATATCTCATATTCCAGTGAAGGAGCGTGTGAAGCCTTCTTTCTTACTTGTTAACAAGAGAGAAAAAAATGTGGAGAGGGAGAAAGAAATATTATTAGGATTAGTTCAACCAACTAATAACTAATCCTATCCCAAAGAGGAAACCAACTAACTTATATACTAATCCTATTAGGTTTAGGTTTAAATCCAAAACTAATTAGGAATTGGTTCCTAATCCAATTATGACCACTAAACCTAATTAGAATAGATTAAGCCTAATTGAATTAAATCAGATTTAATTCACTTAGGATTAGTTAACCAATTAGGTCAAATTAAATTGACTTGCAACATTTGTAATTAGATTAGTCCAAAATTTAATTAGACTAGAACATTATCTAAACTCAACCAAATGGAATCTAGTTTAAGTTGTATTGTGAGCCTAATCATACTTAAATGATCAAATCATCTTATTAGACCAAACAAATTGTAACTCTTGCAATAAAGTCTTCCTTGCGAATAATTAACAAGTGCCAAAAATAACAAGTACTAAAATTGACAGGTTTCAAATTTATAACTCTTATAAATTTAGACTTTCTAAATATATAACTATATATATTTTGATTTAACTGCATGATCAGGTCAAGCTTTTATTATCTGTGACTCCTCAAGTTCTATTCTATCATTAGTGAGACATACCATAATCTCTATCATAATATTATCAAACTCTTATGAAGGATTAGAATAATTCTAGCTGACCTTATCAAGGATTATTGATCCAAAATGATTCTAGTGGATTCTCATAATCCACTAATGATGCCTAGCAGCATATAGTGGCAACCTAATAAAATAGAAGAATGAATCTTTAGGTATAGTTACAATGTGATTGAGTTCTTCTATCAAGAGTCTCGACAAGATGTAGGCCATGGAAACTTGCCAAACCCTAAGCATCTATCATATGCATGATTTAATCAATTCGAGTCTAAATTGTAAAAACTATTAAAAATTTATTTCCATCATTCACATTGTAATGGCTATGGTCTTAAAAACATAGCTTTATAAATTGCATAGGACTATACCTTAACTACTAAGATCTATATATCTATAAATGCACTCCCACTCCTACGATGAGCCTACTATAGCCAACAAACACCCGCAAGGGCACGAATAGCTTGGGCCAATATTTTGTATTATTAAACTACAATAACCCTACTATGAGTGACCAAAGCACCACAGGTCAAACAACTATTCATACAATTATAATATTAAAAAAGTCACTGATGAGTGAGTAGACATCTATATGACTTCTCATGATAGTCATGCTCAGTATCGTCATTCTCTAACGACCCCCTGTACTCTAATTCTAATGTGCCCATAATATAGTCTTGAGACTCATCCACCCTAAAAGGGAAGTGATCCGTGCACCAAACTAATTAGATCAAAAACCATCCTCATGAAGATCCTATGATCAAGATCATTTAGGAATTAATCTATAATAACGTATGTTTCAAATTTTCAACTCTTGAGAATATATATAATTGTCCATTAATTTTTTGGATGATACATGGACACATCATGTATGGAAAAATAGTCAAATTATAATTATTAAATATAATTTTATATCCTAGAAATAAAAATATGTCAGCCAAATTGGTTTCTAGGGCATACATCTAACATGCCATCCTAGAGAAGCCTACTAGGCATCAACACCAAGGAAGTTTTACACTTATACTCTACTGAACATACCTTGAGAAAGGGTGCTGATGGAGATTAGGAGAAAAATTTTGGAACCCTAGAGGTTATGGCCCCTGCCAAATAGGAGAAATCCAAAGAAGTTCTATTTAGACCACTGAGACTATGGCTATGATACTAAAGAATGCATCTAGCTTTGAGATAAAATTGAGGAGCTCATTAGGTGAGGTCATCTTGACTACTTTATTCGGCATCAAAGGGACCAAAATGATTGACTGAGGCCACCCTGACCAGCTTAGCAACCATAATAGCTGCCTCCACCCTTGGAAGGGGGGATACACCTCCATTTGGGTGGGTCAACACAATCATTGGGGGCTGCCATCACCTCGATTTGGATCAGCCAATCAAGAGGTGGGTTATGCCAATCTTCATTTCAGAAGAAGATGAACAAGGGATCTAGTTCCCACATAATTATTTGGTCATTATAACTCTGAATGTGAAGAATTACGATGTATGTCACATTCTCATTGATAATAGAAGTTTGATCGATGTTATATATTTTGATGCCCTTATGAAAATAGGGATCTCCCTTGATCAGCTAACCTCAATGGACTCCCCTTTGGTTGGGTTCATCGAGAACACAATCTGAGTAGAAGTGATGATTTCCTTAACTGTAAGGATGAGACACTATCTTCTTTGATCCATCGCTCATGTGAACTTTTTTGTAGTCCAAGTGCCCTCAGCTTACAACACCATTCTTGAGTGACTAGGCCTTAACACCTTTTGAGCGGTTCTATCAACATACTGCCTAAAGGTCAAATTTTCTATGATGCATGGGATCGAAGAGATTCATTGAGATCAAAGCCTAGCACGACATTGTTACCGCACTGAGCTCAAAGGAGACAAAGCTATCGATGCATACCCTGTTGAGGGCCTAGACACCCGCAATGATTTGGCTAAACAATGGGAAGACCCAATCAAGGACCTCATCACTATATCCTTGGTTGATGGAAATCTTGAGCACACGATCCAAATAGGCTCCAACCTCGATCAGTTAACCAAAGATCAACTAATCTTATTTTTGCAGGAGGATGCTGATGTCTTTGATGCAGAACAAAGAACAAAGAAGTGTATGCGGAAGTAAAATTAAGATTAATTCTTTTTTTTTTTATATATATATATATATATATTTCAGAAATTGGCTTCGACTCAAAGTAAAGCTAAACTACGTTGAAGGAAACTAAGTAAAGATTGAAAGCACAGTTTAGAAGGAACCAAATTATCAGAGTAGTTCAGAAGTAACGGATCGCTGGGGTTTGAGAAACTCCCAGACCTAGGGTTTCGCTCTGAACTTTCAACAGAACAGAAATAGAGAGGAGGGACGGTTTACTCACCAGACAGTGATCTTCTCAGGATTCTGGTGGAAGAACTCTCTCGAGCAGATTGTGGGATCCTCGGAGTCGGCTATCTTCGCAATGGATCCACCAATACTGGTCTCGTGGTTTGGTCGGCCTCTCCTGGACTCAAGATCTGGAAAAGAAGAGGAACAAATGATGGAATTCAGAAACTCAAGAAAAGATCTTACCAGGTTGAAGAACTTGAAAGCTGAAGTTGCTGAAATCGAATTCTCCTGGAGGCCGATCTGACTTCCTCTTAGAATTGCTGTAGATCTGCAGTATCTGGACTGGAGTCGGATGCTGGTGGTCGGCCAGGACTTGGAGAAGGTGGCCGTGAGAAAAGGAAAAGACTAGGGCTTGGTGGAAAGAGAAGGGTGATGGCGGCTAGGGTTTGGGAATTGAGTGGCTAACCTAGGGTTTAGGGTTTTGGAGATCTCTCACCTCCTCAAGGTTCCAGGGGAACCCGGATTTACTCCCTCATGGAGCTCAACACCTGGAAGCAAGTGCGGACAAGAGAAAACACAAGTTTGCTCAAGAAAAATTTCTTTCATTCATCTGATTAATTTAAACTTTACAAGAGGGGTTTAATTTATAAAGCATTACAAGGGAGGAGGGTTTCACATCTTCCCATGTGGGACTAAAGGAGGGGATCTCCAAATTAGGGCAAATCCTTCACATATGGTCGGCCAAAATACCAAAAAAAAATGGATTTGGGTTATAAAAGGCAGGTAGATGGCGCCACCTTGCTTGGATCTTCAAGAAAAATTTTCTTCCTTCCCTGGATCAACTCTTTTGGACTCCTCCTTTTCTTCCTCCCTAAGTCAAGGTCCTTCCCATCTTTGCTTTGATTATTTTTGGCAGGTAGTGTGCGCCCCCTTGAAATTCTCTTCCAAGATGATTTCTTCCCTTCTTTGTTTTGGAATTCTTGGGAAAGTCTTGGCCGCCCCCTTAATTGGTGGTCTCTTGGTGGACTTCTCCTTATCTGGCGCATGACAGAAGGAGGTTGCCATCTGTAGAGTGGGGACCAAAAGCTGCTGGATGTGGATATGGCGCCCCCTGGACTGGGAGTGTTGCTGGGAGTGTGGTGTCCACTTGCCTGGTCTTGGAAGAAAGTGTAACATCCCAGGATGAAACCCTAGTCTACTACTGAGTCAACATGACTCAACAAAATAAAATGCAGGTAATGTAGACTCAAGCTAAATTGAGTTGATCGAGTCAACTCTTATTACAAACCAAAAACCCTAATTCTTCGGGCAAGGTTAATCAGAGATCCAGATGGAGCTCTGAAGTCTTCTTCTGAGTCTGGTGCCCGCACCAATTCTCCCAGGGTGGGAGGAACTCGACCCTGTCGAGTAAGGATCAAGTTGGCTCTGGTATCTCTCCAAGAGGTCTGGGTCCAGCTCTTGTAACTCTTCTCGGGAGATCCAAGAGTCATCAGAATCTGGCCTTCCTAGCCAGCGGACCAGGTATCTTTGGTATCCTCGATTACGAGTAGAGATAACCTGATCATCCAGGATCTTTTCAATCTGCTCTTTCCTCACAGGCCAGTTTGTTGGTGGACACACAGGATTGGGTTCACTCTCAAGAGCAGGATTAGGTTCAAAAGGCTCACTGGGAATCACAGCTGGCTCTCTATACTCTACTAGGTCTGTAATGTTGAAAGTGGAGCTAATGCCTAGTTCTGAAGGCAACTCGAGCACATAGGCATTGTATCCTACTCTCTTCACCACTCTAAATGGTCCAGCTCCTCTAGCATGTAACTTTCTAACGGTTCCAGGAGGAAACCGTTCAGGCCTTAACCTAATCATTACATAGTCTCCCTCAACAAAAGTTTTGACTCGCCTTTGAGAATCAGCCAACTTCTTATAAGTTTCATTACTTAAATTTATTTTGGCATGAATTTCTTTATGCAAGTCTTTTATATGTTGTGCAAAAACTTCAGCAGACTCGGAGACTCGTGTGTGTGGGCTAATAGTGAAATCAGATCAAGTGGTGTGTGAGGCTTGTATCCATGAACAATTTCAAAGGGACTCTAGCCTATAGACCTATTGATCGAAACATTGAATGCAATTTCAGCCCTGGACAAAAACAAATCCCAATTCCTGGTATTCTCACTCAATCAAAATCTGAGACAATGTCCTAAACTCGACTAACGATGCATTCCTAAAGAATGGACTTTATTCAAAGGAACCCTAGGTCTAAACCTAACAAACTACGGCTCTCTAGGTTTGACCTTGGTTCGGAGGATGGCATGCAGAGCATGAAAACTTATCATGGGTGCCTAGTAGGTTCCATAAGGTCTTCAAGAAGTAGGTGGCAAACCTAATAGGTTCTGACACGTGGTTCACTCTAAAGACTTCGACAAAGTATACTTGGATGGTGTAAGAAGCATTGGAAGTCCTAGAGAAAGGGAGGAAATATGAGGTGGAGTCTCGAATTACTTGTTAACTAAAGGTGGTGACCTGAAGGTTTGAATGGTGATCTATGAGTGTCAACTGGTCATCCTTACGAAAGGAAAAGTTTGCTACTCCCAGGAATGGATCAAGAGATGGTTCGGGAAGTAGCCTAGGACATGTGGTTGCAACAGTTAAAGTTTGTTCTCTAAGCAAATAATGATCCATTTTCTCAAGAACTGGATTAAAGAATGATTCATGGAAGGGTCTATGGATGAGGACCTCAAGACTTGAAATTTGACCTATGGGTGAGGAAAGGTATACTCTATAGAAGGGTAGGTCAGCAATGCGAAGGAAGGGGTCAGGGGTCATAAGGAGGACTTCTACAGGACTGGGTGAATCAATCCGCTCAAGACAAGGATGTTCAACTGAGATTACGGGAGAGACCTTAGTGGCTGAGCATGGGACAAGGTCCACTTGTAAGAGGCTTGATTCAGTCATCCTAAGGAGAGGATCTATCATAGGATGGGCAAACTTAAACAGTTTAGTGCAAAGATCTTCAATTGGTACTTGGAGAATGACTGTCATTAGAAGATACACACTGATATCTCGGGCTAACACGATGAGTTCTTCCTGGGGGTATTTGACTAAAGGAACCTTGTTCTCACAAATCTCTTGAATTTCTGAACTAGGTCCTACCACTTGGTTGCTTTCCAAGGTCTCCTCAGGTAAGGAACCAATAGTATCGATGTCACATTCTTCAAGTTCTTCCCCCTCATATTCATCAACTAGACTCAAGCCAGCATCATATACTTCCTCGATGCCATCTTCAATGGGTTTCGGGTCAGTGGCAATTGGGTCAACTGATTCTAGGCTTGTCATACCTAACCTTTCTTCCTCATTGGTAGGCTTGGGTTCTCCCTCATTAATGTCATCCCTAGGATTCTTACCACTTAGCTGTGCACAAGCCAGTCCTATGCATGGGCACTGACTAGATTTATGGCCTCTTTCTCTACAAAATAAACATTCTTGAGATATAGGAACCTGGGTCACACTGGGTTTCAAGCTAGTAGAGACCTTACTTGGGCATGGGTGTGGATCTAAATGGTTTGATCTAGAAGACTGGGGTTGTTGAGTGATTGGTCTTGAATATTGTAAGGACCTCTCATAGACACGATCCACACTATAGATATCATGGTTAGGCTTCCTAAGGTTATGCTCGGGATCACGGTATAAGGTCCTCCTAGGTTCCTGGCATGGGTGAGGTTGGGGCCTATTAAATTTTGGATCAGAGGTCCAATTTTGATGTCTACGTTTCTCAAGTACTTGGACTCGATCCCTAAACTGGGAAAAACCCTCATTCATGTCCTGACTCAATTTGGTCATACTTTCGGTAAGATTTCTAACCATGGCCTCTAAATCAGGTTGGGTTTGACCAGGTTGGTAGGGTACTCCATTCCGAGTAGACATGATGCAATCAAGCACACAAAATGAGACTCAACTGAACGACTACGGGCTAACTAGACTTAGAGCCCAAACTAGATGCCCAATCAGAGTGGCAAGCTAGCCTGTAGTAACTCGGGACTCAGCCAGGCAGGTGTAAGGGGAGTGTTAGGTCCCTAGATGCCACCAATCAGTGATTGGCCAGGTAGGCGAACCAGCACACAAGCCCTTCGGGATAGAATCCCTGAACCACCGTTCTAGACACTGAGTACAAAGCACACACAGAGTAACCAGACAAACTCACTCAACACTAGCCTTGACCCAACTTGCTGATGTCCTTAGCCCACTAGGGCAAATTAGGTCTAATTAATTTTAAGATTAAAGGCTTAGGTTCGAATGAGTGGGTGGTGGTTTTGGTCTAAGGAGAGGTTATCAACTCCTCCCCTTATCTTAGATGCTCAAATGCCCTTAAGATGAATTAAGAGATGAACACTCAAAAATAATTGGATTGCAGAACACAAAAACAGAGTTACAGTAATTTAATTCTCAGAGATTCCACGGAAACCAATAAATCACAGGAAAATTAAAAAAAATAGTTTCAATTATACTGATTTTAGAAAAGCAAAAATCACTGAATTTGGAGTTACCTGCAGTGAGAAATAATTCCTGTAACAGGGTAATTACAGGCTGAAAACAGAGCACTTCCCCGTTTACAATTCCTGCTACGAAGTTATAACCCAACGGATCCCCTACACACCCTAGGAACACCCCGTGGAATGGGAAGAGGAGGTTTGCACCTCGCTTCATTCCTAGGACCGGACGTCCTGGGGAGTCTACTTCGAGCAGACAAAGTAAAAAGAGAGGGACTCAAACAGGCAATCAAACAGAAACCCTAGACAGGGCTCTGATACCAAAAATGATGCAGAACGAAAGCTCTGATACCAAAAATGATGCAGCACGAAAGCTCTGATACCAAAAATGATGCAGAACAAAGAACAAAGAAGCGTATGCGGAAGTAAAATTAAGATTAATTCTTTTTTTTTATATATATATATAAATATTTCAGAAATTGGCTTCGACTCAAAGTAAAGCTAAACTACGTTGAAGGAAACTAAGTAAAGATTGAAAGCACAGTTTAGAAAGAACCAAATTATCAGAGTAGTTCAGAAGTAACGGATCGCTAGGGGTTGAGAAACTCCCAGACCTAGGGTTTCGCTCTGAACTTTCAACAAAACAGAAATAGAGAGGAGGGACGGTTTACTCACCAGACAGTGATCTTCTCAGGATTCTGGTGGAAGAACTCTCTCGAGCAGATTGTGGGATCCTCGGAGTCGGCTATCTTCGCAATGGATCCTCCAATACTGGTCTCGTGGTTTGGTCGGCCTCTCCTGGACTCAAGATCTGGAAAAGAAGAGGAACAAATGATGGAATTCAGAAACTCAAGAAAAGATCTTACCAGGTTGAAGAACTTGAAAGCTGAAGTTGCTGAAATCGAATTCTCCTGGAGGCCAATCTGACTTCCTCTTAGAATTGCTGTAGATCTGCAGTATCTGGACTGGTGTCGGATGCTGGTGGTCAGCCAGGACTTGGAGAAGGTGGCCGTGAGAAGAGGAAAAGACTAGGGCTTGGTGGAAAGAGAAGGGTGATGGCGGCTAGGGTTTGGGAATTGAGTGGCTAACCTAGGGTTTAGGGTTTTGGAGATCTCTCACCTCCTCAAGGTTCCAGGGGAACCCGGATTTACTCCCTCACGGAGCTCAACACCTGGAAGCAAGTGCGGACAAGAGAAAACACAAGTTTGCTCAAGAAAAATTTCTTTCATTCATCTGATTAATTTAAACTTTACAAGAGGGGTTTAATTTATAAAGCATTACAAGGGAGGAGGGTTTCACATCTTCCCATGTGGGACTAAAGAAGGGGATCTCCAAATTAGGGCAAATCCTTCACATATGGTCGGCCAAAATACCAAAAAAAAATGGATTTGGGTTATAAAAGGCAGCTAGATGGCGCCACCTTGCTTGGATCTTCAAGAAGAATTTTCTTCCTTCCCTGGATCAACTCTTTTGGACTCCTCCTTTTCTTCCTCCCTAAGTCAAGGTCCTTCCCATCTTTGCTTTGATTGTTTTTGGCAGGTAGTGGGCGCCCCCTTGAAATTCTCTTCCAAGATGATTTCTTCCCTTCTTTGTTTTGGAATTCTTGGAAAAGTCTTGGCCGCCCCCTTGATTGGTGGTCTCTTGGTGGACTTCTCCTTATCTGGCGCATGAGAGAAGGAGGATGCCATCTGTGGAGTGGGGACCAAAAGCTACTGGATGTGGATATGGCGCCCCCTGGACTGGGAGTGTGGTGTCCACTTGCCTGGTCTTGGAAGAAAGTGTAACATCCTAGGATGAAACCCTAGTCCACTACTGAGTCAACATGACTCAACAAAATAAAATGCAGGTAATGTAGACTCAAGCTAAATTGAGTTGATCGAGTCAACTCTTATTACAAACCAAAAACCCTAATTCTTCGGGCAAGGTTAATCAGAGATCCAGATGGAGCTCTGAAGTCTTCTTCTGAGTCTGGTGCCCGCACCAGTCTTCACCTGGACACCAACGGGCAGTGACTAGTAGGAGGCTGTGCTTGCCCTATGGTATGGGATTAACGATTCTATTCATGGCATATGGAGTCATTGTAGATGGAGAGCCCTATAGACTATTACTATATATGGACATCTATGATAAGAGATCGCTCCACAGGATGGGTTTTCATCTGGTTAGAGGTCAGTGGAGATGATGAGTATCAGGTCAGACCACTGATGCAGATGAGGAGACAGTAGAGGAGGAGCATATTTTCACTGGTGAAGCCTGGCCATCTGAGCCATAGACATTACCTCATCCTCGAGACCCATCAAACATATGCTAGCTATTTTGGTAGTCTTTGCTTCTTCATTTGATGTAGACTCCTTACTATCGCTCCAAGTTGCAACCATCGCTTTCTTTTTCTTCTTTTTGAATGCTTTCTTCAGTATGGGACAATCTGATAAAAAATGCCCTAACTTTTTACACTCATAGCAGATAGGTTGTTGCTCTTTGTCTCTTTCTTTTTCTTTTTCTTTGTCTTTCCTATGTTCCCCCTTTCTATAATATTTTCTCCAATGCCTTGCCTTTCTTTTGCCCATAAATTTCTTAAATTTTCTCACGACTAGAGCAATATCATCATCTTCAAGTTCATCTTCATCTAAGGAAGGGCTTTCTTCTTCTAATTCTTCTTCTTGTTTCTTTAATTCTGCAGTAGTTTTGAAGGCTATCAATTTTTTTTCTTGATATCATCTTCATTTCTATGCTGCATTGTGAGTTCATGCATGATCAATGATCCAAGGAGCTCATCCAATGGTAAAGTGTTCAAGTCTTTAGCTTACTGGATAGCAGTGACCTTCAGATCTCATTTATTTGGAAGTGATCTCAAAATTTTCTGTACAAGGTCTGCATTTGAGTATATCCTGTCAAGACTCTTTAGAATTTAATAATATCTGTAAACCTTGAGAATATGACAGATATAGTTTCATTCGGTTCCATTTTGAATAACTCATAATTATGAAAAATAATATTAATTTTAAAAGTTTTGACTTGGGAGGTTCCTTCTTGGGTTACTTCAAGTTTATTCAAAATTTTTTTTGCAGACATGCAAGTAGAAATTCAGTTAAACTCGTTGGCATCCAAAGCACAATATAAGAGATTCATTGCTTTGGCATTCAACTCACCTATTTTTATGTCATGTTCGTCCCATTCCTCTTCAGGTTTTGGGACGTTCATGCCATCAACCTTCTTTATGAGTGTGTGAGGTCCTTTTAAAATTGTTTTCCAGAATTGAAAATCTATTGCTTGAATGTAAATTTTCATTCATGCTTTCTAGTAGGTATAATTTATGCGTGTGTAAAGTGGAGATCTATTTGTAGATTGGCCTTCGGCCAAAGAGTTACTCATAGGGTTTGCCATAAATCTTTTCTTTAAGTAAATTTCAGAGACACTGCTCTAATACCAGTTGTTGCCCAGGTGGCCAACCCAAGAGGGGGGGTAAATTGGGTATTTAAAATTTTTCACAAATATGTGCTCTTTTAAAAAACTTTGTGTGGTGAGTGATATGATTTAAGTATGAATAGCAGAAGCAAGAAAAGAACACAATAAGTACAAGCACAAACACAAGCAATTTATAGTGGTTCAGAGTAACCTAGCTTCTACGTCCACTACCCAAGATACCACTTGGGAGTTCCACTATATTCGCCTCAAAATATAGCTAGTTTGTTTTGCACCGGGATCACAAATGAAAACCCAAACTTGATTTTACACCGAGATCACTAAGAAACCAATACAATGTTAGTTTTCTCAGGCTCACTAACAACCCAAACTTGGTTTTCAAAGGCTCACCAAAAATCTAATACAATCCCCAAGTTACAACCCTTACTGTACTTGAAATAACTTAAATAATAAGTTAAGAAACTAGGCAACAATAATGACAAACCAAACATTATCGAATAGTTACAGTTGAAGTTCTTTTGCAAGCCTTCTTGATTACTCCTTTAATGTACTTTAAGGATTCCAATCTTCTTCAATAAATGACTCAAGAAAAGAATGGGAGTTGGTGATGGGGCATGGGATCAAGATAGGATCGTCGGCGAGCTGAGAAGTCACCGAGATTAGGATACTACTATATTTTTTTTGTGTATAAGGTGGTGAAGGAACAATGAAGATGGAAGGTAGAAATTTGGACTCTCATGGACTTTGGAACTCATACTCATGGAGAGATCTCTCACCTCTAGGGCATCTCACCCACCTCACTAATGGAGCCGTAAGGGGGAATCTCAAAGGACATGAGGGTGGTAAGGAAGATGGAATCAATGAAGGGGATAACTAGACATGACCTCACATCATGTCTTGGGGTTGGGCCTCACACCCTTCTCTCCTCATGGAGCAAAAGAAGAGTCACTCTTTTCTAAAAAAAAACTTTCATTCATCAATAGCTTTTACAAAGAGATTAGGGGCCTATTTATGCCTTTTAAGCCCCATTTAAAATTCAAATTTTACATGAAAAGAGGGGGAAGGTAGCTACAAATTTGAGTTTCAAGTTTCATGAAAAGTGGTGGCAAAATGAATGGGTGCCAAGTGTCTCCTTGTGGTTGCCAAGTGTCCAAATCTGAAAATCTGCATGCATGGGCGCCACTTGGCATTCATGTGGAAACCTTCTTATGTGAAGGATGAAATGATCTTCAAATATAAATTTATTTGCATCGAAATTCATACTGCATCATGATTCATTCTACTCCAGAATTTATTGAGATAATTTTTTTCCTACTCCATATTAAGTTAGTTATCAACATGTAAAATTTCATTCTCAAAAAAAATCACAAAAAAAATAAAAATTCCCGCACTCCATCACTATTGCTGAAATTTCTGTATGTTCTTTTCTGTTCTTTTTGCATTATCTAATTTCAGTATCTGCTCAGCATATCTTAGATTTTATCTTTAAATTTTCTCTCATATGGCATATCATCTAGAAGTTAGCAGTCTTCTATGAATTTTTCAATTTTTTTTGAAACTGTTACACAGCACTTCTCAGCCCCACTTCGAACTGCAACACACAAAATTTCTGTTGCTGAGATTAGGGTTCATATGCATGTTTTGCATTATCTCATGGCAAATCACTCTAAGGGCATCAATTTGACATAGGGTCAGGATTTCATTAACTGTCCCTAGCCCAAAAACCATCAACTTGCATAGCGAACCCAACCCTAATTAAAACGGAGTAGACATTTAATTTCTCTAGCGAGCTAGGGACACCCACAAGGTCGGGTCGAATCAAGTGTCAAGCCAACTTTGACAACCTGTTTGTGTGTGCTTGTATCTGGTGTCTAGGCAAGTGGTTCAGGGACAAGGGCCCGAAGGAAGGTGGGTTGGTTCGCTTACCTGGCCAATTTCAAATTGATGTCTAAGGCAAGCAAAGAAGAACCTCCACCAACCTTACACTTACCTGGTCAGGTGCCAAGTTACTACATCCCGAATTGTCAACTTGACCAACATTTGGTTTGGGCTCTAGGTCTAGCAAACACCTAGTCCGAGTTTGAGTCCGTGTGTGCATGACAACTAGATCAGGAGCACCCTACCAGCAAACCCAAGCCCAAGCTAGTGTAACCATGGAACAAAACTTTGAGAACTTGATGAAATCTTTGAATGACCAAATGACCCGACTAAACCAAAACTTGACTGACTAATTGGCCCAGACCAACCAAAGCATGACTGATCAAATGGCCCAAGTAAAGGCACGGGCAGAAGCCCGCAAGGCCCATGCTAAACTCAACTCCTCTAGGCCCAATTCCCTTGATCAAAGAGCCTATGATCATGATCTTGCCCCTGAGTCTAGCCCTAGGAGCCCATACCCATACTTTGTTGACTCCGAGGAGAGACCCATTGAAAGCACCCAACCTTATGCACCCATTTTTGATGGAAGACAAGAGGTGTATATTGATTGGGAGGAGAGCATGGATCACTATTTCGAGTACACTAGGATGTCGGAGTTAGAGAAATTTAGATTGGCTACACATAGGTTAACCCGATATGCTAAGTGGCATTGGGCAGCTATTGATGATGAATGTTATCAAAGAGGAGATAGAATATGTAGCTGGAGAACCATGAGAAGTAGGCTAAGAGAAAAGTACCTAGGTAGATTTTATGAGTAAAGACTTTTAGACCAATGGTACAAACTGAGACAGGGTGATAGACCAGTGTCTGAGTATATTGAGGAATTCAAAAAAT
Source organism: Areca catechu (assembly GCA_021397845.1). Lineage (NCBI taxonomy): Eukaryota > Viridiplantae > Streptophyta > Magnoliopsida > Arecales > Arecaceae > Areca > Areca catechu. The sequence continues at coordinate 99,260,125 of CM038046.1, forward strand.
TTGTCAGGAGATGTAACACAACCAAATCTAAGACCATGACCATATCCAGATTTCGAGGAGGCCTATGTAATGACATCCAGGGGGAATTACTTCAATGAAAAATTCAAGCTTTAGAGGAAGCTTATCGTATTGCTAGAGAATTCGAGTCTTATCAAAGAGAACTCATGAGCAGCCGACCTAAGCCCAGCATGATTAGCACCTCTAGGCCAATTCTTCGATAGATTCCTTCAAACCAGCCTACTACTCTTATCCCATTAGTTTGCATGGGAAAGACCCCTGAACCCATTAGTGCGCCCGAGGAAGAAGTTGATGAGGCTGAACTGAGTTTAATTAATGGATATGAAGCGAAAGAGGAAGAACCCATTGAAGAATTTCAGGGAGAAAAGGTTGAACCCATTAAGAATCTAGAGAAAGAAACTCCTGAGTCCACTAAAAAATCCAAAGAAGACATCTGTGAATCAAGTATAGTGGAGGAGTATGATGAAGGTGGATGCAAGGTTGAGATCACCAAGAAACTAATAGAAAAAGATCCTGAACCCACTATAGAATTTGAAGGAGTGACTGAGCCAGGATCAAACATATCAGATGAAAGTAGGGTTCGCACGAGTTGTCCATAAAAGAGATCCATGAACAAGTCCCTAAAGAGCAACCCCAGGAAGTAGACATTATTTTAGAAGACTTTCAAGTTAAACTCCCCGAAGACCTTCCTGATGACCTTCCACCATCTAGGAGCATCTAGCCTATCCTAAATCTTGCACCCATAGATCGATGTCCAAATTTTAAGATCATCCTAACTAACCAAGGTCTGTTTCATGCCTCCCATAGATTGCCCTAAGACTATGATTCCTATTTCCTACCCGTTCTTGAGTCTACACATGTTTCTAAAGCCATTATGTTATATTATATTGAGATCACCAAGTTGCATGAACTTTTATAGCCCATCCCATTTGCGACCTACTTTTAGAAGACCTTATGGCATTTGCTAGTGGTCCATGATAATTTTTTATGTGCATACCAGACCAGGGTCAAACCTAGAGAGTCAATAATCTGTAAGGTTTAGGCCCTAGAGAGTCCAATAAAATTTCTTTCAATGAGAATACATAGTTGAGTTTGCTTTTTGTCAAGTATCAGTATGAGTCTCTGAGTTGGCCGAGTCATATGAACAGCATGTTAAGGACTTGCATAAGGAATTTAGTAAAAGGATTCAAATAAGTAATGAAGTCTATAAGCATATGGCTAATTCACGTAAACGAGTGAAAGAATTCAATATAGGAGACTCTGTAATGGTTAAACTTAGACTTGAAAGGTTCTCACCGGGAACTATGAAGAAACTACATGCCTGGGGAGTTGGACCTTTCAAAGTATTAAAGAGAATCAGACCTAATGCATACATGTTAGAGTTACCACCATAAATGGCATTAGTTCCACATTTAATATTTCTGATCTGAAAGAATACAAAGAGCCAACATTAATTCCTAGCGAGCCTTTTGGACCTTACCCAACCTTTGAGAGTGAAACCCTACCTAAGTGTCCACCAGCACTTCAGCCATAATGGAGAGATAGGATTGAAATTATCTTGGATGACCAGGTAATTACCACTAGAAATAAGGGCTATCAACGTTATCTGGTTCGATGGCAAGGAAGACCCAAATCCGAGGATTCCTGGATCACCCGAGAGGATCTGCAACAAATTGACCCAGACCTGCTAGAAAGGTACCAAAGTTAGATCAGTCCTTACTCGACAGGACTGAGTTCCTCCCACCCCAGGAGAACTGGTGTGGGCACTAACGTTCGAAAGAGGCTTCAGTCTAATTCAGTATGGCTTTAATTCTTTCATTAAACTTATGTCTTGTAAATAGAGTAATTTTACTTCTTTAATTGAATTTGAGTCATGTAATTAGGTTGGGTTTATTCCAATTTGGTTTCTTTTAAGTCTATTTGGGTTTTCGAGTCCAATTAGGGTTGAATTGGTCATATATTTAGTGAGTTTAGTAGTTGGGTCCAAGAGAGGTTTGGAATTGGTTCAATGTAAGCAAGCTCACTTGAAGATTGGATGCATTCAACCACTCCAACAATTCAATCCAAAGAGGATGCCACATCAGCAAGCATTGTTAGATGGCATGTCAACCTCCCAACCACTTGGTGTACACCTCATCAAGCGACATCACCACATGCCACATCACTAAAGGGAATTCAAATTCAAAGGAGCTTCCACCATTATAGCTAGCACCCATGAAAATCTCCATGTATTTCGAATTCCACCCTTATAGTTAGCAACTTCACATGAAAATCTCCATGTAATTTGAATTCCTCCCTTATAGCTAGGAACCTCCCATGAAAAGCTCCTTGTAATTCAAAATTTCAAAAGTCCTTGGAGATTTATAAAATCTACTCCAAGCTCTCTTATAAAGGATGATGAATTTGAATGAAACAAGGAGTGTTTCTTCTTCCATTTGGTGTTATCCAATGTCCTCCGAGAGGGAGTGGGTGAGAGATCCTTTGTTACTTCAAGAGAGTTCTTCTTCCATGCCATTAGCCATTAGCAAGTCTTCTAATCCATCCAAGCTCTCCATCCCCAACATCCAAGTTGCAAGAAGATGCATTCCAAGAGGGCCAGCCAAGCTTCTTCAAATCCAACAGCTTCTTCTCAACTTCAACCATGAATTCCATTATTTCTTACCTCTCAAGTTATTTCTTAACTCTGCTATGTTTTGTGTAGGATCCCCAGGATATTCAAGTTCCAAAGAAGAGGGTCTTCGAAGGCAAGAAATAGAGACTAGAAGTCCAGATATCTGAAGGAATCACCTTGTCATTCAGTGACTTCGTCCTTGAGTGTATCTTTTCAAACCCTTGAGATATTAATGCTTGGTTATCCCTCTTATAAAGTTTTTCCATATTTGAAATGTTAACTTAATTAAGCCCTATCCTGTGTATTTTCCTAACCATGAAGATCCATTCCTCTTTAATATTATGAAAGTTTTCATTCAGGTTTACTTTATATGCAGAATTCCTTCATAATATTTTCATTTCTTTTATAAGGAAAGTAGCCTTTCTTACTCCATTTCTCGTTTAATTATTATTGTCTCCTCTTAGATTGCATCATTTCATCTTATCCCACATCACTCATGTTGATGGAAAGAGAGTGAGGTCTACCTCACCCTCATCCACCGGCTCTGTTCTCGATGACGGCCAACACTTAGCGAGGTCTCGAGGGACTATACCAGCAAACTCCAATGAATGGAGGAGCAGATCGCCGTGCTGGTTGGTCAGCAAAAAGCCGACGAGGGGCAGGCATACGACTCCCGCCCGCCGTTCTCTGCTAAGATCATGGGGAGCCGATCCCTCATCATTTTAAGATCCCCCAGGTGGACCACTACGATGGTACCACCAACCACTAGACCATCTGGGCACTTACAAGGCCCATATGATGGTACAGGACACCTCTGACTCCCTCCATTGCATTGCCTTCCCTGCAACTCTCAAGAAGGCGGCTCGGATGTGATTTTCTGCCATCCGACTAGGTACAATCCACTCCATTTCATAGCTTGAGAAACTTTTTCTTTTCCATTTTAGGACTTGCAGTCGAACCTCGAGGAACACCGACTGCCTCTTCTCATGCTACAAAAAAAGGGGGAGACCCTCCGGGACTACATGGCCCATTTCAACTCAACAACCATGGAGATCCCGAATCTGAATGAAGATGTAGCTATGTCGACCTTCAAGAGAGGGATGTGCTTGTCCAGGCTGATATTCTCCCTGAACAAGAAATTTCTGACAAGCTACTCTGACCTGCTGGCTTGGGTGTAAAAGTATGCCCTGGTAAAAGAACAGGTGGCAAGCTGATGCCAGGCTGAAAGGAGGTTGGCTCCCAAGAAGCGGAGTGACAAGGATCCCGAAGTCCGACCTCCCAGCGATGGCAACAACTCGGCCAGACACTGCAGCCCAAAGATGAAGGCTTCCCCAGGTAGTTCGATACCTATGTGCCTCTCTACCTTCCGAGGGAGAAGATCCCCTTGGAAATCGAGAATGGGGCCTTCCTACAAAGGCCTCATCGAATGAGGGGCCCCTCTGCATCTAGAAATAGAGTCAAATACTACCAGTTCCATCGGGACAACTGGTGCGGGCACTAGACTCAGAAGAAGACTTCAGGGCTCCATCTGGATGTCTGATTGACCTTGCCCGAAGAATTAGGGTTTTCTGGTTTTGTAATTAGGGTTGACTTGGTCAACTCAATTATAGTCTTGAGTCAGTATTTCTCTATAATTTAAATTTTGTTGAGTCATGTTGACTTAGTACAAGTCCTAGTAGTGGTCTAGGTCTTCTCCAGGTTGGTGCCATTTTTTTAAATTAAGTCAAGGTCCAGGGTGCCCAATTTTTTCTCCCAGGCCCAAGCATGTGGGCGCCACACTCCCAGCCACACGCCAGAGTCCAGGAGGCGCCACTTCTCCATCCAGTGTGCCTTGGTCCCCACACCACAAGAAAGCAGGTCCCTTCTTTCATGCGCCACTTGGGGGAGAAATCCATCAAGATACCTCAATCCAAGGAGGAGCCAACTTCTTTCCAGATAAACCCAAGCCAGGATGGCAAGAATTTTTCTTGAAGAGAGGATCAAGGAGGTGCCCCACAATGTTCCATAAAAATCCAAGTTATAAAAGGGAGAAGAGAGCATGTCTTGGGGAGAAAATCAAGGAGGCACCCAAAAGTTTCCTAAAGTGCCAAAGCCATGAAAGGAAGAAGCCTAAACTTGTGGAGCAAGACTAGGAGGTGTCCAAAAGAGCCAAACAATGAAGGAAAAATCCTTGATTCATGGAGAGATACTAGGAGACACCCCCATAACCTGCCATTTGGAGCTGATTTTCAAGTTTTCTTGGAGTTTTTGGGCTGCCCACTAATGGAAGGAGTCTTGGGAAGAGAATTTGATGCCTAAAGTATGGGTTAGTTTTATTAGTCCCACATGGGAAGTGTATAAAATTTTATTTCTTAGTTATGTCTATATATTCAACTCTATGTAACTCTTGAATTAAATGATGAATGAAATCAATTTCTTTGTGAGCAACTTTGTGTTTCTCTCTTCCGCACTTGTGTTCAGGTGTTGAGCTCCGTGAGGGAGTAAAATTCGGGTTCCCTAGGAACCTTGAGGAGGTGTGAGATCTCCAACCCCAAAATCCTAGGTTAGCCACTTCAATTCCAAACCCTAGCCGTCCATCATCTTCTTCATTCCACCAATCATCCAAACACTAATCTACCTCATCATCTCACGGCCCCTCTCTTCCAAGTAGAGGCCGACCACCAGCATCCGGGTCCAGATCAGCTACTTCGAATATAGAGCAAATTCCAGAGGAAGTCAGATCAGCATCCAGGAGAATCAGGATTTCAGCAATACCAATTTCAAGTTCTTCTTATCTGTAAATCCTTTCTTTGAGTATCTGGTTCCTTAACTTGTTCTTCTTCTTTCCTAGATCCTGAGTTCAGGAGAAGCCAACTCTACCAAAGGACCAGTATTGGAGGATCCATTGCGAAGATATTCGAATCCGAGGATCCAACAATCTGCTCGAGAGAGTCCTTCCACCAAACTCTGTGAAGATCACTGCCTGGTACATAACCCTTCCCTTCTCTTTAGTTCTTTCCTGTTGAAAGTTCAGAGTGAAACCCTAGGTCTGGGAGTTTCTCAACCCCCAGCGATCCTTTACTTCTGAACTACTCTGAAAATCTAGTTTCTTTGAATTGTCCTTTCAATTATTATATAGTTTCTTTCAATTTAGTTTAACTTTCCTTTGAGTCAAAGCTGACTTCTGAAAATATATATATAAATAAATAAATAAATAAATACATTAATTTTAATTTACTTCCGCATCGTATCATCTTTTTTGTTCTGCATCAATTTTGGTATCAGAGCCCTGTCTAGGGTTTCTGACTTGCTTGCATGTTTTGAGTGTCTCTCTTTTTTACTTTGTCTGCTCAAGTAGACTCCCCAGGACGTCCGGTCCTAGGAACGAAGCGAGGTGCAAGCCTCCTTTTTCCATTCCACGGGGTGTTCCTAGGGCATGTAGGGGATCCACTGGGTTACAACTTCGTAGCAGGAATTGTAAATGGGGGAAGCATTCTATTTTTAGTCTGTAACTACTATATTTCAGGAATTATTTCTCATCGCAGGAAACTCCAAATTACATAATTTTTATTTTGTTGGAACCAGTATTATTGAAACTATTTTATATAGTTTTATTGTGATTTATTGGTTTCTGTAAAATTTCTGAGAGTTAAATTACAGCAACTCTGTTTCTGTGTTTCTGCATTTAAATTTTTTGAGTGATCATCTCCTAATTCATCTTATGGGCAATTGAGCATCTAAGATAAGGGGAGGAGTTGATAACCTCTCCTTAACCCAAAACCACCACCCATTCATTCGATCCTAAGCCTAATTTTAAAATTTATTAGACTTAATTTGCCCTAGTGGGCTAGGGACACCAACAAGTCGGGTCTAGGCTAGTGTTGAGTCAGTTTGTCTAGTTACTCTGTGTGTGCTTTGTACTCAGTGTCTAGAATGGTGGTTCAGGGATTCTATCCCGAAGAGCTTGTGTGCTGGTCCGCCTACCTGGCCAATCTCTGATTGGTGTCTAGGATTGGCATTTAGGGACCTAACACTCCCCTTACACCTTCCTGGCTGAGTCCCGAGTTACTACAGGCTAGCTTGCCACTCTGATTGGGCATCTAGTTTGGGCTCTAGGTCTAGTTAGCCCGTAGTCATTTCAGTCGAGTCTCATTTGGTGTGTTTGCTTGCATCATCATGTCTACCCAGAATGGAGTACCCTACCAACCTAGTCAGACCCAAACTGATTTAGAGGCCATGGTTAGAGCTCTTACTGAAAGTATGAACAAATTGAGTCAGGATATGAATGAGAATTTTACCTAGCTTAGGGATCGAGTCCAAGTAGTTGAGAAACGTAAACATGAAAATTGGACTCCTGATCCAAAATTTAATAGGCCCCAACCTCACCCATGCCAGGAGCCTAGGAGGACCTTATACCGTGATCACGAGCATAACCTTAGGAAGCCTAACCATGATATCTATAGTGTGGATCATGTCTATGAGAGGTCCTTATAATATTCTAGATCAGTCACTCAACAACCCTAGTCTTCTAGATCAAACCATTTAGATCCACACCCATGCCCAAGTAAGGTCTCTACTAGCTTGAAACCCAGTGTGACTCAGGTTCCTATATCGCAAGAATGTTGGTTTTGTGGAGAAAGAGGCCATAAATCTAGTCAGTGCCCATGCATAGGACTGGCTTGTGCACAGCTAAGTGGTACGAATCCTAAGGATGACATTAATGAGAGAGAACCCAAGCCTACCAATGAGGAAGAAAGGTTAGGTATGACAAGCCCAAAATCAGTTGACCCATTTACCACTGACCCGAAACCCATTAAAGATGGCATCGAGGAAGTATATGATGATGGCTTGATTCTAGTTGATGAATATGAGGGGGAAGAACTTGAAGAATGTGACATCGATACTATTGGTTCTGAGGAGACCTTGGAAAGCAACCAAGTGGTTGGACCTAGTTCAGAAATTCAAGAGATTTGTGAGAATCAGGTTCCTTTAGTCAAATACCCCCAGGAAGAACTCATAGTGTTAGCCCGAGCTATCAGTTTGTACCCTCTAATGACAGTCATTCTCCAAGTACCAATTGAAGATCTTTGCACTGAACTGTTTAAGTTTGCCCACCCTATGGTAGATCCTCTCCTTTGGATGACTGAATCAAGCCTCTTACAATTGGACCTTGTCCCATGCCCAGCCACTAAGGTCTCTCCCGTAATCTCAGTTGAACATCCTTGTCTTGAGCGGATTGATTCACCCAGTCCTGTTGAAGTCCTCCTTATGATCCCAGACCCCTTCCTTCGCATGACTGACCTACCCTTCTATAGAGTATACCTTTCCTCACCCATATGTCAAATTTCAAGTCTTGAGGTCATCATCCATAGGCCCTTCCATGAATCATTCTTCAATCCAGTTCTTGAGAAAATGGATCATTATTTGCTTAGAGAACAAACTTTAACTGTTGCAATCACATGTCCTAGGCTACTTCCCGAACCATCTCTTGATCCATTCCTGGGAGTAGCAAACTTTTCCTTTCGTAAGGATGATCAGTTGACACTCATAGATCACCATTCAAACCATCAGGTCACCACCTTTAGTCAACAGGTAATTCGAGACTCCACCTCATATTTCCTCCCTTTCTCTAGGACTTCCAATGCTTCTTACACCATCCAAGTATACTTTGTCGAAGTCTTTAGAGTGAACCACGTATCAGAACCTATTAGGTTTGCCACCTACTTCTGGAAGACCTTATGGCACCTACAAGGCACCCATGATAAGTTTTCATGCTCTGCATGCCATCCTCCGACCCAAGGTCAAACCTAGAGAGCCGTAGTTTGTTAGGTTTAGACCTAGGGTTCCTTTGGAATAAAGTCCATTCTTTAGGAATGCGTCGTCAGTCTAGTTTAGTTTTTCTTGATCCTTTACTAGGCTTTGACTCATATTTTGGTTTGATTGAGAGCACCAGGAATTGTGATTTGTATTTTGTCCAGGGCTGAAATTGCATTCAATGTTTCGATCAATAGGTCTATAGGCTAGAGTCCCTTTGAAATTGTTCATGGATACAAGCCTCTCACACCACTTGATCTGATTTCACTATTAGCCCACACACACAAGTCTCTTGATGCACTTGCATAGCATGTAAAGGACTTGCATAAAGAAATTCATGCCAAAATAACTTTAAGTAATGAAACTTATAAGAAGTTGGCTGATTCTCAAAGACGAGTCAAAACTTTTGTTGAGAGAGACTATGTAATGATTAGGTTAAGGCCTGAGCGGTTTTCTCCTGGAACCGTTAGAAAGTTACATGCTAGAGGAGCTGGACCATTTAGAGTAGTGAAGAGAGTAGGATCCAACGCCTATGTGCTCGAGTTGCCTCCAGAACTAGGCAATAGCTCTACTTTCAACATTACAGACCTAGTAGTGAACAGGGAGCCAGCTATGATTCCCAGTGAGCCTTTTGAACCTAATCCTGTTATTGAGAGTGACCCCGATTCTGTGTGTCCACCAACAAACTGGCTTGTGAGGAAAGAGCAGTTGAAAAGATCCTGGATGATCAGGTTATCTCTACTCGTAATCGAGGATACCAAAGATACCTGGTCCACTGGCAAGGAAGGCCAGACTCTGATGACTCTTGGATCTCCCGAGAAGAACTACAAGATTTGGATCCAGACCTCTTGGAGAGATACTAGAGCCAACTTGAGCCTTACTCGATAGGGTCGAGTTCCTCCCACCCCGGGAGAATTGGTGCGGGCACCAGACTCAAAAGAAGACTTCAGGGCTCCATCTGGATGTCTGATTGACCTTGCCCGAAGAATTAGGATTTTCTGGTTTTGTAATTAGGGTTGACTTGGTCAACTCAATTTTAGTCTTAAGTCTGTATTTCCCTACAATTTAAATTTTGTTGAGTCATGTTGACTCAGTACAAGTCCTAGTAGTGGTCTAGGTCTTCTCCAGGTTGGTGCCATTTTTTTAAAATCAAGTCAAGGTCCAGGGTGCCCAATTTTTTCTCCCAGGCCCAAGCATGTGGGCGCCACACTCCCAGCCACACGCCAGAGTCCAGGAGGCGCCACATCTCCATCCAGTGTGCCTTGGTCCCCACACCACAAGAAAGCAGGTCCCTTCTTTCATGCGCCACTTGGGGGAGAAATCCATCAAGATACCTCAATCCAAGGAGGAGCCAACTTCTTTCCAGATAAACCCAAGCCAGGATGGTAAGAATTTTTCTTGAAGAGAGGATCAAGGAGGTGCCCCACAATGTTCCATAAAAATCCAAGTTATAAAAGGGAAGAGAGCATGTCTTGGGGAGAAAATCAAGGAGGCACCCAAAAGTTTCATTAAAGTGCCAAAGCCAGGAAAGGAAGAAGCCTAAACTTGTGGAGCAAGACTAGGAGGTGTCCAAAAGAGCCAAACCATGAAGGAAAAATCCTTGATTCATGGAGAGATACTAGGAGACACCCCCATAACCTGCCATTTGGAGCTGATTTTCAAGTTTTCTTGAAGTTTTTGGGCTGCCCACTCATGGAAGGAGTCTTGGGAAGAGAATTTGATGCCTAAAGTGTGGGTTAGTCCTATTAGTCCCACATGGGAAGTGTATGAAATTTTATTTCTTTGTTATGTCTATATATTCAACTCTATGTAACTCTTGAATTAAATGATGAATGAAATCAATTTCTTTGTGAGCAACTTTGTGTTTCTCTTTTCCGCACTTGTGTTCAGGTGTTGAGCTCCATGAGGGAGTAAAATCCGGGTTCCCTAGGAACCTTGAGGAGGTGTGAGATCTCCAACCCCAAAACCCTAGGTTAGCCACTTCAATTCCAAACCCTAGCCGCCCATCATCTTCTTCATTCCACCAATCATCCAAATCCTAATCTACCTCATCATCTCACGGCCCCTCTCTTCCAAGTAGAGGCCGACCACCAGCATCCTGGTCCAGATCAGCTACTTCGAATACAGAGCAAATCCCAGAGGAAGTCAGATCAGCATCCAGGAGAATCAGGATTTCAGCAATACCAATTTCAAGTTATTCTTATCTGTAAATCCTTTCTTTGAGTATCTGGTTCCTTAACTTGTTCTTCTTCTTTCCCAGATCCTGAGTTCAGGAGAAGCCAACTCTGCTTCATGAGGGAGAGGGGATCTGGGAATGAAAATGTAAACATTAATGCCATGGTAGTCGAGATGACGATCGCTAGGCATCCTGTAAAACATATTATGGTTGATAGTAGAAGTTTGACTGATATCTTTTTTTATGATGCTTTCTTCAGGATGAATCTATCCTCTATTCAATTGAAGCCTGTACACACTCCCCTTGTCAATTTTATTGGGGACTCTATGGTAGTTGAAGTGAAAATTACTCTCCCCATTACTACCAGGACACCACCTCGGTTGAGCACTGTCATGATGACTTTCATGGTTGTTAGGCTCCCATTAGCCTACAACATGATCCTTGGTTACCCCAGGCTCATCTACTCGACACAGTCATTTCCACCAAGCAGCTATTGGTGCAGTTCCCCACTCCTTATGGCGTAGGGGAAATGAGAGGGGCACCTCAGCCGATCTAGCACAGCCTCCAGGCATCCCAGGGGCCAGAAGCTTCGAGGAGGACCCCAGCACGATGACCTTAATCAAAGGGTGCAAGACCCCAGGGGTGGCCCAGTCGAATGCCTGTTGTCGTATCCTCTCAAAGTCGATCTGACGAAGACAATGCAGATTAGGGCCCAGCTGCAGGAAGGAGAACGGGGCCACCTGCTAGAATTCATCCACACGAGTGCGGACGTGTTTTCTTGTATGGCAGTAGACATGCCCGGGATCCCCCCTGGCATCATCACCCATAAGTTGAGCATCGACCTAAAGTATCATCCCATCCGGTAGAAGAAAAGATGTTTTACCATGGAGAGGCAGCGAGCGATCAACGAGGAGGTGGATAAGCTCCTTATGGCCGGCATCGTCTGCGAGGTGCAATTCCCTAGCTAGCTGGTGAATGTGGTGATGGTCAAGAAGAATAATGGGAAATAAAGGATTTGTGTGGACTACACCGACCTCAACCAAGCCTATTTGAAGGACAGCTTTTCATTGTCAAAGATCGATCAGTTGGTAGATACCACCTCGGGGCACCACTTGCTCTCCAACATTGATGCGTTCTCCGGATACAATCAGATCCGAATGCACCTAGAGGATAAGGAGCACACTACCTTCATTACTGATCAAGGGATATACTGCTATTGAATGATGCCTTTCGACCTGAAGAATGCCGGTGCCATATACCAACACCTCATCAACCGAGTCTTCAAGGACTAGAACGATCGAAACATGCAAGTTTATGTGGATGACATGCTCGTTATGAGCAAGCCAAAGTCAGATCCCATCGCCGACCTAGTGGAAGCCTTCCAAAATCTTCACCTGTACTAGATGAAGCTGAATTCGACGAAGTGCACCTTTGGCATAGCAGCAAGAAAGTTCCTTGGTTTCATGGTCACCCAGAGGGGAATAGAAGCAAATCCTGAGAAGGTCCAAGCAATTGTTGACATGGAACACCCCACCTCAAAGAAGTAGGTCTAGTGCCTAATAGGCCGAATTGCCGCCTTGAGATGGTTCATCTCGAGGTAGGTCGATCGCTGCTTACCTTTCTTCAAGGCACTGTGTAAGATGCACGACTTCGTCTAGATGGAAGGGTGCAAGGTGGCCTTCAAGGAGCTGAAGAAATTCTTGGCATCACCACCATTGCTCTCCAGGCTGAAGGATGGAGAGGAACTCCTATTGTACCTGGCGGTCACCCCAAGAGCTGTCAACTTGGTCCTTGTCTATACGGATAAGGATGGGGCCTAGAAGCTGGTGTACTATACCAGCAAACTTCTCTGAGATGCGGAGATCAGGTACACCCACTTTGAGAAGTTGATTTTTGCTCTCATAATGTCTGCTCAGTGGCTCAGACCGTACATCCAAGTGCATCCGATTCTGATCATGATGGACCAACCACTGAGGGCCATACTCAGCCATCCCGATATTTCTGGATGCTTAGCTAAGTGGGCTCTGATGCTCAGCGAGTTCGACATCACATACCGACCAAGGCTATCCCAAAAAGCCAAGGTGATGGCTGACTTTCTGGTTAAGTGTGTGGGCTTGGGCAAGGAGCTAGAAAAGATCGCCTGGAATGCCAGGCAGACCCCAAAATCGAGGGGGAGGTCTGGGTCCTCTAACTCGGGAGGGAATGGGGTTGGCCTCATCCTCGCCAACGGTGATGGGGTTGTGGTCAAGTGCATGCTCCGCTTCTGATTTGTAGCTGCCAATAACTAGGTAGAGTAGGAGGCACTCCTTGCAGGATTGAGGGTGTCCCACGAACTGGGTGTGCCCAATCTAAAAGTCTTCACCGATTCCCAGCTAGTGGCCGGACAGGTTTCTGGAGAATTCGAGGCAAGGGACCCGTAGATGATGAAGTACTTAGAACAGGTACTCTTGAGAATGATAAGCTTTCGACGTTTTAGCATCTCCCACATCCCTCGTGGAGAGAACGCTCATGCCGATGCCCTCTCGAGACTCACAACCCTGCCGAACTCATCATTGGGGTGAGCTCAAATTGAATACTTAGAAGTTCCAAGCTACGAAGCTCCTAGAGCAGTCCGACAGGTCACCTTGGAGCACAGTTGGATGGACAGCTACATCAAATACATCATTGATGGTGCCCTACCCGAAGATCGAATGGAGGCTCGCCTCATCAAGAAGAAAGCCGTGTGATTCATCCGAATGGATGGGCAGCTCTATCACAGATCCTACTCTCATCCACTCCTAAAATGCTTGAGATCCATGGAGGCTACCTTTGTGCTCCAAGAGATACACGAATGCCTCTACGAGAATCACGTGGGGGGCAGGATGCTAGCATATAAGGCTTTCATCAGGGGTATTACTGGGAGACTATGAGGGATGATGCCACCGACTTCATAAAAAATTATGATCACTGCCAGCATCATGCCTGCATACAGCATCAGCCGGTGGCACCATTCTCTCAACTCTCCGTACCCTAGCCATTCGCCCAATGGGGGATGGACATCCTTGGTCCATTTTCTCATGCATCCGGACATCGCAAATTCCTGATAGTGGCTATTGACTACTTCAATAAATGGGTGAAGGCAATGCCACTTGCATGGATCACCGAAACCAAAGTCTGCTAGTTCTTCTGGAAGTCGATCATATCATTTCAGGCTCCCCCACAACATCATCATCGATAATAGATGGCAGTTGGATAATCGAGAGTTCGAGGAGTTCTGCGCTGACCTCGATATTCATCACCACTTCACCTCGATGGCTCACCCCTAGACCAATGAGGAAGCTGAAGTAACCAACCAGACCATCCTCCAGGGACTTCGAACCAGGTTGGATCAGGCTAAGGGTAGGTGGGTGGAAGAACTTCCCAGCATCCTTTGGGCCTACCACACAATGCCCAGGATAGCCACTGATGAGACACCCTTCAACCTTGTCTTCGGCGCTGAAGCCGTAGTTCTAGTTGAACTCGGTGTGCCCACACTATGGGTGGAGTAGTATGATGGAGTCGAGAATCTGGCCCGCCTTCTGCTCAACTTAGACCTCCTTGAGAAAACAAGGGAAAAGGCTTGACTCCGGATGGTGGCCTATCGGTAGCGGGTAGCTCGGTACTACAACATACGGGTAAGGCCAAAGACCTTCCACCTATGCAATCTAGTACTGCGACGAGCTAAAGCCCTCATCCTCGAGAATGTGGTAAACTCTCCTTGAACTGGAAAGGCCCCTACAAGGTGGCTGAGGCTCTTCCCCATGGAGTTTATTATCTCGCCAAACTTGACGGCGCTCGGTTCCCACGAACTTGGAATGCCAACAATTTGAGAATGTATTATCAATGATGTATGGTCTCCTTCCATCAATAAAAGAATTCCATTCTATGCAAAATGTCTTGCCTTGCAGGAACTCTGTCGAGCGACCCCATGTCCGGCATTTCAAGCTAGGAAACTCCTGAAGTCCCGTACGTCAAGTCGGGAAACTCTTGAAGCCCCACACTTGAAGCCGGGAAACTCCTGAAGCCTCGTACTTCAAGCCAGGAAACCCCTGAAGCCCTGCACTTCAAGTCAGGAAACTCCGAAGCCCCGCACTTCTAGCTAGGAAACTCTTGGAGCCCTGCACTTCAAGTCGGGAAACCCTTGAAGCCCCGAACTTCAAGCCGGGAAACTCCTGAATTCCAGCAATTCAAGCCGGGAAACTCCTGAAGCCCCACACCTCGAAGCCGGGAAGCTCCAAAAGACCCGCACCTCAAAACTGGGAGGCTCCGAAGGCCCCCACACTCTGCCTTTCCAAATCTTAGCTTGGCGGAGGTGCCTCACGGACCCACCAAGCTCAGCCCCTGGCTCGAGTGCACTCCGGGCACTTGGAGACGGTTCCATCTGAGGTCATCTAAACCTCCTTCAAAATAAAAAGAAAAAGAATAAAGAAGAGAAAGAAGGAAGGGAAGTTGTCAGAGAATTGAAAATATAATGATCCTGAATGAGGCAGAACAGAAGAAAATTTCATTAAAGATTTGTAAACTTTTTACTGTGTCTCCGAACCCCCGATAGGCAAGGTGGTCCAGGAAAAAGTAGAAGGAAACTACAAAAAAGAGGAAGCCCCTGAGCCTATCCTACTCGGTCAGCTCCTTCCGTGGGTGGCGCTGAGATTGGGCGGCATCCTCTCGAACCTCCGGCGGAGGGGCTATGTCGATGGCGACCGCGGGCTCCTCCCAGACTTTGAACGTGGCTATAATCGGGCCCCCGCATGGAGCAGTAGGGAAAGCGAGCCCATCCAAATTCATGTCTTGGATGAGCTTCGCTACCCTGGACTGGCAAAACTCGTACCCCTTGAGGAACGAGTCCGTGGCCACCTCCTGGAACTCTACCTCAAATTCTGTCGAGGCCTTGTACCTCGTGATGCAGAACAAAAGAGATGATGCGATGCGGAAGTAAATTAAGACTAATTCTTTTTTTTTATATATATTTTCAGAAGTCGGCTTAGACTCAAAGGAAAGTTAAACTAAATTGAAAGAAACTATATAATAATTGAAAGCACAATTCAAAGAAACTAGATTATCAGAGTAGTTCAGAAGTAAAGGATCGCTAGGGGTTGAGAAACTTCCAGACCTAGGGTTTCACTCTGAACTTTCAACAGGACAGAACTAAAGTGAAGGGAAGGGTTATGTACCAGGCAGTGATCTTCATAGAGTTTGGTGGAAGGACTCTCTCGAGCAGATTGTTGGATCCTCGGATTCGGATATCTTCGTAATGGATCCTCCAATTCTGGTCCTTTGGCAGAGTTGGCTTCTCTGAACTCAGGATCTGGGAAAGAAGAAGAACAAGTTAAGGAACCAGATACTCAAAGAAAGGATTTACCAGATAAGAAGAACTTGAAAATTGATGTTGTTGAAATCCTGATTCTCCTGATGCTGATCTGACTTCCTCTGGGATTTGCTCTGTATTCGAAGTAGCTGATCTGGACTTGGATGCTGGTGGTCAGCCTCTACTTGGAAGAGAGGGGCTGTGAGATGATGAGGTAGATTAGGGTTTGGATGATTGGTGGAATGAAGAAGATGATGGGCGGCTAGGGTTTGGAATTGAAGTGGCTAACCTAGGGTTTTGGTAGGGTTTTGGGGTTGGAGATCTCACACCTCCTCAAGGTTCCTAGGGAACCCGAATTTACTCCCTCACGGAGCTCAACACCTGAATACAAGTACGAAAGAGAGAAACACAAAGTTGCTCACACAGAAATTAATTTCATTCATCATTGTTTTTTAAAAACTTACAAGAGGGGTCTATTTTATAGGCCTTTACAAGAAATTAGGTTTTTACATCTTCCCATGTAGGACTAATAGGATGGATCTTCAAATTAGGTGTGTAGAATCAAATCCTCCTCATATGGTTGGCCAAAAGCTTTCTTAAGTGTTGATTGGTGGCTCCAAATGGCAAGAAGATGGCGCCTCCTAGCCTTGCTCTTCAAGACAAATATTTTCCTTCCATGCTTGGTTTTATTTGGAAGTATTTGGGCACCTCCTAGTCTTGCTCCCCAAGTCTTGCTCCTTTCTTTTCATAGCTTGGCTCTTATGAAATTATTTTGGGCACCTCCTTGGATTGAGGATCCTAGATTGATCTCTCCTTAAGTGGCGCATGAAAGAAGGGACCTGCTTTCTTGTGGTGTGGGGACCAAGGCACACTGGATGGAGATGTAGCACCTCCTGGACTCTAGCGTGT
Organism: Areca catechu; assembly: GCA_021397845.1. Taxonomy (NCBI): domain Eukaryota; kingdom Viridiplantae; phylum Streptophyta; class Magnoliopsida; order Arecales; family Arecaceae; genus Areca; species Areca catechu. The sequence continues at coordinate 99,276,955 of CM038046.1, forward strand.
GGCTGGGAGTGTGACACCCACTTGCTTGGGCCTGGGAGAAAAAATGTGGCACCCTGGACCTTGACTTGATTAAAAAAAAAAGTGGCACCAACCTGGAGAAGACCTAGACCACTACTAGGACTTGTACTGAGTCAACATGATTCAACAAAATTTAAATTGCAGGGAAATACAGACTCAAGACTAAAATTGAGTTGACCAAGTCAACCCTTATTACAAAACCAGAAAACCCTAATTCTTCGAGCAAGGTCAATCAGAGATCCAGATGGAGCCCTGAAGTCTTCTTCTGAGTCTGGTGCCCGCACCACCTCGGCACCGCCTCGTGGCCTCCTTCTTTGCAACCTCCATGAGGGCCACCACCCCCATGGCCTTCTCCTCGACGGCAGTAGCTGTGCCTTCGTCGCATCCAGCTAGCCCTGGAGACTCTGAGCCTGCTCCCTCTCTCAGGCTACTTCGGCCTTGAGCTCCTTAATCTGGGCCTCCTTTTTCCTTGAGCTATTCGTCCCGGCACTTGACCAGGTCCTTCTCCTGAGCCAAGGAAGTTTTCAGGTCTTTGAGGTGTCTCTTGGCGCTCGTCGCCTTGGCCCTCAACTCCCTGTTCTTCTCCTCTTCTTCCTGTTCCTTGTTCATCTTCAACTTGGCCTCCGCCACCAGTGCGGCAATCTCCTACTCCTTCAGCCTATCCCTCTTGGCCCAATTCTTACAGTAATCCTGAATGAGCAGGAGATCCATTCCAAACTGCACCAAAGAGAATGTCAGCCATGCAAAGAAAGAAAAAGAGAGAAAAGAAGACAAAATGAATGAGGGAAAAGACAAGAAGCCTTGCCGAGAAGAGCTATTGGAAGGTGCCGAGGATGGCATCCACCAAGAGCCTTCCTCCCCTTTCCTGTCGATCGCATGATTAGATCGCAAAGTCCATCATACACTTGGCCAATTTATGGTCTTGGGGCACCGAGGAGTTCGGCGCCACCTCGAAGGGAAACTTATGGGAGCTGCTCTTCTTCTTCTTCATGGCCATGGTGGTGCCCTCGAGTGTAGCCGACGATGACTTTAAGTCTCTATGAGAGCTTGCCATCACACCGGGCGGCACTCATGATGGTGGCTCCCTCTCCTCCTCCTCTATCGCTTCCACCTCAATGACCCTAGGAGCTGGAGGCACGGTAGTAGCAGTAGCAATAGCAGACCGAGTCTGAGAAACCATGGTGGGCCCCTTAGATCAAAGGTGGGTCCTACTGCCTCGATGATTCAAGGACCGACTCGGTATCTCTCCTGCTCGGCCCAATGGTGTAGCAACCCCTGGCCTTGCACTGAGCTCGCTATGGGGTCTTTTAGACGGGGACTCCCGTGCTCCCGCCAGTGCACCCCTATTCTAGGAGAGCGTGAGGAGGTGATCCAAGGGTACTTCATGCATGCAAAATGGTGGAAAACAAGGTCAGCCCCAAGCTTAAGCAAACTTGCAGAAGAAGCAAGAAGGGTTTTAGCCGAACTCATCCAATTCCCGGATTAGGCTGACCCCAGCCTCAAACAAGTTTTGCTCTAATAGCAGAACCTCAAGGGAAGGAATCTGGTCGGTGACGAGCTGGTCGTAGATCTCCTGATCAATTGCTTCGACCTTTGCATTCTAGTTTGGAGCCTAGTCCGAATTGCTCCAGACCTAGTCGACCTCCTCAACCCAGGCAAAAAATTATTTACTCTTCCATCCTTTGATGGAAGAAGGAAGCTCAAACATAATGCCCTTTGGACGAGAAGAAATTAACCACCACCCATCCTTAGTCGGGTGGTGCTTCAGGATAAAGAAAGCCCCTAAATAATGAGAAACAGACCATAATACCATGGAAGTGATAAAGGATGATGAAACAAAAAATTATCCTGACTGCATTTGAGACCAGCTGAGTCGGGACGAGATGATAATGGCTTAGTATAGAGAGGAAGAAAGGATGAAAGGGAAAGTGAAGGCCCCTTGCGAGGGATTCCTCGTAGAGGGCTATCCAGCCCGGGCCACTGGAGGTGACCCGTTCTCCCGATTTTGGGACTAAGAGCTGGATGGAGTCCGGGATGCCAAAGGCCTCTTGGATGATCAAAAGGTCTTCTTCGGTCATCATCGAAGTAATGCTACTGGGACCTGTCCACCGAGGAGGCTCGGATAAAACTTCGGGAGCAGGAGGAGAAAGACGGGCCCTAGGTTCCCCTATGACAATTCCGATGGGGCGAAGCCTTCTGTGGATCTTGAAGGGGACCTCCTCTTCCTCATCGGAGGAGGGGGTCCTCGACCAAGAAGTCCTTGCTTCATTAGGATTACTCGAGACATGGTAGCTACGACCTAAGGAGACCATCCTAAGGAAGAAGATCGAAGAAGAACAAAGGAAGAAGATCGAAGAAGAAAGAAGGAAGAAGGAGAAGAAGAATGAAGTTCAGAAGGACCCCAGAGATGAACTCTACCCAACTAAGGAAAGAAGAATACCGAAGAGGACAAACCTGGCGGACCTTGGATGGAAAGAGTAGTCAGGGGAAGGAGGAAGGCTTAGGTTCATTGGCGGGCACGAGAAATTTGAAAGAAAGGATGTTTTTGGGAAACTATCCTTCCTTTCAAAATGGTCAGATAGAAAATCATACCCCCCAGAGCTGCCATCGTCAGATTTGCACCACGTGTCAGCATCAACGAAGGGTGATGCTTCGATTCACCCGAAATCGCTTCAAGTTCTGTGTCAGCCATAATGCCTCCTTGGACGGGTCGACGTGTCACCCCCGTATTGGCTGGCTACCCACTCCATGATGCACTAGTGATTGTGGCATTAATTGCACATAATCTCTACCTTTCCATGTCAGCTCCGCATTAACTCCCTTTTCCCCGAGTGCCGTGCACCAATAGGACTTGGAAGTGGGGGCAAATGATATGGCCAGATCGCTGACATGGAGCCCCTATCAGATCTAGTCAAATGCCATATGGGCGGAAGTTTCCATGTCAAACCTTTCCTTTCGAGCTCATGCTCCTTCGCCAGGTGGCTCCCTAGAGATCGAGCCCAACTCGACCAAAGTAGAGCTCTTGCCCTCTTTAAGCTCCTTCGCCGGGTGGCTCCCTCGAGGTCGAGCCCACTTCGATCAAAGTCAAGCTCCCGCCCTCTTCGAGCTCCTTCGCCGGGTGGCTCCCTCAAGCTCGAGCCTACCTCGACCAATGTCGAGCTCCTGTCCTCTTCGAGCTCCTTCGCTGGGTGGCTCCCTCGAGGTCATCGAGCCCATCTCGGTCAAAGTTAAGCTTCTGCTTCCATCGAGCTCCTTCGCCTGGTGGCTCCCTCGAGGTCGAGCTCACCTCGACTGAAGTCGAGTTCACCTCGATCAAAGTCGAGCTCACCTCGATCGAAGTCAAGCTCCTGCTCTCTTTGAGCTCCTTCATTAGGTGGATCTCTCGAGGTCGAGCCCACCTCAATCAAAGTTGAGCTCCTACTCTCTTCGAGCTCCCCTGCAAGGTGGCTCCCTCGAGGTTGAGCCCATCTCAATCGATGTCAAGCTCCTACTCTCTTCGAGCTCCCCCGCTAGGTGGCTCCCTCGAGGTTGAGCCCACCTCGACCGAGGTCAAGCCCACCTCGACCGAGGTCAAGCCCACCTCAAGCGAGGTCGAGCTATCACCCCCCTTAGGCCATGCTCTCCCTAGGCAAGGGGTGGGTCCGATAGCCAAAAGTCAAGGCCCCGAGGTGCCACCTCCCTTGGGTGGTGGACCGCCATCCAAGGACCATGGAAGGGCACCCTCCGGGATGCCATTATCATCCTCGCTACCGCTTACACCAGATAGGAAAGAGCACCTCAACCGAGGCATTGCACTCCCAACCAACCTTCTGCACCACCCGAAAGAGGAAATCACCCCGGAGGATTCAAATCTAAGGGATGGCTGCCCCCCGATCGAGGCTCTACCATGTTTTCCAAAGTGGAGCGACAGGAGGGGGCCAGAGCTGGCAGCATAACTACTTATCACAAATAAGGGAGGTACTTGAGTACACAAAATGAAGCACTATCAGAAGTTGACCTTCTGGTGCCTACAGAGGGGGAAGATCTTAAGGTAAGCTTCTGAGAGGAAACCTAGCTTAAAAGGACCCTCCTAAGGTTCTCAAAAAAAGGTAAGCAAGTCTAATCCAAGTGAGCAAGGGAGAGGGTAGCACATAAGAGAGCCACTGAGACACCAAGTGCTTTGGGCTATCGAAGACTCACCGAAAGGGTCTTGATGGACACAGCCACAAGGCTCAAATTCTCCTCGGCTGCTCCTACCCCAGCTCCATTCTCTTTATTTCAAATTAAATCTCCCCCTCCAAGTGTGGAGTCCAAGCAAAGGGGCCCATGGGGGAGGATCTATTCCCCTAGATCATTACTGACTTGATCATCGAAGTGCCCCCACCAGGATTGCCGACCCGGGTCTTCCTTGCTTTGTATGTCTGGGCACACAGGCAGGTTCCCATGCAACGAGGTCAGTATTCAATGTCGACTTCCAGCTACAGGCCACGATGGTGTAGGTGGCAATAATAAGTATTAGAGTCTAAATTTGTAATGATTATTAAGAGCTAAGACTCATTTACAATATATTAGAGCTAGATATACATATGAGAATGAATTCAATTCATATAGCTTCAATGTCAGAGATGTAATTACAATATATCGGAGCTGGAAATTATGGAGTATCGGAGTTATGATTAAAAAAAATTGGAGCTAAGTTGTATATGTAAGAAGCTCAAAAGGTGTATTAGAGCTAAAATGTATTTGAAAGATAGATACTTTAGCAAAAACAAATTGAATAATGAAGAGTATCAGAGCAAAAACAACAAAGACAAGCTTTAAGAGTATCAATACTTGAAGGATGTCAAAGCATGTCAGCACAAATAATATACAAAAAGAAAGTATTAAAGAAATATTATCAATTCATGAAGTGTATTAGAGCATGAAAATAAGAAGTATCAGAACATATATATATATATATATATATATATATATATATATAAGAAGTATCAGAACATAACAAATAGGAATAAGAGCATAAAACTGAATCTTATCAAAGCATAGAACCATAAAACAAAAGCTCTCCCTCAATGTATGATCTGAAAACAACTTTCAAAACTTGCAAGTTTTAGCATTTTAAAAGAAAAATTTCAAAAAGAATTAGAAATTTCTCTCCCCCTTACTTTTTGCTCTCTTTTTCAAAAATCTTTTCAAAAAAATATCTCCTTCTTTATGCCATTCATTAATTACTTCCCCCTTTTTATCATTATAAAAAAGGGTGCAAAAAAGAATATGATGCAAAAAAAATAAATAAGAATGAAAAAAATAATTAATATTTTTTATACTTTCATATTTTAAAGGAAGACTCAAAGGAGAAAGTAAAATAAACTAATCAAGTCAATTACCTGCACAAGTAAATCTATAAAGCAATTAAAAATCAAGACCTAGTGGTTGAAAAACCACCAAAACTAGGATTTATTTCAACAAATCAGAAAATAAAGAGAATGGAATAAGCTCAGTTGTACCAACGAAGATCGCTCTCTCCATGTAGATATGGCAGGACTCTCAAGATCGTAGTGACAGGATTTCAAGATCTCATTTCCGGGCTCCGATCTTCCGCACGATGCCAGTTCCGAGGCAAGAACACCAGATCTAGATTCTTGGTCACCTGCAAAACACTCAGCAAAGGAATCTTGGGTTTGAAAGCAGTAAGAAAGGAAAGGAAAGAAGGGAAGGGTTAGAGGTAGTGGATGGATCTTCTTATCGACTGGATAAATAGGGCCGCACACCTCGCGATGCTCCAAAGGAACAAAGGAAGGGCCTCACACCCCGCGATACACATAGCAAAGGAAGATTTTGACAGAATGTCTTTGTATTTCAATAATAATTGTATCAATTACTAGGGGGGTTGATGGGATATTTATAGACCCCCAACCAGTAGTGTAAGGGACTCAGATACAAGACTCTTGTTCCCTTTGAATTATAACTCTAGAATTTAGGTCTAGACAACCTGGACTCTTTCTTGTTAGGTGATCTGGTCCTCTCTCAAAGTGGGCGATAATATGGACTTGGCATCTTATTTGTGCGACAAAGTGAATGAGAAGAGGCGTCGGTCTTCTCAAAATGGGCGATAAATCCTTTCACGAAGTTGGCATCTACTCCCTTGAAATTTGAAATCCAAACACCAAGAGGATGGGTGACAAAATGAGAAGTGAAACGCCCCTGCCCCTTTTCAAATAGTGTTAAGCCTTTTCTCCCCTTGGCGTGAACTCCATCTTGGCACTAGGATAAGTATCCTTGATAAGAGAAATTTATTTGAATGCTGGATAAACCTTGGAAGGATTAAGACTCCTTTGAATTTGAATGAACCTTCATCTAATCTTGGATTCTCCCATTTGAATTTTGAACTCATGCTTGAGTTGGCCTGCTATTTGGAGTGGGCGACCATCTGGATGATGAGAGGGGTGCTAGATGAGAAGTAGAGTCCTTCTACTTTACTTCTCTTAAATGTCTTCTTATATTCTAAAAAGAGTGATGAAAAGGAAATTGAATGGTGCCACTTTTGGATAAATTCAAACATTGTCAGATATCTTGATGTCTCAATGTCCTGTTGTCTTGATTCTGGATGTCCTATTGTCTTGATGTCTAGATGTCCGGATGTCTTGATGTCTTGATGTCAGGATATCTTGATAAAAATTTTGGAGAACCTTCTTTTGCCATGGAATTGATCCACCAAGGTGCTGATGACTTGAAACTTCGCTACTTATGAAACCCCTTGACTTATTCAAGTACTAATTACAAGACTCCACTTGACCAATTCATAAAACAAAGCAAACTAATGTTATTTACAAGACTCAAGCAGAAATTAAAATAAATTGGCTACTCATTAGTGATCCATAATGAGCTTGGAAGGTTCTGACGTCTCTTCCTAGCTCTGGTGTCCTCACCAGAATATAACAAGATGAAAATAAGAAATTGCAGTAATGAAGAGATAAGAATACCAAGAGTTGCCAGAAAAGATATTTTAAATATAAAATTTCATATATTTAATATACTTCATACAAAACTTGATACATGATTCATAACAAAGTAAACATACACCAAAAAGAAACATACATCAAAGTGAAATGCTACTACCTAACACACTGACCCTAGGGGGCACTTTCCTTATCAAAGGAAGACCAAAACTCCAAAATATTAAGCCCTGTAACCCTAGAGGAATGGGTTCATGGCCATATCGACCGGTGATCAAAAAGTCTAGTCCTGACAGGCCTAGGAATGTCATCACAGCTTCGACATCTGCATATGGCATATGCTCTCCCTCGTACTGGTGCTAAAGAGGATGCAATGTCAGTGGTAAGAGCAAAAGATGTGACAGGGTAAGATGGAGTAACATCAAAAATATGTCCGGAAGAAAGAATGTAAAACTAGGGATGTAAAACCCTTGTTCCCAAATCAATGATGAAGTATGTAGGGTAGAAGATGGAATCACTGGAGAGAGATTTAGTGGATCAAAGTACAGAATAGGGGACTGATGGGGTAGGAGCAGTCTCAGAAGTCCTCTCAGGATGCTGCTCAGCTACAGTGTTTGGCTCATGGTCTGCTATTTAGTCTGCCATAACAGAAGAATCTCTCTGACCATCTCATGTGTCTAGTGCTGGAGCTGAAGGTACTGGAGGTGATGGCGGAGATTCTGATGAGGGAGGTGAAGGTACCCTGGTAGATGTCAATCTATCTAGTGCAGCCAGGATAATAAAGAAGCCATCTTTCAACTCCTAATGGCCTACCCACATCTCCAAATGCATATGATAGACTCACTGTTTGATGATCATCATCTCTATCTCCAATTGAGTCAATCTATCCTCAATGCTGTCAATATGAGGTGGCACCTCTGGCTGTGCCAAAACTAATGGCATTGGCTGAGTATCAAAAATTTCTCTCAGTGACTCAAATGGCCTGGCCTCATCTCTATAAATCTGCTCCTTCTCAGCAATGTCCTCATCATCTCCATCAGTGGTCTATCTAGATACCCTCCATCTCCACTATCCTTTGTGTAGATGATATCCCATCCTATGTAATGATCTCTCATTGTAGATGTCTGCATGATATAATTGCTTAAAAGGCTCTCCATTTACGATAACTGCCTGAAAGGTTCTCCATCTATTATAACTCTGTAAGCTCGGAATAGGATGGTCAGACCCATGCCGTATGGCAAGCATAACCTCTTGCTCATAGCAGCCTCGGTCATCTGGTGTACCATAAGAACTGGGAGACAGACTGGAGTCCGTCGGATCAAAGATACCATAACCAACAACTCTCTCTCCATGATAAAATCAAAGCGTTCAGTCTTCGGCAGAAGTATCCGGGCGATGATGTGATGGACAATCTCATCTCCGGTGAGAGTCTAGAGGCTACCACTGTGGCTCCCTCTCTAAGATCATCTGACTCAAAGATATATCGGAATCCACTCATCCTATTTACTAAGGAGTCAGCTATGGTGCCCCTCATGGGGATCTCTCAAGCCCTGCTCAGAACCTTTGCAATGAGCAGAATTGCTGTCCCTCAAACCTCAGCAATCCATCCATCTGCTTCTCTGGCCAAAGTACCGTAGAACTCTCAAATCAGGCCAAGATAAAATCTCTCAATCAGTGAGCATAATTGGGCCATCCCAACATCTCTCAACCACTGTCCTATACGAAAATGATGCTGGTCCACAAAGTCAAAGTCTACTTGCCGTCCTCCAATAATAGCCTTGGAGGCCATTTTATCTACTCCATGGACGGGCGATCTGACTGGAATCTCATGCTAAACAGGTGTCTCCGCTGTCTGATCCTCGTGGTATGCCTTTGTGCACCGCTTAGTGTCCTGTGTAGACTGACGAGGTCTCCTAATAGCTTGCTTCCTAGGCCCCATCTCGCAAAAAAAAGGATAGAAACAATCTAGGGCTAAATGGACAGAGATTTCATGATAAAACCAAATAGGAAGAACAATGAAAAACTGGGAAGAAACAGGCTCAAACAAGGAATTGGATGGTTGAAATAGTGATTGGAGGTTAACGGAGGTTATGATACTGTTTTAGGGATGAGTCAGCTCAAGGATTGGAAGAAGAAAATAGAGGAAATGATCAGTTTTCACTATTTATTCTCGAGTTCCCACAGTTCAAGTGTTGACTCACGACTTCAGGCCAAGTATTGACATTTGGAGATGTCGACACTTTAAAGTGTCGACACTTCAAAGTGTCGACACTTCATCAAAAATCCAAAAAAAAGGAAAAAATCATAAAAAATTATAGAATCTAATTTTAATGATCTATGAATGATTAAACATGATTTTCAAGGGTATTTGATCAGGAAATTTTCAAGTAAAACTTGAAAGGTCATAAAGAGATCGAGATCTAATCAAAAGGATTAATAACCCCTAATTCCCTTCAATCATACAAAACCTATCTTCATGGAGAGGCTTGGTCAGTATATCAGCTAATTGCATTTCAGTGCAAACAAATTCAAGCATAATATCATTATTCTAAACAGGATCTCTAGTAAAATGTTTCTAATTTCAATGTGCTTACTTATAGAATGTTGAACAGGATTTTTGGTTAAGTTTATAGTACTAGTATTGTCACATCTTATTGGTGTTTTAGTTAATTTAATGCCAAATTCCTCAAGTTGTTGTTTAATCTATAAGATTTGAGCACAACAACTTCCAGCTACAATATATTCAGCTTCAGCTATAGATAGTGCAATTGAATTTTGTTTCTTGCTAAACCATGAGATTAAATTAACTCCAAGAAATTGACAAGTTCCAGAAATCATTATTATAATATGCAATTAAATCAATAGCTAAATTCTTAGAGTACCACAGACCAATATCAATAGTGCTAAATAAATATCTAAGTATGCGCTTAACAGCCAATAAATGAAATTTTTTAGGCTCAGACTGATATCTAGCACACATGCATACACTAAATATAATATCTGGTGTAGTAGCAGTTAAGTATAGTAAAGATCCAATTATGGCACCATAAAATTTTTGATCAACTTTCTTACCAAACTCATCCTTATCAAGCTTACATGAAGGGCTTATAGGTGTACCGATAGGCTTAGTCTTCTCCATCCCAAACTTTTTCAAGATCTCCTTTGTGTATTTAACTTGGTTGATGAAGATCCCTTCACTTGTTTGTTTAATCTGGATTCTGAGGAAGTAGTTCAATTCTCCCATCAAGCTCATCTTGAACTCTCCCTGCATTAGCTTTGCAAATTCTTAATAAAGAGATTCATTAGTGGCACCAAAGATAATATCATCAACATAGATCTGTACTACTAAAAGATCATCAATCTTTTTCTTTAAAAAAAATGTAGTATCAACATGACCTCTAGAAAAATCATTTTCAATAAAAAATTTACAAGTCTTTTGTACCATGCACGGGGGGCTTACTTTAAACCATAAAGTGCTTTATGTAGTTTAGAAACATGATCAAGATGTGCATGATTTTCAAAACTAGGTAGTTGTTCAATAAAAATATTTTTAGCTAAATAACCATTCAAAAATACACTCTTAACATCCATTTGAAATAGTTTGAAATCCATAAAACATCCAAATACTAAAAGTAATCTAATAGCTTCAAGTCTAGCTACTGGAGCAAAGGTTTCATCAAAATTAATTCCTTTCTCTTGATTGTATCCCTTAGCTACCAGTCTAGCCTTGTTTATAGTTACTATTCCATTTTTATCTAATTTATTTCTATATACCCATTTTGTACCAATTATGGAAGTGTTAGTTAATCTTTCTATTAGTATCCAAATATTATTTCTTTCAAATTGATTTAGTTTCTCTTGCATAGCAATTATCCAATTAAGATCTTTTTCAGCTTCTTCAATACATTTAGATTCAATTTGAGAAACAAAAGCAATATAATCACATTCATTTCTAAAAGAGGATCTAGTTCTTACCCCTCTCGATGGATCACCTAAGATTAATTTCTTATGATATCCATTAGCATACCTCCATTCTTTTGGTAGATCCTTTGGTGAAGATCTTGTGGCTTCTTCTTTATTCTAATTGTTTTGATCTTCTTCACTCTCTTTGGTAGAGAGATCATCCAAAGTCAGCTTCTCAAGTCCTTCAACACCTGCACATTTAATAGAAATATCATCTTTTCTAGAGGACTTGTTAGCAGACTTTTCAAATACTACATGCATAGACTCTTCAACAATAAGCATTCTTTTGTTAAAAACCTTGTATACCGTGCTAGATGTAGAGTATCCTAAGAAATACCTTCATCTGACTTGGCATCAAAATTGCCTAAATTATCTTTTCCAGTATTCAAAATAAAACATCGACAACCAAATACCCAAAAATACTTTAAAGTAGGTTTTCTTTCTTTCCAAAGATCATAAGATGTTTTCTTTAAAATTGGTCTGATTAAAATACCATTTAAAATATAACAAATAGTATTAATAGCTTCTGTCCAAATATATCTTGGAAGATCATTTTTGCAAAGTATCGTGCGTGCCATTTCTTATAAAGTTTTTTTTTTTTTCTACTATCCCATTCTGTTGAGGTGTCCTAGGTGCAGAAAAATTATGCTCAATTCCTTTTTTATTTCAAAAATTTTTAAAATCTTAATTTTCAAATTCAGTTCCATGGTCACTTTGAATACAAACAATAGAAGTATCTTTTTTATTTAAAATCTTTTGATAAAATTTTACAAAAGCCGAAAAGGATTCATCTTTATGAGCTAAAAATAAAATCTATGTAAATCGTGAGAAGTCATCCACTATGGCTAATCTATATCTCTTACTTCCTGACTAGTGATCCTAGTTGGTTCAAAGAGATCCATATAGAGTAGTTCTAGTGGCCTAGAAGTTGAAACCATTCTTTTAGTTTTAAAAGATGTTCTTGTTTATTTTTCAAATTGATAGGCTTCACAAATTTTATTTATTTTAAATTTAAGTTTTGGTAAATATTTAACTAAATTTTTTTGCATAATTTATAAAGTAGATGCATGTTTGCATGACCTAATCTATGATGCCAAAGTCAACTATTCTCATTAATTGTGGAATTCATTGCAACTAGGCATTCACCATCATGTAACAGTAAATTGTCAAGATCAACAAGATAGATGTTGTCATGCCTATTTTCAATGAATTTTTGTCCATTATTATCGGACTAGAAACCATGCAAAGAGAAGATTCAAAAACTACTTAAAGTTTTTATGACAAAATTGACTAATACTAAGTAGATTATGCTTAGTCCTTCAACTAATAAAACCTTATCAATAAAAGTAGAAGGGGAGATCTAAACTTTACTAATACCAATGTTTTTTTGCTTTACCATTATCTCCAAAAGTTACACTCCCTCCATTTAGAGCCTCTAGATATGTGAATTGCTTTACATCTCCTATCATGTGTCTTGAGCAACCACTATCAAGATACCACTATCAAGATACCATAATCTTTTCTTTTCTTTGGTTGCAAAACACACTTGCAAAATAGATCAAGTTTTCATTTTAGGTATCCAAGCCATCTTGGGTCCTTTAGGTTTAGTACTAAGGGTGGTTCCTTTTAGAATCTAAACATTTCTAGAATTATTTAACTTTCTTAGATCACATTGATAAGCTTTATGCCCAAGTCTTCTACAACTAAAACAAGTAACATTAGATGATGTTGGAACAAAGAAATACAACTCTTTGATTGTTCAATAATAGATTTAACTTTTCATAACTGAATGTAAATTTTTCAACAAATGGTTTAACTTTGTCAAGGTCATCTTTGAATTTCTTGCTTTCTACCTCAAAGTCTTTGTTTTTCTTTAAAAGTTCATTTTTTGAAACAACCTTAGGTCTTTTTCAAAACATCTATTTCCATTGATAAAGTATTCTTTTGTTTTTCTAAAACATCCATCTTAGTTTTCAAATCATTGTTTTCATTTGCAATATCAGTGTTTTCAAGAGAACATGAATTAGCATGCTTCTTCAACTTTTTATTTTCAAGTTTTAGCAATTTGTGTTTATGCATGAGTTCATCAAAAGCATCTCTAAGTTCATCGAATATAAAATCAAGTTCAAATTCAGATTGTACCTCATCTTCTTGAGCCATGAGACAAAGATTGTCGACTTCTGGTTATTCTTCCTCTGAACTAGAGTCTTCACTATCACTCCATGTTGCCATCATTGCCTTCTTTCTAAACTTCTTTTTAGATTTCTTATGGAGAGGACAATCAAACTTCTAGTGTCTAGGCTTCTTGCACTCTAAGCAAATTGGTTGATCCTTCTCCTTCTCTTTTTCTTTTTCTCTATCTTTTTCCTTGCTAGGCTGAGGCTTTTTTTTGTAGGAAAATTTCTTCTTCCTCATAAATCTTTTGAGTTTTCTTGCAATAAGTGCCTCTTCTACTCATTTTCTCCTTCTTCAGATTCTTCACTTGAAGGATCATCTAGTGTAGTGGATTTGAATGCTATCTATTTTTTCTTTCTATCCACATCTACTGCCTTTTGCTTCATGTTCAACTCATAAGTCATGAGTGAACCAACAAGTTGCTCTAAAAAAAGTGTCTCAACATCTTTAGCTTCTTGAATTGCTGTTACTTTCATATCCCAAGATGTTGGCAATGACCTGAAAATTTTATTTACAAGATCAACATTCGACATAACCTTTCCAAGACTTCTCGTACCATTTACAATATTAGTAATTCTGGTATACATATCAATAATAGATTCATTAGGCTCCATTCTAAACATCTCATATGTATGTACAAGTATATTTACTTTAGTATTTTTTACTTGATTGGTACCCTCATGAGTAACATCAAGTGTATCTTATATTTTCTTTATAGAGGTGCATGTGAAAATCCTATTAAATTCACTAAGATCCAATGCACAATAGAGCAAGTTCATTACCTTAGCATTGAGCTCGGATTGCTTAATGTCATTCTCATCCCAATCCTCTTTAAGTTTTGGAATGAAAATGCCATTAACAACAATTGAAGGAATATCTGGACCTTTATCAACAACTTTTCAAAGATTATAACTATAGAATGCATATAAATTTCGTATGTGAGTTTTCCAATATATGTAATTTGTGCCATTAAAGTAAGGTGGTCTATTTGAGGCTTGACCCTCAATAACACTAGAACCTAAAGGGGCTGCCATAGATCTTTAACTCAAGGTGGTTAGACTTAAAAGCTGAGTACATAGCTCTGATACCACTTGTTTCCCAATGAAGCAACCCAAGAGGGGGGGTGATTTAGGTTTTAAAAACTTTTTGCAAAGATTTAAACAAGTAGATCCTAACTCAAATACAATGAAGGTGCTAGTGATTCAAGTGTATGTGTGCTTGAAGATATGCAATGGATTTAGTAAAATAAATGGATCAAATAATGAGAGAGAGCAAGCAACCACAAATACAAAGATATATACACCAAAGCACCTACATCCACTCCCCAAAATTTACTTAGAAATTTTACTATAATCCCACTTGATTACAGCCAATTAGTTTTCTAGGCTCACTAATCACAACCCTTTGGTTTTCACAAGGCTAACCAAAAAAACTCTTGGTTTTCTCAAGGCTTACCAAAAATCTCTTGGTTTTCCGAGATAACCAAAAATCTAGTTAATTTTCATAAGGCTTACAAACAACCTAAGTTGGTTTTTGAAACAAGGCTCACCACTTGAAACTAGGAACAACAATAAAGTTGAATACAATGTAATAATATAATCAAGCTTTCAAAAATAAAACAAATATCTCTTTGAAGATCTTTGATTGTTGTTGAAAATTCTTGTCTTCAAGTTGTTAAAGCCTTAATGAATGCTTGAAGGATGGACTTGAATGCTTCTTGAAAGCTCTTGAATACTTGAAGGCTCAACTTTACTCGAAAGCACTAAATACTTAATGAATGCTCATTAGTTTCTTCCCTCTTGGTTTGGTCTACTTTAAATACCTTTCCAAGTCTTAAATGACCATTTTTTATCATTGCAGAGGTGAAAATAGCTGTTAGGGATGAAAAGGACCATTTCTATGCTTCAAAAAACTAGTCATTACTATTTATCCAGACCTGCAAGTATCGATACTTCAAGTCATGAGTCGACACATGAATCGACACTTGAGTCAGCACTAGGTCAAAATTATCTTCTGAAGCTTTCTGGAATGCACTAGTGTATCAACACTTCTTCTAGTGGTCAATACTTGAGTCGACACTTCATCTTCATGAGTTGACACTTGAGGAAAGGCTTGAAATTCAGCATGTTCTGTATCAATTTTGCCTCAAGCCTTGAGTCAACATTTGAGTTGACATTTGAGTTAACACTTGAGCTTCAAGAGTCGACACTTTATGCGTGCCAACTAAAATTTCTTCTACGTATTAGCTCAAGCTTCTATAAGTCGACATCTTGAGTCGACACTTCACTTTCATAAGTCGACACTTGGCTAATACTTTTCTGAAACTCTATGAAAACTTCTTTAAACTTATGTTTTGAGTCCTTTAAGGTTATTCTTATGTACCAAGGTCCATTTAACTTGAAATTTCATCCATGAAACTGACTTGATCAATAAGATGACAAGCAATTGAACATGTGAGTACCCTGTTCTAATAAACATATTTTTAACATATAATTAATACTCAAATATACTTAAGTATTTTGTTATTCATCAAAATTAATACAGGAGTCAACACCTTTGAATGCAAGAAGGCAAGGAAGTAATTGGGGTACCATTAGTAGTTCGACCAAAGTAGGATTTGCAGAGCCTTGGAATGATGGAGATGGCTGATTCTTGGAGTGTCGCTACTACTTCAAAGGAGGAAGAGGTCCTCTTAAGTGTTTCGAAGGGATCCGTGGAATGTAGAGGGTCTAAAATGGGAGTAGCGATAATGGAGTTACAGCAGGAGGCCCAGCAGGACCTCAGATTTTTTTTTGCAAAGGTATCAGGAAGAGCCATAATTCAAGTGGAGCATTGGCTAGAGGTACCTCCATAGGTATAGAGAGGTTTGGCACATGTTTAAAGCCAAGAGGTATAGGGAAAGGTACTAATTCTAATACTAGTGGCTATGATGCACTACACGGGTCGATGCGGGATATGCGGGCACCAGAGTGGCATGACTCTATGAAGACCATGTTAGATAGTTTAGTTGTAATGAGAGAGGACCTGGATACCAATGAGGAGGCTGAGACAAGTCCGGGAGAGATAGATGGGTTTGAGTTAAGATAGGTGAGTTGTAATCCCTCCAAGTAAAGCTAAAGCAATGGTTGATGTAGGTGCAGAAGAAAAAGATATCAACATGACATAGCAGGGTGCCTGGATACAAGCAAAGATCTTTAGTCTAGGTGGAGGTGGTTGTCACAAAGGCCTCTAGGGTCGAAGGGATCAACATTGATATTGGAGTTTGCATAGGAAGCTTCTGGGTGCACAGTGGCAACATAGTGGTAGTAGGATCATGTAGATGGATCATACATACATTCCAAGGCTTGTGGGCACCAAGGTGAAGATTGTTGGTGTAAGTGTAGTGCTCTTAAGCTTTGCAAAGCCAAGAGAGGAGCTATGATAATGGCTCTAAGAGTCTAGGATCAGTTTAAATCCTAGGGCTAGGACCGGGCTAGTCATAGGATGGAGGTTCGGCCCTCCATAGGCTTGAGATGCAGTTTTTGGATCTTGAGGGGGCTAAGCCATAATGGATTGGGTTTGGATCCAAGTGGCGAGTGGGTTAACTCATAGGTGTATATATGCTTGGATGAGTGCCCTCCTAATTGTATTAGCCTTGAGAGAATTTGAGTTAGGCTAGGTTCATGTATTTTATTCCTATTTGGATTAGGAGGACCCTTTGATCTATAAAAGAGCATACCATGTAACCTAATATTTTGGAGTAGATTCAATATAAACTCTATGCTATTCCTAATCCACTCTCTCCCCTCTCTCCCACTCTTCTCATGCCATAAAGAAAAATTCATGTAAAGAGAAAGCAAGGTGTCCGAAATAGATTTCAGTATACTATTTTCAGCACAGATAGGTCCCTATTCTCTGGACATTTCTCTCTCCATGAAATTCCATTTTGGGTGAAATTAAAACAATAAGGAAGGTACTTTTTGTAATATTATATTTCTAATTTTATGCCCAAAAGACCTCCAGAAAAGTACCAACATCATCGGCAAGTTGTTGGTCACAAAATAGATTTTTGTAAAATTCTGTGCAATAAAGTTTTTGCATGCATATTTGGTGGCTACCCCAATTCTTGTTTCATGTCAGATTCTAGCAAGTGAAAGGACATCCAAAGAGCCTTCTTTGAAAAGGATCTCAAGTCCAAACCATACTTGGAGAGGTAGATTTGTTGGGGTGCAAAAATAGTGTGCGGATGGAGTTGGATAAAGCCAAGAAGTCCTAGTCCAAGTAGGACTCTTCTTGCTATTGTCCTAAAATGGTTATGGGCTATCTCCTAGATGTGGATAGGTGGGTTTCTAGTCTGAAACTCATGGAGACTCGTCCTGGAGGTCAGGGGATCAAATAGAGTGTGATTTGGATGCTAGTGTGTAAAGTAGTAGGTTGCAAAAAATTCTATACCTAGGAAGGATATGAAGGGCTACTAGGGCTTGGTATTGGGCAACCCAAATGACATTGGATTATTATTAAACATGATAGAGAGCTTCCTCACCAATTTTCTCAGGTCTATGCATGAGCACGATGGTCACAACATCCGGCACCCTAAGCCTTGAATAAGTGATTAGCTCTTGGCCATCTGGTACCTTGCCTTGATAAGCAGCTCATAGCTATCTAACACCCTGTGCCTTGAATAAGTGATTGGCTCCTGGCCATCTGGAACCCTATACCTTGAATAAGTAATTGGCTCCTAGCCATCTAGCACCTTATGCCTTGAATAAGTGATCAGCTCCTGGCTATCCAGCATTCAGTGCCTCAAATAAGTAATCAGCTCTTAGCTAAAGACTTTTCTACATTGCAACAAGTCATCTACCCTAAAACAATTGCCTCCATTTCCAAGTTTGAGGTTGATTTACTTAGCTCAACCTAAAAGTATAACGAAAAGATCCACATGCCTTTTGATGGGGAAAAAATAATTAATTACTTTTTCAATCACTATTTCACTGTACATCATTAAATGTGGCACAAGCTCTTCACAAAAATCATCATTAGGCCTTGGTTGCAGGCGATTCTTGAAAAGACAATGCCCCCTCGATCATGGGGCCTACCCCTTAGTCAATAAGGATCGCCCATGTGTCAAGAAGGGAGTGGCCCATGCCTTAAGCCGAGGATTGTGTGTAGGGTTCCGGTGCAACGCAGCGGAAGGGTAATTTCAAAATTGAAACTAAATTCACACCAAAAACCCTAAACCAGGAACTCCTTAAATAAGACTAGAATATATGACAAGCATATCTATGCAAATTAGGATTAGGGTACCAACCTGTAATCGCTTATTCCAACAAACTTGAAGTTGAAGGGGCTAACTGAATTCACCAGGCATTCAGGTGTCCGTCCTCCGATGGTGATCCATACAGAGCAATGATCAAGAACACTATCTTCTTGTCCAATGGTTCCTCCTATTGAGTTCTTCTTCCTAGAACTCAATTCTTCAGATTATGGCTGGAATTCTTCCACACAAGAGGTTGCCTCCCTTTCTTTGATCTCTTCTCCTCCTTCAACTAAGTCCTTGGCCCTCTAAGACACCCTTGTCTTGAAGATAAGACCTTGTCCTAAGAGGATTAAGGCTTGTCTTAAATTGAAGGAGAAATTAAGACAAGAATGTCTTAATGTAAGAAAGAAAGGAAAGAATAAAATCAGAACTCTTTCTTTCCTTTACCGTCGGAGACTTTCGCTCTTATTCTTGTTCAGTAGTAGAGTTTCGACAGAGGTGTACTCTATAAAGGAAATAATGCAAAAACAAGAAAAGGGAGAAAGAGCCTTTAGGAGAGGAAGAAGAATAAATTTCAGATTTCAATCACCGAGTTTTGATTTTCCTGACCCCTTAAATAGATTTCAGAGAGGCGCCCACACAACTCTCCGTGAAAAACTTCTCATGCCCTTTCTCATTTTCTCACACCCCATCCTTCCTTCTCACGGCCTTCCGGATAAATCCAACGGCCTTTCAGAAATAAAAAATTATGATATTTTAAAAAGAAAGGAGTCGCGACTTTTAATCTTCGAAGAGATGTTATTTCGCGCGACCGGGAAGAAACAGCGCTTTCTTTCTTTTTTAAAACCCCACCACCCATTAGATTTCCATCCAAGGGAGGACAAGTGAGGTGCTAAGGTGAGAAAGAAAGGCCACCCCATCTTAATTCATCGAAGAATTAAGTGGGCGCGCCAAGAGTCCATGCGCCCATGGACTCCTCCAAATGGCACGCCAAGAGTCCATAAGCGCATGAACTCTTGGCATTTTGGCATGAAAATGCAAATGGGCGGGTGGGGGGCTAGCCTAGATACATGGTTATCTAATAGGGTTAGCCATAATCCTTATAACCTCAATTATGGTCTAATTAGATCCAATTAGAACCCAAATTGGACCAATCCGGAACCCTAATTCGAATCTAATTCGAATAGAAGCTAGGATTTGCAACACTTGATAGAGTGTCATCAAGCAAAATGATTTAATTACAAAATTAAACCCTTGATCAATTCTCTTAAGTGTGTGACCCATTGGGTTCCACATCTAGCCAGCAGTGGGTTTGAATACAAGTTGACTTAATTTGAATAGAACTTTTTCTAATCGATTTAGGTCAAATTGGGCTTACCCGATTATGATCAATTAGGACTCTTCCTAATAAGTGATCATTCAATTTAATCAACCCACAAGACAAGATTGATGTCTAGCAATGTGTCATGTCTACCCGGAAGATATGGAAATTCTGGTGAAATATCAAAACTACCCTTCAGTAGAAAGTTACCGTACAATTAAATCCTTCGATCAGCCTGCACCCAGAATATAATTATGAATATGGATATATGTCAATTCCAATATTACATTCATTTCTAGCTCAATCTTATATTGATGATTCAATTATCTTGATATTAGAAATCATCTCTAATATCTTTACTTTGATCAAAGATTCCCTGAATCATCATCCGATTGATAACTAGCTGGATGCAATCTCCTCTTACTAAGAGTGATCGATTCCTTGTTAACCTACTCATTACCTTCATATCCAATTCACCATTCCTAGTATCAATCCTGTGCATGACTTAGTGTCATGATTAGAATTGAACCAAAGAATGGGTTCATGTATATAAGGTACTTATGGCAGTCTCAGGTCAAAGGATTACTTATACCACTCCCACTATGAGAACCTTCTATTGACATGTAGCTAAGACTCCATTAGATGTTCTCAAGTTGGATCATATCAGTGAACTCATTCTCTAATGAGCACCCACATCCTAGTATTAGTGTCATACACAAGTGACTGTGAGAGCAGTCACCCTCTCCAGTATACATGGGATGTGCTAGTCTTACCGAAAAAACCCTGATCCCCTACTCAGGGTTCCTTTGACTAGGAATATTTTAGATTAAGGTTTTAAAACTTTAGGTCTCACTGGTATGATCTCATCATAGCCCTAAAATCATAGCCCTAATCTATGGGGTTTATCATATAATAATAAACACTGCGTATGATGAAAAATAATGCATTTATTAGAATATTGTCAATTACAATGGTTTGGGAGATACAACATAGATTGGCTTGTAGGGCATATCCCTTTCAATCTCCCACTTACACTAAAGCCAATCGCCTTTAAATCTTAATCCCATACACTCGAGGTGGCGATCAAACTCTCGCTGTGGTAAAGCCTTAGTGAACTGGTCTGCTATATTGTTCTTTGTATCAACTCTATTTATGTAGACATCTTGTCTCTCTACTATTTCTCGGACGAGATGGAAGCATCTCAAAATGTGCTTGGACTTATGATGAGCTCTTGGTTCCTTAGCTTGAGCAACAGCTCCAGTGTTGTCACAGTAAAGTGGCACTGGGTTTTCAATCTCAGGAACAACACCCAACTCTGTGATGAACTTCTTCATCCAGACTCCTTCCTTGGCGGCTTCACTGACAGCTATGTATTCTGCCTCTGTGGTTGAGTCAGCTACAGTCTGCTGCTGGTACTCTTCCAACTCACTGCTCCACCATTTAGGGTAAAAACATATCCCGAAATGGATTTGCTATCATCAGGGTCTGATTGAAAACTAGAATCAGAATAAGCTTCTAGTTTAAGATCAGAACCACCATAAACCAGAAAAATATCCGTAGTCCTTCTCAGGTACTTAAGAATATTTTTAACTGCTTTCCAATGATCCTCTCTTGGATCAGCCTGAAACCTACTGACAATGCCTAAAGCATATGCCACATCAGACCTGGTACATAACTTGGCATACATTATGGACCCTATTGCTGAAGCATAAGATATAGAATTCATTCTATTTCTTTCTTCAGGTGTCTTAGGAGACATCCTTTTAGAAAGATGTATGCCTTGACTCATAGGAAGATAACCTCTTTTACTTCCATCCATGCTGAATCTTTTCAGCACTAAGTCAATGTACCTAGATTGGGATAAACCTAGCATCCTCTTAGATCTATCTCTATAGATCTTAATACCTAGTATATAGGATGCTTCTCCCAAATCTTTCATGAAAAACTGGTTTGATAGCCAAACCTTGACTGATTGCAACATTGGGATATCATTCCCAATGAGTATGTCATCTACATACATAACCAAGAAGACTATGGCACTCCCACTAGTCTTCTTATAAACACAGGGTTTATCCACATTTTTGATAAAACCAAACCTTTTAATAGTTTCATCAAAGCGGATGTTCCAACTCCTTGAAGCTTGCTTTAATCCATAAATGGATTTCTTTAGCTTGCATACTTGATTAGGTTTATTCTTTGAAATAAAACCTTCTAGCTGTGACATGTAGACTTCTTCCTCAAGGAAACCATTGAGGAATGCAGTCTTCACATCCATCTGCCAGATCTCATAATCGTGGTATGATGCTATAGCAAGTAAAATCTGGATTGATTTGAGCATGGCAACAGGTGAGAATGTTTCATCATAATCAATTCCCTATTTTTGTCTAAAACCTTTTGCCACTAATCTGGCTTTATAAGTTTCAACTTGGCCATCAGCCCCAATCTTTTTCTTATAGACCCATTTGCACCCAATAGGATTAACACCCTCTGGTGCATTGACCAAAGACCATACTTGGTTTACATACATAGTGTCTATCTCGGATTCCATGGCTTCTTGCCATCTATCTGAATCAGTACTCAAGATAGCTTCCATATAGGTCAGAGGTTCATCATTTTGAATGACTTGGGATTCATTATTTTCTATAATAAACCCATACCTCTCAGGTGCCCGTGGCACTCTATCAGACCTACGGGGAGGAGTTTTGTGTTCTGGTTCTGTCCTAACTATATGTTCTAATGGTTGAGAACTATCTATCTGTGTTTCTTGTACTTCTCCAAGTTCAACAGTTTTACCATTGCCCTTTTCTAAAATGAACTCTTTTTCTAGAAAAGTGGCATGCCTGCTAACAAAAATCTTTTGTTCAGTAGGATGGTAAAATAGATATCCTCTACCCTCTCTAGGATATCCTACAAATAGACATTTATCCTCTCTAGGTTCTAACTTATGTCCAAAATTTCTTTTAACATAAGCTGGACATTCCCATAACTTAAAATATTTAAGATACGGTTTCTTTCCACTCCAAATTTCATATGGAGTACTAACAACGGATTTAGAAGGTACCTTGTTCAGAATGTAAACAGCAGTTTCTAAGGCATGACCCCAAAAGGAAATGAATAAATTTATGAAGCACATCATGGATCGTACCATATCTAATAAGGTACGATTCCTCCTTTCAGCTATACCATTTAGCTGTGGTGTATAAGGAGGGGTCCATTCAGAAAGAATTCCATTAACTTTAAGATAGTCTAAAAACTCCATGGATAAGTATTCTCCTCCTCAATCAGAATGAAGAACTTTAATACTTTTCCCGGTTTGTTTTTCGACCATACTTTGATACTCCTTAAATTTATCAAAGGCTTCAGATTTATGTTTAATAAGATACACACATCCAAACCTAGATAAATCATCTGTAAAAGTGATAAAATATGAGTATCCACCTCTGGCCTGAGTTGTCATTGGACCACATACATCAGTATGTATAAGTCTTAATAACTCAGTTGACCTTTCTCCATGTCCAGTAAATGGAGTCTTGGTCATCTTACCCATGAGACATGATTCACAAGTTCCTAATGATTCATACTCATAAGGATCAAGAAATTTTTCCTTGTATAACTTGCTTATCCTAGACTCATTAACATGACCAAGTCGATGATGCCAAAGTAAAGTATCATTAAAGTCTTCTCTTTTTCTTTTATTATTGACATGAAAAACACTATCATTGGAAGAAAGAGTTAAGAGCCCATTGCTAAATATGCCAGAACAAATAATTTTATTAGACAACATTATCGAGCAACCAGTGCTTGTTACATCCATTACATATCCTTGTTTTAATAACAAAGGAATAGATATAATGTTCCTAATAATCTTAGGCATATAATAACAATTTTCTAACTTCAAGATCTTCCCTGAAGGCAACTTCAGAATATAGGTCCCTACAGCTTCTGCTTGGATGATTTCACCACTAGCACCGTAGAGATTGAAGTCACCTTCCTTCAATACTTTAAGCTTGTGGAGGTCCTGCAAAGATTTGCATATATGGTAACCACAAGCGGTATCCAATACCCAAGTATTTGATATAGATGAATTTAATGTCAATATAGCATGTATCTCATACATACCTTTTGGCGCATCTGATGCACCAGGCTTCACAGTTGCAAGGTAAGCCTTGCAATTTCTTTTCCAATGTCCCGCTTTGCCGCAAAAGAAACAGGTCGACTGTTTGGAGGCCTTATTTCTTTTCTTATTCTTATTGATGCCACCCTTAGGGTTTAGCCTCCTATTAAAACCCTTTTTGCTTGATTTCTTCTTATTGGTCTTATCAACAAGAAGAAGTGGAGCCTTTTCTTTCTTAATGTGGCTCTCCACTATTTTTAACATATTTAATAGCTCAGGCAAGGAAGTGTTCAGTTTGTTCATGTGATAATTCAAGACAAACTGAGAAAATGACTCCCGGAGTGATTGCAGGATTAAATCCTGATTCAACTCCCCATCCATGATAAAATCTAATTGACCCAATCTGGTGATTAAGTCAATTACCTTCAGAACATGATCCTGAACGGATGTTCCTTCTGTCATCCTAGCATGGAATAATTGCTTAGATATTTCATATCTAGCAGTTCTGCTATGTTCTCCATAAAGCTCTTTTAAATTGAGCATTATGGATTGAGTATCCATGCTTTCATGCTGTCTCTGTAACTCATTGGTCATAGAGGCTAGTATGATACACTTGACAGTGAGGGAGTCATTCTGCCACATTTTATATGTGGCCATATCTTCCTGTGTGGCATCGTCCCCTAGTGGATTAAGACTAGGGGTATCAAGAATATAAGAAAGTTTTTCTGATCTCAGCATAATCTTTAAATTTCTCAACCAGTCCACATAGTTCGGACCAGTCAGTTTGTTGGTATCTAAGATACTTCGCAGTGATAATGAAGATGCCATTTATCTACATTTAATAAAGAACAATACATAAGCAAACAACCATGAAATGATTTACATAATTAAATTAGGTCTTCAATTTAATTATGTCTCCCACTATTTTATCAAAAATCATATCCCTCACTATGATAATCGAGAAGAACCCTGATCGGTTTTTCTTAGTGAGATTGAGATCCTAATAACTTATAAAAGATCTTGCAGAAAACACAACAAATCTTTTATAAGCTCAAAGGTAGGAAACTCTTCCAATTATATCTCATATAATTCTCAAGAAGTAACTTGGCCTCTAGAACATTATTAGTCTTGCAGAAAATACAACAAACCATTATGTTCTAGTTAAGTCAAGACCCTTTCATTTCTATACAGTCAATACTCAAATATAATGCCCTTGCAGATAACACAACAAAGCATTATACTGAATATACTGTAAGCATATCTATGCACTAGACTAGTATTATGTCAATCACCATATTAGGTCTTGCAGATAACACAACAAACCTAATGTGATTCATAACACAATAATGATCCAGCATGAAGGAAGGCCAATATATAGTATTTTTAACACTAAGCATTTTAGTCAAGATTTAAATTTAATCAAATCGGCCAGGCAAGTGGAAGAGATGTGGGAGTCCCCCCATTGCTTTCCTAGACACCAGTAAAAATTGGCCAGGTCAGTCAACGGAACCAATTAAAAATCACAATTCTCTTTACCTTCCTAGAACCACCTTTCTAGACACCGAATGATCAATTGTACATCATGACTAGTGATGCTTATTAGTTAAATATACTAAGACTTAATATAATTTTTAAGAGGAGGGATTTATAAATTGCCAGCACATTCTTATATCACTCTTATAAATAAACAAATATGTGCTAAGTGTGTCATCATACGAGGACAACCATTTACTACATAATGGATCCACCATTATGCCATGGCAACCTTATTTCAGTATGATGACTTCAAAACTAGACATATCTCTATAATAATTAGGGTTTGAGTGAAAAATCCTAACTAGTGGCATACATCAAATCATATATGCAATCAAAGATATGCTAAGTGTAGTAGCATATTAGGATTTAAAAACCCTAATATGTGACATACAAACTATCATAGATTATAGTCCTAATTAAGGTGGCTCTGATACCACTGTAGGGTTCCGGTGCAACGCAGCAGAAGGGTAATTTCAAAATTGAAACTAAATTCACACCAAAAATCCTAAACCAGGAAACCTCCTTAAATAAGACTAGAATATATGACAAGCATATCTATGCAAATTAGGATTAAGGTACCAACCTGTAATTGCTTATTCCAACAAACTTGAAGTTGAAGGGGCTAACTGAATTCACCAGGCGTCCAGGTGTCCGCCCTTCGATGGTGATCCACACAGAGCAATGATCAAGAACACTATCTTCTTGTCCAATGGTTCCTCCTATTGAGTTCTTCTTCCTAGAACTCAATTCTTCGGATTATAGCTGAAATTCTTCCACACAAGAGGTTGCCTCCCTTTCTTTGATCTCTTTTCCTCCTTCCACTAAGACCTTGGCCCTCTAAGACACCCTTGTCTTGAAGATAAGACCTTGTCCTAAGAGGATTTAGGCTTGTCTTAAATTGGAGGAGAAATTAAGACAAGAATGTCTTAATGTAACAAAGAAAGAAAAGAATAAAATCAGAACTCTTTCTTTCCTTTACCGTCGGAGACTTTCGCTCTTATTCTTGTTCAGTAGCAGAGTTTCGATAGAGGTGTACTCTGTAAAGGAAATAATGGAAAAACAAGAAAAGGGAGAAAGAGTCTTTAGGAGAGGAAGAAGAATAAATTTCAGATTTCAATCACCGAGTTCTGATTTTCCTGACCCCTTAAATAGATTTCAGAGAGGCACCCACACAACACTCCGTGAAAAACTTCTCATGCCCTTTCTCATTTTCTCACACCGCATCCTTCCTTCCACGGCCTTCCGGATAAATCCCATGGCCTTTCAGAAAGAAAAAATTGCGATGTTTTAAAAAGAAAGGAGTCGCGACTTTTAATCTCCGAAGAGATGTTATTTCGCGCGACCGGGAAGAAACAACGCTTTCTTTCTTTCTTAAAACCCCACCACCCGTTTTTCCATCCAAGGGAGGACAAGTGAGGCACTAAGGTGAGAAAGAAAGGCCGCCCCATCTTAATTCATCAGAGAATTAAGTGGGCGCGCCAAGAGTCCATGCGCCCATGGACTCCTCCAAATGGCATGCCAAGAGTCCATAAGCGCATGGACTCTTGGCATTTTGGCATGAAAATGCAAAGGGGCAGGTGGGGGGCTAGCCTAGAAACATGGTTAGCCAATAGGGTTAGCCATAATCCTTATAACCTCAATTAGGGTCTAATTAGATCCAATTAGAACCCAAATTAAACCAATTTGGAACCCTAATTCGAATCTAATTCTAATAGAAGCTAGGATTTGCAACACCTGCTAGAGTGTTATCATGCAAAATGATTTAATTACAAAATTAAACCCTTGATCCATTCTCTTAAGTGTGTGACCCATTGGGTTCCACATCTAGCCAGCAGTGGGTTCGAATACAAGTTGACTTAATTTGATTAGAACTCTTTCTAATCGATTTAGGTCAAATCGGGCTTACCCGATTATGATCAATTAGGACTCTTCCTAATAAGTGATCATTCAATTTAATCAACCCACAAGACAAGATTGACGTCTAGCAACGAGTCATGTCTACCCGGAAGATATGGAAATTCTGGTAAAATACCAAAACTATCCTTCAGTAGAAAGTTACCGTACAATTAAATCATTCGATCAGCCTGCACCCAGAATATAATTATGGATATGGATATATGTCAATTCCAATATTACATTTGTTTCTAGCTCAATCTTGTATTGATGATTCAATTATCTTGATATTAGAAATCATCTCTAATATCTTTTCTTTGATCAAAGATTCCCTGAATCATCATCCGATTGATAACTAGCTGGATGCAATCTCCTCTTATTAAGAGTGATCAATTCCTTGTTGACCTACTCATTACCTTCATATCCAATTCACCATTCCCAGTATCAATCCTGTGCATGACTCAGTGTCATGATTAGAATTGAACCAAAGCATGGGTTCATGTACATAAGGTACTTATGGCAGTCTTAGGTCAAAGGATTACTTGTACCACTCCCACTATGAGAACCTTCTATTGACATGTAGCTAAGACTCCATTAGATATTCTCAAGTTGGATCATATCAGTGAACTCATTCTCTAATGAGCACCCATATCCTAGTATTAGTGTCATACACAAGTGACTGTGAGAGCAGTCACCCTCTCCAGTATACATGGGATGTGCTAGTCTTACCGGAAAAACCCTGATCCCCTACTCTAGGTTCCTTTGACTAAGAATATTTTAGATTAAGGTTTTAAGACTTTAGGTCTCACTGGTATGATCTCATCATAACCCTAAAACCATAGCCCTAATCTATGGGGTTCATCATATAATAATAAACATAGCGTATGATGAAAAATAATGCATTTATTAGAATATTGTCAATTACAATGGTTTGGGAGATACAACATAGATTGGCTTGTAGGGCATATCCCTTTCATTGTGCAACATGGTTGTCATCCAATGGTGAGATGATTCAATCTGAATTGTTGAATGCAATTATAAATAGTGGTTTCATCTTCCAATATGGATCTTTTTCTTTCTTGCTACTTCAACTTCATCTCTGAGAGAATTAGCAAGTGACCTTTCTTCAAGATTGGCCTATCCTCAATAAGAGGTCTTAGTTCTTTCTTCTTTCCATAGATTCTTGCTCTATAGACATGACCTCTAGTGGTTATAAGCCATTAAAAAAGTGAGGAGATAGAGAGTAGATCCTGCCAAAGCTATAGTGTACCCAAACCCAGTTGGGGAGGGGAACCCAACTCCTCTTGTTGTTGCTGCGAGACCCCATGGGAGGGCCTTTCTAGGTCCTAATAAGGAAAAGTCTAATATTAAAGAAGAGGACCTTAGAAAGCTTAGGGATAAGTACTTTATCCTTGATGACATTATATTAACCATTCTTGGCACCAATGAACTGTTTCTATCTCCTCTGCCTAGGCACATTACCTTCTATGAGGATGCATTCAATGCTGAGGTTCAGTTCCCACTTCATCCTTTCATTAGAATTGTATTGGATTATTATAAGGCCAACATGATTCAGTTTTCTCTAAATGGTTTTAGGGTAATCATTAGTTTTATCCTTATCTATCACTTGGTAAGAATAAAGCAAAGGCATTCTTTGTTTTGAGCCATCTTCATGTTGAAATCTCACCCTTATGATAAGGACTGGTATTACTTTGCCCATAGGTAGTCTTGCATGCTTGTAGAAGACATTCTTTCTTCAATCTATGGATGGAAAAAAAAAATTTTCTTCCCTTCTTCTAATTAACCTTTAGGTATTAGGTCTTCTTGAGGTAGAGCCTAGACTAAATCCAACTTTAATAAGACCCCTTTAGATGAAAATTTGAAGCATTACAACATGTTGCTCAATGTTGTGGTCCTAGAGTTTGAATTCCCTCCTATCTAATAAAGACTTGTATGATACATGCATTAGCCTGGTTGGTCTTCATAGTATGTCTGACCACTTCATGCTTTTTCTTTTCTCTTTTTTCTCCTTTTTTTTTTACAAAGTCATCAAACTTCACCGATCTCTTGACTACTACTTGGGTTACCATGTCTGCAGGGATGGGGAAGATTGGCACAGAGATTGTAGTAGGATGCAAAGAGAAAAGGGGTAGGAGCCACTTAAGAAGTTAAGAGGAAGAACATCGAAGGATCTTCTCTATCGGTGTTTTCCTTGAGCACCCCTGCACCAGGAAGTGGCTGATCTCCAAATTAGTAAAGGTGCCTGTCCTACTTTGATGACCAGTCCGACCAGGTTATTGGATATTGTTCAACCACAACCTCTGACAACTAGGCTTGTATTGTCATTGGAGGCCATCTGACCACACCCCCTTACTACTTCTTGATAGTCCTCAAGTGCTCAAAGAGGGCACATTATTTCAGAAAAAAGATTGAGGTGAAGCGATGCCACCATAGGAAATTCAAGGCTTGCTCAAGAGTTGCTAGAGATAATTCTCCTTCTCGCTAACAGAGCAGAACAAGAGGCAAATACACTCCCAAGTTCTTAACAATAGCTAACTTGGGATTTTCTAGGTAAGTATCCCTTTATTTGGTCATTCCATTCTTTTTCTTTCTTCTTTCCTTTTTAATCCTTTAACTCCTTTCTCTTCTTTTCAGCTTCTCTCCAATGTTAGCCACCTAAAAAACTTGTTTACCACATATGAAGAGGTAAGGAGTGAAGAGAAGAGGAGGTTGGTGGCAACTAAGTAATTAGCTATGAAGGTAGCTGATAAGTTTGAAGCTATCAATGTCCAAGTAAAAGTTGCTAAGGCATAGGTTGAAGCTATCGAGGTGCGGGCCAATACTACTAAGAACTAGAAGGCTAAACTAGAGGTTATAACATCCAATGAAAATAATAATATGAATGCTTCCCTCTTTAATGCTAATAAAGAGATTAATTGAAGTAAATTGAGTCTCCATAAAGGAGTACAAGTCATCCGACAACTTTTTGGATGTTGTCGAAGAGTCAATCGAGGTCTTCCATGAGGGTTCAAGGACTGCCAAACTAAGGTGAGGGAGCTTTTCCTGATAATCGATATCAATCTCTTTATCCTGAGTGTTCTTGACTTGACTGCGAAGGAAGGGACGAAGGTGCAAGACACCAATGCACTTGCTGATAATCTTGCTCCAACCATTTTTGAAGCTGCAACTACTTCTAAGACATCGAAAGCACTAGTGGATGCCCAACCAGAAGCTTCAACTGACCAGGTAGTCAA
The DNA here is from genome assembly GCA_021397845.1 of Areca catechu. Lineage (NCBI taxonomy): Eukaryota > Viridiplantae > Streptophyta > Magnoliopsida > Arecales > Arecaceae > Areca > Areca catechu. The sequence goes on from CM038046.1 coordinate 99,307,397, forward strand.
TGTATGAAGGCATATCTTTTTATGCACATTTTTTCTTTTATTTCTTAACTAGTATTCCTCTCACTAGGAGTTTTAAACTTTATACTTTTTAAAAAAATAGTTTAAGTAATAAAATCTCTATTTCTAAATTAATGTTTCTTCTTTCCCATTTTTCTAATACTTTGAATATATGCAGCAACATGGGATCATTTGCCACATTTGCAGTAATTGTATGGCCATCATCATAGATAAAGTAGTCAATGCATTATTTATTCCTAGGAAACAACTTGGCATTCCTCCTAAGAAAGAGGTTAGTGAAACTTCAGGGATAGTAGATTTAATAGAGAGTCCAATTGAAGGAGTAGTCAGCAGTCCTTTGAGGTCTTCGACCAAGACACAGGTCAGGAGAAATATATCAAGACTAATGCAAAGAGAATCTAAGCTATCACTGAGAATGCCAGTGTATTCTTCTTTACCTTTAAACTTGGTTTCAATAGATGCATCTAAAAGGCAAAGAAGTTTTATCCGAATATAGATCCCAACTTCTTTACCTTGACGTACTTAGATTTCCAATCTTTGATAGAGGAAGTATTAGGGAGAGACCCATATACTTTTATAGAGACCATTAGTACTACTTTAGATATTGGACTAGAGATAGCAACTTCTAGTGCTTCAGTGAGGATGATCCCCCTTTGAAGTCTCCGAGCAATGAAAAGGATAAGAGTTTTAGTTATTCATTTCTCAAACCTCCGAGTGCTCCAAGATCAAAAAGAAAAAAAGCCATAAACGTAAATTATTTTCTTTCTTTTCTTTCTTTTTGACTAATGTAACCTATGGAGATGAAAGAATATCTTTGGTATACTTTGTAAGAAATTTTCTAAAGTTAAAGAAAGAATTTCATTTCCTTCGTCTTCTATATTCTTGTTTTCATTGTTTCTGTATAAAAAGTGCATCGTGCTTCTTGGGCTTTAAGGCATTTGTCTAAAATGTCTATCCTTTATTAGCTTGTTTTTCGATTACTTTTTAGAGAATATGTAGGCTTTTTAAGCCTTTTCCAATAACTTTAGTTTTGATCATTTTGATAAAGAATGCTTGATTGAAAATACCAGATAAAGAATGCCTGACAGAGAATATCTGATAGAGAATATTTGATAAAGAAACCTAATCAAAAGTTTAGAAAAACTTGTGCCATTTATTTAATTTCATAATAATACTCGATCACTTTAAAAATATCTAATCGCTTTGTAAAGAATTTCTAATTACTTTGATATTCGATCACTTTAATAAAAAATTCCCGATCACTTTAATAGAGAATTTATAATCACTTTAATAAAGAATACCTAATCAAAAGTTTGGAAAAACTTATGCCACTCTGTCCGATCACTTTGATAAAGAATATCTGACCGAAAGTTTGAACAAACTTATGCTCTCTTTGGATAAACCTATGCCTCTTTTGATCATTTTGACAAAGAATATATGATCAGATGTTTGAGCAAACCTATGCTCTCTTCGGCCAAACTCGTACTCTCTCTTGATCACTTTGATAGAGAATACCTGATTGGAAGTTTGAACAAACCTATACTCTCTTTGGACAAACCTGTGCCCTCTCCTGATCATTTTGACAAAGAATATTTAATTAAAAGTTTAAGCAAATATATACTCTCTTTGTGCTAACCAGCATTTTCTTCTAATCACTTTGATAGAGAATACTTAATCAAAAGTTTGATCAAACACATGTTCTCTACATGATCACTTTGATAAAGAATATTTGATCAAAAGTTTGAGCAAACTTATGCTCTTTTTGGACAAACCTATGCCCTCTCTTGATCACTTTGGTAGAGAATACCTAATTAAAAGTTTAAGCAAACCTATGCTCCCTACTTGATTAAAAGTTTAAGCAAACCTATGCTCCCGATCATTTTGATAAAGAATTCCTTGATCAAAAGTTTAAACAACCTGTGCATTCTCCTAATCACTTTGATAGAGAATACATGATCAAAAGTTTGAGCAAACATATTCACTCTATCTACTCACTTTGATAGAGAATATCTGATCAGAAGTTTGAGCAAACTTATACTCTTTACCTGATCATTTTGATAGAGAATACATGATCAAGAGTTTGAGTAAACCTATACTCTTTTTGGGCAAACCTATACCCTCTCTTGATCACTTTAATAAAAAATAGGTCAAGAATCTGAGCGAAGCTATGCTCTCTTTGGACAAACTTGTGCCTTCTCTCGATCACTTTGATAGAGAGCAATAAAAAAATATCTTTTTGGAAGAAAAGAATTTATTAATATTTTTTTCTAAATTATCAAAATTTTATGATCTTGGGCTTGGAGTTCCATCCAGATTTTTCAAGTTATATGCCCTAGGTTTGATGACCTTTCATATTTTGTAGGGTCCTTCCTAATTAGATGCAAGTTCCCTTATTCCATTGGCTTTAAAGCTTTAGCTTATCAAAAATAAAATCTCCTTATTGGAATATTTTGATTTTGACTCTGGAGTAGTAATATTGAGTGACCCTTTGTTTATAAACTACCATCCTAATATAAGCTTTCTTCTAGGTTTCTTTTAGAAAGTCAAGACCTGCTCATAATCTTTCTTGATTTATATTTTCATCATACTCCTTTACTAGATCAGAAACCAAGCCAATTTCTAGAGAGATGACTATTTCTACCCCGTAAGTCAATTTGAAAGGTGTTTTATCATAGGGGCACAAGGAACAATTCAATAGGACCAGAGAATATTGTCCAACTCATTGACTTAGAGGCCTTTTATCCAGTCAAGTTTGGACTTCAAGCCTTAAAGAATTGTCCGATTAGTTACTTCTATCACCTTGTTAGATTGCAGCTATCCCACTAATGTAAATCTTTGTTCAATATGCAAGTTTGAGTAGAATTTTTGAAATCTTTTGTTATCAAACTGCCTTCCATTATCAAAGATAATATACTTAGGCAATCTAAATTGGTGGATGATGGACTTCCAAACAAAGTATTGAACTTTCTTCTCGATTATCTAGATCAAGGGTTGAGATTCCATCCATTTCGTAAAGTAGTTGATTGTCATTGATAAGAACTTTCTTTGCCCAGTTACCATTAAAAAGGTCCAGGAATATCAATTCTCTATATATCTAATGGTGAAGCGACCACAATCTGAGTGATCGGCATAGATGACCTTTTTTGGATATTAGAAAACTTCTAGCATCGATCATATTTTTGGACAAAGTCCATAACATTTTGTTGGATAGTAGGTCAGTAAAATCCTTGCTTGAGATTTTTATAAGCTAATGTTCTTTCAATAAGACTGCCACAAATACCTTCATGAGCTTTTTAAAGGGTATATTCAGCTTCTAAAGGATGAAGGCATTAGACTAGAGGCATTGTTAAGGACTTTTTATAAAGCTACCTATTTAAGAGGACATACTATATAGAACTCATAATCTGATTCCTCGAACTTCTCTTTTATCAGCTAGAAGATCTCATTTGTCAGGGAATATGATAAGTGGATCAATCCAGCTTGGCTCATGTTCCACCAAAGCTATATAGGACTTTCTTCTATACTGAAAGTTTTTAAATATTCAATAAAGCTTCTTTTGAAAGATTTGAGCAGTTTGAGGTGGCAAGATGTGATAGAACATCTGCTTGGACATTTTCAGATCTTGATATTTAATGAATTTCTAAAACTTTAAAATTTGATGATAATTCTTTAATCTTTTGAAGATATTTGATCGTGGTTAGCTTTTTAGCTCCATATTCCTCTCATACTTATCTGATACCAGTTGTGAGTTGGAGAAAACTTTAATATGATCGATGCTAATCCCTTTGACTACCGCCTATAGAGTGTTCATCCCGGTCGGTCGAATATGACATTAAAAGTAGAGGAAATCTTAATAACTATAAAAGTGAGATGCAGTTGAAACCATCAGGGGACACTCCCTGTTATCACCAACAATGTGACCACATCCTCAATAGGGATCGATTCTCCCAAGAATCTAGTTATTGGTACATCTACTAAACTTCCACTATCAACAAGTACACGATAGACATTACAGTCATCAATATTGAGTATTATGACCATAGGATCATCGTGGGGGTATTGGACTCCCCTTGCATTGGCCCAAGTGAAGGTTATGGTTTCATCAAGACTTTTCTCTTGGCGGTGGCTCTAATTTCTTCCTTTGATCTCTCGACGATAGTGTTGACATCATCTCTAGTGGGTCGATCAGCAAGTCCCTCCACTCTCAGTGGTAGCTTTGGTAAGGACAAGACTATAGAGTAGCATCTTTCTCCTCAATCCTAAAGGAACCTGTTTAGCCCACCATGGTGAATGAGTTTCTTAATTTCAACCTTAAGCTGAATGCATTCTTCTGTGTCATGGTCATAGTCATGATGGTAAAGGCAGTATTTATTCTGGTTTCTTCTTTCAGGCTTCGATATCATCTTCTTAGCTTTGGGCAAATGTCCCCGAATTTGCATCAAAATATGAGCACACAGGATGTTTAAAGGGGTGTACTGCCCAATCTTTCATGGCAGTAGTTTTTCTGACTAATCAGGACTTCAAAGATGCCAAATCTGGGAAGGTGTCCTTCGGTGTCATAGAGGCGATTGGCTTCTCGACTTTGTTTCCCAGCCTTCTCTTTTCAGGCAAAATCCTGAGGTCGAAGGCAGCTCCTTGGGTGTTAAAGTAGGTGGCAAGGTGGAGGATGAAGTAAGAGCGAGGGTGGGTGGAATTGTTGGAGGAACATAAGCACCATATGCTTCCTTCGCATGTGCATACTTCTCTACCCTGGTAAGCATATCAAAAATATCCATCGATGATTTCTTTTTCAAAGAAAAAAGAAAAGGATATTATTGAAGACCACACTTCAATATGGACATGGCAACTAAATGATTGAGGTTGTATATCTCTATGGCCGCTTCATTGAACTAGCTTACATAAGACCTGAAAGATTCTCCCTCCCTCTGCTTAATATGAATCAGGGAGTTTGAACTTCATTGTGCTTCCTGTTACTGGCAAAATGGAAAATGAATGACTAATTTAACTGGTCAAAGGAGTGGATGGAACCTAGTTTTAAGCTAGAATACTAATATCGTACTGATTTTTTATGAGTTAAGGTGAAACCATGACATGGCACTGCATCGGTGGCTCCATGCAAGAGCATCATTATTTTGAAGCCTTGTAGATGGTCCACTGAATCGATAGACCCATTATTTGTCTCCAATTGTAGCATCTTGAAATATTTTGGTAGTGGCTCTTGAATAATATGGGCTTCAAAAGGTAGTTTAGTGGTAAAACCAAGATCTTCATCTCTAGATGGTGCTAATCTCACAAAGCTTCAAGACATCGATCTATCTCTTAAAACATGCGATCCACTTCAGCATCTCTAGCTAAGTATGCTTTGGAAGGTCATGGAGGTGAACAAGCCAGAGTGGATATTATTCATCCGATCAAGACAAAGGGGAATGCCTCCTTACTTGCATGAGATTCTCTAGTGCCATGGGAGGAATAGGCTCCTCCTGCTTGATGTCTTGAGGGAGCGGGAGTCGTCATGGCTCCGAGCATGTAGCTCTCAAAGGCGTGGAAGTTTATGGTGGCATGGCTTGATCTGCTTATGGCTATGATCCAACTATCATTGCTGGAGACACTTCCAGATCTTGCATCGCTTAAACAGTGATGGTTAACTCTCAAACTTACTGGGTGAGCCATTCTAGAGTATCAAGTTGATTTCCTTGTGAGATGGTGTCAACCTGAGCCCCTAGACCTGAATTCTCGATGGGTCCTATTGGGAAGTGGTGGTGCTGAAATACTAAGTGGACATACCTTTTGATGGCATGTAACTCACACTAAAAGTATTTTGCTTCAAATAGCAAGCGAATAGTAGGCCCTTCCTCTATTTGATTATATTGGAATCTGCTCGAATACTAAAATAAGATGGAAGGGGAGTGCTGGTGGCTATACTTGCAAAAGAAGCCCTAGCTGAAGGTGGATTGGATGAAGGCCCTCCGATGCTCAAGTCTTATCTCAGACCATAGTATAAAAATGGAGCAGTGAAATAAGAGTGCAAGCACATGTAGCAGTGTAGGTGCATACCTTTGGGGGGTTTACTGAGAACCCCCTTTTATACTCAAGCCTTAAGAGTAGTCTGGGGAGTGAACCCCCTTTTATACTCAAGCCTTAAAAGTAGTCTATGGATATCTTCAAATGATGGCAAGTGGATGGAGGCGATCAAATTTTGGCCTTCATCATGATTACTAGGAAGAACTTGTCCTTTGCTTGGGATATCCTCCTTTTATTAATGGAGGGTTTCATCTTATCTATCTTCCTGTCGTTTGCCTTAATGGCTCCAATAATTATGGTCCAAAGAGGGGCCATACTATTTTAATGGCTGAGATCCACTCTTGAATATGGGATTTGACTGTTCATCTATTATGATAGGCATATTGGCTATTTATCTATTATGATAGGCATATTAATATGAATATCGATAGACTTTTCCCTCGGCCATTTGGTAAGATGCCTTGGTGGGGTGCTACTTGTGGGGTTTTGATTCCATGTGGAGAGATTCTATGGACCCAGAAGTCCTTCGGGGTTGGGGATCTAAACCTAAGGGTCAAAGAGGCCAGGTATTACTTTGCTAGAGGGATTTGATCAAATATATCCTGACTGCAGATCTGTGAAATAGTAACTCAAATGGTCAAATGTCTATCTGGGTGGGGTCTAAAAGGCTGAAGATTAAGCCTGTCAAGAGGCTAGGAGACCAAAGGTTTATGTCGGTAAGGTGCCATAAGGCTGAAAGTTGGATCTGGTGAAGACCCGGGAGGGTCAAATGTACTTTTGTGCGACAACCAATAGAACTGGGAGTTAAAGTATCACTCCTAACTTCTGCTCTCAAGAAGCAAGACCAAATGACTGATGGAATGCTTTGGAGGAATATCCCGAAACAGGACCTGTGCTTCAAATGATTCGGTAGCATACTACTCCGGTTATATAAATTCAGCTATTTCTAGATCGTTTGGACATTTGCTCTATATACGCATGCCAAAATACCGTGGACCTAGTATTGGAGGTAGAAATAGCCGGGTGTAACTTTATCCCATTCCAAACTAGATTTGGTCATTTCCTTAATAATCTTAAGGTCTTGGGGATCCTGGAAGTGGGGTCTCCCCCAACATAAACATTATTGCCAACATCTTATGAATAGGCCATCCAAATTATGACTAGGTCAAATATAGAAGGTAGCTTGACCTAGCCAATTATAAACTAAAATTTTAGATGATGTATGACATCTTGGGGTGAATATGGATTGGTTAGACTAGATCATGAGTGATCCTGACCTGACCCAATTCTTTGATCAAATTTTAATATTAAACCCATATCCAACCTACTAGAAAATGGATCGAATTGGGTTTGGTCGATTGTTAAATTTTTAACCCAATAAGTTATTTGGGTTAGATCGGATCCATGAATAATTCGATTCTATTCTAAAAATTTGGATCTAAATATGATCCGGATCAAATATAGCCAACTATTATTAACCATAAAATATATAACAAATAATATTATTCTCAAAATAAATTAAAATATAAAAATAATTATAACTCTATCTTTATATTAAAAATGAGTTTCACAGAAGTTTTATATTATAATTTAAAAATCTACATAAATTTGATCGTAATAGTATTAGCAAGCTTGAGTCGGATCGAGTCCAAATTTAGTAAACCCAAACTTGATCTGGAAAATAGAACGGATCCAATTTTAGGACCTGACCCGGATCCTGAAAGATTGTGCCCTGAAAGCCAATTGAAATATTGTAATTTTGATCCCAAAATCAATGAATTGACATTTTATAAAGGCATTATTTTCATCATTTGCTGTGTCTTTTTGATTTTATGATGAACCCCATAGATTAGGGCTATGGTTCTAGGGTTATGATGAGATCATACCAGTGAGACCTAAAGCCTTAAAACCCTAATCTAAAATATTCCTGGTCGATGGGACATTGAGTTGGGGATCAATGTTTCCGGCAAGACCAGCACATCCTATATATGTTTTGTAATGAGGGTGACTGATCTCACAGTCACTTGTGTTTGACACTAATACTAGGATGTGAGTGTTCATTAGAGAATGAGTTCACTGAATTGATCCAGGTTGAGAATATCTAATGGAACCTTATCTGTTTGTCAATAGATAATTCTCATAGTGGGAGTAGTGCATGTGGTCCTTTGACCTGAGACTACCATAGTACCTTATATATATGAATCCATACTTTGGTTCGCAATCAATCATGACACTGAGTCATGCACGAGGTGATACTGGTTATGGTGGATTGTATATGGAGGTTGTGAGTAGGTCAACAAGGAATTGATCAGCCCTAGTAAGAGGGAATAACATCCAGCTAATTTCAAATGATGGATTCAGGAAACTTTTGATCAAAGTATGAACATTAGAGTTATTTTCTAATGGTTCATTAATGAATCATCATTATAAAGATTGAGCTAGGGATGAATATGAAATTGGATTTGACAAGTATCCATATTCATAATCATATTCGGGATGCAAGTTGATCAAAGGACTGAATTGCCCGGTAACTCACCACTGAAGGGTATTTTGGTAATTCCACCAAAATTCTACATCTTCCGGGTAGACATGATATGTTGCTAGACGTCAATCTTGTCTTGTAGGTATATGATTGAGTCATGGTAATTCAAATAAGTTAATTTGAATTAGATTCTAATTGACCGAGTCGAGCTAGTTTGAGTTGACCTAAATCGGCTTAGTTGAGATCTAACCGAATTAAGTCAAATAGAACTCGGACCTACTGCTGGCTAGGTGTGGAACCCAATGGGTCACACACAAAAGAAAATTGATGAAGGATTTAATTTGGAATTAAATCATGTTTGCAGGATAAACACACTAGCATGTGTTGCAGACCAAATTTCTATTCGAATCAGATTCGAATTTGGTTCCGAATTGGGCTTAATTGGGTTCTAATTGAACCAGATTAAGGTCCAATTTAATTTTTAGGACATTGGGCTAACCCATGGCTGAACCCAAGTGAATTTAGTTCACTGAGACCCTCTCTCCAAGCCGCCCCCTCCCTTTTCTCACCCGCGCGCGCCAAGAAAGAGAGTCCACGCGCGTGGACTTCTCTTAAAATGCGTGAGAAGAAAAACGTCAGAGAAATATCTGAAAAAGGGGCATTTCAGATCCTTGTCTGGCACCCTTGGATCTGGATCTGATGGCCAGAAAAAATTAAGGAAAAGATCCGTCGCTTTTCGGTCGCAAATCCGTCTCCAAAAGTCGTGATTCTTCCTGAAGTTTTTTCGAGAGTCCTCCTCGTCGGAAAAACGAAAATTAAATCAGAGAATCATGATTTTTGGTTGAGGGGATGCGTGAGGAATGAGGGATCGTGATCCCTGGGGTTTCAGAGGGTTGCGTTGTTTTGAGATGACACCCCTCTGAGATCTATAAATAGGGTTGGGTTCTCGGGGGTTTTCACGAAACATAATTCAGAGATCCAATTCCCTTTCTTCCTCTCCAGAATACTCCTTCCCCTTGTTCTTGTTGGGTATTGTTTCCCTTACAGAGGTATCCTCTGTCGAAACTCTGACCCTAAACAAGAATAAGAAGAAGGTCTTGAACGGTAAAGGAAAGAAAAAGGAAAGGATCTGTTCTTCTTCTTTTCCTTCTTGAATTAAGACTTTGCCTGTCTTAATTTTTCTTCCAATTCAATTCAAGAAAAGGGATTCAAGAAAGGGAATTCTTGAAGAAAATTCAAGAAGAGGAAAGAAGGAAGAAAAGAAATTTTCAAGAAAGAAAATTTCAGCCTAAAAGTCCAAGAATTGAATTCTTGAAAAAGAATTCAAGAAGAGGAGCCAAGAACTAGAAATTGTTGTCTTCATCTTTTTCTGTGTGGATCACCATTGGAGGGTGAACATTTGGGCACCTGGTGGAGATTCAGAGTTTGGATTTTGTGATACAGGTTAGTATCTTAATTTGAGATTAAATCTTATATATACATTTTATATGTTTTAATTCTTTTAAGGAGATCTTGGGTTAAAGGTTTGGTGATGATTTCAAAAGATAAAAATAAAATTTTGAAATCTATGTTTCCGCCTTGCCATCAAACCCTACAGATCCATGGATCCTTAAAATGGGTTGGATCAAGTCTAAATGGGTCGGGTCGGGTCAGAGTATGGATCAACCTGATCTATTTGCAGCCTTAATAATATCTAATCACCAAAACCAAAACCTAAAAAGTGGTATTATATGAATTAAAAAACCAAAGAAATGATGGAAGCCATATCGAACCTAAAATGAGAAAACTTAAAAATCTTATAATAATATGAAATCACTAAAATCACACAACTTCAAAGAGCGAAAGCACTTCTTATAATCATAACAAGAAACTAAAATGGTGCAATTACATAACTTGAACACTTGCCACAAGCAACAGCTATGAGCTACTGCCATGAGCCATGACCTTAAGGTTCAACAAGCAAAACACTATCTGTTACACCTCAAACCTTATAGGATTTTAATACATCTCAAACCTAGACAAGTAACAACCATCAGCAAAACACTTCATTTTACAAGCTAACCTATACATCATAGGAAATGGATTGACATATAAACTGTAACTCCCATGGTGCCCCAAATCCAGATCATTTAACAGAATGCATAAGTCATGATCCATCCTGAAGACCTCACCCGTGCCATAAACATGTTTCCAAATGCATAGCTTGAGCCTCCTAGCAGCCCCTAAGACTCCCATGACCCATGATGAGAATCACCTTCATAAGTTGCTGCAGCTGCTGCTATTGTCTATCAGACAACCACCCCAATTTTCCTAGATGAATCAAACTTCAATGCATTAATTTCGTAACATAGTGACATGAACTCCAATAATTTGTTAGGTGGGTCAGATTTAATTACAACTGAAATAAGTTTAAGGTGGGTCAGATTTAATTACAACTGAAATAAGTTTAAGTATCATCACAAATACCTGCATGGCTGAATATATTTAATCATAAAGATTGAAACTGATGCTGGTTGATGTAGTATACTCAGTTTCATAGTATAAAACTAAGTTTGAACCCTGCGGCCTTAACATATGTAGAGATTTGACCATAGTTGAACTGAAATGTAACCATGTTTAAAGGGTATCCATTCAGTTTTTTTCAAAATAAATTCTATTTTTCACACATATACCTGCCTTAACTATAGTCTCACCATGTATGTCATGTATTCCTTTCAATATGTGCATCTAACTAAAAAATCCAGACTACGGCCAAACATTTATCATCTACTTAGATTTATTAAAGTTCTTGTATCTGGCTACCCATGAGAGAAAGATGTTGAGAATGGAATTGCAATCTCAACATTTGAAAATCCTCCATGACTATACTCTTCTTACTGAGGCAAATTGAGGTGTACCGAGGGCATACCATATCATACCATGGTATGTTGGATTTTCATAATCCATGAGTAGATATAGGGGCATCTTGCGATACATATATACTGATGTGGCACAACCACTAACGTGGAGCCCATGACGGCAATAGCTGGTGGTCGCGCTGGTGGGAAGCGCCACCTAGACGTGGTGCCTAAATGAAGACCTGAGGGTGAGCCCCTCGGCTAAGGTCAGCTCCCATCCTATGTCGAGCTCCAGGCCGAGGACATGCTCATGCTTTTCAAGGGTGAGATCCCCAACCGATGTCAGCTCTGATGAGGGATGTAGGAGATGGATGAAATGCATGGATGATGATGTGCTTTAAAAGACTAGCTATCCAAGATGAACAATGAATTTAAAGCATGAAAATTAAGCATAAGAGAGACAATCTTCTTCCAAGTAAGAGACTAGTTAATCAAAAATTAAACACCCACATGCATATCACATTCAAAGTAATATAAGATGGATCTCATGGCTAGGATACCATTCCTACTAGGTCAAAACACCTTCAAATGATCAGATCTAAAGATCTAAGAAGAGGTTCTCCTACCAACAATGAAGGCTAAAATATTTGGTGGAAAGGAAGCTATCAATACTCAAGGATTGATGCCTAAACCCTAAGACTAGCACTCCCTACTTTAGGACTTACCTTGTCCTTGATCCATGGTGTGGAGACCTTCATCCTTGACTTGGAAATCTTGAGAGAACCTGCAACAAAACCCAACATTAGGCATGGAAGAGGAATTAAGGATGGAATTGAAATAAAGGAAAGAAGGAGAAGGTATAGTGGCCGGCGGCTTGGAACCAAGGAGCTTGAACTTGGATCAATCAAAGGGCATCCCACCCTCCACTCATCACAAGGGCAATCCACCCTTCAAACACAAATCCAAGGGTCTCTCACCCTCTTCTCAAACAAAGCTTCAAACCTTCAAACCAAGAGATCTCACTCACTCCATACAAGAGAACACAAGAGGAACTAAACAAGAAGGAAATCTTTCTTTTATTAATCCAAAAGAGCATGCTTACAAGAAAGGGTTTAGGCCCTATTTATAGTCTCACTACCCTATGGAAGTCAGCCAAGGAGAGAGAGGAGGGAGGGTCATGTTAGGCTAACTACTTCTAGTTAGATCTAACAACTCCTAGTTAGATATAACAACTTTTGGTTATATAGTTCCAACTAGAATTAGTTTGCAACAACTTATAGGTACAAAGTTATAACAACTTGACATGTGGCACCTAGGTGGCAATGATATGGCCTCCTTTTGCTGATGTGGATCCTTAGGTGGCATGTGATGCGGCATCCCACATGTCAAGTTGGTTAGAGATTTGTTGGGGGAGAGGGAAGTGGTTGTATGCTTTCCTCAAGTTACTTGATGTGATGTCCTTCATTTTCCCCCAAGGATGCTTGATGAGGTGTCCTTCATGTGAAGAAAAAATGGTCTCCATATGAAGGTGAGGAGGTGTCTTGAATTAGTCTTGACTTGGGTGGCATCATGACATGCTTGAATTTGGGCTTGACTTGGGTTGAGTCGACTCATGAGGATGGTGGCTTTTTTTCATGAGTCAGCTCATGGGGTTGTGCTTCAAAACGTGGAGTCGGCTTCATGGGCTTAGTGATGTGGGCTTCATCCCAATGCTTTTATTGGATTTAGGTAGACTATATTAGCTACAAAATCAAAGAGAATTAGTTTGAAATGTTTCCTTCTTGTTAATGTCCCCATCAGTTCTAACAGGGTGGAAAGAACTTGACCCTGTCGAGTAGGAATCAATTTGACTTTGGTAGTACTCTACTAGGTTTGGATCAATTCTTTGTAGGTCCTCTCGAGTAATCCATGAGTCTTCAGAATCAGGACATCCTTGCTAATGAACCAAGTAACGTTGATAGTCTTTGTTTTGGATAGTAATAGTCTTATTATCTAAGATTCGCTCAATCTTATCTTGCCACTTTGGTAATATGGCTGGTGGACACTCATGGGTTGGCTCACTCTCAAAGATAGAATCAGTCCTGAATGGCTCAGTGGGTATCATTGTTGGTTCCTTGTACTCTACTAGACTGAAATGTTGAAAGTGGAACTGATACCAAAGTCAAATGGTAAATCTAGCACATAAGATTACGTTCAATTTGGTCCAATTTTCTTTATTATTTTTAAAAGACCTGCACCATAGGCATGTAATTTTTTATAACTCCTAGTGGGAACTGTTCAGGTTTGAGCCTAATCATGACATAGTCTCCTTCCTGGAATTCTTTGGTTCTCTTACGTGAGTTAATCATATGCTTATAAGTTTCATTACTCAAATGGATTTTCTTGCTAATGTCTTTGTGAAAATCCCTAAGATGCTGTGCATATGATTTGGCAAACTCTGAGATTCGTGCATGCACGGGTATAGGGATAAGATCTATTGGCTTTCATGGTTTGTACCCATGAATAATCTCAAAGGGACTTTTTTCAGTGGACTTGTTAACTAAGCTATTATAAGCAAATTATATGCGAGGCAGCAAAAGGTCCTAATTTCCAGTATTTTTCCCCACTAAACATCTTAACATATTCTCCAGACTCCTATTTATGACCTCTGTTTGGCTATCAGTTTGGGGGTGGTAAGAGGTAGAGAAGTTCAACTTTGTTCCCATTAGGTGCTATAGGGTTTTCCAGAAATAGCTAGTGAATTTGACATCCCTATCAAACACAATGGTCTTAGGTAAACCATGCAACCTAACCACTTCATTAAGAATAATTTGGCCACTCTTGAAGCATCAAAGATCTGGAAACATGGTAAGAAATGTGCCATCTTTGAAAAATGATCGACAACAACATAGATGGAATCATGTCTACGCATGGTCTTGGCAATCCTAGCACGAAATCCATACTGATGTCTTGCCAAGGGCAGTCAAGGACAAGTAAAGGGGTGTTTAGGCCAGTGTTTTGTTTTTGTATTTTAGCAACAGCACATGTTCGACACTGGGCTACAACTTGGGCCACATTTCTTTTAAGGCTTGGCCAAAAGAATTGGTCTTCCAAAGCTAGAATAGTTTTATTCCAACCAAAATGGCCAACTAATCTCCCTGCATGGATTTCCTAAATCAAGAATTCCAGGATAGAGGTTCGAGGGATACACAACTTGTCTCCTTTAAAAAGGTATCCATCATGAAGGATTGTGTTCACTAGATGGTCCTTGGTGAACAGATTCAAAATTTTACTAAAGTCAGGACAGTTTTTGTGTTCCTCTTTCAATTTATCAAATCCTATGACTTCAGTACTCATAAATGGATAAACTCAAATGACACCATATAATAAAAGGATAGGCTCAAATTGGCTTTATTCTTAGTGGAATTATTGACTAATTTATTGTAGGCAAAAAGTTCCTAACTTCCAATATTCTCCCCTTAATAGACTTCCAAGACTCTTATACACAACTTCAGGTAGGTGGCTGTAAATCTCAATTTGGTCCCTAGCATGTGCAATAAAGTTTTCCAAAAATAACTGTTGAATATTATTGGGACTGGGTCGATAGTATGCTGGATATCCCAGAATGGTGGAATATGATCAAGAAAATTTTCAAGGGATACATATTGAAAATCCTTCCAAATTTCTACAACTTCCTGGGGTTGCCATTTCTGGGATGGTCCTTCAATGATCTTTTGTTGTGAATCCTTAGCATTAATCAAATTTAAGTCATGTGTCTTTTCTTTCAGGTTACTGGACCCTCTTATGATATTGTCCTTAAGTTGGGTCGAGCTTATATCAATTTTTTCTTCAATATTGGTGATTGAACAATATTTTGATCCTGCTTCTTCTTCCTCGGATTCTTTCATGGGTTCAGGAACTTCTTTCTTTAACTCTTCTATATTGGTAATTGAACATGGTTTTGATCCTACTTCGTTTACTTCTTCCTTGTATTCTTGAATGGGTTCAGGAGCTTCTTTCCTTAATTCTCTAATTGAACAAGATTTTGACCCTATTTCATCCACTCCTTCCTTGAGTTCTTTAATGGGTTCAGGAACTTCTTTCTCTAATTCTTCAGTGGGTTTAATTTCTTCTTCATCTTCTTCATACTCATTTATTAAACTTGGTTCGGCTTCATATATTTCTACCTTTGGCTTTTCAATGGGTTTAGGAGCTTCTTCCTTGCAAATTAATGGGATAGTAGGAGTCGATTGGTTTGAAAGAATCTGACTAGAACTTGGTCTATGTCCAGAGGTACTAATCCTGTTAGACTTAGGTTGACTATTCATGAGTTCCCTCTAAAATGTCTCAAATTTCCTAGCAATTTGATAAGCTTTTTCTAGGTCATGAACTTTTCATTGAAACAATTCCCACTGGATTTTCTAGCATAGGCCAGCTCGAAATCAAGATATGGTCATGGCCATAGATTCGGCTATGTTACATCTCCTGACAAACTTATTAAATTCGGCAATGTATTCAGACACAGTTTTGTTTCATTGATGCAATCTTTTCCATTGGTCTAACAGTCTTTAGTGATAGGACATAGGAATTTTTTCCTAAGCTTGACTTTCATAGCTCTTCAGGTGGCTATGGGCATGTCTCCTCTTTGCCTAATCACTTGAATCACTTGCTCAATATTTTTCCAGTATAACCTAGCCTGACGGACTAATCTCAGTTTGGCAAACTTGAACTTTCTCTCCTCAGTCATCTCATACCATTCAAAAAATTGGTCTATTTCTCCCTCCCAGTCAATGTGGGCCTTAGGGTCTAGGCTTCCATCAAAGATAGGAGCCTCTAATCGAATGTTCCTTATGACTCTTTCATCTTGATCTAAGTAGTCCTGGGGAGGTCGCCTAGGAGTAAACTTAGTGGTGTAGTCATAACGATGGGCACGGAGAATTGGCCGAGGTAACTCAGGCTCAGCATGGACTCTACGGGCTTCTTCCATGAAATCAGGGTGAAGCCGCCTTGGATTGTACTCAGGGGAGTGCTCATGATATTGTACTCTTGGACCTCGGGGAATTGATCTAGATGACTCAGGTTTGGTGGGGTTCTTTTGGGCCTCTTCAAGGGTCCCAATTCCATCTTTCAATTGACCTAATTCCTTGTTCATTTGTCCTAATTACTCAGTTACAGTATCAAAATTTTCAGTCGGGTCCTCATAAAAAATACAAGATTAGGATTCATGGGTAAACCATATTAAGTGTAGGATTGTTGGTATAGGGCTTCTAATCAATTGGACAAGCAGTACAAACCTAGCTTCTAGGGCTCCTAGACCTAGAAGTTCAAAATACAGGAATTGACTAGGTACTACTAGTTAAGGATGCAATTACCCTTTCTACTGGCCAAGTAAGAGGTGGGGTTGCGGGAGGCTCCCCTCACTTTTGCAAGGTCCTAATTAAAAACTGCAAGTTCATTAAGGCATTTGCCGTTGTACCTCTAACCTTAGACACCAATTTCAAGGAGTAAATACTAACTCAAATAATACTTTTCCTCATCTTGCATTTGAACTTGACTTGTGGATGTCCCTAGTTTTAGGTTCCTACTTGATTTTAATTATGGCTTAGGTCAATGCAAATGTGAGTGATTATTTAGGGAAAAGGAAAGGTAATGACCTCCTTCCCTTATGTTATATTGAATGCTCTTAAATGGATTTAGAAATGGATGCACAAACAATTCACCAACTAGTTACCACAATAATTAGATTAGCACAATCAAATGATTCAAAGTCCAAATTTCAAGATTTCAAAATTCAAATTTTAAATTGAAAATTGCAGATATAGAAGACTAAATTTCAAAACTCAAATTTTAAATTTTAAAATTTGAATTATAGTTGAAAAATTAGTTTTTCGAAGTAGAAGTTGTTGCAAGAAAAAAAATTTCAGCAAGTAACAAACTTCCAACTAACTAGTTTTGAGAATTCAAAATTCAAATTTTAAAATTTCAAAAATTTTAAATTTAAATTAAAATTTTTATATCTTAGATTTGAAATTTTAGATTTAAAATTTAGAATTTTAATTCTCAAATTTTGGTTAGAAAATTCATTTTTGAAAGCTTGTTATAAAAGTTGTTATAAGAAACTTCTAGCTAACAAACCTTTAACCATAAAACACTCAAAATTCAAAATTTAAATTCACAAAATTTTAGAATTTAAATTTTTGTAAGTGGAGATCTCAGATTCAAATCTATAATTTAGAGAAAAGTATTTTTGGAATCTTTTCTAAAATTTAATGGAACAACTAAATGGCATGAAACTAGAATTGAAGCAAATACTAGCTAAAGGAGCAACGTGAGATGATGAATTTCAAACTAGAAAAATCCCAAAGTTTTTTTTCTAAAATTTTAGATCTCAGATCCCAAAGTCTTTAAATGTAGCAAAATAATTTTTTTGGATTTTTATTGCAACGTAAAAAATTACTAAAATTCATGAAATACTCGGACTAATACTAGAGCAAAAATTTCAGCAACTTGACCTAGTAGAACCTAATGCTCTGATACCAAAAATTGATGCGGGATGTGGGAGATGGATGAAATGCATGGATGATGATGTGCTTTAAAAGACTATCTATCCAAGATAAACAATGAATTTAAAGCATGAAAATTAATCATAAGAGAGACAATCTTCTTCCAAGCAAGAGACTAGTTAATCAAAAATTAAACACCCGCATGCATATCATATTCAAAGTAATATAAGATGGACCTCATGGTGGGGAAACCATTCCTACTAGGTTGAAACACCTTCAAATGATCAGATCCAAAGAGCTAAGAAGAGGTTCTCCTACCAATATGAAGGCTAAAATATTTGGCGGAAAGGAAGCACTCAACACTCAAGGATTGAGGCCTAAACCCTAAGATTAGTACTCCCTACTTTAGGACTTACCTTGGCCTTGATCCATGCATGGAGACCTTCATCCTTGACTTGGAAACCCTGAGAGAACCTACAACAAAACCCAACATTAGGCGTGGAAGAGGAATTAAGGATGGAATTGAAACAAAGGAAAGAAGGAGAAGGAATAGTGGCCGGCAACTTGGAACAAAGGAGCTTGAACTTGGATCAATCAAAGGGCTTCCCACCCTCCACTCATTGATGGGAATTCTCCCAGTGTGCTGGGAATCATGCAGCATGTGGAAGTGAATTTCAAAACAAAAATTCTAAGCATGAAATCCTAATTGGCTAGAGAACCCTAATTCCTAGGAAACCCTTATGCAATACCAATTAATGAAACATAAATGGAGTTAGAAAAACATACATGGATCGCTGAAATCCAATCCTTTCCATGAGGCTCACAAGTGCAAGCCCTCTAATGATGATCCACATGAGAATGGTACCAAGGAAGAACCCTTGCCGGGGTTACTTGCTTCAACAGAACTCTTAGGGCAGCCTTTGGATTTTTGACCATTGTAGGACACACTGTCCTACCATAGGGCTCTCTAGACATAGTCCTAAACCACTCTTGGTTTTAGAACAACCCTCCTCTAGGACCCCTTAGGCTTATGTCCTAAAACTAAGACTTGTCCTAGTAGAAAAGACCTTGTCTTAACAAGACAAGTCTTGTCCTAAAGTAAGGAGGGAGGGAGAAGTAGAAGAACACTCAGACTGATAGACTCTCGGGAAAATGAGATTCCTATTTTCTGATGATTGAAAACTTCCTTTCTCATTTCACCGTACACCCATTAAATAATATTTCAAGGGGAGTGAAAATCATCCCGACATCTCTTATCATATATGTTATTTCATATCTGATAAGACTCTTCAGGAATGAATAATCTTATCTATGTTCTTTCCCTTTCTAAATTAAATCCCCATGTGCCATGTGGCATCTACTGGTTAAGAAGAATGGAAGGAAGCATCATTTCAGATTTAAAAAATCATGGGAAGAGCAGAGTCCTGAGAGCAGAAGGACTCTACCTCAAAATCGTGCATAGATGAAGAGACGCGACTCTTCATCTGCGCGCGCTACTCCTTTTTCCCATTTCGCACTGCCCTCTTATTCCCTTTGGCCGGTTATTTAAATCCAAAAGGTGTGGGGATAAGATGAAAAGGTGCCCCTAATGAGAAACCCTCCAGTGTTTCATATGCAGAAGGACTCTTGTCCTTCTGCACCCCTGCTTCTTTCCCGCATGCGCCAAGAGGCGCTAAGAGTCCCTGTCTCCATGGACTCTTCCCTAAATCGGTCAAAAAGTCAAGATAAAATCAGATAAAGCTGTAATTTAATTAGCCCCACTTAGGACTTAGCCTAATTAAGGTTTTCTTTAATTAGGTTAGCCCAATTAGCAAGCAACCGGACCCAATCCAATTGGGTTAGGAATTGAGTTAGCCTGCACATTCTAGTATGCAATATGGCTAACCAATTAGGATGCCATGACCCTAATTAAATCATGAATGACTTCCTTGGCTAACTCTATATTTTGTGTAACCCATTGGTTTCACATCTAGCGAGCACTAGATTTAGGTTTGAGCTGATTCAAACCAATCGAACCCGATAGACCTAATTAGGTCAAATTGGCTCACCTAATTGTCCAATTTGAATCATCCATCGAATTGACTCATGAAACCAATCCAATTGGTTCATGAATACCTACAAGACATGATTGACATCTAGCAATGTATCATACCTATCCAGAAAATATGGAATTTGGTGGAAATTACCAATGTACCCTTCAGTAGTAAGTTACCGTACAATTCAATCTTTTGATCTCCCATTATCCTGACTAAATGATAGGTATTGATATATGTCAAACCCTAACACTTAGTCATATTGAATCTTAGCTCGATCATGAGGACTCAGCTGATGACTGATTAGAAATCAATTCTAATCTCATCCTGCTTTGATAAAAGGCTTCTTGAGTCACTCATCGAAGAGATTACATAGGATAACAATTCCTCTTACTAAGAAAGATCGATTCCTTGTTGGTCCACTCACATCCTTTGTACACCTTTCACCTTACCCACTCACAATGCCATGAATGAGTATGAATCAAAGTATGGCTTAGTGTGCACAAGGAACCATGGTGACCTCAGGTCTAAAGATCACATGCACAACTTCTACTCTGGGACCTATCTTTTGACAAGCAGTAAGACTTCCATAAGATAGTCCCGGTGTGAATCAGTTCAGTGTACTCATACTCTAATGAGCACCCTTATCCTTGTATTAGTGTCTCTACATTAGTGGTTGTGAGATCAACCACCCTCATCAACTGAGCATACATAGGATAAGCTAGTCTTTTCAGATTCATCGATCCCCAAATAGATGGTCCAATAACTAGGAACATTCTAGATTAGGGTTTATAGAAATTAGGTCTCACTGTTATTTTATCATAACCCTAATTTCATTGCCCTACTCTATGGGGTTCATCATAATCAACAAAAACATGACACAACAGTATATAATGAATCAAATGCCTTTATTAATATGAAAAATATGTCATACATGAGCTGGAAGTTCCAAAAAGACCCTCATAATGATTGGCTCTTAGGGAACTTTTCTATCAAACTCCCACTTGCACTAAAGCCAATCACCCATATATTTTATGCCCATACAATCTAAGTGACGATCTAACTGCTACCTGACCAATGCTTTAGTGAATGGGTTTACTATATTGTTCCTTGTGTCTACTCGTTCAATAGTAATATCTTGTCTTTCAATGATCTCTCGAACGAGGTGGAGCCATCTTAGAATGTGCTTGGACTTATGATGAGACCTTGGTTCCTTAGCTTGCATAACAGCCCTAGTGTTATCACAGTATAATGGCACTGGCTATTGTGCATCAGGTACCCTGCCCAATTCCATGATGAATTTCTTCATCCAGATAGCTTCCTTCGTGGCTTCACTAGTAGCTATGTACTCTGTCTTAGTAACTGTTTCAGCTACTGTTGGCTGCTTTGTACTTTTTCAACTCAATGCACCACCATTCAGAGTGAAGACATACCCCGATGTGGATTTGCTATCATCTGGATCTGATTGAAAACTAGAATCTGTATAGCCTTCTAGTTTTAACTCAGATCCTCCATATACTAGAAAAATATCTTTAGTCCTTCTCAGGTACTTAAGAATATTTTTCATAGCTTTCCAATGATCCTCCCCTGGATCTGCCTGAAACCTGCTCACTATGCCCAAGGCATAAGCGACATCAGGCCTGATACATAACATGGCATACATTATTGATCCTACAGTCGAAGCATAAGAAATCATAGCCATCCTCTCTCTTTCTTTTGCTGTCTTAGGAAACATTTTCTTAGAGAGATGTGTGCCTTGACTTAGAGGCAAGTAACCTTTCTTACTTCCATCCATGTTGAATCTCTTCAACACTAAGTCAATGTACCTGATTGGGATAAGCCCAACATCCTTTTGGATCTATCTCTATATATCCTTATACCTAGTATATAGGATGCCTCTCCCAAATCCTTCATGGAAAACTTTAATGATAGCCAAGTTTTAACCGACTGCAACATTGGGATATCATTCCCAATGATCAGTATGTCGTCCATATACAAAACCAAGAAAACAAGTGCACTCCCACTTGTCTTCTTGTACACACATGGTTCATCCATATTTTTGACAAAACCAAATCCTTTGATTGCTTCATCAAAATAGATGTTCCAACTCCTCGATGCTTGCTTAAGTCCATAAATAAACTTTTTTAATTTGCATACCTGATTTGGTCTTTCACTTGAGAAAAAACCCTCTGGCTATGACATATAGACTTCTTCCTCAAGGTTTCCATTGAGGAAAACAGTCTTTACATCCATCTGCCAGATCTCATAGTCATGGTATGCTGCTATGGCAAGCAGTATCCGAATGGACTTGAGCATTGCTACTGGAGAAAAGGTTTCATCATAGTCTACACCATGTATTTGTCTGAAATATTTTGCTACCAGTCTAGCCTTGTAGGTCTCAACTTGACCATCTGCTCCAATCTTCTTCTTGAAGATCTATTTACACCCTATTAGGTTAATTCCTTCAGGTGGTCTATCAAAGTCCAAACCTGATTGGAATACATGGAGTCCATTTCAGATTTCATGATGCCAAGCCACTTGTCAGAGTCTCTACTCTTGACAACTTTCGAATAGGTCACAGGATTATCATCCTGTATGATATTGGCTTCATTGTCATCCCCGATGACAAAACCATATCTGAGAGGTGCTCCCCGCACCCTCTCTGACCTTTGGAGAGGAAGTGTGTATTGTGGTTGTTCTTGATCCACAAGAACCTCTGGTTGAAGAACTTCATTTGAAGGCTCACTAGTTTGTTGGTTCTAATCTTCACATAACTCAAGTGAAGAATCACTACATCTTTCTTGTATAAACTCTTGTTCCAGGAATGTAGCATATCTACTGACAATTATCTTTTGCTCAGCAGCATTATAAAAGAGGTATCCAACACCCTCTTTTGAATAACCAACAAACCTACATTTATCAGCCCTTGCACTTAGCTTATTTTCAAAGGTATTCTTGACATAAGCATGGCAATCCCAAATCTTCAAATACTTAAGATTTGGTCTTTTGCCATTCCATAATTCATATAGAGTGCTATTCACTGATTTAGATGGAACCCTGTTTAATATGTATGTATAAGTATCTAGGGCATGTCGCCAGAAAGAAGTAGGAAGATTTGTGAAGCTCATCATGGACCTCACCATGTCTAACAAGGTGCGATTTCTCCTTTCTGCCACTCCATTTAACTGGGGTGTATAAGGAGGGGTCTATTTAGATATAATTCCTTTGTCCTTGAGATGGTTCAGAAACTCACCAGATAAGTATTCACCTCCTCGATCAGACCGAAGAGCTTTAAAACTAAATCTAGTTTTTTTTTCAACCATACTCTGATATTCTTTAAACTTATTAAAGGCTTCAAACTTGTGTTTTAAAAGATACACATGACCGAACCTTGATAAATCATCAATAAAAGTGATAAAATAAGAATATCCTCCTCTGGCCTGAGTTGACATAGGTCCACATACATCAATATATATTAGACCTAACAATTTAGTTGCCCTCTCTCCATGTCTAGTGAATGGAGACTTGGTCATTTTTCCTTTGAGACAAGATTCACAAGTTTCTAATGATTGAAAATCATCAGAGTCAAAGTAATTATCTTTGACTAACTTGTTTATCCTTGACTCACTGATATGACCTAATCGGTAGTGCCAGAGATATGTGACATTGTCATTATCTCTTTTCCTCTTCTTATCATCAATAAGAAAAATTTTATCATTGAGTTACGAAGTTAGAAGACCATTTATAAAAGATCCATATCCAAATACTTTATTATTTTGAAAAATAGAGCAGCCACTGCTCTTTATATTTATTTCATATCTCTATTATAATAACAAGGATATGGAAATAATGTTTCTAACAATATCTGGTACATAGAAGCATTCTTCTAGCTTTATCGCATTACCTAAAGGTAATAATAAAAGATAGGTATCCATAGCTTCAGCATGAATGGCTTTACCACTAGCCCTATGCAGCTTGAAGTCACCCCTCTTCAAGCTTCTAATTCTGTGGAGTCCATGCAATGAATTGCATATGTGAGATCCATATGCGGTATCCAATACCCATGAATTAGAAATGGAAGCACTCAATGATAAATTAGTTTGTATCATGCACAAAACTTTAGATGCACCACTTGCATCTTGCTTTACATTTGCAAGGAACACCTTGCAGTTCTTCTTCCAATGCCTAGTCTTGCCGTAATGGAAATAGGCTCCATCAGCCTTCTTAAGTTTCTTGTTCTTCTTCTGGATGCTCTTCTTAGGATTGAATTTTCTCTTCATACCCTTCTTCATTGCTTACTTTTTTCTATCAACAAGAAGCACCTGAGTCTTATCTCCTTTCGAGTGGCTCTCAGCTATCTTAATCATGTTAAGCAGCTCTGGCAATGAAGTATTCAGTTTGTTAATATGGTAGTTAACAACAAACTGAGAGAAGAAATCTAGGAGTGACTGTAGGATCAAGTCCTGATTGAGTTCACCATCCATGACAAACCCTAATTGATCCAATCGAGTGATCAAGTCAATCATTTTCAGCACATGGATTTGCACAGGTGAACCCTCACTCATCCGTGCTCGAAATAACTTCTTCGATATCTCGTATCGAGTAGCCCTACTTTGCTCTCCATAAAGCTTCTTTAGATTGAGCAATATGGACTAAGGTTCCATACCTTCATGTTGCCTTTGGAGCTCGTTGCTCATCGAGGCCAACATGATGTACCTGACAGTTGTACTGTCATTTTGCCACATTCTGTGTGTGGCAATTTCCTACTCTGATGCATCCTCTTCGATCACCACTGGATCCGAAGAATCAAGTATATATGAAAGCTTCTCATGAGTTAAAACAATCCTCAGGTTCCTTAGTCAGTCCACATAATTTGGACTAGTTAACTTGTTGGCATCCAAGATGCCCCTCAGTGATAAGTTTGAAGCCATTAAAATAAATGTCCTATATTTAATTAAAGAATAATATTAGCAAACCACTCAATGATGACATTCATAACTAGATAAGGACTTTAAATCTAATTATGTCTCTCACTATTTTCTTTGAATACCATAACCCTCAACTATGGTAAGCGAGAAACCTTCCTGGTTTCCTTAGTGGGGTTGAGATCCTGATCACTTATTAGTGCCTTGTGTCACACAACAAACACTAATGAGTTCAAAGGTAGGACAACCTTTCCAATTGCAACCCGTACAATTCTCAACAATCATCTTTGCCTCTAAGACACTTATAGCCTTGTGTCACATAACAAACTATAATGTCTTAGTTTGGTCAAACCATTGATTTCTATACAGCCGTGATTGAACATTGTTGTCCTTGTGTCACACAACAAAGCAACAACTTAAATCATGCCATAAAGAACTAAGTGCACCAAGACAAATTTCATATCAAACCCTATAGTAGGCCTTGTGTCACACAACAAACCTACTATAGTCTTGACATGAATCTGGCTTAGCATGAAGGAAGGCATATTATAGCTTACTTAACCAATCAGCATTACCAAAATAGGATTTAGATGTGATCAAATTGGCCAGGTGAGTGGGAGGGGTGAGGGGGTCCCCCCGTTGCTTTCCTTAGACACCAATTAAATTGGCCAAGTCAAACAATGGAACCAATTAAAAACCTCATTCTCTTTACTTTCCTAGAACCACTTGCTTAGACACCAATTGGCTGATCAAACCCTAATTGGTTTTGCATCATGACTAAGTTTTTGCTATGACTAAATATAATTTTGATGAGGGCTTTTGATGGTCTCAAAAACACATTCTAAATTATCATGATTACTATGCTTATAACATATATAAACATGTAACATATCATCATAACATAACATGTTATATTAAATAAGCAAATTATAGCTAATATGCAAATCAAGACATGATAGATTACATAAAAATACCTTTCACCTCACCTGTTCATGGGATATGGCCACAGTGGCACCCCTACATGCCATAGGAGACCCATTAAATAGGAAGAGAGGGCCTTTAAGCCCTACTTAACTCCTATGACCGGATGGAGGGCCATCCAAAGCAGTTACTTGGTTCAATCAACATGCATAATTTCATACTTGACATAATATAATGCATTTCATAAAAAATTGAAATTAAACATATTACCCTAATATGTAAAATTTCATACAATTGCATTATCATATCATTTCATAAAGAAACCAAAAATCATGCATATGAATTTGGTTGGGTCGACTCGACAGGATTCGAGTCGGCTCGGTAGAGGAATTTGATAAAACTCCAAAAATGGTTCATAATTGGTATGCCATAAGGATGGCTCTAATACCACTAATAGGAATTCTCCCAGGGTGAAGGGAATCATGCATCATGCGGAAGCGAATTTCAAAACAAAAATTCTAAGCATGAAACCCTATTTAGCTAGAAAACCCTAATTCCAAAGAACCCCTTTGCAATACCAATTAATGAAACATAAATGGAGTTAGAAAAATGTACCTGGATCACTGAAATCCAATCCTTTAAACGAGGCATACAACTGAAAGCTCTCCAACGGTGATCCACACAAGAATGGTACCAAGAAAGAATCCCTGACGGGGTTAATTGCATCAACAGAACTCTTAGAGCAGCCTTTGGACTTTTGACCACTGTAGGACACTCTATCCTACTATAGGGATCTCTGGACACAGTCCTAAACCACTCTTGATTTTAGGATAACCCTCCTCTAGGACCCCTTAGGCTTATGTCTTAAAACTAAGCCTTGTCCTAGTTGAAAAGACCTTGTCTTAACAAGACAAGTCTTGTCCTAAAGTAAGGAGGGAGGGAAAAGTAGAAGAACACTCTGACTGACAGACTCTCGGGAAAATGGGATTCCTGTTTTTTGATGACTGGAAACTTTCCTTTTCATTTCACCGTACCCCCTTTAAATAATATTTCAAGGGGCGTGAAAACCATCCCGACATCTCTTATCAGATATGTTATTTCATATCTAATAAGACTCTTTAGGATTGAATAGTCTTATCTATGTTCTTTCCCTTTCAAGATTAAATCCCCATGTACCATGTGGCATCTACCGGTTAAGAAAAATGGAAGGAGGCATCATTTCAGATTTGAAAAACCATGGGAAGAGTAGAGTCCTGAGAGCAGAAGGACTCTACCTCAGAACTGTGCACAGATGAAGAGACGCAACTCTTCATCACGCGCGCTACTCCTTTTTCCCATTTCACACTGCCCTCTTATTCCCTTTGACCGGTCATTTAAATCCAAAAGGCATGGGGATACGATGAGAAGGTGCCCCTGATGAGAAACACTCCAGTATTTCATCTGCAGAAGGACTCTTGTCCTTCTGCGCCCCTGCTTCTTTCTCGCGCATGCCAAGGGGTGCTAAGAGTCCCTGGCCCCAGGGACTCTTCCATAAATCGGTCAAAAAGTCAAGCTAAAATCAGATAAAGCTTTGATTTAATTATCCTCACTTAGGACTTAGCCTAATTAAGGCTTCCCTTAATGAGGTTAGCATAATTAGTAAGCAACCGGACCCAATCCAATTGGGTTAGGAATTGAGTTAGCCTGCACATGCTAGTGTATAATCTGGCTAACCAATTAGGATGCCATGACCCTAATTAAATCTTGAATGACTTCCTTGCCAACTCTCTATTGTGTGTAACCCATTAGGTTCCACATCTAGCCAACAGTAGGTTTAGGTTTGAGCCGATTCGAACCAATCAAACTTGATTGACCTAATTAGATCAAATTGGCTTACCTAATTGTCCAATTCGAATCATCCATCGAATTGACTCATGAAACCAATCCAATTGGTTCATTAATACCTAAAAGACATGATTGATGTCTAGCAACGTGTCATGCCTACCCAAAAAATATGGAATTTGATTGAAATTACCAATGTACCCTTCAATAGTAAGTTACCGTGCAATTTAATCTTTCGATCTCCCATTATCCTGACTAAGTGATAGATCCATATGTCAAACCCTAACACTTAGTCATATCAAATCTCAGCTCGATCATGAGGACTCAGTTGATGACTGATTAGAAACCAATTCTAATCTCATCCTACTTTCACAAAGGCTCCTTGAGTCACTCATCGAAGATATTACATAAGATAACAATTCCTCTTACTAGAAAAGATCGATTCCTTATTGGTCCACTCACATCCTTTGTACACCTTCCACCATACCCAGAACACCTCGTACATGTCACAATGCCATGAATGAGTATGAACCAAAGTATGGCATAGTGTGCACAATGAACCATGGTAACCTCAGGTTTAAAGATCACATACACAACTTCTACTCTCGGACCTATCTTTTAACAAGCAGTAAAACTTTCATAAGATAGTCCCAGTGCGGATCAGTTCAGTGACCATACTCTAATGAGCACCTTTATCCTTGTATTAGTGTCTCTACACAAGTGGTTGTGAGATCAACCACCCTCATCAACTAAGCATACACAGGATAAGCTAGTCTTTCCAGATTCATCGATCCTCGAATCGATGGTCCAACAACTAGGAACATTCTAGATTAGGATTTATAGGAATTAGGTCTCACTATTATTTTATCATAACCCTAATTCCATTGCCCTACTCTATGGGGTTCATCAAAATCAACAAAAACATGACACAGCAGTATATAATGAATCAAATGCCTTTATTAATATAAAAAATATGTCATACATGAGCTGGAAGTTTACAAAAAGGCCCTCATAATGATTGGCTCTTAGGGCAATCACTCATCACAAGGGCAATCCACCCTTCAAATACAAACCCAAGGGTCTCTCACCCTCTTCTCAAATAAAGCTTCAAACCTTCAAACTAAGAGATCTCACTCACTCCAAACAGGAAAACACAAGAGGAAATAAACAAGAAGGAAACCTTTCTTTCATTAATCCAAAATAGCATGCTTACAAGAGAGGGCTCAGGCCCTATTTATAGACTCACAAACCCTATGGAAGTCGGCCAAGGAGAGAGAGGAAGGAGGGTTAGGTTAGGCTAACTACTCCTAGTTAGATCTAACAACTTTTGGTTATATAATTCCAACTAGAATTAGTTTGCAACAACTTATAGGTGAAAGTTATAACAACTTGACATGTGGCACCTAGGGGGCAATGATATGGCCTCCTTTTGCTGATGTGGGTCCTTTGGTGGCATGTGATGTGGCATCCCACATGTCAAGTTGGTTGGAGATTTGTTGGGAGAGTGGGAAGTGGTTGTATGCTCCCCTCAAGTTACTTGATGGGTGTCCTTCATTTTCCCCCAAGGATGCTGGTGCGGGCACCAGACTCAGAAGAAGACTTCGGGGCTCCATCTGGATCTCTGATTGACCTTGCCCGAAGAATTAGGATTTTCTGGTTTTGTAATAAGGGTTGACTTGGTCAACTCAATTTTAGTCTTGAGTCTGTAATTTAAATTTTGTTGAGTCATGTTGACTCAGTACAAGTCCTAGTAGTGGCCTAGGTCTTCTCCATGTTGGTGCCACCTTTTTCAAGTCAAGGTCCAGGGTGCCACATTTTTCTCCCAGGCTCAAGTAAGTGGGTGCCACACTCCCAGCCACACGCCAGAGTCCAGGGGGCGCCACATCTCCATCCCAGTGTCTTGGTCCCCACACCCAAGGGAGCAAGAATTTTTCTTGAAGCCAAAATCAAGGAGGTGCCCCATATATACCTTAAAAGGCCAAGCTAAAGGAGGAAAGAGGCATTTCTTGGGGAGCACTTCAAGGGGGCGCCCAATCCATGCCTAAAAAGACCAAAGCAAAGTTGGGAAGAGCCATGACTTGGGGAGAAAGAAAAGGAGGTGTCCAAAAGAGTTGAGCCATGAAAGGAAGAAGCCAAAACTTGGGGAGCAAAACTAGGAGGCGCCCAAATACTTCCAAATAAAACCAAGCATGGAAGGAAAAAAATTTTTCTTGAAGAGCAAGGCTAGGAGGCGCCACCTACTTACCATTTGGAGCCGCCAATCATCACTTATGGAAGCTCTTGGCTGGCCATATGAGAAGGATTTGATTCTACAAGCCTAATTTGAAGATCCATCCTATTAGTCCCACATGGAAAGATGTAAAACCCTGACCTCTTGTAAAGGCCTATAAAATAAATCCCTCTTGTAAGTTTTAAAGAATCTGATGAATGAATTCAAGTTTTTGTGTGAGCAAACTCTGTGTTTTCTCTCTTCCGCACTTGCATCCAGGTGTTGAGCTCCGTGAGGGAGTAAATCCGGGTTCCCCAGGAACTTTGAGGAGGTGTGAGATCTCCAACCCCAAATCCTAGGTTCGCCACTTCACTCCCAAACCCTAGCCACCCATCATCCTCTTCTTTCCACCAAACCCTAGCCTATCCCACCTCTCACGGCCACTCTCTTCAAGTCAAGGCCGACCATCAGCATCCGGGTCCAGTCCGGATACTTCAGATCCAGAGCAATTTCTAGAGGAAGTCAGATCAGCCTCCAGGAGAATCCGGATTTCAGCAACATCAGCTTTCAAGTTCTTCAATCTGGTAAATCCTTCCTTGAGTATCTGATTCCATCACTTGTTCTTCTTCTTTCACAGATCTTGAGTTCAGGAGAAGCCGACTCAGCCACAGGACCAGTATTGGAGGATCCATTGTGAAGATATCCGAATCCGAGGATCCAACAATCTGCTCGAGAGAGTTCTTCCACCAAACTCTGTGAAGATCATTGTCTGGTCGGTAACCCATCTCTTCTCTTTATTTCTGTCCTGTTGAAAGTTCAGAGCGAAATCCTAGGTCTGGGAGTTTCTCAACCCCCAGCGATCCGTTACTTCTGAACCACTCTGATAACCTAGTTTCTTTTAAATTGTGCTTTCAATTATTACCTAGTTTCTTTCAATTTAGTTTATCTTTCCTTTGTGTCAAAGCCAATTTCTGAAAATATATATATATAAAAAAAATTAATCTTAATTTATTTCCGCATCGCATCATCCTCTTTTGTTCTGCATCAGATGCTTGATGAGGTGTCCTCCATGTGAAGGGAAAATGGTCTCCATATGAAGGTGAGGAGGTGGCTTGAATTGGGCTTGACTTGGGAAGCATCATGACATGCTTGAATTTGGGCTTGACTTAGGTTAAGTCGACTCATGAGGATGGTGACTTTCTTTCATGAGTCGGCTCATGGACTTGTGTTTCAAAAGGTGGAGTCGGCTTCGAGGGCTTAGTGATGTGTGCTTCATCCCAAGGCTTTTATTGGATTTAAGTAGACTATATTAGTTGCAAAACCAAAGAGAATTAGTTTAAAATTTTTCCTTCTTGTTGATGTCCCCATCAATATCCCATCTGGAGTCGAGCTCCCAGCCAAGGATGTGCTCATGCTTTTCGAGGGTGAGCCCCCCGATCAAGGTCAGCTCCCATCCAGAGTCGAGCTCCAGATCGAGAATGTGCTCATGCATTTCGAGGGTGAGCCCCTGGTCGAGGTCAGCTCCCATCCGAAGTCAAGCTCCTAGCTGAGGACATGCTTATGCATTCCGAGGGTGAGCCCCTGGCTAAAGTTAGCTCCCATCTGGAGTCGAGCACTCGATCGAGGACATGCTCATGCATTTCGAGGGTGAGCCCCCCAGCGGAGGTCAGCTCCCATCTGGGGTTAAGCTTTTGACCGAGGATGTGCTCATGCTTTTTTAGGGCAAGCCCCCCAGTCATAATCAGCTCCCATCTGAGGTCGAGCTCCTGGTTGAGGATGTGCTTATGCTTTCCGAGGGCGAGCCCCGCATCCAGGGTCAGCTTCCATCCAGGTTAAGCTCCCAGCCGAGGACGTCCTCATGCTTTCCATGGCAGACACTAGCCTACAAGGCACTCCGGTAAGGATACTTCTAGAAGACCATGTAGGACGACGCCATTGACTTTGTAAGGAAATGTGACTGTTGCCAACATCATGCCCACATCCAGTGTCAGCCATCGGCCCTTCTCTCCTAATTATCAGCTCCATGGTCATTCGCCTAGTAGGGAATGGACATCCTAAGTCCTTTTCCTCTCACATCCGACCAACAGAAATATTTAATTATGGCCATCAACTACTTACCAAATGGGTCAAGGCCAAACCCCTGGCACGGATCACTGAGGCCAAGGTCAGATCATTCTTTTGGAAGTGATCATCTGCCATTTTTGACTCCCACATTCGATCATCACTGACAACGAGCAGGACTTATGCACCGACCTCAACATCCATCATCGCTTCACTTCGATGGCTCATCCTTAGACCAACGAGGAGGCTGAGATGACCAACCGAACCATCTTGCAAGGGCTCCACACCAGATTGAATGAGGCCAAGGGTCGATGGATAGAAGAACTCCCTAGTGTGCTATAGGCCTACCATACCATGCCTCGAACGGCAACAGGTGAGATATCCTTCAACCTCGTCTTTGGTTCAGAAGCTATAATTCCAATGGAGGTCGGTCTACCTACACTACAAGTAGACCAATACAACAAGGCGAAGATTTCGGCCCGCCTCTTTCTTAACCTAGACCTTCTAGATGAGACGAGGGACAAAGCCCAACTCTGGATGGCGGCATACCGATAGCGAATTGCTCGCTACTACAATGCCTGCATCAAGCCCAAGACAGTCTGCCTAGGTGACTTGGTCCTCAGGCAAGAGAAAGTGTCCCAGCCAGGTGAATGTGGCAAACTCTTCCCAAATTGGGAGGGCCCCTACAAGGTGGTTGAGGCTCTGCCGAATGAAGCCTACTACCTCGCTGGACTCAATGGCGCCAGATTCATACGGATGTAGAATGTTAGCAATCTAAGGATATACTACCAATAATATAAGACTTTCTTCCAAAAATTAAAGTTTCTTTTTAGTGCAACACTATCTTCCACCTGTACAGGAACTCACTCGCTCAACTCCAAGTTTGGCGACCAAAGCTGAGAAACTTACAAAAACCTATACTCAAAGTCGGGAAACTTACGAAGCCCCGCACTCAAAGCCGAGAAACATACGAAGCCCTGTACTCAAAGCCGAGAAACTTACAAAGCCCCGCACTCCAAAGTCAGGAAACTTACAAAGCCTCACACTCAAAGCTAGGAAACTTACAAAGCTCCACACTCAAAGCTGGGAAACTTACGAAGCCCCGTACTTAAAATCCGAAAAACTTACGAAGCCCCACACTCGAAGTTGGAAGATTCCTGAAGCCCAACACCCAACTGCCTTGCTCACATTCTGGAGATGTCAGCTAGGAAAACCCTCAAACCCCGCCATCTACCGTATGACTCATAGTTTGGCACTCCAAGCCTGGAGACTCTAGAAGCCCCACATTCAACTGCCTTACTCACAGTCCAGAGATGTCAGCTAGGGAACACTTCAAACCCCACCATCTACTACTTGACTCATAGTTCGACAAATCAAGCCAAGAAGTTTTAGAAGTCCTGTGCCAAAGTCTACTGGACCTCAAGGTGGTGTGAAAGGTCGGGATGCTCCTAGAATCTTCTATGCCAACCCTAAGGTTTCACAATCAGCCAAGAGCGGCCAAGACCTGGGAAGATCC
The DNA here is from genome assembly GCA_021397845.1 of Areca catechu. Taxonomy (NCBI): domain Eukaryota; kingdom Viridiplantae; phylum Streptophyta; class Magnoliopsida; order Arecales; family Arecaceae; genus Areca; species Areca catechu. The sequence goes on from CM038046.1 coordinate 99,340,723, forward strand.
ATGCATGGTGGCCATGGAGGCTATCTTCCTATCATTCAAAGGGACCAAAAAGCTAAAAGAAAAAAGAACAACACAAAGACTTATCATCTAAGCAAGACTCCTCCCTTATCTTAAAAGTAAGCCCTTCATAACATGGGGCATCCATGTTAGTAAAAAAAATAAAAATAAAAGAGAAGAAAGAGAGAAAAGAGAGCACATGATAATTGAAAAGGAGATGTGTTCTTCATTGATTGAGATTTTTTTTATAAGAACGAGGACTCTCGACAGGCCGAGAAGCCCTCTAAAACTTAGTTACAAAAAGAAGAAAAAGAAAAAGCAAAGTTTCTCTTGCTGGCTCTTTCCCTGGCCGATGAGCAACTCCCTCTGATGTTGATGTCGCCCCCACTCCTGACCCTCTAGCTCATGCACCCGAGCCTCGACGGCACCCTTCTCCTTGCGGAGGTGGAGGTCATGCCTTATTAGCCCCAAGCAAGAGTCCCAGATAAGGAGGTTGTTAGTGACCAACTACAAAAGTCATACAAGAGGAATCAGTTAGCAACTACATAAGCAGAAAATGAAGATGAAAGAACCAAGAAAGTGCCTCACCAAAAGGAGTTAGGGGAACACTCCGGTGAGGATGTCCACTAGCTGTCGCCCGGTCTAGAGTACCTCTATTTTCAAAGCAGCACACTTTTTAGAGCACTTCATCAAGCCAGCATGCTTCTCAGAGCAAAATAGCACCAATTTTGATGTAGCACAGATTTTGATGTAATTTATTTTTCATTTTTGGTTTGCTTGTAGGCTAAGTAATTGAGGGGTTTTGTTTGCCTATAAAAAGGCCCCCTCTCCCCCTGTAATAATTGATGGAATATAAATTTTTGGTTTAGCCACTGGTTCTGGTTATGGGCTGAGGCCCATTTTGCCTTCGTCCTTCTGATGTAAAGGGGTGTGAGGCCCCATCTTGCCTTCGTCCTTCAGGACGTCGAGGGGTGTGAGGCCCTGTCTTGCCTTCGTCCTTCAAGACGTCGAGGGGTGTGAGGCCCCGTCTCGCCTTCATCCTTCGGGATGTCGAGGGGTGTAAGGCCCCGTCTTGCCTTCATCCTTCAGGATGTCGAGGGGTGTGAGACCCCGTCTTGCCTTCATCCTTCAGGACGTCGAGGGGTGTGAGGCCCCATCTTGCCTTCATCCTTCGAGATATTAAGGGGTGTGAGGCCCTAGTTATCCCCTATCCCATCTTCTTATCCCCTCGTGACCTTGAGATTCATCCTAGTGCCTCCATGTATCGAGGAGGGCGTAATGCCTTAGAGGTGAGAGGTCTCTTTCTTAGGATGAATCCCAAAGTCCATGAGTTCCAGTTCCCAGTCTCCCATCCCCATCCTTCCTTCGCCACCTCCACCAATAAAATTGAAAACAAAAGAGATCAGCTGTTTTAGGATTTTAGTTTTAGTTTCGTCCTAGTCCCGGGAGGCTTCTTAGCCCTCCCACGGTCCTAGTTTGTTAGGTGTTTCCCTTTTCCAAATAATCCAGGGTACATCGATCATCCGTCCCACATCAATTTGGTATCAGAGCGAGTTGTGGTTAGGGTGTGCTACATTTTCGAACTCGATGGAGTCGAGTTCTTCACGATCGAGGAGAATGATGGGAATCCAGGGCAGGTTCGGATATTTTTTCCATATTTTCTTATTTTTCTCGCATTTTTTTAATTCTCCTATTCCAGCTATTCCACGTATCCCCACTATTCCAACTTTATCCCCAATGTATCCCCGCTTTATCCCTGCCTTATTCCATCTTCCTCCATCTTTCTCCCATGATATTTAAAATTCCCAAACCCTAGCCCAACCCCTGCCCCCTAGATCCGGGCTGCCCGACCCCCGGCCGCCCCCGCCAGCCCGCTCGCCGGTGCTCGCCGGCCTCGCTCTCGTCGGAAAACCGGCCATCTGCCATCCACGCTCATGGGAAGATGAAGGGACGGTCGTGGGAAGACCAACCGTCACCCACAGTCGTCGCTGCCGCTTACCGCCACCGGCCTGCTACCAGCCTTCCGCCCGTCGTGCACCAGCCCATGCCCGACTGTCGAAGGTCCTCGCCGGTGCCTAGGGCCCCCACCCCGTGGGAAGACGAAATGGCATGCACGTGCATGCCATGTCGCCGCTCTGTGCCACCGCTCCGCCACCTGCCCGCCGCCCACCTGCCGCCGTCCCGCCGCCTGCCGGTGCTCACTGGCCGCCGGAGGTCCTCGTCGGTGCCCAAGGCCCCACGGCCGTGGGAAGCCAAAACAGCATGCCCTGTCGTGCCATGCCACTCCTGTGCTGCCACCCCGCCTGCAGCCCACCGTCCGTCGCTCGCCATCCGTAGATCCTGTCTGCTGCCCGCCGGCCATCTGCCGTGCTCGGTGGAGATCGTTCCTCCCTCTATGCACGACCGTGAGTTGATTCCACACGGTTTCTAGAGCAGCTCAGTTTTCAAAGCAGCACACTTTTTAGAGCACTTCATCAAGCCAACACACTTCTTAGAGCAGATCAGCACCAATTTTGATGTAGCATGGATTTTGATGTGATTTATTTTCCATTTTTGGTTTGCTTGTAGGCTAAGTAATTGAGGGGTTTTGTTTGCTTATAAAAGGCCCCCTCTCCCCCTGTAATAATTGATGGAATAGAAATTTTTGGTTTAGCCACTGGTTCTTGTTCTGGGCTGAGGCCCGTTTTGCCTTCGTCCTTCGGGACATCGAGGTGTGTGAGGCCCCATCTTGCCTTCGTCCTTCGGGATGTCGAGGGGTGTGAGGCCCCGTCTTGCCTTCGTCCTTCGGGACGTCGAGGGGTGTGAGGCCCTAGTTATCCCCTATCCCATCTTCTTATCCCCTTGTGACCTTGAGATTCATCCTAGCACCTCCAAGTATCGAGGAGGGCGTAATGCCTTAGAGATGAGAGGTCTCTTCATTAGGGTGAGTCCCAAAGTCCATGAGTTCCAGTTTCCAGTCTCCTATCCCCATCCTTCCTTCGCCACCTCCACCAAGAAAATTAAAAAAAAAAGAGATCAGCTGTTTTAGGATTTTAGTTTTAGTTTCGCCCTAGTCCCGAGAGGCTTCTTAGCCCTCCCACGGTCCTAGTTTGTTAGGTGTTTCCCTTTTCCAAATAATCCAGGGTACATCGATCATCCGTCCCGCATCATAAAACCTATTTATTAGGTTGTGCAAAACATATTTTGGGCCAAACCCTATTTACCATGTTTATATATTTGGTTATGCCTTTTGATCAATTTGATCAAGTTGGGCTTTAATTAATTAGTTGGTTGAGTTTTGTAATTGTTAGTTGAGTCTTGTAATACAAGAGGGGACCCAAGTCAAGACCCATGTGACTTCATGTGCTAGACCAAGTCACTTGCCATATGACAACCACTTCTTGGCACCACTTTTTCAAGACTTTGGACAACATCACAAGACATGTTTGGATATCACTTGCCAGCTCATCAGGACAACACCACTTGCCACCTCACCTACCCTGGTCGACCACATGGAGAGGGAGTTGATGCCACTTTAAGATGAGTAAATGAGAAGGAGTCCACGCCTTATTAGCGCCCCTTCTTCTCCTTATTTTGTCGCCAAATCCAAAGGAGAAGTTAGCCAAGAGTTCATTTCAAAGGGAGATGCCACCCGGCTTCTCATCACCCATCTCAATGTAATTCTGTCTCAAGGGGACACCAATCAAGGAGAGGACCAAGAAAATTTCTTACTATAGAGTTCAAGCTACTCAAGTTCCAAACTCAAGAATCTAGCAAGAACTTTTGAGTTTTTTTCTATCCATCTTGGAGAGTCCACTTTCACACAGGAGCCCACATCATCCAAACTCCAGAGTCCACCTTTCATGGCCACTTAAGAACCCATCTTGGCCACTCATCATTACACTTCACCTATCCTCATCTTGGCACCCAAATGGGATGAGGATCTCTTGTTGTCGCCCGCTTTGAAGGAAGTTCCAGATCAGCCCAAAGATAGGAGTCCAAGACACCAAAAGCAAGGATTCAAGGAGTTGTTGCCTAAGGGAAAACAATACTAGTCTTTTTAACCCTTACTCTTTTGGTTGATGGTCTGTAAATACCCCATCAACTCTCCTTGTATTATTCATTCCACATAAATGAAATAAAGCTGACATTCTGTCAAAATTTTGTTTGTTGTGAGCATCGCGGGGTGTGAGGCCCTACATCCCTTCCCTTCCACTTTTTCCATCTTCTTCTTTCCATTACTACTTCCTAACTGAGTGATTTTCTTTGTTGAGTGATTATAGGTGATCGAGGATTCAAAGTCAGGGTGTTCTTTCCTTGGAACCAATATCACAGAAGATCGAAGCCTGAAGATCGAGATTTTGAAGCCCTGCCGCAAGATCCTTAAGAGTCCAGCCAGATCTACCCTAGAGGGTTATAATTCTTTGTTGGTAAATCTTAAAACCAATCCCTCCTCTTTGATTTCTAATTCTTTGATAAGTAGACCTTAGTTTACAGTGGTTTCTCAATACCAAATCCTGTTTTTCTAGTTTACTTTGTTAGATTTACTTTGTGGGTTGTTAACTAGTTGCTTAATTTGCTTTAATTATCTCCTTTGAGTCTTTTAAACTGAAAATCTTAAAAAAGAAAATTAATCTATGTTAATCTCTATAATTAAGATTAAAATCAGTAATTTAATTTATCATAATTTGTTCCACATCATCTTTGATATCAGAGCGAAGGTTAAACTAGGGTTTAACTACTATTTCTGAAATTTCTGCATACTTAGAACTAGGCTGAAATTAAGTTGCATAAAACCACCGTTAAAAAAATACAAAAAAATTAGTAATAATTTTTTTGTTAATCCTCTACTAATCTCAAAAAAAATCAGAAAAAAATTTATTTACTATTTTTTTCTGGTGGAAGGAAATCATGCCTCCTAAGCGGGTATACGCAAATATACTGTCACGACCCACGGGAGTAATGAGCTACGACTGGACGTAATATCCCGAGATCGAAAATCTAAAAATTAATTAGGTCTAAAATTTAATAATTAAAATTTTATTTTATGTTATTTTTAATTATTTTAGTTTCATTGCATATTAGGGTTTCATATTGTGTGATTGCATCATCCAGTAACCTAATCTTAGGGGCACTTGATCATCTTAGATCAGGGCAGGATCTCATCACCTATCCTGGGCCCACAACCACCACCTTTCATTGAACCTAACCCTAATTAAAATTAATTAGAAATCTAAAGCAATTTAGGGACACCAATAGGTCGGGTTCCAAGTATTGTCTGAAAGCTAGTGCACCAAATCCTTTGATTATCACTTGAATATGGTGTCTAAGGCATGAGGTCCAGAGGCAAACACCCTAAGCGATTTCATGATTTTTAATTAGGACCTACGAGAGCAGGGGGAGCCTCCCATGACCCCACCTCTTACCTGGTCAGTAGACAGGGTAATTATTGAATTGGCTATAATTTGAGCTGACCCATTCTACTTGAGCTCTAGGTCTAGGAAACCCTAGCTCGAGTTCTGTGTGATTGCATTGCATGGCAACTAGGTCAGACACACCCTATCAGCCTACCCAAACCCAACCCAATCCACCCATGGACCCTAATATGGAGAATTTTATGAGAACTATAACTCAGCAATTTAGACATCTTACTACAAGGTTTGACCAAATGAAAGAGAGACTAGGTAACCTTGAGGAATCCCATGCAACTCGTTCTGACCCTGAAACACCTAGACCCATGCCCCTAGATCAAAGCTTTGAGATGCCTAGACCCATTCCCCCAATTCCACGAGCCCAACTCGCTCCCCCAGATCAAAAAGGTCAATATAGAGAACCTACTTCCCCGGGTCCAAGAGCCCAACATAGAGAAATTACTCCTGACCCAATTCCTAGGCACCACACCCCTGATGTAAATGACTAGGAAGAAAGGATCCTTAGGAGTATTCAACTAGATCCACCCACATTTGAGGAAAGTTTAGATCCTAAGGTTTATAAAGATTTGGATAGTGATATGGACTAGTACTTTGAATGGTACGAAATATCAGAGGAGAGAAAATTTAAATTTGCTAAGCTTAGGCAGTCCGACAGCTAGACTGTACTGGAGAAATGAGGAGTGACTGAACCAACAAAGAGGTGATTTACCTATAGATACATGGCGAGCAATGTAGGTAAAGCTTAGGAAAAAATATCTACCATTCTCATACGAGCAAAAATTGTTAGATCAATGGCAAAAGTTGACTCAAGGAAATAAATCTATGGCTGACTACATAGCCAAATTTGACGAGTTTGTTATGAGGTGTAGTGTAGTCGAATCAGAAGCAATTACCTTATCGAGGTTTAGAGCTGGATTAAATGAGGATATCCAAAAAAAATTATTTTTGAGAAATGTTAATGACTTAGACCAAGCTTACCAGATTGCTAGGGATTGTGAACGATTTCAAAGAAAACCTATTATCTACCAATCTGAGCCTAGTAGGTTTAATGCCCTTGGAAATAGACCTAGCATGAATTGATTCCCAAATAGCTGACCTAATCCTACCTCCCAACCCGCTCGTAGGGAAGATAAAGGAAAGGCACCCATAGTTCAAAGAGATAGGAATCCAAATACACTATGTTTTAGGTGTCGTAAAATAGGTCATTTTGTTGCTGAGTGCCTAGTATGAGCTTTACATATAAGAGAGTGTGAAGCAAAAAATTTAGAAAATAGTGAAAAATTTGAAGAAGAAATCTATGAAGCTGAGGAAGATTTGGTAGAAGAATATGATGGTGATGAAGAGCCTATAGAGTCATCTGATCTACTAGGTGTAGTTAGGTGTATTCTAGCTCAGACCAAGAAGAATGAGGACTGGCACAGAACGAATATCTTACAGACCTTTATTAAGCTAGGAGACAAAGTATGCAAGATTATTATAGATAGTGGAAGTTGTGTGAATGCCATATCTACCAATGTTGTTAAGAGCTTAGGCTTATCCACTGTACCACATCCTAGCCCATATAAGGTATCCTGGATTGATGCAACGTCTATTCACATTATATTACAATGCCAGGTCCCAGTCCAAATTCAATCCTACCAAGAGAAGGTATGGTGTGATGTGATTCCAATGAGGGGTTAGAAGCATTATATTTGGTAGACCATGGTTATATGATCATGATGCTATCCTCTTTGGCCGGTCTAACTCATGTTCATTTAAACACCGTGAAAAGAAAATAGTGATCAACTCAACCCCACCCAAAGACAATACTAAAAGAGGGTCTAGTCATTTGAGAGAGAAAGAACCAGGATTGAACCTAATTATTGCTAAGAAATTAGATCATGAAATTGTGGAAGGTTCAACAGTCTGAATGCTGACTGCTAAAGAAGTTCGTGATGAACCACAAAAGGAAACCCTAAGGAGACTTAGAGTTTCTTATGGAGTTTAAGGATGTATTCCTAGAAGACCTCCCTGATTGTTTACCTCCATTAAGGGACATACAACATGCCATAGACTTAGTCTCAGGAGCTACCTTGCTGAATCTACCCTATTATAGGATGAACACTACTGAACATAAAGAATTACAGAGACAAGTTGAGGATCTTCTTAGGAAAGGATTTATCAGAGAAAACTTAAGTCCTTGTGTTGTTCCAACTCTCTTGACTCCCAAGAAGGATGGCACTTGGAAAATGTGTGTCGATAGTAGAGCCATCAATAAGATTATAGTGAAGTATAGATTTCCCATACCCCGACTTGATGACATGTTAGACATGATGGCCGGTGATACCATATTTTTAAAGATAGACCTTAAGAGTGGCTATCATCAGGTTAAAAATTAGGCCCGGAGATGAATGGAAGACTGCATTTAAGATTAAGGATGGCTTATATGAATGGTTGGTGATGCCTTTTGGCTTATCGAACGCACCAAGTACTTTTATGAGGATTATGACTCAGGTCCTGAAAGCATTTATTGAAAAATTCATAGTGGTATATTTTGATGACATCCTCATATATAGTAAAAATAAGAAGGATCACTTAGGCCATCTTCAGCAGATATGTCAAGTTCTTAGAGGAGATAATCTATATGCAAATTTGAAGAAATGTAGTTTTATGACCCCAAAAATTATTTTCCTAGGTTTTCTAATGACTACCGAAGGAGTATCTGCTGACCTCGAGAAGGTCAAATCTATAGTTGAGTGGCATATACTTAAGAATGTACATGATGTTCAAAGTTTTCATGGTTTAGCAACCTTCTATAAGAAATTTATTTGAGGGTTTAGTATGATTATTGCACCTATAACTGACTGTATGAGGAAAGGAGCTTTTGAATGGTCTAAAGATGCTGATAGGGCTTTTCATGACATTAATGACAAGATGACCCAAGCCCCAATTCTGATGTTACTAGATTTTTCAAAAGTTTTTGAGATTTCTTGTGATGCCTTAGGGGTAGGAATTGGAGGAGTCTTGAGTCAGGAGAATCACCCGGTTGCTTTCTTTAGCGAGAAATTAAATGATGCTAAATTGAAATATTTGACTTATGATAAGGAATTGTATACGGTGGTTCAAGCACTTAGGTACTAGAGATACTATTTGCTACTGCAAGAGTTTGTACTTTATTTTGATCATGAAGCTCTTAGATTCCTTAACTCACAAAAGAAATTAAATCCTAGGCATGGAAAATGGGTTGAATACATTCAGGCCTATACTTTTGTTTTGAAATTAGTATTAGAGTAGTCAGATTCGAAAAGTTAAAGGATGAATATGAAAATTGCTCAGACTTTGGTGAAATCTATAAGGTGGTTGTACAAGGACCATCTAGTTCATATAGTGAATATACTATTCAAGATGGTTATCTTTTTAGGGAAAGTAAGCTATGTATTTCTAATACTTCACTTAGAGACTTTTTGATATGGGAAACACACGAAGGAGGTTTAGCTGGACACTTTGATAGAAATAAGACAATTTTAGCACTAGAAGACCAATTTTATTTGCCGAACCTTAAAAGGAATGTTGCTCAAATAGTAGCTAGATGTCGAACTTGTGCTGTTGCCAAATAGCAAAAGTAGAACACTAGCTTATACACCCCACTTCCTGTACCGGATTGTCCATGGCAAGATCTCAGCATGGACTTTGTTCTTGGATTATCTAAAACCATTAGAAAACATGATTCAATCTTTGTTGTAGTTGATAGGTTTTCAAAGATGGCATATTTTCTGCCATGTTCCCAAATCTATGATGCTTCTATGGTAGCCAAGTTATTTTTGAATGAAGTAGTTAGACTGCATGGTTTACCTAAGACTATACTATCTGACAGAGACGTACGATTCACCAGTTATTTCTAGAAAATACTCTGGCATTTGTTAAGGACAAAACTTAAATTTTCTACTTCTTATCACCCTCAAACTGATGGCCAGACTAAGGTTGTGAACCACATAGTCTATGAAACTTGTTGAGAAGTTTAGTTGGAGAGCTTACTGCTAATTGGGATCTATTACTACCTAGGGCTAAATTTGCATATAATAGCTCAGTTAATAGGTCTAATAGAAAAAGCCCTTTCAAAATTGTTCATAGGTATAAACCTAGAAAACCTTTAGATCTCATTCCTTTACCGATGCATGAATGCATCTCAGAGTCTGCTGAGTCATATGCTGAGCATGTTAGAGAGTTGCATAAAAAAATAAATAAAAAGATTAATGAAAGCAATGAATCTTATAAACATATGGCTGGCACAAGAAAAAGACTCAAAGAATTCAATGAAGGAGACTTTGTCATGGTTAGACTACGACCTGAATGGTTTCCACCTGGAACCATGAAGAAGTTACACACCCGTAGTAGTGGACCATACAAAGTAATTAGGAAAATTGGACCTAATGACTACATGCTTGAGTTATCACCTGAACTAGGCATTAGTTCTACTTTCAACATTTCAAACCTTATAGAGTATAGGGAGCCAACATTGATTCCTAATGAGCCTTTTGGGCCTGATCCAATCCTTGAGAGTGAGCCAAACCATGTGTGTCTACCTGCCATACTACTAGCCCAAAGAGATAGGATCGAGCAGTTCTTGGATGATAAGATTATCGCTACTCGAGGCAAAGACTATTAGTGATATTTGGTTCGTTGGCAAGGATGACTCGAAACTGACGATTCTTGGATTACCAAAGAGGACTTACAAAGAATTGATCCCAATCTATTAGAACGTTAACATAGCAAGGTTGACCCATACTCGACAAGGTCGAGTTCCTCCCACCCGGGGAGAAATGGGCGGACACCAGGGCTAGAAGAAAATAATAGGTTGAACCACATCTCTATGGATCACCTGTGAATAAAGCCCTAAGCCCAAACCAAACTTGTAAATAGTTATCTTAAATTTTTGTTATTTTAGCTTAGTTGGGTTTAGCACTAAACCTCAAAATTGAGTCCTTGTAAAAATCCATGGACCCAAAATTGAGTCTGTAAAAAACCCCATTTTCAATTGGGTCATGAATGGTCCAGTGTTAGTTAGCCCTTTTTACCAATTAGGGTTGTGTATAAACCCTATTTATCAGGTTGTGTCAAAACCTATTTTGGGCCAAACCCTATTTACCAAGTTTATTTAGTTGGTTATGCCTTTTGATCAATTTGATCAAGTTGAGCTTTAATTAATTAGTTGGTTGAGTTTTATAATTAGTAGTTGAGTCCTGTAATACAAGAGGGGACTCAAGTCAAGATCCATGTGATTCCATGTGCTAGCCTAAGTTACTCGCCACATGACAACCACTTCTTGGCACCACCTTTTCAAGATTTTGGACAACATCACATGACATGTTTGGACATCACTTGCCACCTCATCGGGACAACACCACTTGCCACCTCACCTACCCTGGTCGGCCACATGGAGAGGGAGTTGATGCCACTTTAAGATGAGTAAATGAGAAGGAGTCCAAGCCTTATTAACGCCTCTTCCCCTCTTCATTTTGTTGCCAAATCCCAATGAGAAGTTAGCCAAGAGTCCAATTCAAAGAGAGATGCCACCTAGATTTTCATCACCCATCTCAATGTAATTCTGTCTCAAGGGGACATCAATCAATGAGAGGACCAAGAAAATTTCTTACTGCAAAGTTCAAGCTACTCAAGTTCCAAACTCAAGAATCCAGCAAGAACTTTTGAGTTTTTTTCTATCCAACTTGGAGGTCCACTTTCACACAGGAGCCCACATCATCCAGACTTTAGAGTCCACCTCTCATGGCCACTCAAGAACCCATCTTGGCCACTCATCATTACACATCACCTATCCTCATCTTGGTGCCCAAATGGGATGAGGATCACTTGTTATCGCCCTCTTTGAATGAAGCTCCAGATCAGCCTAAAGACAAGAGTCCAAGACACCAGAAGCAAGGATTCAAGGAGTTGTTGCCTAAGAAAAAATAATACTAGTCTTTGTAACCCTTTCTCTTCTGGTTGATGGTCTATAAATACCCCATATCAACCCCCCTTGTATTATTCATTCCACATATATGAAATAAAGCTGACATTCTATCAAAATTTCCTTTGCTGTGTGCATCATGGGGTGTGAGGCACTTCCTTTATTTTTTAGAGCATCGCGGGGTATGAGGCCCTACATATCCAACCACCAAGAATCCCTAGCCGCCAACCTCCATCCGTTCCCTTCTACTTTTTCCATCTTCTTCTTTCCATTACTACTTTCTAACTATGTGATTTTCTTTGTTGAGTGATTATAGGTGATCGAGGACTCAAAGTCAGGGTGTTCTTGCCTTGGAACCAACATCATGGAAGCTCGGAGCCCGAAGATCGAGATTTTGAAGCCCTGCCACAAGATCCTTGAGAGTCCAACCAAATCTACTCCAGAGGGTTATAATTGTTTATTGCTAAATCTTAAAAAACTTCCCTCCTCTTTGATTTTTGATTCTTTGATAAATAGACCCTAGTTTACGGTGGTTTCTCAGCCACCAAATTCAATTTTTCTAGTTTACTTTGTTACATTTACTTTGCAGGTTGTTAACTAGTTTCTTAGTTTGCTTTAATTATCTCCTTTGAGTCTTTTAAACTGAAAATCTTAAAAAAAGAATTAATCTCTGTTAATCTCTATAATTAAGATTAAATCAGTAATTTAATTTATCATAACTTGTCCCGCATCAAGCAGCATAGTGCCCGCCCCTCCCACGAGAAACTAAACCACCAGAGGGACAAGATCTGTATTACGCCGGTGAACACCCCTAAAGGAAGGATCTCCTTCTGAGGACCGGTCTGACAGGGGGAAGCCATGGACAAAGAAAACTCCTTTTGAAAGGGATATCAGGAAAGGGACATCTCAGTAAAGCCCCAGACTTGGTCTGGGCCATCCTTCTCATATAAAATAGAAGAAAGGACCTTAGAGGGGGTAGGAACTGATAAAACTCAAAGGGCAAACGGGCACGAAACCAACCAAAAGAACCTCCCAGCTCTTTGATCTCCACTTGACTTTGTCTTTCCCTTTCTTACATCTTATCTTTCATCCTCTACATGAAGAGTTCCCAAGCTCTTCGCCACAGAGGTTCTGTTCTCCTGGACCATCCTAACTGACTTGATAGTCAAAGTGTCCCCATTAGAATTTCTAGCCCGGGTCTCCTTTTTTTTACAGGATAACCTGACAAAGGAGGCGACTGGGAGAGAGGGTCGAGCACCCAGAGGGAGCCCGATGAGTCCGCAACATGTTAGAGCTACAGGCCAGTGCGATCCAGGATGCAACGCATACCATAGCTTTTTGGAGATGTTATTTAGAAAATGTAAAAAATGCCTTAGTAAGGCATACTTCTTTCTAAACTTGATTAGCAAAATTCCTTACTTTTGTGTACATACCGATCATAGGGTGCCATGTAATATAACTATACGTAGATCAAAGTTCAGCAGAACAATAAAGTATAAAGAAAGTTGCACACACTTCATGTGGGGAACAAAATACAGTTAGCAATCAGAAGCGGAGACATATTATAGGCAGCAAATTGTTTGCTTCCAAATAAAAAGATAATGTTTAGCTCTAATTTTCTACAATGATAAGTGTTAGAATTAGGGCAAGAACCACAAAATTTGCATAAGCCTTTTTTTTTAATGAAAAAACAGAGGACCGTGTGAAAAGAATGTCAATGAGAAAGCTCCAAAGATGGCAGAACCAGTGGCCCTTATAACTTCCTTTTTTTTTTTTAAGAACTATCTTTATAATATATTAACAAGAATAAGACGTGCAAGATAAAATGATTAATGAAGTAATTCAAAAGTGCAACACAAAGAACTAAACCCTATAATATTTAGGTTCCTTTCGACTTTTCATTCTCTTCTTTACCAATAACTTACAAGAGTAAAGCAAGTAGAACTCCACATAGAAAATGACTTCAGTCTCTAAGGTGAAACCAATGCTTGTGGAACTAATGCAATGATCTTAATTTGAAACAATATCCTTGGCTTTCAATATGTATTCAACATTCTTGATAAATCTCATAAAAGGAAACCTAACTTTTGTCAAATATTGAAACTAGATTTTTAAAAAAAAATTAGCTTCTTTCACAGAATTTAGAAAAATAGGATTCTATGATCAAATAGAAAACAAGGAATGCATGTGCCCACATCACAAAATACATGGATCCGAGAATGAATGATCTAGAATTTGTAGAGATAGATGGGTACATGAATCCAAGCATACCCCTAAAATGTTAACAAATATGAGCATAATTCCAGGAATAAAAGAAAAAAAAAGTATATAGAAAGATCCAACCATCGATAATTGATGATTAATGTATTTGCAATGAATCCATGCCTAGTGTTGCAGCATGAAGGGGCTGGTTTAGGGCAAGGTTCCTGGAGATCCACTTCTATGCACAGGATAAGATTAAGTTTACGGAGTACGATTTTGGAAGAAGGCTGTTGGGGGATGTCGGCTCAACTGAAACTATTTCCGGCTCAGGATCTGGTCGGGTTCTCCCCCGGGCCGGCTGCATGTACCGAAAGAACAAACTATGGCCCGGGAGTGCCGTAATGCCTCCTTCAAACCAGTCTTTGGATAGGCCGAAGATTGGGGGTCCGAAGACTACCCCTCCGGATCTCCACCGTCCACCATCCAACTGATCACCTCCATCGAAGAAGTTTGAAGTTAACTCCACCGATGAAGTCTGAAGATGACTGACTTGAAGAAGTTTGAAGTTAACTCCATTGATGAAGTCCGAAGATGACTGACCTAAAGAAGTCCAAAGAAGAAGAAGGCCTGAGATAAATCTCCAATATGCCACAAACCCTCGAATGGGGGGACGGCTATTGCGACCTGGAGCGTGACCGCCATCCCCAACTTCAACCATTTTAGGCTAGCCACATGATCGGCAACCCCACTATCCGAAACTTCTGGACTAGCCATAATAGAGCGACAACCATCCCTAGGCAAACAGCAACCATCCTCTATTGTACGTGGGGCGAAGTTAACCGACCGCATACTAACCAGGGGCAAGTTAAGACCAACCTAGGATAGTGCCTAACTATTATAAATACTAGTATGAGGGGACACTCAAGGTGAGTTGGATGCGATGATGCTCTTGCTGGAACCTCTCCCTGACTTAGGCATCGGAGTGTCCTTCACCAGAAAAAATTTGATCAAGGGACCTGTATTGCAGGTGCCAAGAGGAGCAGACCAGCGGTTCAGCGACTCAGCCCATCCAGTGGAGGTTCTACGCCAACAGATTGGTGCACCAGGAAGGGTGGTTCAATCAAGATAAGGGTTGAGCTTAGCAGTTTGCGCTGACCCAAGCCGACTACTCGCTAGAAGCCCCCTCTTCGAGAAAGAAAATTAAGGAAAAGCAGTAATGGCGAAAGGAAGAACGCATAACGTCTTAGCAAGTAGGAGTCGTCCTCCCTCTCAGAAGAATGACCCCTCGGTGGAAGATAACGTCCCGACCCCCACGTTGGTGGTCGGACAGCAATAATTCGAAGCCCATCTGAACCGAGTCGATACTCTAACAACTATGGTTTAGAATTTCCAAGATATAGCCCTTCAGATGGTGCATCTACCAGCCACTTCTAGGTGTAGTCATCGATTTCGAGGGAGTGGAGACCTGCATCATCGATCTGTCCTACCTTCCCCCAACAAGCAACTTTCCCCGGAGGGCCGAAGATCTCGACACCCGAAGTCGGCCGATGTACCATGGAGGGGGAAAGATCTAGACAATCCCCCTCCATCTCTTTCGAGGATTCCACTCCAGAGAGGGAGGCACCGAAGGAATCTCACCCCGACTATGAGGAAAAGTTCAAGGCCCTCGAGTCACAGGTTGTGAAGCTTCGTGACCAGAGGAGGGATGATGAGATCACTGCGTATGATCCCCATCCCCCGTTCACTCCTCGCATCATGGCCAAAGCTGTCCCTCGGCACTTTAGGGTTCCCCAATTGGAACCCTATGATGGCACCACCAATCCACTTAACCACCTGGGTAGCTTTAAGGCCTATATGATGATTCAAGGGGTCTTCGATGCGTTTCACTAGCTTGCCTTCCCTACCATGCTAAAGAAGGCAGCTCCAATGTGGTATTCGAGCATACGCCTAGGTACCATCGACTCCTTTCCTGAATTGGAAAAAACTATTCATCTCACATTTCAGGACCTGCTAGAAGACACCCTTGAATACGGATGCCTTACTCCTCCTTCATTAGAAGGAAGGAGAGAGCCTCCAAGACTACATCTCTAGGTTCAACTCTGCTACCCTCGAGATCTTGGATCTCAACGAACATGTAGCCATGTCTGCTCTAAAGAAGGAGCTTCGATCATCCAAGCTCACTTTCTCCCTAGACAAGAGATTCCCTACAAGCATTCTGAGCTTTTGTCAAGAGCTCAGAAATATGCCAATGCCGAGGAACAGGCGATGAATCGGAAGCTGGCCAAAGAGAAACCCATCCCAAAGAAGAAAAGCAATAGAGGATAGGACCCCCTGATCCTCAACAACAACAACAACTTCGCACGGAGGCAAAGTCCCAAGCCTAGAGCACCGGGCACGAAATTCGACTCTTACACCCCCCTCAATCTCCCCAGAGAGAAGATCCTAATGGAGATAGAAAAAGAAAGCTATCTCCAATGACCGTGTCCCATGAAGGCATCCTCTTCTGCATGGAACAGGAACAGATACTGTAGATTTCACTGGGACCACGGCCTCAACACTGAGGACTGCATCCAACTCAAGGATGCTATTGAAGATCTGATCAAAAGAGGCTACTTAGGGTGGTACGTCAGTCATCCAGAACCTAGGCCTAAGGCCATGGCCCCCCAAAGGGGCCCCGAAGAAGTCGAACTACCCAACCAAAGACCCACCGATGGAAGGGTGGGAATGCTACATCGACCAACCAACTGGAGGAGAGTCGAAGACGATGCCCCGAAGCGGCTCAAGGACAACAACTCTATATTCTTCTCCAATGATGACCTTGTGGGAGTTCAGCACCCACATGATGATCCAGTTGTAATATCGGTCGTTGTGGCCAACTATGATGTAAGGCTTATCCTGATCGATAATGGAAGCTCTACAGACATCTTGCTCTATGATGCGTTCTCCCAGATATGCTTACCTAAAAATAAATTACAGAGATCTTTCCTACCACCGACAGGGTTCGGAGGGAACCAGGTTGAGATCGAGGGAAAAATAATGCTGCCCATAACCCTAGGCACCAAACCTCAGTAAAAAATGCTTCCTGTCAATTTTGCGATGGTCCAAACTCTTTCAGCATATAATGTGATTTTGGGAAAGCCAGCCTTAAACAAATTTCAGGCCATAGTGTCGACCTACATCTCTTAGTCCATTTTCCCACTAGGAAAAGAGTAGGAGAAGTGAAAGGCGACCAAAGGACCGCATGACAGTGCCTAGTGATCCAGGATAAATAATCGGTTGACTCCCAAACCCCCGATCAACTCGACCTGAGGGAACCATCCGAAGACTGTGGGGAGCCGATGGAAAGAACCTATCGGTACAACTAATCGAGGAAGACCACACCAAAGTTATGCAGATTAGGAGTCTACTTGATGAGGCAACAAGGGCGGAGCTAATGTGCTTCCTCAAAAAAAATGCTGATATCTTCACCTGGTCAGCCTCAGACATGCCCGAGATTTTAGTCGAAGTAATCACCCATCGGTTGGAGGTCATCCCCGGTTATAGGCCCATTCGACAAATGAAGAATGGCTTTTCCCCTGAGAGGCAAAAGGTGATAGATGAAGAGGTGAACAAACTCGTTAAAGCTGGGTTTATCCAGGAGACACATTACCCCGAATAGCTGGCAAATGTGGTGATGGTAAGGAAAGCTAGTGGAAAATGGAGGATCTATATCGATTACACAGACCTTAACAAAGTGTGCCCGAAAGATAGCTTTCTTTATCGAAGATTGACCAATTGGTCGACGCCACCGCAGGCCACCAACTGTTAAGTTTTATGGATGCCTTCTCCGGATACAACCAGATAAGAATGGACCCTCAAGATGAGGAGAAGATGGCCTTTGTCATCGAGAAAGGCCTCTACTATAACAAAATGATGCCATTCGGACTAAAGAATGATGGGGCAACATTTCAAAGGTTGATCTACAAGGTGTTCAAAGGATAGCTAGGAAGGAACATGGAGGCATATGTCAATGACATGAGTATGAAGAGTCTTCTTAAGGCGAACCATATCAAGGACCTACAAGAGGTGTTTGATGCCCTGCGATGTTATCGGATGAAGCAGAATCTGATGAAGTGTTCTTTCAGAGTGACATCGGGCAAATTCTTAGGGTACCTTGTTACCAATCGAGGAATTGAAGCAAACCCTGAGAAATTGAAGCCATCCGGAACATGAGGCATCCTTTCTATAAGAAGGAGGTACAATAGCTAACAAGGAAGGTAGCCTCCCTAAGTCGATTCATTTCTCGGTCAACCGAGAAATGCCTCCCCTTCTTCAAAGTGCTCCGATAATCCTGGGACTTCGAATGGATCCAAGATTGTCGTCTCACTCTTGAAGAGTTGAAAAGATACTTGGAGACCCTACCACTGCTCTCTAAACCCCGAGAAGGCGAGACTCTCCATCTATACCTCTCTACTTCGGACGAGGCCATCAGCTCAGTTGTCATCCAAAACAAGAAAGACAATCTCTAAAAGCCGGTCTACTATATTAGCAAAGTCTTGCACAATGCTGAGAGGAGATACCCGAAGATACAAAAGCTTGTCTACTCACTAGTGATTGTGACAAAGTGATTGCGTCCCTATTTCCAGGCCCACACCATCGCAGTTCTGACAGACCAACCCCTCAAAGCCATCTTTCACTATCCTGATACCTTTGGAAGAATAGCCAAAGGGGTCATAAAGTTGAGCAAATTCGACATCAACTTCTGACCCAGACTGGCGATGAAGGCACAAGTACTATCAGACTTTATAGCTAAATGCACTTGGAAGCCCGAAGATAGTCTGCAATCCACCAAAGATGAAGGAGCTACCTCGAAAGACATGGAGTCGGTCTGGCTACTCCATGTGGATGGAGCCTCCAACTCCATTGGATATGGTGCGGGCCTCATATTAGCCTAGCCATATGGCCATATAGTGGAGTATGCACTCCGCTTCTCCTTCCACGCTTCGAACAACCAAGCCAAATACGAGGCCCTCCTTGTGGGGCTCCGAATCATTGAAAGCCTGGGGATTCGAAAGGTCCAAGTAATCTCAAATTCTCAGTTGGTGGTGAACTAAGTTAAATGCGAGTTCGAGGCCCGAGATCCAACAATGATCTAATACTTGGAAAAGGTGCGGGCCCTATCCTCCCAATTAGAATCTTTCGACATTACCCATATGCCAAGGTCCAAAAACTCCCAGGCTGAAGCCCTCTCCAAGCTCGCTACTACCAACCAGGACTCCCTCGACCGTACCTTCATAAAACATCTCAAAGTCTCAAGTATAGCTGAAGGAACATCAAGAGTTCACCAGATTGAAAATGAGCCTAATTGGATGGACCCCATCCTCCAATTCCTGGATAAAGGCACGCTGCCAGAAGACAAAGGGGAGACCAAGAAGGTTCGATGGATGGCATCCCACTATGTTATCCTGGATGGAACCCTATACAAAAGGTCCTTCACCCAACCCCTGTTGAAATACCTCGGACCATCAGATGCCGACTATGCCTTGAGAGAAGTACATGAAGGCATCTGTGGAGACCATTTAGGGGGCAAATCCCTGGCATATAAGACAATACATCAAGGATACTACTGGCCAACCATCCAAAAGGACTCCGCGGACTTTGTCCGAAGGTGTGAACAGTGCCAAAGATATGCCAATGTCCAGAGGTGCCCCGCAAGTCGACTGACCCACCTAGTTGCACCCTAGCCCTTTGCTCAATTGGGCATGGACATCTTTGGCCCGTTCCCACTGGCATCTAGCCAACGAAAATTCCTCCTCGTTGCCATCAACAATTCACCAAGTTGGTCAAGGCCGAACCCCTAGCACACATCATCGAGGCAAAGGTCGAAGGGTTCGTAAAGAATTCTATCATATTTCACTTCGGGATCCTGCATACCATAGTCACTGATAATGGGAGGCAATTTGATAATTCGAGGTTCAGGGACTTTTGTGCCCAATATCACATACTCAACAAGTTGACCTCTGTCGGTCATTCACAATCCAACAAGGAGGTTGAAGTGATGAATTGAACTATCCTTCATGGTCTGAATACTCAATTGGACGATGCCAAGGGACTCTTGGTCAAGGAGCTGAATTCCATCCTTTGGGAATATCGAACGACCCCCAAAATGGCTACTGGTGAATCTTCGTTTAACCTGCCTGGCGTACGGCACTAAGGCAGTCCTTCCAATAGAAGTCACGTTGCAATCCCTGAGGATGAACAGATACCAAGAACCTAAAAACTCGGAGGGCCGAAGAACAGACTTGGATCTACTGCAAGGCACCAGGCTCTAAGCTCAAATAAGGATGGTGGCATACCAACAGAGGGTCACCAAGTATTACAATTCCAGGGTAAAAGAACGAGCCTTCCACCTCGAAGATTTGGTGTTGCGGAGAGCCGAAGTATCCAAGCCGATGGACCAAGGCAAACTCCCTCCTAATTGGGAAGGCCTATTAGGTCAAAGAAGCCATACACCTGGGAGCATATCGACACAAAACTTTAGAGGGTGTCGTGCTGCCGTGGCCTTGGAATGTAGAGAATCTCTTCAAGTATTATCAATAACAGTCCCCCAAGGGGATGCTTCACCAAAATTCTACCCAACAATGGCTCTGGTTAACCTGTCTTATTGTCGATCCACGATACAAGATGGCCTCGATAACCTGAACAAGAAGGGGAGGGGAGCACAGAGGTGGGTCTGATCTACCCTCCTCATCGGTGTCCGACGAGCACGAAAAGAAGGCCCAAGCAGGCCATCTTACAATCATCCAAAGGCACAGGGAATGGTTTGCATAACCTACCCTATGAAAAATTCGAAAACACCCCGAGGCAGACCTAAGCAGCCTACCTCGATATTGAGTGCGAAGGTGGGTTCGATCCACTTGCCTTATCGGTATGTCCGACGAGTGCAAAAAGAAGGTCTAACCATGCCATCTTATGATCACCCAAAGATGCAGGGAATGGTTTACATAACCTACCCTATGAAAAATTCGAAGACGTGCCGAGGTGGGCCTAACCAACCCGCCTTAATATCGAAAAATGTTGGGGTATGTCTGATCCAGTTGCCCCACCGATATGATCGATGAGTACGAAAGAAAGATCCAAGAAGATCTCCTTATGATCGACTAAAGATGAAAGGAATCATCCACACGATCTATCTTACCGAAAACCCGAAGACATATCAAAACAAGCTCGGAAGCCCACTTAACCATCAGTGGTGTACCCCCAGGACGGCTTTATCAGCCCCCTCTGGGTGGGGAAACTGACTAAACTAAATGGGCAGACTCTTCTTCCATGACTATGCCCGAGAACCCATGCCCGATATCATTTCAAAGACAAGTCCCTTCATTCAAAAGCATTTCATTCAAAAGAAAAGGAGATCACATCATATGGTAAAAAAAAAAAAAAATGGAGAAAAGAACAAAAGAAAGAAAGAAGAGGGGGAAGAAGAGAAATTTAAGGGGCAGTCGCTGGCCCCTCTAAAGAACGTGCACTCGTAAATGACGTGCACTCACAGGGGACGTGGACCATGTCTCAAACCAGACCAACCGAACGAAGCCACGTTTAAGATGGTGCTCCAAAATCGGTGCAGCATTCCTATGGCCTCGACGGTCGACTCCGGGAAGAGCGCGTTCGGGGGCACCTAGGTAGCGTAGGAGGCGCGACCCCTCGAACACCAGTGCACTCGACATTAATATAGCGCATGTGTTGACTCGACACTCCACTCCCTCTCGGTACCAATAGCGAGGTGATGCTTGTCACCCGCACAACTATTGGACCCTAAAAGTCATCATGATGAGTGGTTAACTGCTAGGGGGGTTTCGATTTGAAGGCCCAATCAAACCCCCCTCGAGTTGACCACTCGTATCAAAAAGAAAGACAAAGACAATCCAACGGTGCTGTGATGCTTCCGTTGGGTAGATCCTTGGCCCATACCGAAAGCATCGACCCCAAAGACCCAACTCGGCCAACTACCACTGAGTGATCGACTACTACTGAAGTGTCGATTCAGCAAGGGCCAGCACGAAGAGGACCAATTCAGGGAACGCAGTCCCAAGAAAGCAACCACCCTATTCTCACAAGTTCTTCGAAGAAGTCCCCCATGGGACATACAAATCGCCCACGGGATGTATCAACTCAAACACCTATTTGACTAGAAGGAAGTTTCAAATTTCATTTAAGATAAGATGGTGATTAGACATCATTTCTTTGGCAAAAGAAAGAGTAAAAGATACAAGGTCTAAGGCCCGTAAAGCTTTACTCAAGGGTGGGGACTTCGGGATCGATAAGAAGGAGGATTTCTTCATTCTGAATTGGAACCCGATCCTCTTTGGCCTGGGATTCTTCTGCTTGGGTTGTCTCAACTTGAGTCAAGGTTGTTGGACCCACCATGACCGACCTTCCACCACGAACGGAGCCCCTCTAGACTCAGTGGGGGGCATGCTTCCTCTCTCTCCTTTCTCCTCGATCTTGAATGTTAGGACGTCGAAATGGTCAAGATAGGGAAAAGCATTGCAGACCCCATCAAGCCCATCGTTGAAGCCATATTTATAGCTGAATAAGCTAGCTTCAGTTATGTCTTTCTTGAATTGTGGATACTTCTTGAAGTCTTCAACTGCCTTGATCGCCTGCTCCCTAAGGACCTCGGACTCCCTCGCAGTAGCTTTAGCCCTCGAAGAAGCCTCTTCCACCCTTCTGACTGCCTCGTCGGTCATCTTAGCCAGGTTCTCAGCCTTTTCCTCATTCTCCCTGGCAAATTGTTCCATGGAGTGCATCCATTTCCTCTTCCTCCTTAGCTTTACCTCTTGTTCAGAGATTTTTAGCTGAGCCTTCTTCAGTTCACCCCTCAAATCCTGAACCTCGACATCTTTATGGGCAAGCTTCTCCTCGATGGACAACCGCAGCTCCTCGGCTACCTTATTTTCGGCCTTGGACATCCGGAGCTCCTCCTTCATGCTGTTGAGAAAGTTGTCGATATTCCCCATGCCCTCCTCTAAAAAGGTTATGTCATGAACCAACTGCGCCGACAAAGCAAGAGACCTATCACGGAAGGAACAGCCGAAAGGAAACTAAAAAGGTAATGCTGATTATACCTTTAGCACGGAGGAAAATGCTGAATCTGACACTTCGACGAGATGCCGATTTCGGGTGACTGCCCAGTCATGAGATAGTAGGATACTTTTCAGCATCTTCCTGGCCACATCAGGGGAAGATAAGACTCTCGCACCAGAGAACCTCGAGAGGTCTATCCCATAGTCCCTATCCAAGGAGCGGCCCCCGATTGACCCCCCTTAAACTCGTGGCACTTCGCTCCTAACCATCACAGGGGAGCAAGGTGATGACACATCAATCGTCGGGGCTGGACTCGAGGCCCCCACCATCTGGGTCAGAGAATCGACCCCCGATGGGGGCCCTGATGGTGGGGGCTCCATTGGAAGCTCCCCCAACGGAACTTCGTCCCCTCCGAAGGTCCCCCTTGAAGATGTAGTGCTCCTACTGGTGCCCTCCAATCGATCCCTCTTCCAGGCCTCCAACCCCGAAGAAGGGGGGAGGGCCACCGATCTCTTGGCGAATTCATGGAGCTAGCTCAAGTCAGGCCTCATCCCACCACCTACAAACACAAGAAAACATCAAAAATGACAAAACAGGGAAGCCAAAGAGTAGGAAGAGGTCGAAGTCTTCTACCTAACATGGAGGACCTGCTGATCCTAGCAAGATGAAGTTTCCTCTCCTCCAAAAGTTCTCAAATGGAAATGACCTTCGAACCAGATAACAAGGCATAGTTGGGTTCATCGGCCATCATGACCTCCTTGCCGAGGTTAGCATCCAAATGAGGCTCCCTACACTCGCAGTCAAAACCCCACGACCCAGTAGAGGTAATGGAAACAAAATTGGATTTTCACCCGTGGATGGCATTGGGCATGCCCTTCATTATCTTATGACCAGGGGCTAGGGCCGCTGACCCACCATCCATGGCCATGGAAGTCCCTCTTCAAAACAAAGAGGGAGGTGAATAAACTGGTCCTGGGTCTCACGTTGGCTATTTGGCATCGAACCAAAATCCCGCAAATATTTTGAATACTGTTCGGAGTTTGCTGCACAGGGATGATATGATACAAGTTAAAAATCCTAAGGAAGAATGGATGTAATGGAAAATGAAGACCAGCCTTCAGATGGTCCTCGTAGATAGCAATGCAACTGACCGAAGGTCTGTCCACCCACTCTTCAAGGCCTCGAAAGCACTTGGAGGAAATCACCAAAAACATGGTAGCACTCCCGGAGATGGGCTATTTTTCTAAAAGAGACAGAACTAGAAACCAGCCCCGGTCTGACTATGGCAATGGAAGAAGCCTGGCCGCAGCACGAGCCCTTAGAGACCTAACCATGGTGATAAAGGAAGAATAGAGAAGAATCGAAGAAACTCTACCTGCGAAAGAAACAAGGAGATAAAAGCAAGAAAGATCGGGCTAAAGTAATGGCAAACGAAAATAAAGAAGCTTCTCCGATCAGTCTCCTCCTTTTCTGTTGGGAAGGGGCAAGAGGCGGCTTTGCACATTGCCTCGAAGAATGAGACATCTCTCCCTCCAGTCATGTCATGCATACGGGCACCAAAGGCCAGTATGAAGCCCCAAAAGGTATCGATTTGACTTGACAAGCCGAGGGCCCTAATCAGCACGATCCCAATTGAAGACTGGGATGAGATTGGCAAAAATTGCTTTTGACAACTTTGTATAATGATACTTATTGATTTCTTTTTGGTCAAAAGCTCTGATATGTAATGTTTTTCAAAGAGCTCTGATACTTTGTCAATATGCAAGCTTTGATACTCTAATACATACAAAAGCTCTGATACATGTTAATATTTACTTCCAAATATACTTTTTCTAATATAAAAGCTCTGATACATGTAAATGTAAAGTTTTTCCATGCCCGATGTTTTGTCATCATCAAAAAGGGAGAGATTGTTGATCCCTTGAATGATTTTAATGATAACAAAACATTGAAGCATGTATCTGTCTTAATAACAACTCTCTAAGTGCTTTACAAGTTTTTGTAGGATGACTTCATTACTCAGTTACAACTCCGACAATCTTATTTTTGTCATGAGTTGTATTGTAAGTATGTCATGTAAAGAAGAGCCCAAAGAAAAAGTAAAGTAAAAATCATGAAAATGGGTTACTTCTAAGTGTTTTACAAGCTTAAAATTTCTTAGAAATTGTTGTTAAAAGAGTTGGAGTGTTTCTTGAATGATTGAAGTGTTGCTGGATGATTTCTAGAGAAGAACTGAGAATTCAATGTAAAACTCATCTGAGCTGACTCGAGTAAAGGGAGCTGACTCTTGTTCATGGCATGCATAAAGGTTTCTGGCACACAGATATCCAAGCTAACTCGAAGGAACCCAAAATGACTCATCCAGTGTACCATTTCGTGAATCAAACTAGCGAGCCGACCCGAAGGAAGTCCGAGCTGACTCTATCATTCAGTCAGACATTCGAGTCGACCCTTTAGAAGTTCTAGCCGACTCCTCCAAAGTCCAAAAAGAATAGTTCTGAAAGAATAGCCAAGCAAGCCATCTCAAATAAGAAGAGTCAACTCTTCTAGAGTATGTTTTGAAGGCCTGTGAATCCAAGCCGACTCGAATTAAGGCGAGCTGACTTTTCTAGAGTAAGGAATCAGAACACTGTGTAACCGAGCTAACACAAATGCAGCGAGGTGACTCGACCAGAACTTTTTGAGGATCCGAGCCAACTCGAGGGATCCGAACTGACTCGAATGTCGATTCCAGGCAGGTAACAGCTAGTTCCAAAACTTTATTTTTGAATCTAAAAAGTATACCAACGGTCAAATGTCATATCCCAATGGTCTACAATGACTAAAACCATCTGAGAAGAGTACAAGACTCTATAAATGAGGGATTCAGACAACTTTTGAATGGTTATTGCTTAGAGAATGCTTAAGTTGAATACAAAAGAAAGCTTGTGAGCTAGAGATCACTGCAAGAGCATTCAAGATAGACTTCAAGTCTTCACCAACTCCAATCCGAAGCTTGAATCATTTATTAAAGAAGTTGAAGAAGCCATTGAAGTGCATTGAAGTGAAATTAAGAAGGCTTCTCTCAAGCTACATCGACAACCATCAAACAACATCTGTTTATCATTATATTGCTTAATTTTCATTAACTTTTTTTCTGAGTTGTTGGGTTATTGGTGAGCCCGGTTTAAAATCCAAATAGGTTCTTGGTTAGCCTGTGCAAAACCAAGTGTTAGGTTCTTGGTTAGCCTATGTAAAACCAAGTGTTAGGTTCTTGATGATCCTTGTTGACCCCATAAGTGATTTTGATGATAACCAAACATTGGAGCATGTTCATTTATTTCTATCAAATTTTCAAGTGGTTTACAAGTTTATGTAGGATGATTTATTTGGTCAAACTTCAACTCCTACATCTTTAATTATTGTTTTGAGTTGTGTTGTAATCTGGTTTTGTAAAGAAGAACCCAATAAAAAGTTAAGAAAAAATCATGTAAAAGGGTTACTTCTTTGTGTGTGCCTTGAATTATTTTGAGTTTGTTTGCTCAAAAAGTTTTAAAATGTTGGTGAGAGTTTTTTCTTTAAGTTCAATTATAAAAATCCTGAGGAAGTTACTCGAGCCTACCCAGCATGATGAAGAGCCGACTTCACTTCATGGCATGTAACAAGGATTCTAGTACGCAGCAATCCGAGCTGACTCGAATGTAACCGAGTCGACTCTAGTAAATCCAAGTTAATTGGAATAAGTCTGAGCCGACTCCTCTAGAGTCCAGTTTTTGAAGATTTATGAGAACAGCCAAGTGAGCTGATCCGAACCAGAAAGAGCCGACTTCGCCAGACCTAATTTTGAAGACCTGACAAAGTGAGCCGACCTGAACTGCAATGAGCCAACTCGTCTAGAATAATGATTTCAGAACCTGAGAAGAAGAGCCAACCAAAGTTCAAGAGAGCCGACTCCTCGAGTTCAAGATTTGCAAAGACAGAAGTTCGAGCCGACCTGAGCTATCAAAAGCTGACTCATCCAGAGTAAAGTTTTGTACCCTGAGACAAAGAGTCGACTGCACTAAAGGATTGGTGACTCAACCTATCGACTCGAAGGATCCGAGCTGACTCGAAGGAATTCGAGCCGACTCGAATATTGCTTTCAGGTATAAAACGGCTAGTTCCAGAATTTATTTTTGAATGCCAAAAAGTGCTCCAACAGTCATATGTCACATCCTAATAGTCTACAATGTCTCAAACTATCTTGGTATGATAGAAGACCTTATATTTGAAGGATTTGAACTTCTTTCAAGTAAGAGTTAGAAAAGTTTTTCAAAGAGAAGAAAGCATCATTGAATATCCTACCTACCAACAAGAAGAGAGCACAAGAGCATTCAAGTCAGTCTTCAAGCCTTCACCAACTCTGATATGAAGTTTGAAGCAATTTGGAAAGAAGCCACTGAAGTAATTAAAGCTCATTCAAGTGCATCCAAGTGGACTTCTATCGAGCTGCACCGGCAACTATCCGATAAATTGAGTTTGTCATTTATTGTTGTATTTATTTCAATTCATTTCTGAATTGTTTGGGTTATTGGTAAGCTCGATTGAAAAAGCAAATAGATTTTTAGTGAGCCTTTGATAAAAACCAAGTGTTGGGTTCTTGGTGATCTTGGTAAAATCGAGTTAGGTTCTTGGTAATCCTGTGAAAACCACGTTGGGTTTCTTTGGTGATCCTGTTCAAAACCAAAGGGTGTTGGGTTTTCTTTGGTGATCCCGTTAAAACCAAAGTGTAGAGGTTTTGGATTGTGATCCTATAAAACAATCTTACTGTATTCAGGTGTGAATATAGTGGAATTCCAAGTGGTATCTTGGATAGTGGACATAGGAGCTGGGTTGCTCTGAACCACTATAAATTCTATGTGTTTGTGTTGTACTTCTTCATTCTTATTTAGCTTCTGCAATTTACTACTCTATCACAGCACCTAACACTTGTAAGAGATTTTTAATTGCACATTATCTGCTTTAAATTTTAAAATTCGCAATTCACCCCCCTCTTGTGTAGCCACCTACACAACAACTGGTATCAGAGCAGTGTCTTTGATTACATTAGAGTAAAGATTGATGGCTCATCCCATGAGTACATCCCTGGTCGAGGGCCAATCAACTAATAGACCTCCACTCTTCACAAGCACAAAATATTCTTATTGGAAAGCAAGAATGAAAATCTATATTCAAGCTATTGATTTTCAATTATGGAAGGTCATTCTTAAAGGGTCACAAGTTCCCATGATCAAAATTGATGGCGTGGATGTCCCTAAGCTGGAAGAGGAATGGGATGAACACGATATGAAATTAGGAGAATTGAAAGCCAAAGCAATGAACTTACTATACTGTGCTTTGAATTCAAACGAGTTTAATTGAATTTCTACTTCCTCTTTAGCAAAGGAAATTTGGGATAAACTTGAGGTGACCCATGAAGGAACTCCCCAAGTGAAGACTTCAAAGATTAATCTTTTAGTGCACAATTATGAATTGTTTAAAATGGAGCCTAATGAAAATATCTCTGCCATGTACACTAGATTTACATATATTATTAATGGTTTGAAAAGTCTTGGTAGGGTTTATTCAAATGCTAATTTGGTATAGAAGATATTGCAATCACTTCCTAACAAATGGAACCCTAAAGTTATTGCCATCCAGGAAGCTAAAGATTTAAACACTCTATCCATAGATGAATTAATGGGATCCCTCATCACACATGAATTAGCCATACAGCATAGAACTGATGATGATCAAAAGAAGAAGAAAACTATTGCATTTAAGGCTGTGTTGCTGCGTCAACTCCTGGACCGAGAACTAGGATGGCTGGATGGGCTGGAGCGCTCCTCTTTCGGGCAAACCTGCAGAAAGTCCCCAAGGGCGCTGGTGGAGTTCCGGCGGGGGACCCTCCGATGCTTAAGTTAGCAAGAGGTTGAAGATAACAAAATGGAGGAATCAAGGAATGAACAATCTCTGGAAAGGGAAGAGTTGCTCTACCTTCGAACGGGGTCCCCTGGGTACTTTATATAGGCATGGAACAGTCCAAAATTCGTTAGGGGAGAGGCTGAGAAAGACCGATCTGCCCCTAAGAAGATCTGGGGAGTAGCCACGTGGCACGCAGATACGGTGACAGCATAGAAGAGTAGAGCAGGGCCATTGGGATAGCAGGATCCCGCAGCAACAGAAAGGTGCTTCTAGAATACCTTGGATGCTAAGACTCGCCTGTCGGACGTCGATCGTGGGACAATCGGTCAGTTGGACCAAAGGCCAAGCCTCCGAAGGAGTGCGATGGGCCGGACCCCAATAGGAGAGAGTCGTTCAAACCTCTGCTCCGGTGGGTCGGACCTCTGACAAAGAATGATGGGTCGGACCTTAGCGGGAGAGGGTCGTTCAGACCTCAGCTCCAGTGGGTCGGACCTCCGACGGAGAATGGTGGGTCAGACCCCAGCAGGAGAGGATCGTTTGGATCTCTGCTCTGGTGGGTCGGACCTCTGACGGAGAATGGTGGGCCGGACCCCAGTGGGAGAGGGTCGTTCGGACCTCAGCTCCGGTGGGTCGGACCTCCTTAGTTGGAGCCTTGAGAAGGGCAGCCGGGTCGAACCACAGGACTGGGCCGACCTTGGCAAAGGATGAGCCGTCATGGTACAACAATTGTCCCCCTTGCCCTTGTGCTTCGAGCGAGTCCGTAGGCTCGAAGGGCGAGGGCATTAAATGGCAATAAATGTGCTGGCTTTTTAAATGATGGCGAATCCAGTTCGATGTGATGCATCCGACCGCCTCCTGCTCTGATTTTTGCCCTGGGACAGGTATCAATGCTTGGTTGGCAAGGACTAGGGGAGCAGTTATGGCTGGTACGGTGTGTGGCAGCTGCCCATTTGGGTTCTTGAAGCGACAAGGGACACGTGGTGCCATCAGGGCGGTAGGTGTGCTTGCCGGAGCGGCCCATCCACCGTTGCCTCATATGTCACGCGGATCATGGCCGGATATGATCCTGCGCATCCCCTCGAATTTCCGTCCAATCCAGGAACTAAAGCGACGGCCATTGGAGCTTGGCACGTGGGGGATGCATTGGGACGCGGCCCCTGAATGCCAATAAAAGGAGGAGGGCATCGTCTAGAAGGAACCTGATGCTGCATTTGTGCTGGAAGAGAAAGTCGCCTCCTCCTTTCCTCCTGCGCTGCTTTTAGGCTTCTTTAGAGATCCAAAAAATCATGTTAGTCCCATCTTCATCTTCCCCCATCTCTTTCCTTCTCTACAACCCATTTTAGGATGGCTGTAGCTTACAGTCACAGGGAACCTGGGCCCTTCAACATCCTGTCGACCATGACCCGAGGGAGCGTCGAGAGCCTTAAAACCATATACAACATTTTTTCCACCTTACATCTGACCATCCCCAGCCATGAGGGTAGGGTAAATGGACCTCTAAACTTAGGAGCCCTTCCCATGTATGAAGACAACCTGAAAGCTGGTCTTCGTTTCCCGATTCATAGCTTTTTTGTCCAGGTCTTCAATACCTATAGGATCACGCCTTCCCAGCTGACGCCGAACAGCATTAGGATTCTGTGCAGCTTCGTAGTTCTGTGTCGGGGAGCCGACATAGAGCCTAGGGTAACACTCTTCTCCAACTTCTTTCTACTAAAACAAGACTTTCAAAGTCAGGAATGGTAGATGTTCAGTCCCCGTCCTAACCGAAAGATCCTAGGGGGACTTCCATTCGTGATGCATGGATGGAAGTCCCGATTCTTCTTTGTAGATAGCCTGGAACCATGGGGCTTCGACGCAGCCTAGAGGGAGCCGAGGCTGAATGCCCTGAATGGAAGGAAAGTCTCGAGAGCTGACGAGGCTGACTTCCACAAGTTGGATGGTGAAGATCCAAAATTTGTCAATTTTCTGCTTTTTGAAGAGAGCCTTCACCAGGCCGGACTCAGCCGGCAGCCGATGTCAGGTAGGACGAGGGTCACGTAGAGAGAGGTCAGCTACTCTTTTTTATTTTCCATCAGCTTGACGACTGCCACTAACTCTGACTTTCGTTATTGACAGGCAGAAAAATGAAGCCGGACCAGGATGTCCTTTGGGCATGGTCGGTGCAGCGGAGAGCCGTTCGGATCGCAGAACCGATGTGACAAGAATCGAAGAAACGGGTGGTAGAACTAGTGCCTGAGAGGCCGAAGAAGCAACGAACGCCGGAGCCGTCCATCCTGGTGGTGTCGATCGACTCAGGGGATGACATGCCCCAAACCGAATGCCAAAAGGTGATCGCATCCGAGAGCAATCCTCTTCAGCAGGACAGTCGGCCGTCCAGACAGAAGGGAGGCGCTCGACGTCGACGGGGACGGTAGCAGCCCTTGTGCCCCCATCGCTGGAGACGACTACCACGGTTCCCTCGATGACCCAAAGAACCTCCACGGGAGTGGGGCCATCGGTCGTGGGCGAGAGGGCCGCCTGGGCCCTAGGGGAGGAGGAAGAGCGCCTACTGTGGCGCACTACTGAGGAAGTGAGCGAACAGCTTCAGAGGGCCGCCCCCGTCACTGACGGGCTGTCGGTGAACGAGGCCGCCAACAGTTTTCTCCGCCATCTTCTGGGGGTAAGTTTCACTCTTCCTGTCTTCACTTAGAATTTATGACTGGTAATTCTCTAATTGTGAGTGTTTGTCGGCAGCTCATCAAGGACAACCTCCTGAAGGACCAAGGGCTGGGTGAGTTGCTCTATATAAAAGAGTAGTTAACCTAAGGGGCCGAAGCAGCCGAGCTAGCGAGGGACACTGCTTGGAAGGCGCTGACGGCTTCCAGGGAAGAGGTGCTTGGCTTGAAGGTCGCAATAGCAGAGGTGTCCCCCATGCGGGCCGAGCTGGAGGCCCAGAAGAAACAGATAGAAACCTGCTTGCCCAGAAGGCAGATCGGGAGGCAAGGCTGAAGGACAGGAACAAGAAGATCAAGGCCTTGGCTCGTCGGCTGGCCATCGAGGAGGGTCGTCTGATCGACCTTGATATCCACGCAAAGGGGTATCAAGCATCCAAAGAGAGATACAGGGGCCTACTGAAGATGGCCCAAGACCTGCTGAAGATGGTCGGCGAGAAGGCCGTTGCAGACTATAAAGCTTCCGATGACTTTATAGAAGAAATGAATGAAGCCGGGATGGTCGGCTTCAATTTTAGGTACGACGAGTGCCCGGGGAAGGTTAGTGCCACCTTCCCAGAATTCGATCTTGCTTTCCTTCAACTGTCGAAGTCGGTGGAGGAAGAAGCTTTGGATGGGACGGACCTGACTGCCCAAGCGGTCGACGTTCCAACGGAGGTCGTTGCAGAAATAGCCGGAGAGGACACCCCAACTGGTGCCGAGGCAGAGACAACTGAAGGGGCCGAAGAGGCCAGAGTGGCAGCTGTCACCAAAGAGGCTGAAGTGGCTATTGTTGTATTCCCCGAAGGTCAGACCTAGTTGGCTATAAAGGTCTGACCTTCAGTTTTTGTAAAGAACCCTTTCGAAGTAATGAAAATCTTTTCTTAATGTCATGTCTTCATATACTTTTCATATTTTCTTTTCTAAAATTTTGCTAAGTATGTGCCAGTCGGCATATCAGAGTGAGTAGTCGGATCCTCAGGGTATGTGTTGAATAGTAGCCTAGGTTGAACTAGATTCTCTTGAGATTTCCATTCTAAGTACTAGCCTGTCGGCCTTCCGGACCGAGAATAGACTAGGGCGGCGGTCGGCTTTCAGCTCAGGCCGGAGCAACTAGCTTAGGAAATCTATCCTAAGTATTGGTCCATCGACTCTCCGAACCTAGGAGCAGTTGAAGCAACGGTCGGATTTCAGCTCAGGCAGGAGCAACTAGCTTAGGAAATTTATCCTAAGTGTTGGTCCGTCGACTTTCTGGACCCAGGAGCAGTTGAAGCATCGATAGGATTTCAGCTCAGGCCAGAGCAACTAGCTTATGAAAATTATCCTAAGTGTTGGTCCGTCGGCTTTTCGGACCCAGGAGTAGTTGAAGCAGCGGTCGGATTTCAGCTCAGGCCAGAGCAACTAGCTTAGGAAATTTATCCTAAGTGTTGGTCCGTCGGCTTTCAGGACCCAGTTGCAGTTGAAGCAGCGGTCGGATTTTAGCTCAGGCTGGAGCAACTAGCTTAGGAAATTTATCCTAAGTGTTGATCCGACGACTTTCCGAATGGGCGACCTTAGAGCCTTTGCCGATCGGAGTCGAACTTTCGGGAGTGGGCTGCCCTAGAGCCTTTGCCGACCGGAGTCGGATTTTCGGGAGTGGGCTGTCCTAGAGCCTTTGCCGATCGGAGTCGGACTTTCGGGAGTGGGTTTCCCTAGAGCCTTTGCCGACCAGAGTCGGACTTTCGGAAGTGGGTTGCCCTGAGCCTTTGTCGACCGAAGTCGGACTTTCGGAAGTGGGCTGCCCTAGAGCCTTTGCCGACCAGAGTCGGACTTTCGGAAGTGGACTGCCCTAGAACCTTTGCCGACCAGAGTCGGACTTTCGAAAGTGGACTGCCCTAGAGCCTTTGCCGATCGGAGTCGGACTTTCAAGAGTGGGCTGCCCTAGAGCCTTTGCCGACCAGAGTCGGACTTTCAGGAGTGGGCGACCCTAAAGCCTTTGCCAACCAGAGTCGGACTTTTGAAAGTGGGCTGCCTTAGAGCCTTTGACAACCAGAGTCGCACTTTTGAGAGTAGGCTTCCCTAGAGCCTTTGCTGACCAGAGTCGGACTTTCGAAAGTGGGCTGCCCTAGAGCCTTTGCTGACCAGAGTCGGACTTTTGGAAGTGGGCTGCCCTAGAGCCTTTGCCGACCGGAGTCGGACTTTTGAAAGTGGCTTGTAGAAGAAATGTGAACTTCATTGATAATACTTGCAGAGATTGTCTACATTCCACGGACGTGCCAACTGCCGTCCGTCCAAAAATTCAAGTCGATAAGTATCGGCTCAAACTACTTCAGCGACCCGATAAGGTCCTTCCCAATTTGGGAAAAGCTTGCCTTGCTCAGTCGACCTCGAGATTTCGGCCCTCCACAGGACCAAGTCTCCGACTCGAAAAGCTCGCACCTTGACTCGCGAGTTGTAATACTTTGCCATTCTTTGACACCATACCACCATCTTTATGCTTGCCCGAAGTCTTGTTTCTTCAAGCAGGTCCAGGTCAGCCCTTCGCTGCTTGGAGTTGGCCGGTTCGGCGTAGTGGTCAATCCGGAGAGATTGGAGAGAAGTTTCAATAGGGATGACCGCTTCACTTCCGTAAGTGAGGTTGAACAGAGTTTTGCTGGTCGATGCTCTGGCGGTCGTTTGATACGCCCTTAACACTGAATAGAGCTCTTCCACCCAAAGTCCTTTTACTTCATTGAGTCGGGTCTTCAGCCCATGCAAAATTGTTTTGTTGGTGACTTCAGCCTCTCCATTGCACTATGGATGACCGACCGAGGTAAGTCGGTGAGAGACTTGGTATTGCTGACAGAAATCCTGAAATTTAGAGTTGTCAAATTGTCTTCCATTGTCAGTGATAATCATCTGGGGAATGCCGAATCGGAAGATGATATTGTTCCGAACGAAGTTCTCCACCTTAGCCTCCGTTATTTGTGCTAGTAGTTCGGCTTCCACCCACTTGGTGAAATAGTCGATAGCCACAAGCAAAAATTTTTGTTACCCGGAGGCCGGGGGAAAGGGTCCTAGGATATCCATCCCCCATTGTGCGAACGGCCATGGGGCGGTGATCGAAGTCAGCTCGCTGGCAGGTCTCCTTTGAATGATGGAGTATCTCTGACATGCATCGCACCTTCGAACGAAGTCCGATGAATCCTTCTGAATGGTGGGCCAGTAATATCCCTGCCGGATGATCTTGTAAGCCAGGGATCTCCCTCCGAGGTGGTTATCACAAATGCCTTCCTGGACTTCTCTGAGGGCGTAGTCGGCGTTCGCCGGCCCCAAGCACTTCAATAGCAGCTGCGAGAATGATCGCTTATAAAGAATGCCATCTATGACGATGTACTTATAGGCTGTCAGGCGCACCCGTTTGGCCTCCACCAGATCTTCAGGAAGAGTTCCTTTGGCTAAGAAAGTAAGGATCGGATCCATCCAAGAAGCTTCATGTTCTAGCTGGTGGACCTCCGATGGCTCTTCGGCAATGCTAGGGTGCCGCAAATACTCCACAAAAGTTCGATCAGAAGTCCCACTGGCAGCCGTAGCCAGCCTTGAGAGAGCGTCCGCCCGAGAGTTTTGCATATGAGGTATGTGGAGGATTTCAAAAAATTTGAACCGAGGGATGAGGTTTTGTACCTTGTTTAAATATTTGCCAGGGTCGGATCCCAGGCCTCAAATTCCCCTTTCACTTGATTGACCACCAGCTAGGAGTTAGAGAAAGCTCTAAGTCGGCTGATGCCCAGTTCGTTGGCGATCCATAGCCCCGCGAGGAGGGCTTCTTACTCCGCTTGATTATTTGACACCTAAATTAAAAAGTCTAAAGCATACTCTAGGTTCTCCCCGTCCGGTTTGGCCAGAATCAGTCCAGCCCCATAGCCTGCAAGGTTGGACGCTCCGTCCACATGAAGAGTCCAGGCAGGCTCTACTTCATAGACAGCATCAGCTTCAGGTACTTTGGCCATTCGAGGAGGCATCTCCTGTTTCCACATACATTCTACAATGAAGTCGGCAATTACCTGAGCCTTCAAAGCAGAACATGGTTGGAAAGAGATGTCGAACTCCCCTAACTTGATGGCCCACTTAGCAAGCGGACCGGATGTATCTGGGCTCCGGAGGATTGCCTTGAGGGGTTGGTCGGTTAGCACTATTATCGGGTGTGCTCGGAAGTACGGTCGAAGTCGCTTAGCGATGTGACCAAGGAGTATATTAATATTTGCATCTTGGGGTACCTTGTTTCAGTATCGTGGAGGACTTTGCTGATATAATAGATAGGCTTTTGCTGTCCGTCCTCTCCGACTCGCATAAGGATGACACAGATCACCTTGTCTGACGCCGAAAGGTAGAGATATAAGGGTTCCCCCTCCATCGGCTTGGCCAGCAACGGAGGGTTCTTCAAGTACTCCTTCAATGATTCGAAAGCCGACCGACACTCATCAGTCCAAACAAAACCCTTCGATCGGCATAGGGTCTTAAAGAATGGCAGGGACTTCTCAGCCGAGCGGGAGATAAAACGGCTGAGGGAGGCAATTCTGCTGGTGAGCTCCTGGACCTGCTTTTTATTGGTCGGGTGTGCCATCTTCGTGATGGCTTTTATCTTTTTGAGATTCATCTCAATTTCCCTCTGTGTAACCAAGAAACCATGGAATTTGCTAGAGGTTACCCCAAAAGTGCATTTCATGGGGTTCAGCTTCATCCAATGGCGCCTGAGTGCATCAAAGGATTCTTGCAGATCCTTGATGTGGTCAGCCTTACGGAGACTCTTTACTATCATGTCATCCATGTAAGCCTCCATGTTCCTCCCCAACTGTCCTTCAAACACCAGGTTGATCAGCCTTTGAAAGGTGGCGCCGGCGTTCTTCAAGCCGAAAGGCATCATCCGATAACAGTATAGACCCTTGTCGGTGATAAAGGCGGTCTTCTCCACATCTTCTGGATGCATTTTTATTTGGTTGTATCCGGAAAAGGCATCCATAAAGCTGAGTAGCTGGTGGCCGGCCGTGGCATCCACCAGCTAATCAATCTTGGGTACTGGGAAGCTGTCCTTCGGACAGGCCTTATTGAGATCGGTGTAATCCACACAGATCCTCCACTTCCCGTTGGACTTCTTTACCATGCCACATTTGCTAACCACTTTGGGTAGTGGACTTCCCAGATGAAGCCAATATCACGGAGCTTCTTTACTTCTTCATCAATGGCTTTCTGCCTTTCGGCAGCAAAGCTTCTCTTCTTCTACCGGATAGGTCGGTAGGTCAGATCGACCTTAAGTTGGTGAGTGATGACCTCCGACGGTATTCTAGGCATGTCCGATGCCGACCAAGCAAAGACATCGGCATTACTTCTAAGAAAGCTGATCAGTTCCGACTTGAGATCTTCATTGAGGGAGCCTCCGATCTGAAGGACTTTAGTATGATCATCCTCTCGAAGTGGAACAAATGAAATCTTTTCCCCTGGCTGACCGAGGCCATCGGCCTCAACCCTTGGGTCCAATTTCTCCAAGGTGGGATGGCCTTCTGACTGTTGATTCATGATGGTTAGGCACTGTCTGGCCATCCGATGGTCTCCCCTCATCACTTCGACCCTGCTCCTGGTCAGAAATTTCGCCAACAAGTGGTAAGTAGACACGATGGCTCTAAATTTGTTAAGGGCCGGTCGGCCCAGGATAGAATTGTAAGGCGAGGTTATCTGAATGACCACAAAATTGATGAGGAGGGTTTTCTAGAGAGGCTCCGTCCTAATTGTCACAGGGAGAACTATTTCACCTTCCACTCCGATAGAGTTGCCCTCGAAGCCAGTCAGCAGCGCGGGGGATTCCGCAGCATAGACCTGGATAAATTCATTCTCACAAAAGCATCATATAGAAATACCTCTGTCGAGCTTCCATTATCAACAAGTATTCTCCTTACATCGTAATTAGCAATCACTACCGACATGACTACAAGATCGTTCTCAAAAATATGAGTTTCCAGGAGATCTTCATCAGAGAAGGTGATGGCATTAGAGCCTCGGGACCTTTAAGAAATGTCAGTCCTGCCTCCTGGCTTCCTCCGGATCGTCGATGCAGAATGCTGACATCCCCACCAGTTGGCCTTTGATTAGGGAGCTTCGCCTCCTCTGGAGGGTTTCGGGCATTTGATGCTTCTGCCCGGTCCCGATGCGGTTGGACATACTTGCATAGGTATCCCCTTCGGATGAGGTCTTCAATGGCGTCCTTCAGCTGTAGGCACTCTTCAGTACTATGCCCATGATCCCTATGGAAGCGACAAAATTTATCTTTGTTCCTTAGGGCAGGAGGGCCCCTCATTAGCCGAGGCCTTTGCAGAAAAGTCTCGTTCTCGATCTCCATGAGGATCTTCTCTCTTGGCAGGGACAGAGGCGCATAAGTCTCAAACCTTTGAGGAAAGTCCCTCGGCTTCGGACTTCAGCGTTGGGCCAACCGTCAACTATCGGTCGGAGGTCAGACCTCAGGATCTTTGTCGCTCTGCTTCTTCGGGGCTGGCCTTCTTTTAGATTGACGTCGGTCGGCTGCTTGTTCTTCCACCAGGGCGTACTTCTATGCTCTGGCCAGTAGCTCACTATATCTCGTCAGATGCTTCTTGTCCAGGGAAAAGGTTAGCCTGGACGAGCAGAGCCCTCGCTTGAAGGCTGACATTGCTACAGCTTCATTTAAATCTGGTACTTCCATGGTCGCTGAGTTGAAACGGGCCATGACATCCCGAAAGGTCTCTCCCTCCTTTTGTAGCACGAGAAAGAATCAGTCGGTATTCCTCGGAGTCTGACTGCAGGTCCTGAAATGGGAAAGAAAAAGTGAGTCGAGTTAAGAAAAGGAGCAGATCGTACCTGGCCGGATGGCTGAAAACCACATCCGGGCTGTCTTCTTGAGGGTTGCAGGGAAGGTGATGCAATGGAGAGCGTCGGAGGTGCCCTGAACCATCATATGGCCCTTGTACGTGCCCAGATGGTCCATCGGATCGGTGATACCATCGTAGGGGTCCACCTGTGGGATTTTGAAGTGGCAGGGGATCGTCTCCGCCAGAATCTCGTCAAAGAATGGGGGACGGGAATCGTATACCTGTCCTCCTTCGGCCTTTTACCGAAAGGCGATTTCAGCAATGCGCTCCTCCATGCGCATGATCTTGCTGCCATAGTCCTTCGAAGGTTCTGTCGCAAGCCGACCGCCGAACGGGAGGGATTCAGCATAGGAAGGCAAAGCGGACCTCGCCCTCTTGCCATCAGCATGATCACCCAAGGACCTCTGGGGCTCCGCAGTGGCGTGGGAACCATGCTGCGGGATATCTCTACCCATCGACCTCCCACATCAGTAGTCAGAGGGTTGGTGCAGGAAGCAGCTGGTAGTTACTGTCGATTGTTGGTTGCTTCCTGGAAATGCTGAACTGCAGCCATAAGTGTTTCAATGCGATTCACCAAGGTTTGGAACTGTTGCAACCCTAATGTAATGGTAGGTTCTGCAGCAGTAGGGGTGGTGGCAACAAGATCATTCTCTCTAAAAGGCTCCTCAGACCTGGAAGGAGATATATCCCACCTGGTAGTGGCATTTGGAGCTCTTCCCTTAGCCATTTTCTTACCGAGATGATGGATTCCTCCTTTTAGAAGAAAGCACCCTCCTTCTAGTGCCAATCTATTGCTGCGTCAACTCCTGGACCGAGAACCGGGATGGCTGGATGGGCTGGAGCACTCCTCTCCCGGGCAAACCTTCAGAAAGTCCCCAAGGGCACCGGTGGTGTTCCGGCGGGGGACCCTCTGATGCTTAAGTTAGCAGGAGGTTAAAGGTAACAGAATGGAGGAATCAAGGAACGAACAATCTCTGAAAAGGGAAGAGTTGCTCTACCTTCGAACGGGATCCGCTGGGTACCTTATATAGGCACGGAACAGTCCAAAATTTGTTAGGGGAGAGGCTAAGAAAGACCGATCTGCCCCTAAGAAGATTTGGGGAGTGGCCACGTGGCATGCAAATACGGTGGCATCATGGAAGTAGTGGAGCAGGGCCGTTGGGATAGCAGGATACTGCAGCAAAAGAAAGGTGCTTTTGGAATATCCTGGATGCTAAGACTCGCCTGTCGGACATCGACCATGGGACAGTCGGTCAGTCGGACCAAAGGCCAGGCCTCCGAAGGAGGGAGATGGGCTGGACCCCAATAGGAGAGGGTCATTCGGACCTCTGCTCCGGTGGGTCAGACCTCTGATAGAGAGTGGTGGGCCGCACCCTAGCGAGAGAGGGTCGTTCAGACCTCCGCTTCGGTGGGTCGGACCTCCGACGGAGAATGGTGGGTCGGACCCCAACAAGAGAGGATCGTTCGGACCTCTGCTTTGGTGGGTCGGACCTCTGACGGAGATGGTGGTTCAGACCCCAGTGGGAGAGGGTCGTTCGGACCTCGGCTCCGGTGGGTCAGACCTCCTTAGTTGGAGCCTTGAGAAGGGCGGCCAGGTCGGACCACAGGACTGGGCCGACCCTGGCAGAGGATGAGCCATTATGGTACAACAGGCTGCATTGGAATCAAAGAATGATGAAGAGACAGAGATGACTCTAGCTCCTCCGAAGATGATCTAGAAGATGAAGATATTGCAATGGTCATGAGGAGATTCAGAAAGTTTATGGGAAAGAAGAAAGGAAGATTCAATAAAAAATTTCATAAACGAGGAGAACATTCCAAAGAAAAGGACATTGACAAAGACAAAGAAAAGGAACAAGTCCCCACCTGCTATGAATGTAAGAAACCGGGG
This sequence comes from Areca catechu, assembly GCA_021397845.1. Classification (NCBI taxonomy): domain Eukaryota; kingdom Viridiplantae; phylum Streptophyta; class Magnoliopsida; order Arecales; family Arecaceae; genus Areca; species Areca catechu. The sequence goes on from CM038046.1 coordinate 99,380,700, forward strand.
CACATTCGTTCAGATTGTCCACTGTTGAAGTTTTTCAAGAAAAAAAAAGAGAGTGATGGTTGCCACATGGAGTGACAGTGAAGAATCCACCACTACTGAAGAGGAAGAGACCACGAAAATAGCTAACTTATGTCTAATGGGTCTCGAGGATGAGGTAACTTCCCCCAATGCTCAAATTAAATTTATATTTGATGAGTTAAATTCTGCATTCCATGATCTATTAACTAAATTTAAGAAAGCTGGAGTAAAGATTAGATCTCTAAAGAATACTAATGATTCTTTACTTAAAGAAAAAGAGAAAATTTTAGAAAAGAATACTTTATTGCAAAAAGAACTACATGACTTTTCTGAAAATTATAAAGTATTGAAAACAGAAAATAATGTTTATCATGATAAAAATAAAGTTTTATTGAATGAAAGTCTTGTGTTGAAAATGGAGGTTGAAAAACTCAAGCCACTTATTGAAAAACTAACTCTATCTTCTAACAAGCTTGAGTTGACTCTTAAAGAATAAAGAATTTCTAGTAATAAGGCTGGAATAGGTTTAAATTCTTCAAATTCAAATTATATTTTAGAAATTATTTTTATGAAACAAAAGGATTTTGTTCCCAAGTTTACTACTCAAAAAGCTTTTTTGACAAAAGGTTCTACTTCCATTTCAAAAGCTATCTTGTATGTTCCTAAACACTCAAATACAAAACTTGCTATCTATGCATCTCATGCATCTAGAATTTCAAAGCATAAATCCTTTCAGAATTCTAGAATCAGATATTTTGCTTGGACATCAAGCTTTTAAATGTAATACCGCTGAAATGTCCATAATAAATCAAGAAAGATTTGGGTTCCCAAAAAAACCACCTCAGCTAACCTGCAAGGACCCAAGTTAGCTTGGGTACCTAAAAGAACTCCTTGACTATCTTGCAAGAATGTCTTGCAGTCCAGAAATTGAAGAAAAGATGGTATCTCGACAGTGGCTATTCAAGGCAGATGATGGGTGACAAGGATCAGTTCATTACCATAGAAATAAAAGAAGGAGGTATGGTTACTTTTGGAGACAATGGCAAGGAAAAAAATATCAAAATTGGTAAAATCAAAATAACCCCCTATACTTTCATTGAAAATGTATTGCTATTAGATAAACTGAAGCACAATTTATTGAGTGTTAGTCAATTGTGTGATAAAGGCTTCAAGGTTTTCTTTGAATCATCTATGTGTATAGTAACAAACTCTCTTAACTCTAGAAGTAAATTAATTGAACATAGACTTGAAAATATTTATGTGGTAGATCTAAATGATCTTGCTATGTCAAGTAGTTCCAGTTTAGTTGCAATGAATGCTAAGACCAAGGAGTCTTGTTTATTATGGCATAGACGATTAGGTCATGCTAGCATGCATAATATTGCCAAGTTAATTTCCAAAAATTTGGTTAGAGGCATGCCTAAGTTTAAAATTGATTTTGATCATGTTTGTGGTGCATGCCAAATGGGTAAACAAACTAGGAAGAGATTTAAATCCAAAAATATGATTTCAATTATTAGACCTCTAGAACTACTTCACATGGACTTATTTGGACCAACTAGGACTACAAGCCTAGGAGGTATGAAATATGCCCTTGTGATTGTAGATGATTTTTCTAGATTTACATGGATTTTGTTTATTGCTCACAAAGATGAAACTTTTAAAGTATTTTAAAAATTTCACAAAAAAATTTCAAATCAGAAAAATCTTTCGATAATTTTAATTAGGAGTGATCACGGTACAAAATTTGAAAATCAGTTTTTCGATGATTATTGCACTGAAAATGGCATTGATCAAAACTTCTCCACTCCTAGAACACCACAACAAAATGGTGTTGTAGAGAGAAAAAATAGGACTTTGGAAGAAATGGCCCAAACAATATTATGTGAAGGTAATCTTCCAAGATACTTTTAGGCAAAAGCGGTGAACACTACTTGTTATATTTTAAATCACATTTTGATCCATCATATTTTGAAGAAAACCCCTATGAACTTTGGAATGAAAAAAAATCCAATATCAGTTATTTTCATGTGTTTGGATTTAAATGCTTTGTGCTTAATAATGGTAAAGATAATCTTGGAAAATTTGATGCTAAATCCGATAAAGCAATTTTTCTTGGTTATTCATTACGTAGCAAAGCATATAGGGTTTTTAATAAGAGGACTCTTACTGTTAAAGAGTCAGTGCATGTTATCTTGGATGAAACTAACCCTTCACCTTCTAAGAAAGAAGGTTGTATAGATAATGATATAGGTAGATGGAAAATATGAGCATACAAGAAAGGCCAATTGAAGAAGGAGAAGAAATGGTAAGTAAGGATCATACAGATCTACCAACAGAATGGAGGTACGCTACTTCCCATCCTAAAGAATTAATTATTGGTGATCCTTCACAAGGTATTAGGACTAGGTCTGCACATACACATGACTACCTAACCTTTATATCAAAAATAGAACCGCATACCTTTGAAGAAGCTGAAAGTGATCCAAACTGGATGATGGCTATGCATGATGAATTGAACCAGTTTGAAAGAAATAAGGTTTGAACATTAGTTGATAAACCTAAAGACCACCCAATCATAGGAACCAAATGGGTTTATAGGAATAAATTAGATGAACAAGAAAATGTCATTAGAAACAAAGCTAGATTAGTGGCTAAGAGATATAGTCTAGAAGAAGAAGGCATTGATTTTGATGAAACCATATGCACCCGTAGCAAGACTAGAAGCCATTTGATTACTTCTTGCATTTGCTTGCTACATAAATTTTAAACTTTTTCAAATAGATGTGAAAAGTGCATTTTTAAATGGTTTTATCTCCAAACAAGTTTTTGTAGAACAACCACCGGGTTTTGAAAATCATGCTTTTCCAAACCATGTGTTTAAACTCAATAAAGCTTTATATGGTTTGAAACAAGCCCCTAAAGCCTGGTATGATAGACTTAGCACTTTCTTGATTGAAAATAATTTTTCAAGAGAAAATGTTGATAGAACCCTTGTTGACCCCATAAGTAATTTTGATGATAACCAAACATTGGAGCATATACGTTTATTTCTAACAACTCTTCAAGTGGTTCACAAGTGTTTGCAGGATGGTTTATTTGTTCAAACTTCAACTCCTACATTTTTAATTCTTGTTTTGAGTTGTTTTGTAATTTGATCTTGTAAAAAGGAACCCAATGAAAAAGCTAAGAAAAATATGTAAAAAGGGTTACTTCTCTGTGTGTGCCTTAAATTATTTTGAGTTGGTTTGCATGAATAATGTAAAAGTGTTTGTGAGAGTTTTTCTTTAAGTTCAAATGTAAAAATCCTGAAGAAGTTACTCGAGCCGACCCAGCTTGTTTAAGAGCCGACTCCACCTCATGGCACACAGCAAGGATTTTGGTACGTAGCAATCCGAGCCGACTCGAAGATAACCGAGCCAACTCTAGTAAAATCCGAGTCGACTGGAATATGTTCGAGCTGACTCCTACAAAGTCCAATTTTTGAAGATTTCTGAGAACAGCCAAGCGAGCCAACCCAAACTAAAAAGAGCCGACTCTACTAGACCTAATTTTGAAAACCTGAGAAAGTGAGCTGACCCGAACAGAAACAAGCCGACTCTTCTAGAGTAATGATTTCAGAACCTGAGAAGAAGAGTCGACCAAAGATCAAAAAAGACTACTCCTCGAGTTCAAGATTTTCAAAGATATAAGTTTGAGCTGACCCGAGCTATCAAGAGCCGACTCATCTAGAGTGAAGTTTTGCATCCTATGATACCGAGCTGACTACACTGAAGATTTGGTGACTCAACCTATCGACTCGAAGGATCCAAGCCAACTTGAAGGAATCCAAGCCAACTCGAATATCATTTTCAAGTACCTAATGGCTAGTTCCAAAATTTATTTTTGAATACCAAAAAGTGCTCCAACGGTTATATGTCACATCGCAATGGTCTACAATGTCTCAAACTACCTTGGAGTGATAGAAGACCTTATATTTGAGGGATTTGAACTTCTCTCAAGTAAGTTTTTGAAAAGTTTTTCAAAGTTTTAAAGCTTCATTGAATATCCTACCTACCAACAAGGAGAGAGCACAAGAGCATTCAAGTCAGTCTTCAAGTCTTCACCAACTCAGATCTGAAGCTTGAAGCAATTTGGGAAGAAGCCACTAAAGCAATTAAAGCTCATTCAAGTGCAATCCAAGTGGACTCTATCAAGCTGCATCGGCAACTATCCAATAAATTGAGTTTGTCATTTATTATTGCATTTATTTCAATTCATCTTTGAATTGTTTGGGTTATAGGTGACCCCGGTTGAAAAACCAAATAAGTTCTTGAGATCCTGGTAAAACCAAGTTGGGTTCTTGGTGATCCTGGTAAAACCAAGTTAGGTTCTTGGTGATCCTGTATAAATCAAGTTGGGTTTCTTTGGTGATCCTGTTTAAAATGAAAGGGTGTTGGGTTTTCTTTGGTGATCCCATTAAAACCAAAGTGTAGAGGTTTTGGATTGTGATCCTACAAAACAATCTGACTGTATTCAGGTGTGAATATAGTGGAAATCCCAAGTGGTATCTTGGGTAGTGGACGTAGGGGTTGGGTTACTCCGAACCACTATAAATTTTATGGTTTGTGTTGTGCCTTCTTGATTTCATTTAGCTTTTGCAACTCTTTGTTTTGCCACAGCACTTAACACATTAAAAGGGATTTTAATTGCGCATTATATGCTTTAATTTTTTAAATTCCCAATTTATCCCCCTCTTGGGTAGCCATCTAGGCAATAATTGGTGTCAGAGCTGTGTCTCTGAATACATTAGAGTAAAGATTGATGGCTCATCCCATGAGTACATCCTTTGCGGAAGGCCAATCAACTAATAGACCTCCACTCTTCACAGGCACAAATTATTCTTATTGGAAAGCAAGAATGAAAATCTATATATAAGCTGTTAATTTTCAATTATAGAAGGTCATTCTTAAAGGGCCACATGTTTCCATGATCAAAATTGATGGCGTGGATGTCCCTAAGCCTGAAGAGGAATGGGATGAACCCGACATGAAATTTGGGAAATTGAATGCCAAAGCAATGAACTTGCTATACTGTGCTTTGAATTCAAATGAGTTTAATCGAATTTCAACTTGCTCTTCAGCAAAGAAAATTTGGGATAAACTTGAGGTGACCCATGAAGGAACTTCTCAAGTAAAGACTTTAAAGATTAATCTTTTAGTGCATAATTATGAACTGTTTAAAATGGAGCCTAATGAAAATATCTCTGCTATGTACACTAGATTTATAGATATTATTAATGGTTTGAAAAGTCTTTGCAAGGTTTACTCAAATGCTGATTTGGTACAAAAAATATTGAGATCACTTCCTGACAAATGGGACCCTAAAGTTACTGCCATCCAAGAAGCTAAAGACCTGAATACTTTATCGATGGATGAAATAATGGGATCCCTTATCACACACGAATTAGCCAGCAGCATAGAATAGATGATGATCAAAAGAAGAAGAAAACTATTGCATTCAAGGCTGCATTGGAATCAAAGAATGATGAAAAATTGGAAGATGACTCTGCCTCCACCGAAGATGATTTAGACAATGAAGATATTGCAATGGTCGTGAGGAGATTCAGAAAGTTTATGGGAAAGAAGAAAGTAAGATTTAATAGAATATTTCATAAACGAGGAGAACATTTCATAAACGAGGAGAACATTCCAAGGAAAAGGACAAGGACAATGATAAAGATAAGGAACAAGTTCCCACCTGCTATGAATGTAAGAAACCGGGGCATATTCGTCCGGACTGTCCACTATTGAAGAAATTTTTTAAAAAGAAGAAAAAGAAAGCGATGGTTGCCACATGGAGCGACAGTGAATAATCCATATCAACTGAAGAGGAAGAGACCACGAAAATAACTAATCTATGTCTAATGGGTCTCGAGGATGAGGTAACTTCCCCCAATACTCAAATTGAATTCACATTTGATGAGTTAAATTCTATGTTTCATGATCTTTTATCTGAATTGAAAAAGGCTGGAGTAAAGATTAGATCTCTAAAGAATACTAATGATTCTTTACTCAAAGAAAAAGAGGAGATTTCAGAAAAAAAACATGTTATTGCAAAAAGAACTTCATGCCTTTTCTGAAAATTACAATGTTTTAAAGACTGAAAATAATGATTATCTTGACAAAAATATAGTCTTGTTGAAAGAAAATAATGAATTGAAAAAGGAGGTTGAAAAACTCAAGCCACTTGTTGAAAAACTAACTCTATCCTCTAACAAGCTTGAGTTAATTCTTAAAGAACAAAGTATTTCTAGTAATAAAGCTGGAATTGGTTTTAATGCTTCAAGTTCAAATTATATATCAGCAACTACATTTGTGAAACAAAAAGATTTTGTTCCTAAGTTGACTTTTCAAAAGGCTTTTGTGACAAAAGATTTCACTTCTATTTCAAAAGCTGTCTTGTATGTTCCCAAAAATTCAAATACAAAACTTGTTATTTCTGCATCTCATGCATCTAGAATTTCAAAGCATAAATATTTTCAGATTTCTAGAATCAGATGTTTTGCTTGCAAAGAACTTGGACATAAAGCTTTTAATTGCAACACTGTTAGAAATGTCCTTAACAAATCAAGAAAGTTTTGGGTTCCCAAAGGAACTACCTCAGCTAACTTGCAAGAACCCAAGTTAGCTTGGGTACCTAAAAGAACTCCTTGATTGTCTTGCAGGAATGTCTTGCAGCCCAGAAATTAAAGAAAAGATGGTATCTTGATAGTGGCTGTTCAAGGTATATGACGGGAGACAAAGATCAGTTCATCACCCTGGAAATAAAAGGAGGTAAGGTTACTTTTGGAGACAATGGCAAAGAAAAAATAATCAGAATTGGTAAGATCAAGATAACCTCCTGTACTTTCGTTGAAAATGTATTGCTAGTAGATAAATTGAAGCACAATTTATTGAGTATTAGTCAATTATGTGATAAAGGCTTCAAGGTTATCTTTGAATCATCTATGTGTATAGTAACAAACTCTCTTGACTCTAGTAGTAAATTCATTGGACATAGACTTGAAAATATTTATGTGGTAAATCTGAATGATCTTGCCATGTCAAGTAGTTCCAGTTTAGCTGCAATGAATGCTAAGACCAAGGAGTCTTGTTTACTATGGTATAGAAGATTAGGTCATGCTAGCATGCATACTATTGCCAAGTTGATTTCCAAAAATTTAGTTAGAGGCATGCCTAAGTTTAAAGTTGATTTTGATCATGTTTGTGATGCATGCCAAATGGGTAAACAAACTAAAGGGAGATTTAAATCCAAAAATGTGATTTCAACATCTAGACCTCTAGAACTACTTTACATAGACTTATTTTGACCAACTAAGACCACAAGCCTAGGAGGTATGAAATATGCCCTTGTGATTGTAGATGATTTTTCCAGATTTATAAAGGTTTTATTTATTGCTCATAAAGATGAAACCTTCAAAGTATTTTGAAGATTTCACAAAAAGGTTTCAAATCAGAAAAATCTTTCAATAATTTCAATTAGTAGTGACACGGCACTGAATTTGAAAATCAATTTTTCAATGATTATTGCACTGAAAATGGCATTGATCATAACTTCTCCGCTCCTAGAACACCACAACAAAATGGTGTTGTAGAGAGAAAAAATAGAACTTTGGAAGAAATGACCTGAACAATGTTATGTGAAGGTAATCTTCCAAGGTACTTTTGGGCAGAAGTGATGAACACTGCTTGTTATATTGTAAACCGTGTTTTGATCCATCATATTTTGAAAAAAATCCCCTATGAGCTTTGGAATGAAAATAAGCCTAATATCAATTATTTTCATGTGTTTAGATGTAAATGCTTTGTGCTTAATAATGGTAAAAATAATCTAGGAAAATTTGACGCTAAATCTGATGAAGTAATTTTTCTTGGTTATTCACTACATAGCAAAGCATATAGAGTTTTTAATAAGAGGACTCTTACTGTTGAAGAGTCAATGCATGTTATTTTTGATGAAACTAACCCTTCGCCTTCTAAGAAACAAGAGTGCATAGATAATGATGCAGGTACAATTCAAAAAAAAATGAAAGACTTGACCATACAAGAAAGACCAATTGAAGAAGGAGAAGAAATGGTAAGTAAGGATCATACCGATATACCAATTGAATGGAGGTACGCTACTTCCCATCCTAAAGAATTAATTATTGATGATCCTTCACAAGGTATTAGGACTAGGTCTGCACATAGAATTGCACATGATTATCTAGCCTTTGTATCATAAATAGTGCCTCACATCTTAGAAGAAGCAGAAAATGACCCAAATTGAATGTTAGCCATGCATGAAGAATTGAACTAGTTTGAAAGAAATAAGGTTTGGACATTAGTTGATAGACCTAAAGACCACCCAATCATAGGAACTAAATGGGTCTATAGGAATAAATTAGATGAACAAGGAAATGTCATTAGAAACAAAGCTAGATTAGTGGCTAAGAGATATAATCAAGAAGAAGGTATTGATTTTGATGAAACATATGCACCCGTAGCAAGACTAAAAGCCATTAGATTACTTCTTGCATTTGCTTGCTACATGAATTTCAAACTTTTCAAATGGATGTAAAAAGTGCATTTTTAAATAGTTTTATCTCCGAACAAGTTTTTGTAGAACAACCACCGGGTTTTGAAAATCATGCTTTTCCAAACCATGTATTTAAACTTAATAAAGCATTATATGGTTTGAAATAAGCTCCTAGAGCCTGGTATGATAGACTTAGTACTTTCTTGATTGAAAATGATTTTTCAAGAGGAAATGTTGATAAAACCCTTTTCATCAAAAAGAAAAATAATGATATATTAGTTGTACAAATTTATGTTGATGATATTATATTTGGTGCAATTATTGAAAGTTTTTGTGATGATTTTGCTAAGCTAATCCAAGGAGAATTTGGAGTGAGCCTAATGGATGAACTTAACTACTTTCTCGGACTTCAAGTAAAGCAAACTAAAGAATGAATCTTCATCAACCAAGCCAAATATACCAAGAAAATAATCAAGAAGTTTGGTATGGAAACGAGCAAACAAATGAGCACACCCATGAGCCCATCTTGCAACTTAGACAAAGATGAAAATGGATCCAATATTAATCAAAAGCTATATAGAGGTATGATCAGATCCTTATTATATTTAACTGTAGGTAGACCGGATATCTTGTATAGTGTATGTGCATGTTTTAGATTTTAATGTAATCCTAAAGAAACACATATGCTTGCTGTTAAAAGAATATTGAGATATTTGAAAGGTACAAGTAATTTAGGTCTTTGGTACTCTAAAGAATCATCTTTAAATTTAATTGAATTTTTGGATGCTGATTATGCTGGTTGTAGAATTGATAAAAAAAGCACTAGCTGCACATGCCAATTCTAGGGTTGAATTTAATCTCATGGTACTGTAAGAACAAAACTCGGTAGAACTTTATGCTGCTGAGGCAGAGTATGTTGCTGTAGGGAGTTGTTGTGCACAAGTGTTATGGATTAAACAACAACTAAAAGACTTTGGTGTTACACAATACAAAATTCAAATCAAGTATGATAACACAAGTGCTATAAATTTAACCAAAAATCTCATTCAGCATTCTATGACTAAACATATAGAGATTAGACACCATTTTATTAGAGACTATGTTTTGAATGGTGACAAAGAATTAGAATTTATCCCAACTGAAAAACAATTAGCCGACATTTTTACTAAGCCACTGAACCAGGATAGATTTGAATTGCTTAGAGGAGAATTAGGGCTTTGTGATCCTTTCTAGATGTCCTAACCTAATTTTCTTTAAAATTAAGGATGAATTATCTAGAAGATCTCTTATATATCTATTCATGATTGTTGAACAGCTTTTCTTGAAATTTCATTGAATCAAATTCAATTTCTGAATCATTTCTTGTTCTATGGAAAGTTTCTGTTCGAGTCGACTTGAGCAATTTTGCTCAGGTCGAGCTGGCTCGAATGTCTAATTTTGCTCCGGTCGAGCTGACTAGGTAAAACTGAAATCTTGTCTAGCCAACTCGGTGATTTGATTGCTTTGAGTTTGCTCTAGTTGAGCTGACTCGGATATTCTTAGGATTTAGCGAGCTGACTCGAAAGTCATGAATTTGCTGGTTAAATAGTTCTGTGTAATCTTTTCTTAAACTGAACTCTTTCTATTTTCACTTCAAACTCACCCTACTCCACGCGGAACCTTTACCAATCTCTCAAGAACCATTTCCAGATCCTTGATTTCTAAAATCCCACTGCAATGGCTTCACGAAGATCTGCAAGGAAGATTCTTCAAGTAGGTGAATCAAGCACACGTAGTGAAGATGCAAAAGGAAAAGGAGAAAAGAGGAAAAGGTCTACCACTCCTAAACAACAAGAAGAAGAAACTCCTTCTGTTGACCCCTAAAGTGATTTTGATGATAACAAAACATTGGAGCATACATTTGGTTATCTAACAACTCTTCAATTGATTGACAAGTTTTTGTAGGACAACTACATTGACACATTTTTCAATTCCTATAATCTTTAATATTTTTTGTTGAGTTGTAAAATACTTAGATTCTTGTAAAGAAGAACCCTACAAAAAGTTTCCTGTTAAAATTAGTTAAAGGGTTACTTCTACTAGTCCTTCTTGCTTCAAGTTTTCTTGAATTTATTGTAAGTAGTGCTTGAAGAAGATTGTTAAAGCTTAGGACAAGTGTTCTGGAAGTTTGAAGCTGATCTAGCTGAAGAACCACCTTCGAGCCGACTGGATGAATAACCCAGCCGACTCTAGCACTAGCACTGAAGACAAGTTCTCTGGCACGCAGATCCAGCCGACTGGCACCAAGGTCCAGCCGACTAGTCCACAACGAGGTTGAGAACGTTCTGAGATTCTTAGGAATCCAGCCGACTGAATTTAGATCCAGTCGACTCATCCAGAACTCAGTTGAAAATGGTCTGAGAAGCCTCTGAGATTCCAGTCGACTGGAATTCAGCCCAGTCGACTCATCCAGAGTGAGGTATTTTTTCAACTGTGGAAGCTAGCCGACTGGCACTCAGCCCAGTCGACCCGAACTTCATCCGAGCCGACTCGAAGTTTGTCCGAGCCGACTGGAATGACGGGGTCACCTCCAACGGCTAGTTCTAGTTCTCAGTTTTTGAATTCCAAAAGTGCTCCAACGGTAACCTGTCACCTCCCAATGGTCTACAATGTTTAAAATCATGGGAAGGCAGTTGAAGTCTTTATAAATAAGGTATGATGAGAACATCCTTGATGAGGCTAATGATTTATTGAGCATTTATTGAACACTTATTGAAGTAAAGTAAGAGAGCACTAGAGCTTTAAAGATTACCTTCAAGCCTGCAACAACTCTTACCAGAAGCTTGAAACACTTTTTGAGGAAATACAAGGAAGCCATTGAAGTGCATTGAAGAGCATTCAGTGGATCTTCACTCGAGCTGCATCGGCAACCACCCAGACAATAGAGTTTGTCTTTATTGTTGCTTTTTTTATTCTATCTTTTAGAATATCTAGGTTATTGGTGAGCCCTGTTGTAAAAACCAAATAGGTTACTTTGGTGAGCCTTTAAAACTAGAGTGTAGAGGTTTCTTTGGTGAGCCTAGCTAAAAACCAAAGTGTAGAGGTTTTAGGTGAACCTGTAAAAACCTAGCTTGAGTTTCTTTGGTGAGCCTGGTTTCAAAAACCAAAGTGTCTAAGGTTTGGATTGTGAGTTTGTAAAACAATCCGACTGTATTCCGGTTTGGGGGATATAGTGGAAATCCCGAGTGGTGAACTTGGGTAGTAGACGTAGGAGCTGGGTTGCTCTGAACCACTATAAATATGTTTTGTTTGTGTTGTGTTTGCTTTATCTTTTAGCTTCTACTTTCTTTCTTTGATTAACACAGCACCTAATCACTAATTGGAATTAATTGTGCACATACTTGCAAAAATCTTATAATTCCCAATTCACCCCCCCTCTTGGGACTAAGCCACCTAGGCAACAGCTGGTATCAGAGTAGTGTCTCTGATTACTTGAGTTAAGATCGATGGCTCATCTCATGAGTACATCCTTGGCCGAGGGCCAATCAACAAATAGACCTCCACTATTCACAGGCACTAATTATTCATATTGGAAGGCACAAATGAAAATTTACATACATGCTGTAGATTTTCAATTATGGAAGGTCATCTTGAAAGGGCCACATATTCCCATAATTAAAGTTGATAGCATGGACATCCCTAAGCCTGAAGAGGACTGGGATGATCATGACATGAAAATGGGGGAATTGAACGCCAAAGCAATGAACTTATTATATTGTGCTTTGGATGCTAACGATTTAAACTGAATTTCCCTTGCTCATCGGCAAAGGAAATCTAGGATAAACTCGAAGTGACCCATGAGGGAACTTCCCAAGTGAAAACCTCAAAGATAAATCTTTTAGTTCATAACTATGAATTATTTAAAATGGAACCTTCTGAAACAATATCTACCATGTTCTCTAGATTTACAGATATTATTAACGGTTTAAAGAGTCTTGGTAGGGTATACTCTAATGCAAACCTAGTTCAGAAGATCCTTCATTCTTTGCTAGACAAATGGGATCCCAAGGTAACTGCGATCCAGGAAGCCAATGATCTCAACACTTTGATGCTAGATGAATTGCTGGGATCACTCATCACCCATGAGCTAACAATTCAACATAGAACGGAAGATGAGCAGAAGAAAAAGAAGACAATAGCCTTCAAGGCTACTTCTGATTCAAAAAGGGATGATGAAGTATCTGAAGAAGAAAGCACCTCCTCTAATAACGACCTAGAAGACGAAGACATTACTATGGTCGTGAGGAGATTTAGAAAATTCATGGGAAGAAAGAAAGGAAGGTATAACCAAAAATTTCACAGGAAGGATTATGGAAAGGAAAAGGAAAAGGACAGAGAGAAAGACAAAGAGGTAGTCCCCACATGCTACGAATGTAAGAAGCCGGGGCACATACATCCGGACTGTCCAATGCTAAAGAAATCCTTCAGACAAAAGAAGAAGAAAGCCATGGTTGCCACATGGTCCGATAGTGAAGACTCAACTTCATCGAAAGAAGAAGAGACCACCAAGACTGCCAATCTTTGCTTAATGGGTCTCGAAGATGAGGTAACATACCCTAACAACTGCACTAAATTTACTTTTGAAGAATTAAATTCTGATTTTCATGATTTACTCTCTGAATTTAAGAAAGCTGGAGTAAAGATAAAATCATTGAAAAATATGAATGATACTTTACTCAAACAAAAGGATGAGATTTTAGAAAAGAATACTTTTTTACAAAAGGAATTGCATATCTTTTCTGAAAAATTTGAAAAACTGAAAAATGAGAATTTATCATATGAAAAGAAAAATACTGATTTACTTGCTGAAAACAATGAATTAAAAAAGGAGGTTACAAAACTCAAGCTTTTGGTTGAAAAACTCACTTTATCTTCAAATAAGCTTGAGCTAATTTTAAAAGAACAACGAATTTCTAGAAATAAAACTAGAATTGGTTTCAATACTTCTTTTGTAAATGGAATTTCAGCAACAACTTTTGTGAAATCCAAAACACCAGCTCAAAACATTTTATCTCAAAAAGTTTTAGCCACACCAAAAGCTATTTCTACTTCAAAATCTTTATCATATGCTTCTAAGAATTTGAGAAAAAATGCATACTTTCCAAAAGGTTTGAAATCTGCATCAAGTGCATCAACTTCTAGAACTTCAAATTCTGTTTCTAACAAAAATTCTAAACTTGTTTGCTATGCTTGTAAAAGAATTGGACATAAAGCTTTTGAATGCAATAATCTTAGAAATGTCCATAAAAATATAAAAAAGATTTGCATTCCCAAAGGAACCACCTCTGCTGACCTGCAAGGACCCAAGGTAGCTTGGGTACCTAAAAGAATTCATTGATTGTTTTGCAGGAATGTCTTGCAGCCCAAAAATTGAAGAAAATGTGGTATTTGGACAGCGGCTGCTCAAGACATATGACGGGTGACAAGGACTAATTCATCACCCTTGAAATGAAAGAAGGAGGTATGGTCACCTTTGGAGATAATGGCAAAGGAAGAATAATCGATATCAGTAATATCAAAATAACTCCCTTCACTTTTATTGAAAATGTTTTGCTAGTAGACAAATTGAAGCATTATCTGTTAAGTATAAGTCAATTGTGTGATAAAGGCTTCAAGGTTGTCTATGAGTCCTCTATGTGTATAGTAACTAACTCTTTAGATTCTAGCAATAAATTTATTAGACATAGACTTGGGAATATCTATGTGGTAGATCTTGATGATCTTGCCATGTCTAGTAGCCCTAGTCTAGTTGCAATGAATGCTAAAACCAAAGAGTCAGGCTGACTATGGCATAGACGATTAGGTCATGCTAGCATGCATACTATTGCCAAATTAATTTCTAAAGATCTTGTTAGAGGCATGCCTAAGTTTAAAATTGATTTGAATCATGTTTGTAATGCATGCCAAATGGGTAAACAAACTAGGGAAAGTTTTAAATCAAATAATATAGTTTCTACAACAAGACCACTTGAACTACTTCACATGGATCTTTTCAGACCTACTAGGACTACAAGCCTAGGAGGGATGAAATATGCTCTTGTGATAGTAGACAATTTTTCGAGATTTACTTGGGTTTTGTTTATCGCATCGAAAGATGAAACTTTTCATGTTTTTAGAAAATTTCATAAAAAGGTTTCAAACCAAAAGAACTTATCTTTAATTTCAATTAGAAGTGATCATGGAACTAAGTTTGAAAATCAATTTTTCGAAGATTATTTTACTGAATTTGGTATTGATCACAACTTCTCCGCTCCTAGAACACCTCAACAAAATGGTGTTGTAGAGAGGAAAAATAGGACATTGGAAGAAATGGCTCGCACAATGTTGTGTGAAGGCAATCTTCCAAAGTACTTTTGGACAGAAGCGGTGAACACTGCATGTTATATTTTAAACCACGTTTTGATCCATCCTATTTTAAAGAAAACCCCCTATGAGCTTTGGAATGACAAAAAATCCAATATTAGTTATTTTCATGTATTTGGTTGTAGATGTTTTGTGCATAACAATGGAAAAGATAATTTAGAAAAATTTGATTCTAAAGCTGATGATGTAATTTTTCTAGGTTATTCATTACATAGCAAAGCATATAGGGTTTTTAATAAAAGGACTCTTACTGTTGAAGAGTCAATTCATGTTATTTTTATTGAAACTAACCCTATACCTTCTAGACAAGAAGAGTGCATAGATAATGATGCAGGTACATTGCAAAAAGGAATGGATGACTTGAGCATTCAAGACAAAGACACTCAAGGTGGAGAAGAAACGGTAAGTAAGGATCACACTGATCTACCGAGGGACTGGAGGTATGTGACATCTCACCCTAAAGAATTAATAATAGGAGATCCTTCATATGGTGTTAGGACTAGGGCTGCACATAAGGATGCACATGATTACCTAGCCTTTGTATCACAAATAGAACCACATAGCTTAGAAGAGGCTGAGACTGACCCAAACTGGATGATGGCAATGCATGAAGAACTAAACTAGTTTGAAAGAAATAAGGTATGGACACTTGTAGATAGACCTACAGACCACCCAATTATAGGAACTAAATGGGTCATTAGGAATAAATTAGATGAACAAGGAAACATTATAAGGAACAAAGCTAGATTAGTGGCTAAGAGATATAACCAAGAAGAAGGTATTGATTTTGATGAAACTTATGCACCCGTAGCAAGACTAGAAGCTATTAGATTATTACTTGCATTTGCTTGCTACATGAACTTTAAACTCTTTCAAATGGATGTAAAAAGTGCATTTCTTAATGGTTTTATCTTTGAACAAGTTTTTGTGGAACAACTACCAGGTTTTGAAAATCATGCTTTTCCAAACCACGTATTCAAATTAAACAAAGCATTATATGGTTTAAAACAAGCACCTAGAGCTTGGTATGATAGACCTAGCACTTTCTTAATTGAAAATGATTTTTCAAGAGGAAATGTAGATAAAACTTTGTTTATCAAAAAAAAATAATGACATCTTAGTTGTACAAATATATGTAGATGATATCATTTTTGGTGCAACTAACGAATCTCTATATAAAGAATTTGCTAAGCTTATGCAGGAAGAATTTGAAATGAGCTTAATGGGGAGCTGAACTACTTCCTTGGACTTCAAGTAAAACAAACTAAGGAAGGCATCTTCATTAACCAAGCCAAATACATCAAGGAAATCATCAAAAAGTTTGGTATGGAGAGTAGCAAAATAATGAGCATACCCATGAGCCTAGCTTGCAGATTAGACAAAGATGAGAATGGATCCAATGTTAACCAAAAGCTATATAGAGGTATGATCAGATCCTTATTATATTTGACTGCAAGTAGACCTGATATATTATACAGTGTATGTATATGTGCTAGATTTCAGTCATCACCAAAAGAAACACATATGCTTGCTGTAAAAAGAATAATTAAATATTTGAAAGGAACAAGTAATTTAGGAATTTGGTATTCTAAACATTCTACTTTGAATTTGATTGGATTCTCAAATGCTGATTATGCTGGTTATAAGATAAATAAAAAAAGCACTAGTGGTACATGTCAATTTCTAGGGTTGAATTTAATTTCATGGCACTGTAAGAAGCAAAACTCCGTAGCCTTGTCCACAGCTGAGGCTGAGTACGTGGCTGCCGGTAGTTGTTGTGCTCAAGTGTTATGGATTAAACAACAACTAGAATATTTTGGTGTATCACAATCTAAAATTCTAATTAAATGTGATAACATAAGTGCTATCAATTTAACAAAGAACCAATTCAACACTCTAGAACCAAGCACATTGAAATTAGACATCATTTTATTAGGGATCATATTTCTAATGGTAATATTGTGCTTGACTTTGTGCTAACTGAAGATCAATTAGCTGACATTTTCACCAAGCCACTCAATCAAGATAGATTTGAGCTAATTAGAAGTGAATTAGGACTTTGTGATCCCTTCTAGATTCTTTAACCTATTTCCTTCAATTCTAAGGAAATTTCATCTAGAAAACCTCCTTTATCTATTCTATTTTATTGAGCTTTAATTTCCTTCAAATTCTATTCGAAATCCTTCTGAATTTTATTCAAAATTCTCAAAACTCAACTCTTCTTGTTTGAGTCGACTGGATCCTAATTCGAGTCGACTAGATTTTTCTGTGAGTTTTGAACTTGTTCTGGCCTAGCTGACTCGAACAGTTTCGAGTCGACTGGATTCTCTGATGGTTTTAAGATTGCTTTAGCCGAGCCGACTCGAGCCTTTTTAGGGCTACTCGAGTCGATTGGATTTTCGCACCGAGGCTTTTTACCTAGGGATATAAACTGTTCTCCGAATCATTTAGCTTCCGTATTGTTTCTTCTAACGGTTCACTCATCTCCTAAACCCTCTCCAAAGTCTTCCTTCTCCCTTCTAAGCATCCCATTCTCTTGTTCTTCGGTCTTCCCTAGCTATGGCACCCAAACGTGCAACAGGAAAATGGTCTACTAGGGTTGCTCCTTCGGTTGAAAAAGAAAGAAGATCCAAGAGAAGACAAGAAGAGCCAAGCACTAAAGGAATGGCAAAGGAAGCCACTAGAGAAGCTCCATCAGCTCCTATCCAGGTGCCCTCAATGTCTACTCGTCCGGTAACTTCCAGCCGCCGAATTAATTTTGAGTTTATTAAGGGCATTGGATTAAAGATAGGAGACTTAATAGAAGACCAATGGTGGATGAAATCTTGTTCATTGAATGAGAAAACCTATCCCACTTTGGTTAGAAGCTTTTATGAGAACCTAAGGTTGGGAACTAACCATGTGGAATCCACTATCAAAGGGAAAAGGGTTATTGTTAATGAAGAGTCCTTGCATGAATTACTGGATATTCCTTCTGAGGGACTAAGATTTTTAGTGATTGAAAACAGAGAGAAGACATTGAAAACAATTTTGAACAAAGAGGATGTAGGAAGCATTGGCACTATTTTAGCTAACACCCTTTCATTGGAAATGAGGCTACTTCACAACTTCATTTGTAGGATTTTCTTACAAAGAACTGATAGGTTCGATTGGGTGAGAGAAAAGGATCTATGTCTCATGGAGCACATTCTTGAAAGAACCCCTGTCAATTTGTCTTATATTATAATCATGCAGATGAAAGAAACTGTAAGGAAAGCCAAATCCTGTTTGCCATATGGTATGATGCTTACAGTGTTGTTTAAATCCCATAGAGTCAGTTTAGATGGTGAAGATGGATTGGAATTACATCACACTGATATCTACACATCTAAAACACTTGAGAGAATGGGATATTTTCAAGTAGGAGTCTGGAGAAAGAAGGGAACAAATGTAAGAGCCATTGGCAGCTCCAGTAGTAGTAGTAGTGAAGAAGAGGAAGAGGAGGAACATGTAGAAGCAGCTGGAACTTCTACATCTGTACCGGAACCTGAACCATTTGTACCTGAGCCTGCTGCTGTCACTGAGGAAACTAGAGCACCATCACCTATGTTTGACATGCCTGCAGCAGAATTTGACTTGCCAGCACCGGAGTTTGACCTGCCTTCTACTGATGTTCCTTTGCATAACTATCCTACTGCAGCTACACAGCCTCAAATTGTCTAAGTCCAGATTGAAGAGCAATTGAAGAACTTGACAGATTCACTGACTAGTACCATGACTTCCTTATTTAGTGATTTGAAACAATCAGTGGACAACAGGTTGGACAAATTAGAAGAGAATGTATCAAATCTAAAAGAAAAGGTTGAAGCTATTGAAGCTTCAAGGACTGCACCTCAGATAGACCTTCAGCCTATTCTGAATTGCATCTCTTCAAATTCTGAAACTGTTTTGAAGTATGTGGATGCCACTTTAAATGAATATTAGACTGAATTAAAAGAGCTTAGAGGCAGAGTTGGAACCATTGTTGATACAAGGGGCATGGCAGAAGATTATAATAGAGGCATTGTATTCTTAAGATCAGAATTTGGTAGACTTCGAGGATCAGCAGAAGCCTTCGCCAATGTCCAAGCAGCTGAACTTGTGTCTATGCAGAAAGAGATAGGAGAAATGAAAGAGGCAGTAGATAAAGTACCTGTTAGCCTCAAGGACCTGGATTAGCGGATGGGAGCAATGTGGGTGGAGATGGTATCCCTCAATAGCACTGTTAGATCTTTAGAAATCACAGCTAGGACAAGACCATTATATGATCTGCCACCCATCTCCACTAGGGCACCTAGTACTTCTGTTCACCCTAGGGCTCCTCCTCCACATAGTCATTCTCCTAGACCCACTTCTTGGCAAGGTGTCAATGTTCCTAGTGATGATTCTGATTAGATATCTTGTAGTTTCAGTACCTTTTTGGATACTTTTTGGAACTTTTATAATGATGTACTGAACACTTTTTGATAGAAATGAAATGAACATCTTTTGATTACTGTGTAATGTGTGTATTTATATTCTCCTATTTACACCTCTATTTGTTTAAATAGAATTCTCTCTCAAAGTTGAGAAAGTGAAATTATCTCAAACAAATATTGAAATTTTCTCAATCTATTTAAAATTATGAGCTTACTTGTTTAACCTTTTTGAATTGTTGACAAAAAGGGGGAGAATCATAGTGTGCATGAAAGAATACATGAATTGCAATAATAACACTAAAGTAAAGTAAACAGGGGGAGGGTTTTAAAGCATTTCTAAATGATCTCTTGCATATTATTTTGATAAAATGTTCAAATGAATGTTAAAGGGGGAGAAACTTAGAGAAAATTCATATTGTCTAGAAATCTTACACACAGGGGGAGATATACTTATTCAATTTACATGCTTCAATGATTATTATGATGCTCTCAACTTATCTTATCTATCGGTTGATACTTAATGTTGCTTGATACATACAAGCAATCAATCTCTGATATTCATAGCTTATGAATTTGATTTTGTGCAAAACTGTATAGCACATACCGATATACATCTGAGATTACAGTTGATTTTTAAATTTAAATGCTTACATACTTGTGAATAGATTAAATTCTTTTCATGCCCAGTATTTTGTCATCATCAAAAAGGGGGAGATTGTTGACCCCTAAAGTGATTTTGATGATAATAAAACATTGGAGCATACATTTGGTTATCTAACAACTCTTCAATTGATTGACAAGTTTTTGTAGGACAACTACATTGACACATTTTTCAATTCCTACAATCTTTAATGTTTTGTGTTGAGTTGTAAAATACTTAGATTCTTGTAAAGAAGAACCCTACAAAAAGTTTTCTGTTAAAATCAGTTAAAGGGTTACTTCTACTAGTCCTTCTTGCTTCAAGTTTTCTTGAATTTATTGTAAGTAGTGCTTGAAGAAGATTGTTAAAGCATGGGACAAGTGATCTGGAAGTTTGAAGCAGATCTAGCTGAAGAACCACCTTCAAGCCGACTGGATGAACAACCTAGCTGACTCTAGCACTAGCACTGAAGACAAGTTCTCTGGCACGCAGATCCAGCCGACTGGCACCAATGTCCAGCCGACTCGTCCAGAACAAGGTTGAGAACGTTTTGAGATTCTCAGGAATCCAGCCTACTGAATTTAGATCCAGCCGACTCATCCAGAACTCAGTTGAAAATGGTTTGAGAAGCCTCTGAGATTCTAGCCGACTGGAATTCAGCCCAGCTGACTCATCTAGAGTGAGGTATTTTTTTGACTGTCGAAGCTAGCCGACTGGCACTCAGCCAAGTCGACCCAAACTTCATCCGAGCCGACTCGAAGTTTGTCCGAGCCGACTGGAATGACGGGGTCTCCTCCAACGGCTAGTTCCAGTTCTCTGTTTTTGAATTCCAAAAGTCCTCCAACGATAACCTGTCACCTCCCAACGGTCTACAATGTTCAAAATCATGGGAAGGCAGTTGAAGTCTCTATAAATAAGGTATGAGAACATCCTCGAAGAGGCTAATGATTTATTGAGCTTTTATTGAATACTTATTGAAGTGAAGTGAGAGAGCACTAAAGCTTTAAAGATTACCTTCAAACCTGCAACAACTCTTACCAAAAGCTTGAAGCACCTTTTGAGGAAAAGCAAGGAAGCCAATGAAGTGCATTGAAGAGCATTCAGTGGATCTTCACTCGATCTACATCGACAACCACCCAGATAACAGAGTTTGTCTTTATTGTTGCTTTTCTTATTCTATCTTTTAGAATATCTGGGTTATTGGTGAACCCTGTTGTAAAAATCAAATAGGTTACTTTGGTGAGCCTTTAAAACCTGAGTGTAGAGGTTTCTTTGGTGAGCCTAGCTAAAAACCAAAGTGTAGAGGTTTTAGGTGAACCTGTAAAACCCTAGCTTGGGTTTCTTTGGTGAGCCCGATTTCAAAAACAAAAGTGTAGAGGTTTGGATTGTGAGCTTGTAAAACAATTCGACTGTATTCTGGTTTGGGGGATATAGTGGAAATCCCGAGTGATGAACTTGGGTAGTGGACGTAGGAGCTGGGTTACTCCGAACCACTATAAATCTGCTTTGTTTGTATTGTGTTTGCTTTATCTTTTAGCTTCTACTTTCTTTCTGTGATTAACACAGCACCTAATCACTAATAGGAATTAATTGTGCACATACTTGCAAAAATTTTATAATTCCCAATTCACCCCCCCTCTTGGGACTAAGCCACCTGGGCAACACCTTCTCCTCCCGGACAGATTATCTCTATGGCTAATCAGCTCGTTACTTACGGAAGAATAATAGATTTCTCGTTTCTAGAAGAAATGGAAATGAAGATCGAAAGATGGATAGACAGCTAGGGTTGGAAGCATTTCTGTTCATTGGACATTTTAACCTACCCCTCACTGGTATGGATTTTCTATGAAAATATAGTTCTTAAAGAATATCATTTGGAATCAACTGTTAAGGGAGTGAAAGTCATTGTGGATGAAGAAAAGTTGGGCAGCTTGCTTCAAATACCAACGGATGGTGCCACCGAGCTTACCCTACTGGACAAAGAACATACTCTAAAGCTTATTTTGGAATAGAAGATGTGAGCTCCATTCAACATGTTCAGGCTAACTTACTGTCAAAGGAAATGAGGCTTCTTCACAATATGGTCAGCAGAATATTTCTTTCCAGAACCAGTCGCTTTGACTTGGTAAGCGAGAAGGACATGACTTTTATGGGACATTTGATAGAAGAAAAGCCTCTCAAATTTCCTTATATAATGATGATTCAAATGACTGAAGTAGCTAGGAAAGTTAAATCCTGCCTACCCTATGGTATGGTTTTTACCTTACTGTTTGAAGAAGCTGGAATTAATCTAACCAATGAGATAGGAAAGCCTCTACATCACTCTGACACTTATTCCTTCAATTCACTGAAAAGAATGGGTTACAAATTACAAGAAGGTGCATGGATAAAGAAAGTGTCTAGTCAGTTTGCTGCTACTTCCTCAGAAGATAATGAAGCTACTGTCATTGAAGATAGATTTGAAGGTACAATGATTACTCCATCTGACCTTAAGAAGCTAATATTTCAGAAGATGGAAACTATCTCAAATTCATTAATAGATCACATGAATTTTGCAATTGATGAAATGAAGAATACAGTTAATACCAACTCGTAGAAAATGAGATCTGAACAAAAGCTTCACAAGGAGAAAATGGAAAAGGAAATGAAGGATTTTAAAGTAGAAGTCAGAAGTATCTTGCTGAAATCTCAGAAGGAAACTGTCACTACTGAAGATACACCTGCACAAATCATCAAAGAGTCACTTGAAACTCCTGCTCCTATTCCTTCATCTGATCCACCTAAACCTAAACCTGTTGAAACCAATAAGATACCCAAAATCAAGAAGACTAAGACTTTTAGAGCCCCTATTAGAACTAGATTCAGGGATTTAAGGTTTAAACCACTGAAAACTAAGACCTCTGATAAGGTTATAGAGGTTGGCTCCTCTTCTTCTAGTGAAGAAGATGAATAAGTTATCTAGATAGTCTTTTGGTTGTTTTTGTACTTCTAAATATGAATGCTTTACTTTTTATCTATTACTGAATGAATGTACTTCTTTCATACTTTGTATGGCAAATTTCTCAATAAAATGAAAGATCTTTTAACAATTTTTATTGTTGTCATGAGCTATCTAATGCAATACTTTCGATATAACTATGATGAATTTTTAATTAGAATTTCAAATTTGAAAAAGTAAAATTATCTCAAACAAATATTAAATACTTTCTCAATCTATTTCAAAATCTGAGCCTTATTGAACATACCTTTTTGATTGATTGACAAAAAGGAGGAGACATGGGAGAAATGGGAGACTAGTATCAGTATCATCATTAATAATTGAGCTGTCATAAAAATTTCTGATATCTATGTTGAGCTTCCTACCAATTATTCTTAAAGTGCATAAAAATAATGAAAAAGGGGGAGCACAAAAGTGATAGTATTTAAAAGGATCTAACTACTTAATTATTTTAAAACCTTGAGAAAGGGGGATATTTTCTTAAAGAATGATTTTTTTTTTAAAGAATGGCTTTATCTCTAAATCCTTCTCTTGCTCTGATTGATTTAAAGTTAGTCTTAACTCTATCAAAATTTTAAACTTTGATATTTCTTTTAAACTCTAATACTCCATGTCTTAATTCTGATGTTATGGAGCATGCAAAGTCTAATACTTTGACATATACAAAAGCACTAACATCAATGATATGCAATTTCATCTTTAGAGCTCTGATACTTATTTACAAATATAGTTAGCTTAGATACATGTGAATACTCATTGTCAAAATTTTTATACATGTAAGTGTAAAGAATTTTTCATGCCCAATGTTTTGTCATTATCAAAAAGAAGAAGATTATTGACCCCATAAGTGATTTTAATGATAACCAAACATTGGAGCATGTATGTTTATTTCTAATAACTCTTCAAGTGGTTTACAAGTTTTTGTATGATGGTTTATTTGTTCAAACTTCAACTCCTACATTTTTAATTCTTGTTTTGAGTTGTGTTGTAATTTGATCTTGTAAAGAAGAACCCAATGAAAAAGCTAAGAAAAAATCTATAAAAAGGGTTACTTCTGTGTGTGTGTGCCTTAAATTATTTTGAGTTGGTTTGCATGAATAATGTAAAAGTGTTGGTGAGAACTTTTTTTTATGTTCAATTATAAAAATCCTGAAGAAGTTACTCGAGCTGACCCAACATGTTGAAGAGCCGACTCCATCTCATGGCATGCAGAAAGGATTCTGGTACATAGCAATCTGAGCTGACTCGAAGATAACCGAGCCGACTCCAGTAAAATTCGAGTCGATTGGAATATATCCGAGTCGACTCCTCCGAGTCCAGTTTTTGAAGATTTCTGAGAACAGCCAGGCGAGCCGACCCGAACCAGAAAGAGCCGACTCTAATAGACCAAATTTTGAAGACCTGAGAAAGCGAGCCGACCCGAACTGCAATGAGTCGACTATTCCAGAGTAATGATTTTAGAACCTGAGAAGAAGGCTGACCAAAGATCAAAAGAGCCGACTCCTCGAGTTCAAGATTTTCAAAGATATAAGTTTGAGCCGACCCAAGCTATCAAGAGCCGACTCGTCTAGAGTGAAGTTTTGCACCCTATGACACCGAGCCGACTACACTGAAGATTTGGTGACTCGACCTATCAACTCGAAGGATCCTAGCTGACTCGAAGGATCCTAGCTGACTCGAAGGAATCCGAGCCGACTCAAATATCGCTTTCAGGTATCTAATGGTTAGTTCCAGAATTTCTTTTTGAATGTCAAAAGTGATCCAATGATCATATGTCACATCCCAACAGTCTACAATATCTCAAATTACCTTGAAGTGATAGAAGACCTAATATTTGAGGAATTTGAACTTCTCTCAAGTAAGTTTTTGAAAAGTTCTTCAAAGTTTTAAAGCTTCATTGAATATCCTACCTACCAACAAGAAGAGAGCACAAGAGCATTCAAGTCAGTCTTCAAGTCTTCACCAACTCAGATCTGAAGCTTGAAGCAATTTGGGA
The DNA here is from genome assembly GCA_021397845.1 of Areca catechu. NCBI lineage: Eukaryota > Viridiplantae > Streptophyta > Magnoliopsida > Arecales > Arecaceae > Areca > Areca catechu. Next base: position 99,405,749 of record CM038046.1, read on the forward strand.
AGAAGCCACTAAAGCAATAAAGCTCATTCAAGTGCAATCTAAGTGGACTTCTATCAAGCTGCACTGGCAACTATCCGACAAATTGAGTTTGTCATTTATTGTTGCATTTATTTCAATTCATCTTTGAATTATTTGGGTTATTGGTGTGCCCGGTTGAAAAACCAAATAAGTTCTTGGTGATCCTGTTAAAGCCAAGTTGGGTTCTTAGTGATCCTGGTAAAACCAAGTTAGGTTCTTGGTGATCCTGTGAAAACCAAGTTGGGTTTCTTTGGTGATCCTGTTTAAAACCAAAGGGAGTTGGGTTTTCTTTGGTGATTTCGTTAAAACCAAAGTGTAGAGATTTTGGATTGTGATCATGTAAAACAATCTGATTGTATTCGGGTGTGAATATAGTGAAAATCCCAAGTGGTATCTTGGGTAGTAGATGTAGGAGCTGGGTTGCTCCGAACCACTATAAATTTTGTATGTTTGTGTTGTGCCTTCTTGATTTCATTTAGCTTTTGCAACTCTTTGTTTTGCCATAGTAATTAACACATTAAAAGGAATTTTAATTTCCCATTATCTGCTTTAATTTTTTAAATTCCCAATTCACCCCCTTCTTGGCTTTTCATCAAAAAGAAAAATAATGACATATTAGTTGTACAAATTTATGTCGATGATATTATATTTAGTGTAACTAATAAAAGTTTTTGTAAAAAATTTGCTACTAATGCAGGGAGAATGTCAAATGAGCCTAATTGGTGAACTTAACTACTTCCTTCGACTTCAAGTAAAGCAAACAAAGGAAGGCATCTTTATCAACCAAGCTAAGTACACCAAGGAAATAATGAAGAAGTTTGGTATGGAGATGAGCAAACAGATGAGCACATCCATGAGCCCATCTTGTAGATTGGACAAAGATGAAAACGGATCCAATGTTGACCAAAAGCTATATAGAGGTATGATTGGATCCTTGTTATACTTAATTACAAGTAGACTGGATATCTTGTGTAGTATATGTGTATGTGCTAGATTTTAATGTAATCCCAAAGAAACACATATGCTTGCTGTTAAAAGAATATTGAGATATTTGAAAGGTACAAGTAATCTAGGTCTTTGGTTTTCAAAATAATCATCTTTGAATTTAATTGGATTTTTTGATGCTGATTATGCTGGTTGTAGAATTGATAGAAAAAACACTAGCGGCACATGTCAATTTCTAGGGTTGAATTTAATCTCATGGCACTGTAAGAAACAAAACTCGGTAGCACTTTCTACTGCTGAGGCAGAGTGTGTTGCTACAGGAAGTTGTTGTGCACAAGTGTTATGGATTAAACAACAATTAGAAGACTTTGGTGTTACACGATGTAAAATTTCTATCAAGTGTGATAACACAAGTACTATAAATTTAACCAAAAATCCTGTTCAGCATTCTAGGACTAAGCATATAGAGATTAGACACCATTTTATTAGAGACCATGTTTTGAATGGTGACATTGAACTAGAATTTATCCCAACTGAAAAATAATTAGCTGACATGTTTACTAAGCCACTAAATTAGGATAGATTTGAATTGATTAGAGGAGAATTAGGGCTTTGTGATCCTCTCTAGATTTTCTTAACCTAATTTCTTTTAAGATTAAGGATGAATTATCTAGAAAACCTCCTACAACTGTTCATAATTTTTGAACAACTTTTCTTGAAATCTCATTTCAAATGAAATTCAATTTCGGAATCATTTCATTATTTTTTGTGGAAAGTTTCTGTTCGAGTTGACTTGAGCAATTTTGCTCTAGTCGAGCCAGCTCGAATGTCTGAGTTCTATGCTCTTGCTTTGGTCGAGCTGACTAGGTCAACCTAATATTTTGCCTAGCCAACTCGGTGTTCTATTTGTTCTGAGTTCGCTCTGGACGAGCCGACTCGGATGTTTTTAGGGCTGAACAAGCCGACTCGAATGTCGAGAAATCACTATTTAAGCAGGTTTGAGTAATCTTTTTTTGCTCTTAACTCTTTCTATTTCATCTAAACTCACTCTACTCCACTCAGAACCTTTACCAATCTCTCAAAAACCATTTCCCGAAACCTTGATTTCCTAAATCCCACTACAATGGCTCCAAGGAGATCTGCACAGAAGATTCCTCAAGTAGCAGAATCAAGCAAATGTAGGGAAGACCTAAAAGGAAAGGGAGAAAAGAGGAAGAGGTCCACTCCAAAAGAAGAAACATCCTCTCCAATTGGGAAATTCACTTCCATGGCCAACAGGCCCATTACTTGCGGGATTTCTCCTTCCTAGAAGAAATGAAAATGAAGATTGGAAGTTGGATAGACAAGCAAGGCTGGAAGTACTTTTGCTCTTTGGATATCCTAACCTACCCTTCTCTAGTATGAAATTTCTATGAAAACCTAATTCTTGAAGAGTACCATTTGGAATCAACTATGAAGGGAATCAAAGTCATTGAGGATGAAGAGAAGTTGGGAAACTTGCTTCAAATGCCAATGGATGGTGCAACAGAGCTTACCCTAATTGACAGAGAACACACTTTGAAGCTTATTTTGGAGAAAGAAGATGTAAGCTCCATCCAACATATTCAAGCCAACATGTTGTCAAAAGAAATGGGACTTCTTCATAACATGGTCAGTAGAATATTTCTTCCTAGAACCGGTCAATTTGACTAGGTGAGTGAAAAAGACATGACTTTCATGGGACATCTGATTAAAGAAGAACCTCTCAACCTTCCATTCATCATGATGATTCAAATGAGGGAAGTAGTAGAAAAGTCAAAGCATGCCTACACTACGGTATGGTTTTTACCTTACTGTTTGAAGAAGCTGGAATTGATCTAACCAATGAGATAGGCAAGCCTCTACATCACCCACACACCTATTCCTTCAATTCACTTAAAAGAATGGGATACAAATTGAAAGAAGGGGTATGGATAAAGAAGATGTCTGGTCAAGTTACTGCTACTTCCTCAGATGATGATGAACCTACTAATGTTAAAGCCAACAAATCTAGAAACAAAGATGAAGAAGGATCTAAACAAGTAATGATAACTCCATCTGAACTTAAAGAATTAATATTTCAAAGGATGGAAACTATTTCTGACACATTGACAGGTCATGTAAACTCCACACTAGATGATTTGAGAAACTTAGTTGATGCTAGCTTGCAGAAAATGAAATTATAACAGCAGCTTTACAAAGAAAAAATGGAAAAGGAAATGGAGAGCTTTAAAGAAGAAATCAAAAATATCTCATTGCAATCTTCAAAGGAAACATTCACTGCTGAGGATACTCCTGCACAGATCAACAAAGAGTCACTTGAGACTCCTGTTCAACCTTCTCCTATTCCTTCATCTGATCCACCTTCAATTAAACCTAAACCTATTGAGACCAAGAAGAAGACAAAAACCAAGAAGACTAAGTCATTAAAAGCCCCTGTTAGAACTAGATTCAGGGATTTAAGGTTTAAACCCCTGAAAACTAAGACCTCTAATAAGGTAATAGAGGTAGGCTCCTCTTCTTCTAGTGAAAAAGAAGAATAGGTTGTTTAGCTAGTCTTTTGGTTGTACTTCTTAATATGAATACTCTACTTTTTATCTTTTACAATATGAATGTACTTTCTTTCACACTTTGTATGGAATATTTTTCAATGAAATGAAAGTTCTTTTGTTATGATGAGTTATCCTTCTAATCATACAACGCTTTTGATACAACTGATGAGTTTTTAATTAGAATTTTCAATTTGAGAAAGTGAAATTATCTCAAACAAATATTAAATACTTTCTCAATTTATTTCAAAATTTGAGCTTTATTGAAATGCCTTTTTGATTGTTTGACAAAAAGGGGGAGAATGGTATCTATAATTGATCTGTCATGAAAATTCTGATATCCATGTTGAGCTTCCTATTTGATTATTCTTAGAGTGCATAAAACGAATGAAAAAGGGGGAGCACAAAAGCGATAGTATTCAAATGGAACTAACTGCTATATTATTTTAAAACCTAGTGAAAGGGGGAGATTCTCTTGAGAATGGCTTTACTTTGATTGCTTTACATTTTAATCTTAATTCTGACAATATTTTTTTAAATTCTGATACTCCATGTTTGTGCTAATTATGGTATACACAAAAGCACTAACTTCAATGATATGCAATGGTATCATCACTAGAGCTCTGATATTCATTTATAAATATAGTTAGCTCAAATACATGTGAATACTTATTTTCAAAAACTTTTATACATGTAAGTGTAAAGAACTTTTCATGCTCAGTGTTTTGTCATCATCAAAAAGGGAGAGATTGTTGATCCCATAAGTGATTTTGATGCTAACCAAACATTAGAGCATGTACGTTTATTTCTAACAACTCTTCAAGTGGTTTACAAAATTTTGTAGGATGATTTATTTGGTCAAACTTCAACTCTTACATCTTTAATTATTGTTTTGAGTTGTGTTGTAATCAGGTTTTGTAAAGAAGAACCCAATAAAAAGTTAAGAAAAAATCATGTAAAAGGGTTACTTCTATGTGTGTGCGCCTTAGAATTATTTTGAGTTAGTTTGCTTAAAAAGTTTAAAAGTGTTGGTGAGAGTTTTTTCTTTAAGTTTAATTGTAAAAATCCTGAAGAAGTTACTCGAGCTGACCCAGCATGATGAAGAGCCAACTGCACTTCATGGCATGCAACAAGGATTCTGGTATGCAGCAATCCGAGCCGACTCGATGGTAACTGAGCCGACTCCAGTAAATTCGAGTCGACTAGAATAAGTCCGAGCCGACTCATCCAGAGTCCAGTTTTTGAAGATTTCTGAGAACAGCTAGGTGAGCCGACCTGAACCAGAAAGAGCCAACTCTGCCAGACCTAATTTTGAAGACCTGACAAAGCGAGCTGACCCGAACTGCAATGAGCCAACTCTTCTAAAGTAATGATTTTAGAACCTAAGAAGAAGAGCCAACCAAAGTTCAAGAGAGACAACTCCTCGAGTTCAAGATTTTCAAAGATTGAAGTTCGAGCCGACCCAAGCTATCAAAAGCCGACTCGTCCAGAATAAAGTTTTGCACCATGAGACAAAGAGCCGACTGCACTGAAGGATTAGCGACTCAACCTATCAACTCGAAGGATCCGAGCTGACTCGAAGGAATCCAAGCCAACTCGAATATCGCTTTCAGGTATCTAACGGAAAGTTCCAGAATTGATTTTTGAATGCCAAAAAGTGCTCCAACGATCATATGTCACATCCTAATGGTCTACAACATCTCAAACTATCTTGGAGTGATAGAAGACCTTATATTTGAGGGATTTGAACTTCTCTCAAGAAAGAGTTAGAAAAGTTTTTCAAAGAAAAGAAAGCTTCATTGAATATCCTATCTACCAATAAGCAGAGAGCACAAGAGCATTCAAGTCAGTCTTTAAGCCTTCACCAACTCTGATATGAAGCTTGATGCAATTTGGAAAGAAGCCACTGAAGTAATTAAAGCTCATTCAAGTGCATCCAAGTGGACTTCTATCAAGCTGCATCGGCAACTATCCGACAAATTGAGTTTGTCATTTATTGTTGCATTTATTTCAATTCATTTTTGAATTGTTTGGGTTATTAGTGAGCCCGATTGAAAACCCAAATAGGTTCTTGGTGAGCCTTTGATAAAAACCAAGTGTTGGATTCTTGGTGATCCTGGTAAAACCAAGTTAGGTTCTTGGTGATCCTATGAAAACCAAGTTGGGTTTCTTTGGTGATCCTGTTCAAAACCAAAGGGTGTTGGGTTTTCTTTGGAGATCCTATTTAAACCAAAGTGTAGAGGTTTTGGATTGTGATCCTGTAAAACAATCCTACTATATTCGGGTGTGAATATAGTGGAAATTCCAAGTGGTGTCTTGGGTAGTGGACGTTGGAGCTGGGTTGCTCCGAACCACTATAAATTCTGTGTTTGTATTATGCTTCTTCATTCTTATTTAGCTTCTGTAATTTACTACTTTGTCATAGCACCTAACACTTGTAAGGGATTTTTAATTACATATTATCTGCTTTAAATTTTAAAATTCCCAATTCACCGCCCTCTTGGGTAGCCACTTGAGCAACAATCCTGCTAAAACTAAGTGTTGGATTTCTTTGGTGAGCCCGGTTTAAAAATCAAAGGGTGTTGGGTTTGGATCGTGATCCCGAAAAAATAATCCCACTGTATTCTTGGTAGAATATAGTGAAAATTCCAAGTCATATCCTGGGTAGTAGATGTAGGAGTGGGCTACTCCGAACCACTCTAATTTGTTGTGTTTGCATTGTGCCATTTCTTCTTACTTGCTTCTGCTTTTAATTATCTAAATCATAGCACCTTACACTTCAAAGAAGTTTTCAAAAAGCACATATCTATTAAATTTTTTAAATTCCCAATTCACCCCCTCTTGGGAAAGCCACCTGGGCAACAGAATGAGAAAGCAAAGAAATAAGAGAGGGATGAAGTGAAGGTGGCAATCAAGAAGGGTTCTTCTTATTGGGTGTCTAGGAGGATCTCCAGTGGAGCATCCAAGCTTGGGAAGAGGGTTGGTGGCTTGCATAGGAGGAAGATATCTAGGGCCTCACACCCCTCGATGCTCAAAAATGAAGGCTCACTCTCTCTCAGAGTTCCAAGTCATAAAGACAAGGGCTAGAAAAAATTTCAGATGTTCATTCCTCATTCATCATCAATCAAGAGGGTTAGGGCCATATTTATAAGCTCCCAATCCCTTATTTGAATTTAAAATTTGAAAAAAGGAGATACAAGCTTGTTTTAAGGAGAGGAAAGGGGGTGGTTGTCTCCATGAATCAAGGGTGCCCAACTTTGAATTTCGAATTCCTCTTCATGAATCTTTGGCCGACCATGAATGCTAGGCTTGATCCTTGGTGATATGGCTTGATATGTGGAGTGGAGTGAGGAGAGTTGTTTGCTTGAATCAAGGGGGCACCCTTAGAGTTTGAATTTAAATTTTTTTTTTTTCATCATGAAATTTGGCCGCCTAAGGTGTTTGACATGGCATTGGTGATGTGGCACTCCCATGACACGTGGCTTTGGTGATGTGGCACTCCCATAACATGTGGCATTGGTGATGTGGCACTCTCCATGGCTTGGAAGATGAGTTGGCAATCCTAGCTTGGCATGGAGGAGAAGTGGCTTGATTTGGCTTGACTTGTTTGCTCACTTGTAGACCCATCTTCAAATTAGCTTGAACCCATCTTCAAATTGACCTGAGATTGTAAACCAACTTGGCTAACTACAGGACCAATTGACCCTAACTTGACCAAATTGGCCAAGTTACAAGACTAAACTAAAATTAAAACAAACTAGATACTAATTACATGACTCGAATGTGAATTACTCAGGCTTAAGTGTCTTAAGCCTTATTACAGGACCCAAAAAAAGACTAAGAACCCTAATCAAAAATCCATAAAGGGTTGAGTAGTCTCTGTTTAATCCTGGTGCCCGTACCAATTCTCCTGGGGTAGGAGAAACTCGACCCGGTTTAGTAAGAGTTGGTTTGGCTCTAGTATCTCTCAAGAAGGTCGGGGTTGAGATGCTACAAGTCCTCTCAAGTAATCCATGAATCACCAAACTCTAGCCTGCCTTGTCAATAGACCAAGTAACGTTGATAGCCTTTGCCCCGGGTTGTGATAGCTTGATCATCCAGGACATGCTCGATCCATTCTCCTCTCTCAAGGAAAATTGAAGGTGAGACACTTAGGGTCGGGTTCACTCTTAAAGGATAGGTCAGGCCTAAATGGCTCGTCGGGTATCGTTGCCGGCTCCCTAAGTCAGAGGTATTGAAAGTCGAGCTAATGCCATAATCTAAGGGTAGCTCAAGCACATAGGCATTAGGGCCAACTCTCCTTATCACTCTAAAGGGACCAGCTCCACGAGCATGTAGTTTCTTAATGATCCCTGCTGGGAACCGTTCAGGCCTAGGCCTAATCATTATAGAATCCCCTATGTCAAATTCTTTGGCTCACTTTCGGGAATCTACCAATTTCTTGTATGTATTATTACTTAGATTGATTTTTGGCTAATCTCCTTATGCATGCTGTGCGAATGACTCTACAGACTCTAAGACTCATACTAATACCTAACAAAATGCAGACACAACTATGCATTCCTATTGAGAGAAATTTTATTGGACTCTTTGAGCCTAAACCTAATAGACTATAGACTCTCTAGGTTTGACCCTGGTTTGGTATGAACATGAAAATTTACAATGGATTCCTAGCAAATGCCATAAGGTATACCAGAAGTAAGATGTAAATCTAACATGCACAATGAATGTATGCATTATGCTTACTTCTTCAAAATGCAATCTATTAGTCAGAGAAGCATAAAAAGTTTTAGAAAAGGGCAGAAAGTAAGAGGTAGATTCAGGATTAGTCTGGTAGGATAGAAAATAAGAAAAGGGTTCGAGGTTGATTGGAAAGAACAAGATACAAGAAAGGGTTTCAAGGATTAGTCCTAGACTAATGAGGTTGACCTTATGGGGTTAAGGTATATCTAAAGGGTTTGCATAATGGAAGAATGGGTCAACAATTTCTTGGAAGAGATCTTGAACTGGGATTGAAGGGATGAGCTCCTCCTGAGGGTACCGAATTAAAGAGACCATATCCTCAATAATTTTCTCTTTGATTTTAGGACTAGGCTTGATAATTGGATTCTCTTCTAGTTTCTCCTCAGGTAAAGCCACTATAGTATCAGTGTCATGGCTTTCTCCCTCTATCTATTCTTCATATTCATCCACTAAGTGTGCTTCAGCTTCATACACTTCTACTTCAGGCTCACTAGTGGGTTCAGGATCTTCTTTTAAGGGTCCTTCCAATATGCTTCAGTCTGGGTGTTTTCTGGGTCAACCAATTCCAAGTCTGCAATATATTCCTCCTTTTTAAGGTCATCCTGGTGAACACATAGGGTAGCAGGGGTGGGTTGACTCGGGTTAGGGTTGGGTCGACTCAGGTTTGGGTACAGAGGTACTAATCCTGCTGAGCTCAACTCGATAGTTCATAGGTTCTCTCTGACTTGACTCAGATTCCATAGCAAGTCGATAGGCATCATCCAAGTCATAAATTATCCATTGGAATAGTTCCTACTAGATATCACTACATAGGCCAACTCAAAATCTAGCTATGATCTTAGACTCAAGTTCAACTATGTTACATCTCCTAATAAACTCGTCAAATTTCTCAATATACTCAGACAGTTTTATTGCACTGTCTCAATTTGTAACATTGGTCTAAACGTTTGTGCTCATAAAATCTACCTAGGTACTTTTCTCTCAACTTACTCCTCATGGCTTTCCAGGTGCTTATTTGTTCTCCCTCAAATAACATTTGTCCTCAATACCTTCCCAATGCCACTAAGCATGTCAGGTTAACCTACATGTGACCAATCTAACTTTTCCTAACTCCAACATCTTAGTGTACTCAAAATACTGATCCATTCTCTCCTCCCAATCAATATAAACTTTAGGATATAAATTGCCATCGAAGGTAGGTGCCTCTAGCTTGATGTTCCTGATGGCTCTCTCTTCCTGGTCCATGAACTCCTGATTGAGTCTCCTAGGATGAACCTCTTGGGCTGGGTTAGGGTGTGGGACTCTTCTAGGCTCAGCCTCTAAGGAGGGATCATGTTGCGGGATCTCCTAGGGTGGGGAGGTGACTCAAACTCTGGTTCAGTATGAGGCTCCTGGACCCCGTCCAAAGTTCCTAGCCTTGTTTCAACTCTATCAAAACTTTGGGTCAACTAGATAATTTGCTCAGTGAGGGCCCTAATTTGATTTTCGAGGTTGTTATCCATGGGTTCACCTAACTGAGTGTGATATGGGTGATACTGGACTCCTGACCTGGTTGACATGCAACACACAATGGAAGGTACTATGGGTTGCTAGACCTATGAGTTCAAACAGAATGGGTTGACTTAGATTATACACAACACAGCAACCAGCCCTTTCATTGGCCAGGTAAGAGGTGGGAGTGTGGGAGGCCCCCCTACTATTCACAGGGACCCAATTAAGGAACCACAACAATGCTTAGATCGTTTGATACCAGACCTCTTGCCTTAGATACCAGCTTCCTAGTACTAATTGAAGGGTTGCTTGCACTAGTTTCTCATAATGGTTGAACCCGACTTCTTGATGTCCCTAAGATATTAGGTTGCTAATAGATTTTAAGTTAGGCTTAGGTTCGAATGCAAATGACGTTGTTCTTGGGCCAAGGAAAGGTAATGACCTCCTTCCTTTATCTTATGATATTGTCGCCCTTAAAGTAAGTTATGCATATGATAGCATATATATGAAATCTGATGATGTGCACTTAAGTTTTTTTGTATGTTTTGATGTATTTGGTAGAAATATGAATTGCTGGAAATTAAATGATATGAACCTAAAGTGCAGAAATTAAACTATGCTAGAATTTAAAGAGGTTGAAATAACTATATGCTGATATTCTAGAGTAGAACTGTTCTTAGGCAGTAATTAGGCATGCAATTTTACAGATTGAATTAAATCCTGAAAAAATCTTGACAAATAAAATCAAATGTATCAAATCTAGCAAAATAAGAATCAAAATTTTTTGATATTCCTACATGCAGAAATAATTAAAATAATAGACTATATAATGGGATGGACGTGATGCAGAAATTAATCTCAAAGATACCTATCTATTTGTTTTCTTCTTCAAGGGTTAATCACAGTGGAACCCCTACATATCATAGGAGATCCCCTTTTGAATGGGATGTGAGGGTCTTGCAGCCCTACTTTTCCTATGACCGGACGGCCATGGTAAAGCACCCGATCCGAGTACTTAAAGAGAAACTAAGTCCTAACCTGCTCTGATACCCAACATGATGCAGGACCTAAGATGCATGCAAGTGATTCTTTATTGTTTTTATGTTTTAATGGATTGACCGATTCCCAAAATCAAACTAAGAAAAGATCTAAAGATTCGCATAATGACAAGAAACTCTAGCATGCAGACATAGACCCTAAACAATGATAAAAAAGGATCCCAGGATTGAGAAATCCATGTAGGACTTAGCTCTAAATCAATACCCTACTCAAGAGATTAGGGAGTGCAAACCTTTTGAAATTTTGAAGCGTCCGATGCCGAGTTCGCTCACACTCATAGATGTGGCCTAGAAGATCGAGCCCTGGACCCTACGGATTTGCTAGCTTTCTATCAGATGGTCCTAAAGGCAAGGTAGGCCCACTCCTTTATTCGTGACACCGAAAGGACCTAAGAACAACCTAGAAATGAGTTAGAGAAAAAAAAACAAGAAGGAATGAGAAAGCAAAGAAATAAGAGAGGGGTGAAGTGAAGGTGGTGGTCAAGAAGGGTTCTTCTTATTGGGCATCCAGGAGGATCTCCAGAGGGGCATCCAAGCTTGGGAAGAGGGTTGGTGGCTTGCATAAGAGGAAGATATTTAGGGCCTCACACTCCTCGATGCTCGAAAGCGAAGGCTCACTCTCTCTCAGAGTTCCAAGTCACAAAGACAAGGGCTAGAAAAAATTTCAGATTTTCATTCCTCATTCATCATCAATCTCCCTTACAAGAGGGTTAGGGCCATATTTATAAGTTCCCAATCCCTCATTTGAATTTAAAATTTGAAAATAGGAGTTACGATCTTGTTTTGGAGAGAGGAAAGGGGGTGGTTGTCTCCATGAATCAAGGGCTGAATTTCGAATTCCTCTTCATGAAGCTTTGGCCGACCATGAATGCTAAGCTTGATCCTTGGTGATATGACTTGATATGTGGAGTGGAGTGAGGAGAGTTGTTTTCTTGAATCAAGGGGGCACCCACTTAGAGTTTGAATTAGATTTTTTTTTTTCATCATGAAATTTGGCTGCCCAAGGTGTTTGACATGGAATTGGTGATGTGGCATTCCCATGACACATGGCTTTTGTGACATGGTGCTTCCATGACATGCGGCATTGGTGATGTGGTGCTCTCCATGGCTTGGAAGATGAGTTAGCAATCCTAGCTTGGCATGGAGGAGAAGTGGCTTGATTTGTGGACCCATCTTCAAATTAGCTTGAACCCATCTTCAAATTGATTTGAGATTGTGAACCAACTTGGCTAATTATAGGACCAATTGATCATAACTTGACCAAATTGGCCAAATTACAAGACTAAACTAAAATTAAAACCAACTATATACTAATTACATGACTCGAATGCGAATTACACAGGCTTAAGTGTCTTAAGCCTTATTACGGGACCCAAAAATGACTAAAAACCCTAATCAAAAATCCACAGAGGGTTGAGGAGCCTCTGTCTAATCCTGGTGCCTGCACTAGTGCCTTAGTGAATGGGTCAGCTATATTGTTCTTTGTATCAACCGTTCTATTACCATATCATTTCTTTCAATGATTTTTTGAACAAGGTGGAAGCATCTCAAGATGTGCTTGGACTTATGATGAGACCTTGGTTCCTTCTCTTGTGCAATCGCTCCAATGTTATCATAATACAATGGCACTAGTTGTTGCATTGCAGGAACTATGTCCAATTCAATGATGAACTTCTTCATCCAAACTGCTTCCTTAGCAGCTTCACTAGCAGCTATATATTCTGCCTCACTGACTAAGCCAGCTATAATTGGCTGCTTGGTACTCTTCCAACTCACTGCTCCTCTATTCAGAGTAAAGACATACCTTGATATAGATTTACTGTCATTTAGATTAGATTGGAAACTAGAATCGTATAGCCTTCTAGTTTTAGATCTGATCCTCCATATATTAGAAAAATATTCTTAGTCCTTCTCAAGTATTTAAGGATATTTTTCACAGCTTTCCAATGATCCGCTCGTAGATCAGCCTAGAACCTACTTACTATGCCAAAAGCATAAGCAACATCAGGCTTGGTACATATCATTGCATACATTATTGATCCCACTGCCGAAGCATAAGGGAACTTATTCAACCTATCTCTTTCTTTTGGAGTCTTAGGTGATATCTTTCAGATAGGTGTATGCCTTGACTCATGGACAAGTAACCCTTCTTACTTTTCTCCATATTGAATCTCTTCAATATTAAGTCTATGTACCTGGATTGGGATAAACCTAGCATCCTTTTAGATCTATCTTTATAGATCTTTATTCCTATAATATAGGATGCTTTTTCCAAATCCTTCATGGAAAACCATTTTGATAGCCATGTTTTAACTGACTGCATCATTGGAATATCATTTCTAATGATAAGTATGTCATCGACATACAAGACCAAGAAGATAATGGCACTCCCATTTGTCTTCTTATACACACATGGCTCATCTATATTCTTGATGAAATCAAATTCCTTAATAGTTTCATCGAAATAAATGTTCCAGCTCCTTGATGCTTGCTTCAATCCATAAATTAATTTTCTAAGCTTGCATACTTTGTTTGGTCTCCCACTTGAGACAAAACCCTCTAGCTGTGATATATAGACTTCTTCCTCAAGATTTCCATTAAGGAATGCAGTCTTAACATCCATTTACCATATCTCATAATCATAGTATACAGCAATGGCAAGTATAATCCTAATGGACTTGAGCATGGCAATTGGCAAAAAAGTTTCATCATAGTCAATAACATGCTTTTGCTTGAAACCTTTTGCCACCAACCCAGCCTTATAGATTTCTTTTTGCCCATCTGCTCCAATCTTCCTCTTAAAGATCCATTGCACCCTATTGGGACAATTCCCTCAAGTGGGTCAACCAAGGTCCAAACCTGGTTGTCATACATGGAGGCCATTTCGGATTTCATGGCACTGAGCCATTTGTAAGAGTCCTTACTCAAAACTACTTTCATATAGGTCAGTGGATCATCATCTTCAATGATGCTAGTTTCATTATTGTTTCCAATCATAAAACCATATCTTAGAGCTACTTCCCGCACTCTTTCTAACCTATGGAGAGGAAGTGTGTGTTATGATTGTACTTGATCAACTAGTACTTCTGGTTGAGAAACTTGAGTTTGTTCATTTTGAACTTCACTCAATTTAATTATTCTCTCATTACATTCTTCTTGGATAAATTATTTTTTAAAGAAAATGGCATGCCTACTAGCAAAGATCTTTAGTTCAGTAGGGTGATAAAATAGGTATCCAATATCCTTTTGAGAATAACCAATAAACCTACATTTCTCAACCCTAGCACTTAGCTTATGTCCTAATTTCTTTTTAATATAAGCTGGACAATCCCAAATCTTAAGATATTTAAGACTTGGTTTCTTGCTATTCCATAATTTATATGGACTACTAGGTACTGATTTTGATGGTACCCATTTTAATACATATGTAGTAGTTTCAAGGGCATATTTCTAGAAAGATATTGGAAGATTTGTGAAGCACATCATGGACCTTACCATGTCAAACAAGGTACGATTTCTCCTTTCTGCTACATCATTTAATTATGGTGTATTGAAGGAATGGTACCCTAAAAGCCAATCATTGTAAGGGTATTTTTAGGATCTTCCAACTCATGTATGATATTATTTATCAATAAAAGGCATCTTTTGATTCATCATACTGCTGCATCTTATAAAGATTATGATGAACCCATAAGTTAGGGAATGGAATTAGGGTTACGATGGAGATCATAATGGTGACACCAAAGTTCCTATAAATCCAAATCTAAAAGGTTCCTAGTCGTAGGATCATCGATTCGGGGATCGATGCTTCCGAAAAGACTAGCTTATCCTATGTATGCTCGATGGAAAGGGTGATTGGTCTCATAGCCACTTGTATAGAGACACTAATACAAGGATAAGGGTGCTCATTAGGGTATGAGTTCACTGAACTGATCCGTACTGAGACTATCTTATGGAAGTCTTACTACTTGTCAAGAGATAGTTCTCATAGTGGGAGTTTGTTCAAGTGATCTTCAAACCTGAGGTCACCATGGTTCCTTATGCACACTAAGTCATATTTTGGTTCATACTCATTCATGACATTGAGTCATGTATAGGGTGTTCTTGGATATGGTGGAAGGTGTATGAAGGATGTGAGTGGACCAACAAGGAATCGATCATTCCTACTAAAAGGAAATGTTATTCCATGTAATCTCTTCAATTAATGACACAGGGAGTTTTTGATCAAAGCAGGATGAGATTAGAAGTGATTTCTAATCAGTCATCAGCAGAGTCTTCATTATCGAATTGAGATTCAAAATGACTAAGTGCTAGGGTTTGACATTTATCCATACCCATCACTTATTCGTGATAAAGAGAGATCGAAAGATTAAATTACATGGTAACTTTCTGATGAAGGGTATTTTTGTACTTTCCATCAAATTTCATATTTTCTGGGTAGGCATGACATGTTGCTATAAGTCAATCATATCTTGTAGGTTTTCATGAATCAATTCGATTGAATTTATGAGTCAATTCAAAAGCTAGTTCGAATTGGCAACTTTGGTCAACTCAATTTAACTTAATTAGGTCAAATCGATTTTAATTGAATCGAATTGACTTGGACCTAGACCTACTGCTGGCTAGATGTGAAATCCAAAGAGTCACACACATTAGGGAATTGGTCTAGAAAGTCAATTGATTTTTTAATTAGGGTCATGGGATCCTAATTGGTTAGCTAGATTGCATACTAGCATGTGTAGGCTGACCTAATCTCCTAATCCAATTGAATTGGATCTAAAATGTTGCTAAATGGACTAACTAATTTATGGAAGACCTAAATTGGGTTGAGTCCTAAGTGGGACGAAATTATCAGAATTTATCTGATAATTTTTGGACATTTTATGCACCATATATCAAGAGTCCCAATGGCATGGGACTCTTGGTGCCAAAAGAAATGGTCAGCAATTAAAGGGGCGTAGAAGGACCAAGAGTCTTGCTTGATAATCACTTATATGGTGATAAAGTACATTTAATCCCCTTTCATTAGACACCCATATTGGATATACTTTGACTGGTCAAAGGTAGCATATGGCATGGAGAAAGTTGATCAACAAGTGAAGGTAGCAACTCTTCACTATTGGTGCGCAGAAAAGGACCTAGAGTCCTTTTGCTTTGGGGACTTGGTTTCCATGTGGAACAAGGCATCCCTTGCCTCATCTAATGTCTAATTATGTTGGCTTATTACTGGTGGAATGAAAGCTTGGGCGATGAAGCAAGTTGGCTCGCTAAGTGAAGGGTTGCGTCCCTTCACTTGGTTACCGCAACATTTAAATCCAAGAGTCCTTCACAATGAAGGAACTTGACTTTTGGAAAGGTCACTTCATTCCATGCCATCTAAGCAACCTCCCTGCCGGTTACATGCCATATTGCATGAGGATAAGTGGGCCACATTATCCAAACAAAGGGATATAAGGCTTTTGGCGCATGAAAGGTCTTGACCTTTCAAGATAAGACTCCTTCTGAGTGAAGGGTCTTATACGATCTGTGTTTGGATAGATCAAAGGTTGATGATAAGGTTTATCTAGTGCCTTTCCATCTCTTATAAATAGCTATCGGTGTTTAGGCCAATAGGATCACAAAATCCTTTCTTTCTTGGATTCTTACACTCACACTCTGCCACACTCTCCTTGTCTCTTCCTCCCTTGTTAGAATTTAGGTCTTATTTTAAGACAAGTTCTTCATTTTAAGGCAAGTTCTTCATTTTAAGACAAGAATTTTAGAAAGTGAATTAGGAAGTGAAAGTGAAAGTGAAGAGAGTTTTGGAAAGGGCTCAGAGCGCTCTATTGGAGGGCAAGGACCTGGGCAAGGAAGGAGCAGCTGCCAAAGGAAGAAAGGCCTTCAAAAGAGTCCCAGTGGCTTAAGCAACCTGCTTAGGAGTGGTTCCTAGGCTTGACTCCTGTGTGGATCACCGTTTGAGGGCATGCACTTCTGTGCCTAATGGAAAGAAGAAGGAATTAGCATTCCAGGTATTCTTCATAATCCTAATTTAATGACTTGTTGATTGTAGTGAATAAGGGATCTTGGAATTAGGGTTTCAAGTTGTTTGGAGTTTCAAAATGAAAATTTTTGAAATCCATGCTTCCGCTGCATCACCAAAACCCAACATGTATATGGAGGGGTCCATTCAGAGAGAATACCATTTTTCTTAAGATGAATAAAAAATTCACTAGATAAGTATTCTCCTCCTCGATCAAATCGAAGGATTTTAATACTTTTTCTAATTTATTTCTAAACCATATTTTGATACTCTTTAAATTTATCAAAGGCTTCGAATTTATGTTTCATGAGATACACATATCCGAACCTATATAAATCATTAATAACTATGATGAAATAATAGTATCCTCCTCTACCCTAAGTTAACATAGGTCCACATACATCTAAATGTATTAACCCTAACAACTCAATTGCCCATTCTCCTTGTCCAGTGAATGGAGACTTGGTCATTTTACTCATGAGACAAGATTCACAAGTTGCTATTGATTATAATCATAAGGGTCAAAGAAATCATCTTTGTATAACTTGTTAATCCTTGACTGTTGCCTTGTTGGCCAACCCAAGAGGGGGATAAATTAGGTTTGAAAATAATTTCAATAAGTATGTGCCTTTTGAAAATTTTGTGTGGTGAGTGAAGTGTATAAAGTGTTGTATGCGAAAGTAAATGAGTATGCAAAGATAAAATAATTATAAACACCACAAATTTATAGTGGTTAGGAGCAACCCAGCTCCTAGTCCACTACCCAAGGTGCATACTTGGGATTTCCACTATATTCTTCCCAAATACAATCGGATTGTTTTTGGCTCCCAATCCAAAACCTAATCAATGTTAGTTTTCCTGGGCTCACTAACAACCCAACTTGATTTTCAAGGCTCACCAATAACCTAAAAATAATTTACAAGTTACAGCCACTAGCTGTACTTGAAACAACTCAAAAATAGAGTCAAAAAGGAAGCAACACTAAAAACAAACCAAAGTTATTAAATGATTGCAGTTGAAGCTCTTAATAAAGCTTTCTTGATTACTTCTTCAATGCTCTTCAGAGCTCTCTTAATTTCTCAAAGAATAACTCAAGGACTTGGTGGAAAGTAGTTGAAGAATTTGAGTATTTTTCTCTTGAAAGCACTTAAAATATTCAATGCTATGTTCTCTCTTGTAAAAGCTTGAAAAATCTCTTTTATCTTCACTTAAATCCTTCATTTATAGCTCTTTAAAGTGTTCCCATGTGAATATGGCTATTAGAATTCCTTAGAAATCGAAAACTAGCTGTTGGAGAAGCTTTTTCTTCAAGAAATTTGAATTCTAGAACTAGCCATTACTGTTCAAAAATTAGGATTCGAGTCGGCTCGGATGACTATGTTCTTAGAACTAGTTTTTCTTCACTCCGAAGGAGTCGACTCTACTCTTCCTTAATTCGGCTCGAATGACGTGTTCTCAGAACTAGTTTTCCTTCACTCTAGAGGAGTCGGCTCTATTCTTCCTTGAGTCGCTTGGATGACTATATCATGAAATTTTTGTGCCATGCCTAAGAAATGTATCAGCTCTATTTGGTTGAGTCGGCTCATGTAAAACTTCTCTAAAAGCTTCGAAACAACTTCAAACTTCTTCCAAACAACTTCTAAACAACTTCTAAGATCTTTAAGCTTAGAATTACATTAATTTGGCCCTTTTTTTATGAATATACAAATAAATTTACCTAGGGCTCTTAAATATATGAAATTTTTTCTATGAGTACATTGATACACTACAATGATCCCAAAATTGTAGGGTGAATGATTGTCCATTTGAAACATCATACAAAAACTTTTTAAACATTTGAAAAGTGTTAGTATCAAATGCATGCTCTAATATTTTGTTATCATCAAAATCATTCCAGGGATCAATAATCTCCCACTATTTGATGATGACAAAATACTGGGCATGGAAATATAATAAGTACCTTTACATTTTAATTGTATCAGAGTAAATGATAACTATAACAGAGTAAATAAGTTTAAAATGCTATACAGTATATCGAGCAATTCAAATTGTCTGTTCAAATTATGATATAGTGTATGACTACTGTATCACAGCTTGATTAAAATATCAAAGCTTTGCAAGTTAAGTATTAGAGCTGTATAAGTCAAGTATCATAGCTTTACAAGTTAAGTATCAGAGCTGTCAAGCATTCAATTTGCAAAAAGATTGAAGTATCAGAGCTTAAGTATCAGATCTTTATATGAGAGTTCATTTTATAATTTAACTTAAGTATCAAAGCTTTTGCAATTTGATTGAAGTATCAGAGCTTAAACAAAAGTATCAGAGCTATCAAAGTTTTAACAAAAGTATCAGAGCTTTTGAAGAGAAATATCAAGGCTCATTGTAATTTTTTCATTGTAATCCATATTTTTCTCATAATTTTTGTGCATTTAATATTATCATATTAGATAATCATTTTCCATGCTTTATAGATTTCTTTCCCTTTTTGTCATCAACAAAAAGTATAAATGCTCCCCTTTTTATAGAATTCAATAGTATCATACATATAGAGAGAAATAAGTGTAAATAACAATATTTGCCATATAAAGTAAAATTTCATAAACATTAGAATTTTAGTTAAATACATGTAATACACTGAAACATACATGATACCAGAACATACATGAGACACAACAAAAGACATCTATGAGGCTAGTCCTCATCAGATGCAAGCTCTAATACAATGTTAGCCATGATCCTATGCCTAGAAGGTCTAAGAGTCTAATGTGTTTAGTTCCTAGTCCTAATAGAGGGTCCAGCTCTAGGAACTCTAGACCTATGGTACTATCTCGGAGTGTCTCGAGTGGGTGCTCAAAAGGCTATAAGTGTCTTAGAGGCAAGTATTATATTGAGAACTGCAAGGGATGCAATTGGAAAAGAATTTCTTATCCTTAAACTTATAAATGTTTATTGTGCAAACACAAGACATTTATAAGGAATTGGGATCTCGACCTTACTAAAAAAACCAGATGTTGGTTCTCATTTACCATAGTTGAGGGTTATGATATTCGAAGAAAATAGTGCGATACACAATTAGATTTAAAGTCCTTATCTAGTTATGATTATCATCTTGAGTGGTCTGCTTATGTATTGTTCTTGTCTGACTGTAGATTTAAATTAATGGCTTCATCATTATCAGTGCGGGGCATACTAGATGCCAATAAACTGACTGGACCAAACTATGTGGACTGGTCAAGGAACCTATGAGTAGTACTTGCTCAAAAAAAAGTATCCTACATCCTTGATTCTTCGGATCTAGATTCGATCAGAGATGATGCGATAGAGGAGAAAAGGGCACTTATAAAATATGGCAAAATGATAGCTTGACTGTCAAGTGCATCATATTAGCTTCAATGAGCAACGACCTATAGAGGCAACATAAAGATATGGAACCTCAGTCCATACTACTCAATCTTAGAAAGCTATATGGAGAGCATAGTAGGACTAGGTATGAGATATCGAAGCAGTTATTCTGAGTATGTATGAGTAAGGGCTCGCCCGTACGGGTCCATGTTCTCATGATGATTGACTTAATCATCCAATTAGGTCAATTAGGTTTTGTCATGGATGAGAAGCTTAATCAGGATTTGATCCTGTAATCACTCCCAGATTCCTACTCTCAGTTTGTCAAGAATTACCACATTAACAAACTGAACCTTTTATTACTAGAGCTGCTTAACATATTTAAGATAGCTAAAAGCCACTTCAAAGGTGATAAGGCTCATCATCTTCTTCTAGTTGATGAGAAGAAGAAAGGAGTAATGAAGAAGGGTTCAAAGAGAAAGCTGAACCCGAAGAAGAACATCAAAAAGAGAAAAAAGGCAAAGAGGTCTTCAAATAATGGATCCAATTTCTTCTATGATAAGAAGGGACATTGGAAGAAGAACTACAAGATGAACCTTGCAAGTTGAAGCAAGATGCCAATGGAGCATTAAGAGATTTGTTTATGATATAAACAAACTTATCATTGAGTTCTTTAATTTTTGATTCATGGATATTGGATACCGCATATGGGTCTCATTATTGGGAATAGGTCCAAAAATCAATCATATAGGATGTAGATGGTTGTGCTATTTTGTAATTATATATGAATTTTTTAAATGAATAAAAGTTATTCTTTTGGCTGTTCATCACATGTGTATTTTTCTGAAAAGAACTCTTGTGTGATGGAGTCCTTAGAGCAACATTACATTTGTTATAAAGAGGATGTATCAAGTAGTTCTTAAACTGGTTCATAATCAAATGATACATTGTTATAGGACGATGATGTATCAAGCATAGGTTGTTGTATGTCATATTGGTTAGTTGTCCTCTTAACTAAGGAATGTAAAGATACTGATATGACATATAGGTGAAATGTATGACGTCTCACTGAATGTGACCATCTACGGAGCTCTCTTCTGCCAAAGGGTTGTTCGCAAAGGGATATGGGTATATGTGTCCCTCAGATCTGAGATCACCATGGTAGCTTGCAAGCAACTCACTATACTTTGGTACCGGACTACCTGGATTTCTAATCCAGTGATAAAAGTTTCTGGATACAGTCAAGTACTTATGGAGTGGTGGTGGATCAAGTTAGGATTAAACCCTCTAAATGGTTTGGAGTGAATGGCTCACTATGTCTCAATTTAGCAAAACCTTGGTCAGGGTAGTTCTTGTGAGGAGTCATAGAACTTGTAAGGTCAAGTCACGATCTGGATGTACTAAATTAAGGTTGGCAGTCAAACCCTAGGTCATCTGAGCATTATGGATCAAATGGATGAATTATGTGGCAACCATATGCCAAAAGTTTTAGAGAGTTGCTCTGCATCTTCTAACCTATCCGGACGTTGGGTTCATTGCTAGATGATGACTTTGACTGGTACAAGAAATATTCCAGTGCTACTGACTTAGTATTTGAACCTATGGGATCACACACCTAGGGATTTCTACCTGATCTAAAGATCGATCGATAATTGAGAATTGTTTAGCATCACTATGGGGTCAATATGATTGACCATGACCCAAATGTCGATACTTCCATAAGCCGACACTTGGCTGTGATGAGGATTTTTCACTAATTCAATTAGTGAGTTTTTGGAGGACTTATTTGTAATATGATTACAATCTGATGGGTCAAACCAAATGTTATTTGGCTTAGGATCAAATTAGATTTAATTTGTCATGCTCACTTTCCTTCAAAAGATTCAAATTTGAATTTTGAATTCAAATTTCAAATCATGGCTGAAATTGGCTCCAAGGTTTTTTATGGAATGCATTATTTAGAATTTAGATTTTGTCCCATATAAATCTAGAGCTAATTTGGTTCAACCCTTAACCCTCTCCCCCAATCACTCCTCCTTCCATATCTCTCTCCCACTTTGCTGCTACTATAAATAGCTATCTTTGTAGGGGCAGCAGAGTTAGTTAAGGTTGAATTTTGCTGGGCTTTTCTAATAGAGGGAGGGAAGGTATCCTTAGAGTGGGGTTTGAGAGGATTTGGATTTTGGGTGTGAGCTTACCTAGCAATCAAGCTAGGGTTTAGGAAGAAAGAGTTAGTTGGGAAGGGTTTCACTTCTACTTCTCCCCATTGCTCCCCAACTAGATTTTTTAGTGGCTTCAAGAAAGTCTTGCAGGTCCAAGGAAGGAAAAGATTAGCCTCAAGGATCCCGAGGAGCTAGCACTCCAAGGGAGTTGATTGGGATCGAGCCCTGGTGTGAACTACCCATAGAGGCCAGACATTTATGTGGCTCAATGGCTCTTCATCACCTGCATCCAAAGGTTAAAGGTAATGTACCATTTCTTTTTCTTTGCTCTTGATATCTCTACATGTACTTTTATTATGTCGATCCTATTGCAAGCAGATTGGTAGATCGACTTGATCAATCTATCAAGTCTTTTGCTATGCTGTACTTTAAAATAGTTTTAAAATATAGTCTATCTGCCTGCTATGCCTTTTCAACTTTCATTGGTATCTGAGCCAGGTTGCTATAGCATAATAATAGCAGCATGTTAAGATATCATTAGCTTTCCTTCCAAAGTACTTGGATAAAGGTGGATTCGTCATGGCTGTCCAATCATAGCAGAGAAGTATGGTTTGAAGGCCATCACTTCCCATTCAATGGGGTTCTCCTATGGCGTGTAGGGGTGCTGCTACATCATGACCTTATGAAGAAGAAAGTGAGAGATTTGATAGGTTAAAATAGTTTTAATCTATGGATGTTTGATCTAAAAACTTTGAATAGTTCAAGTAAAATAAATGAATTTGAAGTCACTATTTTCTGCCCTGACAGACAAGCCGACTCGACCCCTGCTCGAGCCAACTCATTCTGCAGACAGACAGTCTGTCTATTCTGTGTTCTGGATGAGCCAACTCGACCCCTGCTCGAGTTGACTCATCTCTACAGATAGAACAATTTGTCAATTTTTAGTTCTGGACGAGCCAACTCACATTCTGCATGAGTCGACTCGACCAGAAAACCCTAAAATAGTGAATTCAAATTCTATATGCTTATAAAATTGTTTTACAATATAAATTGAAATTGTTTCGATTTATGAAGATTACTGAATTTAATTAAGAATTAAGTTACCTTAAATGACCAAGTAATCTAGAAATATGATTCAAAGACTCTAAGTCATTTCAATAACCTTTAAGGGTCATGGGTTAGCTTCAATTAGGTCCTTAATTGGGTTAGACCTAAGTTTAGATGGATAGATCAAATAGAAAACTAATCTAATCAAATATTGAGTTTGGATTTCTTTTCTATAGATCTCTTTAATAGTTAGATTGATTAGTCCATAAATCTAAATGGACCTGATTTGTGGCTCAGTGGTCAGCCCGAGTCCTTAAGCTAGTATAATCGAGTCTGATGAACTAATTGGTGTCTAAGGTGAGTATGGCATTTGATCATGGTTTTATGGGACTACCTCTTACCTGGCCAACCCGATTGGTATCTAAGGCAAGATGGTTAATGAGGGAACACATCCCATGATCTCACTTACTTGGCCAATGTGGTCAATCAGAATTGATTGGTAGCTCACTACTTATGTTAACCCATGTCACCTAAGGTTAATTAGCCTTAACTAATTTTAGGTGCCCATGGATCATTAGTTTCTAAAACCCTCTTTTATGACTAATGTAGTCAATGGAATGTTAGTCCATGTCTTCTTATCTATTTCATCTATCACATTAAAGTTAACACTACAAAAAAACACAGTTTTAGCAACCGATTTTGCAACCAATTTTTTTGGTTATATTTATGACCGATTGTGTAACCGATTTTGCAACCAATTTTTTTTCTGAATAATTTAGCAACCGATTTAAATCGGTTGCAAATTCAGTTGCAAAATTTCCATTTTTTAATCGATTTTGCAACCAAAATCGAAATTCATTTAAAAATATTTTTTAAACTTTTTTTTAAAATTTTATAACCAAATTTTTGGTTATAAAATTATAAACAAATTAAAATTAATTTTAAATAAAATTTTGCAACCAAAAAATTGGTTGTAAAAAAATGATAATTAAAAAATAATTAATGTTTTTTTTTAATTTTGCAACTGAATTTTTGGTTGAAAAATTTAAGTTAAAATTAATTTTATTATTTTTTAATTTTGCAACCAAAAAATTGGTTGCAAAAAAATGATAATTATAAATTTTTTTTAATTTTTTTTTAAAAAAATTGCAACTAATTTTTCAATTGCAAAATTTAATTTAAAATTAATTTTAATATTTTTTAATTTTGTAATCAAAAAATTGGTTGAAAAAAAAGATAATTATAAAAGTTTTTTAAAATTTTTGCAACTAATTTTTTGGTTGCAAAATTTAATTTAAAATTAATTTTAATATTTTTGAGTTTTGTAACCAAAAAATCGATTGCAAAAAATTGATTTTTAAAATTTTTTATTACAAATAAATATGGGATGTAGGATATAGATCGAACGGATAAAATTGATTAAGGGTTTATTATAAAACCCTCCTCTCGTTCGAGTGCCCTAGCTACCCTTGCCCCTTCTCCCTTCCAGCCATCCAGCCTCCTTCGAATCGGGTGCCCCAGCTACCCTTCCCCTCCGGCGCTCCCCCAGACAGCCAATGCCTCCCCCCGACGGCCAACGCCGGCTTTGGCCCTCCCCTCGATGACCAACGTCGCCTCCGGCCCTCCCCCCGATGGCCAACATGGTGTGGACACCAGAAACTGAAAGAGACTTCACTCCAATAAGGTTAGCCTTATCCCAATTTGGATCGAAGATAATTAGGTTACCTTGTATCCTTTAGATCAAAAATATTTTATTTCCATTTCAGGAGTCATTTCCATTTTAAGAGTCCTGTAATTAATTTTGAGTTTCAAATCAAGAGTGTTTATTGAGTCCTGTAATTACTTTTAAAATTTCATTTCCTGTAAGTCCATTTCAAGTTTTAAAGTCTAGGTCAGTTGAGTTTAATTCAGTTGAGTTAAGTCTAATTCAATTGAGTTAAGTCTATTCAAGTCTTAAAGCCATGAAAGCCAGCAACAAGACACAAATTCTGGACCCCAGAATTTGATCCCATGAAGAAGAGAAGACACACCACCAAGCAAGAGAAAAGGACCATCAACTAGGACCACGTGGTGCCACATGTCATCTTGAAATTAGAAGACCACCTCACCATGCCATGTCATCAGCCAGAGGTGCCACCTCACCAGCCACTTCATCACCCTTTGGGTGCCAACAAGGGAGATTCAAATTCAAGGAGGTCGGCCACATCCCTCCAAGCCCTCCACCAAATCCTCCAACTCCCCCCACATCCCTCCAAACCCTCCATCAAATCCTCCAACCCCCCTTGTAATCCTCCTCAATTTGGAGAGTTTTTAAATTTCAAAAGCTAGCTTTGTGAGGCTATTAAAAGCCTTGGACGCCTATTGTAAAAAGGGATTGAAGATGAATGAAATATAAGTGAAGTTTTGAAGCAAATTGTCTTGTGTTCTTGTGTGAAAGTTTCTTCCTCCACGCCAAAGCCAATTTTTTTCTCCAAGCAACTCACCATTCCAGTACAAGACGAAGGCATTGGAGTCGGCCAGATCTTCTGCAATTTCTTCTTTGTTCACAAATCCTCCCAACATTTCTTTACATTTGTCTCTTTCTTCCTTAACCTTTGACCTTCAATTGCAGGGTCCTTCGAAGTCTTTGAGTTGAGAACCGGGTTCCCCCTTGACAATGAACCGACAGACTGAAGTCCAAGTCCAGAGTTCTGATATTTGTTATCCAAGTACTCCAGTCCAGAGCGTTGGTAGTTTCAAGGTATGAATCAAAAGAAGGTTGGAAAGCTCATCAAGGTAAGTCTATAATCATTAGCCCCTATTATCTAGATCTTCTTCCTTCTTAGTTTAGGATTGTGTCTAATCAAGTAAAAGTTCCATTTCCTATAATCCTTAAGTCTTATTATGATGAGTACAATGCTAGTGTAATTAGGTTTCATTGCTCTACAAATCATAATCTAAACATTAATCATATGCTTGCCGCATCATCTTGGTATCAGAGCATGGTTGCATTAGGGTAGAATAGTTCTCTTTAAATCCAAGCAAGATCTAAAATTCACGCCTCCTGAGTGGGTGTACTCCAGTACACTGTCATGACCCATGGGAATAATGAGCCCATGGCCAGACGTGAATTTTTTAGATTGAAGTTTGGGTAAGCCATTGCACTTGTTTGATTAGGTTCTGTTTTCTGAAAAATTGCATCTGTTTACTGTAATCCATCTGCAGCTCCAAAGGCAAGTAAGTCACTAATTTTTTGTTGAAATATTTTTTTTCTTGTTCCATTTTAAGTCAGTTATCATCATATTAAATTTCATCATCAGAAAAATATTATAAAAAAAATGAAAATTTCTGCAGTTCAACACAATCATTAGGGTTCTGTTCTGTCCTTTTTATTTATCCTCATTTGTAGGATATGCTTAGAGTAGTAAAGATTTTAGTTTTAAAATTTCTTTCATCTACATTGAAACATATAAGTTAGAAATCCTCTGTGAATTTTTTAGAATTTTTGGATATTTTTTTCATCATGTTTTCCACACCACTTTCAAACTGCAACACACTTCTGCAGCACCTTTGCATTTCATTCATCTCATGAGAAATCAAGTTAAGGGCATCAATTTGACATAGGGTCAGGGTTTCATCACCTGTCCCTAGCCCAAAAATCACCAACCAGCATATCGATCCCAGCCCGTTAATTAAAATTGAGTAGAACGTTAATTGCCCTAGTGGGTTAGGGACACCAACAAGTTGGGTTCAGGTTAGGGTCAAGTTAACTGTGTCAACTAATTGGTGTGTGCTTACTAGCTTGGTGTCTAGGATTGGTGCATCAGGGCTTGTGATTTGGTCCGCCTACCTAGCCAATCTCAGATTGGTGTCTAAGGTTGGCAATCAGGGACCTTCACTCCCCTCCACCTACCTGGCTAAGTCCCATAAGTACTACTAGCTAGTTGGTTCACTTAATTAGACTTCTAATTTGTGCTCTAGATCTAGGAAACCTTAGCTCGAACTTGAGTTCATTTGCATACATGACAACTAGAGCAGGGATACCATATTCACCAATCCAAGCCCAGTCAAGTGTAGCCATGGACCAAAACTTAGGGAATTTGATCAAAGGCCTAAATGATCAAGTGGCCCAACTGACTAAGAGTTTAACTGAGCAATTGGCACAAACAAATCAGAATGTGGCACAAACCAACCAAAACATGAATGAGCAGTTAGCCCACATCACTACTAGGTTGGATCAGTTAGAGGCCAGAACCCCTGAAAGCAATCATGAAGCCCAGACTGAGCCTGAGCCTAGTCTTGCACCTGAACTCGAGACCCCATTGAACCCTAGAAGGATTCCATATCAAAACCCTCTCTACGAAACAAACCCTAGGAGAGCTCCCCAAGATCAGTTTTATGATCCAATTCCTAGAGGACCCCACCCTGATCAAACCATCGATCCCAACCCAAGGAGATTCCATCATGAGCCTAACTATGAACCCAATGTCAGGAGACCCATCCCAATTCACTTTGATCAAGATGACCGAACCATGAAGAATATTAGGCTGGAAGCTCCCACCTTTGATGGAATTTTAGATCCTAAGATCTACATTGATTGGGAAGGTGAGATGGACCAGTATTTTGACTGGTTTGAGATGAGTGAAGAGCGCAAGTGTAAGTTTGCAAAGCTTAAACTTGTGCGCCAAGCTTGGTTATATTGGGGAAACGTTGAGAGACTCACTAGACAGAGAGGTGATGTGACCATAGTGACCTGGCGAGCTATGAAACTTAGGCTTAGGGAGAAATACCTTCCTATGTCCTACCACCAAAGACTCCTAGATCAATGGCAAAGACTCACTCAAGGAAATAGGAGTGTTGCAGAGTACATAGCAAAGTTTGACGAATTCGTTATGAGGTGCAATGTTGATGAATCTGAGTCGGTGACCTTGTCTAGATTTCGAGCCGGACTGAGGGAAGAAATTCAAAGAGAATTGTTCATGCGAAAGGTACATGACCTAGAATTGGCCTATCATATAGCTAGGGATGCTGAGAGATTCCATAGAGGTCCAGTCTATCGTAGGCCCGAAGCCTCTAGGACTAGTGCACCTTACCAGCAGTCAGGATCCAATCAGCCTAGATTCAATCGACCCAATCCTAATGTGCCTGTGACCCGAAGAGATGACAAGGGAAAAACACCTGAGACCCAAAGAACTCCAAATGCCTGTTTCAAGTATAACAAAGTGGGTCACTATTCTAGCAACTATCCCAATAGAGCCCTACACATAGGGGAAGTAGAAGAGGAAGTCGTAGAATCCAAAGTTGAATTTGAGGAGGAAGTATACCAGACAGATGAGAACTTGGCTGAAGAGTATGAGGAAGAGGAAGTCCTGGTAGATCAAGATCTGATAGGAGTGGTTAGGTGTATTCTCACCCAGGCTAAAACCCAAGAAGATTGGCGTAGGACTAGCATCCTATAGACATTCATTAAGATAGGTGAGAAAGTATGCAAAGTCATTTTAGATAGCGGTAGCTGTGTCAATGCCATATCTACCAACACAGTAAAAACCCTAGGATTGCCCACCGTACCTCATCCCAATCCCTATAAGGTATCCTGGATAGACTCAACCACGATTTCCATTAAGTCTAGGTGCCTAGTAACCATTCAGTTCCAATCTTACCTAGAGAAAGTATGGTGTGATGTACTTCCAATGGGAGTAAGTAGCATAATCCTAGGCCGACCATGGTTGTACGATCTTGATGTAACACTCTATGGTCGTTCTAATTCATGCTCGTTTACTCATAATGGAAAGAAGATCGTAATCCATTCTTCTCCACCTAAGAACCCCATTAAGAAAGGATCAAGCCAATTATGTGATAAGAAAAAAGGGATAAACGTGATCACTGCTAAAGAAATGGAGCAAGAAATTAGCAATAGATCACCTATTTGGATTTTGACCATTAAGGATCATCAAGAACCTCTTTCAAAAGAACAACCTCCAGAAGTCAGTGAAGTGTTAGAGGAGTTTAAAGACGTGTTCCCCGACGACTTACCCGACCAACTCCCACCTCTTAGGGATATACAACATGCGATAGATTTAGTCCCCGGAGCAACCCTACCGAACCTTCCCCATTATAGAATGAACCCTACCGAGCACCAAGAATTACAATGACAAGTAGGAGAACTCCTAAAGAAAGGATTCATTAGAGAAAGCTTGAGTCCATGCGCAGTCCTAACCTTACTTACCCCTAAGAAAGATGGCACATGGAGAATGTGTGTTGATAGTCGAGCCATAAATAAAATAACGGTGAAGTATAGGTTTCCCATCCCTCGCTTGGATGATATGTTAGATATGATGGCCGGTGCAACTATATTTTCTATGATTGACCTGAAGAGCGGCTATCACCAAGTTAGGATCAGACCAGGGGATGAATGGAAGACTGCCTTTAAAACTAAGGACGGGTTATTTGAATGGGTAGTCATGCCTTTTGGGTTATCAAACGCCCCTAGCACTTTTATGCGAATCATGAATCAAGTCCTACGGGCCTTTATTGGGACATTTGTTGTCATTTACTTTGACGACATACTTATCTATAGTAGGACTAGAGAAGATCATCAACAACATCTGAGGCAGGTCTGTTTAGCACTTAGGAAAGATAACCTCTATGCCAACCTAAAGAAATGTGCTTTCATGACTACTAGAGTTATCTTCCTAGGATTTGTTGTGACCCCTGAAGGAGTATTCGCTGACCCTGAGAAGGTTAAGGCAATTGTAGAGTGGCCAAAACCCAATAATATTCACGAAGTAAGAAGTTTTCATGGCCTCGCTACGTTTTATCGAAGATTTATTAGAGGGTTTAGCACCATAGTTGCTCCTATCACGGATTGTATTAGGAAGGGCCACTTTGAATGGACGAAGTCAGCTGATAAGGCCTTCCTTCACATCAAGGATAAGATGACCCAAGCACCAGTCTTAAGACTACCCGATTTTTTTAAGGTCTTTGAAGTAGCATGCGATGCTTCGGGAGTAGGGATTGGTGGAGTTATGAGTCAAGAGAACCATCTCGTAGCATTCTTTAGTGAGAAATTGAATGAAGCCAGGAAGAAATACTCCACATATGATCGGGAGCTTTATGTGGTAGTGCAAGCATTAAGGTATTGGAGGCAATATCTCCTACCGCAAGAATTTGTTTTATTTTCAGACCATGAAGCCCTTAGGTTTTTGAGTTCCCAAAAAAAACTAAATCCTAGGCATGCCAAATGGGTAGAATACATCCAATCCTATACTTTTGTCCTAAAACATCAATCGAGAACTGACAATAAGGTAGTTGATGCCCTAAGTCATAGAACATTACTTTTATCTTCAGTCAGTACTGAAGTCATAGGTTTTGAAAGACTTAAGGAGCAGTACGAAACCTATCCAGAATTTGATGAAATTTGTCAGGTTTTGCGTCAAGGACCATCTAGTGATCATAGTGACTATACCCTTCTAGATGGTTATCTTTTTAGAGAGAATAGGCTTTGCATCCCAAGAACCTCCTTAAGAGATTTTTTAGTTTGGGAGATACATGCGGGAGGTTTGGTTGGCCACTTCAGACGAAACAAGACTATCTTGGCTGTTGAGGAACAATTTTACTGGCCAGGCCTTAAGAAACAAGTAGCAAACCTTGTAGCCCGATGTAGGACATGTGCTGTTGCAAAGCAGCAAAAGAAGAATACCGGGCTATACACTCCATTACCTGTACCTGAGTGTCCATGGCAGGATCTAAGCATGGACTTTGTTCTAGGATTATCCAAGACCATTCGAAAACATGATTCAATCTTTGTGGTGGTCGACCGGTTTTCAAAAATGGCCCATTTCATACCTTGCTCCCAAACTTTCGATGCCTCTAGGATAGCCAAACTCTTTCTTGATCAAGTAGTCAGACTCCACGGGTTACCAAAAACCATAGTTTCTGATAGGGATGTCCGCTTCACAAGTTAGTTCTGGAAAACCCTTTGGCACCTATTAGGAACCAGACTGAAATTCTCCACAGCCTACCATCCCCAGACTGATGGACAAACCGAGGTTGTAAATAGAAGTCTAGGGAACTTGCTGAGATGCCTAGTGGGAGAAAGTCTAGGGAACTAGGATTTGTTATTGCCACGTGCTGAGTTCGCTTACAACAGTTTGGTCAATAGATCTACGGGCAAAAGTCCCTTTGAGATAGTCCATGGTTACAAGCCTAGGAAGCCTTTAGATCTAATCCCACTACCTATTCATTCACACACGAGTCTCTGAGTCTGCTGAGTCTTTTGCACAGCATGTCACAAATCTGCATAAAGAAATCAGTAATAAGATCAACCTGAGCAATGAAACTTACAAACACTTAGCTGACTCACATAAGAGGGCTAAAGAATTCTGTGAAGGGGATTATGCGATGATTAGGCTCAACCCTGAACGGTTCCCCTCTGGAACCATAAAGAAGCTGCATGCCAGCGGAGCGGGACCTTTCAAGATCTTAAAGAAAATAGGGTCTAATGCATATGTTTTGGAACTTCCACCTGATATGGGTACCAATACAACCTTTAATGTTTCAGACCTAGTAGAATACAAAGAACCAGTACTAATACCAAGTGAGCCTTTTGGGCCAGAAACTTTCATTGAGAGTGAACATATTTTCGAGTGTCCACCACCAACCCTACCTGAGCGGAGAGAGAGGATTGAGAGAATCCTGGATGACAAGACCATTACTACCAGGAATAAGGACTATTAGCGATACCTGGTTCAATGGCAAGATTGACCTGAGTCTGACAACTCTTGGATTACTCGAGAGGACCTTGGTGTGGGCACCAGACTCAGAAGAAGACTTCAGAGCTCCATCTGGATCTCTGATTGACCTTGCCCGAAGAATTAGGGTTTTCTGGTTTGTAATAAGGGTTGACTTGATCAACTCAATTTTAGCTTGAGTCCGTATTCCCTGCAATTTTATTTTGTTGAGTCATGTTGACTCAGTAGTGGTCTAGGACTTCAACCTGGGGTGTCACATTTTCTCCCAAGGCCAAGCAAGTGGGCGCCACACTCCCAGCCACACGCCTGAGTCCAGGGGGTGCCACATCTCCATCCAGTAGGCTTTGGTCCCCACACCACAGGATAGCAGGTCCCTTCTCTCATGCGCCATTTAAGGAGAGAGCAATCTGGGATCCACAATTCAAGGGGGCGGCCCATAAAATTCCATAAGAGCCAAGTTATGAAAAGAAAGAAACTCTTCTTGGAGAGTACTTCAAGGGGGCGCCCATTCCATGCCAAAAGTACCCAAAGCAAAGATGGGAAGAACCATGACTTAGGGAGAAAGAAAAGGAGGAGTCCAAAAGAGTTGAGCCATGAAAGGAATGAAATCCTCTCTTGAAGAACAAGGCTAGGAGGCGCCACTTACCTTCCTTTTAAGCCTCCAATCAATTTTTTTTGGAACCTTTGGCCGGCCATATGTATAGGGATTGATCCTACAATCCTAATTTGAAGATCCCCTCCTTTAGTCCCACATGGAAAGATGTAAAACCCTACTCTCTTGTAAAGTCCTATAAATTAAACCCTTCTTGTAAACTTTAAAGTAATCTGATGAATGAATTAAAATTTTTGTGTGAGCAAACTCTGTTTTCTCTCTTCCGCACTTGCATCCAGGTGTCGAGCTCCGTGAGGGAGTAAATCCGGGTTCCCCAGGAACCTTGAGGAGGTGTGAGATCTCCAAACCCCAAACCCTAGGTTAGCCACTTCACTCCCAAACCCTAGCCGCCCATCATCCTTTTCTTTCCACCAAGCCCTAGCCTATCCCACCTCTCACGGCCACTCTCTTCAAGTCCAGGCCGACCACCAGCATCCGAGTCCAGTCCGGATACTTCAGATCCAGAGCGATTCCCAGTGGATGTCAAATCAGCCTCCAGGAGAATCCGGATTTCAGCAACATCAGCTTTCAAGTTCTTCACATCTGGTAAATCCTTCCTTGAGTATCTGATTCCATTACTTGTTCTTCTTCTTTCCCAGATATTGAGTTCAGGAGAAGCTGACTCAGCCACAGGACCAGTATTGGAGGATCCATTGCGAAGGTATCCGAATCCGAGGATCCAACAATCTGCTCGAGAGAGTTCTTCCACCAAACTTTGTGAAGATCACTGTCTGGTTGGTAACCCATCTCTTCTCTTTATTTCTGTCCTGTTGAAAGTTCAGAGCGAAACCCTAGGTTTGGGAGTTTCTCAACCCCCAGTGATCCGTTACTTCTGAACTACTCTGATAACCCAGTTTTATTTAAATTGTGCTTTCAATTATTACCTAGTTTCTTTCAACATTAGTTTATCTTTCCTTTGAGTCAAAGCCGACTTCTAAAAATATATATATAATAAAAAAAAAATTAGTCTTAATTTACTTCCGCATCGCATCATCTCTTACGTTCTGCATCAGACCTGCAAAGACTTAACCCAGACTTGTTCGAGCATTACCAGGGCAAAACTGAACCATACTCGACTGGGTCGAGTTCTGCCCACCCCAGGAGAATTGGTGTGGACACCAGAAACCGAAAGAGACTTCACTCCAACAAGGTTAGCCTTATCCCAATTTGGATCAAAGATAATTAGGTTACCTTGTATCCTTTAGATCAAAAATGTTTTATTTCCTTTTCAGGAGTCATTTTCATTTTAAGAGTCCTGTAATTAATTTTGAGTTTCAAATCAAGAGTGTTTATTGAGTCCTGTAATTACTTTTAAAATTTCATTTCCTGTAAGTCCATTTCAAGTTTTAAAGTCTAGGTCAGTTGAGTTTAATTCAGTTGAGTTAAGTCTAATTCAGTTGAGTTAAGTCTATTGAAGTCTTAAAGCCATGAAAGCCAGCAACAAGACTTAAATTCTGGACCCCAGAATTTGACCCCATGAAGAAGAGAAGACACACCACCAAGCAAGAGAAAAGGACCATCAACTAGGACCACATGGTGCCACATGTCATCTTGAAATTAGAAGATCACCTCACCATGCCACGTCATCAGCCAGAGGTGCCAACTCACCAGCCACTTCAACACCCTTTGGGCGCCAACAAGGGAGATTCAAATTCAAGGAGGTCGGCCACATCCCTCCAAGCCCTCCACCAAATCCTCCAACTCCCCCCACATCCCTCCAAACCCTCCATCAAATCCTCCAACCCCCCTTGTAATCCTCAATTTGGGGAGTTTTTAAATTTCAAAAGCTAGCTTTGTGAGGCTATTAAAAGCCTTGGACGCCTATTGTAAAAAGGGATTGAAGATGAATGAAATACAAGTGAAGTTTTGAAGCAAATTGTCTTGTGTTCTTGTGTGAAAGTTTCTTCCTCCACGCCAAAGCCAATTTTTTTCTCCAAGCAACTCACCATTCCAGTACAAGACGAAGGCAGTGGAGTCGGCCATATCTTCTGCAATTTCTTCTTTGTACACAAATCCTCCCAACATTTCTTTACATTTGTCTCTTTCTTCCTTAACCTTTGATCTTCAATTGCAGGGTCCTTCGAAGTCTTTGAGTTGAGAACCGGGTTCCCCCTTAACAATGAACCGACAGACTGAAGTCCAAGTCCAGAGTTCTGATATTTGTTATCCAAGTCCTCCAGTCTAGAGCGTTGGTAGTTTCAAGGTATGAATCAAAAGAAGGTTGGAAAGCTCATCAAGGTAAGTCCATAATCATTAGCCCCTATTATCTAGATCTTCTTCCTTCTTAGTTTAGGATTGTGTCTAATCAAGTAAAAGTTCCATTTCTTGTAATCCTTAAGTCTTATTATGATGAGTACAATGCTAGTGTAATTAGGTTTCATTGCTCTACAAATCATAATCTAAACATTAATCATATGCTTGCCGCATCACAACGCCTCCCCATCGATAGCCAACACCACCTCCGGTCCTCCTCCAGACGGGTGATGCCTCCACCCCCGATGGCCAACACCGCCTCCAGCCTTCCCCCCGACGACCAAGGCCTCCCCCCTGACAGCCAATGCCACCTCCGGCCATCCCGCTGATAGCCAAGGCCTCCCCCGTTGATGGCCAATGCCGCCTTTGGCCCTCCTCCCGATGGGCGATGCCTCCCCCCCGACGACCAACGCCGCCTTCGGCCTTCCCCCCGATAATCGAGGCCTCCCCCATGACGGCCAACGCCGCCTCTGGCCCTCCGCCCGATGGTTGAGGCCTCCCCCCTGACGGCCAACGCTGCCTCCAGCCCTCCACCCGATGGCCAACACCGCCTCCCTGTTCTTGGTTTTATTTTGGCTTGATCTTGGTTTTATTTTTGCTCTCCCTGTTCTTCTTTAGCTGATTTTGAACACAACTACTAATATTGAATGTTATAGCTGTTAGTGCTGCCATCTGCTGTGCTTTTCACTCCATCAAATTAAAATCTCTATCTCCCATCATGGGGTAAGTCCTCCTTTTCACACTATACTTTCCAACCCCTGTTATGAATAGTGCGACATATGAACTCTATCGCACTTGGTGTGTAGGTGGTGTGGGCATGGGCATGGGCATGGTTGTGTTGTGTATTTATGTCGATCTCCATCCTTACTGATATTATTCATTTATATGTTATAGCTATTAATTGTTTAGTCCATGCATATTTTGTGTTTCAAGCATGCAAAGATGGAGACTCAAGCTATGAGGAGTTTGCAAATGCACTTTAAATTCTAAGAATTCTATGATGGCTATTGTAGAATATAATGTCTTATTCTAGAAATAATTATTTTTTTATGGCCTGATAGGCAGTGCATGTATGATTTAAAATAATGACCATTATAATATTATAAGCACTGTTATAATGGTTTTGAAGTGGATATGTTAGTGCTATTATTTTCTACTCTAATAGTCATTATTTTAATGCCAAATAATATGTGTATTCTCAATCTATTATTTTTTATTTTTCTATAACTCTATAACTCTATTTTCAGTGAAAACACATATTATTCTTTAGTAGAATAATACTTGCAATTCTATTTTTATGGACAACACACACATACACATGGCTTGATCTTGTTTTCCAGTTGGCAGTTTAAATACTTGTTAACTTGAAAAGGTATATGCTGAATGGGTCATGGTGCATGTTTTGTTGCTAAGTTTTTGTTTGACTCAGGCTATGTTGTTATTTTAGGTAAATGAGCCTATGAGCCACAGGTGAAGATATCCAAAATTTATTTCTTATTAATCTGTCTGCTGAACTTTGAAGAATTCTTGCAATTGCACTTCAGAAATATCAGAACCAGTGGATGGAGGAAGCATCTAAAGACCAGGTATTCAAATCTTCTCTAAAATATGTACATGGTTTCCAGTATTTTTGTGTGATGCTTATTAGAAAATGCTTTCCAATATCTTGTTTTCACCTAGGAGCTTAGTTTTTAAGGTTCATTTGTTCATGATCAGATTCAATCTGATTAAAAATTTGCATGTGTTACACTTTACACTTTATATCTTAATGTCTTGACCTTCATTTTTCTCTACTATCTCAAATCACTGGTTGATAACAATTCTATAGTAATATATGCATAATTATAGCATGTCCTTTTTTCTCATGAATTGGTTAATCTATATATCCATGGCATGTAGGATTTTTAGTGTTTGGATGCAATTCACTAGTCCTCTTATACAGTGTATTTATTGCAACTTATTATTCCACATTCAAATTTGCTTGTGTTGTTTTTTCTGATGAAGATTTCATGATGATTTGATTATTTTCAACTTTTTGCTACCGTTGAACTGATTCCAATGATGATTTGAACTGATTTCATGATGCAATTTACAAGAAAAGATAATTTTCTGTATCATCATGTTTTGATATGGTACAAAATATGGATATCTTTCAACTTCGTAGTTGGATGTATAATAGACTTTTACCAGGTCGAAAAGGATATACTGAAGAATTTTTAAAAGGCGTGGAAGATTTTGTACTCTTTGCGTGTCAGCAACCTAACTTTCAAAGTGAAGAAAAATTCAGATGCCCTTGTTGCAAGTGCAAAAATAAAAGGTACTTAACTACCGATAAAGTGAAGCTTCATCTTTACAAAATAAGATTTGTACCTAATTACTGGTATTGGACATCTCATGAAGAGAGTGATCCGCGTGTGGGTGGGGTACCTGATTTGCATGCAAATGATCCTGCTTTTGCACCAATGGATAATGATCCACAGAACACATATTGATGCATGATATTCGATACCTTTGGAATAGAGTACGTACCTGACCATGCATCTGATGAAAAGGAAATACCAAATTTGGATGATCAAAAATTCTATGACTTGTTGCATTCAGTCCAAAAACCATTATGGCCAGGATGTACAGATCATTCTAAGTTATCAATAGCTGTATGGTTGCTTAGCATCAAATCTGAAGGTAATATTTCACAACGATCTTTTAATCAAATAGCAGGTCTTATGAAAGAGACACTTCCAGCCGATAATACCATACCTCAGGATTTTTATAGGACAAAAAAGTTGGTGTCGAAACTTGGGCTTACTACTGAGAAGGTAGATTGTTGTATTAATGGTTGCATGCTGTATTATGGTGAACAATCTGAAGATAAGCAATGCGAATTTTGCGAGGCTGGTAGATATAATAAACCTCATCCCGTGCAGACAGTAAATATAAAGAGGCACCGATGAAAAGAATGCATTATTTACCCCTAATTCCTAGATTAAAAAGATTGTATGCATCAATGAGTTCTGCACCACATATGACATGGCATTATGAGAATAGGCATGAGCCAAGGATATTGTGTCATCCATCAGATGGAAAAGCCTGGAAACCTTTTGACCAACACTATCCTGATTTTGTAGCTGAACCATGCAATGTCAGGCTAGGGCTATGTGCTGATGGTTTTACTCCTTATATTCAGTCATCAGCCCTATATTCTTGCTGGCCAATAATTGTTATTCCCTACAATCTGCCACCTGAATTATGCATGACCATTCCTTATATGTTCTTGACAATAATTATTCTGGGTCGACATAATTTAAAGAGCAAGATAGATGTGTATCTACAGCCTTTGATAGATGAGTTAAAATATTTGTGGGAGGAGGGTGTCCTAACATATGATATTGCAAGAAAGCAAAATTTTATGATGAGGGCTGCATTGTTGTGGACCATCAATGACTTTCTACATATGGAATGCTGTCCAGATGGAGTATAGCTGGGAAATTGGCATGTTTGTATTTTATGGACCGATCAAAGGCATTCACTTTGAAACATGGTTGAAAGAATTCTTGGTTTGATTGCCATCAATAATTTCTACCTATTGATCATGTATTAAGAAGAAATAAGGATGCATTCTACAAAAACCGGATTGAAAAAGATCAACCTCCACGAAGGTTGATTGGAGAAGAAATATAGGAAGCTTATCTTCCATTCCAAATGTAATTGAGCAGGGTTCATGCAAAGTTGAAGGATATGGGGTTACACATAATTGGTTAAAAACATAGCATATTTTGGAATTTATCATATTGGAAAACTAATTTGATTAGACACAATCTAGATGTGATGCACATTGAAAAAAATGTATTTGATAATGTTTTTAACACTGTAATGGATATCAAAGGAAAAACCAAAGATAACATCAAAGCACGAATGGATCTAAAGGAATACTTGCAAGCGTAGGAAACTTGAGTTGCAAGAGTTGGCTAACGAAAATTTATTGAAACCAAAAGCAACATATTCTTTAAACCTAGAGCAGAAAAGAGATGTATTTAAATAGATGAAGGAATTAAAAATGCCTGATGGTTATGCATCTAACTTAAGCAAATGTGTTAATATGAATGAAGGAAAATTAATTGGAATGAAAAGTCATGACAGCCATGTCTTCTTTGAGCGTTTGTTGCCAGTTGCATTTATTACTCTACTGGATTATGTATGGAAGCCTATAGCAGAGCTAAGTAGGTTTTTTAAGGATTTGTGATCAACAATATTATGGATCGATGACTTGTTGCAAATGGAATAGAATATTTCTTTGATTATATGCAAATTGGAACGGATTTTTCCACCTGATTTTTCTGACTCAATGGAGCACTTACCTATTCATTTACCATATGAGGCAATAGTTGGTGGTCCAGTTCAATATCGTTGGATGTACCCGTTTGAGAGGTAAATATTACTAAGTTCAATTCAACAAACCTATTCTTCTGCAACAAATATATATCATGTACGTAACGTGTACCATATTTTAATGCTTGAATGATGTAGGTTCCTTAACAAAATAAAAGGGATGATCAAAAACAAAGCTCGTGTTAAAGGATCCATATGCGGGGCATATTTGTGTCAAGAGACAACTTCTTTTTGTTCATATTATTTTGAACCACATGTGCAGTCATCAAGAAATATAATTGGAAGAAATGATGTTGTGGGTTAGAATATGACATGTGAACATACTCTGTCAATATTTAATAAACCTGGCCGATCTTCTAATAGATGTCAAAGTCGATATCTGAATGATAGGAAATTAGCTACTGCACATTTACATTTATTGCTCAACTGTGAAGAGGTTCAACCATTTATTGAGTAAGCTTAAATAATTGTTGATGCATAATTATTCAAACCATATATCGATTATTGAAATACTAACTCTGAAAAAATCTTGGTTTTAGAGTTTTTAGCGGCAATTATGACTTTCGACACCAAATATAAGCACCACAAAAATTAATTCTAGGAATGCATCTGACTTTCCATATTGGTTTAAGTCTTTTATAAGTGCTTTTTTTGAAATGTCATGTATGTCTATCAAATTATGTTATATCGATGCTTATTGGCATTCATGCTTTTTCGTTATATCATGTGTAGGTTCATAATCCACAGAGTCAAGTAAACAATCAATATTTCAATGATTTGGCATGGAGTCCAAAAAGAAAGGTTCTTAAATGGCAGACATATTTTGTCAATCATTATAAGTTTCACACAGATAAATGGAGTTGCTATAAAAAAAATAATTAATAGTGGAGTGTGCGTCAAAGGTTCAGAACAAGCTGCATACCATAATTATTACTGCGGCATAATTAAGAAAATAATTCAATTAGAATATCCTGGCCACCCAATGAAACAGGTAATGTTAT
Organism: Areca catechu; assembly: GCA_021397845.1. Taxonomy (NCBI): domain Eukaryota; kingdom Viridiplantae; phylum Streptophyta; class Magnoliopsida; order Arecales; family Arecaceae; genus Areca; species Areca catechu. Next base: position 99,446,162 of record CM038046.1, read on the forward strand.
TTAATTATAAATGATTTGATATGGTATTGAATCAAGGCATGAAAGTGCTTAAAGATTATGGAATCGTTGAGATCCGGCACAATAGAAGGTATCCAAGATACGATCCCGTTATAGTTGCACAAAAAGTGATTCATGTATACTATCTATTATATCTTGAAAAGTTAAGGAACAAGTAACATTGGTGGGTTGTAATTATGACTAGACCAAGACGTACCATGGATGATCGATATACAATTGAGGTTGCTTACCAAGAGAATACAATATCTTACATGAATAGTGTACCACATGATAATACAGTTGAAAATTTGGTCGACAACGACTATATTTTTGAGGAAGTTGATAGAATCGTTGATACGAATTTGAACATAGATGATGAAGATGAAGAAGAGTATGACAATTTTGATTCTAGCCAAGAGGATGACACCGAGCATGACCAATTTGGAAGTTCTTCTGATGATGAATGGTAATCATATAAGCATACCCCTAATTTTGTATGTACGATCTTTATTTAACTACTTTACATATTATTCATGAAGTTGACTTAAATTCTTTATGTTTGTTTGTAGATGGCAGATCAATCCAGAAATACTTCTGCATCATTTGGTAGGGGTTGTGGTAGGAGGCATCATCTTTCCATTACTATCCCATCCTCATCATCCACTATCCCACTTGCATTTTTCATTATTCCTACGCCTCCACTAATTAGTCCCCCATATACTACTACTGCGCTATGTTCACCAGGAGCCACGTTTTCACCTCCATTATACTCAGGACCTCCTATACATGCTCCAGGCCCTATCATGTATAATATACCACCCCCTACTTATACTACATCTCCTACAGTCCATTCATCATCTCCTTAATTAGGATCGGCCACTATTCATTCATCATCTCCTCATTCATCCACCGGCGCTGTTCCTTCATCATCTCCTCATATAGTGCTAGTTAATCCTGAGCCTAGCAGTTCTCACGATGCACGAGGCTCACAAACCATCGATGGCAGGGCTGTACTGATCCTTGATGGAGAGGGATAATAGTAATATTAAATTTTAGCCTTATATCCCATATTGAAATATTTATGGGTTGTATCAGATTTGTTGATTGACTTACTTGTAATTTGTAGGTTTTTACCATCTCATCTAGCTGCCAATGCCATTGCAAACATATTGAGGAGCCATTTTGATGAGCCATGGGTATCATGGAAAAAAATACCGCACTGTGTAAAGGATATGTGGTTTCATGAGTTTAAGGCAAGTAATTTTGCTTAGATATATATAAGTTATTTTTTTATATTTTTATTGTCATTTAACCGGTTGTTGAATTCATAATAGAGGAGATATCAGTTTTAGCCACTAGATGAAATATGGGCACATCGTAATTTTGAAAGATGTGGTGCGGCTCGACTAAAAAATCTCCTTGCTAATGCTAGAAGAGCTATGGAGAGACCACCATGGCTAGGAGACCTTATGTGGAATAGATTGGGCGAGCACTAGTGCACCACCCAATAGGAGAAGTCAGAAAAAGCAAAAGTAAATAAGGCTTCTGATAGCGACAGTTTTGGTCCTTCGCATCATACGTATGGCTCTATCACTACATCCCAGCATAGATATAATTTGGTAAGCAATACCAACCGAAATCTTTAATATATTTACAATTGATATTAATAAAATATCTTGTTCTTCGAAATACAGACTTCGATGACTGGTACTGTGCCTTCTCCATCTAAGTTATTTATTCATACCCATCAAAGGAAGGATAAGACTTGGGTTGACAGGAGATCATAGTATATTTACGTAAGTTAAAATTTTAATTTATTTTACTTTTTTTTATACTAACTGAATTAAATATTTCAGTCCGAATTTAGACGTAACATGAAAGAGGCACAAACTCAAAGTAGTGCTAATTGGATGTATGGATTCATACTGTTGGTGGAAAGAAAAAAGGAATGGTGTATGGGTTAGGATTAAAGTCCACTGCATTTACAGAAATATCAAAATTTCCAAGACAATCTTTATTTCCCTTATAATGGTTGAATAGTAAAGAATTCCATGAGCAAGTACAGAAGCAGGTTGAAACTGAAGTCAATGCTCGAGTACAAGCTGCCGAGCAAGAAAGGGATGAACTGTGGAGGCGGGTTGAACACAATGAACGACTATTGTAGGAGATATTAGCCAACATAAGTTTTCAGCCTTAGCAACTCATGCTTTTAGTGTTAATCCTTTGCAAAGAATTGGAATGGATCCTTTTCAGATGTATCGTGAATAAGGATCACAACGAGGCGAGGAGGAGGATAACGATGAGGAGGATGAGGACGAGGAGGAATAGGAGCATTAACACATTATTCATATTACCTTGCATCACCTATTACTCTTATTTATTTTGCTTTATATTATGAACTGTACCTCTTCTTACTGTTATTTGTTTAGCTTTGTATTATGAACTACACCTCTTCATGTTTGACACTTTTATTATATTTTTGTTGTTTTATTATGCATTTTCTTGGATTGCCTCCTCTTGTTATCTATAGTTAGAGGCTGTGATGAATTGCCTTGGTATCTTCTTGATGTTTCATCTGCTGAAACTATATGCTGGATCGAATCATTTTGCCTGGATTTAAATGGTGTTGCAAATTTGGATGGCTTGCTATTATTGCAAGCAACTATTTGCTGCCTTAGACCCTTCTCAATGTACAAAAAGAGGCAATCCTGAGCCTCTAAATCTTATTGTTTGACAGTTTTGTTCTATTTTTGTTGTTTTATTGTGCATTTTCATGGATTGTCTCTTGTTACCTGTGGTTAGAGGCTGTAATGAGTTGCCTTGATATCTTTGTGATGCTTGTAAGTGCTGAAAGTGTATGCTGGATATGACCATTTTTCATGGATCTAAATGTGTTGCAAATTTGGATGGCTTGCTATTATTGCAAGCAACCATTTGCTGCCTTAGACCCTTCTCAATGTGTAAAAATAGGAAATCCTGAGCCTCTGAATGCTATTGTTTGATGATTTTGTTTTCTTTTTATTATTTTATTGTACTTCTGCATGGATTGCCTCCTCTTGTTATCTGCGGTTAGAGGCTGTGATGAGTTGCCTTGGTATCTTTGTGATGCTTCAAGTGCTGAAAGTGTATGCTGGATCGGACCATTTTGCATGGATCTAAATGGTGTTGCAAATTTGGATGGCTAGCTATTATTGCAAGTAACCATTTGCTACCTTAGACCCTTCTCAATGTATAAAAATAGGCAATCCTGAGCCTTTGAATCTTCTTGTTTTTCATTATATCTGAGGATTAATTATAGTGTTAAAGTTATGACTTATAGTATTTTTTGGCTGTTTTAGCTTCATTTGAACCCGATATTCAATTCCACTTAAACCCATGTGTAAATATGGTATTCTTGTACTTTCTAATGATATACGAGTTATAATATGTGGAAAACAGAGTTGGAGAAGAAGTTGCAAGTCTTGAATGAGAAGAAACACGGTGTTGTGCAAATGCGGAAGCAAGTAACTTTATTTTCCAATATTTATCTTATTTCATGCACTTATAGTAGTGGTTTATAAAAAATTGCTTTTTCCATGTATATTTATTCTCTGATCTCGTAGTTTTTGACTGTGAAAATACCTTGTAAAGTATGGTTACTGCTTTACCATAACACAACCAAAAACAACAAAGGTTATTGGAATAAACATGGTCAATTTTTGGTTATATTTAGGAGGGGTATATGATATTTCAGGTGTCATTCATGTATTATGATTCATGATGGTTGATTAGTGCCCTGCTCAGTAGATTGCTTCCTCGAGAGTTTTAAAGTTTGGTGGGAGTCGGAATTCTCAATTGTCATGCAGAGGTGCCTTATTTTGAAATCCCACAATGATATTGTCTTTATATATCTTTGCATGCCATTCCATTTCTTGTTGTCTGCCAGCATTAGGTAATCATATATTTTGGAAAGAAATGTCAACAATTTTTTTTTGTATGTGCATTTTTTTTGTGTTGATGGTATTGTTGCTCATTTCATTAGAACTTTTATTAGGAAACTGGCTTAATAATCAGTTCTATGTATTGGTAATCATCAATACATTTATTTTAACAGGCCTAGCTGAGCATCCAAACAAACATCCAACCATAAGAGTTTAGGATACAAACATAAAAGAACTTGGGCTATGCTGGCTTGGATGCTGGATCCTTGGGTGCAGTCTTGCCAACCTTGGGCTTTACCGTGAGCCCAGCAGGTTTGCCAGCCTTCAAGGATGCCATCACTCTCGCAGTGCTCTTCTCACACTCAACAGAAGGTTGAGAAAAGCTCTTGAAATTAGTGGTGCTTGGCTTGGGTTAATACTCAATTCTATGGTATTGTTGCTCATTTTTTATGTTTTTCCCCCCTTCTATTATGTTTGTATCATGAACTCTTTATGTTTTTCCCCCCTTCCTTTTATGTGTGTTTTTCTCAATTATATGCCATTTTTAGCAAAGTACTATCGTTTTATTTGTGCAAAATTAGCTGCCTTATATTTGAAAAATGGTTGCTTTATATGGCCTTTGCTTATCTCTTGTTCCTATTGGATGCTTTATATGTTGGCATTGTGCCTAATGGATGCTTTATAAGTTTAGCTGTCTATAGCAAATTTGTAAGATTTAGGAAAAAAAATCAATTTTACATAATTTTTTTAATTATTCAATTTTAGCAACCAATTTTGCAACCGATTTTAAATTTTTTTAAATTTTTTATTTTTTAGCAACCGGTTTTTAATTTTTTTTAGATTTTTATTTTTTTGCAACTAATTTTGCAACCAATTTTATTTTTTAAATTTTTTTTTATTTTTTAGGAACCGATTTTGCAACTGATTTTTTATTTTTTTTAGAATTTTATTTTTTGCAACCAATTTTGCAACTATTTTTTTTTTAATTTAATTTTTTTGCAACCAATTTTTTTTTTAGAAATTAATTTTTTTGTAATTGATTTTAAAACCAATTTTTTATTTTTTTCAAAAATTAATTTTTTTGCAACAGATTTTGCAACCAATTTTTTATTTTTTTTTAAAAATTAAATTTTTTGTAACTGATTTTGTAACCAATTTTTTATTTTTTTTAGAAATTAATTTTTTTGCAATCGATTTTGTAACTGATTTTTTATTTTTTTCCAAAATTTTATTTTTTTTTGCAATCAATTTTGTAACCGATTTTTTTAGAAATTAATTTTTTTGCAACCGATTTTGCAATCAATTTTTTATTTTTTTCAGAAATTAATTTTTTTGCAACCAATTTTACAATCAATTTTTTATTTTTTTCCAAAATTTTACTTTTTTGCAACCAATTTTTTTTTCAAAAATTATTTTTTTTACAACCGATTTTTTATTTTTTCAAGAATTTTTTAAAATATTTAAAAATATATTATTTTTTACCAACCAATTTTGCAACTGATTTTTTTATTTAAAAAAATTTATAAATACATCAAAATTGTTTGCTAAATCGGTTGCTAAATTTTGCAATCGAAAAAAATTGATCATAAATTTTGCAACCTAGATTTTTGCAACCGACTAATTTCGGTTGCAAAATCAGTTGCAAATTAAATTTGCAACCGATTTTCATTTATTAGCAACCAAAAAATTGGTTGCTAAAATTGGATTTTCTTGTTGTGTAAACCCTATAAATTATTAAGTCCATAAAAGGATGAAGTTATGGAGATAACTAAGTCCTAGCCTCCCATTAAGTTGAATGATAATGGATCCAATAGTTAGGTGTTCATCAGTAGATCCAAAGATCGGGTGTTCATCGGGCTATTAGAATTACCATTCTTAATATAATGGCTTAGTGCGACTCTCTTAATGATGGTCAGGTGGGCCGGCCAAAGTCAGGCTTGACTATTCATTGGTTGGAAGCATTGAATTTTGTCATGTTAATGGTTGGACCTAACTGGGACCTTCAATAGGAGGCCCAAAGGTCGATTGAAGTGCACCTTGGGACAAAATCTAAATACTAGAAGTTACTTGGAGAAGTAATCGGTTAAAGAATCTACCTTTAGATGCGCACGGGTGGGCCGACCAAAGTTGGGCTCATGTGTTCTCTATTGGGTTCTAGTACCCACTAAGGAATTAAAGTAATTTCTCGGATTGGAGGTAGAGGCTACCAGTCTGAACAAAATAGTGGGAGGGCCTTTAGACTAAAGTCCATGTCTTTGTGTTAATAATTCATATACACTAATAAATTTTGGTTTTCCTTTTAGATATCTACCAACTTGTTGCTCTATTGACTCCGTTATTGATTTTGATAATAAACAAAATACTTAAGTGTAAGTTGAGTACTAATTATTTCTTTAAAGTATATTTTTATAGAAAAATGTACTCATCAATTCAACAATATTTGATTGCTTGTCAAAATGAAGAAGTCCCTTCCATGAATAAAAGATCAGTTTTAAATGGACTTAAGTACTTAAAGATTGTTTGAAAGGACTTAGTTATTCTAGCACAAAATTGGTTTCAGTAGAGGTTCGATGGTTTTTGAAGAAATCTCAGCAAGTGTCGACTCAAGCCGGTACGCAAAAAGAGTATCAAATGGCACAACTGAAGTGTCGACTCATGCCAGTCAAGTATCGACTTAAGGTATCGACTCAAGGATAGGCTCAAGGCCCGAGAAAATTTTGATACAGAACTTGCTAAAATTGAAGACTTGCCTGAAGTGTCGACTCATGGATATCAAGTATCGACTCAAGTGTCGACTCACCAAAAGAAGTGTCGACTCACCAGAGAATCTCAGAGAGCTTCAATGATGATATTTGAACTTCTTGTCGACTCATGAAACATAAGTGTCGACCCTAAGTGTCAACTCACAGCTTGAAGTATCAACATTTAGAGTTCTGGGAACAGTAATGGCTAGTTTTTCAAATATAGAACTCGGCTATCTTGGCTCCCAATGGCAAGTTTTTCGTGTCTAACGATCATAAACTGACTTTGAGGCCTTGGGAATATATTTAAGTGATTCAAATCAAATATAAACAATAAGAGGATGAACAATAGGAAAAGAAAAGCAAGTGCATTCACTCCCATTCATTGAGAGCAACCACCTTCAAGCAAAGAGAAGTCTCAAAGCATTGAAAGCCTTTAAGATCATTCAAATCCAACATTTTTGAGCATTGATTGAGGCTTCATCAAGTTGAAGACAGTAATTCCTCAAAGCTTCAAAGAGATATCTACTTTTATTTAGAAAGCTTTTCTTGTTGCTTTACTTTAAAACTTTATCCTTATTGTAAAAATTTTTGGTTAGCCTATTAGAAAACCAAGGAGATTATTGGTTAGCCTTGAAAACCAAGGAGGTGTTTGGTTAGCCTTGAAAGCCAAGGATGTTATTGGTGAGCCTTAAAACCAATTAGGTTCTTGGTTAGCCCGCAAAACCAATAGAGGTTTTGACTTATGAGCCTTGTGAAAATAAGTTGGGTTTTGATTAGTGAGCCCAGAAAACTAATCGACTGTAATCGATGGAAATTATAGTGGATTTCCAAGTAGACCTTGGGGAGTGGATGTAGGTGCATTGGAAAGCATCGAACCAATATACTTGGATTGTGTTTGTGATTGCTTGTCTCTCTCTCTTTCTCTTGCTCTTATATTTATTGCTTTCAAATTTCTGCTACATACTCTTTAAAAGCATATTACTATTGCATCTCATTGCACTTAAGTTATTTATTGAATTAGTGCATACTTGTATTTAATTATTTAGAAACCCAATTCACCCCCCTCTTGGGTTGCTTACTGGGCAACAAGTGGTATCAGATCCACGTTATCAGTATACAGGTCTAATCGCCTTGAGTAAAGATCTTTGGCAAACCCCCTTGGGACTAGTGTGTTATGGGACAAGCCTCAAATAGACCTCCATATTTTAATGGAACAAATTATACTTATTGGAAAACTTGATGCGGGACTACCAACTAGGATGATATGTAGGTGATTTTCTTTTTTATTTTTATATTTAAGGGGATTGATTGATTCCCGAAATGAAGCTAAGAGTAAACCTAGGGATTTAAGTAATATCAAGAGACTTTAGCCCGCTAATATAGCCCCTAAATAGTGATAAAGAAAGGATCCCAGGATTGAGAAATCCCGGTAGGATTTAGCTCTAAGACAACACCAGCTTAGGAGACAAGGGAGATTCGATACGCCCGATGCCGAGTTCACTCACACTCGTAGATGCGGCCTGGAAGACCAAGCCTTCGACCCTGCAGATTTGTTGGCTTTTCGTTCGATGGTCCCAAAGGAAAGGAAGACCGACTCCTCTATCCATGGCACTAGGAGGACCTGCGAGCAACCAAGTGAAGGAGTTAGAAAATAGCAAGAAGAGGGTATAAAAAAGTAAGAAGTGATGGGAAAAAGAGTTGAGGATGGTGGTCGAGAAGGGCTCTTCTTGTTGGGCATCCGGGTAGATCTTCCAGGGGCATCCAAGCTTGAAGATGGATTGGTGGCTTGCGAAGGAAGAAGGTAACTCAGGACCTCTCACCCCTCGATGTCCCGAAGGACAAAGACACTCTCTCACAAAGTTCCTAGTCTAAGAAGATAAGGGATAAAAGAAGAAGAAACTTCTCAAATTTTCATTTCATCAAAACTAACTTTACAAGAGGGGCAGGGCCCTTTATATAGACTCCTAAGTCCCATTCAAATTCAAATAAAAAAAAGTTACAAGTCTTCATCAAGGGGGTGCCCAAAATCTGAAATTCAGCTCTTCTCTTGGCCAATCATGATCCTTGCTTGTGCTTTGGTGGAGTGGCTTGATTTGTAGTAGTGAAGGGTGGATGTTGTCTTCAAGAATCAAGGGATGCTCTTTTGACCTTCCTTGGCCGACCATGGTTCTTTGGAAAAAGGCTTGATAGGGGGAGTGGGATGGGGATGTTGTCTTCAAGAATCAAGGGCTGCTCTTTTGACTTGAGGAACCTTCCTTGGCCGATCGTGCTTCTTTGGAAAAGGGCTTGATGTGGGGAGTGGGGTGGGGATGTTGTTGGCTTGGATCAAGGAGAGGCTTGATAGGGCATCCACATGGCTTTGACTTTGAAGCTTCCATCTTCTCTTGGCCGCCCAAGTGGCTTGGTGATGTGGAACTTCATCATGCCGAGTGGTACTGATGAGATGGCGCTCCATGAGCTGAAGTGGCGATCTTACTTGGCATGGAGAGAGGACTTGACCTGTCCATAATTGGGCTTGACTTGAATGCCCACTTGTGGACCCAACTTCAAACAAGCTTGAGCCCAATTTCAAGTGACTTGAGCTTGTGCACCAGTTTAGCTAATTAGAGGACCCATTGATCCTAACTTGACCAAATTGGCCAAGATACATGACTAAAATAAAAATTGAAACCAATTACATGACTCAAAAGTAAATTGCTCTGGCTTGAAGCCTTATTATAGGAACCAATATATTAAAACCCTAATCAAAGATCCATAAATGATTGAGGAGCCTCTGTCTAATCCTGGTGCCCACACCAATTCTCCTGGGATGGGAGGAACTTAACCCTGTCGAGTAAGGGTTGATTGGGCTTTGATATTTCTCAAGAAGGTCAGGGTCGAGGCACTGCAAGTCCTCTCGGGTAATCCAAGAATCATCGGACTTCGGCCAGCCTTGCCATCGGACCAAGTAATGCTGATAGCCTTTGCCCCGGGTGGTGATAGCTTGATCATCCAGGACATGCTCAATCCTTTCTCCTCTCTCGGGTAAAATAAATTGGAGGTGGACACTTTGGGTCGGGTTCACTCTTAAAAGATAAGTCAGGCCTAAATAGCTTGCTGGGTATGGTTGCTGGTTCCCTATACTTGACTAAGTTTGAGATATTGAAAGTCAAGCTAATGCCATAATCCGGGGGTAGCTCAAGCACATAAGCATTAGGGCCAACTCTCCTTATCACCTTAAAGGGGCCAACTCAATGAGCATGAAGTTTTTTAATGGTTCTTGGTGGAAACCATTCAGGCCTAAGCCTAATCATTATAGAATCCCTTATTTCAAATTCTTTGGCTCGCTTTTCGATAATCAGCCAAATTATTTCAAAAATAGTACTTAATGCAGAACTCTAACATGATGCAAAGTGTAGACTCAACTATGCATTCCTATTGAGAGAAATTTTATTAGATTTTTAAGGCCTAAACCTAACAGACTATAGACTCTCTAGGTTTGACTCTAGTTTGGCATGCACATGAGAATTTACAATAGGCTCCTAGCAAATGCCATAGAGGATGCTAGAATTAAGATGCAAACCTAACATGTGCAATGACTGTATGCAGTATACTAATCTCAACAAGATGCAATATAATGATCCTAGAAATGCTGGAGGCTTCTGGGAAGGGCAAAAAATAAGAGGTGGGTTCAGAGTTAGCCTGGTAGGGTAGGATTAAGAAGGAATGTCAGTGATTAATCCTAGACTAATGAGGCTAACCTTACGAGGTTGTGGTATATCTACAGGGTTTGTATAAGGGAAGAATGGGTTACTAAGCTCAGAAAAGAGATCTTCAATGGGAACTGTAGGAGGGGGCTCATCCTGAGGGTACTGGGTTAAATAAGCCAAAACCTCAATAAATTCCTTGGGTTCCTGGATTTTAGGACTGGGCTTCGTAAGTGGGCTTTCTTCTAGTGGCTCCTTAGGTAAGACTCTAATGGTAGGGTTGGGTTCCTCAATAATCTCTATTTTTAACTCCTCCACTAGACTTGATTCATAGATGTCTCCTTTGGATTCTTCGATGGGCTCAAGAGCTTCTTTCTCTAGATTTTCAATGGGTTCAACCTTGTCAAACTTAAATTCATCACTGGGCTCAAGGGTTTCTTCATTTAAATTCTCAGTAAGTTCAACCTTTTATCCCTAGAATTCTTCAAAGGGTTCTTCCTCAAATTCTTTTAGATCCTCAACTGCATCTTGAGGGTGTTCTCTTTGGATTGATTCATGATTATCTTTAGTGGCCAAGATCCAAGTAGGGGTTTCCTTAGTAACCTCTTTCTCTAACTCCTTGGCCATGATCAGGTCAATTCCTGGCTTCCTTTCCTTTAGGATACTAGATCCTCTTTTAGCCTGATCCTTAGGTTGAGTTGGACTGATTACAAATTTCTTCCCATGGTAACTAAAGGAACAAGTACTGGTCTGACCAAAAAGGGTGGTATCACGATCATAAAGCCAGGGTCGACCTAGGATAATGCTACTGACTCCCATGGGAAGGACATCACACCAAATATCTTCCTCATATGATTGCAATTTGATCAAAACTTGGCATCTAGACTTGCTAGGTATAGAAGTCGAATCTATCCATGAGACCTTATAGGGCTTGGGATGAAGAACTGGGGTCAATCCTAGGGACCTGACAGTACTCAATGAGATGGCATTGACACAGCTCCTACTATCTACTAGATCTTACACACCTTATCTCCTAATTTGACGAAGGTTTGTAGGATGTTAATCCTATACCAATCTTCTTGTACTATGTTCTGGGTCAGGATGCACCTAACTACTCCTAAGAGGTCATCAGACTCGTGTAATTCCTCCTCTTCCTGGTCCATGGGCTTATGATGGGTCTCCTAGGGTGAACTTCTTGGGCTAGGTTAGGATGTGGGGTTCTTCTGGGCTTAGCCTCTAAGGGAGAATCACATTAAGAGAATCTCCTAGGGTGGGGAGGTGACTCAAACTTTAGTTCAGTGTGTTCTCCCAGGTCCTCTCCAAAGTTCCTAGCCTTGTTTCAAGTCCATCAAATCTTTGGTTCATCTTGACAATCTGCTCAGTGAGGATCCTAATTTGATTTTCGAGGTTATCCATGGGTTCACCTGACTGAGAGTGATGTGGGTGATACTGGACTCTGGACCTAGTCGATATTCAATACACAAACGAAGGTACTACAGTTATGCTAGACCTATGAGTTTGAACATAATGAGTTAACTTAGACTACACACAGCACAACAACTAGCCCTTTTACCAGCCAAGTAAGAGGTAGGAGTGTGGGAGGCCCCCCTTGCTTTCGCAAGGACCCAATTAAGGAACCACAATACAACTTAGGTCGTTTGACACTAGACCTCTTGCCTTAGACACCGGCTTCCCAATACTAATTGCAGGGTTGTATGCACCAGTCTTCCCACAATGATTAAACCTGACTCGTTGATGTCCCTAAGCTATTAGGTTACTAATTGGTTTTAAGTTAGGCTTAGGTTCAAAATGCAAGGGTGGTTGTTTTTGGGCCAAGGAAAGGTAATGGCCTCCTTCCCTTATCTTATGATATTGTTGCCCTTAAGTCAATTATGCATATGATGGCAAACACAATGAAGTGAACTAAAGTTTTTTATGTTTTGATATGTATAGGAAGAAATATGAGTTGCTGAAAATTAAATTAGATGAAACTAAGTGCAAAAACTAAACTATGAGAGTGTGATGAAATTAGACTTGCTGGAATTTCATGATAGATTTGTTCTCAGGTAGTAATCAGGCATGTAGAAAACCTACAGATTGAAATAAAATCTGAGAAAATTTAAAAAAAATACTATCAATTATGTGGAATCTAGTAAAGTAAAAATCAGTAGATTCTAAGACTCCTACATGCATGAACAATCAAAACAACAGGCCATATACTGGTTGGACAAGATGCAAAAATTTAATGAGTCTAAAATTAGTAAATCTAAAATTTTCTGTAGGACCTAAGATACCTATCTCTTTACTTTCTTCTTCAAGGGTCAATCACAGTGGCACCCCTACACACCATAGGAAATTTCCTTTGAATGGGATGTGAGGGTCTTGCAGCCCTACTTTTTTCTATGATCGGATGGCCATGGTGAAGCACACGATCTAAGTACTTAAAGAGAAACTAAGTCCTGACCATGCTCTGATACCAAACATGATGCGGGACTACCAACTAGGATGATATGCAGGTGATTTTCTTTTTTGTTTTTATATTTGAGGGGATTGATTGATTCCCAAAATGAAGCAAGAGTACACAAAGGGATTTGAGTAATATCAAGAGACTTTAGCCTGCAAATATTGCCCCTAAACAGTGATAAAGAAAGGACCCCGAGATTGAGAAACCCCGGTAGGACTTAGCTCTAAGATAATACCAACTTAGGAGACTAGGGAGTGTAAATCTTGAAGATTTAGATGTGCCCGATGCCGAGTTCACTCACACTCACGGATGCGGCCTGGAAGATCAAGCCTTCGACCTTGCGGATTCGCTTGCTTTTTATCTGATGGTCCCGAAGGCAAGGAAGACCGACTCCTCTGTCCATGGCACTAGGAGGACCTACGAGCAACCAAGTGAAGGGGTTAGAAAATAGCAAGAAGAGGGTATAAGAAAGTAAGAAGTGATGGGGAAAAGAGTTGAGGATGGTGGTCGAGAAGGGATCTTCTCGTTGGGCATCCAGGTGGGTCTTCCAGGGGTATCCAAGCTTGAAGATGGATTGGTAGCTTACGAAGGAAGAAGGTAACTCAGGGCCTCTTATCCCTTGATATCCTAAAGGATAAAGGCACTATCTTATAGAGTTCCTAGTCTAAGAAGACAAGGGCTAAAGGAAGAAAAAACTTCTCAAATTTTCATTTCATCAAAACTAACTTTACAAGAGGGGTAGGGCCCTTTATATAGGCTCCGAAGTCCCATTCAAATTCAAATGAAAAAAAGTTACAAGTCTTCATCAAGGGGGTGCCCAAAATCTGAAATTCAGCTCTTTCTCTTGGCCGATCTTGATCCTTGCTTGTGCTTTTAGTGGAGTGGCTTGATTTGGGGGAGTGAAGGGTGGATGTTGTCTTCAAGAATCAAGGGATGCTCTTTTGACCTTCCTTGGCCGACCATGGTTCTTTGGAAAAAGGCTTGATAGGGGGAGTGGGATGGGGATGTTGTCTTCAAGAATCAAGGGCTGCTCTTTTGACTTGAAAAACCTTTCTTGGCCGACCGTGCTTCTTTGGAAAAGGGCTTGATATGGGGAGTGGGGTGGGGATGTTGTTGGCTTGGATCAAGGAGAGGCTTGATGGGGTGTCCACATGGCTTTGACTTTGAAGCTTCCATCTTTTCTTGGCTACCCAAGTGGCTAGGTGATGTGGTGCTTCATCATGCCAAGTGGTACTAATGAGGTGGCGCTCCATGAGCTGAAGTGGTGATCTTACTTGGCATGGAGAGAGGGCTTGACCTGTCCACAATTGGGCTTGACTTGAATGCCCACTTGTGGACCCAACTTCAAACAAGCTTGAGCCCAACTTCAAGTTAACTTGAGCTTATGAACCAGTTCAGCTAATTACAGGACCCATTGACCCTAACTTAACCAAATTAGCCAAGATACATGACTAAAACAAAAATTGAAACCAATTACATGGCTCAAAAGTAAATTGCCCAGACTTGAAGTCTTATTACAGGAATCAACAGATTAAAATTCTAATCAGAGATCCATAGAGGATTGAGGAGCCTCTGTCTAATCCTGGTGCCCACATTAAAACTAGGATGAGAATTTACATGCATTCAATAGATTATAATTTGTGAAAAGTTATTGATAAGGGTCCACATATTTTTTTGATTGTGGTTAATGGTGTTTCCATCCTAAAGCTTGAAGAGGATTTGGATGAAAATGACATTAAACAATCCAAAATTAATGCGAAAGCCATGAATCTCTTTTATTGTGCATTAGATCCTAGTAAATTCAATAGGATTCTACATGCACATCTACTAAGAAAATATGAGACACACTTGAAGTTACCCATAAGGGTACTGATCAAGTGAAGAACACAAAAGTAAACATGTTAGTGCATACTTATGGGATGTTTCAAATGGAACTAAATGAATCTATCACTAACATGTACACTAGATTCACAAACATTGTTAATGGCATGAGGAGTTTAGGTAAAGTCATGTCTAATGCTGATCTTGTCGACAAAATTCTTAGGTCACTTCCAACTTCATGGGATCCAAAAGTCATGTCTAATGTTGACAAACTTCCAACTTCATGAGAAGTTTAGGTAAAGTCATGTATAATATTGACAAATTATCCTTGGAGCAGCTAGTGGGATCGCTCATGACTTATGAGCTAAATCTGAAGCAAAAATCTATGGACTTGGACAAAAAGAAAAAGGGGATAGCCTTCAAGTCTACAATTCAAGAAGAATCCTCAAGTAAAGAATCAAAAGAAAAATAAGAGGATGAGAGTGAGGAAGCCCTTCTAGCAAGGAAGTTCAGAAGATTTATAAAAAGAAGAAAATTTTCATACAAGAAAAGGTTCCAAACAAGTAAAGACAAGGGAAAAAAAATGGAGAAAGAAAAAGAAAAGGATAAGGAATTACCTATATGCTTCGAATGCAAGAAGCTAAGACATTATAAGTTTGATTATCCTCTCCTAAAGAAATCAAGAAAAAAACTTAGAAAGAAAGCTATGATGGCGACCTGGAGTGATGCAAGGACCTCTAGCTCAAATGAAGAACCAACTGAAGTTGCCAATCTATGTTTCATGGCACAACAAGAACAAGAAGAAGTAATTTCTGACTCTGAAGTAGATTTTACTTTTGATGAATTGATGCATGATTATAAATTGATTTTATCTAAAAATAAAAAATTGAAAAAGCATGCAAATAGTTTTTTTCACATGA
Source organism: Areca catechu (assembly GCA_021397845.1). Classification (NCBI taxonomy): domain Eukaryota; kingdom Viridiplantae; phylum Streptophyta; class Magnoliopsida; order Arecales; family Arecaceae; genus Areca; species Areca catechu. The sequence continues at coordinate 99,461,714 of CM038046.1, forward strand.
AAACAATTCTCTTTCAAATGAGGTTAATGAATTGAAAAGTAAACTTGATGTTTTAGAAAAGAAAAATAAAGCTTTAACAATAGAAAATGAAGTTTTAAAAAGACCTAAAGCTATTATTTTAAATGGTGATCTTTTAAAGAAAAACAAAGTCTAGAGATAGGAAACAAAAATTATAAAGAACTTGATAAAATAAAATCCATTGTTGAAAAGTTCACCTATAGTTCTGAAAATTAAATCTTCTTTTAAATAATCAAAGAGCTATCTTTAACAAAGCAGGATTAGGATACAACCCTTAAAAATAGCAAAGGTATTTCAAAAATTTCTTTGTACCTGCATCATAAAGCATTACATATTTTTCATACAAAAAATTAGGTCATAAAGATCTTCAATGCAATTTAAGAAAAATCAATAATTTTAGAAAGATTTAGATTCCAAAAGGAACCAATTTAAGCACTAACCCTAAAGGACCCAAGTTGACTTGGGTACCTAAAAATAAAACTTGATTTGTTTTACAGGGTGTCTTGCAACCAAGGAAAACAAAATACTATGGTATCTTAATAGTGGTTGTTCAAGACACATGACAGGAGATGTGAAGTAATTCACCACTCTTGGGGTAATAAATGGAGGGAGTGTGACATTTGGAGATAATAGTAAAGGAAAAATCATTGGTACTGGTAAGGTTCTCATCTCTCCTTCTACTTGTATCAATAATATACTTCTAGTTGAAGGTTTAAAGCATAATCTTTTAAGTATCAGTCAATTTTGCAATAAGGGTTTTCAAGTTATTTTTGAATCATCTTATTGCAAGATAGCTAGTCCTAATAAAAATGAAGTAAAATTCATTAGAAAAAGGCATGATAATATCTATCTAGTAGATTTGGATAATCTATCTTTGTCTAATGGAGAATGCCTAGTTGCAATGAATTCTAATATAAATGAGACTAGTTGGCTTTGGCATCGTAGACTAGGTCATGCCATGTATTTACTTTCAAAACCTTTTAAAAAGGATTTAGTAAGAGATTTGCCAAAACTTAGTGTTGAAAAGGATAAAGTTTGTGAAGCATGCCAATTTGGAAAACAAGTAAAAACATCTTTTAAACTTAAAGGTTTTGTTACAACTACTAAGCCATTAGAACTACTCCATATGGATCTCTTTGGACCAACTAGAATATCTAGTCTATGAGGTAAGAGATATGGATTAGTTATAGTGGATGATTTTTCATGGTTTACATAGATTTTATTTTTTGCTCATAAAGACAAATCATTTTCAGCATTCATGAAGTTTTACTGAAAAGTATTCAATGAAAAAAGTACTTTAGTAATTTGTATTTGTAGTGATCATGGTTCTGAATTTGAAAATCAGGATTTTGAAAACTTTTGCAATGAAAAAGGGATAGAACACAATTTTTCTATACTAAGGACACCTCAATAGAATGGGGTTGTAGAAAGGAAAAATCATACTTTAGAAGAAATGGCACGCACTATACTTTGTGAAAATAATTTGCCAAGATATTTTTGGGCTGAAGCAGTTAATACTACTTGTTATATTTTTAATCATGTTTTAATTCATCCTATTTTAAAGAAAACTCTTTATGAACTTTGGAATCAAAGAAAACCAACTTTAAAATATTTTCGAGTTTTTGGTTGTAAATGTTTTATTTTGAATAATGATAAAGATAACTTGGAAAAACTTGATGCCAACTCTGATAAAGGTATCTCTTCTTAGAATACTCTACATCAAGCAGGGCATACAAGTTTTTAATAAGAGAACCTTAGTAGTAGAGGAGTCTATACATGTAGTCTTTGAAGAGTCTGTTAACAAATCCTCTAGAAAAGATGATACTTCTGATGCATGTACAGGTGCTGAAAAGTTAAAGAAGCTGATATTGGAAGATCAGTCTTCTCAATAAGGAGAAGAAGATCAAAACAAAAATGAAAGAGAAGAAGCCATACAATCCATACCAAAGCATCAAGATCTCCCCAATGAGTGGAGTTATGCTCATGGACATCCTAAGGTGTTAATCCTAGGTGATCCATCAAAAAAAGTAAGAACAAGATCTTCAATTAGAAATGAATGTGATTATATTGCTTTTATTTTTCAAATTGAACCAAAATATTTTGAAGATGCTGAAAAAGATCCTAATTGGATTAATGCAACGCAAGAATAGTTAAATCAGTTTGAAAGAAGCAATATTTGGACTCTAATAGAAAGACCATCTAATATTTCAATTATTGGCACAAAATGGATATTTAGAAATAAATTGGATAAAAATGGTATTGTTACTAGGAACAAGGCTAGACTGGTTGTTAAAGGTTATAATTAAGAGGAAGGCATTGATTTTAATGAAACCTTTGCACCTGTTGCTAGACTTGAAGCCATTAGATAACTTTTAGCACATGCATGTTTTGTGAACTTTAAACTTTTTCAAATGGATGTTAAGAGTACTTTTCTGAATGATTATATAGCAGAAGAAGTATTTGTTGAATAACCACCTGGTTTTAAAAATCATGCACATCCTGATCATGTTTCTAAACTACATAAAGTACTTTATGGTTTAAAGCAAGAACCCCGAGCATGTATGAAATATTCAGCAAGTTTTTGATTGAAAATGAATTCTCTAGAGGCCATGTTGACATTACTTTAATTCTAAAAAAGAAAAATGATGATTTGTTAGTAGTATAAATTTATGTTGATGATATTATATTCGGTGCTACTAATGAAATCCTTTGTCAAGAGTTTGCCAAGCTTATGTAGGGAAAGTTCGAAATGAGCATGATGGGAGAACTCAATTTCTTTCTCGAACTCTAAATCAAGCAAACTAAGGATGGAATCTTCATCAACCAAGCTAAGTATATAAGAGAAATCTTAAAGAAGTTTGGGATGGAGACTACTAAGTCAATAGGTACATCTATGAGCCCCTCTTGTAAACTTGATAAAGATGAACATGGTAAATCTATTGATAAAAAATTATATAAAAAGAATGATTTTCTCTTTATTATATTTGACTGCTAGTAGACCAGATATAATGTTTAGTGTCTGTATGTGTGCTAGATATCAATCTGATCCTAAAGAGTCTCATCTGTTGGTTGTTAAGTGTATATTTAAGTATTTATCTGGTACAATTAATATTGGTTTGTGGTATTATAAAATTTCATCTATTGATTTAATTAGATTTTCTGATGCTGATTTTGCTGGGTGTAAACTTGACGGAAAAAGTACTAGTAGAACTTGCCAATTTCTTGGGGTTAACTTAATCTCATGGTTTAGCAAGAAACAAACTTTAGTTGCATTATCCACAGCTGAGACTGAGTATATTGCAGCAGTAAGTTGTTGTGCTTAAATCTTATGGATTAAGCAATAACTTGAAGATTTTGAAATCAAATTAACTAAGACACCTATAAAATATGATAATACTAGTGCAATATGCTTAACTAAAAATCTTGTTCAGCACTCAAAAAGTAAATATATTGAAATTAAGCATCATTTTATTAGAAATCATATTGAAAGCAATGATATTGTACTTGAATTTGTTAGTACTAAAATGCAATTAAATGATATATCAACTAAACATCTTCAAGAAGATCGATTTAGTATGATTAGAAGAGAACATGGGATCATCAACCCATTTGATTGAAAATTTCCATCTGTTCATATTCTTTAACCCTTGAATGATCAAATTTGCTATTAATTATGTTTAATCTCCTTGAATTCTATTGAAATTCTATTCACTTTGATCAAAGCTTCATTTCTTATTTTTTCGATTTTAAGTCGAAGTGTCAACACTTGGAAGTGTCGACACCTGGAAGTGTCAACACTTGACTCTATGTTGTGAGTCGACACTTGAACGGCAATAGATCGAGATAAAAATAGGAAAACAAAGTGTTCTCTTCATTTTTTTCTTTCCAAATCGAGCCGACTCACCCCCTATTCCATTCCAACAATATCTTCCCTCCAAATCTCAACTCCAAACCTCTTAAATCCTTGTTTTGGATAGATTTTCCTTTAGGTTCTACTATTTTTCCCCTTCCTCTTTGATTTTGCACTGTAAAAACCCTAGGTTTCTTCCCCTCTTGTATTTCAATCTTTTCTCTTTGAAATGGGGCCTAGGAACCAAGTTATCCAGCATCCAAGACCATCTAATCAAGAAGAAGAAAGGAGAATAAATGCACGACATGAGCTAGAGCAGCTGTGGAGCCTAAGATTCTGGCCAGACCTCTCTTTCCTGCAGCGAATCGCATGGGATCGAAGACCATCATCGGAGGACGTCATGTAGACTTCGATTTCATTGATCAACAGTAGTTTAGGATAGGTCAGTGGCTTAGGGATGCACGATTGGTGTCATTTTGCTCCTTGACAAAGAGATTTTACTTGGGTTTGATTTGAAAGTTTTAAGGTTCACTTGCCCGAGGTAGTGATGGATGGGTTGCTCAGGTGCGAGGCAGAGATGTCCCAGTGACAGCAGAGATTCTGAGCGAAGTATGGGACATACCCATGAGAGGATCAGTTATGGACAGCCTAGTGGACAGATTCAATGGTCTCTGTTGTATTTTCGAGATAGATGATTTACCTGAGGGAGCCACTATTGTAGCTTCGAGATTATCTGTTGAGATGAGGTTGCTGCATCACATAGTAGCCCGGATTCTTCTACCGAAGACTGGCCATTTTGACTTCATCATAAAGCGGGAGCTATTAGTGATGGTTTCTCTGGTGCAGCACACCCCTGTATGCCTACCAATACTCATGGTACATCAACTAATGAAGGCATCTATCAACCAAAGATTATGTCTTCCCTACGAGATGGGCTTGACTTTACTGTTTAGAGCTTATGGAGTAGTGATGGATGATGAGCCCTACTGGTAGCTACTGCACACTGATGTCTATGACATCAGATCTCTTCACCGGATAAGGTACCAGCTTGTCAGAGGTCAATGAATACGGCACGTATCTAGTCTGGCCACTAATAGAGATAAGGATATAGTGAAGGAGCGCATCTTTTCAGGTGAGGCAGGGCCCTCAGAGCCACCCACCAATATGCTTGAGGTACAGCCCGAGCCTTCAGCATAGCCAGAGCCAACTCCTCAGCCTAAGCCAGCATGGTCAGATATCCCTGGAGTTTCAGAGAGTCTAGAGGACAGGGTTGCTTGCATTGAGATTGAGGTGATGATCATTCACAGTGAGTCGATAGGTTTCACATTGAGATGAGAGAGAGCCATCGAGGACTGAGAGATGGGATCTCTGCCATTCTGTCTACTTTAGGTAGACCCTCTTTTGGCAGAGTCCTTAATACTTCGGCTCCAGCTGATTCAGCTCCAGCACCACCTACTCCTGGACCAGTTTTGGATGATGATATGACTGACTTTGATGACTTTGACATTCCAGATTTGATGACAGAGCCAGTACCGGAGACTGCAGCTAACCTTCCTAGGAGTTCCATTCATGATCCATCTAGTTCATCTTTCCAGACTCTTATTTTACCCACTCCTCTCTCCAGACTTGCTGATCACACTTCCATTCCAGCACCTACTCCTATTATATCTTCATATTTTGATACACTTATTATTCATTCTCCACCATTGCATACATCTTCCCTTATTAGGGAACTAGGATTTTATATCCTTGGTTTCCATCGTCTTAATTCAGGTCCTATCTTTGATCATACACCGATTTATACTATCGTTCCTGTTAATTTTGTTCCTGCTACTGACATAGCTTCTACCTCTTCTACACCAGCTTGAGGCAGGACCTATGTTAGATGCAGAGGACGAGGCCATCATGTTCCATCGAGACCGACCAGGACCCATCTTCGTGATCTTCGATCTATGTGGCCTCGACCCGTGCTTTTACTGTTACAGGACTGATCGAGATTGGATCCTCGGATGACGAGGACCGTACATAGGATAGTCTCTATGATTAGCTAGTTTATATTTCTATACTACCTGTATACTTTTATGTTTACTTACTTTTATGCATCAAACTTGTATCAATGTATGAAACATTATGAATGATTGAAATGTTCTACTTCATATCTAATTCTTTGGATGATATCTCCTCTGAATGAATGAATTGCATTACTTAATTTCAGTGTTTTCTCTTTTTCCTTTTTATGTTGACAAAAAGGGGGAGAGGTAAGTATGAAAGATAAAGGGGAGAGATAAGATGAAAGGTAGGTAAGTATAAAAGATGAAGGTGAGATAAGAGAGATGAAAGGTATATATATTTCTTGTGCAATGAAGATAAGATGAAAAATCATTTGTGTTTGAGAAAAATGTTTTGAGCATTGAGTGAGTGGGAGTAATCCCTCCTTTGGATTACAAAATCTGTTTTGCTAAAATTTCTTGCAAAATCCTTAATTTCAGATGTTTAATTTCAACTTTTTTCCTTTGAAAGATCATTGAAAATCAATTTTTCAAATCACCTCTTGAGGGGGACTATTTATACTCTTCAATCTATCATTCAAAATTCTTTTTTGATTACTTTCATCTTGTTTCATTGCTAAATTTATTATTCTTAAGCATGTTCTCTTTAGAGTATCATGATACATGAATTTCCTTTTTAGCTCCGATACTATCAGTTCAAATTCAACTCAAATGAGCTTTTATAAATTCATCTCTTATCTTTCTTTATTTGAATACATATGCAATAAGCCTTATACATATTGAAAATTATTTTTAAGAGCTTATTATATGATTTATACTTAAAGATTTTGTCATCATCAAAAAGGGAAAGATTGTTGACTCCGTTATTGATTTTGATGATAAACAAAATACTTAAGTATAAGTTGAGTACTAACTATTTCTTTAAAGTGTGTTTTTATAGAAAAATGTACTCATCAATTCAACAAGATTTGATTGCTTGTCAAAATGAAGAAGTCCCTTCCATGAATGAAAGAACAGTTTTAAATGGACTTAAGTACTTGAAGATTGCTTGAAAGGACTTGGTTATTCTAGCACAAAATTGATTTCAGCAGAGGTTCAATGGTTTTTGAAGAAATCTCAGCAAGTGTCGACTGATAACTCAAGTGGCGACTCATGACAATGGAAGTGTCGACTCAAGCTGGTATGCAGAAAGAGTATCAGATGGCACAACTAAAGTGTTGACTCATGCCAGTCAAGGTGTCGACTCAAGGATCGGCTCAAAGCCTGAGAAAATTTTGATACAAAACTTGCTGAAATTGAAGACTTGCCTGAAGTGTCAACTCATGGATGTTAAGTGTCGACTCAAGTGTCGACTCACCAAAAGAAGTGTCGACTCACCTGAGAATTCCAGAGAGCTTCAATGAAGATATTTAAACTTGGTGTTGACTCATGGAATATAAGTGTCGACCCTAAGTGTCGACTCATAGCTTGAAATGTCAATACTTGGAGTTCTGGAAATAGTAACGACTAGTTTTTCAAATACAGAACTCGGCCCTCTTGGCTTCCAATGGCTAGTTTTTATGTCTAATGATCATAAACTGACTTTGAGGCCTTGGGAATGTATTTAAGTGATTCAAATCAAATCAAACAATAAGAGGATGAACAATAGGAAAAGAAAAGCAAGTGCATGCACTCTCATTCATTGAGAGCAACCACCTTCAAGGAAAGAGAAGTCTCAAAGCATTGAAAACCTTCAAGAGCATTCAAGTCCAACATTCTTGAGCATTGATTGAGGTATCATCAAGTTGAAGATAGCAATTCCTCAAAGCTTCAAGGAGATATCTACTTTTATTTAGAAAGCTTTTCTTGTTGCTTTACTTTAAAATTTTATCCTTGTCGTAAAGGTTTTTGGTTAGCCTATTGAAAAACCAAGGTATTTGTTAGCCTTGAAAACCAAGGAGGTTGTTGGTGAAAACCAAGGAGGTTCTTGGTTAGCTCGCAAAACTAAGGGAGGTTTTGACTTGTGAGCCTTGTGAAAATAAGTCGGATTTTGATTAGTGAGCCCAGAACACTAATCGACTGTAATCGATAGAGATTATAGTGAATTTCCAAGTGGACCTTGGGGAGTGGATGTAGGTGCATTGGAAAGCATCAAACCACTATACTTGGATTGTATTTGTGATTGCTTGTCTCTCTCTCTCTTTATCTTGCTCTTATAATTATTACTTTCAAATTTTTGCTGCATACTCTTTAAAAACATACTACTATTGCATCTTATTGCACTTAAGTTGTTTATTGAATTAGTGCACACTTGCATTTAATTTTTTAGAAACCTAATTCACCCCCCTCTTTGGTTGCTTACTGGGCAACACACTCCGATCTCTTCTCGATAATGAGAAGCTAGAGTGTCCTAACTTTGATAGCTAGTATCGAAGGCTCAGAATTATCCTAGAGCATGAATAGATCTTATATGTGATATCGAATCCAGCACATGAAATCCCTGCTCCCAATGCTCGAGGTTCCATCAAAGACACTTATCAGAAGTGGCTCTTTGATAGGACCACTATCTAATACATTATGTTGGTAGTGATGAATGATGAGTTCAATCGCAAATTTGAGGAAGCCCTGTCAGAGGAGATCTTTCAAAAGTTGGAGTCCTTCAGTATACCAGATGATGTTGAGAGGTACAGGGTCTCCTGTGCTATCTACAATGTATGGATGCTTGATGAGGCCTCAATCACTGATCATGTATTGTACATGATCGAGATGATTGAGCACTTGGGCAAGCTCGGATGTCCCTTGCATAAACAGCTCAAAAAAGATGCGATACTGAATTTCCTGCCCTCTTCTTATCTAGACTTTCTCAATCATTGTAGAATGAATAAGCTTACAGTTAACTATCATGGTCTGTTGGGGTTACTGCAGACTTATGAGAAAGACCACCAACTTAATAAAGGGGTGGTAAATCTAGTGGGAGGATCCTCTATAGGGCATCATCCCTTTAAAAAAGGAAAAAAGAGAAATAAAAGGAAGAAGGTGCAAAATGCTTCTAGGCCCAGTCAGGTCAAGAAGGTGAAGGAGAGCTAGGCAGAGTGCTTCTTCTGTAAGAAGCTGGATCATTGGAAGAGGAACTGTTCTCTTTATATTGCATTCCTTGACCTGAATAGGTCCAAGAAGAGAAAGCAGCAGGGCAGTGCTGGATAAGGTATTTATATGATAATATCTTATTATTTCTCTATCTGTATACTACTAAATGGGTATTGGATACTGGAAGTCCAATTCATATTTATAATTATTTGTAGAGACTTCAAGTTAGTAGAAGATTCGATGATGGCAAGAGATCCTTGAATATGGGAAATGGAAGCCAAGTTCCAGTCCTGATATTGGGAACCCTCAAATTAGTTTTTGTCTATCTTTCATTTTGAATGTCATTTCTGTAGGCCAGTTGGCCATGTATGGTTATGAACTATCAATAAAGAATGACATTACCAAAATCATTTGGAATGGTTCTGTTGTGATGAATGGATATATGAATAATAGCATTTATGTACTATCGTGACCTGTTAGTATAGTATACACATCTAGCAAATGCCCTAGGATAGATAATGTCAGCGAAGAATATCTATGGCATTGTAGGCTAGGTCATATCAACAAGAATAGGATAAATAGGTTGAAAAGCGAGGGTCTTCTCGAGATTAATGAATGTGATTCGCTACCAACCTGTAAGTCTTGTCTTCTTGGAAAGAAGACAAAATCACCTTTTACTAGAAAAAGTGAACGAGCCAAAGAAATTCCAAGTCTGGTACATACTGATATATGCGGACCTATGAATATTAGTGCCAGAAGTGGGTACAATTATTTCATTATATTTACAGATGACCTTTCAAGGTACTGTTATGTCTTCTTGACGAGATATAAATCTAAATCGTTTAAAATGTTCAAACGATATCATAATGAAGGAAAAAAATAAACTGGAAAGTATATCAAAAACCTTCGATCAGATCAAGGTGGTGAATATCTTTCTAATGATTTTCTGACATATCTTGAGGAGAATGAGATTCTCTCTCAATGGACACCTCCAAGGATACCTCAGTTAAATAGTTTGTCTAAAATGAGGAATCGAACCCTGTTAGACATGGTTTGATCCATGATGATCTTTGCTTCTTTGCCACTATCCTTTTAGGGATATGCTCTAGAGTCAGCCTACTACCTTTTAAATAGGGTTCCGAGAAGTCCATTAGTAAAACTTCATATGAGATATGGACTGGACGTAAGTTGACACTCACACACCTTTGGGTCTGGGGTTGCCCGGCTTATGTCAAACATTTAGAAATAAATAAGCTTGGACCTAGGTCTGATAGGTGCCCATTTGTTGGGTATCCAAAAGAGATTAAGGGGGACTACTTCTACTTGGTTGAGGAATGAAAGTTGTTAGTCATTCTTTGGGCTATTTTTTTGGAAAATGAGTTCCTTGATGAAGGAACTATAGCTGCTAAGATTGAACTTACTAAAGTTCAATAAGTAGAAGAACCGACACACTTAAGTGACAACATAGAATTGGTTGTGATTAGATCACACCTAGATCCCATGCAGGAACCATTAAGGAGATCTGGTAGGATATCGCGTCGACTGGATAGATCTACGATTTCTTGGTCCAGGACGGGATCCCATTGAACTCGATGAGAATAATAAGGACCCGATCACCTATATGGATGCAATGCAGAGGTCGACTCTAAACTATGGCTAGGAGCCATGAGATCCAAAATGGAGTCCATGGAAATCAACAATGTATGGACATTGGTTGATCCACCTGAGGGGATAAAACTCATTGGATGCAAATGGAATTTCAAAAGGAAAAGGGCGTAAACAGGTAGGTAGAGACTTATAAAGTCCATCTAGTTGCCAAAGGGTATCATCAACGTTATGGTATTGACTATGACGAGATGTTCTCTCTTGTGGCAATGCTCAAATCCATTCGGATCATGCTTGCTTTAAAGGCACACTTTGATTATGAAATCTAGCAAATGGATGTCCGAACAGCTTTCCTAAATGGTGAGCTGGAAGAGAAGGTGTACATGGTACAACCTGAAAGGTTTACATCCATAGACGAGTCAAAGGTGTACAAACTTCAAAGGTCCATCTATAGACTGAAGCAAGCATATCGGAGTTGGATCATGCAATTTGATAAGTGTATCAAGTCCTATGGCTTCGTTGGGAATGGAGAACCTTGTATTTATAAATGGGCTAATGGTTTTGTGATTGTTTTTCTTGTGTTGTATGTGGATGACATTCTCTTAATTGAAAATGATACCCAGTACTACAAGGAATAAAGGTCTGGTTGTCATCCCAGTTCTCTATGAAGGACTTGGATGAAGCCTTTTATTTACTAGGTATGAAGATCTATAGAGATAGATCTAAGAGACTTCTGGGACTGTCCTAGTCTACATACATTGATACGGTGCTAAAGCAATTCAGCATGGAGAATTCCAAGAAAGGGTATCTCCCCATAGGCCCTGGAATTACACTCTCTAAAAGGAATTATGTGCTAACTCTTGAGGAGAGAGAGTGTATTAGTAGAATCCCATATGCTTCAACAGTGGGTTCTATCATGTACGCCATGATATGTACTAGACCAAACGTGGCATACTCACTAGGCAAGTGAGCATATACCAGTCTGACCCAGGTGAAGCCATTGGAAAGTGGTAAAAACCATCCTTAAGTATCTGTGAAATACTAAGGATCAATGGCTGATATATGGAGAACATGACTTGAAACTTGTGGGGTACACTGACTTAAGTTTTCAGTCAGATAGGGATGACAGCAAGAGTGTGTCAGGGTTTAGCTTACCCTAAATGGGGGAGCAATCTGCTAGAAAAGTTTCAAATAGCCTACTGTTGTAGACTCAGTATGCGAAGCAGAATACATCACAGCATCGGATATAGCAAAGGAAGCTGGGTGGTTGTAGAAGTTCCTATGTGAGCTGGGAGTGGCACCTTCCCTAGATTGTCCTATTTCGGTGTATTGTGACAACACTGGAGCCATTGCTCAAGCCAAAGAGTTGATTCCTATCACCACACCAAATACATTCTACGGCGCTATCACCTTGTGCAAGAAATAATGGAACGAGGTAACATCGACCTTCAGAAGATCGATGAAAGGAGAACCTAGCCGATCCCTTCACTAAAGCCATCGGAGTTCAAGAGTTCAACAATTATAAATGAAAAATAAAAAAAAGATTCTGTACTGATTGGCTTTTAATACAAGTGAGAGTTGTTGGGAATAGTGTTCCAAAGCCAATCATCTATGGTGCAGATGGTTGTGCTATTTTGTAATGTATATAAATTCTTTAAATGAATAAAAGTTATTCTTTTGGCCATTCATCACATGTGCATTTTTTTAAAAGAACTCTTATATGATGAAGTCCTTAGAACTATATTATATTTGATATAGAGAGGATGTATCAAGTAGTTCTTAAACTGGTTCACAACTAAAAGATACATTGTTATAGGACGATGATGTATCAAGCATAGGTTATTGTATGTCACATTGGTTGGTTGTCCTCTTAACCAAGGAGTGTAGAGACATTGATATGACATACAGGTGAAATGTATGACATCTCACTGAACGTGACCATCTGTGGAGCTCCCTTCTGCCAAAGGGTGCTCGCGAAGGGATATGGGTATTTGTGTCCTTCAGACCTGAGATCACCATGGTAGCTTGCAAGCAACTCACTGTACTTTGGTACTAGACTACCTAGATTTCTAATCCAATGATGAAAGGTTTCTAGGTATAATCAAGTACTTGTGGAGTAGTGGTGAATCAAGATGGGATTGACCCCCCCAAATGGTTTGGAGTGAATGACTCACTATGTCTCAATTTAGCAAAACCTTAGCCTGGATAGTTCTTGTGAGGAGTCACAGAACTTGTAAGGTTGAGACACGATCTGGATGTACTAAATTAGGGTTGGCATCAAACCTTAAGTCATCCTGAGCATTATGAGATCAAAGGGATAAATTATGTGGTAACCATATGCTAGAGGTTCTAGAGAGTTGCTTTGCATCTTCGACCAATCCAGATATTGGGTATCATTGCTAGATGATGATTTTGACTGGTACTGAAAACATTCCAGTGCTACCAGCTTAGTGTTGAACCTATGGGGTCACACACCATAGGAGTTTCTACCTGATCTAAAGGCTGATCGACGATTAAGAATCGTTTAGCATCACTATGGGGTCAATATGATTGACCATGACCCAAATGTCGACACTTCCGTAAGTCAACACTTGGCTATGACGAGGATTTTTCACTAATTTGATTAGTGAGTTTTTGGAGGACTTACTTGCAATATGATTGTAATCTGATATGTCAAGCCAAATGTGATTTGGCTTAAGATCAAATTAGATTTGATTTATCATGCTTACTTTTCTTTAAAAGATTCAAATTTGAATTTTGAATTCAAATTTCAAATCTTGGTTGAAATTGGCTCCAAGATTTTTTATGGAATGTAGATTTTCTTCCATATAAACCTAGAGCTAATTTGGTTCAACCCTTAACCCCTCGCCCAATCACTCCTCCTTTCATATCTCTCTCTTCCTCTTTGCTGCTACATAAATAAGTGTCTTTGTAGGGATAGCAGAGTTAGTTAAGGTTGACTTTTGCTAGGCTTTTCTAAGAGAGGGAGGAAGGTATCCTTAGTGTTGGGTTTGAGAGGATTTGGATTTTGGGTGTGAGCCTACCTAGCAATCAAGCTAGGATTTGGGAAGAAAGAGTTAGTTGGGAAGGGTTCCACTTCTACCTCTCCCCATTGCTCCCCAACCAGATTTTTCGGTGGCTTCAAGAAAGTCTTGCAAGTCCAAGGAAGGAAAAGACCGGCCTCAAGGATCCTGAGGAGCTAGCACTCCAAGAGAGTTGATTGGGATCGAGCCCTGGTGTGAACTACCCATAAAGGCTAGACATTTGTGTGGCTCAACAGCTCTTCATCACCTGCATCCAAAGGTTAAAGGTAACATACCCTTTCCTTTTCTTTTCTCTTGATATCTCTACATGCACTTTTATTATGTCGGATCTTGTTGCAGGTAGATTGGTAGATTAACTTAATCGATCTACCAAGTCTTTCGCTGTACTGTACTATAAAATAGTTTTAAAATATAATCTGTCTACCTGCTATGCCTTTTAAACTTTCACTCATATGTACAAATCTTTTCAAGGACTCCACAAGATTAGAAGATTGAAGAAAGATGACTTCGAGCTTTATGGCATGAGTGGAGAGGCCATTCATGCAAAAGCTATTAGAACCTGCATGTTATTGTTGCCTTCGGACAAGATATTAGAATTAAAAGATTGTTATTTCATTCCAAATGTTGTTACGAATATTATTTCTGTACCTTTGTTATTAAGACAAGGTTTTGAATTAAAAGTTGAAAGCAATGGTTGCTCCACTTTTTATTCTAATGACTTTTTTGGAATGGATAAATTTGTGAATGGTCATTTAATTTTATCCCTCAATGATGAAGTATTACTTGTAGAAAATAAAAAGAGAAAAAGGGATGATACTAATAAAACATTCCTTTGGCACTACGGATTAGGTCATATAAGTGAGTCAATGTTGACCCCTGGAATGATTTTGATGATAACAAAATATTGGAGCATGCATTTGTTACTAACACTTTTCAAATGTTTAAGAAGTTTTTGTAGGATGTTTCAAATGGATAATCATTCACCCTACAATTCTGAGATCATTATAGTGTATCAATGTACTTATAGATAAAGTTTTATGTATTTAAGAGCCCTAGGTAAATTTATGTATATATTCATTTAAAAAGGGCCTAATTAATGTAATTCTAAGCTTAAAGATCTTAGAAGTTTTTTAGAAGTTATTTGGAAGAAGTTTGAAGTTGTTTGGAAGCTTTTGGAGAAGTTTTACTCGAGCCGACTCAACCAAATAGAGCTGATACATTTCCTTAGCACGGCATGGAAATTTTATGATACAATCATCCAAGCCGACTCAGGGAAGAATAGAGCTAACTCCTCCAGAGTGAAGAAAAACTAGTTCTGAGAACACTGTCATCTGAGCCAACTCAAGGAAGAATAGAGCTGACTCCTCCAGAGTGAAGAAAAACTAGTTCTGAGAACATAATCATCCAAGCTGACTCGAAGTCTGCGAGCTGACTCGAATCCTGATTTTTGAACAGTAATGGCTAGTTCCAGAATTCAAATTTCTTGAAGAAAAAGCCTCTCCAATGGCTAGTTTTCAATTTTCAAGGAATTCTAACGGCCATATTCACTTGGAAACACTTCAAGGAGCTATAAATGAAGGATTTAAGTGAAGATAAAAGAGGTTTTTCAAGCTTTTACAAGAAAGAACATAGTATTGAATATTTTGAGTACTTTCAAGAGAAAAATACTCAAGTTCTTCAACTACTTCCCACCAACTCCTTGAGTTATTCTTTGAGGAATTAAGTGAGCTTTAAAGAGCATTGAAGAAGCAATCAAGAAGGCTTCATTAAGAGCTTCAATTGCAACCATTCAACAACTTTGGTTTGTTTTTAGTGTTGCTTCCTTTTTAACTCTATTTTTGAGTTGTTTCAAGTACAGCTGGTGGCTATAACTTGTGAATTATTTTTAGGTTATTAGTAAGCCTTGAAAACCAAGTTGGGTTGTTAATGAGCCTAGGAAAACTAACATTGTATTTTGTTTTGGATTGTGAGCTTGTAGGAAAACAATCCAGCGTATTCGGGAAGAATATAGTGGAAATTCTAAGTGTGCACCTTGGATAGTGGATGTAGGAGCTGGGTTGCTCCGAGTCTCTCTAAATTTGTGGTGTTTGTGATTGTTTTGTCTTTGCATACTCATTTGCTTCTGCACATAATACTTTATACACTTCACTCACCACTCAAAGTTTTCAAAAGGCACATACTTGTTGAAATTATTTTCAAACACAAGTCACCCCCCTCTTGGGTTGGCCAACTGTGCAACAAGTGGTATCGGAGCCATGTCTCAGTGCCATTAATCTAATGATTAAGGGAAAAGTTTAATGGTAATCCAAATGAGCACATCTTTGGCCGAAGGTCAATCAAGCAATAGACCTCCACTTTTCACCGGCACCAATTACACTTATTAGAAGGCTAAAATGAAAATATATATACAAGCTATTGATTTTCAATTATGGAAGATAATTTTGAAAGGACCTCACATACCCATGAAGAAAGTTGATGGCATAGACATCCCAAAATCGGAAGAGGAATGGGATGAATATGACATGAAAATGGGTGAACTAAATGCCAAAGCCATGAACCTTCTTTATTATGCTTTGGATTTAGAGTTTAACCGGATTTCCACTTGCACTTCGGCAAAGAAAATTTGGGATAAACTACAAGTTATCCATGGAGGCACAACACAAGTAAAGACCTCCAAAATTAATATTCTTGTACACAATTATGAGCTTTTTAAAATAAAACCAAATGAAACCATATCTGAAATATTTGATAAATTTATAGATATTATTAATGGTTTGAAAAGTCTTGGCAGGGTATATTCTAATGCTGATCTTGTCCAAAAGATTATTAGATGTTTACCAGACAAATAGGATCCCAAGGTCACTACAATTCAAGAGGCCAAGGACTTAAACATTCTCCCACTTGATGAACTTCTTGGTTATTTAATTACACATGAGCTAACAATGCAGTGCCACCAGTGAAGATGACAAGAAAAAAAAACTATAGCATTCAAGGCTGCAGCTGAGATTAAGAAACAAGAAGAAGAAAAAGAAGAAGAAAGCCCCTCCTCTGATGAAAACTAGGAGATGATGACATAGCCTTAGTCATGAGGAGATTCAGGAGATTTATGGGTAGAAGAAAGTCAAGATACTAGAGGAAGCACCTTGGTAAAGGTGAGCAAAGTAAAGAGAAGGAGAAAGATAAAGACAAAGAGATCAAGTCCTTTGACCAGAAGAATTTGTTAAGGACTTGATCTCTTTGAATCAGTACCCTCAGGATGAGCCTCCTCCTATAGTTCCCATTAAGGACCTCTTCCCTGAGATTAGTAACCAATCCTTCCATTATGCAAACCCCATAGATATACCGCAACCTCGTAAGATTAGCCTCATTAGTCTAGGATTAGTCCCTGACATGCCTTCTTATATCGAACATTATCCAACTAACCTTGAACTTTTTTCCCTACCCTACCAAACTAATTCTGAACCCACTTCCTATTTTCTATCCTTTCCTGACACCTCCAGCATTTCTAGGATTATTAGATTGCATTTAACTGAGATTAGCGTAATGCATGCATTCATTACGCATGTTAGGTTTGCATTATACTTCTGGCATACCCTTTGGCATTTGCTTGGAGTCCATTGTAAATACTCTTGTGCACACCACATTAGGGTCAGACCTAGAGAGTCTATAGTCTCTTAGGTTTAGGCCCATAAAATTCTAATAAATTTCCTTCGATAGGAATGCAAAGTCGAGTCTATTAGGTGTTAGTTTGAGTCCTTTGCATCATCTTGTTAGGAGTCTGCATGTGCCTAGCATGTTCACCACCCGCACTAATGTTAAACAAACTGGCTAATTCCCAAAGATGGATCAAAGAATTTGATGTAGTGGATTCTATCTTGGTTAGGCTTAGGCCTAAAAGAAGCTTCATGCTTGCAGAGCCGGACCTTTTAAAGTGATAGAGAAGGTTGGATCAAATGCCTAGGTGATAGACTTGCCTTCGAATTTGGGCATTAGTTCTACCTTCAATATTACAGACCTGGTTGAGTATAGGGAACCGGCAGTGATACCTAGTGAGGCCTTTGGACCTATTCCTTTTCATTGTGAGTGACCCTAACCCAGAGTGTCCACTAACAAATTGGCTTGAGAGAGGAGAACGGATCGAGCGTATCCTAGACGATCAAGCCATCATGACCCGGGGTCGTGACTATCAATGCTTCCTGGTCCGATGGCAAGGCCAGCCAGAGTCAGACGATTCATAGATTTCTTGAGAGGACTTGCAATGCCTCAACCCAGACCTTCTCGAGAGATATGTGAGCCAGTCTGATCTTCACTCGATAGGGTCAAGTTCCTCCCACCCTGGGAGAATTGGTGGGGACACCGGAGGTACCAGAATAAGACAGAGGCTTTTCAACCCTCTGTGAATTGATCAATAATTTATGAGTCCATCTGTAATAAGGGCTTAGCCCATCTGAGTCTATTTTAGTTGTTATTTGAGTCTTTTGAGTTGTTGTTTCAGTTCTGTACTAGTCAGCTCATGTTGAGCTAGTTCAGTCCAATGCTAGTCAGCTCATGTTGAGCTAATTTTATTTTTTTGAGTCCTGTCCAAGCATACTGAAGACTCAAGACCACATCATATAAGTGAAGACCAAGTCCAACTAGATTGAAGACATGGAAGTTTAGCCCAAGTCCAACCCAACTTGAAGATTTGAAGACCCTAGGAAAAAAATTCAGAAAACCCTGATTTCTTGCAGATGCCTAGTTCCCTTCCAGATGCCAAAGTATATTCATAGATAAGGGCATCCATGATTCCAGAGGTTCATCTGCATCCTAGCCCAAAGAAATCAAGCCCAGGCGCCAAGCCCAAGCCCCTAAGAAGCAAGATACCAGGGAATATTCCTGCTACCTGGCTACCAGGCCACCCCAGCTTCCAGAGGCCCAAACCCATGCGCCCGAGCCCCTTTGGGCCAGCCTCTTGCTGCTCTTAGAAGCCCAACACATCCCCCTAGGCATCCTTGGAGTGTTGGCCAAGTCAAGAGAATTTTTAGGGATTTTTCTACCTAATGTTTCCTTATTTTCTAGGTAGGGTTTGAGAGGGAAAAGGATTCTTATGTAAAGACTTATGTGCCCTTACTTGGAGCCCAAGGTTAAGGGTCTATTTAAAGGACCCTAGCCTCTTGTATGAAGGGAGGTTTTTGATATGAAATAAACCTTGAGTTCTTCTATTGCTTTGTGTGATTACCCTACTGTGTGCATAAAGAGGTTTGAGAGTTCTTCTTCTCGGTGTTTGCAAACATCTTCCTGCTGCCAACCATCCTTCCAGCTTTCTCCAAAACTTTTTTTTCTTTGCTATTTTCCTTTATTTTCTTGATCTGCTTTGAATTTTCTAACCCCTGACAGGTTGTTTGCAGGTCCTCGAGTTCCTACAAATCCAACAACTCCAGCCACGCCTCAATCGGACCACCGAGCAGAAAGCCGGGTATCCGTGGGTCTTTTGCTCAGTTTTCCAGGCCGCATCCATCGAGGAACGAGAGATCCCTTTGCTGCGATCTTCACCGAGCACTTCAAACATTGTCAGGTACACCCCCTTTACCTCCAGTCTTATTATTGTAGGAGAACTTGCCCTAACCGAGGCTTCTCAGCCCCGGCGATCCTTCTTTAGTACTTTTCTAGGTTCTAATCTGCATGCTTGGCTTCAAAAAATTCATAAAAAACTCCCTATAACTAATTTTGATCTGAAATTCGGGAATTAATCACCTAACCCCACATATAAAACATACAAAAAGAATTGCATGCATATTAGTCCCCCATCAAGGTGGCTCCCTAAATGTCGAGACACCTTGATCGAAGTCGAGCTCCTGCTCTCTTCGGACTCCTTTGCCAGTTGGCTCCCTCGAGGTCGAGATGCCCTGGCCGAAGTCAAACTCCTGCTCTCTCTGGACTCCTTCACTAGGTGGCTCCCTCAAGGTCAAGATGCCATGGTTGAAGTCGAGCTCTTGCTCTCTCCGGACTCCTTCGCCAGGTGGCTCCCTCGAGGTCGAGATGCCCTGGCCGAGGTCAAGCTCCCGCTCTCTTTGGACTCCTTCGCCAGGTGGCTCCCTTGAGGTTGAGATGCCTTGGCCGAAGTCAAGCTCCTACTCTCCTCGGGCTCCTTCGCCAGGTGGCTCCCTCAAGGTCGAGATGCCTTGACCAAAGTCAAGTTCCTCCTCCCTGAGCTAGCCCCACTTTGGACAAAGCGATCGATAGCTGAGGGACGTCACCGCCTTCCTTGAATGGCAGTAAGTCACCCAAGGACCATGGATGGGCACCCGCCAGGCCGCAATAATTGTCCTAGCTACCACTTACATCGAAAGAAAAGGGGTCTCCCAATCGAGGTGCTGCACTCCCGACCGACCGTCTGTGCCATCCAAAAGAAAAAGTCAGCCCAGGAGATTCGAATCCAGGGGGTGGCATTCCCCCGATCGAGGCTCTACCAGGTTTTTCAAAATGGAGAGACCAGAAGGAGGGTCAAAGTGCACGGTGCTGTTCCCTATCATGAATGGGGAAAGGCACCTCGCACACGGCATGGAAGTCATCGCAGCACCTGCAAGCAAGGAGAGGATCCTAAGGTAAGCGGCGTGCAGCCATCCTAGTTTAAAAGAGTTCTCCAAGGTTCCAAGAAAAAGGTAAGTAACAAACGGGTGAAAGGGGTAGCTTACAAGAGAGTAATCGAGAGACCAAGCGCTTTAGGCTACTAGAGACTCACCGGAAGGTTCTCGACGGACATAGCCATCCAGCTTGAGCTCTTCTCCGCTACCACTTCCCTCGCTCTACTCTTAACCCGTTCACACTCTCCAAGTACATAAGTTTCTTCTCCTAGCATGGAGTCCATCTATGGGGCTCGACCAGGAGGATCTGTTCTCCTGGATCGCCACTAACTTGAGCATCGAAGTGCACCCATTAGGTCACCAGCCTCTCCTCTATTTTGCAGGTCCAGGCATACGAGTAGGTTCCCGAGCGATGAGGGCACAGTCCGAGGTCATCACTAGCTACAGGCCATGGCGATCGGGTGGCAACAAATTGGCATGCCAGGAAGGGGCGCATGACACATTTTTATCCAAGCCAATCCCTTCACGAGCAACTCCACTAGAAGCATGGTGATGACTCGTGTGAGGGAGGTCTCCACTAGCCATGAGGAAGATCCCCCTTCCCATGGGGACCTACACAATCCAGAGAGAAAGCTCCCTGCTCCATCGTAACCGCCTCCAGCGGATGTCCAGCTGGCCGCACTCGCATAGCAAATGCAGCTTCTGACTATAGCTATGCACCAGTTGCAGCATCAGCACCGATCCCTGGCCACCCACCAATAGCCAGGGACTCCCGTAGCCCAAGCCGCTGCACCCCATAGCCTACGATCCTACCAAGGAAGGCCTTCACTACCACGGGCCATAACAGATTGCCGAGGAAGCCACAGGACCCCGGAGAAGAGACAGTAGACCGAGTCAACTGACCGAGAGAGCCAATCCCTGACCTTCGAGCAAGCTACCATCAAGCACCTCTGAGATCGCAAAGGCAAGGCCCCACGTCGCGACACCCCTTAGCTTCCACTTCACCTCCTCCGTCGGCCTCAACGGAGGGCTCAACCGACGAGGCCATCAGGCGCATGGTAGAAAGGTGCCTAAAGGAATAGGAGCACAAGCTGGCAGAGCTAGCCCATCAGTTTGCAAATTTGTAGGGCTCCCCCCACGAGCCTGCATGCTACGATGCATGTCCCCCTTTCTCCCGAGAGATCCAAGAGGAACAGATCCCGAGTTAGTTCTTCATGCCATAGGTGGATCCCTATGACGGGACCACCAAACCCCTAGACCACCTTGAGAGCTACAAGGCCCTTATAAGAGTCCAGGGAGTGACCGACACTCTTCTCTACATTGCTTTTCCAGCCATCCTTAGGAAGGTGACTCGAGTCTGATTTACCCGTCTCGAGCCTAAAAGCATCGGTTCGTTTTCTCAGCTGGAGAGGAAGTTCGTGGCCCACTTTGATGCCTGTCGAAAAGTACCACGAGAGGCAGACAACCTTTTTTCCATCAGGCAGCAGGACCACGAGCTCTTGCGAGACTACGTGGCCCACTTCAAGGTTTCTGCACTAGAGATTTATAACCTAGACGAGCCAGTTGCCATGCTGGCGCAGAAGAGAAAGCTCAAGACTTCCTGCTTAACCTACTCACTAGACAAGAAGCCACCGAAGATGTACTATGAACTCCTCCTCTGTGTTCACAAGTACATCCACGTCGAGGAGGCGGACCGTACGAGGAGGGAACTAGATGGAAACCTGTTGAAGAAGCCATCTCCTGGGGAGATGTCCAGGATGCGAAAGCCTAGGCTGACCACCTTGAACTTCTACCAGGGGCCGAAGCTGAAGAGCGGCCCCATCCCAAAAGAAAGATACACACCTCTCATAGCCCCGAGGACGAAGATCTACATGGAGATTGAGGGCGAGCGCTACCTGCGATGCCCACCCCCACTAAGGCCATCTAACGGTCGCAACAAGATAAAGTAGCCAATTCCACCATGACCACGACATCGAGGAGTGCCACCACCTCAAGAGAGAAATTGAAGATCTCATACAGAGGGGATACCTTAGAAGGTTCATGGGGGGCAAGACTCCGGCAGAACCTCGAGCACTCGCTGCTCTCCCTCCGGTCCCTGCAATCGATAATCGGCCCACCAAGAAGCCTGTGGGGATGATATGTTCGGGAATCGAGCACGCCCCCAAGAGGGCCTTGGGAAAAGAAAGTTTGGAAAATGTACTCCCCTTTATGAGGGAGAGGGAATCCAGAAATGAAAATGTAAATAATGATGCTGTGGTCGTCGAGATGATGATCGCCAAGCATCTTGTAAAATGGATTATGGTCGATTGTGGAAGTTCGACTGATATCCTTTTTTATGATGCTTTCTTCAGGATGAATCTATCCTCTGCTCAACTTAGACCCGTGCACACTCCCCTCATCGATTTTACAGGGGATTCCATGAGAGTCAAAAGGAAAATCACTCCCCCTGTCACTACCGGGGCACCACCTCGATAGAGCACCATCATGATGACCTTCATGGTTGTTAGGCTCCCCTCGGCCTATAACGTAATTCTTGGACACCCCAGGCTCAATTTGCTCAATGTGGTCATCTCCACCAAGTGGCTATTGGTGAGTTTCCTGCTCCTTATGGTGTTAGAGAAATGAAGGGGGCACCTCAGCCAATCCAACACTATCTCCAAGCCATTCCTATGGCCAAAACCTTCGAAGAAGACCCCAGTGCTGATGGCCTCGATTAAAGGGCACAGGACCCCAGAGGTGGCTTGATTGAGCGCTTGCTATCATATCCACTTGGAGCCGACCCGACGAAGATGGTGCAAATTGGGGCCCAGCTACAAGAGGAGGAGCGAGCCCACCTGTTGGAATTCTTTCAAGTGAATGCAGACGTGTTTGCCTGGATGGCAGCCGATATGCCCGAGATTCCCCCTGACATCATCACCCACAAGTTAAGCGTCGATCCGAAGTACCATCCTATTCGATAGAAGAAGAGAAGCTTCACCCCGGAGAGGCAACGGGTGATCAATGAGGAGGTGGATAAGCTCCTCGCAGTTGGCTTTGTCCGTGAGGTACAATACCCCAGCTAGCCAGCAAATGTAGTCATGGTCAAGAAGAACAATGGAAAGTTGAGGATCTGCATGGACTACACCGACCTCAACCGAGCATGTCCAAAGGATAGCTTCTCTCTATCGAAGATCGAACAGTTGGTGGATGCCACCTTGGGGCACCGCTTGCTCTCCTTTATGGATGCATTCTTTGGGTACAATCAAATCTGGATAAATCTGGAGGACGAGGAGCACACTACCTTCATCACCGACCGAGGGATGTATTGCTACCAGGTGACACCTTTCAGCTTGAAGAATGCTGGTGCCACATACCAGCGGCTGGTCAATCGGGTCTTCAAGGACCAGATTGGCTGAAAGATGCAAGTATATGTAGATGACATGCTTGTTATGAGCAAGCCGAAGTTAGACCATGTTACCGACCTAGTGAAGGCCTTCCACAATCTTCGGGTGCACAAGATGAAGCTGAATCCGGCAAAGTGCACCTTCGACATAGCAACAGGGAAGTTCCTTGGCTTCACAATCACCAAGAGGGGAATCGAAGCAAACCCGAAGAAGGTCCATGCAATCGTCGACATAGAGCATCCCACCTCAAAGAAGCAAGTCCAGTGCCTGATGGGCCGGATTGCCGTCTTGAGCTGATTCATCTCGAGGCCAACTAACCGTTGTTTGCCTTTCTTTAAGGTGGTGTGCAAAGTGCACGACTTTGCCTGGACCAAAGAATGCAAAGAAACCTTTGAGGAATTGAAGAAGTTCTTGGCACCACCGCTACTGCTCTCCAGGCTGGAGAAAGGAGAGGAACTCCTGCTGTATCTAGCGGTCACCCCGAGGGCCATCAACTCGGTTCTTGTTTGCACAGATGAGGACAAATCCAAGAAATCAGTGTACTACGCTAGCAAACTTCTTCGAGATGCGGAGATCAAGTACACATGCTCAGAAAAGTTAATTTTTTCTCTTATAATATCTGCTTAGCACCTCAGGCCATACTTTCAAGCACATCCGATCATGGTCTTGATGGACCAGCCATTGAGAACCAAGCTTAGCCACCCAGACACATCCAGATGCTTGGCCAAGTGGGCGTTGAAGCTCAGCAAATTTGACATTGCATATCGGCTAAGGTTATCTTAAAAGGTTCAGGTGTTGGCTGACTTCCTGGTCGAGAGCGTGGGACTTGCCGAAGAGCCAGAGCAGACTACCCCGGAGCATCAAGTGAAGTGATGCGGAACTAAAATTGCATGTAAATTATTTTTGTAACTTTTTTGATTAAGTTGTGTGTTTAATTCCCGAAGAATAGATCAAGAACCTAAGTAAAGAATTTTATGCAAGTAAGAAACTAAAGCATGCAAAGTATAACCTTAAAGTAATAGAAAAAGTGGATCGTCGAGGCTGAGAAGTCTTGGTTGGGCTAGTTCTTCTTCAATAAAGCGACTAGCAGGCAAACGGGGTGTACCTGACAATGGTTGATGTATCCAGTGCAAATCATAGATGAAGGGATCACTCTCGCTCTCGGATGCAACCTGAAAAATCAAGCCAGAGACCCGTGGATCTTGGCTTTCTACCCGGTGACCCGTTCGCTGCCCGGCTTGAGTTGTTGGATTTGTAGAAGCCGAGGGACCTACAAACAGCCTTTTAAGTATGAGAAAACAAAGCAAGGATGAAGTAGTAAAAGAAAAATAGCAAGGGAGAAAAGAGTTCGAGGTTGGGCGGCCAGGGTTTGGAGAGCTGGATGGTGGTTGGAGACTGGGTGCAGAACACCAGGAAGTAGGAGGAGCTCACACAGAATCTCCTAACACACAGCAGGTAGCACACGGCAATTGGAAGAACTCAGTCATATTTCATGAATAAAGTGCCTTCATATAAGAGAGTAGAGTCTCTTAAATAGACTTTTAAACTTGGCCCCCAAGTAAGGTTACAATAGACATTACGTAGGAGTTTTAATCCCACCCAAATCCTAGCTAGAATACATGGTAGGTTTAGGTTGAAAATCCCTCAAATCTCTCCTCCTCGCTCTTGACTTGGTCGGCCAAGGAAGGTGACCCTAGTGGCTGACCAAGGGGTGGTGAGCATAAGGCTTGGTGCCCCTTGGTTTTCCTCCTGGGCCTTGGCTGGCCCATTTTGCTTCAGGCTGCGGTCCAGGACTCTAGGGCTTCTGATTTATCTCTCGGGCTCCTGATTTCTTCTCCCAGGCCTTCCATAGTCTTCATAGCTTCCAGTTGGGTTGGTCTTCACTTGGACTGGCTTGGTCTTCACTTGTATGAGTCTTCACTGGACTTGGACTAACATGTATTGAACTCTGAAAGATGACTAGCTCAACATGAGCTGACTAGTATATGACTCAAATAATAAAATACAACTCAAATGGGCTAAGCCCTTATTACAAATGGACTCAAATGCTACTATATAATCCACAGAGGGTTGAGTAGGCTCTGTCTTATTATGGTGCCTCTGGTGTCCCCACCAATTCTCCCAGGGTGGGAGGAACTCGACCCTGTCGAGTAAGGGTCACATTGGCTCACATATCTCTCAAGAAGGTCTGGGCCGAGGCACTGCAAGTCCTCTTGAGAAATCCATGAATCGTCCGACTCTAGCCGGCCTTGCCATCGACCAGGTAGCATTGATAGCCATGACCCCGGGTCGTAATGGCTTGATCGTCCAAGATATGCTCGATCCGTTCTCCTCTCTCAGGCCAAATAGTTGGTGGACACTCTAGGCTAGGGTCACTCACAATGGAAGGAGTAGGTCCAAAGGCCTCACTGGGTATCGCTGTCGGTTCCCTATACTCAACCAGGTCTGCGATATTGATGGTAAAACTGATGCCCAAATCCAGAGGCAAATCTAACACATAGGCATTTGGTCCAACCCTCTTTATCACTTTAAAAGGTCCAGCTCCGTGAGCATTAAGCTTCTTTTAGGCCTAAGCCCAATCAAGATAGAATTTCCTACATCAAATTCCTTGGCCCTTCTTCGGGAATTAGCTAGTTTCTTTCAAAATTAGTGCAGGTGGTGAACATGCTGGGCATATGCAGACTCCTAACAGGTGATGCAAAGGACTCATACCAACACCTAAGATACTCGACTATGCATTCATATTGAAGGAAATTTTATTGAACTCTTTGGACCTAAACCTAACAGATTATAGGCTCTCTAGGCTTGATCCTAGTTTGGCATGCACATGAAAATTTACAATGGGCTCCTGTCAATTTCCATAGAGTATGCCATAAGTAAGATGCAAACCTAATATGCGTAATGAATATATGCAGTATGCTAATCTCAACTAAATGTAAT
Source organism: Areca catechu (assembly GCA_021397845.1). Taxonomy (NCBI): domain Eukaryota; kingdom Viridiplantae; phylum Streptophyta; class Magnoliopsida; order Arecales; family Arecaceae; genus Areca; species Areca catechu. The sequence goes on from CM038046.1 coordinate 99,488,192, forward strand.
CTAATGTTTTTAGAAATGCTGGAGGTGTCTGGAAAGGGCAGAAAATAAGAAGTGGATTCAGAATTAGTCTGGTAGGGTAGGGAAAAAGGTTCAAGGTTAGTTGGATAAAGTAGGATATAAGAAGGCATGTCATGGACTAATCCTAGACTAATGAGGCTAACCTTACGAGGTTGAGACATATCTACAAGGTTTGCATAATGGAAAGATGGGTTACTAATCTCAGGGAAGAGGTCCTTAATGGGAACTATAAGAGGGGGCTCATCTTGAGGGTACTGATTCAAAGAGATTAGGTCCTTAATAAATTCTTCTGGTTCTTGTATTTTAGGACTAGACTCTATAATTTGAATCTCCTCTATGGTTTCTTCGGGTAAGGTTCTAGCAGCAGTCTCTAGGTTCTCTTCCTCTAATTGTTCTTCCACTACAGCTTTAGGTTAGGTATAGTTAGGGTCAACTAACTCTAGATTGGCTTCTACTTGGGTACCTATAGGGTCAATTAATTTTAGGTCTTCTAGAGGTGTCTCCTCTTCTCCCTCATACTCATCCACTAAGATCACATCAGCTTCATACACTTCTGCTTTAATGTAAGCCTTGTGAATCACAGGGGTGGTAGGGGAAGGTCGGCTAAGGAAAAATTGGCTAGGTCCTGGTTTCTGATTATGGGCACCACTCCTAGTGGGTTCAGGTTGACTAAGGGGTAGTGGATTAATACTGGGTTCATATCTAGGGATGCTAGGCTTATGGGGTTCCGATCGATGGCCTATGGGTTCGGATCTATAGGTCATGGATCTTGTTGGGATACCCCGGTTCAGCTACGAACCGAACACCGGTTCAATTGGCCGAAGTCCTTTTTTTCGAACTTTGGACCAGAGAAAGGCCGGGTCAACTGCAAGCAACCCAAGGCTTCTCACCGGACTGCGACATCTGAAGGCCAGATCTTTGGATGACGTCTTTGGCCTTGATCGAAGACCAAGTCTCTCGTCGACCTTCGAAGACACGCTCTTCAACCCCTGCCGTAGACACGATCTTCAACCCCGGGGCAAATACCAAGTCTTCGGCCCACATAAGGGGAAACCCGAAGATGGGACCACAATCTGGCCCAGATAGGCAACTGTAACCAATGGTTACAATCAACACTCTCCATTCCACGATCATGGTGTGCAACTCCAGCTGCCACGCCTTCGATCTGGCTGGAACCGCTCAATGACAATCCACGTTCGCCAATCATGGAAGAAATTGATTCCCCATAATCACCAAAAAAAGAGCGGGTCGCAGGCCGGGGGCCTTCTTTTAAATAGTGGTAAGAAGAATGGCTTGAGGGAGGTACGCTCATGCTCACACGCATAGATTCACCCATACTCTAAGAGCTTTTCTCTCTTACTCTAGACACTCTTCCCCATTCTATGGCTGGGATCTGCCATTTACTTAGGCATCGGAGTGTCCCCCGCCGGAACAACTCCGACAAGGGACCTGTTTTGTAGGTGAAACAAGGAGCGGTCCTACGGTGCAGCAGCTCCGATCGGCCAATACAAGGACTCCACACCAACAAATTGGCGCACCAGGAAGGGGGGCGTTTAGCACTCTTTGGGCTCCCTCCTAGACCAAGGGGTAGTAAGAGATTCTTGATGGCAAGAGGAAAGACTCAGATAGCTTCTACAAGCCGAAGTCGTGCTCCATCCCAGGGGGTGCACCCCTAGGGGAGAACGATGTCCCATCTCCCACAGTTGTTGTGGGACTACAATAATTCGAAGCCCTCATGAACCAGGTCACCAACCTTACGGCCATGGTTCAGGACTTCTAGAATAGAGCTTTTTCGATGGAAAATCCACCGGTCGCCTCCAGACATAGCTCTTGGTCTCGAAGGAATAGAGCCCCACGGGAGGACTCTACGCGTCCCTCCCCCCGTTCTTGGCCCTCTCTCGAAGGCAGAACTTCGAGATTGCTTAGGTCCGTCGATTTCCCACAGAAAGGGAAAAGGCCTAGGCAAACTCCCTCACCCTCCTCCGAAGTCTCCACCTCCGTGGAGAGAGCACCGAAGTAGACTCCCGATTACGATGGGAGGTTTAGAGCCATCGAATCAGAGATGGCGAGGGTGCAGGAACAGAGAATGCGGGATCTGAAGGATCCCGACGATTTGATTGTGGGTGATCTATGCCCACCCTACACCGACTGTATCATGGCCAAAGTTATTACTCGGCACTTCAAGGTTCCCCAGATGGAATCCTATGACGGCACCTCCGACCCCTTTGACCACTTGGATAGCTTTAAGGCCCATATGATAATCCAAGGAGCTTCGGACGTGATGTACTGCCTAGCATTCCCGGCTACCTTGAAAAAATCTACTCGGATGTGGTACTCGAGCCTGCACCTAGGTACCATTGATTCTTTTTCCAAGTTAGAAAAATTGTTTGTCTTGCATTTCAGGACCTGCCGCAAGACTCCACAGAATACGGACACACTATTCCTCCTTCACCAGAATGAAGGAGAAAGCCTGCGAGACTGCATCTCTAGGTTTAATGTGGCCACACTTGAGATCCCCGATCTCAACGAGCACGTGGCCATGTCTGCATTGAAGAAGGGGCTTCGAACCTCCAAGCTTACCTTTTTCCTGGATTAGAAGTTCCCTAAAATCTATGCTGAGCTCTTGTCAAGGGCTCAGAAATATGTTGATACTGAAGAGCAGGTGGCTAATCGATAACTAATCGAAGGGAAACCCCCTTCAAAAAAGAAGAATAACAGGGGACAAGGTCCCCCAACTTCCAATAACAATGGCGGCAAATATACAGACCGCCGAAGAAGTCCTCCCAGGCCTAGAGCATCGGGAGGAAGATTCGACTCCTACACCCCCCTCAACCTCCCTCGAGAGAAGATCCTCATGGAGATAGAGAAGGAGAACTATCTCTGATGGCCCCATCCCATGAAGGCTTCCTCTTCCAAAAAGAATAGGAACAAATACTGCCGATTCCACCGGGACCATGGCCACAACATTGAAGAGTGCATCCAGCTGAAGGATGCAATTGAGGATCTCATCAAAAGAGGGTATTTGGGGCGGTACATTGGTCGCCAAGGATCTCGGTCGGAAGCTACTATTCCCCAGCCACCTCTTGAAGACGCCGAACTGCCATATCAAAGGACCACCAATGGAGGTGTAGGGATGATACACTGACCCGCTGACTGGAGAAGGGATGAGGACGATTCTCCAAAGCGACTCAAGGACAACAACGCTATCCTCTTCTCTGACAATGACCTTGCGGGAGTTCGATTCCCGCATGATGATCCCCTTGTAATCTCGACCGTAGTGGCCAATTATGATGTACAGCGAGTCCTTGTTGATAATGGAAGTTCGACTGATGTCTTGATTTACGATGCATTCTCTAAAATATGTTTGCCTAGACATCAACTACGAAGATCCCCCATACCGCTCACCAATTTTAGGGGCAATCAAGTTCATGCTGAGGGAGAAATAGTGTTGCCTGTAACCCTTGGCACTGAACCTCGATAAAAGATGCTACCGATCAACTTCACGATGGTCCGGACCCCTTCAGCATACAACATCATCCTGTGATGGCCCATCTTGAACAGGTTCCGAACCGTGATCTCCTCTCATTATCTCCTGGTACGCTTCCCCACCAGGAACAGTGTTGGAGAAGTTAGAGGAGACCAGAGGACAGCACGGCAGTGCCTAATGATCTAAAACAGGCATTCCAATGACTCGACAACTCCGGATCAACTGGATCCGAGGGACACAACCACAAGCCTTAGTGAACCCATGGAGAGGACCGTCCCAGTACCTTTGACAAAGGAAGACCCCTCCAAAGTCATGCAGATCAGGAGTACACTCGATGAGAAAACCAGAACGGAGTTGATCCATTTCCTCAGAGACAACGTCGATGTCTTCACCTAGTCAGCTTTAGATATGCCGGGGATTCCTGCCAAAGTAATTACTCATCGGCTGGAAGTTACCCCGGGGTATAAGCCAGTGTGGCAGAAGAAAAAAAGCTTCACTCCTGAAAGACAACAAGCCGTGGACGAAGAATTTGGCAAGCTCTTTAAAGTAGGATTCATCCGGGAGGCCCACTACCCGAGTGGTTGGCCAATATGGTAATGGTGAAGAAAGCCAGCGGCAAGTGGAGGATTTGCATTAATTATACAGACCTCAACAAGGCTTGCCCAAAAGATAGCTTCCCTCTCCCGAAGATTGATCAGCTGGTCGCAGCTACTGCCGGCCACCAATTGCTGAGCTTCATGGATGCTTTCTTCGGCTATAACCAAATTAGAATGGATCTGCAAGATGAGGAGAAGAAGGCTTTCATCATTGATAAAGGTCTCTACTGCTACAAGATGATACCGTTCGGCCTCAAGAACGCCGGAGCAACGTTTCAAAGGTTGATCAACAAGGTATTCGAAAAGCAACTAGGGAGAAACATGGAGGCCTATGTTGACGACATGATCATTAAGAGCCTCCTCCGAAAAGATCACATCCATAACTTGGAAGAATCATTCAGTGCTCTACGGCGCTACCGCATGAAGCTAAACCCAGCAAAGTGTGCCTTTGGGGTCACTTCGGGCAAGTCTTGGGCTTCCTTATCACCAAACAAGAGATTGAGGCAAATCCTGAGATGATCCAAGCCCTGAAGGATATGAGACATCCCTCCTGCAAAAAGGAAGTCCAGCAGTTGACAGGGAGAATTGCCTCCCTAAGTAGATTCATTTCTTGGTCAGCCGAGAAATGCCTTCCATTCTTCAAGGTACTCCGACAGTCAAAGGACTTTGAATGGTCCGAAGACTGTCACACTGCCTTTGAGGAGTTGAAGAGGTACCTAGAGACCCCACCATTACTCTCCAAGCCATAAGAGGGCGAGGTCCCCTACCTATACCTCTCTGCTTTAGATGAAGCAATCAGTTCGGTTCTTGTCCAGAGAGATGAAGATGGATCCCACAAGCCGATCTACTATATCAGCAAGGTTCTGCATGATGTTAAAATGCGATATGCGAGGATGCAGAAGTTGATCTACTCTCTGGTGATTGCGGAAAAGCGACTACGACCATATTTCCATGCCCATGCTATTGTGGTGCTAACTGATCAACCTCTTAAGGCCGTTCTTCGATCTCCGGATATCTCTAGAAGGATAGCCAAGTGGGCTGTAAAGTTAAGTGAGTTTGACATCAGTTTTCAGCCCCGATCGGCTATGAATGCCCAGGTGCTCTCCGATTTCTTGGCCGAATGCACTTAGAGCTCTGAAGACGAAGCATCTTCGATAGAAGAAGAAGTCCCGAAGGAGATGAACTCCGTTTGGGTGCTTCATGTAGACGGAGCTTCCAATGCTACTGGGTGCGGGGCTGGACTCATGCTGGCCGAGCTTGATGGCCATACCATAGAGACGCACTCTAGTTCTCCTTCTATGTCTCTAATAACCAGGCTGAATACGAAGCCTTGCTCGTCGGACTTCGGATCACCAAAGATTTGGGAGTTCAGCAACTCCGAACCTTCTCAGACTCCCAGCTGGTTGTAAATCAAGTTAACGGATAGTATACAACCAAGGATCCAACCATGGTGCAGTACCTAGAGAAGGTACGGGCTTTATCTTTCCAACTGAAACATTTTGAGATCATCCATGTTCCACGATCAGAGAACTCTCGGGCGGATGCATTGTCTCGACTAGCAACTACAGCACCGGAATCTCTTGGGTGCACCTTCGTTGAACATCTTGAAACTCGAAGCATAGCCGAAGAGGTTGCGGAGGTGCACCAGATCGATGCTAAACCAAGCTAGATGGATCCCATCATCAAGTTCTGAATGAGGGAAAGCTACCAGAAGATAAGGCAGAGGCCAAGAAGATCTGCTGGATGGCGTCTCAGTACGTCATCTTAGACGGAACCCTCTATAAGAGATCGTTCTCTCAACCACTGCTAAAATGTGACCCATAGATGCGGATTATGCCCTGAGAGAGGTCCACGAGGGCATATGCGGTGATCACTTGGGAGACAGGTCTCTGGCATACAAGATCATTTGATAGGGGTATTACTGGCCCTCCATCCAGAAGGACTCGGCTGATTTCATGCGAAAGTGTGATCAATGCCAGAGGTACGCCAATGTACAGAGACAGCCTGCGAGTCACCTGACCCAACTGGCAGTCCCATGGCCTTTTGCCCAATGGGGAATGGACATTCTTGGTCCATTCCCGCTAGCATCGGGGCAAAAAAAGTTTCTCCTTGTAGCCATCGACTACTTTACAAAGTGGGTAGAAGCCGAACCACTGGCCCAGATCAAGAAGGCAAGGTGGAGAGTTTTGTAAAAAATTCCATCATATTCAGGTTTGACATCCCATATGTCATAATCACGGACAACGGGAAACAGTTCGACAATCCAAAGTTCAAGGACTTCTATGCTCAGTATCATGTCCAACATCGGTTGACATCCGTTGCTCATCCATAATCCAACGGAGAAGCCGAAGTCACTAACCGGACCATCCTCCATGGTCTGAAGACAAGGTTGAACACCACCAAAGGACTTTGGGTCGAAGAACTGACCTTTGTTCTCTGGGCATACTGAACTACCCCGAGAACAGCCACCAGCGAGTCCCTGTTCAACCTGGCATACGGTACCGAAGCTGTGCTACCTATTGAAGTCTCCTTATAGTCCCTGAGAATTGACAACTACAAAGAGCCTGGAAACTCCAATTGTAGAAGGATTGATCTGGACCTACCACCAAGCACTAGACTCCAGGCCCAGATAAGGATGGTGATGTACCAGCAAAAGGTCGCCAAATACTATAACTCAAGAGTTAAGGAGCAAACTTTCCGCATGGGGACATGGTATTGCGAAGGGTAGAAGTATCCAGGCCAATGGAATAGGGTAAACTCTCCCCCAACTGGGAAGGCCCATATCAAGTCGAAGAAGTCATTCAACCAGGAGCATATCGACTCAAGACCCTGGAACGGAAGACTCTATCTCGGTCATGGAATGTACAAAACCTGCACAAATACTATCAATGAATGAGTTCCTAAATTTCCAGTGCAAAGTTACTCAACCCTGCCCAACTCAGAATGGCTAGTTGCATCGACTGAACGATAACAGCCTAAGTAACCTGATCTGAAAAATTAGTCAACTACACAAAGGAGAGTCTGATCCACTCACCTTATCGGTATGCCCGACGAGCGCAACAGATGGCCTAACCAGGCCACCAAGACGATCAAAGGTGCAGGGATGGTTTTCGTAACCTACCCTATGGTAACCCGAAGACACGCTGGGGTGGGCCTAAATAGCCTACCTTAATCATGGTAGAAGTGCACAGGGATGGTGTAAAACACCCTACCCTACGATAAATTCAAAAACATGCCTAAAAGGACCACAGTCATCCTTTCAACAATGGACATTCCAATAATGGTCCAACTAACCTCACTTCTTTCCTATAGACAGAAAATGGTCCGAGGAATCTACATTCTAGACAAAACACGATACAACATATCATAGAAAGCACAAGGGAAGAGGTAAGAAAAGGATATTTCATTCCTTTTTCAATTTTTACAAAAAAAGAAAAAAAAAAGAGAAAGAAGAAACTCTCACAAAGAGAAAACAAGAAAGAAAAGACTCTAAAAAAGAGAGACAAAAAAAAAGAGTAACATTGGAAAGATGTGGAAAACTTTCAATAACCTCCTGCCAGGTTTTTCCCGTACCGGTGGGGGGAATCTGGAGGGACGATGAAGGGGCCCCGGGGTTCCCATCCGAACCAGAATTCGACCCCTCATCGGAGTCAGAATGAAATTCATGTTCGGGAAAGGGAACGGAGGGCTTGATATTGTCCAGGCCCTTCAAGTTATAAAACTTGAAGGCCTTCCTCCTATATTCCCGGAACCCCTGATTGAAGAGTTCAGAGCTGCCTCGGTGACTTCCTCCTTGAAGGCAGCAAATGCCCTAAAGTCCGAGATGACATTCGCCGCCTCCCTCCTGGCCTCCTCCACCTCCATGGCTGCCATCATGACCTGGGCCCGAGCCTCCCTCAGTTGGGCCTCCAACAGGCGGACCTTCTTTTCAAGACGGTCCACGAGAGGCTCCTCAGCATCATCCCCCGGCCCAAAGAACTCCGAACTCCTCTTCCTCTTTGGATCAACGGCCCTTCTCTTTGCAGCTCAGTGGAGCTTGGAAGTGCTGAACCTCATTTTCAATGGAAAGGAGTCTACAAGAATGATGGCCCTCGACAGCAAAAGGCAGAGTCCTATTTATAGAGACCCTGCACCCACGACCGACTACGGGGAGGCATGCTCCACGTCCTTTCCCAGCCACATCTGAAAGCACCACGTGTCCGGGCGACGCTTCGAGAACCAGAAGGTCGCTCGGGGGTCATTCCCAGGACAACAATTGCCATCGCTTCGAATCTAGAGAAATTATCATCATGCGATGGCAACATTAATGGCTTCTTTTTGGAAAAAGGAGACCTGGCAGCATACAAGGTGCAAGAAATCGTGACTGTACGAATATCGACGTGCCACGTCGACAACAAAAATTACAATCGAACTTCCCTAATCACTGGTTGACGGGGAGTTGTTGTCTGTCTACCCTGATGGATAGATTTAATATCAAAAGGAAGGTGACACCAGCCTGACCAATCGTAGACGGTCTTCGATAATGGAGTTCTAATCTATTCCAGAGTTCATCTTCGTCAACTATCAACTAAACGGCCTTCGGCCATGACTGTTCGACCAAGCAGAAGAGAGAACGGTAAAACCAGTTCAAGCTACATATGAAACATAACATTGCATATGCAAAGAAGGAAGAAGTCATTTCAAAATCTGGAAAAATTATCATACAAAATTCATTGACAATACAAAGGAGAAAGGAAGAAAATACATCCAAAGCGACTTGAACACTCAATATCAACAGGAGGAGACCCCACACCACAGGACTGAAGCAACTTATCAACTTGTGCTGAGAAGATCTCATCAATTTGGGCCGGGACCGGAGAACCTTTGGCTTGGACTCCCCCATCCTGAGCTTCCTCTTGAACTGAAATCAGAGTTGGGGTCACCCCCGGATTTTTGACTAAGGTAGTGGCCTCCTCACCCGGGCATGGCACCTCTTCGGCCTCTACAATGTCTTCGGCCTCCTCTACTTCCTCCCCTTCTTCTTCAACTATGTTAAGGGGAGGGATGCCGGAAAGATCAAGGTGAGGGAAGGCTTCCTTTACCTTGGAAAGTTCATCGTTAAAGTCGTGCTGGTAGCCATACAAAGATGCTTCATCTATTTCCACTTGAAATTGTGAAGATATTTTGAAGTCTATCACAGCACCGTCTACCCATTTCCTCAAAGACACGGACTCTCTCTTGGGTGCTTCGGACTCCATAATCGCCTCTTTGGCCCTCCTAGAAGCCTCCTCCACCGCCTTGGTTAGGCTTTCTATCTTCTCCTGATCCTCCCTGGCAGCCTGCTCCAGGGAGTCGACTTGTTTCCTGCTCTTTCTCCATCCTGCCCCTTGCTCCGCCATGGTCAGATGAGCACTTTTTAGTTCGCCCTTCAGTGTGCGAACTTCATCGTTCACCCGGATAAGGCGATCCTCCATAGATTGCCTCAGTTCTGACCAAGTCCAAGCTGAGAGGAGGTGCCCATGAGTTGACTAGTTAAAGCATGAAGGGAGAAGGAGAAGACTAGGTCAATTCCTAACCTAATAAGGATTCCTATTTTTAAATTGTTTGGGTTTAGTTATTCAAACTCATGTATGTAACCCTAGTTAGAAAGCATGGGAGCTCTATATAAACCCCACCCCTCCCCTCTTGTAATCAATATTTATTCATGATATCAAACCCTGATAAATTTATTTGAGCTTGCGAGCTTATGTGTTACTTTGTTCTTTTGGTTCTTTGGTTTGTGTTTGTGTTCTTGTGCTTGGCTGAATTCCTTGCTGTCCTAGCATCCTTCCACATCCTAACTCACTACCATACAAACCTTTACATGTCCAAGAAGGAGTGCCCTAGGCTGCCAAGCAGGGAGATCTTCATCAAGCTTCAAGCCGCCCTGCTTCTAAACCCTAAGCTGATTCCTTCTAAACCTAGTTTCCTTTCTTTTTCTTACTTTCTATTTTGATTGACCCTTGACATTTTGCAGGATCCCCGAGGTGTTTCACCTCTCCAAAGGAGGCTTTCCTTGCCTCCTGGACTACCCAAATCAGTCATCTAATCAAGGGAACTGAGCTTCATCATCCAGGTTTTAATCAAAAGTGTTGTGTGATCTCTTCATCGGAAGTTCTTCAAATCACTTATTGGTAACATCCTTCCCTTCTTTTAATTTCTGATTTGATGAAGATAAGCTATCATAATCTAGGAGTTTCTCAATTCTTGAGTCCTGGTAATTTATTATTTTGCATGAGTTTGCCTATGATACGATGATTCTATGCATTTCTATTCTTCTTGCTAGTTCTTACTTTAGTTTGAGAATTTAGCCCACAAACCTAAATTATAAAAATCACAAAAAAAATAGTTTACTATTTTTCCTGCATCATTAGTAATCTTAGAGTTGTCCTGCATTAGTTTGGTATCATAGCTGGTTTAGGATAGTTTTCATTTGCATTCGATTCATGAAACCCTAGTTTTTGAATTTTCTGCATCCTGTTCACTACATTAGGTCTCTGTTTTCCATCTGATTACAACCATATAGAAATTTTATTTTTCCATGAAATTTGCATAAATTGTTCTCTATCTTGTCCTATGATTTATCAAAATTTTTAATTAATTTTAAAGAAACCCTAAATCATTAAAACTTGGCATATTAAAAATTCTAACAAAAGTTCTAAGCTGTAGCAGTCTGAAAATTCTAGGATTTGTATAATCATTTGATTTTTTTTTTTTGTATAAAATTTGGTAGGTATCATCATCACTGTCATCCTCTATCATAGAATTTTTTTAATTTTTTTGTTGCATCAATACCTATGTCAAAATCTGCATCATCCAAGACCCTAATTTCCTAAATTTCTGCACTTACTTGACCCAACCTAATCAATTTCCAAACCCCCAATCCCAAGCCAAACTTTGTTTGCTAACCCTAGTTAACTTAAATTCAATTTATCATAGAATAAAATAATTAAAAAATATATATTTTATTTTTTGATTGTTTTAGATTGCATCAGGACCATTGAATGTTCATCATCTTTTATTCTAATCTTAAGGGCAATCAATATAACATCAAGGCAAGGCAAGGTAAGAGGTCATAACCTGTCCTGGGCCCAAAACAACCACCCAGCATTTCCACCCAAGCCTTAATTAAAATTGATTAGACTTAATTTGCCCTAGAGGGCTAGGTGACACCAACAGGTCAGGTCTGAGCTGTATGGGCCAACTAGTGCATTTAATCCTGTGGCTATTACTTAAATCTGGTGTCTAAGGCTGAAGGTCCAGAGTCAAATGACCTAAGTGGTGTTGTGGTTTTTAATTGGATCCATGTGAAAGCAAGGGGGGCCTCCCACACTCCCATCCACTACCTGGCCAGAGGAAGGATTAGCTACTGGGTTAAGTGTAAGTTGAGCTGATCCATCCAGTTTTGGCTCTAGGTCTAGAAAACCCTAGATTGTACTAGCCTATTTCTTTTGCATGCTTGGCTACACCATTCCATTCTGATTATTTGATTGAGTGTATGGCCACTAGATTAAAAACCCAATACCAGAAGTCTAAATCCCAAACTGACTTAGCCATGGATCCTAATTTGGAGGCCATCCTGAACTAGCTTACCCAGTTAACTACCCAAATGAACCATAGGTTTGACCAATCCGACACCTGAACCCAAGATCAATTAGCCCAAATGACCCAAATTAATACTAAACTTGACCAAACCCAAGATCAGTTAACTCAATTGACCTAATCCCAGAACCAAATGAACCATAGATTTAACCAAGTAGACCAACGATTTGACCAGACAACCACTAGGATCGACCAATTAGCCACTAGTTTTGACCAAGTAGGAGATCGGTTAGGAACCCTAGACAAGACCTATAGGACTGAACCCATAACCTATGAACCCATTACCCTTAGTCAGCCTGAGCCCAATAGGATTAGTACCATTAGATATGAACCCAGTGTTAGTCAGGAACACCTTAGCCAACCCACCCTTGTCACCCCAGTCATTAGTCAATTTTTCCTTAGTCTCTCCCTCTTACAACCTCATTGGTTCACCCAAATGACCTTGAAGAAGAGATATATGAGGCTAACCCAAGCTTAGTGGAACGGTATGAGGAGGAAGAAGAGTTCCCCATAGAAGACTTAGAGCTAGTTGAATCAATAGATCCCAGGTAGAAGCCATCCTATAATCAGTTGACCCTGACCATACCCACATAGTAGTCGACCCAGAGTTAGATGGCCCAGATCACACCCAGGCAATAATGGAAGAGCAAGTAGAGGAAGAGACCCAGATCCTATTACTAGAGCACCACCCAATTATAGAGCCTAGTCCTAAATTTCTTAAACCATATGACTTTATTAAGGATTTGGCTTATCAGTACCCTCAGGAAGAATCCCATCCTATGGTTTCCATTAGCGATCTCTTCCCTTTGATTAGTGATCCATTCTTTCATACTATAAACCCTATAGGTACCCATCAACCCCATAAGGTAAACCTCATTAGTCTAGGATTAATTCCTGATACCCCTTCTTACATCCTATTCTACCTGATTAACCCTGAACCCTTTTCTTACTTCCTACCCCATCATCTAACCCTGAACCCACTTCTTATTTTCTACCCTTTTCTGACTTTCTTATGTTTCTTTAACCATTCATATGCATTTTATAGGAGTTTGCATAATGCATACATTCATTATTCATGTCATGTTTGCATCTTACTTTAGGAGAACCCTATGGCACCTAGTAGGAGTATATAGTAAGTTCTCATGTGCATGCCATGCTAGGGTCAAACCTAAAGAGTCTATAATCTGTTAGGTTTCGTTCCTTAGAGTCCAATAAAATTTCTTTTGATAGGAAAGTCTAGTCCAGTCTATTAGGTGTTAGTTGAGTCCAGTAAATCCATAGCCCCAAACTATCTGTCCACACATGCATTGACATCTGCATACATCATGAAATTAGTCAAGAGCTGAACATAATTAATGAACTAAATAACAACTTGGTTAATTCCCAAAAGAAAGATGAAGAATTTTTAGCAGAGGAATATGTGACTGCTAAAGAATTTTCTACTCATGAAGCTGGTCCATCTAAAATAATGAATAGTAGTGGACCTAATGCCTATGTGCCGAGATATCACCTGATTTAGGTATTAGCTACACCTTCATCATCTCAGACTTTGTAAACTCTAGGGAGCCAGCAGTGATACCCAGCAAAACCCTTGAGCCACTCTTGTTCTTTGAGAAAGAACCCACCCTAGAGCGACCACATATAATTTGGCCTTATGGTGAGGAAATGATTGAGAGAGCTTTGGATGATCAAGCTATCGGTACCCAGGATAGAGACTGTCAGCGATGTTTAGTCCGGTGGTAAGGTCGGCTAGAATATGAGGACTTGTGGAATGCTGGTGCGGATCTGCAGCACCTCAACCCAAACCTTCCTTGAGCCAAATTGACCCATACTCGACGAGGTCGAGTTCCTCCCACCTTGGAAGAATTGGTGGGGATACTAGGATCAGACATAGATCACTGGATCCCATATGGTTTAATTAGTCATGTGTCAAAGTTTTGAAAATTTTGTAATCAATTAAGATTGAGACCTATAATAAGTTGAGGTTAGTTGATTTGTCTCAACCCTCAACCTAGTCAGTATTTCGAGTCATGTACATCAATTATGAGTCCAATATGAGCATAATCTTTGTACAAGAGAAGAGGTCACCCTATTTTGGAGTTCCACCATGCCACATGCAGGAGTCAGAGGCCACTACATCAGCCCAGTGGATTTTGTGTGACAATATAGGATCCAAGATGCTTCCAGAAACCCTGATTCCTTCCAGATGCCCAGATTCCTATCCATATGCCAAAGAATATTCCCAATCCAGAGCATCCATGATTCTAGAGGTCCATGTATGCCCAGACAAGGAAAAATCAAGCCCAGGCACCAAGCCCAAGCCCTTAAGAAGCAAGATTCCAGCCAAATTCCCTATAATATGCCAGCCCATGCACCCAGTCCCTGAAAGCCCACCTGGGCCCCTCAAGAATTCATCCAAGCCCATGAAGGAGGCATCCTTGCTGCTACCCCAAGGTCCAAAATCGAATTTATGGAGTTTGACCAAGTCCAAGCCAAAAGGAGGCCCCCATGAGTTGATAAGTCAAAGCATGAAGGGAGAAGGAGAAGACTAGGTCAATTTCTAACATATCAAGGATTCCTATTCTTAAATTGTTTGGGTTTAGTTATTCAAACTCAAGTATGTGACCCTAGTTAGAAGGCATTGGAGCTCTATATAAACCCCACCCCTCCCTCTCTTGTCATCAATTTTTATTCATGATATCAAACCTTGGTTAATTTATTTGAGCTTGCGAGCTTGTGTGTTATTTTGTTCTTTTGGTTCTTTGATTTGTGTTTGTATTCTTATGCTTAGCCAAATTCCTTGCTACCCTAGCATCCTTCCATGCCCTAACTCACTGCCATCCAAGCCTTCACACATCCAAGAAGGAGTGCCCTAAGCCGTCAAGCAGGGAGATCTTCATCAAGCTTCAAGCCACCCCGCTTCTAAACCCTAACCTAATTCTTTCTAAACCTAGTTTCCTTTATTTTTCTTACTTACTATTTTAATTGACCCTTGATGTTTTGCAGGATCCCCAAGTGTTTCACCTCCCTAGAGGAGGCTTTTCTTGCCTCCAGGACTGCCCAAATCAGTCATCTAATCAAGGGAACCGAGCTTGATCATCCAGGTTCCAATCAGAAGTGATATGTGATTTCTTCATCTGAAGTTCTTCAAATCATTAATTGGTAACATCCTTCCCTTCTTTTAATTTCTGATTTGATAAAGATAGGCTATCCTAATCTGGGAGTTTCTCAATTCTCGGGTCCTGGTAATTTATTATTTTGCATGAGTTTGCCTGCGATACGATGATTCTATGCATTGCTATTCTTCTTACTAGTTCTTACTTTAGTTTAAAAATTTAGCCTACAAACTTAAATTATAAAAATCATAAAAAAATTAGTTTACTATTTTTCCTGCATGATTAGCAATCTTAGAGTCATCCCGCATCATGGTCGTAAATTTCTCGATCAGCCACCTCGATAATAGAGTTCCAGTTTGGGGTCTGGTCTGGGTCGCTCCAAACCCAATCGACCCCCTCGATGAAAGCAAAGAAGTATTTTCTCTTCCATCCTTTGATGGAAGAGGGGAGCTCGAACTTGATACCCTTTAGATGCGGAGAGATGAACCACCATCCCTCCTCGATCGGGTGGCATTTCAGGATAAAGAAAATCATGAACAAGTTGAAATGGGCTATGATCCCATGAAAGTAGTAGAAGATGATGAAGCAAGAAATTGTCCTGACTGTGTTTGGAACCAACTAAGCTGGAACTAGATGATAATGGCTCAGCACGAAAAGGAAGAAGGGATGAAATGGGAATCGAATGCCCCCTGTGAGGGTTTCCTCGTAAAGGGCAATCTAGCACGGGCCACTAGAGGTGACTCATTCCCCCGGTCATGGGATCGAGAGCTGGATGGAATTCGGGACACCGAAGGTCTCCCGAATGATCGAAAGCTCCTTACCGATTATCGTCAAAGGGAATCTTCCAAGATACTTTTGGACAAAAGCTGTAAATACCGCTTGCTACATTTTAAACAGAGTTTTAGTTAGACCTATTATAAGAAAAACCCCTTATGAATTATGGAATAATAGAAAGCCAAATATTGATTATTTTCATGTTTTTGGTTGCAAATATTTTGCGGTTAACAATGGTAAGGATAACCTTGGTAAATTTGATGCTAAATCTGATGAAGCTATTTTTCTAGGTTATTCGACTAATAGTAAAGCATACCAAGTATTTAATAAGAGAACTTTAACTGTTGAAGAATCAATTCATGTTATTTTTAATGAGACTAACATTGCATCTTCTATAAAAGAAGATTGTGCTGATGATGCAGATACACCTGAAAAGGAATTGAAGGACATGACTATCAAAGACAAGCAATCAGATGAACAACAAGAAGAGTTGGTAAGTAAAAATCATGAAAAAATTACCTAAAGAATGAAGGTATGTACAATCACATCCCAAAGAACTTATTATAGGAGATCCATCACAAGGTGTTTGGACTAGAGCTTCACATAATGATGCACATGATTTAATTGCTTTTGTATCTCATGTAGAACCACGTACCATAGAAGAAGCTGAAACCGACCCTAATTAGATGTTAGCTATGCATGATGAGTTAAATCAATTTAGAAGAAATAATGTTTGGACACTTGTAGAGAGACCATTAGACTACCCTGTTATAGGTACTAAATGGGTCTATAGAAATAAACTAGATGAACAAGGTAATGTTATTAGAAATAAGGCTAGACTGGTAGCTCAAGGTTATAACCAAGAAGAAGGAATACATTTTGATGAGACCTATGCACCAGTAGCTAGACTAGAGGCTATTATATTACTTCTGGCATATGCATGTTTTATGAACTTTAAATTATTTCGGATGGATGTAAATAGCACTTTTCTAAATGATGTTTTATCTGAAAAAGTTTTTGTAGAACAACCGCCTAGTTTTATCGATCACTCTTTTCTAAATCATGTTTTCAAGTTAAATAAAGCTTTATATGGTCTTAAACCGGCACCTAGAGCCTGGTATGATAGATTAAGTTTTTACTTGAAAATGATTTTGTAAGAGGTAATGTAGATCTACCCTATTTATTCAAAAGAAAAATAATAATATTTTAGGTGTTCAAATTTATATTGATGATATAATATTTGGATCTACTGATGAATCTTTGTGCCAAGATTTTGCTAAGTTAAGGGGGAATTTGAAATGGTCTAATGGGTGAGCTGAACTACTTTCTCGAGCTTCAAATCAAACAATCGAAGGAAGGGATTCTAATCAACCATGACAAATACATTAAAGAGATTATCAAAAAGTTTGGCATGGAATCAAGCAAGGAAGCTGGAACACCCATGAGTCCTACATGCAGATTAGATAAAGATGAAAATGGCATAAGTATTGATCAAAAGTTATATAGAGGTATGATCGGATCTCTACTCTATTTAACTACCAGTAGACCTAACATTCTATTTAGTGTTAATGTGTGTGAGCGTTTTCAATCAAATCCAAAAGAATCACACATTATTGCTGTTAAAAGAATTATTAAATATCTTAAAGGCACATGTAATGTAGGATTGTGGTATTCCAAGTATTCAACTTTAAAGTTAATTAGTTATTTAGATGCTGACTATGGTGGCTGTAAGATTGATAGGAAAAAGCACCAGTGGCATATGCCAATTTCTATGTGTCAACTTAATTTTATGGCACTGTAGAAAACAAAACTTTGTTGCACTGTCCACTGCTGAAGCAGAATATGTAGCTGCAGGGAGCTGTTGTACATAAGTGTTGTGGATTAAACAACAGCTAGAAAACTATGGTGTTATCCAATCTAAAATTTCTATCAAATGTGATAACACAAGTGCTATTAATTTATCTAAAAATCCAATTCAGCATTCTAGGACAAAGCATATAGAAATAAGGCATCATTTTATTCGAGATCATGTTTTGAATAACAACATAGAATTAGAATTTGTCCCTACTAAGAACCAACTAGCTGATATCTTTACAAAGCCTCTTAGCCAAGATAGATTTGAAAAGATTAGAGGAGAGTTAGGTCTTTGTGACCCAAAATAAGATTTCTGACTTATTTTTCAAAAATTAAGAAAAATTATCTAAAGTCTTCCAAATTCATTTTAGAGCTATTGACCATTTCACGTAGTACTATTGTAGCTATAGAACCTTTAGCTTAGACTTTTGAGCTTTAACCTGTGTTTTTGCTCGAGCCAACTCGAGCAATCCCTTGTTCTGTTGAGCCGACTCGAAGGACTGTTTTAGGCTTTTCTAAATAGGGTTTCGTAGTGTTATTTCCCTAACCTCTTTCCATTTTTACTGTTTATCTCCAGTCATTTCTTCTCCCTAGTCTTAGAAAAACATCTAGAATCCATTCTAATCCCTAAACCTAAGATCAATGGCACCTAGTAAGGCTGTAGGAGAAAGACCTAGGAAAGTGATCTGATCTATTACGGAGGAATGGAGGACAAAACGAAGGCTTGATGCTTTGGATTCATAACCCACTCAAGAACACTTGAGCAGCAGCCAATCGATGTTCCAGATGCTCCAAGGTAGATCATTCCTATGGGAAATCAGCAGGTAACCTCTGGAAGAACTGTAGATTTCAATTTTCTAGAAGAGGAGAACTTGAAATTAGGCGATTGGCTTGAAGCTCAGGGTTGGAAATACTTTTGCATGCTTGATCTACCTACCTATCCAACCTTGGTCAGGAATTTCTTTGAAAATTTGTCTCTTGGTACATTCCATCTTGAATCTATTATTAAAGGGAAGAACATTATTGTGGATGAACAAAGATTAAGTACATTGTTGCAAATTCCTAAAGAAGGAGAATGTTTTTTGGTGATGAAAGAAAAACAAAAGACCTTAAGAATTATTTTGGAAAGAAATGATGTATCAGGGATTGTTCATGTTCAAGCTAACCTACTATCTTTGGAAATGAGACTTCTACATAACATTATTAGTAGAGTATTTTTATCCAGAACTGGAAGATTTGACTAGGTAAGTGAAAGAGATATGGTGTTTATGAGATGTCTGATTAATGGGGAGGCCCTCAACTTGCCTTACATTATGATTGTTCAGATGAGGGAAGCAGCTCGCAGGGCACGAGCTTGTGTTCCTTATGGCATGGTATTCACTTTACTTTTCCAGAATACCGGTGTTGATTTGTCAGGTGAGGACAAAAGACCTTTAATACATATTGACAGATACAATGCCAAGTCACTTAACAGAATGGGCTTTCATAAGGTTGAAGATCAGATGGATTCGAAAGACCTTAGGATAGAGAGTAGCACATTCTGATGATGAGGAGCCTTCTGATGATGAGCAGACTAGATAGGCACAGGATATCGAGACTAAGCGACCCACTAATGAGATTGGACCCTCTGAGCCAGCACCTACCTCACCTCGATCTCTTGTGAGAGATATAGATACTAGTGGTTTACATGATCATAGACTGCAGACTATCTTGGATGAGCTTTCCACTTTATAGCGAGGGAGAGCTGAGACTGATGCCAGGATAGATGCATTACATACTGAGATGAGGGATGGATTTTGGCAGATCATAGCAGCCCTTCGGGAGATCAGTGCAGCTAGATCATCAGCACCTCCTCCACCACCAGATGATGGACCTAGACCAAATGATGGTACTGACATTGGACCTACAGAGCCTGAGCACCCTATTAGCACTCCTGGTGAGCAGTGTATTGATACACAGGCTACTGAGTTACCTACAATCACTGAGGAGCAGCACACTAATATTGTAGACACTCCAATGATGCAAATTCTTTCCAGTATCAATACCTTGGCTTTATCAGATCATCCCTCTGTGCACCCTACTCCGATCCTAATTTCTGTTGGATCTTCACCTTCTAGACCTAGAGCTGCAAGACCACCCATTGCTACTAGGACTAGACTTAGGGACCTTAGGCCTAGATTTCTTAAGTTTAAACCGCAGTCTGGCATTTTAGAAGTTGACTCCTCTTCTTCTAGTGAAGATGAGTCTAGCCCTACATTTTGAGTTTAGATTTCTTTTATTGTATGTGATACTATTTTATAGTGCATTGACACCCTTGTATTGTATCACATTTTGTACTGACAATCCTTATAAATATGTGTGTGTTTTGGAAAATCTTATGTTATAATTGATGAGTGATTTGTTATAATTGTACATGAATAACTTGAACTTTGTCAAAGGAAAAAATGCTTTTATGTCAAATATGTTCCTAGTAATATTTCTCATTATTATGTTTTGTTGATGACAAAAAGGGGGAGAAGTGCATGAAATCAATCAATGAAATCAATTAAGAGAAATGAGAAAAATTGTAATTATTACATGAAAAAGGGGGAGCAATTATTGAAAATTATTCTTTTGAATATAAAGTATTGAACTAGTATTGAAAAGTTTGTTTGAAAGTTTGCTTGAAACATTTTGATACATTATGATTGATATGATAACCATATTATTCTGATACATGCTCTTAATTGTTGATACATGCTCATAAGACTTCATTTGTTTCGATACATACTATTTTGAATATACATTGATATATGTGAATATCGGTACATAGTATGTTACTATACATGAATTGTAAAGTTTTTTTTTTAAGCTTGTCATGCCCAGTATTTTATCATCATCAAAAAGGGAGAGATTGTTGACCCCTGGAATAATTTTGAAGATTACAAAACATTGGAGCATGTATTTATGACTAACTCTTTCAATTATTCAAGAAATTTTTGTAGGAAGCATTTATCAATGAATCACTCTATTTCCTACTTAGCTGAAAGTTATCCTAGTACAGTTGTAGTAATTAATGAAGTATATTGAATTGAAGACCTCAAAGTTGTAAAACCCTAATTTTCATTCTTGTAATCTTGTACAAAGGGCTATAAATAAGTAAAAATAAGTTTGATTAGGTAAGATATAGTTTGTAACCTATTTTGAAGTTTCGGAAGACTTATATTGGTTGGAGATTCAATTAGCTGAATCTTGAAAGTTCTACTCGAGCCGACTCATGGACAAAGGCCGACTCCTATTTGGCATGGCACGAAGAATTTCAGAGTTTCAGAAATCCAAGCTGACTCGAATATATTGAGCCGACTCAAACAGAAGTTCCAAATCCTAAGTTTTACAAACTCAAAGCCTTGAACCGACTCGACTTAGAAGAGCCGACTCATCCAGAGTTTATGTTTATCCTGACTGAGACTTCGAGTTGACTCGACCCAGAAGAGCCGACCCGTACAGAGTTTGTTTTTCTATTATCTAAGACTTCGAGCCGACTCGAGTGTCGGGTTCAAGCCTGTAACGGCTAGTTACAGAATTATTTGTTTAAATTTTAAGAAGGCTCTTACGGCTCTATTTTAATTTTCTAGGCCCTACAATAGCTAAAGTTGCTTAAAAATTATAAAAGGGAGTATTTATGATGGATTAAAGGATGATTATTGATTATTCACTGAAAATCAAAAAGCATTCAAGTATATTTCAAGTCTTTCACCGACCAACTTCAAGTGAGCATTCAAGAAAGGATTCAAAGCTTCTCCAACTCATCTTCATTCATTGAATCCAACTTTTGAGGAAGTCAAGAAGTAGCTTTAAGAGTATTCAAAAGCATCTAAAGCAAGGCTTCAATTTGAACTTCATTGGCAACTACCAAACAAATTGGGTTTCTTGTAAAGTTGCTATTTTCATTTGATATATCTTGTTTTCTCTCTAAGAGCAGCAAGGGGATGTGTCTTGTGAATGTTGAAAGGTTTTTAGGTGAGCCTATTAAAACCTAATTTTGGGTTTCTTTGGTGAGCCCGGTACTAAAAACCACTGGGACTTGGGTTTCTTGGTGATCCCGGTATAAAACCAAGCATGGGTTTCTTTGGTGAGCTCGGTATAAAACCAAAGAATATAGGGTTTGGATTGTGATCCTGGCAAAATAATCCAACTATATTCTAGAAAGAATATAGTGCAAATCCCAAGTGGTGCTTGGGTAGTGGACGTAGGAGCAGGTTGCTCCGAACCACTCTAATTTCTTTGTGTTTGTGATTATGTTTGCTTGACTTCTTTGTGTTTGTTGATTTAATTACTTCCATTGCATAATCTATCACAACACCAACACTAGAAGATTTTTAAAGTGCACATACTTGAAAGTTTTTTTTACTATCCCAATTCCCCCCCTCTTAGGAAGCCACCTAGGCAACAGATCTATCAACCTTAGTAGTAAGGAATAATCCTATGCAGCTTAATGAGACTAAATCCAGAACTCTATGACCATAGCAGAGTCATAATGAAAAGGTGTTTTCATTAGTATCACAATTGGACTTGAATCGATTAAGTTAAGCATATGATTGATGGATTTGACGAGTTTCCGTAACCAATATCATGTCGGGATTTTTGGTAGAGGAACCGAATCACATGGTAACTATACTTAGGGGTTCCAATCTTATTCTACTGGGTTGCCACTACATACTGCTAGGTATTACTGGTGGATTATGAGAGCCCACTAGGATCATTCTTGGATCGATGATCCTAATTAGGGTTGAGCTGAAATTATTTCAGTCCATCGAAAGGAGTTTTGATGATGTATAATAGAGATTATAGCATGTCTCATTACCAAACAGGATAGAACCTGAGGGGTCACACACATTAGGAGCTTACGTAACCAATCAGCAAATCAAAATATTACTAAAATTGGCAATTTTAGTACATTTGGACCTAATTATAAATGTTACAATTAATTAATTATGGATTAATTATTAATTAAGTTAAATTAGATTTAATTTAATTGAGTTAGACTTAGTTAATTGATCCTAATTGAGTTAGGTCAATGGCCTTTTCGAAATGGTTCGATCAGATTTAAAATTAGCTTCAATTTGACTGTCAAATTAATTAATTTGGACATCACTTAGAGTCCAGTTAGACTGGGACTCTCTCTCCTTGTCTCCCCTTGTCTTCACATGCCAACATGTGGGCCCAAGTTATTTTGTGTGACAAAAGAGTATTGGTGTGAAAGAGGAAGGTGCAAAAAGGAGTTTTGGCATGAAGAGAAAGAGAAGTCCTTCTCTTCTACTCCTCTTAAAACTTAAAACAGATTAGTTTAAACTCTCTTTTTGGCATGGAGGAGTTGGAGAAGGGATTTACCATAAGAAATAAAAGGAAGAGAAAAGGTGTGGCAGAACATATGCTCTTCTCTTTTTGGCATGATTTTTTTTTCTCTCTTGGGCATCAACATAGAGCTTCTCTCTCTTGGGACA
Organism: Areca catechu; assembly: GCA_021397845.1. NCBI lineage: Eukaryota > Viridiplantae > Streptophyta > Magnoliopsida > Arecales > Arecaceae > Areca > Areca catechu. The sequence goes on from CM038046.1 coordinate 99,511,140, forward strand.
TCAAGGTGTCCTCTCCCTTTTATTTGTTTTCTCCTTTCTTGTGTGAGATCTAGAGAGATATTCTACAAGAGAAAGAAGAAATAAAGAGGTCCTACATCTTGCAAATCTGAATTTGCAAGATGAAGCCAGTTCAAGAAAAGCCAGTCCAGATTCGGATCAGCACAGTTTTTAAAGTGGCTAATTTACTGAAAGAGGAGGGGCTGCAAGGATCTACAGTCTGGTGCTCTCTACGACTCGATTACATGAGCTTTGTGTGGATACCAGCAGAGGCCGGGCGATTGTGCGTCTCCAATAGAATCCCGGTTTCAAAAGTGGACGGCATGTTTTTCAGAGCAGGCCAAGATAGCGATCCATGTAAGTTTTTATGTTTAAAATAATTTTATTTTTAGATCTGATATTTTTTTCATATATTACAGCATGTTAAGAATTTATGATGAATAAAATAGATTTATTTATAAATTGCATCATTAGATATAAAATAGTTTTTATATCTTATTCCATTGTGTCAGGCTGTTGTTGCTTAGTTTTATGCAATATACTGTTCCTGGGAGAACTCCAATAGTGGTATCAGAGCCATGGTTCTCCTTTCTTTAACATGCATGGATGAGAATCAGATCTGAAAAATATTCAGATCAGATAGATAGATTATGATTGTATCAAATCTATGTTGAATCTGAGATTGTTCTAGCATATAATTGTTATATTTTGAAAACTATTTTTGAAATTAAAATCATAATTTTTTATATCTGAAATTAAATATTATAATCTGAAATTTAATTGATCAAAGGTTGTACAAAGTGATATAAGGTTGTCCTGCTATAGGGTTTACCCCCAATAGTGCAAAAGTTGTCTTACTTTGATATATACCTGGTTTTGAAAAAGGGTTTTCAAAAGGTTTTGATCAATTTATGATTACATATGTTAATGTATATGATACACCAAATTAGGATTTAGATCTTAAATTTGATTCATGATCATAAGCCATAAAAATCATGCATTTGAACCTATTTTAAAATTGATTTGATTAGGAAATTAAATAGGTGCATGAGGGTTTGGGTTGAACAAATTAGGTCTAGTCACCTTAAAATTATTTTTAGATGATGTCTGGTCAGATCAATTTATTTGATTGTGAATCGATAAGTTAAGACCTAATTTGGCTCAATGATGAGCCCAGATCACTAGATTGACCTAATTGAATCTTATCAATCAATTGGTGTCTAAGAAAGGTTTTGATCATGGTTTTTAATTAGGGCTAACTCTTTCTCAACCAACTAGTTTGGCGGAAAGAGGGTATATGGATGAACCTTCTTATGTGTCAAACTGACCTGGCCAAATTGGTTGATTAAGTTTTCAATTGGGTCACTTTTGATTTGAGTTCACCCATGCTAGTTATTTTAAGTCAGACATGAGATTGTGCTAACTTAATGTAATTGGTCAGACATGATTTGGCTAATCAATTTAGAAGAGACCTGAACCATAGCTCCCCATAAATATTAAGTCTTAGGTCTTCTACCATTGTAAGTGTATGGGTGTCCTACTGGTATTGATTATTCTCGGTTGGTTACAGTGGTCTAGTTGCATCGGGAAGACACAACCACCCTATTAAGCATGAGATGTTGCTAGGCACTGATGGGGTTGGGCCTAATAAATGGACATGTTGAGGGACTCAATGATGGCTTTGTCTAACAGGAATGGTGGGTCTGACTTAACTAATGATTGGACCAATAAACAGGCATATTGAGGTTCTATAATTTAGAGACTAAGATGCTACAATTTGTATTAGATACATTGGACAAGAGTTGGCCACTTATTGGTGTAGTGTGTTACCAATACCAGGCATGGTGAGGTGTCACAAATCGATGGGACCTAGCACCCACTAGAAATCTAGAGTCGCAGGGTTTCCGCATCTCCACGAGGAGTGTGAGAGATCCAAGAAAATAATTGGAGTTCTAAAATTATTTTTTAAAGACCCCAGAATAATATTATAATTAAGTATAAACATCTAATTTGAATCTTCTACTCTTGAAGTTAACCATGTCTGCTTCAATCCCTTAGCCCGTATTTTAGAGACAAACCAACTTTTAGGCCTTAATTTCAAAGATTGGTTGAGAAACATCAAAATTATTTTAACTTCTGAGAAGTTGGGCTATGTGCTTGACCAGGAACGCCCTGTCTTACCTGACCATCCAAATGCTCGTCAAACGACTGTATATGAAAAATGGAGGGAAGATGATAATAAGGTTAAGTGTTACATGTTGGCCTCAATGTCAAATGAAATGCAAAGCCAACATGAGGATATGCCAACTGCTAAATCGATTCTGATTTACCTACAAGAGTTATATGGTGAACAAAGTAGGATTGCATGCTTTGAAGTATCGAAAAGGCTTTTCAACAATAAGATGCATGAAGGGCATTCAATCCACGATCATTGTTTGACAATGATCAAGGACATAGAATAGCTTGAGAAGCTGGGCATTCCAATTCATAAGGGGCTTCAAGTGGATTTGATCCTCTAGTCCTTAACTAGTTCATATGCTCAGTTCGTTATGAACTATAATATGAACAAATTGAATTACACTTTACCTGAATTATTAAACATGTTAGTAAGCAATGAGGGGACCCTGAAGAGTTCAAGGGGCTCTATTTTCTTTATGGAGCAGTCTTCCTCCAAGAGAAAGTCTACTTGGAAGAAGAAGAAACCTACAAAGAAATAGAAGAAGGAGAACAAACAGAACATAAGGACACTCCCAAGAAAGCCAAGGTTAGCAAAGGAAAGTGTTTCCACTACAATACAAATGGCCACTGGAAAGAAAATTGTCCTCCTTACCTGGAAAGCTTAAAGAAATAGGAGGATGCACCTTCTGAAGGTCAGTCCATACTCGTTATTGAATCTAATCTAATGGTTTTATATACTTCTAGTTCGATTTTAGACTCTGGCTCTAGTGCTTATATATCAATTTTAATGTAGGTCCTGGAAAGAAATAGAATGCTAAGAGAAGGTGAGATGGTCCTACATTTCGAAAATGGAGCAAAAGCTACTGCTCAAGCCATTGGATCATATTCTCTGGTGTTACCTTTAGGGTTTAGATTAGTACTTAGTGACTATTTTTTTGTACTTGGAGCTAGTAGAAATTTGATTTCTGTCTCTATGCTAGCAATTGAAGGATTTCAATTTTACATTCAATAAAGACTTTTGTAGTATTTATTTGAGAAATAAATTGGTTACAAAAACTATTTTAATATATAGTCTCTATCATTTGCATGCCGATGCATCTTTGAATATTAACGAGAAAATTAAAGTGAATGCCAAAGAACATAAACATCCTAGAAATGACCTAAATGATAAATATTTGTGGCATCTAAAGGTCGGTCATATGGTAAGGACAGAATTGACAAACTGGAAAGGGATGGAATCCTAGATTCAGTTAATTCTGAATCATACCAATCTTTTTAGTCATGTCTTCAAGAAAAAATAACCAAGTTACCCTTTGTAGGACGTGGAAAGAGGGCCACAGAATTACTTGCCCTGGTACACACTGATGTGTGTGGTCAATTTGATGTGCAATCCAGGGATGATTTTTACTACTTCATAACCTTTACTGATGATTGTTCACAGTATAGTTATGTATTTCTTATGAGACACAAATCTGAAGCTTTTGAAAAGTTCAAGAAATTTAGACATGAGGTAGAAAAACAAACAGGTAAAACCCTTAAGGTTCTTTGATCAGGTCGAGGAGGTGAATACCTTAGTAGAGAATTCTTAGGTTATCTTAAGGATAATGTCATAGTCTCACAATGGACTTCACCTGGTATGCCTCAGCTCAACGGGGTGTCTAAGAGAAGAAATAGGACAGTATTAGATATGGTCTGATCCATGATGAGCTTCACTGACTTGCCTTTATTTTTTTAGGGATATGCCCTACAAACTTCAATCTATATTTTAAATAGAGTTCCATCTAAATCTATTCCTACCAAACCATATGAGATTTGGCATGGTAAGAAACCAAGTCTTACTTATTTTAAGATTTGGGAATGTCCAGCCTATATCAAAAGACTAATGGCGGATAAGTTGGAATCAGATCTGTGAAAGCTCGATTTATAGGATATCCTAAAGAAACTTTAAGATATTACTTTTACCTTCCAAAAGATCATAATGTGATTATGAGCAGACATGCCATATTTCTTAAAAAATAGTTTATTCAGGAAGGTGTAGTGGGAGGTTAATTGAGCTCGATGAGAAAGTCTCTAAAGAGCAGCTATAGATCAGATCGAACCCAATCAACCAATTCACATAAATGCTTTTCCACCTCGTAGGTCTTTAGAGTCTCCAAACCTCCTGAAAGGTACTTGTGTATGCTTACAGAGGATATAAAAGAAATGTTTCTAGTTGGGGACAAGGATCAATTGATTGATCCTAGGAGCTATGATAAGGCGATGTCAGACATCCACTCCAAGAAATGGTTAAATGCTATGAAGTCAGAAATTGAATCAATGCATTCTAACCATGTATGGTCCTTAGTGGATCCACCAAAGGGTATTGTACCTATTGGTTGTAAATGGATCTACAAAAAGAAAATAGGTGCAGATGGTTAGGTAGAGACCTATAAAGCTAGGTTAGTGGAGAAAGGGTATAGTCAACGTGAAGGCATTGACTATCATGATACCTTTTCACCAGTAACTATGCTGAAATCCATCCATACACTACTTACAATTGCAGCATATCATGATTACGAGATATGGCAGATGGATGTGAAAACTACATTCTTAAATGGATATCTTGAAGAAGATATCTATATGGAGCAATCTTTGGGTTTCACTTTCAATGATGAAGATCAAAAGGTCTATAAGCTACATAGATCAATCTATGGATTGAAGCAAGCTTCTCAGAGTTGGAATACTCATTTTGATGAAACAATCAAATTGTTTGATTTTATCAAGAATGAGGATGAGCCATGTGTTTATAGGAAGGCCAGTGGGAGGACATGACATTCCTCGTATTGTACGTGAATGACATCCTCTTTATAGGGAATGATATTTTCATGTTGACTTCAGTCAAAAGTTGGTTATCTAAGGAATTCTCTATGAAAGACTTAGATGAAGCATCTTATATTTTGGGGATTAAAGTCTATAGAGATAGATCTAATCAGATGCTTGGCCTTTCATAAAAATTGTACATAGAGGAAGTACTGAAAAGGTTCAGCATGGAGAACTCTTAAAGAGAATTGTTACCTTTTCGGCATGGCATTAATCTCTCCAAGAAAATGTATTCTAACACACCTGAAGAGATTCAATGCATGAGCAAAATTCCATATGCTTCGATAATTGGAAGCCTTATGTATGTCATGTTGTATACTCGACCTGATATAGCTCTTGCTGTGAGTGTCACGAATAGATATTAGCCGAATCCAGGTGAAGAACACTGGATAGCTATGAAGAACATTCTTAAGTACTTGAGAAGGACTAAAGATTTGTTCTTAGTCTTTGGAGGGAGTTCAGAATTAGGGATAAAGGGATATATAGACTCAGACTTTATATCTGATCTTGATGATAGAAAGTCTGCATCAGGATCTATGTTTTTGTGTAGTGATGGGGCAACTAGTTGGAAAAGTTCCAAGCAGCCCATCATAGTATATTCAATAATGAAAGCAGAGTACATCGCTGCCTCTGAAGCTACAAAAGAAGCCCTCTGGTACAAAAAGTTCATTGCAAAGCTTGGAGTGATGCCATATAATACCATCCCCATATATTATGACAATAATGATGCAATAGCTCTTTCTAAGGAGCCCAGGTCTCACCAGAAGTCTAAGCATATTGAGCGGCAGTTCATATCATATGCGACTACCTCGAGAAGAAGTATGTTGAGGTGCAAAGAGTAGACTCCACGGATAATGTGGCAGACCCACTGACTAAGCCTTTGAGCCAGTAAAAGGCTAAGGTCTACCTTGAGAAGATGGGACTTAAATGTGTAGCCAATTGGCTTTAGTGCAAGTGGGAGATTGTTAGATATATGCCCTAAAAGCCTAGTTGGCTTGACATATTGTAATTTTTAGGGAATGAACTTTGTACTTAATCTTTTTTATAAATAAAAGGATATTATTTTAATTCATATTGATGTGTCTATGAATCGTCCATGGAGTTAATGGATAATGACACATATTCTCAAGAGTTAAGAATCTGAGGCATGTGTCTTTATAGATTAACTCCTAAAAGCTCTTGATTGTAGGAATATCACGAGGATGGTGATTGATCTATTAAAATCGGTGCACAAATCACTTCCCTTTATGGGTAGATGAGTCTCTAACCTATAGTGTGGTGACACTGGAGTGAGAGTGCAGGAGTTGATAAAGATTAACGGTACTGAGCATGACCAAGTACAGGAAGTTATATGGATGACTACTTACTCGTCGATAATTTTTTGCTGCTGTAGTCATGTGAATAGTTCTTTGACCTAGAGTGTCTCAACTACTACAATAAGGTTGTTGTAGTTTGACAGCACAAACATATGGTTCCTATCCATTCGGGACCTTTCGGTGTTCGTTGGCTGCAATAAGTTTATTGTAGGAGTAGGGTGATCACTTAAAGGGATCTATCAGTCTTAGTAGTAAGGAATAATCCTATATAGCCTAATGAGACTAAGTCCAGAAGTTTATGGCCATAGAAGAGTGATAATGAAAAGGTGTTTTCATTATATCACAATTGGACTTGAGTCGATTAAGTTAAGCATATGACTAATGAGTTTGACAAGATTTCGTAACCAACATCATGTCAGAATTTTTGATTGAGGAACCGAATCACATGGTAACTATACCTAGGGGTTCCAATCTTATTCTGCTAGGTTGCCACTACATACTGCTAGGTGTCACTAGTGGATTGTGAGAGCCCATTAGGATCATTCTCGGATCGATGATCCTAATTAGGGTTGAGCTGAAATTATTTCAGTCCATCGAAAGATGATGTATAATGAAGATTATAGCATGTCTGTTGACCCCTGAAATAATTTTGATGATCATAAAATATTGGAGCATGAATATGTTACTAATCCTTTCAAATTACTTAAGAAGTTTTTGCAAGAAATTGGTTACCTTTAGCTTAAATTAGTTTTCAAATTGAATGAGAGGTAACTCAATCATATATAGACTTTAATCTTGTAAAAATCCCAGTTTTGTCAATCTTGTAATCTTGTAAAATGGGCTGAAAATTATAAAATTGAGAGTGTGTAGATTAGCTCTTGTTTGATTCAAGTGTTGAAGAGTTTTGGAGAGGTTTGAAGCATCAATTGAAGATTGGCAAGAGCTAACTCATTGATCGAGAGCTGACTCCTAGTGGCACGGCATAGAAAAAATTTCAGAGTTTTAGTATCAAGAGACGACTCCTGTTCCAAGAGCCGACTCATGAAAAAATATATATTTTTGAAGTCTAAGAACTCGAACCAACTCCTGCCCCAAGAGCCAACTCATCCAGAGTTAAGGTTTTTGGTGAATTGAGAACTAGAGCCGACTCTAGGTATTTGTCATTTTGAAGTGATTGAAGGCAAGAGCCAACTCCAGCTTGAAGAGCCGACTCTTATAGAAATTTATTTTGGGCTGTCTGAGACTTCGAGCCGACTCATGGACATCGAGCTGACTCGAGTAGCCATTTTCTGCACTCCAATGGCTAGTTGCTGAAAGTGATTTTTGAATTCTATTTCATCTCCAATAGCTCTTTCACGAATTCCTAGACCTTACAACAGCCATATCTCTTGGAAAACTATAAAACAGATTATTTTTGAGAGATTAAGGGATTATTAGAGCATTATTATTAATTTATCTTGAGATATTGAAGAGCCTTCAAGTCTTTCACCTACCTACTTCAAAGAACTTTCAAGTTAGGATTCAAAGCTTCACCAACTCCACTCCATCATTGAATCCACTCATTGAAGAAGCAAAGAAGTAGCTTGAAGAGAAATTAAATAGCATTCAAAGCTAGGCTTCATCCTGATCTACATCAGCAACATTTAAACAAACTCGGTTTATTTTAGTTGCTTGTTTATTTCTTTATATGTTTGTTTTCTCTCTAAGAACAGCAAGAGGTTGTGTCTTAAGAGAGGTTTGAAGGTTTTTAGGTGAGCCTTATGAAAACCTAAGTTGGGTTCTTGGTGATCCCGGTATAAAACCAAGTATTAGGGTTTATTTGGTGATCCCGTTCAAAACCAAAGAAAGTTTGGGTTTCTTTAGTAATCCCGGTAAAACCAAAGTGTATAGGTTTGGATTATGAGCCGGGTAAAACAATCCGACTATATTCTGATTAGGGGATATAGTAAAAATCTCAAGTGGTGCTTAGGTAGTGGACGTAGGAGCCGATTGCTCCGAATCACTCTAAATCTCTTTGTGTTTGTGCTTATGCTTTTATTGTCTTATTGCTTTTACTTAATTACTTTAGCATTGCATATTGCACCACAACACTAAAAGAATTTCAAAGTGCACATAATTATGAAAAGCTTTTTAATCCCAATTCACTCGTCTTCTTGGAAAGCCACCTTGGCAATAAGTGGTATCAAAGCAGAGTCTCTGAAAGTTACTTAGAGTAAAGATATATGGCACATCTCATGAGTACTTCATTGGCTGAAGGTCAATCCATAAATCGACCTTCACTTTTCACTGGAACTAATTATACATATTGGAAGGCAAGAATGAAAATAAACATTCAAGCCATAGATTTTTATTTATGGAAAATTATCTTGAAAGGGCCTCGCACACCCACTGTTAGAGTTAATGATGTGGAGGTTCTCAAACTAGAAGAGGATTGGATCAAGAATGATATGAAATTAGCTGAGCTGAATGCCAAAGCGATGAATATATTGTATTGTGCTTTGGGTCCAAATGAGTTTAATAGAATTTCAACTTGTAATTCTGCTAAAAAAAATTGGGACAAGCTAGAAATTATACATGAAGGCACATCACAAGTCAAAATATTAAAAAATTAATCTTCTTGTACATAACTATGAGCTATTTAAGATGGATCCTAGTGAGACTATATCTGCTATGTATACTCACTTTACTGATATTATAAATGGTCTCAAAAATCTTGGTAAAACTTATACTAATGCTGATCTTGTCTAAAAAGTTTTGAGCTCCTTGCCAAAAAAATGGAAAGCTAAAGTGACAACTATTCAAGAGGCGAAGGACCTAAACACTCTATCACTGGATGAACTGCTTGGATCACTAATCACACATGAATTAGCTATGCAACAAAGAACTGATGAAGTACCAAAAGAAAGAAAGCTATAGCATTTAAAGCTATAGGAAAGGACAAGAATGAAGACTCAGATTCATCAGATGATGATGATCTAAAAAATGATGAGATAGCCCTGGTAATGAGAAGATTTAAAAGGTTTTTGGGTAGAAAAAAAACAAACAGATGGAGAAAACAATTTAGAAAAGGAGATTTTGGGAAAGAAAGAGAAAGAGATAAAGAAAAGGAGAAGGATAAAGATAAAGATCAAGTACCAATCTGCTATGGATGCAAGAAGCTGGGACACATTCGTCCTAACTGTCCTAAAGCAAAAAAGAAGATGATCACCAGAAAGAAGAAGAAGGCAATGCTCGCAGCATGGAGTAACAATGATGAATCTACATCCACTAAAGAGGATGAAGAGACAACAAAGACTGTACAAATCTATCTTATGGATTTGAAGGATGAGGTAACTACTTCTGAACCTAACTTAGAATTTATATATGATGAATTGCATAATGCATTTTGTGAATTATTAGTAGAATACAAGAAAGCTGGTTTGAAAATGAAAACTTTAAAAAATCAGTGCGATATAATTGAAAAAGACAAAAATAAATTTGGTGAAAGAAATAAGATTTTGTGAAGAGAATTAAACCTAGTTTGTGTAAGACTTAAGACTACTCATTTTGAAAAAGAAGAGCTTCTTGAGAAAAACAAAGGTTTGAAAAATAAAAATGATGATTTAAAGAAAGAAGTTCAAAAGCTCAAGCCTTTGGTTGAAAAATTAACCCTAAGTTTTAATAAGCTTGAATTAATTTTGAAAGATCAAAGAGAGACAAATAATAAATCTGGAATTGGTTATAAAGGTTCTATTTCAAACAAATTTTCTGCATCTACATCATATGCTTCTAAGTTTACTACTTCAAAACAAGTTAGACCTAAATCTGCATCATCTCATGCTAATTATTCAAAGTCAAGGATTATATACTATGCATGTAATAACATTGGTCATTAAGCATTTGAATGTCATTTGAAACATAATGACAAAAAGAAAATTAAGAAAGTTTGGGTTCCAAAAGGAACCATTTCTACTAACTTGCAAGGATCCAAGAAAGCTTTGGTACCTAAATTTATTAAATGATTATTTTGCAGGGATGTCTTGCAGCCACAAATATAAAGAAAAGATGGTATCTGGATAGCGGCTGTTCAAGACATATGATGGGTGATGTTGATCAATTCTTCATCCTAGAACAAAAGGATGGTGGAATGGTAACATTTGGCAATAATCGAAAAGGAAGGATAATCGGTATTGGTAAAATCAAAATTACTCCTTCTACATTCATTGAAAATGTGTTGCTAGTAGAAAAGTTAAAGCATAATCTTTTGAGTATTAGTTAGCTGTATGACATTGGTTTTAATGTTTTCTTCAAGTCATCAATGTGTATAGTAGTTGATCCACTTGATTCTAGTACTAAATTCATTGGACATAAACTTGGTAATATTTACGTAGTAGATCTTAATGATCTAGCTATGTCAAGCAACATGAGTCTTGTAGCAATGAATGATAAGAGCAAGGAATCAAGTTTACTATGGCATAAGCGACTTGGACATGCCAGTATGGAAACTATAGCTAAACTTATTTCAAAAGATTTAGTCAAAGGATTGCCAAAATTTAAAGTTAATTTTGATTATGTTTGCAATGCTTGTCAATTAAGAAAACAAGTGAGGGGGAGTTTTAAATCCAAAAACATTGTTTCTACTACTAGACCCTTAGAGCTACTTCACATGGACTTATTTGGACCTACTAGGACTACCAGCCTAGGTAGTATGAAATATGGCCTTGTGATTGTAGATGATTTTTCAAGATACACATGGATTTTATTTATCGCATATAAAGATGAAACTTTCAAAGTATTCAAAAAGTTTTACAAAATAGTCACAAATTTGAAAAATCTATCTGTTATTTCAATTTGTAGTGATCATAGCACCGAGTTTGAAAACCAATATTTTGATCGCTTTTGCACAAAGCACGGTATTGATCATATCTTCTCTGCACCTAGAATACCACAGCAAAATGGTGTTATAGAAAGAAAAAATCATACTTTAGAAGAGATGTCTAGAACAATGCTTTGTGAAGAAAATCTTCTAAAATATTTTTGGACAGAAGCTGTAAATACCGCTTGCTATATTTTAAACAGAGTTTTGATTATACCTATTATTAGAAAAACCTCCTATGAACTTTGGAACAATAGAAAACCTAATATTAAATATTTTTATGTTTTCAGATGTAAATGTTTTGTTCTTAACAATGGAAAGAATAATCTTGGTAAATTTGATACAAAATTCGATGAGGCTATTTTTCTTGGATACTCTTTAAATAGTAAAGCCTATCATGTTTTCAATAAAAGAACTTTAACTGTAAAAGAATCTGTATATGTTGTTTTCAATGAATTTGACATTACATCTTCTAAAAAAGATCTTGCTGATGATGATGCAGGTACACTAGAAAATGGACTAAAAGATTTGACTCTGAAAGACAAACAATCAAGTGAACCACATGAAGAACAAGTAAGCAAAAATCATGATGATATATCCAAAGAATGGAGGTATGTACAATCACACCCTAAAGAATTAATTATAGGAGACCCATCTCAAGGTGTTAGAACTAGAGCTGCACATAGAGATACACATAATTTAATTGCTTTTGTTTCTCATGTAGAACCACACACTATAGAAGAAGCTAAAACTGATCCTAATTGGATGTTAGCAATGCATGATGAACTAAACCAATTTAGGAGAAATAATGTTTAGACCCTAGTAGAAAGACCTAATGACTATCCTGTTATAGGTACTAGGCGGGTTTATAGAAATAAATTAAATGAAGAAGGAAATGTAATTAGAAATAAGGCTAAACTGGTAGTACAAGGATATAATCAAGAAGAAAGAATTGATTTTGATGAAACCTATGCACCAGTAGCTAGATTAGAAGCCATTAGATTACTGCAAGTTTATGCATGCTTTATGAATTTTAAGTTATTTCAAATAGACGTAAAGAGTGCATTTTTGAATAGTTTTCTATCTGAAGAAGTTTTTGTTGAGGAACCACCGGGTTTTATTGATCACACTTTTCCAAATCATGTTTTTAAATTAAATAAAACTTTTATGTTCTGAAACAGGTACTTAGAGCCTGGTATATAGACTAAGTAAGTTTTTAATTGTAAATGATTTTATAAGAGGTAGTGTTGACACCATATTATTTATTCAAAGAAAGAATAATGATATTTTAGTTATTCAAATCTATGTTGATGATATTATTTTTGGATCTATTGATGAATCTTTGTATCAAGATTTTGCTAAGCTAATACAGGGAGAATTCAAAATGAGCTTGATGGGTGAGCTGAGTTATTTTCTAGGACTTCAAATCAAATAAACTAAAGAAGGTATCCTGATCAACCAAGCCAAATATATCAAGAAGATTATCAAAAAATCTGGCATGGAATCAAGCAAAGAAATTGGAACACCCATGAGTTCCTGCATGTAGACTTGACAAAGATGAGAATAGCACAAATGTTGATCAAAAGCTGTACCGAGGTATGATCAGTTCTTTACTTTATTTAACAACTAGTATACCTGATATTTTATTTAGTGTTTGTATGTGTGCACGATTTCAATCTAATCCAAAAGAGTCACACATCATAGTTGTTAAAAGAATCATTAAATATCTAAAAGTCACATACAGTGTTGGTTTATGGTATTCTAAGCACATACCTTTGAAATTAATTAGTTATTCAGATGCTGATTATGGAGGGTATAAGATTGATAGAAAAAGTATAAGTGGCACCTGTCAATTTCTAGGTGTTAACTTGACTTCATGGCACTATCGCAAGCAAAACTCTATAGCACTATCTATTGCTGAGGCAGAATATGTGGCTGCTGGGAGCTGTTGTGATCAAGTGTTATGGATCAAGAAAGAACTAGAAGATTATGGTGTTGTCCAATCTAAAATTCCTATTAAATGTGACAACACTAGTACTATTAATTTGTCCAAAAATCCAATTCAGCACTGATGCGGGACGGATGGTCGATGTACCCTGGATTATTTGGAAAAGGGAAACACCTAAACAAACAGGACCATGGGAGGGCTAAGAAGCCTCTTGGGACTAGGGCGAAACTGAAACTAAAATCCTAAAATAGCTGATCTCTTTTGTTTTCAATTTTCTTGGTGGAGGTGACGAAGGAAGGATGGGGATGGGAGATTGGGAACTGGAGCTCATGGACTTTGGGACTCATCCTAACGAAGAGATCTCTCACCTCTAAAGCATTACGCCCTCCTCGATACTTGGAGGCGCTAGGATGAATCTCAAGGTCACGAGGGAATAAGAAGATGGGATAGGGGATAATTAGGGTTTCACACCCCTTGACGTCCTGAAGGACGAAGGCAAGACGAGGCCTCACATCCCTCGACATCCCAAAGAATGAAGGCAAAACGTAGCCTCACACCCCTCAATGTCTCGAAGGACGAAGATAAGACAGGCCTCAACCCAGAACCAAAACCAGTGGCTAAACCAAAAATTTCTATTTAATCAATTATTACAGGGGAAGAGGGGGCCTTTTTATAGGCAAACAAAACCCCTCAATTACTTAGCCTACAAGCAAACCAAAAATAAAAAATAAATTACATCAAAATCCGTGCTACATCAAAATTGGTGCTAATCTGCTTTGAGAAGCAGTTGGCATGATGAAGTGCTCTGAAAAGTGTGCTGCTTTGAAAACTGAGCTGCTCCAGAAATCATGCAGAATCAACTCACGGTCGTGCACAGAGGGAGGAACGATCTCCGTCGAGCACCGGCGGATGGCCGGTGGCCGGGAAGCAGGAGGCGAACGGGGCTGACGGACGGCAAGCGGTGGACGGCGGGCGGCGGGCTGCAGGTGGGGTGGCAGCACAAGAGTGGCACGGCATGCACAGGGCATGCCATTTTGGCTTCCCATGACCGTGGGGCCCCGGGCACCGGCGAGGACCTCCGACGGCCAGCGAGCACCGGCGGGCGGCGAGATGGCGGCAAGCGACGGCAGCCAGGCGGCGGGGCAGGTGAAGGAGCGGCGGCACGGTGCGCATAGGCATGCCATTTCGTCTTCCCATGGGTGTGGGGCCCCGGGAGCCGGCGAAGACCTTCGGCGGCAGGGCGTTGGCCGGTGGACGGCGGGCGGGCAGCCGGTAGCAGGCCAATGGCAGCGGCGGTCGTGGGCGACGGTTGCTCTTCCCACGGCCATCCCTTCATCTTCCCACGGGCGTGGGTAGCGGACGGCCGATTTTTCGACAAGAGCGAGGCTGGCAAGCACTAGCAGGCCGGCCAGCGGGGGCGGCCTGGGGTCGGGCAGCTCGGATCTAGGGGGCGAGGTGGTGGGCTAGGGTTTGGGAATTTTAAAAATCATGAAAGAAAGATGGAGGAAGATGGAATAAGGCAGGGATAAAGTAGAAATAAGTTGGGGATAAAGCTGGAATAGTGGGGATAGGTGGAATAGCGGGAATAGGAGAATTAAAAAAATGTGAGAAAAATAAAAAAATATGAAAAAAATATTCGGACCTGCCCTGGATCCCCATCATTCTCCTCGACCGCAAAGAACTCGACTTCGTCGAGTTCGAAAATGGAGCACACCCTAATCCACAACTCGCTCTGATACCAAATTGATGCGGGATAGACTCGATGATCTATGTACCCTTGATTATTTGGAAAAGGGAAACACCTAAACAAACAGGACCGTGGGAGGGCTAAGAAGTCTCTCGGGACTAGCACAAAGCATAAACTAAAATCCTAAAATAGCTGATCTCTTTTGTTTTCAATTTTCTTGGTGGAGGTCGCGAAGGAAGGATGGGGATGGGAGACTGGAAACTGGAACTCATGGACTTTGGGACTCACCCTAACGAAGAGATATCTCACCTCTAAGGCATTACACCCTCCTCGATACTTGGAGGCGCTATGATGAATCTCAAGGTCACGAGGGAATAAGAAGATGGGATAGGGGATAACTAGGGTCTCACACCCCTAGATGTCCTGAAGGACGAAGGCAAGACGGGGCCTCACATCCCTCGACATCCAGAAAGATGAAGGCAAAACGTGGCCTCACACCCCTCAACGTCTCGAAGGATGAAGACAAGACGGGCCTCAACCCAGAACCAGAACCAGTGGCTAAACCAAAAATTTCTATTTAATCAATTATTACAGGGGGGAAGAGGGGGCCTTTTTATTGGCAAACAAAACCCCTCAATTACTTAGCCTACAAGCAAACCGAAAATAAAAAAATAAATTACATCAAAATCTGTGCTACATCAAAATTGGTGCTGATCTTCTTTGAGAAGCAGTTGGCTTGATGAAGTGCTCTGAAAAGTGTGCTACTTTGAAAATTGAGCTGCTCCAGAAATCGTGTAGAATCAACTCACGGTCGTGCACAGAGGGAGGAACAATCTCCGTCG
Source organism: Areca catechu (assembly GCA_021397845.1). Taxonomy (NCBI): domain Eukaryota; kingdom Viridiplantae; phylum Streptophyta; class Magnoliopsida; order Arecales; family Arecaceae; genus Areca; species Areca catechu. The sequence goes on from CM038046.1 coordinate 99,526,822, forward strand.
AGCACCGGCGGACGGTCGGTGGCCAGGAAGCAGGAGGCGAACGGGGCTGACGGACGACGAGCGGTGGACGATGGGCGGCGGGATGCAGGCGGGGTGGCGGCACAAGAGTGGCACGGCATGCACAGTGCATGCCGTTTTGGCTTCCCATGACTGTGGGGCCCCAGGCACCGGCGAGGACCTCCGACGGCCAGCGAGCACCGGCGGGCGGCGGGATGGCGGCAAGGACGGCAGGCAGGTGGCGGAGCGGCGGCACGGTGCGCACAGGCATGCCATTTCATGTTCCCATGGGTGTGGGGCCCCGGGCGCCGGCGAGGACCTTCGGTGGCAGGGCATGGGCCGGTGGACGGCGGGCGGGCGGCCGGTAGCAGGCCAACGACAGCGGCGGTCGTGGGCGACGGTTGGTATTCCCATGGCCATCCCTTCATCTTCCCACGGGCGTGGGCAGTGGACGGCCGATTTTCCGGCAAGAGCGAGGCTGGCAAGCACTAGCCGGCCGGCCAACGGGGGCGGCCTGGGGTCGGGCAGCCCGGATCTAGGGGGCGAGGTGGTGGGCTAGGGTTTGGGAATTTTAAAAATCATGAAAGAAAGATGGAGGAAGATGGAATAAGGCAGGGATAAAGTAGAAATAAGTTGGGGATAAAGCTGGAATAGTGGGGATAGGTGGAATAGCGGGAATAGGAGAATTAAAAAAATGTGAGGAAAATAAGAAAATATGAAAGAAATATCCAGACCTGCCCTGGATCCCCATCATTCTCCTCGATCGCAAAGAACTCGACTCCATCAAGTTCAAAAATGGAGCACACCCTAATCCACAACTCGCTATGATACCAAATTGATGCGGGATAGACTCGATGATCTATGTACCCTGGATTATTTGGAAAAGGGAAACACCTAAACAAAGAGGACCATGGGAGGGCTAAGAAGTCTCCCGGGACTAGCACAAAACTGAAACTAAAATCCTAAAATAGCTGATCTCTTTTGTTTTCAATTTTCTTGGTGGAGGTCGCGAAAGAAGGATGGGGATGGGAGACTGGAAACTGGAACTCATGGACTTTGGGACTCACCCTAACGAAGAGATATCTCACCTCTAAGGCATTACGCCCTCCTCGATACTTGGAGGAGCTAGGATGAATCTCAAGGTCACGAGGGAATAAGAAGATGGGATAAGGGATAACTAGGGTCTCACACCCCTCGACGTCCTGAAGGACGAAGGCAAGACGGGGCCTCACATCCCTCGACATCCCGAATGATGAAGGCAAAACGTGGCCTCACACCCCTCAACATCTCGAAGGACGAAGACGAGACGGACCTCAACCCAGAACCAGAACCAGTGGCTAAACCAAAAATTTCTATTTAATCAATTATTACAGGGGAAGAGGGTGCCTTTTTATAGGCAAAAAAACCCCTCAATTACTTAGCCTACAAGCAAACCGAAAATAAAAAATAAATTACATCAAAATCCGTGCTACATCAAAATTGGTTCTAATCTGCTTTGAGAAGCAGTTGGCTTGATGAAGTGCTTTGAAAAGTGTGCTGCTTTGAAAATTGAGCTGCTCCAGAAATCATGCAGAATCAACTCACGGTCGTGCACAGAGGGAGGAACGATCTCCGTCGAGCACCGGCGGATGGTCGATGGCCGGGAAGCAGGAGGCGAACGGGGCTGATGGACTGCGAGCGGTGGACGACGGGCGGCGGGCTGCAGGCGAGGTGGCGGCACAAGAGTGGCACGGCATGCACAGGGCATGCCATTTTGGCTTCCCATGACCGTGGGGCCCCGGGCACCAGCGAGGACCTCCGACGGCCAACGAGCACCGGCAGGCGGCAGGATGGCTGCAAGGATGGCAGGCAGGCGACGGGCAGGTGGCGGAGCGGCGAAACGGTGCGCACAGGCATGCCATTTCGTCTTCCCATTGGTATGGGGCCCGGGGCGCCGGTAAGGACCTTCGGCGGCAAGGCATGGGCCTGTGGACAGCAGGCGGTCGGCCAGTAGCAGGCCAACGGCAGCGGCGGTCGTGGACGACGGTTGGTCTTCCCACGGCCATCCCTTCATCTTCCCATAGGCATGGGCAGCGGACGGCCGATTTTCCGGCAAGAGCGAGGCCGGCAAGCACTAGCGGGCCGGCCAACGGGGGCGGCCTGGGGTCGAGCAGCCCGGATCTAGGGGACGAGGTGGTGGGCTAGGGTTTGGGAATTTTAAAAATCATGAAAGAAAGATGGAGGAAGATGGAATAAGGCAGGGATAAAGTAGAAATAAGTTGGGGATAAAGCTGGAATAGTGGGGATAGGTGGAATAGCGGGAATAGGAGAGTTAAAAAAATGTGAGAAAAATAAAAAAATATGAAAAAATATCCAGACCTGCCCTGGATCCCCATCATTCTCCTCGACCGCAAAGAACTTGACTCCATCTAGTTCGAAAATGGAGCACACCCTAATCCACAACTCGCTCTGATACCAAATTGATGCGGGATAGACTCGATGATCTATGTACCCTAGATTATATGGAAAAGGGAAACACCTAAACAAACAGGACCGTGGGAGGGCTAAGAAGTCTCCCGGGACTAGCACGAAACTAAAACTAAAATCCTAAAATAGCTGATCTCTTTTGTTTTCAATTTTCTTGGTGGAGGTCGCAAAGGAAGGATGGGGATGGGAGACTGGAAACTGGAACTCATGGACTTTGGGACTCAACCTAACAAAGAGATATCTCACCTCTAAGCCATTACGCCCTCCTCGATAAATGGAGGCGCTAGGATGAATCTCAAGGTCACGAGGGAATAAGAAGATGGGATAGGGGATAACTAGGGTCTCACACCCCTTGACGTCCTGAAGGACGAAGGCAAGACGGGGCCTCACATCCCTCGACATCCCGAATGATGAAGGCAAAATGTGGCCTCACACCCCTCAACGTCTCGAAGGACGAAGACAAGATGGGCCTCAACCCAGAACCAGAACCAGTGGCTAAACCAAATGTTTCTATTTAATCAATTATTACAGGGGAAGAGGGGGCCTTTTTATAGGCAAACAAAACTCCTCAATTACTTAGCCTACAAGCAAACCGAAAAAAAAAATAAATTACATCAAAATCCATGCTACATCAAAATTGGTGCTGATCTGCTTTGAGAAGCAGTTGGCTTGATGAAGTGCTCTGAAAAGCTTTGAAAATTGAGCTGCTCCAGAAATCATGCAGAATCAACTCACGATCGTGCACAGAGGGAGGAACGATCTCCGTCGAGTACCGACGGACGGCCGGTGGCCGGGAAGCAGGAGGCGAACGGGGCTGACGGACGGCGAGCGGTGGACGACGGGCGACGGGCTGCAAGCGGGGTGGCGGCACAAGAGTGGCACGGCATGCACAGGGCATGCCGTTTTGGCTTCCCATGATCGTGGGACCCTAGCACCGGCGAGGACCTCTAATAGCCAGCGAGCACCGGCGGGTAGCGGGATGGCGGCAAGCGATGGCAGGCAGGCAGCGGGCAGGTGGCGGAGCGGCGGCACGGTGTGCACAGGCATGCCATTTCGTCTTCCCATGGGTGTGGAGCCCCGGGCACCGGCGAGGACCTTCGGCGGCAGGGCATGGGCCGGTGGATGGAGAGCGGGCGGCCGGTAGCAGGCCAACGGCAGTGGTGGTCGTGGGCGACGATTGGTCTTCCCACGGCCATCCCTTCATCTTCCCACGGGCATGGGCAACGGACGACCGGTTTTCCGGCAAGAGCGAGGCCGGCAAGCACTAGCAGGCCGGCCAGTAGGGGCGGCCTGTGATCGGGCAGCCTGGATCTAGGGGGCGAGGTGGTGGGCTAGTGTTTGGGAATTTTAAAATTCATGAAAGAAAGATGGAGGAAGATGGAATAAGGCAGGGATAAAGTAGAAATAAGTTGGGGATAAAGCTGGAATAGTGGGGATAGGTGGAATAGCGGGAATAGGAGAATTAAAAAAATATGAGAAAAATAAGAAAATATGAAAAAAATATCTGGACCTGCCCTGGATCCCCATCATTCTCCTCGACCGCAAAGAACTCGACTCCGTCGAGTTCGAAAATGGGGCACACCCTAATCCACAACTTGCTCTGATACCAAATTGATGCGGGATAGACTCGATGATCTATGTACCCTGGATTATTTGGAAAAGGGAAACACCTAAACAAACAGGACCGTGGGAGGGCTAAGAAGTCTCCCGGGACTAGCATGAAACTAAAACTAAAATCTTAAAATAGCTTATCTCTTTTGTTTTCAATTTTCTTGGTGGAGGTCGCGAAGGAAGGATGGGGATGGAGACTGGAAACTGGAACTCATGGACTTTGGGACTCACCCTAACGAAGAGATCTCTCACCTCTAAGGCATTACGCCCTCCTCGATACTTGGAGGTGCTACGATGAATCTCAAGGTCATGAGGGGATAAGAAGATGGGATAGGGGATAACTAGGGTCTCACACCCCTCGTCGTCCTGAAGGACGAAGGCAAGACGGGGCCTCACACCCCTCGACGTCCCGAATGACGAAGGCAAAACGGTGCCTCACACCCCTCGACATCCTGAAGGACGAAGACAAAAGGGCCTCAACCCAGAACCAGAACCAGTGGCTAAACCAAAAATTTTTATTCAATCAATTATTATAGGGGGAGAGGGGGCCTTTTTATAGGCAAACAAAACCCCTCAATTACTTAGCCTACAAGCAAACCAAAAATGAAAAATAAATTACATCAAAATCCATGCTACATCGAAATTGGTGTTGATCTGCTTTGAGAAGCATGTTGGCTTGATGAAGTGCTCTGAAATGTGTGCTACTTTGAAAACTGAGCTACTTTAGAAATCGTGCAGAATCAACTCACGGTCATGCACAGAGGGAGGAACGATCTCCGTCGAGCACCGGCGGATAGCTGGCAGCCGGGAAGCGGGCGGTGGACAGGGATGGCGGACGGCAAGTGGTGGACGGCGGGCGTCGGGCTGCAGGCGTGGTGGCGGCACAGGAATGGCACGGCATGCACAGGGGTGCCATTTTGGCTTCCCACGAGCACCGGCAGGTAGGCCAGAGGGGCGACCGAGGGTCGGGCAGCCCGGATCTAGGGTGGGCGGGGTGGTGGGCTAAGGTTTGGGAATTTTAAAAATCATGGGAGAAAGATGGAGGAAGATGGAACAAGGCAGGGATAAAGTAGGGATAAGTTGGGGATAAAGCTGGAATAGTCAGGATATGTGGAATAGCGAGAATAGGAGAATTAAAAAAATGCGAGAAAAATAAGAAAATATGGATAAAATATCTAGACCTGCCCTAGATCCCCATCATTCTCCTCGACCGTGAAGAACTCGATGGAGTCGAGTTCGAAATTCAAGCACACCCTAATCCACAACTCGCTCTAATACCAAATTGATGCGGGACGGATGATCGATGTACCCTGGATTATTTGGAAAAGAGAAACACCTAAACAAACAGGACTGTGGGAGGGCTAAGAAGCTTCTCGGGACTAAGGCAAAACTGAAACTAAAATCCTAAAATAGCTGATATCTTTTGTTTTCAATTTTCTCGGTGGAGGTGGCGAAGGAAGGATAAGGATGAGAGACTGGGAACTGGAACTCATGGACTTTGGGACTCACCCTAACGAAGAGATCTCTCACCTCTAAGGCATTATGCCCTCCTCGATACTTGGAGGCGCTAGAATGAATCTCAAGGTCACGAGAGGATAACAAGATGGGATAAGGGATAACTAGGGTCTCACACCCCTCGATATCCCAAAGGACAAAGGCAAGACGAGGCCTCACACCCCTCGACGTCCCGAAAGATGAAGGCAAAACGGGGCCTCACACCCCTCGACGTCCCGAAGGACGAAGACAAGACGGGCCTCAGCCCAGAACCAGAACCAGTGGCTAAACCAAAAATTTCTATTCAATCAATTATTATAGGGGGAGAGGGGATCTTTTTATAGGCAAACAAAACCCCTCAATTACTTAGCCTACAAGCAAACCAAAAATGGAAAATAAATTACATCAAAATCCATGCTACATCAAAATTGGTGCTGATCTACTTTGAGAAGCGTGTTGGCTTGATGAAGTGCTCTAAAAAGTGTGTTGCTTTGAAAACTGAGCTGCTCCAGAAACAGTGTGGAATCAACTCATGGTCATGAACAAAGGGAAGAACGATCTCTGTCGAGAACCGGTGGATGGCCAGCGACCGGGAAGCGGGCGACGGACGGGGCCAGCAGACGGCGAGTGGCGGACGACGGGCGGCGGACTGCAAGCGGGGTGGCGATACAGGAGTGGCACGGCACGCACAGGGCATGCCATTTTGGCTTCCCATGGTTGTGGGGCCCCGCGCACCGGCGAGGACCTCCGGCGGCCAGCAAGCACCAGCGGGCGGCGGGATGGCGGCAAGCGACAGTAGGCGAGGCGGCAGACAAGCGATGGAGCGGCGGCATGAAGCGGTGGCACAGCACGCACGGGCATGCCATTTTGTCTTCCCACGGGCGTGGGGCCCCGAGCGCCGGCGAGGACCTTTAGCGACCGAGCGCGGGCCAGTGGACAGCGGGCGGGTGGCCGGTAGCAAGCCGGTAGCGGCAGGTGGCAGTGATGGCCATGGGCGATGGTTGGTCTTCCCATGGCCATCCCTTCATCTTCCCACGGGTGTGGGCAGCGGACGGCCGGTTTTCCAGCGAGAGCAAGGCCGGGGAGCACCGGTGGGTCGGCCACGGGTCGGGCAGCCCAGATCTGGGGGGATGGGGCGATGGGCTAGGGTTTGGGAATTTTTAAAATCACGGGAGAAAGATGGAGGAAGATGAAATAAGGTAGGGATAAAGTGGGGATAAGTTGAAGATAAAGTTGGAATAGTGGGAATAGGTGGAATAGCAGGAATAGGAGAATTTAAAAAAATGCGAGAAAAATAAGAAAATATGGAAAAAATATCTAGACCTGCCCTAGATCCCCATCAAGCACTCACGAACTAAGGACATAGAAATTAGACATCATTTTATTCGTGATCATGTTTTAAATAATATTGTTGAGCTAGAATTTGTACCTACTAAAGATTAACTTGCTGACATTTTTACTAAACCCCTTAGTCTAGATAGATTTGAAAAGATTAGAGACAAATTAGGGCTGTGGGACCCATTCTAAATATTTTGACATAATTTTTTTTAAATAAGAAAAAATTATCTAGGTATTTCAAAATTCTCTTTAGAGCTTAGGACAACCTAGTTTAGTGTCTAGAAACCCATAGAAATTGATTTTAAACTTTTTTGAATTTTAGGCTAAATTTTGGCTCGAGCCGACTCGAGTCATCAGGCTGTTCGGCGAGCTGACTCGAGAGTCGGGCCGAAAGTTTTTAAATAGGGTTTCGTAGGTTTGTTTTCATTGTGTCTTTCCATTTTTCTCACTTCCACTTAGCCAACTCCTCTTTTCATCCTAGGAAAACATCCTAGAACACTTCCTAAACCCTCCAAACTCCTAATCCTAGCTAGATGGCACCTCGTAAGGCCATAGCTAAAAAACCTATGAGAGTGGTTCGAACGGTTGTGGAGGAAAGAAGGATGAAACGATGCTTGGACATCTCCAATCCAGATGAAGAACAGCAAATTGAGCAAGAGGAAGAGCCACAGGCACCCAGGCAAGTCATTTTAATGGGTAATAGACAAGTTACTCCTGGTAGATGTATCGATTTCAATTTTTTGGAGCAAGAACAATTGCACATTGGGGATTGGATAGCTAAACAGGATTGGAAAGATTTCTGTTTATTGAATGTACCCACTTATCCTAACTTGGTCAGACAGTTTTTTGAAAGTATGTCCTTAAGTGCATTCCATATTGAAGGGACTGTGAAGGGAAAACACATTGAAATTAGTGAACAAAATTTGTCAAGCATCCTTCACATTCCAAAAGTAGGTGAATGTTATCTAGTTCTGAAGGAGAACTAGAAGACCCTGAGACTAGTATTGGAGAGGACAAATGTAAAGGATGTTGTGCATGTTAGTGCAAATCAGTTATCATTGGAAATGAGATTATTGCATAACATCATTAGTCGTATTTTCTTGCCCCGGACAGGGTGGTTTGATTGGGTCAGTGAGCGTGACCTGGTTTTTATGAGATATCTTATTAAGGGGGAGGCCCTCAACTTACCATTCATTATGCTTTCACAGATGAGAGAGGCGGCTCGTAGGGCACAAGCTTGTCTACCGTATGGGATGGTATTCACACTTCTATTAAAGGATGCCCTAGTTGACCTGACAGGTGAGGACAGCCGAGTACTTCTACACACCGACAGATATACTCTGAAATCCCTTACTCGGATGGGATTTATAAAAGTAGATGGTCACTGGACTCGGAAGACATCAGGTCTTCCAGTAGCACACTCAGATGATGACTCTGATGAGGACATTCAGGCAGCAAAGGCACATGGTGAGGAGGCGATGCACATACTGATGAGGCTGGACCCTCAGAGCCAGCTCCTACCACTCCTCATTCACCATTTAAAGGATCTATAGCTACTGGACCTGATGCTGATGACAGATTATAAAGGGTACTGGATGAGATATCTTATCTCAGATCTGACACTGATACCAGGATAGCTCTACTTCAGTCGAAGATGCAGCAGGGATTCCAGGATATCATGACCATACTACGATAGCTTCTACTAGCTAGTCTGTACCAATGACTTCCACAGCAGCACCTGACACTGGCACTGGCACTGATTATGAGTAGGGACAGGTGGCATACTTCATTGATATTCCTTCAGAGGCCATTCCTGCAGAGATCGAGGCTGGTATCAAGGTTTCAGGATCTGACATTGGATAGACTCCAGCTACAAAGATATTATCTATCACCAGCACTTTGGCATTGTCATTTGATCCTCCCACTGCCAGACCCACTCCCATTATCATTTCTTTAGAGTCAAAGTAAAAGCTAAAGCCAAAACTAAAGCCTCTAGGACTACCACACCTACTAGGACTAGAATCATGGACCTTAGACGTAGGTTTCCTAAGTTTAATCTTAGTCTAGGCATCTTAGAGGTCGGTTCCTCCTCTAGTGAGGAAGACCTTAGTGGTGATGATCCTAGTCCATCTTTTTGATATTTTTAGGATTCTATGCTTGTTGTATTTTGATGTTGTCATACTATTTTGTCGTACCGAGGCACAGTTATAATGTATCACTTATGTACTGACTTTTCATATATATATATATATATATATCACTTTTTATACTACATGTCTTCTTATGATATACTCATATATTACTTTTGTTAAGAATGACTTACTGTGAATAAATGATCTCCTATCTTTTACACCTTTTGTTGATGACAAAAAGGGGGAGAAGGTAGTAAATATAAATGTGCATGAAAAAGCTAAATATGAATGTGCATGAATGTATGAAACTTGGAATATGAATGATGAATGAACATTTGAAGTAAATATGAAGCAATGTGATTACATTAGTAAGGGGGAGCTTTTGTCAAGCTTTTGTTAAATTTTCATGAAATTTACTTCAAATCTTGTTAATTTTGTAAGTTTCAATACGCAATGTATAGATGACACATTATGTCTCGATACTTGATACACATTTGATATAGATACATTATATCGATACATATGTTACTTGGTGTTAATAGTTTTCAGTTTTATATAGTTGATACATTTGATACATATGATACGTTGCATTAACACTTATCAGTTCAAAAATTTGATACCTTGATACTCAATCTGTTTGATACACACTATATCTAATATCATTTGATAAATGTGAATATTCAGTAATTGTAAAGTGCTTTTTAATTCTACTCATGCCCAGTATTTTGTCATCATCAAAAAGGGGGAGATTGTTGACCCCTGGAATAATTTTGATGATCACAAAATATTGGAGCATGAATATATTACTAATCCTTTCAAATTACTTAGAGAGGTTTTTGCAGGAAGTTGGTTATCTTTAGCTTAAATTAGTTTTCAAATTTAATGAGAGGTAACTCAATCATGTATAGACTTTAATCTTGTAAAAGTCCTAGTTTTGTCAATCTTGTAATCTTGTAAAATGGATTGAGAATTGTAAAATTGAGAGTACGTAGATTAGCTCTTGTTTGATTCAAGTGTTAAAGAGTTTTGGAGAGGTTTGAAGCATCAATTGAAGTATTAGCAAGAGCTGACTCATGAATCGAGAGCCGACTCCTTGTGGTACGGCACGGAAAAAATTTTAGAGTTTCAGTGTCAAGAGCCGACTCCTGTCCCAGGAACCGACTCATGAAAAAATACATATTTCTGAAGTCTGAGAACTTGAGCCGACTCCTATCCCAAGAGCCGACTTGTCTAGAGTTAGGATTTTTGGTGAATTGAGAACTAGAGCCGACTCCAGCCTGAAGAGCCGACTCTAGGTATTTGTCATTTTGAAGTGATTGAAGGTAAGAGCCGACTCTAGCTTGAAGAGCCGACTCTTACAAAAATTTATTTTGGGCTGTCTGAGACTTCGAGCCAACTCGTGGACCTCGAGCCGACTCGAGTAGCCATTTTCTACACTCCAACGGCTAGTTGTTGAAAGTGATTTTTGAATTTCATTTCATCTCCAACAGCTCTTTCAGAATCCCTAGGCCCTACAACGGCCATATATCATGGAAAACTATAAAATGGATTGTTTTGGGGGGATTAAGGGATTATTAAAGCATTATTATTGATTTATCATGAGATATTGAAGATCCTTCAAGTCTTTCACCTACCTACTTCAAAGAGCTTTCAAGTTAGGATTCAAAGCTTCACCAACTCTACTCCATCATTGAATCCACTAATTGAAGAAGCAAAGAAGCAGCTTGAAGAGCAATTAAAGAGCATTCAAAGCTAAGCTTCATCTTGATCTATATCGGCAGCATTTAAACAAACTTAGTTTGTTGTAGTTGCTTGTTTATTTCTTTATATCTTTGTTTTCTCTCTAAGAATGGCAAGGGGCTATGTCTTAAGAGAGGGTTGAAGGTTTTTAGGTGAGCCGTGTGAAAACCTAAGTTGGGTTCTTGGTGATCTCGGTATAAAACCAAATGTTAGGGTTTCTTTGGTGATCCCGTTCAAAACCAAAGGGAGTTTGGGTTTCTTTGGTAATCCCGGTAAAACCAAAGTGTATAGGTTTGGATTGTGAGCCTACTAAAATAATCTGACTGTATTCCGGTTGGGGAATATAGTGAAAATCCCAAGTGATGCTTTGGTAGTGGACGTAGGAGCCGATTGCTCCGAACCACTCTAAATCTCTTTGTATTTGTATTTGTGCTCTTATTATCTTATTGCTTTTACTTAATTACTTTCGCATTGCATATTGCACCACAACACTAAAAGAATTTCAAAGTGCACATAATTGTAAAAAGATTTTTAATCCCAATTCACCCCCCCTCTTGGGAAGCCACCTGGGCAACAATGTCTCATTACCAGATAGGATAGGACCTGAGGGGTCACACACATTAGGAGCTTAAATCACCAATTAGCAAATCAAAATGTTAACTAAAATTAGCAATTTCAGTACATTTAGACCTAATTATAAATATTACAATTAATTAATTATTAATTAATTATTAATTAAATTAAATTAGATTTAATTTAATTGAGTTAGACTTAGTTAATTAATCATAATTGAGTTGGATCAATGGCCTTTTCGAAATAGTTCGATCGAATTTTAATTTGGTTTCGATTTGACTATCAAATCAATTAATTTGGATCATCACTTATGTTGCCCAGATATGGTGCCCAAGAGGGGGGGTGAATTGGGTCTTTTAAAAAATTAAAGCAATATATGTGCTATCAATTTCAAATGTGAAGAGTGATAGTGCTCAAGTAATTGTGCAATGGAAGCAATGAAAGATAACAACAATTAAAGAGCAAAAGAAGATAAAGAGTAAAGCAATGCAAACAAACAAAACGTATAGTGGTTCGGTGCACCTAGCACCTACATCCACTCCCCAAGCTCCACTTGGGAATTTCCACTATAATCTTCTCTAGATTACAGCCGACTTGTTTTACAAGGCTCATAAGTCAAAACCTAAGTTGGTTTTTCTACCTAGGCTCACCAACAAACCTTATACACTTGTTTTAGCTTCGGGCTTACAAGCAAGCCTAGTTGGTTTTATCAATTGGCTCACCAACAAACCTCACACTAGTTTCAAATTCCCTTGAAACTAGGCTAGCACTAATAGAGTATGAATACAATGAATAAAAAATAAAACAAACTCCTTTTTGAGCAAAAATAATTCGATGTAGCTCTTGTTGGAGACTCTTCAAGTCTTCCTCTTGGAATCTTGGACCTCACTAAATGCCAAAGACTTGAAGGCTGGATTCCTAAAAAATGGAAAGCTTTTGGCTAAGGAATCTCTTGATTTTTCACTCTTTTTGGCTTAGGATTGATTGAAAGCTTTGTACTTTTTCTCTCTTCTTTTTCACTTTGTCTCCTTGTCTTTTTTGAAGTTAGGTGGAGGTTAAATACTTCATTCAAGCTGAAACAACTCCACAAGACCATTAGAATCAAAAAAATGGCCGTTTATGGCCATTAGAAATCAAATCAAAAGTTCAGAAAAACTAGCCGTTATGCCATGAGTCGACCTCATGAGTCGACCTCTGGATCAAGTGTCGACCTCCAGTTTATCTTAGGCAAAAATCCAGAAAACCATAGTTCTGCCCAGTTTGAATTCTCAGGCGATGAGTCGACCTCTGGTATCGACCTCTGGACAGGTGTCGACCTCTGGTGGTCGACCTCTGGAGCGTGCCACTGAAATTTTGTCGTGCCGGCCTTGCTGAACTTTTCTTTTCTTCATGAGTCGACCTCTGGTGGTCGACCTTTGGCAAGGTGTCGACCTCTGGGGGTCGACCTCTGGTCTGAAATTTTCTGAAACTCTGGAGAGGTGCGTGCCATGCTTGAGTTTCTCTAAGCCTTTGTTTATTTTGTCAATTACTTCTTAATAAGAAGGTCCAATATGAGAAATTTGATCTTGTTTAAGGTAGAAAAGCTCTTTCCAAAAACAAGCAAGCTTGGTTTCATCATTATACTCTTGATACTCTTTTTGAATAACCTATGGCCTGAAACTTTATCTTGAAATGAAACATTAGTCCAAACATATACTCAACCTTTTGTTAATCATCAAAACTAAGGAGCCAAAGCCAACAACTTAGAGTCCAGTTGGACTGGGACTCTCTCTCCTTGTCTTTCCTTGTCTCTACATGCCAACTATGGGCCCAAGTTATTTTGTGTGACAAAAGAGTATGGGCGTGAAAGAGGAGGGCGCAAAAAGGAGTTTTGGCATGAAGAGAAAGAGAGGAGGAGTCCTCCTCTTAAAACTTAAAATATGTTAGTTTAAACTCTCTTTTTGGCATGGAGGAGTTGGAGAAGGGATTTACCGTAAGAAATAAAAGGAAGAAAAAAGGTGTGGCCGAACATATGCTCTTCTTTTTTTGGCATGATTTTTTTTCTCTCTTGGGCATCAACACAGAGCTTCTCTCTCTTAGGACATCATGGTGTCCTCTCCCTTTTATTTGTTTTCTCCTTCCTTGTGTGAAATCTAGAGAGATATTCTATGAGAGAAAGAAGAAATAAAGAGGTCCTACATCTTGCAAATCTGAATTTGCAAGATAGAAGCCAGTTCGAGAAAAGCCGGTCTAGATTCGAATCGGCATAATTTTTAAAGTGACTGATTTTATGAAAGAGGAGAGGGCTGCAAGGATCTTGCAGTCTGGTACTCTCTACAACTCAGTTACATGAGCTCTGTGTGGATACCAGCAGAGGCCGGGCGATTGCACGACTCCGGTAGAATCCAGGTTTCAAAAGCAGATCGACATGTTTTTCAAAGCCGGCCAGGATAGCGATCTAGGTAAGTTTTTTTTATGTTCAAAATAATTTTATTTTCAGATCTGATATTTTTTTCATATATTACAACATGTTAGGAATTTATGATAAATAAATTAGATTTATTTATAAATTATATCATTAGATATAAAATAGTTTTTATATCTTCTTCTGCTGCGTCAGGCTGTTGATGCCTGGTTTTATGCAATATACTATTCCTGAAAGAACTCCAACAATTTTAATTTCATCAAAAACAAAGTTTCATAGAGAAAGAAACCATCCCGAGAACAGGGACCAATCAGCATTGAAAATAGAATGCTGAAATTTACTTTGGACATCTTGCTTTTTTTTAGCGTGAGTCCTTCTTTGTGGCATGAGGAGAAAGGGAGAGAGAGGAGAGAGTGTGGCTTAGGGAGAATATAGATTTTACATTGACTCTATTTCACAAATATTTACATGGTGTACCTTTTTATAGAACAAAAAACCCTCATAATCCAATTAGGAATAGAACATATGAACTTAATCTAACTCTAATTCTTCCAAGCCTAATCCAATTAGGAGAGTACTTATCCAAGCTCTTGTACACCCATGAATTGATCTACGCTCACATCTATTTGGATCCAAATCCTATCCAACATTGAATTATCTTCCTCAAGATCCAAAATCATGGACCTTGAGCCCATAGAGAACCAAACCTCCACCTTAAGACCAAACTGATCCTAGCACTAAGACCTAAACCAATCCTAGACTCTTAGAGTCATCGCCATGACTCTTCTCCTGGCCTTCCAAGGCTTAGGAGCACCACACTTGCACCAACATAGGATTCCTAGGGTCCAACTTCAATCATACTAGGACACTCTCCTCTACTCCATGCCATAAGAAAGAAGGCACCCCTTATTTGGCACACAAGATGGGTGCAAAACCTTTTTCTTTTGCACAAAAAAATATGAAGAAAAGTGGGGTGCACCAAGGGTTAGCACCCCACCTTCTAAACAACTCTATCCTATCTCAATTCAAAGTTTGAATTTGATTCAAACTTAAATTTTAAAATTTAAATTTAAATGGACATTGGAATGATCCTTATGGATGGCATGAGATTAAAATAGGGAACTCTCTAATGAAAGGTTTATGATAAAAAATTTAGAAAGTAGAAACATTCTTGTGCCCCCTTTTCCTGCACCCATCCCATCCTCTTTTGATGCCAAAAAGAGAAGAGTCCTCTTCTCTTCTTCCTCTTGTGTGAAGGAGTTCATGCATCCTTTTTGTTGTTGATCTCTTAAAAAGAAAAGCAAAGAAAGGAACCCCTAATGCTGCAATTTTTTCAGACCTCTTTAAAAGAGAAGAAGAACAAGAACAAGAAGGAAAGAAACTTGCAAGGGAGCTAGCACCCCGGTGGTTTCAAGTGATCAAGATCTATCTTGTGTGGATACCTATAAAGGCCAGACACGTATATGGCTTATAGGAACCTTGTACAAATCCAAGGACTATTAGATCATGGTGAAGAACTACTAGCACTAAGGTGAAAGATCGGATCTTCCATTTACTTTAATAGACCCGAGTATTTGTGATTCTATATGGTAGAAAAATAATGTTTTGACATAAAGCTACCCTGGCATAACAATGGAATTTTGTTATGTTGAAAGGTTATCCTAGAATGTTGTTTAATTTACTCATTTAGATCTAATCTTAATCTCTCATATGCAGGATTCTATTAGATATTTTAGAAAATAAGATTTTATGCATGTTTTTAGATTAAAAATATTTTGATCTAATTTATTTCCACTACAAAATCTGAAATTTAAAAGTTAAAAATCTACATGCATAAAAATACTAGCTTTTCTAACAACAAAATCTCCTAAGCTTGATTTTTTTTGGTTTTTTTTGGAAAAGTTAAAAATCTACATGCATAAAAATACTAGCTTTTCTAACAACAAAATCTCCTAAGCTTGAATTTTTTTGGCAAATCTTCCACTCACCTTCTAGCCACAGGTTTTGGTTCTTGTCCCCTATTTGATACACAATCCACATGTTATCCAGGTTAATATCACAATCACCCATTGATTCCTTAGGTGACATCATTCATGTTTATAGACATCACAACTTTTTATTATGTTTTACTTACTAGTCAGATGTCTTGTAAATATATGGGTATTTCCTCAAGGGGGTTATAAGCTCCCAGGATAAGGATCTATCTTCTACCCAAATTTTAGTATAAATATATAGTCTTGCCTCTTGGGACTTCTACATTGCAACTTGCCTATAGGGTCTTATGAAAGGCTCACAAGCAAAGAGATGTTCGGGTCCAACCAAGGTACCAAGTGGAACATGAGAGGATGTGCATTACCCTAAAATTGAGATGTTGTATTTGATATTGTAGAAACATAGGAAACGAAATGTAAATACCTAAAGGAGGATTAGATTTTCATACCAACCTATAGAAGGGAGTGTAGTTGTTAGCTGAACTTCTAGTAATGGGGCAGGTGCTTATCATAGGTTTACATAGGATGGAGTGCTAATTATCTGGAACAAGACATTGGGTTAATCCAAAAAAGATTATGGGGACTAGAAAGTGTCGCTCCCATAATGTCTGAATCCAATATATGAACACGCCAATACCATCTATTTCCATGTTTCTTCTTTATTTTTAGGCCAGTTCACTAACCCAAGACTAAAGGCAATCAATCAAGCGATAAGAGTAACTCTACAAGTGCATGCTTATTAAAAAAAATGAAAAAAATAGAAAAAAAGTTAGAGAGTTTGTTCACACCACTTGTAGATATCTAAGGATCACCATATGCATGGCCACCTTGACGTAGAATTAAAAGGTGTTGTCTAGAGATAGCAACCCAAGAAGGTGAGGGAGTGTGTTAATTGGATTCTTTAAAAATTAAAAGTAAATATGTACTTTAATTTCTAAATTACAAGTGAGCTTGTGATGCTAGGTAAAAAGTAAACATAGCAATAGAAAGTAAAGATAAATAATCACATAATCATAAATACAATAAATTTATAGTTGTTCGATACCAAATCTAGCACCTGCATCCACTCCACAAAATCTACTTGGAAATTTGAATTCTTTGATTATAATTCGATTTTTTTAGCCTGCCTTATAATCAAACTTGGTTTTGCTCAGGCACATCAACCAAAGCCTTTCCAACTAAGTCTCCATGACTTAGTTAATTATACACATCTCAATTTCAATCTTAGACTGACCTTAATCCCTAAGTTTCTATCTCCAAGAAACTTATTAAAGAAATTAATACAATGTACAAATAAATTAAAGCTCAAAAATACAAAAACTCTTTGAAGCTCATGGAAGTGCTTAAGATGCTTCTTGAGTAGCTTTGACTTCTTCTTTGATTGCTTGAGAGAGAGAACGAATGGATGGTTCAATGGTCTCTCAGTAGATAGCTTAGGCTTATTCAATGCTTGCTTTCCTCTATTTTGATTTAATTGAATGCTAAAATGTTGGACTTGAATGCTTTCTTAAGTGTACATTCTCTTTGGGCTTGTCTATTCACTTCTATAGTTTCCTTGTTAAATTCTTTAATTAAATATGTCAAAAATGCCTGAAAGAGATAACATGATTATTGGAGAGCTCAAACTAGCTATTGGAAACTTTTTGTGCTTGTTGGAGATATTCAAAAAAACTAGCAATTGGCCTGTCAGATATAGAGGGGTCAACATGTCTAATCAGCAATCCTATAATTGTCACCTTGGTGTTCTTGGATTGGTGGTCATAAGATTAATTCGATGGTCCACCTTATTATTTAGGTAGATGGTCCTAGAGTTATTCATCCTATTTCCTACATCTTGTAGGGTGACTATAACATATATAACCTTTAAGACTTGAATTGAATAGAGATTGCTTTCATAATATTTGAAAAATTAAAAAATAGCTTTATTAATGGATAAAAGTATTTGCATGGCAGATCTAATTAATAGTAAATTCTAAGATTGTCAATGTTCCAAGTTTAGGGTTTTGGTTCCCTTTCTAAATTCCTCAATCTATACATCCCTAGACATACCACCTCTATCACTTGGTATGGCCTTCCCAATTTGGTACTAGCTTTCTAGAGACCCTTCATGGTCTATGCTTTTCTATTTCCTTCGCACAAAGTCTTTAAGTTTGAACAACCATCCTTTGACCGTCGAGTTTTTATACTTATCTACCTTTTGCTTATAGGTAGCCATTCTAATTTGAGCTTGTTCTTTGACCTCTACAAGCAAGCTCTAGATTAGCTCTTAGATTGTAATTATTTCCTTGCCCTTTGAATTTCTCCACATGATAGGTCAGCAGCCCAAACTTTGTAGGGATGACTACTTCTGTCTCGAAAGCTAAGTTGAATAACATCTCTCTAGTAGGGACTTAACTTGTAGTCCTATAAATCCAAAAAAATACTAGGTAGCTCATCTATATATCCAAAGGCCCTTAGCTTGATCCAACTTGATCTTCAAACCTAGCAAAATAGTTTGGTTAGTAACTTTGGCTTGCCTACTAACCTAAGGGTGGCCAATCAAGGTAAACCAATGCTCAATATTAAGCTCTTCACAAAACTCTCAAAATCAAGCATTATCAAACTGCTTCCCATTATTAAGCAAATGGCTACTATAAAGAATTTTCTCTACACAAAAGTCAATGGAAAAGATTCAAGGATGTCCATGTCCTATTAAGCAAATGGCCAAGGATTGTTGACTATAATGAGCTATGTTTAGGTCAGTGTGAGACATCAGCATTCTTTGATACCAATCACATGTTTTTATAAATTGAGATGCATCATTTTTTAAGGTTAGATAGTAGTCCTCTTATCTCAGCACTTTATTGGCTAGAGCCCTACACCCCCCATCCCCCAAAGTAATTACTGCACAGACCCTCATGTACTTCTCAAGAGTGTGTTAGACTTTGATAGATTCAAGGCATCTAAGGTATGGAAGGGTGAATGATATTTTATAAAGTCTATCCACAATCAAAGTATAGCAAGCTACTCTATAAGCCATCTTCCTTGCTTTCTTCTTGCCTTGTGGGAGTTTACCATCTCTAAGATACTTAATAATTGGATCCATCCAACTCAGCTCATGGTCAATTTGAAGTACTGAATCTAATTCTCTATCAATGCTCAACTTTATGAGTACTTCCATGAAAGCCATTCTTCTTAGGTTTTGAGTACTTGGAGGTGGCAAATCTTGATAGGGCATCCAGTTTTGCATTTTCAAATCTAGGGATCTACTATATGTTGAATGCATCAAAGGTTGGGATGATTTCTTCACCTTCTACATATATTTTATCATCACGAGGTCTCTAACCTCATACTCCCCATAAATCTGATTGGCCATGGCTAAAGTGTCATTATAAGCCCTCAATCAACATATGATCTATTGAAAATCAAGGTAGAGTTTCATGCATATATAATTTTTTATTTTTAGTGAAAACAAATTAGATTAAAAATATTGTAATAAAAAAATATATATTTATATTAAATCTAAAAAACCCTACCAAGAATCTAGAACATGATATGCATGCATAGATCTCATCGATGCACACTGTAGATTAAATTTATAAAATATATAAGATCAGATCTCATACCTACATGGTCGCTAATCTCCACTATTGATAAACATGGTATTTGTATTCTTTAGGTCACCTAGCAATGGTATAGCATGCCCGGCCTCTACAACAAGTCCACACGAAACCATGAAAGATCGACCTTTTAGGATTGCTAGCCCTTGCGAAGGCCTTTAGATGGCTGATTTGTCTCTTTCTTTAAAACTTCTTGGACTCTCCAAGAACAAGATTAGATGGAGAACAAGGAGGAATATGAGGTGAAAGAAAAATAAAAGGAAGAAAACCCCTTTTCTATTTTTCTCTTTTTCTCCCTAAAACCTTAGCACCTATATGAACCCATGCACAAAATTATTTCAAGACAACTCTGCCCTTCTCAAATTTTTTTGATATTTTCCTATCTCAAAACCCATGGTAATACCTTCTTTAATCTTTGCATGCCCCAAAGAAAATCAATTAAAAACAGGCATGGATAAAAGTTTAGGATAAGAGGAGATTAAGATAAAATAGAATTAGGATAAAATTAGAAGTTTCAATCCTACTGAAACTCTATCAATTTGAATTCAAAATTCAATCAAATTTAAATCAACCTATCCTAATCCAAAGAGGAATGAGGGAGGAATGCAAAACTTAGCTTAGGCCTAGGATTTCTTCACAATTATGAATTTGCATGGAGAAAAAATAGAAGATTATTTAGGTGGCACTAGGATTCAATTTGATATTTAATTTGATCTAAATTAAGTGCAACCAAATCAAATTTGCTTTGACATAATTAAAATATCTGAACCTAATCTAATGAGATCACTAATAGCTTAATTAATTCCTAATCAAATTAGAAAT
The DNA here is from genome assembly GCA_021397845.1 of Areca catechu. NCBI lineage: Eukaryota > Viridiplantae > Streptophyta > Magnoliopsida > Arecales > Arecaceae > Areca > Areca catechu. The sequence continues at coordinate 99,546,989 of CM038046.1, forward strand.
TAATCAAGCCAAAGACTGGATCAAATCAAGATTAAATCTCCTTAGCGATTAAGTCATCATATAACCTAACCGGATCGACCTAATTGAACTCAACTCAATTAGACTTGATCTAAATATCTTTGCTAAATCAAATTGAACCAATTAGCAAACTAATCGCTAATTAATCCTCCTATAATTTATTAACATTTAATGAATATTTCTTTACAATATTTGTATAAGGTTAACTATCAATCATATTGATAATTATATCTTTAAACAATTATTTAATCAGCCAACATGATTAGTCAGAAACTTCTATTATATTTGATCCCATGGTTTGAATACTAAGTTGATAGCATGTGAACAAATTCCTGAATTAATCGATGTGACCATCTAGTAATGGTACTCAATATCTAGATAAGTCAAATGATAGCAAAGCAACATTCAAGAATCCAGGTATATGGTTATCGTATAATTTATTTCTTTGACCTATTACTCAAGATGACTTGAGAGTCAACTACCAACTCTTAAATAATGTATGCAAATATATCTTAACTTAATAAATCCTATGACTCCTCACAAAGATTATCATGGCTAAGGTTTTGCTAAATTAAAATATATCAAAGATTTTCTCCAATACCTTAGAATAGTTAATCTCATTTTGACCACACACCGATTTCACAATTACTTGACTACATCCAAAAACCTTCTATCACTATATTAGAAATACAGATGTCCAGCACCAAAGTATAGTGAGTTGTCTGTAAGTCATCATGGTGATTTTAGGTCGGAGGGATACTTATATGCATATCCTTCTACGAGATACTCATGATAGTAGAATACTCTATAGAGTTGGTGATGCTAAATAAAATATACTTTTATACTCACTTGCATACCATACCAGTATCTCCACACTCTTTGATTATGAGGACAACCAACATATATGGCACATAACAACCTATACTCGATAAATATTATTATGTTAGATAACAACATATTGTTTGGTCATGAATAGGTTTAAGAACTATACAATAAATCCTTCTTTATCGAATAGAAATAGTTCTAAGGACTTCATTACATAAGAGTTCAAAAAAGATGCACAAAATATAATGAAATGCCAAAAATAACTTTTATTTATTAATGATCCATATATAAATTACAATAAGCTCAACCGTCTAAAACTCAGATGATTGACTATAAGATATATTTCCTAACATGATCATGATCCTTTTTTATATCCTAATCTATTCATATATAGGTAGAAATTTAAGCTTCCAACTAATATCCATATCCATAAAGATATTCAATAGAAAAAATGATATGGATGTTGATAGAAAACCACATGATCAATATCTAATTTTATTTGTAATTATAGTTATTTTATGTAGCACTTAGGATTTTTAAAGAAAACAAATGGCCATACTACATAGTATTTACTTGATTTATTTTTCATTTAGTAATATATTCAATTTTATTATTACAAAATTTTATCATCCAACTCATATCCACATTTATATCTATATTTTTAATATCCAATTTATATTGTAATGCATTTAAAACAAATATAGAAATTAATTTTTATATCTAATTAACATCCATATTTATATCCATATCTATATTTGTTAAACAAAACAAATGATGGAAATAGATATATTGGAATCTAGTCCAATTTCATCTCTAGAATCCAATTTCATCTCTAGCGTTGGACAACAAATCCACACACTACCATCTAAACGTTAAAGGGCTGTTGGGTGGTTCTGCGCTAACACAGGTCATTGGGAGGTGCTAAGGTTAACATGAAGTTGACAATGCAATTTTGCCATTAGAACATGTAAACAACAAGGTTTCTGCTATCTGTGCCAAAAGTGTAAGAGTTATGTACTAGAATATTTGACAGCAGGCAATTGAGAAGGCTTTGGTGACAAGTACTTGCCATCACAAGGCCAAATTTGCACGATGTAAAGGTGGATGAAGCATGCATTTTTTTGATAGTATTTTTGTTCTAAGAGACATAAAAATTTCAGGTTTAGGGCATCTCACATAAATGGATACCTCCAGTGTGTTAAGGATGTCAAAGGTGGGTGTCTATAATATTCATATACAATATATATATATATGTTATACACAACCGGCCTCTCTCCAAACCAGATCAGGTCCGACCGATCCACCAGAGGTCCGACCGACCAGTCAGAGGTCCAACTGACCCGCACCAGAGGTCCGACTGACCCACCAGAGGTCTGACCGACCCACTAGAGGTCTGACCGACCCTTCAGCTAGGTCCGACTGACCCACTTCAGTCAGGCCCATATCAATCCAAAACGGGCCGCTCCAAGAATGGCCCGGAGGTCCTAGAGGCCCCTTCCAGCTGGTACCAGAATTCTATTACAATAGGTTCCTGACATCTCAGTGCCATTACTCTGCAGATCCTACGGTGCCATTCCCTCCTAGTGCCACCTGGCCCGCCGTTACTTTGTAGATCCCATGGTGCCATTTCCTCCTGGTGCCACCTGGCCATTACCGAGATTATGGCAAAGTTCCGCACTTATATAAGGAAAAGGGGGACCCCAAGGTAAAGCAGGCTCTTCCTTCCCCACGAGCTATCTCCTTTGTGATTCCTCCATTCTATTGCTCCAAGTCTACCACTGACTTAGCCATCGGAGTATCCCTCATTGGAACACCACCGGCACATGGGACCTTTTTTGTAGGAACCGGGAGATGCACACTCCAGCAAGCCCGATCGAGGAAGCCCCATCCGGGAGATTCAGCGGCAATAGATTGGGGTGCCAGGTAGGAGCCTGGACCTTCACCCTTGTGTTCCTTCTTTGAAAGGAGGGTTCCACTGTTAAACAAGACGATGATGGAAGGAAGAGCTCAGAATACCTCCAACAAGAGAGGATGCTCCCAAGCGAGCTCGAGAGAACCTCTCAGGGAGAACGATGCCACCCAGCCTACCATCACCCTGGGACAGTAGTAGTTCCAGACCCTTCTAAACCGCATCGATACTCTTGCCGTCGCAGTTCAGAACCTTCAAGATGCGGCCAATGACAGATAGCAGCCGCTCACGGTGTTTAGAACCAGTCATCCACCTACTGCCGAAGGAAGTCGACAGCAAGGAGTCCCTCGACACCGCTCCCACGCAACCCCGGAGCCCTGAAGGTTGCAGAGGACTCATGTCGATGGAAAAAGAGTGAGGTCCGTCTCACACTCTTCCGCGGATTCGGTCTGTCATGATGACCAGCGATGCGATGAAGACCCAAGGGACTACACCAGAAGCTCTAATGCATGGAGGAGCAAATTGCCGAACTGGTCGACCGGCAAAAGAAGCACTAGCGTACGACTCCCGCCCACCATTCTCTACCAAAATTATGGGAGAAACTATCCCCCATCACTTTAAGATCCCCCAGGTGGATGCTTATAATGGCACCACCGACCCTCTGGATCATTTGGGCACTTATAAGGCCCACATGATGGTGCAGGGCACCTCCGATGCCCTCCACTGCATCGCCTTCCCTGTAACACTCAAGAAGGCAACCGGATGTGGTTCTCCACCATCTGACCAGGTACGATCCATTCCTTCCACCAGCTGAAAAACTCTTTTTGTCCCATTTCAGGACCTGCAGTCGGGTGCCTAGGAACATGGATTACCTCTTCCTCGTGCTGTAGAAGGAAGGAGAAACCCTCCAGAAATACATGACCTGGTTTAATTCAGTAACCATGGAGATCCCGGACCTCAACAAGCATGTTGCTATGTCAGCCTTCAAGAAGAGGCTGCGATCGTCCAGGCTCACTTTCTTACTAGATAAAAAGTTTCCGACAAGCTACTTCGAATTACTGGCCTGGGTCCAAAAATATGCCCTGGTAGAAGAATAAGCGGCAAGCTGATGCCAGGCTGAAGGGAGGTCAGCTTCCAAGATGAGGAGTGATAGGGCTCCCAAAGTCTGACCTCCAAGCAATGGCACCAACTTGGCCCGATGCCACAGCCCTAAGTCGAAGGACTTTCCCAGGAGGTTCGAAACTTACACACCTCTCTCCCTCCTGAGGGAGAAAATTCTTATGAAGATAGAGAAGGAAACCTTCCTGCAAAGGCCTCACCCGATGAGAAGTCCCACCATGTCGAGGAAAAGGGACAAGTACTGTTGGTTCCACCATGACCACGGGTACAGCACAGAAGATTGCCTCCAGTTGAAGGATATGATCAAAGATTTGATCAGGTGGGGGTACCTGCACAAGTACATCTGACCCTAGAGGAGCCGGGTTAAAACTTCCACTGCTAGAAACCCCCCAAAGGAAACGGAGCTGCCCAACCAATGCCCCATCGATGGAAATGTTGGCATGCTCCACCGCCAGTCTGACTAAAGGGATGAGGGAGGTCGGTACATCTCAAAGAGGCCTCGAGGTTCTAATATAATTAGTTTCTCCGACGAAAACCTCCTAGAGACCCAGATCTCTGGAAATGATCCTGTTGTTATGTCGGTAGTAATTGGCAATTATAATGTAAGGAGGATCCTCATTGATAATGGAAGCTCCATTGAAGTTTTGTTGTATGATGCCTTTGTCAGAATGAACCTGCCTAGAACTAGGCTGCAAGAGTCCCCAACACCGTTGACTGGGTTCGGAGGGAACTCTGTTGGTGTAGAGGGAGAAATAACTCTGCCCATAACCATCGGGTCAGAGCCTTATCAAAAAACCCTCCCCATCAATTTTGTGGTTGTCCGCACGACATAGCCTACAACGCCATTTTGGGGCAACTGGCCCTGAACAAGTTCCAGGCCATCGTGTCTACTTACTACTTGTTGGCGAAGTTCCTATCTTGGAATGGGGTTGGAGTGATGAGAGGAGATTGCAGGATGGCCAGAAAATGTTTGACCATTCAGGACAGATAATTGAGAGACCCTTTCACCTTGGAACAACTTGATTCCAGGTCCGAAATTGACTACTACGAAGAACCGATCGAGAGGATCCTATTTGTACCTCTTAGGGAGGATGATCCTACTAGGGTCCTATAGATCAGGAGCATGCTCAACGAGAAGCCCAAATTAGAGCTGGTCAGCTTCCTACGGGAAATGTCGACGTCTTCTCCTAGTCGACATCTGACATGCCAGGCATCCCGTCAGAAGTCATAACCTATCGGCTTAAGGTGGACCCTACTTACAAGCCTGTCAGACAGAAGAAGAGGAACTTCATCCCTGAGAGGTAGAGGATGATTGATGAGGAGGTCAGGAAGCTCCTCGAAGCTGGCTTCATCAAAGAAGCCCATTACCCTGACTGGCTGGCGAATGTCATGATGGTGAGGAAGGCCAACAGAAAGTGGAGGATATGTGTGGACTACACTGACCTCAAGAAGGCTTGCCTGAAGGACAGCATCCCCTTACCAAAGATCGACCAACTGGTGGATGCCACTACCGGTCATCAAATTCTAAGCTTCATGGATGCCTTCTTCGAGTACAACCAGATCAGCATGGACCCGGAAGACGAGGAGAAGACAGCCTTCATCACTAATAAAGGGCTGTATTGCTATAAAATGATACCCTTCAGCCAAAAGAACGCCGAAGCCACATTCTAGAGGTTGATCAACAGGATCTTCGAGGGACAACTTATAAGAAACATGGAGGCATATGTTGATGACATGATAGTCAAGAGCCTCCGGAGAGCTAACCATATCAGGGATCTGAAAGAGTCCTTCGACGCCCTAAGGTGCCACCAGGTGAAACTGAACCCTGCCAAGTGTACCTTCGGAATGATCTCAGAGAAATTCCTCGATTTTTTTGTCATCCAGCGAGGAATTGAGGTCAATTCTGATAAAATCAAGGCCACCATCGACATGGGGCATCCAACCAACAAGAAGCAAGTGCAAGAACTCATAGGTCGAATAGCCTCTCTCAGTCGCTTTATTTTTAGGTCAGTTGAAAGGTGTCTCCCTTTCTTTAAAATGCTGCAATAATTGAATTGCTTCTAGTGGACCGATAAATGTTGGTCGACCTTCGAAGCACTGAAGATATACCTAAAGACTCTCCCCTTACTTGCTAAGCCTTTGGAAGGAGAGTCCCTGTACTTGTACCTATCTGCATCGGACGAGGCCATGAGCTCTGTCCTTGTCTGGATTACGGAGGACAACCAACAAAAGCTAGTCTATTACATCAGTAAGGTACTCCACGATGCTGAGACAAGGTATCCTAAGATATAGAAGCTTGTCTACTCCCTAATTGTAGCACCCAAGCAACTATGGCCCTACTTTCAGGCGCATCCAATCATCGTCCTGACCGATCAACCTCTCAAGACAATCCTCAGGAGCCCCGATACCTCAGGTCAGCTCGCCAAGTAGGCGTTAAGCTTGGTGAATTCGACATCTCCTTCTAGCCTCGGTCGATCATGAAGGCTTAGGTGATCGTCGACTTCATAGCAGAATGTACCTAGAGATAGGGAACACCTCTACAAATGGCCGACACACCTGGGGATGATACTGTCGAAGGGTTAGACCCTACCTGGACACTTCATGTGGACGGGACATCTAACCTTGCTGGTTGCGGAGCAGGATTAATCCTAGCCGACCCTGATGGATAGAGCCTGAAGTATGCCCTACACTTCGCATTCCAAGTATCAAATAACCAGGCGAAATATGAAGCCCTCCTCGTGGGACTAAGGATGGTTGACAAACTAGGCATCGATCGAATCAGAGCCTTCTCGAATTCTCGACTGGTGGTCAACCAGGTGAGAGGCGAATTCGAGGTGAAAGATCTGATCCTGACCAAGTACTTGAGTAAAGTGCAGAACCTTGTGGCTTGACTCAAGTTTTTTGAGATCATCCATATACCCCGAGAGCAGATGGATGCCTTATCACAGCTGGCCATTGCCATCACTGATTCCTCTGATCAGGCTTTCATGGAGCACCTACAAAGCTCAAGCATTGCCGAAGAGACATCGAAAATCCATCAAGTGGAGCGAGAGGCTTGTTGGATGGACCCCATCCTCACATTCTTCGATGAAGGAACCCTGCTAGAAGATAAGGCCGAAGCCAAGCATGTGCGCTGACGACCTCGAAGTACATCATCCTCAGTGGGACCCTCTACAAGCGATCATTTACGCAACCACTATTCAAGTGCCTAGGACCGTCGAATGCCGATTACGCACTTAGAGAGGTGCATGAAGGCATATGTGGTGACCACCTGGGAGGTAGATCCTTGGCCTACAAGATCATCCAACAAGGCTATTACTGGCAAACCATCCAGAAGGATGCTGCAGACTTTGTTAAAAGGTGCAACGCATGCCAGAGGTACTCCAATGTTCAAAGGCGACCGGCTAGTCAGCTAACCCCGCTGACAGCCCTTAGCCATTCGCACAATGGGGAATGGATATTCTTGGGCCATTTCCCTCAGCATCCGGATAACAGAAGTTTCTAATTGTAGCCATCGACTACTTCACCAAGTGGGTGAAAGATGAACCACTGGTGTAGATTATCGAAGCCAAGGTGGAGACCTTCGTCCGGAACTGCATCATCTATCAGTTCGGCATACCATAAAAAATCATCACCGATAACAGGCAGCAATTCGACAACTCGAAGTTTTGAGATTTCTGCTAGCAGTATCATATCTCCCACCGGTTGACTTCAGTCGGACACCCCAATCCCATGGGAAGGCCGAAGTCACCAATCGAACGATTCTGCATGGCTTGAAGACCCGACTGAATGATGCCAAAGGGCTCTAGGTCGAAGAACTCCACTCGGTACTCTGGGCCTATCGGACTACCTCCTGCATGGCAACTAGGAAAACTCCATTCAATCTCACCTATGGGAGTGAGGTGGTCATACCAGTGGATGTCTCCTTATAGTCACTCCGGATTGATAATGTCGTCGAACCAGCCAATTCTAAACAAAGAAGGTCTAACCTCGACTTACTCGTAGAGACCCGACTCCAAGTAGACCTGAGGATGGTGACCTATCATCAAAGAATGGCCAGATATTACAATTCTCAAGTCAAGGCTCGAAGCTTCCGGGTCAAAAACTTGGTTCTACGGAGATCATAGATATCCAGGCCAACTGAACAAGGAAAGCTTTGCCCCAACTGGGAAGACCCCTATCGGGTAGTCGAAGTGATCCGAGCCGAAACTTACCGACTCGAGCATCTAGACGGATGGCAAGTGGCATGTCCTTAGAATGTAGATAATCTCAACAAATATTATCAATAAAGATAGCAATTTACTCTACAAAGAAGTTCGATCCCGATCAACAAAGGCTCTAGTATAGCCCACTCAAGTCCGATCCCGATCAACAAAGGCTCTAGTATAGCCTACTCAAGTCCGATCCCGATCGATAAAGGCTTTAGTGTAGCCCACTTAAGTTCGATCCCGATCAACAAAGGCTCTAAGGCAGCCCACTCAAGTCCGATCCCAATTGACAAAGGCTCTAGCATAGACCACTCAAGTTCGATCCCGATCGGCAAAGGCTCTAATGTAGCCCACTCAAGTCTGATCCTGATCGGCAAAGGCTCTAGTGTAGCCCACTCAAGTCCGACCCCGATCAGCAAAGGCTCTAGTGTAGCCCACTCAAGTCCGATCCCGATCGATAAAGGCTCTAGCATAGCACACTCAAGTCTGATCACAAAGGCTCTAGGAAAACCCACTCAAGTCTGATCCCGATCGGCAAAGACTCTAGGACAACCCACTCAAGTTCGATCCCGATCGGCAAAGGCTCTAGTGTAGCCCACTCAAGTCCGATCCTGATCGGCAAAGGCTTTAAGGTAGCCCACTCAAGTATGATCCTGATCAGCAAAGGCTCTAGCATAGCCCAATCAAGTCCGATCCTGATCGATAAAGGCTCTAGGGCGGCCCACTCAAGTCTGATCCTGATCAGTAAAGGCTCTAGGGCAGCCCACTCAAGTCCGATCCCGATCGGCAAAGGCTCTAGGGCATCCCACTCAGGTTCGACCTCGATCAGCAAAGGCTCTAGCGAAACCAACTTAAATCCAACCTCCGTCGGAAAGCACTTTGTGGGATCCTTAAACACCTAAGGCATTTCCCTACAAACAGCTAGTTCGAAGAACCCTTAAAAATATTTCTAAAAGAGATAGGTTCAGACTAAGCCGACCTCTCGACACTTAGAAATATTTCTTATAAATGGCTAAGTTAAAAGCCGATGGGGCACCTGGCAACCCCATGAAGGGCCGTTGGTCGGCTACCTTCTTCAGGCAGGAATAGCCCATTCAAAAAGGAAAACATAACAAGAACAGGCAGAAATAACCCATTCAAAAAGGAAAACACAATAACAACAACAAGACGAGACAACAGGATGAATACCAAAATGTCATTTCATTGATCAAAAAATTTTTGTACAAAATATAGGCAAACTTTTACAACTAGTTCTAAGTCTTGCCAAGAATCTATAAAAGAGGAAGATCTTTCCCACTCATTGAAGGAGCTTCAGCTTCGGCCTCCTGCACTGCATCCAAAACCCCAACCAAGGCCTCCGCTAGTCCTGCATCGGTAGTGGTTTGGGCATCGGCCCCAGTGTCGGCTGGGCTCTCTTTTTCTTTAAGCAAGTGCGTCAATTATATTGAGGACAGGTCATGCTCTAGGAAAGCTTCAGCCACCTTCTTCAGGCAGTTGTCAAAGCTGTAGTCGTAGCTTACCGCTCCAGCCTCCTCCATTTCATCATTGAAGTTGACTGAGGCCTTGTATTCTGCTATGGCATCACGGACCTGCTCCTTTGATAGCTCCTTTGCCTCCTTCAGATCGGTCAGATACTTCCCCGCCAGTGCCTTGAAGACGCGCTCTCCTCTTTGCATCAACGGATCGCGCCTCCTCTTCGAACAGCCGATAGGTCAAGGACTTGACCCTTTCCTTCTTCTTCTTCAATTGGGCCTCCCGTGCGGTCAGCTAGGTTTGCAAGTCCTCTGCCTGCTTTTTCAATGACTCGACTTCGGCCAAACTGGCCGAAAGTCTCTCCTCAGCGGCCTTCTGCAATGCCAGTGCCGCCGCTTTGGCCACCTTCAATCTTTCGCCCTCCCCAGCCAAGGCCTCTGCCTCATAGACCATCTCGCCGAGGCCGAGTCCATCATTGAGACCTCGTGAAGGAGCTATAGGCAATGGACCATGTTTGTCATGTACAAAAAGTGAAAAGAATAAGGGAGAAAACAAAGGGATGACAGAAGTACCTTTAGCAGACTAAGGTAGGCCCCTCTCGCCACCTCGTTCATCTTACGCCTACTTGTCTCATCCCAGTCAGCATCGGTGATGGCCCCTTTTAGTAGGTCTCTGGCCTGCTGGGGGTTGTGAAGAGCACGCCAGCACTGATAGGTGTCGTGGCTGACCTCTTCAGCCTCTACCCCTTCGACTGCCCCTCTCTTCTCACCTGCAGGATGGACCACCTCCGTCCACTTGGAAAATATGAGGCCGGGGCCATCCCCACTTCGGTCAGCTCTGAAGGGTCCGGCTCCATGGGACGGTCGACTCCCTGACTATAGGTAGAGGTCCCGATGCTCTAGCCGCCAACCGCTCCGCAGAGGCATATTGTCCTCATCGAAGCCCGACGCCATGATGATTATGGGCTATTCTTCTATCTGCCATTTCTACTACCTGCCTGCGATCGGCTTTGGGGACTGGGTGGCCCTCTTCCTCGCGGCTCGCTCTGCTATTCTTGTACGGTCTGGCTTCATTTTTCCTCCTGTTACAAGAATAAGATCATAGTGAGGAAAGAAATAATGTAATTGACAGAACAAAAAGGCCGACGGCAATGACTCCTACCCTACCTAAATATTCATGACAGCTGATTTCGGCCAAGTAGAGGTTGTCCTCCTGAAGCAACTCCTTCACCATGGTGATGCCGACTGCTTCCAACTCGTTGAAGTTAAATTGATCAGCCATCAAGACCGCCCTCCCTCCGTCAGCTGTCGGCGTTAGTTCCCCCCATGATGGGTTGAAGCCCCAAGGCTGAAGACTATGAATAAAAAAGAACTTCGATTTCCACCCGTGAATAGCCGACAGAAGACCCCCAATTATCTTCCACAAGGGACGGGGGCTGAACACCCACCACTCCTCGCTCCGGAAATCCTTCTTGAGGACAAAAATGTTTACAAAGAGGGAGGTCCTAGGTTCTACCCCAACCCTCTGGCACAGGATCGTGAAACAACTGATAGCCCAAATACTATTCGGGGTCAGCGATGCAGGAGTGACTCGGTGCAGGTTGAAGACCTGGATGAAGAAATCACACAGGGAAAATCAGAGACCGGCCTTCAGGTAGTCCCCGTATACTGGGAGGGCTCCCGGGCTTGATAGTTGGGTCACCCTCCCTTCCCGATCTAGGTCGGTGATGTGTAGGGTGGAGGGGATGTTGAACGTAACCCTAAGAGCCTCTACCCTATCCCGTGTTAGTTCAGACTAGACATGGTTGGGACCCAGTCCCTCTACCCTATGGTTGGAACTCCGGCTACCAGAGGCCAATGTTAAGGGGCTTGGAGGAGAGAGGCATTAACCTGAAGGCTGGGTTTCCTAAAAGGTCGAAGATGCTGGAGTGAGCCAAAATTTCTCTCCAAAGGCAAATACAGCAAAGGCTTCACCCCAGTCTCAACATCACCTTATATAGACCTTGAGGGAAGTGGTTGCCACCATCCCTCGAGCGCCGTGACCCGGGTTCCAGGCGACACAAATCTCCCATGTAGCAGAAGCTGATGTGATGGAAGGAAGCATAGTCTGGCCATGATCCACATGATCGCCAGATTAGCGACGGATGGGTCGCACCCAGTGCGGCAGCAATCACTCAGATGTTGCCACATCATCCAAATCACCTCCGAAGCCCGAAGGCCAAGTGGGCTAGGTTGGCTGCTCATCATTGTGCCCCTTTTGCATTAATTGCCACTCCCTTCACTTTCAATGCGGGATCGACACCTATTCCAGGTGTGAGCTTCTCGAGTGGGAAGTGACCAGACGCAGCACACCTGATTAGATCCACAATCCCCACAAGGATGAATGCATTCAATACGAGAATGATGCCTCGCCCTTCGAAGCTACAGACCCTCCCGAAGGCCAAGAGCAAGAAGCAACTGTTATACACAACCGGCCTCCTTCAGAACCAGACCGGGTCCGACCGATCCACCAGAGGTTCGACCAACCTGCCAAAGGTCCGACTGACCCACATTAGAGGTCCGACTTATCCACCAGAAATCTGACTGACCCGCTAGAGGTCCAACCAACCCACCAAAGGTCTGACCGACCCTTCAGCTCGGTCCGACTGACCCACTTCAGCCGGCCCCATATCAGTCCAAAACGAGCCACTCCAAGGATGACCCAGAGGTCCCAGGGGCCCCTTCCAGCTGGTACCAGAATTATGTTATAATAGGTTCCTGATATCTCGGCGCCATTACTCTGTAGATCCCACGGTGACATTCCCTTTTGGTGCCACCTGGCCTGCTGATGCTCTGCAAATCCCACAACGCCATTTCCTCCTGGTGCCACCTGGTCGTTACCAAGATTCTGACAAAGTTTCGCACCTATATAAGGTAAAGGGGGGACCTCGAGGTAAAGCAGGCTCTTCCTTCCCCACGAGCTATCTCCTTTGTTCCTCCATTCTATTGCTCCAAGTCTCCCACTGACTTAGCCATTGGAGTGTCCCCCACCGGAACACCACCGGCTCGTGGAACCTTTTTTGCAGGAACCAGGAGATGCGCACTCCAGCAAGCCCGATCGAGGAAGCCCGATCGGGGGATTCAATAGCAACAATATATATATATATGTAATATGGCAGGATCGCTAACGTGGAACCCATGTTAGACCAGTCAGATGCCATGTCGGAGGAAGCTGCCATGTCGGATGTTTCTATTTGGACTCCTTCGCCAGGCAGCTCCCTCGAGGTCGAGACGCCATGGTCAAAGTCGAGCTCCGCCTCTCTCCGGACTCCTTTGCCAGGCAGCTCCCTCGAGGTCGAGATGCCATGGCCAAAGTAAAGCTCCACCCCTCTCTAAACTCCTTCGCCAGGTGGCTCCCTAGAGATTGAGACACCGTGGATGAAGTCAAGCTCCACCTCTCTCCGGACTCCTTCGCTAGGCGGCTCCCTCAAGGTCGAGACATCGTGGCTGAAGTCGAGCTCCACCTCTCTGGGACTCCTTCACCAGGTGGCTCCCTCGAGGTCGAGACGTCGTGGTCGAAGTCGAGCTCCACCTCTTTCCGGACTCCTTCACCAGATGGCTCCCTCAAGGTCGAGACACCATGGTCGAAGTCGAGCTCCACCTCTCTCCGGACTCGTTCGCCAAGCGACTCCCTCGAGGTCAAGATGCCATGGCCGAGGTCAAGCTCCGCCTCTCTCTGGACTCCTTCGCTAAGTGGCTCCCTCAAGATCAAGATGCCGAGGTCAAAGTCAAGCTCCACCTCTCACTGGACTCCTTCGCTAGGTGGCTCCCTCGAGGTCTAGACGTCATGGCCGAAGTCGAGATCTTCTTCCCTGCGCCAGCCCTGCTTCGGACAAAGGGACCAGTAGTCGAAGGACGCCGCTAAGCCACCCAAGGACCATGGAGGGGCACCCGCTAGGCCCCAATAATTGCCCCAGCTACCACTTACACTAAAAGGGAAAGGGCCCCCCGATCGAGGTACTACGCTCCCGACTAACCATCTATGCCACCCAAAAGAGGAAGTCAATCCAAAAGATTCAAATCCAGGAGGTGGCTGCCCCCAGATCAAGGCTCTGCCAAGTTTTCCAAAATGGAGTGACCAGAAGGAGGGTCAGAGTGCTTGGTGCTGTTCCCTATCATGAATGGGGAAAGACACCTACGCACAACAAGGAACATCACCGCATGCGCCTGCAAGCAAGGGGGGATCCCAAGGCAGGTGACTGGAAACCATTCGAGTTTAAAGGAGTTTTCCAAGGTTCCAAGAAGAAGGTAAGTCACAAATGGGCGAAAGGCATGGCATATAGGAGAGCATCCAGGAGACCAAGTGCTCTAGGCTACCGGAGACATACCGAAAAGGTCTCGATGGACACAGCCAATCAGTCTGAACTCTTCTCTGCTGCCACTTTCCTCGCTCTACTCTCAACCAGTTCATACTCTCCAAGAACATATTTTTCTCCTCCTAGTGTGGAGTCCGCCTATAGGGCTCGACCAGAAGGATATATTGATGTGGTGATGGTGGACACGAAGAAACCTGGGGTTATTCGGAAATGAAAAAAAAAAAAAACCTAAAGCAAATAAGGATCGTGGAAGGGCTAAGAAGCCTCCTGGGACTAGGATAGGACGACCCCGAAAATCCTAAAATAGCCAGACTCTTTTGATTTTTAGTTTTCTTGATGCGATGAAGAAGGAAAGATGGAAATATGGAGGGGGAATGGGAATGAAACTCGAACCTAGGATGAAGATCTGATGGGAAACAGAGAGATGGAGGGGAAAAGGATACCTAGGGCTTCGAGCCCCACGTCAGCTGTTTGGCAGCGAAAACCTTATTTGTGATCACATCCTGCCATCATGCACGGATGCGCTGATGACTTGGAGATCCCACCCCGCTGATGACTTGGAGATCACACCCCGCCATCATGCACGGTGACACTGATGACTTGGAGCGGCTTCACGCTCCTCGACGCTCTCACTGGAGCGAAGGCATTGGGGCCTCACACCCCTCGATGTCCCGAAGGACGAAGGCAAACAGGCCTCAGCCCACTCCAAATGGAGACAGAACCAACAACTCTTTCAAAAATTCAATTTCATTAACTACTTTATTACAAGAGCAGTATGGGTATTTATAAATGCCCATATCCCTTTTGAAATTCAAAAATAAATTCTCCTGAAATCCACCATTGATTTTGAAATCAAATTCAAAATCAAAATCCCAAATTTTCCAAATTACATTCATTAAAAAAATACCAAGTAAATCCCGTTTATTTGAATTTTGAAATCCCCTCTGCTCTGAAAGTCATGCGGCTCCAAAAATCGTGCATACAGTCTCCTTCCAGCTACTTTGAGAAGCATGTAGAGGCTTCTTGGGCTGCTTTGAGAAGTGTGCAGGTCTTTCTTCTCGGCCGAGCAACAAGGTGGAAAAAAAACCCGAACTCTGGTCTGCCGGGGGCCAGCGGGCGGCAGCACGGCTGACGGGCTTTGGCGGCGGCCAGGCGGCGGACGGTGGCGGC
Source organism: Areca catechu (assembly GCA_021397845.1). Classification (NCBI taxonomy): domain Eukaryota; kingdom Viridiplantae; phylum Streptophyta; class Magnoliopsida; order Arecales; family Arecaceae; genus Areca; species Areca catechu. The sequence continues at coordinate 99,562,065 of CM038046.1, forward strand.
GGGCGGCTGCGCAGGGGTGGGATGGCCGCACGGCATGCACGAGCGTGCCATTCGGTCTTCCCGCAAGCGTGGGGCTCTGGGATGCCGGCAGGGCGGCGGGGTGGCGGGGCGGCGGATCGGCGATGCGCCGGCGGGCGGGCGACGGTGGCAGGGCGGCACGACGGCATGGCAACGGTGTCACGTGGGCACACGGGGCAGACGGACGCCTCCCGCGTCCATTCGTCTTCCCACGGGCATGGGCGGCGGCGAACCCCACCGGCGACGGGAATGGCGACGGGCAGTAGGCTGGTGGCGGCGCAGGGTGGCACGGCCGCAGGTGGGCGGACATACGCCTCCCGCATCCATTCGTCTTCCCACAGGCGTGGGCAGCGGTGGCAGTTTCTCCGATGAGGGCGGGGGTTGGCGAGCGTCGGCGGCGGTCCGTCAGGGCAGCCGGGGGTCGGGCAGCCCGGATGGGGGGGGGGGAAGGGGTGGCGGCTAGTTTTTAGAAATGAACAGAACGGGTTGAAGAAGGTTGATATGGAATAAGCTGGGAATAACAATGGGATAAATCTGGAATAAAATGGGAATAAAAGGGATAGCTGGAATAGTGGGAATAACTATAAAAAAAATTAGAAAGAGAAACTCGGATGAGTTTCGGGTCCCCCATCATATATTCCCCTGGATCACCACTAACTTGAGGTCGGAGTGCCTCCACCGGGATCACCAGCCTGGGTCTCCTCTGTTTTGCAGGTTCGACCGCGCGAGTAGGATCCTGAGTGATAAGGGCACGGTTCGAGGTCTCTTTAGCTACAAGCCATTGTGTTCTAGGTGGTAATAGATTGGCGCACAAGGAAGGGGGGCAGGATATATTTTGATCCAAGCTAATTCCCTTGCAAGCAACCCCACCAGGAGCATGGTGATGACCCGTGCGAGGGAGGTTTCCACTGGCCTACAGGGGATCCCCTTCCCGTGGGGATCCACACAGTCCAGAAAGGGAGCTCCCTGCTCCATCGCAACCACCTCTAGCAAATACTCAGCTAGCTGCACTCGCCCAGCAAATGCAGCTCCTGACTGCAAAAGTGCGCCAGTTGCAGCATCAGCACCGATCCCTGGCTACCCACCAACAGCCAGGGACTCCCGCGGCCCAAGCTGCCGCACCCCGCGATAGCCTGCAGTCCTTCCAATGAAGGCTTTCATAGCCGCGGGCCATAACAGACTGCCAGGGAAGCCACAGGACCTCGGTAAAGAGACAGTGGACCGGGTCTGCCGACCGGAATAGCTGATTACCGACCTTCGAGCAAGCTGCTGTCAAGCACTGTCGAGGTCATAGGGGCAAGGCCCCCTCGTGACACCCCTTAGCTGCCACCTTCACCTCATCCATCAGCCTCAACGGAAGGCTCAACCGATGAGGCCATCAGGCGCATGGCAGAAAGGCACCTGGAAGAACAGGAGCGCAAACTAGCAGAACTATCCCGCTAGTTTGCAAATTTGCAGGGCTCCTCCAGCGAGCCTGCGGGCTACAATGCCCGTCCCCCTTTCTTCCAAGCGATCCAACAGGAGCCAATCCCAGGTTAGTTTTGCATGCCATAGGTGGTCCCTACGACAGGACCACCGACCCCCTGGACCACCTTGAGAGCTACAAGGCCCTCATGAGAGTCCAAGGGGTGATCGACGCTCTCCTCTGCATCGCTTTCCCAGCCACCCTTCGGAAGGTGGCTCTAGTCTGGTTCACTTATCTTGAGCCTGAAAGCATCAGCTCTTTCGCTCAGCTGGAGTGAAAGTTCATGACCCACTTTGACACCTGTCGAAAAGTGCCACGGGAGGCAGACGGCTACTTCTCCATCAGGCAACAAGACCACGAGCTCCTATAAGATTACGTGGCCTGCTTCAAGGTTACTGCACTAGAGATCTACAATCTAGATGAGCCAGTTTCCATGCTGGCACTGAAGATAGGGCTCAGGACTTCCTGCTAGCCTACTTCCTGAACAAGAAGCCTCCGAAGACGTACTCCAAACTCCTTCTCCGTGTTCACAAGTACATCCGTGCCAAGGATGCGGATCGTACGAGGGAGCTATATGAGAAGCCACTGAAGAAGCCATCTTTCGATGAGACGTCTAGGGCACGGAAGCCCGGACCGGTCACCCCGAACTTCCGTCAGGGGCCGAAATCGAAGAGCGGCCCCATTCCTGAAGAAAGATATATAACTCTCCTAGCCCCGAGGATGAAGATCCTCATGGAGATTGAGGGCGAGCGCTACCTATGTCACCCACCCCCACTGAGACCGTCTAACAGTCGTGACAAGTCGAAGTACTGTCAATTCCACTGTGACCAAACCACGACACCAAGGAGTGCCGCCACCTCAAGAGAGAGATTGAAGACCTCATAAAAAGGGGCTACCTCGGAAGGTTCATGAGGGGCAAGACCCCGATGGAACCTCAGGTGCTCGCTGCTCTCACTCTAGTCCCTGCAGTCGATAATCAGCCCATCGAGAAGCCTATGGGGATGATCTGTTGGGGAATTACGCCCCCAAGAGGTCCCGGGGAGGGGAAAGTTTTGAAAATATACTCCCCTTTATGAGGGAGAGGGAATCCGAGGTTGAGAATGAAAACAATGATGCCATGGTCATCGAGATGATGATCGCCAGGCATCCTATAAAATGGATTATGATCGATAGTGAAAGTTCGATTGATGTCCTTTTTTATGATGCTTTCTTCAGGATGAATCTATCCTTTGCTCAACTTAGGCCTATGCATATTCATCTTGTCAGTTTCACAGGTGACTCAATGGGAGTCGAAGGGAAAATCACTCTCCCTGTTACTATTGAGGTGCCACCTCGACGGAGCACCATCATGATGACCTCCATGATTTAGGCTTCCCTCAGCCTACAACATGATTCTTGGTCGCCCCGGGCTCAATTTGCTTTACACAGTCATTTCTACCAAGCGGCTATTGGTGCAATTTCCCACTCCTTATGGTATTGGAGAAATGAGGGGGGCATCTCAACTGAACCAACACTATCTCTAAGCCATTCCTAGGGCCAACACCTCCGAGGGAGACCCCAGTGCCTATGATCTCGACCAAAGGGTACAGGACCCCAAAGGTGGCCCGGTCGAGTGCCTACTATCGTATCCACTCGGAGCCGACCCGGCAAAGACGGTGCAAATTGGTGCCCAGCTGCAAGAGGAGGAAAAGGCCCACCTGTTGGAGTTCCTTCGTGTGAACGCAGACATATTCACCTAGACGGTGGCTGATATGCCAGGGATTTCCCCTGACATCATCACATATAAGTTGAGCATCGACTCGAAGTGCCGTCCTGTTGGGCAGAAGAAGAGAACCTTCACCCCAGAGAGGCAACGGGCGATAAATGAGGAGGTGGACAAGCTCCTTGCGACCGGCTTTGTCCGTGAAGTGCAATACCCCAGCTAGCTGGCAAATATAGTCATGGTCAAGAAGAACAATGGGAAGTGGAGGATCTGTGTGGACTACACCGATCTCAACCGGGCCTGTCCGAAGGATAGCTTCCCCCTATCAAAGATTGACCAACTGGTGGACGCCACCTCGGGAAACCACTTGCTCTCCTTCATGGATGCATTCTCTGGATACAATCAAATCCGAATGCATCCAGAGGACGAGGAGCACACTACCTTCATCATCGAGTGAGGGACATACTGCTACTGGATGATGCCTTTTGGCTTGAAAAATGCTAGCACCACGTACCAGCAGCTGGTCAATAAGGTCTTCAAAAACCAAATTTGCTGAAACATGTAAGTATATATGGATGACATGCTCGACATGAGCAAGCCAAAGTCAGACCACATCGCCGATCTAGCGGAGGCCTTCCATAACCTTTGGATGCACCAGATGAAGCTGAATCCAGCGAAGTGTGCCTTCGACATAGCAGCAGGGAAATTTCTTGGCTTCATGGCCACCCAAAGAGAAATCGAGGTGAATCCAGAGAAAGTCCAGGCAATCGTTAACATGGAGCACCCCAACTTGAAGAAGTAGGTCCAGTGCCTAATGAGCCAGATTACGGTCTTAAGCCGGTTCATCTCAAGGTTGTCCTACCATTGCTTACCTTTCTTTAAGGCGCTGCACAAAGTTCACGACTTCGATTGGACCAAAGAATACAAAGTAGCCTTCAAGGAGTTGAAGAAGTTATTGGCATCACCGTCGCTACTCTCCAGGCCGGAGGAAGGAGAGGAACTCCTACTGTACCTGGCGGTCATCCCGAGGGCTGTTAGCTCCGTCCTTGTCCACATAGACGGGGACGGATCCCAAAAACTGATGTACTATGCTAGCAAAATTCTCCAAGATGCAGAGATCAGGTACACCCACCCAGAAAAGTTAATTTTTGCTCTAATAATGTCTGCCCAGCACCTCAGGCTGTACTTTCAAGCGCATCCTATTGCGGTCATGATGGACAAGCCACTGAGGGCCATGCTCAGCCACCCTGAGACCTCTTGGCATTTGGCTAAGTGGTCTCTAATGCTGAGCGAGTTCGACATCTCTTATCGATCGAGGCCATCCCAGAAGGCGCAAGTACTAGCTGACTTCTTGGTCGAGTGTACTGGCATGAGCGAGGAGCCTGAGGAGACCACCTCAACCTCAAAACACCGGTTGGAGCCCATAGCCAAGGAGGAGACATGGGTCCTCCATGTAGACGGTGCATCCAACTCAGGAGGGAGCAGAACGGATCTCATCCTTGCTAATGGGGATGGGGTCGTTGATAGAAAAATGCCCTAAGAGCCAATCATTGTTTGGGCCTTTTTGTAAACTTCCAACTCATATATGACATCATTATTTATAATAAAGGCATTTGATTCATCATATACTGATGTGTCATATTTTTGACTATGATCAACCCCATAGAGTAGGGCAATGAAATTAGGGTTATGATAATATAACAGTGAGACCTAATTCCTATAAATCCTAATTTAGAATGTTCCTAGTCATTGGACTTTCGATTCGGGGATCGATGAATCCGGTAAGACTAGCTTATCCTATGTATGCTCAGTTGATGAGGGTAGTTGGTCACAAAGCCACTTGTGTAGATATACTAATACAAGGATAAGGGTGCTCATTAGGTTATGAGTACACTGAACTGATCCGCACCGGGACTATCTTATGAAAGTCTTACTCCTTGTCAAAAGATAGGACCCTGAGTAGAAGTTGTGCATGTGATCTTCAGACCTGAGGTCACCATGGTTCCTTGTGCATACTAAGCCATACTTTGGTTCATACTCATTCATGGCATTGCGACATGTACGGGGTGTTCTGGGTATGGTGGAAGGTGTACGAAGAATGTGAGTGGACCAACAAGGAATTGATCAATCCTGGTAAGAGGATATGTTATCCCATGTAATCTCTTCGATGAGTGACTTAAGGAATCTTTGCAAATTAGGATGAGATTAGAAGGGGCTTCTAATCAGTCATCAACTGAGTCCTCATGATCGAGCTGAGATTCGATATGATTAAGTATTAGGGTTTGACATTTATCCATACCTATCACTTAATCGGGATAACGGGAGATCAAAAGATTGAATTGCACGGTAACTTACTACTGAAGGGTATTTTAATATTTTTTATCAAATTCCTCATCTTCCCAGTAGGCATGACACATTGCTAGACATCAATCTTTTCTTATGGGTTTTCATGAACTAATTGGATTGGTTTCATGAGTCAATTCGATGTGTGATTCGAATTGGACAATTAGGTAAGCCATTTGACCTAATTAGGTCAATTGGGTTCGATCGGATCGAATCGGCTCAAACCTAAACCTACTGCTGGCTAGATGTGGAACCCAATGGATCATACACAATAGAGAGTAGGCCAAGGAAGTTACTCATGGTTTAATTAGGGTCATGGGATCCTAATGGTTAGCCAGATTGCATACTAGCATATGTAGGCTAACCCAATTCCTAACCCAATTGGATTGGGTCCGGTTGCTTGCTAATTGGGCTAACCTAATTAAGGAAAACCTAAATTAGGTTGAGTCCTAAGTAGGGATAACCAAATCAGAGCTTGATCTGATTTTATTTTGGACTTTTGGACATTTTATTGAAGAGTCCTTTTGAGTTGGGACTCTAGATGCCAAAATGATACCTTGGCATTCAAAAAGGTCTAGAAGAGTCTATAGTCCTCTGATCTGAAATATTTTTATATGGATGGAAAGAGGATTTAATGCTCTTTCTTTTAACACCCATATTGTATATGCTTTTACTAGTCAAAGGTTGCATGGGGTGTACATAAAGTTGACCATAACATAAAGGGTTTCTTGGTGCCTCTTGGCGCGTGCGGGAAATGAAGGTGTGCACAGAAGGACAAAAGTCCTTCTACAGATGAAACACTTGAGTATTTCATTTCAGTGGGTGTCTTCTCACTTATCCCACGCCTCTTGGATATATTTGACCGGTCAAGGCTTTTTGAAAGGGCGTGAAAAATGGATGGAAGCAAGAGCGTGCATGAAGAGACGCGTCTTTTCATGTGGCACGCACCCTGAAGCAGAGTCCTTATGCTTTCAGGACTCTTCATATTCTCTGGTGTTTGGAGATTGAAGAGGCACCTCTTGGCTTCCCAGGGACCAGTACTTGCCATGTGGCAAGTCACAGATTGTCTAAGAAAATGGATGGATGCCAATATGTCTTTTGGTGCATGAGGAGACATATTGGATATGATTTTTTAGTCTTGAAAAATCATATCTGATAACCTATTGGAGGACATATCACATGCCCCTCTTAAAACTATAAATAGGGGTGGTGATATGAGTCTCAGATCTTTTTCTTTTCACCGTAAAAAAAAAAAAGAGATATTCTGAGTGTTCTTCCACTTCTCCCTCCCTCCTTACTTTAGGACAAGACTTGTCTTGTTAAGACAAAGTCTTTTCTACTAGGACAAGGCTTAGTTTTAGGACATAAGCCTAAGGGGTCCTAGAGGAGGGTTGTCCTAAAATCAAGAGTGATTTAGGACTATGTCCAGAGAGCCCTACAGTAGGACAGGGTGTCCTACAGTGGTCAAAGGTCAAATGGCTAACAAAAGAGTCTTGTTGATGCAAGCAACCCCGGTAGGGATTCTTCCTTGGTACCATTCTTGTGTGGATCACTGTTGAAGGGCTTGCACTTGTAAGCCTCGTGGAAAAGATTGGATTTTAGCAATCCAGGTATGTATTCTGACTTCATTTATGTTTCATTGATTGGTATTGCATAAGGGGTTCCTGGGAATTAGGGTTTTCTAGCCATATTAGGGTTTCATGCTTAGAATTTTGTTTTGAAATTCACTTTCGCATGCTGCATGATTTCCGACATCCTGGGAGAATTCCCATCAGTGGTATCAGAGCCAGCCTTGTGGCATACCAATTATGAACCATTTTTGAAGTTCATGATTTCCACATATCGAGTCGACCCGATTGGTGATCGAGCCAACTCGAACCCTGTCATGTCGACTCTACTAGAATCTTGTGATGAAAATGCATATTAGGGTTAATATGTCAGGTTTCTAGTTTCTTCATGTAAAAGGCATGTTAATGCATTGATATGAAATTTTGCATATTAGGGTAATATGTTTAATTTCTATTTTTCATGAAATGCATATTATCATTTCAAGTATGAAATTATGCATGTTGATTGAACCAAGTAACTGCTCTGGATTGGGGTTGCCATAGTCGTCCGATCATAGGAGTAAAGTAGGTGTAAAAAGTCCATTATGTCCATTCTATGGGTTTCCTATGGCGTGTAGGGGTGCAACTTTGTGGTAATTCCTATGAATGAGTGAGGTGAACGGTATTTTGCATTAATCATGTCATGTTTTGCATATTAGGGTAATATGCATGTTATCATGCTATGCATATTAGGGTAATATGCTTGTTGTCATGTAATGCTTTGCATATTAGGGTAATATGCTTGATGACATGAATGTTCTGCATATGTTAGAGTTATATGCAATATGTTTATATTTGTTATAAACATAGTTATCATGGTTATGTTTATACTTGTAGTTATAAATGTAATTATCATGATAGTATTTAGAATGTATTTTTGAGACCATCAAAGCCCTCATAAAAATTATATTTAGTCATAGTAAAAAACTTAGTCATGATGCAAAATCGATTAGGGTTTGATCAGCCGATTGGTATCTAGGCAAGTGGTTCTGGGAAGGTAAAGGGAATGAGGTTCTTAATTGGTTCCGTTGTCTAACCTGGCCAATTTAATTGGTATCTAAGGAAAGCAACGGGGGTACCCCCTCACCCCTTGCACTTACCTGACCAATTGGTCATATCTAAACCTTAACTTGAGAATGCTAATTGATTATGTATACTATAATTTGCCTTGCTTCATGCTAAGCCAAATTAATATCAAAACTATAGTAGGTTTGTTGTGTAACATAAGATCTACTCTAGGGTTTGATATGAAATTTGTATTGGTACACTTAGTGCTTTATGGCATGGTCGAAATTGTTGCTTTGTTGTGTAACACAAGGGCAACAATCTTCAATTATAGCTATATAGAAATGAAGGGTTTGATTAAATAAAAACATTATAGTTTGTTGTGTAACATAAGACTATAAGTGTCTTAGAGGCAAAGATAATTGTTGAGAATTGCACGGGTTGCTATTGGAAAGTAAGTCCTACCTTTGAACTTATTAGTGTTTGTTGTGTAACACAAGGCACTAATGAGAAATTAGGATCTCAACCCCACTAAGAAAATCGGAAAGGTTTCTCGCTTACCATAGTTGAGGGTTATGGTATTTGAAGAAAATAGGGACACATAATTAGATAGAAAGTCCTTATCCAGTTATGGATGTCATCTTGAGTGGTCTGCTGATATTGTTCTTTAATTAAATATAGGATATTTATTTTTATGGCTTCAAATTTATCATTGCATGGCATCTTGGATGCTAATAAGTTAACCGATTCAAACTATGTGGACTGGTTGAGGAAGAAGGCTGATGGAGCCTGTTCCCATTGTAGCATGTTTGGGCATTGGAAGAAGGATTGCAAGACTTGTCTTGCAAATGTGAAGCTAGATGCAAGTGGTGCATCTAGGGGTTTGTACATGATACAAACCAATTTATCATTGAGTGAATCAATTTCTAATTCATGGGTATTGGATACCGCATGTGGATCATATATTTGTAAATCTTTACAAGGACTCCACAAAATTAGAAATTTGAAGAAAGGTGACATCAAATTATATGGGGCAAGTGAAGAACCCATATATGCTGAAGATGTGGGCACCTATCTTCTGTTATTACCTTTGGGTAACATCATAAGGTTGGAAGAATGCCACTATGTGCCAAATATTGTAAGAAACATTATTTCAATACCCTTGTTGTTATAACAAGGATATGAAATAAGTGTAAAGAGCAGTGGCTGCTTTATTCTTTATAATAATATAATATTTGGGCATGGTTGCTTTGTGAATGGTCTTCTAACTTTAGTACTCAATGATGAAATACTTCTTGTAGATAACAAGAAGAGAAAAAGAGATAATATCAATGTCACAGATCTCTGGTATTGCCGATCAGGTCATATCAGTGAGTCAAGGATAAACAAGTTAGTCAAAGAGGATTACTTTGACCCTGATGATTTTCAATCATTAGGAACTTGTGAGTCTTGCCTCAAAGGAAAAATAACCAAGTCTCCATTCACTGGATATAGAGAAAGGGCAACTGAATTGTTAGGTCTTGTACATACTGATGTGTGTGGACCAATGTCAACTCAGACCAGAGGAGGATATTCTTATTTCATCACTTTTATTGATGATTTATCAAGGATCGATTATGTGTATCTTATGAAACACAAGTCCGAAGCTTTTGATAAGTTTAAAGAATATTAGAGTATGGTTGAAAGATAAACTGGACTTAGTATTAAAGCTCTTCAGTCTGATCGAGTAGGGGAAAACTTGTCTAGTGAGTTTTTGAACCATCTCAAGGATAAAGGTATTATTTCTGAATGGACCCCTCCTTATATATCCCAGTTAAATGGAGTTGCAGAAAGGAGAAATCACACCTTGTTGGACATGGTGAGGTCCATGATGAGCTTCACAGATCTTCCCATTTTCTTCTGGGGACATGCCTTGGAGACTGCTGCATATATATTAAACAGGGTTCCATCTAAGTCAGTAAGTAGCACTCCATTTGAGTTATAGAATGGTAAAAGACCAAGTCTTAAATACTTAAAGATTTGGGGTTGCCATGCTTATGTCAAGAATAACTTTGGACATAAGTTAAGTGCTAGGGTTGACAAGTGTAGGTTTGTTGGTTACCTAAAAGAAAGTAAGGGATACCTCTTTTATAATGCTACCGAGCAAAAGATAAACATCAGTAGGCATGCTACATTCTTAGAACAAGAGTTTATCCAAGAAAGATGTAGTGATTCTTCACTTGAGTTGTGTGAAGAACAGAACCAACAAACTGATGAGCCTTCAAATAAAGTTCCTCAACTAAAGGTTTTTGTGGATCAAGAATAGCCACAATACACACCTCCTCTCCGAAGGTCAGAAAGGGTGCGAGGAGAACCTCTCAGATATGGCTTTGTCATCGGGGATGACAATGAAGCCAGTATCATACAGGATGATGATCATGTGACCTATTCGGAAGCTATCGAGAGTAGGGACTCTGACAAGTGGCTTGGTGCCAAGAAATCTGAAATGGACTCCATATATTCCAATCAGGTTTGGATCTTGGTAGATCCACCTAAAGGAATTAACCCGATAGGGTGTAAATGGGTCTTCAAGAAGAAGATTGGAGTAGATGGTCAAGTTGAGACCTATAAGGCTAGGCTGGTAGCAAAAGGTTTTAGACAAAAACATGGTGTAGACTATGATGAAACCTTTTCTCCAGTAGCCATGCTCAAGTCCATTCGGATACTGCTTGCCATAGCAGCATACCATGATTATGAGATCTGGCAAATGGATGTAAAGACTGCTTTCCTCAATGAAAACCTTAAAGAAGAAGTCTATATGTCACAGCCAGAGGGGTTTGTCTCAAGTGGGAGACCAAACTAGGTATGCAAGTTAAAAAAGTCCATTTATGGACTTAAGCAAGCATCAAGGAGCTGGAACATCCATTTTGATGAAACAATCAAAGGATTTGGTTTTATTAAAAATATGGATGAACCATGTGTGTATAAGAAGACAAGTGGGAGTGCCGTTGTTTTCTTAGTTTTGTATGTGGATGATATACTGATCATTGGGAATGATATCCTAATGTTGCAATTAGTTAAAACTTGGCTATCATCAAAGTTTTCCATGAAGGATTTGGGAGAAGCATCCTATATACTAGATATAAGGATCTATAGAGATAGATCCAAGAGGATGTTGGGCTTATTCCAATCTAGGTACATTGACTTAGTATTGAAGAGATTCAACATGGATGGAAGTAAGAAAGGTTACTTACCAATGAGTCAAGGCATACAACTCTCTAAGAAGATGTCTCCTAAGACATCAGAAGAAAGAGAGAGGATGGCTATGATTCCTTATGCTTCGGCTGTAGCATCGATTATATATGCCATGTTATGTACCAGGCCTGATGTCGCTTATGCCTTGGGCATGTGAGCAGGTTTCAGGCAGATCGAGGAGAGGATCATTGGAAAGCTGTGAAAAATATTCTTAAGTACCTCAGAAGGACTAAAGATATTTTTCTAGTATATGAAGGATCTGAGTTAAAACTAGAAGGTTATACAGATTCTAGTTTTCAATCAGATTCAGATGATAGCAAATCCACATCAGGGTATGTCTTCACCCTAAATGGTGGTGCAATGAGTTCGAAAAGTACAAAGCAGCCTACAGTAGCTGACTCAATCACTGAGGCAAAGTACATAGCTGCTAGTGAAGCCGCAAAGGAAGTTGTCTGGATGAAGAAATTCATCATGAAATTGGGCATGGTTCCTAATATACAACAGCCAGTACCATTATACTATGATAACACTGGGGCTGCACAAGCTAAGGAACCAAGGTCTCATCACAAGTCCAAGCACATTCTAAGATAGCTCCACCTCATTCGAGAGATCATTGAAAGACATGATGTTACCATTGAACGAGTTGACACAAAGAATAATAAAGTAGACCCATTCACTAAAGCATTACCCAAGCAGCAGTTAGATCGCCACTTGGATTGTATAGGCATAAAGTATAAGAGCGATTGGCTTTAGTGCAAGTGGAGTTTGATAGAAAAATGCCCTAAGAGCCAATCATTGTTTGGGCCTTTTTATAAACTTCCAACTCGTATATGACATCATTATTTATAATAAAGGCATTTGATTCATCATATACTACTGTGTCATATTTTTGACTATGATGAACCCCATAGAGTAGGGAAATGGAATAATGAAATTAGGGTTATGATAAAATAACAGTGAGACCTAATTCCTATAAACCCTAATCTAGAATGTTCCTAGTCATCGGACCATCGATTCGAGGATCGATAAATCCGGTAAGACTAGCTTATCCTATGTATGCTCAGTTGATGAGGGTGGTTGGTCTCACAGCCACTTGTGTAGAGATACTAATACAAGGATAAGGATAATCATAGGTTATGAGTACACTGAACTGATCCGCACCGGGACTATCTTATGGAAGTCTTACTCCTTGTCAAAAGATAAGTCCCAGAGTAGAAGTTATGCATGTGATCTTCAGACCTGAGGTCACCATGGTTCCTTGTGCACACTAAGCCATACTTTGGTTCATACTCATTCATGGCATTGCGATATGTACGAGATGTTCTGGGTATGGTGGAAGGTGTACGAAGGATGTGAGTGGACCAACAAGGAATTGATCAATCCTGGTAAGAGGATATGTTATCCTATGTAATCTCTTCATGAGTGACTCAAGGAATCTTTGCAAAGTGGGATGAGATTAGAAGTGGCTTCTAATCAGTCATCAACTGAGTCCTCATGATCGAGCTGAGATTCGATATGATTAAGTGTTAGGGTTTGACATTTATCCATACCCATCACTTAATCGGGATAATGGGAGATCAAAAGATTGAATTGCACGGTAACTTACTACTGAAGGGTATTTTGATAATTTTTATCAAATTTCTCATCTTCCGGGTAGGCATGACATGTTGCTAGACATCAATCTTGTCATGTGGATTTTCATGAACTAATTGGATTGGTTTCATGAGTCAATTCGATGTGTGATTCGAATTGGACAATTAGGTAAGCCGATTTGACCTAACTAGGTCAATCAGGTTCGATCGGATCGAATCAGCTCAAATCTAAACCTACTGCTGGCTAGATGTGGAATCCAATGGATCACACACAATAGAGAGTAGGCCAAGGAAGTTACTCATTGTTTAATTAGGGTCATGGGATCCTAATTGGTTAGCCATATTGCATACTAGCATATGTAGGCTAACCCAATTCCTAATCCAATTGGATTGGGTCCGGTTGCTTGCTAATTGGGCTAACCTAATTAAGAAAAACCTAAATTAGGTTGAGTCCTAAGTAGGGATAATAAAATCAGAGCTTGATCTGATTTTATTTTGCACTTTTGGACATTTTATTGAAGAGTCCATTTGAGTTGGGACTCTAGATGCCAAAATGACACCTTGGCATTCAAAAAGGCCAAGAAGAGTCTACAATCCTCTGATCTGAAATATTTTTATATGGATGGAAAGAGAATTTAATGCTCTTTCTTTTGACACCTATATTGCATATGCTTTGACTAGTCAAAGGTTTCATGAGGTGTAGATAAATTTGACCATAACATAAAGGGTTTCTTGGCACCTCTTGGCGCGCGCGGGAAATGAAGGTGCGCACAGAAGGACAAAAGTCCTTCTACAGATGAAACACTTGAGTGTTTCATTTTAGTGGGCATCTTCTCATCTTATCCCATGCCTCTTGGATATATTTGACCAGTCAAGGCTTTTTGAAAGGGCGTGAAAAATGGATAGAAGCAAAAGCACGCATGAAGAGACGCGTCTCTTCATATGGCGCGCACCCTGAAGCAGAGTCCTGCTTTCCGGACTCTTCATATTCTCCAGTGTTTAGAGATTGAAGAGGCACCTCTTGGCTTCCCAGGGACTGGTACTTGCCATGTGGCAAGTCATAGATTGTCTAAGAAAATGGACGGATGCCAATATGTCTTTTGGTGCATGAGGAGACATATTGGATATGATTTTTCAGTCTTGAAAAATCATATCTGATAACCTGTTGGAGGACATATCACATGCCCCTCTTAAAACTATAAATAGGGGCAGTGATATGAGTCTCAGGTCTTTTTCTTTTCACCATAAAAAAAAAGAGATATTCTGAGTGTTCTTCCACTTCTTCCTCCCTCCTTCTTACTTTAGGACAAGACTTGTCTTGTTAAGACAAAGTCTTTTCTACAAGGACAAGACTTAGTTTAGGACATAAGCCTAAGGGGTCCTAGAAGAGGGTTGTCCTAAAACCAAGAGTAGTTTAGGACAGTGTCCAGAGAGCCCTACAGTAGGACAGGGTGTCCTACAGTGGTCAAAGGTCAAAAGGCTAACAAAAGAGTCCTGTTGAAGCAAGCAACCCCGGTAGGGATTCTTCCTTGGTACCATTCTCGTGTGGATCACTGTTGGAGGGCTTGCACTTGTGAGCCTCATGGAAAAGATTGGATTTCAGCAATCCAGGTATGTATTCTGACTTCATTTATGTTTCGTTGATTGGTATTGCATAAGGGGTTCCTGGGAATTAGGGTTTTCTAGCCATATTAGGGTTTCATGCTTAGAATTTTGTTTTGAAATTCACTTCTGCATGCTGCATGATTCTCGGCACCCTAGGAAAATTCTCATCAGTCATGGCTGAATGTGCACTCCTCTTTCAGTTCGCAGCAACCAACAACCAAGCGGAGTATGAAGCATTCCTCGTGGGACTCACAATCTCCCGCGAGCTGGGTTTACCCAGCCTAAAGGTCTTCACTGACTCCCAGCTAGTGGCCGGGCAGGTCTCAGGAGAGTATGAGGCCCGAGATCCTCAAATGATGAAGTACTTGGAGTGAGTCCATTTGAGCAGGACGGGTTTTCGGTGCTTCAGCATCTCCCACATCCCTCGTGGAGAGAACACTCACGCCGATGCCTTGTCGAGGCTCGCGACCCTGCCGGACTCATCACTGGGGTGCACCCACATTGAGTACCTGGAAAGTCCAAGGTACGAAGCTCTAGGAGAAGTCCAGCAGGTCACCCCGGAGCCCAGCTGGATGGATCAATATATTAGATACATCACCGACGGCACCCTACCAGAAGATCGAATAGAGGCTGGCCTCATCAAGAAGAAGGCCACGCAGTTTGTCCTGATGAACGGGTAGCTCTATCACGGATCCTACTCCTATCCGCTCCTGAAATACTTCAGACCCATACAGGTGGCCTTTGTGCTCCAAGAAATACACAAAGGCCTCTGCAGGAATCACGTTGGAGGAAGGACGCTAGCATACAAGGCCCTCCATCAGGGGTACTACTGGAAAACAATGAGGGAAGACGCCGTCGACTTCGTGAGAAAGTGCGACCGCTGCCAGTGCCATGCCCACATACAGCGTCAACCATCGATGCCACTCTTCCAACTCTCTGCACCCTGGCCATTCACCCAGTAGGGGATGGACATCCTTGATCCATTCCCTCCTGCATCCGGACAATGCAAGTTCCTGATAGTGGCTATTGATTACTTCACCAAGTAGGTGGAGGCAAAGCTGCTAGCACGGATTACCGAGCCAAGGTCCGCCAGTTCTTTAAGAAGTCGATCATATGCTGCTTCGAACTCCCCTAAATGTCATCACCGACAATGGGTGGCAGTTCGATAATTGAGATTTCAAGGAGTTCTGTGCTGACCTTGGCATTCAACATCGCTTCACCTCAGTGGCTCATCCCCAGACCAACGAAGAGGCCGAGGTGACCAACTGGACAATCCTCCAGGGACTCCAAACTATGCTAGACCGGGACAAGGGCAGGTGGGTAGAAGAACTCCCCAGTGTTCTTTGGGCCTACCACACAACATCCAGGATGGCCATGGATGAGACACCTTTTAGCCTTGTCTTCGATGTGGAAGCCATCGTCCCTGTCAAACTTGGTGTGCCCACACTACGGGTGGAACAGTATGATGAAGCAAAAAATCTGACCTACCTTCTTCTCAACCTGGACCTCCTCGAGGAGACGAGAGACAATGCTCGACTCTGGATGGTGGTCTACCGGCAACGGGTAGCTCGGTACTACAATGCATGGGTGAGGCCGAAGATCTTCCGCCCATGCGATCGGTGCTGTGCCAAGCTAAAGCCTCGCAACACCGAGAGTGCGGCAAGCTCATGCCGAACTAGGAGGGGCCCTACAAGGTGGTCGAGGCTCCTCCCCATGGAGCCTATTACCTTCCAGAGCTGGATGGTGCCAAATTTCCACGAACTTGGAATGCCAACAATCTGAGAAGTATTATCAGTAATCTACGGCCTTCCTCCATTAATGATAAAAATCTTCTTTGTGCAAATCACTCTTCCCTTGCAGGAATATTGCTACCCGACCCCAAGTCTGGCAAGCCAAGCCTGGAAACTCCTGAAGCTCGCACTCTAAGCCTGGAAACTCCTGAAGCCTGGCACTCCAAGCCTAGAAACTCCTGAAGCCCGGCATTTCAAGCCCGAAAACTCCTGAAGCTCGACCCTCCAAGCCCGGAAACTCCTGAAGCCCAGCACTCCAAGCCCGAAAACTCCTGAAGCCTGGTACTCCAAGCCCGGAAACTCCTGAAGCCCGGCACTCCAAGCCCAGAAACTCCTGAAGCCCGGCACTCCAAGCCCGAAAACTCCTGAAGCCCGGCATCTCAAGCCCGTAAACTTCAGAAGCCCGGCACCTCATAGTTACCCAGTGGGCCCAACGAGCGCAACACCCTGGCTCAATCTTGCCGTGCGTGCTTGGGGAGAGTTCCATCCAAGATCGAACAGGCCTCTTCCAAGGAGGCACACAAAGCTCCATGTCCACGCTACTCATGAGGTGGGAATGACTCGGCAAGTCAAAGACTTCCTTCCTAACAGGAAGGAGCCCAAGACTTAAAGCCTCAAGGCAACAAGATCCCTTGGCGAAGACATAAACATGGGTAGTTAAAATAAAAAAAAAAGAAAGAGAGAAGGAAAACTGCCAGAGCACTAAGAATCCAGAAAGTGCACAAGCAAACAAATGAAAGGAGTGGAAAAAGGAAAGTTTCATTAAATTTCCTAAGTCTTTACATTTTCTCTGGGCCCCGACAGGCCGGGCAGCCCAAAGAGAAATAAAAAGGAAAAAGAGGTACATGGGAAAGGGAGTTTCCTAAGCTACTTGGCCGGCTCCTTCCCGGGATGATGAACGATGGGGGTATCGTCTTCTGGGGCCTCTAGCGGCGGGGCCATGTCCAAGACCTCCGGTGGTAGGGCTATGTTGATGGCGGATGCGAGCTCCTCCGATTCATCCAAGGCCAAGGTCGGGCTCCCGCACGAAGAGATCGGGAAGGCGAGCCCATCCAGGTTCAGGTCCGAGAGGAGCTTTGCTACCCTGGTTCAGTAGAACACGAACCCTTTGAAGAAAGAGTCCATGGCCAGCTTGTGGAATTCGGCATCGAACTTCGGCGAGGCCTTGTAACTGGCCACTGCCTCGGAGGCCTCCTACTTCGTGGCCTCCATCGAGTCGACCGCCATCGTGGCCTTCTCTTCAACGGCAGTGGCCTTCCTTTCGACGACAGCGGCCCGCCCCTTCGCCGCCTCTAGGTGAGCCCGAAGGTTTCGGGCCTGCTCCCTCTCTCGGGCCACCTCGACGTTAAGCTCTTCCATCTTGGCCTCCTTGGCCTTGAGCTCCTCGGCCCGGCTTTTGGCCCAGCTTCTCTCCTACTCCAGGGACTCCTCCAGGCCCTTGAGG
The DNA here is from genome assembly GCA_021397845.1 of Areca catechu. Classification (NCBI taxonomy): domain Eukaryota; kingdom Viridiplantae; phylum Streptophyta; class Magnoliopsida; order Arecales; family Arecaceae; genus Areca; species Areca catechu. The sequence goes on from CM038046.1 coordinate 99,579,870, forward strand.
CACCTCTCGGTGCCCGCCACCTCGGCCCTCAACTACCGGTCTTCTGCTCGGCCTCCCAGACCATGTCTATCTTTAGCTTGACCTCGGCCTTCATCAAGTCAAGCTGCAGTGCCATCTACTGGTCCCTCTTGGCCCAGCTCTTGCAGTAGTCCCGTATTAGCAGAAGGTCCATCCCAAGCTGCGTCAAGGAAGACGTCAGCCAAAAGAAAAGAAATAAGAGAAAGGGAAAGAGGGGGTTTAGAAATGCTTACCGAGAAGAGCTGAGGAAACGTGCCTAGAATGGCATCGGCCGAAAGCCTTCCCGCCTTTTCTCGCCGATCGCACGGTTGGATGGCAAAGTCCATCATCCGCTCAATGAGAGTCCGACCCAGACCAAGGAGGCGTCCGGTGCCACCTCGAAGGGCAGCTTGCGGGAGGTCTTCTTTGACACCAAAGCACTGCCCCCATGACTGGCTGAGGATGCCCCGAAGTCTCTATGGGGGCTCGCCGCCACCCCGAATGGCACCACTGGCGGCAGCTCCCTCCTCTCCTGCTCCTCTTCCACCTCCACCTCGATGACTTCAGGGGGTGGGGGTGCCACAGTTGTGGCAACAACAACGAACCTGGCCCGGACTACCACATCTGGCTCCTGAACCGGGGGTAGGTCCCGCTGCCTCGATGGCTCGGGGACTAGTTCGACCATCCTCCTGCTCGGCTTGAAAGGCACGGTAGGTGCGGCCCTTGCGCTCTCTTCATTCTAAGCCCTCTTCGATGGGGACTCTCTGACCCCCACCAGTGCACCCTTATTCCTGGAGAGTGCAAGGAGTTCATCCACGGAGTACTTCATGCCTACACGAAGGAAAACGATGTCAGTTCTGAACTTGAAGAAACAAGCAAAAATAGAAGCAAGTGAAGGTCGCGCCGAACTCATCCAACTCCTGCATTAGGTTGACTTGGGCTTCAAACAGGTTATGCTCTAACAGCAGAACCTTGAGAGAAGGTATTTAGTCGATGTGGAGCTGGTCGTAAACTTCCCGATCAGCCACCTTGATAGTAGCATTCCGGTTCGGGGTCTGGTCTAGGTCACTCCAAACCCAATCAACCCCCTCAATGGAAGCAAAAAAGTATTTACTCTTCCATCCTTTGATGGAAGAGGGGAGCTCGAACTTGATGCCCTTCGGGCATGGAGGAATGAACCACCACCCCTCCTCGGTCGGGTGGCATTTTAGGGTAAAGAAGACCTTGAACAGGGAGAAATGGGCAACGATCCTATGAAAATGGCAGAGGACGATGAAGCAGAAAATCATCCTGACTGCATTAGGGATTAACTAAGCTAGAACCAGACGATAGTGACTCAGTACAAAAAGGAAGAAGTGATGAATGGAAATCAGAGGCCCCCTACGAGGGTCTCCTCATAGAGGGCAATCCAGCCAGGGCCACTGGAGGTGACCCATTCCCCTGGTCATGGGATCGAGAGCCGGATGTAATTCGGGACACTGAAGGTCTCCTGGATGATCAAAAGCTCCTCGCTGATTATTGCCAAAGCAATACCACCGGGACCAGTCGATCGCGGAGGTTCTGGAGAAGGTTTAGGAGGAGGTGGTGGGGGACGGATCCTAGGTTCCCCTATGATGATTCCTGTGGGGCGAGGCCTTCTACAGATCTTGAACTGAACCTCTTCCTCCTCATCGGAGGAAGAAGGAGTCCTCGATCATGAAGGCCCAGCTTCATTAGGATTGGTCGAAGGGTGAAAGTTCTGACCCCAGCGAGACATTTCAAAGAAGAAGGCAAAAGAGAAAGAACAAAAAAAAAGCAAAAAGGAGATGGGTGAAGCCCGAGAAGATCCTGACCTTAAGGGAGAGCTCTACCCAATCAAAAGAAGAAGAAGAAGAATGAAGAGGACGAACCTGGTTAACCTTGGAGAAAAATGATGGCCAGGGGAAGAGAGGGGACTCTGGTTCGCTGGCGAGCACGAGTTTGAAAGAAGAAGAGTTTTCATGAAACTGTCTTTTCTTTCGAAATGACCGGCTGCAATAGTACCGTTCTAGAGCCACCACCGTCGGATCTGCGCCACGTGTTAGAAATCGACAGAAGGTGATGCTTCAGTCCACCCATGACTATTTCGAATTCTGCATCAGCATAATGCCTCCTCGGATGGGTCCGCATGTCACCACAGCATTGGCTCGGAGGCCCGTCCCACGAGGCACCGGTGATCATGGCAATAATGGTGTCAAATTTTGGTCTTTCCACGTCAGCACCGCATTTACTCCCTTCACCCCGAGCGCCACATGCCAATGGAACTTGAGAGAGGGGGGCCAATGATGTGGTAGGATCGTTGATATGAAACCCATGTCAGACCCAGTCAGATGCCATGTCAGAGGAAGCTACCACGTCGGACGTTTCTCTTCGGACTCCTTCGCCAAGTGGCTCTCTCGAGGTCGAGATGCCGTGGTCGAAGTCGAGCTCCGCCTCTCTCCGGACTCCTTCGCTAGGCAGCTCTCTCGAGGTCGAGACACCATGGCCGAAGTCAAGCTCCACCTCTCTCCAGACTCCTTCGCCAGGCAGCTCCCTCAAGGTCGAGATGCCGTGGCCGAAGTCGAGCTTCGTCTCTCTCCGAACTCCTTCGCCAAGCGGCTCCCTCGAGGTCGAGACGCCATGGCTGAAGTCGAGCTCCGCCTCTCTCCGAACTCCTTCGCTAGGCGACTCCCTTGAGGTTGAGACACCGTGGCCGAAGTCGAGCTCCGCCTCTCTCCGGACTCCTTCGCTAGGCGGCTCCCTCGAGGTCGAGATGCTGTGGCCAAAGTTGAGCTCCGCCTCTCTCCGGACTCCTTCGCCAGGCAGCTCCCTCGAGGTCGAGATGCCATGGTCGAAGTTGAGCTCCATCTCTCTCTGGACTCCTTCATTAGGCGGCTCCCTCAAGGTCGAGATGCCGTGGCCGAAGTCGAGATCTTCTTCCCTGCACCAGCCCCGCTTCAGATGAAGGGACCAGCAACCGAAGGACACCGCCAAGCCACCCAGGGACCACGGAGGGGCGCCCGCTAGGCCCCAATAATTG